>CM056558.1:9827239-14627239 GCA_029721515.1 Synanceia verrucosa
AAAATGCCCCAAACGCCTTTTCTCGCCCTGAAAAGCCCCAAAACACATAGAAATCAGATACATTGTGAATCCAGAGAACATACCCAAAACTTATTATATCGTGTTGTAACATGATGTTTCTACTCAAATCTAACAAGAATAAGCAATATTTTGTGGACAAAATGCTTGTGAATGCAGAATAGAGTTAAATCAGCTTTCCCATGCATAAATCATCCTGAAAATGCCCCAAACGCCTTTTCTCGCCCTGAAATGCCCAAAAAGACATAGACATCAGATACATTGTGGATCTACAGAACATACCCAAAACTCATTATATCGTGTTGAAACATGATGTTTCTACTCAAATCTAACGAGAATAAGCAATATTTTGTGGAAAAAATGCTTGTGAATGCAGAATAGAGGTAAATCAGCTTTCCCATGCATATATCATCCTGAAAATGCCCCAAACGCCTTTTCTCGCCCTGAAAAACCCCAAAACACATAGAAATCAGATACATTGTGAATCTACAGAACAAACCCAAAACTCATTATATCGTGTTGAAACATGATGTTTCTACTCAAATCTCACAAGAATAAGCAATATTTTGTAAAAAAAAAAAAAATGCTTCAAAATTAAGAATACAGGTAAATCAGCTTTCCCATGCATAAATCATGCTGAAAATGCCCCAAACGCCTTTTCTCGTCCTGAAAAGCCCAAAAAGACATGGAAATTAGATAGATTGTGAATCTACAGAACAAACCCAAAACTCATTATATCGTGTTGAAACATGATGTTTCTACTCAAATCTTACAAGAATAAGCAATATTTTGTGGAAAAAATGCTTGTGAATGCAGAATAGAGGTAAATCAGCTTTCCCATGCATAGATCATACTGAAAATGCCCCAAACGCCTTTTCAGAACATACCCAAAACTCATTATATCGTGTTGAAACATGATGTTTCTACTCAAATCTAACAAGAACAAGCAATATTTTGTCAAAAAAAATGCTTCAAAATTAAGAATACAGGTAAATCAGCTTTCCCATGCATAAATCATCCTGAAAATGCCCCAAACGCCTTTTCTCGCCCTGAAGAGCCCAAAAAGACATAGAAATCAGATACATTGTGAATCTACAGAACATACACAAAACTCATTATATCGTGTTGAAACATGATGTTTCTACTCCAATCTAACAAGAATAAGCAATATTTTGTGGAAAAAATGCTTATGAATACAGAATAGAGGTAAATCAGCTTTCCCATGCATATATCATGCTGAAAATGCCCCAAACGCCTTTTCAGAACATACCCAAAACTCATTATATCGTGTTGAAACATGATGTTTCTACTCAAATCTAACAAGAATAAGCAATATTTTGGAAAAAAAAAATGCTTCAAAATTAAGAATACAGGTAAATCAGCTTTCCCATGCATAAATCATCCTGAAAATGCCCCAAACGCCTTTTCTCGCCCTGAAAAGCCCAAAAACACATAGAAATCAGATACATTGTGAATCTACAGAACATACCCAAAACTCATTATAGCGTGTTGAAACATGATGTTTCTACACAAATCTAACAAGAATAAGCAATATTTTGTGGAAAAAATGCTTGTGAAAGCAGAATATAGTTAAATCAGCTTTCCCATGCATATGTCATCCTGAAAATGCCCCAAACGCCTTTTCTCGCCCTGAAAAGCCCCAAAAGACATAGAAATCAGATACATTATGAATCCAGAGAACATACCTAAAACTTATTATATTGTGTTGAAACATGATGTTTCTACTCAAATCTAACAAGAATAAGCAATATTTTGTGGAAAAAATGCTTGTGAAAGCAGAATAGAGGTCAATCAGCTTTCCCATGCATAAATCATCCTGAAAATGCCCCAAACGCCTTTTCTCGCCCTGAAAAGCCCAGAAAGACATAGAAATCAGATACAGTGTGAATCTACAGAACATACCCAAAACTCATTATATCGTGTTGAAACATGATGTGTCTACTCAAATCTAACAAGAATAAGCAATATTTTGGGAAAAAAAATGCTTCAAAATTAAGAATACAGGTAAATCAGCTTTCCCATGCATAAATCATCCTGAAAATGCCCCAAACGCCTTTTCTCGCCCTGAAAAGCCCAAAAACACATAGAAATCAGATACATTGTGAATCTACAGAACATACACAAAACTCATTACAACGTGTTGAAACATGATGTTTCTACTCAAATCTAACAAGAATAAGCAATATTTTGTCAAAAAAATGCTTCAAAATTAAGAATACAGGTAAATCAGCTTTCCCATGCATAAATCATCCTGAAAATGCCCCAAACGCCTTTTCTCGCCCTGAAAAGCCCAAAAAGACATAGACATCAGATACATTGTGAATCTACAGAACATACCCAAAACTCATTATATCGTGTTGAAACATGATGTTTCTACTCAAATCTAACGAGAATAAGCAATATTTCGTGGAAAAAATGCTTGTGAATGCAGAATAGAGGTAAATCAGCTTTCCCATGCATATATCATCCTGAAAATGCCCCAAACGCCTTTTCTCGCCCTGAAAAGCCCAAAAAGACATAGAAATCAGATACATTGTGAATCTACAGAACATACCCAAAACTCATTATATCGTGTTGAAACATGATGTTTCTACTCAAATCTAACAAGAATAAGCAATATTTTGTGGAAAAAATGCTTGTGAATGCAGAATAGAGGTAAATCAGCTTTCCCATGCATATATCATCCTGAAAATGCCCCAAACGCCTTTTCTCGCCCTGAAAAGACCAAAAAGACATGGAACTCAGATAGATTGTGAATCTACAGAATATAGCCAAAACTCATTATATCGTGTTGAAACATGATGTTTCTACTCAAATCTAACGAGAATAAGCAATATTTTGTGGAAAAAATGCTTGTGAATGCAGGATAGAGGTAAATCAGCTTTCCCATGCATATATCATCCTGAAAATGCCCCAAACGCCTTTTCTCGCCCTGAAAAGCCCCAAAACACATAGAAATCAGATACATTGTGAATCCAGAGAACATACCCAAAAATTATTATATCGTGTTGTAACATGATGTTTCTACTCAAATCTAACAAGAATAAGCAATATTTTGTGGAAAAAATGCTTGTGAATACAGAATAGAGGTAAATCAGATTTCCCATGCATAAATCATCCTGAAAATGCACCAAACGCCTTTTCTCGCCCTGAAATGCCCAAAAAGACATAGAAATCAGATACATTGTGAACCTACAGAACATACCCAAAACTCATTATATCGTGTTGAAACATGATGTTTCTACTCAAATCTAACAAGAACAAGCAATATTTTGTCAAAAAAAATGCTTCAAAATTAAGAATACAGGTAAATCAGCTTTCCCATGCATAAATCATCCTGAAAATGCCCCAAACGCCTTTTCTCGCCCTGAAGAGCCCAAAAAGACATAGAAATCAGATACATTGTGAATCTACAGAACATACACAAAACTCATTATATCGTGTTGAAACATGATGTTTCTACTCAAATCTAACAAGAATAAGCAATATTTTGGGAAAAAAAAATGCTTCAAAATTAAGAATACAGGTAAATCAGCTTTCCCATGCATAAATCATCCTGAAAATGCCCCAAACGCCTTTTCTCGCCCTGAAAAGCCCAAAAACACATAGAAATCAGATACATTGTGAATCTACAGAACATACACAAAACTCATTACAACGTGTTGAAACATGATGTTTCTACTTAAATCTAACAAGAATAAGCAATATTTTGTCAAAAAAATGCTTCAAAATTAAGAATACAGGTAAATCAGCTTTCCCATGCATATATCATCCTGAAAATGCCCCAAACGCCTTTTCTCGCCCTGAAAAACCCCAAAACACATAGAAATCAGATACATTGTGAATCTACAGAACAAACCCAAAACTTATTATATCGTGTTGAAACATGATGTTTCTACTCAAATCTCACAAGAATAAGCAATATTTTGTAAAAAAAAAAAATGCTTCAAAATTAAGAATACAGGTAAATCAGCTTTCCCATGCATAAATCATGCTGAAAATGCCCCAAACGCCTTTTCTCGTCCTGAAAAGCCCAAAAAGACATGGAAATTAGATAGATTGTGAATCTACAGAACAAACCCAAAACTCATTATATCGTGTTGAAACATGATGTTTCTACTCAAATCTTACAAGAATAAGCAATATTTTGTAGAAAAAATGCTTGTGAATGCAGAATAGAGTTAAATCAGCTTTCCCATACATAAATCATCCTGAAAATGCCCCAAACGCCTTTTCTCGCCCTGAAATGCCCAAAAAGACATAGAAATCAGATACATTGTGAATCTACAGAATATAGCCAAAACTCATTATATCGTGTTGAAACATGATGTTTCTACTCAAATCTAACGAGAATAAGCAATATTTTGTGGAAAAAATGCTTGTGAATGCAGAATAGAGGTAAATCAGCTTTCCCATGCATATATCATCCTGAAAATGCCCCCAAACGCCTTTTCTCGCCCTGAAAAGCCCCAAAACACATAGAAATCAGATACATTGTGAATCCAGAGAACATACCCAAAAATTATTATATCGTGTTGTAACATGATGTGTCTACTCAAATCTAACAAGAATAAGCAATATTTTGGGAAACAAAATGCTTCAAAATTAAGAATACAGGTAAATCAGCTTTCCCATGCATAAATCATCCTGAAAATGCCCCAAACGCCTTTTCTCGCCCTGAAAAGCCCAAAAACACATAGAAATCAGATACATTGTGAATCTACAGAACATACACAAAACTCATTACAACGTGTTGAAACATGATGTTTCTACTCAAATCTAACAAGAATAAGCAATATTTTGTCAAAAAAATGCTTCAAAATTAAGAATACAGGTAAATCAGCTTTCCCATGCATAAATCATCCTGAAAATGCCCCAAACGCCTTTTCTCGCCCTGAAAAGCCCAAAAAGACATAGACATCAGATACATTGTGAATCTACAGAAGATACCCAAAACTCATTATATCGTGTTGAAACATGATGTTTCTACTCAAATCTAACGAGAATAAGCAATATTTCGTGGAAAAAATGCTTGTGAATGCAGAATAGAGGTAAATCAGCTTTCCCATGCATATATCATCCTGAAAATGCCCCAAACGCCTTTTCTCGCCCTGAAAAACCCCAAAACACATAGAAATCAGATACATTGTGAATCTACAGAACAAACCCAAAACTCATTATATCGTGTTGAAACATGATGTTTCTACTCAAATCTAACAAGAATAAGCAATATTTTGTAAAAAAAAAAAAAATGCTTAAAAATTAAGAATACAGGTAAATCAGATTTCCCATGCATAAATCATCCTGAAAATGCCCCAAACACCTTTTGTCGCCCTGAAAAGCCCAAAAAGACATGGAAATCAGATAGATTGTGAATCTACAGAACATACCCAAAACTCATTATATCGTGTTGAAACATGATGTTTCTACTCAAATCTAACAAGAATAAGCAATATTTTGTAGAAAAAATGCGGCATCGCTGCGATTTTTTGATCATCGCCATGAAAATACGTTTGCCTTTTTGAAGCCTTAAATAAAGTCGTATCATCACGAAAATTGATACACAGGTCAAGGCTGGCGTCCTCTAACATCTGATGTGGTCCCCGTCGAGGGGCGTGGCCAAATGCCTCCACAGCGCCACCCTTTATGTTTACATGTTCTAACACGATATAGTTGACCCCATCGACTTCATTCCACTTCTAGAACATCCACAACACATTGGTGATGCTTCATTACGAACACCGTGAAGCTACGATAAACGGCGTCCGTATGGTGGTGCCACGTCTTCCGATTTGTCGCCAAGAAAATACGTTTGGCTTTTTGATGGCTTTAATAAAGTCGTATCATCATGAAATTTGATTCACAGGTCAAGGGTGATAGCCTCTAATATCGGATGGGGGCCACGCCCATGAGCGGTCAAAATGGCTCCATCGCGCCCCCTTGAAACTTTCAAAAACACCTCCACATAGGGGTTTTTATGGAGTTGGAACAAGAAAATTGGTACACATGTGCAACTAGACGAGATGCACAAAAAAGTCTCTTGCACCAATTATCTACTCCAAACAGGAAGTCAGCCAAAATTAATTTCGGATTTTCTCGTCCTAGGGATTTCATCCGATCGACTTGAAATTTGGTACACTTCATCTCCAGACCTAGCTGAGCAAAAGTTGTGGTCTGCACGTAATTAGGTCAAAGGGCGTGGCTGCTAGGGCTTGAGAAACTTTGGCAAATTCGGCGTATAAATTTGAAGGACTCTCACGTTCACATACTCTATCCGTGCAGCTTCAAATTTTCTGAGCATGACGGGCACTCAGCCGTTAAGGTGCTAATATATTAATGTCATGCCTTACTCATGGTGCCCCCCAGTGGTAATAGCAAGTGACCAGTTTTTGGTCTTTTTGATGGCTTTAATAAACTCGTATCATCATTAAAGTTGATACGCAGGTCAAGGGTGTCGACCTCTAACATCTGATATGGTCCACACCAATGAGTGGGGCAAAATGGCCCCATAGCGCCCCCTTGAAATTTTCAAAAATCCCTCCTCATAGGGGTTTTTATGGAGTTGGAACACGAAAATTAGTACACACGTGTGACTTGACCAGACGCACAAAAAAAGTCTCTTGCACCAACTGTCTATTCCAAACAGGAAGTCGGCCATTTTGTTTCAACTCTTCATTTTGGTGTGATTTGCACATTGAACCATCGAATGGCCGTAACTCCTTTGTGTATTGTCCTAATCGCTTGATGTTTTTTGCCCCATGCTTGCACCGCCGTCCCCATCTGATGCCCGACCGCAACACTTTGTTTTATAAAATTTCGCCCCATTCCCGTCGTTAAAAAGTTGTGCAACTTTGCATATTCCTGCGGCCCGATCCAAAATTCGATATTTTGGGGTGATCGCACACGGCGCTTGCGAATTGGCTGAGTAGCGCCCCCTACAAAGTCAAAAAAAATCCCATAGGGAAATTTGCCAACTTTGTCGTACCTCAACGAAAATTGGTAGAGATGTTAAGCAAACATGTACAAACAAAATTGTCTCTTGGCAGGAAGTTGAAATTCCAAAAGGAAGTCGGCCATTTTGAATTTTGGATTTTCTGATGAAAACGAACTCGTCCTAGGGATTTCGTCCGATCGACTTGAAATTTGGTACAGAATATCTCCAAACCTAGCTGAGCAAAAGTTGTGCTCTGCGCATAATTAGGTCAAAGGGTGTGGCCGCTAGGGCTCGCTAAACTTTGGCAAATTCGCCGTCAAAATTCGAACGGCTCTCACGTTCACATAGTGGATCCTAGCAGCGGGGACGTGGCCCTAAACGTTCCGATGTAATCATATCAAGCCTTACTCGTAGCGGCCCCCGGTGGTCACAGGAAGTGACCCGTTCTTACTTTTTACTTTTACAGATTTCACATAATTTACTCCATCAACTTCATTACATTTCTAAAACATAAATAACAACTCAGTGAAGCTACAGTCCGAACGCTGTGGGGCTATGGCTAATGGCGCCCGTGTGGCGGTGTGGCAAATTTTGACAATTTTTCGAGAAAATACGTTTGGCTTTTTGACGGCTTTTTTGACTTTTTTGTGCAGCTGCTGTTCTTGCACATGTGTACCAATTTTCATGTTCCAACTCCATAAAAACCCCTATGGGGAGGGGTTTTTGAACGTTTCAAGGGGCGCTATGGAGCCATTTTGACTGCTCATGGACGTGGCCCCCGTCAGATGTTAGAGGTCATCACCCTTGACCTGTGTATCAAATTTCATGATGATACAACTTTTTTAAAGCCATCAAAAAGCCAAACGTATTTTCTTGGCGAAAAATCGGAAGATGCGGCGCCGCCATACGGACGCCGTTTATCGTAGCTTCATGGTGTTCGTAATGTAGCTTCACCAATGTGTTGTGGATGTTTTAGAAGTGGAATGAAGTCGATCGGGTCAACTATATCGTATCAGAACATGTAAACGTAAAGGGTGGCGCTGTGGAGGCATTTGGCCACGCCCCTGGGCGGGGACCACATCAGATGTTAGACGATGCCAGCCTTGACATGTGTATCAATTTTCATGATGATACGACTTTAGTAAAGCCGTCAAAAAGACAAACGTATTTTCATGGCGAATGATCAAAAAATCGCAGCGATGCCATATGGGCGCCGTTAGTCGTAGCCTCACGGCGTTCGTAACAAAGCTTCACCAAGTTGTTCTTTAGGTTTTAGAAGTGGAATGACGTTGATGGAGTCTTCTATGTGGCATCAGTTAATGTGAAAAGTAAGAAATGGTCACTTCATGTTACCACTGGGGGGTGCTATGAGTAAGGCATGACGTTAATACATCGGAACGCTCAGGGTCGCGCCCCCGTCATGCTTTGAAAATTTGAAGCTGCTAGGATCGAGTATGTGTAATAGAGTAGTAAGCTGCCCACCTCTGCCTTGACTATGAATGCATCATTACATGGAAAGTTTCTTTTATGTCAAGCATAGTGCACAACAACACTTACCAATAGTATGCAATCCTATTAAGTAAATGAAGAACTCTGTTCAATTTACTTTGCATTATGCATATCCCTCACAAACATCGGATGCCTATAATTTCACCACAAATGGTAAAATAATACCTCACTACACACCCAACGTACAAAACAAAAGGTGGCATACAACATGTGAATATATTCTGTCAATTACAATGGTTCTGCATAACAGGTATGATCATGTTTTGTGTTCATTAGGCCTATTTATTGCCTCCTGTTTGAAAATGGCATATCCAAAATAAATAGGGTATATGTTCACAACTACAAGGGTTGCATGAATAGTTTTTGTTAACTATGACACAAACACGTGCTACAAACGTATCACAATCCACGTGTGTCATTATTTCAGAGAAAAATCACCTGGAACACAGCATAAAATGTAAATATATTGTTTTTTTGTGTGTTTTAGTTTTTATGAGGTTGTTTACTGTATATGTACATAGGAAATTCAAAGGGCTGTGAAGTCTAATGTTAGATATTAGAGAAATAAGTGCTAACATGAAGCAATATTTCAGATGGTTAAATTAATTTTGTGAGAGGACATAAAATGTCCTATTGTGTTTGATTGAGACTTCACATAAGTCGGTGACTTAATAAATATTGTTGGTTTTTGTTCTAAGTACAAAGGGGACGTTTGTATGTCTTTACTGTGAATTCAAATGTTATTTTTTGAAAATTAAAAATTTTACATCGGGAACATATGTAGCCCTGTTATTTAGGATGGGTTAGTATTTTTAAGTGGGTGGGTCCAGCTGCAGGTTTTTTTCATTTTATATATAAACAGGTCTACATGTATTTATACAGTAAATAATACACAGCCAACAGAAAAAATTAAAAGAAATATATACATACATACAGATACATTGACAGGGGTTTAGGTTAATTGTTTTAATACTTTATAAGATTCCAAGGTTCTTGTAGCTTTTATTTTTTAAGTTTAAGCTTAATGTTTGTCAAAGATGCAAATATATTTTATAGTTCCTCCCAAAACAAGCTGCAGGCTCGTTTGCCCCACCCTCCTATGTGTCTGTCATCCCTTGCTGTGCTGTGATTGGTTCAGGTGATTTCCAAACTCAAGTCTATAAATAAGTTCACATCTGCATGTTCTTTGTTTCGAGCTTCGAGTTTGCAAGCGGACATTGTGTCAGCGACAGAGACTTTGAGTGAGAGACTTACTCTTCTGCAACATTTTTGTTGAAAGAGACTTTTTGCAGCGAATTTGTTTTGGATTCTACCGTTGGATTTACACCGCTGAACAAACCACATTTTACGGTAAGTGCACTGTGGTTTGAGCTTGCTTGAAGCATGGCCTGTGTGCTATTGTTGTTTGTGCGTCTTTGTGTCTATAAAACTTGTGTGCCTACTAGGGATGTTAACCGGTAACCGTTTGACCGGTGGTTGACCGAATGAACGTTAACCGGGCAAAATTGTCAGTTGTCGGTTAAAAAAAGTGAGTTCTAGCTCACGATTCACGTGCACACACTATACTGTCCGATGCTCTGATGACCTGACTGCTTACACGTCCATACACGGCAAGTCAGACTCCTTTATTGTTCCGTGGTTGCGGAGGAAACAGTGCGCCGATCTACCTACTTCCCCTGGGAGCTTTCGTTTCTGCCTCTTTTTGTCCAGCTGACGGCATGACTCGGGGGCGTGCACTGGAGCGCTTATGGTTTGTGTGTGGAGAGGAGAGGACGTGAATGAGTGGAGGGGCTCCTGATCAGAGGCGTGCCTGATATTGCTCATATCATTTACCCATGCACAAACAGCTGTTAAAATGTACCACTGTTGGAAATGTTATGTTAAAACAATAATAACAGGATTAAAATCACTGCAGCAGCATGGGAGCTCGGCGGTTGTGTTTGGTGCATTCACTTGTATGTGAATGTTGGAATTTCCATGCTCTGAGTCAGAATTTAAATCAGAAGCCCCGTGAAGTCGGATCTCCACCTCAGAAAGTCGGATTAATCTCACCAACCAGACATAGAATTCATGCTATCTGCTACATGTTCTGTTGTAAGGCCGGAAGCGCTGGCAGCACTAAACTTTGTTACATTAATCTGTGCTCCAAGTTCTGACTTCAAGTAAACACAACATAAGGCAAACTATTAATCTGTTCTTGTAATCTATTAGGCAATATTTTGCATAAAATGGGCTCCAATTTGGAAATTCTACATTTCAGGATCATCAGTGGTAACAGATAAGGTAATGATGTCTTGCTTTATTATTATTAGCACTGCTGTCTCCTCAAACAAAACAAGCGGCGTCTCTTCAGAGCTGTCATTTTCAAAATGAGCCACGGCAGTGTTTCAAACACGAGGCGAATGCCTTTATTTTCCACGCTATCAACACCCAAACTATTTCCAAACTATGGAGCCAAATGTCCTCCGCTTACAAGCTCCTCAGTGCAGCGTTTGCGGGACGCCATTTTTCACGCTGGAGGGGTTTTAAAAAAAAAAGTGACGGCACCGGGGCAGAGTGTGTGAGAGAGAGACCTGAGGCAAAGTGTGTGTGTGTGAGAGAGAGAGAGAGACCTGAGACAGAGCAACAGAGAAGAAAGTCGAGTTATGAAACTGCGGACGGTAGACGCGGCTCGAAATCACTGTTATTTCAAATAGCATATTTTGTACTTACAACGGTTAACCGGTATTCACCGGCTAATGAGGTTCGGTGGTCTGTCAAAAATATTTTTAGTTTTCGTCATTCCTAGTGCCAACACTATATTATTTGTAATATTTTGTCGCTAGTTAGTTTTGTTTAGTGTGATATACTGTATAGTGGCTACTTTACATAGTTAGCATCTAGTTAGCTGTGTTGTAGCTGTTGTGAGGAGCTATGGAGTGATATGCTGTGAAATATTCACTCAGTATGTGTACAGGCACATCTAAGACGAGTTACTGGCAATAACCGAGCTCAGACTTTAACTGGAGTTTCAGAGAAACCTGAGTGTACTTGCAGGGAAGTTAGGGATTGGTAGGCTATATGGACAAAACCTGCACTATAAAAACAGTTTGGATCTGTAACAGCATGTAAAGGTACTGAGTATGTACAACATTAATAACTGCCTATTGCAGTAAAAGACAAGCAGATGGTTCAAAGAAATTGAACTGTTTTGAACCTGTGAGTGTGGTGTTGCACATTGCTTTATATTGATGTCTCTTGAGCCAGTTTGGGGTTGTGATAGTTCAGTAATGTAAGACAGGACATAAAGGAGCTGGCTTTGGTTCAGGAAGTGGAGCTGGACATAAAGCCTGTTACTACTTAAAGCTACTTGTTTACAGGCTTGTCTCTACTTCTAAAGATGATTTGTTAATTTAGCACTTTGAAGCAATTTTCAATTTTGTGTGTATTTGTTTTAAAAAACTTACCTGTGGTACTTTCTTGTAATTAAGATAGCAAAGTATACTGTGATATCTACTGTCTGTTGTCTATGGCTCAAAATATATGGTGATTAAATTTTAGGTTTTACTGCACACCCCTAGGGTATATGCAAGACTTGTAAATTGCTGTTTTAATATGCTGTTTTTAATATGTATATGTTTTATATGTAATATTGTTGCAAAAAGTTGAATATGGACAGTTTTTTTTAATGTGTGACGCAGAATGTCGTTTTGGCCTCAGTGAATAATTAGACCTTGGTTGGTGCCTGGTCATTTTGCTCGTGTTTGCATATCAGCAAGGTTGAGGTGAATTCTTAATGATACAAATGATTTTTTTTGTTACGTTTCCCAATAGGTAGTGGTACAGGGTGGCGCCACAAAGTGCACCGATGGCCAATTTCTGTGCAGGCTACCAGCACAAACTGGTTGTGCCTGCCGAGGTCCCAGGCAAGAAGGTATGTACAATTATAAAAAACACTTTTATCATTGACATTGTAAATTTCATTGATTTGACCCTAAAATAATTCTTAGTTTTGTTTCAGTTTGTTCTTCTTGTTGGGGCGTCCCATCTGCGCTCCCTTGCAGATGGGATTGTGCCGATGCCAGAGGAACGCTACACCTTTGGCGTCATGTCCCCTCCGGGGGCGTGCGCAGATCAGCTCAGCATTACGCAAGAGCATGGGGGCATAGCCTTTAGTCGGTACGTGGCTACTGTCTGCAGCATCTGGCCGACTGCACAGGTAATGCAACTTATGTTTTTGTTTTTATTATTGAGGCTGCTGTGTACAGGTTAATAGAATTTTGTAATATTAATCATTATTATTTTCTGTGTAGGTTTTCGTTGTGGACCTCGTCCCACGCTTGACGGTCCCGGGGGATGTCCAAGAGTTTTTCCGGCAGGAATTTCACCGTGTGTCAGCACGTCTTGGTATGTTTCTAAATAAAAGTGATACAGCATATTTCTAATATTATCCACTGATGATATTATGATATAAGCTTGTTTGAAATGTGTTTTTCAAGAATACATGTTTATATTATTCATTTATTTTTTGTAGGTGTTAAGTTTTATCACCATGCTGGTCGATTCCCCCTTACTGACCACAAGCTGTGGTGTCGTGATGGTGTAAGCACAATGTATTATTTGGTAACACTAATATAAAAATACACAACACAATGTGTTTGACAGTAAAGTTTGTCAAGATGTCTAATTATATTATTTTTGTTGTTGTAGGTGCACCTCAGTGATGACGTGAGGATGCCCCTCCTCATGGAGTCGCTGTTGGCTGCTACCACACAGCACCTGGAGACACCAGCACCTACGCCACAGGTGCCGCGCCCGGTGTCTCCTACGCCAACACCCAGCCGGGTTCCTCGTGTGGTTGTAGTGGGGGAGGTCCCTGTTCCACGCCCCCCTCCTCGTGAGTGGACATCAGCGCATACTGGCAGGAAGGTAAGAGATTGAATAGTATAAATATCCTTTACTGAAAGCAAAAGAAATTCGTCATTTGATCCTAACTTGTGTGCGATTTGTCATTACAGCGTCGCCACTCTGGTGACCAAGGGCCTGGCTCTGGTTCACCTGGGAAGAGAGTGGTTCATCATGTGGTATGTATTTAACTATTTTATCTACACAACAGTGTTAGATTGTGTTTGCTTCATGTCAGAAAATGACAAGCTTTATAAGGAATGTCCATGTTTGTCATACAGGTGGATGGAGCTCCAGTGGCCTTGAAGGAGTGTTTCATTCCACTGAATCCTGTCCGATTCTCCCCTGCTATGCTGGCTGCCATGGAAACCGTGGTCCCATCGGCTCTTGGCGGCGTTCCCACAGAAAACAATGTAATTATCCTTAATGCTATATCTGATAGATGAAATATTAATAAACTTATTTTCTGTCCTTTAGCCTTTAAGCAATGTAACAGTGTTTGTCTGTAAGGGTTGTTATCCAAGTGTTTGATAATTTTGTTTTTGATGTTCTCACATTAGACACTGCCTGTGGAACCCAGCAGCAGACCTGTTTCCTTTAAGAACAGACATCCCAAGAAGCAGGTATGTTGTTTTGTTTTTTATGTTTTGATCCAGATGGAGATTATGTGCAGGTTGAGCAGTTAGCCAGCGATTAAAGTTATGTGTGAAGTGATTGTGAAACAAAAATGATGTCTTGGTTTTACTTTGTTTTGGGTTTTTTTTTTATGGTTTTATGTTTCGTATTTTCAGGTGGTGGCAACACGTCCAGCTCTATTGTTTGCCAGTGTCGTGAAGGAGGCGGCTGCAGCGAAGGTAAATGCAGTTTCATTAATGATGTACGACAAAGCATAAAGGGAATATGAAGGAGTATTTTATACAAGTAGAAAATGTAGATATTTCACAGAACCTTAATAGTTAGGATGCACCAAGAAAGTTTCAGGAAAAAGCATAAACATTCTGTATAGTTATGTATTTATTTATTTATTTTTCCTTGTTCCTACCCTTAGGTCGTGACCTCAACATCTGTGTTGACTGTCCGTCCTGAAGCCCGTGTCCTGGAGCAGGAGGCAAGTAAAGTTATTTGAAGGATCTTTGCAAAGCTCACTGGTGTTGTGGCATATGTGTTAGTATGGTAGTTGATGACCATGTCTATGTATTTATTGCTGTTGTTAATGTCTTTTGTTGTTTTTCTCTTTTTGATGTAGGAGGCGACACCAGACCCTGTGTCGACCTGTGCTGTCCTGGGTGAGGCAGATCGTGTTGCGGCTGTCCCTCCTCGTCCTGCGGCTGTCTCTTCTTCCCCTGCAACTGTCCAGCCTCAAGGTGAATGTATTAACCCCTTGCCTTGCAGGTGTATAGAGAAGCAGCCTCATGCAGTAGTGTTAGGGAGTAGTGTTTGCACAGCATCGGCACGTTTTAATGTCAATGCTTATGTGTCATGCAGTGCTGTTGCAGCAGTTAGACATAGTGTTTCTCCGGTCTGTACCTGGCGTGCAGCAGACATTGATGATGTTTGTGTAGAAGGGTGGAAGTTGGCAGCTCAGGTGGGAAAGAAAATGTTTGGTCAGCAGCAGTTTGAGCATTTTTGGGCATAACTGGAGGGTGGGTGTTGGGCAAGCTGTGTACAAATACTTCTTGGCATCTGACGATGGGACTGAGTTGGGTGAAGACTTGCAAAAGCATTTGTTGAGCTATGATATGTGTGTCTTGGATATCTACAGAGCGATAATCTTGATCATCCAGCATGGGGACTGTTTTGTAGTGGTGGATTGTGGGAAACGCAATGCTTCTGGGTTGGTGTCAGAAACTGGTCAATCTGCTGTTGTTTTTAACACGTGCTGGAATGATTTGATGATTCACTTACTGAATCTGAAGGAGTCGTTAGGTGCAGAGTGGTTTGGGGTCAGCAGCATTTCTGTTGAGGAGTGTGTTGCTGAGGCAGAGGGCTGCAGTGCCCCTATGGTGGCAGGTCCACAGATTCCCATTCAGTTCCAGGGTCGTGCTTCTGTTAGAGGAAGTTTCCACCAAGGCCACCCAAAGTTTAAATATGGTGGACTTCAGTGTATGGCTGTTAGTTTGGTGGGTCTTGTGAAACACACCACAGACAGTGTGTTTTCATGGCAGCCTGACACTTTGGATCAGGTTGTGGTCTCAGGTGATGAGTTGTACACATCCTTGAGGGAACGCAACTTGATCAGTGGTGAGTCTGAGCTCCTTTGTGTTCCAGATTTACCTCTTCACTATAACTTAGATGGACAAATGTTTGATCTGAAGTTTGATCCTCAATTTGTATGTGGAGATGTTGATGTTAGTGAGGGATCTCTTATCGATACAGGTGTGTATACCACTCTCTCTGATGGATTGAGTAGGAAGTGCACAGAATTCAACACCTGTTTGTTCACAATGAGTGGCAGTACATGTGCTATCATTAGTGGGTAACCACTATGCTGTGGTTGACTCCCATGCTCACAGTGCAGATGGGATGGTCGATGGTGCAGGGAAGAGCATTGTGCTCTATTTCAGTTCTCTTCAGCATCTGTGTATGCACTTTTCAACTTTTGCAGCATCTCTTCAGCAAACCCCCAAGGTCTTCGAGATCTGTGGTGTTCGTGTGGCATTGCAAGCTTTGTCTTTGGGTGCCAGTGCAGCTGTTGACTTCACAGAGGGACAGGTTACTCTCACTGAGGAGCACGCTATCCCACCAGTGGTTTGTGCACCCACCAAGAGAGGTGAGAAGCGTAAACTCCCTCTCAGAGGTAGCACATTTAAGAAGGCCAAAAGCAGTGATAACGCTGCGGTTAATTCTGATGTTGTTTTTGTTGGGGATGTAGCTTGTAAAAAGTTACAGTTCAATCCCCTCAATAATGATGTTGCTCTTGATCTGTGTAGACAGCTTAACATAGAGTCAGAGAGCGCGATTTCTGCATCTTCTGCTGTCAGTCCTTTAAGGACTCCTTGTAGGACAAAGAAGATTCATGGTGATGGTAACTGTTTTTTTAGGGCAGTTAGTCAGGCCGTTAGTGGTACTCAGAAGCACCACTTGAAGTTGAGACGTGCAGTTGTGAAACACTTGAGGAGCAATCCTTCAACATATGAGGGTATTTCGAGAAGTGAGCATTCCTCTGTGTCAGAATACCTGAATGTGTCAAGGATGGGCTTTGTTGGCAGTTGGGCCACTGAATTAGAGATTCAAGCTACAGCTGATTATTTAGGTGTCAGTGTTTTCACCTGGATCACTGGCTTGATTATAGTTGCAAAACTTGGTGTGAGTCAAACGAGACTGTGTATGTCGAGAATGTCTCAGGTAATCATTACGATACAGTTGTCTGTGTTCATCAGCCTCAAACACAGAGCTGTTATAGTTATTGTAAGGTTAACACACCTGTTTCAGGAGGTTATACCTTTAGAGAGCATAGGAAAGTTGAAAGTGAAGTGTCATGTGTTGGTAGCGTGCATCAGATTAGATCTGATGCATGTCACCATGTGAGAAAGAAGGCTTCTTTAATTAGGAAACAACATGGTTTGTTGCGTGAATATATGAGGGCATATGATAAGCAAAAATATCAGCAAAATGTGTTTTTTAAGGATTTGAAGAAGCAGGCCAGTGTTGAGAAGTATAAATCGAGTAATGTACATAAAGAAAGGGTTAAGTCCCTTAGTGTCAAGAAATATAAAGAGAATCTGGCACATAAAATAAAAGTTAAGTCCCTCAGTGCCTTAAAATATCAGCATAATGCATTGCATAAAAAAAGAAAGATTGAAATGAGTAAAAGTAAATATCGTATAAATAAGTGTCATAGAAATAATGTAAAGGCTGCAAGTAAAAGTAAATATCGTGTAAATAAATCTCACAGAGATAACGTAAAGGCTGCGAGTAAAAGTAAATATCATATAAATAAGTCTCATAGAGATTATGTAAAGGCTGCGAGTAAAAGTAAATATCGTATAATTAAATCGCATAGAGATAATGTAAAGGCTGCGAGTAAAAGTAAATATCGTATAAATAAATCTCATTGAGATAATGTAAAGGCTGCGAGTAAAAGTAAATATCGTGATAATCCTGATCATAGAAGACGTGTTGCAGCTAATGTTAAACATAAGCGACTTGTCAAAAGGGAGAAGTCAAATCAGTTTTAGTTCGTTAGGGAGCAGTTTTTAGATAAAGTGAAGGATGGGCCTGATTTTGTTTGTTGTGTTTGTTGTAGATTGTTGTTTAAACATCAGGTTCAGCACTGTAAACAGGAGGACTATAACAGGAGTGAGACAGTAGCCTCAATAGCAGCAAACTGCATAACAGAGCAGTACTTACATAGGTGTAATGTGGACTGTGCTGTGCCATGTGTGTTGTTAGACACAGCTCAGGGCAAACTGTGGATTTGTCACAGTTGCCATGAGAAGGTTAATTGAGGTGTGATGCCACCAGAGTGTTGGTCAAACAGTCTCACAGTTGATCGTGTTCCTCCTGAATTGGCCTATTTGAATAGTTTGGAGGAACATTTGATAGCGTTGCACATTACATTTATGAAGATGTTAGCTTTGCCTAAAGGGGGGCAAAATGGAGTCCATGGTCCAGTGACCTGTGTTCCAGCTAACATCGTAGAGACCAGTAACCTGTTGCCTTGTTCCAATATGGAGGGGTCTTTGTTGGCTGTGAAGTTAAAGCGCAAGTTAACATATAAAGGTCACTATGAGTATCAATTTGTTGATACTCTGCGCATTAAACTGGCTTTGCAGTATTTGAAACACACTAATAGTCACTATAGTGACATTGTGTTCAATGAAGCGTGGATCAATGATTTTTGTCAAGAACAGGAAGCTGAACTTCCTGCTGATGACAGTCCTGCAGACAGTGCTAAACCTAATGCAGATGTAGCTGAGGATGAGCTTCTGCATGATAGACAGCAGCATGGTATGTTTCAGGATACCTGTCTCATGCCTGTTGATATTGGTCAGGAGGTGCTTGATCAGTATTTTGATGGTATTTTGAATGTGGCTCCTGCAGAAGGCAATAATCCTGTGAGGCTGCTTGGTGATGACACAAATGAAGCAAAGTGTTTCCCTGTGTTGTTTCCTCAGGGCAGAAACGCTTATCATGAGTGTCGGCAGTATCGTTTGACTCTGTCACGATACTTTAACAATAGGATTTTACATGCAGATGGCAGGTTTGCAAGTAACGTTGAATACATATTTTTTGCTCAGTACGTCTGAGGTTGAACAGGTCAAGTCAAGCGTATCTATAGCTTTACGTAAAGGTAAAGGGGTCAAAGGTCCTACAAAGTCTCTGACATTTTAAGAGATGAGGACTCTTTGAAACTTCCTTAAGCCTATTAGAGGCACTCCGGCATTTTGGCAGGGAGCACAGCGTGACCTTCTGGCCTGTGTGCGTCAGCTTGATGTTCCCACCTGGTTTTGCTCCTTTAGTTCAGCAGATATGCGTTGGACGAATCTGCTGTACAGTATTCTGAAGCAGGATGGTCGAACAGCCACTGTAGAGGATTTACAGTGGGCTGACAGGTATGATTTGTTGCGTCGCAATCCTGTCACTGCAGCACAAATGTTTGATTTCAGGTGGCATTGTTTCCTTAAGGAGGTTTTGATGTCTTCATCTCACCCAATAGGTAAAACTAAAGATTACTTCTACCGGGTTGAGTTTCAGCAGCGAGGTTCTCCCCATGTCCATTGTTTGTTCTGGATAGAGAATGCTCCGCTGATTGATAAGAACACTGATGAGGAGGTAGTTCAGTTTATTGATAAGTATGTGACTTGTGAACTACCATCATCAGATGAGGAGTTGTTGGAGATGGTAACATCTGTGCAGCAACACTCAAAACGACACTCAAAGACATGTAAAAAGAAAAGCACTGTGTGTCGTTTCAATTTTCCCAGGCCTGCTTCTACTAGGACATTTATTAGCCGCTGTGAACCTGTTGAGGAGGTCACACCATGCACATGTCCTCGTGATCCGTCAGCACCTTTAGCACCTTGTGCATGTGACGCGTTTAGCTGATAGGAAACCAAAGAAGGCACAAGCCAAAGTAATTTTGACAGCTGTTAAGACGGCTTTGAGGAAGCCTATAATAGCACTGTTCGCAGCACTCAGGTGGTTTTGAAAAGGCAGGTTAATGAGGTGTGGATTAACCATTACAGTAAGCCTTTGTTAAAGTGCTGGAATGCCAATATGGACATCCAGTATGTTGTAGATGCATATGCCTGTGTTGTTTATATTATTTCGTACATTTCCAAGGCTGAGCGAGAAATGGGTTTGTTGTTGAGCAATGCTCATAGAGAGGCATCTAAAGAAAATAATGTCAGTGCTAAAGAGGCTCTCAAGAAGCTGGGCAGTGTTTATTTACATCATAGGGATGTGTCTGCTCAGGAGGCTGTTTACAGGCTCTCTAACATGCATCTTAAAGAGTGCTCCAGGAAGGTCATGTTCATTCCCACAGGGGAAAGTACCGTCAGGATGAGTTTACCTTTAAGTGTGTTAAAACACAAGGTATTCTCTGCGTCATCACATGATCTCAGCTCTGAAGACATGTGGATGACTAGCATTGTTGACAGGTACAGGAACAGACCACATGATGATGTTTTTGATGACATGTGTCTGGCTCAGTTTGTGTCTGAGTATTGTGTTCTTAATAAAAATGAAAAATGTAGGAACCCTATTAAGTTAAAAGGTAAGTTTGGTTTTGTTGCCAAAAGAACACGGACACAACCAGCTGTCGTCCGTTATGTTCGCTTCTCTGAGACCAAATGTCCAGAGTTGTTTCATCAGAGCATTTTGCAGTTGTTTTTACCGCATCGAGTTGACACGCAGCTTAAACCTCCTAACTGTGTAAACTTTGAACAGTTTTACACTCACGGTTATGTGAGGTTTAGCAATGGGTCCAGGCATTCTGTTAAGTCGGTTGTTGATTTAAATAGACGTCAGTTTGAACTTGATGCTGATAAGTTAGACCAAGCACAAGATCAAGTAGACAATGATGGTGTTTTGGAAGATGCCTGGTGTGAGCTGTGTCCAGAAGCAGAGCTGGAACGGTTAGAGTGTGTTCAGGAACGAAGTGAGAATGTACCTGACACTGATGAGCATGAAAGAAACATTCCTGATTTGGCTGTTAACAGACATCAGGTTTCATGCTTGGAGAAGAGGAACAATGTCATGACCAGAAGTCAGGGCTTGACATTGATCAGATCACTGAATGAGACCCAGATGTCTATTTTCTATTGTGTCCGTTGAAGTGGTGTTTGGATCGAGTGGCAGGGAAAAAAACAGAGCCACTTCATGTATTTATTACAGGTGGTGCAGGGACTGGGAAAAGCCATTTGATCAAGGCTATTCAGTATGAGGCAGGGAGGCTTTTGTCAACAGTCAGTCATCATCCTGATAGCGTGTGTGTGTTGTTGACAGCTCCAACAGGCATTGCTGCATATAATTTGAATGCAGCCACGATACACAACACATTTAGCATAGGGAAAGATGTACGCTTGCCTTACACTCCGTTGGGGGAAGAGAAGCTCAACTCTTTGAGAGCTAAGTTTAGTGATCTGCAGATTGTGATTATTGATGAGATCTCCATGGTAGACCATAACCTCCTGGCATACATCCATGGACGATTGAGGCAGATCAAACAAACAGGTGATTTTTCACCGTTTGGTAATGTGTGTGTGCTTGCTGTTGGAGACTTTTATCAGCTGCCTCCTGTTAAAGGGAAATCATTGTACAATGATGACGTCACTGTGAACCTTTGGTCCAGTTTGTTTAAAGTTGTTGAGTTGACAACGATTGTAAGGCAGCAGGATAGTGTTTTTGCCGATGTGTTGAATCGGCTCAGAACTCGTACTAAAGGGACTCCAATGCTGAACTGTGATGTAGAAATATTGAAGAGTCGAGAAACGGGTGAAACCAGCTCGGCTTTACATGTATTTTCTACTAATAGTCAGGTTAATGAGCACAATGATCATCAGCTGTTTACAGCATGTCCTGAGTACGAGACAATCCACGCCTAGGACCACGCCTAGGACCTAGGTCAATAGTAAGAGAACTGGGAAATTGGCGTTGATGCGTGGTCATCACAGCAAAACATCTAACATGTTTAGATGAAACGTTGCTGTTGGGTAAAGGCGCTCGTGTTATGTTGATAAAAAGTATTGATGTTGTTGATGGTCTTGTAAATGGGGTGTGTGGGACAGTAACTGATATTGTGTATCAGGGTGATTCTAAGTTTCCTCAGGTGGTTTATGTCAAGTTTGATGATGATAGAGTTGGTGCCCAGAGGAGAAAAAACAATCCACATACTCCACTAATTGTAGCTGACTCTACAGCTATAGAACCTGAAGAAGACAGAGTCACCAGTAAAGGTGGTATGCGCCGGCAATTTCCATTGAAACTTGCCTGGGCTTGTACTGTAGATGAGGCAGTGGTGTCTCTTGAAAAGATATTTGCTCCTGGACAGGCCTATGGAGCTTTGAGTCAAGTTAGGACTTTGTCAGGTTTGACCATTAGGGATTTTGCAGATAAGGCCATATTCTGTTATGCTAAAATTAAGGATGCACTTGAAAACATGCCTAAGTTTTTAGTTGACGATGTGGCCAGGCCTAACATGGAGTCAAGTACTTTCTCTGTGTTTTTCATGAATGTGCATGGTTTATCGAATCATGTTACAGATTTGGCGTCATGTACACAGCATTTGCAGCTTAACTGTATTGCTGTTACAGAAACATGGTTGCCTGCAAATTCTTCCTTTGCATCAATCCAGATTGATGGGTATAGTTTTCACAGCCGTCCCCGAAGTTCGTCCTATGACAGCAGCCATCCAGCACTGGTTGAACTACAGAGCCAGCAACATGGTGGTGTTGGTTTGTATTGTAGTGATGGTTTAGTGTGGGATGTCATTCAGGCACCTAATGTGAATTTAGAGTGTTTGGTTTGTGCCTGTGACAGTTATGATGTGTTGTTAGTGGTGATTTATAGGCCACCATCCTATCCTGTGACTTTGTTCAAGGAAAATCTGAAGAAGTTGGTTGGCTGGTTGGATAGTTTTGATAAAACAGTTGCTGTGATGGGGGATTTTAATGATGATGTTTTCACATTTTCATCCATTTGTAACTGTATGATCAAAGAGGGGTTTGTGCAACTAGTGACACAACCCACCACAGAGAGAGGCACACTTATTGACCATGTCTATGTCAAAACATTGGTTTATGATGTACACTCAGAAGTGTTGCCTACTTATTTTAGTGATCATGAAGGCATTGTGTGCAGTTTTAAATTGACCGATGTTACTGATCACAGTTAATAGCTAAATAGTAGTTATAAATGTGTGTTTTGTGTGTGTGTGTGTGTATAATATAATGTAATATAGTTTTATATAACAATACAGTGTGGTTATTCATGGTTTGTTACCTGATTTGGTGTTGTTGTTTTTTGTTTTTTGTGCTTGTGTTCCCTGGCTGGCTCTCTGTCTGTTCTGTTTCAGGTGGTTCCAGTCTCTTGCTTGTCACTGTTGGCCCTACCTTGGCAGAGGAACACCAGCCATCCGCTCTCTCTCTGGAGTTTGTTTTGTGTGAAATGATGTTGTTTACAATAAACATTGTAAATGATATTTTAAAAAAAAAAAAAGTTCATATTATGTTTAGCATCATGTTGTGTATATAGTTCTGTTATTCTGTTCTAGTCCTTCTGTTCTGTTCTTATTTCTGTTGATGCTCTTTCTTTTCCCCCAACCCTTCTTCAATAATTGTCATGTTAGTTTCCAGGGAAGGCCAGTGATGGTCACACACATGCACCAAATATTAATATTTAGAATATTAAGTATTTGCTGCAAGACTAAAATATGCATAATCTCAAAATGTGGACACCCTTTTTGTGGAGTTTAACAATGAGAACATATGCAGACAAAAAAGAAGTCATGTACATTAGTTCGCTCTAGAGCTGTTGCATATTCATGTATACATTGCCGCTGTCATTCCTCTCTTTTCTCCCCATCCTCCCCATCCCCCTCTTTTTTCAAATAATCGATGCACATGGCTGCCCACACTTGCGCCTGATTCTGATGGACGATTCTTAATATTAAGAAGTACTCTTGCCTCTCCACTGTTGCTTAATACTTGCTTTGTGTAAGAACTGTTGGGTGTTTGTCTAAAATAGTTGAAAATAAATGTTTTATTACAAATCACAATGCAGTCTCGACATTTATTTGACATTTGTGTCAGTTTCAACTATAACTTAGGGTATTAAAGTAATTATGATTGTCAAAATGATCAGCTATTGCAACCAAAATGCATTACAACAAGAGGAGGAATAGAGAAGAGGAAGAACATGCTGTGAGTAATGAATAAAACTAAAACAAAGTTGACATTTGTCCATTAGGTACCAGTGTGAATGTTTCCCAAATATAGTTTTGAAATTCACACCATGGTTATCTAGTCATGTGCAATGTAAAAATTATCAAACATGGATAACAAAAAACCAACAAACAATCTCTAATGATCGTAGTACAATCTTACCTCATATGACACATCTAATGAAATTCAAACATTGCTGTGTAGCAAAAGAAATTATACAAGAACATGTATATACAAAATAATTCAAATCAAAAGCTGGTTTAGTTTGTTTCTCAGTCTAGTGTGACCAATAGCTGTTGTCATAGACCATGATGAAAGTACCACTTGAGATGTGATTTAAAGAGTACCTCCTCCAAATGGTACTCTTTAAACCAAGAGCACCATCTAGAGGAGTCAAAAATATCACAAGTGTAACATGAAGCTTCATTTGTCCATAACTACAAATCACGTATTATAGAGTTATATTCACTGAATTAATTAAATTATTTAAAACTGCTGACGCACCACCCTCAGTAAGACAGATTACAGAGGTCATAAAATATGCAAGAATGTTATCAACTCTGTGGGCAGCACATTGGCGTAGTGGTTCACACTGTCGCCTCACAGCAAGAAGGTACCACGTTGCAATTCTGGGTGCACAGCCTTTCTGTGTGGCGTTTGCATGTTCCCCTCATTTCTGCGTGGGTTCTCTCCGGGTACTCCAGCTTCCTCCCACCATCCCAAAACATGCATGGTGACTAGATTAACTGTCTAATTTAAATTGACCGTAGGTGTGAATGTCAGCGTGAGTGGTTGTCTGTCTCTATGTGCCCTGCCATGAGGTGGCAACTTGTCCAGGGTGTACCCTGCCTTTCATCCTAAGACAGCTGGGCTAGGCTCCAGCCCCCCCAAGGACCCTATGTGAGGATAAGCGATGGATGGATGTTATCAAATCTCTGAAATGAGAACCTGCTAAGAGCAATAGAAAAGTAATGTTTCATTCATCCAGTATGGAGCGTGTTAGGTTTAACCACAAACATGTGGATGCAGATCATAGATCAGAGACACACCATGATCACACAAGGAAAATTACTGCAAATGTGGGCAATCCTTGATACAGGTGTAACTTGATGTTCCATGGCAAATGTTAATGTGTCATTCATCCACCAGGGGGCAGTAAACAGACATGGGATGGTGCATTCAAGGGCAACCCCTAATTGCACCTGTAAGGTTTCAGGCAAATCAAACAATGTGTAAAGGGGTTATGAAAAGTTGAAATTTCATTCACAAAGGGCCAGTAACAAATGTGAGCTGGTGCATTCAGGGGACCAATTCATGCTAATGTAGCTTAGCATTAGCCTAGCACTGGCTTAGCATTAATTAGCATACGCCTTGTTTAACTGGGCAACTCATCTTTTTAATAATTATTCTGTCATAAGTTCCAAAAAACCACAACAAAATTCATTTGAGTCGTCCATTTTGGTCTTCCAACTACGAAACAAAATGGCCAACTTCCTGTTGGAATTTCAGCTTCCTGCCAAGATCGACATTCCCTATGGGAATTTTTGAAGATTGTAGGGGCCCTATGGAACCACTTTGCGCAACCCATTGGCTTGGTCCGATCAGATGTTAGAGGTTGCCATGCTTGACCTGTGTATCAACTTTCATGATGATAGGAGTTTATTAAAGCCATCAAAAAGCCAAAAAACTGGTCATTTTCTATTACCACTTTGTTGTACCTCAACAAAAATTGGTAGAGACGTTAAGCATACATGTACAAACAAAATTTTCTCTTGGCCGCGCCATGAGAAAGGCATAACATTAATATATTAGCACGTTCAGGGCTGAGTCCCCATCATGCTCAGAAAATTTGAAGCTTCTCAGATAGAGTATGTGAACGTGAGATTCGTTTGAATTTAGACGGCGAATTCGCCAAAGTTTGGCGAGCCCTAGCGGCCACGCCCTTTGACCTAATTACGTGCAGCGCACAACTTTTGCTCAGCTAGGTCTGGAGATGAAGTTTACCAAATTTCAAGTCGATCGGACGAAATCCCTAGGACGAGTTCGTTTTCGTCAGAAAATCCAAAATTCAAAATGGCCGACTTCCTGTTTGGAGTAGACAATTGGTGCAGGTGACTTTTTTGTGCGTCTCGTCTAGTTGCACATGTGTACCGATTTTCATCTTCCAACTCCATAAAAACCTCTATGGGGAGGGTTTTTTGAAAGTTTCAAGGGGGCGCTATGGAGCAATTTTGACCGCTCATGGATGTGGCCCCCATCAGATGTTAGAGGTCATCACCCTTGACCTGTGTATCAAATTTCATTATGACACGACTTTATTAAAGCCATCAAAAAGCCAAACGTATTTTCTGTTTTCTGTTTCACAGTCCGCTTGAGCCCTAATAATAAACACTGCAGTTTCAATAGGTCCCTTGTGGACCTGTTTCACAGTCCGCTTGGGCCCTAATAAACACTACAGTTTCAATAGGTCCCTTGCGGACCTGTTTCACAGTAAGCTCGGGCCCTAATAATAATAAACACTTGTGTCTGACGAGCTCTATAGTGCCACTATGGCACACTTTCAGTTTCAGCTTGCTCGCATTAAATCCCCATGATGAGTTTACAATTGAAAATACCGCAAAATCAGGCAAAATCATCCAAAATCCAGAAAAGCAGTATATAACTGTAAATACTTTAAAATCTGTCAAAATCCAGAAAAAATGGTTTTCATGGCAGAACATCAAAGTTTCAAGGAGTGCCACGGCAACACCCTATGACCTACCAGCCTGATTTTTGGATATTATGTTCCCCAACATCTAATTTACAACCTGGATGTGAAATACTATCAAACCTCTTTGACCTTTTCTTTCAAGGCTTCTATTTCTACAAATTAAACGTCCAAATTTAAATTCTACCTGTTGTTTTAAACTACACTAGTGTGGACACCTGTTGCTGGAGTTTCAGCTTGCTACCTTGAAGTCTCTAGGAGAAGTATGCAATTGAAAATACAGTGGCTCCAATAAGTATTTGTACACCTCTGAGAATTGTGAATGTACACACCTATTATGTAAAATTAGTTATATTAATCACTTGGATAGATCTGGATGTTCCATCATTACAAAACATAACCATATTTTTCATGTTATAAACAACACAAAGAAATTAGTGAAGTTTTATCATTTATTGAAGTCCAAAAAGTATTTGTACAGGTCATTCTCAGTACTTGGTTGGCCCACCACATGCTTTAATGATCGCCTCACACCTGGCAGGCATACTATCCACGAGTTTTTGACACACCTCTGGGCCGAGGCCATCCCACGTCTCCTGGATCAGTGTCTGGAGCCCAGCCTTGTTTGTGGCATGCTGACCATGACGATGCCTCTTGACCTCCTCCCACAGGTGCTCTATGGGGTTCAAATCTGGTCTCTGTGGGGGCCATTGCAGCACCTTAACCTTCTTACGTTCCAGGAAAGCCTTCACGCGCTTAGACGTGTGCTTCGGATCACAGTCATGCTGGAACAAGGACCAAGGAGCCTCCGAGCTGATGGCAGCATGTGCTGGTTCAGGATGTCCTCGTACATGGCAGAGTTCATAATCCCGTCAATGAAATGAAGGGATCCGATGCCACTGTATGACATACAACCCCAGACCAGGACATTTCCACCTCCGTGCTTGACTGTAGGCTGTATACACTCTGGCTTGTACTCTTCACCTGGCTTTCTCCACACCGTTTTTTTGCCGTCTGATCCAAACGTGAAATTTGGATTCGTCAGACCACAGGATGCTATTCCAGAATGCAGAAGGTTTGTTTCTGTGTTCCCGAGCGAATCTGAGGCGTTTTCGGCGATTCCTGGCGCTGATGTAGGGCTTCTTACGGGCCACCCTCCCAGCCATACCCACTTGATGGAGGCGATTACAGATGGTCTGGGCACAAACATGGCTTCCAGTTGCTTCCTCCACTTTGGTGGCAAGACTGGAGGCCGAGGACTGTCTCTCCCTCTGTACCAGCTGGGAGATGTACCGGTCAGTGCGCTGGCTGGTCTTCCTGGGACGTCCTTTCCTGGCTGCATTGGCTATGCGTCCAGACTGTTTGTACTTCTTGATGATGTACTGCACGGTCGTGTGGCGTAACGATACCCGAGTTCCAGTTTTTCTGGTGCTTTGGCCTTCTTTATGTAGCTGAATGATTTGCTCCCGCATTCGACGGGGTATCTCGCCTGTCTTAGCCATATCACAGGAATACATTATGGGCATGGTCAGGTCATTTATATAGGCCAGTCTGTGTACAGAGAGAGTGTCCAGTATGGTCATGCTTGACCAAATCAGACCAAGTGAGTCAGCCATCTCCTGTAAACATCTCGAGTCAATTTTAGGTGAGTATTATAGGTTTTGTGACTCACTAATGGAACTGTACAGATACTTATTGGGTTAGATAATCACATTTCTGACCAAATATGCCATTTTGACATTAAGGATTTGTTTAAAACATATTGATTATCAAATATTTTACTCACTTTTACACACAATAGCAAGCATTTAGCCAAATATACAAAAGCTGTTATGTAGTTGAATTTTCAAGTAGTGTACAAATACTTATTGGAGCCTCTGTACCTTAAAATTGGCCAAAATCGCAAAACATGCGAAATTTCAAATCAAAATGGCAGACTTCCTGTTGGGCATGGCCCATGCATCCAAGAGGCTATTTTGTTCGGCTTTGGGTCCTAGATAAGCCTACAGAATTTCATAGCTGTGGCTCAAACACAGGGTCGGGCTTAATTTTTGAAAATTTCTAGGGGGCACAACGGAAACTTTTTTGCTGATTTTCCATTTGACAGTAGATTATTTTAAGAGGACACCCCTCTTGATCTGTTAAATGAATAAATTAATAATTAAATACATGTGACAGAAAGATCACCGTAATATTGTATTTTAATGAACTGCATTAAAGAAGACAACACAACCATGCCAACATGTCAGCTAAGAGTACTCCTAAGTGTTTGTAGGATTTGATGGGGACAGATGCATAAAACGTGTAGATGCTCCAAAAAGATAATCTTATCTTAGAACAAATCCTGGATAAGAAAACATTGATGAATGCCACAATCTTCGTAAGAACTTCGTAAGTAGGACTTAAGAATGGTTCGAGAATGAGGCCCATTGTTTCCATCTCAGTCTCTCTCTTCTCTTTACAGCATAGTCTCTGTGCCCTTGCTTCAAGTTTCCCCCACCCGTTGATGGAGGGAAGGGGTCGGCTGGTGTCCCACCAGTTCAATATTATTGCTATAGAAAGTCTTTTCTTCTCTTGGAGGTTTTCTTCATGGAGGCTGGAGGCATTTATGCAGCCTGTGTCAGGCAGAGGAGCTGACTTTCTTCATTTCTGTTCAGGCAGAGAAGCAGAGCAGAGAGGAGAGATGATCTTGAGGTAGGATGTAGTCAAAGGTTCTCAGTTGTATTTGGAGCATGTTTGAAGCTCTGGAGGGGCTTTTCTTTGGCATGAGGTGCTGGGCCCTGAGGAGGTCATCCAGGCAGCACGTCGCTGTCAGTGGGTCGTGGCTTCTCCTCCCCCTCTCTGGGCCAGATAGGGAGCGAGAGATCAGGAGTGAAGTTGCAGGAGGGCAGGCCAGAACTTAACTGACTGAAGGACTGAAGCAGAGTAGATAGCATTTATTCAAGCAGGTCATAAAACACACTTAGGAGCATTTGGTGCCCTGTGGGTCAGATGGATTTCCTGGGAAGGTACTCAGAAATGAGAATACTTTTATTCTAACAGTCCAGCTCATTATTTTATCCACATTCTTATGCTACACATGACAAATTCCTCAGTACAGTGACATACTGTATTTGCATAGGGGAAAACATTGAACACAGACCTATGCTGACATACACTATATTGTCAAAAGTATTCACTCACCCATAAAAATAATCAGGATCAGGTGTTCCAATCACTTCCATGGCCACAGCTGTATAAAATCAAGCACCTAGGCATGCAGACTGCTTTTACAAACATTTGTGAAAGAATGGGTCGCTCTCAGGAACTCAGTGAATTCCAGCGTGGAACTATGATAGGACGCCACCTGTGCAACAAATCCAGTTGTGAAATTTCCTCGCTCCTAAATATTCCACAGTCAACTGTCAGCTGTATTATAAGAACGTGGAAGTGTTTGGGAACGACAGCAACTCAGCCACGAAGTGGTAAGCCACATAAACTGACGGAGTGGGGTCAGGGGATGCTGAGGCACATAGTGCGAAGAGGTCGCCAACTTTCTGCAGAGTCAATCGCTACAGACCTCCAAACTTCATGTGGCTTTCAGATTAGCTCAAGAAGCTCAAGAACAGTGCGCAGCTTCATGGAATGGGTTTCAATGGCCGAGCAGCTGCAACCAAGCCATACATCACCAAGTGCAATGCAAAGCGTCGGATGCAGTGGTGTAAAGCACGCCGCCACTGGACTCTAGAGCAGTGAAGACGCGTTCTATGGAGTGACGAATCACGCTTCTCCAACTGGACATCTGATGGACAAGTCTGGGTTTGGCGGTTGCCAGGAGAACGATACTTGTCGGATTGCATTGTGTCAGGTGTAAGGTTTGGTGGAGGGGGGATTATGGTGTGGGGTTGTTTTTCAGGAATTGGGCTTTGCCCCTTAGTTCCACTGAAATGAACTCTGAATGCTTCAGCATACCAAGACATTTTGGACAATTCCATGCTCCCAACTTTGTGGGAACAGTTTGGAACTAGCCCCTTCCTCTTCCAACATGACTGTGCACCAGTGCACAAAGCAAGGTCCATAAAGACATGGATGACAGAGTCTGGTATGGATGAACTTGACTGGTCTGTACAGAGTCCCGACCTCAACCTGATAGAATACCTTTGGGATGAATTAGAGTGGAGACTGAGAGCCAGGCCTTCTCATCCAACATCAGTGTGTGACCTCACAAATACACTTCCGGAAGAATGGCCAAAAATTCCCACAAACACACCTGTCCAACAGAGGGAAAGCCACCTCTGCATCACTTTTCAATCCTTTCAGTTGTCTCCACCGCTCAAAGGCTGCACCGGTATTGACTCTGGTTTTTGTTCAAGCTTTATCCAGAGCCCGTTTTGTTGCAGCCTTTTCTTCCTCTGACTTTCTTTTCATTGGCTGTTTAGCGGTGTAAGCAGTCACAAGTAACGCTGGAAATCTGGAAGTGGTATTTTTGGCTGCATTTTCTCTGCCATTCTTCCCTACAGAACGGATTCCACTGCAAACATTGTTTTTCGGCAGAGGACGCACTGGATGTCTCCGGCAACTGTGAAACGTAAAGCGTGTGCACGCGGGGAGGAGGGAGGGAGGGGGAGGGATAGGGATTGGGGGGGGGGACGTGAGCAGGACGAGACATGAAGAATCTGATTGGTTCTCCCATCTCGCTCAGAGTGGCAATTTATTTACGATCCTACAGCTGCTACAGAGGTCTAATTATTTCCGTTCCTTTTTCTGACCACATAATATATTGACTGCTCTCAGGGTGAAAGGACCATTTCACCCAAAATAACAAAAAGTGTTTCTGACCAGCATCATGGAGTCCAGCTTTAATCTCAGAAATTCATTGATTCAAATAAAATTTTTTAATCAGATGTGCTCTCGCTATACATGACTCAGTGACTCAGTTCGTCATCGTTTTCCCTGTCAGTGATTGGTTAAAGGTCAGTCGAAAAAGACACATTTAAAAATGAATTAAAAAAAAAAAAAAAAAAAAAAAAAACTACTCAAAAGATCTCATCATTATCAAACAGACAATTTCCTGGAGGTTCTTCCACATTGACATGCAAACACTGTGGTCACACCCACTCCTTGGGGTTTCGTAATACATCCAGCATCTCTGCCTCCAGAGTACCTTTGGCAGGCTCATGCATGTACTCCCACCTGAGGATGAGTTGAACAGACAGTTTGTTACTGTAATACAAGAGCAGAGCTAGTGCATAAAAACCAGCATTATCTTACCTTGCGGTGAGGGGTAGGGACATGAGAATGCTCTCAATTCTTGAGCCAGGTGTGGCCAAGCCAAACTTAACGCCCCTGTCATACACCAGGTTGAACTCCACATATCTAAAACATAAACACAGAAAATCTAGAATCATGTGATTACTGATACAATTCATGGATGTTACCACCTTAATTTAAAAAAAAAACAAAAAAAAAACTTTCAAACCAAGACAGTTTCAAATCAACAATAGATGTAATTAAAAACTGGCTTGTAATGGTAATCCAGCACAGGCAACTTTAAGAAAAAAATATGAAGTCTTTAAGTGCAATTGACGAGTTATGCCGTCAATTAAAATACAACACTTAAGTGCCATTGACAAGTTACGCTGTCAGTGGTTTTTTTTTTTTTCCCTTCCAGCTGATCGCTGATCACGGTCTTCCATAGCCTGTCAGTAATTTTGGGGTGTCTGTGATTTGTAGTCAGGACACGAACAGTTAATATGCACCACGGAGATCAAAGCAGGAAGTGGAGATGATCGCAATTAGAGAGCAAAATAAATGGATTGTGGACAAAACGTGGTGATTTTGGTTAAAGTGGCCTCTACTGTCCTCCAGATAAAACAAGAACGGAACAAGGTGAAAACAAACTTTTTTTCCCATGATGAAATAGCGCATCTCTTCTTTCATTTGAGCTACTCTGTTTTCAGAGACATCGTACAAAATATTCTGTGGGTCTAAAGATATGACTCAAAATGGGAAAAAAAAATGCTGGCACAAAGCACTTTTGATTTTAAAAAATGGCTGGCACTCAAAGAGTTAATGCATGATAATTGAAGTTATTTACACCTTTGGACCACACAGAATGTGCATAAACTTTCCTCATCAATGGGTTTCAAAGTACATTTTTAGGGCTTGAGCGGACTGTGAAACAGGTCCGCAAGGGACCTATTGAAACTGTAGTGTTTATTAGGGCTTGAGCGGACTGTGAAACAGGTCCGCAAGGGACCTATTGAAACTGTAGTGTTTATTATTATTATTATTATTATTATTAGGGCCCGAGCGGACTGTGAAAAAGGTCCGCAAGGGACCTATTGAAACTGTAGTGTTTATTATTTGGGCCCGAGCGGACTGTGAAACAGGTCCGCAAGGGACCTATTGAAACTGTAATGTTTATTCTTATTATTATTATTAGAGCCCGAGCGGGCTGTGAAACAGGTCCGCAAGGGACCTATTGAAACTGTAATGTTTATACTTATTATTATTATTATTAGGGCCCGAGCGGACTGTGAAACAGGTCCGCAAGGGACCTATTGAAACTGTAGTGTTTATTATTATTATTATTATTATTAGGGCCCGAGCGGACTGTGAAACAGGTCCGCAAGGGACCTATTGAAACTGTAGTGTTTATTATTAGGGCCCGAGCGGACTGTGAAACAGGTCCGCAAGGGACCTATTGAAACTGTAATGTTTATTCTTATTATTCTTATTATTATTAGGGCCCGAGCGGACTGTGAAACAGGTCCGCAAGGGACCTATTGAAACTGTAATGTTTATTCTTATTCTTATTAGGGCCCGAGCGGACTGTGAAACAGGTCCGCAAGGGACCTATTGAAACTGTAGGGTTTATTATTATTATTATTCCTGAACATCTGTTTTCCCAATTTTCGCCCCTTTCCCACCGTTAAAAAGTTGTATAAATTTGTACATTCCTGCGGCCCGCCCCGAAATTCGATATTTTGGGGTGTTCGCACATGTTGCATGCAAAATGGCTGAATGGCGCCACCTACAAAGTTGAAAAATCCCCATAGGGAAAATCGCCAACTTCGGCGTACCTCAACGAAAATCGGTACACATGTTAACCATACCCAGACAAACAAAATTGTCTCTTGGCAGGAAGCTGAATTTCCAACAGGAAGTTGGCCATTTTGAATTTTTGATTTTCTGATGAAAACGAACTCGTCCTAGGGATTTCGTCCGATCGACTTGAAATTTGGTACAGATCATCTCCCGAGCTAGCTGAGCAAAAGTTGTGCTCTGCGCGTAATTAGGTCAAAGGGCGTGGCTGCTAGGGCTCGCCAAACTTTGGCGAATTCGCCGTCTAAATTCAAACGACTCTCACATTCATATACTCGATCCTAGCAGCTTCAAATTTTCAGAGCATAACGGGGGCGCGGCCCTGAACGTTCCGATGTATTAACGTCATGCCTTCCTCATAGCGCCCCCCAGTGGTAACAGGAAGTGACCCGTTCTTAATTTTCACATTAACTGATGCCACATGGAAGACTCCATCAACGTCATTCCACTTCTAAAACCTAAAGAACAACTTGGTGAAGCTTCGTTACAAACGCCGTGAGGCTACGACTAACGGCGCCCGTATGGCGTCGCTGCGATTTTTTGATCATTCGCCATGAAAATACGTTTGACTTTTTGACGGCTTTACTAAAGTCGTATCATCATGAAAATTGATACACACGTCAAGGCTGGCGTCCTCTAACATCTGATATGGTCCCCGCCCAGGGGCGTGGCCAAATGCCTCCACAGCACCACTCTTTACGTTTACATGTTCTGATACGACATAGTTGACCCCATTGACTTCATTCCACTCCTAAAAAATCCACAACACATTGGTGAAGCTACACTACGAACACCGTGAAGCCACGATAAATGGCGTCCGTATGGCGGCGCCGCGTCTTCCGATTTTTCGCCAAGAAAATATGTTTGGCTTTTTGATGGCTTTCATAAAGTTGTATCATCATGAAATTTGATTCACAGGTCAAGGGTGACGACCTCTAACATCTGATGGGGGCAACGTCCATGAGCGGTCAAAATGGCTCCATAGCGCCCCCTTGAAACTTTCAAAAACCCCTCCCCATAGGAGTTTTTATAAAGTTGGAACATGAAAATCGGTACACATGTGCAACTAGACCAGATGCACAAAAAAGTCTCTTGCACCAATTGTCTACTCCAAACAGGAAGTCGGCCATTTTGAATTTCGGATTTTCTGATGAAAATTAACTCGTCCTAGGGATTTCGTCCGATCGACTTGAAATTTGGTACAGAACATCTCCAGACCTAGCTGAGCAAAAGTTGTGCTCTGCAAGTAATTAGGTCAAAGGGCGTGGCCGCTAGGGCTCGCCAAACTTTGACGAATTCGCCGTCTAAATTCAAACGAATCTCACATTCACATACTCTATCTGAGAAGCTTCAAATTTTCTGAGCATGATGGGGACTCAGCCCTGAACGTGCTAATATATTAATGTCATGCCTTTCTCATGGCGCCCCCCCAGTGGTAATAGAAAGTGACCAGTTTTTTGGCTTTTTGATGGCTTTAATAAACTCGTATCATCATGAAAGTTGATACACAGGTCAAGGGTGGCGACCCCTAACATCTGATGTGGTCCACACCAATGGGCGGAGCAAAATGGCCCCATAGCGCCCCCTTGAAATTTTCAAAAAACCCTCCTCATAGGGGTTTTTATGGAGTTGGAACATGAAAATCAGTACACACGTGTAACTTGACCAGACGCACAAAAAAGTTTCTTGCACCAACTGTCTATTCCAAACGGGAAGTCAGCCATTTTCTTTCCACTCTTCATTTTGGCTGGATTTTCACATTGAACCATCGAATGGCCGATACCCCTTTGTGTATTGACCAAATCGCTTGACATTTATTGCCCTCTGTTCGCACCGGCGTCCCCATCTGATACCCGACCGCGACATACCGCGAGGGCCCTACATATCCGCTTGCGGTTTTCTAGTTAAATTTGAAATTATAAAAATACAGAAAAATAATGTTACTGCAATGGATCACTGATCATAATACATGGGAGTTTATTTATAACCAACTAATTCATAGTTGATTTGTCTATGTAAAAAGTTATATGTATGGGAACATTAAATTTGGTTTTTACTTGTGATAGATTGAGGTTCATTCAGTTTAATTGGTTAGAAGCGACTTGTGCTCAAGCACTTGCCCTTTGCCCTGGATGAGAAAAGTGCCCTTTCTGCTAGCCCGATTTTTCTTTATTGATCAGTATTTAAGAATGAAATTTACTCTCTCTGTCATCGATTCCCCCAAATGTGCTTTGACATTCAACAGGGCATTTATTTGAGTTCTTGTGATAATTATTCCTGATCTACTCCACAGCATTCACAAGACCCCGCAGTGCCCCTCCCTCCTCCACTTAGTGCTCATGCAGTGCTGAGTACCAGGCCAAACGGCGACAGCCTCCTCCTCTGACCCACAACATCAGACAGACAGGTAATGACAGTGTTTGTGCAATCCCTCAACGTTGTTTAGTGCTAAATTACCACAACATTAGCACTCCTGAAAACATTACATCGCTACTGGTCTGATGTGTCCTAAAAAAAAAAAAAAAAAACTCACAAAGTCTGTGATTTGTACTTGTCCAGTTGTTTAAAGACAATTGTCATGTTTAATGAAGAGAAAGAGGGCGAGAGATAGAGGCAGGCAGGCAGACAGACAGAAAAGACAGTTTTACTGTTATACAAATTAGATGAGTTCACTAGTTTTGATTAATATAATATCATACTCATTGAAATGAAAGGTAGGTCTTAAGTTGAGCTACCTGATGGTGTGGTGAGGTATATTGTGACATATTAGTGTAAAGTGTACTGTGTTGTCAGCTTTATGGATATTATGTCAGTCACTGTTGATTATTATGTATAACATTGATTTACCTCATTTACAAAATTTCCAGCATAATGCCAATAAAATAAGAGAATCCAAAAGCAGAAGGAAGGGGAACTGCAGCAAGCAGCTTAGGGTAGCAGCTCTCTTTTATCTTGGATCAGGCCATCAAACAAGCAAAACAAATGAAGGAGAATGAGTAACCCTACCTGGGGCCTGTTTCACAAAAGAATGAATTTCATGTCCAGGATGACTGACAAAGCGAGGCTTGATAAAGCCTCGTCTGTCCTTCCTGGATCAGTCCGTTTCACAAACGCCAAGCCAGGATAAAAGGAGCGACTCTGTCAAACCAGGTGGAACTAATTCAACTAAACGCACGTCCACAGCTTCCTTGATTAGAAGGAAGCATGATCCAAAAACATGCATGGGGATTAGGTTAATTGGCTAATTTAAATTGACCGTAGGTGTTAATGTGAGTGTGAGTGGTTGTCTGTCTCTATGTGCCCTGCGATGAGCCCTAAGACAGCTGGGATATGCTCCAGCCCCCCTGCGACCCTATGAGGATATGCGGTAGATAATGGATGGATGGATGAGCCAGAGGGTCCAATTGGCTGTGTGTCAAGACACGGGACGATCCTCGGCCCAAATTAAGCTTGTCACTGGTGCCAACCGCAGTCCCATAACCATTAGATGGCATCTGCTGGAGAAGGGCTATAAACGGACACTATGAATTTTTTTCTCCCATCTAGTGGTTAAATTTGACTTTGCATGCATTGCAACATGGTTGGAACTACGGTAAGCGGAATGGGTCAACTCCCGGCCACTATCACCGCGGATCCCCGGCCCCCGGCTCCAGTCATTTTTCCCTGGACATCCACAGCCCTCCAGGACTTGGAGGACTTCCCGGTGAGTCCCGGCCGGCCATGGCTGGGCATAGGGCGCTCCCGGGCGGCCACTCACTGCGGATCCCCGGCCCGGAGCGCCGGCCATTTTATGGCCCGTTTTTGGCGATGAGGATTCAGCGCAGCATCAGTATGGTCTTGTACTATGATCAAAAGTGCAGTGCAGGCTTTAGTTCATTGCCGGGTAAGTAAAACCGGAGTCTCCTCCTTGCTTCTCTGTGAAAAGTGAATCTCAAAATGCGGAAAAGCATTTTGTCCTATGGGTATTAGCAGGTAGTACTTTACGTCCCTCTTGGCAGTTCATAGTTTTTGATAGACCAGAAAGACATGGAAGCCTCCGTATGAGCAACCCGCTCTATGTAAAGACAGATAACTGATTCTTCGCCCAACTTTAATAGCTTCCAACGTTATTAGCATGACAAGGAGATACCACCTGAGATGTTTTCTACACGGCATAGTGGAGGGAGTGCCATCATGATCTGGGGGGCTTCCGTCAATGGAACAATGGAGCTTCAGGTTGTGCAGAGGCGTCAAATTGCAGCTGGCTATGTGAAGATGTTGCAGGGGGACATCCCTCATGACTGAGGGCCATCGTCTGTGTGGTAATGACTGGGTTTTTCAACAGGAAAACGCTGCAGTTCACAATGCTCACCTGAAAAAGGACTTCATCCAGAGAAACAACATCACTCTTTTGAACCATCCTGCATGTTCCCCTGAACTAAATGAAACTGAGAACATTTGGGGTTGGATGGCAAAGCAAGTTTATGAAAATGGACACCAGTTCCAGACAGTGGATGCAATGGTCATCTGGCATTCAAGCCAAAGTGGTGGAGTCGGTTGTGAATGGTTTGTCTCGAATTCCGAGTACCCCTCACTTCTCGTAAATAGGCCTGCAGTTGTGTGGCAATTACATAATGGTGTCTGAGTGCTCAGGTCCTTCGGTACTGGTCATAATCGCTGTCCATCACTCGTGGGGCTCCACTCCTGGGTCTGTCGCGAACATTGCCAGTCGTTCTGTGTCTTGCTGCAAGTCTGCCGATGACACTTTGAAACATCCAAGTTCCAATACATCCTGACGGATGTATCGCCAACATGGCGAGAATGAATGGCACGCACCGTCCACGTTCATTTGAAAGCTAGTCTGGTGCTGGCACCGAGCCAGTAAGGTGCCTCTGAGCTAGTCCGGTACATCTAAACTAGTGTGGTGCTGACACCGATCCAGCACGGTGCCGCCTGTGATTCTTCATTGATACAATAGTTTGATTTGTTCTGAACTATGAACGTTAACTAGTTCATTTTCATATGTGTGAACTGAACTTTGAGCTAACACTAGCCAGTTTCACACTATCGAGCAAAGCCGAGCCAGCCCAGGCTCGCCGGTGCAAAGTGCTTTCACACTGCAGGGCCAGGTGCTAACTGCACACCATCTCCAGGCCGTCTTGGTGCTAATGGCCCACGATTTCTTGTCCCACCTAAATCATGGGCCAAAGCAGGGCTAGAGGCAGTGTCAAGGAAAAGGAAACGCTACGTCAGTTCCATGCCAAGTAAAGCAGTCACACAGTTTGTCCTATGTTTGCTGTTAGCTGTGTAGCCTACTACTATCGATGTAAACAAATAGCCTATCAGTTAGGGAGCTATCTTCTATACAGCCTCGTGATGATGTGGTACAGCTGGCATTATGAACGGAGTGTTTTATGGTTAACATACCTCAATTCTTTTGTGTTTCCATGCCTTGGCTCTCAGTCGTTGTTCCTGTTGTAATTTGATTGCTCTTTGCCATTGTCCCATGCGTTGTGTCAGTGACTTTTTTGCCAACGGGGACATAAACCGGAGGAGCTAGTAGCCCGACAGCGTGAACACAAATGGTTTCGGGGCATGGGGCTTGTGGCCCAGGGCTCTTAGCACTGACGTAGCCCCCTAATGGCCCTGGCCCGGCCTGGTGTGAAAACGGCTACTGTCTGTCTGACCCCAGTCCCACTTGCTTTGTGAATTTTCTAAGAAAGGAAACCAGTTGGTTGTCCATTATTAAGAGGTCTTATTTTCTCTTATATATTTATAATTGCTCTTTAACTAAGCAAAAGTATGTTTTATCTAAATAAAACATTTAAATACTTGATTAATCCCTGGAATATTCGGTAAAATACTCGATTACTGCCCTGCGATGAGGTGGCGACTTGTCCAGGGTGTACCCTGCCCCACCCTAAGACAGCTGGGATAGGCTTCAGCCCCCCCGCCACCCTATGAGGATAAGCGGTAGATAATGAATGGCTGGATGGATGGAATACTCGATGACTAAAATATTCGATAGCTGCAGTCCTACTGTGGACATTGGTTTATGGCATTATTGTTTGTATTATTCTATATTCTATTGTGTAAAACAATTGGAGAAAAAATTAAATAATTCATAATAAATGAATGACAGACATTTTGAGGGTTTATCTTTCTTCCCATACCTAAACAAAAAAAATGAACCATGGCTTTCACTGTACAGTTACAGGCCTAGTATATTACTCATTAACAGCCACTGGTTTTTGTGTCTTTTGCTCACCTTCCTCGTCGTACCTGCTGCCATTCCTTCTCCTTATCAGAAAAGGATTTGTTGAGGTGTTTATATACTATGGGCAAGTAACAGGGCACTACAGTGCGGGCACAGCTCTTGACAAAGTTGAAGGCCTCCTCCTGACTTGGAGAGTCCAGGTCATCGAAGAAGATCCCTCCAATACCCCGAGTCTCTCCTCTGTGTCGGATGTAGAAGTATCGGTCACACCTGGAGACACATCAAAACAAAAAAAAATTAATTAATCCAGACCTAAGGGAAGAGAACAAAAGACACCAAGCACTTCATCAAGCTAACCAAGTGCTGTCCACAGCTTCATATTTAACATACAGATATCTGGGATATCTAAGTGGTATCAGTCTCATCTAAAGCCCTATTCGTACGGGATTAGTATTACCTGTGGACATTTGGTGATTTGTAATAATTGCGGAGGACGCCTGAGATCTTAATCCTGTGCAAACGCACCATGTCTGTAATTTGAGAAGTAAAAATTCTGCTGCAAATTACCTACTTTATTTTGCCCAACACAGACATCCAGTGATAATACTAGTCCCATGCAAATCTGCATCTCTGTGTTTGTAATCGTAATTGCGTGTCTTTTCTATCTGTTTCCGGCTTGAATAATGGAGGCTGCGGTAGAAATTTTGACAAGCAGTTTTGACAGCTTATCAAAACTTAATTATAAGCGCCAGATATACTCCAACTGTTTAATACGTCATCCAACTCCAGGTCTCTGTCATGGTGCAGGTGTTGTGTCGCAGTAAGCACCCCTGCCGTGAAATGCACAGCCTCACCCTCCAGCCATTTAATACATTTAGGAATTATGGCTGGGGTATATTTCCATAGAAACATACAGAAAGGGGTTGGTTTGCATTCGCCATTATCTGAATTTGTGCATTAGTATCTGCATTTCACCGCAGGGGTGCTTCAGCTGCACCGGAGAGTCTGTTTTTAACTGTCCGTCACTCCCTCAAGGGGAAACGGGGACGGCAAGGGCTGAGATTGGTCCTCTAAAACCATCACAACACCAGTCATAATGTCAGTAAAACAGAGTAATTTACAGACTTTGCTTATCCTGTGCAATGCGCTGCAAGAAACAGAAGTGGGGTGGTAATTTGCAAATTATCAGACGTCCCCAGGTAATACTAATCCCATGCGACAGGGCGTTACTCTTGATAAGAGAGCAAATACCCCTATTTTCCATAACGCTGACAAATTCCTTTCACATTCCACTCAAAATTAAATTGACCAACCTTGCTCATTGCAAGCCACAAAAACCTGATAAACCGGCTAACATTTTTTTTCCTGCAACTGCTTATGTCAGACACTTCCACTTATCATTATCCTCCAGAGAAGATACACCCACTGTAATCTACACACCTACATGTGTACGTGCTGAGATACACACATTTTACAAATGTAGGACTAATCTTGAGTCAAACTGTACCATTTCTTAAAGTCAGGGTAGTACTGCAGGTGGTGCTCATCACATGCTCCCTTCAGGGTGTTGTGGAAGTGAAACGCATCTTCTTTATTAACATAAACTGGAGTCAGATCTGTGCCCCCACCAAACCACCACTGCTTAGTGCCTGGAACAAAAACACACACACACAAGATGGAAAAAGGGGTTATCATTCATTCATGCACTAACACCAAGACACAACTGCTGATGTCAAGGACAGACACTCACCATCTTCTTCTTCAATCTCAAAGTATCTGTAGTTAAAATGCACTGTGGGGATATGGGGATTCTTGGGGTGGATAACAGAGCTCACACCCATGGCACAAAATGGCAGCTTTCCTGAGAGAAAGCAGAGTATGACATGAAACTCATGAAATCTAATACATATTACTCTGAATGCAGATTACCAAACATTTTGCCAAGGCAGAAATTACCATCTTTTCCTTTGAGGACTTTCCCTCTGCTCCTCATCTGCCTGGCAGCCTCTTCAGTCAGATTTCCAAAAACCACGGACACATTGACCCCTGCCTTTTCAAACACTTTTCCGTCTTGCATCACACAGCTGATTCCTCCGCCACCTGATACACAGTTCAAAATTAAACACATTAAAAGCCACTGGCATGAGGATGGTTGTTCTATCTCCTAGAATCAGGCTTTTTGCCAGTGTTCATCACACAACCGCATGCAGCACGCTTGAAGCTTCTTTAAGAGGAAAGAAGAAGCATTATGATAAAGAAGAACATAGATCTGCATTGAACTTTACACTTTCAGCCCCGCTACCTTCATGTCTCTGCCATCGGTCCACCTTGAACCTCCCACCGTCCACCTCTTGCAAGGCTTTGCAGAAGTCAGCCTGCGTCTCCATGATCAACATCTCCATTCTCGTACGCATGTCCCCTTTCCTCTCCTGCAGCACACGTATGTCGGTCACCGGAGGAGACATGAACCCCTGGCATCTCTTCCAGATATCCCCCTCTTGTTCATTCACCTCAGTGACATGAGATACCTTCGTTGCCATCTCAGCACGCTGGAAGTGGTTAGCGTTGGCTAAAAACCCCACAGATGCTGCTGTTACTGCGGCGGCTCCACTAAGTGCCAGGGCTCTCATTCTGCTTTGGCCGGCCGCGGATCTGCCTGCGGTCCCACGAGACATGAACCGTACGCCGGAGACCATGGAGAACCATCCCGCACGCGGAAGTAAAGTCACTCGCGGGCTGTGAATTCGGGATACAGGCATATGCGACTCCCCTGAACTAGCAACCCCCGTTAAATGTGAAATCAAACTTCGTCTCAGAACGGTTGTAGTCGTTTTGTTTACTGGACAGAAGACAAAAGCGGCCATTTGTAGGAGAAACTACGGCTCTACCGTAATTAAAAGGTAAAGTTCCGTACAAAAATAATTCGGAAGTTGTGTTTGCGTGCTGTCAGTCGCACGAGAAGCCAAGGGGCGTGTAGTGCATTGATAGTGGCACATGCAACACGGGAAATGTCGTTCTTTGTCAAGGGCGAGGAGCTGAACTGTACTACTGAATGGACTACAAGACCCAAAATGCAGTGCGTCAAAAAACAATTGTAGCGTTCATGATCCCTCGGATGCTCGGTTTTTTGTCCTCTACTAAAAAGATCTATTCAAGTGCCTGGATTTGACACAATATCATTTACTTTACCCATCTACAAACGAGTTAGTTAAAATATGTAATAATAATCCGACCAGAGAACGGTATAGAGATTAGTTTTCACTTATATCATCCCTACTCCATAAAACAATCTAAAAGCATTACCATCTCAGTGTCGTGTAGATCAAACAGTGATGGCCAGTGTGCCCTGTGATTCCTTTTTAATGAATTTCATCTGTTTTGTCTGTAATAGATCTCTATAAGTAATAATGTAAGATTTAAGGCCTTACTTGTTTGATTTGATATTATGCTCCAAATAACTTCAAATAGACTTAGCGTCTTCGAAGTTGTTCTGTTGTAAATTTGGCTTGCAACAAAACGATGTTGTGTCTAGTATTTTTTTGTGTATGTGTATGTACCAGCGCTGCGCAGCTTGTTACTAAAAGAGCAAAACTATCCTATTTTGTGTGCCAAGAACTTTTACAATTTTTTCCAAGTTATCAAAAGAGGTATCATGTGTCATTAAGTTAAAAATTCATTTTTACTTTTGTACTAAACGTAAATTTCAGAGACTGTACTTTCTTACGTTTACTTAAGTAAAGGAGTTGAATCACTACTTCTTCCTTTACTTAAGTATCTTTTTACACATTTATCTGTGAGTAAAGAATGAGTAGTTTTGCCATTTCTATACAAATATCTATACATAAAGATCTGGTTTGCACTGTAAATCGGGTTTACAGTCACATGCAGCCTCCTCTCAATTCACTCTTGCCACATCCAATATGGCGGCGATGTGACGTATGGCGTCTACATATAATACTGCGTTGTGTTGTGCTCGGAAATCGTACGTTTTTCCCACACATAATTACACTGGAGAACAAGCACAGTATCCCCGTCTTCTTTGTGCCCATTAACTGTGTTTGAGGCGGACCCCATATTACTGCATTAGCTTTCTGTATTCCAAACTTTTCATTGGCGTCAATCTTGGTTTTCCGACTTATTTACTGGGTCGGCTTTAGCAGGAAGTGCGACGGCAAAAATGAAGGAGGAAACAACATCCAAATTTAAGTTCCGCATGATATCCACTATGTCTCTAACACCGTTGTCATACTGACAGAAAATAAAACTAAAGGCGTGATTTGGAAAGATAAAAAAGACAAAACTAGCAAATCTTCCTCTCTGCTGACGTTTGGTTTGATTTTGCAGTGAGAACACCTGGCAGCAAAAATCACATGGCTTTATTTGTTTGATTGGAAATGTCAAATTGTGCCGGAGCTGAAAGATTTGTACAATGACTTAAAATGATTTGAGGTATAATTTATAGCTCCTCCTGTACTAGAAGCCCCAGTTGCCATGGCGACGGTAGCTTCCCTTTTCCGGTGACGTGGACGAGGGCGTCCCATACCTGCTCATCAATTATCTAAAGCCAACAGCGAGCTTTAAGACAGAAAATACAGTGCGCCTGAAAAGAAATGTCACGTCCATGAATCTCTTGCGATACTTGAAAATTGGATAATTGTAGACCACTGAGACGGACAGTGATATTGTTTTCATTATAATAACCTTTTTAAAAAATCGACATGGTCATATTTTTTGTATGAAGAGTTTCATACATAGATATCCATGGTTCCATATTTCTCCTCTTCGAGTGTCTTTGTGTGCGCATGCGCTAATCGTCGAGCGTGTAATCTCTATGACGACGGATCTTTCGAGACGAGGAGATTGCTCTGCAAACTGTCAGGCACTATGTGGGTCAGTTGATGGATTGATAATCACAAAAGAACCTGGCTGGATGTGTTCTTTCACCACTTTTAACTTACCAGGAATACTACACAAGAACGTGCTGGTGGTGAGTTTTTACCTACAACCATATTGTAACATTTTGCAACTGCGATTTTTCTTCGCATTAGTCAAAACATTTTGATGCATATGATTCTGGCACGAATTGTGTCCTACAACTCAGCCTCTTAATTTAGTTTCTGCCCGATTATTTATATTTCCCGCAGAGATGTATAAAAAAGGATTAGCCCTGTAGACGAATAATGTTTTCTTCATGACGTCACTGACGACGTTCAGGAGAAAATGGAAAGCGTATAACAAGCCGTTTTTAACGTTTAATCGAACCACCATTAGATATCCATAATCACATTTTTTCATGTCAAAATGTAATTTTGACAGTAACAATTGAATTGAAGATATCTGTAATGGGAGTTCTCCTAGTAAGAATTCAATTGCAGAATTTTCCAGAATGTTCATTCTAGATCCAGAGTGTAATTGTGGATATCCGAAATTGAAAGTCCAATACACATAATCCACGTCATTGTGGATATCTGAAATGACAACTGTGGATAGGAAGAATGTCAATGTGAATATATGAAATCTGCTTTTTGACTAGGAATAATGGAATTACAGATATCTGTAATACATAGCCAGTCTAGCTATCAAATGTTAAAACGGCTTGCCATTAAAGCCTTTATACAATCCATAGAATGTCTGCCAAAAACCTCTTTGCGATGTCATCATATTTGCTAACACTTAGAAAATGGAATCCATCAGAGATTGTAAGCTATTTCCAGAGCATTTCCTCGTCATGAAGTGTGTGACTGCTTATAGTAAATTGTCTTTAATTTTTGGACACTGAAGAAAAGCAGTGATTATATTACATTTCATCGACTCATAACCTCTGATGGATTCCTTTTAATGTGTCCAAAAATGAGAACTTTTTGTTATTATTGTTTGTCATTTAGCAGACTTACTTTTTAATTATTTTCATCTTTTATTTTTTCAGTACTAATGCATTGGATTCAACATAATAATATGCACTTTATGAAGAGAACATCATTGGAAATAACTCATAACATCTGATTAATCCCTTTTAATATGTTTCAAAATATAATTACATCATGAACATGTAGTGATTTCATCATACTTTCTCTTCAGTGTGCAGTATTAGAACACTGGTGAAATTATGTGAGCATTGTCAGAGGTACGAAGGTAATTTTGTTTTAATTTCAAATAAGAGTTGTTTTTGAAGTTTCCTGCTCCAACTACCAAATCGATAATACTGTAAATCCATGGGCCTTCTAACTGTACCAAGCTTTCACTGTTGGCAGCTCACTGTAGCGCTCATTAGAAGTGAAGGGTCAAACATTTTGACCAACCATACCCGCTGAAGTCTGAACTGTCTCAGAGCACAGCATAATCAGTTCCCTCAGAACTCCTTGGATTTTGGGTCAACATAAAAAAAAAAAACTGATGGAGTGCATGATTGCAGTGGGAAGCCTTATTTGAGGGAAAACAAAAGAACTTTGTAATGAAATAAATACATAGCCTATAGTCATGTCAGCATCTTCAGCCACAAGGAAAAGTGACATATTAACACAGGATGTACTAGCCTAGCTGCATGAAGCTATTCATAGAGCAGTTACATATTTCATTTATTTTCTCCATTTCAAAATGCACCTCTATTCTTATTTAATGCGATAATGACATTATTCCTATCTACATTATAATCTATTTGTTTACTTCAGTGTTAAATGACAATAAATATTGTCAAAATGTTTTTGAATCACACAGCTAACAATTTTACCAGTAGACCAGTCAATATAGGGATTGTGCTGTTTCAACCATGGATGGCCTAGAACCAGAGGAGAATTAGGAGAGGAGATGATTTTAAATGCAATGGTCTCGCTGTGATTTCCAGACACAATCAAAGTTACGGGTACAGTGCAGTGAGTGACTTGAGCCAGAAATTGTCCATTTAAAGCACACACACAGCTACTGGTGAGCGTTGTCTTTTGGGCAGACTGGGCAGGCAGCTAGGAGGTGTCGCAACCTCCCACAGTAAATGCACTCACCCGCTCTGATCCTGCGGAAACGCTCAGAAGGGGAAAGTTTAACCTGACCCAACTGCATGGGCTCCTTGTCAGTGGTTGCGGGAGATGGAGTGGATTGTTCCACACGACTCGGTAGTGTTCCAGATCACACGTGGGAAGGTGCAGACGGAACATTGGGTGGCTTTTGAAACCAAACAGCCTTCTCCCTCTGTCGCTCCCGCAGGCCGTTATCCAGTCCAAGATAAACGAGAGAGTCTAAGTCATAGATTCAACATGAGATGCCAGTTCATCCTTAAGTTGCTCACTGAGTCCATTCAAAAACACACCCTGAAGAGCTTGGGCATTCCATCCAGCATCTGCTGCCACTGTTCTAAACTCCACTGAGTAGTCAGCCACACTCCTGGTGCCCTGGTGGAGATTCAACAGACGTTTAGAGGCATTCCCACAGTGATCAGGGTGATCAAACACACTTTTAAGCTCTGCCCCGAACTCCTCCAAAGTAAAAGTGGTAATCGACTGAATCAAATTTACCGCCTCGGCCCAAGCCAAAGCCCTTCTGCTCAATAAACGCACAACATACTGTACCTTGGATTGATCCGTGGGGAAGGTCAATGGACGCTGGCTAAAAACCAGGGAGCACTGGAGAAAAACCCTCTTCATTTGTCCAAATCCCCAGCGAAAGTTTCCGGGTCGGAGGCATACGAATCCCTGGATGGTAGCGCTGTGGGAGCAGGCTGACTAGGCTGAACTGCAGAAGTAAGTTGGGTGGTTAATGTGGCAACATGACCGGTTAACTGAGATATTTGATTTACCATAGACTGGTGACTGCTCACGAGGGTCTGAATGAGTTCTTCGTGATGGCCAAACAGTTGTCCTTGGATAGAAACTGCCCGTAACATTGCATCTGGTTCTGAGTCCGAAGTTGCTGGTTCCATGCTGGCCAGATCGCTCTGTTGTGCTGCTACACAATAGACCCAAAAGCAGACTTGGATATGTTTCAAACAGGGGTTTATTAGATGGAGGTCAGGAACTGGGAATGGCCAACGAGGAGGAAATGGCAGGGCTGAAGCAGGGGAATCGTGAGGTGGTAGAGGGCAGGCAATCTGGGCTGGCAGGGGAGAAATGGGTGGAGAGAGCAGGGAGGCAGATCTGTGGCAGGAAGAGGTGGTGGTGATAATCCTGTGCACAAAGAGACTGGTTAAGAGCAAAGAAAGAAAGATAAACTTCCAAAATCACTTTCAAAGAGGCCTGAATGTAGGGCTGGGCGATGAAACGATAGAAATATATATTGCGATAGACACGTCATCAACAAAAAAAAATACGCTCTATAACGGTCGATAATTTCACAGAACTTCACTGCAAGAAACTAATCTGACTCTCGCCAGCTGGATGTTGTTCCGCCGAGCTCCACACATCTGAGCTCACACTCGATGGGAAGGACTTCAAGGGAGCAAGAAAATGACTGAGCCAATCAGGATCGCCAGGTGGGATTTTCATAGATGTGACGTGACGTGGTGTCAGCTGTTTGGTTTCCCCTGCGTCGCTCTAATCAGGGTCATGTGTTGGTTTTATGTGAGTGGTTGAAGTAGCATGCCATTAAAGATGACGGACAAGTGGTTTATCCAATCACATGCAAACGAAGCAAGGTTGGTTGCATGAACAAACTCACTCGTTTCCTGGTAGTAACATGTGACGCTACTGCGATTGGCTGTCAGCACACACGTGACAGTTTCCGTTCCGTTGCGCCAGCACATCACCAAATGCGGTGTGCAGTGAGAAAAGGAAATGAATGCAGCGGAGAGCGACGAAATTGTGGACAAAAAAGTAAGTCCGACCCGACTCACTGTGCTGTTCACACTACAGGCGTGTCTGACTGCCGGGCTGCTGTCCAGTCAGCTGCCTCTCGTTAATTCCTGGTCAATAAATGGGACGCTCGTTGTTTCCTAGAGCAGATGATCGCTGTTTACAGAGGTCACTGAAATGGCTCTGAGGCTCTTAGGCAGACCACCGTAGTCTCACAGATGTTAAAACATTTATGCACCTTTTGTTAAGCATTTCTTCAATGTTTATTTTTGCACTTTAATGTGAAGAGATAATTAAGTATCCATTGTAATTTTAATTTTCACTAGAAAACCGCAAGCAGTTATGTAGGGCCCTCGCGGTATGTCGCGATCGGGTATCAGATGGGGACCGCGGTGCGAGCAGGGGGCAATAAATGTCAAGCGATTTGGACAATACACAAAGGAGTTATGGCCTTTCGATGGTTCAATTTGGAATAGACAATTGGTGCAAGAGATTTTTTTGTGCATCTGGTCAAGACACACCTGTGTCCCGATTTTCCTGTTCTTACTCCATAAATACCCCTATTGGGAGGGTTTTTTGAAAATTTGAAGGGGGCCCTATGGAGCCATTTTGACCGCTCATGGGCGTGGCCCCCATCAGATGTCCGGTGTATCAAATTTCATGATGATCCGACTTTATTAAAGCCATCAAAAAGCCAAACGTATTTTCTTGGCGAAAAATCACAAGACGCGGCGCCGCCATACGGACGCCGTTTATTGTAGCTTCACGGTGTTCGTAATGAAGCTTCACCAATGTGTTGTGGATGTTTTAGAAGTGGAATGAAGTAGATGGAGTCAACTATGTGGTATTAGTACATGTAAACGTAAAGGGTGGCACTGAGGCATTTGGCCACGCCCCTGGGCGTCCCCCGGTGGTAACAGGAAGTGACCTGTTCTTAATTTTTACTTTTACCGATTTCGCATAATTTACTCCATCAACTTCATTCTACTTCGACTACGAGTAACGGCACCCGTGTGGCGGTGCAGCAATTTTTGACCATTTTTCAAGAAAATACGTTTGGCTTTTTGACGGCTTTAATAAAGTCATGTCATAACGAAAATTGATACACAGGTGAAGGCTGGCGTCCTCTGACATCTGACATGGTCCCCGCCCAGGGGCGTGGCCAAATGCCGCCACAGCACCACCCTTTACTTTTACATGTTGTGATACAACATAGTTGACTCCATCTACTTCATTCCACTTCTAAAACATCCACAACACATTGGTGAAGCTACATTACGAACGCTGTGAATCTACGATAGACGGCGTTCCTGTGGCGGTGCCGCGTCTTTCGATTTTTTGCCAAGAAAATACGTTTGGCTTTTAGACACCTTTAATAAAGTCGTATCATCATGAAATTTGACACACAGGTCAAGGGTGGCGACCTCTAACATCTGATGGGGGCCATGCCTGTGGGTGTGGCAAAATGGCTCCATAGCGCCCCCTTGAAATCTTCAAAAAACCCTCCCCATAGGGGTTTTTATGGAGTTGTAGGATGAAAATTGGTACACATGTGCAAGTTGACAAAGTTGTGCAAAAAAGTCTCTGGCACCAATTCTCTATTCCAAACAGGAAGTCAGCCATTTTGTTTCCACTCATCATTTTGGTGCCTGCAAATACCTTTGGCCTTTTGATGGCTTTGATAAACTTGTATCATCATGAAACTTGATACACAGGTTGAGGGTGACGACCTGTAACATTTGATGCAGGTCACTCCGACAGACGGGGCAAAATGGCTCCATAGCGCCTCCTAAATTGTTGAAAAATTCCCATAGGGAATGTTGATGACTTTGTTGTAGCTGAACGAAAATCGGTAGAGATGTTAAGCATACCCAGAGGAACAAAATTGTCTCTTGGCAGGAAGCTGAAAGTCCAACAGGGAGTCGTCCATTTTGAATTTTTGAATTTTTGATAAAAACGAACACGTCCTGGAGATTCTATCCGATCGACTTGAAATTTGGTACAGATAATCTCCAGACCTAGCCGAGCAAAAGTTGTGCTCTGCACGTAATTCGGTCAAAGGGGCGTGGCTGCTAGGGCTCGAGAAACTTTGGCGAATTCGCCATCTAACTCTATCTGAGCAACTTCAAATTTTCTGAGCATGATGGGGACTCAGCCCTGAACGTGCTAATATATTAATATCATGCCTTACTCATGGCGCCCCCCAGTGGTAACAGGAAATGACCAGTTGTTTGGCTTTTTGATGGCTTGAATAAACTCGTATCATCATTAAAGTTGATACACAGGTCAAAGGTGGCGACCTCTAACATCTGATGTGATCCCCGCCCAGGGGCGTGGCCAAATGCCTCCACAGCGCCACCCTTTACGTTTACATGTTCTGATACGACATAGTTGACCCCATCGACTTCATTCCACTTCTAAAACATCCACAACACATTGGTGAAGCTACATTACGAACATCATGAAGCTACGATAAACAGCGTCCGTATGGCGGCACCGCGTCTTCTGATTTTTCGCCAAGAAAATACGTTTGGCTTTTTGATGGCTTTAATAAAGTCGTATTATGATGAAATTTGATACACAGGTCAAAGGTGATGACCTCTAACATCTGATAGGGGCCACGCCCATGAGCAGTCAAAATGGCTCCATAGCGCCCCCTTGAAACTTACAAAAACCCCTCCCCATAGGGGTTTTTATGGAGTTGGAACATGAAAATCGGTACACATGTGCAGGTAGAACAGATGCCCAAAAAAGTCTCTTGCACCAATTGTCTACTCCAAACAGGAAGTAGGCCATGTTGAATTTTGGAATTTCTGATGAAAACAAACTCGTCCAAGGGATTTCGTCCAATCGACTTGAAATTTGGTACACTTCATCTCCAGACCTAGCTGAGCAAAAGTTGTGCTCTGCACATAATTAGGTCAAAGGGCGTGGCCTCTAGGGCTCAAGAAACTGGCGAATTCGCCGTCTAAATTTGAACGAATCTCACGTTCACATACTCTCTCCGAGCAGCTTCAAATTTTCTTAGCATAACTGGGACTCAGCCCTGAACGTTCTGATATATTAATGTCATGCGTTACTCATGGCGCCCCCCAGTGGTAACAGTAAGTGACCAGTTCTTTGGCTTTTTGATGGCTTGAATAAACTCGTCTCATCATGAAAGTTGATACACAGGTCAAGGGTGGCGACCTCTAACATCTGATGTGGTCCACACCAATGGGTGGGGAAAATGGCCCCATATGGCCCCCATGATTTATTTGATTGATTGAACACCAACACAAATCCATCATGTAGTCACATTACAGTTTTTCTCAGTCACTTTGGTGCATTTCTCACATCAATTTTTACATTTGCACAAGTTACTTCAGTCTTCACAACATTTAGTCATTTGTGATCGTCATAGCAGCAGTTTATCATTCCTTCCAACAAACTGTAAATGCTTTTAGACATGCATCAATTACATTCATACAACTCTCCGGTGTTTTATAATATTATCCTTTGTTGATGTCATGTCAGTCTTGAGTCATTACATGCAAAAATGTTGCTCTAGTTGTCAAAGTCTGTCAAGCGAATATGATACTTACTAATAACATGTTTTTTGTAATTTTTTTCCTTAAAATGTCTCCTAAATTGAACAGTTTCTCTCAGATGAACCTCAGCTTTCACTGATGAGAAGGGCTGAGGAATGTGAGAAAGTGAGAAATAACATCATAACCCAAAGTGACACCTATACAATGTCTAGTCCAACCCTCAACATTACTAATGATTTAATGACAGTTATGCAGTTATTTTTATATTCACTGCTGGTATTTGTGGATCTCACATCAAAAACCTATAAATGCATATTATGTAAAATGATTCATTCATACCTGATCATGAAAAAACTTCCCAAATTATAAAGCTGTTTGTACATTTAAAAGATAGAGGATTTAATCAATTTGGTCATGTGAGCGTAATCATTATATTTTTAAAGGTGAATTCATTTATTGTCAACATTTAATGAAGACAGTCAGTGAAAACAACAAAACAGTGTTTGAAAGAGCCAGGAGAAGAAGCCCTTCTTGTTTCTGGTCGTCTCTTCTTCTGACACCATAACAATGACCACTGGTTCCACAGGAGGGGTCAGAGGTGACCAAGCTGGAGCCTCAGCAGAGTCTCCTTCTTCTCTGGGATTGGGGTCCTCCTTCAGGGTTGTCCTTTCATGGGTGTCCTCCCAGTCCTGGACATCAGTAACGCTAGGAGGTTCAGGAGGGGTTGACGCAGTCACAGTCAAAGTAGAATGCGGTTCTCTGATGGGCTTCAGGTCTTCGTCCTCCCCGGCCTCAACATCACCAATGGAGAGAGGTTCAACAGGAGATATTGGAGACGCTGGAACAACATCAGAGCCTGGTTTTCTGTTCATTTCTGGGTCAATCAGGTGGAGTTTGTTGTCTTCATCCTCCCTGGTCTCAACATCGTTAATGGATGGAGGTTCAGCAGAGGATGACGGAGAAACTGGAACGATGCAAGATTCTGGTTCTCCATTTGGTTCAGCGTCAATCAGGTGGAGTTTGTCTTCTTCATCCTCCCTGGCCTCAACATTGTTAATGGATGGAGGTTCAGCAGAGGATGACGGAGAAACCGGAAGAATGCAAGATTCTGGTTCTCCATTTGGTTCACTGTCAATCAGGTGGAGTTTGTCTTCTTCATCCTCCCTGGCCTCAACATCGTTAATGGATGGAGGTTCAGAAGAGGATGACGGAGAAACTGGAACAGTGTAAGATTCTGGTTCTCCATTTGGTTCAGTGTCAATCAGGTGGAGTTTTTCTTCTTCATCCTCCCTGGCCTCAACATCGTTAATGGATGGAGGTTCAGCAGGGGGAGAAGCTGGAGGAACTGGGCTGTGGAGTTGAAAGTTGCCACTAATCTGTTCAACTGCAACACGAACAATCTCCATCAACAGTTCGGGTGCAAAGCTCTTCAGCTGGTCCACCAGGACGTCTTTAGGGTACGTCTGTCTGACCTTTGTCAGGATCGACAGGACCATGACGTCCCTGGTGGAGTGGGGGAAGGTGGCCTGACACTCTACTGCAAGAGCATCAGAGACTCTGTCCAAGACAGCCTGTGTGACGCCCACCGACATGTGGCTGAGCTTCTGGGAAGCCATGTTTAAGAGGGAGCGAGGAGGGAGAGTCCAGAAGCCCTGCAGGGCTCTGGGCACAACCTCCAACACCACCTCTCTTGGACTGAGCTGTGTTGAGATGGGAGTCTCCTTCTTCTCCTGGCTTAGCTTCCTGGCGTAATCTTTCGCCAGTTTGAGAACTTTAGGATGTCTGTAGGTTGGAGGCATTAAAAATAGATTTTAAAACCCTTCAGATTATCACAGAGATATTAAAATCACAGCAGTTTAACTGTTAATAAATATGTGTCTAATAACTCACTGAAAACTAGGAGGTAAGGCCTCTGGGGAGTTGAGGAGCATCTTGGCTTCACACTCAATGTCCCTCTTTTTATTGCTGACATTTACTGCCATCACCTGGAAGAAGGAATTATACATGAAGTCAGAAATCAGCACAATTTATCATAAACTGCTGTTCAACTTCTCAAGATTATAGTCTTACCAGCATCAGCAGAGGCTTGGTGTCCTCCTCATCAAAATCCTCCAGCTCAAACTCCCAAAGGCTGCAAACATGAACGAAGCAGAAGATTAATTTTTACTCTTACTCTCTACGCCGTCAGAGTAATATCAGTGTGACGTGAGCAGAGTTCAAGGTAGAGGTGGACTCACTGTTCTCTCAGAGTGCTTTGGCTCTCCTGGAAGATGAAGTCTATCATGTCTTCAGCAGTCACCTGAGATGGTATCTGGTTTTTCTGCTGAAGCCTCAGGAGCTCCCTCACCAGTGCAATCTTTAAAAAACAATCAAGAGATAAGGCATTTTTAAGTATGGTACGACTTTACTTACTTTATCATATTTTACTTTGCATGGTGTATGAGTGTGGGCTTGAAGGGAAAGTAGGTCTTACCTGAGTCTTGTAGCTGCTCTCATGCCAGCAGATCTGCAGAGCCCGCTCATAGATGGGTGTGTCAAACAACACCTTAAAAGGAAAAAAGATATGTCACTTTTAGGTTGAGTCCTTAATTTTAAAAAGCACACCACTGGAAATGTTTGAAATCCAGCTCCAGTGAAGACAAAAACAAAATGCTTGCGTACCCTGATGGGTCTGTAGAGTCCTTTGCTTCCTTCAATGAACTCCATCGACATTTTGTTGCTGTATTTCACAATACAACAAAAAAGCCACACAGTCAAAGTGACAACGTAAATTTGCACAAGGCGAGGGCCCTACATAACCGCTTGCGGTTTTCTAGTTATTATTTAGGGCCCGAGCGGACTGTGAAACAGGTCCGCAAGGGACCTATTGAAACTGTAATGTTTATTCTTCTTCTTCTTATTATTATTATTAGGGCCCGAGCGGACTGTGAAACGACAAACTTTAGCGAATTCGCCGTCAAAATTTGAATGGCTGTCACGTTCACATAGTGCATCCTAGCAACTTCAAATTTTCTGAGCATGACGGGGACGCGGCCCTGAACGTTCCGATGTATTCATATTAAGCCTTACTCATAGCGCCCCCCGGTGGTAACAGGAAGTGACCCGTTGTTACTTTTTACTTTTACAGATTTCACATAATTTACTCCATCAACTTCATTACACTTCTAAAACATAAATAACAACTCAGTGAAGCTACAGTCCAAACGCTGTGAGGCTACGGCTAACGGTGTCCTTGTGGCGGCGCTGCAAATTTTGACAATTTTTCGAGAAAATACATTTGGCTTTTTGACGGCTTAAATAAAGTCGTATCATCATGAAAATTGATACACAGGTCAAGGCTGGCATCCTCTAACATCCGATGTGGTCCCCGCCCAGGGGCGTGGCCAAATGCCTCCACATGCCTCCACCACTTCTAGAACATCCACAACACATTGGTGAAGCTTCATTATGAACACCGTGAAGCTACGATAAACGGCGTCCGTATGGCGGCGCCGCGTCTTCCGATTTTTCGCCAAGAAAATACGTTTGGCTTTTTGATGGCTTTAATAAAGTCGTATGATCATGAAATTTGATTCATAGGTCAAGGTTAATGACCTCTAACGTCTGATGGGGGCCACGTCCATGAGCGGTCAAAATGGCTCCATAGCGCCCCCTTGAAACTTTCAAAAACACCTCCCCATAGGGGTTTTTATGGAGTTGGAACATGAAAATCGGCACACTTGTGCAAGTAGACCAGTCACACAAAAAAGTCCCTTGCACCAATCGTCTACTCCAAACAGGAAGTCGGCCATTTTGAATTTTCTGATGAAAACGAACTTGTCCGAGGGATTTTGTCTGATTGACTTGAAATTTGGTAAACTTCATCTCCAGACCTAGCTGAGCAAAAGTTGTGCTCTGCACGTAATTAGATCAAAGGGCGTGGCTGCTAGGGCTCGAGAAACTTTGGCGAATTCGCCATCTAAATTCAAACGAGTCTCATGTTCACATACTCTATCCGAGCAGCTTCAAATTTTCTGAGCACGACCGGGACTCAGCCCTGAACGTGCTAATATATAAATGTCATGCCTTACTCATGGCGCCTCCCAGTGGTAACAGCAAGTGACCAGTTTTTTGGCTTTTTGATGGCTTTAATAAACTCGTATCATCATGAAAGTTGATACACAGGTCAAGGGTGGCGACCTCTAACATCTGATGTGGTCCATACCAATGGGCGGGGCAAAATGGCCCCATAGCGCCCCCTTGAAATTTTCAAAAACCCCTCCCCATATGGGTTTTTATGGAGTTGGAACACAAAAATCAGTACACACGTGTAACTTGACTAGACGCACAAAAAAGTCTCTTGCACCAATTGTCTGTTCCAAACGGGAAGTCGGCCATTTTGTTTCTACTCTTCATTTTGGCATGATTTCCACATTGAACCATCGAATGGCCGTAACTCCTTTGTGTATTGTCTGAATCGCTTGACGTTTTTTGCCCCATGCTCGCACCGCCGTCCCCATCTGATGCCCGACCGCGACAAATCGCGAGGGTCCTACATAACCGCTTGCGGTTTTCTAGTTAGGGCCCGAGCGGACTGTGAAACAGGTCCGCAAGGGACCTATTGAAACTGTAATGTTTATTCTTATTATTATTCCTGTACATATGTTTTCCCAAATTTCACCCCTTTCCCATTGTCAAAAAGTTGTATAAATTTGCACATTCCTGCGGCCCGCCCCGAAATTCGATATTTTGGGGTGTTCACACACGTTGCACGCAAAATGGCTGAATGGCGCCCCCTACAAAGTTGAAAAATCCCCATAGGGAAATTCGCCAACTTTGTTGTACCTCAACAGAAATTGGTAGAGATGTTAAGCATACATGTACGAACAAAATTTTCTCTTGGCAGGAAGTTGAAATTCAAACAGGAAGTCGGCCATTTTGCATTTTCTATTTTCTGATGAAAACGAACTCGTCCTAGGGATTTCGTCCGACCGACTTGAAATTTGGTACAGAACATCTCCAGACCTAGCTGAGCAAAAGTTGTGCTCTGGGCGTAATTAGGTCAAAGGGCGTGGCCGCTAGGGCTCGACAAACTTTGGCGAATTCGCCGTCAATATTCGAACGGCTCTCACGTTCACATAGTGGATCCTAGCAACTTCAAATTTTCTGAGCATGACGGGGCCCTGAACGTTCCGATATATTCATATTAAGTCTTACTCGTAGCGCCCCCCCCGTGGTAACAGGAAGTGACCCGTTCTTACTTTTTACTTTTACCGATTTCACATAATTTACTTCATCAACTTCATTACACTTCTAAAACAACTCTATACGTTCTGATGTATTAATGTTACGCCTGACACATGGTGCCCCCCAGTGGCAATAGGAGGTGACCAGTTCTTTGGCTTTTTGATGGCTTGAAAAAACTTGTATCATCGTGAAAGTTCATACCCAGGTCAAGGGTGGCGACCTCTAACATCTGATGTGGTCCACACTAATGGGCGGGGCAAAATGGCCCAATAGCGCCCCCTTGAAATTTTCAAAAACCCCTCCCCATAGGGGTTTTTATGGAGTTGGAAAATGAAAATCAGTGCACACGTGTACCTTGACCAGACGCACAAAAAAGTCTCTTGCACCAACTTTCCATTCCAAACAGGAAGTCGGCCATTTTGTTTCCACTCTTCATTTTGGCTGGATTTCCACATTGAACCATCGGATGGCCGTAACTCCTTTGTTTAGTGGCCAAATCGCTTGACGTTTATTGCCCCCTGCTCGCACTGCCGTACCCATCTGATACCCGACCGTGACATACCGCGAGGGCCCTACATAACCGCTTGCGGTTTTCTAGTTATTATTATTATTCCTGAACATCTGTTTTCCCAATTTTCTCCCCTTTCCCACTGTTAAAAATACATTCCTGCGGCCCGCCCCAAAATTCGACATTTTGGGGTGTTCGCACACGTTGCATGCAAAATGGCTGAATGGCGCCACCTACAAAGTTGAAAAATCCCCACAGGGAAAATCGGCAACTTTGGCGTACCTCAACGAAAATCGGTACACATATTAACCATACCCAGACAAACAAAATTGTCTCTTGGCAGGAAGCAGAATTTCCAACAGGAAGTCAGCCATTTTGAATTTTTGATTTTTTGATGAAAACGAACTCGTCCTAGGGATTTCGTCCGATTGACTTGAAATTTGGTACAGATCATCTCCAGAGCTCGCTGAGCAAAAGTTGTACTCTGCGTGTAATTAGGTCAAAGGGCGTGGCCGCTAGGGCTTGCTAAACTTTGGCGAATTTGCAGTCTAAATTCGAACGACTCTCACGTTCACATACTCGATCCTAGCAGCTTCAAATTGTCAGAGCATGACGGGGGCGTGTCCCTAAATGTTCCGATGTATTAACGTCATGCCTTACTCATAGCGCCCCCCGGTGATAACAGGAAGTGACCTGTTCTTACTTTTTACATTAACTGATGCCACATAGTTTACTCCATCAACATCATTCCACTTCTAAAACCTAAAGAACAACTTGGTGAAGCTACATTACGAACGCCGTGAGGCTACGACTAATGGCGCCCGAATTTCGAATTTTGGTGTTGGTAAGTTGGAATTCCTGAAAGCTATTTCAAAATAAAACCAAGAAATATTAATAACTAATATTGACTGTACAGTTTCTCTTTCTGGAATAGTTTTCATTTTTTTTTCTGAGAGATAATGGTTGTGAAAGACCTATATTAAGCTAAAAACATACAGTATTTGTGTATTATTGTTATTTTCCTTGAATGTCTAAACTGAAAATTCAGAGATTGCAACAGTCCCTAAGCACCCCAGCTGCAGCACGGTATTCGAACAGACATTCAGCATTGTTACTTTTAGTTTTCGACGCAACCACTGAGGTTGATGAGTTGATAAGACCTGTGAAATGTCTATTGTACAAAATAATACCAACCAGACAGAGAGCCGCGGCACTGAGGTGCGTCACCGCGTCTGTATGAAGGTCAGCAGTAACTGGTAGGGCTGTAGCCTCTGCTGACGAGACGCAGAACTACCGGATCCTGGAACTCTACTCGGTCCAGCTGCCCAAAAATGCGTTGCCAGAGACATTCAGAATTCTGATTCATTTTGGCTGCAGATGGTTAATTGCATTAAAGTTTCTAATCAGATTAATTATGATGGATTATCAGTTTTTATATACATATATATATACGCACACACACATGGGTGGAGGGTGACATGAATACATACAGTACAGGTAGAGAGGGAAGGGAGTTTATTGTGTCATAGGAAGTTCTCTGACAGTCTAGAGCTATAACAATATAACTATGGGCTGATCCAAGGCTAGCTCCAGCTGCCTTGGATCAGCCCTAACGATAAGTTTTATCAAAAAGGAAAGTCTAAAGCCTGCTCTTAAAGCAATAGTGCCTGTCTCCTGGACTGAAACTGGGAGTTGGTTCTATTGGGGAAAAATATATATTTTTAACGGAAAATTAAATGTTAATTTAACACAATAATTAAATAAATAAATAAATAATTTTAACTATTTGAACTATGGTTGTGTCCTTTAAGTCATCTGTCCATCCATTTTCTACCGCTTATTCTGTCTTAGGGCGAAAGGCAGGGTACCCCTGGACAAGTCACCAGTTCATTGCAGGGCACATAGAGACAGTGTAAATGGCAATGATGTAATGTGTCCAGTTGTGATAACATCAAACTGTGATGCTGATGTTATAAAGTCTCATTGCTGATGGTAGGAATGATCTGCGGAAATGCTCCTTCTTGTAGGATGGGAGTCTCAGTCTGCAGCTGAAGGAGCTGCTAATAGCCTCCACAGTCCCATGCAGAGGGTGAGAGGGATTGTCCCTAATGGATGTGAGCTTTGCTGACATGCTCCTCTCACCCACTCCTCTATGGAGTCTAAAGAGCAGTCTAGGATAGAGCTGACCCTTCTAACCAGCCTGATCAGTCTTTCTGTCCCTCTCCATGCTCCCTCATCCCCAGAAGACAACAGCATAAAAGACTGCAGACGCCACCACAGCATCTCCTCAGTAGGTGGAGACAACTTTGGCTCTTCCTCTCCAGGACTGTGTTGTGAGTCCAGTCCAGTTTATTGGTAATGTGATCACCAGGTCAATATCCAGACCTGGATGCTCAGCGGTGCAGTCTGAGGTCTGAGACTGCACCACCAGGTGGAAGTCAGTGACCATCTCCTTGGTCTTACTGGTGTCGAGACCCTAAGAATCTTGAATAGTCCTGTGTTTTGATAGCACAGATTTCTAGTAGGATTATAGGGCATAATAAGCTCTTTAAGATAACACAGTGCCCAACCCTTTCGTGCTGTGTAGGTTAGGAATGTTAGCTTAAATTCTATTCTAGATTTTACAGGGAGCCCATGCAGAGAATTTAATACAGGAGAAATATGGTCTCTTTTCTTGTTTGTGATTAGCTAGTGTGCTGCAGCATCCTGGATTTTGGGGCAGCCTGATAATATTGAGCTGCAATATTCCTAGTCTAGTAACAAATGCATGGACTGCAACATTTTGAGAAAGGATGTGCCTGATCGTTGCAGTGTTACAAAAGTGGGAAAAGCCGTTCCAGTCTTTATGTGGATGTTGAATGATATACTGTATCTTGATCAATAATTGCCCCAACATTCCTTACGGTGGTGCTTGAGGCCATGACAATGCCATCTAGAGTAAATAAGTTGTTGGTAATTTGTTTTAGTTAGTTTAGGTTATTTTGGAGGTTTTCGGCGCATAGAATAACTTCAGTTTTGTTGGAGTTTGACATCAGGAAATTTTCTGTCATCCAGGTTCTTATGTCTCTCAGATGTGCTTGAAGTTTACTTAACCTGTTGGTCATCCACCTTAATCGATAGATATATCGTAACTGGGTATTACTTTCATGACAATGAAAGTCGATGGAGCATTTTTATAGAATTGACGAAAGGAAGCATACAGTATATAAGGTGAAAAAAAATTGGCCCAAGCACAGAACCTTGAAGAACTCCATGAATGACTTTGGTGTACATGGAAAATACAGATACTGATTAATAGGGCTTTAACCAGCATAGCACAGTCCATTTCATGCCAATTAAATGTTCATGTGTCTCTGTAATAGGATATGATTGTCATTGGTGGGGGTGTAACGGTATATGTATTCGTCCCGTGCCGTCACGGTACAGGCTTCATGGTTCGGTCCACGTAGTCATATGAAGAATACATCGGAGTGAATTAAAAAAAAAAAAAAAAAAGTTAAGTCCTCACTCCAGTCCAGATGGTGGTCATGAGCCAAAAAGGTGCCAGCAACTATCATTAGCCGAGAGAAGAATAAGCAGTTACAAAAACAAATGAAGAAGAAAAGTGACGACAGTATTTAGTTCGAAGTAGAAAAGCCACTGGCTTCATTTAATTCACCCGCATTGGAACACTTTGGCTTCTCAGTGCAAGATGCTGGAAACATCTAACATGCTATTAAGCAGTCACTTAACACAGACAGGAAACCGGTGTCAAGTATTTATTGAAAGTGCTCTCTCCCTCTTGTTTCAGTTGTTTTTGCTTCCTGTCCTTGTGTGTTCCCACTTTTGTGGTTGTCTTGCCCTACCATGATTGTTTCCACCTGTGTCCCATTACCTCATATTTTAATAGTCCTGTGTCCCCTTTGTCTGGTCATGTGCCCCGTCTCAGTCTCAGATCACAATGAACCAGAAAAGACTTATAGAGCTTCGAGTATCAAAATCTCTCAAGAGTGAGTACCTGACACTTGGATAGGTCTGCAACAACCTGCCTGACAACAACCTGATAGTGACTACCTGTTCCTCGTGCTTCATCTGCTGGTCAATGTGCAAGATTATAAGCTCTTTGTACTGGCTATAATAGGCTAGGTTCAAGTTTGATCATTTTGGTTTGTTAGAACTCAGAGTGGATATGAGCCCAAACAAACAACTCAGACCCAAAGTATCAAAATAAAGGTATTTATTTACGATATTATAAAAAAAGACAAACTTGATGAGCTAAGACAAAATACAACTGTGATTATGACTACACAACTATAAGACAAAGCAACAAATAAAAATCATTGCTTAAGTATGAATATCAAAACCAGTAATCAAAGCAATCCCTAAGGAGGATGGAAAAAAAACTCTATGTAGGAAAACACTCAATGGAGGAAAACAACTGAACTACACCTACAAAGAAAAGGCACTCACAAAAGGTGAGGAAACTATTAACCAAGATAGCAGACAAACCTAACTGACAAATCTGACGAACAACGTAACAGCTAAAACGCTCAAACTTTACAATAGCATGACAATGAATTGATGTAAATAAAAGGCTGGGTGTCATGAAACATAGAACATGACAAACTGGAACAGGGCAAAGGGGGGCACCACTATTTAAATGTGAGGAAGGGACTCACAGGTGGAAACAATCAGCGCAGAGCAGACAGTTGCCAGATGTGGGGGAACACAAAGGCAGGAAGTGAAATTAATTGGTAACGAGGAATCAGACAATGCAAAATAAAACTGGAAATGATGAAACAACATGGATTGAACGAAAAAAACTCACTTAACACAGACAGCGAGATGTAAATATTAGGATGGCTTGTGTGGCAAGAGTCTGAAATTTGTCTTCTTCTTTCAGTGGAAATTATGAGTGAGGTGGTTTGCACAAAGCCTCAGGAGGAATATGAGGATGACTTTGAGAAGGATCTAAACTGGCTGATCAGTGAGGAAAGCCGAAGCGAGGGTCAGGTAAGCAATTTATAGACAGAAGATTATTAGACAGACTGATTTTATCTACTACTAATACTTGTTTTCAGGGGAAACTCAGTTTGTGCTGCCCTACCTACCACCGACCAACTGACCATGTTGTGTTAAAGTGTAACAGTGAATAGTCAAGTCAAGTCAAGTTTATTTGTAAAGCCCAATATCACGAATTATGAATTTGCCCCATTGGGCTTTACAATCTGTACAGGATATGACACCCTCAGTCCTTTACAAACGACCCTCGCGTCGACTAAGGAAAAACTCCCCCCAAAAAAACTTTTAACAGGGAAAAAGAAACGGAAGAATCCTCAGGAAGAGCAACAGAGGAGGGATCCCTCTTCCAGGATGGACAGACGTGCAATAGATGCCATGTGTACAAAATAACAACAATGAAAACACATTAACACTACATAAAAAATTGTATGGAAATGTCCAACTCAATATAACAACAGCTAATATACATTGTGTATATATAGAATTGTATGAGAGTGTCCAAGGGGATGAAGAGCATCATCAAGCTATCAGCAAAGGATGAGAAGCATGTCTTCCTCTCCACCACTCCAACCAGAAGAAGCCTGGGCAGCACGTTTTCCTCTCTCCACCATGCCAACCAGAAGAAGCCTGGGCAGCACGTCTTCCTCTCCTCCACACCAACCAGAAGAAGCCTGGGCAGCACGTCTTCCTCTCTCCACCACGCCAACCAGAAGAAGCCTGTGCAGCACGTCTTCCACTCCACCACACCAAACAGGAGAAGCCTCCGCAAGGTGACCTCGTCACCACCACGTCGCTCAGAACCAGAGGATGAAGCCTGACTGCTCTGCACAACCACTACTCCACCAGGTAGACTGGATCCATGGATACCTGTGAGATGAGAACGCACAGGGACTATGAGGCACAAAACTAATCTGCAGCATGTGTTAAAGGGAGGAAGAGTAAACACATCCTCTTCTCCACTACCCCAACAGATACAACCTGAGAGCACAGGAGCTCCAGGGAAGAAGATGAGTTCGTAAAATGACGTAATGGAGGCATCGAAATGAAGAAGAAGAGAAGCTCAGTGTGTCAGAGGAAGTCCCCTGGCAGTCTAGACCTATAGCAGCATAACTAAGGATTGATCCAAGGCAGCCTGAGTCAGCCTTGGATCAGTCCTAACTATAAGCACTATCAAAAAGGAAAGTCTTAAGCCTACTCTTGAATAAGGGGATGGTGTCTGCCTCCCAGACTGAAAGAGGGAGTTGGTTCTACAGAAGAGGAGCTTGATAACTAAAAGCTCTAGCTCCCATTCTACTTTTATAAACCCTAGGAACTGCTAATAGTCCTGCATTCTGAGAGCGCAGAGTTCTAGCAGGATTATAAGGCACTATTAGCTCTTTACGATAAGATGGTGCCTGACCATTCAGTGCCTTGTAGGTGAGGAGGAGGATTTTAAATTCTATTCAAGATTTTACAGGGAGCCAGTGCAGAGAGGCTAACACCGGAGGAATATGGTCTCTTTTCCTGGTTCTGGTCAGAACACGTGCTGCAGCGTTCTGGACCAGCTGGAGAGTGTTGTTAGACTTATTAGGGCAGCCTGATAATAAGGAATTGCAGTAGTCCAGCCTAGAAGTTACAAAAGAATGGACTAATTTTTCTGCATCGTTTTGGGAGAGAATATGCCTTATTTTTGCAATGTTACGCAGATGGAAAAAAGCTGTTCTGGCTGTTTTTTTTTCATGTGGATGTTGAAGGACATAGCTTGGTCAAAAATTACCCTAGATTCCTTACCGTGGTTCTCGAAGCTGGTGCAAAGCCACCTAGAGTAAATAAGTCATTAGATAGGTTATTTCTGAGATTTTCAGGGTCAATTAGAATAACCTTAGTTTTATCTGAATTTGACAACAAGAAATTGTGCGTGATCCAAGTTTTTTATATCCTGAAGACATGTTGAATGAATATTATTGAATTACCCAACCTGGCACATATCACTGCATGAATATGAAACCCACTCTGTTGACCCAATGACATACTTTGACCATGCACCACTGCTGGATACGATAATAACCTGCTGAGTACTGATGTTGCTCACTGTGTCCTTGAGCAAGACACTGAACCTTCAAGTTGCTCCCCAAATTATTCCTCGATATAGTACCCCATTGCTCCTAAAAGGCTAAGCCTAAGGATGGTCAATCCTCAATCATAAATGTGAAGTCAAATTTCATTTGTATGTACATGACAATTGTAATACAATTTGATTTGGTTATCACAAAATAACATATCAAAAAACATATCAAGCACTATTCAATGAATTAATAAACATTTATTTACGTTTCACATTACATTGCTAAGTCAATGTTAGACTACAGTTCCATTACCTTAGCTGAAGCAGCTGGATAGATAGGAGTTTGTCAGCCTCTTATCTGCTAACTGATAACAAACTCAGTCAAGTAAACAAACTAACATAAAGTATAACTTACCGGTAGGCTACAGCTACAGCCAGTGGCTACAGAATCCATGTGTGGCAGCCCTAGGCTGCCGAGTCACAGTATTCTGTTTTGTCAGCGAGATCACGGTGAACTTGACCTTGGTTTTGTTCCTATTTTTTTTGCTCTTAAAAACTTTTGATGGATTAGCTACTATTTCAGAGTGTGTTCTCGGTTCTTGAACTTTATCTTAATAAATTTTGTTTAACATTTTGGTCTTCTAAAATGACTTGTTCAGCGTTTGCATGCACCAAAAGGTACAATAAGGAGTCGGCTGTTCAATTTTTCCGGCAAGTAACGTTAGCTTTTCTGAGCCCGGTTTTTAATAGCCATAATGTGTATCCCAATTAACAGTTACTGTGAATTATGGATGCAACTTGCTAAACAAGCTATGTGTAGTAAATGGGGTTGTGTTACCAGTTATTACCACAAGGTGGAACCATAGGTTGTATTTGTTTAACCTAGGGGGCATATAGCCATTGTGAGACAAGTGCCATTCAGTTCGATACTGCTGTACCTGAGAGAAGAAGCATTGCAGTAAATTCATGTATCCTACACTCCTGTGTCCACGTATCCTTCATTAACAAGGATATCACACTATGTAGCCAGTGTTAGCTAACAACACAGCGTTTGCTATGCTAATGCTGCAGCTACCTGGTCCTGTAAGAGCTGGAAAGCTGTGTTAATGTTACTCCTAGACCGGGGTGCATACGTCAGTACCTAAAAGTTAACGGATGGTAACGTTAAGCTCACAACGTTTGCTCTGTCTGCCACCAATTTAAAGTGTAACATTTACAATATTGCCTTAGTTTGATGCACAGTCAATATAACAGTCAATGAGGACATAATCACGTTCAGTAATTACTAATTAGTGGTTATATCCCTGCAGATGTTTATTGCAGATGTGGTGCCTTGTTAATGTAAGAATGTACAATACTGTTATTCTCTAACAGTTTTCCTTTAGGTGATGAGGACAGTGTAGCGGACACGCTGGAAGGATCCAAAATATACAGCTTTATTATCTTTTAAACAAACACTTTGAAGATCCTTAAGGGTTGTCCAGCATCTTGAACCCTGGCAGGAATGTTCGTTTAAACATCCTAAATCTTCAAATGTGGCAATAAAAACGTCAAGGCCAGTTTTTATCTCTGGCCTCTCATGGACCTGGAACAGTAATTCACTTAAATCCCCTTTCACAGATTCTTCTGCCCTCAGCTATGTGGCTCTACACAGCCTAGACAGCGAGCTAAACAGAAATGATCCAGGAGTCTTTAGGAGCTTTCAGAGCGTTCACTTGAATCATCTTTCTTTCTGTGAAACTAAAAAATACAAACAAGATATATTCCAATATACAGTATTGTCATTTTTACATATTCAAATAAATCAAACTAATCAATATTTCCCATTGCTCTAGCATCACACTGTGTCATTAGCATAACATTTTTTAACACTTAGCCTCATACAGAATTACAAACACAAACATCTAAACCAAAGGTTACATTGGCACATGTGGTTGAACTTAATTGCAAAATAAACTTACAGATCGTCCCGCATCAAGCGCATACAGCGAGCGACATTAAAGCATGCATTTTCCCGTCTTCTTCCATTTTTTTCCACAACAATGAAACCAAAAGTAAAATTTCTACACTTAAAAACAACACCCAAAACTGGCCACCAGATGGCACCATCGCACCTCACAACAGGCAACATCAACAACAGACTTGGAGACAGAATGCAGATGTTTGTAGCTGGTTTTAATCTTGATGAGGTGACAAGCAGACCATCTCCCATCCTGCTCAACCCCCTCCTTCTTTTCCTGGAACCAAATGGACATAAAGGTCAGAATCTGGCCATCTCACCCAACACTTTCAGATGGAAAATAAATCAACCACCAGGACACTTCCCCTCGCATGCAAAGTTCTCCCCAGATGACAAAACAACCCAAAGTAACTCAAATCCTTCCTCTGTCATTCACACCTTTCTCCTCTCTGATCTTTTTCTTGCCTTTACACACCTCACACCCATACACACACGAAGGAACTCAGATTTGTCAATCTTGAATTATCGAAGCACGTGTGACATGTGCCTGCTGCTCCCAGAAGAAGTTAAAAACTTAAGTGATTTTGATGCCCTGAAAACCAAAATTTTTTCCATATTTCTACTCTTGCTTTTGATAGATGCTCATTTGTTATCGACACTCAAGAGATTAGTGCTTTAAATAAAACATATATGTTAGAATTTTACTTGAATTAGAAATGTTTTTTTCTTTTGCAGTCAAAATATGTGTTTTAGCATGCTAGCCAACAGCCCACATGCTGCATTAATACAGTCATTGCATTGCATTGTTCATTGCAATGACATAAAAGATGATAAGTATGTGTAGTTTTTGTAGGCAGAATATCCTATTGTACTGTTAAATACATAATACATGTGTATATTTATCTTTATTTATTTTTAATTACCATTTTTACCAAGTGGGATTAAAGGGGACACTAGCAAAAAACACACCATTTAGGGTGGATGTAAATGAGTATAGCTAATTACTTAAATACATGATCAGTCAATACTTTAGTATAGCATATATAGATTCATGTCATGTAGTTGTTTTTTACAACATTTTTTTTACATTCTATCCTACCATTAGCATAATATTCGACCCTTTACTTGATGACATGACTACAACATGAAAACAGTAGAAGATGTTATGACTGTTGTATACAGTATGTTGTTTTTCAATGGATGTTTAAACTGGTGATTTGGTAAGCTTATGTATATCTTATCCTTTGCTAGCATGATTGCATTTTAGTCCTGTGTAATCTTGTTTCGTCTGGGAGAAATATAATGACATGCGTTACGTCTCACATGGTAATAATAATTGTCATGTTTGCTTAAACTATTGATTATGCCTTTTATGCTAGAGTAATAATCTGTTCGGTTCATAGCGGCAAGGAAGAAATGTGACTCATACGTTTAATAAGGAAGTTAATAATTAAAACACAAGATTTAAAAGTTAAATCTAGCTCAGCAAAGCATCACAGGAAAGCCCTCAGGTGAGGTGATCAAATGTCCTTTTGATTTGCCACACCTCATGAATAATAATAAACCCAAGAGAAAATCTCAGTGCATTCCGGAGTTTCGGTTCAGTTCTTCGTGCCCTTCACAGTTCTTCCTGCCCTTCGTTCAGCCTCTCGTTGGCTTCTAGTTACTATCATCTGCTTTGCGCTGGTTCACCGTCTATGCTTATCTCTGCGTGTTAATCAATCAATGTCTTCAAGTCAGTTTTAGTTCAAAGAAAAGCAACACTGCTTGTTAGAGCAGGTGTCATTCATTTTATTTGGAGTTAAATGTTAAAGCAATTGCGCTGTGGCCAAATGAGATTTAATTAACGTTGACTCTAAATAACCCGTCCGACACCGCCTGTTGGCGGCATCAGAAGAGCCATCCAGCGTCCAGTTGTCGCCACCCATGGGCAACCCTTTTCTGGTATCTTTGGGCCAGCTGATCAGCCGAACCTCCCATCTTACTGGGCGCTGTGAACACAGGAGCCAAACAGCTATTTCTGGACCTGCCTAGGAACCGGACAAATATCTACCACAAGTAGGACGCTTGGGTTTTCTTCTTGACTTTTGAGTTGGTGTCAGTTAAATTAAAATATCCACTTTCAATCATAGCTGTAACCCAAAAAAAGGGAATTACTTCAGAAAAGAGTTAAATATTTTCCTTGTCTTTTGATTTACAAAGCTTGTCATTGCAATGCTTTTTTTCACAGCTGGATGTAAATGGTTAGCCTATCAAACTAAATATCTGTGCTTTGAAGTCCACTTCATTTCCCCTTGTTTCATGTGCATACATTAGATCAGCCACAACTGACACTGTCCTTTATGCATTGTGATTAATAAATGTATCATTTAACCGTAAGTCATTGTCTATACCTTCATTCGAAGCAGACACATTAAATTACTGATTCAGAACTTACATCCTTCGATATAAGACTGATTAATCTCATGAATAATTCCTTTTATATAAAAAGGTGGTGCCCCGATTCAACGAGCAAATTGATAATTAATAATTAATAGTAATTCTGTTGATTACTGGTAATCGATAAGTAGTTATTAATATCAAAAACTGTGGTTTACGTCACAACAGGTTAAAGCAATGGTGGCTGAATGTGAGGAGTGAGAATTGGGCCCCATCTTATTCATCAGACCTATGCAGTATCAGTCCATCATAGACAAGACTGTAGACGGATGTATTTTATTTTAAATGTGTCATCTGGTTAGTTATTTTTGCTTTCAAAAACAGCAGTAGCAACAGCAATGTGCAAAACTCAACTCAATTCAACTCAAACCACTTTAATAACAATGGAATAACAATAATGTAAACTTCGGCCATCATATCTTTTGGGGAATGAAAAGTTCTCCTTAATAGGCAGTGGCCCTCTGATCACCTGCTCAGTCCTGTCTAAATCTGAGAGAAAAGGTGGCCACTCAGCTGGGTCAACTGGCAGAGCTGGTGTTGATCCATGGTGAGAAGGGGATGCTCTGGTGGAAGTTGCTGAGGAAGTGAACAAAGAAAGACAGTGACTAAAAAAGAGGGACCTATAAGGGCATTAAATTACAGCTTTGGGCATAGTTATTAATCTCAGAATGATCTGCAGTACAGTACAATGAGCAATTAACTTACCAGGTAGATCATCTGTGGTTGCAGACACAGAGGGGACAGTGGGCACTGAGGATGGGGTGCTAGCTCTGCACAGGATGGAGATGGACCTAAGAAGGAAAAAAACAACAATAAGTAACCATGTCAGATGTCATATTACACTTGGAAATTATGTTGCTTTTTTAATAAAAACAAGTTTAAAAACTTTTATATCAGTACGTAAAATTGTACATTTTGAAATCTAATGCGTCCCTCACATGATTATATCTTAAATTAAATTTTAATGAGACAATTTAACAATTATAATATTTTGCTGTTAAGTTACCAGGTAGATCATATGTGGTTGCAGACATGGAGGGGACAGTGGGCACAGAGAATGGGAGTGTGAGCTCTGTGGAAGATGGACCTAAGATGAAAAACAACAACAACAAAAACTTGCCGTGAGACAACTGAGACAGTCTTTCCCTCACCTGATACATTACCCACAGTTGAGCTGGAGGATGTAGACTGGCACTGGGTTGATTCTGTGCCAGTGCCTCCAGAGTACTTTAACAATGACCCTGGGGAAGATTCACATAATTTATGAGTTGATGTAAAAATAAAATTTACTCACATAAATTACCATGCTATGCAGCAGCAAGCAATTTTTGAAAACAACATATCTCAAACTATAACTAGCAGCCTAATGCAGAAACATACTGCTAGCGAACAAGGTGGCATTTATGTTTGCTATCAAACATTAGCAACAACTTTGTTCAGAAGAAAAAAACACCAACAAATATATAGGGAATTAACCCCGAGAATTAACTCAAAGTTAAAGCTCAGCATTACGCAAATACAAACATGTTAGTAGGAATATTAAGCTATTTAACGGGCCAGTTAAAAGTTACATTTCTCTCGTTTTTAACTAGCTAGCTAATTTGCTACTATGGCTAGGCTACACACATTGTTTTGACAAACATTACCAAGCAAGCCATGATGTAAACATACCTTGAGCTTGGCGTTTTTTTCTCCTCTTCCTCTTTCTTCCACTTTCGTTTCTCTGCCCCTGGAGGATATGCGCTTCGGATGCGCAGAGCGAATGGCACGGCAGGAGCCACTCGTTACGTGCAACGGAGCTTTGACATTTAAAGAGAGGCAGAATCACGAGGCCTATATCAGAAGCAGCACTCTGTTGATATATAATTGTGTTTTTGTACAGTAACACCGTAAAAAATAAAAAGTTGGGCTAACTCACAATTTTAAGGCAACAAACTTCAGTAAACTTTTAAGTGAGACAAACAAACATAAACTTGTAAGTTGTGTTCAACTTTTTAGTTAGTTGGCCTAACTTATAATTTTATGTTGTATAAATGTTCTTAACTCAACTCAAAGTTGGCCTAACTTATACTTTTATGTTGTTTAAATGTTCTTAACTCAACTCTAAGTTGGCCTAAATTATACTTGTAAGTTGTATACATTTTCTTAACTCAACTCCAAGTTGGTCTAACTTGAATTTAAACTAAATTTTATATTGTATTTGTCATGATCCGTCTGTCTGTTTGAGTTAAGTTATCCATTTTTGTCTCGTGCATACATGTTGTCTTGTCATTTCCTGTTTTATTTTGAAATAACTGAATGTTCCCTCTCGTTTCAGATTCACACACATTCACAGATTCCCCTTCCTCCTGTTTCGTGATTGTCTGACCCTGCCCTAATTGTCTCCACCTGTTCCCCATCACCTCATGTATAAATAGTCCTGTCTCCCCTTGTCTTGTTGCGTGATCGTCATGTTCCCTGTGTCCATTGCTCCCGAGTTCTGCCTTCGCCAGTTTCCAGCCTCCTTTGACCTCTTATGGTAATTTTTGTTGTAAGTTTGATAGCCTCTGTTTTTTGTTTGTCACTAGATGAATCCTCTCCGGAGTAGATCCTAGTCTGTTTAGTTTTCCCTTTCTAGTTTATGTTATACCCCGCTTTTCCCCTAGCTTACAAGAAGAATCCTCTCCGGAGTAGATCCTTGTAGTTTTTTGTTCTGTTATATCAGTCACCTAGTTTTTGTAATTCCCTCCTCTAGTGTAGAGTTGTAGGTGTCCCCAGTTTTCTGTTAGCTTCCTTAGTACTAGTTTCACTTGGTTAGTTTCCCTCGCCCTAGCTCCCTTGGTTATTTCCCTCCTTTTTTCCCGTTAACCTGATAATCGTAATTTTTGATAGCCTGTGGAAGTTAGGTTCCCCTTTTTGGTTTTAGGTACTGTTAAATGGTTTTCCCTTTCATCTTAAAAGTGGTTTTTGTTTTTCCCCGGTTTATAGTTGAGAGTAGCAAGAGTAGGGAATCCCTGGTGCGTGGCCGTCCTCCACCTCCCTGCTGGAACATCATGCCTTGCTGCTTTCCCTGTCTGCAAATAAAAACTTTATTGAGAACTGTATTTCCGCCTTTGAGTCGTGCATCTGGGTTCCCGGACATGGACCCTTGTCAGCGTTAACTTTCAATTCTCAGTTTACACAACTCAAATCTAAGTTGCCCTTACTACTAATAATAATGATATAACAATAATACAAGTTTGAGTCATAAATATGTGAATTAAAATTGCACTGCCACAGTTACAGTAGGGCCAATACCTCAAATAAATAATGTAAACAATATGCACAAAGTACATCACATTAAAACCTTTTTTTTTTTATTGTGAAACAACTTCTTAGGAGGAGAAATGAGATTAGTAATCAAGGTCGTGTTTCAAACCTAAGACTATGGGGGTGTCACTAAACTTGACTAAAACAGTCCTCTGAGAGTTTTCCATCATATTAGAATAAAATCAATCTTGATCAAAATGATTGAATTTTGTGAACTTAAAATTAAAGGTCTATCCAAAACAATAATGGCATCCTTGTTTGATGTGAAGAGAAAACACAGCAGTTAACAAAAAGCCACATGTACCAGAAGGGGTTGTGTCCTAGGGGTACCTAGGAAACCACCCCAACTAAAAAGGGATATTTAAATTTAAAATGCTTTAAATCTGTGAGCAAGTATTGTGACACCCCTATAGCATGCATCACATCTTGAACATCAAATACAGTGATTTAACATTTTGTGAGATCTCACACTCAACTCTTAAAATGATCCACATCTTCACAAAATCTATTCCACAGCTTAACAAAATCTGACATCTTCACAAAATTGAATACGTCCTAATAAGGATGCAGAACCACCAATCTAACAAGACTATAACATATTACCAGCAAATGCTGGTAGCAAATATGTCATCATGCCATCAATGCACACTATTCTCACTTAGGTGCAGGATAAATCTGAGAGCATCTTTGAATTATTTTAGCATAGGGAGACAAAATAAAATAAAAACAGTGAGAGGTAGACATAGTAAACATTTCCATCTCAACCAAAAATGTACCGCCATATTATACAGTATATGTCACCAGAATGAGGTCAGTGGGGAAAAACGTCACAGTCAAGTGCAATCAAGTGCAGTATAAATAAAATGAACCAAACCTTTCCAGTAATGCTGCTCCATCTAGTAACAGCTCAGTAACCTTATACACAGAAGCATAAACAAAGGTCTTATCTGATATCTACCGACTCAGTTTGCTCAATTATAGAGAAATGCTCTCTGAAGTATAGATCTTTTTTTTCACTTAAGTAGTTTATTTTGTAAGGACTTGACCCTCGCTGAGAGATCAGTTGCAAGACCCATGAAAACCGTCTGAATTGTTTCAAAAGTGTACCTTCGCTTTTTTGGATACTTCAGGTTTAGAGCATAGATCAGGCCAAAGAGGTAAGCCACTGCCGTTGGTATGTCAGGGAGATCTTGAAGGACGATGTGTGCTTCCATGACAACAGCGATGTTCTGAACTCTGGACGGAGCAGCTGAACCATCATCTTCCATCACAGTTAGGATACCCACAGTGACGCCTTCTGTCTGCTGCTCCTCTGGGTCAGTTTCCTTGTGATGACAAACATGAAATAGTCAAATCATCAACTGCAAGCTATTTGCCATTAAAGTGCTATGGCTCACAACAAGCTGTTACTAAAATTATTCCAAATATTGCATAAACAAGAATTTCCTTCTCTACTTAACATTTCACACCAAAAATGTATCCCCTTTACACAGTATATGACACCAATTACACCAGAAAGAGGACAATAAGGGAAAAAAAATCTGAATCAGGTACAGCATAAATAAAACCAAATACAGCATAATAAAATGAAATAAACACAGAGCACATGTTTAATGAAGGCATAATACTCTACTCACAAGACAGGTCTTGAACAGCTCCTTATGACAGTCTCGGAGATACAATGGAAGGCCCTTCAGTGCTGCAGTCTGCCGATGCACTGTGATGTAAGATGTCTGAAACACAAACACACACCATTTATATATTTTTTTTCTGAGTTTTTGTAGTTTTTTAATATGTACATTATGTCCAGGGAAATGGTATTATTATGCCTGAAATTCACCTCATTATCCAGTTTTTCCAGCAGTTCCATCTCAGGTGGAAATGCAGTGGCTCTGGCCCGATACAGTCTAAGGAGCCCTGGTGTATGCTGACTGATGGCTGCTCTGAAGTTGTCAATTAGATTCTTGTTTGTGATCCGACAAAACTCTTCTCCGATCTGTTGAAAACATTTAGAACCATTTTAAATCTTCAAAGTCAAACACAATTTCAACATCCCAGTATGCATTTTATCAACAGATGTGAGCAATTAGAGGTTCTTGTTTTTCAAATATCATATCATAAACACAACATAATATGTATTGCTCAGCTGCTTACCTCTGACTGGAAAACAGAGCAGGCCAACGCTCATGAACCTCAGACACCATGGGCTGTATCTCCACAATCTCCCTGCGCCTAAGGGAGTAAGTCAGTTGAATCTGCTGCTTTATGAGTGTAACATTCCTATTTTTCTTCTTTAACTCCTCAACCATGGTCAGTCTTTCGTCCTCTAGCGTGTCATCAGTATGGCCGTCTGGATGGTCAGGAACATGGTTCATCTCCCCTCTCTTTGCTCTCTTCAAAGAATGACCTACCCCATCATCATCACTGCTCTTTCTTTTGCGGTTAATGCTGACCTCAGCACAGCCTGCCTCACGTAGCTTGGTCCTGTAATTACCCATTTTGTATTTTAAGCTATTTGTCCATCCATCATGGCCCGTTGCACCACTTGGTTCTCGTAGGCAGGGGTGTTTGGTGATGAGAGCAGATGCAACAGAGTGCAACTGCTCTAGTTCAGGATAGGCCTTCACTTCAAACACTGTTTTTGCAATCTTGTCCAAAATGTCAATCTTCATGTCTCTTGTTACAACGATACCTTTCCTGGTCCTCTCATATGCCTCATTGCCTGTGCGTAACTTCAATTCCACATCATAGGAGAAGTCTGGAATGGGGAAAGGGGTGGGCCACTCGGACTGACTTCGCAGATAATTCCTGATGAAAGTTGAGGGACTCTGGGGTGACTCTGAGGAGGGTAAACTGGCTGTGTCCAGGGAAGACTCAGAGTCTGATTGTTGCTGGACAACTTGTACCGGTGCCTCATCCCAAAGAATGTGCAAGATAGCACATTCAGGTGGTAATTCTTGGATATCAAACAGATTACAGAGAATGTTATTAAAGGCTGGGTCCTCAAACTGTAGAGTAAAGTTGCCTTCAAGTTGAAGTTTTTCACGAAGAATATCTTGCAAATCTTCAACTGATTCAGGAACTTGAAGAAGCACCACTTTATGTGACAGTCTTGGGGAGATCTTCACCAGCAGTACCAGACTCTGTGTTAAATGAGGAAACAAAGGGGGAAAGACAATTTCCAGAATTGAAATTAATAGTCAAGGCATTTATGTGTCCCTGTAGGGCATCAACCTTTTAAGAAAAATGATTTATAAATAAATGTATGACCGATTTTTGAACAAATCATGTGTGAAATTTCTGTTCATTCAGCTCCACACTCACATTAGTGGACCCACAGAGACATAAGGTGCTTATCCATAAAACAATCCATACTAAATAAGATGTGCCCTGAATATGCTCATTTTCACCTACCAAAATATGTACTTTAGTGGATTTGTTCCATAAGTACTCCTGTTTTCCATTCTGGCCACCCCTCCTATAGCTAAAATACATTATAGAATGGGAACTTGTTGATTTACGCTAGTTCAGGTATTTTAGTAGCTCCAAACATTATTTTTTTTTCTCCCGAATTGCTTCTAATAGTATTCTGAAACACATCCATGCACTGTATGTTCCTCTCAAAAAAGAAAAAAGAGAGGGGGGGTGCCCCCCTTACTTTGTGGTAGCGTCCTGGTGGTCCCTGAACCCCCACATGGACCCCTGGTTCGCCCAGATAATAATAGTATTCAGGCTGTGGTCCTACAGTGTGCATGGCCAGTTCAGATGAGTTGAAAAACACTAACGGGTGGTTGTGCTTGTTACAAGAGGTACTTATATTTCCCACGAGGTACTCTTATATTAATTTCCCCCAACTCTAATCTGACTCCAAATAAGATTAAATATACCTTACACCCGTTTTCCAGCGTGGTCGTTGATGAGAGGGAGAGAAGATGAGAAAGATGAGATTTCTCAACTAAAACGCTCTATTTAATGAGTGAGACAAAGAATGTTGGAACAGAATTCTGGGTTTCTGGGGCCTTGGGCATTCCAGGAACCCTGCACAAGGCTAAGTCCAATCCTTTTATAGCTTTCACAAGTTTCACTTTCTAACTAAGTGTTGTCTTCAGGTCTTCGGGGTGTTGGATGTCATCAGTTCTTCTCTTCATTGGTTGATATGTGGTGCAAAAGGGCGTCCCGAGGCGGCACACTGGCCCTCCAAAGTGTTATTGTGTGCCCACCGGAGATATCTCCGGCCAAAGGAGATAAGGACACATTCCTGTACTCTGTAAATCTCTGTTCTTTGTCTGAAAACCATGAAACTATGTTTACACTATTCATTATACATAATAAAGCATTTTGACATATTTATCAGAATAAAATGGTAAATCTCACAACTAGTAAAACTGTATAAGACTGAATACTGTGTGCGTATAATTAAAACAAACCATAATTAGTAAAAATATCTGATAATAACAAACCATAATTAGAAAACATGTCTATGCTTAAAACAAATCATAAAATAGCACAAGCATGACCTTTCACATCTCAACAGGGCCTATCTATCATGATAGGGAAAACAGAACCTCTTTTTCCCGCTGTGTGAAACCTTCCTATTGTCTCCTGGAGATACAAAACCGCAATGAGCACAGATCTATTGGTTACAAACTGCTTAGGAACTGTACAGGCTGAATCAACAAGAGTCTAGAGAAGAATACATTGTAATTTTACCATGCACTCTGAGCGTGTGAGACCTAGGCAGTAGGATGAGAATGATGTGACCTTAAAAAGAGAAATAATTCCAGTCTGCAGCTTTTATGTGCAGCTGAAAAACCATCATTTCAACTATGCCTCTGGTTATATGATTTTTAAACTTAGGCTAATAAAAATATAGCTACAATCTGACTAAATGCATGCACAAAATCCTAAAAAAATGCAGAGACTGTTTCCCGCAGCGCTTTTTGTGGAGAGTCTCTCTCACACGAGCTGAAAGGGGTGAGAAAGATCCACGAGAGCATCAGCGACATGTACGAGGACCTGATTGCAAATGACTTTGGAGCCCTGAAGATGCTGTCAGAATGGTGGGGTGGGAACTGAGTCTTCCAGCTGCTAAAATGGGAAATTCCTGGAGAAGAGCGGTGGCGTATGTAAACGGGCAGACGTCTATTGATCAATTGACGGAGCTTTTAGCACAAGTTATTCAGCGTCGAGTTTCACAGAAACATAGAGACACTGACGACGATGTTGCAGTCCATCATCTGGAAATCATTCTGGACAGTTTGTTTTCAAACCATCGCGAGTATGAGCGCATCAGGATTTTTAGAGACTTTTGAAAAAATTGCAAAATACATGTTTCAACAGTCATTTGATGTAAAACCCAGTCGTTTACTCACTCTGTATGCTTTGTTTGTGGACACGGTGACCCTCCGTTTGCAAAATAATCTGCCTGTAAATACTTTAACCGAGTTGATGATTTTACAACATGTTATTCAAGTAAATTTGAATCAGTCTGTTTTTATTCACACTTTAAATATTATCCATTATTTTAACCCTTTGTCTTCTCAATAAAGGAAATTAAATATGACGCTGTCTTGTGTGGTCATATTGTGCACCCTCGTCATAGTAAAAACAAATGAATAACCCTAAAACCTCACTAAAACCTGAGAGTGAGCCAGAGGTAGGATGATGGAGAAACGGATCATGAAAAGAGTGTATTACAATCTGGCCCATCTGGGTAGCTTTGGTGGAGCAGAACGACTCCGTCAGGGTGTACAAGATGAAATGGGTAAAAAAGTCAAACTTGAAAATGTCAAAGATTTTTTATAAGAACAGGATGCCTACACTCTGCATAAACCCGCCAGAACACATTTTATCAGAAACAGAGTTTTTGTTCCAAGGCCTTTAAACCAATTTCAAGCTGACCTTTGTGACATGCAAGCCCTGGCGGAACATAATGATGGGTTTAATTATTTATTAACGGTGATAGATGTATTTTCAAAAAAGGCTTACGTCCGTGTTTTAAAGAGAAAAACTGCCGCCGAGGTGGTGAGAGCCTTTGAGTCAGTCTTTAAAGAAAGTCAAATCCCGGAAAAGCTACAAACGGATGCTGGTAAGGAATTTTTCAACAAGAGTTTTGAAGCGTTAATGAAAAAACACAGTATTGTGCATTTTGCCACAGCCAGCGACCTGAAGGCCTCGGTCATTGAAAGATTTAACCGTACCTTAAAAACTAGAATGTGGAGATATTTTACTGCCAACAACACCAGACGATACCTCGACATTTTACAAGATTTGGTGAAAAGCTACAATCACAGCTATCATTCAAGTATAAAAATGGCTCCTATGCACGTGACCTCTGAGAATGCCTCTCAAGTTTTTCAAAATCTGTACGGTACATTTTCTACCCGACACAGGGCTTCGGTCAAAATGAAGTTTAAACCGGGCGATCTCGTCAGAATCTCCAAGCTGAGAGGTGTGTTTGATAAAAAATATGAACAGAGTTTTACGGACAAAGTGTTTACGGTGGTCGACGGCATTCCTCGCACTCCTCCCGTGTACAAACTCCAAGATTATGACGGGGAAAGCATTGAGGGTTCCTTTTATGAGGCTGAATTGCAAAAAGTAAAGATGGACAAGAACAGGACTTATGCTGTGGAGGAGGTATTGAAACGACGTACGGTGCAAGGTGAATGCTGGAAAAACTGGCCAGAGAAATTCAACAGCTGGGTTAAGGCCTCTGATCTGAAACACATATAAAAAAAGCAGTTGCGGTGAAGGGTTAGGATTAGTCATCATGGCGGCGGCGGCGGCTGACGTTGGGTTTTATGTGACCCTCCCGTCCAATGCCTGTAAAGACGTGTATAAAGGTAACATTAGTTCCAGTTATACGGTGGACCTGGCCAAGGGCATGGAACTGACTGGAGAGTGGGTGGTAGGTTTGTGTGAAATCATCTACCCGCACACCTGGTATACTCTAAAAGCGGATCACGCCTATTTTGAGGTGAACAAAGTGAATCCCAGCCGCTGGTGATTCAAAAATTTAGCCGGGGAGGATACTATGACAAACCTAAAGAGCTCCTGGACCAACTTGTGCCTGCCCTCAGAAAATCTGACCCGAACGCCGGTGCTTCCTACAACAGCATGACAAAGTGTGTCGATTTTAAAGGCAATGGTCAGCACAGAATCCGATCATACGCCCCCTTGGCCTACATGCTAGGCTTAAAAGCGAGTGAATGGTGGACCCTCTCCAACCGTAGCGCTCCCTACCCCTGTGACCTCAAAACTGGCACTTATAATCTGTTTGTGTACACAGACATCATTCAGTATCAGCAGGTCGGCGACAGTCACTCACCGTTACTGGGTGTCGTGAACGTTAAAGGTGATTTTGGAGATGTAGTGAGCATCAGGTATAATACCATACATTATGTACGTGTTCTAAATAACTGTACAGTTTAAGACGTCCGTAGGCGGTTGTGAAAGCCGCAATAAACACATTGTTGCTTCTGCCGGGAGGCACCACACAGCGCTCGTGGTAGTTCCATTGGATCAAGGCAGTTTTGTCGCTGAGAAAATTGAAATGGTTAATTTTATATTGCCCTGAAAACATAAAGTTGAAAAATTGTTCAGGATCGCTGACCAAGGTGGTCTGAGCCATATTATTTCTCTGCGCAAACTTTCCCCAGAGACTGTTGAGACACAATTTAGCCACCTGTCTCTTGGCTGGGTTTACCTCAATGCGCTCGGCATCCAACTTGATACCCTGGTGGGCTTGGTAATCCCTGATGTAGTGCTCTCTGCTCTGCCTATCAACAACCTCGGGTGGGTAACCTGACGCTTCCTGTTTGCCCTTGAGAAAGGTGTGCATGTACCCTACAAAGATGGAGTCGCTACGCCGGTCAAAGTGCCACACTTCAACAATCTGAGCCAGTCTGTAACCCAGCTCTAGAGCCTTGTTGAACTCGACGGTGACCCAAACCCCCGACAACGCCCTGTCTTTGTCACTGTGTTTGCAAGGACCCATTTGGTGATTGAGTTCAGCGCAGGTACGGCACAGAGTAAAGAGTAATTTACCTCGAGATGTTTTGTAAGGTAACACGGGGAAAAAGAGGCCTCTAGGAGGATAGACCACAGCCTTGATGAAACCAAAGTATTTTTGAGGCGCATCAAAGTTGCCGTGAATGATGGTGGGGTGATCGAGCGGGTAAGGAAAGCTGCAGTTGACATAAGGATAGAGGGATGTGACATCTACATAGTGCACTGTTTCGTCGGGTGCTGCCACGTACCTCAGTCTCACAGCACTTGTTCTACCACCAAAAAGAGCTTCGCGAGGGGTGAGGGGGGAAGGAGGTTGAAACTCCTCAAGAAACAACTTCATCCCATCGTGTGATTTTTTCATATCCGTCCACTCATGTTCCCTTATGACGTGTGTGCGGACGTTGTAAACAGACTCTAACATCTGTATTTTGTCCTCGCTAGCCTGGTGCAGCTCTTCAAAGGGAACACCCCTCAAAGGGCAGGTGTTATGGAGCTGAAAACAAGATGGAGAGCCGTGATAAAAGCCACCCTGAAACTCCCACACGTGCTACACCATCAATTTCAGCGTACCCGTCTACAAAGAAAGGCTCGATTTGTTTCTCTCCCGTTTTCCCCTGTTATTCTTCGAAACGTGAAATTAGAGCGGGCGACGTTGAATCCTATTTGAAACTGCTGGCTAAGGATAAGCGTAAATATGGGAATTAAATATGAATATTGTTATTCACGCTGGCGGTAATGACACCTGGTTACGCCAATCGGAGGTCACAAAAATTAACGTGGAATCGGTGTGTGCTTACGCTAAAACAATGTCGGACTCCGTAGTTTTCTCTGGTCCCCTCCCTAGCTTGGCCTCTGATGACATGTTTAGTCGCATGTCATCCTTCCACCGCTGGCTGTCGAGGTGGTGTCCAGTTAATGATGTGGGCTTCATCGATAATTGGAGCAGTTTCTGGGGAAAATCTGGTCTGATGAGGAGAGACTGCATCCATCCTACTTTGGAAGGAGCAGCTCTCATTTCTAGAAACATGGCCAAGTTTATTAGTCGACCAAACCTGTGACCACCCAGGGTTGAGACCAGGAGACAGAGTTGTAGTTTAACACACTTCTCTGTGCTTCCATTAGAGCAGTCACCCACCCAGAACCCCATAGAAACGGTGTCTGTCCCACGCCCACTGAAATCAGTTAAATCCATAGAAACAAAAGGGGAGTTGAAAATAATTTAATAAAAATTAAATCTACTGCTGAAATAGTTAATCAGGACAGGAGAATTAAATGTGGACTTTTAAATATCAGGTTATTATCATCTAAAGCTCTATTAGTAAATGAATTAATATCAGATAACCAGGTTGATTTGTCTTACTGAAACCTGGTTGTGTCAAGATGATTATGTCAGCCTGAATGAATCCACTCCTCCTAGTCATATTAATACTCATATTCCTAGAGATACAGGCCGTGGAGGAGGAGTTGCAGCCATTTTTGATTCTAGTCTATCGATCAAACCTAAACCTAAATTAAACTATACGTCTTTTGAAAGCCTGGTTCTTAGTCTTTCTCATCTTAAATGGAAAACAGAGAAACCAGTTTTATTTGTTATACTGTACCGTGCTCCAGGTCCGTATTCTGAATTTCTAGCTGAGTTCTCTGAGTTTTTATCAACTTTAGTCCTGAGAACTGATAAAGTAATTATTGTAGGTGACTTTAATATTCATGTGGACGTTAATAGTGACAGCTTTTATCTCGCTGTTAGATTCAATTGGCTTCTTCAGAATGTTCAGGAACCAACTCACTGTTTTAACCATACCCTCGACCTGGTCCTGACTTACGGCATTGAAGTAGAACATTTATCAGTCCACCAACAGAATTCCTTCCTATCAGACCATTACTTGTTAACCTTTGAATTTTTTCTTCTGGACTACGCTCCATCAGGTAAATCCATGTACACTAGATGTTTATCTGATAGTGCTGTAGCCAAGTTTAAGGATATAATTCCATTAGCTTTTAATTCAATACCTAATATCAATATACTTGAGGGCTCAGACTTCAGTCCTACTCAAATTGATAATTTGGTAGATAGTGCTGCAGACTCTCTGCGAGCATCTCTAGACTCTGTTGCTCCTCTAAAAAAGAAGATAGTAAAGCATAGAAAGCTGGCTCCATGGTATAACCCTCACACCCGCAGTTTAAAGCAAGCAGCAAGAAGATTTGAAAGGAAGTGGCGTTTAACCCGTCTGCAAGAGTCTCTCCTGGACTGGCATGATAGTTTGAAAGCTTATAGGAAGGCTCTCCGTAAGGCCAGAGCAGCTTATTATTCATCATTAGTAGAGGAAAATAAAACAACCTCAGGTTTCTTTTCAGCACTGTAGGCAGGCTGACAGAGAGCCACAGCTCTATTGAACCATCTATTCCCATAACCCTCAGTAGTAGTGACTTCATGAGCTTCTTTAATGAGAAGATTATAACTATTAGGGAGAAAATCAGTCACACTGTGCCTTTGACTGAAAATGCTTTGTCTTTAAACACAGGAAGCATAGGACTCATTGAAGAACTTGATGTATACTTGGACTGCTTTTCTCCCATAGACCTCCACAAACTGACTTCATTGATTTCCTCATCTAAGCCTTCTACCTGTCTCTTAGATCCCATCCCAACTTCACTGCTTAAAGAAGTTTTGCCATTACTGAGCACCTCTTTATTAAACATGATCAACTTATCTTTGCTGTCAGGCTATGTACCTCAGTCATTTAAAGTAGCCGTAATCAAACCTCTTCTGAAGAAGCCCGGTCTTGATCCAGAGGTTTTAGCCAACTATAGACCAATATCCAACCTTCCTTTTCTTTCTAAGATCCTTGAGAAAGCAGTGTGCAGTCAGCTGTGTGACTTCCTCCAGAACAATAATCTATTTGAGGACTTTCAGTCAGGATTTAGAAAATATCATAGCACCGAGACCGCTCTGGTGAAAATTACTAATGACCTGCTAATTGCTTCAGACAATGGACTCGTTTCAGTACTTGTCTTGTTAGATCTTAGCGCTGCTTTTGATACTATTGACCACCATATCCTGTTGCAGAGATTAGCACATTTAATTGGCATCAGAGGAACTGCTCTAAGCTGGTTCAAATCCTACTTATCGGATCGATCACAATTTGTTCACATTAATGATGAGTCCTCCATGCAGTCCATAGTCAGTTATGGAGTTCCTCAAGGTTCTGTGCTTGGGCCTATTCTATTTACTTTATATATACTTCCTTTAGGCAACGTTATCAGGAAACACCCCATAAACTTTCACTGTTATGCAGATGATACTCAGCTATATTTGTCATTTAAGTCAGACGAATCAAGCCAGTTAGCTAAACTCCAAACGTCTTCAAGATATAAAAACTTGGATGACGCACAATTTCTTGTTGTTAAATTCAGATAAAACTGAGGTTATTCTAATTGGCCCTGAAAATCTCAGAAATAACCTATCTAATGACTTATTTACTCTAGGTGGCTTTGCACCAGCCTCGAGCACCACTGTAAGGAATCTAGGGGTAATTTTTGACCAAGATATGTCCTTCAACATCCACATGAAACAAACAGCTAGAACAGCTTTTTTTCCATCTACGCAACATTGCAAAAATAAGGCATATTCTCTCCCAAAACGATGCAGAAAAATTAGTCCATGCTTTTGTAACTTCTAGGCTGGACTACTGCAATTCCTTATTATCAGGCTGCCCAAATAAGTCTATCAGGACTCTCCAGCTGGTCCAGAACGCTGCAGCACGTGTTCTGACCAGAACCAGGAAAAGAGACCATATTTCTCCAGTGTTAGCCTCTCTGCACTGGCTCCCTGTAAAATCTAGAATAGAATTTAAAATCCTCCTCCTCACCTACAAGGCACTGAATGGTCAGGCACCATCTTATCTTAAAGAGCTAATAGTGCCTTATAATTCTGCTAGAACTCTGCGCTCTCAGAATGCAGGACTATTAGCGGTTCCTAGGGTTTATAAAAGTAGAATGGGAGCTAGAGCTTTCAGTGATCAAGCTCCTCTTCTGTGGAACCAACTCCCTCTTTCAGTCCGGGAGGCAGACACCATCCCCTTATTCAAGAGTAGGCTTAAGACTTTCCTTTTTGATAGTGCTTATAGTTAGGACTGATCCAGGGCTGACTTGGATCAATCCTTAGTTATGCTGCTATAAATCTAGACTGCCGTGGGACTTCCTCTGACACACTGAGCTTCTCTTCTTCTTCATTTTGATGCCTCCATTAAGTCATTTTACCAACTCATCTTCTTCCCTGGAGCCCCTGTGCTCTCAGCTCCCAGGTGTCCGTGAGCTGAGGCTACTTGGTGAGAAGGAGGTGGTGTCATCCATGCTTTGTCTGTCGTGATGGTGGTGAGACAGAGAAGAGGCGATGCTGTTCAGGTTGTATCTGTTGGGGTAGTGGAGAAGAGGATGTGTTTACTCTTCCTCCCTTTAACACTTGCTGCAGATTAGTTTTGTGCCTCATAGTCCCTGTGCGTTCTCATCTCACAGGTATCCATGGATCCAGTCTACCTGGTGGAGTAGTGGTTGTGCAGAGCAGTCAGGCTTCATCCTCTGGTTCTGAGCGACGTGGTGGTGACGAGGTCACCTTGCGGAGGCTTCTCCTGGTTGGCGTGGTGGAGAGAGGAAGACGTGCTGCCCAGGCTTCTTCTGGTTGGTGTGGAGGAGAGGAAGACGTGCTGCTCAGGCTTCTTCTGGTTGGCGTGGTGGAGAGAGGAAGACGTGCTGCCCAGGCTTCTTCTGGTTGGCGTGGTGGAGAGGACGACATGCTTCTCATCCTTTGCTGATAGCTTGATGATGCTCTTCATCCCCTTGGACACTCTCATATAATTCTATATATATACACTGAATATTAGCTGTTGTTATATTGATTTGGACATTTCCATACAATTTTGTATGTAGTGTTAATGTGTTTTCATTGTTGTTATTCTGTACACATGGCATCTATTGCACGTCTGTCCATCCTGGAAGAGGGATCCCTCCTCTGTTGCTCTTCCTGAGGTTTCTTCTGTTTCTTTTTCCCTGTTAAAAGTTTTTTTTGGGGGAGTTTTTCCTTAGTCGATGCGAGGGTCATTTGTAAAGGACAGAGGGTGTCATATCCTGTACAGATTGTAAAGCCCAATGGGGCAAATTCAGAATTTGTGATATTGGGCTATACAAATAAAGTTGACTTGACTTGACTGTTTAAAGCGTGTTGGATAAAGACATTTTCACTACGCGCGACCCATTCTAACCACTGAATTGAGGCATGAGAGTAGTTTTTGTGATGACGTCGGTAGTTCTCGGGTGAAGGGATGGCCAGGGTTTTAAGCTCAAGGTAATTGGTGAGAAACACCTTCATGCAGGCTGAGGCGATGGTGATGCAGCTAAAGGGGTCCACGCTTGTGTCTTTGAGAAATTGATTTCCAAATCTGACACACCCCTCAGCGAAGATATCAACATCGTTGTGACAGTAGTGCAGAGCTTCTCTCTCAAAATCAAAGACGCCCTGACTCGCCTCTCTGTACCATGTGTAAAACTCCTCTCGCTGAGCCAGAGTCATGCGTTCTACACCATAATCAGACGGCTGTGGATAGGCTCCTACGTACTTTAGATGGCTTACCGTGCTAAAGCCGTGAAGAAAAAAACCCTTGGTCTGATGACTGAAACCTAGCGCTTTTGGCATAGCGCTGAGACGCATGGTGAGGAAGGACAGGGAGTCTATGAATTTAAGCCGGTAGTCGGCATCTGTCAAACTGAGAATTTTACTGCCCTGCATGATGAGTGAGGGCTCTATGCCCAGCTCTGTCATGGTTTTGAGAATCAAGTAGCTGTCAAACCCTTTGGCATTATGGGCAATAAGCGTAGTGCCCCTGAAAAGCGGTCTCCTGAAATGCAGGAGAAGGTCTCTCACACAGTCTAACCCATAAGACGACCATCGCTCACCCTTGAGCGTTTTGGTGCAGACTAAAAAAGGTATGTGCACACCATCCTGACCAACCAACGTTTCAAAATCGTAAAATATCAATTTTTCTGAATACTCTGTGATTGGTGGCAGAGGTTGAATGTAGCAGCTGTGATTGTTTGTGTCCGAGTCTAACGGTAATCTCTCACCGCAGATGTGGCATTTAACCTGTGGGCAAACGTGATCTTGAGGGGCCTTAGTATGAGCGATATAGTAGAATTTTTTACAACGCAGACAACGTTTCAACGAGTCACAAATACTGACGAACGCACCGTTTGAAGGTTTTTCTCTGGGTTCTTTGTGTCTATTAAAACAATGGTGTTCGACACGTTCTGTTGCAGTCGGCGCAGACGATGGGCGCAAGCTTTTGGCTTGTGCAGGAGGGGTCGCTGCAAACGGAGCAGTAACCTTTGCATTGATGCGTGTATAAATTCTCAAAGCCTCTGAAACAGTAGTAACAGACGTGTGTGACGCCTAAAAAGCCCTTGAGATTTTTTATGCCATAATAATGGTTTTGCAATAAATAGAGGAAAAGTGGATGAGAACAATCTGAGAAATCAGTCTCAAATTGAGAGAGGGGTCGTTGGTCGGAGCCTCTGTAAAAAACAACAGTTTTGCGTTTTAATACAGTTTCAAATTTACCAATGTCACTAAAGGTGACGGGGGTTTGAGTATTTATACCGGCGAGGCGTTGTAACTCTCTGCCTCGTTCTGCAGCTTGGCTGTCTGTCAGGCGAGGTTCTATGAGATGAGCCAAATTGATGGCAAAGCAAAGCTGGTCGTTTCTATTGTGAACAATGTACAGGTGTCGTTTTTTCTTTTTAATTACTTCGCAGTCTAAAGATTTTTCTAACCGCCGTTTTCCGCCACCGCAAGGATTACGTACTACCTGAACGACTAATTCAAGCTTGGCATCCGATACAATGTTACTGTTGGACTGTACCAAACGCTCGAGTAAATCTTCAAAAGCTGGTAGGTTAGCGTTACCACCCTCGTCGTCGATGGTCAGTACCACATGCCTTTGCACATATTCCCCAATCAGTTCCAACTGTATCACATCGTTCCTTCTAACGTCGGCTCTGATGGCTTCAGACAAATCTAACAGAATCGACATAACATCTTGGTAAAATTGTGCAAGGTCAGGCATGTTTCTGGGAGGAGGAACGGTAAAAACATGCCTCATTTCACTATTATTGAAGCCATCACGACACACTGTTTTGATGCTTTTTGAACCCTCTATCTCATCAGGGGAGGAGGGGGAGTCTGCTCCACTCACATTTCCAGCCCCCAGTTGAACATGTTCCTGATCAGAATCGTGATTGATTTGCTGGATATGTAGGAGAGCTTCTTCTAGTGGTTGGAAATAATTAGCGTCAGATTCTTCTACAGGTGAAACATCAGTGTCAGAGAGGGTTTGGCTTATTGATAAAGAATTGGATGGTGGCGCAATTTCAACAGATTCAAGAGGAAGATTATTTAACTGTTCCACAGCACTCAATACTTCAGAGGGAATTACAGCAGCATTTTCATCGGTTGGAAGAAGGATTTGATTTAATTCTTCTATAGCTGTCAATAATTCAGCGGAAATTACAGCAGGGTTCATCTTTGTACAGCAATAGAAAATATGTAAACAAAAACCCATTAAAAAAAAACAACTCACACCTTACTCGCGCGGATTCATAGCTATATCATAAAGGCAAGCCGACAAATTCAAACTTATCTGCACAAATTTTGCATTAATTTCTGTCGGGCTGACTCCGCTTGCTGCATCCATCTGATGAGTCACTTGTTGATTGTGTGTATCAGTCTGAGTGCCGATGCTCCTCTGCCTTGGCTTTGTGATGATGGTTTGAGTCGCAACCGATGTGGAGAACTTTTTAGGCCACTGTGGAGGATCCACAGTTGGGGTAGAGGGTCGCTTTGCAGCTCTCACTGGAGTAATTGAAGATGGACTCTTATCTGTGTGGAAAAAAAGTCACTCTATTAATAATGTGATGGATGTCATGAAAAGATTTTTTTTATTATTATTATGTATTTATATTCCCTGGCACAATTTTGTCCTGGTACAATTTCATTATACAACAGAACTCAAACAAGAGCCCATGCACTTTGTGGAGAAACCCATATAACTCCAGCCAGTGGTGGCGGTAATGCGCCAATTTCTTGTTTGCCGATAGTACAAGAAGAAGCCCTTTTTTCCCACCCTCCTGGAATAAACGTCACAGGAAGGGATGAATGAAAATACGGAAATATCTTATCAGTTTGAAATTGTGAGCGGCTTCAAGCCGGTAAGTAATGTTCTTTTTAAATAATAACTTAAAACTTACCACGCTGACGGTCGTTGTTGCTTCCGCCATTGGTGCTGCTGCGGCCGGTGGTGGTGGTTGTGTCTGCGGCACCTTCTGCGGATTTTCTTCCCGGACCGTCGGAGCAAAGTGTGCTTGTTAGCGTAAGGACCCGTTTAGGTCGCCGCAGACGGTTTGTTGTTGTTGACTGGTGTTGAAAATCGTCCTGCTCCGTGATGGTGTCAATCTCATCGCGGAAAACAGCTGGGTTTTCGGCACGGCTCAGGCACTCCGAGGCTAATAAAAAATCTGTCGGTTAGTTTGAGAGAGAGAGAGATAGAAAGAGTATAATATATTGTTGACGCTGTCAGACATGACGTTGAAAAAGAAAGATAAAAGGCATACCAAAGTCTGACTGGGTGAAGTTGATATCGCTAAATTCAGCGGATGTCACTTGAAGACGACCAAACCGATATAACTGGCAAAATCAAACAATCGAACCTCCAATAAATAAGTCATTATTTACCTGGATAGTTGGGTTCCTGGTTGGGAGATGGGTGGATCTCTGCGCTCACTTTCTTTTCTAAAATAAGCAAGTAAAGAGTGTAGTTAGGATTTTTTTTCATACCCCAATTCATCCTGGCAACAGTCTTGTACTGTGGTCGAACAGAGTGTCTGCATGTGTCTGGGGATACTTATTCCCAAAAAAGACGCAAGTACATAAAGAGTGTGTGTGTGTGACAAATCGAGCCTACTATAAAGTAATCATTCTGGCAACAGTCTTGTACTGTGGTCGAATGGAGTGACTGCATGTGTCTGGGGATACCAAAAGATGCAAGTACATAAGGTGTGTGTGTGTGACAAATTGCGCCTTCCAGGCCTACTATAAAGTAATCATCCTGGCAACAGTCTTGTACTGTGGTCGAATGGAGTGTCTGCATGTGTCTGGGGATACCAAAAGATGCAAGTACATAAGGTGTGTGTGTGTGTGTGACAAATTGCGCCTTCCAGGCCTACTATAAAGTAATCCTCAGTTAGAGACCTAACTAACTGATCATTTATTCATGAGGAGGTCATCTGTGGGCCAGAGTGGGAACAATAAAGTAATTTTAGATGGTGACTGGGGTCTCACAAATCAGTGACATGGTCACTGGTCTGAGATTCTGCACCTCTTTCTCATCGGTATCAGGAACCAGATTGCTTGTATGCTGCTGCTCCTCTTCACACTCTTAAAGAAACGTCGTAAACATTATCCACACCCCCTTTGCTTTTCATTGATCCTCAGGCTACTACTACTCATAATGTGTTCTTTCATACATAGGTCTGGGTCCTGGGATGTTAAGTACTATAAGAGAGCTGTCTTCCACAAGACACCACCCCGCAATTAATTCAAAGTGTCTAATAATATTATGAGCTCATATTAATATCATATGGTCTGTCTTACATAGGTCACATGTCTGTCATGTGTCATGTTGGGGGGGGGGTCTACATGACTGTCACGTGTCACATGACTGTCACATGGCGGGGGGGGTCATAAATCACTAGGTCGTAAATCTTATTTTGACACAAGGGTACCTATCTCTTCTCTGACAATGTTCTAGCATTTTAGAACAAATGCAAAAAGAGATTTCAGCTGGGACATATTTAGACCAACAAAACATTCCTCACACTGCCGTCCCTCTCCTCCCTCTCTTCCCACTCTACCTTTTCCTGCTGCTCTGTCCCTTTTACTATAAAACATTCTATGAGAACATATTAAGATATTATTATAAGATATCTTTCTCTCCATTTTCCTGCTCCTCCACCCCTTTTAATATAAAACATTAGAACATTCTATTAGAACATTTTTAGACGAACTAAACATTCCTCACACCACCATCCTTCTTCTTTCTCTCCCCTTTCCTGCTCCTCTGTCCCTCTCACCTCCTTCCCTATGGTGTGTGTGTGTGTGTGTGTGTGTGTGTGAGAGAGAGAGGGGGTACGTGTTGACTAATTTACAAAGTCCCACTTGTAATCCATAAGCTTGCGCAGAAGTGTGGCAATGTGTGGATTGACATTGTGTGGCTTCTTTTGCACTTCTCTTCCAGTCTTCTTTGACACCACTTTTCCTTGTTTGGCTCTCGTACCCTTCTCAGGATTTATATCGATGAACCGTCTGAAATTTTTAGATGGAAAACAAAAAAATTGCACAAAATAAATACATGCACTTAGCAATCCGATATCCTCTACTGCCTCTGACATTGTGTGTGTTATGAAGTTCCATACCAAAATGTGTGTACAACTATCAACTGAGCGTGTCACAAGTGCATGCTTTGACGCCTGCGCAGAATGCCAGGGTTTGTTTTCCCAATTAAAGCTGGAGTCAGTAAGATGGAGAGGAGAGCGGACTTCGCCAGAAAATTTTAATGAGCACAACTGCCAGGTCCCTCCCCCTCCCCTTCCGCTGCCTGAAAAAACTACTCCAACCATCACAAAAATCAGCATGACATATTAAACTTATGTCAGAACACACATTTTGTCCTTTTTCTTTCTGTCTGTGATGTCTATAAACATGGGACTTCAAAATCGTAACCTGTTTGAAAGCACTCTTACAATCAGGAAAACCACATTTGTAAAGAGAGTTTGCAATGTTTCTGTGGAGTTTTATGTGCCTTAAAAATCCTGGAATATCATTGCTTACATGTGCACAAAACTGGCAGTGGAACATGTTGGTAAGATATTTAATCTTGTCAATTAATCAAGATGTTTAAGCACTCAAGAAAAACCAATACAGGAGCTTGGTTCCTTATCACAGAAAAAGTGCACTACACAGTGCACTTGTCATTGTGAGTGAGTGATGACCCCAATGTCAGTACCATGTGTACTCACTCTGCCTCTAAAGTAGAGTCTGACACTCTGAAACTGATGGGATGTTGGTGAACTTGCGCTCTCTGTTTGAAGTGTCTGGGATAGCTGCTCACACAGGATCCACTAGGCTCTGTGGGAAGACACAAACACAGAGGATAAAAACTTGACCAACATCACAGGACATTTACATAAGATTGGACAACACTGAACTGCAGTGTGTGTGTAATTACAGTCACTCAAAACACCACAGGCATTACATCCTGGGGAAAAAAAGAACATGTTAATGAATGATCTAACAAAATCCAAAGATACCTAACCCCACTGAAATACATTGAGACAAGCTATATGGGTGCCGGTCATGCCTTTGCTTTGTACCGCATCAGTATAACGATGTTAGGCCCGGGCCACACAGCAAGCCTGAGCAGAGCGTGAGCGTGGCGTTACGGCATGGCTTTCATTGTATGTGCAGCAGCACAGCAACGCCACGCACACGCTCTGCTCAGGCGGGCTGTGTGGCCCGGGCGTTACAGTATAACGAGACGCGACATGAATGAAGCCACTAGGAAGTCTGTCGCGAGCGTAAAAGTGTTAGCATAAAGCGGGAAGTCGCGCTAGCCTTATGCTAATAACCAGCATAAGGCTAGCGGCTTCCTGTACTCCCGAATGAAGGGAAGGCTCGCCTTTATGCTGGCTGTTATCAGCATTAGTCTGGTTCTTACCTGAATTGAATCTTTATTCGAGCAAGGAAGTGTCTCTGTCGGAGGTAGAGCCAGGTTGGAGACGAAGCAAAGGGGAGGAAGGAAATGCGTTCCTTGAGACTGGATTGGCTACACGGCTTTCAGCAGCTGTGACGATGCAATTCATTCCAGCATTCTGCTGTGGATTCAAATATCGGCACGGGTTGTCCAAACATGGCTCCCAGACTGCAATTTTCCTTGCATCAAGTTGCCGTATTCCACAGAAACGGGAGTGGGCTGTAGAATTTCACCGTAAATATACAGCAAATCGTTAACAGTGTAAAAATAAATTGCCGTGACTCAGCGTGTATGAAGCTGGCCCCCTACTCCACGCAAAATTTTGGGAAAATAGTCTGTTTCGTTTGTGCTTCGTTTGTACTGGTTTGTGCAGTAAAAATTTATGGTTGTGCTGCAACTGTTTTTGAGTTATTAAATGTTATTTTATAGGTCATCCAGAGTTCACCCAGCTCCCCCATTTGCTCCGAATGGACCCAAAATGGTACCGTTCACTTGTGCTTTGTTTGTGCTGGCTTGTGCCGTAAAAACTGAATCATGGTCTTACTCTCTGACTGATGGTTCATCTTCATTTATTGTGTGGACCGTATTCAATTATGAACACACCGTGAGAGCTATGAAAGAAGACAAAACAAAATACAGTTACTCCTCCTTAAAACAATAAACTTGTCACAAGAGCCGGGATGTTTTTGTTTCCCACGAGGCGCCATTTCAAAATAAAAGCCCCAAATTTAGCATCAGCTATATGTAACCTGGCTTTGACGAATGCTCAGAAAAATGAGGAAGTAAATGTAAGAACAACACATTTATTATATGTTCATACTAGAGGTCATTTACAATGACATCAAACTCCTCCTTCACGGGGCCTTAAAACATTTTGTTTGTGCTATTACGGTTTAATGATATTGTTTAATTATTATGCAACTCCACTAACCCCCTGCCATGTCTTTTTTCAACAGTCTTGTCAACCAAAAACATGTCTGAAATACCAATAAAAAGATCATATTCCACAGCCAGCGTTTTGCTCTTTCTTTGAACTCATATAGGGTTGTGGGGGATAAAAAAAAAAGAACCTCCACAAGCACTTTGAGAGCATGGATTACTCCTCTGCAAAATAAAACTTCTTGCCAATGTAATTAAAATGTGTAAAAACAGATATTACAATATAGAACTAGAAAACCGCAAGCGCTTATGATGGGCCCTCGCGGTATGTCGCGGTCGGGCATCAGACGGGGACGGCGGTGCAAACGGGGGACAATAAACGTCACTCGATTCGGACAAAACACAAAGGAGTTACGGCCATTCGATGGTTCAATGTGGAAATCCAGCCAAAATGAAGTGTTGAAACAAAATGGCTGACTTCCCATTTGGAATAGACCATCAGTGCAAGACAGTTTTTTGTGCGCCTGGTCAACGTACATGTGTATACCGCTTTTCATATTGCAACTCCAAAAAAACCCTATGGGGAAGGTTTTTTGAAAATTTCAAGGGGGAGCTATGGAGCCATTTTGTCCCACCCGTGGACGCGGCCCCCATCAGATGTTAGAGGTCGCCACCCTTGACCTGTGAATCAGCTTTCATGATGATATGAGTTTATTCAAGCCATCAAAAGCCAAACAACTGGTCATTTCCTGTTACCACTGTGGGGCGCCATGAGTAAGGCATGACATTAATATATCAGAACATTCAGGGCGGAGTCCCCGTCATGTTCCAACTCCATAAAAACCTCTATGGGGAGGGGTTTTTGAAATTTTCAAGGGGGCGCTATGGAGCCATTTTGACCACTCATGGATGTGGCCCCCATCAGATGTTAGAGGTCGTCACGCTTGACCTGTGTATCAAATTTCATGATGATACAACTTTTTTAAAGCCATCAAAAAGCCAAACGTATTTTCTTGAGGAAAAATCGGAAGACGCGGCACCGCCATACGGACGCCGTTTATCGTAGCTTCACGGTGTTCGTAATGTAGCTTCACCAATGTGTTGTGGATGTTTTAGAAGTGGAATGAAGTCGATGGGGTCAACTATGTCGTATCAGAACATGTAAACGTAAAGGATGGTGCTGTGGAGGCATTTGGCCACGCCCCTGGGCGAGGACCACATCAGATGTTAGAGGACGCCAGCCTTGACCTGTGTATCAATTTTCATGATGATACGACTTTATTTAAGCCGTCAAAAAGCCAAACGTATTTTCTAGAAAAATTGTCAAAATTTGCCGCGTCGCCACACAGACGCCGTTAGCCGTAGCCTCACAGCGTTCGGACTGTAGCTTCACTGAGTTGTTATTTATGTTTTAGAACTGTAATGAAGTTGATGAAGTAAATTGTGTGAAATCGGTAAAAGTAAAAAGTAAGAACAGGTCACTTCCTGTTACCACCGGGGGGGGCTACGAGTAATGCTTGATATGAATATACCAGAATGTTCAGGGCCGCGTCCCCGTCATGCTCAGAAAACTTGAAGTTGCTAGGATCCACTATGTGAACGTGAGAGCCGTTCGAATTTTAACAGCGAATTCGCCAAAATTTGTCAACCCTAGCGACCACGCCCTTTGACCTAATTACGCGCAGAGCACAACTTTTGCTGAGCTACGTCTGGAGATGTTCTGTACCAAATTTCAAGTCGATCGGACAAAATCCCTAGGACGAGTTCGTTTTCATCAGAAAATAGAAAATTCAAAATGGCCGACTTCCTGTTGGAATTTCAACTTCCTGCCAATAGACAATTTTGTTTGTACATGTATGCTTAACATCTCTACCAATTTTCGTTGAGGTACGACAAAGTTGGCAAATTTCCCTATGGGATTTTTTTGACTTTGTAGGGGGCGCTACTCAGCCATTTCGCAAGCGCCGTGTGCGATCACCCCAAAATATCGAATTTCGGATCGGGCCGCAGGAATGTGCAAAGTTACACAACTTTTTAACAATGGGAAAGGGGTGAAATTTGGGAAAACAGATGTACAGGAATAATAATAATAACTAGAAAACCGCAAGCGGTTGTGTAGGACCCTCGCAGTATGTAGCGGTCAGGTGTCAAATGGGGACGGCGGTGCGAGAAAGGGGCAATAAACGTCAAGCGATTTGGCCAATACACAAAGGAGGTATGGCCATTCGATGGTTCAATGTGGAAATCATGCCAAAATGAAGAGTGGAAACAAAATGGCCGACTTCCCCTTTGGAATAGACAATTGGTGCAAGAGACTTTTTTGTGCGTCTGGTCAAGTTACACGTGAGTACTGATTTTTGTGTTCCAACTCCATAAAAAACCCTACGGGGAGGGGTTTTTGAATATTTCAAGGGGGCGCAATGGGGCCATTTTGCCCCGCCCATTGGTGTGGACCACATCAGATGTTAGAGGTCGTCACCCTTGACCTGTGTATCAACTTTCATGCTGATACGAGTTTATTCAAGCCATCAAAAAGCCAAAAATTGATCACGTTCTGTTACCACTGGGGGGCGCCATGAGTAAGGCAAGATTTTTCAACTTTGTAGGTGGCACCATTCAGCCATTTTGCATGCAACGTGTGCGAACACCCCAAAATATTGAATTTCGGGGCGGGCCGCAGGAATGTACAAATTTATACAACTTTTTAACGGTGGGAAAGGGGCGAAAATTGGGAAAACAGATGTTCAGGAATAATAATAATAATAATAATAATAATAATAAACACTACAGTTTCAATAGGTCCCTTGCGGACCTGTTTCACAGTCTGCTCGGGCCCTAATAAACATTACAGTTTCAATAGGTCCCTTGCGGACCTGTTTCACAGTCCGCTCGGGCCCTAATAACTAGAAAACCGCAAGCGGTTATGCAGGGCCCTCGCGGTATGACGCGGTCGGGCATCAGATGGGGACGGCGGTGCGAGCATGGGGCAAAAAACGTCAAGCGATTCGGACAATACACAAAGGAGTTACGGCCATTCGATGGTTCAACGTGGAAATCACGTTCATCAAAATGAAGAGTTGAAACAAAATGGCCGACTTCCTGTTTGGAATAGAGAGTTGGTGCAAGAGACTTTTTTGTGCGTCTGGTCAAGTTACACGTGTACTGATTTTCGTGTTTCAACTCCATAAAACTGGTCACGTTCTGTTACCACTGGGGGGGCGCCATGAGTAAGGCAAGATTTTTCAACTTTATAGGTGGCGCCATTCAGCCATTTTGCATGCAACGTGTGCGAACACCCCAAAATATTGAATTTCAGGGCGGGCCGCAGGAATATACAAATTTATACAACTTTTTAACAGTGGGAAAGGGGCGAAAATTGGGAAAACAGATGTTCAGGAATAATAATAATAATAATAATAATAATTTCACAGTCCGCTTGGGCCCTAACAATAATAATAATAAGAATAAGAATAAGAATAAACATTACAGTTTCAATAGGTCCCTTGCGGACCTGTTTCACAGTCCGCTCGGGCCCTAATAAACACTACAGTTTCAATAGGTCCCTTGTGGACCTGTTTCACAGTCCGCTCGGGCCCTAATAAACACTACAATTTCAATAGGTCCCTTGCCGACCTGTTTCACAGTCCGCTCGGGCCCTAATAATAATAAGAATAAACATTACAGTTTCAATAGGTCCCTTGCGGACCTGGGGTGCGTTTGCCATATAACGACGGAAGTTAGCATGAAACCACGGTAATGCTTCGTACTTCCGAATGACCGAACTTCCCCTTTCCGACCATTTCCCAAAAATCTCCAACTACCGTCGTACTTTGTAAGTTTGAACGATGTTAGTTTGAACTTCCCTCGTCCGAACGACGTAGTTTCCAGATGTTTCGGAAGCGTTCGGAGAGTGCTCGGATGCATTCGTTTGCTGAAAGCGTGTTGACGACAGAAACATGGTTTTATTTCCATTAAGCCAGTGTGACATCTTTAGCAACTTTGGGAAATATTCATCAACATGATCATGTTCTCTACTCATTGAAAGCAAGAACTGAATGCAGTTTGTTTCATATAATTGTAATAAATTGAAGATATAATATATATACATCTAGCCTATATATCCCTACAGCTCCTGCAGTACTCTGTGGTGGGATAGGACAGTGGTTAGAGTGTTGGCACTGTGGCGTGTCGTCATGACATGTAGTTAGACATGGGTTCAAGTCCTCCTGAGGATGATAAGATGTTTCATTTTTGCTGGCAGATAAGATGTAGCCTAGTAAAATTTCTGACATTGTGATCGATTACCACATTGTTTTTGCAATATTTGTGAAGATTTAACAAATTTAATTTAATCACTTGTTCATCAGTTGTTGGTCACCACCTTATTCAGTTGAACTACTTTAATGATGACTTATTTTCAATTCTAAATCTTATGTGTAACTGTGTTACACACTGTCATTTGCACCTGCACTGTAACTGTCAGAGTTATATTTCTGTTTTTCTTTTATCTCATAGTTTATCAAAAATTGCACCTCATATTATTATCTATTATCATATTTTATCATAATCTGCACCTTGCATTCCTCTTATCTATCTATTACAGTATACAGTTTGGTACTTTATCTCTTATTTTATTTTTATCCTCCTGACCTCTGCATGTCATTGTGTGTTTCCATCTTTCAAGCTGCTGGAATTGTGAATTTCTCTGTGAGATGACTAAAGTATCTATCTATCTATCTATCTATCTAATAATATAATATAATATAATTATTTAATAGTAGGCTATTTACGTTGTAATCTGAAACCTCTGGGGCTACACAAACATTGGTTTTTAAAACAAAACTTGCGTCTTTTCACCTCAACTGTGAAGTGAAAGTTTAAGTGACATCCTTCATTCATGCTGTAGGGGGATCATGGATCACAGGGTGCCTAATCTTGACATTTCAAGCCCCAAGAAGAAGTAGAGGACATGACGTCACCTGAACGAACATTCTACGACAGCTCCATGCTATTCGTTTGAATGACACAACTTTCCGATGCAACTTCCGATGCATCGTTCCAACTAAGCTTTTGGGAAACACTTCCGTCGTTCAACGATGCATCGGACTACGTTAGTTGTAAACATCAGAAGTTGCGTCGTTCGGACGATGCTGTTGGGAAACAACTGTGTCGTAGATCCATCGTTCGAACGTAGGAAGTAGCTAACGAAGTTAGCCACGAACCTTTTGGAAAACGCACGCCTGTTTCACAGTCCGCTCGGGCCCTAATAATAAGAAGAATAAACATTACAATTTCAATAGGTCACTTGCAGACCTGTTTCACAGTCTGCTCGGGCCCTAATAATAATAAACAATACAGTTTCAATAGGTCCCTTGCAGACCTGTTTCATAGTCCACTCGCGCCCTAATAAACATGGTAAAAAAAATACACTTAACTTGACACAGCATAACATTTTATGAATCAATAAATGGTTGAGTCGGTGTATGATGTAATGAAATAATTAAACTACTAAGAGAAAAATATTGTGCTTACTTCGTAATGTAATAACTAATTACAAATTGTAATGAGTTGTGACATTATTCACAGAAAGTTACTGTTACGTGCAGAAAGTTATTAAATTGCACACAGAAAGTTAAGTTTTGCAAAGAAAGTTATGTTGTGTGCTCAGCATTTTGTTACATTATCAGTTATTACATTATGAGTTTTATTACATTGTTTTGTTACATTGTGCATCATTGTTACATCAGCTCTTATGTGCCTCAACAGGGGTCCGACTATGATGACACTGAAGCAGAAATTGACAAAGAACTGGAGGGGGATGGGAAATGCAAAGAAATCAAAAAGAAGCCAAAAAGTCATGAGGAGGCAAAGAGAAGCAAGAAAACAGAGGAGACGGAAGAAGATGACGACAGGTGGCCCTCACCGATGGCATCATTAGAGTATGCCTCAGACAGTGACAGCCAAAATAAGTCATTCACTGTAGTCCCAACTCCCCCAGGGATGGAAGACCAGGCAGATGAGGAGAAGAAGACCATCCTGGAAAAGATCCAATGGGCAAATCACAAGTTACCGTACCAGGCAGCTACAGATAAGACAATGTGCAGGCTGCTGCATTTTAGGGAGACACTGGTGGACCTGGTGGTGTCTCCATTGCAAGATGGAAACATTGGTGAGGCGGAAGTGGGACAAAGCATAAATCATTTAGAGGAAGAGATTGAAGTGGCAGGAAAGCTTTCTGAACTAAAAGTTTTCCTTCAGGGGAAAAGTCTCGGATCTAGAGAATCTGACAGGGCTGGAGAGAGTAGTGAGGCAGGGGTAAAGGAGGGCAGAGTCCTTGTAGAAAAGGATGGCAAGTTTGACCTGGTTAGCCTGAAAGAGGTGGAGGGTCAAGGACTTCTCCCTCCTATTGCAAATCACAACATTGACTACTCCTCCCCACATCACCAGGAGCAGACCATGATCTCCAGTAAGACCCACAGATCCTCCTCCTCCTGTCATCTTCGTGCTGGCCCTTCCTCCATCCAGCAAGGTGTTGATCATCCTCATGTCCCCAGACCTCCAGCGCAGCCCAGGAGCAGGCCAAGCTTGGCCATCCACAGCCAGAGGAGAGACAGCAAGTGGCGCGTGCAATCAGCTATGGTGACACCCTGCCAAGCCACCTACACCTTCTCCCCCCAGCAGAAAGAGCTGCTGCAGAGGATCCAGGAGAGAAAGGACAAGCTGGCCAAAGAGGTATGAAAGAAGTTACAGATTTAGAGCTTAATGAAGTGTTATGTGCTGTGTGTGTTGCTGTTGGTTTTTCTCTCTCTCTCTATGGGTATGATTCTCTAGGGGTATGAAGACAAAGTTAGCACAATGTTAATTAACTGAGGCCAGGTACAAGAAAACCACCCTCCAGATGATTAAACGCATCCAAACACACTTCTGAGTGGTGTCTGTCATATTTGGGTGCGTTTAATCATCTGGAGGGTGATTTTCTTGTACCTGGCCTCAGTTAATTTACATTGAACTAACTTTGTTTGTCATTGTCTTAGGTGATCGGCCTCTTTCTGTTGATAGATGCTCGCTTTCTGTGGTGGCTTATATAATTTATTGTAAAAAAATGGTGTGTTTTTGGTACTACACCATGGTTTCCGTTTGGTTTTGTATTTTGTTGCGTCCCTCTTCCCCTAGACACTCTTAGGGAATGTAACATGAAGTCTGTAAATTCTGAACACTCACCTACAGAAGCTATAAACTATATTTTCTATCTAAATTCTCTTCTTTCCTATGTGTTCATGATTTAAGAACAAGTGAATAATAATACTAATATAATAATAATAATGTACTGTCTCTCTATGTCAATATGGTCTACATCCTAATGGAGATTCTGTCTTGAAAACGGGGTTGCCAACATTCTGGTCTGGTGTTGCCATTTTAACTGACTCAGAGTTTATTTCTCTTTTATTCCTTCTTTTTTATTTATTTCTACCCTTTTTACTGACCTGTTTCACAGAAAAAAGGGAACTTGAATTTCAGGGCTTCCAACTCACCAGCAGCACATCTAACATCCATCCATCCATCCAGGAAAAGCGGTAGATACCGCTTTTCCTCACGTAGGGTCGTGGGTACATCTAACATTAAAACTGTAAAATCTTGCCTTCCTCATCAGAAAGAGCAGAGGAAACGGGAAGAAGAGGAGCAGAAGAGGCAGGAGAATGAGTTGGTGTTTAAGGCTTGGCTGCTAAGGAAGAAAGAGCAGTTTCAGGAGGCTAAAAGGATCCACAAAGCCCAGAAGATGGAGAGGATGAATTCTAAGGTATGAGCACAAGGGAGCACATCAGTCTAGATGTACAGCAGTACACACTATGTGGAGCCAAGGGTAAGACTATAGCAGGGGGTACTCAACGTTTTTGTAGTTGAGGGCCAATTTAGGAACCCAACATTGGACTGGGGGCTGCAGAAAGAAAAAAAAAAAAAATCCAGTTTGTAATCATTTTAATGACCAACTGAGAAAGAGCCATCTCATTGTCGAGCAGTGAGGAAACACCAGAGGCAGGTTGGAAATGAATTAGTTAAAAATAACTAAAATAAAATAATGACAATAATAATCATAACAACAATTATAACAATAATACGTAAATTATGTGGATAAAAATAAAATAAAATAATTAAAAAGTAGAGCATAATAAAATATTTGGATATATTAAATAAGATATAACAAATATGAGCCAATAAATAAAAAAAGCTCATTGGTATGCATCCAGTAATGTGCAATAAACACAATTTCATTCATAAATCAGCCTCGCAAAACCTGGCAAAACTTGTGATTAACATTGCACACAATCCAGTAAAAAATGGGGATAAAACAGTCCTGTGTGCAGTCCATTTCAGAATATATATATATATATATATATATATATATATATATATATATATATATGTAAAAAAAACTATTTACAACAAACAATTGTGTCTCAGTGTGCCTTGCTTCCTGTCTTATCAGCAGGGACCTTATTCAAGAGTAGTTCCAGCTACCAAAGCACCACAAGAAAACTTGCAGACACAGAGACACAGACAGACAGACAGACAGAGTGGAGGGAAAGAAAGAGAGACTTTTAAAATAAAAGCTTACCATCATCATGAATATCTATCATCATCAATAAACTTGTCATTAAGTCACACTGAATATTTGTTACCAGGTCAACATACCTTTTTTTTATTGGCATGGGATTTATGGTGTTGTTTTCAGTTCGCCACGATTCCTCTGATGTCTGGCTGAATCTCTGTTGTTGTGATATGAAGAACATCATGTAGATGACCATCTGTCAGTCTGGATCTCAGTTTGGTTTTGTTGATGGCCATGGTGGAGAAGGTCTTCTCACAAATGTATGTGCTTCCAAATAAAGACACCATTCTGATAGCATGGTGGCGAAGTGCAGGGTATGTACACTATATTGCCAAAAGTAATCACTCACCTGCCTTGACTCGCATATGAACTTAAGTGACATCCCATTCCTAATCCATAGGGTTCAGTTTGATGTTGGTCCACCCTCTGCAGCTATAACAGCTTCAACTCTTCTGGGAAGGCTGTCCACAAGGTTAGGAGTGTGTTTAGGGGAATTTTTGACCATTCTTCCAGAAGATGTTGGATGAGAAGGCCTGGCTCTCAGTCTCTGCTCTAATTCATCCTAAAGTTGTTCTATCAGGTTGAGGTCAGGCATCCTATCACAGTTCCACGCTGGAATTCACTGAGCTCTTGAGAGCGACCCATTCTGTCACAAATGTTTATAAAAGGAGTCTGCATGCCTCGGTGCTTGATTTTATACACCTGTGGCCATGTAAGTGATTGGAACACATGATTGTAATTATTTGGATGGGTGAGCGAATACTTTTGGCAATATAGCGTAGATTGGGAAAGTCCTTTGTAGAATTCGATCAGGTTCTTGTCACGATATGCTGCTCTGGCCTCAGAGCTCTCCTGCAGGTCGATGAGCTCAAACTGCATTTCTCCAGGCTGTTCCTCAGGTAGACACGAAAACGGATTTTGGAAGAGGTTCTCCTCGTGATCCCTGAAGTCTGGGAAGCATTTGTCAAAATCCTCTCTGAGTTTTTTATGAGGTCATAGTTCTTGTCTGAATGCAGGTGACACAAAATGTGGCACCCATCTGTGTCTGTGTCATCTATCAGTGGGAAAATGGGTTAGATCTCCCTGTTTGAGCTGTCCCTGCAGCAGTTGAAGTTTTCGCTGGAAAGCTTTGACCTTGTCAAATAGTGTGTAAATGAGCTTCCCATGGCCCTGCAGCTTCACATTGAGATCGCTGAGAAAAGTATTCAGGTCAACAAGGAGCGCTAGGTCACAGAGCCATTTAGTGTCACTTAACTGTGTCACATCTTGTCCTTTTGACTCCATGAACTCTCTTATTTTTCTCCTTTGGTTAAAAAAACGCTTCAGTGTTGCACCGCTGCTCAGCCACCTGACAGCAGTAAAGTAAATGACGTCACCAAAATCTGCCTCTGATTGCTCTAAGAAAGTCTTAAATTGGCAGTAATTCAGACCTCTGGACTTCAGAAAATCTTCACAACAATGTCCAACTTTGTCGTACCTCAACGAAAATTGGTAGAGATGTTAAGCATACCCAGACAAACAAATTTGTCTCTTGGCAGGAAGCTGAAATTCCAACAGGAAGTTTTGAATTTTCTATTTTCTGACGAAAACAAACTCGTCCTAGGGATTTCATCCGATCGACGTGAAATTTGGTACAGATCATCTCCAGACCTAGCTGAGCAAAAGTTGTGCTCTGCGCGTAATTATGTGAATTTGCCATTTAAATTTGAATGGCTCTCATGTTCACATAGTCGATCCTAGCAACCTAGCAATTTTTACCTTAACTGTGTTTTTACCTTAAATGTCACGTAGTTGACTCCATCAACTTTATTCCACTTCTAAAACATAAAGAACAACTTGGTGAAGCTACGTTACGAACGCTGTGAGGCTACGACTAACGGCGCCTGTGTGGTGGTGCTGCGATTTTTTTGATCACTCACCATGAAAATACCTTTGCCTTTTTGACTGCTTTAATAAAGTCGTATCATCATGAAAATTGATATACAGGTCAAGGCTGGCCTCCTCTGCGATCTGATGCGTGCCACGCCCCTGGGCGGGGCCAAATGGCTCCACAGCGCCACCCTTTGCGTTTACATGTACTGATACCATATAGTTGACATCATCGACTTCATTTGACTTCTAAAACGTCCAGAACAAGTTGGTGAAGCTACATAACGAGCGAATCGGCTTTTAGATGGCTTTAATAAAGTCGTATCATCATAAAATTTGACACACAGGTCAAGGGTGGCGACATCTAACATTGGGGCCACACCACTGGGCGGGGCAAAATGGCTCCATAGCGCCCCCTTGAAGTCTTCAAAAACCCCTCCCCATAGGGGTTTTGATGGAGTTGGAACATGAAAATCGGTACACATGTGCAAGTTGACCAGATGCACAAAAAAGTCTCTGGCACCAATTCTCTATTCCAAACAGGAAGTCGGCCATTTTGTTTCCACTCATCATTTTGATGCCTCCAAATACCTTTGGCCTTTTGATGGCTTTAATAAACTCGTATCATCATGAAACTTGATACACAGGTTGAGGGTGGCGACCTCTAACATTTCACGCAGGCCACGCCAAAATGGCTCCATAGCGCCCCATAAAGTCTTGAAAAATTCCCATGGGGAATGTTGATGACTTTGTTGTACTTGAACGAAAATGGGTACAGATGTTAAGCATAAGCAGTGGAACAAAATTGTCTCTTGGCACGAAGCTGAAATTCCAACAGGTCGGCCATTTTGAATTTTTGATTTTCTGATGAAAACAAACTCGTCCTAGGGATTTCATTCGATCGACTGGAAATTTAGTACAGATCATTTCCAGATGTAGCTGAGCAAAAGTTGTGCTCTACACATTATCAGGTGAAAGGGCGTGGCTGCTAGGGCTAGATAAACTTTGGCGAATTCGCCGTCTAAATTTGAACGACTCTCATGTTAACATACTCGATCCTAGCAGCTTCAAATTTTATGAGCATGATGGGGGCTTGGCCCTGAACGTTCCGATGTATTAATATCCCACCTTACTCATGGCGCCCCCCCGGTGGTAACAGGAAGTGACCAGTTCTTTGGCTTTTTGATGGCTTGAATAAATTCGGATCATCATGAAAGTTGGCACACAAACTGACTTCAGTGATTTCCTCAAGTAAGCCTTCTACCTGTCTCTTAGATCCCATCCCAACTTCACTACTTAAAGAAGTTTTACCGTTACTGAGCACCTCAGGCTATGTACCTCAGTTATTTAAAGTAGCCATAATCAAACCTCTTCTGAAGAAGCCCAGTCTTGATCCTGAAGTTTTTGCCAACTATAGACCAATATCCATCCATCCATTATCTACCGCTTATCCTCATAGGGTCGCGGGGGGGCTGGAGCCTATCCCAGCTGTCTTAGGGCGGAAGGCAGGGTACACCCTGGACAAGTCGCCACCTCATCGCAGGGCACATAGAAACAGACAACCACTCACACTCACATTCACACCTACGGTCAATTTAAATTAGCCAATTAACCTAATCCCCATGCATGTTTTTGGATAGTGGGAGGAAGCTGGAGTACCCAGAGAGAACCCACGCAGACACGGGGAGAACATGCAAACTCCACACAGAAAGGCGCCGGGCCCGGTACCTTCTTGCTGTGAGGCGACAGTGCTAACCACTACTCCACCGTGCCGCCCTAGACCAATATCCAACCTTCCTTTTCTCTCTAAGATCCTTGAGAAAGCAGTGTGCAGTCAGCTGTGTGACTTCCTCCAGAACAATAATCTATTTGAGGACTTTCAGTCAGGATTTAGAAAATATCATAGCACCGAGACCGCTCTGGTGAAAATTACTAATGACCTGCTAATTGCGTCAGACAATGGACTCGTCTCAGTAATTGTCTTGTTTGATCTTAGCGCTGCTTTTGATACTATTGACCACCATATCCTGTTGCAGAGATTAGATCATTTAATTGGCATCAGAGGAACTGCTTTAAGCTGGTTCAAATCCTATTTATCGGATCAATCACAGTTTGTTCACATTAATGATGAGTCTTCCATGCAGTCCATAGTCAGTTATGGAGTTCCTCAAGGTTCTGTGCTTGGGCCAATTCTATTTACTTTATATGTGCTTCCTTTAGGCAATGTTATCAGAAAACACTCCATAAACTTTCACTGTTATGCAGATGATACTCAGCTATATTTGTCATTTAAGTCGGACGAATCCAGCAAGTTAGCTAAACTCCAAACATGTCTTAAAGACATATAAACTTGGATGACGCACAATTTCTTGTTGTTAAATTCAGATAAAACTGAAGTTTTTCTAATTGGCCCCTAAAATCTCAGAAATAACCTATCTAATGACTAATTTACTCTAGGTGGCTTTGCACCAGCTTCGAGCACCAATGTAAGGAATCTAGGGGTAATTTTTGACCAAGATATGTCCTTCAACGTCCACATAAGATAAGATAAGATAATCCTTTATTCGTCCCACAGATGGGGAAATTTGCATCGTTACAGCAGCAAAGTGGATAGTGCAACACTACAAGGAGGGCATACAAAAGGGCATATAAAAAGAATAAGAATAATAACAACAGTAGAAAATGACCATGTAAAGAAAAACTATAGCATCATATGCACAATAAGTGAATACCAATAGTGAATAACTAAGCATGTACTATATACAGCATAAGTGACTGAAATGTTTGGGACAAAAATTACTGAACACAGCAGATGGAGTGGCATGATAAATATAACACAGTGAATGGTATGGTGAAGGAAGTGAAGGAAATGGAACTGCAAAAAAAAGTATGATAATGACATCACACAGGATAATTTAAATATTGACTATTATATATTGATTATTAGATATTTATATTTATATATTGCACAGATTATTTATTGCACATGTCCGTGGGTCATTGCACATGTGTGTGGGTTAACAGGAACTGAGTGATGTGTTGTAGAGTCTGACGGCAGCAGGCAGGAAGGAGCGGCGGCATGAAACAAACAGCTAGAACTGCTTTTTTCCATCTGCGTAACATTGCAAAAATAAGGCATATTCTCTCTCAAAACGATGCAGAAAAATTAGTCCATGCATTTGTAACTTCTAGGCTGGACGATTGCAATTCCTTATTATCAGGCTGCCCTAATAAGTCTATCAAGACTCTCCAGCTGGTCCAGAACGCTGCAGCACATGTTCCGACCAGAACCAGGAAAAGAGACCATATTTCTCCGGTGTTAGCCTCTCTGCACTGGCTCCCTGTAAAATCTAGAATAGAATTTAAAATCCTCTTCCTCACCTACAAGGCACTGAATGGTCAGGCACCATCTTATCTTAAAGAGCTAATAGTGCCTTATAATCCTGCTAGAACTCTGTGCTTTCAGAATGCAGGACTATTAGCGGTTCCTTGGGTTTATAAAAGTAGAATGGGAGCTAGAGCTTTCAGTTATCAAGCTCCTCTTCTGTGGAACTAACTCACTCTTTCAATGCAGGAGGCAGACACCATCCCCTTATTCAAGAGTAGGCTTAAGACTTTCCTTTTTGATAGTGCTTATAGTTAGGACTGATCCAAGGCTGACTCAGGCTGCCTTGGATCAGTCCTTAGTTATGCTGCTATAAGTTTAGACTGCTGGGGGACTTCCTCTGACACACTGAGCTTCTCTTCCTCTTCATTTGGATGCCTCCATTAAGTCATTTTACTAACTCATCTTCTTCCCCGGAGTCCCTGTGCTCTCAGCTCCCAGGTGTCCGTGAGCTGAGGCTACTTGGTGAGAAGGAGGTGGTGTCATCCAGGCTCCGTCTGTCGTGATAGTGGTGAGATGGAGAAGAGGCGATGCTGCTCAGGTTGTATCTGTTAGAGTAGTGGAGAAGAGGATGTGTTTACTCTTCCTCCCTTTAACACAAAATGGCTCCACAGCGCCCCCTTGAATTCTTCAAAAAACCCTCCTCATTAGGGTTTTTATGGAGTTGGAACACGAAAATCGGTACACACGTGTAACTTGACCAGACGCACAAAAAAGTCTCTTGCACCAATTGTTTATTACAAACAGGAAATCGGCCATTTTGTTTCCACTCATCATTTGGTGCCTCCAAATACCTTTTACTCTTTGATGACTCGTCCTAGGGATTTCGTCCGATCAACTTGAAATCTGGTACAGATCATATCCAGACCTAGCCGATCAAAAGTTGTGCTCTGCAGGTAATTCGGTCAAAGGGGCGTGGCTGCTAGAGCTCAAGAAACTTGAGCGCCGTCTAAATTCAAACGACTCTCACGTTCACATACTCTATCTGAGCAGCTTCAAATTTTCTGAGCATAATGGGGCATCAGCCCTGAACGTGCTAATATATTAATGTTATGTCTTACTTATGGTGCCCCCCAGTGGTAAAAGGAAGTGACCAGTTCTTTGGCTTTTTCATGGCTTGAATAAACTCGTATCAACATGAAAGTTGATACACAGGTCAAGGGTGGCGACCTCTAACATCTGATGTGGTCCACACCAATGGGCAACTAGCAAAATAGCACCCCCTTGAAATCTTCAAAACCCCTCCCCATAGGGGTTTTGATGGAGTTGGAACATGAAAATCGGTACACACGTGTACCTTGACCAGACGCACAAAAACGTCTCTTGTACCAATTGTCTATTCCAAACAGGAAGTCGGCCATTTGTTTCCACTCTTCATTTTGGCCATTTCCACTTTGAACCATTGAATGGCCATAATTCCTTTGTGTTTTGTCCGAATCGCTTACCGTTTATTGCCCCCTGCTCGCACCGACATCCCCCCATAAATGCTGTTTCACCATGTTTGGTTTGAACTCTGGGCTCCACTACCTTACCAGAGTCTGAAGATGTCTGAGCTCTACTTAGTTTATTTTCCGGCATGTCATTAATATATTCTGGGACTAAAACATTCAGTGATTTATATACCAGTAGCAAAACTTTAATGTCTGTTCTTTCACATACTGGGAGCCAGTGGAAAGACTTTCAAAGTGGAGTAATGTGCTCTGATCTCTTTGTTCTGGTCAGAACCCAAGCTGCTGCGTTCTGAATGAACTGTAGCTTTTTAATGCTCTTTTGGGGGGGGTCCATTCAGAAGATCATTACAATAGTCAAGTCTACTGGAGAGAAAAGCATGGATGAGCTTGTCCTGGTCTGATTGGGACATGAAACACTTCTCTCTGGCAATGGTCTTCAGCTGTTTTGGTGTCCGACACCAAGGTTTCGGACACCAGGTATTTAGAAACAGCAATCGTCTTTTCTTTACTGCCAAAAACAGTTACCTCAGTCTTGTTGTGGTTTAATTGAAGGAAATTTTGGTTCACCCAGTTATTTATTGTTCTAGACAGAGAGATGTGGAGGGTGCGGGAGACCGCGATCAGCGACCCCCTGCAGAAAAAAAACTTTGATGGCGAAAGCTGCCAATGGAACTCAAGCGTCGGATTTTGAATGATGTCAAAAGCCGTCAAAAAAGGCCAAAACTCTCTGCCCTAAAAAGATGGCTGCGTTTCCAAAAACATAGAAATCGTCAATGAAATTCTCTGAATGAGTAGTACACACATCTTTAACATCAACAATCTGCTGAAACGCTCATCCTCATGTCGTACTGTTGGCAGAGGTCCACCCAAATACACCTGAACACTCATACATCGCACTTCAATAAAATCCTGTTTCAGTAGCTTTGACTGTTGCTTCACAACATCTAAGGCTCTTGTGTGTATGATTTCACTGTTGGATGCTCAGCAGCAATCTTCATGAGTTTCTTTGAGATATCAGACACCATTCATTGATAAAGCACAGTATGTTGGTGCTCTTCTCACTGCAAAAGTGTTTTACTTCCTTTACAACTCTGTCACCGATTATCAGTGTTTGAGGCCCAGAAGATGGCTGCGACCTTTCACTGTATGATTTTTCATACCTTTCTCTGGATGCTGGGAGATGAGAATTCTTTCAACGTGTCAGGGTAGAGGTTAAGCAAATCTGCTTTTTTAATTGGATGTCTGTGTTTTTCATTGATTTGCTCTTACTTCTTGTTGTCGCCATTATGCTGACTGCTTACTCCTTGGTTTCGGGGTTGACAAAACACTCAGGCCAACGAGTTTCCTCATTAATCTGTTGGTGCTTGGTTCTGCCTGTTGTCCGTCTTCCCATATCTTTGCCTAAAATATGATTAGGTGTTGCTCCTCCAGGGGAGGCTACTGGCTGATTTACTGCCATTTACACAGGCTTCATCCTTCAATGTGGAGCTAATTAGCTGTCTGTTAGCCTGCTCCTGTCCACTGGTTTGAGACATTGTTAAGGTGATTTCATCCCCAGATTGTTCGTTTATTTCCATATATACTTTGAGCAGTGAATATTCATCTTCAGTAGCGCTACTATCTGAAGTTTGAAGTTTGTGATAGTCATCAGTGGAAAAGGCAGGCATCTTGTTGCTATTCTTTCTGTGCTAACACAAAACTCCTCCTCAGTCAGTTACAGTCTTTCTCTGATGATTCCAGAGTAGGCTACCTATTATATCTTCAAGGACCAGTTGTTCAAAACATTTAATCTGGAACAAAAATTATCTGGGTTTGGAAATCCCATTTTTTGCAATCAAGGATCAGTTAATCCATCTCACTTTTATGCCAGTTTTTCAAAGCAACATTGGACTGGATCACTCTGATCCAGACAGTTTTCAAAATTACCAAATCTGGATTTCCAGTGCTCTAAATGGGACAACATATCACAGTGTGGCCTACAGCTATGTAAAGAACAACAGGTAGAAGAGCCAACATGGGGTAATTGTGTTTTTTTTTTATTTTGAGACAAAACACAAATATAACAAACATTCACTTACATTCATTATTTCTTTTATGACCCCTCATCTCAGCCACAACAAATACAAATCAAATTGTCAAGTGAGTTGAGAATCCCTCAAAACCAGCAACCACATGAAGCCTGCCTCCAGCAATCATTATGCCTACAAATGGATGTTTTGAGACTGTTACATCTCCAGCCTTGAAGAAAGTAATCGGTCTGAGTAGCAGAGAAATAGGTATTTTCTGCTAGGCCTTAAAATGGATTACATTTCAGTGACACACAGGGAACAGTATAACCAGATATTAATGAATGATTAAAGCTACATTTGCTGTGTTATATGATTGTTCTATGATTAAGGATGAGTTTGTTATGATGTACTTATATTAATCAAGCACAATGTTAATACAGACAAGAGTTAAAGATTTAATGTTGTGACCAATGAAAAGGGAAGTTAGAATCACAAGATGATGAGTCATGGTCATGTGTTTTTTTTCAGCAGTTAGACCATAGAAAGTACCAGAAGCAGTAAAATCGTACACACCTAAAAGATGAATGATGTAATGTCTGAAAATAGAAACTTAGAGGACTGTTATAAAGGATACTGGGAAGTGCTATTATTCGTTATTCTTCCCTGGACGTCCTCTGAGCAAGTTGTGTTAATCTGCCAAACTGACCACTTTGGAGTTTAAGCCTGACACTTACTCATTTTGAAGGCAGAGTAGCAGAGAGAAATCAGAAGAACTCCTCTGGTATTTACAGCTGTAAAAAAAGAGGATCCACCGAAGAGAAGAGTAACCATTTCCAACCAGCTGTGGATTTCATTTGGATTTTGAAATTCTTCTGTCCCTGCCTGCAACATGATTAGAGTAACCTAAAAGACATCATGGATTTTGGACAAGATCACCAGTTCTTACAAGTTCCTCTCTTCTGCAGAAAAGGATTGTGCCGAGGCCAGCTGCACCTTTTTCTGCCTTTGTCAATTCTTTGCGGACACTGCAACTTTTCAACAGTTGGACTTTCAGACTCATTTGGATTTTTGGACTGATTCACCCCCAGAGACTTTTGATCAGGTTTTAGGATTTCATTTCTGATTTTACCTAATTACAAGTTCATCATTTGTTTAAACATCAATTTCAATAAATCAAGATCTGCAATTAAAGCAACAGTTCTGGACTTCACCTTTTTATCACTTCTCAACTTTGTGGTCTTCTAGTATGCTCAACATCAACTTGTGGTTCCTATAGGTTGCTGTAGCCAATTAAATTAAACAAACCTTTGGGACTATTTTTATCCAAGTCTCTAAACTTTTTCCTAGCTTTGACGAAATGCACCCATCCATGAGAGGGGAGCTGCCGTGAACGGGCGTGGCTGGTATTTGAACTGAGCTCAGGCTACTCGGCTCGGTGCTTTGCCAGAGCAAGCAGGGTGGACGCCCAGATGGAGGCAGTGAGAGGCTAGACGAGTCTCCTCAACACCAGCTTAAATAATTCTCAGTATTTCTAATTTGAGTATTACCATTAGGCCTGAGAGTTCGGACCCTTTAAACGGAGAGCTGGATGATACCTCCTGTAACAGGGGATATCTCAGGGATCCAACAGGTGGCGCCCAACGTGGGGCGTAGATTAAAAGGGATTTTTCCACGTCCTCAACGGACCCCAGTGGATTGGTTATCCACTGACCCTGTGGACGACCTGAGGGAAGGACGTGCAGCAGAGAGAGATCTGCCTGAGCGTCGGAGAGGCAAGCTGCAAAGGAAGCAGAGTTACCAGGCGACCAGTAGTGCAGCACAGGATCGCCAGCCTGCAGACATCGCAGGCCGCTAGCAGGAGAAGGAGCATCCGCCGAGGGACAGAGCAGCTGTGCCCGAGGACGGAGCTGAGTAGCCAGTCAGTCTACGACTCATCCCTGCTCATTGACCAACGAGAGGCTTTGAGGAGCAGGCGACTCGACAAAGACAAGGACAAAGACAAAACAACGGAGCACAGCAGCGGGAATAGCTGCTCAAGGCTCTAATTAAAGATGGCAGAATGTGTGCAGACTTCACCGGAGTCTCCTCCTGGGGACTCAAGTCAGAGAAATGGAGACATCAGTCCTGGCCAAGAACGGGCTGTACATAATACTCCCTATCGGATCATACAGAGAAGAACTAGAGAGAATGGAATTGACAGCAGTGAATGATAACCCGGATCAGCCTTTCTTCTCAAAATATCTGTGGCAAGAAATGGTGCTAGCAGTTTTCAGATGTCCGACGGAGGTAAAATCTAAAGAAGACATCAGGCACTGGCTGGAGTGGTGGAATCATTATCTACATGGCTGGGAAGATGGAAAGATAGAAATTTTGGTAAGCCCATCTGCAAAATATGATCCTATTGTCAAGATGGTTACCCAAGCGATGCAGGTAGGATTTGTGCTGGTGAATTCAAAGACTGTTAAAGCAGCTCCAAGATATCACCATCACCAATCCCAGCTGGAAGCACTGACAGCACTAGGGGATAAAATCCGATATGATGGCAATCAGCAAGATGAAGCATCAAGTATAATACAAGAGGGACCCACAGATCAAGATGAGAAGAATAGTGAAGAAGAGAGTGAGGAGGATAAACCTGATTCAGGTGGTATAGGTGATGGCGGTAAAGAGGAGCCTTATACACCGGATCAAGGACATTTTTCCTTACCCTCACGGATACCTGGTACGACGACCCCTATGGTTGACCAAGATATGCAGGGTTTAACCCAAGGAGTGGCAGCTTTAGGTCTGGGATATGGTGGGGGCCGTGGAGCGACTCAATCTATGGCCTATAGACCATCAGCCGTGGTAGCAGATGTTCGACCTAAGGAATTTAAACAACCATCTGGGGATTCTAGGAATAAACCAGATGACGAAACAGAAATGCTACCTGCGTTGGATCCCTTACCTGATGGAGTGAAAAGCCTTAGTAATCTGGTGTGAGTATTGGCGATTGGGCAGGGAGCTCCTGGGAGATTAGACCTAGATATTAGATTAGAAGTCTGACCTGGTCAGACCATATATCAAGAAATTCCATATAGCTCTAGAGAAAGAAGCTGGAGATGAATATTCGAGGGAACGAGAAGAATCATACAAAGGTTTGAAGGCCAAAATGGGAATCCAGAGGAGAGTTTTGGTAACCAGTGGAGGTAATCTCCCATATTTTGCTGTTTTCCATGTGCTGTTCAGGTGATATAATTCAAAAGAATCCCTGGTAGATTACAAACGGGACTTGCCTTAGAAGAAGGTCCACAGAGCTAATGAGCTGGGCTACAGGAGAGTGGTGATCTGTGTTGATGGTTTGAGGACCCACAATCTGCATTGGAACAGATGCGGAAGCAGCGGCTGTAGCTATGGTAAAGTTGCTGTTTGAGTCATCCTGGAGTGTAGGTTCCATTAAGGAGCTTATTGTGGTAATTTCAAAAGACCAGCAGGATGAACGCAATCAGAAGCTGATGCCACCAAGTCGAGGAGAAAGGGGGTCTAAGGGGTTTCCAGACAATATCCCAAGTCAGTCATCTGAGGCAACACCGAGAGGACAACACTCCCGGATGAACTGAACAGGAGCAACAAGGATGTCCATCGATGGACCGAGAGGATCCCTTGGGGAAAGATCGGACAGTGGTTAATTCTAGACCCGCCGCAGTAGCTACGAGCCGCTCTAGAGCCTCCCAGAGCACCACCGAGGAGGAGGAGGATGCAGATGGCAGCTTCCAACCATCACGACGGCGGGCCAAGACACTCCCACTCACTGATGAGCTGGAGGACGATGACAACTTTTCTCCACCCTCAAAACCACCCAGGAGTAACCCAGCAAGCTCAACGCTACGTCAAGGGATATTGCGTCAGGCGAATGTAACATCTGGATTGCCTACAGCAGTAATAGCGACACATCAGGATGTCGGGCTCCAGATAGAGAGCTTGCTACAATTAGCAGAAGGAGGAGGAGAGTGATACCGATGTTGATCTGACCAACTCAAGTTTAGCCTCAGGGGCAGATCCAGAAGGGCCAGAACCTAAGCAATTGAGAGTTGGGTGGCGAAAAGGCACAAAGAAGGAAACAGAAATCTACGACATTTAACAAGTGTCAGAAAGATGAGGGAAAAATGTGGCATGGGGTACCATCGAGACCCGTGATGGACTGCGGGCCTATGTTCCAGACACTGGCCAAAAAGATCACCTTATACCATTGAGATGGATTACCCGTCTAAAGGAGGAGCTTCCACTTGAGGTAACGGCTACGAGGGAGGAATGGGCTAATGTTCTTATGATGCCCACCTATCCTACCCTGGTGAAGTGTACAGAGCTCACTATTTAATTTCGAACGGCCTATCTAGCCATTGCTCATGATGTGCTGTTGAGGAAAATGAAGAAAGCTAATTATAAATTCGTTGAAGAGAACAAAGAAAACGACTCAGACTTCTCTGATGACGAGAGGAGACAGCAACCCTTCTTAGGGATCAACTATTGACAGGAAGAGATCAATGGACGCCCTACCGAGCTGCGGAAAATGACACTCAAATCCCAAGCTGGGAAGGAGATAAAACCGATGATTTTAAAGAATATAAAACGATCAAGGAGTTAGTACCACTGAAGAGGGACGATGTGGGATTGTCAGACTATCTAAAGTCAGTATGGTCTCACGTCTGTGGAGCCACTGAGAACATGGAAGCCAAAAGGCTATGGATGAGCCATGTTACCGGTCAAGTCATCAAAAAGGGTGAGTCAATGCAGGCCCTATACGAGCGGCTGGTGACAGAAGATGCTGACGACGAAGAAAGTCACATCGAGAAGGCTCGCCTACACCTAACAAGGGGACAGACGTTAGCACAGGTATGGCATACCATAAAAGGAATAATTATCCCTGGTCGATATGTGAAGGTGATGAGGAAAATAATGAAAGGCTTCCCTGGTGAGTTACAATTTGCCGGATTGCCAGCCGACAGCACCATAACGCTGCAGTTGGACGAGGAGGTGAAAAAGTGAAAATCTGCTGCATCAATACTACGAGGAGAAAAGAAAGAAGGGGGGTGAAAAATCAACGAAAGCGGTCGAAAAATCTACTTCAAAGCCGTCTTCTCGGCCACAACAACCGCCAAGGCAGCCATTACCAGAGATCACAGTCAGCTCCAGGACCGCAGGAGAAGGCACTAAGAACCTACAATGGGCCACCACAGGGGAAATCATCCCAGGCACTCAAAAAAGGAGCCTATTTTACTCCAGAGGAATATAGCAAACTCACACCAGAACAAAAGAAGGCTCTCCCTGAGGTCAGACAAGCGTCCTCTCGGGAGCCAAAGCAGTAATGGCAGCAGAGGCGCGGGTCACCCTGGAACATGCCTATTGGGTAGGGGATGAAATTTACACTAAAGTGGATGGAGTACCCTATCTAGTGGACACTGGGGCAGAGAGGTCGATGACCCGCAAAAGCCTGGAAACAAAGGGCCATCTAAAATGGAAAGTATGCCATATGGAATTTGTAAAGGGATTGTATGGATACAAGGTCCATATAATCTGATCACTACCACACACGCTAGAGCAAGTGGTCGAGTGTGGATGGCCCTTCAACCGTCTTCAACTTTTAGGCAAGTAGCAAGACCCCCTATGGACACAATGCAAGTGTCACAGTTGACCAGAGTGTATCGGGACCCGACTAAACCAGATACCATGTCAGGGAGCTGGCAAGAAAAGGAGCATGGTTTGGGCCATGGGAGCTCACCACATGGGCTAGATTGATCGTGGAAGTGGTCAATGACGAAGAGTACAAGTTGGAAGAATTGCCCGAAGCTCCTAAAGAAGAGGGAGTAAGCAGCACCAATTTGTACTACTACGTTACAGGTGTTGATGCCTGGGGAAGCGCCAGTGTTAAGGAATAGGGAGCCAAAGCAGTAATGGCAGCAGAGGCGCGGGTCACCCTGGAACATGCCTATTGGGTAGGGGATGAAATTTACACTAAAGTGGATGGAGTACCCCGATGACCCGCAAAAGCCTGGAAACAAAGGGCCATCTAACTGTACAGTTTGCTAATGGGAAAATGGAAAGTATGCCATATGGAATTTGTAAAGGGATTGTATGGATAAAAGGTCCATATAATCTGATCACTACCAGAGATTTAAAAGAGCTGTATTTGCCCAAGAAACGCCGGAGATAGGTGCACAAACAATTGGATAAATTGCAAACGGGTAGTTAAAATGACACAAGAACAGCCTTCAGAAAGTTGGTATAAACCAGTGGACATTCCAGCCACCACAGAAGAACGAATTGAAGAAAGTGACCTTTCCCCAGCAGGAAAAGCGGAGTTAAGGAGAATAATTGGAGGAGCAAATGTTGCCTGTTTTAAAAATGACTGTGGGGATTTGGGTCCTAAATACATCCACACCATTGAAGGAGGAGTACACCCACCTGTTCGACAGTATCCGATGAACCCTGGGGCGGTTGCTGAAATGGACACAATTGTAAAAGAACTACAAGCTTTGGGGATTATCAGAGAGGAATCTAATCCCATAACAAATAGTCAGATTTAGGCAATAAAGAAGCCTGAGTCATCCGGAGGGGGTTGGAGGCCAGTTATCAACTTTAAGGCCCTTAACCGCCGAACAAATAAAGCTAGGCTGATCAACCCGAGAGGGGCACTCAAGACTTTGCAAGTCAAAAGATACAAATCTGTATAGACTTGGCAAATGGATTCTTCTCTTTGAAACTGGCACGTCAATCTCAGGGGAAAACAGCTTTTACACATAAGGGAAAAGCTTATGTATGGCAAAGGCTGCCGCAAGGATACCGCAACAGCCCAAATGTTTTCCAGTCAGCGGTAATGGATATACTTTGTGATGTAGGAGTGACTGTCTATATTGACGATGTGTTCATCGCGATGACACAGAGGAAGAACACCTGAACAGACTGAGAAAGGTGATTGAGAGGATTACAGCAGCAGGACTGAAACTCAACCTGAAGAAATTGGGGCTCTCAGATGGGTATCGTGAGAAGCTGGATCAAATTAAGCCACCGACTTCTGAGAATGAGTTGCAGAAAATCCTGGGAGTCTGTAACCATGAGAGACCACGTTCCAGGTTACCAGAGGTATGCCAAGTCGCTGTATGCCTGTCTGAAAAAGAGACCGGATGATCAAAGTGACAAGCCAAGCAAAACCTGGATTTGGACTGCTGAGAACCAGAGCGATATGGAGAAGTTGCGTGATGCTATTAAAAAGGCTGTTAGACTGGTACCAAGAAGCTTAACCAACCAACTAGTTGCTGAAATCAGCTGCGAGGATGATGATGCAGTAGTCAGCAACGAGGACGGGGGAATGGTGACATTGTGGAGTTAAACATTATCCTCAGTGGAAAAGAAATAGCCACCTGAGGAAAAAGAACTGGCAGTCCTGGCCAAGTATTGGAGTGCCTTGAAGGAGCTCGCACAAGGCCAAGGAATTAAAGTTATCTCTCAAAGTCAGGTACATTGTTTCCTAAGGAAAGGTACGGTTGAGGGTACTAAAGCAACCAACACGAGATGGGGGAGATGGGAGGACATTCTGTTAGACCCTGATCTCGAGCTTAGTCCTGCACAGCCTGCAGCTAAAAAGAAGACGCAACAACCAGTGATGACGGAAGAGAAGCTATATGAGTGGATGTCGTTCACAGACGGTTCGAGGAAAGGACAGGATCATACAACCTACTGGAGGTTTATTCTCAAACAGAACGATAAGAAATCTTCAGACGGAAAGAACAAGCCCCAGGTAGTGCTCAAGGGGGGTGGGAGGTGACCGTTATTTTAGAAGGACTGTTAGAGTTGGAAAGAAGAAAAGTAAGGAGAGTATGGATATTAACAGACAGTTATTACTGTGCCCAAGCCCTCAAAGAGGACCTCGACATTTGGGAGGAGAATGGCTTTGAGGGAGCTAAAGGGAAATAAGTTGCACATCGGGATCTGTGGAAAAAGATAGCTGAGATATGGACTTGGATGTAGTGCATCAGAAGGCCCATACAAAGGAGGGAACACATTGGCAGGGAAACGATGAAGTTGACTGCTTTTCTTCAAGAGAGGAACAAAGCAGACAATTCTGTTCATGTCCCACTTCTCGTCGAGAAGTGGGACATGACACCCAGGGGAAGGGTGGTTCCGAAAGAGTCCGTGAAGGGGGTGGTGCAGGCCGTACCTGAAGCGCTGGGCCATGCTGGCACCTTACCCACACGGAAGGAATTGGAGAGACAGCACCTGTGGATTCCAAGGGGCCAGGTTCGCCATGTTCTCAGAGACTGTGAAGTATGTGGACAATACAATGCAGGAAGGAGAGGACAGAGAGTGAGTGGCCTCACTATCAAGAGTACTGTGCTCTAGAGATCAGTATGCATAGATGTAGCTGGACCTTTGGGGTTAACCGGAAAACGAGGTGAGAAATAGGTTTTGGTGCTTGTGGATTCTATGTCAGGATATGTGGCTGTACATCCAACAAAGAGAGCTGACGGTAACAGTGTTGTGAACGAGCTGGAGCAAGCCTGTAGGCATATCGGGCTACTAAAAGAGTTAAGAACAGACAATGGTACCCATTTCTGCAACGCAAAGGTGGACCAATGGTGTAATGAGGGTTTATTCACCACCGTATACCCCCCAAGCTAATGGAGCTGTAGAACGAACCATTGGGTTGGTAAAGAATTGGATTGGGAAAAACGCTAACACCAAAGAATGGAGCGGCAGGATCCTAAACATGGTACAGGCCCTGAACGACACCGAGCACCGAGCTGATAGGCCCTCCCCCTCGGAGGAACTGATAGACTGCTGACAGTGGGATCCGCCAAAGGATGGCAAGTGAGACGATTCCTAGACCCGCTGAGGGCATACAAATTACTGCCAGAGGAGGGGGGTTGGAATGAAGCTACCAAGCCCACCACTGCGGACCTAGGATTTGGGGATAGAGAGCCAAGGGAGACTAAAATATCTGCACTGTCGCTTTGTTCTTCTCTGTGTACTGAGGAAGGTAAGCCATCTGCGCCACCTTTATAATCTGATCACTACCACACACGCTAGACCCGACTAAACCAGATACAATGTCAGGGAGCTGGCAAGAAAAGGAGCAAGGTTTGGGCCATGGGAGCTCACCACATGGGCTAGATTGATTGTGGAAGTGGTCAATGACGAAGAGTACAAATTGGAAGAATTGCCCGAAGCTCCTAAAGAAGAGGGAGTAAGGAGCACCAACTTGTACTACTATGTTACAGGCGTTGATGCCTGGGGAAGCGCCAATGTTAAGGCAAAGGTGAAGAAGGCCGAGTTCCATGTTGCACCAGAGGTGTGGCGCAGGAATGGTGTGATACAAGTTCCTGGAGGAATGGCGAGTCGAGTGGCCACACCCCTCAGGCTTGATAGCACCGTGAAGATAAGGATGCATGTTAAGATGATGATCATCCCTTTTAAAGGAGTCTACTCCATGGGAGTAGATGTGGAGTTGGTGGAGGAGAAACCACAACCTAAGGCAGGAGGAACTACGCCTGGAAATGACACACCACGAGGGAAGATGAAAAGGTGGTTTCAAAGGTGGAGTTAAAACTGTGCTATTGAGGTATTTCCTGTTTTCCCTGTTAATGGATTCACAAATATGGACTTAAAGACGGACTTTGGAAGAGACTGGATCTTCACTCGACCTCCTGGCTTTGATCGCTATCCAACGCCTAAGAGGTTTAGGAATAAAGAAAGGGAAGAAGAAGATAAGAATTTAGCCTCCTCTCGTGTATATTGGTTATTGTTAACTATACCATATGGACCTTATAATCTTATGATTGACCGACATTGCTTGACTGAGGATGAATGCGAATTGAAGACGAGAATATATATTTATGACTGGGTTACTTGCAAGGTGACAGTAGGACCGTTCATCATTGAGCAAATTTACAGCAACCTGACATGTCATTGGAGAATACGGAGAATAAAGAAGCCGAGATGGAGATACAGCAACGTGGGATCAAGTAAAAGAACCATTGTAATAATTAAATTGGGAGAAGACATTGTGTTCAACACTTTTCCTAAACTCTGTAAGGATATCCATACCTTGCCCAAGTGGTAATGAGACGGCACCATAAAAAATCCAGGCAAGTTCAACAGCTAGCACAGGCAAGAGAGGAGATTGCGCTAAGATGGCAATTAGAAAATGATTTTCAACTCCATCTACAGGGAAAGGACAAGGAGGCAGGATTTGGAATTAAAGGGGTAAAGACAGATATCCGGGAATGGAATACATCATATTTCTACCCTACTCCGAGTTGGATGAAAAGTAAATGGTCAGAGGAGGAAGATGTAGCATATGCCTCACATCCCACAGCTTGTTTAATGAGAACATTACCATACGGACCATATCAATTGCAGATTCCCCGGTACCTCTTCAAAAGGGAGATAGCTCTATCGCATGTGGATAAGGTTCATAAGTTATATTGGGAATTTAAAGAATATCAAGTTTCACTATCATCTATCATCCTTTCACTATCATAAACGTGGGCTGTGGAATATGTTGCCTGTGGAAACTGCTAAAGGCCCATTATGCACTTTGCCATCAGAGTATAGAAGTTAAGGAAGAGGAAATTGTGATCATAAAGTGGGGAGCAGACATACTCTTCAATTCATTGACACCAGCCGGTTCTCCCCCACCTGATTCTACTTTAGAATTATTAGATTCTAGCGCACGGTCTGGATGGAGTCAGCAACAAGAACACCTAAAAAATATCACCAGGCACTGTGTGAAGAAACAGCTAGTCCTACTGAACTCGTGCTACTGGAATGTGCACACAGAATGTAAAGGCCAAAATTATATGGTGGTGACTCACGCTAAAAGACCTGAGTATTACCGATGGCTAGGGGTATATGGAGAAAAAACAAATGCCCTACATGAAGATTGGTTGAATGAGACTCTACCATGGATATGGATTACATCGTTACAACACTTTAAGGGAAATTTTCCAGCAAAACAGTTATGGACTGGCTCGGGTCTTAAAGGACCATACAGGTCAGATATGTACAACCAGAAACTTCCAAAACCTGATGACCTTATGGCAGTACCATCTGGGGATTTTCAGGCCATTGACAAATGTGTCGCAGAAAAAAATGTTCCAAGAGTTAAATGGCACTGAGTTTGTGAGCGACGGCAAATCACCGAAATGTACCCTTAACCAGTACAACGAAGGATGGAGGGTTTGGAAATATGATTGTGGTGATCTGAAAAAGAACCAGACTGTGAAGGGGATGTTACAGGCTTGGAAAGAAGGACATTATAGGGATTATTCATCAACATGGTGGGGGTCGGAGAAGCAAGAAGTGCAAGACTGGGTGGTTCCGTGTCTGGGGAATAGCAGCAATTACTGGGTAAAGTACCAATGTATCGCCACTGTATACTCTAAAGATCGAGACATCTGGCTAGGAGTATGGAGCAGACCAGACCCATTCCTCAGCCCAAGACCTTGGCGTATGGTATGTGACAAAGCCAACACTACTTGTACCATAAGTCTGGTGAGGCGGCCCTGTCATGAAGTTCTTGGCTGGAATGATCACTGTCAGAGTCATTATGGTGATGAATGTGAAACTCATGCTCATCAGACAGTATGGAAAAAGCAGAAAGGCAAGTGGAGAAGAGCCTTTCCTCCAAAAGTGGGATGCGCAAAAGTTATTTTAGAACATAGACTGTCCGCAAGGAAAGAGATTGCAGGGAAAACTGTACCATTCGTAGCCAGTCCAATAATAACATTGGCTGAAGGTCACGCTTTCAGGAAAGGATTGTGTGAAGGAATTGAAGTTACTGGGTTTGAGTGGTTGGGCCCCAACAGAATCTACAACAATGGGACCTGTCACTCACCAGCAGAACATTGGGTGCATTGTGGCACCGGAAGAGGTGAACATGAATGCACCTGGTATGAAAGAGCTGGGAAGGTGCTTAAAGAAGGGACTGTCACCTTACTGGAGGAAACAGTGGACATCCTCGGAGAAGGTTTGGAGCAGTAGGAGGCTGGTTTGGAGGATTAATAGGCAAATTATGGCCGTATGCATTGTTGATGCTTGGGCTGATTACCACAGGAGTGATAGTGCTCGTTGTGGTCAAGGGAGGAGTCAAGGCCCAGCTATGGCCATGTGGGCAGAAATCTGCAAACCGGAAGAAAGATAAGAAACCCCTCCTACAGGAAAGGGAGGAGTAAACCAGCCTATAAGACCAGAGCTCAGGAACACCCTGGCCACTCGCGGTTCCTGTTTTCGAAGAAGAACCTCGGGAAGAAGACTGTCTATCATTTCCAATAGATTTCTAACAAAGGGAAAAGGAAAACCTTCTGAACCATGAATAACAGCACCACCAATACCACCACCCTTTCCACCGCACTCTTCAAAGTAAGTGCCGGAGAGTTTCTCATAATACTTACATTATGGCTTCTCTACTGCTGCACTGGAACCTGGTCTTCAGATCAGCCACTAAGGATCATAACCCTGTTCCAGGGTTGTGTCAAGCTGCTTATCATTATCCTATGGTACCAAGTACAAAACCTAGGAATGCCTCTATTTGTCACATATATGCTAGGCAGAGTCACCATATCAAGAAGTCGCCTAGGGCTCTGCCAAGGGGCTACTATGGTGCTGTGGATGATTTTTGACACGGCTACAATATTCTATGCCCCCATGAAGTATCCTACCATCGTCTGTGAGGCATTCATGACAATAAGCGTACTGTAGTACGTAGCAACATTGACCATGGCGCTTCAAGAAAGAGGAAGAGGGCTTCGGCAGCTCGCTCACAGCACCATTATACTCTGGGGCCTTGGCTGGGGAGTATAGCTGTGCTGTATAGATAAGCCAAATTGACAAGCTAACAGTGGTGGTTTGGTTCATGACTTACTCTGCCTGCTTCCTGAGGAAACCAGAAACTGCATCCAGTCCAGGGAGAACTTCTCCAGTTGTTCTGAAATCTCCCTGGCTGGCTTCATTGGCCCCAAGGGATTCCATGAAGAGAGAGGTCAAGACCGCTCTGCATTAGAGTCCTAGCCTGCTTATGCTTCGCTGAAAATCTACACTGATGAACAATTCTCTGTGTTGTCATTTCATCCAGGGGGACGCCAGCTGCATCCTCTGTAAAATCAAATTAGTGGCTGCTGGGAGTCTTTGTGATGTTGGCCTGGGAAAGTGGTGCACCAAATGTTATACCAAAAACTTCCCGGTCACCATAGCCAGGGGAATTCTCTGCAGCATGGAGCCGTGTCTTCAAATTCCTGGAGTGGCTCTTCAGCAAGGGTATTCAGGGAGGTAGAGAAGAATGCTAAGCCCATATGCTCTACACTGGATCACGAAGTTCAAGACCCTGAAGCCTTATTTAAGATTCAACAAGAAGGGCTGCATTACTACACCTTCACAAAAATGTGGAAGTACCCCAATAAAGAATATATCACCACCTCACATCTGGCTGATGGAAGAACCGTAGCAATTGGACGACGCCTGCAAGGTCGAGAAGTGGTGCAGGAGCCAGTACTGTGAATACTCAGACTGAGGCGACGGTCTGGTTTTGGGAAGAGCAAGCTGGAGAAATTGTTGAGTCGGGAGGAAAGAAGCCCCCTGAGTACAACAAGAGGATCCTGGACAGCATTCTCTCTGAGCAACCAGCCAGTAAACAACCCTCTAGTCTTCTTGCTATGCCCATACTCAGTCCACAACCAGTGCATAATGACAAGCTGTCCACTATGGGAGTTGTCAAGACCGATACTGGATTTGGTAGCATAGATGCGGCCATAAATGAAACCCTGAGACGCATGGATGATCGCCTGGAGGAGACTACTGTGAGCACTTCAGAAAATACACCTGTCTCATCCCCAGAAGTTGACCTGGTCATCAGTATTCCTGACAATGACAGTGACCTGGATCCAGCAACTGAAGAAACCGCCTGAACCGAATTGGCAGTGAGTGATCTCAAGAAGGGGGTATCAAGAGAGTTGAGAATCCCTCAAAGCCAGCAACCACATGAAGCCTGCCTCCAGCAATCATTATGCCTACAATTGGATGTTTTGAGACTGTTACATCTCCAGCCTTGAAGAAAGTAATCAGTCTGAGTAGCAGAGAAATAGGTATTTTCTGCTAGGCCTTAAAATGGATTAAATTTCAATGACACACAGGGAGCAGTATAAGCAGATATTAATGAATGATTAAAGCTACATTTGCTGTGTTATATGATTGTTATATGATTAAGGATGAGTTTGTTGTGACCAATAAAAAGGGAAGTTAGAATCACAAGATGATGAGTCATGGTCATGTGTTGTTTTTCAGCAGTTAGACCATAGAAAGTACCAGAAACAGTAAATGGGACACACCTAAAAGATGAATAATGTAATGTCTGAAAATAGAAACTTAGAGGACTGCTATAAAAGATATTGGGAAGTGCTATTATTCGTTATTCTTCCCTGGACGTCCTCTGAGCAAGTTGTGTTAATCTGCCAAACTGACAACTTTGGAGTTTAGGCCTGAAACTTGCTCATTTTGAAGGCAGAGTAGCAGAGAGAAATCAGAAGGACTCCTCTGGTATCTACAACTGTAAAAATAGAGACCACAACATCAACTTGTGGTTCCTATAGGTTGCTCTAGCCAATTAAATTAAACAAACCCTTGGGATTATTTTTATCCAAGTCTCTAAACTTTTTCCTAGCTTTGACCAAATGCACCGATCCATGAGAGGGGAGCTGCCGTGAACGGGCGTGGTTGGTATTTGAACTGAGCTCAGGCTACCTGGCTCGATGCTTTGCCAGAGCAAGCAGGGTGGACGTCCGGATGAAGGCAGTGAGAGGCTAGGCGAGTCTCCTCGACACCAGCTTAAATAATTTTCAGTATTTCTAATTTGAGTAATACCATTAGGCCTGAGAGTTTAGACCCTTTAAAGGGAGAGCTGGATGATATCTCCTGTAACAGGGGATATCTCGGGCTCCAACAAAATGCATGTCCAAAGTGACATGTTGAAAATGTCTTAAATGAAAAAAATCATCTATGATGATTGTTTCTTTGAAATTAATATACAGTGACAACAGAAAAATTCAATATATTACTTTTGTTTGTTATTGAAATGTGAAATCTTGGGATTGTTTCACGGTGTCATTGTTTTTACAAGGTCATTTTTATTTTATTTGAATTTGACTTTACTATACTGAAAAGCTTATTTGGTAGCCTATGTCTACTTTATTTACTTTATGGTTAAACAAATCAAGTGCAAACTGGAAAAGCACTCAGAGAGTGCAAACCTCTGCCACAGCGGTTAAAGTTACCCCTGTCGCCAAGGAGGTTATGATTTCACCGGGGCTTTTTTATTTGTATGTTTGTTTGCTGGTTTGCAAAGTAACTCAAAAAGTTGGGGATGGATTTTGACGAAATTTTCAGGGTTGGCCAGAAGCGGCCTAACTTAAAACCGATTAATTTTTGGTGCTGATCGGATCCGATCACCACCAAAAATTAATCGGTTTTAAGTTAGGCCCTGAAAATTTCGTCAAAATCCATCCCCAACTTTTTGAGTTATTTTGCAAACCAATATACATACATACAAACAAACCCCGGTAAAAACATAACCTCCTTGGCAGAGGTAAATATAAACAAAAGTATATACACTAAATTATACAAATGTATTAATTGACCAATTTTACAGTTTTACTGCATTATCTTCCTGAAATCCACCTTGAAATCCTACCTCCTGTTGGGATCAGGATAATCCTGTTTGTTTGGATCAAAGTTATCCAGATCCTACTGAAATGTTTTGAACAACACAAACTTAAGGTTTGATCCAGATTCAAACTAGGATTGGATTCCAATTTCAGAATCCTTCTTTCCCTTTTGAACAACCCATTTCCAAGATTTGTTCCAATCCGAAAACCAAAATCCGATCGGATTACCTTTGAACTGGCCCCAAAGAATTATAGTCCCAGTAATTTAAGCATCTAGGAGCCTTTGCTCAAAGTTACTCAGAGAAGGAAACAAGAAAACATGAATATGAGCAGAAAATTTGTTTTAAACAATGTAAACATTTTTTTGGAGGTTGGAGAACTGACTTTATATGCTGGGCAGATAATCCTTAATAGAGAAACCTCACAGCACTAGCCAGAGCAATTCAAAAACACTGCTGTGCTAACTGTTTTCTATTGTTCACACTTTCATACTGAGTGTATTTCTGTGTCCTCATGCAGAAGTCCAACAAGATGGAGGAATCCTTCAGGCAGTGGCTTCAGAGGAAGCAAGAGCAGCAGCAGAGAGAGAGACAGCTGGTGGAGTTGAAGAGGCTCGAGGCGGACAGTGGTAACCTCCTACACAGCCGAGAGGAGTGTGAACGTGCCTTCAAACTGTGGGTTCACTTTTATATTTTAATTCACTTCAACCGCCAAATAATTTTACAACTTCTCAAAGTATATAATATTGTTCTACATTATATATTGTTCTTCACTTGATGTGCTAACAAATTGTCTTTAAATATAGTTAGTCCATATTTACTTATTAATGTAACAAGTTAATTAAAGTTTATCAGTAGTCAGTTAATTAATAGTGTGAAAATTTGTGAAATGTTTTACTTTGCATGTGAAATTAACTTTTAACATCGTCTTCCCTCTGTCCTCTTCCCGTCTTCAGGTGGCTGAAGTGGAAATGGGCAGAGAAGCAGCTGGAGCAGCAAATGGCTCGAGAGCTCTCCCGCAGGTTGATACTGGAGGACCGGCGTGCACAGAGCATAAGGGACTTGCTGTGTACTGTCACTGAAACTAGACCATTCAGATTCACCAAACAGGTGGCCTACCGCTTCTGAACCAAACAAATCCTCATCATAAACCATAGAATGGGCAGCACAAGTTTGTGAGAAAGTCTGATGAGTAGGGCTAGGACGATTCCCGCATCACCGTTTGTTTTGTTTTTGTGTTATTATTAATTATTTTTAATTATTTGCTAAATCAGATTTCAAAACCATAGTGAGCTCTTTGTGACTTTGTGTAGTGGCATTTCAATGGCGCTCGCCATAAATGATAGATTTACGTAGCTTGAATACAAGTGCTGAACCAGTTGTTACTCTGTCTTTTGACAGAGTGCTTGTTACATAGATATCACATGCATACCTTCTACTTTACAGCAGTTTACTTGAACAAATAAAACTGTAAAGGAATATCTATCTGCAATAAACCCCTTTGAGAGACATAAAAGAGACAAATCAGTTCCTTCATTGTAACAGATTGTGCTATTTGATACTAAACATAATTAAACAAAATACACCATTGATATAGGGAATTTTCGATTTTTAATAGGCATTTATACATACACTTTGGTGAGCTACAGCATTTCAGTATTAAATATCAGTGAAACAAAGGTGGCCAACCTCTTTAAATGACAGGATTAAGTTTCTGGTCAGCAGTTTGAATCTATGTAGGAAAAAAGCCTCTCTTACACATTTTTTCCATTGGATTTTCAGTGCATGACTTTGCCTATCATCTGTGTCATCAGCACAAATATAAAGACATAAAGATACATATAAGTATGTTCCTTGAAACAGGAACAATTGAAATCTTTTATGAAAATGTTCTCATATTAAATGCAGACAATAGCTGCCTATTATTAAAGACATAATAAATGTATAAAAGTATATCAGTGAACATGTATGCCCAGAGAGTGGGGGAGTGATTCATCATGTCGACAAGATGAAAAGTGGACAAAGCAGACGACAGTTTCAGACTTGATACAGAGCGGGTGCATGATCATTAAAAATTCAGCATTTTAGAACATCTTCCTTAAACTCTTTGTATGAGTGCCATTAAAAAACAAAATTAGAAAAACTGCACTGCATATGTTGACGATAATTATATAAACATTGTTGACTAATATTTTAAGTAATCAGTATCAGTACAATTTGTCAATTATTTATGACCCACTGACCACAAAAATTATAATATCTGTGAATAGATTTTATAAATAAAACTAACTGGATCTGTTGCCAAGAACAGCTCAAACAAAAAAGTCTATCGTTCTTCTCACTGGCTTCTTCACAGTAGTAAGATAACAGGTATGGTTAGTTTTACATGAAATAGTCCACTTACCAGGTACAACAACACAAAGTGATTTTTTTTTCTCTACAAGAAGTGGTCACGGAAGGAAAGACAAAGCAAAAGGTAAACTGAAGTAATTGTGTGTGGAGAAACATTGAAAAAAACATGACTGAGAACACAAAAAATACATTAATTTTGCACTTCAAACAGTACAAAAATATAAAAAGGTTTGATCCTAAGGTTGATTCAATAAATAGTTAAATATATAGAAGAATTTGATAGCAGAGGATTGGGTGAAGCTGTTTTCTACAGTTCATCCTTAGGGTTGATGTTGAGGCCTTGACTCCACACAGACTGTGTGTCCAGTGCCTGGATCACCTCATCCGCCTGCAGTCTCTCCTAGGTGAGAAAAAGAATTACCTTCACCACCTCTGCCAGCCAAGAAAATTTCAGTTTACATCTGTGTTCTAGGGTTTACATCTATATTGTCTTCCAAAATTACCAATGTGGATTTATCCAATATTATAGACCACCATGCTATGACACATAAATGTCCAATTTAACACCATGCTTATTTGTTTAGTATATTTTACAACTTCCAAAACTGGAACCAAATTAGGAGGAATCTAGAAGCAATGTGTAACAATTTAACTGAAAGATAGGTTTACCAGTTCTCTGAAGAGTGGGTCCAGGGTGAACCACAGAGCAACAGCACACCTCTGCCCACTGGTGACAGCCTTCACACCATGTGGATTTTCCCCTCCTGATGAGAAACCCACCATTCTGCCACACATGGGCTTCACTGATGCCTGGAGATGATGGAGGAGAGGGGAGGCTAATAATAACCATTATCTGTAGGCTCAAGGCTTACTGTTTTATTTACTCTCAGTTCACGTTAAAGCAGGTATTCATTGGACTTGAGGGTCCTAGAGTGTAATCCCAAGTCAGCATCAAAACAGATGACAATTTTCATGAACACTGTTGTTTATTTTGTCATGTGATTCAAATACAATGCCTCATATAACAAATAAATCACCACTTTTTAAATCAGAGTATAGCATGACGTCAATTAAACATCTGGGATATTGATCTGGTCAGTTGAGTAGCAGAGGAGGTTGCAAAAAGTTTCAGCTGCCTTGGTGCACTATAGGGGTCAACAATGAGACAACTCCCCAAATATTTTACAGGTCGAGGCCACTGTCTAACTATTTTTTTTTTTTAAATTTGGCTTGGGTAAGTGTCACTACTGGTAACATGAGGCAATATCTGGACCCTACAGAGGTTGCATAGTCCAACTCCAGCAAGGCACACCAATGCGCGTCATTGCCAGAAGATTGGCTCGGTCTCACAGCATAGAGGAGATTGCAGAAGGCAGGCAGTTACTCTAGGAGACCTGGACAGAGCCATAGAAAGTCCTTAACCCATTAGCAGGACTGGTGCAAGGAGAAACAGGATGAGCATTGTCAGAGCCCTACAAAAATATTTTTTTTATATTGTTTGCAGATGATTCTAATATTTTTTTTAATCTGGTAAAAATGGCTATAAATTAGTATCAGAAATGAACATATAATTGTGTAAAGTCTACACCTGGCTCAAGGCAAACAAATTATCACTTAATATTAAGAAAAATTCATATATGATATGTACACCTAGAAATCAGCAAGCTCCATACACTCTTCCCAAGGTTCATATTCCCAATAACACTCTGAAAAGGGTTTCACTAACTAAATTTTAGGTATTCTTATTGATGAAACTCTCACTTGGAAAAATCATATCACCTTTATTTTTAACAAAGTTGCAAAAAAATATTGCCGTTTTCAGCAGAATATGGCATCTGCTGACAAGAGAAATCCTTATTAATCTTTATTATACAATGAACTATCCTTATATTTCATACGATAATGTTGTTTGGGCAAGTGCTTTTAAGAGCAACCTCAATGGTATTTTCATTCTGCAAAAATGTTTCATCAAAATGATAACATGTTCCAACAGATTTTCGAGCTCTACTCCATTGTTTCAGTCGCTCCGTATTCTCGACATCTTTGATGTAAATATTCTACAGATTGACATGTTGCTCAGAATCCAATACTGACAGCTTGATGATGCTCTTCATCCCCCTGGACACTTTCATTTTATATGTATTAACTGTTGTTATGTGGAATTGGACACTTTCATACAATTCTTTATGTCTTAACTGTTGTTATATGGAGCGATACTGTGTTTTTCATTGTTGTTACTCTGTACACATGGCATCGACAGCACGTCTGTCCATCCTGGAAGAGGGATCCCTCCTCTGTTGCTCTTCCTGAGTTTTTTTTTCTTTTTTAAGGATTTGTTTATTGAGCAGCAACAATACAGATATAAAGATTGAAAATGGGAAAAAAAAATCCCACATGAAACAGAAAATGCCCCCCAGTCCCCCAAGCTAAATAAAAAGACAAAGAGGAAAGGAAATAAAAGAGATAACAAAAAAGAATAATAACTAGAAAACCGCAAGCGGTTATGAAGGGCCCTCGCAGTACGTTGTGGTCGGGCATCAGATTGGGACAGCGGTGCGAATGAGGGACAATGAACATCAAGCAATTCTGACAATATACTGTGTTATGGCCATTCGATGGTTCAATGCAGAAATCACGCCAAAATGAAAAGTTGAAACAAAATGGCAGACTTCCTGTTTGGAATAGACAATTGGTGCAAGAGACTTTTTTGTGCACCTGGTCAAGTTACATGTGTTTACCGATTTTTGTGTTTCAACTCCATAAATACTCCTATGGGGAGGGCTTTTTGAAAATTCCAAGGGGGCGCTATGGAGCTTTGGCGTTCGAATTCGCCAAAGTTGAGCGAGCCCTAGCAGCCACGCCCTTTGACCTAATTACGTGCAGAGCACAAATTTTGCTTAGCTAGGTCTGGAGATGAAGTGTAGCCAATTTCAAGTCGATCGGACGAAATCCCTAGGATGAGTTCGTTTTCATAAGAAAATCAAAAACCTCCTGTTTGGAGTAAACAATTGGTGCAAGAGAATTTTTTGTGCATCTGGTCAAGTTGCACATGTGTACTGATTTTCATGTTCCAATTCCACAAATACCCCTATGGGGAGTGGTTTTTGAAAATTTCAAGGGGGTGCTATGGAGCCATTTTGATCGCTTATGGGCGTGGCCCCCATCAGATGTTAGAGATCATCACTCTTGACCTATGTGTCAAATTTCATGATGATACGAGTTTATTAAAGCCATTAGAAAGCCAAAAATCGGAAGACACAGCGCCGCCACAGAGACGCCGTTAATCGTAGCCTCACGCCGTTCATAACGTTGTTTCACCAACTTGTTCTGGATGTTTTAGAAGTGGAATAAAGTTGAAGAAGTCAACTATGTTGTATCAGTACATGTAAACATAAAGGGAGGCGCTGTGGAAACATTTGGCCCCGCCCAGGGGCATGGCCAGCATCAGATGGTAGAGGACGCGAGCCTTGACTTGTGTATCAATTTTCATGATGATACGACTTTATTAAAGCCGTACAATTTTCCAGTCGATCAGACAAAATCCCTCAGACGAGTTCATTTTCATCAAAAAAAATAAAAAATTCAATTTGGCTGACTTCCTGTTGGAATTTCAGCTTCCTGCCAAGAGACAATTTTGTTCATCGGGGTATGCTTAACACGTGTACCAATTTTCGTTGAGGTCTGACAAAGTTGGCGACTTTCTCAATGGAAATTTTTCAACTTTGTAGGGGGTGCTATTCAGCCATTTCGCAAGCACCGTGTGTGAGCCCCCCAAAATATCGAATTTCGGAGCGGGCCGCAGGAATGTGCAAACTGATACAACTTTTTAACGTTGGGAAATGGGAGAAATTTGGGAAAACAGATGTATAGGAACTGCAATGTTTATTATTATTAGGGCCTGAGCGGATTTCAATAGGTCCCTTGCGGACCTGTTTCACAGTCCGCTCGGGCCCTAATAATTAACTATGCTTAATATGTACCAATTTTCATTGAGGTCCAACAAAGTTGTTGACTTTCCCTATGGGAATTTTTCAACTTTGTAGGGGGCACTATTCAGCCATTTCACGTGCACCGTGTGCAAGTCCCCCAAAATATTGAATTCCAGGGCGGGCCGCAGGAATGTGAAAATTTATACAACTTTTTAACGTCGGGAAAGGGGCAAAATTTGGAAAATAATAAACATTAGGGTTTCAATAGGTCCCTTGCAGACCTTTCAGTCTGCTCTGGCCCTAATAAAAATATGCTCAGATATCAGACTCCTTGGGTGCAATATCTAGTGTGTTTATAATGGACAGCGAGGGGTGCCAATTTGTTTCAAATTTCCTCAGAGAGCCTTTGAGGGAAAATCTCAGCCTCTCCAACTTAGTGCTGAGCAGGACTTCCTTGACCCAATCGACTGTAGAAAGGGAATAAGGCATGTTTACAGTTGAGGAAAATGCCTGGCCAGTAAAGTACAGAAAGCTATACAATGTTGTGCTTCACCTGAAAAAGCGTTGGTATGTGGTATACCAAAAAGAGTAGGGAGAGGATGAGGGTCGGCCGCAACATTGTTGGCCATGAGGAGGATATCAAATATTTTAGACCAAAAGTCTAAAATATCAGCTTTGGGCATGACCAAAACTTGCATAAGATCGGCAGGAGACTGGTTGCATCTATTACAGGTTGTCTGCAACATTTGGATAGAATTTTGACAATCTATGATGAGTGTAGTAGATGTGTATAAATTTGCATTGGATGAGACCATGTTGGGCACAGATAGAGGAATGTGTACTAACTCTAGAATGTTGACCCATTGGTCTTCTTCGAGATTTAGCCCTCGATCCTGTTTCCCCAATTTTTTGTTTGCTGTGGGAAGACCGAAGTAATAGAGTCCAAGGCCCTAACAATATGCAAAAAATTCCCTGGCCCGTCGCAACCGGGTAGACAAACTAGGCAATTGCTTCGGGCCCCCAGCTGAAAGGGGGGCCCACTGATAACGACAGGGTATGAATTCAACAGCAATGACAACTTTGTGAGCGAAGTCCCCCCTTAATTCTATTACTGAAAAGTTCAATGACACTGTTGTCGAAATCCCCCTCGAAGGGGCCCCTTCACTATAGTTTGACAGCAGCAGCCAGGGTCTTTTGAATGCATTTCCTGAAGCCAAGGCCCACAAGCAGCAGTTGTAGACATTTTGCACAACTGTCTCGTTGCGTAAGGAAGTTAGTTAGGGCCCGAGCGGATTGAAACCCTGCTGTTCATTATTATTATTATTGTTAGGGCTCGAGCGAACTGTGAAACGTTGAAAAGTTGTGTAACTTTGCACATTCCTGCGGCCCGATCCGAAATTCGATATTTTGGGGGGCAAAGTTGAAAAAAATCCCATAGGGAAAGTTGAAAGGGTTAAGCATACCCAGACGACCAAAATTGTCTCTTAGCAGGAAGCTGAAATTCCAACAGGAAGTCGGCCATTTTGAATTTTTTATTTTCTGATGAAAACGAACTCGTCCTGGGGATTACCTAGCTGAGCAAAAGTTGTGCTCTACGCATAATTAGGCCAAACTTTGGCGAATTCGCCGTTTCAATTTTTAAATTTAAATTGTGAACGGCTCTCACGTTCACATAGTCGATCCTAGCCACTTCAAATTTCTACAGTATGACGAGGGCACGGCCCTGAACGTTCCGATATATTAATGTCTCGTAGCGCCCCCCAGTGGTAAAAGGAAGTGACCCGTTCTTACTTTTTACTTTTACCGATTTCACATACATACACTTCTAAAACATAAATAACAACTCGGTGAAGCTACAGTCAGAATGCTGTGAGGCTATGGCTAACAGCGCCCGTGTGGCGACGCGGCAATTTATACAATTTTTCCAGAAAATACGTTTGGCTTTTTCACGACTTAAATAAAGTCATATCATCATGAAAATTGATACACAGGTCAAGGCTGGCGTCCTCTAACATCTGATGTGGTCCCCGTCCAGGGGCGTGGCAAAATGCCTCCACAGCACCACCCTTTACGTTTACATGTTCTGATACGACATAGTTGACCCCATCAACTTCATTCCACTTCTAAAACATCCACAACACATTGGTGAAGCTACATTACGAACACCGTGAAGCTACAATAAACGGTGTCCGTATGGCAGCGCCGCGTCTTCCCATTTTTCGCCAAGAAAATACGTTTGGCTTTTTGATGGCTTTAAAAAAGTCGTATCATCATCAAATTTGATACACAGGTCAAGGGTGACGACCTCTAACATCTGATAGGGGCCACGTTCATGAGCAGTCAAAATGGCTCCATTGCACCCCCTTGAAATTTTCAAAAACCCCTCCCCATAGGGGTTTTTATGGAGTTGGAACATGAAAATCGATACACGTGCAACTTGACCAGACACACAAAAAAGTCTCTTGCACCAATTGTCTACTCCAAACAGGAAGTCGGCCATTTTGTTTGCACTCTTCATTTTGGCGTGATTTCCACATTGAACCATCGAATGGCCGTAACTCCTTTGTGTTCTCCTTTGAATTTTAGCTGAGCAAAAGTTGTGCTCTGCACGCAATTAGGTCAAAAAAAATCGAGCTAGGGCTCGAGAAACTTTGGCGAATTTGCTGTCTAAATTTGAACGACTCTCACATTCACATACTCTATCCGAGCAGCTTCAAATTTTCTGAGCATGACGGGGCCTCAGCCCTGTATGTGCAAATATGTTAATGTCATGCCTTACACATGGCGCCCCCCGGTGGTTATAGGAAGTGACCAGTTCTTTAGCTTTTTGATGGCTTGAATAGACTCGTATCATCATGAAAGTTGATACACAGATCAAGGGTGGCGACCTCTAACATCTGACGGGGGCCACGCCTACGGGCAGGGCAAAATCGCTCCACAGCGCCACCTTGAATTCTTCAAAAAATCCACCTCATAGGGGTTTTTGTGGAGTTGGAACAGGAAAATCGGTACACAGAACTTGACCAGACGCACAAAAAAGTCTCTTGCACCAATTGTCTATTCCAAACAGGAAGTCGGCCATTTTGTTTGCACTCTTCATTTTGGCGTGATTTCCACATTGAACCATCGAATGGCCGTAACTCCTTTGTGTATTGGCCAAATCGCTTGACGTTTATTGCCCCCTGCTTGCACCGCCGTCCCCATCTGATACTCGACCGTGACATACCGCGAGGGCCCGACATAACCGCTTGCGGTTTTCTAGTTATTATTATTCCTGTACATCTGTTTTCCCAAATTTCGCCCCTTTCTCAATGTTAAAAAGTTGTATAAATTTGCATATTCCTGCGGCCCGCCCCGAAATTCAATATTTTGGGGTGTTCGCACACGTTGCACGCAAAATGGCTGAATGGCACCCCATACAAAGTTGAAAAATCCCCATAGAGAACGTCGCCAACTTCGGCATTTTGAATTTTTGATTTTCTGGTGAAAATGAACTCGTCTTTGGGATGTCATCCGATCGACTTGAAATTTGGTACAGATCATCTCCAGAGCTAGCTGAGCAAAAGTTGTGCTCTGCACGTAATTAGATCAAAGGGCGTGGCTGCTAGGGCTCGCTAAACTTTGGCGAATTTGCCGTCTAAATTCGAACGACTCTCACGTTCACATACTTGATCCTAGCAGCTTGAAATTTTTAGAGCATAACGGGGCGTGGCCCTGATGTATTCGTATTACGCCTTAATCATAGCGCCCCCCGGTGGTAACAGGAAGTGACCCGTTCTTAATTTTTACATTAACTGATGTCACATAGTTGACTCCATCAACTTCATTCCACTTCTAAAACATAAAGAACAACTTGGTGAAGCTACGTTACGAACGCTGTGAGGCTACGACTAAAGGCGCCCATATGGTGCCGCTGCGATTTTTTGATCACTTGCCATGAAAATACGTTTGCCTTTTTGACAGCTTTAATAAAGTCGTATCATCATGAAAAGTGATCCACAGGTCAAGGCTTGCGTCCTCTGCGAACTGATGTGGGCCATGCCCCTGGGCGGGGCCACATGGCTCCACAGCACCACCCTTTACGTTTACATGTACTGATACCACATAGTTGACTCCATCAACTTCATTCCACTTCTAAAATGTCCAGAACAAGTTGGTGAAGCTCCACAATGAACGCCGTGAGACTACGAGTAACGGCGTTTGTGTGGCGGTGTCAAGAAAGTATGTTTGGCTTTTGACAGCTTTAATAAAGTCGTATCATCATGAAATTTGACACACAGGTCATGGGCGGCGACCTCTAACATCTAATGGGGGCCATGCTAGTGGGCGGGGCAAAATGGCTCCATAGCGCCCCCTTGAAATCTTAAAAAACCCCTCCCCATAGGGATTTTTATGGAGTTGGAACATGAAAATCGGTACACGTGCAAGTTGACCAGATGCACAAAAAAGTCGCTGGCACCAATTCTCTGTTCCAAAAAGGAAGTCGGCCATTTTGTTTCCACACATCACTTTGGTGCCTCCAAATACCTTTGGCTTTTTGATGGCTTTAAAAACCCGTATCATCATGAAAGTTGATACACAGGTCAAGTATGGCGACCTCTAACATCTGATGGGGGCCAAGCCAATGGGTGGCACAAAGTGGCTCCATAGCGCCCCCTACAATCTTCAAAAATTCCCATAGGGAATGTCGATGACTTTGTCGAACCTGAACAAAAATTGGTAGAGATGTTAAGCATAACCAGTTGAAAAAAAATTGTCTCTTGGTAGGAAGCTGAAATTTCAACAGGAAGTCAGCCATTTTGAATTTTCTGATGAAAACGAACTCGTCTCAGGGATTTTGTCGGATCAACTTCAAATTTGGTACAGATCATCTCCAGACCTAGCCGAGCAAAAGTTGTGCTCTGCACATAATTAGGTCAAAGGGGCGTGGCTGCTAGGGTTTGAGAATTAAATTCAAACGACTTACACGTTCATGTACTCTATCCGAGCAGCTTCAAATTTTCTGAGCATGACAGGGACTCAGCCCTGAACGTGCTTAATATATTAATGTCATGCCTTACTAATGGCACCCCCAGTGGTAACAGGAAGTGACCAGTTGTTTGGCTTTTTGATGGCTTCACTAAACTTGTATCATCATGAAAGTTGATACACAGGTCAAGGGTGGCGACCTCTAACATCTGATGTGGTCCACACCAATGGGCGGGGCAAAATGGCTCCATAGCGCCGCCTTGAAATTTTCAAAAACCCCTCTCCATTGGGGTTTTTATGGAGTTGGAACATGGAAATCAGTACACGTGTACCTTGACCAGACTCACAAAAAAGTCTCTTGCACCAATTGTCTACTCCAAACAGGAAGTCGACAATTTTGAATTTTTGATTTTCTGATGAAAACAAACTCGTCCTTGTAATTTTGTCCGATCGACTTGAAATTTGGTACACTTCATCTCAAGACCTAGCTGAGGAAAAGTTGTGCGCGGAGATATTTCCGATACTGGTATCGGAATCAATATGTATATACATATACATGTACATATAAATTCCGATATATACTATATACTGCAATATACTATACTGCCAAAAGTATTCACTCACCTGTCTTTACTCGCATATGAACTTAAGTGACATCCCATTCCTAATCCATAGGGTTCAATATGATGTCGTCCACCCTTTGCAGCTATTACAGCTTCAACTCTTCTGGGAAGGCTGTCCACAAGGTTTAGGAGTTTGTTTATGGGAATTTTTGACCATTCTTCCAGAAGCGTATTTGTGAGGTCATACACTGATGTTGGACGAGAAGGCCTGGCTCTCAGTCTCCGCTTTAAAGGCTGGAATATACTTCTCCGACTGTGTAATACGTTATCCGATTCCGTAGCTCAGGAGACCCCTCAAGCCCTCGCACTTCTCCGTCGTGATGCGTGTTGTGCAGCCCTGCGCAGTAATGCACCGCCTCAGAAAGTGAAGCAATTTGCCTTAATATCACAGATAAAAGCAGGGGAAAATACTATTTCATGATTTAATTATTTGTGAGGGCGATAGAAGAGAAGAACATTGATTGCTTTCAGTCTTTAAAACTCCTCTTCCTCTTTCTTCTCCACATAAAATCGGATAATAGCGAACGCAAACCAACACCTTTTGGTATGTTCTGTGGAAATATACCCCAGCCATAATTACTAAATGAATTAAATGGATTTTTGAGCAAGTTGAATGTGTTTGACTTGCCTTTCACAAGGCTAATCAAAACTTTAATTCCTGTCCTGCTGCGGAGGCGACCTGTCTGTCTGTTTCTGTGTAGGGAGAGGAGCTGCATTTCACAGCAGGGTGCAACTAGACGACCAATCACAGCCCTTGTCGTCTCTGTCTTCCCTTGACGGATTGACAGACAGTTAAAAAAAATTCCTGCGCCTGGAGAGGACGGAGAGGTTCTCCGTCAGGCTCTCCGGCGACGCAGAGGGCTCGCCGTCTCTACGTACACCACTTTACGGAGTACTATAATTAATTAATTAATTAATTCATCCCAAAGGTGTTCTATCTGGTTGAGATCAGGATTCTGTGCACGCCAGTCAAGTTCATCCACATCAGACACATGCACAGTCATGTTGGAAGAGGTAGGGACCAGCTCCAGACTGTTCCAACAAAGTTGGGAGCATGGAATTGTCCAAAATGTCTTGTTATGCTGAAGCATTCAGAGTTCCTTTCACTGGAACTAAGGGGCCAAGCCCAGCTCCTGAAAAACAACCCAAAACCATAATCCCCCCTGCACCAAACTTTACACTTGGCACAATGCAGTCTGACAAGTATTGTATCCTGACAACCACCAAACCCAGACTCATCCATCAGATTGCCAGATGGAGAAGCGTGATTCATCACTCTCTTCATCACAGAGAACGCGTCTCCACTGCTCTAGAGTCCAGTGGCGGCGTGCATTACACCACTGCATCCGACACTTTGCATTGCACTTGGTGATGTATGGCTTGGATGCAGCTGCTCGGCCATGGAAACCCATTCCATGAAGCTCCTGAAAGTTGGCGACCTCTTCGCACTTTGCAGCTCTGATCCCTGAGTTGCTGTCATTCCCAAACACTTCCACGTTCTTATAATACAACTGACAGTTGACTGTGGAATATTTAGGAGAGAGGAAATTTCACGACTGGATTTGTTGCACAGGTGGCATCCTATCACAGTTCTATGCTGAAATTCACTGAGCTCCTGAGAGCCACCCATTCTTTCACAAATGTTTGTAAAAGCAGTCTGCACGCCTAGGTGCTTGATTTTATAAACCTGTGGCCATGGAAGTCATTGGAACACCTGATTCTGATTATTTGGATGAGTGAGCGAATACTTTTGGCAATATAGGGTCGCGGGGGGCTGGAGCCTATCCCAGCTGTCTTAGGGAGGAAGGCAGGGTACACCCTGGACAAGTCGCCACCTCATCGCAGCATGTGTGTGTGTATATATATATATATATAAATACATATATATATATATATATATATATATATCTTTGCGGTCACTGCCCCGAGTGCTCCTACCACCACAGGGACTACATTGGCCTTCACCTTCCATATCCGTTCCAGCTGTTCTTTCAACCCTTGGTACTTCTCAACCTTTTCGTGCTCCTTCTTCTTGATGTTGGCATCAGCTGGTACCGCCACATCTATCACCACTACCCTCTGCTGCTCTTTGTCCACCACCACTATGTCCGGTTGGTTAGCGTGGAGCTGTTTGTCAGTCTGGATGCTGAAGTTCCACAGGACCTTGGCCCTGTTGTTCTCAACCACCTTTGGTGGTATGTCCCATTGGGATATGGGTACTTCTAGTCCATACTGGGTACAGATGTTCCTGCACACTATCTCAGCCACTTGGTTGTGCCTTTCCATATACGCTGATCCAGTGAGCATCTTACATCCCGCTACTATGTGCTGGACTGTCTCAGTGGCCTCCTTACATAGCCTGCACCTTGGGTCTAGTCTACTGTTGTAGATCCTGGCCTCTATAGCCCTCATGCTCAGGGCCTGTTCTTGTGCTGCCATGATCAGTGCCTCTGTGCTGTCTGTCAGCCCAGCATTTTCAAGCCATTGATAGGTGTTCTTGATATCAGCCACTTCCTCTATCTGACGGTGGTACATGTCATGTACATGTCCATGTTGTCTGCTCCTCACCCTCCTCACACTCTTCAGGTTTCTGCTGCCTGAGGCTTTCACTGAGCAGTTCATCTTTTGGGGCCATTTTCCTGATGTATTCTTGGATTTCATCCTGGACAGTGGCTCTGACGCTCACAAGTCCTCGGCCTCCCTCCTTCCGCTTAGTGTACAGCCTCAGGCTGCTGGACTTGGGGTGAAACCCTCCGAGCTTCCTTGTCTTGATATATGTGGCTTCTATCTCCTCCTTTGGTCAGCTTATGATCCCAGCGGGGTATCTAATGACTGGTACGTGCGTACATGTTGGCTTGGACTTTGTTCTTCCTATTCAGCTGACGCCTCAGGACTTGCCTTACTCTCTGGAGATATGTAGCTGTGGCTGACTTCCTCATGGCCTCCTCATGGTTTCCATTATTCGTATTTGTAGCTGTCTTGGATGGCTCCTATCCTGCCCTCTGGTAGGTCCACCCCTTTAGTTCTGATCATTTTGCCTCTCCTCGATACCATCCGGCCACACTTGTCCAATCCGAATGACATCTCTATGTTGTCGCTGTAGATCCTGGTGGTGTGAATCAGTGAGTCCACACCACCAGTGAGTCAATTTCTCGCTAATTCCTGGCATACAGCTTGATGTCATCGGGTGGTTGATTGTTGATGTTGATGATCTGACTGAGGGGGTTCAGACCTTTGCAGAACTTTAGCCATCTTCGGTATTCCAGATATTCCAGTATCCATGTGTGTGGCATTGACTCAATCCAGTGGTTGACTCAATCCAGTGGTTGACTCAGGTTGGTCTGTCAATTCTTACAGTCTCTGTGAACTGCTCTGTCGACTACCTGGTCGACTACCAGTGAGCCTACTCATCTTAGCCGCCACAGAGACAGGTTATTGGATGGGATGGGTCCCTTCATGATGATGACTGTCATGATGAGTTAGCCACCCTCCCTCTTTCCGTGGGTCCCATCCCTTCGCAGCTGCCAGGCGTTAGTGGAGTCCCAGATGTATCTACCAGTATCTACTTTCCATCTCAGCTCTTGGTCTCAGCTCTTGCTGAGTACACCTTGAGTGAGTGAGCAGTTTCGAGTGCAGCTTGTATTTCCTGGGTACTTTTATTCACCATGTTCCCCTTCTCTCTCCATGTTGCCTTTATCTTGGCCCGTCTCTCTCATTGTTCTTGTCTGAATTGTTCTTACTTATATACTTACTGCAGCATTCATTCATACTTGACAATACGTAGTTGTCGGAGGCTCCAGGTTTCCAGTTGGTTCACGATCATCCTTCTCAGTCAGTAGCTCTTGTGTTGAGGCTGTCTTTTGGATTCTCGGATTGTGGGGGTGGGAGTGACGGTGACATCCCCCGCTGACCTGTCGTCCTGGCTCCCCCTTGCCATAGCATGTTGCAGTTGTAGTATTTCATCGATCTCTAGTTGTGATAGCAGTTTTTGGTTACGCTCTCTCTGGGATTGCTTGTACAGTAGCATTCTAACAATTCTGTATTCTCCTTGCCCATGTATGTCTTGTTCCAGTAGCAGATTGAAAGATTGAGATTGAGATACTGAGGTAGGCTGGTGTAGCATTAGGGGTCTCATTAAGTGGCATGTTTCATGTATTTCCAGCGACGTACCACACCTCCGTGAAACATTGCCTGCAGACAGTCTTTGTTCCGTCTACCATTCTCTTGCCATCACCGTCGCACTGGGAAGCCAAAGTGTTCCCATGTGCGTGATTTAAATGAAGCCAGTGGCTCTTCTACCTCTAACTCCACACTTTGTTTGTTTTTGTTTATTTAGGACGCAAGCCGACTGCTGCACGCAGCAGGCAAGAGCCCTACTGAAATGTGATCATTTATTATTCTTTGTATTTTTCTGGTTATGGCACACTAAACATGGTCATACGGTTATGAAATTTTGCAGTTCGGGTATGGCGACAATTCGTATATTTTAATAAATGTTAAAATGGACCTAAAAAAAACCTATGTGTGCTATGTGCTATGTGTGCTATGTTGGCGTTATAAAGCTCATCATAAATGAGGGATACAGAACACACAAAGGTCCAGGGGCAAGCTCCTGTATTCGCCGACATTGCATCCGGTGGCAGTGCGACACACTGTGAGGGCCCGTCAGTACCCTGCAGTGGTCCTAGTTTGTTTTTGTAACTGCTTCACATATGATATACATACTTCCTATAATTTCTCTATATTATATATTTCTACTCTAGAATAGGAACTAAACATAATTTCCTCCTGAGGGTCAGTGAAGTATTTCTGATTCTGGGTGTGACCACATTGCAATTGGGCCTAAAAGTCTCTTTCTCCATTCCTCAATAAGAGAAACCATCTTACCGTGATTGTTTTGGCATCCATTTCTGTGAATATGAACTCCCCTCCTTCAAAGTCTCCATTTAGATATAACAGTGCACTGTAAATAATTATAAATACGGTAAGGAGAACAGAAGGAGTAAAGACTCAACAATATAATATATTAAAAGAGTATTCATTATTAATTTTTCACTGTGTAATACAGCTCCAGAAGGTTTATGATTGTGTTGACAATTGCACTCTTGGACCTGCTCTTCATACCTGTAGTCTCTGTATGTATACGCTGGTGGTTCCTTCCAGCACTCATTGGCCTCGGGGTCTAGCAGACAGTTATCGGCATGGATAGGATGGCTCAGGTCATTCCTGTGATCTTGCTGGCCTGTGAATTCACAAATGTATAAATCTATACATACACACATATCAATAAATATCATATCAAACATCTTCTGTGCTTTTCCAGATTTCTATTATTGGGTCTTGAACACATGCTCCAGAGGTGCAGCTCCTCTGCCCGACACAGGCTGCAGAAATGACTGCAGCCTCCATGGTGAAAACCTCCAAGAGAAGAAAGGGGGGGGGGTGAAACAAGCAAGGGCACACACAGAGACTGTGGTGTAAAGAAAAGAGACAGACAGAGAGAGACTGAGATGGAGCCATGACAACCCAAGATGTCCAGAGCTGTCCAGAGATGTCCAGAGATGACCAAAGATGTCCAGAGCTGTCCACAGATGTCCACAGATGCCCAAAAGAACCACTGGCCACTGGTGACGAAGCGACTCAAGCCGAAGTCGCCTGCAGGGGATCCAGCAGATCCAGAAAGAACCTGCTGCCAATCCTCACTCCCATCCCTCCAGGAACGGTGATATAATGCATATATACATTCAGATATTAAAAAGTTTGATGATTAGATGGTAAATTAAATGGCTGAAATTTAGAGCTTAATCTTGCAAACTTAATAATACTCAGTAAAATATCAGTAAAATGCTAAACAAATTCTGAATAGTAAGTTACTCACAGTCTTCCCTGATGCCTCTCAAACTCTCAACTGCTGAGCGCCACCAAACATTATTTTCTTTTACAGTAGTAGTCTGGTTATAGTTTGTCAAATAAACATCTCATTTATAAAGAACTTGGGTATTTGATTTGTGTGTGTATATAAAGCAATTGAATCACTGCTCACTAGGTCAAGATCTCTGCAGCACCCTGAGATTAAAAGACAATATCAAATTCACAAGTTTTCCCTGTTTCAGCAAAACTGGGTGGCGCCCTGATAATATCTACTATTAAAAGCAATAGTGAATTTATAACTGAAACTGAGTGTCATCACTCTCCTTCACCTCTATGACCATTTTTGGTTTATGATCAAAAACTTTAAGTTATTGTTCATAAATACATAATTTGATATTAATTAATGATTGACTAATCTGCTCTAGACTATTTATGCTACACCGCCATCAGCCTGACTGAGTCACCAACGAAAACTGAACATCTAGCATGCTAAATATCCAGTTGAGCCTCGCTGATATAAAAAGGGCTACAGCCAGTGACAGCAGACATGGGGGGCTGCCACAAAATGTGGAAGTGAAAACGAGCAGCGGCTGCGGCAGAGCAGCGGCAGCAGCAGCAACAACAACAGCAATTTTTTCTCTTTTTGTTCTTTCACTACATAATAGCACACAAATGACTTGGAGAGCTGCATTCTGCTCCATGTCCTTGTTTGCAATAAAACTGTCATGCAGTGTGTTTGCGCACTTGTTCGTACATTTCCCGTGTCACGTCTCGCGTGAGTTTTTGATACAAAACTTTGTTGGGAGAACAAGTAGGGCAGTCGGCCACACCTGCTGATGGAGAGTTGTGAATTGTGAAAAAGGCTTAAATGTACTTGACCTGCAATTTGCCGTCATCTAGGATTCATAGAACTGTAGTTACAAAAAATATCAGTATGCAAGCCAGCAAGCTTTTCTTGTTATTCTTATATAAAGGAATCAGTGTTCAAGGCAGAGATATGACAAAGTAGTACAGTCATGGTCGAAAGTTTACATACACTTGTAAAGAACATAATGACATGGCTCTCTTGAGTTTCCAGTTATTTCTACAACTTTGATTTTTCTCTGATAGAGTGATTGGAACAGATACTTCTTTGTCACAAAAAACATTCATGTTTGGTTCTTTTATGACTTTATTATGGGTCAACTGAAAATGTGACCAAATCTGCTGGGTCAAAAATATACATACAGCAACATGAAATAGCAATTTTGGGGACTTAGAAAGTTGTGTCAATGAAATGAGCTTCATAGCATGGCCTCTTAACTTCTTGTGAGTGATCATGAGTGACTACAACTGGTGACTTCTCTGAGGTCATTTAAATAGGGCTCACTGGATACAAACGCCCATAAACGCTACAATGGGAAAGTCAAATGAGCTCAGCACGGATCTGAAAAAGCGAATAATTGACTTGAACAAGTCAGGAAAGTCACTTTCAAGCAGCTGCAGGTCCCAAGAGCAACAGTGCAAACAATTGATTGTAAGTATAAAGTGCATGGCACTGTTTTGTCACTGCCACGATCAGGAAGAAAATGCAAGCTATCACCTGCTGCTGAGAGAAAATTGGTCAGGAGGGTGAAGAGTCAACTGAGAACCACCAAAAAAGCAAATCTGCCAAGAATTAGAAGCTGCTGGAACACAGGTGTCAGTGTCCACAGTCAAGCGTGTTTTGCATTGCCATGGACTGAGAGGCTGCCATGCAAGAAGGAAGACCTTGCTCCAAATAACGGCACCTTAAGGCTCGACTGAAGTTTGCTGCTGATCACATAGACAAAGATAAGACCTTCTGGAGGAAAGTTCTGTGGTCAGACAAAACAAAAATCAAGCTGTTTGACTACAATGTCCAGCAATATGTTTGGAGGAGAAAAGGTGAAGCCTTTAACCCCATGCCTACTGTGGACTATGCTGAAGAAACAAGTCGATGTCAGAAAGCCAACAAATTTAACTGACTGCACCAATACTGTCAAGAGGAGTGATCAAAGATTCAACCAGAAGCTTGCCAGAAGCTTGTGGATGGCTACCAAAAGCGCCTAATTGAAGTAAAAATGGCTAAGGGACATGTAACCAAACACACTCAACAAAAATATAAACGCAACACTTTTGGTTTTGCTCCCATTTTTTATGAGATGAACTCAAAGATCTAAAACTTTTTCCACATACACAATATCACCATTTCTGCCAAATGTTGTTCAAATTGTTCACAAACCAGTCTAAATCTGTGATAGTGAGCACCTCTCCTTTGCTGAGATAAACCATCCCACCTCACAGGTGTGCCATATCAAGATGCTGATCACACAGCACAATGCCACAGATGTCGCAAGATTTGAGGGAGCGTGCAATTGGCATGCTGACAGCAGGAATGTCAACCAGAGCTGTTGCTTGTGTACTGAATGTTCATTTCTCTACCATAAGTCGTCTCCAAAGGCGTTTCAGAGAATTTGGCAGTACATTCAATCAGCCTCACAACCGCAGACCACGTGTAACCACACCAGCCCAGGACCTCCACATCCAGCATGTTCACCTCCAAGATCATCTGAGACCAGCCACTCAGACAGCTGCTGAAACAATCGGTTTGAATAATCAAAGAATTTCTGCACAAACTGTCAGAAACCATTTCAGGGAAGCTCATCTGCCAGCTCGTCGTCCTCATCGGGGTATCGACCTGACTCCAGTTCGTCGTCGTAACCGACTTGAGTGGGCAAATGCTCAAATTCGATGGCGTCTGGCACATTGGAGAGGTGTTCTCTTCGCCACAATCGACAACCTGATCAACTCTATGCGAAGGAGATGTGTTGCACTGCATGAGGCAAATGGTGGTCACACCAGATACTGACTGGTTTTCTGAGTCCCCAGACCCCCCCAATGAAACAAAACTGCACCTTTCAGAGTGGCCTTTTATTGTGGGCAGTCTAAGGCACACCTGTGCACTAATCATGGTGTCTAATCAGCATCTTGATATGGCACACCTGTGAGGTGGGATGGATTATCTCAGCAACTCAGCAACAATCTCAGCAAGTGCTCACTATCACAGATTTAGACTGGTTTGTGAACAATATTTGAGAGAAATGGTGATATTGTGTGTGAAAAACGTTTCAGATCTTTGAGTTCATCTCATAAAAAATGGGAGCAAAAACAAGTGTTGCGTTTATATGTTTGTTGAGTGTATTAGCATTGTTGTATGTATATTTTTGACCCAGCAGATTTGGTCACATTTTCAGTTGACCCATAATAAATTCATAAAAGAACCAAACTTCATGAATGTTTTTTGTGACAAAGAAGCATCTGTTCCAATCACTCTATCAGAGAAAAACCAGAGTTGTAGAAATAACTGGAAACTCATGAAAGCCATGACATTATGTTCTTTACAAGTGTATGTAAACTTTTGACCATGACTGTATGTCCAAAAGTAAAAAAAGACAGTGTGATTTGGCAAGTAACCAATGTTTTGGTGTCAAGTGGAGCATGTGTGTAACTGACCTAAAATTGCTGTCCGGCACACCAGGTGTGTGTAGGAAAAGTGCAAGGTAGAGTTAAGCAGGAAGTAAGACTCAATGACCCGCCTTGCTCGCTCACTGATGTCGTAGAACAGGCGAGCACTCCTCATCGGCACTCTGCCCTCATAGCCGTACTGTAGGTAGGTTAAAGAGGCCATAAGAATAAATCAAGAAATATGATATACAGGTAAAATGGTTCATTGTAACACATTTCATGACAACTATTTGGGCATTTAGTGTACCTGCAGGGTTTTGAGTACAGTGGCTCCTTCAAATTTCTCATTGGGCGTGTGTGGAGACATTCTCCCTCTGTAACCATCTCCTGCTATGGTGACAGCCTGTAAAACATGAAAAAGGCCAGAATTAAGTTTTAAAGATGAGATTTTAAATCATTATTTCATCAGTATTTTTTAAAGGTCACCTATTACGCGAAATTCACTTTATAATCGTAGTATGTGTCTCCAAAGACTGTGAATGAGGCCCCAGGAGTGAAAAAAGTCTGTCACCTCCTTCCCCTGCTTGCTCCTCTTCTTAGCTAATGTGTGCAGAAACAGGCGAGTTGAACATTTCTCCCCTGTTGACATCAACAGGGGAGATGCCCCTCCCTCCAGTAGAGGACGCTGCCTTTGAGCCAGCCTCCCCCCAGAGAGACAACCCTCCTCTTAGTTACCGAGCAGACACCATAGTTGTTCCTCGCTAACTTTCACAAACAAACCTGAGAAAGTTAGGAGCAAAGCACAGCAGCTGCGCTGTCTGTTGGCTGCTTCAATGTGCACAGGAGGCTATTTTTACTCTGTTCATCCTCTGAATCTGAAGTGGATCGATTTATTTAGCTAGAAATGTTGCAACAGGCCATCATCTCACAAAGCAGGCTTCACTAACCAGCTGAAGACGAAGCATGGATCGGCACCAACTGTCTGGGACACAGCTACAAACACGTAGCTGTAAGTAATTTCATTTTGTGTTGCTTTACTGTGTAGCTCTACTTAGCGTGATAGCCTGGAAACATGTCCCCATAGCACGTTATGTAGAGCTACACAGTAAAGCAACATAAAATGGAATAACTCACAGCTTCCACGCCTGTAGTTGTGTCCCAGACAGCTGGTACAGATCCATGCTTCAACTTCAGCTGTGTAGCCAAGCATAATATGTATGGGCCCATGTTTACAAAGCAGTCCTCGGGTAGCAGCTAATCAAGCTCCAAAGCTCAGTTAGCACTGCAGCTAACTGAGCTTCCTCATAGAATAATGTATACAGTCCAAATCTTCCCGGAACTTTATTTCCCCTGGAAGAGGACAGACAACCAAAGGGGCTGGGGGTGATAGAGTGCACTTAAATAGGAGAATGAATCCTTCTCTTTCCCCTGTGGTATACTTGTCATCTTAGCTAGCTCTGTTAGCTGCAGTGCTAACGCTACAGGGCCTATCAGGAGACATTCAACATAAGCTCTGTGAGCATAAGGCTCATTTGAAGCTAGCGTTATACACTTATTTGTAATTTAGGTGACTCTGACCACTGTACTGTCCATGCACTGAAGAGTCACTTTAGCCTCTTTAGCCACTGCCAGTAAGCATCTAGAAGAAAACAGAAGCGCATGGTAAGGACACAGACACAGAAACAGCCTGTTCTCAGCAGAGCTCAATACAGTGATTTTTAACAGGCTGGAATTCAGGACCAGGACTGAGTTTGGGGTAATACACTTTGAATACAGCATTGTTGGATGTCTGAGACCTATATAAAATTGCAGAAAAAGTGTAAAATATGAGACCTTTAATGTCCTTACATGTGCCAGGTGTCTGAGATCTGAACACTCCTCCTCGGATAGAACGTGATCCAGCAGCACCCTTTGGGTCCCATTCAAAGCTGCAGAATTCTGCACCAACTGCACGCTCTCATATACCAAGGGGCCACCTGCACAGAGCGTGCAGCAGCAGTTTAAGAATGTAACATGTTATCTCAGCCATGGTGGTCAGACAGCATTTAACTGAACACTAATGACATTCTGTTGGCAGTTAAACTGTTCCATTTCATCTCTAATGGAAAAGACGGTTTACCTTCTTTAAGTTGCTGTGGAGCATTGACAGTGATAGCGTTCTTTTCCGAAACAGGTACATACTCCATCCAGCCATCTGTACCAGAGAGAATCCTGGAAGGACAGACAATAGAGCATGTAATTTGTCATTAGGGGTCAAAATTATGATATGAAAGTTGACATGGTAAATCTGTTAGCAAACCTATTTATACATTCGACAGATACTAGCCAACATTATCATTGACTTGGAGTCAGTCAAGTTGGTGGCCCAACATCTAAGCAACAAGCTCAAAAAACAAATCTCTACAGAGTTGAGTGAAACTGCTGTGTAATGCCGGCCTTACACCTACCAACTTTTCACGCAACTTCAAAGTCACAGACAAAATTCCAAAGTCGGAATAAAATATTTACCGTCTTGCTGAAGTTGATGTGCGCTCCTGTGATCCCTGTCGTTTGGTGTAAGGTGGGCGTACGACCCAATTTGAGCCCATCTTTTTAACGTCTTGGTCGGTTAGCTCCTCTGGTTAGCTTGGAGCTCGGTTAGAACTGCAGCTATTGCTGTACCTGGACAGTTGATACCTATCCATGCTTCAACTTCAGCTGTGTAGCCAAGTCTGATTTGTATGGGCCCATGTTTACAAAAGCAGTCCTCTGTGAAATGATGTGCGCACACATGCAAAACTTTAGGAAGTTCTGGTGGTCCTTGAGTAATTAATATCAGGAGACATTCACTGTAAGCTCTGTGAGCCCGAGGCTCATTTGAAGCTAGCATTATACGCTTATTTGTAATTTGGGTGACTCTGACTACTGTTAACGGTACTGTCCGTGCACGGCAGAGTAACATTAGCCTCTTTTGCAAGTGCCAGTACTAGTGCTGGGCTGTATACTGGTTCATACCAAATACCAGTGTGTAATTTTTTTTATGATATGAATTTTTAATCGACCGCTATAACCGGTGTATCTCTTTACAAAACGTTCTGCGGCGTTGTCCGGCACCGAGGGTGTTGCGTGTGGCCATGATATTATTCATTCACTCATTCAGATGTTCATCCAATCACTGTGCTGTGCCTAAACCCTCATGTCTTTCCTTTCTCATCAGGCTGACACACCTGTAGCAGATCCAAAATTGCTACCGCCCAATTGCCAGCCTGCTATACAAGCCAGGAAAGTCAGTTGCTCTGGTGGACACAGACCCAGCAACACCTTGACCCCCACGTGATGGTTTATTAAATATGTTTCCTTTTTGGTAGCTTTAATTTAGCTGTTATTCTATTTTAGCCTGGAGATGGCCGGCAGTCCTACTTTTCGCTTTAGTTTTTAGTTTATAATTTGGTTTTGTTTGGTAGGGAGGGGGGGCCAGCTTCGACGTCCCTATAGGGGGTGGCCTGGTCCCCCCCCCATTTTGCTTTGGTCGGCATCTCCAGGTTTATTTTGGTTGACGGCTTCTTTATTTGGTAACGTATTCAGATTACATTTTAGTTATGGTTTCACTTCAGAATGTTATTTCTTTGTGGGGGAAGTAGTTATTAAAACCCATTGAAACTTTCTAGTTTCTGGTGTCCTTCTTTTATGTTGAGGCCTCCAATTTGAGCCACTGATTAATTTGTTTAATTGTTTGGAGACCGTAACATAATGGGGGCTCGTCAAAACATTTGTTTTTCTTTTTTTTCTTAACTTTAATTGAAATTTGCTAAATTTTGTTGGTGTGCACTTTTGGAATTTTGAAGATTTGGATTTCTTTTGTTCACCTTAATTAATTAAATTGACATTTTTTTTTTATATGTTTGCAAAATTTCAGTATTAATTAGTAGTAATTAGTAAGTAGTAATTTTTCTGAGATTTTGACTTAAAATTTGAATTGACAGACCAAAGTTTAGGCACACCGCTTATTAGGATACCATTGATATGGTGCTTTGTTGGGCAGTGATTTTTATTGCTGGTCTGAGTCTCATGTCATTCATCGGTGTCATTCATCTAAAGTAACGGAGTTTGAACAATTACGTGAGCTCATTCTACTTGAAGAGTTAAAAAACTGTTTATCAGATAGGCTGGCAACCTATATTAATGAGCAAAAGGCATTGACACTCGCAGCTGCAACTGTCCTTGCTGATGAGTATGTGCTCACCCACAAAGACAGTTTTGAGAGTTATGAGACTTCTGTCTCAGAGCGTAGTTCTTACTCTTCATGGAGTAAATCTAACACTCCTCACTCAGAAAAATCAAGCTCTTCTCACTCAGACGATGTTCCAGTAAAAACCTATGTTCCATTTGTTAAATGGGAGGACGAAAAGAAGCCTGAAAAGTTAGATAGTGGGGAGGGGGTGAGGGAGAGTTATTGCAGTTATTGCAAGAAAATTGGTCACACCATTAACAGATGTTTTACTCCTAAGAACAAGTCTCAACCACCAAAATCTGTTGCGTTAATTAAAAATGAGTCTTTGATTTCAGCTTCAGTAGAGCCGCTGCATATTCCTGACCCAGAATTTCAACCCTTTTTAATGAAAAGTTTTGTCTCGTTGACAGAGGGGGGCCCTAAGGTACCAGTTAATATCATCAGGGACACTGCATCCAACCAATCTGTAATCTTGGAGCATGTGTTACCATTTTCAGATAAATCTGCCGTAAAATCAGACGTGCTTGTGAGAGGTTTTGATATGCGATATGTGGGCCTGCCGCTTCATAACATCTATCTTGAGTCAGATTTGGTTAAGGGGTGCGTTAAGGTGGGCCTCCGTGCGCAACTCCCAATTGAGGGGGTAACTCTGCTCTTGGGAAATGATTTGGCTGGTGGTAAAATGCTAATTAATCCAGAGGTAATTGCTGTTCCTCTGCAAGAAAACCCTGATGACTTGGCATTGAAATTTCCTGAAGTGTTTTCTGTCTGTGCCATGATACGTGCAATGGCCAAGCAGGAAAAATTGGAGGCTGAGGTGAAGCTGTCTGACAGTTTTTTGGCTGACTGTTCAGCTTCTCTACCCGCCTCTTCAGTGGTTTTGCCTCAACTTGATTCCAACGTCTGCCTTTCACGTGAGCAGCTAGTTGCTGATCAAAAGCAGGACACATCATTAGCTCCTCTCTTTGAATGTGTGATTTCAGAGGGGGAGTTAAATAATTTGTCAACTGGGTTTTTCATAAAAGAGGATGTGCTCATGCGTAAATGGACACCTCCACATTTATCTGGCCATGACAGCTGGGGAGTGGTGGAACAAATCGTTATCCCTCAAACTTATCGAAGTGAGATCTTGAAACTGGCACATGATAATCCACTTTGCGGTCACCTGGGAATTAATGAGACTTTTGATCGTATCTTGCGGAACTTCTTCTGGCCAGGGCTGAAAAGAGATGTGCGTCACCATTGTAAAACTTGTCATATTTGCCAGATTGCTAAAACTCAAGCCATCTCTCCATATCCACTTTATCCCTGTTATTGGTGAGCCGTTCGAGCATGTGCAGATTGACTGTGTTGGGCCTTTCCATCGCACCAAGAGTGGTAACAAATACTTGTTAACTATAATGTGTACAACGACTTGCTTTCCCGAGGCCATTCCTTTGCGTTCGATTACAGCTCCAGCTGTTGTTAAAGCCTTGGTCAAGTTCTTCTCTGTGTTCGGCCTTCCCAAAGTTGTGCAATCCGACCAAGGAACTAATTTCATGTCACGTGTTTTTGCACAAGTTATGAAACAGCTTAACATCACTCATTTGTGTTCAAGCGCTTATCACCCAGAGAGCCAAGGAACCATTGAGCGTTTCTATAGAACACTGAAGTCTATGCTGCGCACCTACTGCCTTGAGTTTGACAGGGACTGGGATGAAGGGGTCCATCTTCTCCTCTTTGCTGCTCGCGAGGTAGTACAAGAATCCCTCGGCTTTAGTCCGGCCGAGCTGGTGTTTGCACATACTGTGAGAGGGCCCCTTAGACTTTTGCAGGAGAAGTGGCTGGGTGATAGCAAACCTCAAAATCTGCTTGACTATGTATCAAAGTTTCGTTTCAAACTTCATCGTGCTTGTGAATTGGCAAAGCAAAATATGACTGTTGCACAAGGCAAAATGAAGAGATGGTTTGACCAAGATGCAAAAAGCAGGAGTTTTAGCCCTGGTGATAAAGTACTAGTTTTATTACCTATTCCTAGCTCTCCTCTGCAGGCGTGTTATAGTGGCCCTTACCAAGGCAAAAAGAAAGTGGGTGATCGAGACTACATTATTGACACCCCTGACCGTCGACGGCATAGTAGGCTGTGTCATATTAATATGTTAAAGCCTTATTTTGACAGGGAGTCTCAGTCCATTTCTACCCCCTCGGATGGTTCAGAAGTCAGTGTGACAACGGAGCTGTCCAGTGTAGCAGCTACTGATGTGAATAAGGTAACTCTGGCACTGTCCAGTAATGCCAGCGTTCCTCCCCCAGAATCTCAGGATGACCAAGATGATATTGTAGGTATATCCACTGATGTAACTCATGGGTGACTAAAAAACTCAGAACTGCTTTCTAATCTTCATGATTGTCTTCCAAATTTGGTTCAGTCTCAGCGTGAGGATGTTATCAGTTTAATTGGCTCTAATTTAACTCTCTTTTCAGATGTGCCTACTCGCACGCATGTGGTTCAGCATGACATTGATGTTGGTAATTCTCCGCCAATCAAACAACATGCCTACCGTGTTAATCCTGAAAAAAGGCTTCGTCTCCAAAAACAAGTGAACTACATGTTGGAAAATGGCATAGCTGTGCCTAGCACAAGTGCTTGGAGCTCACCCTGTCTTTTGGCTACAAAATCTGAGGGCTCCGATCGGTTTTGCACCGTTTATCGAAAAGTGAATGGGGTCACAAAACCTGATTGCTACCCTCTGCCTAGAATAGATGATTGTGTTGATAATGTTGGCCGTGCCAAGCATGTCACAAAACTCAACCTACTAAAGGGTTATTGGCAGGTGCCGTTAACACCTAGGGCTCAATCTATATCTGCCTTTGTGACCCCTGACGCTTTCCTAGAATACACCGTAATGCCATTTGGAGTTCGAAATGCTCCAGCAACGTTCCAACGTTTAGTCAATATGGTTCTGTCGGGTTTATCGGGCTGCGAGGCTTATTTGGATGACATTGTTGTTTATTCTAGAACATGGGAGGAACACATTGAACAGCTGCATGCAGTGTTTGGCAGATTGAGTGAGGCCAATGTCACTCTGAATCTTGCCAAGTGTGTGTTTGGGCAGGCTACAGTGACATACCTCGGCAAAATTGTGGGTCGAGGTCAAGTTAAGCCTGTCCATTCTAAAGTGGAAGCAATCCTCTCATTTCCGCCTCCTGTAACCCGCCGTGGTCTAAGGCGGTACTTAGGAATGGCAGGATACTATAGAAGTTTTTGTAAGAACTTCTCTGCTGTCGCAGCCCCACATTACAAATGGTCTATGAGCTGTCAGCATTCTTTTGATGGTATAAAAGCCTTGTTAACTAATGCTCCAGTTCTTGCTGCACTTGCGTTCGAGCGGCCATTTAAACTCGCTGTGGATGCAAGTGATGCGGGGGCGGGGGCGGTCCTACTTCAAGATGGGGATGATGGGATTGAGCATCCAGTCTCGTATTACTCAAAAAAATTCAATCGGCATCAACGCGTGTATTCCACAGTGGAGAAAGAAGCATTTGCGCTTATTTTGGCCCTAAAGCATTTTGAGGTTTATGTAGGCTCTTCTAATGAACCTACGCTCATATATACTGATCATAACCCTCTTGTGTTTTTAAACCAGATGCGGAACACAACCCAAAGGTTAATGAGATGGTCAATATTCTTGCAGTGTTTTAATATGGAGGTCAAGCATGTCCGTGGCAAGGATAATGTCCTGGCCGACACATTGTCACGCTCTTTTTCTGATGACTGAATGAGCTGGAGTTGCACTCCCGGTATTCATCATCATAGGGTGGGGGTGTTGCGTGTGGCCATGATATTATTCATTCACTCATTCAGATGTTCATCCAATCACTGTGCTGTGCCTAAACCCTCATGTCTTTCCTTTCTCATCAGGCTGACACACCTGTAGCAGATCCAAAATTGCTACCGCCCAATTGCCAGCCTGCTATACAAGCCAGGAAAGTCAGTTGCTCTGGTGGACACAGACCCAGCAACACCTTGACCCCCACGTGATGGTTTATTAAATATGTTTCCTTTTTGGTAGCTTTAATTTAGCTGTTATTTTATTTTAGCCTGGAGATGGCCGGCAGTCCTACTTTTCGCTTTAGTTTTTAGTTTATAATTTGGTTTTGTTTGGTAGGGAGGGGGGGCCAGCTTCGACGTCCCTATAGGGGGTGGCCTGGTCCCCCCCCATTTTGCTGAGTTTGGTCGGCATCTCCAGGTTTATTTTGGTTGACGGCTTCTTTATTTGGTAACGTATTCAGATTACATTTTAGTTATGGTTTCACTTCAGAATGTTATTTCTTTGTGAGGGAAGTAGTTATTAAAACCCGTTTAAACTTTCTAGTTTCTAGTGTCCTTCTTTTATGTTGAGGCCTCCAATTTGAGCCACTGATTAATTTGTTTAATTGTTTGGAGACCGTAACAAGGGCATGGATGAGCAGGGCTCTTCTTCTAGCCTCAGGCCAGGCATTGCAGGTAGCATGGATGGCTAACAGGTAATCTTCAAATATTTTCCTCCAAGTAATGAATGGTGGCTCTCCCCTGCAGGGCACGAACGGTGCAGGCATGGGTATAGACATTGTCGCCAATTTGTTGTGTTCATAGGAGGCTAAAGTAGAATCATCACGGGAGACCGGACTGCTATTCATAGGCTACTTTATTAGCCAAACTCACACACCTTTTCATCATACATGCATACTCTACTTCTTCTCTTCTCACCGTGCACCCCAGCAATACCATGCCACCTAGTGGCGGACACAACAGATAGGATAGAGCTGCAGAAATAGTTGAACATGATGACACAGAAAAATGTGTGCCAAAAAGAGGAGCTGTGTCTGTTGTTTGGAGTTTTTTTTGGTTACAAAAAAATCCAACGTTGACCAAACAACTATTTTATGCAAATGTTGTCGGGCTACAGTTGTCGCCAGAGGAGAGCCAATACGAGCAATTTGCTACATCACCTAAGCTGCAAGCATGCCTTAGAATACCAAGAATGCATGAAGTTAAAGACAGCTAAAACGCCCTCGATATCAGCAGCAGGTAACACGGGGGGTAACACCCCTCTCAACTGGTAGAATATGTTGTGGACACCTGATTATGCATGAAAAAAAACAAAAAAAATAGCGGCTGTTATGACTAGCATTGTGTGTGTGGGGGTTGCTGTTCTTCTCCCTACTCTATTTTTAGGCAAATTAGGATGTGCCATCACCTGGCGACGTTTGGAGGACTGTGCTGTTCCTGGATCCCGATTGGCTGCATGGAAGTCCGCACCTGCTATATAAAGAGCCAAGATGGCATCGCTCAGGACGGCAGGCAACAGACATCCTCATCTCCCTTGTCTCCCAACTGGCCACACATTTTTATTCTTAGTTGTTTAGTCTTTGGTGTTAACTCTGAGTAGAGGTGGACTGCCAGTTTTGGTTAAAACTATTTTCTCCTGTTTATTTTTTTTAGGGAGGTAAGTAATTGTAATTTGGTTTACCTGAGTTATTAGGTTATCTGTCCACTGTTAACATTGTTTTGTTTGTTATTTTGGCGTAGGTCCACCTCGAAGTCGATTTACTGTTGGTAAATTTCATCATTGTAAAGTGATTTTTCTCAATCAACCATTCTTGTCCTGGTGGCTACTCGGGGAAGATGGAGCCTTTTTCATGCTGTGTCTCAGCCCCCCCTAGACTGGGCATAACACTGTCATGTACCGTGAAACCGTCAGAATTTAGAAAAATATTGTGATATGAATTTTCGGTCATACCGCCCAGCACTAGCCAGAACGCATCTATAAGTAAACGGAAGCACACGATAAGGCGAGAGAGAGCCACCTCTCCAGAGAGGGATGTGGTCAGAAACAGCTCAGGATTATTTAAAGGTACAGATACAGAAACAGCCTGTTCTCCACAGAGCTCAATACAACAACATTTAACTGGCTGGAATTCAGGACCAGGGCTGAGTTTGGGGTAATACACATTGAATACAATATTGGGATATGAGACCTGTATAAAATTGCCAAAAAAGTGTATAATAAGGGATCTTTAAAGCTTGTCATAATGGAAATGTGATGTCACCATTACAGACAACCAATAGTTGGCTCTCTCAGCACCAAACAGGAAGTAGCAAACGTGGCGAAGATGCCGAAGTTGAGGAGGTTTGTTTGGACCATACATAAAGAGGAAAAACAGTGGTTGGTTACCGCCAAAAGCTGTATCTCTTCATGTGACTGATTCCTGCGGCAAGTTATTAGTGCTCAAAACACATATTTATTACTAGCCAAATTGCATAGCAAAAGTATGGAACAAACACAACAGGACTTCCAGTCACTCCCCAAGTAAGCCTTCACAATAAAAGCATATAGGTGATATAACACTGGTTACACCTAGGCTGACCAAATGTCCTCTTTTCCTCGGACATGTCCACTTTTTAAGTCCGGGTGGTTTTTATTAATTGATGTTAATGTCCAGTTTTCTTCTCTGTGTGTGCGCCACATTTCCAAGAGGTGCATGATGGGAAATAACCTCAGGAGAATCTAGTTATAGTCTTGTAATTAGTGACCCTGTAAACTTCCCACTCTTTTCAGAGTTTTGTCTTTGACGAGTCTGTGACTGAAAACTCTTCTCAAAGTCTTAAGATGTGAGAGGGTGTCAGATGGCAGTCTTTTAAAAGTTTTATCAAAATTTTATCAAAGTCCTCTCGTGTATGGGAGGTATGAGATGATAATGTTTGTCACAACAAAAGACCCCTTTCACACTACACTTAGTCTTTCTATTTGTAGTATCCATCTGTTTGTTAAGCCTTTGCCACTACAGGGGCAATGCCTCAAGTCATGAGAAGACCTGTGATGTTACACTTCAAAGTTTTATAGATGGTTAAGTTTCTACCTGTTTGAGTCCTCTCTTCCACCTGTGCTCCTCCAGTAATTCTTCAAGAGAGGGGAAATGCATATTATTCACTGTCAAAATCATTGGTGGAGTAAATTAATACACAAATAAGAAAACTAATTTCAAGCAATATACATAGATGAGAAATATGTAATGTGTCAGAGTTGCCAATAGGCGTTGCTCTTCGCTAAGAAGACATGGAAGCTAGTGGAAGGCCAGACACCTGCTACCCTTGCTTTGAGTCAGCCAGTTGCAGAGGCATATTAATTAACACACCCAGCAGGGGATCTGCAGTCCATTAGACACATGTGGACTGGCTTACTTACTCTGTAAAACCAAAAATTAAAGGGTACTGATAACAACTGTGTGTACAGTACATTTATAGTTACAAAAGAAAAATGAAGAGGATTTGAAATTATGTTGACTTCCATTTACTTACCCCTTCTGTAAATTCCACACCCATGATTTTGCTGCCTATCAGAAGGAGCTCCAGTTCCTGTTTGTGCCTCCTCAAGTACCATGCAGCTTCCTGAGAACACAAATTCACAAACAGTGGATTGAAAGGTGTATAAGAGGAAAATAACTGCAGAAGGGAGAGAAATAAATGGTACCATAATATAGTGTTCCACATCCATGCCAATGTTTTAGAAGACAATCCCTTTATTGGGCTGAGAAAACTATTTAACAATGCAATTGTCATATGGAATATGGAAATATGGAATCAAAATGAATTAAAGGTTTAAGATTTACCATTCATGTATCAAAGCTCATCACCGTAATGTTTCAGTCTTACCAAAATGAGTTTCTGTTTCCCTCTCCTCACCTCACTGCCAGGCTTAATGGAGTGTGATGACCTCTCTCTTACTTTGTGTCCTCTCATTGGGACGGCTGTAGTAGACTTCCTGGACTGGAGTAAAAACTTCAATGGGAAGCAAAAATCTAATCCTGTTTCACAGTAGATTGCCTTAGATCATACAGAATTAAGGTGGATTACCACAAGACAATGACAGAATATTTGTTAAATTTTGCAGCCAATGCTGACATTGATATATGAAGGCAGGGCTGGCTATCTTGAGGAACTAAAAAAGACTTAACTGAGCCCAGTGTTGGAAATTGAATTCCACTTCCACAAACTTTTTGAATCCTACCTTTATAAAATCATATTCATTAATTTGTAACTGAACAGACATACACATTTTAACTTTAAATGTGGTTATTAAAACACCTGGCTATCGTGATTACAAAGCTCTGAGAGCGTAGTCTGGCCAAGCTGCCTTGTAAACCAAGTTCTTAGAGGACGGGCTTAACCGCGTCTATCAAATACCTGCGTGCTACTGAATGAAGCTTCTTATGTATGCGTAGCGACGAAAAGATGCGACGAAAGATGCCGCTGCTCTATGTTTGTCGGGAGTTAAAGAAGAAGAAGAATTCCTTTATTAGTCCCTCAATGAGAGAAATTTCAATTTACACTGTTAGGAATTTTTTTTTTTTTTTTTTCCAGTTGCACATTACACACAAGTTATGAAACACACATGCATTGGAGGAGAGGTGTCACAGTGAGGGGGCTGCCCCATATCCAGGCGCCCCGAGCAGTTGGGTGTTCTGTGCCTTGCTCAAGGGCACCTCGGCAGTGCCCAGGAGGAAGAACGGGCACCTCTCCAGCTTCCAGTCAACACTCCACACATGGTCCGACCTGGACTTGAACTGACAACCCTCCGACTCCCAGCCCAAGTCACTACAGACTGAGCTACTACTGCCCCCTAAATAGGTTTCCAGTCGCAGAACTAGTGCATCATTGCCTTAAACACACCTCAATCAAGCCATTGTAAATGCTAGCTTTTCATTAGCCCCCATTCCTGGGGAAATTTGCAATTGAAAAAATAGGCAACTTGGCCAGACTGACTTGGTCACAAAATTTTGTGCAGCGTCACGTCAAGTATGGGTGGACCAAGGCTATAAAGCACTATGACTACAACATACAGTATATAGTGAGCGGAACATATTACTATGAACAACTGAAGGCACAACTGCTCTCTGGTGGACAAAACTAATGGGGCTTTGCCACTGGCATCCTCTTACCTCTACTCAACTTGACTCAACTCACAACTGTTTTTTCACATTTTCCATTCGGTGATGGTACCTGGTATCAGGTACTTTTTTCTGGGGAACGCCATCAACAATATATCCCAACACTACAAATTCTAAATTTGCCTCACAGGATTTTACAATCTGTACAGGATATTGCACTGATATGACTGTCCTTTACAAATACCCCTTGCATTGACTAAGGAAAAATTTCCCCAAAAAATCCTTTGAACAGGGAAAAAGAAATGGCTGACCACTGATTGGCCAGGGAGTGAAATGCAGGGGGACTATTGTATCCGGGATTGTCTCCTTGATGTGAGATATGACTACCCTCTCAAAGCAGTTCATTACTGTTGAAGTGAGTGTGATGGGGCAATAGTAGTTCAAACAGGTGATGTTGTTTTTCTTTGGGAGGGGTACTATTGTGGTGGACTTGAGCATGTTGGCATGTTGGCACCGATGACTGGGAGAGTGACGGATTGAAAATGTGTGCAAGAACCTCAGTCGGCTCTGAGGAGCAGGCCTTCAAAGCATGGCTGGGGATGTTGTTGGGGCCAGCTGCTTTTCATAGGTTAGTCCTCCTCAGAGCCTTGAGTACCTCAGCTGTAGTCACAGTGAGTGAAGTGTTCTCTGCTACCTCTGTTGTTGGGGTCCCTCTGAGTTGGTCGGTGTTGGGGATGTCAAAGCCTATTGTCAATGCATGTACTGATGTAGCTGGTGACATTGAGCCAATAATTGACATGTATTGATCCAAATTTCATCATTTGCCATGTAAAGGATTAATAGCATTATTAGAGCTCGAAATTGAGATCAGTGTCTCAAGGAAACGTGTGGCCTGGAGGTGCAGGTGGTTTTCTGGGCAGAATGCCCAAGCAGGTACACAGCCCTACAGTGGACAATACACCCAGAAGATGATGCTAAGGTCACTAGGGTGCACACAGCTGGCGTGTGTGATGGAGGTGTACAACAAGCTGAAAAAATAGAAAAACAATAAGATGATATGATCAATCATATCATTGTTTGATTGGATCAAAGGGAAAGTCACATGAGGGTAAGGGGTGTATTCTGGGGTCAACAGATATGTAAGGGGATGACACAAAGGGCAGAATTTCATCTCCCCCGTAGTGGCTCATGGTGCTTCTTGTATTTTTTACAACAAACACCATTTTTTGGTTATGAAGATCAGCTGGCATCGCTTCTTCTTTGTTTCTGGAGTCTTTTTATTTTTAACAGCTAATTGTCAGTTGCTTGGGTGAACTTCATTCAAACTGACAATTTAAAGAGTCCAAGGCGCAATTCCATTTGTCTTCCCTCAACACCAGCACTTGGTTTCAAGTGCCCTCCAAAGGTAGACACCCCTACAGGATTAAGTGAGAAGTGTTAGGGTAGAAATCTTACCCTACAAAGTAGGACAGCACTTAGCGTAGCGACGCTGTTCACTTACATCATGCCATGCGCCGAAGTTGGTGCATACGTCATACGGAGCGTTTAACAACATGAGAGGCTCTCATAGCTCTCCCGGTAGATTTGTGCACATCGAAATATAGCAATTTTATTATACTTGTGTTTTAAAACAACGGTACATAAATCGACTGTACTTATAGCGAACAAATATATCCTGAAATATTTTCCTTTTAAATGCATGTTGTTATGTATTCCTGCAAGGGAACAGTTTTTTTCACCTGTTGGGTAGGGGCGGTGCTGTTTCCCTGTGTGCCTGGAGATTCTCTACTTTTTGCCTTCCAAGTCACCTCCCCACCAGGTGCATATGGTTGGGCCTGATTTCCTTGGAGGGTATTTAGGGAGAGGACTCCAGAGCCGCCAGTCTCTCTTTCCCCCCTCGTCGTGATGACAGCTGCCTGCCGTTGGTTTTAGTTGTTTTGGTTTGTTTGCACATTTTCCACGAAACAGCCCATACTTCACTACACATAGTTAGATACACTTATACTGAGGGTTAGTTTCCTTTGTGATTTAGGCCTTTATTTTAATAAACCTTTTGAAATAGTTTACTGTGTGGTCTCCCTCTTGTTATAGTCTGCCATTGAGGCAGGTGGATGTAACAAATGGGGGCTCGTCCGGGATCTTGCAAGGTTATCAGTACCTTACTAATGCCCGTGGATTTGTTAGCTCAATACTCTTGTTGGGAGACTCACAGTGTTTAGTTACATTGTTTAATTGGTTAATAATTGGATGATCTTGGGTCAGACTCAGTCTTGGTTATTGATTGGTCTGTTTGATTTGCTTGATTTAACGCTGATTTGTTTGGCTTGCAGCAAGGAGGGAGGATTGGTGGCCGCCTTCTTTTGGTAGTGGGGACCTGGTTACCGATTATGATCCTCAGCTGGATGGTGAGTAACTTGGGGTACTGTTGTCACCTTCTGTTTATGAAGCATGGGGTTTAGACACCATGAACTACGTGAAAACCCTGTGGTAGGAGTAGAAGCGCTTAATGCTTGATTTTTTTTTGTTTGTTGTTTTAGTTTGTTGTTTTTGGTGTGCTGTAAGCCGGGGCACTACTCAGTAGTGCCATTAGGGTGCTGTTGGTAGTTAAGCTGCTGTGAGTGCACTGAAGAGTAAGTTGTGGTTAGCTAGGGATCCTTTGCTGAGTTAGATGCGGGGCAGCTCTTTAGCTTCATCTTCTATTTAAAGCTACTCACCGTTCTATGTTGGGGTATTGTAATCGATAACCGGGTTTGGCAATATTGTTTTGATGTGAGGGCCTGGTAAATTATAGTGTTTTGGGTGTTGCGTTGTGATCTGGGTGGCCTGGTGATTGCTGCGTTTTGGTTGCTGGTCCAACATTTGTAACTTTAAAGGTTTTGGTAAAAGAAAAAAATGGATCCTGTGAAGGAATTTGTGGCAGCCCCATCAGTTGATTTGTTAGAGCAGTTAAAGGTTGATGATCTGTGGCGAGTTGCTGAGCATTATGAACTGAGCATTGATGCCACTCCAGGTTGTGCTAAGAAAAGAGAAGTCCTTGCTGCTATACAGGCTGGGCTAGTGGCTGAGGGAATTTTAAAAGAGGATGACACGTCCCCGCCCACTTCTGATGAAGGTATGGTTGGTGAAACGGGTATGAGCGTTGGGTTATCATTTGCAGAGCAAAAGGAGCTGTTAGTGATGCAGATACAACTGCAGGATCTTCGGACTCGAGAGCGTCAGCTAGAAAGAGATGCCCTGGAGTTAGAGAGAACCCACCAGGATAGACGCTCTGCTGATGAGGGGTCTGATGGTAGGTGCAGAGACAATTTAGGAGACATGGTTCGACTTTTACCAAAGTTTAACGAAAGAGATCCTGATGTGTTTTTTTCATTATTTGAAAGTCTTGCTGATGAGAGAAATTGGTCTGATGCGGATTGCACTGCACTCATTCAGAGTGTTCTTCCGCCTAAAGCTCATGAGGCCTATCTAGCTAGCCTATCTATCTAGGAAGTCTTATGATAAAGTTAAGTCTGCTATACTTCTAACTTATGAGCTGTGCACTGAAGCATACCGGTTGTGCTTCAGAAACTGGCAAAAAACTGAAAAACAGATTATGTGGAAGTAGCGAGAGAGCTGGTAAGTCACTTTAAACGTTGGCGTGAGGCCGCAGGGGTTAAGACGCTGGATGACCTGTGTGACATTTTGTTGCTCGAACAACTCAAAACCATCGCACCTGAACGCATCATAAAAACTGCCCTTGAAGCTGCAAAGTGGGCAGACGAGTTTGTTTTGACTAACAGGGGTCAAGTTGGTGAGTTTCGGGGCCGTGGTGGTCATGGGTATAGAGCTGATCAGAACGGAGGCCACCAGTGTCCTTACTGTGCTAGGTTTCCTAGTGGGAGTTCCAGGGGCCCACCACCTCATACAAAAAAAATGAGCGTGTTAGTCCAAGTAAGGTTGTTTCTGACTCTACTTGTAACTATTGTTTAGAAAGGGACACTGGAAGAAGGACTGCCCTATGCTTAAAGGTAGAAGGTATACTGGTATGGGGATATCTGCTGCTTGCCCTCAGGCCATGTCAGTATATGTCAGTGAGGGACAGGGGACTGTGGGCCCAGATGAGGAGATGTATAAGGTGAAACCGTCAATGATGGTGACTGCACTACCAACTCTTTCTGGGAGCAGTGAACCTTCAGATGCTCCACTGAGCCCTGACTCCACAGTTCCAGATAAGGTATCTCCTGTCTACAGACACTTCATCACGACAGGTTTTGTTTCATTGGTGGGTAGTCCACAGAAAGTACCTGTGAAGATACTGCGTGATACAGGGGGTTCAGTGTCTTTTATTCTGGACTTGGTGTTGGCCTTTTCTGAGCAGTCGAGCCTTGGGAAAAGCGTATTGATCAGAGACATGGGAATGCACAAGTGGCCAGTCCCTTTCCATAGGATCCGGCTTGACTCTGAACTGGTTAGGGGGGAGGTGGCTGTGGCCCTTAGGCCAACCCTGCCGGTGGAGGGTGGGTTTATCATTTTAGGTAATGACCTGGCTGGCGTAAAGGTGTGGGGAGGGGTTTCAACTCCACCTCCCATAGTAATGTCGGGGCCAATGGTTTCCTCGGGTCCCGACAGTTGTGAAAATGAGTTTCCGGGAGTGTTTACTGCCTGTGCGGTGACTCGCTCCATGGGGCGATCTGAACCTGAGGGGGGGACTACAGAGTGTGTTAAACAAAGTACTGTTCAACTAATTGATCTGCCTCTTTCCCTGTGCAAGAGTGAGCTGATCGCTGCCCAGCAGGAAGACCCTGGGCTGCAGTCATTATTTGGTGAGGTCAAGTCCACCAAAGAGGTGGAGAGCTTGGCACATGGGTATTTTGTATTGGATGGAGTACTGGTTCGTAAATGGCTTCCTCATGATGACTGTTCTGTAAGCGACCCAGCGTTCCAGGTAGTTGTTCCTGCAAAGTTCAGGGATGTGGTTTTGGAGACAGCACATGGTGATGTAGCGGGACACATGGGGGTTAAAAAGACCTGTGATAGGTTGCTACGTTATTTCTTCTGGCCAGGGCTGAGGAAGGAGGTTACTAGGTTTATCAAGACCTGTCACATCTGCCAGCTTACTGGTAAACCTACCCAGACTATTAAACCTGTACCTCTTTACCCCATTCCTACAGAGAGTGAGCTGTTCGAGCATCTCATTATCGACTGTGTGAGACCGCTCCCTCCATTGAAGTCGGGGTGCACCTACCTGTTAACGGTAATCTGTCAGACCACTCGGTACCCAGCAATGTATCCACTACGCTTCATCACCACACGGTGTATTGTGAAAGCTTAGTCACAGTTTATCTCTATTTTTGGTATTCCTAGGGTCATACAGAGTGACCAGGGGTCCAAATTCACATCTCAAATGTTTGCCCAGGTTCTACGTCAGTTAAAGGTGAAGCACAACAAAGCTAGCACTTATCATGCTCAGAGCCAGGGAGCACTCGAGAGGTTCCATCAAACCCTTAAGTCGCTGCTGCGTGCTTACTGTACTGAACTTACAGGGGACCGGCAGGAGGGACTACCTTGGCTTACGGTGGCTGCTAGAGAAGTATTACAGGAGAGTACAGGGTTTAGTCCCAGTGAATTGGTGTTTGGGCATAAAGTGAGGGGTCCCCTGGCAGTTTTGAGGGATGGCATAAAGTCTGCAACACCACCTGTAAATCTCATTGACTATGTGAATGGTTTTTACCGTAGGTTGCATCTGGCGGTTAAGATGGTGGGTGAACATCTGAAAGCCATCCAGAGCAAGATGAAGCGATATTATGACCACAGAGCAGAGCCTCGAATGTTCTGTCCTGGAGACCAGGTTTTGGCATTGTTGCCCATCCCTGCGTCACCGTTCCAGGCCAGGTTCACTGGACCATACACAGTGGTCCGACAGGTCTCTGAACAGAACTATTTGATAAATACTCCGGACCAGAAAAAGTCAACTCAATTGTGTCATGTGAACTTGCTAAAAGCTTACTATGCTTGAGCATCTAACTTAGCGGATTTAAGTGGTCTAGTGGGCCATTTGCCAGATGAACCAGGAAGAGAGTTGTCCAAGCTGATAGCCGCTTTTCCCTCCCTGTTTTCTGACACTCCTTCTTGTACTCATTTAGTGCAGCACTACATTGACGTTGGCGAGGCGGAGCCAATTCGCCAGAGGTTCTACAGGGTCCCACTGGAGAAGCGCCGCCGCCTGGATGCCGAGGTGCACTATATGATCGACAACGGGTTGGCGGTGCCTTCTAACTCCAGCTGGGCCTCTCCATGTATACTGGTAGGGAAATCAGATGAGACGGACAGGTTTTGCACAGAATAATAGAAAAGTGAATGCTGTGACCAAACCCGATTCCTTTCCCTTACCTCGGATGGAAGACTGTGTGGATGCAGTGGGATCTGCCAGGTTTGTGAGTAAGTTTGATCTGCTAAAAGGCTACTGGCAGATCCCACTGACTCCCCGTGCCCAAGAGATATCTGCATTCATCACACCATCTGGTCTTTATTCCTATAAGGTGATGAGTTTTGAGTTACGGAATGTGCCAGCGCCTGATGAATCGGGTAGTAGCTGGGCTGGAGGGTGTTGCCGTCTACTTAGATGATGTCTCCACTGACCAACCTAATACAGCAGAAGATAAAGTTTGGTCTTCTGCATGTCAGCAGGCTTTCGATCAAGTGAAAATGCTGCTGAGTACAGCTCCTGTCCTGGTGGCGCCAAAACTAGATCAGCCATTTAAGTTACAAGTAGATGCTAGCCAGGTTGGGGCTGGGGGTGTCCTTATGCAGACGGATTGTGACGGGGTGGACAGGCCAGGCAGTTACTTTTCCAGGAAGTGTAACCATCATCAGTTAAACTATTCAACAATAGAGAAAGAAGCCTTAGCCCTCATGTGGTCTCTGCAGCATTTTGATGTGTATGTGGGAGGGGGAGTCCATTCAGTGGTCGTCTATTCAGACCACAATCCCCTAACCTTTCTTCACTCCCTGCAGAGTCCCAGTCAGCGGCTGATGAGGTGGACGCTCTTTCTTCAGCCGTACAACCTGAGTATCCGGCACATACGTGGTGTGGACAACGTCATAGCAGATGCGTTGTCCCGTGTGCCAGAGGGGTCTGAGTAAGCCTGCTTCCCCGCACCCTACATTCCTTTGCAGTATTCCATCTAACCTTGTCTTTTCTCCTTAAGGATGCTCTCCGGGTACCAGGAGTTGCTGGGGGGGGTTTAAGGTGTGTGTGGGGGGGGTGGATTAGCAGGGTGGAACATGACACCAGTTGACCTTGATTCTTTGTACCTATTTTCTAAGGTTGCTTATCTACTGGTAACCATATCCAACCTAAAGTTACCAAATTGTAGTGATAAATGTAAATAGTGGGTCACCCTTATTAGAGTTTTTCTTTATGGTGTATTGGCAATGTTGTAAGCCTTTTGTGTCGTTATTATTATTATTAGGGCCCGAGCGGACTGTGAAACAGATCCGCAAGGGCCTGTTCACACGTTGCACGCAAAATGGTTGAATGGCGCCCCCTACAAAGTTGAAAAATCCCCATAGGGAAAGTCGCCAACTTTGGCGTACCTCAACGAAAATCAGTACACATGTTAAGCAAACCCAGACAAACAAAATTGTCTCTTGGCAGGAAGCTGAATTTCCAACAGGAAGTCGGACATTTTGAATTTTTGATTTTCTCATGAAAACGAACTCGTACTAGGGATTTCTAGGTGATGAGTGCTAGGGCTCACGAATCTTTGGCGAATTCACCGTCTAAATTCGAATGACTCTCACATTCACATACTCGATCCTAGCAGCTTCAAATTTTCAGAGCATGACGGGGGCTCCACAGCGCCACCCTTTACATTTACATGTACTGGTACCACATAGTTGACTCTATCAACTTCATTCCACTTCTAAAATGTCTAGAACAAGTTGGTGAAGCTCCACAATGAACGCCGTGAGACTACGAGTAATGGTGTTTGTGTGGCGGCGCCGCATCTTTCGATTTTTCGCCAAGCAAATACGTGTGACTTTTAGACAGCTTCAGTAAAGTCGTATGATCATGAAATTTGACACACAGGTCAAGGGTGGCGACCTCTAACATCTAATGGGGGCCACGCCAGTGGGCGGGGCAAAATGGCTCCATAGCGCCCCCTTGAAATCTTCAAAAAACCCTCCCCATAGGGGTTTTTATGGAGTTGTAGGATGAAAATCGGTACACGTGCAAGTTGACCAGATGCACAAATAAGTCTCTTGCACCAATTGTCTATTCTAAACAAGAAGTCAGCCAGTTTGTTTCCACTCATCATTTTGGTGCCTCCAAATACCTTTGGCTTTTTGATGGCTTTAATAAACTCATATCATCATGAAACTTGATACACAGGTCGAGGGTGGCGACCTCTAACATTTGATGCAGACCATGCCTACAGGCGGGGCAAAATGGCTCCATAACTCCCCCTAAATTGTTGAAAAATTCCCATAGGGAAAGTTGATGTTTTTTGTACCTGAACAAAAATCGGTACAGATGTTAAGCATACCCAGTGGAAAAAAAATTTGTCTCTTGGCACGAAGCTGAAATTCCAAAAGGAAGTCGGCCATTTTGAATTTTTGATTTTCTGATGAAAACGAACTCGTCCTAGGGATTTTGTCCGATCGAAATGAAATTTGGTACACTTCATCTCCAGACCTAGCTGAGCAAAAGTCAAAGGGCGTGGCTGCTAGGGCTTGAGAAACTTTGGCGAATTTGCCGTCCAAATTTGAACGACTCTCACGTTCACATACTCGATCCGAGCAGCTTAAAATTTTCTGAGCATGACGGGCACTCAGCCCTGAACGTGCTAATATATTAATGTCATGCATTACTCATGGCGCCCCCCAGTGGTAATAGGAAGTGGCCAGTTTTTTGGCTTTTGATGGCTTCAATAAACGCGTATCATCATGAAAGTTGATACACAGGTGACCTCTAGCATCTGATGGGGGTTACGCCCACGGGCGGGGCAAAGTGGCTCTACAGGGAAGAGCCAGGGAATTGTCCTTGATGATGTTTTTTGCCCTTTTAAGGCAGCGGGAGATGTAAACGTCCATCAGGGAGGGGAGGGGGCAGCCGATGATTTTCTGTGCTGTCTTAACAACCCTCTGAAGCCCCTTCCTGTCTGCCATGGTGCAGCTGCCGTACCACACTGTGATGCAGTAGGTCAGCAGGCTCTCAATGGACGAGCGATAGAAGGTCAGCAGCAGGGTGGGGTCCAAGTTGTGTTTCTTGAGGACCCTCAGGAGGTGTAGCTGCTGCTGCGCCTTCTTGATGATCGCCTTGGTGTTGTCTGTCCAGGAGATGTTGGAGGAGATGAGGACGCAGAGGAACCGGATGGTGTGGACCCTCTCCACACACTCGCCGTTGACGTAGAGGGGGGCAAGTTCGGTGCTGAGCCCCCTAAAGTTGACAATGATCTCCTTCATTTTCTTGGTGTTCAGAGCCAGGTTGTTTTCTGAACACCAGGTTGCCAACTTCAGGACCTCCCCTCTGTAGGCTGTCTCGTCTCCTCCTGAGATGAGTCCTACCACTGTTGTGTCGTCGGTGAACTTCACGATGAGGTTGCTGTTGTGGGCCGGACAACAATCATGGGTGTAGAGACAGTACAGGAGGGGGCTCAGCACACAGCCCTGTGGGGAGCCGATGCTCAGTGTCCGCGTGGAGGAGAGGTGGGGGCCGAGTCTCACTGTCTGGGGCCGGTTGGTAAGGAAGTCCTTTATCCAGGCACATGTGAGAGGGGGGAAGCCGAGAGTGTCCAGTTTGGTAATAAGAATGTCTGGAATGATTGTATTAAAGGCAGAGCTGAAATCCACGAAGAGCATTCGGACATAGCCCTGTTGCTGCTCCAGATGTGACAGCGCGGAGTGGAGAGCTAAAGCGATGGCATCTTCAGTGGATCTGTTTGCACGCTATGCTAACTGGTAGGTGTCGAAGTCTGGGGGGAGACAGTCCTTGATGTGCTGGAGGACCAGCCTCTCGAAACACTTCATGATTATCGGAGTGAGGGCCACAGGACGATAATCATTTGGGCTCGTGGTGGGAGACTTCTTAGGTACTGGGATGATTGTGGCATGACCCCATCAACTTCATTCCATTCCTAAAACATCCACAACACATTGGTGAAACTACATTACGAACACCGTGAAGCTATGATAAACGGCGTCCGTATGGCGGCGCCGCGTCTTCTGATTTTTCGCCAAGAAAATACGTTTGGCTTTTTGATGGCTTTAAAAAAGTCGTATCATCATGAAATTTGATAGACAGGTCAAGGGTGACGACCTCTAACATCTGATGGGGGCCACGTCCATAAACGGTCAAAATGGCCCCATAGCGCCCCCTTGAAATTTTCAAAAACCCCTCCTCATAGGGGTTTTTATGGAGTTGGAACATGAAAATTAGTACACACGTGTAACTTGACCAGACGCACAAAAAAGTCTCTTGCGCCAACTGTCTATTCCAAACAGGAAGTCGGCCATTTTGTTTCAACTCTTCATTTTGGCGTGATTTTCCACATTGAACCATCAAATGGCCGTAACTCCTTTGTGTATTAATCGCTTGACGTTTTTTGCCCCATGCTCGCACTGCCATCCCCATCTGATGCCCGACCGCGTCATACTGCGAGGGCCCTACATAACCGCTTGCGGTTTTCTAGTTATTATTATTATTATTCCTGTACATCTGTTTTCCCAATTTTTGCCCCTTTCCCAACGTTAAAAAGTTGTATAAATTTGCACATTCCTGCGGCCCGCTCCGAAATTCGATATTTTGGGGGTGTTCGCACATGTTGCACGCAAAATGGCTGAATGGCGCCCCTACAAAGTTGAAAAATCCCCATAGCGAAAGTCGCCAACTTTGGCGTACCTGAACGAAAATTGGTACGCATGTTAAGCATACCAAGACGAACAAAATTGCCGGATAGCAAGCCATGCCTTCCCAAGCATTTCTTTCCTCACTATGCAAAGTTGAGGCATGGGTTGGGCCATGCTTCAAAAGGGGGAATGTGCCCACAGATAAATGAACTGTGGTTTACAAAGGGCTTTTCTGCCTATGCACAAAAGTACTGTCAGACTTGTGTAATATGTGCTACAAATAAGGCAGGAAGGCCTATTCAGATTGCACATTATGCAGCCCATCCACCTCCAACATGTTATGATGGATTTCATTGAATTATCTCCATCAGAAGGAAAGTCACACTGTCTGGTGATGGTAGACATGTGGTCAAAATGGGTTGAAGTTTTCCCCTCATCCAAGGAAACTGCCTCTGTGGTCGTAAAGGTGCTTCTGCAGGAGATTATTCCCAGTTGAGGCATACCAGCAAAGATTTCAAGCGACAATAGTCCTCACTTTGTTAACAGTGCCATCACTGGGGTAAGTCAATATTTGGGTATTGATCTGAAAACACACTGTGCATACCACCCGGCTTCAGGAGGTGCGGTGGAGAGAGAAAATGGTACCTTGCTCAAGCAAGCTAAGCTAGCAAAATGTTGCAAAGAGACAGGACTCCCCTGGACTAAAGCATTACCTTTAGACCTAATGTACATTAGAATGAGAAAACGGGGACGTAATAATCTCAGTCCTTATGAAGTCCTGTTCGCAACCCCCTGTGGGGGTGCATAGACCAAAGGATCTATTACCAACAACTACACTTTGTGAAGATGCTATGCTAACCTACTGTTCTAACCTCTCAAAATCTCTCTCTGACATAAGACAACAAGTGGGCGCGGCGCTCCCTGACCGAGCCAAAGGCCCCCTGCATCAGGTCCAGCCCGGGGACTACGTGGTCGTGAAAGACTTCAGGAGGAAAAGTTGGAAACACAGGCGCTGGCAAGGCCCGTTCCAGATTCTCCTTACAACGCACACAGCCGTGAAGGTTGCAGAAAGAGCACGTGGATCCACGCGTCCCAGTGCAAAAAGGTGCCAGCTCCAGCTGACCCACCACTGGGGGATCCACAATATCAGGAGGAGGTAAAGCGCTCCCCTGCTACATGTGGTGTGCCAAAACACCATCCGACGTAGTAGACCCCAGGCAGCAGATGTTGATGAGGGAAAACGATTACGATCGCCTTAGAGCTGAACTCATACTGAGGTACGCCAGCGTCTGACAGACGCACCACAAATCATAGTGCACGCCAAACCCGGTGCACATCGACACCAGCTACACTCAATTCATGGTCTTTAAGCCTCCAAAGACCACCACAAACTGAAGAAACACAGACAATATTCCCACATCTCACACCCATACCACACACACGCACACCCTACATCTGACGTGCCACTCACCAACTGAACAGAGGGTGAAAGGTTTTAATTATCGGGTTGCTTATTGCTACTTCTCTCCTGTCACTGGTCTTTATTATTTTGCTCATTAATAGGTTTAAATAAATATGGAAAGACCATGACCGTGGCATCACATAGGGCTCCTGGGTTTGCTTATTGTACTACCTCCCATTCTATTACTACCACACCACCTACAGGACTCGCAGCACACACACAGACACAGGCTCATTCATGACTATACTGCCACGCACTCCACCACATGGGCCCCTTCAACACAGGCGAAGCACGAATAATGGCACTCTTAGTCTTGATCCAGTCTCAAGTAATGCATGTTGGTCTGCGATGAAGCTGATGGCAATTAAACAAAACTGTAGCAATGGCTGTTATGTTTGTTCCCAGTTACCCTCTCACTCCTCGGTAACTATTCCTTATCCTCTTGACCCCTCGGAAACTATGGGCGCACTCCTAGCATTCCATGCGAAGCCCCAGGTACGACACGGTCCTGGTGATAGTTACACAGTGGTGGGAAATATGTCACGCCTCTTATCATTTCTTAATGTTTCGGTCTATGACTATACTGGTTTCTGCCTGCGCGTTTCAAACGTTATGTTTGCTTTGTTAAACCTGAGGCATACTCACCAGTAGCCACTATCAATCCAACCATTTTCAGGCCCTCCCTTTGCATTACTCGCCCTCCCAAACCTGGAGGTCAGTGTCATTTCCTGGGAACTTCCCTAAACTGCTTGGTGACAAGAAATAGTACATGTGGTGCAGAGGTGCCTGGGGATGACTGTCTGAATTCCAGAAACACTCCTTACATCTCTACTTTAAATATTTAACACTTGTTAAGGCCCGCACACTGCACAGTCTCTCCCAAATTCTGTTCTAACAACCCCACGCTCCTAGTTTCTTTGAGTGACGGAATCGGTTGCCTAAGACACCATGTTTGGGTCTGCGGCAAATATGTTTACAACTTCCTGCGTCCTAAATGGTGTGGAACCTGCCACCTGGCGAAATTAATGCCCGCCGTTCGTGCCCTGGATAGTCTTACCCACCATTACCATAACTGTTATGATGATATGTATAACTCTTACAAAGACGCTGCTTAGATGACACACCTCAACGCGTCCGCATTTCTGGAGGCATTAAGTTTCTCAGGGGCCTCCTTCCATGGTATGGTTCTGTTAATAATGCTCATGAAATAGACCAACTAGCCGTGGACCTTGAGAACCTCACTTCTCTAGTTACAGATGGCTTTGACACACTGACAAATACGTTACAAGCTGTGGCAAATATGGCTACTCAATCTCGCCTCGCTCTAGATCAAGTTTTAGCTGCACAAGGAGGTGTCTGCCATATCATTAGAGAAGAGTGTTGCACTTACATCCCATCATTCAGAGACAATATGACATATATCCGCGACCATTTGAACTCTCTCCTCATCAGGATGACTGCCAAGGACACTGTCCCTTCTACTGGTTTAAATTTTTTCAGTTGGTTGACCACTGGACCCCTGTGGGCACAGCTCCTGAAGTTATTGTCCCCATTACTGCCTATTATCCTTATGGTTTTCCTCTTTTCTTGTTGTATTGTTCCCTGTTTAAAGCGCATGATCAGTAATGTAACCTCAACTACTATGGTGAAATATACTCAACTCCGGGAGTTTACTCACTCAGTTTTACTCACCAGCAGATATCCGACCTGCAGAGGGACAACACCGAGCTCCGCTCCACGCTGACAGCCCTCACTTCGGAGGTAAATATCCTTAAAAAAGAGAATAAATCTCTTCTGGAGACCGTCCTTGACATCCAGACGAGGACAACCATTCATAGTCTGCTCTTGTCGGTTAGCGTATGCTGACCCCCCTCATAAATTTCAGTTGTTCCAGAAAATATTCATTCTCTCTGTGCCTTTATTATGACCCCTAACTTGTTTTCTCTTCTCATATACCACAGTTGAATAATCATCTCTTCATCAAGGAATGATGGATCCAAGGACTCCAAGGCTGGGTGCATGCACAAGGGGATCACTTTTCCTCTGGTCCCTAGCGTCGCTCTACGATTCAGTGAGGCCTGCCAAGCTGTGGCCCCTCCCCCTGGGCGGGGGGGGGGGGGGGTGGACGTGCCCGATGTCTCTCCTTTTGGGCCCTAGGGCTTCTGGGCCTTCGCTGTTTTCCGGGGGCCGGGGGGCGGTCGTGGCCCCTATCTCCTTGTGGCGGTCCGGCTGGCTCTGGGGGTTTGGGGCAGGAGGTGCTTCCCCGTTCCTTTCCTCCCCGCGTCCCTCCTCTCCTCTCTCCTGCCTGCCCGCTCCTCCTCCCCCTTCTCCCTTCCTCGGGTTGTCTGGGGGTCCTCGTCGTCTGTGGGGTTGGCTTGGGGGCCGGGGGCTCTCTTCTGGGGGGTGGGGGTTGGGTGGGTGTGGGTGCTCTGGCCCGCACGTGCTCAGGCAATCGCCCGGGCCTGCATGCCACCACTGGAGTTCCAAGCTCAACTTGCTGGATCCCTGATCTGGGTCCGACACTATCCTGGGCTGAGATGGGGCCAAGCCGACTGGGGGCATACACCGTTGCCTGTGGGGTTCTGGCAATTTTTAGCCTCCTGGGAGCGCCGTGGGGTGGGTTGCTCGGGTGCTGGGCTGCCATTGCTGCGGAGGCAGCGTTGGCGTTTTATTTTCCCAGCAGCGTTTGTCTCCCCGTGCTGGGGGGGGGTGGGAGGGGGTGGATCGGTGTTACGGTGGGTGGTGGGGGGGCATTCCCTCACATTCGAGGGGGCATTCCGGGGTTTAGTGGGGGGCAATCTGCTCTGGGGTCGCGGCTTTCAGGGTCATGGTGTTGGTGGGGCCTGCTGATTTGTGTGGGCTCTCCCTGACTCCTGGCCTCTTGGTCCAGGGGGCCCCGTGCTTCAAGGACTATGCCCATCTCTTCCACTCCCCTCGCAGCTCTGTTCCCATGGGCCGGGTCCACACCAGACTGCCTCTTAATGTGCACTTCACATATCTTGCACCTCACTGTACATAGTCACTTTTAGGTACATATAGGAATTCAGCACATAGGGCTTTGAGGACAGGTGGGGGTGAGAACGGAGAGAACGGCCTGGGGGGTGCCCTTGCATCTATGGTGGGCCTCCTGACGCTGTGGCCATTGGGAGCTCCGGGCTGTGGTTATCAGCCTGGTGACCTCAGTGGCGGTGTCACGGCAGCTAGGTTTAGGGGGTGTGGCAGCTGGTTGGTATGGTCAGGGGAGCTGATGGTGGGCTCTTTGCTGGAGGGTTCATATATTCGATGGTTGTCGGTGGCGTGGGGCGGCACGGTGGTGTAGTGGTTAGCACTGTCGCCTCACAGCAAGAACGTACTGGGTTCAATTCCCGGCTCGGGGCCTTTCTGTGTGGAGTTTGCATGTTCCTCTTCGGCTTCCTCCCACCATCCAAAAACATGCATGGGGATTAGGTTAATTGGCTAATTTAAATTGACCGTACGTGTGAATGTGAGTGTGAGTGGTTGTCTGTCTCTATGTGCTCTGCGATGAGGTGGCGACTTGTCCAGGGTGTACCCTGCCTTCCGCCCTAAGACAGCTGGGATAGGCTCCAGCCCCCCCGCGACCCTATGAGGATAAGCGGTAGATAATGGATGGATGGATGGATGGATGTCGGTGGCGTAGCTGCTTTTTTTTTTCCCTTTCCTTTTTTTTCTTCTTGGTTAGTTGGGGGTGTGGGTCGGCGCGTGCGGTCGCAGGTGGCCGGCAGGGGGGCGGCATGGCCGGTGGGGCGGAGCAGTGTTGGCGTTGCGGTGGGCCGTGGTGCATTCGGGTGGTGCGGGATGTCGGGTTTTTTCCAATCGCTGGGTCAGAGTTTTTTTTTTTTTTTTTTTTTTGGTCCTTGTCGCCTTCCGGTGGTAGCTCCCGTTCTGGCTGCCGCCCGGTGATGGCCTGCTGCGTGGGGAATGCTCGGTTCGCGGGTCCTGCCTCCTGGGCGGCGATGGCGTCCTGCCTCCCCGGGTGTTGGTGTGGCTGGGGGGGATGAGTGGGGGGTGGGGGTTGGGGATGGAGGTGGATGATGGGGTGGTTGGGGATGGGCGGGCTCTCATGTCGCTGGCCCCTTGGGCCTGTCCTGGCCTCCTGGGGAGTGGTTTCTATCTCCTCCTGGTCGTTGGATCTGCGTGGTTCTCGGTGGCCCGGGTGGCTCTCTGGGTTTGGCATCGCCGGTGCTCCCGCTTCCCCGGGGTGTTGTGGACACCCGGCCGATCTGGCCATGAGGGGTCGTGGTAGACGCTCTGGGCTTCGGTGTTCTTCACACATGCATGTTTTATCCAGATCTTACCAGCTCCTCTCGAGTCACATTGTTGAGTACTGATGTGAACTGCTAGTATGTGCCAAATCATTCCTCTGACTTCTCACTAAGCTCATATCTTCTCCACATACTTCTCTCACTTGTGTTCTCGGTAGCCTACTCTATACGGTTAGGTCCTCCACAACTCTGGTGTTTAGTACCATTGGGTGTTGGGATGAAGGTGTTTGCAATGACACAGCAGCTTACACGTTTTTTTTATTCTAATAGAACTGCCTGTCTGTAACCCCCCCCGTTTTGTTTTGTCTTATCTCCTTGTCTGTCATTTATTTCCCCCCTCTTGTCACCCAGGTGTAGCACGTCCCTCTCTGGCTTATAACAGGAAATTCCAATAAATAAAGTAAGATTAGATTCCAGGGAGGGCTGGTGATGGTCACATACATGCACCAAATATTAATAGCTTTTGCTGCCAGTCTAAAATATGCATAATCTCATAAAAGGTTGACACTTTTTTATAGTGTTGAACAATGAGAACAATGCAGACAAAGTGGAAAAAACAGCTAATAGATAAGTATAATCTCCCAAGGAAACATTTCTTATAATATTTACAAATTAGAAGTGTCATACGTGCTCAGAGTAAAAATGTGGAACCATCATTATCTCTAATTGGGCAGGGAGCAATTTGCAAAGCTATACAACATGTTTTTAGATGGTTTGAAGGACAATTCCCACTCATATTATATCTTGGAGGAATGATTTGCAGGTAGCTATATCCACAGAGGAATGGGAGAATGCCTGTCTTTTAGCCCAAACCCAGAATATTAACACCCGAGGCAAATTATTACAATACAAATGGCTCCTCAGAACTTACATTGCTCCCATTAAAATAAGTCATTTCAATCCCAATATTCCGGACAATTGTGACAAGTGTAAGCCAGAAAGAGGCACTTTGCTTCATTGCATGTGGGAATGCCAGAAGCTTCAGACATTTTGAAAGGATACCCTTTGCCTGATCTCAAGATTTACAGAATGTACAATCCCTGTTGAACATAAACTATGTCTGTTGGGTATATATCCTGAAGACTTTGCGGCAAATGTAAAGAAGAGAAAGCTTGTTGGTTTTTGTTTGTTTCAAGTCAAGAGAGTAACTCTCCACAAGTGAAAAAGAGTCCTGATCCCGCTCATTGGTTGAAAGACATGTCTTCTACTGAAGTGCATTGCTGCAACTCTATATAAATAAAAATTTAAATTGATCTGTTACACGTTATTTCTTGTTATGTTTATTGTTAGAACAATATCTTTTCATGTTATAACATGATAATATTTATTGTAAGAACGTGAAACGTTTCACATTATAACGTGATAGTTTGTTATATTGTACAAATGTGATAATTTATATTGTAAAAGTAATGTAATAGCGTGTTACTAATCAATTTTTATTTATATAGAGTGGCCGTAGTTTTAACACCTAGCTTTAGAAAAATTAACATATATTGTAAAAGAATTTAATGACATGTGGACACCCTTTTTACATTTTATGGACACTTTGCCAAATGGTTCCCATGAACAACGACCAGAGGACAGTTAGTTTTCAATTATTAATTCTGCTTTCTCATTTATTTATCCACTTGTTATTTAGGCCCTGCAAATGATCTTATTCAGTGCCAACTCTCACTTTTTTTTTTTTTTTTTTTTTTTTTTTTTTTTTTTTTAATTTTAACTTTTATTTATTTTCTGGCTGGCTGAGTACTTTAGCTGAGGACCTTGTTGGGGCTTGGGTGTGGGGGGTAATATTTGGATACTTTGTGTGTGTGTTTTGTATGTGTGTCATGAAAAATCAATACTGTGAAATATATTCACCAAAGCATCCAGTTTTCTTATTGACTGCATTATTTCATGCTCAGCCTCCAAACCATCTATCTCCCCAGCCCCCAAGAACAGCAGATCCTCACCTCTCTTGGCTTGCCATCCTGTCCCAGCACCTCTCTGTAATAATCCACGTTGTCTGTCATGGACACTTCTCCCTTGTGGAATAACAGATAGGTCAGAGCACACTGCAGCGCCTCTACCACTCTGTCCACTGCAGAGAGAGAAAGACAGAAAGCAGGTGATGTGGTTTCTCTTTTTGGTTTGAAAATAAAGGCAATTATAGGTGAGCTTTGCACTTCTTAGCCTCTTACAGCATTATGGAACTGCTAATTTATAGTTGCTGTTGAAGAAGAGAGTAAAATCCAAAGCAGAGGTTTGCTAAGTTTAGTTTAATAAGTAATCTGGAAAATGGTGAGTCTTATTGTCACAGACCGGGTCTGGAACAGTAGACTGATCCAGAGCAGAGGGCTGAGGGCCATTTATACAAATACAACAAAAGAGTGGCTAGACACTGTAAATTGTAGGTAGTGGTTAACAGACATATGTTTCAGAATGCAAGAACACTGAGGTTGATTTCACACCCAACCAAGCGGACTTGGTTCGCTTGGGAGGGGCTGAAAGTTGCAACATTGTTGCATTTATCACTTGGTTTGGTTCCAGCTTTCACACTGCAATTCCTGAACCACACTTTCTGAGCGTCAACAGTCAGCTATGTAACCTCACAGATTACAAACGGGTGGACTGGTAATCTTGTATTGTGCTTCGTTACATTATTTGAGGGAATGTTAGCGTTGCCTACCTACATACTAGTGAATGCAACCATCACTAATGCTAACGTAGTTCCTTTTATTCAAACGTGAAATTGTGAATTTATGGGTTATGTTGTTCAGATGATTGAGCTAAACTAGCTAACTGCTAACGGTGGTCACTCGTTGTTTGTTTTGTTCTGGAGTGCGTGCTGTGCTTGCATACATTTGGTCCTGTGTTTGGTCTGGTGAGCTTTCACATTGCATACGAACCACACCAGGGTTCACTTGCAAACGAACCGAGACCCATTTTCAAGCGGTCCAGAGTTTTTTGTTTGGTCCGCACCAGAGTTCGTCTGAGCTTTCACACCTGCCCAAACGAAGTGGACTATCTGAGGAAATGAACTCTGGTCCGTTTAAAGTGGACCAAAGGAGGACAGGGTGAAAGCGACCTTAGAAGTATATTCTCAGACATTCTTATATGCAAAATGGGTTATCTACATGGGAAAATAATTTGTATTCTTCCAAAATGCTGAGCCATCTACAGGATGACCATTGTGTGTGTGTGCGTGTGTGTGTAAAATATCTATCAGAGCTGACATTATGAAACCTTTACTACAATGTAAACTACAAAGTAAAAGCCGCACTCTGGTTGACATAGTGGAAAAAGCATGCACGCACGCACATTTGCAAACAGAGCAGACCTGATTATCAGATTATATAGATCCATAAAGATGTCTACAACCTCATACACACCTTTTCACTGCTGCTAAGTACACACAAATATCTTAATTATTAGCTTGTAAAGGTGCAGGGTTAATCACAGACTTCCTGTTTAGCTGAGGCTGAGACAGTGTATCTACTGCTGTCAGCTGCGTGTTCCCCAGGCAATAAAAGTCTTTGAGCTAAATCACACAGGAAAAAAAAAAAAACTTGACAACTCAGATTACCGACTTGTAGTAGATGCCACAGATTTCCAGTTTTTAGAAGGAACAATTAAAAAGGGAAGAAGTAAAACCTGTAGTATTTAATGCTGCTAAATATAATCTAATTACATTGGATAGAAATGAGCTTGGCTGGTTGATTTAGTGACACCTATGGTCTGAATAAACCAGGGCTGAAGATTTATTGAATCTTGCCTTAAAATCTACAAAATGAATAAAATAAATATAAGACTAGATTCTGAAATCTACAGTTTTAGACAGAGAGGCAGAAACAAAAACAAATGTTAATGGTCATATTTTATATTTGGCTAATAAGGAAAAAGTAGACAAGCACTCAGAGAGAGCAGAACTTTTATTTAAAGTAACCCCTACCACCAAGGAGGTTATGTTTTCACCGGGGCTTGTTTGTTTGTCGGTTTGTGTAGTAGTTAATCAGAAGTAACTGATTAATTTTTGGTGGACCGATCACCACCAAAAATTAAATTGCTCAACCCTGAAAATTTTGTCAAAATCCATCTATAACTTTTTCAGTTATTTTGCAAACAAAACATACAAACAAATAAACAAACAAGCCCCGGTGAAAACATAACCTCCTTGGCGGAGGTAATGAACTTAACAATTTTCATCTTTACAATACAGAACATTAAACAACTTCACTCATTACACACACGTTAGGAATCAAAGCCTGCTCTCAGTGTGTTTTCACACACTGAGAGCAGGCATGATCCACTTTAACAGAGCCATATGCTCACAGTTCATTAAATAAAATCTGATGCTCTCACAGCCACATACTATTACAACAACACTGGGAGAGAGAGAGACACACACACACACAGAGAGAGAGAGACTTTTAAAATTTATTTTATGAAACAATTATGGATCCTTTACTCCCAAACAAACAAACTCAGATGTTCAGAAACACAAAAATGAAACAACCAATAAAACAACCGTTGCCAAACAGATAAAAGCAGCAACAGCAACTCTCCTGCACCCCCCACAGAACACAGAACCCCATTCTGAGCCCACAAGGTTCTGAAGGTCTCCAGGTTACTGACCTTCTGATAGTAGGCATGTTCTACCCTCAGACGGGCCCATACTAGCCCCTTCATCACCTCCACACCATCAGAACAACCAACACCTTTGATCTGGTTCTTACAGGAGAGCCAAATGGCCAGCTTCACCAACGCAAACAGAAAGTTCAACAAAGTGCACATGTGCCTTTTATTCACTCTGTATTTAGGACCGTATATGAACAGGTCCAGAGAAATGTGTTCCCCCAAACCCATGCACCATGACCCTAGGACCTTCAGAAGACCAGCCAGCCTTGGACACCCAATGAACAGATGCTCTAGAGTCTCCTCCTGAGGACAGAAGTGACAGTCCACCCCATGTCTCTGATCCAGGTGTGCTATGTGTCTGTTTGTAGCTATTGCTCCATGCATTATCCTCCAATGGAGGTCAGCTGCCCACTTTTCAACAGACAGCTTGTACAAGGACCTCCAACTGCTTTTCGGGGACATGTCTCAGCCGAAAACCTCAGTCCACCTTGACACTTTTACCCCCAGCACAGGCCTCAGATGGCATGTCTTTGCACAGAGTTGGTACACTGCTTTCTTCTGTAAAGACTCGCATGTTCCCAGTTTTGGAGTCACAAAGGTCAGCAGCTTGTCCTCTTCTTCCTGCCACTCTTCTGTCATCAGGCCAACAGTCAGAGAGGGAAAGGTGTACTTGCCTTTCACTTTCATGGATGGTCAGTGTACTTTCATCCCACTGACCATCACCGATACAGCTCTCAGCGTAGCGCCTCGTGGTTTCTGGCAAAGATAAGAGGACCTCTTTCACTAATCGATCCAGAGTCCTGGATGACCTGATGTTCATTTTCTGGGCCAGAGCATCCAGAGACACCATGGCACTCTGCAGTAAGTGTCCAACTTTTACACATCCAGCTCTCTGCAGAGCAACACACAGACTGACCGATGACAACGGCTGAGACTGGATGAGGTTGCTGTGCAGCAACGGTTCCTCTAGCAGCCATACACCACACAATGTACCAGGATCCCGTTGCAGGCCCTGCCACACCTCCAGGACAAAACTGTAGAATGGTGGCAGACCGGTGAGATCCACCTCCTTTAGACAGACTAAAATCCCCAACCAGGCTCCCAGACGGGGATAACACTTTGAGTTTATGCCATAGTGTCAAGGCAACCAAACTGTTCAAGACCAAGAGCCGTCCCCTATATGACAGCCGAGGCAGCAGCCATCGCCATTTAGACAACTTTCAGCACACCTTTTCAACTAAACCCTCCCAGTTTTGTTGTTCAAAAGTTTGACGTCCAAAATAAACCCCCAAAACCGTCATCTCATCACTTTTACATCGCAGCCCTGATGGTGCAAGTGTGGGCATCCCATCCATGTCCCCATTCCCACAGTGGAAGGCATCACATTTAGCCCAGTTAACCTTGGCGGATGAGGCTCTCTGATACAAACTAAGGCTATTCTGTAAGGTGCACATATCATATTGACCAAACAGAAAAAAATATTAACATCATCTGCATAAGCAGACAATGTCAACAGTACACTGTGTGGACTGTTAGGAAGCTGAAAACCTTTAAGTTTATCCCTCAGTTGACATCGGCTCTATAGCCAAACTATAGAGCTGACCAGAGAGGGGACAACCCTGCCTTGTTCCCCTTTGGACTTTTATAGGCCTACTTAGCCCACCCCCAAACTTCACCATACAGTTAGCATCTTTGTATAATAAGCCTTCCCATGCAGTAAACATCTCTCCAACTCCAAAACCACGAAAAACAGAAGACATATCTGTGATCAGTCCGATCAGAAGCTTTCTCTTGATCAAGAGATAAAATACCAATATTTAAACAGTTTACAAATATCAATTACATCTCTGACAAGGAAGAAGTTGTCCATAATAGTCCTGATGGAAGTCTGGGCCCAGAGTAGTCCAGAAATGTTGGTAGAAGGCAATAGACAGTCCATCTATTCCTGGAGCCCTTCCTTTGGCCAGCTGCTGTACTGCAGTGGTCAGTTCATCCAGACTCAGTTCTCTGTCCAGACCAGCTCTCTCTTCATCACTGAGCTGAAGAAGTTCCTTCAGGAGTTCAACCACAGAGCCCTGGTCACACTCCTCAGCCCCAAACAGAGACGAATAAAAATCCACTGCATGGCCTCTCATTTCAGAAGGATCTGTTGTTGTCCATCCATCAGGAAGACGCAGACAAGACATAAACTTCTGCGTCGCCTCATTCTTCTCCAGGTCAAAGAAAAATGCTGTTGGAGCGTCCATGTCCTTCTGGGCTTTACACACTTCCCACCACTGACTTAGGGAAGAAAAGTGTCCTTTCTTACTCCTCCAATTCTCCCAAAAGTGCTTAAACTGTTGACAGAAGTCCCTGTCCTGAAGGACTTTGTTATTAAAATGCCAATAAGAGGAGGTCTTTCCCTTGATGAGAGGGGGGTCAACGTGGCTGTATTTAGATGGTGGTCTGTGAAGCCCACCGGGATGATGGAGCTGTCCCTGAGTTTTGGTTTCAGGCTGTGAGACATGTATATCCTGTCTAACCTGGCAGCACTGACTATATTATTATTCACTCTCATCCATCTGACATCTGGATGTTTGACTCTCCAGGTGTCAAAGAGGTCTAGATGACTGACTAGAGTCATCAGCATCCTAGCGGACTTTGGATGAGGTTCCTCATTCATCCTGTCAAGGATGAACTGCAGAGTGCAATTCCAGTCCCCACCCATTAGTATATTCTCCAAATACAGCTTAATTAGTTCCTCCTAAGAAGTGCAAAGAAACCCAGCCTGTCTGAGTCGACATTAGGAGCACAAACATTAATAATGGAAAACTGAACCTCATCTAGTTCTGCCACGACCACCAGAGCTCTCCCTCTCACTACTTCAACTGTAGATAAAATACTACCCTTCAACCTACCAGAGAAAACGATGGCTACGCCACCTTTAAAATTAGTTCCATGACTTAAAATACATGGACCATCTGCCCATGAGGCCCAGTTGGTCTCATTATCAGAATCAGAGTGGGTTTCCTGGAGGAACATGATGTCTAGTTTCTTCTGCGGAAGAACCTCTTTAACCAGGGCTCTCTTCTGTCTGTCTCTTCCCCCGTTGATGTTTAAAGAGCCCACTCTCAACCCAGCCAGAGAGAAGAAGAAGAGCAGAAGAAGGAGAGAACAGGAAGGAACAGCAGCAGATAGAAGAGCAAAGAAAACACCATGTGATGCATGACCATACCTACTAAGTTTTATGTTTTTTTGACATGTTTTTTTTGATTAGCAGCTGCAGCTTTATTCAGCGCAGTAACATGTTTCTTAAGTTTGTACCATTTCTTTTCAGAGCATCAAACCCAACCAGCTTCTGCAGCACAACCACAGACCAGATGAACTTATAAGTGTCCTGGAAGTAGGCTTTTACCTTCACTGACTTGCCAAAAGTATCATCCAAATCATTTACTGTATATCCTTCATAGAGTACAGCTCACTGTTCATTCCAAAATCAGCCGTGTCTGACTCAAACTCCTCGTCCTCACTCATGTCCTGACTGAGGAGGACACCATCATCTCCATTTTTGTCCTTCATCACCTGCTCAAGTGGATGGCTCTACCACATCAGGGACATTAGTCCCACTGTCAGAGGACACCGTCTGTCCCCAAACCTTATGTCCTCCACCAATGTCCTGCCCCACTGAGCCCCATCTGTCCGGGACCTCAGCCGACAGCTCACAGCCAACAGCGGCAGCACCGCCGCCGCCGGCCGGTGAAGTACCAGCACCAGCCCCAACCGCCGTGGCTGGCGCCCCCCCAATAATGGCCTGTGAAGCACCGGCAACAGCCCCGACCGCCACGGCAGGAGCCTCCACTACATTCAGCTCATTCTGTCTGAGCGGGCACAAGAGTCTCTTATGGTCGCCATCTCCACACTCAAAACACTTCATCAGCCCGGAGCTAGCGTACACTGTGTAATAACCATCTCCATGTTTAACCCGGAACGACACATCCAGAGTCTGAGAGGCCGACTCCAAGAACATAAACACCTGCTGTCTGAGCGATAAAACTTGCCTCAGTTTAGGGTCAAACTTACCGAACCTCCGCAGCTCTTTCTCCAGCAGCTCATTGGAGATGAACGGCGGATACCAGATATAGTGATCCTGGTGGACAGTGCCACCAGAGGAGATACCTGGACAAAGGTGTCCTGTATCACCACACCACTCTCCACCAGTGTGTGAACAAACTGTTCCTCCTTCACAAACACCACCATGGCCTTGTTCATACGAGAGGCATAAACCAGGTTCTCATGGCCCACGACCGATTCCACCGTCTCTCCAGACACCATCTCTCCAACCTCTCCGCCGCATCTAAACACTAATATTTTCACCAGCAGCTTTAGAAACGATAAACTCTTACCTGGTCATGCAGAAACAATAGAAGATGAAGAAAAGTTTGATTAAACACCCAAACTCCCAGCATGCACAGAGAGAGAGAGAGAGAGAGAGAAATCATCTTTATTGTCCGTTTGTCATCTGAGTTCACCGCTACAATGCCATGGAGGATCCTCCACTGTAAGTCTGCATGTCTCTTTGAGAGTGGAGGTTTGTATATGGACCTCCAAGCTGGAGTCTGAATCGGGGTCCAGACCCAGCTGGTTCCTCCACACACAGTCCTGTCGCTTATCCAGCTTTTTTTCTGTTTAGAGTCTTTACCAGTAGTCTATAGAGGGTTTTTTTTCCAGATCCCTCCTCCAGGGAGACCAGGGGGCTGGCTCCAGTAGGGGACCACTGCAGTCCTGGTGGTCTGGTGCCAAGTAGGTTGTGGAGTATGGGTCCTCTGGGTCAGGTACCAGTAACCCACTGGTGAACTGTCTTAAATTAAGAGTCCTGTCCTCTGTGAGTTTTTGTTTCCAATGGTCTAACAATTTTTGTGTGATTCTGCTGGACCTGATCCTGAGCCGAGTTGTCAGATCATCCAGGTTGGGTCCGGCCAGATCCAGTACTTTGCCCGGTGTGAGGACTCCTGCAGTCTTGAGCAGCCTGAACAGACTGGCCCCTGCCCAGCTGGGGGTATCCAGGATGGTCCCCCACAGGACCGACTCTTGCAGGAACCAGTGCAGGGAGTCCACCTGCTCCAATCTATGTTTTTTGAGCAGGTTCCACACAGTAAAAGCACTCTTATAAAAACCAGACAGAGGAGAAGTGCTCATGTTTTGGTGTCCATTAAAAACAGGTTAAATCCAGGCCCGGGTTGTTAAAATGTTGCAGGATGCACTGGGCCAAAAGTCTCCACAGAGTGTCCTTTGGTCCAGTCAGGAGTCTCTGGAGGAACTGGAGGCAGAAGGCAGCACCTCTACTGGCCAGGTGGACAGGGACCTGTCCCCCCTCCTCTTTAGGCAGGAACAGGACACTCTGTGGGACCCAGTGCACACTTAAAAAATTCTATCATTTGAACACATTCAATTGTAGGCAGTTTTTCCACACATTGTATATATGTAACCCCAACTCAAACAAAGTACATTCTATGTAATTAATGTTGTCTATTTAGTCCAACTCAATTTCATGAAATTTAACTAAAAAAGTTGAATTGATTTACATTTCTCTAACTCAAACGAACATAATTTGAATGTTGGTGCAACTCATTTTTATCCAAAATAATAATAAATATTTTTTTTTAAATAGTCAAATTAAATATTGTTCTAAGCCCGCAAGACACGTCAGACAAAATGTTGGTTCTTTCGTATTTATTAACTAAACTCATAATAAAAACATTAAAGTGAAAATTACACTTTTAAAACATGAAATCATTATCACAAAACTGACCTGACAAGGTCACAGTGCCTTCAACAAGACCCTTTTTTTAGTGCAAAAATATTACCTTTTTTAACATCCAAATAACTTTATAACCATCAATATAATAGTAACAGTAATGCCTATTAATGTGACGAGAATAGAAAGTTTGATGACCCTAGCCATGGCTCACTCAATAACTGAAAACATGTGAGTGTGTGTGCACGGCTAGTCTTTAAATGGTGTGCTGCAGACTTACTGATGGTACTTTACAATGGTAAACTTTGAAATGCAGCCTTGTGCTGAAGCTGTGCATAATATACAGTTTTTAAAGGGACATAACATTTTTTTGGCAGTTCTCCTGGCAGCAGTTGGCTGACATTTGGGGGCTGTCGTTGCTAGGAGATGTGATATAATGTGTCCATGTTTGTTAGTGACTTAAGACCACTGTGCCTCTCCAACATCCAATAACCTAACAACACTTTCACTAAAATGCACAAGTTGAAACAAATATAAACATGTAATGAAAACATTATGTTCGACTTTTAAAACATGAAATCATTATTATCACCAAACTGACCTGACAAGGTCACAGTGCATTCAATATGACCCCTTTTTTAAGGTGCGAAAATATAAACTTAACATGCAACTAAGTTTTTTTTACCATCACTATAATAGTAATTCCTCTTGTCAACATTTTTTTTTTCTGATATGCATACATATGTTCACGGTGAAGGTGATGATGATGAGGGGGATTAATTGAAAATGTGGGCTGCTTTTTTCTGTGTTATTATGAGGACAACGAAGCATTCTCATCAACATTTTTTCACATTTTTTTCCAGCCCGCACTCTGTAATCATGCTCCACGGAATAAAGTGAAAGACAAAAAAACAAAACAAAACAAATCAGATCAGTATTCACTTACTGTGCAACAATTCGATTTTGAGCTGCTCAATCTTCGTATTGAGCTTATGGGAATCCAAGTTCATGATGATTTTCTGGATGAACTCAAATGTATACTTGAACTTGTCTGGGTAGCTCAAGTCCAGCACATAAATGAGTCCGTACAGCATTATAAATCCATGGATGACACTGCAGAGGTTATTCAAGACCTTGACGCCTTCAATGACCACGCCAACATCAGCTGTGTAGATCCCTATGACTTCCTCTAGGTCCTTCACGGCACTCTCAGCAGCGGTTGAGTCCTATAAAACACAAACACACAATATTATAAGCAAAATGCTCAACACTGTAGAGAGGGAAACTATATCCAAAAATGTCTTGAATTCTGATTTATCCCCACTACAAAAGTGGCATACGGACCCACTATTAAAACTCTCAACAAACCCAGCTATCCCATGTGCTCCAAGATTGTCAGCTATTACATATTGGACAGACCCTTTAACAAACTGAACAAGCTGAGAAATGAAGACACCATGTTCCTCCATTATGCGAAAGTCTTGCAAGAGTGGCTCCAACACTTTTGCATACCCGTAGTCCTTGACATCATCTGATTTGCAGAGGGCAGCTAAATAAATTGAGGTTAAGGCTGAATGGGAACATGGTGGCAAATTACCCAAAACCCAGTACACTGCACAGAGTTTGTGCTTCTTGCGAGATGTCCCAAGAGGGTTACGTATGTATTTCAAAATCATCAACGTACAGATTAATTGCTATTTTCAATCCCTCAGAGAGAAATTGATTTTGTTTGTAGTACTCACCATCTCTTACGGTTCTGTACTCTTTGGCACAAGCCACTGACTGATTTTCAATATGTTTTAGGACACTGTCATTAGAAAGCAACTTCTGCAAAGATTGCAATAAAGGGATGTACTGAAAAGTCTTATTCCTCCTGGTATCTAAAATCCACTCAATCGGTTTCACAACACCAAAATGAGAGGTATGATACTGCTCACATTTATTTGAAATAGCAGGAGAGCCATCTTTTTGAATAGCTATGGCCAAAGGATTAGATGTGCATAGCTTAGCTCAGACACTAATGACTCTTAAACCTGTAATTCATGCCTTCGGAACACATCAAAAACAATAGCTTTTGTGTCAGGCAAAGATGCTGTGCTTACTAAGTAGTAAATTTCTGAAAGAACCTTATCAACAACTGACTTTGGAATATGAACCATATTCTCCAACTTCAATAAAATGTAAGCAATATTCTCCTCAACAGAATTTGGCAATTCTAATTCTGCAGCATTGTCACTTTCATTGATAATTGGAGCAGTTTCTGGGGAAAACCTGGTCTGATGAGGAGAGACTGCATCCATCCTACTTTGGAAGGAGCAGATCTCATTTCTAGAAACATGGCCAAGTTTATTAGTCGACCTAACCCATGACAACCCAGGGTTGAGACCAGGAGACAGAGTTGTAGTTTAACACACTTCTCTGTGCTTCCATTAGTGCGGTCACCCACCCAGAACCCCATAGAAACGGTGTCTGTCCCACGACCACTGAAATCAGTTAAATCCATAGTATACAAAAGGGGAGTTGAACAAAATAATTTAATAAAAATTAAATCCACTGCTGAAATAGTTTATCAGGACAGGAGAATTAAATGTGGACTTTTAAATATCAGGTCATTATCATCTAAAGCTCTACTGGTAAATGAATTAATATCAGATAACCAGATAATATCAGATTATTTTGTCTTACTGAAACCTGGTTGTGTCAAGATGATTATGTCAGCCTGAATGAATCCACTCCTCCTAGTCATTTTAATACTCATATTCCTAGAGATACAGGCCGTGGAGGAGGAGTTGCAGCCATTTTTGATTCTAGTCTATCGATCAAACTTAAACCTAAATTAAACTATACGTCTTTTGAAAGCCTGGTTTTTAGTCTTTCTCATCTTAAATGGAAAACAGAGAAACCAGTTTTATTTGTTATACTGTACCGTGCTCCAGGTCCATATTCTGAATTAATATCTGAGTTCTCTGAGTTTTTATCAACTTTAGTCCTGAGAACTGATAAAGTAATTATTGTAGGTGACTTTAATATTCATGTGGACGTTGACAGTGACAGCCTTGGTACTGCTTTTATCTCGCTGTTAGATTCAATTGGCTTCTGTCAGAATGTTCAGGAACCAACTCACTGTTTTAACCATACCCTGGACCTGGTCCTGATCAGACCATTACTTGTTAACCTTTGAATTTTTTCTTCTGGACTACACTCCATCAGGTAAATCCATGTACACTAGATGTTTATCTGATAGTGCTGTAGCCAATTTTAAGGATATAATTCCATTGGCTTTTAATTCAATACCTAATATCAATATACTTGATGGCTCAGACTTCAGTCCTACTCAAATTGATAATTTGGTAGATAGTACTGCAGACTCTCTGCGAGCATCTCTAGACTCTGTTGCTCCTCTAAAAAAGAAGATAGTAAAGCACAGAAAGCTGGCTCCACGGTATAACCCTCACACCCGCAGTCTAAAGCAAGCAGCAAGAAGATTTGAAAGGAAGTGGCGTTTAACCGGTCTGCAAGAGTCTCGCCTGGACTGGCATGATAGTTTGAAAGCGTATAGGAAGGCTCTCCGTAAGGCCAGAGCAGGTTATTATTCATCATTAATAGAGGAAAATAAAAACAACCCCAGGTTTCTTTTCAGCACTGTAGCCAGGCTGACAGAGAGCCACAGCTCTATTGAGCCATCTATTCCCATAACCCTCAGTAGTAGTGACTTCATGAGCTTCTTTAATGAGAAGATTATAACTATTAGGGAGAAAATCAGTCACACTGTGCCTTTAACTGAAACTGCTTTGTCTTTAAACACAGGAAGCATAGGAATCATTGAAGAACTTGATGTATACTTGGACTGCTTTTCTCCCATAGACCTCCACAAACTGACTTCATTGATTTCCTCATCTAAGCCTTCTACCTGTCTCTTAGATCCCATCCCAACTTCACTGCTTAAAGAAGTTTTACCGTTACTGAGCACCTCTTTATTAAACATGATCAACTTATCTTTGCTGTCAGGCTATGTACCTCAGTCATTTAAAGTAGCCGTAATCAAACCTCTTCTGAAGAAGCCCGGTCTTGATCCAGAGGTTTTAGCCAACTATAGACCGATATCCAACCTTCCTTTTCTCTCTAAGATCCTTGAGAAAGCAGTGTGCAGTCAGCTGTGTGACTTCCTCCAGAACAATAATCTACTTGAGGACTTTCAGTCAGGATTTAGAAAATATCAAAGCACCGAGACCGCTCTGGTGAAAATTACTAATGACCTGCTAATTGCTTCAGACAATGGACTCGTCTCAGTACTTGTCTTGTTGGATCTAAGCGCTGCTTTTGATACTATTGACCACCATATCCTGTTGCAGAGATTAGAACATTTAATTGGCATCAGAGGAACTGTTTCAAGCTGGTTCAAATCCTACTTATCGGATCGATCACAGTTTGTTCACATTAATGATGAGTCCTCCATGCAGTCCATAGTTAGTTATGGAGTTCCTCAAGGTTCTGTGCTTGGGCCTATTCTATTTACTTTATATATGCCTCCTTTAGGCAATGTTATCAGGAAACACTCGATAAACTTTCACTGTTATGCAGATGATACTCAGCTATATTTGTCATTTAAGTCAGACGAATCCAGCCAGTTAGCTAAACTCCAAACATGTCTTCAGGATATAAAAACTTGGATGACGCACAATTTCTTGTTGTTAAATTCAGATAAAACTGAGGTTATTCTAATTGGCCCTGAAAATCTCAGAAATAACCTATCGAATGACTTATTTACTCTAGGTGGCTTTGCACCAGCCTCGAGTACCACTGTAAAGAATCTAGGGGTAATTTTTGACCAAGATATGTCCTTCAACGTCCACATGAAACAAACAGCTAGAACAGCTTTTTTTCATCTGCGTAACATTGCAAAAATAAGGCATATTCTCTCCCAAAACGATGCAGAAAAATCAGTCCATGCTTTTGTAACTTCTAGGCTGGACTACTGCAATTCCTTATTATCAGGCTGCCCTAATAAGTCTATCAGGACTCTCCAGCTGGTCCAGAACGCTGCAGCATGTGTTCTGACCAGAACCAGGAAAAGAGACCATATTTCTCCGGTGTTAGCCTCTCTGCAAAATCTAGAATAGAATTTAAAATCCTCCTCCTCACCTACAAGGCACTGAATGGTCAGGCACCATCTTATCTTAAAGAGCTAATAGTGCCTTATAATTCTGCTAGAACTCTGCGCTCTCAGAATGCAGGACTATTAGCGGTTCCTAGGGTTTATAAAAGTAGAATGGGAGCTAGAGCTTTCAGTGATCAAGCTCCTCTTCTGTGGAACCAACTCCCTCTTTCAGTCCGGGAGGCAGACACCATCCCCTTATTCAAGAGTAGGCTTAAGACTTTCCTTTTTGATAGTGCTTATAGTTAGGACTGATCCAAGGTTGACTCAGGCTGCCTTGGATCAATCCTTAGTTATGCTGCTATAGGTCTAGACTGCCGGGGGACTTCCTCTGACACACTGAGCTTCTCTTCTTCTTCATTTCGATGCCTCCTTTAAGTCATTTTACTAACTCATCTTCTTCCCCGGAGTCCCTGTGCTCTCAGCTCCCAGGTGTCTGTGAGCTGAGGCTACTTGGTGAGAAGGAGGTGGTGTCATCCAGGCTTCGTCTGTCGTGATGGTGATGAGATGGAGAAGAGGTGATGCTGCTCAGGTTGTAACTGTTAGGGTAGTGGAGAAGAGGATGTGTTTACTCTTCCTCCCTTTAACACATGCTGCAGATTAGTTTTGTGCCTCGTAATCCCTGTGCATTTTCATCTCACAGGTATCCATGGACCCAGTCTACCTGGTGGAGTAGTGGTTGTGCAGAAGTGTCAGGCTTCATCTTCTGGTTCTGAGCGACGTGGTGGTGACGAGGTCATCCTGCGGAGGTTTCTCCTGTTTGGTGTGGTGGAGAGGAAGACGTGCTGCTCAGGCTTCTTCTGGTTGGCGTGGTGGAGAGAGGAAGACGTGCTGCCCAGGCTTCTTCTGGTTGGCGTGGTGGAGAGAGGAAGACGTGCTGCCCAGGCTTCTGGTTGGCGTGATGCTCTTCATCCCCTTGGACACTCTCATATAATTCTATATATACACACTGTATATTAGCTGTTGTTATATTGATTTGGACATTCCCATACAATTTTGTATGTAGTGTTAATGTGTTTTCATTGTTGTTATTCTGTACACATGGCATCTATTGCACGTCTGTCCATCCTGGAGGAGGGATCCCTCCTCTGTTGCTCTTCCTGAGGTTTCTTCTGTTTCTTTTTCCCTGTTAAAAGGGTTTTTTTGGGGAGTTTTTCCTTAGTCGATGCGAGGGTCATTTGTAAAGGACAGAGGGTGTCATATCCTGTACAGATTGTAAAGCCCAATGGGGCAAATTCAGAATTTGTGATATTGGGCTATACAAATAAAGTTGACTTGACTTGACTTCATGATCACTATCAAAAGCCACAGACTCTGATATCCCATCAGCAGTATGGTCAGATTGATTCAACTGAGCGCTGTGACTGACAACATTGTCTTTGAAGTTGTTTACTAAATGTTGGTTGTGTTTATTGTTTTTATGTGTGTAGTATGTACTGTATAGTTTAGTTTCTTTCATGCAACCTTTAAACACACATGGAACCGTCTCATTACGCCTGAGATGTATTAATATGTTGGGAAAAAAAAAAGCTTTTTTTGTTCCTAGTTCTCTGCATGGGCACAAAGGACACTGAAATGTACTTCTACTGGCTTTGGGCTTTGCTATTTAGGATGCCTTTTGTATGTATGACTTAGTAGCTGTTTCCATGTACTGTATGTACATGGACAATGTGTGTAAGGACATGGATAATGAACACTGCCCCTAAAATGCCCATGATCCTGCCTAAAATGTTTCAACAATAGGTACCTGGTCTCAAGCACCTCACTGCATTGTTTGCACTGCCATATTGACCTGAAAATGAGATAAAAAGACAATTAGCAAATATTGCATTGAAAAAAATGCAATATTTTAGATGAATATATCAGAGGTGAAAGAAGTGCATGTTATTTGATAGCAATGTAAATTCCCCAAACAATCTAAAATATAGATAATTTAGGTGCAAGGCTAAGGAATGAAGGTTTCGAGAAAGACACCAGTAGTCTCTCATGTCCTTTCAAAAATCTATTTGCTTCATCAGGTCAGCAACGACATGTTTCAGCAAATCAGCCTTCAACAACATCAAAGTCTGATAGGTGAAAAGTGTCATTTGCTTGTTTGGTGAGGGAAATACATTTTTTATTCTACAATAAATGTCCACCATGTCACATTCTACATCACATTCAATTTTTCAGAACACTTACCAAGCTGCACTGGTGACACTTCACCAAAATAATATGGTGGGGAGACACATTGAAGGGACTGGTCTCTAGAACAAATGCACAGAAACAACAGAAAATTAGCAATGGAAACAAGCCCTTGGCTTTTTGTTATCTAATTAACATTCTGGTAAAACTGTATTGCTGTCAAGACCTGTTAATACAGAATTTACTCAAAGCACATACTACTTTAAACAGAAGCTCAAGGAGCTTTTGGCTGCATTGATATAGTAGTATATTATTTACCATGAAGAGGTAAGATAAGCAATCATACTGTATTAGAAGAAACAAACACACGGAATTGTAGGTATTCCATTTAGTTTAGCTACTTTTATTTGACTTGGTTCGTCTTTCTGTGGCTGCATTGTTGACTTTCTCTGTCCCCCCCACCCAACACAACGGGCACCAGCTCCACTCCGACAAACGAAAGCTACTGTACCCACCAACAATGTCGCACCACTGCCCGCTTCGGCAAGTGAACTAACCGCTCCACTCCACAGGAAACACTAACCCACCAACCCTAACTTAACCAGCCTAATTATCACTGCTTTTGTACATATATGTCAATATTAAATTATATACATTATTTGACAACAAAATACTACTTCTAAACTTCCAGAAACAATACAAACTTACCAAAGAACGTTCCCCATCTGCAAACTTCTTACATCTCCAAATGGCGGACAGAACAGGAAGAGGGGGTGTAGTTTTCGACCTGAATTCAATTTCTTTGTGTTTTCAAATTATATAATTGATAAGGTTCGAGTTACATTAATTAAATATAAATGCAAAATGTTAAATGAATATATTTTCAAAAAGCACAAATAATTACATTTGAGTTTCATGAATTAAATGTAAGTGCATAGGTTTTAAATGTATATATTTTCAATAAACACAATTAATATGTTTTCATTTGCATCAATGGAATAATTTGCATATATTTTAATTAGAAATATTTAAATAAAACAAACACAACAGATTGATGATACAGTATTTGAATTACATCAATTAAATGTATATGTATATCCCTTCGATCAAAGTCATTTCAAAAAACACATTTTATATATGCCACATTTATAGAGGGCTTGAATCATTTTTTGAGTGCATCTGCCTCAAAAGAAATCTATTAAAACTCTCTGGACCTGAGTCAGAGGAGAAGCTGGAGGATCGACAGCCGGTACCACAAGGACGATGAGACCGGGTTGTTTAGGATTAGGGTGCGACCTCAGTAGGACACCTTGGGAAGAAGCCACTTCCATCTACCGAGGCACCTCTTCACCTTTTCCACAACGTTCTTCCAGTTTTTGTTTGTGTGGCTCTCATCACCCCCAGGTACTTCAGTCCTCCTTTTTTCCAGGTGAGGCCACCGGTTAGCCTGGGCCGATCCCGCAGCCTCTCTCCCACCATCAGAGCCTTTCTCATCACTTTCGCTGATGAAATAAAACCAAACTCTTTCACCGTATCAATTAAAAAGTCAATGTCCTTTTGTTTGTTGACCAACACAATGAGGTCATCTGCATAGACTGACAGTTTTAAAGACACACTGCACTGGTGGAGGCTCACACCGTTCAGATGGTTTCTCAATTTGTTCAGCAGAGGCCAGAGAGTAGAGCATCCCAGAGAGAGAGCAGCAGCAACAGGGCGGTGTGCAGCTCCTGCAGCATTAGTGCTGCCACTAACCCACTGTTAGCTTCTGCTGGGAGACCACTGAGGAAGCTGCTGTGCACATCTGATTTATGTATACCACTCGCTCTTAAAGAGATCTCTGAAGAAACCGGCAGCAAACCGCCTGATCTCAGATGGGTCTGAGATCTCAGAGCTGCTACCCATACGTAAAGAATGAATGATCTTCCTTTGTCCATTTTTCTCCAGCCCAAAGAAGAACTGGGAGGGGGGTGTCCATCTGTGAGATGTTCATGAAACGCCACCAGACCACAGCTTCCTGTGCTGAGACGCCCAGCATGTCAGCTATGGCCGACTGTTTGGACTTGAGCGCCAAAAATATTTAAAAGCAGTTTTAAAAAACTGGTCATTTAAAAGGGCCGCATTAAAATGCCAATAGGTGCTCTTTAAACAAATGTTTTTAATAAAAACAGAACAAGAGATGAGACAATGATCAGAGAAACCCACAGACTGGATAAAAACCTCTTAAAAATATTAAAATGGTGTTTAAAACAGTAAAAACGGTCCAGTCTGGACAGAGATAAAAGGTTTCCCCTGCTGTGGCTCTAGGTGTACTGTCTGTGATCCCTGTTAAAAACCTTCCACAGCGTGGCTCAAGATGGCGGCTTGAAGGGAGGCTGTGTTCAGGAGAGCTGGTGCGCCAACATGCAGATTTTCGCAGTTTATCCTACAAGATGTAATTCACCACAGACCCTCACCACTTTGTAGCCCACCATCAGCATTAATAACTACTTTCTGAGGCAGTCCGACAACATGACACACTGGAAAAGTAGCGCTTAGAGCAAAGCTAACCAGCAAACCGGCGAAGCTAGCACTGAAGCTAACACCGACGACAGTGCCACTGCTAGCACTGACGCTAACTCTGGCTCATTTGAACCGGCACTCAGAGCGGCGATCAGTGAAATTACGGCCAACATTTCCAGGGTCATGGAGGAAAAATTGGGGCCGCTTACACAGCTATTACAAGTGCATCGTGAAGAGCTGGATACCCATGAGAAGTGGATAACAGATGCAGAGATGAGGATTTCAGCCATTGAAGACGCTGTGGACCCAGTCAAGAGTAAGCTAGAAGCACTGGGAAAGCTAGCAGCCGACCTGAGTGATCGCGTTGAGGATATGGGGAAGACGGAAGAACATACGCATCGTGGGTCTACCAGAGGGGGTTGAATGTGATAATCCGACCCGGTTTTTTGAGACCTGGCTCCCTGACATGCTTAACATTGAGACGAGGACGGGCTGGCTGAAACCGGTGAAACTGGTGAGATTTCACAATTTCCAGGACAAACAGCGGGTGATGAACGCATCATGGGAGATGGGGAAAAGAAATCAACCGGTGAAACATGGCAACGCCACAGTGATGAACTTCCAGGATTTTTCAGCAGCTGTTCTCCATAAACGTAAACGGTTTGACGAAGTAAAGAAGTGCCTGAAGTAAATCGGGGCGGACTACAGGCAAATCTACCCCGCCTCGCTCAAGGTTACCCACCGTGGCTCCACCAAAGTGTTCCAGGACCCGGCCTCGGTGGAGCGGTTCATCGAGTCACTGGATGTCCCCCCTCCTGATGATGTGTGAACGTCGGTCTGACTCAAACTTTGTTTCTCTGCCTTGTGCTTTGCTATGTGGTGGATTTATCCGGACCTTCATCAGGTCGTGAGTAATGTTGTGGGCCAGACTCTTTCTTTTTTTTCCCCTAATTTACTTCCCACAATAGTCAAAAGTAGGACAAAATGACGGTGCTGCCCCTCTCCACGACCTAGATAGACTTTTTCTTTTGCCGTTGGAGAGCCTTTCCACTCGAGCTCCTCCAGAGCAGAAGGACAGTGTGTAGTGCCAATGTAAGGCATGTTGTACCTTATGTGCAACTATTTTGTTTTATCTCATGTTTTTTATGCTAGTTCTATGTTAGTTCTTACTCAGCTCCTGTTTCACTTTGATACGTTTAGTACATGTGGAGGATAGACTCAGGGATTATCATACTTTATTTTTTATGATGTCGACTTTGAAACTGTGCACTTGGAATGTACATGGGGTTCACACACACCTGTAAAACGGAAAAAAAAGTCTTGACTTATCTCAAGAGGGAGAGGGTTCACATTGCACTGTTACAAGAGACTCATTTAAATGATATAGAACACTTAAAGTTAAAACAAGGGGGATTTGGCCAAGTTTTTTTTTCATCATTTACCTCAAGAAGTAGAGGTATGTCTATCTTGGTTCAGAAAAATTTACCTTTTAAGCTTCTAGATTGTGTGAAGGACCCGGGAGGCCGTTATGTGATTGTGAGAGGCATTTTGTATGGAGAGGAAATTGCTATTTTGAACATTTATTACCCTCCTGAACACCCATGTGATTTCATAACTAACATATTCTCCAAATTTGTAGACTTTAACGTCAGAAACTCGCTTATTGGAGGAGATTTTAATTGTCATTTATGTCCAAATATGGATAAGTCCCCTCCTGGCAGATTGTCTCTCACACCTCAAGCCAAGAGTATCACTGCCATATGTGAAGAGCTGGACTATATAGATGTATGGCGGGCACAACACCCGACAGATAAGGAGTTCACTTTTTTCTCCAGTGTTCATACATGCTATACGAGAATAGATTATTTCTTTGTATCAAAAATGACACTGCAATCAGTCATTTCCAGCTCTATAGGAAACATAGCCATATCCTACCACACTGCCGTATTCATTCGATATGATCTCAGGGACCCAGCTGCTCAGAGTAGACAATGGAGGTTGAACCCGTTAATCTTGACTGATCAAAAGTTTATTTTTTTACTTCTCAGAGGAATTTAGATCTTTTTTTACTATTAACTCATCTACTACAAGCGATTCATCATTGTTATGGGAGATGTCTAAAGTCTACTCCAGAGGTATTATTATATCCTATATGGCCAGTAAGAGGCGCAGACAGGCTGAACAAAGATTTCAGGATCCAAACTTAAACAGGCTGAGGAAGACTATATCAAACGCCCATCTTCATTTAAGCTTAAGGAAATTACTGCTCTTTGTTCTGCCCTAGACTCTCTTTTAACTAAAGAAGCAAAGGGCAAAATTAGATTTGCTAGACAAAAAATGTTAGAGCACGGGGATAAAGCAGGGAAATGCCTGGCTTACTTAACTAAGAAAAAAATCTGACTCTCAAACTATCTCCTCAATTGCAGATGAAAATGGTAAGTTATTTTTTGACTCAGTGACAATTGACAATACATTTAAGAGATTTTATGAAAAACTATATAAATCCGAAACACAGGATGACGCTCCGCAGTTGATGGAGGACTTTTTCGCCTCCCTTGAGCTCCCTAGCCTCTCGGAGGATCACAGGTTTCTGTTTAATGCTCCCATAACTAAGACAGAGGTACTAGATGCTATAAAAGGATAACAGTCCGGGAAGGCTAGTGAATTCTATAAAGAATTCCAGAATATATTGGTCGACCCACTGTTAGACATGTTTAATGATTCTATTAAAAAAGGCTGTTGCTGAGGCTGTTAGGGCAAATGAAGACATACATGGTTTAATCCTCGGCGACAAACAACATAAGATAATGTTGTAAGCGGATGATGTCAATGGATCCTTCTGCAGAAACCTGAGATATCCATTCCTGCTTTGATTGAGATTATTACTAAATTTGGTGCCTTTTCAGGATATAAGATCAATTTAGCCAAATCAGAAGTGATGCCACTGGGCGATGTAACACAAAAGCCTCTATCCCCATCTCCTTTCCCTTTCAGATGGTCACCAAACGGTTTTGTGTACTTAAGTATACATATAACACCACTTTTCAATCAGATGTACAAAGCAAATTTTCTTCCCCTACTTGAACGAATTAAATTAGACTTAGAATGATGGAACTCCCTCCCAATATCATGGTTAGGCCGTATTGCTCTTTTAAAGATGAACGTTCTCCCTCGGTTGCTGTGGTTCCAGTTTTTTTCCACATAAAGCTGTCAGAAACTTAAACAGTTGGTTTAGGTCATTTATTTGGTCTAAAAGAATAGCTAAATTAGCTACACTGTCTTTCATCCGCAGAGGGAGGCCTTGACCTCCCTGATATTAGGAAATATCAACTCAGTGCCCAAACCTGTTATTCATCGGGAAGCTCAAATCTCTAAAATCGGCTTGTAATAACCCAATTACACTATCTAATGTCACAGCATGGCGGACTGTCAGGACAGTAGAGGGCAGATCTCATTCAACCTCTGTGTTTACCCCTATATGTAATAACCCTGATTTTCCACCTGGATTAACAGACAACGGTTTTCGAACCTGGGAAACTAAAGGAATATCTATTTTGCAGGACTTACTAGAGGGACCCATCCTTATGTCTTTTAGTCAACTAACTGAAAAATATAACATCTCTGAAAGGGACTTTTTTCGTTATTTACAGGTCAGGGATTATATTAAGAGAGACACTTTGATTCTTTCTGATTACAATGCCTCTAGTTCTGAAAGGCAGCTCTTTAGACCCCAGCTGAGCAGCTCTAAAAGAACCTTCTATTGCATGCTAAAAGAGTATACCGTTACAAATACTAGTCACTTAAAAGATACATGGGAAAGAGAACTCAATGTGGAGATCACAGATGAGGTCTGGGACGAGGTCTGGATGAATGTTAAAACCTTGAGTCTTTGTAATAGAGTGAAAGCAATTCAGCTGAAAAGTATACATAAGGCTCACATATCCCCCTCTCAACGTCACAGGTTTAATGACGACTTCTCCCCACTCTGCCCTAAATGCAAAATGGAAATGGGCAGCCTTACCCACTGCCTGTGGTCTTGCATGAAAATACAGCAATTCTGGCATGTCATTGGGAGGGAGATAAATAATGTATTGACTATTACTGATGAATGTAACCCACTATGCATGCTCTTGGGGATATCAAACGCCTCTGTGCGTGATAAGTGCAAAGCGAAGTTTTATAGAATTTTGACATTCTGTGCAAGGAAGTGCATCCTTCTGAACTGGGTAACGGACAAAATCCCTTCCAAAACACACTGGCAAAGGATTGTACTTGAGTACGCTTCTCTGGACTTTCTGACATGTTTGCTACATGACAAGAAGAATGTATTCTATAGGATATGGGAACCTTTCATGTTGTATAGTGATTTAAACATCTCTGCTATCTTCTCAAGAGGTAGTCCATGTAGTCCAGTGCTGGAAAGTAGCATACGGCTTCCTGGTATCTGTGTACTATGAACTGATAGATTTTTTGTATTACATGTGAACCCTGAGTTCTTCTCCTGTCAGTATGTCTGGTAGTGTATGTGTGAGCTGAGCTGTTGTGTTTTGTAATGTTCTTGTGTATGTTGTTTTTTTCCCCCTGATTTTGGAAAATAATAAACATGTATTTAAAAAAAAAAAATAAATAAAAAAAAAACCCTCCACAGCTCACTGAGACTCATGAGCTGCAGGATGAGGCCGGATGTGGTTCAGGATGATTCCTGTCTAGGTTTGTATCAACTGTGCAGTTAAAATCACCCCCTAAAAACATAATATCATCTGTACCACAGTCTCTAACAGTATCACTTAAAATGTTTTCAAATGTCATCCTGTCCACCATGTTGGTGGGAGCATAAACAAAAACACCAGCTTCACCTTCTCAAATTCAGCTGTGACCTTTAATAAAACACCAGGAACTATTTCCTTGGTCACATAAGAAACTTCTTTCTAAGAAGTTTTTTTTATTTCAGCAGGAGGGTAAAGCTCCTCATCCTGAGTCAGACAGAAGTCACTTTCCCGATCAGACACTCTGGACTCCTTAGTCTTTCTCTTGGTCTTCCCCCATCCTGCAGACCATCTGTATTTTTCCTTTTCTGAGAAACTTTCAACAACTCATTATCAGACATGTCCTCATCATTGATAAGATCATTGTCAGTGCTCTCAGGTTCTTTAATCAGATCTGTGATCTGACCCTCACCACTGCAGCCTGCGGGCAGGGCACTGTTAGGGGGTACAGACACCAAGGGGGACACTGGAGCCTCTGGGGACACCAGCACCACGGGGGTAACCGGAGCCTCCTGAACCTCCAAGGCTGGGGCCGGCACGGGAGCTCACGCTCCCAGAGGAGTCGGAACGACAGAAACTGGCCCCGGCACGTCGGCTTCCGGGTCTGGAGGAGCTGGAGCCGTGGCAGCTGCGCTCCTGCTTTCTCCAGGCAAGACCGGATCAGGTGACCCTCTGCTCCACAACCAAAACACTTCATCATTTCAGATGAGGCAAACACCATATAATTAAAACCCTCCACCTTGAAATTGAACGACAGGTTTAGATCGCTAGATGTATCTCTCAGTATCATGAACACCTGCCTTCTGTCACAAACAAAATGTTTTAGTTTGCTGCCCAGGGACACCTTCTTTATCGGTGACACCAGCTGCCCATAAACTGACAGCTCTTTTGCCAACATTTCATTTTTGATGAAAGGGGGGGCACTAGAAATAATCACCTATATGGCTGAGCTGACGAGGGGGAGAACAGGAGTAAAGGTGTCCTGTATCACCACTCTTTTCTCCTCCACCTCGCCAACCTTAGCTGTGCTGTCAAGAAATATCACAATCAAGTTCATATGGGAGGTAGATTTTACACAATTTCTCCCACCACCAAACCAACCTCCTCCACGGAGCACCGAAGCACGAGCTTGATGGCATGACGGCGAGTCAGCCTTTCAAACTTGGCCAGGGCTGCCTCCGCCACCGGCATTGTGCTATGGAGAGCACGCCGCCAACAAACAAAACGAATAACACTAAACACTGAACTGAGACAAATCTAAACAAAAGCACACATCAATCAAAGAGAAAAGACAGAAAAACTCACAAAAACAGAACTCAAACAAACCGCTCTCAGCTCCACTTGCTCAGTCCATCCACTCAGAGAGAGTGAGTGAGTGAGAGAGAGTGAGTGAGAGAGAGAGAGAGAGAGAGAGAGAGAGAGAGGTCCCATAGATGTCAGGAACAGTTTTGTTTACTGTGCTACAAAGTGTTTTGATAATTTTAATTGAACAACTTACCATGAAAGTAGGCAAACTGAAGGTAGTCGTAGTGCAGAGGCAAGTAGTTATCCATGGGTGAGAGGCGCCCTGGACGGGTGGCGAGATCTCGAACGCATTCATGTTCACAGTGCAGCATTTGAGTGAAGTGATCTACAAGAAATTGGTTTTAGAACAGATCATCAGCTTCAGTTTGCAATAGTAAAAGTAGTAGTAAAAGTGTTGGTTTAGGGGCTGGATACAAGTGCTCCCATCAGTAAGGTGATGATAAAACTTTACATGAATAAATAAATGGGTTAACTTTGGTAAATAAAGATTGAAGAAGACAGTGTGAGTGAAAGTTAAGCCTGAAATTATTCATTCCCCTGGCAAATTGTGACTTAAAGTTACTTTTATTCAACCAGCAACTTTTTCTTTTCTTGATTTTCCTTTCTCGATTGGAAATGACACTGGTGTCTCCCAAAAGATAATAAGATTATATTAAAGAGGCATCATTGTGGAATTCTCAGCTTTTATTTACATTTGAACAGAAAGTGGCATGTGCAAAATTATTCATGGGCTTCTCAACAATCCGTAAAAAAATATTATAAAATTAGAGCAATCAAACACTTCCTCTAATTGCTGAACAGCTTTTTGCATGTCTCCACTGTTTTTTTTCCCTATTCATCTTTAGCAATGAGCTCCAATTTTTTTCAGGTTGGAGGGTCTCCTTGCCATCACCCTGATCTTTAGCTCCCTCCAGAGATTCTCGGTTGGATTCTGGCTGGGTCACTGCAAAACATTAAAGGTACAATATGTAACAAATTTATTTAAATCAATCATAAAATGACCCTGATATGTCACCAGACATTAAGAAATCATGTTCATTTCAAATACTTATATCACTGACAACATTAGTCCAGCCAGGATATTCTCATTTAAAAAGCCATGGTGTGGTCCTCAACTGATGTTTATGTTGTCAAGTTGTCTTTTGGTCTGATGTGCCACCCATCACCTATCTCCTGATCACCAAGTCAGTAGTGTTTCAGCATCCGGGTTGCCAGCTCTGCTCTAGTTTGCAGCTACGAACATGTCTGATAAATAATGTCTAACGTTACGAAACCTAAAAGACCTCCTTATGAATCCGAAATACGTTGTGACAAAGTCCAAAATAAAACAAGGATTTGTATAGGAGATGCCTTTGAAAGATGGAGACGGCTGAAAGCGGAAGGGCAGCAGCAGTCTCACCGCATACCCCAGGCCACCGCCCGGGAGCTCCGCTCACTTTACCCTGTCCCTCCACAGCTCTCTTCCGGCACATTTCACTCCTTTTAAGTGCCCAATGTGGCTGCTTGTCATTCACTGTAACACTTTCCATTCCTGTCAACCTCTAGTCAGAGGGGAGGGAGAGGGGAGACACTGCTCTACAGTTATTTGAAAGTGATTGCAGTATCAGTTTTGCCCACAATCCTACATACAGTTCCTTCAATGCTTTTGTCTGATAAACATTTCTTCACCACTTTTGCTGTGTATTTTGGATCATTGTCATGCTGAAATGTCCAGTGGTGCCCAAGGTCAAGTTTCTCTACAGACTGCTCGATGTTCTTGTTGAGAAATTTGACACTGCTCTTTTTTCATGGTGCCATTAACTGTGATCAGGTTCCCTGATTTTTGGCTAAAAAACTAATCTTGGCCATGACTTTCCACAAACCAACTGCAGAGAGCTGCTGTTTTTCATGCGTGCCTGCCTGCATGTGTGGTGGTGTAGTGGTTAGCAGTGTCGCCTCACAGCAAGAAGGTACTGGGTTCGATTCCCGGCCCGGGGCCTTTTGGGCTTCACTCTCGAAGCAAACAAAATATTCAAGTGGTACCTGGTTTTGAAATTCAATGTCTAGTCATCTGCTCCTTAGCGTCCCTTCATACACTCGTCCAGTCCGGAATCATATCAATCCAAAATATTTCTCCATGCACTCTTTTAGCTCTTCTCATTGACAAATCTTCATATCCCAAGTCAGAAAATGAGAAACATTCTTTATAACAAGCTGATTTAACTCTGCTATTAATCCAAAAGAGCACACCCACTTAGCCAGCGGATGCTAATAGACTGGAGCTAAAGACTAAAACGTTCTTAAAATCCTTGGCTGCAGGTCCGTCTTCGGGCTGAAAAAACATCCTCATGCTCTCAAAACATGGGCAGGACAAGCCTCCTCTCAGACTGTTAGCTAAGAGTCCAGAAACTTGTCTTCATAAACATTTTACACAATTTTCATTTTCATGTCTCTCTTTCTGGGCGGCACGGTGGTGTAGTGGTTAGCACTGTCGCCTCACAGCAAGAAAGTACTGCGTTCAATTCCGGGCTCGGGGCCTTTCTGTGTGGAGTTTGCATGTTCCTCTTCGGCTTCCTCCCACCATCCAAAAACATGCATGGGGATTAGGTTAATTGGCTAATTTAAATTGACAATAGATGTGAGTGTGAATGGTTGTCTGTCTCTTTGTGCACGATGAGGTGGCGACTTGTCCAGGGTGTACCCTGCCTTCCGCCCTAAGACAGCTGGGATAGGCTCCAGCCCCCCCACGACCCTATGAGGATAAGTGGTAGAAAATGGATGGATGTCTCTCTTTCTCTCGATATTAAGCTAGCACTTCACATATCATTCACTTCTGGTTCAACATGTGTAAAGCTAAAACAAAGATTGACCAGTAACAGCAGTACACACACAGCACTTCCTGTAGATTTTCAAAATAAAATACATTGACTGCAATTTACATCATTGTACAGCATTTTTTTTAACTCATTTCCAGGTGCTTTTAAATGTTTTTATACACATTACTCTGTAAATGAAATATGCTTTTAACTGCCTTTATGTAACATCTAACTTATTTATGCCGGTTCTAGACCCCGGTACCCCAATCTCTTCTCATAGGCTTTTTTGTTTTTCAGGTGTGTCTTGGTTGAGACTTCTGCTGCCATCTTGTAAGCACTTTGAAGGTCTTTCTTCAGTTTTGCGACATAGGCTAGGTGTTGTGTTCCTCCAATGTCATCAGAACTGGTGCCAAAGCATAGGACAACGGGGAGTTTAGCCTCTCTCCCGTACATTGAGAAATAAGGGGAGTAACCAGTGGAGTCTGGTAGTGTTGTAAGCATGTACAAGGTGAGTAACCTGCTGACTCCATTGTCAGGCATTGTCAGCTGTGTGGAACTCAGGAGGCACTACCAGTTGGTCTGTTTTTTTCCTGAATGGCTAGTATTCACATGAAGCAGTCCATCTTTCATCACTAGCTTTCCAATGTCTCTTTTCAAAGCCAACATTTCATTAAACTTGAGGCCATTCACCAGGCTTCATTGCCTGCATGGTGGTCTGGGTCATTTTGTCTTGGTTTTGGACTATCACTAGCTCTTGTCTTGACATTTGCCTTAGTGTGTTCAGCTGCATGCGTGTTGTATAAGCATACACCTCCGTAATCATTCAGGAGGAGCTCCAAGCTGTTCAACATATTTGGGAGATTCTTGGGAGGAGTCGAGAGCACCAACACTCTAGTAGATTGATATGACACTACAATGCGAGTTATTTTGCCACTCAGGATTTTCTCAAAGTTCCGTCCTTGACAACAGATCAATATTGTTTCGTCCAGGTCGGTAGATGATGTCAAAACTGTACACTGACAAGTCCGGCAGCCAACGATGTCCTGTGGCATTAAGTTTTGCTGTGGTGAGGACAGCGGATTATTGTCAGTGCGGACTGCAAACCTTGCTCCACATAAATAGTCATGGAATCTTTCCACTATCACCCACTTGAGTGAGAGAAACTCCAACTGGTGAATGGGACAGTTTCTTTCTGATGGGCTTAGTTTGCGACTTGCAAATGCCACCGGCCTCAGTCCTTGTGGATAGTCCCTGACAAACGACAGTCCCGATTCCACCCAGGCTTGCATCCACATGCAACATATATGGTTTGTTTGGATTGGCAAAAGCCAATACTGGGGCGTTAGGCAATGTTTAATTTTTTGAATGCTTTGGTGCATTACTCATCCCATCTTGATCCAAAAGTCTCTCACGCATCAAGGTAGGTATTTTTTGTTTTGGTGGGACTTTTCCTTTTTTCTTGGGAGCATAACCTTTGGTGAGATCGGTGAGTGTGCCAGCAATCACTGAATATCCACAAAACCCGAGGAAGGATCTGAGGGTTGTCAAGTTGTATGGTCAAGGCCAGTTGGTGACAGCCTCTAGCTTGACTGAGTGAGCTGAAATGCCATCTGCAGAGACCATGTGGCCCACTTATTTGACTTTTGACTGGCAGAATTGACACTTGTCAAGTGAGATTTTCAGTCCAACTTCTTGAAGCCGACCAAGGACTTCAGCAACATTTTCTCGTGTTCTTCCAGTGTTCGCCCAAACACGATCAAATCATCCAAATACACAAGGACTTTCTCCATCAAGCGTTGGAAAGTTGCAGGGGCACCTGTAGATTGTTTTACACATAAAGATCAGTGAAGGCATTTGCAGATTTTTTTTTTTTTTTACGCAGTTTTTTTTTTTTACAGATTTTTTTTATGAATCTGTTTACACAAAAATTCTGAACACATATTTACAGATTAGTGTACACATTCGCAGATTGATGCACGCATTTATAGATTGTTTTTTACATTTACAAATCAGATTATGCACACACAGATTGACATACACATTTGCAAATACTTTTGCTACAATAATGGCCCCATACTGTACACACAGAAACGCCAGGGTGGTGTTTAGGGATTCATCCAATCTGAGGGGCGGTTTCAAAAATTAGTGTGTACAGGCTCCTGAAAAGCCGGTTCCGTGTGGATGAAACAACCATACGACAAAAAACTTTGGCCTCCTCTGTGTGGACATGCCCTAAGCGTCCACAGGCTAAGTAAGCACAACAAAGTCGTGCTCAAACTCAGGGCCACGCAATGCAGTCAGGTGTTTTGGTGGGACAGTCACAATAAAATGCTTCCCTACTAAACACTGTCATTCCTTTCATGATAGATTGTAATGGACCCCTGAGACTTTTCAGAATCAGCTAAAGAAATGATTAATGAGACTACTGTTAGAAGTGTTGAAACAGAATTATATTTTAATTCTTGATTTTATTTATTGCTAAAAATGATTTTTTTTTTTTTTTTCGATGAACAGACAGTTATTTGTATATGGAGAACAAACCAAATTGTCTATCAGGACAGTCCCTGAGGTTCCTTTATCAACTTAGAGTAAATTAGGGTCTAAGGTTTCCCAAGGAACCCCTGTGGTGTCCTCCCTTCTAGGCATCTGTTTAATGGGGACATATTATACACTTTTTCTGCAATTTAATATAGGTCACAGGTGTCCAACAATATTGTATTCAAAGAGTTTTACCCCAAACTGCCCCGGTCCTGAATTCCAGCCAGTTAAAAATCACTCTATTGAGCTTTGCTGAGAACAGGCTGTATCTGTGTCTGTACCTTTACATAACCCTGAGCTGTGTCTGACCATGCCCCTCTCTGGAAAGAGGAAGTGCTCTCTCTCACTTTACCATGAGCTTCTGATACGTACTGGCAGTGGCTAAAGAGGCTAACGTGAATCTGCAGTGCATGGACAGGACTGTAGTCAGTAGTCTGTCACCCAAATTACACATAAATGTATAACGCTAGCTTCAAATGAGCCTCGTGCTCACAAAGGCTCTAAATCTACCTTAGCTTTGTGAAATATATGTCTTTGATTACCAATCCGATAGAAAACTAGTTTATCTAGTATTTGGATCTAGATATTTGGACGAGCGCAGTGGTGACGTCATCACCGGGAAATTCCTGGGATAGTTTGCAGCGTGTGTTATGTTGAGGCTCGCTAGTCAGCTGGTCTACCGCTGTACAGACAATGTGCTGTTCTAAGAGTGTGCGTCAATGATAAAGTAAGTGATGTATTGTGTCTGTTACGACAGTTACTATGGCCAGTTAAATGCCCTCACCAAGTTAACTGTTAAAGCGCGAGTTAATGAGTGTAAATACAGTTCATCACTTTGCTGTTTATAAGTGTTAATGTTGCCTCATGTTAAGCTAGCTGACAAACACAGGTACTGCCAGGCTTATTCGATGCAGTGTACGTTTAAATTAGACATCTGTGTGTGAGGTTAGTTTTGTTACTTGTTCATTTAGCCCTCTGTGATGTATGTTTAAGATGCAGTAGCTCTGGAAGTATGTATGTTAACTTGATAACATTAGCTACATAGGTGGTGTTCGTATTTGGTCCCACTTTAAGTTATATGGGAGGCTGCATATTCTGTTAAGATGATAAGAGGAGTGTTGCATGATTGATTTTATATGTAATTATTGCAAACAGAATTGTACTCATTGCCCTATTTCTTGTTTATTGACAGAAAACCACACACACACACACACCCATTTGTGAATACAGCCATGTTGAACCATCCTCCTTCTCGTCCTTCATTTCTCCTGCCTGTCTGAGGTCCATGCCTGTAGTTACACTGAAGAAGATACATCCCAACCTTTCATAGTGTTCTGGCCGACACTCCAGGTTGAGAGCGGTGATAAACAGAACCCACTACACTGGACAAAAAATGTTTGAAATGGGTTTCACAATGCCCTTATTGCACACAAAACTGTCCAGACACCGACATTCACGCCACCTGGCACTGCACGCCCATCAAACACTTCTGGGAAAAAGTCACTGGATCATCATACTTCTTGGGCTGTCGTATCCCATTATCCTCCTCACTCTGCCTCTAGAAGACTTATCACCCACAATCGAAAAAACGAAACATAAACTTCTTCTCATGGCCCTAATTATTGCCGAGAAAACTATCCTCATGAACTGGAAATCCAGAAACACCATATATCTAGCCCACTGGAAAAAAATACTCCCTGGATTTTACATCCTCTTCTCTTAATATCACTACAGAACCCCAGTCCTACCCATCCACCTTCATTGATTTCCTATTATCTTACCTTCCATCTGTCATATTTTTTCTTGACTGAGAGCCAATCAATCAATCTATCAATCAATCGACCAATCAATTAGTCAATAAAGTGTCTATAGTGTTATCATTATTCTCACGTATACACACACACTACACATACACACACCCTATTGTCTCCCCTGGTTCTGTGTAAATCAACTCGTCTTTTCGCCTTCTGAGCCCCCGGGCTGCTCGGTCCACGCTCTCTCTGGGGTATAGATAGGGCCCGTGGTAGTGTGGGGTGGGAGCAGTTTGCAGTGCTCTATGGAGCTGTGTCATGGAGCTGTGTCCTCCTCCCAACCCCCCCAGGACTGACGCTTGGCCTTCGGGCCCGTGCTCAGTTGTCTTAGTTGCTCTGGGCTTCGGTGCCAATCACCCATGCATGTTGGTTCAGGGTTTAAGAGCATCTGTCGTGTTCCATTGTTGAGTATGGAAGGGACCTGCCAGAGTGGGCTGAATCACTCTACAGGCTTCACACTATATTCATACTCTTTATACATTCCTATTTATGCATTCCCTTTTTTTATTTACTTACTATTTTCTCTCCTCTGCTTATTTAAAGGATATTGGGTGATGAGACTAATACAGCAGCCCACATTTTTAATTTCTAATGGCACAGCCTGCCTGTACCCTTCTCCACCCATCATATCTCCTCTTGTTTATCATCTGTTTCCCCTTCAATACACAAAGGAGCAGCACTTTCCTCTCTGGCTCTTAATAAGAAAACCCAATAAAGAATGATATATATATATATATATATATATATATATATACATGTATATATATATATATATATATATATATATATATATATATATATATATCTGTATACATATATATATACACACATATATACATGTATATATGTATATGTATATATGTGTGTATATATATATATATATATATATATATATATATATATATATTGTATATATATATATATATATGATGATGAGGCCCTCCAACATCAGCTGGCATTGACACAATGCACCACCTCTTTATAACTGGATCCATAAAACCCAGTGTGCACAGACTCAAGACCCTACAGACAGAACAATGACCAAGGTTCAGACTGACCTAGGAACCTCACCTACTGACATTGACCACAACACTGGAGATGTGTCCCGAGCAGAGACTGGACAGACCTCAACTTTCCAAAAAGACTCCACTATGGAGACTAGTTTGTCGTATTCAATTCAATTCAGAACTGTGTCATCCCTCTTCTGGTGGGTGACTGTTAACAAGAATGTATATAGAATTAATTACGTCCACTTTAATGTTTAGACTTAATAACGTGACTAGAGATTCCATGGCCGGCTTACAAGAACAACTAGCTGCTACTTCACTGATGACTTATCAAAATAGAGTGGCCTTAGAGTGGTGTGTGCTCTATGTTCTTCCAAGACTGTTGTGGATGCTGCACAATACAGGATTTACTTTTCTTCCTTCTATTGATTGACACGATAAAATCATGTCAAAAGGGGGATGTTAAATTGAATATGTTTTCATGGTGTGATATTAATACATCTCTGACTTTGTGTGCCTTGTATTTCTCGACTTCAGTTCATATCACTGACTGTATGTTATTAATCACAATGAATAATGAATAGCTGATTTAAGATTTGCTAATGTTATGACAGGATGAATCTAGCAGTTAGGTCTGTCACAGTAGATACACGCCTGACTCACAACACACACACACACACACTCACACACACATCAAGTATCATAACTTCAAGACAACACATGAGCAGTGGCTGGCCTGCTCATGTTGATATTAACTGGCCAATTACACTTGGTTGCGTGTAAGTCCAACCTCTGTACGGGACAGTCCCAGTCTAAGAAGATAAATGTAAAATTGACTTCCAACTAAACAATAGGGCTAACAAGTCCATACTTTGCTCCCTATGAAATCTAGAATGGAATTCACTCCTCACCTATAAGGCACTTAATGGTCAGGTATAGCCTGATCTTAAGAACTTGCCCTACTAGAATACTATGCTCTGAAAATGCAGCACTACTGGAGTCTGCTTCCAGAAACTGCATGTGAACCCTCAGGTCACTAAGGCTTAGTTTGTGCTTGGCCTGAAGTAACTCATGAAAAAACATTTGACTGGTTTATGAATCCTGGTCACACTCTGTGACATCTGGTTCCTCCCAACCGCTAAGACTGATGAGAATCAAGATACACCTCCACTACAGTATACAACAACTCACATGCCATATCTAACTTTTTGAAAATAAAAGTCTGTAGAGGTTGGAAGTGACCCTGTTGAAGTCAAGGCCATACTGAGGTACAGATGATATTTTATGGCCTGCTTTGTATTGCTGGTGTGCAGACTCCAATACACACAGAGTTTTTATTTTGTTTTCACAAAATTGAGTCATTCTTTGCTCATCTTTGCTTAGAATAACATATAGGACAATTAGGTTCATAACAGTCAATAGTCTGATGATTCTTAAGTTAGGTTTATCATATTAAAGGTCAGTCCAAAGGCAGAGCCTCTCTGTTGCAGAGGGTCCCCTCCTCCTGCTCTCATATGCCGCTTTTCCACTACACAGTAACGGCACGCTACGGTACAGCCCAGTTTTGGGAGAGGGGTCTGGCTGCAGACCTCCAACGTCAGGCTGCTTCTGGTGCAGGCTCCACTCTCAGGCTGCCTCCACTATCAGGACAGGAAATAACAAACTTTCTGTGCGTTTCTTAAATGACTCTGATGGAGAAGAAGAAGAAGAAGAAGAAGAAGAAGAAGAAGAAGATATAGAGAGGTTGGAGGAAGACGATTAAAAAGATTGACTGATGTTACTGATGTTGAGACATCAGTAAGTAACAAAATATGTACCAGTCAACCAGGTTACATGTTTGTCATTTTACTAGCCACCTTACACATGCAAATTACAGAAGTATATGCAGTTGATGAGTTGTAGTTTTTTACGCTAACGGTGGCTAATGGTTGATTGACGCCCAAGTTATTTGTTGTCTAAATGAAAATGACAATGATTTAAAGGCTTTCTTTCATTCCACTCATTTTATACTTAAACACTGAAATACATATATTTTAACAACACTTTTTCCTGTGTTATGTAGATGCGTCACTCAATCTATGAAGAGGGTACATGGCTTAAAGTGGAACGCTGCACAACTTGTTGTAAACTGCTCCACTGCCCCCTTTGCCCCAAATACAAGCCGAGCCAAAGAGCAAAGCTTCAGTAGCACTTCGATGGACATATCAGATTCAGATTACTTTATTAGTCCTAGTAGGGCAATTCCATTGTCATGCTGGTCAAGTCAGGTCAAGTCAGGTCATGTATATTATTTTTTGTTTTGTCATTTGGTCTTGTCTTTTCCTGTTTTATTTTTGAAATTAATTGTCTTCCCATGTGTTTCAGCTTCACTCTTCCTGCGCTGTTTCCTGCATCTGGTGATTGTCAGCCCCGCCGCTGATTGTCTCCAGCTTTTCCCCATTACCTAGTGTATTTATGTCAGCGTCTCCCCCAGTCTTGTGCCAGTACGTCTTGTGTTCATGTCACCAAGCTGCCAGCCGTCATCTACGTCCTTGATCTTGTCCACGTCAGGTTTCCCTTGTTGTGTGAGCTGTGCCGTTTTGTTATTTTGTCACTTTGTGTTTTACCCTCATGTAGTCTGTGTCTACATCAGTCCCCTTAGTGTAGTCTATGTTTCCCTGTAGTTTCTTCATCACCGTTGGTGACAGTTTTTAGTTACAGGTTTTGTATTTCAGTAGTTTGTATCCTCCGTATGAGCGCCCTAAGTTGTTTATAGTTTGTCACCCTCTTTTGGTTGTACTTTCCCTGCATCAGTGACTGAGTCCTTTCATTTATTTAGTTTATTAGTAGCCTTCCCTTTGGAAGTGATTTTGTGTTCTGAGTCAGGTTTTGAGTGACTATTCCTCCCTGTACTGTTTGCACGTTTTTGTAATAAATCCTCTGTTTTTACTTTGTTTTGGAGTCTTGTGTTTGGGCAGAGAACTGCTGAGATCACTAACAAACTTGCATTTCATAACATATATTTCATAACATTGTACCATTACAAAGTCTGCTTCTGTGTGACTGCATGGAAAGGTCCATTCATGACCTGAATTACTTGCATGTACGATGCATGTACAATACCATATGGTTTTGACAACAACATAGTTAACAATTAATACATATGTCTTGTCAATTTTTTTGAAATCTTTGCCAGTCAGTCTTTCCTGGACCATGAAAAGAGACCACTGGTTTGGAAATAGGTGTCAGTATACACTCTTTGCAATCAATATTTAACAGAACTGTAATTCATCCAATTTTTCTGTCATCATAGAATTTTCCAGCTGTATGGAAGTGACGGTGGATTCTTCATGTTGATGGTTGGAGGCACCCGTGGTCTTAACTCTGTGTGCATAAAAGATTTTTTTTCACAGTATGCCCTTTACACTGTGCTGGATGCCCCCTATGATTTCACTGTTGTAATTTGACCTGCATATCAAAGTAAACCATTTAAATCTTGTAAATGACATTTACTGCAGCTTACAGTGATGATATATTTCTTTTCAGAGGGACATGCCGACTTTGCTAAAGTGGTGGTGTGTTTTGCTCATGGAGAAATTTGACCTTGGAAGGTAAAAGCACAAAGATGTTGATACCTTCTTGATTGTCATGGAAATATTAGCACCTTACTTCACACCATCTTTGTTGTAACCAACACTTATTTTTTTTTCTTTATTAAGCCATAAGATTTTGTGTTTGAGTTGGTAAAGGTACTTTGTCACATATACAGCTTGTACAGTGAGATGTACAAGAGATTTTTTTTTTCTCTGTATTAAAACCATTCCTGAAGAGCAGCAGGCATCTTGCCAGTCAGTATCTTGGTCAGGGATGCTGACTGGAACAATAACCTAACTGATATGTTTTTTTTTTTGTTTAGTTGGGGAAGTAGATGGATAAAGGGGATTTTATGGAGTTCCCACATTAACAAACTAGTTGACAATGACATGAAGCTGGACCCTGGGGAAAACAGGACTGTACAAAGTTGGTTGTGTTTTTCCTTTGAGAATACTACTACAGTGTCAGTTTTATAGTCCATCCCTCAGTCAGCAATGTTTATTGAATCTGAATTTTATCCGTGTTCAGAATTTAGATCTATCTTAGATCTATCAAGGTGAATGATTTAAAGAACTGGTCCTGATTGGATTATTGTATTTGTTTTTAAAAAGCAGGATTTGTGTTGTTTCTTTTAGGGAGAGGAAGAAGTACCCCCTGTTTTGCAGCATCCTGAAGATAGGGATGAAAAAGATGAGATGGTTGAGGTTGAGATGGTAGGGAAGTTGTGTTTTATACCAAGGTTATTCTGACAAAGCTCATTGGGAGTGTCCCTTTACTACTTATGCTCTGTTTTTTTTTTTGGTTTTTTTTTTTACGTAAAATAATAGTTAATGACACGTTGTAGAGTAGTTTTGCTATAGGGAGACTACCTTTTCCTCTTTGTCTTTCCCATTGTCATTCCTAAATCTTGCAGCCAGGATCATTTCTGACTACAGAAAGTCAGCATCGCAGGTGGAAATGAACCAACATTTGTTTTCATACAAGGGAGTTGCCCAGAGCAGTAAGAATGGGATAGGAGGAAATGGCAGAAGCAGCAAAGCAGAATTCCAGACTTTGGTCTGAAGATGACTGTTTCAGTCTTGATGACCTGGAGTAAGATGACCTCCAGGAACCATTTAAGTTCAAGTTCTCCAATATCGAGGACATGGGGTTGTTTTGTGATGAGATTAGTGACAAATGAGGATACTTCTGCATAAGCTGAATGTAAAATGGAATATTAACAGTTAATAAAAGCTTAGCTGCAACCACCAGCCTACTCTTGACATCCACAGGAATGATTGAGGAGATGGAAATGTTTTTTTTTTGTTCTGTGTGCCAGTTATAGTGTCCAAAACCAGTTGTAAGTTCAAAGATTACCTCTATGTTCTATCACCGTTTTTTCATTGACTGATATCCAGAGCAGTTTGTGGTTCTAGTTCTACACCTGTTTCTGCAGGTGTACTTTTTGATATTTTGAATTTCTCTAAAGTAGATTGCAGTGCCTTTGGGAAAACATGTAATTGTATAATATCTGTGTATACTCAATTCTTTTGTTTTGCAATACAGTTTTGAAAACCAGCAGTAACTGTTAACCTTTTAATAAGGGGAAAAGAATGCAAATTTGGCTTTTTATTTTCATTTTTATATTTTTAAGTGAGCACTTCATACTATGTTTTTTTTTTTTTTTTTTTTTTTGTCAGCACCTCTTCCCATCATAAAACACCACAGTATGGCAGGTGTCAACTTTTTATGGGATTGGAGCTTACATTTATCTTGCAGAAAAGTATGATATTTTGTGCATTTGTGTGACTGGCCCCCGCCCTCTCTGGAAACTAAGCTATAATTCTTTATTAGAATTTCTTATTATGAGCCAGAGAGGAAAGTGCTGCACCTTTTGTGAATTGAGGGGGAAAAACAGATGATAGACAGGATGACATAGGATAGATGGGAAAGGGGTACAAACATGCAGTGTTATTAGAAATCAGGAATATGAGATGCACTATTCCCAGCAACCAATCTCCCCGAAACAAGAAGAAGACAGAAAAGACAGTAACAATAATAATGATGATAATGACAATAATAAATATGTAAATAAAGTTGGGCACTAAGGGACGAAGGTGAGATGTAAGAATGCATAAGAAGCATGAATTTGATGTGAAGCCTGAAGAGTGATTTCACCCATTCTGGCGGGTCCCATCAGTACTCAACAATGGGTTACAACAGGCATTCGTACACCCTGAACCAACATGCATGAGTGACTGGCACCGAAGCCCAGAGCAGCTAAGACGACTGAGCAGGGGCCCGCTGGCCGAGTGTCCGTCCCGCCCAGGCAGCAGGAACACCCAGGAGGCCTCGCCCAGAGAGCCAATGACAACCACAGATAAACACACAATTCCAGGGACCTAGGGAAGGCACAGCCAGATGCCCCCACAGCGCCACGAACAAGCCCAGGAGGCCTGGGACAAGAGGGCCCACCCGCCACCCAACACCCACCCCCAACCGCCCCACCTCCAACGAGGAGGGAGGAGGCAGAGAGGCAGGAAGAGGGGCGGGGGAGCAACAGGAGGGCCGACCCACCCCAAGCCCCAGGGCCCTCCGCAGCGCCCCAGGAGCGACCAGCAACAGGACCAGCAACAGCCACCCCCAGGACCCCAGAGAGAGCATGAATCCAGCAGCCCAAGGGCTCAGAAGGCGAGACACTGGATACAACCAGCCTCCAGGAGGAGGAGCAAAGGCCAGGTAGACCCAGCAAAGCGGAGAGCAACACCAGGGGTAAGTGGGAGAAGAAAAAAGAAGAAAAAAAAAAAAAACAAGGACACCTCAAAAAGGAGGAGTAAAAAAAAGAGAATAAAAAGTATGAATAATTACAACACACATTGACTTGGAGCGAGAGAAAAAAAAACAGCCAGGGGACAAAGTGCTGACAAAAAGAAAAGGGGAACATTAAACATAAATCAAACACACCGACAACAATAAGCCAACAAACTAAGCAAACATATAAGACAAATTGATTTACACAGAACTAGAACAGAGATAGATGGGGGATAGGAAAAAGGGAAGACAGGAAAGAAGAGAAGGGGAGTATGAATTTGATAGACTTATTTAGATTGGTATGTTAAGGGGGGAGGTTTTCATGGTTCCATACATGGTTTTGGTTTGGTAGATTTTGTTTTAGGTTTAAATGAATTAAGATTTTGTTCCAAGTATCATTAAAGGCAGACATATTATTCCTTTTGCGAGCAGATATTTTTTCAATTGAGATGTATTCTATGAGAGAGTTGAACCAATGGGAAATGTGGATCATATTTTTAGTTTTCCAATTTTGGAAGATTATTTTCGCTGCGATAGTTAGAGAGACCAATAATAGATTTTTGTATTTGAGAGGGAGAATGATTTGTGTGGTGTCTCCTAGTAGGCATAGTGATGGGGACAATGGGATTCTGCAGTCCAAGAAAGTGGAAAGATTGTTAGTGACAGCTGTCCAAAAAGTGCAAACTGGATGACAGACCCATGTGGCATGCATGTAGTTGTCTGTGCTACCCGCTGTGCATTGTGAACAGATGTTTGTGTCTGTTAATTTCATTTGAAACATTTTATTCTGGGTAATGTGGTACCTGTGGATCGTTTTATACTGTATTAACTGTAGGTTTGTGTCGGTAGTCATGGAGAAGATATTTTCATTGATTTGTATCCAGAAATCAGGGTTGGGAGCAAGAGCCAGGTCGTTTTCCCATTTGGTGGTTGGGAGTGATATGGTTGTGTCTGTGCTAGAAATAAGTTTATACATATTGGAGGTGATTTTTTTTGAGGTTTTAAATTTCATAATTTCTTCCATTAATTTAGATGGTTGGAGTGTGTTGTTGGCTATCTTAATTTTGGATTTCATTACGGATTTTAATTGATGGTATTGTAGGATCTGATCTCTCCCAACCCCGTATTCCTGGGTTAAAGTATCAAATGAAATGAATTGATTGTCGGGAAAGAAGTGGTAGAGATGGGTGATTCCATTCTGGTGCCATGTTTGAAAATAGATAGGGATGCTGCCTAGCTTGAAATCAGGGTTGTGCCAGATTGGGGTGTATTTACATGGGGCAAGCAATGATTTAGTGACTTTGTTGGTTTTCCACCAGGCTGTCAGGGTTGTGTGGATTGTAAAGTATTTACAGTAGCTCAGCTTTTGGATTGACTGTGGTAAAAAGGGAAGGTCTGTGACTGATGTTGTTTTACATATACTTTGTTCTAGGGCTAACCAGGGGATATTGTGATTTTGCTTTTGTGTCCATTTGAATAAATATTGCAATTGGTTTGAGAGGAAGTAATGTAGAAAATTTGGTACTTCTAAACCACCTTGTGATTTTTTATTTTGTAGTGTTGAAAGTGATATCCTTGGCTTTTTATTGTTCCAATAGAATTGAGTAGTCAATGAATCTAGTGTTTTAAACCATTTGTCGGTAGGGGTGGTGGGAATCATTGAAAACAGAATTTTCATTTTTATTGAGGCTATTCTTCCAATTAGGGTGAGTGGTAATTTCATCCAGCGTTTGAAGTTCTCTTCTATCTGTTTAATTAATGGGGTGTAATTGAGATTGAATAACTCTGACAGCCTGGGAGAGATGTTAATTCCCAAGTATTTTATATTGCCAGTGTGAAGTGGAAGGTAATGACTTTGGGCTGCAGAATCCCAGGTGTCTTCTGATAATGGTAAAATAGTTGATTTATTCCAGTTTATTGAGTAGTGAGACATGGTGGAAAAGTTGTTAATGGTATTGAAAGTTTCCTGTAGTGATACTGAGGGGTTCTGTAGGTATAAGAGGAGGTCATCTGCATATAAACTAAGCGTGTGTTGTGTATTGGCGCGTCCTCAATTCCTTTGATTTTTCTATTTTGTCGTATAGCTGCTGCAAGGGGTTCAATGAAAATGGCAAATAGAGATGGTGAGAGTGGGCATCCTTGCCTGGTTCCCTGGTGAAGTGTGAAGTTAGGTGAAATAATCCCATTTGTGATTATTGTTGCCTTCGGTGCAGTATAGAGAATTCTAATCCTGTGGATGGACGACTCTCCAAAGCCAAATTTGTACAGTGTGCTAAATAAGAGGGACCAATTAACTTTGTCAAAAGCTTTTCGGCATCGAATGATACAATTATTGTTTGATTTGGCTGATGTTGGGATAAATTGATTAGGTTAAACAGTCTACGAGTGTTGTCTGAAGCATGTCTGTTGTTGATAAATCCTGTTTGGTCCGGGTGAATTAACAGGGGGGTGACTCTTTCTATTCTGGATGCTAGTGTTTTGGTAATAATTTTTAGATCTGAATTAATTAGTGAGATTGGACGGTAGCTAGAGGGGCATGTTGGATCTTTATTTGGTTTTAATACGAGTGTTATGACTGTTGTATTCATATGGGTTGGTATGGTGGAGGTCGTTTTGATTTCTGTTGTGACTTTGAAAAATAGTGGTGACAAGATATCCCAAAAATGTTTGTAAAACTCAGCTGGAAATCCATCAGGACCTGGTGACTTATTGTTTGGCATCTTATTAAGAGCTTGATTGAGACTTGAATAGTGATAGGTGCGTCCAAATTATTTACTTCTTCCTTGGGTAGTGAAGGTAGTTTCAAATTGTTAAAAAAATTGTCTATTTCTGATTGGTGGGGTTCGTGGTCTGAAGAGTAGAGATTGCTATAAAAATTATAGAATACATTATTTATTTCCTGTGGGTTTTGTGTGATGTTGCCTGTAGGATCTATTATTGATGGTATATAAGTGTTTTTTCTTTCTTATGTTGTAATAAATTTGATAGGAATTTGCTTGATTTATCACTATATTGTAATTGTATAATATCTGTGTATACTCAATTCTTTTGTTTTGCAATACAGTTTTGAAAACCAGCAGTAACTGTTAACCTTTTAATAAGGGGAAAAGAATGCAAATTTGGCTTTTTATTTTCATTTTTATATTTTTAAGTGAGCACTTCATACTATGTTTTTTTTTTTTTTTTTTTTTTGTCAGCACCTCTTCCCATCATAAAACACCACAGTATGGCAGGTGTCACCTTTTTATGGGATTGGAGCTTACATTTATCTTGCAGAAAAGTATGATATTTTGTGCATTTGTGTGACTGGCCCCCGCCCTCTCTGGAAACTAAGCTATAATTCTTTATTAGAATTTCTTATTATGAGCCAGAGAGGAAAGTGCTGCACCTTTTGTGAATTGAGGGGGAAAAACAGATGATAGACAGGATGACATAGGATAGATGGGAAAGGGGTACAAACATGCAGTGTTATTAGAAATCAGGAATATGAGATGCACTATTCCCAGCAACCAATCTCCCCGAAACAAGAAGAAGACAGAAAAGACAGTAACAATAATAATGATGATAATGACAATAATAAATATGTAAATAAAGTTGGGCACTAAGGGACGAAGGTGAGATGTAAGAATGCATAAGAAGCATGAATTTGATGTGAAGCCTGAAGAGTGATTTCACCCATTCTGGCGGGTCCCATCAGTACTCAACAATGGGTTACAACAGGCATTCGTACACCCTGAACCAACATGCATGAGTGACTGGCACCGAAGCCCAGAGCAGCTAAGACGACTGAGCAGGGGCCCGCTGGCCGAGTGTCCGTCCGCCCAGGCAGCAGGAACACCCAGGAGGCCTCGCCCAGAGAGCCAATGACAACCACAGATAAACACACAATTCCAGGGACCTAGGGAAGGCACAGCCAGATGCCCCCACAGCGCCCACGAACAAGCCCAGGAGGCCTGGGACAAGAGGGCCCACCCGCCACCCAACACCCACCCCCAACCGCCCCACCTCCAACGAGGAGGGAGGAGGCAGAGAGGCAGGAAGAGGGGCGGGGGAGCAACAGGAGGGCCGACCCACCCCAAGCCCCAGGGCCCTCCGCAGCGCCCCAGGAGCGACCAGCAACAGGACCAGCAACAGCCACCCCCAGGACCCCAGAGAGAGCATGAATCCAGCAGCCCAAGGGCTCAGAAGGCGAGACACTGGATACAACCAGCCTCCAGGAGGAGGAGCAAAGGCAAGGTAGACCCAGCAAAGCGGAGAGCAACACCAGGGGTAAGTGGGAGAAGAAAAAAGAAGAAAAAAAAAAAAAACAAGGACACCTCAAAAAGGAGGAGTAAAAAAAAGAGAATAAAAAGTATGAATAATTACAACACACATTGACTTGGAGCGAGAGAAAAAAAAACAGCCAGGGGACAAAGTGCTGACAAAAAGAAAAGGGGAACATTAAACATAAATCAAACACACCGACAACAATAAGCCAACAAACTAAGCAAACATATAAGACAAATTGATTTACACAGAACTAGAACAGAGATAGATGGGGGATAGGAAAAAGGGAAGACAGGAAAGAAGAGAAGGGGAGTATGAATTTGATAGACTTATTTAGATTGGTATGTTAAGGGGGGAGGTTTTCATGGTTCCATACATGGTTTTGGTTTGGTAGATTTTGTTTTAGGTTTAAATGAATTAAGATTTTGTTCCAAGTATCATTAAAGGCAGACATATTATTCCTTTTGCGAGCAGATATTTTTTCAATTGAGATGTATTCTATGAGAGAGTTGAACCAATGGGAAATGTGGATCATATTTTTAGTTTTCCAATTTTGGAAGATTATTTTCACTGCGATAGTTAGAGAGACCAATAATAGATTTTTGTATTTGAGAGGGAGAATGATTTGTGTGGTGTCTCCTAGTAGGCATAGTGATGGGGACAATGGGATTCTGCAGTCCAAGAAAGTGGAAAGATTGTTAGTGACAGCTGTCCAAAAAGTGCAAACTGGATGACAGACCCATGTGGCATGCATGTAGTTGTCTGTGCTACCCGCTGTGCATTGTGAACAGATGTTTGTGTCTGTTAATTTCATTTGAAACATTTTATTCTGGGTAATGTGGTACCTGTGGATCGTTTTATACTGTATTAACTGTAGGTTTGTGTCGGTAGTCATGGAGAAGATATTTTCATTGATTTGTATCCAGAAATCAGGGTTGGGAGCAAGAGCCAGGTCGTTTTCCCATTTGGTGGTTGGGAGTGATATGGTTGTGTCTGTGCTAGAAATAAGTTTATACATATTGGAGGTGATTTTTTTTGAGGTTTTAAATTTCATAATTTCTTCCATTAATTTAGATGGTTGGAGTGTGTTGTTGGCTATCTTAATTTTGGATTTCATTACGGATTTTAATTGATGGTATTGTAGGATCTGATCTCTCCCAACCCCGTATTCCTGGGTTAAAGTATCAAATGAAATGAATTGATTGTCGGGAAAGAAGTGGTAGAGATGGGTGATTCCATTCTGGTGCCATGTTTGAAAATAGATAGGGATGCTGCCTAGCTTGAAATCAGGGTTGTGCCAGATTGGGGTGTATTTACATGGGGCAAGCAATGATTTAGTGACTTTGTTGGTTTTCCACCAGGCTGTCAGGGTTGTGTGGATTGTAAAGTATTTACAGTAGCTCAGCTTTTGGATTGACTGTGGTAAAAAGGGAAGGTCTGTGACTGATGTTGTTTTACATATACTTTGTTCTAGGGCTAACCAGGGATATTGTGATTTTGCTTTTGTGTCCATTTGAATAAATATTGCAATTGGTTTGAGAGGAAGTAATGTAGAAAATTTGGTACTTCTAAACCACCTTGTGATTTTTTATTTTGTAGTGTTGAAAGTGATATCCTTGGCTTTTTATTGTTCCAATAGAATTGAGTAGTCAATGAATCTAGTGTTTTAAACCATTTGTCGGTAGGGGTGGTGGGAATCATTGAAAACAGAATTTTCATTTTTATTGAGGCTATTCTTCCAATTAGGGTGAGTGGTAATTTCATCCAGCGTTTGAAGTTCTCTTCTATCTGTTTAATTAATGGGGTGTAATTGAGATTGAATAACTCTGACAGCCTGGGAGAGATGTTAATTCCCAAGTATTTTATATTGCCAGTGTGAAGTGGAAGGTAATGACTTTGGGCTGCAGAATCCCAGGTGTCTTCTGATAATGGTAAAATAGTTGATTTATTCCAGTTTATTGAGTAGTGAGACATGGTGGAAAAGTTGTTAATGGTATTGAAAGTTTCCTGTAGTGATACTGAGGGGTTCTGTAGGTATAAGAGGAGGTCATCTGCATATAAACTAAGCGTGTGTTGTGTATTGGCGTCCTCAATTCCTTTGATTTTTCTATTTTGTCGTATAGCTGCTGCAAGGGGTTCAATGAAAATGGCAAATAGAGATGGTGAGAGTGGGCATCCTTGCCTGGTTCCCTGGTGAAGTGTGAAGTTAGGTGAAATAATCCCATTTGTGATTATTGTTGCCTTCGGTGCAGTATAGAGAATTCTAATCCTGTGGATGGACGACTCTCCAAAGCCAAATTTGTACAGTGTGCTAAATAAGAGGGACCAATTAACTTTGTCAAAAGCTTTTTCGGCATCGAATGATACAATTATTGTTTGATTTGGCTGATGTTGGGATAAATTGATTAGGTTAAACAGTCTACGAGTGTTGTCTGAAGCATGTCTGTTGTTGATAAATCCTGTTTGGTCCGGGTGAATTAACAGGGGGGTGACTCTTTCTATTCTGGATGCTAGTGTTTTGGTAATAATTTTTAGATCTGAATTAATTAGTGAGATTGGACGGTAGCTAGAGGGGCATGTTGGATCTTTATTTGGTTTTAATACGAGTGTTATGACTGTTGTATTCATATGGGTTGGTATGGTGGAGGTCGTTTTGATTTCTGTTGTGACTTTGAAAAATAGTGGTGACAAGATATCCCAAAAATGTTTGTAAAACTCAGCTGGAAATCCATCAGGACCTGGTGACTTATTGTTTGGCATCTTATTAAGAGCTTGATTGAGACTTGAATAGTGATAGGTGCGTCCAAATTATTTACTTCTTCCTTGGGTAGTGAAGGTAGTTTCAAATTGTTAAAAAAATTGTCTATTTCTGATTGGTGGGGTTCGTGGTCTGAAGAGTAGAGATTGCTATAAAAATTATAGAATACATTATTTATTTCCTGTGGGTTTTGTGTGATGTTGCCTGTAGGATCTATTATTGATGGTATATAAGTGTTTTTTCTTTCTTATGTTGTAATAAATTTGATAGGAATTTGCTTGATTTATCACTATATTGAAATTTCTCATATTTTAACTGTTGAATAAGAAAATCTGTTTTCTTGTGTATGATAGTTTCAAGTTCTATTTTGAGCAGTCTCAATTTATTTTGTATTTCTTCACTGGGATTATTGGCATTTTGATTAGTCAGGTGTTTAATTTGTTGTTCCAGATTGTTTTCCAATTTCTGTTGCTCCTTTTTCTTATGTGAGTATGATATAATTTTACCTCTGATTACTGCTTTGCCAGTTTCCCATAACAATGTTGGTGTGATTTCTGGAGAGTCGTTTATCTCCAGGAAGGATGCCCACTCTTTTTGGATCATGGAGGTAAAATCAGGATCATCTAAGAGAGAAGTATTGAAACGCCATCTTGTTGGAGGTTTGATCGGTGATTGAGTATTTACTGATAGTGAAATTGGAGCGTGGTCACTAATTATGATTGAATGGATTCTGTTTTCTTGGATATGTTGCATGAGGGAGTTACTTACAAGAAAAAAATCAATCCTGGAGTATGATTGATGCACAGGGGAGAAATATGAGTATTCTTTCAATGATGGGTTTCTTCTTCTCCAACTATCGCAAAGTCCATAATCCTCCATATATTGTTTTATTATATCTGTGGAGTGCCACTTTCTTAGGTTGCTTGATGTATTAGAACGATCAATTGAGGGATTAATGACAGTGTTAAAGTCTCCAGCCAATATAACATTTGTAGAATCACACAATACACTTTATTGTGTGATTCTACAAATCACTTCTACAAAGAAGCTATGAAAAAAGGTTGAGTCATCCTTGTTGGGGCCATAAATGTTAGCTAGGGTGAAGGTAGTGTCATTGATAGATACATTAATGATGATAAATCTTCCTTCTGGATCAATAATAAATGAGTTGTGAATAATTGGAATATTTTTACTTACTAGATTTGAAACACTTTGTTTACTGTTGATAAAAATATTTTATCATATTGTTTATTCTTTAGGTATTGTTGTTCTGAATGTGTTAAATGAATTTCTTGTAGGAAACATGTCTGCCTTCAATTTGATAAGATGACTAAAGATTTTTTTTTTTTTGCTTGATTACGAATACCACATATGTTCCATGTTATTAAGTTCAGAGTTTGCATGATGAAAGATATACAAGTCTCATTTTAAATAGAGGATGAAAGCTAAAGGATGTGATGGAGGGAAGATCAATGGAACCCAGGAGAATTGGAATGGGGAGGAGGGGGGGGGGCAGAGAGTAGAAGAGGGAGAAGAAACAATGATGTCACTTTACAATAGAGACGTGAACATAGGACAATATATAATACAAAAACAACAATACAGACAATACAAACATAAACAAGAAGATTAACAAATTTGGAAAGGTCAGACATTACACAATGCGTTTCGGAGTATAGCGTGAGTAATCAATATTCCGGTCGATGTTGATTTTACATATATTACGGTCCATATGGTCTATTAATTGTTAATACTGCAGTTTAATATTAACTCTTTTCTTTTTTTTCCAACATGATTTGATTCATTTTTGTTCAGTTAGAAAAGCCATGGTGTAAGTGTTATGCTTTTGAACAGCTGTCCATCAATGTATAGTCTGTCACATACCAGTGAAGCACGCTTGTTGTTTTTCCAGTTTTCCTTTAGTAATGGGTACAGTACTTTACGGCGTTCGTTGATTTCACGGGGGTATTGATCGTTTAGTCCAAATCTTGTGCCTTTAAGTTCCTTTCCTTGGCTTTTAACCAGCTCCTTCTGTTTGAAGTGTTCAAATTTTGCGATGATGGGCCTGGGTCCGTTATCTGATCGTTTGCCGAGGCGATGAACTGTGTGACATGTTATGTTTTGAACCGTGTCACGTGGGAGTTTGAGCTGAGTAATCATGAAGTCTTTAATTTCGGATTCTGGGTTGTCGGGAGTTTTTTCAGATATGCCAGAGAAGATGAGGTTGTCTCTCATGGATCGAGTTTGTATGTCCAGAAGGTTTTCTTTCAACATTTTGTTTTCCCTTGTGACGGTGTTCATCTGTTCGGTGAGTGTCTTGACGGAGGTCTGTAATTCGTGGTTTGTTTGTTGTCGGGAAGCTATGTTGTTATGCGTGAATTACAGGCTGTCACGTATGTCGGCAACTTCTTTGTGTAGTGACAATTTGTCCAGTTTTTGGTTAATACTCTCAAGGAGACTAACCTGTATTTCGGTTGCTTGTAGGTCGTTGGTGTCTGTAGAGGAGTCCCTCTTCTTCTTTTTCGGGTTGGGTGTGGAATCCATGCTGTTCTGCTGGTTGTCGATGAAATCTTCCAAGTCCGTTTCGGTCACCACTGTCAGGATCGTTTGTGTTTAATAGTTGTAAAGTAGCGATTATGAATGCGATCCGATGCACTTTAGTGTTTAACAGCGCAAAATTAGCTTTGTTTGTTGTGTTTTTCAGTCGTGTCTCTCAGTTGCTGGGCGCCGCCATGTTGAATCTCGCTCTCTGGTCCGACTCTCACGATGCGTTCCGTCACACTGCCATCCAGTCCAGAGCCTCCTCATACTATGTTTTCATTATACCATTACTTGGTTAGTACTTATTAGGAAAATTGTTTACATATACATAAACGTACCACATTCATTTATGTTATTTGTGAATCAACTTTTGTCTGTTGAAAACGTAGAAACCAGCTTCTCTGGTTTCCTCTGTGGCTTGGGAATGAGGAAGGTGTCCACTCATTAATGTCATGCCCTAGGTTCGCCTAGCCAGGGCATAACAGTGATCACTGCAGTATGTATAACCCTCTGAGTAGACATTAACTTGTATCATTAAATCTATAGAACGTCTCTGAATAAATACAGTTTCTATTAAGCTCAATGTTTTTATATGGACTAATGTTGCTAAAGTATAGGTTATTAGTGGAGTAGGCTAACACAATAACAACGCTGGTAGAATTATGCAATGTATAAATTCATGTTTTTCATGTTAGTGTTGATTAATTAAATCAACAACAAAGCGGCTTCTTCAAAAGTGTCCTGACATGACTGCAGCCTGAAAGTGGAGCCTGCATGTACTGTATCTGTTATATGTATTTCAATTAATAAAGGTATAAACAAGTGGAATGAAGGACAGCAAAACATTAAATCCTCATGTAATTTTCCTTTACACAACAAATAATCTGATCGTCAGTCAACCGTTAGCCACTGTTAGCATAACTAATACATCACAGAGCTGTAGAATTAGGCTACAGTACGGAGCTTCTTTCCCACTGCCATCACATTGCATTTTGTAAATAAAGCTCTTTATTTGATAAAATGTATATTGGGGTGTGATATATACAATACAATATTGACATATCTGCCAACCAATCATGAGTCATTTCTTTGGTTTCTTTGTGTTTCCATCCAATACTGAGTGAGGAAATTTGAGCCAAGCCAGGCATTTCTCTGACCACGCGCGGTGTCACTGCTATTCATATGCAAATAGTAGGCTATCCTCATGAGTCCTAGATCAGTGGTACACTCCAGACAATTATTGGCACAGGCGAACATGAACTTCACAGGCTGTAAAACTGTTGTTAACTGCCTCAAATTCTGGAAATTTGCAGGTGTTTACTGGGACGGAAATCTCACATTTGTGCTCAGGCCCTGTCTGTTGGCGCAGTGGAGAGGAGATGTTTCCTCTCCCTCCCCATTGCAATCCATTCATGCCCCATAAATTCATTTTACTAACTAGCTTTCTGCCCCACTGTCCTGGTGGAGTAGCTGTTGGGCAGCTCAGGCTTGAGACATGGTGGTGATGAGGATGTCTCAGATCTCTTTAGCATGGTGGAGAGTAAGACATGCTCAGGCTTCATCTGTTTGGCGTGATGAGAAGAGGACGTGTTGCTCAGAATTCTGTCCTCACTTGATATATTGCGTTATCAAACTAGACAGATAGCTAACATTTGAGACATTCCAATGAAAACTGAAGCTTGGAAGTTCTTAAGGCGTTTACTGAATCCTTAGCTTTCCATTTTGAACAGTGTGATTGAATCCATTCTCAGCTTTTCCTTTGTAAAAATGTAATAAACAATACAAACAGAATATAATCATTATCAGCTCTTTACAGTACTTCCATATAATTCAAATGCAAATTAAACATACTGTAAAAACCATACAAGCACTCAAGAGAGCATAACTAGGCTGTACCGGTTTAACTATAAGCATTATTGTAGTTAGCTAACCTCCACATGGAAATTAGCAAGCTAGCTACTCTGACAAGCAATGTAAAAATAATAAAATACAAACAACTGTGACAGTATGTACTTACAGACATATAGCCTCCAAACATAGCCATGAACAAGATGCTGAACTGCACAGACGATCTCCAGTCTGATACATCAAATGTGATTTAGAGTCCAATAGCGGAGATAACACAAATGACCACAAGGGGGCGACAAAGGACACGATATCTGCACATGACTGCTTATGAGGCAGTGCTAAAAATGAACTGAAATCAGACTATTTAAATGAAACAAAGTATAGTTCCAGTACGGGCGGCACGGTGGTGTAGTGGTTAGCACTGCCGCCCTACAGCAAGAAGGTACCGGGTTCAAACCGGGTTCAAATCCCAGGAGTTTGCATGTTCTCCCCGTGTCTGCGTGGGTTCTCTCCGGGTACTCCGGCTTCCTCGCACCATCCAAAAACATGCATGGGGATTAAGTTAACTGGCTAATTTAAATTGACCGTAGGTGTGAATGTGAGTGTGAGTGGTTGTCCATCTCTATGTGCCCTGCGATGAGGTGGCGACTTGTCCAGGGTGTCCCCTGCCTTCCACCCTAAGTCAGCTGGCATAGGCTCCACCATAGCCCTATGTGGATAAGCGGTAGATAATGGCTGGATGGATGGATAGGACACTCGGAATCCAGTGCCGACGGCTTGATACTGCTCTTCATCCCTTTGAACATATTGTCTCCATATTATTTCACGTGTCAACTTTTGGCTTATGGGTTTTTCATTGTTGTTACTCTGTACAAAATGTATTGCAGGTCTGTCCATACTGGAGGAGGAATTCCTCCTGTGTTGTCCTTGTCCCTGAGGTTTTTACCATTTATTTTTTTCCTTTTAAAAGGATTTTTGGGGAATTTTTCCTTAGTTGATGTGAGGGTTGTTTGGTTGGCTTGGTTAACTAGCTTGACTTGGCTGGCAATAAAGTATCACAATTTGCTATTATTTTATAATATAAATCGTACTGAAACAGCATTAGCCATCTCATATGCCATCTCACTATTTTCCTTATCATTGTATGAACACGTTGTTGTGAAAGTACCACAAACCATAACCCAAACACAACAGAACATTTTAATGCAATAATTACTTAATAATATTCTGTATGCAAATTCGGGACACATTTTGTGCTACTTAATAATAAATGCAGGATAGATGCATTACACCAACAGCCTGGTCAGATGTCGGGTCTTACCTGATATGATTTCATGAAAACTGTAACGGTACCGGAGGTAGTCGTGGCCCTCAAACCTCTGTGGCCACTGACATAGGGCACGGCACTCTGAGTCTGCTTTGTAGTACTCCACTAAAGCTTCCTCAAACAGAGTAATGGCTCTTTTGTAGTCACCTTCTTCATACAGCCTCACTGCTGCTGTAAAGGAACGCTGTGACAGAGGAGAAATAAAAGACCATCAATAAATGAGTTTCCAGTTGTTAAATTCCAAGGGCCATTTGCTCAACACATTTAACACAAAGGCCTTCAGGAACGATAAGAAAGTAAAACTGTTGCCAGACAGTTCCACAAGGATTGAAAAAAATGTCACAACGATGATCTGAAATATGCTCAGGTATGAGTGTTAATATATAAAAGGCATCCTGGCTTACCTGGTGAGGCTGGGCTTCTCGGTCCACAAAGTGGTCCTCCTGACTGCTCTGCAGGTCTTTGTACTGCTCCAGGTTCTGACCCATCTCCACGTGTTCTGGGTTTGCCTGGAAATAGGTGTGAGCCGCCGCCACTGCCTTGTCAGGCTGCTTCAACTGAGGAGAGAAACGGGAGAAAGATGTTAACTTCATAATAATTACAGACCAGACCTATGTGAAAACACAAATTTAACTGTTGATGAAATTAGTTAAAATCAGTCACAACAGTTCAATTTATTGAGTATGTAACTGCAACAAGGTGTTCAGTGCTCAGTATTTTAAGTCTCCAACACAATCTCAACAAATGAAAGAGTGGTTTTCATTTGAATCAATCTGAAAAAAAGTGAATGCGAAACAGGATTTAAACAGAAACTGACTCATTAAAAGTTAAAATGCTTTTAGAAAACAAAAACAAATCTGCAAGATTTCTTTTGTATATATATATATATATATATATATATATATATATATATATATATATATATACGTATATATATAAACACGTATATATATATACGTGTATATATATATACACGTATATATATATATATACGTGTATATATATATATACATACATATATATACATATGTAGGTATATATATGTATGTAGGTATATACGTATATACCTACATACATATATATATAAAAGAAATCTTGCAGATTTGTTTTTGTTTTCTAAAAGCATTTGTATATACGTATATATATATACACACACGTATATATATTATATACGTGTATATATATACACACGTATATATATGTATATATATATATACACACACGTATATATATACATATACATATATATATATATATATATATATATATATATATAAAACCTACTGGTATTGGTACTAGATATCGGCCGATACCCACAGCACAAGTATCAGAATTGGTATCAGGAAGGAAAAAATGGTATCTCTAGTTAATACTGTGCTTTCTGAAGCTGTTCAACTGTGAATGTGTTTTACACATTTTATACAATTATACTTCCCTAGTGCACATGCAACAGGTTGTATTGCCCATCAGAAATTCAATCAATGATTTTATTACACTTATTTATAGTATTATTTTGATAGTATTAATGTACAACATGTTTTGAACTTGTTTTATTTATTTATTTTACAAACATTAAAATAGCTGGTACCTGTACCACAGGTTGCGAACCATTGCCCTAAACTATTGTAAGTAAAGCTTTTAATGTTCTCCATAAATCTGTACATGGTAGTTAAAGTGACTTTCATTAATTATAGGTATTTAGTTTAAGAATATCTTGCATGCCTACATATGCCATACAGATGTTGGAAAAGGTCGGCTGACTTGGCACTGCTAAAAATCATTAAGTGTGCATTTTAATTTAGTACTTTAATTGTAGCTCACACGAACTGAAAGCACATGTATTTAGGCTGTTGAATGTCAACAGTGTTGAGAAACATATCCTCCTGTTCTTTGTTACTACTTCCTCATATAAATGGCTGATTATGAATTAATCCCATTGCAGGAGCTCACCTTGTGGGATGGTTTCTAAGCAACACCAATAAACTCGGTGCTCAGTGGTCTGGTGGCTCATAGTGCCTCTTCATTAAAAAGGAATTTTGACATGGTTGGGGCAGAAAGGTGAATATTACAATTCGTTCATATGAATTGAAGCATCCTCTCTAGCATCCTCCTCATCCTCTCTAGCATCTCTCTCTTTAAATCATGTGTGGGCCTGGCCTCACATTGGCCAACAATAATAACACAGCCCTCTTTGTCCTCACACTTGCTGGGTGCAATGTGGTTTTCACAAATATGCAGACATGACATGTACAGTATACATCGAGGCCTCCACATTTTATGTTTTCCATGAGCTGTTGGCCTCTTAAGTACTGCTTGGCTGTGGTTTATGGCCCAGGTGGTGAGATTTTAGTGCACTGTCAGCCTGTATGAATTTCCAGCTTGAGCTGCACATGTGATGTGAGAAGCATTGCTGAGAGGCTTGGTAATGGACTGCACAGGCGCTGACTTGGCTTCAGATGTCCCACCACCACCAGGATGAGCTCATATGAAGTAAAGGCACTGCAACAGAAGTTAATAGTTTTCCCAAGATGAAATCTGTCTCTTTGGTTTGCTACCCTCACACTAATGTTGGAACAGAATTACCTAAACAAATCAAATCAGATTGAGAAAGGAGAGCTGTAATCAGACCACGCATGCATGGCTGCAGTGATTGACAGCACTCTACAGTACATCTGACCAATCTGAGAGGAGCACTGGTAGGGCGGGTATGTGCAGAGCGAGTGAGGAGTTATGTTGTCCAAAAGACATCATAAGTCAGATGCAAGCAAAAAAAAAAAAAAATGTTGTTGAAATAAGACTTTGTGGCACAGTTTACCTTAGCAACAAGATAGGAATATCTGTCTCCAGTCTCTGTCTAGACTGGAGATTTTTTTCCAGCAGCCCTCTGCGTTCACCTCTGATGAAAAAGAGTAGTAAAACGACCAGTTGGTGGCCGTAGATGACAGGAATCCATGCCCAGGAACCCAGACGCACGACTCACAGACAAGATTACAGTTCTCACAAGAGTCTTTATTTGAATAGAGAGAATAATCAAGCACGGTATTCCAGCGGGGAGATGGAGCACGGCCACGCGCCACCTGGCAGGTGGAGGCGCGCGACCGGGGAATCCCTACTCTCTCTACTCTCGACTATTAAATGGGGAAAAAAACAAAACCCACTCTCAAAGCTGAGAGGGAAAACAGTTAGCGTTACCTGCAAAAGAAAAGGGGAACGCTAGCTAGGTAAGGCTATGAAACGTTAATGCACTAAGCACACTAACCGGCAAAATGGAGGGAAACTAACAAAGGGCACTACGAAGGGAATGGAGGACTACTAGGATAAGGGAAAACTATAGAAAACAAACGGGGCACCTACAACTCTACACAAGAGGAGGGAATTATAACAAGCAGGGAGAAAACTAACAAATAAACACAAAATCACAAGGATCTACTCCGAGGAGGATTCTTCTTGTGGGCTAAGGGGCACGGGGCCTATAACAAAAAACTAAAGTAACAACTAGGATCTACTCCTAAGAGGATTCTTCTAGTGAAAACAAAATACAGGCTATCAAAACTACAAACAAAATTACCACAGGAGGCACGAGGAAGCTGGAAATTGTGGAAGGCAAACGAGGGCGCGAGGAACACATAGACGCAGGGAACATGACGATCATGCAACGAGACAAGGGAAGAAAGGACTATTTATACATGAGGTGATGGGGAACAGGTGGAGACAATTAGGGCGGGGTCAGACATTCACAAAACGCGGGAAAGGGGAAGTGTGAATGTGAAACGAGAGGGAACACCCAGTTATTTCAAAATAAAGCAGGAAATGACAATACAACATGTATGCACGAGACAAAAATGGTTAACTTAACTCAAACAGACAGACGGATCATGACAGTAGATATTGACGGGATGTAAAAATTAACCAATACATTTAGCCTATAGCCTATCAATTTATGTTGTTAGTGTACTAATTGTAGTAGTAGTAGTAGTAGTAGCAGCAGTAGTAGCAGCAGTAGCAGTGGTATTTGTATTATAGTTGATAATAACAGTAATATAATAGGCGGGGTACACCCTGGACAACATAGAGACAGACAACCACTTACACTCACATTCACACCGACGGTAAATTTAAATAAGCCAATTAACCTAATCCCCATGCATGTTTTTTGGATGGTGGAAGGAAGCCGTAGTACCCGGAGAGAACCCACGCAGACAGAACATGCAAACTCCACACAGAAAGCCCCCGGGCCTCGAACCCGGAACCTTCTTACTGTATATAGGGCAGCACATAATCCTGACAACAAAGAGCACTTGTTCCTATCAAAACATCTATCCATCTATTTTCTACTGCTTACCCTTACATAGGGTCGCGGGGGGCTGGAGCTTGTCCCAGCTATCTTAGGGCAAAAGGCAGGGTACACCCTGGACAAGTCACCAGCTCATCGCAGGGCACAGAGACAGACAACCACTCACACTCATATTCACACTTACAGGCAAATTAATAGTACATGTATGTATGTATGTATATGTGTGTGTGTGTGTGTGTGTGTGTGTATATGTATATATATATATATATATATATATATATATATATATATGTGTGTGTGTGTGTGTGTATATACACACACACACACACACACATATACACATATACACGTATACATACACATATACATGTGTATATATGCATATATGTATTTGTATATTTATATACATATATGCATGTATATATAACTATATAGATATATACGTTTTGTATATACTGTATATATACACAAGTATATATACATACATACATATACATACATACATACGTACGTATACATACATACATACATACATATACATACGTACCTATACATACATACATACATATACATACATACATACATATATGTATATATACATACATACGTACGTATACATACATACATATACATATATACACTATATTGCCAAAAGTATTCGTTAACCCTTGACTCGCATGAACTTAAGTGACATCCCATTCCTAATCCATAGGGTTCAATATGACTTTGATCCACCCTCTGCAGCTGTAACAGCTTCAACTCTTCTGGGAAGGCTGTCCACAAGGTTTAGGAGTGTGTTTATGGGATTTTTTGACCATTCTTCCAGAAGCGTATTTGTGAGGTCACACACTGATGTTGGACAAGAAGGCCTGGCTCTCAGTCTCTGCTCTAATTCATCCCAAAGGTGTTCTGTCAGGTTGAGGTCAGGACTCTGTGCAGGGCAGTCAAGTTTATCCACACCAGACTGTCATCCATATCTTTATGGACCTTGCTTTGTGCACTGGTGCACAGTCATGTTGGATGAGGAAGGGGCCAGCTCCAAACTGGTCCCACAAACCCCACACCATTATCCCCCCTCCACCAAACTTTACACTTGGCACAATGCAGTCCGACAAGTATCGTTCTCCTGACAACCGCCAAACCCAGACTCGTCCATCAGATTTCCAGATGGAGAAGCGTGAGCCGGCACTCGAGAGAACGCGTCTCCACTGCTCTAGAGTCCGATGGCGACGTGCTTTACACCACTGCATCCGACGCTTAACATTGCACTTGGTGATGTATGGCTTGGATGCAGCTGCTTGGCCATGGAAACCGATTTCATGAAGCTCTCTGCGCACTGTTCTTGAGCTAATCTGAAGGCCATCTGTAGCGATTGACTCTGCAGAAAGTTGGCAACCTCTTCGCACTATGGGCCTCAGCTGACCCCGTTCTGTCAGTTTACGTAGCCTACCACTTCATGGCTGAGTTGCTGTTGTTCCCAAACAGTTCCACGTTCTGATAATACAGCTGACAGTTGACAGTGGAATATTTAGGAGCGAGGAAATTTCAGGACTGGATTTGTTGCACAGTTCCATGCTGGAATTCACTGAGCTCCTGAGAACGACCCATTCTTTCACAAATGTTTGTAAAAGCAGTCTGCTTGCCTAGGTGCTTGATTTTATACATATGTGGCCTTGGAAGTGACCGAAACACCTGATTCTGATTATTTGGATGGGTGAGCGAATACTTTTGGCAATATAGTATAGCTTTGTTCACTGTTCAGTGAAATGAACCAACATCACACCTTTCACTCCATTTTATAATTCCTAGTTTGTGTTTAAGGAATCCCCCCTCTATTTTGTAAGTATGTTATTACGTTGTTCTCAGGCACATTGTAACCTCTGTGCCGACTCAGGCTACCAGAAACATAAAGTGAGCCTCATTTGTCCAGTGACGTGGTGGTGAGGAAATTGAAATGACTATTTGATTTTCTACTTGTTTCCAGCTATTACACTTCTTCACAGTGCCCCACATAATTTAAATCACAACTACTTCCTTTCACAACCGCACAATAACACTCAAACAAAAGTGATATCTGTGTGGATTGTGGTCTGCAGCTAAGTTAATGGAAATAGCGGTTGTAGCTGAAGGTTCAATGCTGTGTCACATCTTTGTCCCTGGTGAATAGAGACAGGAAGATGAGACAAGGGAAGAGCTGGCTGCTTTCATTCTCAGGGACTCGTTATGAGGCCCCACTGAGGGAATCAAATTTTTGTGACTGTCGACACCATTAGCCCCACTGAGGGAATCAAATTTTTGTGACTGTCGACACCAATAATGATGTGATTCATCCATCCATCCATTATCTACCGCTTATCCTCATAGGGTCGCGGGGGGGCTGGAGCCTATCCCAGCTGTCTTAGGGCGGAAGGCAGGGTACACCCTGGACAAGTCGCCACCTCATCGCAGGGCACATAGAGACAGACAACCATTCACACTCACACCTACGGTCAATTTAAATTAGCCAATTAACCTAATCCCCATGCATGTTTTTGTATGGTGGGAGGAAGCCGGAGTCCCCTTAAACACGGGGAGAACATGCAAACTCCACACAGAAAGGCCCCGGGCCCGGGATTCGAACCCAGTACCTTCTTGCTGTGAGGCAACAGTGCTAACCACTACACCACCGTGCCGCCCTGATGTGATTCAATGACTCTTTTTATCACCTCTCTATGTTAAAATACATCTTCATGGGACACTTGAGCAGTGGACCAGTTCTCCAGAAAGATTTTGTTTTTGGAGGTCTGGGGGAGTATTTCCCCTGCAAGATTGCTGGGGATTTCCTCTCTCTCCCTGGGGACATCCTGTTATCTGAGCTGTGATTCAGTGGAAGATGTGCTTTCAGTACTCAATCTTTTCTCTACTCTAATCTAAAACACATTAGCTTCATTACATTTTGTAGGACCGTGCTTGATGTATATAATAAGGTTTGAGACTTTAACCAATAAGTGCTTCTACTGACATTCATGAAAGGAAAATGAATATGAATCAATCATTCTATCCTTTTTTTTAGACAAGCAGCTGTGTGTGCTGAACAGCTGGCCCAAGTCCGCCAGTGCTGGAAACAACTGGTTCATCTGATTGGCTCAACACACAGGGATGGGACACCCCCCCCCCCTCGCAAGAGCACTAAGAAGAGAAAAAGCTGTGTCTGGAATGACTCAGGTCTGTACAAGAGGAAATTAATTTAACAGCTTTAACAGCTGGAAATGGAAGGACAAAAATTGAGTTGTGTAATACTGTATGGTTTAAGAAAGTATGAGAGGCTTGAAAATTCAAAGTAAATTTCCATCCATTTGCCTCCTCTTGGGCTAGGTCTTGGGGGCAGCATGTTTCCCTGACAACAAAGTGCACTTGTTCCTACCAAAACATTCATCCATCCATTTTCTACTGCTTATCCTCACATCGGGTGGCAGGGGGGTTGGAGCCTATCCCAGCTGTCTTAGGGCGAAAGGCAGTGTACACCCTGGACAAGTCGCCAGTTCATCGCAGAGATAACCACTCGCACTCACATTCACACCTACAGACAATTTACATTAGCAAATTAACCTAAACCCCATGTATGTCTGGATGGTAGAAGGGGAGAACATGCAAAACATGCAAACTCCACACAGAAAGGCCCTGGGCCGGGAATCAAACCCGGTACCTTCTTGCCATGAGGCGACAATGCTAAACACTGCACTACCGTGTCGCCCTCCTACCAAAACATAAAAGACCTAAATAAAATTTACAGTAAGTAGTACAAAAACACTGAAACTCAAATCACCAGATAACATTGCAATATAAAGAATACTGAAGTACGCTGACTTGGCTCTGTGGAAGAAAAGAGATTCCTTTAGGTCCAAATCTTTGGCTAGTTCAGCTGAGATCTCTGAGTGGGGTGACAGTAGGTTGAAGTTACAGACACAGATATGGAAAGACATTTGTCTTGGAACTTTATGTTAAGTTGCCTGAAAGGAAGGACACCACAAGGGTTTCTTCGAGAAACCTTGCACCTTAATTTACTCTAAAGCCCCTTTCACACTGCACAAAAAACCCTCCTTGTTTTTCATGCACTGTAAAACGGTCAACACGACATTTTGATACGGGTCAAATGACCGTCCAATCGACCCGGGACTTTATCAGCTCGGATCAGATCGGCTGCAGTGTGAAAGTCGAGCTGTGTCAACTCGCTATTAACCTGATGATGTTGACGTATCTGCTTGTTGCAAGCTGGGGAAAACCCCACCACTGACATTCAAGAAGGCTCTGGAGATTTCCCAGGGTATGGAGATGGCTGCTAATAATGCTAAAGATATCCAAAAAGGAAATGGAGGGGCACAGATAGCAGCAGTTCATTAAGTCAAGAAAGACACAGCAGGCTAAGCCTGTGGAATGTTTCCAGTGTGGTGGGGCACACTATGCTAATGACTGCAAATTTAAATATGCTGTCTGCCATACATGTAACAAAAAAGGACATTTGGCTAAAAAGTATAGAGGGTCAAAAGGGAGGGGGAAGCCAGGGCTGGGAAAAATTAATCAGTCTCAGGCAGCCACACACCACCTCAACAAAGAGGCTGAATGCTCTTGCTGTTTTGGGATGGAAACGGACAATGTTCCACCTGAGCCCTATTATGTTACCATCACTGTCAGAAGTAAATACATTAAGTTTGAAATTGATTCAGGGGCTACTGCATCCATCATTAGTGAAGAGACCTACAGACGGTCGTGAGTGTCTGACCCGCATCCCCTCAGTCCATCAAAGCTCAAACTCAGGAATTTTACAGGCCACACCATTCCACATTTAGGGGTGCTGTATGTGGACTTTGCAGCAGAGGGTCAAAAGGCAAACGCCAGGCTAGTTGTTGCAGCGGCCCCAGTCTGTTGGGCCGTGACTGGCTCAACAAAATCCATCTGAACTGGCATGAGATAAAATATGTAGGTACAACAGAGGACAGTTTACAGCGGTACAAGGAAGTGTTCAGGGAGGAGCTGGGAACACTTAGGGGGGTTACAGTAAAGCTCCATGTGAACCTTGAGGCTGTGCCTAGATTTTTCAAGCCCAGGTTAGTCCCCTATGCCATGAAAGGCAAAGTGAAAGAAGAGCTGGAGCGTTTGCAGAAGCTGGGCATAATAGAGCCTGTTCAGTTTTCAAGGTGGGCAGCACCTATTGTTCCAGTTTTGAAAGACGACAAATCTGCACGGATATGCAGGGACTATAAACTCACTGTCAATCAAGTCTCTAAACTGGAGAAGTACCTGTTGCCTCGCATAGAGGACTTGTTCGCAACCCTTTCAGGGGGTAAGCTTTTCACAAAGCTAGACATGAGCCAGGCTTATCAGCAGCTGCTGCTTGACGAGGAGTCAAAGGAGTATGTCACCAACAACATGCACTGTTTAAATACAATCGCCTGGTGTTTGGAGTGGCATCCTGTCCTGTCATTTTCCAACGAACGATGGACATGCTGCTGCAGGGGATTCCGCAGTTGACGGTGTACCTGGATGATATTTTGATCACAGGGGCCACAGAGGCGGAGCATCTGGCTAACCTGCAGCAAGTGTTGAGGAGGCTCTAGGAAGCGGGGCTGCAGTTGAAGTGCAGCAAAGGTGTTCCTGCCATCAAGCGTGACCTATCTGGGGCACAGGATCACAGCGGAGGGACTCCGCCCTGTAGAGGATAAGGTGAGAGCTATTAAAGAGGCCCCAAGCCCAAAGTGTGTCGCAGAACTCAGATCGTTTTTGGGCCTAGTAAATTATTATGGAAAATTTCTGCCGGACCTTTCAAGAGTCTTAGCCCCACAGTACAAGCTTCATCACAATGGCACTAATTGGGAGTGGGGTATGGAGCAGGAGGAGGCTTTTAAGGAAGTGAAAGAGCACCTACACTCACCGACAGTCCTGGTTCACTACGACCCGGATAAAGAGATAATCCTTCATGTGACGCCTCACCCTACAGGGTCAGGGCAGGCCTGTCACATGTGATGGGGGACGGATCAGAGAAACCGGTTGATTTTGCTTCATGTACTCCAACAGCAGCGGAGAAGAGATATTCACATCTAGAAAAAGAAGGTCTGGCCATCATCTTTGATGTCAAACGCTTTCATCAGTATCTCTATGGTCGTGCCTTCAAAATCCACACAGACCATAAACCAGTGATGAGTCTGTTCAGTGAGACCAGGTGCATCCCGATGCTAGCCTCAGCCAGGATACAGTGCTGGGTGCTCACGCTGTCAGTCTACCAGTCTTCAATAGTGTACAGAGCAGGTAAAGATAATGCCAATGCTGATGCCCTAAGCCGACTGCCTTTGCCTGAAACACCTGTCACTACCTATGTGCCTCCGGAGACTGTTTTTCGATGGAGAGGGACGAAGGCCTTATGCTAAACGCAAAACCGAGCTGAGTTTGCAGGATGGCTGCATCGTTGGGGGTCAAGGGTCGTTGTGCCTCCACCAGGCCGTACACAGATTGTGGAGGAGACTCATCCAGGTGTATCTCCAATGAAAAGCCTGGCAAGGTCCTATGTCTGGTGGCCAAAACTGGATCAGGATCTAGTGAACAAGGTGAAAACATGCACGCAGTGTCAGACCAATCAGAACATGCCTCAACCTGCTCCTTTGCACCCATAGCAGTGGCCTGACCGCCCTTGGTCTACGTTACATTTGGACTTTGCTGGGCTATTTAAGGGGTGGATGCGCATTCTAAATACATACATTCTAAATTGAGGCCCACATCATGAGCAAAATCACAGCCCCCTCAACCACTGACAAACTCAGGCAGGTGTGTCCATGATTTGCCGAACACACTGGTCACTGACAATGGGCCGACGTTCACCAGTGAGCTGTTCAGTGAATTTATGCACCAGAATGGCATACAGCACATTCGGACAGCTCCTTTTCACCCAGCCTCAAATGACTTAGCGGACAGGGCTGTGCAGACCGTGAAGGAAGGTTTGAAGAGGACAGCAGGAGATTTTCTCAGCACTCAGCTTTCAATAGCACTTCACGGTTATGATGTTTCCATGTTATGTACTTAAAGGGTGAAACAACTTGTGTGTACTTGTGTTTCATGTGTTGAACAAGGTCAGAGACACCATTATTCTAATCTGGCACATAATTACAACATTAAGCACCAATTATTGCACACGTGCCACCTTGTGATGCTAACAGGTAATCCAATGCTGCTCGGTTTAGTAAAGCAATCAGACAGGTTGCAGCCAACTCTGCTGATATCAATGACATATCGAGTGAAGTTGTGTAACTCTACTTGTTTGGACAGATTTCTTATTTGATTGAGTGATGACAATACACTATAATTAGGAATAACCATGCTAACTAGAAAATGCACTTCCTGCTGAAAATGTGTGGGAATGCTGATAGCTAACGCTACGCTGCAAATGGTGAATGCTGCTCAGCTTAAGCTAATCTGCTAATGCTGGCTTGAATGTTGTGGCAAAAATGAATGTATAATTTAACTCAATTTAAAAGTTGAATGTTTAAAATTTTAGAATTAAATTTAAAAGTTGAATGTTGAAAATGTTTGGATTAAATTTAAAAGTTGAAAATGTTTGAATTAAATTTAAAAGTTGAACGTTGAAAACTTCAGAATTAAATGTAAATGTTGAATGTTAAAAATGTTTGAATTTAAGTTAATAGTTGAATGTTGAAAATGTTTGAATTGAAGTTAAAAGCTGAATGTTGAATTTGTATTAAACTCATGTTTTGAATGTTGTTGATGAAAAAGCGGGACGGGGGATTCAAACTCCCAACTCTGTGGTTTGGAGGCTACCACCCTACCCACTGTGCTACAGCCAGGTTAGAACAATGAAGGGAGAAGTAAGGAGACTTCCCTGCATGCCTCTCTGCTTCCTGTTAGGAAACAGTTACTCCTCTGTGTGTGTGTGTGTGTGTGTGCGATCGATAATGTCATTCAATCTCTGGATCATTACCATTTGCCGATAAGAAGCCTGTATCATGTCATCACCCAATGTCTATATATGTGTCCATATGGATCCCCCCACCTGACACACGCACCAACATCCAGTCACACTCTGCCACTGATTATAAGATGACCTGTCGAATTACCTCTTACATAAAAAACTAAGGAATAGAGCTTAGATTTTTGGATGTGAATGATGCTATGTTGATGGAGACACATGCGTTTCACTTGTTACGACCTGTGGGCCGGTGTACAGTGTACGGGATGTTTGTGTGTGCCGTCTCTCTCTCTCTCGCTTTCACTCTCTCTCTCGCTCGCTTTCTCTCTCTCTCTCTCTTTCTCTCTGCAGGTGGATGATCACTCCGCCCCGGATACGCAGGTGTCGGACGTTGACTTGATTCAGCAGCAGCTAGGGGAGCTGAAGAGGAGGGAGAGAGGGGACACTCGGCTGGCTACGGCTGTGAGAGCAGGGTTTCCACCACGTGTTCCTGGCTCGATTGGGTTGTGGACTCTTTCAGTGGAAAGATGTTTTTGTTGCAGGTTGTGATAACGCTGCTAGTGATAAGGAACTTAAGTTTGGGTTTGTTTTGTTTCTTTGTCTGACAGTAGTGTGTTTTCTCATCTGGTCATCTTTTTCTGTTTTTCATGTATCAGGCTGCCTAGACCAGTATGTTTGGTAAACAAGTTACAGTTTTTCCCTCGTGGTGTTTCCTAGTGTAACCAGTGATTTTACTTTGTCTGGCTTCTGTAATAAATTCCTGTTTGAAAGAGGAAGATAGTATGACTCCGGCATCCTCCTTTGGTTGGGTTGTTTTACCGTATAATCAGAGTCCCGCTTTATTTTATTATGTTATCCTCCCTGCACACTCCTGGACAACTAGGGGAGGTAACAAAGTGGGGGCTCATCCGGGATCTTTGATTTGATTGGTTCCTCATCAGCGAAGGGGGGAAGCGGGGTGTGACAGCTGTTTTCCCCTGGTAGATCAGGTGGGTGCTCAGCTGAGTGATTACACTCCTCCATTGAGCACTCATTTTTTATTTTGCCTTTTTTATTTTCGTAGTAATCCTGGGGTGGGGGTAGGCATGTCAGGGCTTATTTGAACCACTGATGTTCTGCTTTTAAAGTCGCCTCTTCAAGAAGACCAGCGACAGGTTCAGCTTTTACTAGGCAGGTCCGGGGAATGCAGCTACCGCTCGGGTGAGACTTGTACTTGTGTTCTTGTGGGGTTGGGTATTTTGTACTGAGGGGAACCGCGGAGGCTGGGTGTGGGTTGCGTGTGGGTATGGCACATTTTGATTTGGGAGTGTTTGTGGCCGCTCCTAGTGTGGAGGAGTTGATGTAATGCCTTAAGCGGCAGTTGCTGGAGATCGCAGTGCATTATGGTGTGTCTCTCTCCGCCTCCCTCCATAAGGATGCCCTCAGAGTGGCATTGGAGAAGGCGCTTGTTGATAAGGGGATATTTAGGGGCGAGATCACAGGTGATGACTCGCGGGGCCGCACCGGCTGAAGGGAGCCACCCAGCATCTCCGGTGGAGGAGGCGGCCGAGGCCACGCCAGTGAGCACTACTCCGAGCAGACGTGGGTTGCTGGAGCAAAACCCAGTCAAGTTGCCGATGTTCAACCCGTATTCAGTTGAGTCTACTCCTGCATCCAGGGTCGATGCGCAGCTTAAGGTGAAACTCGCCCGTCTCCAGATGGAGAAGGAGGAACAGGACAGGGAGTTTCAGCTTGAGCTGCGGAGAACTGAGCTGCAGAGAATTGAGGCTGAAACATCTGTGAAAATGCGCCGGCTGGAGCTCCAAGTCGGCGCCAGTCAAGTAGCGGGCGGTTCTTTTTCCCCCGAACAGGAAGCATTTGATGTGAGTAGAAATATCCCGTTAGTACCAGTGTTTAGGGAAACTGAGGTGGACCCTTATTTTAATGCGTTTAAGTGCATCGCCACGGCACTCAGCTGGCCAAAGGATGTGTGGGCTATTCTGCTGCAATGCAGATTGTGTGGCAAAGCCCAGGAGGCGTGTGCTGCCCTTTCCGTCACTGACTGCCTGTGTTACGATATGCCGAATTGGAGTAAATGTCCTAACCCAAGCTCAGACCCGTAAAGAAAACGAGGCTGTGCTGGCTGACTCCTTGATTGCGGCCGCTATGTTGGAGGACAAGTTGCCCTCCTCCGCAGTTGAGCAAGAGAAGGTGGTGAGGAAGCCTCTGGGCTCAGTGGAGTCCGGCACTGTCCCCGAGGCTACGCTGCCTCTAAGCCGTGAGGCACTAATTAAAGCTCAACAAGGTAACCCTTCTCTAGGGAAATGCTTTGCGGCTGTGAGTGAGGATGGAAACACCCCCCGTGCGGCACATAGACCGGTGTATTTGATGGACAATGGGCCGCTAATTCGAAGGTGGATTCCGCGGCTGGGGGCGATGGACGTGGACTGGGGTTGACAAAAACATATGACCGCATCTTACAACATTTCTTCTGGCCAGGATTAAAAACAGATGTGGCACGGTTCTGTAGAACATGCCACACGTGTCAGGTGACTGGTAAGCCGACGCAGAAGGTTCCTCCGGCTCCTCTGTACCCGGTGCCAGCCCTCGGCGCCCCGTTTGAGCATGTCATTGTTGATTGTGTGGCACCCCTGCCCATAAGTTGGTAACCAGTTCTTGTTAACGGTAATGTGTGTGACTACTCGTTTTCCCGAGGTGATACCGCAGGGAAAAATAACTGCGTCTGCGGTGAGTAAAGCCCTGATTAAGTTCTTCACCACTTTTGGGTTACCGCACGTAATGCAGACAGACAAAGGTACCAGTTTCTTTAAATCTTTGGGGATTTCACATTCTGTGAGCAGCACCTATCAACCTGAGTCACAGAGAGCCCTGGAGCGCTGGCACCAAACATGAAAGTCCATGCTCCAGAAGTACTGTTTTGAAACTGGTCGGGACTGGGATGAGGGTCTGCCTTTCATGCTCTTCACCATCCGTGATGCAAAACATGAATCTCTTGGTTTCAGTCCAGCAGAGTTGGTGTTCGGGCATAACGTTCGTGGTCTGTTAACGGTGTTGCAAGACAACTTTATGGTGAGTTCTCCAGCTAAAACCAATGTATTAGATTTTGTGTCAGGATGCTGGGCGCGGCTACATAGGGCTATGTTACTCACCAGGGAGGCGTTAGCTACCAGCCAGGGGGCTATGAAAGCGCGATTTGACCGTAAGGCGGTAGCCCACCAGTTTGCTCCAGGTGACCAGGTTCTGATGCTGATGCCGGTGCCGGGATCTGCTCTCACTGCCCGATTCCTGGGTCCATATGTGGTAAATACGAAAGTGTCAGAGACTGATTACATTATCTCCACCCCTGAATGTAAGCGAAAGACTTATGCCATATAAACACGCTCAAGCCCTACCTTGCTAGAAATTCTCCAGATGAGAGAAAAGAACAGTTTGTGTCACTGGATTGTTCAGAGTTAGTGGTCGATGATGGACTCACAGTGCCCTCTGGTGACCAACGGAGTGGTTGACTGGCAAACTCAGAGTTTCTGTTGCAGGCTGAGTCCAGGCTATTTTACCTCCCCGATGAGCAGCGACACGACATAATAAACCTTCTTAAAGCCTTCCCCACATTGTTTGGAGATGTACCATATCGTACAAATGTTTTACACCATGACATTGATGTGGGCCGGGCTGCTCCCATTAAGCAGCACCCTTATCGGTGTTCCATGAAAAAGCGGCAGCTAATGAAAGCGGAGGTAGAATACCTGATGAAGAATGGGTTTGCGAAACCCAGTCACAGTCCCTGGAGCTCCCTGTGTCTGCTGATTCCTCAGGCGGATGCAACACCCCGGTTCTGTTCCGATTTTAGAAAGGTGAATGCCGTCACAGTGTCCGATTGTTTTCCCCTGCCCCGTATGGAAGACTGTATAGATAGCATCGGTCCAGCCACCTACATAACCAAACTAGACCTTCTTAAAGGGTATTGGCAGGTCCCTTCAACCCCCCGTGCCTCAGAGATTTCAGCTTTTGTCACCCCGGACCACTTGCAACACACGTTAATGCCTTTTGGGTTAAAGAATGCAACAGCTGCATTCCAATGCTTAATGCAGATCGTGCTGGGTGATGTTCCGGATTGCAAAGTATATCTTGACGATGTGGTAATTTATTCCACTGACTGGGCAAGTCACTTGTCCGGGTTAGAGTTCCAGAGATTCACGGCGGCAAACCTAACTCTAAACCTGGAAAAATGTGAGTTTGGTAAGGCTACAGTTTCTTACTTAGGAAAGCAGGTAGATCACGGGCAGGTCCGCCCAGTGGAAGCTAAGATAGCAGCGGTAGTGTCATATCCAGTCCCAACCAGCAGACGTGAATTCCGCCATTTTCTCAGAATGATTGGATATCATAGGTGTTTCTGCAAAAACTTTTCTGTGATAGTTGCCCCCCTCACGGCCCTGTGCAGTCCCAAGGTCCCTTTTGTTTGGACCAAGGATTGCCAGCGAGTGTTTGAGTCTGCCAAGTCCCCCCTGTGCAGTGCTCCAGTTCTGGCAGCGGCGGTTTTCTCTGTGGCCTTCAGATTGGAGGTGGACGTCAGTGCGACTGGCGCGGGAGCGGTGTTGCTATAGGATGATGCGGAAGGTATGCCTCACCTGATGTGTTTCTTCTCTTCAAAATTTAAGAAGCACCAGTTAGGGTACTCAACCATCGAGAAACCCAAGCTATGTTATTGGCGTTACAGCATTTTGAGGTTTATGTTGGGTCCAGTATGCTTCCGGTCACGGTGTACACCTACCATAATCCTCTCACCTTTCTAAATCAAATGTATAATCACAACCAGCGTCTAATGCGCTGGGCTTTATTAGCCCAAGGTTTTAACATTGAGACCCGGCACAAGCGTGGATAATGGATAATGTAGTGGCTGATGCTCACCGTTTGAAGGTAACTTTCAAACGGTATATTCCATGTCTTCATAGCCTTACCAGATTTTTTTTACAATCCAGCGGTATAGATAGAGTGCAAACCACTACTGTTTGAGTAAAGAGATGAAATACTTTCTTGACTTTAAGATGCAAAAATACGTGTGAACCACTGTCTCCTTCAGTCAAGGCCTGTCACGACAATAAATTTTGCTGGCTATATTGTCCCACAACGCATTGCTGACAATAGCGTCAGTATTATCTGAGGTTCTTTACTCTTTGAGTGCCAGCCATTTTTAAAAATCGAAAGTGTCTTGTGCCCGCGTTTTTGCCCATTTTTCAGAAATATTTCTAGACCCACAGAATATTTTGTACCATGTCTCTGAAAACACAGAGAAGCTCAAATGAGAGAAGAGTCGCACTATTCAGTATTTATTGCTATTCCACATTTGATCAGTAGCAGTCACACCCTCCATGCCCTGTCTGAACAAGTGAGCTACCTGTTTTAAATAAATCATACACTATGTTACTCAGTAGAACTTCTTCTTAACTAGTTATCACCAGCTGAAACTCACTGTCACTTAAAAACTAATCTGCCGGCCCGCCGGTTATTTTCACTTCACCTGGGCTTTCGGGCAACTGTTAATGTCAGACCCTGGTATTTGACATTGTAATCGGGGCTGGGGCATTTAGCTTTGAAATCATCTATTCCTACTTGTTTCCCCTTGTTACCTGGCTTTCTACTCCTCACCATTTCACCTGCTACAGCTGCTCTCTATGTATCTGTTAGCAGTCCCTCCTCCTCCCACTGAAACAAAGAGACTTTATTACTGATCTCACTCTGTTCATTCTGCTGTGGAACCAATACACCTATGTTTTGAGAAAGATGCACGGAGTGAACTGTCTTCTTATGCAGTGTCTTTGGCAGAAAGAGTTGAGGGAAACATGTATGCGCATGGCAATATATATTGAGGCCGAACAAAACGGCCGACTTTGTTTTCATTTATGGTACAATCGATTTATTGACTAATGTGACAGGCCTACTTCAGTCAAGCATTGTTTTTTCTATGGTGTCTGTGTAGAGTCATGAGTACCAGCTGCCTGCTGTGCTGTAATCAAATCATCACAGTCACAGCGGAATCGTAAATGGGTCAGACGTCAAGAGGGAGAAAAATTCCAGGAGGTTCGAAACACCTGCATGTTCAGAGATTGTCTTGGTCTGCTGTCAACATTCAACATCATGCTGCAGGACAGAGCAAAGTTCTCAAAACAAAATGACCATGGGATATTTGTTGAGTGTCCCAAATTCCCATGGTGTCTCTATACGACAGTGAGAGATTACAAACAATGCCTGGTCCGTGTCAAATCATAGTCATCTTACATTTTAAAGCTGTCAACATGGATCTCATAATTCTCTGTTCCTTCATTGACATTTATGATTCCTTATGTTTTGTCCTTAAGCAAAAAGGAAACATTTGTTCAATTTGTCAGTCTAGTAAAGTGAGACGTGTATCGACAGCTATGGCTCAGTGTTAGAGCAGGTTGGCTACCAGGTCAATTCCCACCTCCAACAGTCATATGCCTACGTATATACATACATTATATTGCCAAAAGTAATGCAAAAGTATTCGCTCACCCATCCAAATAATCAGAATTAGGTGTTCCAATCACTTCCCTGGCCACAGGTGTATAAAATCAAGCACCTAGGCAAACAGACTGCTTTTACAAACATCTGTGAAAGAATGGGTCGCTCTCGGGAGCTCAGTGAATTCCAGCTGCGATAGAATGCCACCTGTGCAACAAATCCAGTCTTGAAATTTTCTCGCTCCTAAATATTCCACAGTCAACTGTCAGCTGTATTATAAGAACGTGGAACTGTTTGGGAACGACAGCAACTCAGCCACGAAGTGGTAGGCCACGTGAACTGATGGAGCGGGGTCAGCAGATGCTGAGGTGCACCGTGTGAGGAGGTCTCCAACTTTCTGCAGAGTCAATCACTACAGACCTCCAAACTTCATGTGGCCTTCAGATTAGCTCAAGAACAGTGTGCAGAGAGCTTCATGGAATGGGTTTCCATGGCCGAGCAGCTGCATCCAAGCCATACATCACCAAGTGCAATGCAAAGCGTTGGATGCAGTAGTGTAAAGCTCGCCGCCACTGGACTCGAGAGCAGTGGAGATGCGTTCTCTGGAGTGACATATCACGTTTCTCCATCTGGCAATCTAATGGACGAGTCTGGGTTTGGCGGTTGCCAAGTGAACGATACTTGTTGGACTACATTGTGCCAAGTTTAAAGTTTGGTGGAGGGGGGATTATGGTGTGGGGTTGTTTTTCAGGAACTGGGCTTGGCCCCTTAGTTCCAGTGAAAGGAACACTGAATGCTTCAGCATACCAAGACAGTTTGGACAATTCCATGCTTCCAACTTTGTGCGAACAGTTTGGAGCTGGCCCCTTCCTCTTCCAACATGACTGTGCACCAGTGCACAAAGCAAGGTCCATAAAGACATGGATGACAGAGTCTGGTGTGGATGAACTTGACTGGCCTGCACAGGTTGAGGTGAGGACTCACCTCAACCCGATAGAACACCTTCGGGATGAATTAGAGCGGAGACTGAGAGTAGAGCTGTGCGATATTACGATATATATCGTAATGCAGTAGAAAAGTGTCTACCGTACGATATAAGCCTCTGTTGTTTATATCGTAATTAGGGCCCAAGCGGACTGTGAAACAGGTCCGCAAGAGACCTATTGAAACTGTAGTGTTTATTATTAGGGCCCCGAGAGGACTGTGAAACAGGTCCGCAAGGGACCTACTGAAACTGTAATGTTTATTCTTATTAGGGCCCGAGCGGACTGTGAAGCAGGTTTGCAAGGGACCTATTGAAACTGTAGTGTTTATTATTATTATTATTATTATTAGGGCCCGAGCGGACTGTGAAACAGGTCCACAAGGGACCTATTGAAACTTTAGTGTTTATTATTATTATTATTATTAGGGCCCGAGCGGACTGTGAAACAGGTCCGCAAGGGACCTATTGAAACTGTAATGTTTATTCTTATTAGGGCCCGAGCGGACTGTGAAACAGGTCCGCAAGGGACCTATTGAAACTGTAATGTTTATCCTTATTAGGGCCCGAGCGGACTGTGAAACAGGTCCGCAACGGACCTATTGAAACTGTGGTGTTTATTATTAGGGCCTGAGCGGACTTGTGAAACAGGTCCGCAAGGGACCTATCGAAACTGTAGTGTTTATTATTAGGGCCCGAGCAGACTGTGAAACAGGTCCGCAAGGGACCTATTGAAACTGTAATGTTTATTATTATTATTATTAGGGCCCGAGCGGGCTGTGAAACAGGTCCGCAAGGGACCTATTGAAACTGTAGTGTTCATTATTATTATTAATGTTAATATTATTATTATTATTAGTAGGGCCCGACCAGACTGTGAAACAGGTTGTTAAGCATACCCAGACGACCAAAATTGTCTCCTGACAGGAAGCTGAATTTCCAACAGGAAGTCGGCCATTTTGAATTTTTGATTTTCTGATAAAAACGAACTCGTCCTAGGGATTTCGTCGGATCGACTTGAAATTTGGTACAGATCTCCAGAGCTAGCTGAGCAAAAGTTGTGCTCTGCGCGTAATTAGGTCAAAGGGCATGGCTGCTAACGCTTGCTAAACTTTGGTGAATTCGCTATCTAAATTCGAACGACTCTCACGTTCACATACTCGATCCTAGCAGCTTCAAATTTTCCGAGCAAGATGGGGCCCTGAATCTTCCAATGTATTCATATCAAGTCTTACTCATGGTGCCCCCCGGTGGTAACAGGAAGTGACCCGTTCTTACTTTTTACTTTTACCGATTTCACATAATTTACTCCATCAACTTCATGACACTTCTAAAACATAAATAACAACTCCGAACGCTGTGAGGCTACGGCTAACGGCGTCCGTGTGGTGGCGCGGCAAATTTTGACAATTTTTCGAGAAAATATGTTTGGCTTTTTGACGGCTTAAATAAAGTCTTATCATCATGAAAATTGATACACATGTCAAGGCTGGTGTCCTCTAACATCTGATGTGGTCCCCGCCCAGGGGCATGGCCAAATGCCTCCACAGCGCCACCCTTTACGTTTACATGTTCTGATACGACATAGTTGACCCCATCGACTTCATTCCACTTCTAAAACATCCACAACACATTGGTGAAGCTACATTACGAACACCGTGAAGCTATGATAAGCAGCGTCCGTATGGCGGCGCCGCGTCTTCCGATTTTTCGCCAAGAAAATACATTTGGCTTTTTGATGGCTTTAATAAAGTCGTATCATCATGAAATTTGATTCACAGGTCAAGGGTGACGACCTCTAACATCTGATGGGGGCCACATCCATGAGCGGTCAAAATGGCTCCATAGCGCCCCCTTGAAACTTTCAAAAACCCCTCCCCATAGGGGTTTTTATGGAGTTGGAACATGAAAATCGGTACACACATGTAACTTGACCAGATGCACAAAAAAAGTCTCTTGCACCAATTGCCTACTCCAAACAGGAAGTCGGCCATTTTGAATTTTGGATTTACTGATGAAAACGAACTCGTCCTAGGTATTTCGTCTGATCGACTTGAAATTTGGTGCACTTCATCTCTAGACCTAGCTGAGCAAAAGTTGTGCTCTGCACGTAATTAGGTCAAAGGGTGTGGCCACCAGGGCTCGAAAAACTTTGGGAAATTCACTGTCTAAATTCGAATGACTCTCACGTTCACATACTTTATCCGAGCAGCTTCAAATTTTCGGAGCATGACGGGGACTCAGCCCTGTACGTGCTAATATATTAATGTCACACCTTACGCATGGCGCCCCCCAGTGGTCACAGGAAGTGTCCAGTTCTTTGGCTTTTTGATGGCTTGATTAAACTCGTATCATCATGAAAGTTGATACACAGGTCAAGGGTGGTGACCTTTAACATCTGATGTGGTCCACACTAATGGGTGGGGAAAAATGGCCCCATAGCGCCCCCTTGAAATTTTCAAAAAACCCTCCCCATAGGGGTTTTTATGGAGTTGGAACACGAAAATCAGTACACACGTGTACCTTGACCAGATGCACCAATTGTTTATTCCAAACGGAAAGTAGGCAATTTTGTTTCCTCTCTTCATTTTGGCATGGTTTCCACACTGAACCATCGAATGGCCGTAACTCCTTTGTGTATTGGCCAAATCGCTTAAGGTTTATTGCCCCCTGCTCACATTGCCGTCCCCATCTGATACCCGACTGCGACATACCGCGAGGGCCCTACATAACCGCTTGCGGTTTTCTAGTTATTCTTATTATTCCTGACACTCTGTTTTCCCAAATTTCACCACTTTCCCAATGTTAAAAAGTTGTGTCACTTTTGTGTCACTATTCATGCGGCCCGATGCGAAATTCGATATTTTGGGGGGGATCGCACACAGCGCTTGCAAAATGGCTGAGTAGCGCCCCCTACAAAGTCAAAAAAATCCCATAGGGAAATTCGCCAACTTTGTCGTACCTCCACAAAAATTGGTAGAGATGTTAAGCATACATGTATGAACAAAATTGTCTCTTGGCAGGAAGCTGAAATTCCAACAGGAAGTCGGCCATTTTGAATTTTTGATTTTCTGATGAAAATGAACTCGTCCTAGGGATTTCGTCCGATCGACTTGAAATTTGGTAAACTTCATCTCCAGACCTAGCTGAGCAAAAGTTGTGCCCCATAGCGCCCCCTTGAACTTTTCAAAAAATCCTCTCCATAAGGGTTTTTATGGAGTTGGAACATGAAAATCAGTACACATGTGTACCTTGACCAGATGCACAAAAAAGTCTCTTGCACCAACTGTCTATTCCAAAAAGGAAGTCAGCCATTTTGTTTGAACTCTTCATTTTGACGTAATTTCCACATTGAACAATCGAATGGCTGTAACTCCTTTGTGTATTGTCCGAATCGCTTGATGTTTATTGCCCCCTGCTCGCACCGGCGTACCCATCTGATGCCCGACCGCAACATACCGCGAGGGCCCTACATAACTGCTTATGGTTCTCCAGTTTTAACATGTAGCTACTTAGTTAGCTCTATTGCTACGCTAACATAAACATTATTCTGGTTGTGGTTTACATACGCCGCGTAAAGCACAACTCAACGTCAGAATGACCGCTGGATAATCCAAATGTATCATGCGAGTTAAAAAAAAGTGTATTGCATGAAGCATAATAATATGACGGCTACTGTAACCTCAAAGCAGTAGCATTGCTGCGTCACCCGTCACCCGTGAGGACAGGTTGTAGCTCGGAAGTAAACAGAAGTAAAGCAGCATGGAGGACGTCATGTTGCATGTGAATGATTTATTATCGCTTAGAACACATCTTTATTAGCAGCCAAACTGCACAGTAAAAGTAGGCTACAGCACAAACAAAGCCGGACTTCCGGTCGCTCTCAAAGTAAGCCTTCAGAATAAAAGCATATAAGGGATTATGCCGCAGAGGAGACAGAGGAGAGTGCAATGGAAAGTAAAAACACATCAGAAAAAAAATACTATATCGGAATATATATCGTTATCGAGATATAAACTTGGCTATACCGGGATATAGAATTTTATCCATATCGGACAGCCCTAACTTAGAGCCAGGCCTTCTCGTCCAACATCAGTGTGTGACCTCACAAATACGCTTCTGAAAGAATGGTCAAAAATTCCCATAAACACACTCCTAAACCTTGTGGACAGCCTTACCAGAAGAGTTGAAGCTGTTATAGCTGCAAAGGGTGGACCGACATCATATTCAACCCTATGGATTAGGAATGGGATGTCACTTAAGTTCACATGCGAGTATGAGGTGAGCGAATACTTTTGGCAATATAGTGTATGTGTGTGTCTGTGTGTGTGCGCGCACACACACAGCCGTGGTCAAATGTTTACATGCACTCGTAAAGAGCATAGTGTCATGGCTCTCTTGAGTTTCCAGTTATTTCTACAACTCAGATTTTTCTCTGACAGAGTGATTGGAACAGATACTTCTTTGTCACAAAAAACATTCATGAAGTTAGGGTTCTTTTATGACTTTATTATGGGTCAACTGAAAATGTGACTAAATCTGCTGGGTCAAAAATATACATACAGCAAGATGAATTTGCAATTTTTGGTGACTTAAAAAGTTGTGGAAATGAAATGAGCTTGGAGCCATTTCAAAGCAGCTGTAGGTTCCAAGAGCAACAGTGCAAAGAACTGTATGTAAGTATAAAGTGCATGGCACTGTTTTGTCACTGCCACGATCAGGAAGAAAAGCTATCACCTGCTGCTGAGAGAAAATTGGTCAGGAGGGTGAAGAGTCAACCGAGAACCACCAAAAAGCAGATCTGCCAAGAATTAGAAGCTGCTGGAACACAGGTGTCAGTGTCCACAGTCAAGCGTATTTTGCACCGCCATGGACTGAGAGGCTGCCATGCAAGAAGGAAGCCCTTGCTCCAAAAGCGGCACCTTAATGCTCGACTGAAGTTTGCTGCTGATCACATGGACAAAGATAAGACCTTCTGGAGGAAAGACAAAACAAAACAAAAATCGAGCTGTTGGGCCACAATGCCCAGCAATATGTTTGGAGGAGAAAAGGTGAGGCCTTTAACACCATGCCTACCGTCAAGCTCGGTGGTGGTTGTATTATGCTGTGGGGCTTTGCTGCCAATGCAACTGGTGCTTTACAGAGAACAAATAAGATAATGAAGAAAGATGATTACCTTCAAATTCTTCAAGATAACCTAAAATCATCGGCCCGAAGGTTGGGTCTTGGGCGCAGTTGGGTGTTCCAACTGGACAATGGGCCTCATTCACGAAACAAGTCCATGTCAGAAAGCCAACAAATTTAACTGAACTACACCAATTCTGTTAAGAGGAGTGGTCAATAATTTAACCAGAAGCTTGCCAGTAGCTTGTGAATGGCTATCAGAAACACCTAATTGAACGGAAAATGGCCAAGGGACATGTAACCAAACATTAGCATTGCTGTATGTCTATTTTTGACCCAGCAGATTTGGTCACTTTTCACCATGAATGCTTTTTGTGACAAATAAATATCTGTTCTAATCACTCTATCAGAGAAAAATCTGAGTTGTAGAAATACCTGGAAACTCAAGAGAGCCATGACACTGTTCTTTATGAGTGTATGTAAACTTTTGACCATGAATGTATGTCCTCTGCATCATTTTATACACATTTTCATAAAAACTCAATCTGACATTTGGTGGCTTTAAAAACCTTGGAATCTCCATTAAAAAATATATGGTGGTGTCCATGAAAGTCATGCAGCAGTTTGAAAGCCAAATTTGTTCCTCGATGTTTGCCTTATGATATTTTTGACTGATTTTCTGAAACAAAATAAACATTCACAGACCGGCAGAAATGAGCATTTCACAGCCACTTCTTGAAAAAGCAGTACTTTGAGACGTATCAGATTAAGACTACAGAGGCTGGAGATATCATCTTACTTTTACCCCAAGGGCAATTCAGGGGCTTGCTCGCTCTGCAGCTGGCAGAGCTGTGGGCAGAGCCAGAGATCACTGGAGGCCTTAAGGGTCGAATGGCAGCTTACAGAAGTCTCCCTTTAATGCCTGCAAAAGGTATGTGTTACTCTTTTTTTAGAAATGCAAACAGACCACAACAGGAAAATAAAATATTTGCCCGGCTAAGTGATGGGTGAGCTGAGGACATAGCCAGCAGCCTGCTGAGAACAGTAGGTGACTGTGGAGCCTCTCTTAACAGGCCCAATTGTGCTAGTGGCTGCCAGGCGGAGGCTGTGTGACGCTGGAATGTGCAGAAATAATGTTTATTTTTACAAACACCACCAAGTACCTAATGTACACTAACACACCCATGAAGGTGCCTGCACAGACACATAAGATTCAGATACTAATGTACATATGCACACACTAGCTGGTCTGAAGTGCTCTGATCAGCCCAGCCAATAGGAATGCTTCAGCTCGGCCTCTCCTTACCTGTGGTAAAATCAACATCAGAGCTCTCGGCCTTGATGTGCTGCCATGTTCCCATTCATTAAGACGCCAACCCACCAGAACACAGGGGAGGATGAGATAAAGGTCAGCTCAAACATTCATGAGAGCTTCACTTTCCGCTTTGTTCCTAGAGAGAAAAATGCCACTTCTTCTCTAGAGAAATCATAATTCTTTTCACAAAAGATTAGTATTATTTTTAAAGCTGGGCAAGGATCTGTGTACTTATGGCGCTTTTCCACTACACAGTAATGGCACAGCATGGGGCGGCACAGCACGGTACAGCCCAATTTTGTTGCTTTTCCATTACAACTGAGTACCTCCTCGGCATGGGTGGGATCGTCATACAGCAGCGCGAAACTGCCGTAACTTCATTTGCATGCGACACAGACAATCAGGAAGAAGAAGAACATCAACACAAACAATGGAGGACATCGAAGCGATCACGTATTTGTTGCTCGCTGTGTGTCTTTCAGTCACACACAAAGTGAAAGAAGAGAGGCAGAGAAGACTCCAGGAAGTGTAAAAATAGCGAAGCAGTTGCCGGTTTTAAAAATGGTAGGGTGGAGTTGTGTTTGGCTTTTACAGTCCAATCGGACGTCCCGTATCCAATGACGCTTCCAATGATGACACTCGTTGGCCAATCAGTGGAAGGCAGTCGACTGACATTGCGTTATAGTATCACTCCAGCTCGCTTGGAACCATGGCTGAGGAGGTACGGAAAAAGTACCGACTACCAGCTCCAAGTACCAGTGGAAAAGCGCCACAACTGTGTAGAGCTGTGCCATGCCGTACTGCGCCTGTGGAAAAGTGCCATTATATACACAAAGATAGTGTGTGCACACTCCTGTCTAGACACTAGTGCACTTTTACAAGAAGATTGGCTCCTGGTCTTCCTCTGCTGATACAGGAAAAAAAAATAAAGAAATTACTTGCCCAGCAGAAGGAGGGATGATTGACTTCTCACCATTTTTGAGCGGTGTAAGCTGTGTGTCATCACGCAGGCATTTCAACCTGCTGGGTCTCAGGTTCATGTAAGAAGATGTCAGCCTCCCAGCTGAGCTCCAATTGGGTTAAAATGTCCCTCTCTTTCTGATATGAGGGTAAAAACCCAAATAACACTGCAGACAGAGAAGCCATAAAAACCACAGTGCGGCTGAACCAAGTGCACAGACACCTGTAGAGTCAACCTTCTGTGACTGGTAGGGATTGAGCGATTATCAGCCAGGTCGATTCAGGGCTGATATTCAGCATTTTGACGCATATCGGCATCAGCCTTTTTTTTAAAAAATCCGACGGCCAATAAGAGATCAATTTAAAACTGAAATATTTTTGGCTCTGATGCAGCCACGTCTCTCTGGCTGCAGTCACTACTCTGTCTCCAGCATCGTCCCACCCACAGCACCATCCCATTGGTTACACGCACAGGTAACAGTCAATTAGCAGTGCTCACACACAGCGGAGTGAGTAACTTTTGTTGAGTAAGAAGCTCCAGAAAGCAGTTTATGCAAGAGCTAAGTTAAGGCAGCAGATTCTCCCGAATAATACCGGTAATAAACACCCGTCTTCTACAAATCACAACTACTAGCATTACTCACGTTACTCACAGTCTGTTAGAGAAAGGGGGATATGGAAAGTAAAAACCCAATGAACTCAACTCAGTTCATTTTTATTGTAGGAGGTGAAGGCTGATTAGCTTTTAATGTAATGTTAACACACCGGTCCACTTTTTCCTCCTCTGGCTTTAGACCAGAATTCACTAACTGGCGGACCACGGTCCGGGTACAAACTCAGACGCCATCCTATACGGACACGGACCAACCATAAAAAAATATGACTGTTTTAAATTTGACAGGACGCTTCTATTTTATCCAGTACAGCAGATCAGGGAACGCACAGACCAGTTGAATTAGAGTTAAGCCTCCCACGTGATACTACTCAGCCAATGAAGTCTCTGTATTCCAGACACTACACTGCCGCTCCGCACATAGACCAACGTGAAGAGTAGATGGACAGACGGAAAAAGATAGAAAAATAAAGAACTTGACACAGAAAAACAAGACAAAGACACAAATGAGCCAAAGACAAGGAGAGAAAATGACCAGATATGACGCTGTTTAAGAAAAGACAGGTGGATGGAGAAAATGGAGCTTTCATGAAGCTCTGTGTCTCATCTGCTCAGAGACTGTAGCGCTCACTAGAAGTGAAGGACCACTGTGAGAAACAACACTGACATTTTTACCAAGCATACTCACCGAAGTTTGAACTGTATCAGAGGACAGCATAATCAGTTCCCTCAGAAGTGCTTGGATTGTGGTTCAACACAAAAACCACTAAAGCTGTAGTCTGTCAGTCTGTTCAGAAACATTTTTTGTCATACTGGGTGAAATGATCCTTCCACCCTGAGAGCAATCAATACATTGTGTATTCAGAAAAAGGAATGAAAAGAACCAGACCTCTGTGGCAGCTGCAGGACTGTAAAGAGTCTAACCAATCAACTGCCACTCGGGTCGAGTGGAAGAACCGATCAGATGCCTTCATGTGTCGTCCTGCTCGCACCCCCCTCTGTCCCTCCCTCCTCCCCACTGTTGCCGGAAATATCCAGCCCACTCCTCTGCAGAAACACATAGCAAAAAAAATGAATTCTGTACTTAACAATGGCAAAGAAAATGCAGCCAAAATTTCCACTTCCAGTGTTACTTCTGACAGCTCACCTTACTAAACAGGCAAAGAGAAGAAAGAGGGAGGTAGAAAAGGCTGTGACAAAATGATGCATAAGAGGACAAATCAGAGTCAACATTGGTGGAGACACTGAGGCATCTGCATCTGAAGGGACTGAAAAGTAATGCAGAAGTTGCTTCTGTTCTGTTGGACAGGTAATTGTGTTTTTTTTTTTTGGTTTTTTTTTAGCTTAGGGAGGAGTTATTTTATGTAACGTTTGCTAATGTAGCTACTTTTGTACCGTATATTAGCGCAATGCTAATGTGTTTCTCTGTGGGTATGAGCCAGTTGAAGGTGCGGCTTGTATTGAAGAGGTTACAGGATATGACATTTTAAACATATTGCACAGCCATAGTCTCCAGTGTCTGCATTATAAAGGTGCTCGCAGACTGCAGCGGACTATGAGCGGAGCACAATCTGGATGGTCATTCAGCTCAAAGCTTCCACAGTGGAGCCAGTAGTTTCTAGCGGGGGGAGAGTGTGGAGCTTCGAGTTGGCTGAGAGGAGGTGCTACTTTCAAATCTTGCTAGCTCTCGAACACGACAGAGTACAGCTTTAACTGATGGAGTGCATGAGTGCAGTGGGAAGCCTTATTTTAGGGAAAACAAAGAGAAAACCTTTGTAATAAAATAAAAATTCCCATGTCAGCATCATCAGCCACAAGGAAAAGTGACATATTAACCCAGGATGTACCAGCCCAGGTGGATGAAGCTATTCAGTTATTGTATTTGCTTTCTCTTATTTCTAAATGCGGCTCTATTATTATTTAACAAGAATAACATTATTCCTGTCCACATTATATTGTTTTAGAACCACACAGAATTTAATTTGACAGTAAATTACTTATTATTTGCAAAATTACTGGGCTACATCAACATCACACAACCTCAAATTAGACACTATGATGTTCTGGACCTTTGCTTTAATACATTTTCTCAGACTGGACGTTTTTGAATTTTAGTTGAATAACCCTGCTCTAGAAGCTCAGCAGACTGAAGCACTGGGGTGAATGTCCGTTATTAGGGGTGTGCATTGGCACTGCCCTCACAATTTGATTCAATTATGATTCACCAGGATTTGATTCTACGATGCTTGCAAGGCATTGTGATGCATCAAAATTCTACGACACACAAGGCAAATTTTTCATCAGTCATGAGGCAAAAAATGAGCAGTAAGGTAGTTTCCCATTAACTTCGTAGAAGCTGATATGTGCCCAGATGTCCGCTTTCCAAGCTTTGGGTGCGTTTTTTACCCATCTATTGCGGTCATCTCCTTCCGCCTCAGCCATCTTTCGTTTTATGTTGTTGTTATGCTACTTAGTGCTGCCGCGCTTCCGGCGCACCGGAAATATAAAATGTGAATTGAAACTTCACAACTTTATTTTCTGGCCTTGAGTGGACGATAAACAGTGACATAATCGATTATGGCATGTTGCCGCATCAATGCGGAATCGTGCATGCCCCACATTGCAATGCATCGCCGAATCTATTATTATTGACACCACTAACTGTTGTGATAGAGAATAGTGTGTGTTTGTGTGGAAGCACATAAGAAACTCTACAAATCATGACTACTAAAACTGCTGTGAGGAAGTAGTGGCAGCTCTCCGTTCCTATAATAAACACTGATTATTAAAGTGAAGATGCTGTAGGCTATTTAGGCTGTTTAGAACAGTTTAATCACTTGAGCAAGGTTGCTCATAATATTGATAGGGATATAGTCAGTGATGATAGTAAGAAGTGTTACTATTGCTATTATAGTGTTGTTTTCAACTATAGTAACATTAATCGTTGGTAATGTAGCAGCCTAGTTTTGAATGACAGGGTCCCTGCTGTCACATATTGCTAAAATCTAACATTTACATAATAAAATAAACTACAGGCTTCCCAAATGCTGTAATAAATTAAGCATGATGAGTTGAGTATTTGTATTATTCAAAACTTTAATACGGGCGACACGGTGGTGCAGTGGTTAGCACTGTTCCCTCTCAGCAAGAAGGTACCGGGTTCGATTCTGTGTGAAGTTTGAATGTTCTCCCTGTGTCTGCGTAGGTTTTCTCCGGGTAATCCGGCTTCCTCCCACCATCCAAAAACATGCATGAGGATTAGGTTAATTGGCTAATTTAAATTGACCGTAGGTGTGAATGTGCGCGTGAGTGGTTGTCTGTCTCTATGTGCCCTGCGATGAGACGACTTCTCCAGGATGTCCCCTGCCTTCCGCCCTAAGAGAGCTGGGATAGGCTCCAGCCCACCTGCGAACCTATGTGAGGATAAGCGGTAAAAAATGGATGGATGAAAATTTTGATGCCAATATTTCAATTTTTACTGCAAATGAATATTGGCTCCAAACATCGGCCTGCTTGACCCTCATAATCAGCATCAGTATCGGCCCTGACAAAAATCATATTGGTCTATCACTAGTGATAGACCAATATGACATCTTTAACGTGTGTGTAATAACGTGTGTGTAATAAACACAGTAGATGTTACATCTCACATCTGTGATGCTGATAACAACATCTTAGTCTTTGACGAGCGTGTGATACATACAGTAGATGTTACATCACACATCTGTGATGCTGATAACAACATCATAATCTTTGACATGTGTGTGATACATACAGTAGATGTTACATCACACATCTGTGTCGCTGAGAAACTAATAACCTCCATCCAAATGATCCAACCAAAAACAACAAGCCCAGTGTTGTCAACTCTATCCTTTAAAAGTATTAAGCAGCATTAGCTCCAAAAATCTAACAAGAAAATCACAAAGCCCCTAACACTGAAAGTCCGTCCCTTCAGACGTCCCTCCTTAGCCATCCCCCCATATTATCACTGTAAGACGAACATACCATAACAAAGGTTAAGCACAAACAATAATACTATTATAGTAGAACATCTATTCTACTCAAATTTACATTATGTTACTAGAAAAACAAAATAATTTAAACTGTAGCAGGTAAGGCGGAGCAGATCAGATTAATGACTTGTCCTCCCACCTTGTGATAAGCCAGCTGGAGGTAGTTGTAAGGGATCCTCCGATTGAAGTCCTGCACCACATCCTCGCTGACTCTATGCAAAGACTGAGGGCCAAGTTTCTCCTCGATGCATGTGTTCATACACGCCGCTCTCCGGAGCAGCACATCGGGAAAGTGCAGGTCTGAGTAGGTTTCATCAAAAGGATGCTGGTCCTGGCATCTCAGCCGGCACCGGATTCTAGTGCACCGGACCTCTCTGAAGTTGCTGAGCGCTGCCTCCATGTCGCGCACCACGTTTGTATAGTTGCCGTTGTAAAACGCCTGTACCGCACTATCGTATAAAAGGTCGTAAGGCTCTATAAAAGCTGTTGAGCGAGACAACGCGAGGGCGAGCAGGACTAGTGAGAAGACAGCCGGTGAAAAGTTTCCATCCATCCTCTGCTTCGGTTCAGTGAGTGAAGAGCGACAGCTACAATCAACTCAGACTGGTTTTAAAGTCCATTTAATGCTCCTTGTACAGTTACTCCGGACGACACCGGACCAGGGCGGAAATCGTTACTTTTGTGAGGAACAACACATTTTGTTACCACCCCTCTCTCCTTCTTAACTCCTCCCTCCGAGATGTACATGGCCGGAATACGCTCAGGCTTTCCTCAGTAAGAGTCCTTCAGGGAGTCCCGAGGATCGCCTTTCACACGACAAATCCAACTTCTATTTCACGTTGTATTTCACCATATTATTGTTTTTCAAATTATTAAAAACAACGAAAGTTATTGTTTTCATAAAACCAATGTTAAGACTTCCCTGCAGATCTGAGGGAAATTTAAAAAGTGTGGGTTACTTCTCAGGCTGGATAAATGACTATAAAATTGTTTGAACAAATCTTTCTCTGTTGATTAGACTGATAGACTACTTAATCCACTTTTAGATATATTAATTGTTTATATAGCTCCATATTTCAGTAAAATATGTTATCCAAGAAAATAGCACAATAGTAGGTCAACGATCTTGTAATAGAATAAGTAAATATAACAGAATAAATATTTACAATGTGTGTGTGTGTATATATATATATATATACACACACACACACAAGTTAAAAGTACTATATATATATATATATATATATATATATATATATATATATATATATATATATATATATATATATATTTGTCATTTGTTTATGTGGAAAAAGGCAGTTCAAATTTCTCTGTGTAAAGGGATAGTGCATAAAAACAATGACAACAATGAGAGTGATGGTAATGAGTCCAGACTGTATTAACATCAGCCAGTGATGCTGATGTAAGTTTTATTGCTGATGGTAGGAATGACCTTCGGTAGTGTTCTTCTTCTTCTTGCAGGGGTGGAAGTCTGAGTCTGCAGCTGAAGGAGCTGCTTAAAGCCTCCACAGTCCCATGCAGAGGGTGAAAGGGGTTTGGGATGAAGTTGTGGTGTGGGTCTACATGTCCTTGTGCTCATTATGGTCCCTCCAAACCAGTAAATAATATCACAAAATGAATAACAAGTAAATCTAATCCTACACAATCAATTATGCCAATATGTCAAAAGAGTGCTGCCCTGTCTTCTGGAAGTTTCTTGGTATTGATGTCAGACACAATCATCCTAAAGAGCACTGTCTCCCTCTAGAGGTTATTTCAGTTAGAAGCATTACACCATTTAATCACAGGATCAAGTCACCAGTTCATGGCAGGACACATAGAGACATAAAAACACTCACACTCACATCTGGCAATTTAAATCAGCCAATTAATGTTGCATGCATGTCTTTGGACAGTGGGAGGAAGCTAGAGTACCCAGAGAGAACACAACGTGGAGAACATGCAAACTCCGCACAGAAAGGCCCTAGGCAGGGAATTGATCCCAGACCTTCTTGCTGTGAGGTATTGCTAACCACTGTACTACTGTGCGACCTTCATTGAGGACAAACTTGTGTAAATCAAAACTAAAAATAAACTGCAACTCTTAATCCAATAAACTATGGTCCTTAAGAGTTGCTGTAGCTCAGTGGGTAGTGTGGTCCTCCCTGAACCCCAAGGTCATGAGTCCAATCCCTTATCCTACTGTCTTCATGTTGTTGTGACCTTGCGCAACCCCGAAGTTGCTCGCAGGGCTCTTTGTATAGCATCCCACTGCTCCCCTACAGGAGGTAAAATTTTGTGTATGTATGTACCTGTATATATGATCAATAAAGAATCAAGGATAGATGCAGATTTTTCACTTACACACACTGTTTACCTTTGTAGTTGTGGTCAGTAATACAAAAAGTGGTCAGTGAGTGTGTAAGTGCTTTTAAATCTCCCTTCCATATTATTTTTATATTTGGGTTGTTTGTTCTTTCAGGTAATAAAGGTTAATAAAACTCAGTGTAATTAATCCAAGCATGTACAAAAACTACATAAAAATGCAAGATAAATGACAATGTCCATCGAGAAGAGTCAAAAAATAGCACCAATGCTTCATGAAGCTTCATTTATCCATCACTATTTTATTTAACATAAAATAATTGAAATTACAAAGGATCACAAAACATGAGGTGTGGATATCAGTGAAAGGAGCATGAAGTGCATATTGTGTGAATGGAGCGTATGCGTGTGTTGTAGGATGCATAAAATAATCCAGAAGTTAACAGAACAAAATAAGGCTGCAACCTCACACACAGTGCCTGCAAGAGAGAGAGAGAGAGAGAGAGAGAGAGAGTCCGTTTGTTCGTTTTGGAGTTGAAGCGGCTGAGGCTGGCACCGGCACATCGGCTTCCGGGTCTGGAGTAGCAGGAGCTGCGGCAGCAGGAGCTGCGGCAGCAGCCGCTGCGCGCTGCGCTCCTGCTTTCTCCGGGCAAGACCGGATCAGGTGACCCTCCGCTCCACAACCAAAACATTTCATCGTTTCTGATGATGCAAACACCATGTAATTAAAACCATCAACTTTGAAGTTAAAAGACAAGTTCAGATCTGTAGATGTGTCCCTCAAGATCATAAAAACCTGTCTTCTGTGGCAAACATGCTTTAGTTTAGGCGATTTGCAGCCAAGAGACACCATTTTAATGGGTGATACCAGCTGCCCATAAAATTACAGCTCCTTGGCCAGTACTTCGTTTTTAATGGGGGGGGGGCATTCGAAATGATCACCTTAGTGGCTGGGCTGACGAGGGGGAGAACAGGAGTGAAGGTATCCTGAATGATCACTCCTAACTCCACCACCTCACCAACCTTCGCCGTGCTATCTAAAAACATAAAAATCGCCTCGTTCATACGGGAGGCAGACTTAACGCTGCCGTACCCCAACGACTTCTCCCACAGCCAAGCCAGCCTCCTCCACGTGCTACGGAGAGCACGCCGCAAACAAACAAATCAAACAAACAAACAAAGCAACAGTGTGTGATTAGCAGGCCGGGCAGCATGGTGGCGTAGAATTCTGCCCTGGGACCTTTCTGTGTGGAGTTTGCATGTTTTCCCCCTCTCTACATCGGTTCTCTCTGGGTACTCCGGCTTCCTCCCACCATCCAAAAACATGTATGGGAATTAGGTTAATTGGCTAATTTAAATTGAACGTAGGTGTGAATGTGAGTGTGAGTGGTTGTCTGTCTCTATGTGTCCTGCGATGAGGTGGCGACTTGTCCAGGGTGTACCCTGCCTTCTGCCCTACGACAGCTGGGATAGGCTCCAGCCCAGTGTCTAACGGGCCCAGGTGTCACCCAATGTCAGGTGGCACTGATTACTCTGGCTGCTGGTGCGGCTCAAATAGCACGATGCCACTAACAACAGGGGTTGCTACATCCCCCTCTCAAGACAGGACCACCGAAAAAAAAAACAACACATCTGAAGACCCCCGAAGTTTTCCCTCCGTCAACCTCTACAACCAGGTACCTGAAAAAGAAGCATTTAAGAGGAAGGACAGGAATAGAAGATTTAAGTTAAAGCAATACTTAGTAACTTTTCAACCTTCATAAAATATTTTCATAACTTTTGTGATGATACATGGACTTACGACTAGTTGAATGATACCTCTGTCATGGCCTGAGGGGGTCTGTATCACTTTCACTCGCACTAAGTAACTTTGAGGAGGGTGGCAGGAACCCTGCCACACAAAAAAACTACAAATGTGCTGACTGCTTTACGGCATACGTCACTTCCCTCTTTCCCCATTCATTACAAAGCAGGAAGTCGATGTGAAAGCCTATGCGCAATTACTGCTATCATTGCAGAAGCTGCAAAACAACCAAAGAAACAAAAAGTTTTTGTCTGAGGAGACAAAAAAGAAAAAGGCTACCTGGATAAAAGGACAGTCAAGGATCAACATTTGCCCGGCTTTCACTCGCTGGTGTGAGTTCAGAGATGAAGAGGGATTTCCGACCCATGCTGCCTTGGCTCTGTTCCTGCTGGAATAGTAAATAGGCACAATCTGATATCACCAAGTAATTAAGAGTCTAGGATCAATGTTAACCCTAACCCTAAAATTGGTCCTGGGCAAAACAACTTTGACATTGGCCCTGGACTCTTAATTATTATTTGGTGATATCAGGTAGTGCAATAAGTAGCTTTTTGTTTGTTTCCAAAATAACTCATAATATGAACGGAGTTTGACGAAATTTTTAGGATTGGACAGAAGTGGCCTAACTTAAAACTGATTGATTTTTGGTGGTCATCAAATCTGATTCAAGATCATCAAGGTTAAATGAAAGGTCACACCATAGTAATAACTCAAAAAGTTATGGACAGATTTTGACGAAATTTTCAGGATTGGTCAGAAGTGGCCTAACTTAAAATGATTAATTTTTGCTGGTGATTGGATTTGATTCAAGGTCATCAAGGTCAAATGAAAGGTCACGCCATCGTAATGTATGGGAGAATGTTCATATTTCTGAATGCTTCAGAATGTACAATTTTTAACCAATCTTCACCTAATTTGGTATATAAACTAATATAGCAATCCAGAAGTCACTGATTCAGTTTGGTCAAGCTCAGTAAAAGGTCAAGGTCACCAAGGTCTGAAAATATCCACAAAAGAATTCTCAATTTATAATCTTAGACATTCTATAGTCAAATGCATAGAATTGCGGCTCAGAAATCAGTCTACTGGTATTTTGGTCTTTTTTAAAATTCAAATTATAATGTGACAAAATATGACATAGAGAAATAAATAAATAAAAAGTACATTACATTAATGAGAATACAATGTTAAACATGAGTTTCTGTCATGACTGTCAGGTTAAGTGTGTTTATTATTACAGTCTTGTCATTTTGTCTTGTCCTTTCCTGTTTTATTTTGAAATTAACTGTTGCCCTCTCATTTCAGCTTCACAACATCCTGCCCTGATTGTGTGCCCCTCCCCTGATTGTTTCCAGTTGTTCCCCATTACCCAGTGTATTTATGTCCACGTCTCCCCTAGTCCTATGCCAGTATGTCTTGTGTTCCCGAGCCAAGTCTACCAGCCCTTTTCCACGTCCATACTTCGTTCCACGTCAGGTTTCCCCCGTCAGTGTGTGTCTGTTTCTAGAGCTGTCTTTTCCTTTGTCACGTTTCCCACGTGTTAGTCTGTTAGTGTAGTCAGTCTGCAGGGGGGTATTCCCTCAAAGTCGCTAATCATAGCAGCGCTTAAGTGATTAAGCCTCGCTTGAAGTAGCATCAACTTTAACATGAGGCTGAAGCCATTCCATTAACACATTTAAGCTGCGCTTCAGCGGAGTTAACTGAAGCGAGGCTGAACCAAGCTTCTATTAGGCTCGTGCGTGGGGTACACAAGAATCCCAGAGCATGCGATTATCGAAAACATGATCATGTCGAAGAGTCGGGCTGATTTTTCTCGGTAGTGCAGAGCAAAAAAGGCTTTTGGGACTCAATGAGAAGTATAAACTGACAATGCAGGGAAATGCATGGCGTGACAGGAAATTGCCGACTGCTTAAATGCACAATTTAAGTTTTATAACAATACTAAACGTCAAATTTCCTTACGTATAACTTGGTTTTTGATTGACGGTACACTCATTCAACATCCCGGTAATATTATCATACAAACATTATCACATTTGAAGATATAATCATGACAACAACATTATTTGAAATACGTTTAATTGATAAAAATTCTCCAAAACTGACCAAGAATGTATGGTTAATTATTTTTGCTCACACTGTCACCTTTGTTTTCACACAACACAGACAATCAGGTGGGGAATGTGAGGAACTGATTGTTTGATACTACAGGTACGTATTCTTTGTAACACCGCTAACCCTAAGCCTGATACACTATATTGCCAAAAGTATTCGCTCACCCATCCAAATAATCAGAATCAGGTGTTCCAATCACTTCTATGGCCACAGGTGTATAAAATCAAGCACCTAGGCATGCAGACTGTTTTTACAAACATTTGTGAAAGAATAGGTCGCTCTCAGGAACTCAGTGAATTCCAGCGTGGAACTGTGATAGGATGTCACCTGTGCAACAAATCCAGTTGCGAAATTTCCTTGCTCCATCCACAGTCAACTGTCAGCTGTATTATAAGAATGTGGAAGTGTTTGGGAACGACAGCAACTCAGCCACAAAGTGGTAGGCCATGTAAACTGACGGAGCAGGGTCATGCTGAGGCGCATAGTGCGAGCAACTTTCTGCAGAGTCAATCACTACAGACCTCCAGACTTCATGTGGCCTTCAGATTAGCTCAAGAACAGCGCGCAGAGAGCTTCGTGGAATGGGTTTCCATGGCCGAGCAGCTGCATCCAATCCATACATCACCAAGTGCAATGCAAAGCGTTGGATGCAGTGGTGTAAAGCACGCCGCCACTGGACTAGAGCAGTGGAGATGCATTCTCTGGAGTGACAAATCACGCTTCTCCATCTGGCAATGGACGAGTCTGGGTTTGACAGTTGCCAGGAGAACGATACTTGTTGGACTGCATTGTGCCAAGTGTAAAGTTTGGTGGAGGGTGATTATGGTGTGGGGTTGTTTTTCAGGAGCTGGGCTTGGCCCCTTAGTTCCAGTAAAAGCAAGGTCCATAAAGACATGGGTGACAGTCTGGTGGGGATGAACTTGACTGGCCCACACAGAGTCCTGACCTCAACCCGATAGAACACCTTTGGGATGAATTAGAGCGGAGACTGAGAGCCAGGCCTTATCGTCCAACATCAGTGTGTGACCTCACAAATACACTTCTGGAAGAATGGTCAAAAATTCCCATAAACACACTCCTAAACCTTGTGGACAGCCTTCCCAGAAGAGTTGCAGCTGTTATAGCTGCAAAGGGTGGACCAACGTCATATTGAACCCTATGGATTAGGAATGGGATGTCACTTAAGTTCGTATGCGAGTCAAGGCAGGTGAGCGAATACTTTTGGCAATATAGTGTATATATATATATATATATAGATACACACACACACACACACACATATATAAATAAAACAATATATAAAGATAATATAGTTTGTGTATCTGTGAGATACAGCGCATAACAATATGATAATACTATAACAGTATAGTACTAATGTAGTACTAATATAATAATAATAATAATATAAAAATAGTATGACAATACTGTAGTATATGTATATATGATATACATTAATACATATCTCAGATATACAGAGCGTTGAGGTAGTGTAATAGAGAGAATAGAGAGTCTGGGGTAGTGTGGTATAGAGATTCAGTGATGTTGTGTATTCAGAGCACTGATGGCTCTGGGGAAAAAACTGTCTCTGAGTCTGTTAGTCCGTGTTTTGTGGGACCTGTATCTCCTGCCAGAGGGCAGCAGGTTAAAAAGGTGGTGACCAGGGTGAGAAGAGTCCTTGATAATGTTTTTAGCTCTGCTGAGGTAGCGAGAGCTGGCTATGCCATCCAGTGAGAGCAGAGAGCAGCCAGTGATTTTCTGGGCGGTGTTAATCACTCTCTGCAGAGCTCTCCTGTCTGCTGCTGTGCACCCAGCGTACCACACTGTGATGCAGTACGCCAGGATGCTCTCCACGGTGGATCTATAGAAAGTCACCAGCAGCTTTGCATCCAGATTGTGCCTCCTTAGCACCCTCAGGAAATGGAGTCGCTTCTGGGCCTTCTTCACCACCGCCATGGTGTTGACAGACCAGGAGAGGTTGCTGGTGATGTGGACTCCCAGAAATTTGAAAGAGTGGACCCTCTCAACACATTCTCCATTGATGAGAAGTGGGGCAGGGTCTGTGCTGGTTTTCCGGAAGTCCAGGATGAGTTCTTTGGTTTTTGTGGTGTTCAGAATGAGATTGTTCACCGAACACCACGCTGATAGATTTCCAATCTCATCTCTGTAAGCAGACTCATCTCCTTCTGAGATGAGCCCGACCACGGTGGTATCATCAGTGAACTTGATGATGGAGTTTGAGAGATTGGTGTACAGTTGTAGGTGTATAGTGAGTACAAGAGAGGACTCAATACACAACCCTGAGGTGATCCAGTGCTGAGTGTGATGGAGGAGGAGAGGTAGGAACCAAGTTTCACAGTTTGTGGACGGTTTGTTAGAAAGTCCTAAATTCAGCAGCAGATGGTAGGAGATAGTCCGAGGTGGGAGAGTTTGTCAGCCAAAATACCAGGGATGATGGTATTAAAGGCTGAGCTATAGTCAATGAAAAGCATCCTCACATAGTTGCCCTGGTGCTCCAGGTGGCTCAGTGCTGTGTGAAGAGCGACAGAGATGGTGTCCTCAGTGGACCGGTTTGCTCTGTAGGCAAACTGATGGGGGTCGACTGAGGGGGGAAGTGAGTCCTTGATATGTTTAGCTACCAACCTCTCAAAACACTTCATGATCACAGGCGTAGTGCTACAGGGCTGTAATCATTCAGACTGTCAGTAGCTGACTTTTTAGGGACGGGGATGATTGTGGCAGACTTCAGGCAGGAGGGGATGGTAGTTTGCTGCAGGGAACAGTTAAAAATCTGTGTGAAGACACCAGTCAGCTGGTCAGCGCAGGCTTTGAGTACCTTCCCAGGTACTCCGTCCGGGCCGGCAGCCTTCCTGGTGTTAACAGTCCTTAGCACACGTCTCACTTCATGTTCCTGAAGTGTCAGTGTGCTGCTGGAGGGTGGTGGATGTGATGAGACTGGATCTGGTCTGTCAGTCTCAAAACGGGCAAAGAACCGGTTCAGTTCCTCTGCCAGCGAGGCGTCTGTTTTAGCAGACCCCTGGTTATTGTTGTTGTAGTTTGTGATATGTTGTATTCCCTGCCACATCTTTTTAGAGTTATTGTCAGTGAAATGCTCCTCTATTTTCCTTTTGTAGGCCACCTTGGCCTCTTTGATGCCTCTCTTCAGGTCAGCTCTGGCAGAGGTGTACTGCTGCTTGTCCCCTGACCTGAAGGCAGCGTTGCGGCGTTTGAGGAGTGCCTGTGTTTCACTGGTCATCCAGGGTTTTTGATTGGGGAAAACCCGGATCTGTTTACTGACAGTGACAGTGTCCATACAGTTTTTGATGTAGGAAAGTACAGTGTCTGTATATTCCTGGAGGTTGTGGTGTTCAAACAATTCCCAAACAGTGTGTGAGAAGCAGTCCTGCAGCTGAGACAGAGCGTCCTCAGGCCATGTTGTAATTGTCTTTGTTTGTGGCCTTGTTTGCCTCCGGAGAGGGGTGTATGAGGGGGTGAGGGACAGGCAGAGATGGTCGGATCCAGCAAGGTGGGGGAGGGGGGTGGCCTTGTATGCATGCATGATGTTGGAGTAAACATGATCCAAGGTTTTATCCCCTCTGGTGGAACACTTCACGTACTGGACGAATTTGGGGAGAACAGTCTTTAAGCATGCTTGATTGAAGTAACCGGCAACAATAAAGACTCCATCGGGGTGGGCGAGCTGCTGTTTGTTTACAGCCGCGAGCAGTAGGCTAAGTGCTGTGCTAACGTTAGCATCCGGTGGGATGTAAACAGCTATCACAATGACTACTGCTAGCTCCCTCGGTAGATAAAAAGGTCTGCACGAGACTGCCAGCACCTCTAAATCAGGAGAGCAGTGAGTGTCAATGATCCTGCTGTTACAGCACCAGTCGTTTTGCACATAAACACAAAGTCTCCCTCCTCTGCTCTTACCGGAGTCTCTGGTACTGTCCTGCTGGTGTAGCGTGCGGCCCGCTAGCAAAACTGCAGCGTCTGGGATCAGCGGGTGAAGCCACGTCTCCTTGATGAAAATAACGTTGCAGTTCCGGACAAAGCTGTTCGTTGCTAGCTGTAGCTCCAATTCGTCCATTTTGTGGGTGATGGATCTGGCGTTGGTCAGGAAAAGGCTCGGTAGCGGTGGTCTGTGCGGTTGTTTTCATAGCTAGCAGCTAGGCCAGACTGGCATCCTCGCTTCTGCTTCCTTTCCCTCCGCCGTCTCCTTCTCTTGCTGGGTGGGCTGACCATCCACGGAGATCCTGGTGGTCTCCAGATGTACTCCGGTATATTGTGTTGGTGGTGAAAGTCAATTTTTATGGCCAAATTATATCTTAGCCCGAGGTCAATTAAGTCCTGACGGCTGTATACAAAAGTGGCCTTACGAAAATCAACGAATAACAACAAAAGACATACAAAGACAAAGCACCAAACTGGAGAGCTGAAAGCCGCTGCACCCATGCGTGCCGCCATCTCCCTCTATGAGCATTTTCAGTCTGGTTTCCATCCCTGACATAACACAGAAACTGCTCTCATAAAAATCACCAATGCCCTCCTCATGGCAGCTGATTCTGGTCTACGCTCCATCCTCATCCTCCTTGATCTCAGTGCTGCCTTCGATACCATCTCCCGTACCATCCTCCTCCATAGACTTTCCTCTATTGGCATTACTCACACCCCCCTTGACTGGTTTCACTCCTATCTCTCTGGCCGCACTCAGTTCGTACAACTCAAGTCTTTCAGATCCCAACCCTCCCCCATCTCCTCTGGTGTGCCCCAGGGCTCTGTCCTGGGGCCCCTCCTCTTCATCACCTATCTTCTTCCCCTTGGCAATATTTTCCGTAAATTCAATATTCAGTTTCATTGCTACGCAGATGACACCCAGTTCTACCTATCTGGAGAACCATCCTCCATCCTCCCTCCCCCTCCCTTACCTCCTGCTCATCTGAAATAAAATCCTGATTCACCTCTAACTTCCTAAAACTTAACAATGACAAAACTGAAGTCCTACTTGTAGGCACCAAATCCACCTTATCCAAAGCTGACAGTCTTTCCTTCCCAATAGAGAGTTCCCTCGTTTCCCCCTCCCCTCAGGTTAAAAGTCTGGGTGTCATCCTCGACAACTCATTATCTTTTTCACTCCCACATCAATAACATTACACGTTCTGCATACTTTCACCTATGCAACATCAATCGTCTCCGCCCCTCCCTCAGCTCCCACTCCACCTCCATCCTTGGCCACAGTGTTGTCACCTCCCGCCTAGACTACTATAACTCTCTTCTCTTTGGCTTCCCTCAAAAATCTCTCCATAAGCTTCAACTAGTCCAGAATTCTGCTGCCTGCATTATCACAAACCCCCCCTCATCCCACCACACTTCAGCATCTCCACTGGCTCCCGGTTAAATACAGAATTAATTTCAAAATCCTTCTCCTCACTTTTAAGGCCATCCACAACCTCGCCCCTCCCTATCTGTCTGATCTTCTCCAAATTGCCACTCCCTCTCGTTCCCTCCATTCTTCCTCCTCCACCCTTCTCACCATCCCCTCTGCTCGCCTCCATACTATGGGGAGCAGCGCTTTCTGTTGCTCTGCTCCCCAACTCTGGAATATCCCTCCCGATAGTCGTAACATAGACTCTCTCCCCCTGTTCAAATCCAGACTGAAAACTCATCTGTTCCAGCTTGCCTACTGTCTCTGACTCCATCTGTACATTCCTGCTTGGTCTGTATGCCTTGTTTTCACTATTTTACTGCTGTTCATTCCTGTTGTTGTACAGTTGTACAATTTGAATGTTTTTCATTATTCTTATTGTTTTCCTGCTTTAATTATGTACAGTGTCCTTGAGTGTTTTGAAAGGCGCTTCAAATAAAATATATATATATATATATATATATATATATATATATATACAGTATATATATATATATATATATATATATATATATATATATATATATATATATATAGTTGTTCTTTTATGTCAGCCACTAGTGTAGCGTGTCCTGATTTGTCTTTTCTTTTCAGCCATTAGTGAAGTGAGCTTTGTTTAGTTTTTTCTAGATCTACAGTCGCTGATGAAGTGAGCTTTTTCTTATGTTCATTTTCTATCCACCTGTCTAGGACTGACTGGCTGATACTAGGGAAAACCTCTTTTAAGAAATGAGACCACATTTTTAAAAAACAACAGAGTGACAGGCTCAAACGTATCAAACACAGCCGGCAGAACAGAGTCAATGGTTTTAAAAAGCACACATGGGTTGTGGCGATTAGACATGATAAGGTTTGACAAGTGATCTCTTTTTGCCTCTTTTACAGTGTTCTGATAGTGACGCCAGCAGTCCTTTAATATTAAAAATAACACCTGCAGCTTGTCATTCTTCCACCTGCATTAAGCTCTGCGGCACTCCCTTCTAGCTGCACGGGTTGTGTCATTAAACTGGGGCTCAGGTTTAGCTCTGGTTTTTAATGGAGCCACAGAATCCAAGATGGTCTTGCAGGAGGAGTGAAACCAAGAACTGAGCTCCTCCGTATACATTGAAGTGGAGACAGAGGGGATACAGAGCTGGTCGAAAGCAGTGGAGAACTGACCGGCAGTGAGAGGGTTAAAAAACCGACAGCACCGAGCAGTTGCGCCAGGTTTAAGTGCAGCACGCGAGAAACCAACATCAAATATTACAGGCATATGATCAGAGAACACATTATCACCGATATCAAAGTTGAGCACGAACAAACCATGGGAGAGAACAAGATCTAATGTGTGTACAATTTTGTGTGTGGGACCTGACATGCACTGCACCAAATTAAAACAAGGCTTAAAAAGTCCTTCACCAGCGGCTTTTCAGGACAGCACACATGTATGTTAAAATCCCCAACAATAATGACACGATCATAGTTAGGCATGATGCCAGCCAGAATGTCAGAGAAGTCATTTACAAAATCTTCATTATATTTATAGCATCAGATCAGAGCGGCCCACCTCAAATAAAGTCACTTCAAAACTGGAAAAGGAGGAAGAAGTGTACTGCTTACATTTAAAGTCATTTTTATAAACAGTCACCGTTCCACGGTCCGACGTTCGCGGGGAATTAAACTAAGAACAAACGTTCGGTACCAGTTCAACCAGAGCACTGCGCTCACCAGCACCGATCCAGGTCTCTGTCACACAGAGGAAATCCAGTCCACAGGAGCTGAAGAAATCCCTCAGGATATAAGTTTTATTTGCCAGGGATCTGGCGTTTACTAGGCCAATCCTGGCGGAAGATGCGGCCTGTATATGGGCGGATCGGGGGGCCTGGTGCAGCATCCTCAGGTTGTGGGGATCCTTCCCGCGCTGGCTGAGTCGTAGAGAATGGGGCAGCGCGGCCGAAATCCCTCATCCAGGCCAACAATAGCTACCAGGCAGGTGTCGATGGGGTTCAAGAAACGCCAGGGCACAACAAAGTTAAAAGATAATCCATGTCCTGTCCGGGAAATGGACAAAGTTGAGGAAGTGCTTGCCAGGCAAACCTTTAACTTTACCAGCTGACTGCTGCATTTACCACAGCGTCGAAGACACCTATGACTCACCTCCTGAAGACACCTCCTCACTCACCTATTCCGGGCAGAGTCCCGGAATCGGTGAGTCAGGATTCCCGATAATAGAGAGGGCAAAGTTTTATATCCACTATGATCACATGCACTAAGATCTCTGGCATTATGTCACCAGCAGAGACTTGATCTGTACAGTGCCAAGGATTAGGCACAATAAAAACATCAAACAAAGAGAGCAACGGATGAGCAGCCAAACACACCGGCACCATTTCTCCTGTTAACACCTCTACCTGTAAAAAAGACCAAGTTAGAGAAGCATCAACGACAACTAACCAAAACATCCACCACAGAGAGGAAGGGTCTCCATCCCGGAGACTTCTGACACATTACAGGGAAAGCCGGAAGGAAGCTGCAAGGCCAACCAAACAATGAGTGCAGTAGCAGCAGTGTGTAAGGGGGTTCAGGTAAAGCTGTCAGTCAGAATGATATGATGTATGCGTGTGCATTTATGTAAACAGACAAGGCAGGATACTCAGTGTTCACTTTGGGGAAAACCTTCACCACGTTTCACATGCATCCTAACTAGCTCAGCTGCAATGAAGCCAGAACACCTAAAATCCACGGGTCATCTGGCATAAGGGTCTGTTTCTTGGGAAAGCCACCTGCACTTTGCAGCCTCTTCTCACGAAGAGGAAGAACAATACCTCTCTGCAGGTCTGAAATGTAGGTATAATCCTTCTTTTCCTTTACTGTTGAGACACTCCAGGATTTAGACTTCTTATTGTAGTACAGCGCCTTGCAAAAGTATTCACCCCCTAAGCTTTTTATCTATTTTGTTAGATTTCAACCTCTAATTTAAATGTTTTTCATCTGAATATTTCATGTGATGGAGCTGCACAAAGTAATCTAAGTTGGTGAAGTGAAATGAGAAATATATATATAAAAGAATAATTTAAAGAAATAAAAAAGTGAAAATTGGCATGTGTATGTAACAACATATGTATTCACCCCCTTTGCTATGAAGCCCCTTAAAAAGTGCTGGTGCAATCTATTACCTTCACAAGTCACAGAATTAGTTAAATGAAGTCCACCTGTGTTCAATCTAAGTGTCACGTGATGTGTCAGTATAACCACACCTTTTCTGAGAGGCCCCAATGGGCTGCAACTCCACTTAGCAAGAAGCATCACATCATGGAGCTCCAATCAAGGAGCTCTCCAAACAAGTCAGGGACAAAGTTATAGAGAGGTACAAGTCAGGACTAGCTTATAAAAAAAATATCTACATCTTTAATGATCCCCCGGAGCACCATCAAATCCATAATCACCAAATGGAAACAACACAGGACCACAACAAACCTGCCAAGAGAGGGCCAACCACCAAAACTCACAGACCGGGCAAAGAGGGCATTGATCAGAGAGGCAACAGAGAAACCAAAGGTAACCCTGAAGGAGCTGCAGAGTTCCACAGCAAACACTGGTGTGTCTGTCCATAGAACTACAATAAGCCATATACTCCATAGAGCTGGGCTTTATGAAAGAGTGGCCAGAAAAAAAGCCTTTACTTAGTGTTAAAAATAAGAAGGCACGTTTTGAGTTTGCCAAAAAGCATGTGGCTCACCCTCTAAATGTATGGCGGAAGGTGATCTGGTCAGATGAGACTAAAATTGAAGTTTTTGGCCACAAAGGGAAATGCTATGTCTGGCGGCAACCCAACACATCCCATCACCCCAAGAACACGGTCCCCACAGTGAAAAGTGGTGGCAGCATCATGCTGTGGGGATGTTTTGCAGCAGCAGGGACTGGGAAATTGGTCCGCATAGCGGGGAAGATGGATGGTGCTAAATACAGGGACATTCAGAAGCAAAACTTCAGTCTGCCTGTGATTTGTGACTGGGACGGAGGTTCATCTTCCAGCAGGACAATGACCAAAGCATACTGCTAAAGCTACGCTTGGATGGTTTAAGGAGAAGATGTTAAATGTGCTAGAATGGCCTAGTCAAAGCCCAGACCTCAATCCGATTGAAAATCTCTGGTTTGACTTGAAGACTGCCGTTCACAAGCGGAAACCATCCAACTTGGAGGAGCTGGAGAAGTTTTGCCATGAGGAATGGGCAAAAATCCCAGTTGCAAGATGTGGCAAGCTCATAGAGACTTATCAGAAGAGACTTACAGCAGTAATTGCTGCAAAAGGTGGCTCTACAAAGTACTGACTTCAGGGGGGTGCATAATTATGCACACTGAAGTTTTTTTTGTTTTTTGGCCTTTTTGTTGTTTGTTTCACAATAGAAAAAAAAATCACATCTTCAAAGTTGTTGGCATATTCTGTACATGAAATGATGCAAATGCTCAAACAATATATTTTAATTCCAGGTTGTGAGGTATTAAAATGTGAAAAATTCCTAGGGGGGTGAATACTTTTGCAAGGCGCTGTATCGTCTGTAACTGAAAGGAGGCACAAATACTAGAACACTCTTGTTTCACAACTATCAGGCAAACACCATGAAATTCCATTCAGGAGTTGTCCTTAGAAATGAATTTTAAACATGCAACAATCCCTGTAATTTTAGCTACACTCAGTGCAAGGTGCTATTGATAAGCAGGATTATGAAAAGTCATAACTCAATGCACATTGCACACGGGTTATTTTACTGATTATTTGGAGCAAGCAACGCGGTTAGACTTTTTTGCAATCACTGTAGTCAAATCAACAAAAACACGACAAGAATAAGAATTTTCTCTGAAACTTTTACATTAACATCATGCTCTTTTTATTTATGATAATTTATGATAAATGATGATGATTTTGATATATTTTGAAACCAGTTGCATTGCTCTAGCTCCTTCCTACATGAAGTTATGGTTAAAAATGCATATTGTTTAGCAAGATCACTTCCACAATCCGTATTCCCTTTTAAAATAGCTGAGGAGGGATTCAGATATCTGGGGGTGTTTATTACCAGCCCCTTCGGGGAGTTCTTTCAGAAGTATTTTCAGCCACTACTAGAAAAATGTAAGTAAGACCTGTCCAAATGGGCCGCCCTCCCCCTGTCCCTTGCAGACAGAGTCAATCTTATAAAGATGGCTATCCTTTTAAAATTTCTGTATTTTTTTCAGCATATCCCAATCTGCTTCAACCAATCCTTTTTTGCCAGTCTTGAACAACAATTTAACGCGTTTATTTGGCATAATAAACCAGCCCGTATTAAGAGACATATACCTCTGCTACCTAAAGCTGATGGGGGCTTAGGACTGCCCAGTTTTCATCTCTATTTCTGGGCCTGTAACATCAATAAACTTTTATACTAACTCTGCTGTGAGGGCGCATCACCAATTCAGTTAAAATTTGGATTCAATTTAGAAAGCAGCGTGGCCTACACAGCGCTTCAATACTTAATCAGGGGTTTCTTCCCTCACCTTACTTTTCGCATATGGTCAGATAAGGGCCTTAGAAAAATTAATGACTTCTATGATTAAGGTGTTTTTTTTTGTTCTTTGCATTTCTGCCAGTCAAATAGAGCCTCCCTAATAGCCAGTTCAGTACCTCCAGATGAGACACTTTATCCAGAAGCAGTTCCCACATTTTCCGAATCGTCCCCCTGAAGCTGAAATGGACCAATATCTCTCTCTCAATTTGCAACAAAAACAACTTATATCTGTCATCTACAATAAGATTGCACTTCTAAATCCAGCCTCCACTGTATCATATAAAAATGCATGGGAACAAGATCTGGGAGTAGACATTACTGAAGACCAGTAGAGAGACATAGTAAAACTGATCCATTCCTCGTCTGTTTGTGCCAGACATGGTTTACTTCAGTGGAAGGTGCTTCATAGAGCTCATTTTACCAACGCTAAGCTTGCTAAGATACACTCAACAAAAATATGAATGCAACACTTTTGATTTTGCTCCCATTTTTTATGAGATGATAAAGATCTCATAAAAAAGAGAAGATCTAAAAGTTTTCCACATACACAATATCACCATTTCTCTTAAATATTGTTCACAAACCAGTCTAAATCTGTGATAGTGAGCACTTCTCCTTTGCTGAGATAATCCATCCCACCTCACAGGTGTGCCATATCAAGATGCTGATTAGACACCATGATTAGTGCACAGGTGTGCCTTAGACTGCCCACAATAAAAGGCCACTCTGAAAGGTGCAGTTTTGTTTCATTGGGGGGGGGTCTGGGGACTCAGAAAACCAGTCAGTATCTGGTGTGACCACCATTTGCCTCATGCAGTGCAACACACCTCCTTCGCATAGAGTTGATCAGGTTGTCGATTGTGGCCTGTGGAATGTTGGTCCACTCCTCTTCAATAGCTGTGCGAAGTTGCTGGATATTGGCAGGAACTGGTACACGCTGTCGTATACGCCGATCCAGAGCATCCCAAACATGCTCAATGGGTGACATTGAGTATGCTGGCCATGCAAAAACTGGGACGTTTTCAGCTTCCAAGAATTGTGTACAGATCCTTGAAACAGGGGGCCGTGCATTATCCTGCTGCAAGATGAGGTGATGTTCTTGGATGTATGGCACAACAATGGGCCTCAGGATCTCATCACAGTATCTCTGTGCATTCATAATGCCATCAATAAAATGTGTTCTTCGTCCATAACAGATGCGTGCCCATACCATAACCCCACCGCCACCATGGGCCACTCGATACACAACACTGGCAACAGAAAATCATCCACACCACGCCACACACGCTGTCTGCCCTGAACAGTGTAAACCGGGATTCATCCACGAAGAGAACACTTCTCCAACGTGCCAGACGCCATCGCATATGAGAATTTGCCCACTCAAGTCGGTTACAACGACAAACTGAAGTCAGGTCAAGACCCCTATGAGGATGACGAGCATGGAGATGAGCTTCCCTGAGATGGTTTCTGACAGTTTGTGCAGAAATTCTTTGGTTATGCTAACCGATTGTTTCAGCAGCTATCCGAGTGGCTGGTCTCAGACGATCTTGGAGGTGAACATGCTGGATGTGGAGATCCTGGGCTGGTGTGGTTACACGTGGTCTGCGGTTGTGAGGCTGGTTGGATGTACTGCCAAATTCTCTGAAAGGCCTTTGGAGACGACTTATGCTAGAGAGATGAACATTCAATACACAAGCAACAGCTCTGGTTAACATTCCTACTGTCAGCATGCCAATTGTACATTCCCTCAAATCTTGCGACATCTGTGGCATTGTGCTGTGTGATAAAACTGCACCTTTCAGAGTGGCCTTTTATTGTATGCAGTCTAAGGCACACCTGTGCACTAATCATGGTGTCTAATCAGCATCTTGATATGGCACACCTGTGAGGTGGGATGGATTATCTCAGCAAAGGAGAAGTGCTCACTATCACAGATTTAGACTGGTTTGTGAACAATATTTTAGAGAAATGGTGATATTGTGTATGTGGAAAACGTTTTAGATCTTTGAGTACATCTCATAAAAAATGGGAGCAAAAACAAATGTTGCGTTTATATTTTTGTTGAGTCTATATACCAATCACAGTGATGCTTGTAACTGCTGTCTCTAGCTGTCCATTTATACAGTATATATTGTATCTTGTATCTATGGATCTTCTATCCAATAACCGTTAACAGCAATGTGCAATAATTCTATTCTATTTCTTTGTGCATCCATGCCACTTGAATGTGCAATATTCCAATCATGACAATGTGCAATAACATAACATGTAATGTGCAATAACTCGTGCAATAACTTTTTTAATTTTACTTACTAAGGTGGTGTCATCTACCGAGTTCAGCCTCCAGCCACCTCCAGCCACTCTGCATTCGTAAGTACTCAATACTCATACAGATCTTGCATTGATGGTAGTTTACAGTGTACTGAAATAGAATACTTTTCATCACAGCAACAAGAGGAGGATGAGGAGGAAAAAGAAGAAGATGATGATGATGATGATGATGAAACATTATCTGCTGCCACGTAGAGGAGATGCTGAGAGGCCTACAGAGGTATAAGCTCTTAAAATTATATATAGCGACTGGCAGTCCGCAACTCATTCACATTTCTTACATCTTTGTACACATGTACACTGAAGTTATGGGAATGATTGAATGGACAAACAGGTAACATTTGTGTCCTTTTTAACAGAGGACAGCTGGCCATTACCAGGAGGAAGAAGGTCCATCAACCTCCATAGCACAGCTTGACACAATGAGATATTCAGTGAATGCCAGTTTAATTCTGCATTTGCATCTGTGGAATTTAAATGTCTTCCATATTTTACCAGTTGCCAGTGACAGACCTCTACCAGAAGCACCTAATTAAAAAGATGTTGAAAACTGATAAAGAAATGGTATACCTGGACTGCCAGATAAGGAAGACCGATTTGGAAATTGAGTTACTGGAATGCTAGCTGAGGTGTGTGCATTGTCAAAGGAGAAATTTGTTGACTGTTTGAACAATATTTCAGATACTGTTGCATTTGTACTTATAGGAAATAAAGAAGACTGAATGAAATGTGAAATATTTGTCTTTATTTGAGTGGTGCTGTTAATCAGAAAAGTGATTGTGGCAAACAATGTGTCTCACAGCCCGTCCATCCTGGACATCTGAAGGGTAGATGGAATGTCATCCTCGGGGTCATTAGGATGTATGCCAGGGTGTTGCTCTCCGCTAATAGTGGTGATATTATGGAGAACAACACATGCCACTATAATGTCACATCCTCTCTGGGCTAGCCCTGAGTTTACGCAGACACTGGAACCGGGATTTGGGAAGACCAATAGTCATCTCAACCCGGGCTCTAGTCCTTCAGTGGGCCACATTGAAATGCTGTTGGGGGCCCGGCTCAGGATAAGGGGTCAGTACAGAGGGCTGGCACGGATATCCTCGGTCCCCAAGAAAGTAGCTATCGAACTCTCCTGTAATCATTATTGATACATACAAAAAGAGACAATGAATGGTATTTGAACAAAGCTTTTGGACTATTTACCATGGGCAAATCTATTGCTCAGGCTGCACTCACCGAAGATCCGGGAATCATGGACAGACCCTGGCCACTAATTGCAGATTATTGTGATGTATATTGTCTGTCACTGTAAGATAAAAGTCTAGCAAATGTACCTGAACATTAATGCTGTGGAAGGACTTTTTTTTGACATTCCCCCTCATTTACTGCTGGAGCAGTGATGGGAATATGGGTGCCATCTATGCACCCTAAGACATTAGGAAGCCCTGCAAAATAACAGCTAATTACTGATCTCAGTCTGAGGTTGCAGCAGAATGTATCGAACATAATGCTAAATATAATATAGAATACAGAATATAATTTTAGAATATTGTCATTGACTTGGCAACTGATTTCTACATCAGTTACCTGCAATCCTGTGGAATTCCTCTTTTATGGTCCTCAAAGGTTTATGGGCAGCAGCTGTTTGATGGCTAGCATGACCTTTCTCACACCTCTACAGACAGTGGCCTTTCCATTGTTTTCACCGATATCATATAAAAAGATGCCGTTTGCAAAAAAACGTAGCATGATACACAATATTTGCTCTGATGAGAGTGCACGTCCACAGTGAGTCACATTTGATATATGCGGCCTGTGAAAGTTGTTCAGATAAAGTGGGGAGTCCAATGAATCCTTTCAAATAGATATTCGTTTGGGAATGATAGCACATCTAAACGGGGTCTAAAGATCCTCTCCCGGCGTAAGGCATTTTGAATTAGCTGTGTCTCGATGTCAACCGGATTTCTTATGTACAGGCTACCCATGTTGCAAGACAAGATGGCGGCGCGCACGGGTGCAGCTGCTCTTAGCTCTCCAGTTTGTTGCTTTTTCTTTTGTTGTTTTTCCTAGATTTTTTAAAGCAAACTACACACAGTCGGCAGGACTTAATTAACCTTAGACTAAGGTATAATTTGCCCATAACAATCAATTTCCAGCCAAACAACAACATACCAGAGGACATCTCGAGACCACCAGGATCTCTGTGGATGGTCAGCCCACCCAGCAAGAGACAGGCAGCGAAGGGAAAAGGAAGCAGAAGCGGGGATGCCAGTCCAGGCCCAACTGCTAAGCTACGTAAACAACCACACAGACCACCGCTACTGAGCTTTTTCCTGACCAACGCCAGATCCATCCCCCACAAAATGGCCGAATTGGAGCTGCAGCTAGCGACGAACAGCTTTGTCCGGAACTGCAGCGTTATATTCATCACGGAGATGTGGCTTCACCCGCTGATCTCAGATGCTGCAGTTTCGCTAGCGGGCTGCACGCTACACTGGCAGGACAGAACCAAAGACTCCGGTAAGAGCAGAGGAAGGGGACTTTGTGTTTATGTGTGCAACGACTGGTATTTAACAACAGCAGGATCATTGACACTCACTGATCTCCTGATTTAAACCCGGCGGAGCTACGGCGTAGACCCGGCGCCGTCTTTGAGCATTCGAAGCTCTGCATCAAGGGAATGTGTTGTTCACCACCAAGCTGCTAAGGGGGTGTGGCTGTGTCTTTGTGTGGCTTCTGGGGGCTCATATCGGATTTCTTGGTTTTCTTCCGACAGTAAACAATGACAAATGAGATGGAGCGGGTGTTTCTGGAGATGGAGCTCATAAAATTGAAAAAGAAATGCTGTTACTACAAATGTTGAAGCACAGAAGACGTTTGCAGAGGTGGTCTGTCCGACCATTCTGTACCACTCGTGCCGCTCCACAAATAGCGGTGTTTTTGAGCTGTTGACCGGAAAAGCAACCGCCGGAAATTACGTTTTGAGCGGACCAATCACAGTCCTTGCCATTCGCGTCTCAATGCGTTGACGCGACGTGTAGTCAGGATATTTTGGAGGTGCACGTCAGGCTACGGCGTAGTGTCCGCGTCGACGCCGGAGCTACGCCGTTGCCGCGACGCAGAAGCATAAACCAGGCTTTAGAGGTGCCGGCAAACTCTTGTAGACCTTTTTATCTACTGAGGGAGCTAACGGTAGTCATTTTGTATTTGAACACCAAAATCTCCAGGAATATACAGATACTGTACTTTCCTACATCAAAAACTCTATGGATACTGTTACAGTCACTAAACGGAACCGGGTTTTCCCCAACCAAAAACCCTGGATGACTAGTGAAATACAAGAACTCCTCAAATACCACAATGCCGCCTTCAGGTCAGGAGACAAGCAACAGTACAGCGCTGCCAGAGCTGACCTGAAGTGAGGCATCAACGAGGAAGGAAGGCTGCCGGTCTGGAGAGAGTACCTGAGAAGGTATTCAAAGCCTGCGCTGACCAGCTGACTGGTGTTTTCACATGGATTTTTAACTGTTCCCTGCAGCAATCCGTCATCCCCTCCTGCCTGAAGTGTGCCACAATCATCCCCGTCCCGAAAAAACAACCACTGACATTCTAAATGACTACAGGCCTGTTGCACTTACGCCTGTGATCATGAAGTGTTTTGAGAGGTTGGTCGCAAAACACATCAAGGCCTCACTTCCTCCCTTAATTGACCCTCACCAGTTTGCGTACAGAGCGAATCGGTTCACTGAGTACGCCATCTCTGTTGCTTTTCACACAGCACTGAGCCACCTGGAGCACCAGGGCAACTATGTGAGGATGTGCTTCATTTAGTTCAGCCTTCAATACCATCATCCCTGGTATTTTGGCTGAGAAACTCTCCCACCTTGGACTATCTCCTTCCATCTGCTGCTGGATTAAGGACTTTCTAACAAACCGCCCACAAACTGTTAAACTTGGCCCCCACCTCTCCTCCTCCATCACACTCAGCATTGGATCACCTCAGGGTTGTGTACTGAGTCCTCTCCAGTATTCACTATACTGCTACAACTGTACACCAACCCATTTCTCAAACTCCACCATCAAATTCGCTGATGATACCACTGTGGTTGGGCTCATGTCAGGTGGAGATGAATCGGCCTACAGAGATGAGGTTGTGAAACTGTCAGTGTGGTGTTCGGTGAACAACCTCACACTGAACACAACTAAAACCAAAGAACTCATCCTAGACTTTCAGAAACGCAGTACGGACCCTGCCCCACTTCTCATCAATTCAGAATGTGTTGAGAGGCTCCACTCCTTCAAATTTCTGTGAGTCCACATCACCAGCAATGTCTCTTGGACTGTTAACACCAAGGTGGTGGTGAAGAAGGCCCAGAAGCGACTCCACTTCCTGAGGGTGCTAAGGAGGCACAATCTGGATGCAAAGCTGCTGGTGACTTTCTGCAGAGCCACCGTGGAGAGCATCCTGGCGTACTGCATCACAGTGTGGTACGCTAGGTGCACAGCAGCAGACGGGAAAGCTCTGCAGAGAGTGATCGACACTGCCCAGAAAATCACTTACTGCTCTCTGCTCTCACTGGATGACATAGCCAGCTTTTGATACCTCAGCAGAGCTAAAAACATTATTAAGGACACTTCTCACCCTGGTCACCACCTTTTTAACCTGCTGCCCTCTGGCAGGAGATACAGGTCCCACAAAACCCAAACTAACAGACTCAGAGACAGTTTTTTCCCCAGAGCCATCAGTGCTCTGAACACACAACACTGAATCTATACAACACTACCTCACCATTGTAATGTTCATCTTTGACATTTGATACACAAATATTACGTATATTATATATACACATATATTATCATTATATTATTATACTATTATTAACATAGTGTTATTATTATTATTATTATTATTATTATTATTATATTGTTACATTGTTAAACTATTATCATACTGATATGTTATTACTACATTGTTATACATACACATATGCTACATCTTATAGATACATATCACATTATATTATCTTATATACTGTTATTTTTTTTATATTTTTATGTTATATATGATAAATACATGTATCTTCTGTGCAATAACGGTTAACAGCATTGTGCAATAAGTCCATTCTATTTCTTGTGCAATATCCCAATCATGAGAATGTGCAATAACATAACATGTAATGTGCAACAATATTATTCCTTACTACTGTAAATAGTATTTTATTTCATCCATAACTTTATCTATGTCTTGTATTCTATTTTAATACTGTCTTTTCTACATTTTTTACAGGTGACTGAGCACCAAGTGGAGCAGCACTCCTAATTTCGTTGTATGCATCATATAATGACAATAAAGGCTTTTGATTTGATTTGATGTTTGTCTGACTGCTGCTTCAGGCTCGGTAGTAGGAGGAGACAAGATAAACTCAGGGTTTCTGACAGAAAACCTGCCAGTGAGCAGGTTAGGTTCACACAGTCCGCTGCCATGGTGATTGACTCAGAGTTTTACTTACCTCTCTTTCTGGAACTGAAAACCCAGTTTCCCTCATTTCAGGGTTAACTTACACAGAGTTTTCACTAAACCTGCTTTCTGGAACATCCCCCTGCAATGGGACTTTTCATCACCGTTGAAACTCAACGGGCTCCAGTTGGTTGCATTCAGTGCTGGACTGACTGTATCAAGGTCTCTCCCCCATGCTCCCATAGGCGGAGTTTGACTTTTGAGCTAGGGGGGCAAACATTTTAATGTCGCACTCTCATGCAAATGGGTGAACACACACAGACATAAAGCCAACCTACACAGTGCATCACACATGATGGCATTTGACTTAAGCACACCGTGCAGCCAACTCTCACAATTAGATGATGCTCAACAACAATTGTTACAGTATGGTTGTAAATACAGTATAGTGTAGGCCTACATATGTTAAATAACGTATCTTACCCAGTGCAGAAGAAAATGCCTTTTTTTGCATTCTGCATAAATGTTCTCAACCTTGTCAGGTGACAGCTTGGCAGTTATGTGGTCCTCAATATAAAGAACCACAAGAGATGAAAACCTTGCTGCTCACATTGTTGACTCTTCTCATGGCAGAAAAACTTCTCTCGGAGGTGGCAGATCCAACAGGCAGAGTCAGTGCCAAATGGAGCATCTTGTGTAGATTTGGATAGCTGTCTTTTATCACAGTCTTTTGAAGACAGCAGAGGCTTTAACAAGGTCCATCTCTGCTCCAACAAGGTGAGGGTTAAGTTTCAGAGGCTGTATGAGGGGTTTGATTCCATTTTTGTCGCATGTGAACACTGCTACACAGGCCCATGCGAGTTCAGCAGCCTGTACCACAAATCGTCTGTCCAGTTCATTGATGATGGTATCTAGTACTGGGAGATACAGATGCTGCTGGAATCCAGGGGTCTCACTCTGTGACATTTGCATAGCATTTACATTGGTTTTTCTGTTGGGAGTTGTGTGGCCCATTTTCTTTTAGGTGCAAGGGGACCAGGAGTCTGACACTCAATGTTCACATCCTCGTATACAGAGACATTGTTGTCCCTGCAGAACTGTTTCACTGATTTCCACACAGAAAGAGGTATATGATTAATATTTCTATTACATATAATAAATAAAATTGAAATATAAAATAGAATATATATTTAACCCTCATGCACCATTATGGACATTTTTGTCCATTCGAGCAATTTTTTCCACTTCATCTGGCCGTCATTTTGGCTATGTTAGCCTATATGGCACACATTTTTGTAAGAAAGCCTCTCTCTTGACAATTTTTGAAATTCAAATTTTCATTTTTCTAACAGAGCACGAGAACAAATTTACTACCGTCTTGTGACCATAAAAACAAAAATGTCCACTTCCAGAAAATGCTGTAAAAACTTAACAGATTAATATTTTTTTCCATTTTTTTTGCATGAATCTCTACTAATCTATTACCAAACATTCAGTCATTTTGAGGATTTTAACCCTTTTAATGCCAGTTTGATTATTTAATGTCACTGTCGTTTTTTTATGAAAAAATACAAAAAATGAGTTATTTTCCATAAAACTAATTTTTCGTGGCTGTTTTTTTTTTTTTCAAATCAGTCTTGGATATATTAAAGATTAGCCAAAGTCCATGTGTGTGAATGTGTGTAGGTGATGGGGAGGAGATGGTTGGAGCTGATGGAGCTGGATGACTGAGAACATGAGCATCTCTCACAGCTCAGAAAAGCACCACCAGCCATACTAAGGAGGCTGCCAGCCCAGCTGATGAACACTGCCTTACTTAACTCAAAGCTGCAGAGAAAAAAAACCACATTTATTTAGATGCACATATAAGATGCCCACATATGAGCAGAATTAACTATGTATTTGTGTGTGTGTGTGTGTGTGTGTGCATGTGTATACCTTAGCAGACAATGGGATTCATTGAAGATCTGAACAATCATTTTGATATACCAGGAGGTTATGATGAGCAACAATACACCAGATCAAAGAAAACCCATCATACTGTTTATCACAGAAGTTCTAATTTAAACCTGCTCATCTTTTGCAAAATACTATTTTTACTAATTATGTTTTTCTTGTATATTTTTAAGACTGATTTTTTAACAGTGACAACTGCAGAACGTACAGATGGAGGAAGTTCAAAGAATGACAAGAAACGTCCTTCACAACAACAATGCAAAACATGATTAGTAAGATTTTCTGTTCTGAAGTTCATGAGATTTGATTTATGAAAAAAACTAACCTGATGAAGGAGAATTTCTGTATAACACTGATGTGCTGTTTGATATTTCTGCCCATACAGCTGCATAAGCTACAAGTCTCATAGTGTTATTGTCATTTTATGATTGTTTTGGATTGATTTTAAAAAGGTTTTGAACATGTCATTTAGGTTGTTTATGAAATTAAATAATTTACCTGACTGCATTATAAATGTTTTCATGTTATTTTTATGGTTCATGATTTAATTGTTGTTATGTAATGTATTTTGTATAAGCTGTCTTCAATTGAATTTTATGGCTGCCAACCTTGGCCAATAACAGATTTGAAACCTTAAAGGTGCTTTCCTAGTTAAATAAAGGTTATACAAAAGAGGAATAATGGCAACCTTAGTAGCATGCTATATCTGACATCTTATCTCATCTGTGAAAGCCTGTCAGGTTCAGCTGCAGTGAACACACTTGCAACCATGAATTCCTCCGACTGTAGTCATTGTGGATTTATTCTCAGCTTTGCCATCCATGAAGTGGTTACACTTCATTCCCACTGTGGATACCAGCAATGCCACAGTGGAGAGGAAGATGCTGAGCAACATCACGGCCCTGGTAACCTAGACCTCAGCAAGAAGAGGAAGAAGTGGCAATGTTGCGACAAATTTACAATGATCATTGCAAATTCTATATTTATAATATAATTCTAGATATTATATATATACACACACAAACACACACACACACACACATATATATATATATATATATATATACATATATATATATTTAGAGAGAGAGAGAGAGAGAGATAATATAATATAATTATAATTCTATATTTCTAGACTCTATCAATGACTCAATAACTATCATTGATAGCTTCTGTAAATGTTGGACATGATCCCTGCTCTCTGTAAGATACTGCATATTACTGCTTCTTTATGGAACTAAACTAAATTTAATCTAGTAAATTTAATCTTTTTCTGGTTTACTGGATCAAACAAAATAATAGAAAACAAAGCTGAAATAATGACAAAAATTCCAAAAGATAAATGAGATGTCAATCCAAAGAGTGTATACAACAAAGATGCTCTTCTAGCTAATTATAGAAACTTATTGTAAGAGTAAGGAATCTCAACAAGCAGCGTCTGGTTTTTAGAGACGATGCAGATGCGATAACACTTACTTGGTAGCTTCAGGAGGAACTGGTGAAACTCACAGGTTGTTCTCTCATTTCCACTGCAGCTCATCCACATAGACATCCACATCCTCATAGAAGCGGTGCCTCTTTCCCTGGTACTGCTTCTTTCATTCAACCATCAGAGTAGCGCCGACAGTGGCAGCAAGATCGACCAGCGCGAGGGAGAAAATGAGAAGTTGCAGTCCTGAAGTGGCCATCTTATCAAGATATTAGCGGAAGCCATTTAATTCAAAACAAAAGCCTGATAACTTGGTTGGATGAGTGGCTGCTCCACCCTCGCTGTGTGAAGGAGAGATACTGCTGCTCCTTCCTGCCTGCTGCTGTCAGACTCTACAACACCTCACTCAGTTCCTGTTAACCCACACACACATGCAATGACCCACGGACATGTGTAATAAATAATCTTGTGCAATACCAATATATAAATAGCTTAATAATCAATATATAACAATCTTGTATATATAATAATCAATATATAAATTATCTTGTGTGATGTCATATCATACTTTTTTGCAATCCCACTTCCTTCACTTCCTTCACCATACCATTCACTGTATTACATTTATCATGCCACTCCATCTGCTGTGTTCAGTAATTTTTGTCCCAATCATTTCAGTCACTTATGTTGTATATAGTACATGCTTACTTATTCACTTATTGCTGTTCACTTATTGTATATATGATGCTATAGTTTTTTCTTTACTTGCTCATTTTCTACTGTTGTTATTATTCTTATTCTTTTTTTAAATGCCCTTTTATATGCCCCCCTTGTAATGTTGTACTATCCACTTTGCTGCTGTAACGATGCAAATTTCCCCATCTGTGGGACGAATAAAGGATTATCTTATCTTATCTTAAACTGCGCAGGGAGTATAAATGCTCAAGTGAGCAGAAGTTGCTCATGCTAGTGATCTAGTGATAGGCTACCCTGTGAGGTGCCTTGTGCATACTCACAGCCTTCCTGACCATGCTGGCCCCTCTTCTGCTTCTATTTAAAGTCCAGGGCGACTCCTGTGGGGTCTCTAATCCACTTGTAATGGATTTTCTTGTTTTCTTCCATTTTATGAGACCAGTAATAAGATTACGGCTTTGTAAAGTCAAGTCAAATCAAATTTATTTGTATAGCCCCATATCACAATTTACAAATTTGCTTCAGAGGGCTTTACTCTCTGTACAGGATATGATGCCCTCCATCCTTAACAAATGACCCTCACATTGAATAAGGAAAACTCCCCCCAAAAACCCTTACAACAGGGAAAAAGAAATGGTAGAAACCTTAGGAAGAGCAACAAAGGAGGGATCCCTCTTCCAGGATGGACAGATGTGCAACAGATGCCATGTGTACAGAGTAACAACAATGAAAAACGCATTAACATTCTGTATAACAACAGTTAATACATATAGAATTGTTTGAAAGTATTCAACTCCATATAACAATAGTTAATGCATATAAAATTTTATGAAAGTGTCCAAGGGGATGAAGAGCATCATCAAGCTGTCGACAATGGATTCTGAGGAGGCATCAATTGATTATCGACGGGCCCGATCAGCATCGGCCTTTTTTAAAAGAAAATCTCACGGCCGATATGAGATCAATTTAAAACTGAATTATTTTGGCTCTGATGTAGCCGCATTGCTCTGGCTGCAGTCACAACTGTGTCTCCAGCATCGTCCCACCCACAGCACCATCCAATTGGTTACATGCACTGGTAACAGCCAATCAGCAGTGCTCACACATGGCAGAGTGTGTTTTGCCGGGTGAGAAGCTCCGGAGAGCAGTTTATGTAAAAGCTAAGTGAAGGCAGCAGATTCTCCAGAATAATAATAAACAATAAACAACTACTAGTGTTACTAACGTTGGAGAGACAGGGAGATAGGGAGAGTAAAAACCTAATGAACTCAACTCAGTTCAGTTTTATTGCAGGAGGAGGAGGCTGATTAGCTTTAGCATAATGTTAGAGCACTGTTAGTCCACTTTTTCCTCCTCTGGCTTTAGACCAGAAGTCACTAACTGGCGGACCGCGGTCCGGGTCCAAACCCAGACATTGTCCTATATGGACACGGACCAACTATAAATAAGTTATATGGGGGTTTTAAATTTACAGGGTGCTTATATTGTAACCAGTACAGCAGATTAGGAAACACACAGACCAATGGAATTAGACAAGACAAGGACAGGAAAATGACCAGATATGGCACTGTTTAAGAGAAGACAGGTGGATGGAGAAAACAGAGCTTTCATGAAGCTCTGAGTCTGATCTGCACAGAGACTGTCGCACTCATTAGAAGTGAAGGACCACCGTGAGAAAAAACCCCAAAGTTTTGACCAAGCATACCCACTGAAGTCTGAACTGTCTCAGAGCGCAGCATAATCAGTTCCCTCAAAACTGCTTGGATATTAGGTAAACATAAAACACATTTACTGATGAGTGCAGTGGGAAGCCTTATTTTAGGGAAAACAAAAAGAAGAACTTTGTATGAAAATGAAAATACCCATGACAACATCTTCAGGCACAAGGAAAAGTGACATATTGGCCCAGCATGTACCAGCCCAGCTAGGTGAAGCTATTAATAGAGCAGTTACATATTTCATTTATTTTCTCTTATTTCTAAATGCAGCTCTATTCTTCTTATTTAATGAGACAATAACATTATTGCTATCTACATTATTATCTATTTGTTTACTTAAATGTTAAATGACAATAAATCTTGCCAAAATGTTTTTGAATCAGACCGAATTTATTTGATTTGACAGTCAGTCATTGATTTTATGCAAAATTACTACGCTACATCAACATACATCACACTAACTCAAATTAGACACTATGATGTTCCAGACCTTTGCTTTAATACATTTTCTTGGACTGGACCTTTTTGAATTTCAGTTGAATAACCGTGCTCAAGACACTCAACAGGCTGTAGCAGTGGGAAGAATGTCTGTTATGGTAGAGAACAGTTTTTTGTGCGCAAGCACATGACAAACTCTACAACTCATGACTACTAACTAGGCTAACACAGGAGAAATATAGTCTCTTTTCCCGGTTCTGGTCAGAACACATGCTGCAGCATTCTGGACCAGCTGGAGAGTCATGATAGACTTATTGGGGCACCCTGATAATAACAAATTGCAATAGTCCAGCGTAGAAGTAACAAAGGCATGGACCACTGATTTTTCTGCATTGTTTTGAGAAAGAATATGCCTGATATTTGCAATATTACGCAAGTGGAAGAAAGCAGTGTCAGGTGTTTCATGTGGACATTGAAGGACATATCTTGGCCAAAGATTAGATTCCTAGATTCCTTACAGTGGTGGCAGAGGCTGGGGCAATGCCATCAAGAGTAAATAAGTCATTAGATAATTTATTTCAGAGTTTTTCAGAATAACTTCAGTTTTGTCTGAATTTAACAACAGGAAATTGTCTGTCATCCAGGTTTTGTCTGCATGTCTACAAGCATGTCCTGAAGGCATGTTTGTAGTTTAGCAAACTGACTGGTTTCGTCTGGCTTGAATGACAAATATAGCTGAGTATCATCTGCATAACAGTGACAGTTTATGGAGTGTTTTCGAATAACATTGCCTAAAAGAAGCATATATAAACTGAATCAAATTGGTAAAGAAGCACAGAACTGGAACTCCATGACTGACTTTAGAGTGCATGGTGGACCCATCATCAAAATGTACAAACTGGGGTTGATCTGATAAATAGGACTTAAACCAGTTTAATACAGTTCCTCTGATGCCAATTAAACGTTCTAATCTCTGGAATAGGATATGGTGGTCAATAGTGTTGAAGGCCGCGCTAAGATCTAACAAGACAAGTACAGAGAGTCCATTGTCTGATGCAATGAGCAGGTATGAAGTTGGTATGGAGTCTAAGAGACAGGTAGATGATTTGGATGAGGAAATCATTGAAGTCAGTTTGAGGAGGTCTATGGGAGAAAAGCAGTCTAAATACACATCAGGCTCTTCAATGGGTTTTAAGGTTCCTGTGTTTGAGGACTGATTTTCTCCCTAATATTTTATTCTCATTAAAGAAGCTCATGAAGTCACTACTTCTGAGAGTTATGGGAATACATGGCTCAATAGAGCTGTGACTCTCTGTCAGCCTGGCTATAGTGCTGAAAAGAAATCTGTGGTTGTTTTTATTTTCCTCTACTAATGATGAATCATAGGGTGCTCTGACCTTCCTATTCGCTTTTACAATAGTTTACAATAACAATTAATGAGTCTGACATCCTGGTGTGAACACAAAGGCAAATGGTCAAAAGGCAAAGAAACTGAATTTGCCATTACAGGAGCAAAACACAATTTTGGTAGGACTGAGGTGAGAATCCTCAAGTATGTTGAGATTAGACATTGAATTAAAAGCTAATGAAATTGATGTCCTTCAACGTCCGCATGAAACAAACAGCTAGAACTGCTTTAGGCTAGACTTTTGCAATTCATTATTATCAGGCTGTCCCAATTAGTCTATCAAGACTCTCCAGGTGGTCCAGAACGCTGCAGCATGTGTTCTGACCAGAACCAGGAAAAGAGAACATATTTCTCCTGTGTTAGCCTCTCTGCACTGGCTCCCTGTAAAATCTAGAATAGAATTTAAAATCCTCCTCCTCACCTACAAGACACTGAATGGTCAGGCACTATCTTTTCATAAAGAGCTGATAATGCCCTATAACCCTGCCAGACTTTGCGCTCTCAAAATGCAAGACTACTAGAGGTTCCTAGGGTTTATAAAAGTAGAACGGGAGCTAGAGCTTTCAGTTCTCAAGCTCCTCTTCTGTGGAACCAACTCCCTCTTTCAATCTGGGAGGCAGACACCATCCCCTTATTCAAGAGTAGTCTTAAGACTTTCCTTTTTGATAGTGCTTATAGTTAGGGCTGATTCAAGGTTGACTCAGGCTGCCTTGGATCAGTCCTTAGTTATGCTGCTATAGGTCTAGACTGTCGGGGGACTTCCCCTGACACACTGAGCTTCTCTTCTTCCTCATTTGGATGCCTCCATGAAGTCATTTACTAATTTGCCTTCTTCCCCGGAGTCCCTGTGCTTTTCACCTCCCAGGTGTCTGCAAGCTCGGGCTACTTGGTGGGAAAGAGGTGGTGTCATCCAGGCTTCATCTGTTTGATGAGACAGGGAAGAGGTGATACTCCTCAGGTTGTATCTGTTTCAGTAGTGGAGAAGAGGATGTGATTCCTCTCGCTCCATTTAACATGTCGCAGATTAGTTTTGTACCTCATAGCCCCTGTGTGTTCTCATCTCACAGGTATCCATGGATCCAGTTTACCTGGTGGAGTAGAAGTTGGACAGACCAGGCTTCATCTTCATCTTCTGGTACTGAGTGACATGGTGATTACGAGGACATATTGCTGAGGCTTCTCCTGCTTGGCATGGTGGAGAGGAGGACGTGCTGCCCATGCTTCATCCGTTGTTATGGTGGAGAGGAAGGCGTGCTGCCCAGGCTTCATCTGGTTGGCGTAGTGGAGAGGAAGATGTGTTGCTCATCCATTGATCCATTGCTGACAGCTTGATGATGCTCTGCTCTTCATCCCATATGTTAGCTGTTGAGTTAGACACTTTCATACAATTCTATATGTATTAGCTGTTAATGTGTTTTTCATTGTTGTTATTCTGTACACATGGCATCTATTGCATGTCTGTCCATCCTGGAAGAGGGATCCCTCCTCTGTTGCTCTTCCTGAGGTTTCTTCTGTTTCTTTTTCCCTGTTGAAAGGGTTTTTTTGGGGGAGTTTTTCCTTAGTCGATGTGAGGGTCGTATGTAAAGGACAGAGGGTGTCATATCCTGTACCGATTGTAAAGCCTTCTGAGGCAAATTGGTAATTTGTGATATTGGGCTATACAAATAAAATTGAAAAATTGACTTGACTTGACATTTGGCTACAGAACTGTCAGATAAACATCTAGTGTACACAGTGTTACCTGATGGGATGTAATCCAAAAGTAAAAATTCAAAGTTAACAAATAAAGAGTTTTGCTGGTAGATTGGTAAATGTTCAATTTCAGTGCCATAGATTAGGACCAGGTTAAGCTGGTTAAAACAGTTAGCCAACTGAATCTATCAGTGAGATAAAAGCAGTACCAAGGCTGTCACTTTCGACATCCACATGAATATTAAAGTCAAAATTACTTTATCAGTTCTCAGGACTAAATTTGAAAAAAACTCAGAGAATTCTGATAAAATTTCAGATTGCAGACCTGGAGCACGGTATAAAATTGTCATGATCCGTCTGTCTTTTTGAGTTAAGTTAACCATTTTTGTCTCATGCATACATGTTGTCTTGTCATTTCCTGTTTTATTTTGAAATAACTGGGTGTTCCCTCTCTTTCACATTCACACCCCGCCCTAATTGTCTCCACCTGTTCCCCATCACCTCATGTATAAATAGTCCTTTCTTCCCTTGTCTCGTTGCGTGATCATCATGTTCCCTGCGTCCATGTGTTGCTTGCTCCTTCGTTTGCCTTCCACGATTTCCAGCTTTCTCGTGCCTCCTGTGGTAATTTTGTTTGTAGTTTTGATAGCCTGTATTTTGTTTTCACTAGAAGAATCTTCTTAGGAGTAGATCCTAGTTGTTACTTTAGTTTTTTGTTATAGGCCCCGTGCCCCTTAGCCCACAAGAAGAATCCTCCTCGGAGTAGATCCTTGTGTTTTTGTGTTTATTTGTTAGTTTTCTCCCTGCTTGTTATAATTCCCTCCTCTTGTGTAGAGTTGTAGGTGCCCCGTTTATTTTCTATAGTTTTGCCTTATCCTAGTAGCCCTCCATTCCCTTCGCAGTGCCCTTTGTTAGTTTCCCTCCATTTTGCCGGTTAGTGTGCTTAGTGCATTAACGTTTCATAGCCTTACCTAGCTAGCGTCCCCCTTTTCTTTTGCAGGTAACGCTAACTGTTTTCCCTCTCGGCTTTGAACGTGGGTTTTGTTTTTTTCCCCATTTAATAGTCGAGAGTAGAGAGAGTAGGGATTCCCCGGACGCGTGCCTCCACCTGCCAGGTGGTGCGTGGCCGTGCTCCACCTTCCCACTGGAATACCGTGCTTGATTATCCTGTCTATTCAAATAAAGACTCTTGTGAGAACTGTAATCCTGTCTGTGAGTCGTGTGTCTGGGTTCCTGGGCATGGATCCTTGTCTTCTCTGTTTTCTGGGGAAAGTGAGGAAAAACTAAGAAACAGGGTTTCAGAAGATTTAAAATGTAATTTAGGTTTAGGATTGACAAATAGACTAGAATCAAAAAGGCATATTTTTTTGACTCCTCTAGATGGTGCTCTTGGTTTAAAGAAAAAGGCTAGTGTAATGGAAAATTGCTGAATTCCCATGACATAGAAGAGGTTTGAAATGTTTTGATGATCTATGTATTGATAATTGTTTTGCTAGCTTTTCTCAACTGACAGAAACCTTTGGTATTGCTATATATTTTCAGAGGACAGGCTTTTCAGTGGGAAAGGCTGTAGTCCAAAACTTTTCCTAAATTGGCCCCAGATTAGCAAGGAATATTTAACCACTGGGTTGCTCTTGAAGTTATACAAAGCAAGTGGAAGAGGAATGCTCAAGATGAAAATGTCCCCAGTATAACAAGCGTCTAATATTTGCTGCCCATTAATAATGCTGAAAATTAGGCAGAGCCATTCCTCCTGCCTTCTTAAGTCTCTGGAGAAATGCTTTCCAAATTCGAGGATGCTTACCGTTGTAGATATACAATATCATAAGCTATCATAAGGGCTCTAAAGAAAGATTTTGGAATTAGAATTGGAAAACACTGAAATAAGTAAAGGAACTTTGGAAGCAGTGTCATTTCAATTTAACTTATTCTCCCAATAAGGGACAGAGACAGAGGAGACCACTTTCACAAAATCTGTTTTACCTGATCACATAAAGCAAGAAAGTGTGAAATAAGTTTTTGAACTCTCTAGTGACACAAATTCCAAGGTAATTAAAGTGATCCTTCACCACCTTAAATCAGAGATCTGAGCATACAATGAAACTTTATGTGCGACTCCCCCCATATTCCTTGGACCTCCCCGCTTAGTGGCTCAGTGGCAATTGCAAAAAGGAGTGAACTTAATGGAAAACCCTGTTGGGTCCCACGGTGCAAATAAAAATACTCTGAATAAAGACTATTGGTCAGAACCGAAGCAAAGGGACATTTATACAAGGTTTTAATCCAGGATACAAAGACAGGGCCAAACCCAAACTTTTTGAGTGTCAAAAAATATATACTATATATATACCACTATACTCTATCAAAAGCCTTCTCAGCATCCATAGAAGCAATGCACTCTGATTCCACATACTTGGGGAATCTAAAATGTTAAATAGCTGACGAATATTATAAAAAAATGACGCCCTTTAATAAAGCCAGTTTGAGAGATAACAGAATGTAGCAGAAACCACACTTTTAGATATTAATAAATACTTATTGATTGCCAATAATCAACAGAACTACTATTAATAGTTAATTATCGATTGGCTCGTTGAATCGGGGCACCACATTTTATAAAAAAGTAAGTATTAGAATTCAAAGGAATTGTTGGTCTGTGTATGCTCATGAGATAAGTCTTATATCAAAGGACGTAAGCTCTGAATCTATCATTTAATGTATCTGCTTCGAATGAAGGTACAGACAAAGACTTACAGTTAAATGACACATTTATTAAATACAATGCATAAAAGAACAGACAGTATCAGTTGTGGCTGATGGAATATATGCACATGACATGTAAACAGGTAGAAATAAAGTGAATAAAACTGAGGTGTATTTCAAAGCAGAGATATTTAGCTTGATAGGCTAAAAGGACTATAGTGGCAAGGAAAATATTTAACTCTTTTCTGAAGTAATTCACCACTTTTGTTATGGCTATAATTAATAGTGGATATTTTAATTTGATTGACACAAACTCGAAAAAGTCAGGAAGAAAACCCAAACTTCATACTTTGTGTAGATTTTCTCTGCTTCTGGCAGGTCCAGAAGAGAGTTTTTTTTTTGGCTCCAGTGTTTGCAGCACTCATTACCAGCGGCAGGTTTTGGGCCCGTCGACCACGGAGAGTAGATGGAGCAGAGACTGAGTCAATCAGCTGGATACAGGTAAAAGTCGCCCAGTGTTGGCAAGAAGGGATGCTGTATGGCTTTCTCTTAATTCGGTGGCAGGCAGTGTCATACGGGTTATTTAGAATAAAAAACATTAATTAAATCTTGTTTGGCCAGAATGCAATCTCCAAATAATATGAATGAAAATGCGCTCTAAAAAAATGTGTTGCTTTTTCTGTAGAGTAAAACTTGACTGACTTTAAGACACTGAAAATTAACACATCGAGATAAGCACATAGAAGGTGAACAAGCGCAGAGCAGATATGTAGATTAAGACTGGACACGAAGACAACAAAGGGCAGGAAAAACTGAATTGAAACTCCTGAAAGAAGCTGAAATTCTCTGTTGGCTCATTATTATTCATGAGGTGTCATGGTCCAGGAGGGGACTTTGAGTTTCACTTTTAATTCACGTACTAAATTACATATAATCTACTCGAGGACTTATGACTGAAATATTTGCTTATCATTATAGACTTAGAATGGTTATTTAAAACAAAGGCATATATTTCATTACAAGATTTACTAAGTAAATAAGGTTAACTTCAACATGCTAACAAAGAACAAGATAGACTATAAGCTTATCAAATTACCATTTTAACTTTAAAATACATCTTTAATTCTGCATTTCAAAAAGATTATATAAAAGGTCTACCTTCACTGTTCGCTAGATGGCAATGTGGCTCCATGGTAAAATTCTACCTATCAGTGGCTTACCAGGCTTATCAGTTGAAATTCACCATACAGCAAAAGAAAAATGGATTAACACTCACATTTTGATTCAAGGAGTAATTCCATGTCATGCATATTATGTTTAGGCACTCATACCTTTGTATTTTCTACATTACATAGAAAACCTAATGTAGAACTTGAGTATTTAACCAGTGAGTTGTTTTATGACTTCCGGCTCTTCCGTTTCTGTGGGGGTTTTCTGTGAAATAAACCCCTTTCACACTGCATCGATGCAGGTTTTTCGTGCAGTGTGAAAGGGTCTAATCGGCATTTTGACACAGGTCAACGACTCGGCAATTGACCCATGAGTTTATCGGCTTGGATCCGTGTCGACCCGCGTCAACTCACTATTTACACAATGATGTTGATGTATCTGCCTGTTGCGTTCTGCTTTAGTCACTTCACAGTGACAGCCTGACAGGCTGTCACTGTGAAGAGCCCAAATGCCGATCCGAGCCGTGTCGACGTAGCTGTAAATCATGAATCCTTCCAGTGTGTCCACTACAAGAAGAAAGGATACTTTCCAGTCTATGGGCCAAGACCTTTACATCAGTGACTTGAACTCAAGGACCCAGAAAGCACCAAGCACAAAACAGGGGTTAGATTGGCAGAAATTAAAAAAAAACAAAAAACGGATGGAAGCTCATCTGGTCCAGATTTGCCTGGTTGCTTAGATGCTATAGCTGCTGAAATCTCCTCCCGTGTGATGGGTGCATCAAGCTTATTTCTCAGCTCCTGAGAGAGGGTAAGTCAAAGTTATTTAAGAAGTCTCCTTAATATTAGAGTCTGTTGTACAATCCGAAGTATAGCGATTTGACTAGAAGGTCCTAAACTTGTCATTAATTTCTTTTTGGTCCGTTATTACACATCCATCGTCAGACTGTACTTCAGCAATAAGCTGCCTTTCCACCCTCGCAGCTGATAAGCCAAGAGTTTACCTGTTTGGGGCGACAGTAGCTCAGTCTGTAGTGACTTGGGCTGGAAATCGGAGGGTTGCCAGTTCAAGTCCAGGTTGGACCATGTGTGGAGAGTGGACTGGTAGCTGGAGAGGTGCCCGTTCCTCCTCCTGGGCACTGCCAAGGTGCCCTTGAGAAAGGCACCGAACCCCCAACTGCTCGGGGCGCCTGGATATGGGGCAGCCCCCTCAATCTGACACCTCTCCTCTACTGCATGTGCATGTGTGTTTCATAACTTGTGTGTAATGTGCAACTGAAATTAAAAAAAAAAATACTAACAGAGTGTAAATTGAAATTTCCGTCATTTTTCCCACCGTGCTCATAATAGATACTCTTACTCTGAAGTAAGTGACTTTCACTGCCCCATAGATCTAAGCATCTTCCTTCAAAATAAAGGAAAAATATAGTTTAGATTGAATGACACCCTTTAACCACTAGGGGGCAGCACATGACTTTTCCAGGAAATTGCAATGAAAGGCCTGGATTTCTTACTTACAAAATGCAAAGCAATAACCAAGTGGAACTCCATAAAATTGTCTTGGGGTATCAGCACTGATATAAAATAGTCATGTGAATATGGTTAAGAAAAAAAAAAAACAAACATCAAAGGAGCACTGGGGTTCTTCTTTGATTCACACCTCAGAAACATTGAAGGACTACAAGATACACACACACACACACACACACACACACACACACAGAGACACAGACACACACACACACACACTGTGTATTCCTCCTTTGTGGGGACATTACATTGACTTGAGCCCCTTTCACACTGCACGAAAAACCTGCGTCGACGTGAGAGGGTCAACGCGGCATTTTGGTGTGGGTCAACGACTCGGCAATCGACCCAGGAGTTTATCGGCTCTGATCTGACTGGCTACAGTGTGAAAGTCAAGCAGCGTCAACCCGCGTTGACTCACGTTGACTCGCTATTTCCCCGATGAAGTTGATGTATCTGCCTGTCGCGTTCTGCTTTAGTCACTGAGCAGCCTGTTAGGCTGTCAGTGTGAAGCTCCAGAGCTGCAGAGCCGATCACTTATAAGATCACTCTATCTGTTGATCTGACTGATCTCTGAAGGACAGAGATTTTATTCAATCAAACAAATCAAATGTGCAGCAACATCATTTTAAAAGGAGCGCATATGTGATTTAGTCCGACATCATTCTGGGGAAATCCCACCGATTGGGGAATCCCGGTGTGAACTACATGACCGTGTTTATATACAGCTTGTACAGAGCTCCGACACTGCTTTTTTATCGATCATGGCAGTATGCATTAGTACTAGTATTAGTATTAGTGCTGCACTGGGTTTGTACACTTTGCAAAAGGGACAAATTGCAACGCACGGAACAACAATGCTAACGTGACTCGCTCATGTCCGCGCTGTCCATTGTTTACCTTGCAGTGTTCACGTTGTCAACTCGGTGACGTATGGGAGGGAGGAAAAAACAGGAAGCAGCTCTCACAGCTGGAGGTCAGAGCCGCGTCAGCTGGCACTGTGAAAGAGCCCAAATGCCGATCCGAGCCGTGTTGACGCGGTTTAGAAAAACCCGCCGTGACACGCTAATTTCAGTGTGAAAGCAGTATTACATTGATTTCCGAACCATAACCAGTACCCAAGTAATCCTAATCCTAAACCTAACCAAAATCTAACCTTACACTAACATTAAATGTTCTCCAAGTCTTCAGCCTAAAATGTAACTGTTTACATTATGGGGACCTGCACTTTGTCCCCCCTAAGGACAGTGAGTCTCCACAATGTGACTGTGAGAACAGATTTATGTCCTCATAACCTTTAGTAGTATCCACTCACAGATATTATTTGATATAATGTTAATGTTTTGTTATTTGTAAAATTTATGAATTTTTGCAATGTTATGAATAATAAATAAAGTATATATATGGATTGGTCATAGTTGTTGCAGTTGTATTGCACTTTCATGAGATGGCCTTTTTGTGTACACGAGGACCTTATTTGGATGTAAATTTAAAAAATTCTCCTTGTGCCAAAAATAATAATGCATTAAGATCCATATTGTTATCATTTATTGAGCTAGTCAAGACTGTAATATTATCATCAGAAATATTTGACTGTGCACCTCATTTTTGAAAATATTGCATATTTTGTGTTTTTCCTGTCTAAAAAATCAGGGTGACAAAAAAGAACATAAAAACATTAAAATACTTGAAAAGTTACAATAATCTTTGTATATACAGATTGGTCTGAAGTGGATTAACATATTTATGCAGTGAAAGTAAAAAAAAAATATCAAAGTATTCTATTTTTATTGCACTTTCATGAGATGGCCTTTTTGTGTACACGAGGACCTTATTTGGATGTAATTTTGAGGGGTGCACGAGGGTTAAGAATGTTATGATATGCGTTGAGATATGCTAGAGAAAACTCTCATCGGAAAGCAACAATGGATCCAGTCGCCAATGTCTCCTTGCATAATTGACATTTGGAAAAGATAGTTCCAGAACCAGGGCACCATGATCAGGTATAATAATACTCTCGTAAGTACATGACTTAAGGTTTGAGATTAATTTATTGTCTACAAAAATAATTGATTTGAGTGTAAGTGTGGTGGACATGAGAGAAGAAAGAGTATTCACTTCCAGTAGTATACAAGAACCACCAGGGATCCGAAAGGCTAAAATCGTCAAGAAATGCTTTAATGTGATTAGCAGATTTACTAAGAGTAGTGGGCTTAGGAGAGGAGCGGTTTAACACTGTATCGAAATAGCAATTGAAATCTCCCCCAAGAATTAAAGAATGAGAATTTAGATCAGGGAGTTCAGAGAAGAATCTATTGAAAAACTGTACGTCATCAACATTAGGTGCATACACATTGGCCAAAACCACTGATTTATTACAGAGTTTGCCCAAGACAATGATAAAACGTCCAAATTTATCTGCAATGGTACTAGAGGCGTCAACAGGCCAACAAGGATAGCTGTCCCCCTGGCCTTACCCCTGAAGTTGGAAGGGAAAAACTGTCCCTAACTGCAATAAAATTAAGATTACCCTTCATCTAGAACACTTGCAGAATAGAATGAAGTGAGTGGCCACAACCTTCACAGTGGAGAGAGACGTGTACTATGCTGTCATGTTCACAAAACCAGCAGCATATTACATCGCACAATCACTCAACGAGTCAGCACCACCAGAGGGTGAACAGTATGTGATGAAGTTCTTAGACAAAGGGCCAAACAATACATAATTCCTCCCACCCAGGGACAAGATTGAAGATGTAGAGCACATCCCCTGCTGTCCTTTTAGATAAGCACTAGTAAGTGTCAGGGTGTTTTTGTTGTAATTTTCATAGCCAAGCTCTTGATTTATTTGATAACTTTGATAGCCTTGATTGCTGTTGTTTTGTTGTATTTCCAGGTAGTGAGGTTAGAATGTTCATTCCTCCCACTACCGTTGTATTTTGGTTCTGTTAATAAATCCTCATTTGATACTTTGTCTTCGAGTCGTGCATTTGGGTTCTGTTTCCTGTCTTTTTGCCAAGTTCTAACAGAACGTACTGGCCAGGATGAACCCAGCCGACTCCAGTCAGCTCAGGGAGCTAGTAATGATCCACAGTGACAGACTTATGAAACAGGGGGAGCAGGCTGCGGCCTTTAGCCGTGACATAGCCAGTCTGTCCTCACGCCAGGTGGAATTCAGACAATCCATGACGACTCAGGTAGATGCGCTAGCCGGCAATATGCGCAATCTACCCAATTACCTTCATTCTCAGCCTTCAGCTCCTCTGCCACCTGCTGTCCCTAGCCAAGTCTTGCCTGCCACAGTGCTGCCAGTGGTAGTCCATACGCCACCTCACCTCGCACCCCCAGAGAAACACGCCGGCGAATCGGAACTATGTAGACCACTCCTGGTGCAGTGTGAATTACATTTCAATATGAACCCCTATGCTTTTCCCACTCCACAATCCCATGCCGCATTCATAACATCACACCTGACCAGAAGAGCGGCAGCTTGGGCCACGGCGGAGTGGGCACGGGACTCAGCACTCTGCTCATCTCCAGAGCAGTTCATTGCAGAGCTGCGCAAAGTGTTCGATCATACCCAGCCTGGGTGGCAGGCATTGAAGAGACTCACTCAAGGCAATAGAACTGTTGCAGATTATCAAGTCAAGTCAAGTCAAGTTTGTTTAGCTCAATATCACAAATTATGAATTTGCCCCATTGGGCTTTACAATCTGTACAGGGTATGACACCCTCTGTCCTTTACAAATGACCCTCACATTGACTAAGGAAAACCCCCCCCCCCCAAAAAAAAAAACCTTTTAACAGGGAAAAAGAAACAGAAGAAACCCCAGGAAGAGCAACAGAGGAGGGATCCCTCTTCCAGGATGGACAGACATGCAATAGATGCCATGTGTACAGAATAACAACAATGAAAACATATTAACACTACATATAAAATTGTATGAACATGTCCAACTCAATATGACAACAGCTAATATACCATGTATATACAGAATTGTATGAGAGTGTCCAAGGGGATGAAGAGCATCATCAAGCTATCAGCAATGGATGAGAAGCATGTCTTCCTCTCCACCACACTAACCAGAAGAAGCCTGGGCAGCACGTCTTCCTCTCTCCACCAAGGCAACCAGAAGAAGCCTGTGCAGCACGTCTTCCACACCAAACAGGAGAAGCCTCTGCAAGATGACCTCGTCACCACCACGTCACTCAGCACCAGAAGATGAAGCCTGACTGGTCTGCACAACCACTACTCCATTATTTGGATTATGCCATCCAATTTTGCCCGCTGGTGAGGGATAGTGGCTAGGGGGAACCCACCTTGGTGGAAGTGTTTTTGCATGGACTGAATGACCAGATCCATGACCAGTTTGGACCCCAGGAATTGCCGGATGACCTAGAGGCAGTTATCGAGGCGGCCATCCACACAGACAACTGGGTTCAGGATTGTCGCTATCGGAAAAGTGGAGCACCAGGAACCAGCACCGGGTGCGAGGTCGGACCAGCAGCACCAGGGTGCAGCGGACGACATATACCCCCAGATGCCAAGGTGGAGCCCATGCAGGTGGGTCGAGCCCGACTCACGCCAGAGGAGCGTCAGCGGCGTCTAAAGCAGGGGTTGTGTTTTTACTACGGGCAGCCCGGACACCATCTTAGCGACTGCCCGGCCAAAGTGACCAGCTCTCCAGGTAAGCGGAGGGCACCGCCCAGCCAGACTGCTCCCGCTGAGGCCTCCTCTTGCCAGCTGACACAGGTAACATGCTCAGTGGGTAACAAAGTAACAAAGTACTGTCTTATTAACTCAGGGGCAGACGAGAGCCTAATGGACTGGGGGGGTGGTCCGGGAACTGGGGTTAAAAACTGAGACTTTGTCACAGCTCTTAGAGGCTAACGCATTAAATGGCAGTAAGTTGTTTAAAATAACTCATATCATGGAGCCTGTAACACTCATGATTAAGGATCGCAGAGAAGAGTTGAAATTTCATGTGTTTGACTCAGATAATCACACCATTGTGCTGGGGTTTCCATGGTTCCATGGTCGGTGACGATGGGTGGAGTTGGGATGGGGACTGGTTGTGTGTCTTCTGCTCGCGATCGTGCCCCCTGATGACCGTGCTGACCTATCTGCAGTTCCTCCTTGCTATCATGATTTGGGCCAGGTCTTCAGTAAGGCCAGGGCTAAATCTTTCCCTCCCCACGGACCTTATGACTGTGCCATCGAGCCACAAGCGGGGACAGCCTTGCCCAAGGGGAGGCTTTATTCTATCTACGGCCCAGAAAGGGAAGCCATGGACAGCTACATCCAGTCCTCCCTCCAGGCAGGCATCATCAGGCCGTCCTCCTTCCCACTTGGAGATGGGCTTCTTTTTCATAGGTAAGAAGGATGGATCCCTCAAGCCATGCATTGACTATGCCCCACTCAATGACATCACCATCAAGAATAGATATCCTCTCCCCCTCATGTCAGCTGCATTCAAGCAGTTTCAGGGCGCCAAGGTTTTTACCAAACTGGATTTACGCAACGCCTACCATCTAGTGCGCATAAGAGAGGGAGATGAATGGAAGATGGGTTTTAATACTTCTTCTGGTCACTACGAGTACCTTGTAATGCCTTTTGGTCTTTCAAATGCCCCAGGGCTGTTTCAGAACCTTGTCAATGACGTTTTAAGAGAGTACCTGAACCAGTTTATCTATGTCTACGTTGATGACATTCTGATTTTCTCTCCTGACCTTGAAACTCACATGCAACATGTTTGTCAAGTGCTAAGCAAACTGTTAGCTAACCAACCCTATGTCAAAACTGAGAAGTGCGAATTTCATGCCAAATCAGTATCTCTCTTGGGCTTCCTTGTAGCCCTTGGGTCGATACAGATGGATCCGGCTAAAGTAAAAGCTGTGGCAGAGCGGCCTGTTCCGAATAACTGGAAGAAGGTTCAGCAATTCCAAGTATTTGCTAACTTCTATCGTCGGTTCATTCGAAACTATAACCCCATTGCAGCTCCCCTGCATACATTAACCTCTCCTCAGTCCTCCTTCCAGTGCACCCCAGCAGTGGACGCTGCTTTCCGGCAGCTCAAGGCCCGGTTCACGTCCGAACCCATTCTCCATGACTCAGATCCGACCAGGCAGTTCATGGTGGAGGTGAATGCATCGGATGTGGGAATAGGGGCGGTGCTTTCCCAAAGATCAGCAGCTGATGGCAAGATGCATCCCTGTGCATTTCTGTCCAAGAAACTATGTCAGGTGGAGAGGAATTACGATGTGGGTAACAGAGAGCTGCTGGCAATTAAGGTGGCGCTAGAGGAGTGGTGTCACTGGTTGGAGGGGGCCCAGCACCGTTTCCTGGTGTGGACAGACCACAAGAATCTGGGGTGTATTTGACAGGCTAAGAGACTGAATTCACACCAGGCCAGATGGTCCTTGTTCCTTAATCATTTCAATTTCTCCCTCTCTTACAGGCCCGTGAGTCAGAACAACAAGCCTGATGTCCTTTCATGACTCTATGATCCCGAGCCTGCAGCCAAGGAACCTGAACCCATTCTGCCACGCAGCTGTGTGGTAGGAGCAGTGTCTTGGCAAATAGTAAATGAGGTGAAACAAGCCAATGGGGAGAATCTGCCACCAGAGGGTTCTCCTCCCAACCGGCTGTTTGTGCCGGAGGGGTTACAGCCACAATTGGTACATTGGGTTTATAAATCTCGCCATCCTCACCCACACCTCCCACAACTGGTTCAAATCATACCTCTCTGGCCGTACTCAGTTCATCCAGCTGAAAAAATTCACATCCCAATCTCTCCCAGTTACCACAGGTGTGCCCCAGGGCTCTGTCCTGGGGCCCCTGTTGTTCATCATCTACCTTCTCCCCCTTGGCCATATCTTTCATAAACACCACATCCATTTTCACTGCTACGCGGATGACAACCAGCTCTACCTTTCCACCAAACCCAACTCCACCCTCCCACCATCCTCCCTCATAGATTGTCTCCAAGACATTAAATCCTGGTTCACTTCAAACTTTCTAAAACTAAACAGCAGCAAATCAGAAATGTTATTAATAGGCACCAAATCCACCCTCTCCAAAGCTGACAATTTCTCACTTCCTATTGACAATTCGTTCATTTCCCCCTCTGTTCAGGTAAAGAGTCTGGGTGTCATCCTGTCTTTTACATCTCACATCAACAACATAATCCGGTCAGCATATTTTCATCTTCGCAACATCAACCACCTCCGCCCTTCCACTGGCTTCCCATCATCCACCGCATCCACTACAAGATCCTGCTGTTCACTTACAAGGCCACCCCCCCCCCCATCTCTCTGACCTCCTTCACATCTCCACACCGGCACGCTCCCTTAGATCCTCCTCCTCCATCTACCTCACTGTCCCCCCCCCGCCCGCCTTGTCACCATGGGGGCCAGAGCATTCAGCAGCTCTGCTCCTCATCTCTGGAACTAACTCCCACCTGACCTCCGTAACTCTGACTCATTACAACTATTCAAATCAAAACTCAAAATGCATCTGTTTAAACTAGCATACTAACTGTAACACACTTTTAATTGTTTAACTTGTTTTTTCGTTTTATATTTGAGTGTAATTATTGATGCTTTGTTCATGTGCTTTTATCTTGTAAGGTGACCTTGAGTGTCCAGAAAGACGCCTATAAATAAAATGCATTATTATTATTATTATTATTATCATTATCCTGGTGTAAAGAGAACATTGTTTTTCATTTATCAGCAGTTTTGGTGCCTGGCCATGGAGAAAGTCGTCAGGGAGTACCTGGAGGCGTGCCCAGTGTGTGCCCAAAACAAATCTGCAGCGCAGGCGCAGGCAGGTCTCCTCCAGCCTCTTCCTATTCCCAGCCAGCCGTGGGCCGCCATCGCTTTGGACTTTGTCACGGGTCTTCCCAGCTCCAATGGAAACACCACGGTCTTCACGGTGGTGGAAAGGTTTCCAAAAATGACACATTTCACATTTCAAGTTAAGTGTGCTTATTGTTTCAGTCTTGTCATTTAGTCCTGTCATTTCCTGTTTTATATTAAGTTATTTGTCTTCCCTTGTGTTTCAGCTTCACTCTACCTGTCCCGTATTTCCCGGGTCTGGTGATTGTCAGTCCCGCCCCTGATTGTTTCCAGCTGTTCATTACCTAGTGTATTTATGTCCACGTCTCCCCTAGTCTTGTGCCAGTAGGTCTTGTGTCCATGTGCCAAGTCTTCCAGCCCTTCTCCATGTCATTGCTTCTCGTCAGGTTGTTTCCCCCGCCAGTATGTGTCTGTCTCCAGAGCTGTTTCCTTTGTCACTTTGTTTGTTCCCCGACATATTTGTCTGCCAGTGTAGTTAGTCTTCTATGGTTAGTTTTTTTCTGTAATATAGTTTCTTTCCTCATCTTTGTGAGCACTTTCTGTTAGTGATAGTTTTGCCCATTTATTCCTTACCATTTGTGAGCATTTTTTGTTAACATTAAAGTCACCCTTTTCTTCACCTTTTGTGAGCTATTTCTGTTCTTGTAGTTTTTCCCCTTCTGTCCTTTTAGAAAAGCATTAGTAAGTGTCAGGGTGTTTTTGTTGTAATTTTCATAGCGAAGCTCTTGCATTTATTTGATAACTTTGGTAGAATTGATTGTTGTTGTTTTATTGTATTTCCAGGTAGTCAGGTTAGAGTGTTCATTCCTCCCTGTACCGTTGTATTTTGGTTCTGTTAATAAATCCTCATTTGATACTTTGTTTTTGAGTCGTGCGTTTGGGTTCTGTGTCTGGTCTTTTTGCCAAGCTCTATCATTGATAAACTAAATGACCAGGCTACTAACAGAAATAATAAAATAAAAAAATAGAATAAAGGAAGATTGATGGTAAATACATGGCATTGACTCATTGTGACCAAAATGGAATGAATGATTAAACAAAAGGAAAGTTTAATGGATGAATATCTGATTATTTAATTCAATGTGACCAGTTAAATTCAGTGGTGGTTTTCTATACCAAATTAAGAATGAGGCTGTTACCAAATTTTGGTTTAGGTTTGGTGACGTTCAGCACTTGAGAGGTTGAGAGGCATCAGGGAAGATTGTGAGTAATTTACTATTCAGAATTTGTTAAGCATTTTTACTGATATTTTACTGATTATTATTAAATTTGCCAGGTTAAGTTTTAAATCCCGGCCATTTAATGTAGCGTCTAATCATCAAACTCTTTAATATCTGTAAGATGTATATATGATTATATCACCCTTCCTGGATAGATGGGAGTGAGGAATGGCGGCAGGTTCTGTCTGGATCTGCTAGATCCCCTGCAGGTGTCACTTCCTCACCAATGGCTCTTTTGGGCATCTGTCAGCTCTGGGCAGCTTGGGACATCTTTGGACAGCTCTGGACATCTTGGGTTGACATGGCTCGGCTGACATTGTTTCCATCTCAGTCTCTCTCTTTTCTTTACAGCATAGTTTCTGTGCCCTTGCTTCAATTCCCCCCTCGTTGGTAGGGGAGATTGGCTTGATTCACACCACCGTGTCGGTCTACAGTCTTTTCTTCTTTTCAGTTTCTTCATGAAGGCTGGAGTCATTTTCTGCAGTCTGTGTCTGAGGAGAGGAGCTGGGTCACATGTGGGTTCAGGTACAGGAACAGAGGAGAGAGGAGACATGGTTTAGAGGTAGGATTCAGAGCCATAAGTCATATCTGGAGCATGTTGAAGGTTCTGAAGAGGCTGTTTCATGGCGTCTCTGTGATAGTAAGTGATACTTACACTATAGTGCCAAGAGTATTCGGTCACCTGCCTTGACTCGCATATGAACTTAAGTGACATCCCATTCCTAATCCATCCGGTTCGATATGACATTGGTCCACCCTTTGCAGCTATAACAGCCTCAACTCTTCTGGGAAGGCTGTCCACAAGGTTTAGGAGTGTGTTTATGGGAATTTTTGACCATTCTTCCAGTAGCGTATTTGTGAGGTCACACACTGATGTTGGACGAGAAGGCCTGGCTATCAGTCTCCGCTCTAATTCATCCCAAAGGTGTTTTTTCGGGTTGAGGTCAGGACTCTGTGCAGGCCAGTCAAGTTCATCCACATCAGACTCATCCATGTCTTTATGGACCTTGCTTTGTGCACTGGTGCACATTCATGTTGGAACAGGAAGGGGCCAGCTCCAAACTGTTCCGACAAAGTTGGGAGCATGGAATTGCCCAAAATGTCTTGGTATGCTGATGCATTCAGAGTTCCTTTCACTGGAACTAAGGAGCCAAGCCCAGCTCCTGAAAAACAACCCCACACCATAATCCCCCCCCCACCAAATTTTACACTTGGCACAATGCAGTCCGACAAGTATCGTTCTCCTGGCAACCGCCAAACCCAGACTCATCCATCAGATTACCAGATGGAGAAGCGTGATTCGTCATTCCAGAGAACGCGTCTGCACTGCACTAGAGTCCAGTGGCGACGTGCTTTACACCATTGCATCTGACACTTTGCATTGCACTTGGTGATGTATGTCTTGGATGCAGCTGCTCGGGCCATGGAAACCCATTCCGATGAAGCTCTCTGCGCACTGTTCTCGAGCTAATCTGAAGGCCACATCAAGTTTGGAGGTCTGCAGTAGGGATGTGAATCTCCATTACTGTGGCGATTTGATACGCATCTTGATGCACCGCCAACGATACAATATAATTTTCGATACATTAAATCCCTACCGATACAATACTCCCCGATTCACCCGTTCTTGATACAATACGATATGATTCACACGCCATCCCGATTCGATACGATATGATTCACCCCTCATCCCAATACGATTAATGATTCACCCTGTTCCCGATGTGATGCGATTTAATAAAGATTTAATTCTATCCAATGCGATTCAACATGAAGCAAAAAAACATATCATAGGTTATCTATTAAGCAAACCAAAAAAATAAGGCAGTTTAATATGTTACAATAGGCTTGGGTTTATCCCTTATAAGCAGGAAATGGAACAAAAAAGTGCTGACTGTCTTCTTAACACAATGTAATCTCCCTACCCATATCTATTACTTTTGAAATGTTTTACAATCACACTGTCAGAGTTTGTATGTTGTGGACTTAACCTCTGCAATTAAATATAACTACAATATCAGTGTTTCTCTAAATTTTGAATTTCAAGGACCATCACAACTCCAGGGGAGTAAAAATGGAATCAAATGAACCTGTCCTGTAATATAACAACATAACACAATATAAAAAAAAAATACTGGCCGTCACAGATTCTGTAAGTGTAAATAGTACACAACATTACACCACACCACTCTCAATGTGTGACTTAAAGTGACACTTTGCAATGTCCATATCCCTGTCTGCAAGACAAAAACTAATATGAAATGCAAATAGTGATCCTAATAACCTTTCACAATTAGGTCTTTAACAAATCACAGCTGCTTGTGCAAAGAAAAATATAAACAATTACTTGGCAGTGACATCTGCTGTAAACTGACCACTCTATCTTATGTGCAATGTCCATGAGCCAGATAAAAAACATATATATATATATATATATATATATATATATAAAACATCACCTACTCGGCCACTTTTACACTGGCACTGGTAAATGGGGCCTACCTCAGTGGCTTTTTTTCAGTTTTTTTCAGTTTTTTTTTCAGGAAGATAAGTTAGTCAACGTGTTCCGGAAGAAGCCTGCTGCGCTGTGCTGTTACAATGTCTCTGGTTGTGCTGAACACCCGTTCAGACGGGACACTGGTTGCAGGGATGGACAAGTAGCTCCTTGCCAACTTTGACAGCAGTGGGAGATCTACTTGCTTTTTCCACCACTCCAATACCTTGCCATCCAGAGACAGAGTACCCCTCCCCCTGTATTTCCTCCTTAGCTCTCTCCCTGACGGTCTTCTGTGGTGCTCTCGGGGTCAGGAAACCTCCAAACAGCAGATCCAAGGCTGATTTCTTCTTGGGAGGCTCTGGTCATCATCATACATTGAAAACAAGAGAAGACAAAAGAAGAGACATGAGTTTCAATATCTTTGACAATATCATACCCACCATTAACACACTATTATAAACAATAGTTAAGTTTTAAGTTCCAATCACAACAAACCTGTCTCCTCTTCATCCATTTCCTGATTCTCCTCCACTTCATCTTCCTCCTCCTCATTGTGGTGGCCCCCATCTTCTGGTTGAGCTGCCTGGCTCTTTCACCAGGTCATCTCCCTCTGCCTGACAACTGTCAGCAGAGATGAGGTATTATTACTATTATCATTTTGTTCTTTAGGTGCACTCCAACTATAGGCATAAATTTTAAGAAATACATCTGGATTGCCCAATGTGACTGATGTAAATAACAGATTTCTTTTAACAAAAGAGTGAGACAGAATGTATACCAGTGAGACAGCGACACTTTCAACAATATACTGAGCATAGTCTATTTCTTACCATTTCCTCCACTTCTGCTGTTATCTCCAAGAATATCATGTCCCTACTAGTGCTGTCAGGCAGGAATTCCAGGTCTTTAAAGCGGGGATCAAACTTGACAAACTTGACCCACTCCAGTTTGCCTATCAAAGCAATAAAAGAGTGGATGATGCCAAACTTTTTATTCTTGGTACGATTTACAAATACCCGGGAAGACCCAAATCCCACATCAGACTCTTATTTGCTGACTTTTCTTCAGCTTTTAATAAAATGCAACCTCACAACCTCATTTTAATGGAGAGGTTATAGCCTCTTATTTTAGTTTGCCTGATCAGCTTCTTATGTTGTTTTTAAACTTCTTAACAGACAGGACACAGCAGGTTTTAGTCAGTGATGTCATGTCTAAAACTCTGGTCTCGAACACAGGCTCCCCACAAGGATGTGTCCTTTCTCCATTGCTTTTTATTTTATACACTTATAGCTGTAGGTCTTTTAAAAAGGACAGTTACTTTGTTAAATTTTCAGACAACACAGCTTTGCTCTCACTCCTCCAGGGCAAAGAGTCTGACCACGTACGGGCGCTCCCGGACTTTAAGTGGCGTGACGACAGCTTCTTGGACCTAAACATCTCTAAAACAAAGGAACTCGTCAGGAAGTCGTTTAGGAAAATCAAGACAAATACCACAGTCAGTAGGCTTCATGATGACGATGTTGAGGTTGTGAACTCTTATAAAGACCTGGGGACCGTGTTTTACTCCCAGCTTAAAGGCCAATTTATAGTACTCCGTAAAGTGCCGTACATTGAGACGGAGAGCCCTCTGCATCACCGGAGAGCCTGACGGAGAGCCTCTCCGTCGTCTCCGGGCGCAGGATTTTTTTTTTAACTGTCCGTCAATCCGTCAACGGAAGACGGAGACGACAAGGGCTGTGATTGGTCCTCTAGTTACACCCTGCTGTGAAATGCAGCCTCTCTCCCTACACAGAAACAGACAGACAGGTAGCAGCGCGGACAGGACAGGAACTAAAGTATCGATTATCTTTGTGAAAGGCAAATGAAACACATTCAACCTGCTCAAAAAATCTATTTAATTCATTCAGTAATTATGGCTAGGGTATATTTCCACAGAACATACCGAAAGTTGTTGGTTTGCGTTCGCTATTATCCGATTTTGTGTTGAAAAGAAAGAGGAAGAGGAGTTTTAAAGACTGAAAGCAATCAATGTTGTTCTCTTCTATCTCCCTCACAAATAATTAAATCATAAAATAGTATTTTCTCCTGCTTTTATCTGCGATATTAAGGTGAATTGCTTCACTTTCCGAGGGGGTGCATTTCAGCGCAGGGCTGCACAACACGCATCATGACGGAGAATTGCGAGGGCTCGAGGGGTCTCCGTAGCTACGGAGTCGGATGACGTATTACGCAGACGGAGAAGTATATTCCAGCCTTTAGTTTGACTCAAATACTGAATCAGTAGTCAGACAGTCCCAACAGAGAATTCACTTGTTGCGGAGGATCAACTCCTTTGGTGTCTCAAAACCTATTCTGTGTTCTTTGTACCTGTCCTACATTGTCCTGACTTTTTCTTTTATCTGCTGGTTCAACAGCTTGGCAGTGAAGGATAGGAACTGTCGAAACAAAATTGTAAATGTTTGCTCCAAAATTATAGGGATGCAAATGACAGACCTAAACTCTCTCTGGGAGAGATGTGTCCTTATAAAACGGCATTATCAATCGGGAACACGTTCTTGCTAAAGAATTTGCACTAATGCCATCAGGACAGTGTTACAAGCAGCCTCTTGGAAAGACCAATCAGTATTCTAGATCGTTCATCCCTTCTGCTATTGGGCTGCCAAATGCAGAGAACTGAGCTGGGAATTTCAGCAATGTTAGAGGGTTCTGTTTTTATTTATTTATTTATTTATTATGATACATCCATGTATGTTTGAGCTATGTTGTATGAATGTCTCTGTTTCCTGACGGCGTCTACCATTGTAGAAACAAAATTGTCCTTTGGGGATAAATAAAGTTTTCTCTCTCTCTCTCTCTCTCTCTCCTTGCCAGTGGAAAAATGACCTGTGTTCAGGAGGAACACAAGTTGAACCAACTGAGCACCAGCACTAGCACCAACACTGAACTGGCACCAGGTTCCTTTTGATGGAAAAGGGGTATCTGTGTGTCAGGAATGCAGGATGTAGGGGCAATGAAACCCCCTCTCTTCATGTGTGTCCTGGAGTTCCTTGGGTCAGAGAGGAGGATGTGAATTGGTCTTATCTGTTTATTCTGCCAGTCATAAAAATTAAGCCTTAAGCATTTAGGTGCCACGTAGTGTGAGGGTCTTGGAGAAACAATCACACAAATCACAGAATGTCTTCATTATAAGATGAGTCTATTATTTTATAATTACTTTTATGCTACAATACCCATCAAAAATGCTGATAAAATTAGAGTAACCATTTTTTTAAAGTCTGTCCAAACTTCTCCTGTAATTTGGCAAACAAATCATCCACCAAAGAGAATAAAGTATTAAATTGTAATGTGAACTGGACGAAAAGGAAATATAAAATATGTTCTTTTTATAAACAGTGTTTTGTTTTTCTGTCTTTGTTTTGTTTTTTCTCCATGTGTCCTTGGTCACTGTCTTCCCTCGTCACCACGTCCCCTACCTGTCTCCCCCTACTCTCTCCCTCATATCACCTCTTTCTGTTTTCCCCACCAGTAGTATCATGACTTCACACCTAAACCTAACATCCTGGAACCCAATAAGAAAAGGTACATGGTTTCAAAGAACTTGACTCAATGGACACCACCCATTTGACACTTTAGGGTTACCGTGTAAAGAATAATGAATTAATAAACTCTGACTATAGCTATAGTGTGGTTCCCTTTCATGAAACTACATCAATTAGGTTTCATGATTGTCAGTATTACAGAGATTACCCAGTACAGTCCAGACAAATTGTTGCTTGTTAATGTGTGTCATGAGCATGTGAAGCAATTGCTAAAGACTTGGCAGACAATTGTTCTATTTACAAGTGACAACAGAGAAGAATGGAGTCTTTTTGAAGATGTGGCTCATCACCTTCCATATTAAATTTTACCATTAATTCATTTGTGAAGAGTCTGCAACACAAAAAATTAAGCAAAATGTCAACAGTTAACTTATATAACTTGTACTACACTACCACATTATAACCACCCATAGTTATATTATCTGTTCTACAGTATAGATATTAAACTTCTATGTGTAATCATACCTGTCCATAGTCTTATTTGTGCATGTCTTTACATCCTTCCCCCCAACATGAGACAGCTTTGTATGATATTCCAAATTATCAACAGTGTTAAAAGCCTGGAATTACTTAAGGAAGTGCTTTTCATAGTTGAATTCAGGAACTGAATGTTTGTTCCATTAGGTAGAGCAAAACTGACACTTACAAGTCTGTAACACTGACAGTATATAAATGAAACCAATATAAATGAACCAGATCCAGATCCACAAGAGACCTTGGTTGCCTGGCAAATTCTGATGTCATTTCTCCTCTAAGGGCCATTAATCGGGCAGATAGTTTGTCTCTTGAACTTTTGGGCAGTTTGCACTGAGCAGGACCTTGAATCAGAAAAATCAGCAGCCTCTTTACTACACCAAGGAAAACCACATGCATGTAGTCCAACACAAACTGGCTGATACATCCAACTGGTGGAGTCTGTATTCATCGGAAGGCGGAAGGCAGGGTACGCCCTGTACAAGTCGCCACCTCATCGCAGGGCACATAAGTCTGTATTCAACCATGTTAAATGTTTCATCTGTTCTTCTTTCTTGTGTAGCGTGGTCAATGTAGACCATCCTGCTGTCCACACAGATGGCCAAAGCGTTGCAGCCTTTACATGCCTGATACATGCCTGATTGTGACCTTTGATGCACTTTACAAAAGCTCTTGCAAGAGAGTCACAGATGAAGGCATTGATCTTGACCTGGAACTGCATCCCTTCATGATCAATAACCTTTTCTTGAAGGTCTATCAACTCCAGTACGAAATCCTGTAGGTACTCCTCTACTGGTTCTGGTTTTGCACGCCCACAAAATAAAGCAACAACAAAAGTGTCAGAGTTGTGAACTTTGGCCAAAATTGGCCAAAACTGTTTGGTACTTGATTTGAACAGGGGAACACCATCAATATTGATGTCCAACATGACAGCTCTGGTGAAAGTAGGGCATTGTCCAAGGAATTTATGGATACTTGACTCCAGTCCGTAATAAATGTAGTCACCATCACACTTCTTAATGCTGTCTACAAAACGTGGAGTCTGTAGAAGTGTGCGGACATCTTTGGGCAAATTGTGGCCATGTTTGCAGAGTATGGCTAGCATCTTATTTACACTGCTGCTTTGATTCCATGGCCCAAGATGCCAAATCTTCTCTTAGACTTGACTGTCTCTCTTCGGTTTGTGCTTCAAGATCAACAAGCTCTGTGTCTTCATCACTTGTATCTGGACAGTCTCTGTATCCATAGTCCTCCTGTCCATTAGGGTCATCACCAACACTTGCACCAAAAGATGAGTGTGTGGCCCAAGTCCTGTGTCGTTCTCCTGTGACAAATCTTCATCACTGTCAAAGTTCTCTAAAAAAGCACCCATTTTAATCTGTTTTCTCCTCCAATCTTTTAGATAATTAGAGGCCATCTTAAATTTTGCTGGAACAAAAAAAACATACCAATTAAACATACTAAAATCCTTGCGATTTAAATTTTAACCACATCTGTTTTAGTTGCACTCCACTGATCCAATTAAGATTCAAGATTCTTTATTGTCATTATGCATGCCTAACGAAATTTTGAGTCTCACAGCTTTAGGACACATAAAGGAATAAAAATAAAGATATAAAGGACATAAATATGAAAATCTTAAATACAAAATATAAAATATAAACACCCATATTTGCAGAGAAGTGATATATACAATAGAAATACAATTTAAAATAGAAATAAAGTATTTACAGCAAAAATTTAATACTTGCAACAGAAACGTCTATTAGCAGCATACATGTGATTTGCAGTAGAAATCTGATATTTACAGTGGAATGTGATATTGCACCCATAGTTTAATGTTTTCAACAGAAATGTAAACTTGCAGAATGTGGAGAAGGAGTAGATAAAGTGCATCATCGTGCAAGAACTGTTGGGCTATTGATTGCCAGCAGGGGTGGGTGTGAGAAGAGGTGTGGGGGGATGTGAAGTATAGGTGTCAAACTACAGGGGGATATTGCTTTCACAGCTCTGGGGAAGACGCTGTCTTTCAGTCTTTTTGTCCTTGTTTTGATGTTCCTGTACCGCTTTCCTGATGGAAGTGGTACAAAAGTATGTTGCCTGTGTGGGTGGGATCAGTTGCAATGCGTCTGGCCATCCTCTGGACTCGGGCGGTATAGACTGAGTCCAGATCTGGTAGACGGCGGCCCACAATCCCCTGTGCTGTCCTCACCACCCGTGTTAAGTTTTTCTTATCCTGTGCTGTGCAGCTGCCATACCACACTGTCATACTGAGACACTGGATGCTCTCAATAGTGGCTCTGTAAAAGTTTGCAAGCAGTTGAGGAGAGAGTCCAGTTTGCTTCAGCTTCCTGAGAAAGAAGAGCCATTGTTGGGCCTTCTTCACCAGGTGTGAAGTGTTCACAGTCCAGGAGAGGTCAGAGGAAAAATGGATGCCCAGGAACTTGATGTTGTCCACACGCTCCACTGCCTCCCCATATATGCAGAGAGGAGCGTGTTGGTTCAGTCTTCCTGGACCTCCTGTAGTCCACTATGACCTCCCTTGTCTTGTTGATGTTCAGGGCCAGATTGTTCCTGGAACACCATTGTGTAAAGCTCTGGACCTTTTCTCTATTGTGGGTCTCATCGTTGCTGGATACGGTGGTGTCGTCTGCAAACTTCACAACCATGTTTGTGGGGTGGATAGCTGCGCAGTCATGGGTGAAGAGGGTGAAGAGGGCAGGGCTGAGCACACAACCCTGCGGTGTTCCAGTGTTGAGGATCAGTGGGGCAGATGTGGACTTCCAAATCCTCACCACCTGGGGCCTGTTGGTGAGGAAATCACAGATCCAGGAGCAGAGTGATGCTGACAAACCCAGGTTGTGGAGCTTCAGGGCCAGCATGTCCAGGAGAACAGTTGAAAACAGAGCTGAAGTCCACAAACAACATCCTGACGTAAGTGTTGGGATGCTGCAGGTGAGTCAGGGCGGTGTGAAGTGCCAGTGAGACAGCATCCTCCATAGAACGGTTCTCCCTGTAGGTGAACTGTAGGCTGTCCAGGCCAGCAGGGATGGTGTCCTTGATGTGCCTCAGGAGGATCCGCTCAAAGCATTTCATGATAATGGGTGAGAGCGACAGGACGGTAATCATTGAGGCATGTAATGGTTGATTTTTTGGGCACAGGCACAATGATGGAGGACTTCAGGCAGAAAGGGACCATGGAGAGCTGCAGGGACAGGTTGAAAATGTCCAGAAAGACTTCTGCCGGTTGGTCTGCACATGCTTTCAGGGTCCGACCTGACACCTTATCTGGACCTGCAGCCTTGTTGGTGTTGATCCTCCTCAGGGTAGAGGTCATCTGGTGCAGCTGCAGGGTGAGAGGCTGGTGCTGCACCTCTGGCTGAGGGAGATGTACAGTCCTTCTGTTGCTTGGAGAGTCAAAGCGTGCAAAGAAACTGTTTAAGGTGTCAGGTAGCGCGCTTGTAGTCAGTGATGGTCCTGATGCCTTTCTGCATGTTGCGGGTGTTGTTGGTGTTGTGCTCCTCAACACGGTGCTTGTGCCTCTGTTTCGCCAGCTGGATGCCCTTTTTCAGTTCTTTTCGGGCCCTGCTATAAGCCAGTTTGTCTCCTGCTCTGTAGGCGACATCCCGGGCTTTAAGCAGGGGCTACACTGTGCCGTCCATCCATGGCTTCTGGTTAGGAAAAACCGTGATTGTCTTTGTGGGTAGGACAGCATCAGTGCAGAAATGAACATAGGACAGCACAGATGACGTGTAAGACTCAAGATCAGAGTCCTTTTTGAACACTTCCCAGTCTGTGTGCTCAAAACAGTCCTGTAGGGCTGAGGAAGCCTCCTCAGTCCAAACCTGGATGGTTCTGGTGGTGGGTTTGGTCCTGCAGATCAGATCTGTAGGCGGGGATGAGTTCCACAGATATATGGTCTGACATACACAGGTGAGGAGCTGCTGCAGCCTTGTATGCTCCTGGTATGTTGCAGTACACCTGGTCCAGTATATTACAGTCACTGGTGGGAAAGTTGATGAATTTGTGGAATTTGGGGAGGACAGCTTTCAGTTCTCAGCCGCCTCTGGATTAGCATTCATCTGGCCGCTGATCAGGCAGTATAGCTCCTCCAGCGCTAACTTAGCATTAGCTCGCGGTGATATGTAGGCCGCTATGATCATTACAGAGCTGAGTTCTCTAACCAGTTTAAACGGTCTGCACTTCACTGCCAGGTATTCCAGATCGGGGGAGCAGAAGGTTCCGATAATGTTCGTTGCTGTACACTACGAGTTGTGAATGTACAGAGCCAAACCTCCCCCTTTGGTCTTGCCTGAAGCTGCAGTCCTGTCGGCCCTGAACAGAGAGCGCCCCGCTAGCTCCACCGCTGTGTCGGAGATGTTGTTGTCCAGCCAGGTCTCGGTGAAGATAGCCACGCAGCTGTCCGTCTTGCGTGAGACAATCCTCAGTCCAATTTCGTCCAGTTTGTTGACGAGTGACCTGGCGTTGGCGAGGAGGAGACTGGGCAGAGCCGGTCTGTGTGGGTTAGCTCTTAGCCTAGCACGCAGACCGCTACGCTTACCCCGCTTTTGTTTACGCTGTCTCCTCCGTCTTCTAGGCCACAGAGGGGGGATGGTGAGGGCTTCTGAGGTCCGTAACAGTTCAGGTGGAATAAAATACAGTTTTGGCGGTGTAAACAGTACGTTTTTCCCCAATTCCAACAGTTCAGCCTTTCCATACTGTATTAGGGTTTCCAGTCTCAGAAATGCGGGTGAACACACTAACAAAAACATGAATACAAGCATAAAAAGCCTCGAGCCTCGAGCCACTGCGTCTGCACGTGTCACCATCTTTAGGCTTCAGTTAACAATGAAAACCTGGGTGTGTATTTTATATATATATATATATATATATATATATATATATATATATATATATGTACGTGTTTGTGTGTGTGTATATTAGGGATGGGACTTTTTTTTAAATGCAAAAAACAAAAATCAGAGTGTAATGTTTCATGTTTTTACTGAATAATTAATTGTCCTTGCACACAAACATGTGTGTTAAAAAGTCTTTCCATCGATGTCTGTCAGCGCAGCAAACTCCTCGCCTGTGACTCCATATCTCAGGGTTTCCCTCGGCGCTTTATAGTTCAGGTGGCCGCTTTGACAACAAATACTCCCCGCTTTGATTACGTCCCTCTGAAAAAAAATAAATAAATAAATGCCGTATCCCCGTATGCACAGACAGCTGGCTAAAATAAGGCTGCATCGCGATGAGGCTGAATAGCGGCACCTGCGCCATCTACCACCTGCTGTGCTACGCAGTCAACATATTTTTTTCCATCGGGAGAGAAGAGAGTAGCCTCCATGCTGAATCGATTCGGCCAGTGCCACGGCAGCGCACAGCCGGTACCGTGACTTTACCTGTTGCTAGCGGAGCCCGTCCTATACCGCGGCTTAACAGTCTGTGGGCTTAACCCCTTACTGCGGCGGAGCCTGCTGCCGTGGCAGACCCAGCATCTGTGATTCTTTATTGATACAATAATTTTATTAGTTTAGGAGTGGCAGTGATTTACAGCTATTTGAGCTGGTGATCGTCCATTAAACAGGTGGCTCACCTGTTCAGACAGGGCACGGAGGGTGTAACTGCTATTGACCAAATATGAAATAGAATAATCAGATTCAGAACAGTCTCAGGTATGAGGAATTTGACTCCGATTTACAGCACTCTCAGCACACAAGGTAAAGAAATCATAAAATATGTAAAAGGTAAAAAACAAGGCACCGGCAATGGATTTTGGGAGTGACGGTGAGGAGAAGCGCTTCCTTTTTTCAGGTGTAGAGGTGAAACCTCGTCTGTGATTCAACGTTTGTACTTTACTGTAATAAATATTATATTGTCGAAAAGCCCGATTAATCTGCTTTCAGAATCAACTGAATGCCTTCAATAGCACACACGGCTCAGGAGTTATGGTCATCAGAAGAGCGGCTGTGAAATCCTGTCGGTGCCAACAGGTCCGGTGGTAATTAAGAGGGACATTGAATAAACATTTCAAGCTTGCAAAAGTCTGTCATTTTTATTATAACTGCTTTGATTGTCAATATTGGACATTAAGCCAAGTCTTTAAGCCTAAAATGATGTAGTGTATAATGTAGAATATTTTCCATCCTCTGCATTATTGCTGCCACTACTGTAATAAAAGGCCAACAATTCGACAAAATTCGACACATGGGCCTGGACAATCGACACACAAAATCCTGTGTCGTTCCCATCCCTAATATATATAAATGTGTGTGTGTGTGTGTGTGTGTCACAATTAAGGGGAGACCTTGAAGTTTAAAGTTGAGAAAAACTGACTTAACTAACCAATCAACACAATGGTCACGCTTCTTTAATACTAAATCCAAAATGAAATAAAATATAAGTAATACCATAAAAACATGTTAGACAATGAGACAATAAATATTAGATATTACGAAATTATTAAATTATGTACAATACTTTTTAAATTAGTAGAATCTTAACAGCTGAAAAGCCATTATGTATTACATCCATTTTTAAACAAGCAACCAACACATATGCAACACATATAACCTTAATGTTTGTATCAGAAGCGCTTTTCTTCCAAATCATTAAGAAAAATTTAACGCCATGTAGCCTGCTAGCTAGCTTGCAAGCTTGCCTGCTACCTAGCAGGCAGACAGCCCTTCAATTGCTAGCTAGCTTGCTAGCTTGCAATCGGTTTGCTGCACACGGATTTATAACGATTAAATGAACAAACATTGCAGGAGAAAACCACATTTCAATAAGGTACCCTTGAGCACTCACCTATAAGCAGTTCTTCTTGGTGATTTTTTATGACTTGTTGTAGTCGACTCGACGATTGCTCGGGGAAAATTAATTTTTCAGGGCGAGTGCTGTGGCGTGCTCCGGTCGACTGTGCTTAGCTTCGCGCCGACGACTTCTTCTTTAGATAGACCGGAACTTTCAGCATGTTACTGCCTCCTGGTGGGGACGGGTCATAAAGTTATAAAGGGAGGCATCACTGCCTGATTTCCGAAGCTGCCTGATATATATATCTAATTGGATATGGTATATATCTAATTATTTCTAAACATGGTTGGTATAATCTTATGCCTAAACATGGAAAAAAAATAATAGTTTACACCTGGTCTAAATATTTATCATTCAAATTATTTAAGTCCAATATTTGGATATCAGTTGTGCAACTTACAGTTATTTTTTCGTTCAATATTTATTATTTAATGTATTTAATTCAATCGTCTAGATTTAGTCTAAAAAGAGATGTTGATATGACGTCTTGATTTAGACGTCTAAATCGAGTCTAAATCTAAACTACACTGTACACTGATCAATGACTGTTAGAAATGTTTTAATCCAACATTTGGCCATCATTTACACAACTTACAGTTGTTTTTTATTTAATATTTAAAAATCAATGGAATAAATTATTTCATCTCGATTCAGGCGAAAATATAGACCAATTATTGACGGGCGAATTTTGATCTACACTTAGACGAGATGTCTATTAGACGTCTAATGCTCAGTGATTGAACTGACACATTTATTATTAACCAAGGGGTTACACAACTGACTAAACATCAGAATATTCTACAATTGAATAAAATAGATGAAAAATAAATATAAGACACTGAAAAATTACCTCAATGAATCCAATAAAATATATATTTTGAGGTGCAAAATAACCACTGGTTTAACTGAAACATAAGCATATACTACAATTAAGTAAAATAAATGAAAAATCAATCATAAGACACTGAAAATGTTCATGCTGTTTTTTTGTGATACATGTTGACGAGAACAACAGGTATTACGGTAGCTGGGTAGAAAGCGGAAAGCAAAGCCTGACGGAGCATGTAGAGCACAGAAAGCAACAGTTAGCCGCTTGCCGCTGTATGAACTGTTATTATCTCCAGCTTGGAGATAATAACAGTTAACAGTTTGCTGAATTTAAAGCGGGTAGGAAGCAGAGAGCCTGACGGAGCATGTTGAGGACGGATCAAGCAACAGTCAGCCCTTCACTGCTGCTGCTATAAAGTTAATACAGCAGCGAAAGACGCGTCATTGCTGTTATTATGGCTGGAAATGTCCCGGGATTTCATTTCAGGAATCTGGTCACTTCATATAAAACTCCCCGGTTCTGTGCCACCACGGGAAACATCGGACTTAATGAATAATCCTGCCACAGGGCCAACATCACTCCTGCTCCTTGCTACTTTGTTAGCACCTTAGCCCAGCTGTTGTTGAGTTCACTGAGCTCTGCATGCTGCTCTGGAATGGACTGCTGGTATCGGATTGTTTATATCGGCGATTTTAGATGCAGTCCGATATAATCCGACACTCGCTTTTTCGCTCATATCGGACTGATTTCTGATATTAATATCGGATCGGGACATCCCTAATTTATACCATAACACACCCCTCTGTCCTCTATCCTGCTTTTTTGCAACCGGATCATGGATAAATTGAGTCAGAATAACCAAGATAACCTGGCTGAATCCCTTATCCGAGTTTTGTGCAACGGCCCGGAAGAGACTGTTGACATACGCAGTCCTCCGAAGATGGCTCCCACGTTCCCACAATGCATAGCGGTAAAATGTACCTTCACATTCTTTGTTGCCTGGAAAATGGGTATCATCACTGTTGTTAATAAATGTCAGATAATTATTAGATTTCAATTCCAGTCTACAGTCAAAGTTAACATAGATTAGCAGCTCACCATGACCAGTTACGATACGATACGATAGTAAAAACCGCGATGCTATCAGCTACTGTGATGAGCTAGCTTTATTAGCAATTAGCCTCCATAATTTACGTGTACTGTGATATTAACTGGGATTTTAATTCTACCTCACAACCTTACTATGACATTACTTACTGGTGCCATTGACTCCTCAGATGAAGCAAGGCAGGCTGCTGTGACTGACAGAACAGTCCATGGACAGAACAAGTTCACGGAGATCGCATAGAGACATAAAAAAAAAAATTATTGTGACTCAGCATACTCAGAGAGGTCAGAGACCTGTCAATCACATGGTAGCTGCACCCCACAACTTTATGTGTTATTTTCACCGTATATTAGTGTGGTTTGTTTCCTGTGCTTTTATTTTGGTGGTTTTAGTTTTGAGGTTTTTGCTGTTATGTGTTCGCCTGTGTGTTTTTTTTTTCCCCTGTGGCTCCCTTCCCCCACGGCGCTGAGGAGTAATTGGACACACCTGCTCCTGCTTGGCTCATCAGACCTGCATACTTAAGACCTGCAGAGACACTCCTCAGCACCTGAGTATCCAGTTATCTTCTGTGGTAGCAGCTTGGCCATTTTCTCTGTGTATTGCAAGATTTTACCCTGTGATTACCTGTGAATATTTTTACTCACCTGTGTCTCTCTTCTCTTCTTTTCCAGTGCCTCCTGTTGCCCTCACAGCCCAGCATTAACCCTTGTGTCTTCTCCTTGTTTTTGGATTTTTTTGGAATACCCACCTGCACCTATTAAACTGTTGTACTTACCTGAACCGCTTCTGCTCTTGGGTCCTCCTGGCATCAGCAGTAACTGCAATGCAATGTTACATGTTCAAAAACGTAGGTGCTGATTGGCCGAAGAGGACACCTGTGTGTGCACTCAATTGCTCTTCTTACAAGTACCTGAATATCTGTCACAGTAAACTTGAAATTGAATTGTGAGAACTGAATGTGAATAGTTAGAATTGAATGTGAAAATAAATATAATTTTTCCAATGCAATGATTCAAGTTAAACAATGCAAATTTAAATTATGTGATTCAAATTAAGATTTTTAATGCAATTATTCAAAGTTAGCAATTCAAATTCAAATATAAAAGAAATTCAAATTCACTTTCTGGTGGCACAAATTTCTGGCCATGGTTACTAACTGGCCTCCTGCCTCTGAGTCCTTGTGCTTTCTCATCTCATTTGGTCCAGTTTATGTGGTGGAATAGCAGTTGGGCAGACCTGGCTTCATCTTTTGTTACTGCGTGACATAGTGGTGATGAGGCTTCTCTTGTTTGGCGGGGTGGAAAGGAGGGCGTGCTACCCATGCTTCATCCATTTGGCACGGTAAAGAGAAGGACATTGATCAGAATCCATTGCTGACAGCTTGATGCTTCCTTTATCCCCTTGCACACTTTCTCCCCATATTTCATGTGTATTTACTGTTGTTATATGGAGTGTCTTTTCATTGTTGTTTTTCTGTACACATCTACTGCAGTTACAATCTGTCCATCCTGGAAGAGGGATCCCTCCTCTGTTGCTCTTCCTGAGGTTTCTACCAGTTCTTTTATCAATTTTAAAAGTTTTTTTTATGGGAATTTTTTCTTAGTCGATATGACAGTTATTTGTGAAGGAGAGAGGTTGTCATGGCAGCATGGTGGTGCAGTGGTTAGCATTGTCATCTCACAGCAACAAAGTACCGGGTTCGATTCCTGGCCCGGAGCCTTTCTGTGTGGAGTTTGTTTGTTCTTACCGTGTCTGTGTGGGTTGTCTCCAGGTACTCCGGCTTCCTCCAACCATCCAAGAACTTGCATGGGGATTAGGTTAATTGGTTAATTTAAATTGCCCGTAGGTGTGAATGACTGTCTGTCTCTATGTGCCCTATGTGGCGACTTGTCCAGGGTGTACCCTGCCTTTTGCCCTAAGACTATGCGGAAGCCTCATAAAGCATTGGTGATATTTTTTTGATTCCTCTAGATGGTGCTCTTGGTTTAAAGATGTCATGGAAATTTAGCAATTTTCCATTACACTAGCCTTTTTCTTTAAACCAAGAGCACCATCTAGAGGAGTCAAAAAATATCACAAGTGCTTCATGAAGCTTCATTTGTCCATCACTACCTAAGACAGCTGGGATAGGCTCCAGTCCCTCATGATGAGGATAAGCAGTAGGAAATGGATGGATGGAGAGGGTGACCTCTCGACAGCAAATTTGTAATTTGTGTTATTGGGCTGTACAAATTTAATTGACTTGACTTGGTTCCACATATATCAACTGTATGGAGTGTATAATGTAAATATAATGTACATGCCAAATATATACGACATACAAATAAGCGCAAAGATGCTGTATTCAACATAAACCTAGCAGTAACATAAAAAACACTTTTCAAAGAAATCTAAATAAAACAGTTAAGCAGAACAAATCTATAGAAGAACCAAACCACTGCAAACAACAAACAAAACAATAATTAATTTCCAAACACAAAAAAAGACATGCATCAATATATGTACAGTATATACACACAGGGTACATCATTATGGCGCATGCGCACAGCAATGGAGCCAAAACTTCGCTGGTGCGGGGAAATAAGGCACAATAAGTGCACAATATAAATTAAACACGCAGTCTGGAAACTGAATTAGAAGAATAATTAAATTGCAGCGAGCCTACTGTGGACAGAGGCCAGAGAATAAGACAGCAGTACTGGGAAGCACCGCTCCTTTCAGTGTGCTGACGGACCTGTGAGACAATGTGCCTGCAAAATGCGCAAGAATACCTGTGTTACCCTCCGAGACCTATAATCATGAATTAAACTACACTTGAAAAAGTGCATACGTACCGGAGAGCAGAGGTACATCCTCCTTAATGGTGAGGGGAAAGAGAAAGCAAGCCACGAGTTCATCACTTTTGAGAGATCGGAAAAGTTATACCCTTTGTGATAGGCCAGATTCAGGTTGCCAAAGATTCTAATCAAGAGCAAGCCTACCTTCGGGAATGAAGCTGCATGACATAGACAACTTGGTCCAAATTCCATGACCGGTAGGCAGCCAAATGTGCAGGATGGCGGAGGTGTGCAGAGCAACAGCGGACAGTCTGCTTGAACCAACTGGGGACCAGGTAGGTATATTAAAGCTGCCGAAAGATTCTAATTGTGAGCAGGCCTACCTTTAGGAATGAAATTGCATAACACGCACAACTCTATCCTCATGCCACTGCCAGTAGACAGCCATGAAGCCCGAATGTTTGAGAGAGACAGTGCACAGCCAGCTCCGGACAAAGACGAGCTCCACCTCAAACTGTACGACTAAATCGCAGAGTTCAATGGTTTGCAGTTCATGATTCATGTGCTCACACTATACAGCCCAATGCTCTGAGCTGGTTGTGAGGTGTTAATCACTTCTCGTTACCCCATGTATACTACATAATTCACGACACACGAGTAAGCCGAAACTCGGCCGATCCCAAAAATAGTTGCACAAGTCAAAAATCGGCTCAAAATGGGCCGAAAATTGCAGTGTATGCCCAGCTTTAGTCGATGTGAGTTGAAGGACAAAGGGTGTCATAACCAGTTCAGAATGTAAAGCCCTCTGAGACAAATTTGTAATTTGTGATATTAGGCTATACAAAAAAATTAACTTGACTTTAAGTACAGTAAATATACAGTGCTGCAAAATCACATTGCCTACTGTGAGCAAAGTCTGTAAAAGTGCATTTGGTTGAGGGCTGTAACTAATGATTATTATACCTGTAGTTTTGATTGTTCTGGTTGTTTCTTTTTTACTGCTCCAACAGGAGCATAAGTATCTGGACTCTCTCCTGCTCAGTTAGACCTGAAAAAGCCCCTTGGATGAGAGGTGAAACATCTTCAAACCTACACAGACAATGTACATTTTTGTTAAGTCAGTCTGAAATGACAGAGCCATATTTCCTAATGACAAGGAAAATAAAGGAATATAAACAGAGATGTCTTATAATGATGATGATGATGATGATAATAATAATAATAATAATAATAATGATAAGCACTTACAGGTGGCACGGTAGTGCAGTGGTTAGCACTGTCGCTTCACAGCAAGAAGGTACTCAGTTTGATTCCCGGCCTGGGGCCTTTCTGTGTGAAGTTGCCTGTTCTCTCTGTGTCTGTGTGGGTTCTCTCCTGGTAAATATGACTGTTTTCTTTTTTTAAATTCAACTTGGCAGGAACATCATGTGGTCCATAATCCAACTTGGCCACATTCTGGTGAAAATACATAAATGGCTCTGATCATAATACTATAGTAAATCACCCCCACTGAATATGAACCACAATAAAGTGCAGAACATGATTTAATGCTCTTCTGTTTTAGAATGCTTAGTCGTAGGTGCTGGTATGTATTTTTTGTGAAAATAACACAAAACTAATATATTACTATTCACAAACAATAATATTGCATATTGCATTATAATTTATTGACAGCAATATTAAAATATACTGTGACTAATTACTATTGTAATATACTGTGACTATTACTAATTACTAATAAGTTAATCAAAGCTACTGTATTAGCTGTCACTTTACCTCTGATTTGTCCATGTTTCATTAACATTATATACATATTAATTTTGTTTCTTGAAGATGCTTGTTTTGTCACTCATTGCAGGCATTCATAAGGTTACCATAGGAATACTGAAATTACAAACTCACTTGAGGGCAGATGCTTTTCTGCTCCCTCCCGCTGGAGGGCTGCTTCGTAGCAGCGGTGCTCAGCAGCCGTGCTCAGTGCTGCACTCTAGCAGATGTACAAAAGTGATTTTCTGAACAGACTCATTCCTGTTTTGGACAACTCTGTATCTGTATGCTATGGAAAGTTCTGTTACATACATTTTTTTGACCACGTAATTCAGCTGAACAGGGTATAATTTTAAGAGTGTGACATATCACGAGAATAATGGGAAAGAAAATTAAGGCTGATTCTGCTTTGCTCCTTTGAGTTTCGAGCTGGACTTCCTTGGGTTGTTCGTCTCAGGTCAGGGAAACAATGCCTTTGAATATGACAGTACATTTTTTTACACCATTTATTCCACTGGACAGGAGGGTCCAGGTCTTTTTCAAGCCTTCCAAAAGTCCTGTCAAACCTGCTATGTATATAAAAGCTGCTAGGCAATTGATCGTGAATGTGCTGTTGCCTTAAAGTCATTCAGAAGCTCAAACAGGCTGCATCCCAACAAACTTTTCTCAGATCTGACATTTTGACTTATCACAGTAGGAAAAGCACACGTGTTAATGTAGCCTTATACCATTCATCCAGTGTTCTATTAAGTGTGACTGTGAGCCAGCATAAACAACACAATGAAGCAGCTAAATGGAATTCAGCCATCATTAACTGTTTTATTTATACGTGTTCTTTTATGACGTGTCAAAATATCTTGAGTCTGTTAATAGCACACCTGTGTCAACTGAAATGAGATGACTAAAAGGCAGGCAAACTTTACTGAAGATGTCTGAAGAACACTTAAAACTTAAAATCAGTATAACATTTATACATCAGTGCTTTATCTTTAAAAACAGTAAGTTATAATGCTTTTCTCATATCCAGTCTCTTAAGGCTTCTCTATGGCTTCTTTTCCGTACCTGTAGATCAACCCAGTAATACTGTGTCCCTTTATGCAAGCTAAAACAAAGCACTTGAGGATTGCCTTGGCATGCATACAAGGGTGACTCCCTCCAAAAATGGGCTTCAGTGCTGCTCCAAACCAGTCCGATGTCATTCCTGCATCAGGCACAGCACAGAGCGCCTCAGGCCCAACGGCCTGTTCAAGGATTTACACCTCACTATGAGAATGTTTGCCTTGTAATGTCAGCATCGAGGAACCGTCATAGTCTATAACACAGTTTCAAGCTTTAGCAGACTCTCATCAGTGGCTTTCAGATCATTATTCCTAACTTTTAGGGTATTCGTCGAAAGTTTAGAGTCAGGGTAAATTAAGGTGAACAGATAAGATGACCATTTTGTGTCATACCTCTCACATGAGTCCAGACATCAAGCACACTGAATTTAATAATTGTATTATACACGCCTACAGACTCTTACTCAGCCCTGTTAAATGGGGGGTGGTTCTCTGACTACCACCACCGGTTTTTCCTGAAGGTGCACCTAAGGCTTCATCAGTCGCAGAGAGAGAAGACGAATGCATTGAATTAAAATAACTTTTACAGGCACACCAGAGTGTGAGCACCTGCTTTTGTTTTATCACTGTGTGATTAACATTTTGATAGACGCTTAAACTGGACAGACAGAAACCAGCAGGCTGTATAGAGGGTAATTGCTCGCTCTCTCTCTCTCTCTCTCTCTCTCTCTCTCTCTCTCTCAAGTGGGTGTGTCTTCGTGTCTCAACACAGCGTGCTGCAGTTGATAGACAGCCGATCTTCACCTTCCTGCCAGGTGAGATATGAAGGTGTTTATTTCACGCGATGAATACAGCAGCTCGTTCAGCATTTTCTGTCGTGCCACATGAATGACTGGAGGAAAGGTAAGTTCAGTTACCTGTGAATGATATGATATATTGTATTGTTTTGCCACATTTCTGTTTACGAGCTCGTTGTAATGTTTTCTTCAGTTTTCAGCACAAACACCTGTTGCTGCTGTTGGCTGACAGTATGGCACACAGTGCGAAGTCACATTAATACACTCAAACAAGTTTGAGGATAAACATTTGCTTTGAATTTGTTTGAATGCAGAGGAGCGCATGCTCCAACAGGCCCATGACTGACGCACATCTATACTACAGTATATGGGCTGCTGTTTACATCACACAATACCTTGGGTTTCTCTTCGCAGGATCGTATTTTTTTTGTTGTTACCCGCACAGCTGGAAACTTTGCCTGGGAATTTCTGTGCTGAAAATTTTCAGTCATTGTTTCTGGTCGTGTGTGTAATTTAAACAGATCACACTGCTGGATCAATGGAGGATTGGATGGATTCATGATCGCCTGCAGTTTTCAGGTTGAAGTGCAAAAAGTTTTTTGAAAAATGTCTTATGTTTGTGCAGAAAAAAAACGGCAGCCAAACGGACGAAACATTGCTGAGCCCAGCAGTATGGATAGCATACAATTCTGCATCATCATTGTAGAATATGCCAATTATTGTTAAAATTGTTTTGGAAATGACAAGCCATATTTTATGTCTTATAGGTCTATGTGATCTGAAGATCATTCTATTTTTTTTACTATTTACCATATAAAAAAGTCACCAACAGCCACTTATGATGTTGTAGCATTAGTTAGGTTGTGACATCCCATTGTGGGCATGGCAGCGGTGTTACCACATGTAGACGAGGAGTCAGTATGTCAGGTATGTTGGTGAACCAGATCCACCGCCGTTCTCAGACGATGGGTGTAACTCTGTACTTTCTTTGGCAGTGTCACGGTATATTATAACATGCTGACAGTAAAAGACTACCTGACACTATGCACAAGGAAATTATTGCACAATGAAAACGCTGAACACATGACTGACTCAAAGATGAAAAGATGGAAGAAGTCCTGCATTAAAGTTTTTAATTTCTATAGAAAGCCCAATCAAAAAAAAAATAGCAAATTAGTATAAAAATAGACTGGAGGTGGAGGCTATTTCTTCAAACTGTGTTTGCCTTTCATTTGGTATTCTGAGGGGCAGACTAGACTTGTGACTATTGATCAAGAGCATTGACACTGGTAAAAGGGGAGTGGTCAAATGACCCTGGGCCCTGGGTCAGTCAACAAGGCACAATTCAAAATGTAAATGTATGATGTTACTTCTGCTGGGTGAAATTCCCTGTGGGTCAGAAGTCCCAGACCAGAGACTGATGGGAGTGGATGCAGCTGACAGTAACACTTGACGTCTTTTTGGCTGCTGTGGACAGTAGTATGACAGATCAAAAAGACAATGTATCACCATGGTTAGTTGACATTCTGGAAACAAAAGTATGTCATATATACAGAAGAACCTTGCCTGAAGAACCTTAGGGCATCTGTCAAGAGTTATTTAAGGACAGGTGATCTGTGTTTTACTGGTTGAACTCACTTAGCAGCATCATGTGGTGCAGTAGCCTGTGACTTAATGACTGAGTCATATTGATTGACAGTGAAAATGCTGATATGGTTTATTACATTTTAATGTCAATAATGCCTTGTGTTGATTCATGATTGGCAGATTACATACAAACCCTGGATTAAAGAAAATTAAAAATGCAGCACTCAGAACTCAATGTCTAATGCACAACATTTCACACATTTCACATCCCAATTATTTTTGTACGCTACACTTTTTCAAATTGTCAAAACATCCACATGGTGGTGCTCTCACCTAAGAATAATGAAGGGATATGGCTACTCTGCAACATCTCCAACTACTCTTAAGCTTTTCTAATTTTCAAGTCCCTGAAAAAATTACAAATATATGGCATAAATCTCATTCTCATTCATAATTCTTGACAGCACTATTCATCATTTTGAAAGTGATTTATTCCAGCGTGAGATCCTGGAAGCAGCACTACATGTTCACTTTGGCCATCACAAACATTTCAGTAAATGCAACAGTTTGAACGTGTTCTTTAATTTCCTTCTGAAGCGAGTTATTCAATATGAACAGAAAATATTCAAACTATTGTGGGAATGTTTGCCTTTTCAGCAGTGATGTCTGCCTTTGTGCTTTTGAGAAGAGGCCTGGTGGGGAAATGGAAATGAAGGGAATAATCTGAGGAAAGACCAACAAAATATTGTATAAAAATAAAAGGTTCCTTTTCTGAACAAAGATGTAGTACAAGTAAAAGAAATAATTAAAAATAAAAATAAAAAACATGGATATTTACATTCAAATAAAACAAGCAAATATTCAAATTGGAAAATGTCTGTGCCGTAAGGACAAGCATGACAAGCAATGTAGATGCATTTCATTTTGGTACTGTTTCTTTCAAGGGCTGGTTTTGGTCTGTAAGTGATGATCCAAAATAGTGGCATAAAAGTGATACATCATAGAGCAGGATATGAGCTAACAACTTTTTTTTCATTCACAAATGTAATTTGTTTATTTGCTATTTGTGGCTTTAGCCCTTTCTGAAGTTAAAGAGGGAGACAGATTCATTTTATACAGAGCTGAAGAACATGTACACAGTTGTCCACTTTCAGTAAACATGCACATAGAAACAGTAAGTTATACACAGAACATCATCCATCCACAGTTTTAAGGATGATGGGATCACAGAGTGCACCTCACAAGCAGAAGAAGACAGTCTACAGCCAACTAAATATCCATGGAGCATCACAAAGCTTTACCTCCTTGTCACGGGGGGAAGTAAAACTTTGTCAAAAACAAAACAACCAGCATCTTGATAAAGGCTTATTTTTTGCTTTTTTAATTTTTAAATACAGCAACAAAAGCATGATCCCCCAGAGTATTGTATTCTGCATGGCACATGATTAGGGCCTGTGTTGCCTCAACTTGAGAGCAAAACTGCAGCATGGGTGTGCAAAGCAGCTGCCATGGAGGTATCTAAGACATGGTAGCAGCCATGTTGGACTAGACAGGCACATCCCATGAAGAGTCATGAGGAATTTTGAGATTGCATGGTTATATTCAGCAGAAGCCTTGAGCCCTTGTAATGGCACAGTCCACAAATGGGACGTACATCAGCACATGACAACCAGGGAAGCTCAGTGGTTTCAACAGGGAAGAAACAGAGGGACTTAATGCCACAACCAAGGCTACTATTTTGGCTTGCCTTGCTGTTTAGCCAGTTAAAACAAATAATACTGATAACAATTTACAACAAAAAAAGGAAACCATGAGTGTTATGCCAGCATTCATAGACCCATTCTTTAACTTTGGATAATATTAAAAAGAAAAATAATCCCATTGCCAACTCACTAGTTCCAAGGCATTTGGTAAGAGTGTAAATGGTTGAAAACAAAAAGATAAATAAAAAAGGATGGAGGAGGACTGACAGCATGTTGGCAGAGAGCCTGAGTCACCGCCTGTAATAGGCACCTGCAAAAGAGGCAGAGAGAAATCTATCAGCAGCATGTTTCTGCACTGCATTTTTCAGAAATGAATTTGTCTCTTTATACGTCAATTTCTTTTCCTGGTGTCTAGTTTATTTTTATAATGCTAACTAGAGGTTAGAGACAGACTTGGGTAGCAGCATCTCTCATTTGTTCCATGTCTCCCTTTATTAGGAGACCAGTTCTCGCTAGTCTCCTGAATATGACTGTATGTACTGCATATTTATTTGGGACTTGAGTAGTGTTGATCAATTAGTGGTTTGACAAAGTATTCTGCGGCTTTTCAAGCAAACATGCCAAACATTTGCTATTTTAGTCTCTCATATGTGAGGATTCACTGCTTTTCACTATCATATGTGATAGTCCAAGAAATATATTGGTTTTGGTTGGACAAAACAAGCAATTTTGGGCTCACTTTTAACAAGTGCATCATCTGAAAGCCACAACTCACTAACTGAGATTTAATTGACCCAATTAAATGAAATCATCATGTGTAGTCAAGGGAAAATAATTACAGAGAACCATAAACAAATCCCAAAATTAAACATTTTATATGCTAAAAGAGGAATAGTAAGTAGTTAAAGCAAACTCTGCAACATGACATCTGACATTGTACCTTTATAAGCAGCCTCAGGCCGAGAGGGATTGCGGGGGGGGGCAGGGTGGTCTGAGTAGCCATAGCCAGAATTCACATTCTCATAGTCATGTGCTCGTGGCTGTGGAGGCCTTAAACAATCACACAATGCAAAACAAATAAAGGAAATGTAAGGGAAAAATAGTTTCTACTTCTTGACTGACTGAAAATAAGAAGCATTTAATGTTTTGTACCTGGCAGGCTTGTTATAGTTCCTTTGTCTATGGTATTCATACTCGTCTCGTGTTCTGGGCCGGACAACATCCTCTGAGTTCGACTGGAAACCAACAAAACATTATAATTCCAATGCCACAGTGAAAATAATCTGAAAATAATCTCCACATAGCACAAGTTTGATAATGACTATCATTACCCTGTTGTCTCCCTCTGGTCGCCTTCTGTCCATTGCAATCCTCTCCATGGCTATTTTCTCCCTTTCTTGCTCCTTCTCTTTCTCCCTCTCTCTTTCATTCTCCCGTTCTCGATTTTTCCTGTACTCCTTCTTATCTTGCTCCATTATCAGCCGAGCAATTTCCTGCCAGGAGGACACATCAAACTGCTTAATCAACAGAAGGATAAGGAAAAACTTCCTTCTCTCACATGATTCGATGTGGGCAACATGTTGAATGGTTCATGTCAACACATATTTGTATTAAACATACTGTAAATAAAAAAAAAAATGTACGTGAAAATACTCTGTTCACAGCCATATGTTACATACAAAAATGCCACTTGTCGCTAGCTTGTGGCATCATAAAAAAAAAAAAACTGTAATTGACGACAAAGGTGCATCAACAAAGTACTGAGCAAGGCTGTGAATACTTATGTACTTGTTATTTCTTAGTTTCTAATTTTTAATAAATTTGCTAACTCTTCAAACATTTTTCATGTTGTCATAATGGGGTGTTGTGGGTAGACTTTTGAGGGAAATTAATTATTCCATTTTGGAATAAGGCTGTAACATAAATGTGGAAAAAGTGAAGTGCTGTGAATACTTTCCAGATACACTGTATATACTCTGTTAAATGATTATAAAGCTGATCCAACTGGCGCAAGGACATAAAAAAGGAGGAGAGACATTTTGAGACAAGTTTTCAGGCTTCAATCCCACTCACCTCATCCTGCGCAACTTGGGCTGCACGCACATGCATTTTGCTGGCCTGAAACCAGAGAACAATCCAAAAGTCACATTTCCCAAGTGAAATATATTGTTTCAGTGTTAAAACATAGAATGATTGAGATTGAAGACTTCTGAAATGACTGTAGTCATTTACAAATGAGATTAAGTTGCTTCATCACATTGTGCCTTTCTAGTTTTTCTTTCATACTATGTTTGCTTAAGATATTGAAGCGTTATCCAGCCTTCAGTAATACTAAGTTTAACTGCTTGAGGTTGATCTTGTCTTAAAGTGTTAATGTCTGCAGTTTTAAAATACATGTTCCAAAATTTTGGAATCTTTCACCAGAACAACATCTTAACGGGAGGCTTAATGTATAAACCTTATGTACATGAAGATATCTTCATTATACATTTTTGTGTTGTTTTGGCAGTTTGACACCAATCTAATACTTTTCCTATTTCCTTCCTCACCTTGATTTCCTCCTCTTGCAGTCTCCTGGCCACCTCCATATCTTTCAGCTCTTGCTCACGGATATCAAGCTTCGTCAAACCCTTGGTAGCCTCACTCAGTCCATACTCAGTTCCTGCTATGACTGCTCCACTTCCCCTATGTACAATACGACCTGCAGATTTTGCCAAAAATGTTATGTTCAGAGATGAATGATTCAAATTATCAAATAAGATTTTGACTGAGCAAGTAATCGTTTCAGCTCTACACCAGATACATTCATAATTGGATACAAGCCATAACACCCCGAAAAGGGTTTCAGTGCATCTCTGCTTATTCCTGTGTTTTGTTAAACAGCTTTGAGATGACACAACCAGCTCTCCTGCCCTGAAACCCTTTTAACGAATCAAAATCCATGAAGCTATTGATCCACAAAAATTATAGCACACATTTCAGTCTCAGTAGTAAAGTGTAAACCTTGCAACAAAACAAAAGACGAAAGAAAAGGACAGGAACCCAACCATAAATTCAATTATTTCAACCAACAAAATCTTAATCAGTCATCATTACTGTGGAATTGTGGTCATGCTCATTAGAACAGAGGAGGATTAGTCTCTTCATTAGTGACTGCAATGTTAGACCAACCCACCACCTGAGACAGGTAAAAAGCAACTCAAGTACACCACACGAAACCCCCGCAGGTCCAAGAGGGGGGCTAGGGGCGGTACCTGTTTCTCCGTTGGGGTGTGAATGACTGTGTTCCCTGCCAGGACCCCTGCCCCGCTCTTCCAGCTTGTCAAACACCTCTTCGGGGCCGGAATGGGCACGCTGTCGGCCCCTATTCCTCCTCTCCCTTACACCATCATCCCCTTCCTCCTCCCAAGAAGCCCTGCCATCCCTCAGCCAGACTCTGCTGTACTGCTCCTCATGAAGTCCTCTCTCAGTGCTCCTGGTTCTCCCTTGTTTTCCGTTTTTGTCTTTCTGTCTCTGCCAGTCTCTTTCTCTCTGTCTGTCCCCACTTAGTACTCTTTCTCTGGATCTTTCCCTGTCTCTTCCTCGTGCTCTCTTCCCCCTGAGTTCCTGCTCTCTGTCTCTCCTCTGCTCTTTTCCCACAAGTCTCTCCCAGTCCAGGTTGCTGCCCTGGTCTCGGTTGTGTTGCCTGTCCCTTTTTTTGTCCCAGGCCTTGTCTCGCTCTATGGGGTTCTGTGGTGGTGGTGGTGTTCTGGCTGGTCTCTCCTTCCTCTGAACCACACTCTCTGTGTCCTCCCCCCATGGGACCCTGATTCTGCCAGTCTCTGTGGACTCATAATCTGGATACCTGTCCCCATGCTTGCCTCTAGACGACAGCAGGTACTCTGGGTAAGGATCTGCATTCCTGTGTCGCCGTCCTTCTGTCTGAAGGTGGTGCTCAGGGTATCTGAAGCGGCTGTGGGGTGCTGCTGGGTCTTGCCTTGGGTATGCACTCCTTTTGGGCTCTGTCAAACTATAATCTGGGGAGTAATCATGATATGAGCTCACTGGAGCATATGTATCATGTGGGCGTGGGGAAGTTGATTTGTGATGGGTGTGTCTATCCAAGTTGAAGGGTCGTCTTGCTGCTGAACAGGGTAGAGAAGAAGGAGCAAGGTGGGAGGAGGGTAGTGTAGAGAGAATGATGATGACGGTTAATGGAAATGTGAAAAATATGACACAGACAGGAGTGATATAAGCTAAGATGGTTAGTAGGGACTTGGATGCAATACCTGAGATAACAATGATGATAAACAGACAAAGTACATGCTATAGATGTAAGGAGTGTACTAGGAATTAGCTGCACCCAAAACATCCAGAGGTGTGGTTAGTTCCCTGGGATTATTTAAACAATGGCAAGTATACTGAGCTTACATAAAGATGATAATATTAATGCAGATTTGCCCTGAAGAATGGAAAAGCGTAACCTGACTCTTGCCAGCTGAATGTCATTCCCATAGCGCCACACATTCATCTGGGTTTCCTACAATGGAGATGTGCAGGGGTTGAACAATGAAACTGAAACGCCTGGTTTTAGACCACAATAATTCATTAGTATGGTGTAGGGCCTCCTTTTGCAGCCAATACAGGATCAATTTGTCTTGGGAATGACATATACAAGTCCTGCACAGTGGCCAGAGGGATTCTGAGCCATTCTTCTTGCAGAATAGTGGCCAGGTCACTATGTGATGCTGGTGGAAGAAAACATTTCTTGACTCGCTCCTCCTAAACACCCCAAAGTGGCTCAATAATATTTAGATCTGGTGACTGTGCAGGCCATGGGAGATGTTCAACTTTACTTTCATGTTCATCAAACCACTGTCACCAGTCAGTTTTCTGTTTCTTGGACACAATCCAGGTTAGCACCCGGAAACCCCTTTCAGACAGCTTCCTCTTGCGTCCACAGTTACTCCTGTTGGATGTGGTTCTTCCTTCTTGGTGGTATGCTGGCATTACCCTGGATACCGTGGCTTTTGATACATCATAAATACTTGCTGTCTTGGTCACAGATTCGCCAGCAAGACGTGCACCAACAATTTGTCCTCTTTTGAACTCTGTCACCCATAATGTTGTGTGCATTGCAATATTTTAAGCAAAACTGTGCTATTACTCTGCTAATTGAACCTTCACACTCTGCTCTTACTGGTGCAATGTGCAATCAATGAAGTTTGGCCACTAGGCTGGTCACATTTAGATATGAAAACTCCAACACTAAATTGGCCAGTGTTTCAGTTTCATTGTCCAACCCTTCTATTTTCAGAAGGCGGGGCCTAATCAAAAATCCTTGCATGTGATTGGATAAACCACTTGTCCGTCTTTAATGACATGCTACTTCAGCCACTCACATAGAAACCAACCCGTGACGCTGCTGAGAGCAGCAGGAAAAATCAAAACAGCTACGTCACATCTATGAAAATCCCGCCCGGCGATCCTGATTGGCTCAGTCATTTTTTGCTCCCTTGAAGTCCTTCCTATCAGGTGTGGGGGTCCAGATGAACATGTGGAGCTCAGTGGAACGCCATGTGGAGCTAGGTGGAACGACATTCAGCTAGCGAGAGTCAGGTTAGGATAAGCCCTAACACTTCAGTAAAGAAACAATATGTAGTAGATGCACAGTTTAAAACTAATAGGTAGCACACATCTAGGTGTTGCGTTAACCAAATATTTTCTGTTGACCTTTTTTTTTTTTTATAAAACTGTGACAGAAAAAATCGGAAGGCCATAGTCATTTTGACCATATAGTTAACATATTAATTAGCTTTTGTATCTCTTGAGGGGTGGCACGGTGGTGTAGTGGTTGGCACTGTCGCCTCACAGCATGTTCTACCTGACATGGGTGCTCTCCGGGTACTCCAGCTTCCTCCCACCATCCAAAAACATGCATGGGGATTAATTTAATTTAAGGTGTGAATGTGAGTGTGAATGGTTGTCTGTCTCTATGTGCCCTTCGATGAGGTGGCGACTTGTCCAGGGTATACCCTGCCTCTTGCCCTAAGACAGCTGGGATAGGCTCCAGCACCCCCGCGATCCTATGAGGATAAGCAGTAGAAAATGGATGGATGGATGTACTGTAATTCAAACACATGATTAGTCTGGAGCCTATCCCAGCTGTCTTAGGGCAGAAGGCAGGGTATACCCTGGTATACCCTCATCGCAGGGCACACAGAGACAGACAACCACTCACACTCACATTCACTCCTATGGGCAATTTAAATTAGCCAATTAACCTAATCCCCCCATACATGTTTTTGGATGGTGGGAGGAAGCCAGAATACCCAGAGAGAACCCACGCAGACATGGGGACAACATGCAAACTCTACACAGAAAGGCCCCGGGCCGGGAATCGAACCCGGTACCTTCTTGCTGTTAGGCGACAGTGCCAACCACTACGCCACCGTGCCGCCCCGTTTGTGTGACCATTATATTCAAAATGAAAAAACACTGTGCAGAACGACGGAGCAGAGAAAATGTAATTTAATGTTTAAGGGCATCAGAGGGCTGCTGCGATCAGAGACTGATTTTAATTCATGACTCATTTTATGTTTACATTATTACTTATTTTATTTAAGAGATTTATTGTAAGTTTGCACTTTATTTTGTATACAAAGTTCACTTCTTTGTTCTTGAAAGTTGTAAAATTAAATTTGTAGAAAAGTTAATTTTTTCAATTTGTCATAATGGGGTGTGTGTAGAGGGGAAAAATGAATTTATGCCATTTTGTGATAAGACTGTAACATAACTTTCGAGATGCACTGTAAATACATCCTAGAAGCAGAGTGGAGCGCAATAATCTAAAAGCCCTCTTGTATGCAGGCAGCAAAAACCCTAAGGGTTAAAATAACAGCACCCTGGCAGTGGAATTAAGTATTGTGTTTCTGGAATAGCTGCAAACTGCACGTGACAACTGATTATTTTTAGTGCTATTAAGTTAACTAAAAATATTTGCCCCCTCTGGTCACCATCAAGGAAATGCCATGAGTATGGTGGTGGTTGCTAAATGTCAACAGAAGAGTTAGATTCAGAGTAGAGTAGATTCAGCAGGCTGACATAGCTGTGGAGAAAACACCTGCACTGTTTTAAATGAATCACCTGCACAGGTTTTGTAACACAAAATAACAACTGACAACAAAGTCAAACCTCAAAAAAAAACCTCATCCTCAAAAGAGGATGATTAAAATGAGCCACTGTTTCACTTTCAGTTGAAGATGAACAGTGGAATGAATCATGCAGTTGGGTGATGTGTGCATGAAAAGACTTGCCACAAATTAGTTGTGTGACAGTGAGATGCTCAACATTTTTTTGTTTTAGAAGTACAATAAATACACATTTGTGGGTATCGATAAATTTACAAGCTTTTCTTAATGCAATCATTATCCACTAACTGGATATCCATGCAATATTGAATGGGTATAACGTGCAATCAAACCATATTTAAACTGCACCTTTAAACTGGGAAACTGTTAAATCCATTTATAGCAGTCTTAAATGGGAGCAATCACTACATCCCTCTAAGGTTAAATATATGCTATAAATGCATTTCAAAAAACATTTCTGAAACAACAATCCCAGTCCGCGAGAAGGAGGTATATCTTCTTTTGTGTCCTTACACAGGGGATGTGCAGAATCAGCCACACATGAGCCAGTGTTGCTCTGCCTACCTCCATGATCCTCAAAGTACTCCTCATCAAAGTTTGCTTCCAGCTGCTTCTGTCTCCTCTTTTCCTCTTTCATTTCCTTCTCGTGCATCTTCCGAGCTATTGCCTACAAACAAACAAGGCCAAATGAATGTTATTCCGCATGAATATGAAAAAGTCCCTGTTTGGCCCGATATGTAACAAATGTAACACTTTGTTTTGGGATGTGAAAACACAGACTAGGATACCCATCCTTCTCTAGATGTCATTTTCAGAAATGATTTAAGTGGAGTGACAGACCATGCCATGCCATACACTAAAATGTTCCTCTATGTGGAAATATGTGACATATAATCACCTCAAGCAGCCTATTCAAAATACTATTGTCTATAAACTGCAATTTGAATGTTATTATGGTCGTGAATATAACATTTTCAATATAAGCTTCCAGACAGCATCATTATCTATTTTGGGAGCTGAAGCCTGTTATTTAATTCTCAGCTCAAAATAGGAAATAGGATGATGTTGAAATTTTCTATTAGTTCCATTTCTACTCATCTCTGAAATTTTCTTATTTAGAAATAATATTATACAGAAACATTAACAAGAAAATCCCAGATGGGGGTTAAACATAGTGATTAAAACTTTAGAATACAACTCAGATCACTGTGGTGATCGTGCTATTAATACAATGGGGAGGCATGAACAAGGCAATGATTCAAATGGAATGACCCACCCTTGACAGTACATCAATACCAGAAATCAAGTCATTGACGGGTGGATGGAACCAACATTGTGCTTTAACCGGCAAAAAAGTTTCTCACCGCATCCTTCTCTTCCTGCAGTCGTTGTTGTTCAGCCTGTTGGACCAGTTGATCCTGAATCTCCTGGGCAATCTCATTGTCTTGACGTTCACTGATTTTCCCAAGCATATGGGGAGGGGTGAGGAGAACATTAGAATATATTTAGCTGTTAACAGCTTCAGAATCATGAGACCTAGGACAGTAACAATGTTTTTAAAAGTAATGATTTGGATAACAATAATGACAATGAGCAAAATGGTGTTACCATGAACCAGTTTTCAATAACAATGCTTAAAATATATCTTTATTTCTCTCACATAATATTTTTTTAGTTGTTCAACATCTCTTTAAAGGGACACTATGTAATTTTTTAAGTATTTTATTGCCTAAAATCAACGTCTTCATTCATAAGTAGATCCTCATTGGTGTAAAATAAGCTATGCCAACAATCTGACTTCTCCTCCTGGGCGAAGAATCAGTTATCCATCTTTACAGAGAGCGGGTCACTCATACGGAGGCTTCCATGTCTTTCCAGTCTATCAAAAATTACGAACTGCCGAGAGGGACATAAAGCACTACCTGCTAGTACCTATAGCACAAAATGCATTTCCACATTTTGCAATTTACTTTTCACAGAGAAGCAAGTTGGAGACGCCGGTTTTACCTACCCGGCACTAAACTAAAACCTGCATTGCACTTTTGGTCATAACACAAGACCATACTTATGCCGTGCCGAATCCTCATTGGCAAAAAAGCGTACAAGCCTCATGCCCAGCCACGACTGGGCGGGGCCTTCTGGGAAGTCCTCCGAAGGAGGGCTGTAGAGGTCCGGAGAAAAATGACTGGAGCTCCGGGCCGGGGGCTGGGGATCTGCGGTGATATTGGCCACCTGGGAGTTGACCCATTCCGCTTACCGTAGTTCCAACCATGTTGCAATGCATGCAAAGTCAAATTTAACCACTAGATGGGGGAAAAAATTACATAGTGTTCGTTTAAATCTGCTTTAGATACATTATCCAGTAACTTTCCATGGGGTATACATTTTAATTTAGCCTTCATCAACAAGATAAGACTGCCGTGGAGTTAAACAACAGGAGGCAAAAAGGAGATACAAGCCGTATCTTCCTTCTATCACCATGGGAAACGTGAGATTGCTGGCTAACAAGATGGACGAGCAAGCAGTCCTGGTGAGGAGTCAGTGGGTCTATCATGAAAGCAGTGTGATGTGTTTTACGGAGACATGGCTACATGAGCTAGCATGGCTAATGTGTCTGTGGACGACTTCCAGATGCTTCGGGTAGACAGGAGTTACAGGGAGAGTGGCAAGATGAAACTTGGTATTCTTGTTAAAAACGGATAACCCTGGACACATCACCGTGAAGGAATGTACACTATTTTGCCAAAAGTATTCGCTCACCTGCCTTGACTCGCATATGAACTTAAGTGACATCCCATTCCTAATCCATAGGGTTCAATATGACGTCGGTCCACTCTTTGCAGCTATAAGAGCTGCAACTCTTCTGGGAAGGCTGTCCACAAGGTTAAGGAGTGTGTTAATGGGAATTTTTGACCATTCTTCCAGAAGCGTATTTGTGAGGTCACACACTGATGTTGCACGAGAAGGCCTGGCTCTCAGTCTCTGCACAAATTCATCCCAAAGGTGATCTATCAGGTTGAGGTCAGGACTCTGCAGGCCAATCAAGTTCATCCACACTAGACTCTGTCATCCATGTCTTTATGGACCTTGCTTTGTGCACTGGTGCAGTCATTTTGGAAGAGGAAGGGGCCAGCTCCAAACTGTTCTGACAAAGTTGGGAGCATGGAATTGTCCAAAATGTCACAGGAACTAAGGGGACAAGCCCAGCTCCTGAAAAACAACCCCACACCATAATCCCCCCTCCACCAAACTTCTTGGCACAAAGCAGTCCGACTATTTATCGTTCTCCTGGCAACTGCCAAACTCAGACTCATCCATCAGATTGCCAGATGGAGAAGCGTGATTCATCACTCCAGAGAACCCGTCTCCACTACTCTGGAGTCCAGTGGCGGCATGCTTTACACAACTGCATCCGACACTTTGCATTGCATTAGGTGATATATGGCATGGATGCAGCTGCTCGGCCATGGAAACCCATTCCATGAAGCTCTCTGCGCACTGTTCTTGAGCTAATCTGAAGGCCACATGAAATTTGGAGGTCTGTAGTGACTGACTCTGCAGAAAGTTGGCGACCTCTTAGCACTATGCGCCTCAGCATCCGCTGACCCCGCTCCATCAGTTTACGTGGCCTACCACTTCGTGGCTGAATTGCTGTCATTCCCAAACAATTCCATGTTCTTATAATACAGCTGACAGTTGACTGTGGAATATTTAGGAGCAATTTGACAACTGGACAGGTGGCATCCTATCACAGTTCCACACTGGAATTCACTGAGCTCCTAAGAGCGGCCCCTTTTTTCTACAGATGTTTGTAAAAGCAGTCTGCACACCTAGGTGCTTGATTTTTATACATATGTGGCCATGGAAGTGATTGGAACACCTGATTCTGATTATTTGGATGGGTGAGCGAATACTTTTGGCAATACAGTGTATCTCTCTGAGTCCCCCTGTGAGTAATGGCACAGGATGAGCCTACTAGATGATCCCGCGAGCGCAATTACGCACAACGAAGGAGATGGTGCGGGGAGGATGAGGAGGGAGCGGGTGATCCAGGACCACAGCATTGAAAAGGAGCCTTAGCCACATTCACCACATCTGTAACCTCCACGCACTTTGCAGTTTTTTGTTTGTTACTGAGGCAGAGGCCGTTTCTGATAGATGTGATATTTTCAATTTCCTACAATATACTGTGTTTCTCTGTTATGATTCTCTATGTGTTCTTAGTTATAGCCTCTGCTCTTGTTCCTAAATGAACCACAGGATAAATAAGTATACTGGGTTTATACGAAAACTGAGGCAGTACATTTGAAGTTTACTTTTTATATACTATATTTTACATATTTAAGAATAGTATAATGAAGTATACTTGGCTTATAATGAAAAATATAAAGAAAAGAAAGAGTACATTAATACTAAGACTTAAACATATACTTTAATACTAAAGCTTATACTTGTATTTAGTATAATTTTTCCTTCTTTCTTCGACAAAGTACTAATACTTTGTATATCTTGATCCAAGTACACACCAAGTACATAAATCACTCCACAAATCCCAGAGCACACATGACTACTTTATATTCACATGCTAATTTGCACTGATCATACATGGTTGTGTTTGTGTAAAGGGAGGGATATGAGGCGTGTTCATGGCCGTGCTTTTTTCGACTACGGTGTGATTTATCAATGGGAATTGTGCGTACCTGTATATACACAGGTCAGTTTGATAGAACTGAAAAGGGTGTATGTTTTAAGCGTTTACACCTGCTTTCTGATTTTCCGTGTACTTCAGATTTAGTCACAGACTTACACGCTTTTTGATAAATGAGGCCCCAGGTATTTACGTGTCTCAAACACACCTGAACTAATGGAACCCTTGATTAGTTACACCAGGGAACAGGGAGTTGGGTATTTCTGATTCATTGCATCTGGTGTGCTTGAGATGGGGTTGTAATTTTGAAACTGCAGTAGTGATTAAATTTGGATAGCTTTATTAAACTATTTCAACTGTTCTTGTCTAGTTGTTTATTGCAGAGAGCTGAAAATTGTACATTTTGCCAATAAGCCTAACAGGCAATAATTAATAAATAATTTTGATTCCAACTGTATATGCTTGTGTGCATTTCTGTACGTTTGTGATACCATTATCCCACTAAGATGTAAGTCAGCAATGTAATTTCAATGATAACTGCAGAGAAAAAAGCGGGACTTGTTGCAGCTCCTGGTCTGGACCGAAGCAGAGTTAACCCAATACTTCCCCAGAGAGTTTTCAGTCAGCCTTGTGAGCAAGTTGCACAGCTTGTATGTACAGCTGGAAATGATACAAAGTCTTGGAAAATATGATCATACTTCAGAAGAAATGTTAATGAGCTTGTGCAGAATGGCCTTTGTTCTGTACATATGTAGAGAAAATTACACCTTATTAACGATTACACCTATACTGACTTAGTAATTTTAAAACAAAATGGGTATTTCTGACTTGGCTAACAAAACCAGATAGTATCTTTCTAGCACAAAGAGCACAAACATGCTGGTGACGAATACAAGGTGTCACCTATACATTTACGACAATAAAAGAGTCAAAGGTAGGCTAACAAATAAATTTAGACTTATTTATGGGGGGTGTTATAAATCACTTGCCTGGTAAAGCATAAATCTGTCTAGGTATAGGGTTTGGGAGTAATTACACTCGATACTATCAACAAAGCAACAACATACTGTACATAAGTATTACTGCGAAGTATTTGTGATGTCTTTGAGGGTCATTTAAATTTAAGGAATTAGATGAAATTAAGCCAGATTCACAATCTACACTTTGAAGGAAGGTCAGAGCTACACCTCGAAATATAATTTTAACAAGCTTTAGAAACACTTTTCAATTAAATTCTGACTCTCATCTAATTTAACATATTAAATATGCACAGGTTAGTCAAATACATTATTAAATACTACTAATTACTAATTTAATACATCAGATTATCACTTTGGTAAACTACTTCTGTGAGTAGGTTTTATTCTCAATTTCTGCCATTGGGATTGCACTTTGCTATCAAGAGAATGTGAGAGAACAGAGTGAGAGAAAGTGACCCACATGTCAACATGCTGTTTTTGAATCCGGCCCTTGGCCCTCTGATCCTCCTCCTCCTGCAGCTTCTTGGCCACAAGCAGGTCCTTTTGCACCAGCCGGCTCTTACTGACATTGGACGCCAAGTGGCTCTCAACTGTTAGACACAAACATATAAGCACTGCTCTTAAAATCTGTGTACATACAAATCAGAAGGAGCTCCACTAGCTGGACCACATCGGTGATGAGGAATTAGATGAGCGAGAAGAAGCACATTTCATTTGGTGAGTGTATTCAGAGATCCACACATTCTTACTGTTTTCCACCCTTGTTCAGATGGTCTGAAGAGAACAAGAGAAACGCTTATGAGTACACTGAGTGATAAATATTTGCAGCTAAAGTGCCATTCCAAGGTTGTGTGATGGCACGTTGTGGGCCACAACAGATGATAAATCCTGCCAGCTGACACACTCTGAGCACTGGATTAGCATGGAAACCATCGCTCATTCACTCACCTCTGTTTCACCTGGCTATCGATCTGCCCATCTTTCATGGCAAAAGGACCAAATTACATTTTGCGGTTTACCCGTGACTGCCTCCATGAACGAAAGAGGACACTGAGTCACAGATGTGGCGACTTGATAAAAAGTCAAGGGGCCGACACTGATATACAATGCCGTGAAAATGTATTGGCCCCCTTCCTGATTTCTGTTCTTTTTTGCATCTATCACACACAAAGGTTTCAAATAATCAAACCAATTAATATTGATATCACTCAGAGATCATATATACATATATATATACACAAGTGTATATACATATACGTATATACACATATGTATATACGTATATGCATATACGTATATACATACATACACATACCTGTATGTATATATACACCCACACACACATATGTACATATGTGTGTGTATATATACATACACATACCTGTATGTATATATACACACACACACACACATATGTACATATACACGTATATATGTGTGCATATATGTATATATGCACACATATATACGTATGTATATATGTGTATATATACATACGTATATATGTGTGTGTGTGTGTGTGTGTGTGTGTGTATATATATATATATATATATATATATATATATATATATATATACACACACACACACACACACACACATATATATATATATATATACATATGTATATATGTATATATATATACCGTACTTTCCGGGCTATAAGGCGCACCTGAGTATAAGCCGCACTTTATGTCACGTTGTAACATGACATATTTACCGGTACACAGAAAGATGGTAAACAGAAAGATTATTTAAATATTTATTTACGGTACATACCTTAACTGCTTTTTCCAAACAGTACCCGAAATGCAGCTGTAACATGGCACTAAAACAGTAGTTACACGGCTGTTTAAAAAAACAGAAAAGTAATTGAAGGCTATCTTCATATTTCTCCTGCGCACTGAAACCACCAAAGTTGTTTTCTTCAATGTTGGACTTCAGCCTCAGAAAGGCTCCGTCACACACCTTCTCAGTCTCTCTCTTTCGTAGCCAGATGGCATCATATGCATTTCTTCATGTGTTATTCATGATGAGGGTGTTAAAAGTTAAGCTTAAAAATAGCATCTTTCCAGGTGCATCACGTCTTCCACCTGTCTGTCTTTTTCCTGTGCGTCCTGCACGGGCGCACCTGGCCATTAGCCCGTAAAAATTTTGAAAGCTGCATCGTTGTATTGGCCACAGGGTTCAAAGTGTGAGAAAAAAGTAGCTGCTTATGGTCCGGAAATTACGGTATATATATATATATGTATATATATATATATATATATATATATATATATATACAAATATATATATATATATATATATATATATATATATATATATATATATATACGTGAATATAGATGTATATACACTAGGGACATGTAACCAAATATTTGTTTTAAATAAATATGTCACCTGTCTCTCAATGGGGTAAACACAGCGAATGGGAAGAGGAAATAAAAAAATAAAAAAAACCATGACTAAATTGTAGTTTCTTACTTTCTTGCTCTTGGAGGTTGTAAGCCAGGCAGTGGTCCTCCAGCACAGCAAAGTCTCGGCACACTGGGGGAAAAAAAGGGGGACAGTGACAAAGAGTACTGACAGGTAAAAATTAGCTTTAAAAATAGTGCACTTGTTGATGCAGCATGTATACAGCAAGCTTGAGGCAGATGTTGACATTCAGGTACAGGGAATAGCATCTGACCCATCTGCCTATGCACATGATTATGTGACCTGAAATCTGACCCACAGTCAAGTATCAAATGTTAACTGGAACATGCAAACGGACCGGATTTGCTGTCAATGCAATATCTGCCATTACTTGATGATACTGATTAAAAGATATCAAAACTACACTGAACAAAAATATAAATGTTCCATGTGAAATATTTCTCCCAGATGACATGAGAATACCAAATCATTCCTGAAACATGTGCATGACCATTACATCTAGGTCTAGCTTAGTGTAGCCTAATCTATATTGAAGGATAATTATTTATATTTCCATCCATCCATCAGCTACCGCTTATCCTCATAGGGTTGCGTTGGAGCCTATCCCAGCTATCTTAGGGTGGAATATTTATATATTTATATTTTTAATTATTTTAATTATTATAAGAAGCACAGTGCTTTTAATAGGTTTCAACATGTTATATAGAGCATTTATAATTTTTAATGACTTGGGACATGATGAGACATTTAAAAATCATATGTCTACAGTTGGGTGGTGTAGTGGATAGCACTGTCGCCTCACAGCAGGTAGGTAGCGGGTTCGATTCCTCGGGCCTTTCTCTGTGGAGTTTGCATGTTCGCCACGTGTCTGCGTGGGTTCTCTCCGGCTACTCCGGCTTCCTCCCACCATCCAAAAACATGCATGGGGATTAGGTTGATTGGCTAATTTAAACTGCCCGTAGGTGTGAATGTGAGTGTGAATGCTTGTCTGTCTCTATGTGCTCTGTGATGAACTGGCGACTTGTCGAGGGTGTACCTTGCCTCTCGCCCTAAGGTAGCTCGGATAGGTTCCAGCCCCCCAGCCCCCCCCACCCGTGACCCTATGAGGATAAGTGGTACAAAATGAATGGATCTTTAAAAAAAGAGCACCATCCAGAGGAGTCAAAAAACATCATCAATGCTTCAGGAGGCTTCATTTATCCATCACTAATGAAAAGTACTGAAACCTCAAAATAATTAATAATACGAAAACAAAACAGGGTTAATCTGGGCCCGCTGCCAAGTTGCAGTGTGAAAAGTTTTGTTTCTCTGTCTAGCTTTAAAAACAGAATGTTACTAAAATTATATTACTGTTTATATTTCACATCAAACACCACATGCACTCCTGTAACTTTCAACAGCAAATATATAGAGATATATTTTTTATTTTAATATATTGCAGTGATGATGATAATGAGCTCAACACCGTGGTAGGCATCACGACCGCGGTATTGCGGTGATGCAGTTATCGTCCCAGCCCGATGCCAAATATAGATGAACAAAATTAGGCCATGACTTGATTTTGTTAGCAGCTGGCAGTGGGTCTGTTCAGTGGAAAGCAAGCTAAAGAACAAGTTAACTTAGACTACTTCTTTTACCTCCTCTGGTTATACTATAAGTGAATGATTAATATCATCTCTTGCATTTACAGCTCTCAGCTTTCACTGCAGAGCCACACTCAATAACCACACATTGCCAGGCTCACAGCCCATTCACTACTCTCACAACTACTTCAGCTACATAAAAGGCATGCATCAATGACAAGCACAAAAGCATGTGGAATTAAAACAAAACACTGATGAGTGGTCCAGACTATCTGGTTAAATATGGATGAAGGTGACTGGATGGGATTTGAACAGATGCAGTCATGAGGAAGACAAGACCTCCACCAGGCCCCAGAAATCTGCCTAACATGACAGCACAATGCAAAGGCCTCAAGACTCAAGTCTTTGAGAAGCAAACAGTAAATTACAATCCCAGTTTATCTGAGTTACAGTACAGCAGTAGCACAATGCAATATGAGGGAGGAAATTTACACTTTTCCAGCCACTCTCTGTCCTTCCCTCTGCAAAATAGCCAAGCAGTGTGACTGCAAGTTCCTCCTCTATCTGACCAGAATAACAAGCACCTGGCTGAGCAGCTGCTTCACACATACAGGACAGATACTTTCCATCAGCACAACATCCCACCCAACCACAGGTTATGAGGAAATGAGACTGATGTTGGTCCTTTCTTGCTGGTGTATACGTTTTTAGAGCTAGGGTTACAATGTTTCAAAGCAGTAACAGATGTTACAGCAAATTGTAAACAGGTAGATCAAATATGAAATTCAAAAACCAGGCCAGCGTCAATGCTGCTTTCATTGCAACAACAAAATATCTTGTTCTCCACATACCGTGCATCTGTAGAACACCTCCATTTGGCCTGTAACGTAAAGTTACCTGTCTCCTATAATGCATTTACATATGTCGTGCAAGATTATGTACAGTATATATCGCCTACAGCGTATGTGTCTTTGCCCACAAACCATTTCACCACAATCATCATCCCAACAGGATGTGAACTATGAAGTGGGTTGTCACAGGGATATACAATCTGGCACAACGCCTGTAACCAGGCTAACCTGGCTCCTGCACGAAGTCTACTGACCGAGCCTCAACTAGCAAGCTGTGCTAACAACCAAAACACCAAAAACAAACACCTGTGTCCGCTCGGTTGACGTCAGTCTCGCTAATGGCACCTAGCTAAAGATGTGTTATGCTAAGTAGCTAGCTTACTATACATTTAGCAAGCAAATATGTAATGGACGTTACCCTCTTTCACTCCGGGTAGTTTATCCTTGTCGATGCTAACGTTACAGTCAGCCATGTTGTCACACACAAGTCAAAAAACGTTAACGCTGAATTACACTTCCGCGTTTCACCGAAGGCTAACCGAAGGCTGATAAGCCTTGACTCTCAAAATCGATTGGTGGTTCAGGTGCTAGTTTCGGTGACCACCCTCTCTTGGTTAATCGCTGCTGTAATTGCCTGACAGTTCCTCTCCTGAAGCTGGCGTGTCAGGTTTTTTCCCAGCTCCCTTTCCTGAAACCTCGAACAGTTCCAGGCTGCAGACCTCCACTGTGAAGTCGCTCCCGACGCAGGCTCCACTGTCAGGACGGGAAATGCAGGGAATGCATTTCAAAATAAAATCGCGAATGCACTTTTGGTTGAATGTTTTCCTCAAAAATGCATTAATTGGAAAACAATATGACATAATCTGTCTAACTATTGTATTTTCAACGTCCTTTTATGTTGCGCATGAGCCCTAACGTGAACATTTTGATTTATTCTGTCCAAATCTAGGAGAAAAAAAAACATTCATAATCCGTAGCTAAAAAATGAAGCTTTTTATTTGGACAATTGAAGATTAGCCCTTGCCTTTTTCAAAACACTTTTCATTAATGATTGCCATATATGTAGACTAATGTAATTAGTCTGCAATTTTACAACTTCGTCATTATTAAAAACAAACGGTGGGTGATATGATTCAGTTGGTCTCAGTCTATTTCTTCCCAACTATAAAGTTGAGCTATTACACATATTCATAAGCCAACATCTCATAAGATGACATAGGCCTCCACATTTTTTGTACCATACAAAGTACATCGATGCCTTTTCGTTATCATTAATTTTGACTTTATTGCACTGCTCGTCTATATATTTTTTTTCATTAGTTTCTGTTTTATTGTCCTATATTTTTATTATATCTATGCCAGTTATGCTGTTGTGCTGCTTGAACACCCAAGCACCAATAAATACGACCCTAACTCTTGATATCTACAGTATAATCCAAGTAAAATTAAAGTGATCAATGAGAACATCAAACACACCAAGTCACAACATGATCAAATGTTCTGTAACCCTTTATTCACAAAAACACTCAGCCTGTCACATCTGTGTGACATTCACAATAAGCCAAATAATTTCTGTGGTCCATTATTTCTTTGCATAAGTTCCACATGTCCTCCTCAGTGCTGTAAAATGTGAATTTGAAGGGCCCCAGGATTTCTCCCTTTTCATTCACATCCATGTCTTCTTTCCACATCCTCCCATATTGTAGAGCAGCCTCTGCCTGTTCCTCCTCTCCCATGAACAAAAAGCATATAAAATGTATCATGTGTTTGAATTACAGTACATTCATCCATCCATTTTCTACCGCTTATCCTCATAGGGTCGCGGGGGCGCTGGAGCCTATCCCAGCTGTCTTAGGGCGGAAGGCAGGGTACACCCTGGACAAGTCGCCACCTCATCACATACAGACAGACAACCACTCCCACTCACATTTACACCTATGGGCAATTTAAATTAGCCAGTTAACCTAATCCCCATGCATGTTTTTGGATGGCAGGAGAAAGCCAGAGTACCTGGAGAAAACCCACGCAGACACGGGGAGAACATGCAAACTCCACACAGAAAGGCCCCGGGCCGGGAATCGAACCCGGTACCTTCTTGCTGTGAGGCGACTCCTGGCCAACGTGCAATCCTTGGATAATAAATTGGATGAGATACGAGCCAGGATCAGCTACCAGAGAGACGTCCAGGACTGCAACGTCCTATGCTTCGTGGAAACATGGCTTACCCCGTCCATCTCCGATGCCGCGATTCAACCAGCGGACTCGTTCACAGTTCACCGCTCGGACAGAGACGATAAGTCGGGGAAAACGAGAGGCGGAGGTGTCTGTTTAATGACGAACTCTTCGTGGGTTAATCCACAGAACGTCAAGGTACTGTCCAGGGGCTGCTCCCCCGACCTAGAGCATTTGGTGATCTTAGCCCGACCTCACCATCTCCCCAGGGACACCACAGCCGTGATTATCTATGCTGTTTACATTCATCCCACTGCGAATATAGACACGGCATTGTCTACGCTACAGGATTTGATAAATAAACTCTCTGATCGCTATCCCAGGGCAGCTAACGTGGTGTTAGGAGACTTTAACAAAGCCACTTTAAAGAAAGTTATGCCAAACTTTCATCAGCACATTAAGTGCGCTACGAGAGGAGACCGGACACTCGACCATTGTTATACTCCTTACAAGGCGGGCTACAAGACGTCCGTTCTAATTCCTTTTGGAAAAAGCGACCACGCGACTATACTGTTGCTGCCGAGATGTAAACAACTCACTCTACGTGCGCCTCCTGCTATGATACAAACACGGAGATGGGGGGCGACATCGGACGAGCAGCTGCGCGACGCGTTCGATGACGTAGACTGGAGTGTTTTTGGGTCGCCCTCTGATGACGTCAACAGCTTCGTGAGTGGCATCTCTGGATTCATTGAGAAAATCACAGATGATGTTGCACCCATGGTTACTGTGAAAGTCCATCCCAACCAGAAGCCATGGGTGGACAAATCAGTGCGAGTGGCTCTGAAGACCAGGACAGAAGCTCACAAGGAAAGCCTGCTAACTGGAAATAAGGAAGCATATAAAGTAGCTTCCTATGAACTCAGGGCAGCCATTAAAACTGCTAAAAAGCGATATGGCAATAAAGTGGAAACTCAAATGCACCAGAGAGACACAAGGAATATGTGGAAAAACATAAATATCATCACAGACTACAAAACAAAAGCAAATGTGGCTGTGAATGATCCTACCCTAGGTGAGGAACTAAATGAGTTTTTTGCACGGTTCGAGGACAGTGTTAGTCCAGCCGAGATCAACTCTATGCAGGAGGCTATTGCCCCAGCATTAGCTCTAGCAAAGGAAAGTATGCCACCTACTTTCACCGTGCATGATGTGAGGCTAATACTGAAAGGTGTAAATGGCAGGACGGCTGCTGGGCCTGATAATATCCCAGGACGAGTGGTCAAAGCCTGTGCTGACCAATTAGCCCCAGTAGTTCACACCATCTGGAAGGCCTCACTAGAGCAGGGGGACATTCCCCGTATATGGAAAGAATCCATTATTGTTCCCATCGCTAAGAACAACCAGCCAAGCTCCACGAACGACTACCGACCGGTAGCTTTAACACCTATTCTCATGAAGTGTTTTGAGAAGTTGGTGAAGAGCATGATCTTGAAAGAACTGCCAGACTCTTTTGATCCCACCCAATTCGCCTACAAGAAGAACAGAAGCCCTGAGGATGCAATTTCCCATCTGCTCCATGCCACAAATGCACATCTTGATGCTGGCAAGGGAAATTACACAAGGTGGTTGTGTGTGGACTACAGTTCCGCCTTTAATACAATCGTGCCTCAGAAGCTCATTGGGAAGATCAGGGATCTGGAGATCACACCATCTCTCCTCCCCTGGTACCTCAACTTCCTCACAGACAGGCCCCAGAGGGTGAGGTGGGGAAATAACAACCTCACAGCACCTCGGACCCTGAACATCGGAGCTCCACAGGGCTGCGGACTGAGTCCACTGCTCTATACCCTCTACACCCACGACTGTGTGGCGACGCACCCCTCCACCATCATTGGGAAATTTGCGGACGACACAGTGGTGGTGGGGATGATCTCCAAAATGATGAGACAGCCTACCGTGAGGAGGTGGAGCACCTGTCGTCCTGGTGCAAGGAGAACAATCTCCTACTGAACGTGACCAAAACGAAGGAGTTGGTCATGGACTTTAGAAGGAGCAAAAGAACCCCCCATCTACCGATCACCATAAATGGGACCCCAGTGGAAATAGTGAACAGCTACAAGTACCTGGGAGTACATATCAGTGCGGACCTGACCTGGAGCGCTCATGTCTCTGCTCTGGCAAAGAAGACTGCAGGAAAACTGTACCATCTCAGGAGGCTGAGGAAGCACACTAAATCCCCAGCCTTACTGAAAGCCTTCTACTCTGCCACGGTGGAGTCTGTGCTGACGGGCAGTATAACTGCCTGGTATGGCAACTGTAGTGTCAAGGACAGAAAGAGACTGACACGGATCATAAAGGCTGCGGAGCGGACCACCCGCACCACCTTGCCCCGCCTAGAGGACATCTACCTCAAACGCTGTCGAGCGAAGGCAACAAAAATAATGAAGGACAGTTCTCATCCAGGCCACCACTTGTTCACGTGGTTGCGGTCTGGGAGGAGACTGAAGCACTCAGCTGCAAAGACTATGAGGATGAAGAATAGTTTCTTCCCCCAGGCCATCAGGGCACTTGACAATGCCAAATAGATGGGGTACACATAGTGTACACTTGCTGCTATTTTTATTATCTAAACCTTTTTAAACTTTTTAACTAGTACTAGACTATTATATTACTAGACTGTACTTTTAAACCTATGGGACTCTAAGTTTCCTACACTGTATTGTTATTTGTTTGTTTTTGTATGTTTTTAATGTGCATAGTCTTGGAGTGGCTGCGGCCCAAATTTCACTGCTCATTTCGATGCTGTATGTGACAATAAAAACCTTTGAACCTTTGAACCTTTGAACATTAATGTATACTCTGTAGGCTGTACTTAAATTCAAATTTAGATTCAAATTAATGTATAATCTGTAGGCTGTATAGCACACAGCCTGCAAACTTACGGCACTTTTCCACTACACAGTGAGGGCACGGCACAGTACGGCATAACGCTATAGGAGTCAGTACATAAACAAGTTAAAAATCGCAGTACACGCTTACACACATTGCTAATATAACAACAAATTTAAATATCAATCACTTTAAGTGGAGATGAAATTAATCAAGTTAACTGTCAGTTCATCATCAAGCTTGATAAAAGCAGGAAAATGTATAATTTAGATGTAGAGCCGTCATCCCTTCTTTTGAAAATTGAAATCTTCTGTAACAATGTCTTCAAAATGTCATTGTGAACTTTGCAACATCAGAGGTCCAGTGAGATGTTATTTTTTTTCACCTCTGACAAAATTAGCATAATGTCATAAAAATTAGCCACACACATAATACACTCCTCCTCTTGAAACTACATTTGCTAGCAAACCACAGATGTTTGTCATAGATGTTGTATGACATGTTGTATGGCATGTTGTCATACTAAATAGTCGTTGTGTTATGTGGATGGCTTTAGGTTGCCAAGAGACTGAACATGGAAGTTAGCTTTGACTACTTATGTGTTCATTAACTGTCCTTATAAATTTTATAATTGTGTTAACTTATAATCATTTGTTTCAGTAATTTCCCAAGTTGGGATCAATAAAGTAATTCTATTCTATTCTATTATCTGCATTAAGATAAAAAAAGATTAATAGAGCTTTAAAATGCTACTAGCAGTAGCTATTTTATGTATTATATTAGTATCTATCACAGAGACTGCTACAGCCACTTTACGAACGTGACAAACAAAACGAGCCCAGAGAAGATGTGAAAAGGCACCTTTATTTCAGAAAGAACACTGAAATAAAGATAGAGATTGATAAAATAATGATTGAAAGAGTATATGAGATCAAGTTTCTGGGTGTACAAATACATTACACACTCTGTACTATGCACTTTTTGACCCATATTTGTCTTATTGTGTTGAAGTTTGGGGTAATATATAATATGTAATATATTATAAAAGCACTTTAAAAAAGATTTTTAATTTACAAAAACGAGCAGTGAGGTTAATTAACAACGTGGGATACCTTGATCATAACAATAACTTGTTTTTAATATCTCATATACTGAAGTTTCCAGATTTGGTTAAATTTAAAACAGCACAAACTATGTTTAAGGCCTGGAATAGAAGCTTACCAGGGAATATACAAAAGTTGTTTAAGGAAAGAGAGAGTAATTATGATTTTCAAAACAAACACAATTTTAAACAGACAATAACTACTCATACAACATTGAAAAAACATGTGCATTTCAATATGTGGTATAGTACTATGGAACAATCTTGATAAAAATATTAAAGTCTGCAAAAATATCAGTTTAAGTGCTGCTATAAGCAGTCACTCTTACAATTTTATGAACAATTGAATTTATTCTGACCCAATTTTTTCTCTTTTTTACTACTTTTATGTTATGAAATAGTGTAAATATTGAAAAAACATGTTTATTTAACAATGTATGTATATTTTTGCTATAGTACAGTATTTGTGTTGCATTGTATGAGATACAAAGGGGGCCGAACAAAATAAGCGTTGCTTCTCTCGGTCCCTTCTTGAACAGAAATAGATGTGCTTTGTTAAATTGTTAATAATGTCTGACGTTTCTGCTCTTATTATTTTTGTTTAGGATAAATAAAGATCAAATCAAATCAAAGATCAAATCAAGAGCCTGAAAAACAGGGTAGGTGCCAAATCAGAACACTCATGTCAATGTGAATGTTGGACTATAGCTGTGAGTCTAAGAAAAATAATAGAAATTAGCATTTGATTTGATTTAGCCCATAGTCTAGGCAATACAATGACCAAAAAATGAAATACAAACAAGAAAACAACAAAAACATTATAAACACCTCCCAAAACAAAGACAAAACATGGATAGCAATGCAAGCTATTATGCAAGGCACATGCACAGACGTTTTTGTCCCCAACTGTAATTTTTGGAAGTGTACCTGAGAGTTAAAATAACAATAAATATGGTGCCACTAAACTGGTATGTTCAAACTATGTGATGAAGAGAAGCCTCAATGTGTTGTCTGCTTCTTGTTATTAGAGCCAGGGGTAACAGAGAAACAAACTATGGTGAGGGAACTGCAGCAAAGACACATGCTCTGAGATCACACACTGGTGACCTCCACACGGGCCCCACACCTTCTGCCAGTACAATACATAATTTGCAAACATGAAAAATACAAAAATGAGTCATACACCTGGAAAAGAATTAAAGAAAAACTGATTCAGTGTGAAACAATCATAGCTGGGAAATTGCTTCTGGCAGCTGAAGAAAGAAGAGATGAGTCTTCTTCTGCACATTCGGGACAGGGACTTAGTGGCCAGTGAAGCAAGATACCACTTCACCTGTTTCAGAGACTATACCGGGTAGCTTTCTAAAAAGACAAATGAGACAACAGAGAGCAACTTGTATGAAAATGGGTACAAGTATTTCTGCGAGACTGTGATTGAGGAGAGGCTTTTAAAAAGACGAGAAGTGTTACGACTCTGTAGGTTGAACATGCTTTTTAAAGACACTGTAAGAGAAAGGAAGAAGTGGACTGGATGACACTTCCCCCAGCTCCAGAGGCAATACTGGAACTGGTGCACCGCTCTTTTAAAAAAAAAACAACAACAAAAAAAACTGTGTTAAGGGGAGATGCACCTGCAAACTGCATGAGCTGCCACGCACCAACCTGTGTCAATGCACAAACTGTGGCAATAGGTCATTTGAAGACGACTAGGGGTTCCAGGGCCAGCATGAGATGCTCACCCTTCTTATCAACCAGTACTATGTTTATGTGTTAATGTTATTTGTTCCTGTGAATGTGTTCCTTAGCAGATGTTTGATGGTGATTAGAATTAGCAGATGATTATTAGAATAAAATAAACTCACCAACAGTGTATGGTTTGACCACCATTTCTCATCGTCCGGCATGGGAGTATTACCTAGTGGGAATATAGTTAGTCTGTTAGTGCTGAATGAATTAAAATTTCACACAATTGATGTGCCACTAAGCTGATTAAAACACAACTTACACTTAAACAACAAGGTTCATGTTGTATCAAATATTAGGCTAACTACTAAAATATACAATTATGCTCAGGGTTTCCCCAGAAAACTTGCTAGGCCTGGCATCTGATGTTTATCGACGGGGGGGGGGTGTCTCGCAGCTCGCAGAAGGCTGCTCTGACGGTATGCTAGCACAGAATGTGAGCATACCGTCAGAGTAGCCTTCTGCAAGCTCAGCTCACATGCTGACCACTGACTACGAGCGACGCTTAGACTGGCGGGGGGCAAGTAAAGTATTACGGTAACACCAATAAAATACATTAAATAAACTAACCAGTAACGTTAACTATACTCACACACTGTGAGTGCGTGGCTTTTCAAGCTCTTAATGACTGACGTGTAACATAAATTGAGTATAAAATAATGGACTTTTGTTATAATTAAGCCATTCTGTAACTGTCTCAGTATTTTCCAGGACCCTGACACTAGCTGGCACCTAAGTGCTAAAGGCTTAAGTTTTATGACTGGCCAAATAAACAAACTCTGGGGGGAAAACACTGACCATAAGGAACTCCAGGACACATATGGATTTGGGGGAAGTTTTATGACTGCCTTTGTTAGGAAAAGCAGGTGGTCTATCACTCCTTATAGGGTACATGTGATAACTTTCCCTTACTTCAAATGTGAATGGTACATACCTAGAAGTTCCCTTTCTTTACATCTCTATGTAAATGCTACATGTTCTAGTTCTTCCCGTACTTCACTATCTGAAAGGTACCTCACAATCAGTTCCCCTACTATAAGCAGTATTAAACTGGTAACAAGTGTCTGACTCCCAACACGAGGTGCCCTACCATTCACCTGCTTTCCTGCGTGGTCTTAGATGAGAGGAAGAGATGACGAGGAGGTCCAAAGTGAAATCACTTTTAATGATTTCAGCAAGTCAAAAGTGTAATTTACAGATCTGGGTGTTGGATCGCACAAACAAAAAAACTAGATGAGGCTTGGGTGCTCCAAGACCTGATCATGACAAGTTTCACTTTCTAACTAGGCGTTGTCTTCAGGTCTTCGGGGTGTTGGATGTCATCAGTTCTTCCCTTCATTGGTTGATATTTGGTGCAAAAGGGCGTCCCGAGGTGGCACCCTGGACCTCCAAAGTGTTATTGTGTGCCCACCGGAGAATCTCTGTTCTTTGTCTGAAAACCATGAAACTACTTTTACACTATTCATTATGCATAATAAAGCATTTCGACATATTTATCAGAATAAAATGGTAAACCTCGTAAACTAATAAAACAGCATATGACTGAATACATCATAACATTATAAGTGTGTATAATTAAAACAAACCATAATTAGTAAAAATATCTGATAATAACAAAGCATAACTAGTAAACATGTCTATGCTTAAAACAAATCATAAAATAGGACAAGCGTGACCTTTCACATCTCAACAGGGCCTATCTATCATGTTAGGGAAAACAGAACCTCTTTTTCCCGCTGTGTGAAACCTTCGTATTGTCTCCTGGAGATACATAACCGCAATGAGCACAAATCTATTGGTTACAAAATGCTTAGGAACTGTACAGGCTGAATCAACAAGAGTCTGGAGAAGAATACATTGTAATTTTACCATGCACTCTGAGTGTGTGAGACCTAGGCAGTAGGATAAGAATAATGTGACCTTAAAAAGAGAAATAAATTCCAGTCTGCAGCTTTTACGTGCAGCTGAAAAAACATTTTTTAAGCTGGTTCTGGTTATATGATTTTTAAACTTAAACTAAAATATCGCTACAATCTAAGAAAATGCATACACAAAATCCTAACACGGGTGGTGGTGGTGTAGTGGTGGTGTAGTGGTTAGCACTGTCACCTCACAGCAAGAAGGTACCGGGTTCGCCCGGCGCCTTTCTGTGTGGAGTTTGCATGTTCTCCCCGTGTCTGCGTGGGTTCTCTCCGGGTACTCCGGCTTCCTCCCACCATCCAAAAACATGCATGGGGATTAGGTTAATTGGCTAATTTAAATTGACCGTAGGTGTGAATGTGAGTGTGACTGGTTGTCTGTTTCTATGTGCCCTGCGATGAGGTGGCGACTTGTCCAGGGTGTACCCTGCCTTCCGCCCTAAGACAGCTGGGATAGGCTCCAGCCCCCCCCCCCGCGACCCTATGAGGATAAGCGGTAGATAATGGATGGATGGATGGAAAATCCTAACACCTTCTACATTCCTAAATTCATCCTGAGCAGACACACACACCCAGAGCCATGTTGTATTCCTCTTTATCTTTGCTTAGCCAGAAGAATGAACTTTTAATAATCAACTCTGCTTTGATTCTTCAGCTACTGTCATATAAGTATCACTTTTACCATATCAAAGGTCAGTTTCCACACAGATCCTCCTGCTTCCTCTGCTCTTACACAGGATCAGTGTGACACATGTTACACTAAGTTTGGAATAATTGTACATACACAGCTATGCATAGACTGTTGTAAAACACCTACCTACATGCTCTGATACCATGGTTCATCTGTGTTATTTAATTTGTTGATTAATTTTGATTCAATTGGTCAAGTTTTGTTCTGTGGTTTCCTACTATAGGGTGTTTGGTGTCGATTTTACAGCTGAAAGAGGGAGCTTTCATATAGAGAAACTTTAATAAAGTAAAACACAGCAGCATTAACATTAAATAAGTTTAAAGAATATCATCTCAGTTAACTTGGTGGATGGGGAGGGACCAGTGGTCACACCCCTACTGGACCTCCAGCAAAGATCATAAAAAGCCTCAGCTGGTCTGAGCGCTCGCTACTCTTCTTAAACCCTTCAGCCAGTCAAGTTCTGGTCTTCATCCTCTCCACTGCATCTCTGTTCTTCTTCTCCCACATGCTGGGAGGGGGAGGGAAACAGTGATGACCCAGAGACAGAGACATGCTGTCCCACCGCAGGCCCATCGCCTCATGGCATGAAGAGCAACCTCTCCAGAATCTTCAACCTGCTCCAGATATGACTGAAAGACTCTGAATGCTGCCTCTGAATGGCCTCCTCAGGACTCAGCATCTCATGGCATGAAGAACAGCCTATCCAGAACCTTCCAACTCTGCATCCTGCCTCAAGACCATCTTGTCTCCTCTGTCTACTCCTTTTCCCCGAAAATGTGAGCCAGCTCCTCTGCTCAGACACAGGCTGCAGAAAATGACTCCAGCTGTCATGAAGAAACTAAAAGAAGAAAAGATTGTCGGTCGACACGTTGGTGTGGATCCAACTGACCTCTCCCACCAACAAAGAGGGGGGGAAGAATTGAAGCAAGGGCACAGAGACTATGCTGTGAAGAGGAGAGACAGACAGAGAGAGACTGAGATGGAGCCATGTCAACCGGAGATGTTCAGAGATGACCAAAGATGTCCAGAGCTGTCCAGAACTGTCCAGAGATGACCAAAGGTTTCCACAGATGTCCACCGATGCCCGAAAGAGCCACTGGTGAAGTTCAAGCCGAAGTCGCCTGCAGAGATCCAGCAGATCCAGACAGAACCTGCAACCAATTCTGAATAGTAAATTACTCACAATCTCCTCTGATGCCTCTCAAACTCTCAACTGCTGAACGCCACCAAACCTAAACCAAATTTTGGTAACAGCCTAATACTTAATTTGGTCTAGATAACCACCACTGAATTTAACTGGTCACATTGAATTAATTAATCAGATATTCATCCTTTGAACTTTGCCTTCGTTTAATCATTCATTCCATTTTTGTTACAGTGAGTCAATACCATGTATCTCCCATCAATCTTCCTTTATCCTAGTTTTTCTATTTTCTATTTTATTATTTCTGTTAGTAGCCTGGTCATTTAGTTTGTCAAACTAATCATTTATTATTAGTTATTTTCTTTTACAGTAGTAGTCTGGTTATAGTTTGTCAAATAAACATCTCATTTATAAAGAACTTGGTTATTTGATTTGTGTGTGTATATAAAGCAACTGAATCACTGTACACTAGGTCAAGAACTCCGTAACACCCTGAGATTAAGAGACTCTAATAATTAATGTCAAATTCACAAGTTTTCCCTGTTTTAGCAAAACTGGGTGGCGCCCTGATAATTTCTACTATTAAAGGCAATTTTGGGTTTATGATCAATAACTTAAAGATATTGCTCATAAATACATAATTTGATATTAATTAATGATTGACTAATCTGCTCTACAGTATTTATGCTACAGATGCTAGCCAGCTGCCAAATTACCACACGCTTGACTTATCATGTCATATCATGTTAAATGAATAATGTAATATTGACTCAATTTGACTAGTTAGCAATATCGAAATATAGATTCGGGTCTCTTGGGCTTAATTGACTGATTAAGTGAGCCCAAGTTGTTAACACTAGGTAGGATTTTAGCTAGGCTAACGGTTGGTGTTACCTTAACAAATTCTAAATGTTGCCTCGCCAAAGGTTATACATCAAATAAATACCATAGCTAGCATTAATACTTACCTACACATGTAGACGCTACTTATTTAGCTCAAAATACTTTATGTAGTTTTTCCATGGCTGTATTTCTGTCTCCACTTTGTATCCACGAGTTGGCTCTTGAGAGTAGCAGCTGTTCTTCGCATCTCTACACCTGATTGGCTGAACAATGTCATGTGATTTATATGGGTGTGTGCCATTGGTTTAACTGATACAGTAAGCTGCATTGTTTGCCTGCAAATGTAACCAACTCACTGCTACTGGGGGTACATGCTCACTCGCTGGTCTCTCCCGATTACAAAGGCATGTGAAAATGTCCTTCTCACAACGTCCTCTTTTTTTTTTTTTTTTGAAGAGTTTTATTGATAGCACAAGTTCACACACACAACTGAGTACACACTGAGAGAATAGTGTAAACAACAATACTACATATCAAAATATAAATACGATTGAAAACAAAACAGAAAAATAATAAACAAACTTAAACAAATACATTGTAGAGCTTACATAAATCATATATTTAGACAGCTTTTTGGTTATTGGAATCGGAGAGGGAGGATATATATTGTAGAATATATGCAGACAGTTCAAGAAAGTTGGGCTTCTTACCAGAGAATTTTGATTTATGTATATAAAACTTAAAACTTAAAATAATCAACAAATTAATAACATAAAATTGAGAATTCAGTTCCTTATCATATTCAATGTAGCCAAATAAAATGTTTTTCCAGCATAAAGTAATCTGGGGGTAAATATGAATACTGATGAAGTGTGTCAGTTTGCTCCAGAGTTGTCTGGTGTATGGGCAAGACCAAAATGACACAGACACAGTGGGCACAATTCACATCAATATCCTTCTTTATCTTACGTAGATAATGGTTCGTGGGGTAAAATCTATGAAGCATTTTAAACGAGATCTCTTTGACCTTGTTGGTTAAAACAAACTTATTCTGTAGCAGCCATACCTTTTCCCAATTAATATTTCCAACAAACATAGACCAATAGGATAGAGCCGCAGGTGAACTCACAATATCTTGTTGAAAGAGCTGACGAATAACCTTGTTTTTATTTTTACTGTTACCTGTGAAACAAGCTTTCCCTATAGCTGTTTCTGTAATGTTCAAAGATATGGGCAAGTTGTTGTTTACATTGAGATTTTTAAAGAGAGAAATTACACCTGAAGGCACAGCATCAAAAACAATAGAAAAATCTTTGGGTGTAACAGGGATTCCATAACGTCGCATAAAATCAGCATAATTGTAAAGACGACCATGCTGGTCTAACAACTGACTTAGTAAAAGTATATTATTATCAAACCATTGTTGGAGAAAGATAAATTTGTTTTTGTATAAGATGTATCTATTGTTCCAGATAAAGAACCTATGAGGAGTAAAGTTATGCTTGTAAACTAAACACCATGCCAATAGCATTTGTTTGTGAAATAAAGAAAGTTTGAGGGGAAGTTTATCAGTATTATAGGTGCAGAGCAACAAGAACTGGAGTCCACCAACTAAAGAAAAAATATAATGGGGAATAAAATTCCATAAAGAGGTTGGGTGCTTTAGGTAACGCCTGATCCAATTAATTTTGAAGGTGTAGTTTAGGGCGGTGAAGTCTAAGAGATTAAGGCCACCCTTACTGTATTCATTCATGAGCACAGATTTTTTGAGATGGCGAGTCCGGTTTTTCAAAACAAAGTTAAATAGGATCCTGTCTATAGATTTACACATGCGGCTTTCAATACCTAGTGATAGGGCAGCATATGTAAACCTCAATATCCCCTCAGCTTTTGAAAGGAGTATTCGATCTCTTAAAGATAAGTCATGTAACATCCACTGGCTAAATCTTTTTTTGGTTTTATCAATTATTGAGTTGAAGTTGTTATAACATCTTTGGGACTGATTTTTTCAATAACGATACCTAAATAAGTAACATAATACTTTACTGGGATATTAGAGATTGACTCATCACAACAATCTTTAATAGCCAATAGTTCACATTTTTTAAGATTTAAACAAAGGCCAGAGACTTTAGTGAACTGTTCTATAATATCTATAGCTAAAGACACTTGAGAGCTGTCTTTTAAAATTAAGGTTGTGTCATCTGCCAGTTGGCTGATTAAAACACTTCTGTCAGCAATAGAGATACCTTGCAAATTACTATACTTGATATGATCACATAGGAGTTGGGCAGCTAGCAAAAACAAATATGGGGATATTGGGCAACCTTGTCGAACACCGCGTTTTACAGCAAATCTGGGGCCAGAACCAAATTTCAGTTTAATTGAACAGTTGGCATTATTGTAAAGAGTTTTAATGACACCACAGAAAAAGTCACCAAAACCAAATTGTTTTAATGAGTGAAAGATAAAGCTGTGCTTCACAGTATCAAAGGCTTTAAAAAAGCATAAGACTATTTTCAGAGATGAGGTGTGAATAGTCGAGCATGTCTAAGACAAGTCTGATGTTGTTGGTAATGTGTCTGTTGGGCATGAAGCCTGACTGCGTTTCATCAATCAGAGAATCCAGTACTTTCTTGATTCTCCTAGCAAGGATTAAGGCTAGGATTTTATAGTTATTGTTCAAAAGACAAATGGGCCACCAGTTATCAATGTAGAGAGAGTCTTTACGTGGTTTAGGAATTAAATTAATCAGCCCCAGGGTCATACTGGTAGGTAAGGTACCGGAAAACAAACTTTCATTATATACTTATAAAAGAAAGGGTGCAAACTGTTGAGAAAATAATTTATAGAATTCTGAGGATATGCCATCTGTACCAGGGGATTTGTTATTTTTTAGAAGATTGACACAATCATTGATTTCTATTTGAGATAACGGAACATCACATTATTCAATGTCTGACTTCACTAAACGAGAGGTGTGATGTAATGAAGCCAAAAATGATAATGTGTCATTTTCAGAATATTCAGACCTGAATAATTCTTCATAGAAAGTGGAGCAAAATTCTGAAAATGAATTTTCTATCTTAGCCTTATTGAAGTAAAAGCTTATGAACTGAGAAATTTTTGTTTTGACTTGATCATATTTACGAAGAGTATTATTCAGTTTCCAATGTATCGCTTGCAACATTTAACAGAAGGGAAAAAATTAATCGAAATATAGATTACTTTATGATCACTGAATGGACAAGGAGTGATGTTCAACTTGACATCTTGTTCATTAATATTTTTGGAAACTAACCAAAAGTCTAAACGCGAAAGCCTGGTGTTTTCCTTATTGCTCCACGTGAATGTTACTTTATCTGTAAATTTAGCTCTCTATATATCTGCCAAATGAAAGCTCTCCATAAAAGTTTTAAGGAAGGAGTTCCTGTTATTACCTGCAGGTGGCCATCTATCTATTGAAGGATCTAATGCTATGTTAAAGTCACCACCAATTATAATGTACGAGTTTGGAAACTTGGTTTGCCAATGTTTAAGTCTATGTTCTATTTCTTGAAAAAGTTTAGAGTTTTCCAAGTAAGAGTTGTACCCATATACATTAACAGAAATCAAAATTATCTTATTGAAGTCAATAACTTGACAAATATAGTGACCCTTTGCATCAGTGTCTGTGTGTAGGATATCATTGCTATATCTGTTCTTCATAGTTAACACACCAGCCGACCTTTCTGAACAGTGAGAGAACCATAGATCATTACCTCATTGTGGTCTCCAAAAATTTACATCATTTGAAGTTGAGTGAGACTCCTGACAAAAACAGAAATCTGTATTAAGCTGTCTCATGAACAAAAATAAAGCTTTACGTTTTACACAATTTCTCAAACCCCTGGCGTTTAGGGAAACAATAGACAATTAAATACTTGAAATACGGAATGCTTACAAAATACTTAGAAAGAAGTTATGAATGCTGAACTGCTGAGCAAGATGCACCTTAAGTAAGAAGCACTGTTGGTGAACAGCTATGAATGTAAATCAACACACCTAAGGGTGTTATATTCCCAAACTGGGTTCCGTAACCTGCAGGACATGGAAAGACTCAGTTGAAATCAGTCATATTACCTTAAGTAATTCCTCGTCCATTGACGAAGACCCGTGCACCAACATAATATGCTGGTTTGCCTTCACTTTGTGCCTTTTTTTACCAAGGGCCACGTCTTCATCCTGGCTTCTTTGACAAGTTGAGAGAGATCGTCTGCGAAACGGAGCTTGTTGTCACGCATGAAAGGGTGCATGAGGTGGTCTTCTGCAGACTTCCAGATGGCATCTCTGTCGGACCTCAGGGAGAAACATATGATGATGGGTCTCAGCATTGGGTGGGCTGAAGACGATTTTCCAAGACGATGAGCAACATCAATAGCAGTGTGGGGCTGTCAGGGACCGAGCCAGCCAAGACAAAAGGACACAAGAAAACTTTATCAAAATAGGGGTTTTATTCACCCAAAATATACAAATCAAAGTTTCTCAACCAAAAGTAATAACAAATTGGGCCCATAAAAGAGGTCAAATTAACACAAGTCAACTGAACAAAGTAACAGAAGACAAAACAGACCTAAACTGACGAAAGACAAAGGGGAACTTATATAGTGGGTGATCAGCCCACAGTAATACAATAGGGGATTAACAACACTGAACACAAAAGACAACAGCTAACTTGTAAACAAAATCAAAGGAATTAACTTATTAAAAAAACACAATCTCTACTTAATCAAATACAAACTGAGTAATTAACTATTTAAAGAAAAATAATTAAAGAACTAAATTCCTCAATCTCCCCCCCCTGCGAGGTGCCAGCTTGGTTCGGACCAAATCCGCCCCTCTTCACTGCACCACCAATGGCTGGGCATACAGGGCGGATCTCCTGGCCCAGCCTCCCCAGATCCCCAGCAGCAAACCCCAGAGCAGCACCACTACAACTCAAAGAACAGAAATTAGAAAACCATACAAACAAAAGGAACAAAGACTGTACAAAAGTTAACTAAATGTGCGCGCTACAAATAGAACTAATGTATAGTCAAATAATACATGGAAAATGTGTTAAACAATACAAACTAAATAAACTGAATGAATGAATAAGTGGATAAACAAAATATAACACCTTAAAGCAAATAATGTGGGTGCACGGGGTTACCACATGTTTACTGTGTGGCCTCAGCTGTGGCCATCACACACTCCCCCTCTTCGGAGTCTTCACTGGGACAGCGGGAGAGATAATCTGCGGTAGTGTTATCCTTGCCAGGGATGTGCTTCACTGTAAACCGATATGGCTGCATGGCAAGATACCACCGGGTGATTCGTCCATTAGTATCCTTCATTCTTTCCAACCACTGCAGTGCCTTATGGTCAGTCTCCAAAGTGAACTCTCTCCCCAGCAGATAATACTTAAAGGAGTCCAAGGCCCACTTCACTGCCAAAGCCTCCTTCTCCACTGTGGAGTAGCGAACCTCTCTGGGGAATAGCTTCCAGCTGATGTAAGCCACCGGATGCCGGTCCTCTTCCAATCCCTGCAGAAGCACAGCTCCAACACCCCTCCCAGATGCATCAGTTTGCAATATAAAATGTTCATTGAAATCTGGACTATGGAGGACAGGGCTCTTACTCAGAGATGTTTAGATGTCCTTAAATGCGGCCACTGCCTCAGCTGTCCACTCGATGTTGTTGGGGCACTTTGAGCCAGTCCGGTCTGTCAGAAGGGCAGCTCTGGCTGAGAAGTTTGGAATGAAGCGATGATAAAAACCAGCCATCCCCAGAAATGATCTCAGCTGCTTCCTACTCTGTGTGAGAGGACACGACTCAAGTGCATGCACCTTATGAACTTGTGGTTTAATCAGCCCACCTCCAATGGTGAAGCCCAGATACTCCGTCTCCTCTCTGGCGATTGCACATTTTGTGGGATTGACTGTGAGGCCTGCTGACCTCAGGCGGCTCAGGACTGCTTCCAGGTGTCTCAGATGTTCCTCCCAGGAAGCGCTGTAGATGACAATATCATCCAGATATGCACAAGTAAAATCAGACAGTTCACTGAGTACCTGGTCCATTAATCTTTGAAAGGTTGCAGGGGCCCCATGCAACCCAAAGGGTAACACCGTGAACTGGAACAGCCCCCAGGGAGTTCGAAATGCTGTCAGCTCCTGAGACCGCTGGGTCAGGGGCACCTGCCAGTAGCCCTTACAAAGGTCGATTGTGGTCAGGTATTTTGCCTTCCCCAGGCGCTCGATGAGGTCATCAATCCGTGGAGTAGGGTATGAATCAAATTTTGAAATTGAATTCAAGTATCTAAAGTCAATACAGAAACGGATGGAGCCGTCCTTCTTGAACCAGAACCACCGGATTACACCACTCACTTTTGGATGGCTGGATTATGCCCAGAGACAACATGAGGTCGATTTCCTTCTTCAGGGACCCCAGGAGGCGCTCTGGTATCCTGTACCTCATTCGTCTCACAGACGCATCAGGTTTCAAAACAATATCATGTTCCACAATATCTGTGCAACCCGGATACTCTTGGAAAGTTTCTGAATTAATCAAAGGTTTCACCTGCTTCTGCTTGTCCTCAGGGAGGTGACTCAAATCCAGGTCAGAGGTCACTGAAGCAGGTAGGTACTCATCATCCACCTCCTCTTCCTCCTTCACAGCCTGGATCAGCAGTACTTTTGCACTCTCCTCGGCCCTTGGGATCCACTCCTTGAGGAGGTTCACATGAAGCACCCGACTGGAATGCCGACGCTCCGGGTTGGAGACCTGATAGGTGGTAGGCCCAAGTTTCCTCTGGATCTCAAAAGGCCCCTGCCACTTTGCCAACAGCTTGCTGTCACTAGTTGGCAGCATGACCAGGACCTTTTGCCCTGGCTCAAAGCCTCTCTGCCTTGCCGTTTGGTCATACCAGGTCTTCTGGTATTGCTGGGCTTCTGCCATGTGAGCCTCCGCCAGTTGACTCATCTTCTGGAGTTTCTCCCTCATCTGTATCACATAAGAAACAACATCAACAGGCCCCTCCCTCCTCCGATCCCCCTCCCAGGTTTCCCGTAGCAAAGCCAGAGGTCCCCTCACCTCATGGCCGTACAGCAGTTCGAAAGGGGAGAAACCTGTGGAAGCTTGGGGTACCTCTCTATAGGCAAAGAGAAGATAGGGAAGCCACTGATCCCAGTCAGATCCAGTTTCATTCACAAACTTACGGAGCATTTGTTTGAGGGTCTGGTTGAACCGCTCTGTCAAACCATCCGTCTGTGGATGGTATGGGGTGGTACGCACACTTTTTATGCCCAAGAGCTGGTAAACCTGTTTCAAAAGGTTGGACATAAAGTTAGTGCCTTGGTCAGTTAAAATTTCACAGGGGAACCCCACTCTTGAAAAAAACTGAACCAGAGAAAAAGCCACAGTTTTTGCTTTAACAGTTTTCAGTGGAAAAACTTCAGGATATTTGGTGCCATAATCTGTGATGACCAACATGTAACGGTTGCCTGATTTACTTTTTTCAACAGGGCCAACAATGTCCATACCCAAGCGTTCAAAAGGTGTAGTAATGATGGGGAGTGGCTGGAGAGGGGCTCTGGTGGGGCCTCTCAGTAAGGTCTTCTGGCACTGAACGCAACTCCTACAGAACTGGGCAACATCTAGACTCAAGCCTGGCCAGTAAAAGTAACGTTTAATGCGAGCTGTGGTCTTGTGTTTCCCCAGGTGGCCAGCCCAGGGAATCGAGTGGCCCAAGGTAAGTACTATGTCTCGGGCCACCTGTGGGACTACTAGCTGCTCAACCTGGCCATGCTGACGGTAGAGCACCCCCTTCTGGAGGAAGTACTCCTCTGCCCTGCCACGAGTTTCCATCTCCGGCTCCTTCTCCTTAGCCCTCTGTAAAAAAACAGACAATGTTGGGTCCTCTTGCTGCAGTTGCATGATGTTATCAGGAATTTGAAAACCTAAAGGCACACTTGGCACAGCATCAGCTGATGGTAGCACAGCAGTGTGTTGGAATTTCTCTTGCCTCCTTTGACTACGAGACTTACGACACTTCCCAGGCTGTGTCTCGAGCTCAACTCCATAGAATGGCAAGACGCTGAGGGTTGGGGAATCCACATCCCCCTGTTTAGCTTGTGCCCTGGTGACTGCCACATTACAACTTTGCATTGGATGAAGCAGATCAAAAAGTACAGGCAGGTCATCTCCCAAAACCACTGAAAAAGGCAAGTTATCTGCAACTCCAACATTCAACAGATAAGCCTGATTACATACTTCAATGTAGACATCAGCAGTGGGATACAACCTCTCATCACCATGTACACAGCGAATTGGGATGGTCTCAAGAGTGCAAATGGTGTTAGCTGGCACATATTTCCTGTGAACCAGGGTCTGAGTACTGCCAGTATCAATCAGGGCTCTGAGCTGCTCTCCATTTATCTTGACATTGGTTGTTTTCATGGACTGATTTGTGTGTGGCTCAATATCAGCTTGACGTGGAACAAAACACATTTGAGTGAGCTTGGCTGGATTCCTTGGGCACTGTGGTTTAATATGGCCTTCCTGTCCACACAGGTAACAAGTGGGTATTTTATTGAGACCTCTTAAATATGTCTGCTGGTTTTCCCTTACAGGAGGCTTACCCCCACCTGCTGGTGGCCTCTGGTGGTGTTGAGGAGGTGCAGGAGGTACAGGCCTGCGTGTATCTTTCCCAGCCTTCCAGGTGAGGTTACTCCATGGCTGATTCTTTTTCCGTGCAGCCACAAACACCTCAGCCAACGTAGCAGCCTCTGCAGCCGACTTTGGATCATGCTCTTTTACCCACACCTGAAGCTCAGGGGACAGCATTCTCAAGTATTGTTCCAGAATAATCATTTCTCCAATTTCATAAACTGTTTTACCTTGCGGTTGGATCCACTTCCCATATAGCTCCTTCAGCCTCACATACAGCTCCTTAGGGCTCTCATCAGGTCGAACATCCAGTGAGCGGAACCTCTGCCTGTATGTCTCGGGATTCACATCATATTTCATCAAAATAGCAATTTTTACTGCATCATACTCCAAGGAATCATCGACATCCATATTTACATATGCTCCTCGAGCCTTACCAGTCAAGAGAGGAATAAGTCGGAAAACCCAATCTGACCTTGGCCACCGACATGCAGCTGCTATCCTCTCAAATGTAATGAGGAAGTGCTCAATATCATCATTTTCTGTTAGCTTCTCTAATCTTGGCTCATGAGAGAATCGAGGTTGACTTGGATTACTCACAGGCTGGATGGATTCCATTAAGGCTGCAGCTTGGGCCTGTAGCCGGCCGCCATCTTGATCCAGGGCCTTCACGGAGTGCAACACTGGGGAAGTGGGCTCAAATGTTGGAGGTGCATGTGCCTGACCTGTCTTTACCTCCTCCTGCAAAAGCCTGAACTGATGCTGTAATCCTTGGAACTGTTGCTCCTGCCTTGAAGCTTCCTCCTTCCTCTTCACCTCTCGGGCCTCCTGCTGCCCCATGAAGGCCTGAATGATGCCTGTCAAGTCTCTTAAAGTTGGTTCTCTCTCTTCACCCTCAATGCCTAATAAGTTTGTTACTGCTTCACCATCTGTCTCCTCAGTCTCACTCTGGGGTTCAAATGCTCCATGTGCGCTCCTAAGGCCTGCCCGGCCTCCTCTTGTCACTCTTCCTCCACGATGCATGCCTTCACGAAATGGAGGGGAAGGAAAAAAGAAGAAAAAAAAATGCCTGTGTCCTCAACTGGCTGATCCCACCGTTGCCACCAACTGTCAGGGACCGAGCCAGCCAAGACAAAAGGACACAAGAAAACTTTATCAAAATAGGGGTTTTATTCACCCAAAATATACAAATCAAAGTTTCTCAACCAAAAGTAATAACAAATTGGGCCCATAAAAGAGGTCAAATTAACACAAGTCAACTGAACAAAGTAACAGAAGACAAAACAGACCTAAACTGACGAAAGACAAAGGGGAACTTATATAGTGGGTGATCAGCCCACAGTAATACAATAGGGGATTAACAACACTGAACACAAAAGACAACAGCTAACTTGTAAACAAAATCAAAGGAATTAACTTATTAAAAAAACACAATCTCTACTTAATCAAATACAAACTGAGTAATTAACTATTTAAAGAAAAATAATTAAAGAACTAAATTCCTCAATCTCCCCCCCCTGCGAGGTGCCAGCTTGGTTCGGACCAAATCCGCCCCTCTTCACTGCACCACCAATGGCTGGGCATACAGGGCGGATCTCCTGGCCCAGCCTCCCCAGATCCCCAGCAGCAACCCCAGAGCAGCACCACTACAACTCAAAGAACAGAAATTAGAAAACCATACAAACAAAAGGAACAAAGACTGTACAAAAGTTAACTAAATGTGCGCGCTACAAATAGAACTAATGTATAGTCAAATAATACATGGAAAATGTGTTAAACAATACAAACTAAATAAACTGAATGAATGAATAAGTGGATAAACAAAATATAACACCTTAAAGCAAATAATGTGGGTGCACGGGGTTACCACATGTTTACTGTGTGGCCTCAGCTGTGGCCATCACAGGGGCATATTCTGACCATCTGGAAGGATCTTCTGGCAAACTTCTATGGCTTTTGCTTTCACATTTTCTGTTGAGTTTTCGACGACACCATTAAGTTTCAGGTTCCATTGTCTTGAGTAGGAACCCATCTCACACACACGTGCTTGTATAGTGATGACCTTCATTTCTTCCTCTTTGAGAGGTGCATCAACATTTTGCATTTTATCTTGTGTGTCCTTAATTTTGATGCATGCAAAGTCCAGAGTTCTCTTCAGCCCCTCTCTTTTAAGTGTGTTGCCGTCAATTTTTTTGGAGTTTTCACTCACAAGTCTTTCAAGGGAATCAGCTCTCTCGTTGATAAGTTTTGAGAGAGTGGCTATAATGGCATTGTCTGGGGACGCGGAGCGCTGTTCGGAGTTATAGAGGGCTTTTTTGGCAGCTGGGGATTTGCAGGGAGTCACAGGTAGCGGCGGAAAGTCTTTGTCAGACGCCATGGCAACAGCAATTGGTGGCATGGGGCTAGCGTAGTTGTGACACGAGGTCATTAGCAAATTACCTGGGTGAGCCTCGGAGGGGAAGGCTTTGTTGTTATGAGATCTTTTTCTGTCCTGGTTCGGCATTAAATGGCTTTGAGTTGTCAAAAACTTGTTTCTAGAGTTTCCTCCTTTTTACACCATTTGATGACATTTGGTGCAGATAGTCAGCAAAAGTAAAACTACTCGGTAGCCATCTTGGCTCCTCCCTCTCAAAATGCCCTCCCTACCTCCGCACCCAAACAAAATGTCGTCACTTCCCATCCTGACAGTGGAGGTGGGTACTGATAGTGGGGCCTGCACCGGAAGTGACCTCAGAAATTCTTGTCCTTGAATTACCTGAAACGTTGGCTTCTCTATAACTTTAAACAGGTATGACCGGATAAGTTTCATATTCATAACGGATACAGTGTTGCAACCCTGTAATTTCAAACAGCAACAATATCATAGACTAGACATACAGAAATATCTCATGTGAATTGCACACAGGTTATAACTTTGACGTGATAGTTAATACTCATGTGGGAGGTTTTCACAGCCTCATGCCTATGGAAGCGAATCTGTACTGTAGTGCCTGACAAGTAGCACAACCATGCAACTGACTGACAATGCCACCCCCCTGATAGTGGGCAGAGGGGACCCCTCAGTTTACCTTAATAGTTCACCTTTATATGTAATGTGGCTATCTAATATCTTCCCCACGACAGGGACAGTTGTCAATGAGGCAAATATGTATAAAAAAATAACAAATTTATTACAATTAATATAAATACAAAATATTCAGTTCAGACTGGCACGAGCAAAAGACCCCTCTTCCTCAGGGGTCCCCTGGGGGTACCCTTGAGACAAGAGACAGCAAACCCGACACCAAAACACACATGCAACACAGCAAACACTAACCACATAAATATCAATACACCACTACAGTATATCATACCGTGTTGCGGTTATAGGTCTACTACACACCACTACAGTGTCTCACCCATGTGGTCACCCCGAGGAGAGGAGCAGTACACCCATGCGATCCGGCCTTATACAGAAACAACCTAAAAAGAGAACACATATAAAAGAGGAGAACAACCCGCATCAACACATCTGAATTAGTTCACACAGACCTACAACTGACAATTGGCCCCAAAGGCACACAAAAAACAAAAAAAAAAAAGAGAAACGAAACAAAACACGTTAAATTCACAACGACCTAAGCTTTAACAGCAAAACAGTGGCTGGCCTGGTCCTTCCTCTAAGAGAAAAATAAAACGCATTAGTTGCCAGCTCAGTTTAGCACCACAGCATATTCAACCTTTAAAACAGTCAATGAATATAGGCCTACTTGGCAGGTATGCTCAATTGTCCCACATCGTAGTGACTATGCAGGTGTAGCTGAACATTCCAAGTGCTACAGACACAAAGAGAGGCTTAAAGTAGTCATGTCTACACAGTAAATAAAATGACTACACAGTCAATAAAAATGGGCATTATATAATTTACCAGCATATCAGTGTCCATATCTCCACAGCTGGAGTCACAGTGTGATGATCCCATCAATATGGAAAGGCCATGCAGTGGTCTGTGTTCTCGCAAGGAGCAAACACACTAGATTATCCTGATAAAATGGAATAAATAAATATTAAATCTATGTTTTAATAACTGACCCGACATATGCCTAAATGACCCTCCCCCATACCTGCATGTAAAGAGAACCCAGGTGTGCTGAGTTGGCTAGCAGAACAAAGACAGAGACTGTCGTCTTCTTCTTCTTCTTTTGGTTTACTGGCGAGTTGCAACCATAACTTGTTAGGTGCATACCGCCACCTACTGTACCGGAGTATGTAGCTTGGATCACTTGATATTTAATTACTTAATTAAAAAAAAACAAACTCATCTAACCTTAAATTCTACCATATAATCTTGTCTTTTTCAAATACTCCACTACAGCTTTCTGTGTGTCCTGCACCCCTTTTCCTGTTGTTCCCAAAATACCCTCAAGGCTCCACACTCTACCTGCCTCCACCATCTTTCGCATTAGTTCAATCCTCTCTCCCCTATATTTCTGACAGTGCATCAATACATGTTCCACATCTTCTGTTATTTTGCACTCCGAACATTCATTTGAATTACTTTTCCCTATCAAGAACATTGTTTTATTAAGACCTGTATGATCAAATCTTAATCTGGTTAATACAGTCTCCTCTCTTCTATTACCTCTATATACTCCCTGCGTTGTAATGGTTTTCTGCACATTGTAATATTTCCTTCCGCTGCTATCCCTGTCCCATCTGTCCTGCCATTTCATCATTATTTCTTTTTTGAGTATTGCCTTACCTTCTCCTTTACCAAAGGGTATATCTATAATATTTGGCATTCTGGTTGCTTTTTTGGCTATTTTATCTGCTCCCTCATTGCCTTTTATTCCAACATGGTCAGGTACCCAACAAAATTGTACTTCCACACCAGTCCTATGAAGTCTGAATAAAGTTTGCTGAATTTCCAGCATTAAATCTTCCCTGTTAGATAATGTAGACTGTAAGCTTAAAAGGACAGCCATTGAGTCTGCACAACACACTACTCTGTCAGGTCTTACTTCCTCTACCCACTGTAGTCCCATGATGATTGCCATCATTTCTGCTGTATAGACTGACATCTTATCAGGAATCCTATTTCCAATATTAACATTCATTTAGGGTATATATATTCCTGTACCTACTCTATCATTTTCATCCTTAGACCCATCTGTATATATATCTAAACAATTATAATATCTACAGTCATGGAAAAAATTATTAGACCACCCTTGTTTTCTTCAATTTCTTGTTCATTCTAATATCTGGTACCACTAAACGTATAATACAATGAACACAACAAAAAATGCAGCTGGTCACATAATACTTTATGTCCTATTTGACATTCTTAAGCTTAATTGATTCCCAGGGTATATAAGAGGCCATTTCATGTCACAAGCAGCACTGCACATGCAAAGGCCTAGAGTGGTTTCCTGCTTACATTCAAGCCGTAGCACAACTCGGAAGTTGTCAGCTCTCACATAATGACTAAAACAAAAGAATTATGTGAAGCAACAAAGGCAGCCATCTTGGCACTGCTGGAAATTGGCATGAGTGAGAGACAGGTAGCGAAAAAACTGAAGATCTCCAAGACAGCCGTTCATTACAACAAAAAAAAACAAGCTGAACATGGCACTACCAAATTGCTACCTGGCCGTGGCAGGAAACGTCTTTCTACCCCACGAGATGACCGTGCACTCATCCGTTCCTGTTTCAGGAATCGTCGTCAGACCTCCAGGGACCTTAAAAATGAGTGGGCACTGTCGAGAAATGTGACTTGCTCGGCAAGGACAGTTCGAAACCGACTTGTTGAAGCTGGTTTGAAGTCACACAGAGCACGCAAGAAGCCCTTCATCAATGAAAGGCAGAGGAAGGCCCGGTTACTCTTTGCTCGAGACCACAAGGATTGGACTGTTGATGATTGGGCTAAGGTTCTCTTCAGTGATGAATCCAATTTTGAATTGATGCCCACTCCAGCCAACTTACTGGTTAGGAGGAAGCCTGGAGAAGCTTACAACCCAGACTGTCTTGCCCCTACAGTAAAACATAGGGGTGGATCAGTCATGATCTGGGGTTGTTTCAGTCTGAGTGGAACAGGGCAAATGCAATTGTGTGAAGGCCGAATGAACCAGGTCAAGTACAGGACTACCCTTGAAAACAGTCTTCTTCCATCAGCTGGAAAACTCTTTCCTGCCTCGAATGACTGGATTTTCCAACAAGACAATGCCCCTTGCCACACGGCAAGGTCAGTTAAAGCCTGGATGGAGAACCACAACATTCGCACCATGCCTTGGCCTGCTCAATCACCAGATCTTAATCCAATTGAAAGCCTGTGGAAAATCATCAAACTCAAAATGGAGAACCACAAGCCCAAAAACAAAGAAAATTTGTTTGAATTTGTCCAACAGGAATGGGCTGCTGTGACAGCAGAACAATGTCAGAAGCTGGTGGAGAGCATGCCAAGACGCATGGCTGCAGTCATCAAAAACAATGGTTATGCAATCGAGTATTAACTCTTGTGTGTATCATGTGTTTAAAGCAAACAGAAAAGAAAACATGGAATGCTTAAAAGTAATGTTTTTGGCGGTACAATGCCATAGCTATTGATGTAAGAATTTAAGTAATTTTGGTTATTATCAAGAAAACCATGGAAAATGAATAATCCTTAGTTCTTAAATTAAACTCTCATGAGCTATTTTTGTTGTTATCATTATAATTGTCCAAACAAATGTACCTTTAGTTGAGCCAGGCATTAAAACTAACAAGAAATTGAAGAAAACAAGGGTGGTCTAATAATTTTTTCCATGACTGTATGTTTTAGAGAGAGACTGTCCAGCGTCTCCCTCACATTTATCACTTCCTGATTTCAGTCATGTGATTGTGAAACATCATGTGACCCTGTAGGGTGTGTGAGTGCTGCCACTGAGTGTGTCAGACCCCCGCCTAAATCCCCACAGTACCATAATTCAAATTCAAATGCATAAACAGAAATGCTTTTCCATTTTCAGAATATAGCTGTATTTTTTGACTGAATAATAAATCATCCCAATTGCATTTTCATTATCTTCTTCAACACTGCATCATTTTGTAACTGAATAAAAATGATAAAGAAAATGACATTTAAGATTTAATTTTCAAAAGATGCCCCAGCAAATAGGTACCAAAATTCAATTTGAAGTGCCATCCATCCATCCATTTTCTATCCTCATAGGGTCGCGGGGGGGCTGGAGCCTATCCCAGCTGTCTTAGGGCGGAAGGCTGAAGTGTCAAATAAGAAAATTAAAATGCATTACAGAAATGCCTTTTCATTTTCAGGTCAGAGCTGCATTGTTTGACTAAATAAAATTAGTAATAAATCATCCAGACTGCATTTTTATTTTCTACTTCAAGACTGCTCATTTTGTTACACAAGTAAAAAGAAAACTGCTTTTTCGTTTTCATGCCCGTCCCCCGCAAAAAATAGTCCATAAATCAATTTGACTTTGCAATCCCAAGCGGCGCAGGAGAGTGACGTCAGCAGCCTCTGCTCTTCACAGCCCCTGGTCTGACCGACTGTGTCAGTGCGAGCTTGTTCTGTCAGTCACAGTAGCATTCTGTCTTTCATCTGAGGAATCACTGGCACCATTTACCGGTAAATAACGTCATGGTAATGTTGTGAGCTAGAATTAAATCAAATCAGGGACACAACCGGAATACAGAGAGACGCAGCAGAGGCTGAGGAGGGGCATTAGGGAAGCTAAGCGCAGATACAATCAGCACATAGAGGTGCATTTCTACACCAACAGCTCCAGGAACATGTGGCAGGGAAAAAAACCCTCACTGGATATAAAACCAGCAGAGCAGCCCTAAACCCCACGGACAGCTCCCTCCCTAACATCCTGAACCAGTTCTTTGCTCGATTTGACCAGCAGAATGCAGAGACCACCGGATACAGCTCCAGCAACACCAGGTTAAAGCTGCCCTAAACAGACTTAACATCAGGAAGGCAGCAGGGCCAGATGGGGTTTCTGGATGCTTCCTTAAGGACTGTGCTGACCAGCTGACAGGAGTGTTCACATCCATCTTCAAGCTCTCACTGCGGCAGTGTGTCGTCCCTCCATGCTTCAAGTCCACAACAATCATCCCAGTACCCAGGAAAAGTACGGTGAGCTGCCTCCTTAGATAAGAACAAACAAGAGGGGGTTCTGCGCATTGCTGTCCTCCCTAGGCGTGGGGAGGCACGGACCGAGCATGCGTGTAGGTACTGCTGCAGGAGGGACTTCATCTGTGAATAAATAACAAATCAAGCCATTGTTGTGACCCTCAGTCTAATACCAAGATATATTTTGATCTTACAAACATTATGGTAAACTCCTACCGTAGGACACACATTTTAAATTAAGGTATTATTTCATAAAATAAATAAATGACCTTCTGATTCTTCTGGAGTAGCCGCAGCACAGGGAGGGGATGAAACCGTTGCCTTGGGGCCCAGGTCTGTATCTAGACACTCAGTCGACGGTACTCCCAAAAAGTAAAAACTTAAAAGACTAAACAAAAATAATAAAAAAAAAACTGTGGGAGTTTTCCCATATACTATACCTGAGAGTGCTGTCTCCCCGAAGACAGCCCCAATGCGCTGGTCCATCTAAGATGGTGGCTGTTAAAAGTTGTTCTGCAAATCTCAGTACGTAACTCTTCATTTAGTGGATGTTACTGACAGTAAAATGAAAAACGGGCATTGTCACTATCATTAATAAACGTCATATAACTATTAGATAGACTTCAATTCAACCATCATTACGGACCTTTACTGTTATTAATTTTGTGCTACTATATTCAGTTCATTTAATCAGCAGATGGACATGAGATGGACATGAGCTTTTTTTAACAAAGTTCATGTTGCACCATGATACTCTGTTATTCCATTAATTGATTATTATATATTCCATACATTTTAAAATTCTCCCTTTCAGAAACGTCATTAAGTGTTACAGTATATGATCATGCGCCCAACTAGTGACACACGCAGCAATGAAGGAGGACCTGCACCACCTTCACCTGCTAGAGATGAAGATCATGCTCTCTGACATCACCAAGAGATGCAAGTGGAAGGCTGGTGTGAATCCTGGAAAAATTGACAAGGCTTGCAATTTGTGAGCAGTGTTTTGGCTTCATATGTTCATTGTTTGAGTGGCAGCTTTATACATCACCATCACATAAGATTTGACACTCTTGGGGCTTCATTTATCAAAAAGCATGTAAATCTGCTACTAAATCTGAAGTACACGGAAAATTCGACAACGGTTGTACACCTTAACTACACTATATTCCCAAAAGTATTCGCTCACCCATCCAAATAATCAGAATCAGGTGTTCCAATCACTTCCATGGCCACAGGTGTATAAAATCAAGCACCTAGGCATGCCGACTGCTTTTACAAACATTTGTGAAAGAATGGGTCGCTGTCAGGAGCTCAGTGAATTCCAGCGTGTGATAGGATGCCATCTGTGCAACAAATCCAGTCATGAATTTCCTTGCTCCTAAATATTCCACGGTCAACTGTCAGCTGTATTATAAGAACATGGAAGTGTTTGGGAACGACAGCAACTCAGCTATGAAGTGGTAGACCATGTAAATTGACGGAGAGGGGTCAGCGGATGCTGAGGCGCATAGTGCGAAGAGGTCGGCAACTTTCTGCAAAGTCAATCACTACAGACCTCCAAACTTTATGTGGCCTTCAGATTAGCTCAAGAACGGTGCACAGAGAGCTTCATGGAATGGGTTTCCATGGCCGAGCAGCTGCATCCAAGCCATACATCACCAAGTGCAATGCAAAGCATCGGATGCAGTGGTGTAAAGCATGCCGCCACTGGGCTCTAGAGCAGTGGAGACGCATTGTCTGGAGTAAGGTATCACGCTTCTCCATCTGGCAATCTGATGGACGAGTCTGGGTTTGGCAGTTTCCAGGAGAATGATACTTGTCGGACTGAACTGTGCCAAGTGTAAAGTTTGGTGGAGGGGGGATTCTGGTGTGGGGTCGTTTCTCAAGAGCTGGGCTTGGCCCCTTAGTTCCAGTGAAAGGAACTCTGAATGCTTCAGCATACCAAGACATTTTGGACAATTCCAGGCTCCCAGCTTTGTGGGAACAGTTTGGAGCTGGCCCCTTCCTCTTCCAACATGACTGTGCACCAGTGCACAAAGCAAGGTCCATAAAGACATGGATGACAGAGTCTGGTGTGGATGAACTTGACTGGCCTGCACTGGGTCCTGACCTCAACCTGATAGAACACCTTTGGCATGAATTAGAGCAGAGACCGAGAGCCAGGCCTTCTCATCCAACATGTGTGACCTCACAAATATGCTTCTAGAAGAATGGTTAAAAATTCCCATAAACACACTCCTAAACCTTGTGGACAGCCTTCCCAGAAGAGTTGAGGCTGTTATAGCTGCAAAGGGTGGACCGACGTCATATTGAACCCTATGGATTAGGAATGGGATGTCACTTAAATTCATATGTGAGTCAAGCCAGGTGAGCGAATACTTTTGGCAATATAGTGTATATCTCTGTAATGCCATTACTTTTCAAAACAAAATGCCGTGTTGTGCAGCCTCTGTACAGCTCGGACGTGGTAAACGATTGCATTATTTCCCTCGGGACCCTATTAGGAGGAATTATGGGAGCAGAAGGTCAGAAGGATCAACTGGAAGCTTACTTTCTTACTTACTTTTACCGTAATATTCAAGATCTGTTTTAATGGCTCTCCCCTGATTTCACTGTTGTAAATATGATTTTTCCTCTAGGAGGATCTGAGAGTGTTATTTAAATGAACAAATTATTGTGTTCTGCTAGGATTTGAATGCAAACATTCAGAATGTATTATATGCTATAGTGTAAGAAGTAGCCAAAGATATTAATACATTGCCTAAATGTGAAGGTACGTCATACCACTATGCATTGTGGGATGTTGGGCGCCATCTTCGGAGGATCACGCACGTAAACAATCCCTCCCAGCCCGTTGCACAAAACTAGAATAAGGGATTAAGTGCAGCCGTACCTACCGATCAAAAATGCTGATAAAATTAGATGAACCATTTTGTTTTTGTATCCAAACTTCTCCTGTTGTTTGGTACTCTCTCAGAGTGCAGTTACTTGGCAGCTTTGACTCAAAGTGAACAGCCGTCGATGGATCTACAGTAGCGCACCTTGATTTTTTTATCTTTTCCAAAAAAATATTGCATTAGCACAAATGTTATTTTCAGTGCAGGAAGCACTAGAACAAATTTTAGACAGTGATGCTGATTCTGAGTCTGGAGCAGAACGTTTTTTCACAGATAAAGAGGTAGATTTACGTGGAGCGTCTGGATCCAGCTGAAGAGTAAGTGGCAAATATTTATTTCTGAAATGTCCAGAAAGTTGTTTATTATAGTTTGCTGTGTTTTTCCAATAAATGTATGTGAAGTTTATTTTTCGATTTATTTTTTTCTTTCTCTTTATGAGTCTATAGCTTTTTTTACATTCATATAACAAAATAACATGAATGTTATGAAAGCTCAGGTTGTTCTGAAAAAGGGATGTGAATTACATGATAGTGACTTACAAGATGACTCTTTTATGAGCTATAATACACAAACATTTCCAGGCGAGAAAAATCCCCAAAAATCCCCTTAGACCTGGAAGGGTTAATGACCTATTTGAATTGTAATTGTGATTTTTCACGGAGCACTGAGTGTGTATTTGTGCATTGGTTACCAGTGATGGGAATAACAGCATTAAAATAAACGGTGTTACTTTTTTCAGTAACGGATAATCTAACTAATTACTTTTTCTATCGTTACAACGCCGTTACTGTTGCCAACACGCCGTTACCGCACATTACTGAAGGTACTCATTAAAGCTGTCATCCGACTCACACAGACACAGGAGCTGCAAATGTGTGTTTTTTCCCTTTGGTGAGAGGGGAGGAGAGGGGTGAGATATCCGCCTAAGTAATGATGATTGGCTGGGTAGATTTCATGTTAAGCCAACCAGAGATCAGGTGGGCGGGTGTTTACACACAAACCCAGCACATAGCAGCACACACATAAACTAATTAGAGATGGCCAGTCAGGAGTCACAAGGAAAGACGGCATTTTCGAAGCGGAAATATAGAGACTACTTTGACCTCATTGAGGTAAAAGGTAAAAATGTACATGCTGTCTGTACATATGTCCCGGAGCAAAGATGTTGTCCACGTCCTGTGTAAGCAACTCAAATGTAATGAAGCACCTCTTGACAGCACACGCTTCCATTAAGCTAGTGGCAAAAACCACCGTTGATACCGGTAATGATAGCAGGCCAGGTGCTACTGTGAGCTCCGCTAACCAAGAAGGACACGGAGCCGCACCGTTCAAGCAGCAAAAGCTGGATTTTTCTGCTCTAGCACCACAAACGTGCCACACATACAGAACTTAATGAATTGATAGGCAGGTATGTTGTTGAAAACATGCCATTGTCAACAGTTTATTCTGAGTCCTTCAGAGCCCTCATAAAATACAGAGGAGAGGAGGAGCCGGTCTGCCGTGCAGAAAGACATTTTCTGAGTACATTGATGCAGTGTACGTTAAAATGAACGTCAAGCTCAAAAAAGAATTTGAACAGGTAGAATATACCTCTACTACTGCAGACATCTGGACTGCACATAATAAAAGCTATCTTGGCATTACTGCACACTGGATACATCCAGAAAGCATGAAATGAAGGAAAGCTGCCCTGGCATGTAGACGATTCAAGGACTGTCATACCCATGACAGTATTGCAACTGAGCTTGATAATATTCATTCATCCTATGGCATTTCCCATAAAATAACATCAACTGTCATGGATAATGGCTCTAATTTTGTTAAGGCCTTCAAAAAGTATCAGCCAGTCGAGGGGGATGACTCTGAGGATGAGGAGGATGAAGTGACTTTTATGAACATGCATGATGTCTTGTAAAACAGTGTTGGTGATGATGACAATGAAAATGCTGTGATTACTTTGCCACCACATCAGAAATGTGCATCACACACATTAAACCTTGTGTCATGTACTGATGTTGATATATGTATTCTGTCAAGACCAGAAACCAAAGCAGTATACAGAAGTGCTACGACAAAATGCACAGCCATATGGAATAAGGCTAGCCGTTCAACAATGGCCGCAGAGACTGTGGATGATGTCATTGCAAGGAAGCTGATAGTCCCTTGCACTACGAGATGGAACTCTTTTTATGATGCCCTTGCTCGCATATGTGAGATCCCTATAGTCGAGCTGAACACCATATCCTCCAAGTTTGGGTAGAAAGCCATTACAGAAAGGGACCATCAGTTCCTCAGGGAGTACTGTATGACAATGAAGCCACTAACAGTAGCCCTAGACATTCTTCAGGGAGAGGACAACTGCTTCTATGGCACTCTCTTACCCACGCTGGAGACACTGATGTTCAACAATCAGGGGACCCTCAAGGGTCGTCACTCGACGGCCCAGGAATCTCAGGATGCCTTCTGTAGAAATCCTTGATGAGGTTCTTGTCCAGAATGAATGAGGCTGGCTTCCACTCGCCTTCCTCAGGTCCGTACCCCTCCCAGTCTACCAAAAACTGCCTCCCCCGCCCTCTGTTGCGTACTGCCAAGAGTCTACAGACGGTGTAGGCAGGGCCTCCATCGATGATACGGGGGGGTGGTGGGGGTCGGGAAGCGGGAACCAGCGGACTGACTTTCTCCGGCTTCACTCTGCTGACATGAAACGTGGGATGAACCTTGAGGGAGCGGGGAAGGCGTAGCCGGACCGAGGCCGGATTCACCACCTTAGTGATGGGGTACGGCCCGATGAACTTAGGGGCGAGCTTCCTGGTGGTCGCCCGTAGAGGCAGGTCACGGATGGAGAGCCATACTCTCTGACCGCATTGGTAAGGCGGCGCTGGCCTCCTCCGGCGGTCAGCCGCCTTCTTCATCCTGGCCGCGCTGCTTTGGAGTACACGTTGGGTGGCCTCCCACACTCGATGTGCCCGCCGAACCAGTGCGTGAGCCGACGGCACCGAAACCTCCCGCTCCTGATCCGGAAATGCTGGGGGTTGGTAACCATAGACACAATGAAATGGAGAGAGCCCAGTAGCTGCAGAGGGGAGAGAGTTGTAGGCCACCCACGGAAGTAACTTGCTCCAGGAGGTGGGATTCTGCGCGATGAGGCAGCGCAGGCAGGTCCCCAGTACCTGGTTTAGTCGCTCCGTCTGGCCGTTAGACTGTGGGTGGTAGCCAGAGGATAGGCTAACAGTCGCACCAATGAGTCCACACAGCTCCCTCCAGAATCTTGACACAAACTGGGGGCCTCTGTCCGAAACAATGTCCTTGGGAAAACCATGGATACTAAAAACTCTGTTAAACATGACTTCGGCCGTCTCTTTAGCAGACGGCAACTTGGGCATGGCGATGAAGTGAGTCATTTTTGAGAACCTGTCCACCACTGTAAGAACAGTGGTGTTACCTTTGGATGTAGGCAGTCCAGTGACGAAGTCTAAGGCAATCTCCGCCCAAGGCCTACTGGGGATGGGGAGTGGATGTAGGAGACCCGCCTGCGCCTGCGCTGATGATTTACTCCTAGCACACACTGGGCACGCCTCCACGTACCCTCTGATGTCAGCCTCCAAAGGCTGGCCACCAAAACTGTTGACGGATGAAAAGACGTGCGACGTGCGTTTAACCCCAGGGTGACATGTGAGGCGAGATGTGTGAGCCCAATGTACCACTTGTGGCCTAAGCACCTCCGGCACGAACAGCCGGTTGGGCGGGCAACCAGCAGGTGGCGGGTTATCCCCATTGGCTTGCTTGACCTCATTTACTATCCGCCAGGATACTGCTCCTACCACACAGTGACGCGGTAGGATGGGTTCAGGCATCTTGGCAGCAGGCTCGGGATCATACAGCCGCGAGAGGGCGTCAGGCTTAGTATTCTGAGTCCCGGGCCTGTAAGACGGAAAAGTTAAATCTGTTGCAGAACAATGACCATCTCGCTTGACGGGAGTTTAATCTCTTGGCATGACGAATATACTCAAGATTTTTGTGATCGGTCCAAACCAGAAACGGCTCCTGAGCCCCCTCCAGCCAGTGACGCCACTCCTCCAAAGCCACCTTGACCGCTAGCAACTCACGGTTGCCCACGTCATAGTTCCTTTCAGCCTTCGACAGCTTCTTGGATAAGAAAGGGCAGGGATGCATCTTGCTGTCCTCTGCTGATCTGTGAGAGGACCGCCCCTATGCCCACGTCAGAAGCGTCCACCTCTACTACAAACTGCTTAGAGGGGTCAGGGTGGATGAGAATAGGAGCCGTGGTGAATCTTGACTTGAGTTGCTGAAAGGCTGCATCTGCTGCGGAATCCCACTGGAAGGAAGACTGAGGAGAGGTTAATGTATGCAGGGGTGCTGCTATGGCACTATAGTTCCAAATAAAACGCCGGTAAAAGTTTGCAAATCCAAGGAATTGCTGAAGCTTTTTCCGGTTATTCGGAACTGGCCACTCTGCCACTGCCTTCACTTTAGCCGGATCCATCTGTACCGCTCCAGAGGCTATGATGAAGCCCAAGAATGATACTGACTCGGCGTGGAACTCACATTCTTCTGCTTTCACATAGAGCTGGTGTTCTAGCAGTTTAGACAAGACTTGACGAACATGTTGCACATGAGAGACTTGGTCAGTTGAAAAAATGAGACTATCGTCTAGGTAAACAAACACAAAACGATTTAGATACTCTCGCAATACATCATTTACAAAGTTCTGAAAAACTCCAGGAGCATTACAGAGTCAATAAGCACTGACACAGTCTTTACTTGGTCCCGAATAGAAATCGTTACCTGGGTTAATTGACGTGGAGGTCCCTCCGAAGAGGTGGGCGGGCCCACCAGTCCCCTCCGTCCTGCTGGTGAACCTCGATCCTTTACCGGACACGATGACAGGCGATGACCGGACCCTCCACAGTAAAAGCACAAACCTTGTTGCAGTCGTCTCTGGCGCTCCTCGGGAGTAAGCCGGGTCCATCCCACCTGCATGGACCTCACTGGAAGCCGGAAGAGCTCGTTGAACCGGGCCCCAGGTAGCAGCTGGACTTGATTCCCGTACCTCCACCGCGCGCCCGGCAGCTCCTCTTCTCCGGTGACGTCGGTCCCTGATCCAGCAGTCTGTGCAAATGGCTGCCTCAATAACTGTCTCCAGTTCGTTGGGGAACTCCTGAGGGCCAATCTGCTCGTAGATCTGGTCGTTCAGTCTGTCCAAAAACGCTTCTACCAGAGCCGGTTGTCCCCAGCCACTGTCCCTAGCCAGCGGGCGAAACTGAATGGCATAGTCCGCTACTGACCTACTTCCTTGAGTTAGTCTCCTTAATGCAAGGCCGCCTGACGCCCCGGCCTAGTGTGATCAAACACACGCCGCAGCTCAGCAATAAACTGTTCCGGAGATGAACACAATGGTGAATCCTGAGCCCACTCTGTAGTAGCCTATGCAGCTGCTCTCCCCGTGAGATGAAAAGTAATGAAAGCCACGCATGATTGGGGAGTGGGAAACGCTGTCGGATTCATCTGAAAATGCAGCTCACGTTGGACCAGAAAGGGTCTACACTGTTCAGAGTCACCAGCAAACTTTTCGGGGGGAGCCAGGCGAAGAGGTGCTTGAAGTATCGTAGGCGGAGGAGAGACAGGCAAAACCTGACGGCTAGCCGTCTGAGGCTGGGGTGGATCGGACGGCTGTTGATGGAGGTAAGCTAACAAGTCCTTCATGTTACTAGCCAAAACATCAACTTGGGCTGACATGGATTGCTGAAAATCCTCCTGACGAGAGGATAGGGTGGCAATATGACGACTCAGGGCGTGGGCCTGCTCCTCCTGTCGTGTGAGTCGACAGCTATGGGACACTACTAGCTCCCTAAGCTGATTGGAGTCTGCTGGGTTCATGGTTGGCCAGTACGTTCTGTTAGAACGTGGCACAAACACGGAAATGAACCCAAATGCAAGACTCCACTGACAAACAAAAGTAATTTATTACAACAAAAAATAACAACAGTACAGGGAGGAATAAACACTCTGACCTGACTGGAACTAAGGGGCTCTACTACGTAACAGGGAAATCTAGACAAAGGGAAATTCTCAGGCACAAGGCAGAAAAGGCAACTAAAAGGGCAAAAAGGGGAAAAAACTAACTAAAGGCGCTCACTAAGAGGAAGGCTAGGCACAAGGCAGGAAAAGGCAACTAAAAGGGCAAAAGGGGAAAAACTAACTAAAGGCCTCACTAAGAGGAAGGCTACAGAAACTAACTAACAAAAAACTATCACCAACGGTGATGAAGGAACTAAGGGGGAAAACACCTAACACTAAAGGGAACAGACAGACCTAACAAGGAAGACAAACAAGAAGACAAAACTAACAGTAATAACAAACAGCTCACACGACAAGGGAACACAGGGCTTTGACGAGATCGTGGACGAGAAGATGGCTGGTAGCTTGGCGACATGGACTCAAGACGTACTGGCACAGGACTGGGGGAGACACAGACATATATACACTAGGTGATGGGGAACAGCTGGAAACAATCAGGGGCGGGGCTGACAATCACCAGACGCGGGAGACATGAGGATGGGAAGCGACAAGCTGAAACACAAGGGAAGACAATTAATTTCAAAATAAAACAAGAAATGACAAGACCAAAAGACAAAACTGAAAAGTAATAAACACTTAACTTGACAGACATGACAATTTCAGGCTATAAAAACAAGATTTGCAGAGGTGCTGGAAAGCGAGAACGCTATCTTGGCTGCTGTGACTCTGCCCAGGTTTAAACTATGTTGGCTGCGGACACAGGACAAGAAAGACAAGGCCAAGGCAAGTCTGCTGGCAGAATGTGCTCGAGACGGAGACCAGCAAACAGGTACTACCAGCAGCACACCAACACGTACCGACTCAAACATAGAGGATGAGTTCTTTGCACAAGGGTTGGACTCTCTTCATGGATTTCCACTGATAAAGGACATTTCACTCAAATACAATGCAGCCACTCCATCCAGTGCTCCTGTAGAGAGACTATTTAGCCTGGGGAAGCTCGTCTTCACTCCAAAAAGGAACAGGCTCTCTGACCTTAAGTTTGAAAAGCTTCTACTTTTAAGATAAAATCACTGTTTTAATGGCTAAGATGGTGAGATGACTGGGTTGGCTGGGTGGATGAATGAATGCATGCATAGATGGATGGATGAGTGTTAGGAAGGAGTATATGGATGACAGATAAATGAATGAATGTTTAAAGCTGGATTCGTTCAAGAAATTCATATACATTTTCAGGACTATTTTAAAAGCACTTCTGTTAAACTGTTTTCTTTGTAAGAACATACTTGGAGCAACATATGTCCACCAGTTGTCTTAAGTTGTGAAAGTGTGATTTGTGATTTTATATGAGAGAGTTTAAAGCACTGTGCAAAAGAGCACAAGAGAAGCTCCACAGACCTACTTTTTTAGGATTTCAAACCTTAGGATCAGAATTCAATCTCCGTTCATGGCTTTCATTTTCACCATGATATTTTGATATCGGAATCCATTTCAGATTTACTGAATTAATAAATGTTTGAGGTAGATGGGTACACAGTGGAATAAAAGATTGTTATACTCACATTGTTAAACTGTTTACCTTTAAGAAGAAGAAAATACTCAAAGCACAGTATGTCCACCAGTTGTCTGAAGTTGTGAAAGTTCAGTGATTCATTTAATTTACACCACAGTGAATTAAAAGCACATATTGTTAAACTGTTTACTTTTGTGAAGAGGAAAGTACTTGAGGAACAATTGTACCAGTTGTGGTCTGTTGAGGTGTAATAAATATTAAAACCTCTGTGCAGGTACCTGTATTTACTGTTCTCTATGCACCTGGCTTGTGAAACCTGCTCTGAAAAAAATCCTAATTCTTTGACATTTTTAAACTTAAAAAAGTAATGCAAGAGTTACTTTCCCTGGTAACTAGTTACTTTTATAGTGGAGTAATTCAGTTACTAACTCAGTTACTTTTTGGAAGAAGTAACTATAACTAATTACTTTTTCAAAGTAACGTGCCCAAAACTGCTTGTTACATATTCAGGAAGTCTGCAGTACTTTGCTTCACTTTTTCTCTATGTATCTCAAGTGGTAGTATCTCAACAGAAGTATCTCAGTGAAGAAAGTTTGAAGCAGCCATGGTCCGGCAGTATTGCTGTGTTACAGCCGATCGAATGATCGCTTTTGTTTATTTGCGTTCCTCTTTGCTCGCTCTAGTGTTCAGAATTCCAACTTGTAGATGCCAACCACACCAGCACAACATCCATCCATCCATCCATTTTACATCCTGGATAAGTCGTCACCTCATTGCAGGGCACATCGAGACAGACAACCACTCACACTCACATTCACACCTATGGGCAATTTAAATTCGCAAATTAACCTAATCCCCATACATGTTTTTGGATAGTGGGAGGAAGACGGAGCACCCGGAGAGAACCCACGCAGACAACATGCAAACTCCACACAGAAAGGCCCCGGGTTGGGAATCAAACCCGGTACCTTCTTGCTGTAAGGCGAACCACTACACCCACCTGTTTCCAATTATTTGTATTTCCTGAACATCAATTATAATTATCTAATATAACACCTTAAACTTCCACTGTGTCCATACTATGTGCTGAATTTGTTTCTCTTTTTTTTTCGGCAACATAAGGTCAACATGGCACATACCCCTTTCATTTCTGATGCAGAAAATGGACTGGGAGTGTTTATCTACTTGAGAGGGAGCGAGCAGAAAATGGCTTTTATGACTACATTGCACTTGGTGCATGGAGTTGACATATACTTGATATTTTTTTATATCAGGGAACGCTGATATTGCTGCAGCTTCCTGCTAGAATCACTTGTTCGTTCAGTGAGTCGCTCCTCCCCTCCCCTCGCTGGCTGGGTCGTTCATCAAAGATTCACGGTCATGAACTAACGAACGAGGCAGTTCAACTCCTGGCCACCACGCTGAGACTGAGCTCAAGTGAACTGAGAAAGGAACGAATCAGTTCAGGAAGTGATTCAGTTCAGTTTGTTCACTCAAAAAATTCGTTCTTTCGAACGAATCGTTCGCGAACGACGCAACACTAAGTTGAGGGAGAGCATTCTTGGAAAAAAAATCCAAATCTAATGTTTTATTGATTTTATTTATTTTATTATCTTGGAATGAATCCGTTTATCTGTTGATTATTTGTCTGTTAATAATTTTAAATGTAATGTTTTATTTTATTCAGTTTTATTATCTTGGTTGCAGAATCCATTTGTCTGTTGCTGCCCGATCAGCTGCTGCAGCGCTGTACTCGAACTTGTGCATTGCGCTGGCTGTACACTGACCAGGATGCCTCATATGCTGACGGCTACAGACTAGTTAGCTATCAAGATGTTGTCAGAAAAGAGGAAGGTCAACAATGAACGTCACATATTTCAGGAAAGATGTAGGGAAGTAGGAGGCAAAAATGTGTGCACACTCAACAAGTGGCTGTAGCAAATGAGTACAATATCAACCCGAGACCTACGGTGAGAAGTACAGCAAGTACACAGGGCAACGTAGGACTCAAAAGCTAAACGAGTTAGCATCACCTCTACAGAAACAGCAAGCTTTATTATCCAAATGGCGAGATACACATGAAGATTTGTTTTTAGCTTCTTTAACACTTTATTTTCTAGGGCTGACCCAAAGGATTTGAAGCTTCGATCGATGGCACGGGATTCATATTAAAAAAATAAAATACAAAGCTTTGGCTAATTAGGTAGCATGGCTCGTCCTGGCTGCTCCGTCACTGTCAGTCTCTCGCAAGTTCCGACGGTGATCCAGCCACGATCAGGGAAGTCAACGCCCGTTTAAATGTGCCACGTTACTGTTACTGTGTGTGTTGATTGTATGTGGGGTTATGATCAGGGATTTAATATGTAGCCGCAAGCTAACGGCAACTTCCCTCAGACGGCACAAACGCGCGAGCCCTTTCAGAATAAAAGCGCCGTGCCGGCACGGTTACTGGTGCTTACTATCGTGTTTCCGGTTTGTTTATTTGTTGTATTTCTGCACTTATTAGCGGTAGAGTGGGGCTCCGCTGTCATCGTCGCCTACTTGGCCTAGCCTTCTTGTAATTGGCCTAATCATGCATTGGCATGTTTTCATGTGCAACCCTTCAATAACTATGATCAAAGTAATTTACAGTTACACTTGTGTTATTTATATGAAATGTCTTTTGTTGGCACCTAGTCTATTTTGTTGCATTTCTAATAATAAATCATGTAGGCTACTAGGCATGTTGTCAGAGGGTAAATTGCTTTAGGCTGCTATGTAACTGTCAGCCTCATTGCAAGGCTATTGTAGTGCCACTGTGATTTCTTTTTGATGTGTAGGCCTTCGTGAATAATTTTAAACAGCATATCCATGTGTTGAATCAGTGTTTGGTCTTTTCAGGCCGAAAATGTAATTCCCCCCTGAGGTCTTCCTTGAAAAAAACCTGCCCCCCTGACCAATTTCACCCTGGCATCCCTGGTTTATATCAATATATAATAGCTAATTATGTCTAATTTGTCTGTATTGATTGATTGATTGATATATGTTTATTGACAACAAACAAATGAAAACATACATCGACACAACTGCTGCCAAAGGGATAAAAACAAAAAGCCAACAGCTTATTTCTATTGTGGTCCCTTTAGTGAGTGAGTGTGTGTGTCTGTGCATGATGTCCATGAGGGGAATGTGTGAGTGTGCTTCTACACAGAAAAATTAGAGCGGGGGACATGTTTCAAAATACAGTAGCAATTATAAAAATTATAAAATTAACAATATTAAAAATATATAAATACACATCTGTAAAAGACAACAAGAACAATCTTCAATCTCGAGCTAAGAAATCCCTCTTAACCAACCCTTAAGGACAGTTTTAAAGGAAGTAAGTGAACTCATGCTCTTCATGAATGAAGGTAAACCATTCCATGCCATGCATGCTGTGAATCTACGTAAAAGTATTTAGACCTATATTTCTCTTAAAGGGACACTGTCATTTTTAAAGTATTTTATTACATCATACCAACATCTTCATTCATAAATAGATCCTCATTGGTGTAAAATAACATATGCCAACAGTCTGACATTTCCTCCTGGGCGAAGAATCAGTTATCTGTCTTTACATAGAGTGGGTCACTCATACGGAGGCTTCCATGACTTTCTGGTCTATCAAAAACTACTGCTACAATCACAACTAGCACTACCTGCTAGTACTCATCCATCCATTATCCATCCATTATCACGGTATCCTCATAGCGATAAGCGGTCGTGGGGGGCTGGAGCTGTCTTAGGGCGGAAGGCAGGGGACACCCTGGACAAGTCGCCACCTCATCGCAGGGCACACAGAGACAGACAACCACTCACTCTCACATTCACACCTATGGGCAATTTAAATTAGCCAATTAACATAATCCCCATGCATGTTTTTGGATGGTGGGAGGAAGCCAGAGTACCCAGTGAGTACCCACGCAGACACGGGGAGAACATGCAAGCTCCACACAGAAAGGCCCCGCACCTGCACTGCACTTTTGGTCATAATACAAGACCATACTTATACTGCGCTGAATCTTCATCACCAAAAAAAGAGTAAAAGGGCCATAAAATGACCGGAGCTCCGGGCCAGGGATCCGCGGTGAGTGGCCGCCCGGGAGCGCCCTATGCCCAGCCATGGATGTCCGGGGAAAAATGACTGAAGCTCTGGGCTCTTACTTTTGAAATAACTTTTAGTGCCATGTTTTTCTCCTGATAATCTGCTATCCAAAATATAGCCCAAAGAAGTCACTTCCTCTGTCGCTGCAATCTCAGTCCCCCAACTGTGCTGTGACTGTGACTATTTTACAGCTACAGACACACCTCAGTTCATTTAATTTTACTTCATATGACTAAAATTAAAAATCAGTGATTCGATCCCAGAGACTCTGTCAAGTTCCACATTGCTTATTTTAATCCTCATCAATCCCTTGAGCTGCTGAGCATTCAAAAGCTGAGTGACTCAAACGACTCATGAAATCTTGCTGCGAGACACCAGACGTCACAGGGCTCTTAAGTGACATCACCTCCGAAGGGACCCTCAACAGCCAAATTCAGTAGGGGCCAGCTAGTTCATTTCCCTAACACTGCACAAGCACAGTGCCTCTGACAGAGGTATGACATGTGATTTCCTTGATGCACAAAATAGTCCACAGTAACCTAGTAGGGTGTTAGGCTGTTGGCTCGGGCCTGATGATGGATGTTCCTTCAAATCAGTCTGGAAGCCAAGACTGAGGTGCTCATCTCTAGCTATCAGACTGCATCAAAGAAGCAATTAATGTAAAGAAAAAGATGTGCTAGAGCCAAGAGCATCTGATTCTGGTCTCTTATAAGCAACAGGTTGATTGATAACTTCCCCACTTGGTTTGATTTGCTGATGTCAGGGTGATGTAGGGTTACTGGCTTCTCTACGTGAGATCACCATATATCATTCTGACTCTCGTGGTGTATGTGGAAAGGTTGGCTATTGACAAAACCCACAATGACTGACAATTGATTTAGTACATAAGGGTCTGACTGGCCCATCCTCCCAGCCCTTGAGAGGATAAATATATTGATGAAATGGACCCAAGGCTAGCTTGCCTTGCCACAGGGAGTGATCACAGTACGGTGATAGTTTAGGACCTCGCAGTGGATACTATGGAGAGGGTTACAGTTGTGAACTACTGCTTAGGACTCCTGGGGTTATTACTACTGCAGGGAGTGGTAAATGTGGAGGGACGGAGCATATTTAATCCTGGTAAGTGTGAAAATGCTGCTGAAGATGCTGCAGGCAACTGCATCCTTGAAATTAGTGTTGATCTGACCTATGAAATGGAATCAATGCTACGCTTCATGTTTTGTGATATTCAGGGTGCAAGCTGCATTTGTATTTCCTCTGTAGGAACAGGAAATCATGTTTTTAATCCAAAAGACGACACAGATCCTCATAACAAAATTCTGGCACTGTTACTACACAAGAGTTTAGTTCCTGATGAAAAGGACGATCCTCTAGGTGAGAGATCAAACAAAACGGTTCGGGTTAATACAAATGACACAAATGCATACATTGCTTTGATGATGACTCTGTATCTCTATCTGTAGGTGTTGAGCTGGCCATTAAGTTAGGTGAATTAGAGGAGGTAAGAATATGTAAATGTGATCAATTCTAAGTAGAAACAAAATTGAAAATTAATGAAAACCTGCTGCACTACAACATTATTATCTTGCAGAAGTCATAGAATAGATGGTGAATTGATATTGAGATGGTGTCTACCAAATATGGGTATTTAACCACTGTAATTTCTGTTCATAGCTGCAGGTACTAAGGGAGAACCTGGAGCTGGAAAAAGAGATCACAGCAAATTTGGCAGGAGGCAAATCAATAAATAGGAAGAGAGAAGAACGTGAGTTAAATTTAGTGATTCTGGATTGAAATATATCATTGATATTCTGCATATCCTTATCTCCTTTCATTTGCAGCTTGCTTCTGGAAGTACTGCATCTGACACAGATGCAAAAGGATCGGGACCACTGTGAAATCTTGCTGCAAAACCCAACATTGCCTTAAGCTTCACACCACCAGTAATATAAATATACTGTATTTATCCCAGCAATGTAGAGCTGTACCATAATCAAAGTCATTAATAAATATATTGCACCAAGCTGCTCTCATGAGAGATCTAGCATTTCTGAAATGCAAATCGGAAAACAAAAAACAGCATTTTTCTTTTTTAAATAAACAAATGGGAGTAATTAAAATTAAATACATTTAAAAATATATTAAAATACAGCCATAAAATCTAAGAAACCAATCTATGTTAATCCAACATGCAAAATTTCAGGGATTTTTTAACATCTGTATTATTGTAGGTGAACCGGAAGCAATATTTCAGCCTTTTTCCCACTATTAGCATGTCTTTTGCGGTTTTAGTCAAACAGTAGCAGATTTGGTTGGCAGGATTTTGCAGCTAGGATGAGATGGTGTCCCTCGAGCCCTATGGAGATTTAATTTCTGTGTACAATTAGAGGTCGCTGTCAACAGAGCAATAAATCAAGTAGGTTATTTTGGTTTTCTCTGATTTACAGAGGTGGGTAGTAAGATGTTACATTAACTGTTACAATTACTTGATTGGGTTTTTAGATAAATTGTACTGCACATCTTCACAAATAAAGAGGGCTGGGTACCAAACTTTGATACTTTTGAAGCACTGACGAAAAGCTCCGATCCTATCCGGTATCAAAAAATGAATAATTTTTCTTTCCCAAATTCCGATACCCGTGTGTCTGTGAACCATGCTCGCAGAAAGCACGAGGGATGCGAGGACATGCCCCCTTCAGATTCATAGTGACACCCATCTGTCCCCACTTTCCCAGCAGAACACAAACAGCGCTGGTAAAACAGAAAATGAATGTCATTACAGCAGCATTGGGAGCTTGGCATGTGTGGTACATGGTGCGTTCACGGTGTACATGAATATTGGAATTTCCAAACCCCCATCTGCATAACAATAGCACAGACTCTTTTTTTTCCTCCTCACATTTTTTTTAATATTATCTCCTACCACGTTTCCACAGCCCATGAAAACTTATAGGTTAAGTCTGTTTGGGGGCTGTATCTGACGGCTATAACGAGAGAGAGCAGGGGAAGAGGGTGAACATGAGATGGCTGATGTGTCTAGATGCTGTGGTGAGCCAGGCACCTGAAACTTGCTTGGATGCCCACTGTGTGTGGGTAGGGGAAAGAGCAGGTATGCCCGCCCGCCCTCAGTCATTTCCCCTGATGCTTGATACTCGCTGCCTTCGGCTGCAGACCCCCCCTGACCCAGTCATAGCATCCTGTGATGGCGCCATCTCTGCCACATGGAGATCGACTCGATGGTGACGATAGAAGGCGCAAACCCCCACCAAATAGGACTTTGGAGCCACTTTATGCAGACATCTCCCACGCCGCCAGATGCCTGTCCTGTCCCACGGCAGTGGTTTCATTCGAACTGCTTCACCCACTGCAAGCTCAGGCAAGTCCTTAGCAGTCCTGTCATAGATGAGTTTGGAGGCCTGTTTTCTGTAACGCAATTTGTCAACTACATCTGTAATAACTCGTCATAATAACTCGTACCTCTTCAGCCCTGGTTCCACCAGCAGTGCTGACTTCAGACGCCGAGCCATCAAACGTTGCACCAGATTGCTGTCCATTCCCTAAGTCGGGGTGTTCCACCATTGTAGAATAGCTTTCCAGGCATTCTTGCCATCATGAAGCGCTTTCTTGCATAGATTCTTTGCGATTTTGAAAGCTGCCTCTGCCTTTCCGTTGGCCTTGGGATGCCTCGGTGAGGAGGTGATGTGATCAAACCCCCAGTCCACTGAAAATCGGTGAAACTGAGAACAGGCAAACTGTAGGCTGTTGTCAGAAATGACCCTGTCTGGTTGCCCATATCGAGCGAACTGGGCCTTACATCGTTTTATGGTAGTCTCCGCACTGAGGTCCGGGAGAACATCAATGTCAGAGAAATCTGAGTAGTGATACAGCAATATCAAAAAGTCTTTCCCCCTGTGCTGGAACAGATCTACACTCACTCATCTGCCAGGGCACCTGGGAAGTTCATGGCTCAGCATTGTCTCTTTTTACTGCTCCGACACAAACTCATTGCATGTCGAGCATTTACTAACAAAGTCCTTTATTTCACTCTGCATTCCAGTATAAGGTCTCCCGTACTTGTCTGTAGCAGGCCTCACCACCGATGTGACTGCAGTATACCCTGACAAGCATCTCCGCACGCAGTGACTTGGGGATCACTGCTCTTTGTCCTCTTTACAATATGCCCTTTTGCACACTTAACTCCTCTTTTGGCGCTTTTCCGCAGGCGCGGTATGGTACGGTACGGTACGGCACGGCTCTTCACGGTTGTGGTGCTTTTCCACTAGTATCTGGTACCTGGTATTAGGTACTTTTTCCGTACCTCCTCAGCCCTCGTTCCAAGCGAGCCAAAGCGATACTAAAACGCGACGTCAGCCGACTGCCTTCCACTGATTGGCCAACGAGTGTCATCATTGTAAGCATTATTGGATGTGGGACGTCCGATTGGAATGAAAAACCAAAAACAACTCGAAAAAACCAAACACAACTCGACTCTGCCATTTTTAAAACTGGCAACTGCTTCGCTATTTTTACACTTCCTGGAGTCTTCTCTGTCTCTCTTCTTTCACTTTGTGCATGACAAAAAGTCACAGAGTGAGCAACAAATACATGATCGCTTCAGTGTCCTCCATTGTTTGTGTTGTTGTTCTTCTTCTTTCTGGTTTTCTATGTCGCATGCAAATGAAGTTACGGCAGTTTCACGCTGCCGTATGACGACCCTGCCCACGCTGAGGAGGTACTCAGTTGTGCTGCAGTTCAACAGTTTGTGCTGCTTCCTCTTAGACCTCTGGGGCCACTGACACACCAAAGGGAAGTTTCAGCCATCTCCTCCGGCCCCAGAGAGTCCAAAAAGTGGTCATAAGGCCACTGGCCTCACCCAGTTTACACTGGAGAAAAGCGTCCCTTGCATCTACCATTGTGAAGACTTTGGCTTTGGGCAGCTTGTAAAGGACATCTTCCAACTTGGGCATGATGTAATGGGATCGCTTGAGTGCGTGGTTGAGGTGGTGCGGCTGCAGACATATGCACAGTTTTTCTGGCCTTTTCACTATGACCATAGTGCTGATCCAGGTTGGCTCAATGACAGACATTATATGGCCCTCTGCTTCATATCTATCCAGCTGAGCCTTTACAGTGTCCTTCATGTCAGTCCCTGGTCCAAATAGAGCTTGAGTATGGTGCTGCTATGCTTCAGCTTCTCTCTTGGAGCTTCTCTTCTTGTCTCTGAGGCTCATGACATTACATGTGGTTCCAGAATCAAGCTGTCATCTCTGTAATTTTCCATATATATATACATACCATTTTTTTTGCCTTTTAATAATAATAATGATAATAATAATAATTATAATAATAATAATGATACATTTTATTTCATAGGCACCTTTCTGTCACTCAAGGACACCTTACAATAAATAGACAGCAAATAATAATAACAAACAAAAGGATCCATAACAGTATACCAATTTACAATTATTCAACAATAAAAAAAGGTTAAAATAGGACAGTGCAATTGAATCAGTCAGATGGAAAAGGCAATTTTAAACAGGTGGGTTTTGAGTGCGGACTTGAATTGTGAGAGTGAGTTGATGTTTCTTATGACAGAGGGTAAAGAGTTCCAGAGCTGTCAGATGTAAAAGGCAATTTTAAACAGAGCTTTCAGCCGCTTTCAGCCGCTCTGCTCCCCATGGTGGTAAGACGGGCGGAGAGGACAGTCAGGTGAATGGAGGAGGAAGATCTGAGGGAGTGAGGGGGAGCAGCAACATGGAGAAGATCGGGGAGATATGGTGGAGCAAGGTTATGGATGGCTTTGAAAGTGAACAGGAGGACTTTGTAATTGATGCAGGATTTGACCAGTAGCCAATGGAGCTGTTGCAGAACAGGAGTGATGTGGTGGGTGGAAGGAGTTCTGGTGATGATGCGGTCAGCTGAATCCTGGACCAGTTGGAGCTTATGGAGAGATTTGAGGGTGATATGGGGAGTGGTATGGGGAGTGAGGGAGGGACGGAGGCGGTTAATGTTGCGTAGGTGGAAGTGGGCTGACCGGGTGATTGATGTTGATGTGAGACTGAAAAGAGAGTGTGCTGTCGAGGATGACACCCAGACTCTTAACCTGTGGGGAGGGGGAAATGGAGCAATTGTCAATGTTGACAGAGAAACTGTCGGTTTTGGATAATGTTGATTTGGTACCAATGACAAGAGCTTCAGTTTTGTCGCTGTTCAATTTAAGTACATTTGAGATGAACCAGGATTTTATTTCTGTCAAGCAGTCAGTAAGGGAGGAGGACGGGAGGTTGGAGGTGGGCTTGCTGGCAAGGTAGAGCTGGGTGTCATCCGCGTAACAGTGGAAATTTATGCTATATTTGCGGAAGATATTACCAAGAGGGAGAAAATAAATGATGAAGAGGAGGGGCCCCACGACAGAGCCCTGGGGCACACCTGTAGTGACAGAAGAAGGCTGAGATGTGAACGTTTTAAGCTGAATGAACTGAGTGCGGCATGACAGGTAAGATTTGAACCAGTTTAGAGGGGTCCGAATGATTCCAGTGGAGGAAAGTCTATTGATGAGGGTGGTGTGACAGATGGTGTCAAATGCTGCAGTCAGGTCAAGGAGGATGAGGATGGAGAGTAAAGCAGAATCAGCTACCATGAGGAGTTTGTTGGTGACTTTAACGAGGGTCATTTCTGTACTATGGAGGGAGCGGAAACCAGATTGGAACTGTTCATACAGGTTATTGTTGGATAGATGAGCGTTGAGTTGCAACTATTTTCTCAAGGATTTTGGAAATGAAAGGCAGATTGGAGATTGGACGTAGATTATTGAAGTTAGTGGGGTCAGTGCCAGTTTTTTTGTGCTGACTGCACCAAAGCTCTCTGCTGCGTACACATAATTTGTTTCCCTGACTGTGCTTTCTTCATCGATGTTCAGTCCCTCAGCTGTGTGCAGTTCCCCATTTCTTCTCTTGCTTTTATTGCATACTCCCGCAAAATGATTGGCTGTGCCACATGCATTGCAGTTATTGCTATAAGCCGGGCAGTGTTCCTTCCCCCACTCATGAGAGGTGCCATATATAGTACTTACATGAGTGGAGGCTCTCAGCTTGTGATCTGGGGTCAGCACTCGTTTTCTCTGCAGTGCTGGGTTGTCTTTTGAATGATTGTATTCCTACTGTATGTCGTTGACGTTATCAGACTGTGATCTCTCCTTCTCCATGGCTCTCAACGGCCAGTCACTCAGCTCAGCTGCACGGCATGTCTCTATAGCACTAGCTCATGTCAAATCCTTTTCCCTCAACAGCCGTCTGCGCGTGCTCTCATTTGCGATGCCAATAACAATCCTGTCCCTGATTAACTCGTCTCTTAAGGCTCCGTATTCACAGGTAGCAGCTTTTTCCCTGAGCCAAGTCACAAAACAGTCTATTGTCTCACCATCTTACTGTTTGCAGCAGCCGAAGCTGTAGCGCTCATAAATCACATTCTTTGCCAGTCTGAAGTACTGCTCCTGCGAGTTCAGGATGATAGGCACGTCCGCTCGCCCCGCATCACGTAGAGTCAAGTTGTGTTTGTTGACACGTCAACATTCCGCTCCCATAATACTCCTTAACGTTGCTGCCTGTACTTCTTCGGGCGTGCCCAGTAGCCCTGTCGCCAAAGCACAGTCCTCATATTCGGCTTAGAATATCTCCCAATTTGCATTCAAATCATCACTGAGCTTCATCGGAGTTGGCGGGGGTATGTTCGTGGCCACTTCTGACTTCTGACACCTTGTTCTGGGTTTAGGATGTAGAAATCATAAGACAGTACACACTAGCTTTCTTTACATCTGACTTTACTCTGTTAGCCAGGTCCACATAAGACAACAGCTACAGAGGTACAAAGCATGCTGGGATACTGTTGACATTCACCAACCCTACATAGAATTCATGCTATCTGCTACCGACGTGAACAGTAGCTACATGCTTTGACGTCTGTAAAGCCCAATTTACACTGCACGTGTAACGGCAGCGTAACTGCAGCGGAGCGAAAGCCACTGTGAAAGGCTTTCATTAAAGTCAATGAGTCTATTTACACCGCCCGCGTAACTGCAATGCAACTGCAGCGTTCCCAGAGTGGATCACGCGCGGCTTCACGAGAGATACGCGCTGGTTCTATTTCCAAGCCGTGTCGCGGCCAAAATGTGACAATCTCTAGAACTAGATCGAGCAGACAGGAAGTCAGGCACTAGAATAAAAGAGTTTCCGGTGGATTTTCAAAATACTTTTCTTGGAGCCAAATGGACAAAAAGGTCAGAATCTGCCCATCTCACCCAACACTTTCATATGGAAATTAAATCAACCACCAAGACACTTCACCTCGCATGCAAAGTTGTCCCCAAACAACAAAACAACCCAAAGTGACTCAAATCCTTCCTCTGCCATTCACACCTTTCTCCTCTCTGATCTCTGAGCCACATTGCCATCTAGTGGACAGTGAAGGTACACCTTCTGTATATTCTTTTTAATATACAAAAGTAAAGTTGTATGTTAAACTTAAACTGGTGATTTGGTAAGCTTATAGTCTATCTTGTTCTTTGCTAGCATGATTGCATTTTAATCCTGTCTAATCTTGTTTAGTTTGGTAGAAATATAATGACATGCATTACATCTCCCGTGGTAATAATTTGTCATGTTTGCTTAAACTATTGATTATAAATGTTTCGTCATGCCTTTTAAGCTAGAGTAATAATCTGTTCGGTTCATAGCGGCAAGAAAGAAATGTGACTCGTAAGTTTAATAAGGAAGTTAATAATTCAAACACCAGATTTAAAAGAATTAAAACTCGGTGAGCAAAGCATCACAGGAAACCCATCTGATGGGGTCATCAAATGTCTTTTTGATTTGCCACACCTCATGAATAATCACGAGCCCGAGAGAAAATCTCTGTTCATTCGGGAGTTTTGGTTCAGTTCTTCCTGCCCTTCGTCGGTCGTTTCCTGCCCTTCGTTCTGTTGCCTCTCGTTGTCTTCTAGTTACTATTGTCTGCTTTGTGCACGTTCACAATCTATGCTTATCTCTATATGGTAATTTTCAATGTCTTACAGTCAGTCAAGTTTTAGTCTAAAGAAAAAGCACACACTGCTTGTTTGAGAGTGTTTCATTCATTTTATTTGGAGTTAAATGTTTAAGCGATTGCATTGTGGCCAAATGAGATTTAATTAGCATTTAGTCTAAATAACCCGTCCGACACGTCTGCCGCTGGATTCAGAAGAGCCATCCAGCATCCAGTTGTTGTCACTCACGGACGACCCTTTTCCGGTATCTTTTGGCCAGCTCATCAGCCGAACCTCCGCTCCATACCAGTTCCCTTGTCGATGGGTCAAACCTTTCTTACCAGGCGCTGTGAACCCTGGAGCCAAACAGCAGTCTTCTGGACCTGGCTAGGAACCGGACAAAAATCTACACAAAGTAGGGCGCTTGGGTTTTCTTCCTGACTTTTGAGTTGGTGTCACTTAAATTAAAATATCCACTTTCAATCATAGCCATAACCAAAAATAGGGAATTACTTCAGAAAAGAGTTATATTTTCCTTTCCACTATAGCCCTGTTAGCCTATCAAACTAAATATCTGTGCCACTTCATTTCCCCTTGTTTCATATGCATATATTCCATCAGCCACAACTGACACTGTTTGTCTATTTATGCATTGTGTTTAATAAATGTATCGTTTAACCATAAGTCGTTGTCTATACTTTCATTTGAAGCAGATACATTAAATTACTGTTACGACCCAGGTCGTAGGGGAAAAGGGAAGCAACACACGCAACCAGGTGGAATTGGTGTGCTGATTTTTGCAGACTAAATTGAGTGGGGATTTTTTTTAATTAAGTGTTGGTTTTTATATTATCCGCCTTTTAACTCTTTGAGTGCCAGTCGTTTTCAAAACGGGAAGTGCCTTGTGCCATCATTTTTGCCTATTTTGAGTCATATTTCAAGACCCACAGAATATTTTGTACCATGTCTCTAAAAGCACAGAGTAGCTCAAATGAAAGAGGAGACCCGCTATTTCATCATGAAAAAAAATGTTTTAAATTATCTGGAGGAGAGTAGAGGCCACTTTCACCAAAATCACAATTTTTTTGTCCAGAATCCATCCGTTTTGCTCTCCAAACGCAATTGTCTCTACTTCCTACTTTGATCTCTGTGGCGTATACTGTCTTTTTATGTCCTGACTACAAATCCCAGAAGCCCCAAAATTACTCACAGGCTGCTGGAGACCATGATCAGTGACCTGCTGCAGAAAAAACACTTTAACGGCTTATTACACATCGATGGCACTCACGTGTCGGATTTTGAATGATGTCAAAAGCCATCAATGGCACTCAAAGAATTAAGTGAAAAGTAAATTTATGTAAAAAAAAAAAATCTACCCTTTTCTTGTCTACAGAATCATATGGTAGAGTGAATGTGGGTAGAGATCAACAACAGGGTAAATTACCCTTCCTGCAGGATCAGTATGTCCTCAACATGGATGACAAGGTCACCAGATACTGTACATCTAACCTTACTGCTGAGCTGTGCAAGATTGGCATAACAAGAGCTGTACTTGCATGGAATGCACACAGAATACCAGGTGAGTTACATTAAAAAAAATGTTTTCTTTATTTTAAAGTTGACAGTGAATGCAAACAGTTTTTAGATCACAAATTTTGTTATCCATGCTTTGCTTCACAGGCAAAGGAACACTCAATCGTTTGGCAGCAGGAGGATATCCAAAACAAAACTAGGTGATGAGTTGTTGCCACATGCAACCCAAGCAGCAGACACGTACCAGCAGGATGTTGGCTCTTCACTTACGAGAGTCTCTTGTTTTGGAACGGACCCCTTCTCAACTGAGGAGGACAAAATATCAGCAAAGCAACGTTTTGCTGAGGAGCAAGGAGCTGATATTTCAGTTTTATTAAACAATGTCGTAAACTATAACTTTGCACCTTTTCAGAATGCATTGCTGTACCTGATAAACACGAGGCAACAACATGCATGAACATGTCAAATAAAGTTGGTTCTGGATATACTGTATATTTTGTTTCTTTCCTTTAATTGCAACTTAAATCGAACACTTGCTACAGTAGCAATGTCAAACACTACACTATGTTTCCCACCTTGAGAACATATTTTTCTAAAGTGCAACATGAAATACTAAAAATATTCTGTATCCTCAACAGCTGTTGAACAAGTGTAAAATTCCAACTCACTCTCAACAAGATAGTTAGCCAGATACTGTAACTGAGGTAATCAGGCTTACAGTATATCTCAGAATGTGATACAATCACACTTCAAGGGTCAATCCATTATAATAACATCACCCAGTATGGAGACAAAGTTGTCAAGACTGGTCAGCCTGTGTGCCTTGACAGAGAACTCATCTGCACAGCATTTCAGACACTGGTCGGATGTCAGGATCCACTGATCAATGCCGGTTTTGCAGCCAACAAAGCTTTTGCAGCATACGGCAATCAGGAGTTCTTCCATTATTCCTGTTTGATGAAGAAAACAAAAAGGATAATACACATGCAAGATTAGAATTTGGCAAGGGACAGTTTCACTTTAACATGGAAAAGTGAGTTAATGCTTGATTCACTTGGACATTGAATTCGATCCTGCTTAAAGGTAGACTTTAACATAGATCAAACAGCAATACCAAATTTGTGTGTCAATGTTGTGTGATGTGTCTAATATGCTGGTTTGCGTCTGTGTGCTTAATCACTCTCACTTCAGCCTTCACCGCTGGCTAGCAGCAATGCGAAAAGGACAGCCAAGTGCGTAATTCTCTCCCTGCCAGTACACAGCCTCTCCACAACAAGTCCTATGTAGTGCCTCTACGCGGCGACACATGGTAAACACACGGTTCCTGGCTAAACTACAGGGATGGCGGATAGATGAGACTCATTAGCCTTGGCCGGCAGCTCGTCCAGGAGAAGAAAAACTCTGACTGTAACACCCAGTTTGGGGGCTAACCGTTAGTCACTCCAGGCGAAGCTCACTGGTCGTCCAGGTTGGGGGTTGAGCATAGGGCTAACAACCCTATTTGGTAAAAAAAATAGTTGTTACAGAAACCAGAAGCGATATCGATACTACCCATGAGGGAGCTGCTGTGGATACTAACCATGGGCCAAATCCACAGGGAAGCCCATAGGCCGACCGGATCCATTGTGGCCCCGAAGCAGCAAACATTGATAGGATGTCGGAATGCTAGGACGATGGCAGAAACATCCAGAGCATCACAGGTAGCAAGGGAAACGAGAGCATACTGCATTAAATCCTTAGAAAAAGTGAGATGGACAGAAATGGGCTCTACTGGACTACAGAGTGGTGAAACAATTGTCTATGTAGGAGACAAAAACCTGCACCAGCTAGTAGTAGCTCTGATGATTGATTCAGCAAGAAAAATAATGGAATGGACACCAGTCAGTAAGAAAATGATTAAAGCAAGGTTTTACTCAAAACATAAGAAGCTTACTGTCATGCAGACGTATGCACCAACAAATGATGCAGATGATGAGGAGAAGGATGAATTCTACAACCAGCTCCAAGATGCAAAAACAGGCAGTAATAGGCATGACATGATGATTGTGATGGGAGACCTCAATGCCAAAGTTGGATGAGACAATAGCAACAGAGGAGAAGTGATGGGTGTGCATGGCATTGGAACGATAAATGACAATGGTGAGAGGTTATGCGAACTGTGCAGCACCAATGGTTTTATAATAACCTTAACGATTTTCCAACATAAGGATATACACAAAGCCACTTAGAAGTCGCCTGATGGAAGGACATTAAACCAGATAGACCATGTCATTGGCTGCATGAGAACATCAGTGATGGACACTAGAGTAATGAAAGGGGCTGATGTGTATAGTTGGGGTGCCAGCGGTACAGGTAACCCATGGTACGGTCCGTACTTCGGTTTCTGTGCCACGGTTTCAGTTCACTTTCAGTACGTGTTTGGTGCATAAAGAGAACAACTTTTTTTTCCTGAAAGTATCTCTTTATTTTGCATGTCAGCAAAATCTGCATTTTACAGTATCACTGGCGTACTGAATAATATAACTTTACTTGAAAGTTAACAGTTACTAAACACAACATTCTCAAATGGTAAACAACTGCTTCTTATTCCTTGACTACTTGTATAGAAATGTAAACAAAAAATATGCCATTTAAAGCGCCTCTTTGCCTTAACTACTTGTATTCACTATACAGTAGTATCAAATATGTATAAAAAATTAGAAATGCAAACAAAAAACATTTTAAGTGCCTCTTTGCCTTAATAGTTGCAACACTGTTTTATTGAAGACTGACAAGATTGTCAATACTGTGTTTTTTTTTATTTGTCAAATGAATAAAAAGTATCTTCTTGAAAGAAGATTACACTTAAAGAAATTAAAGTATTTAGTTTTTGTTCTTAACCCATTTAGGACTGGGGCTGATTCTAAAAATGCCCTCTAAATGCTGATATAAGTTTTCAGTCTAAATTGACCCATACAAGTCTGTAACTCTGACAGTGTACAAATGGAACCAATTGAACCCCAATTGGTTCCATTTGTACACTGTCAGAGTTAAAGGGAAACATTTGAAATGAAATTTAAATGTTTGAGAAACAGTTAGGACAAGAACTCCAAAAGGGGTTGTTGTCCTAACTTAATATAACTTATATATATATAACTTAATATAAGTATTTATAGCCTGCAGGGGGCACCAAAAAAAAACTTGTGAGTAGGGCACCCAATTGGCCAGCAGCGGCCCTTAGGTAGGTTTAACATCTCTTGCTTCACAGTCAGTGCATGGTGGGCTGTGGTGCTTTTGTGGAAAGAGGTGACCACTTTCCTAAATTTCCCAAGGAGGCAGGACACCCCGTTGATTGTGTTGATAGTGTGAGCAAAGCATTGTTTCATTGACTGCATTCATAATATTTGCTGCGTTATCTGTGGAGACTGGTATGGTCGTATTTGGTTGCTCCAACTTCCACTCAGTCACCACGTTTATCAATTCCTCTGCCAAGTGTGCACTTGTGTGCTTTTCATACAGGTGCTGAGTCTGCAGTACTGTGCTCTTCATCTGCCAATCCGACATGCAGTATAACGGACTGTGACCGTCACCGGAACTCTCTGTTGCTCGAGAGGTCCAACTATCCATGGTCAAAACAAGGCTTTGTGTTTGAACCAAATCATTTCGGCATGTGCGCTTTGTTGTAGAGATTGGGAATTATAACAATGCTGAAATATGTACGGCAGGGCATAACATAACATGGGTGGAGTGTCTTCATTAAGTGGCGAAACCCCACATCTTCAGCCACAGAAAATGACTACAAATCTTTAGCCATAAATGCGCCCACTGCATGTTATTTTCCTGTGTTTATCTGAAGAGGCAACAGTAGGTCAGTTCAAAAACAGTTTGGATAGACAGTTTCGTTGGTTTTACCTTTTCAAGTTGCTCCACTGTCCTGTGTTCGGGAAGCGTTATATCAGGATGCTCACACTGGAGATGCTTGGTCATATTGCTCGTGTTTCCTTTTAAGTATGGGACATGTTTCAGGCAACGTTTGCAGACAGTAAAATTTCTGTCAACAGTTTTAACTCCCTCATTGTATTCAACAGCGAAACCGAAATTAGCCCACACCGGAGATTTGAATGAAGCCTGTGTTTCCTCAAACTTTTGTCTCTCAGCTCCTCTGCTGGTGCTCTCCATGCCTCTCTGTTTTCTTTTTTTGCTTCTGTGTGTGAGCTGCACTTTGAACTCGCCTCCAGTGTGAGAGGGGCTGTGTTGGCACCACAGTGATTGGACATTAACTCGTGGGGAGGGCCTTTCACCTGTCTTGACAGGCAGGCACACACATCTACAGTGACCTGTGAAGCATCAGTGCAAAATAAATAACAAATCCGAAAACCCGTGGTCCATAAGGGTGTATTGTTCTATGCCGAGCGGACTGAACAGTTCAATATTTTACAGAGGACCTTTGCATCCCTAGTATATAGTGATCTTAAATTGTTGTGGAAATATTCTATCAGGATGTTTAATTTCCACAGGGTTCTTTAACTATACAAGAGTCCGGTGAATAAACTTCACTGATTCAGTTGCCCAAAAGAGTTGCTCTTTTATTATTTGTCTCTGACCTGTCTCTGCCCAAAAGAGTTGCTGAACTGAATCAGTGAAGTTTATTCACCGGACCCTTGTGTAGTTAAAGAACCCTGTGGAAATTAAACATCCTGATAGAATATTTCCACAACAATTTTGGTGTCAGAAGTTTGGGATCGTTGGAGGGTCCGTCCGGACTCCCGGGTCATTGAGGGGATGATCCTTTGAACCTGGGTTGACGAACCCGTTCTCGCCTCACAAAAATCCAAGGAGGAGGACCCGACGTCCTGGGGCCTGTGGCTGACTTCGCAACGATCTGCACAAGGACGACACCCGGTGAGAAGTTGAATTTCCATTTATTATCATCACTCTCTGATTCTGAGGTCCAGTATTGTTGCTCCTAAGAAAGAGTTTAATTGTGGGACTAATTTTAAATACAAAATAGAATTACCTCTGTTTTTAAATTACTGAAGAGTAGAATTACTTCTGTTTAAAATTATTGTAAAATACCGAGTCTCAGATCTTGTAGACGTCAAGGGACTGTCCGAGGTCTGGGATATTCGAAGACAGTCCAAAGACTGTAAAATACTGAGTCTGAGATCTTGTAGACGGTCGAGGGACTGTTGTAGGTCTGGGATATTCGAAGACAGTCAGGGACTGTATAATATACCGAGTCTGGGACTCAAAGACAGTCAGGGACTGTAACAGCAAAATAAGACCAGGTTTTGAGGTCTGTGAATTTTGTGGTAAAAGTGTGAGTTTTGAGCCAGGGGCCAAAAACAAGACCACTGTTTTCTGTCAAGGACAGACTGAGTCAGGGCCTCGGGAAAAGGAAGCTGTAGCATTAAGATACGAGCTCTGGGAAAGTAAAAAAAAAAAAAAAAAAAAGGTACCAGCAGGGCCTACTGTGGATGCCATGAACAAAAAATATGGTGATGACAGTGTACAATTTCTTCAATGTTGGTGTGATAAATTTGGATTTCCGCAATAGGTTCACTTAGCAAAAATCAGTTGACTAAGCTTAGAGAAAACTTGACAAAAGAAAAAGAAAAAATGTTACAAAAAGATATGATGAAGTCTGAAGAGCTTATAGAAATACAAAAACATGAAGAGTGTCTAAAAACATGGGAAAAAGAGCATGAGAGAAGGGAAATAAGGCAGATGAAAAAGCAGATAATTGCATTGAATATAACTATTGAAGAAACTGCTGTTAAACCTAAGAACAATAAATCCTCTTTGTATCCTTCCCTCCCAGGCTGCAGCGTGTCTCGATTTGACGACGACACTCCTCCTCCCTACGCTCCAAACTACGTGGGTAAAAACAACAGACAGCAGGCTTCTGCTTACCAGTCTAGGACCGCTGTCAACCTGACTCCCTCCCCTGGCCCCTCCAGCACCAGATCAGGCTGTGAATATGGACCATCGTTTGGCCCTCCTATCACATCCAAAGTGAAACTGCCATCTCCTGAGGAACCAGAAAACTACATGGCAGACCAAGAAGTGATTCAGCTACCCATGGTCCAAGTAGCGGGGCCCCAAGGCGCACCTGTGCTGGTCTTCCGTCCATGGACACTGCAAGATATGAAGGAGGCCACAGCCTACCTCCCACCAATCACACAGGGAGGCCAAAAGTTTGCCAGCCAGCTGATGATATTCTGCCAGCAATTCATGCCAACGTCCAGAGAACTGCACAAACTTCTGATGACCCATCTGGGCCCTGGAAACCTTTCCGCCATTGCTGATCCATTCATCCAGAGGGGAGACACACCTGACCTCAGACCCGGATCCCCTGTATGGGCCGACGTAGCAAACGGGCCCTATGTGAACGTTCTGGACGAAGTGAAGGAGGCGCTGATAACTAAATTTCCTGTCAAGTGCAATATGGACAAAATTACGCCATGTAAACAACGCCCTGATTAATCAGTGAAGGAGTTTTTCCATCGACTAGAGGAAACCTTCATTGAACACTCCGGCATGGAAAAGCCTGGGGATGCAGGTACCACCCGCAGACTCTGTGAGTCTCATCTGAGCTCCATCTTCATGCAGAATCTCCTCCCTCCTCTTAGGAAAAGAGTCCAGGCATCCTGTATTGAGTGGGATGAAGCCCGCCTAACTGAGCTTATCAGGCATGCCGTCCACGCCCAGTCTGAGCGTACGAGGGACAGACAGCATAAAGACGATACCACCCACAAAGCTCAGTTGGCTCGTCTCAATTCGTCGACAGCATGCACTGCCAGAGACGGAAGCCAAATACACTCTGGCAGAGGCTGCAGGATGGAAAGAGGCCGCCGTTCATGGCAAAGCCAAAGCAGAGGCCCTCCCCAGCCACATCAGGATGAAGCCAATGTTTGTTTTAATTGTGGCCTTGAAGGACACTGGGCAAAAGACTGCCCCCACCCCCACCCTTATCGTCAACGGGGAAAGGGCAGAGGTCGTGGCCGCACCCAGTGGAGAGGTCCGCCATAGAGTCAAGGTCCCCAATTCAAATCTGATCGACCAGAAGAGGAGGTTAGATGGGAGGAGGCGTCCAACGTCATATCGGGACCCGCCAGAGAAACAGCCACCTCTGCTATAAAGGGAAGTAAAAGCACACATACACTCACATGTGCACCGCTTACACCGCAGCAAAAACAACACCTAGCAGAAACAACACTACACTTAGCCAATGCTATCTCTGTGTTAGAAAAACTTTCAACAACTCCTGTTGTTAGCACTTATGCTCACTACTCTGAAGATTCTTGTGACAGTCTACCTTAGATTTCTTTAACTGTGCTATGGAAAGAGATTACCTTTCTTGTTGATTCAGGGGCATGGAGGTCAGTACTCAAAACAAGTGAAATGCCTAATGTCAGACTTAGTGGTCGTTATATCCATTCCATTGGTGCATGTGGAAGGAAAAGATTACTGTTCCGTTATCATGCTCCCATGATAACCCGCCGACTGTGTTTAAACACTCCTTTCTTGTCTCTCCCTATTGCCCCATCAATCTGCTGGGACAAGACCTGATGCTCTCTCTGGGCATCAACCTGATGTCGACACCAGATGGCGTTAAAGCCACACGAGGAACCTCGTCGAACGATGAGGGAGAAGCCTGCTCTCTGGTGAAGTATTGCCCTTCAACACCATTCTATGTATACCAATGGAAAATTCCTATTGCTTCTCCATTTTTGGCACAAGCACATGCAAGAGTGGAGCCTGCCGCTGATGTTATGTCAGAGGAGGCTCTTCATTGTACTGCTCATGTATCTCAGGGACCTGATGATACCTTTGAAAAAATATTTTTCTCTGATTTGAATGATACCTTGATGACAAGTACCGTGTTTTGGAACACGTGGCGCAGCGATGTTTCTGTGACTTTGACTCCTGAATAATCTGAAGTGTTTTTAATTGAAATCTCACACCCACACATCTCACTGTCAAAGGCTGAAGGTGACCAGTGGAGAGACCTGGGTCCCTGGGTTAAAGACTATGAGGGCCTTACTGACTGGACTGCCACTGCTGACCCTCAGGTGATGTATTCATCCAGGGGACAGGTGTTTAAGACTCCTGGGATGTTTCCCAGTGTTACGATCAGTTTACGTTTTTGACACCGTGACCAGTGACTCACAAGATAACATGTCTCTACTCTCAGCCACTGACACTGACGATTCCCTACAGACTGTATCGCAGACTCTCTGGGCATCAAGCATATACGATGTGGGTCTTATTAAAGGTGCAGAACCAGTCGAGATTAAACCCAAGTCGTCATACAGGCCCAAACGACACCAGTATCCCCTCAAGCCCGACGCAATTGAGGGTATTAAGCCTGTGTTTCAGTCACTTCTGAAAGTGTCATTGTTCCGTGTAATGACTCTCCTGTTTGTACGCTGATTCTCCCCGTACAAAAGGTCAGAGATCCGCCAGCAAAACCTGAGATTTCTGCAGGACTTAAAGGCAGTGAACGCCGCCGTTCATGCGTGTGCCAATCACGTACCAAATCCTTATACCATTCTTTCGCAAATCCCAGCTGATGCGCAATGGTTTTCTGTTGTTGACCTTTCAAACGCATTTTTCAGTGTGCCCGTCCATCCAAATTCCCAGTTCTGGCTCGCAATCCAATTTGATAGGAAAGGCTATAAATTCACTCGTTTATGCCAAGGCTACACTGAAAGTCTAACCATCTACAATGAGGCATAAACAGAGTGGGTTTTGCGTTCTGCTCTGAAAATGATGTTTTGCTGTCAAAACCCCTCCCTTCACATAACTCGGCGCAGGCTGCTGAGTTGATTGCACTCACTGCCGCCTGTGAGCTGGCCAGAGGTAAGTCTGTCACTGACTGTCTGTTTACTGACTCCAGATATGCCTTCGCTGTGGTCCATGATTTTGGCAAACTTTGGTCAAGTCAAGTCAACTTTATTTGTATAGCCCAATATCACAAATTATGAATTTGCCTCATTGGGCTTTACAATCTGTACAGGATATGACACCCTCTGTCCTTTACAAATGACCCTCGCATCGACTAAGGAAAAACTCCCCAAAAAAAAACCTTTTAACAGGGAAAAAGAAACGGAAGAAACCTCAGGAAGAGCAACAGAGGAGGGATCCCTCTTCCAGGATGGACAGACGTGCAATAGATGCCATGTGTACAGAATAACAACAATGAAAACACATTAACACTAACATACAAAATTGTATGTTTGGGAGCACAGAGGCTTCCTCAAGTCTGATGGTAAGCCTGTTCTTAATCATGTGTTGGTTGCTGACCTCTTTCAGGCTATTCTGTTGCCATCTGCTGTTTCTGTTTGCAAGTGTGCTGCTCACACAGGCTTGCCCGATGCTGTTTCAAAAGGTAATGCGGCTGCTAAAGCTGCTGCCCGTCCAGCATTACCATTAGTCCTAACGTACATGAGAATGAGAACAGGAATGTAATAATCTCAGTCCTTATGAAGTCCTGTTCACAACCCTGCCCTCTGTGGGGGTGCACAGACCAAAGGATCTATTACCAACAACTACACTTTGTGAAGATGCTATGCTAACCTACTGTTCTAACCTCTCAAAATCTCTCTCTCAAATAAGACAACAAGTGGCCGTGGCGCTCCCTGACCAAGCCAAAGGCCCACTGCATCAGCTCCAACCAGGGAACTACGTGGTCATGAAAGACTTCAGGAGGAAAAGTTGGAAACACAGGCGCTGGCAAGGCCCGTTCCAGATTCTCCTTACAACGCACACAGCCATGAAGGTTGCAGAGAGAGCAACGTGGATCCACGCGTCCCAGTGCAAAAAGGTGCCAGCTCCAGTTGACCCACCACCAGGGGATCCACAAGATCAGGAGGAGGTAAAGCGTTCCCATGCTACATGTGGTGTGCCAAACCACCATCCAACGTAGTAGACCCCAGGCAGCAGATGACGACGAGGGATAATGATTACAATCGCCTCTGAGCTATTCTCGTACTGAGGTACACCAGCGTCTGACAGACGCACCACAAATCATTGTACACGCCAAACCCGGTGCACTGCAAGCTGAAGAAACACAGACAATATTCCCACATCTCACACCCATACCACACACACGCACACCCTACTCTGACATGCCACTCACTGACTGAACAGAAGGTGAAAGTAAATGTCATGTTCCAACAAAGCAAGATGACGCTAGAACAGCAAACAAGAAACTAAGAGGATCCTGAAAACAGCGGAAACAACACATTAGACTTTTGGGTTTTAATTATTGGTTTGCTTATCACTACTGCTCTCCTGTCGCTAGTCTTTATTATTTTGCTCATTAATAGTGTAGAGAAAAATTAAGCAGGAAAATTGGCATATACTGATTTAAACCTCATCATTTGCCATGTAAAGGGTTAACAAGATTATTAGAGCTGAAAATTTTGGTCAGTGTGCCGTGGGAACTTTGTGGCCTTGGGATGCAGGTGGCTTCCTGGGTGGAAGGCCAAGGGTTAAGGCTGGAATATACTTCTCCGTCTGCGTAATCCGTCATCCGACTCCGTAGCTATGGAGACCCCTCGAGCCCTCGCACTTCTCCGTCATGATGCGTGTTGTGCAGCCCTGCCGTGAAATGCACCCCCTCGGAAAGTGAAGCAATTCGCCTTAATATCGCTGATAAAAGCAGGAGAAAATACTATTTTATGATTTAATTATTTGTGAGGGAGATAGAAGAGAACAACATTGATTGCTTTCAGTCTTTAAAACTCCTCTTCCTCTTTCTTTTCAACACAAAATCGGATAATAGCGAACGCAAACCAACAACTTTCGGTATGTTCTGTGTAAATTTACCCTAGCCATAATTACTGAATGAATTAAATAGATTTTTTGAGCAGGTTGAATGTGTTTGGTTTGCCTTTCACAAGGATAATCGATACTTTAGTTCCTGTCCTGTCCGCACTGCTGCAGAGGATACCTGTCTGTCTGTTTCTGTGTAGGGAGAGGGGCTGCATTTCACAGCAGGGTGCAGCTAGAGGACCAATCACAGCCCCTGTCGTCTCCGTCTTCCCTTGATGGATTGACGGACAGTTAAAAAAAAAATTCCTGCGCCCAGAGACGACGGAGAGGCTCTCCGTCAGTCTCTCCGGCGACGCAGAGGGCTCTCCGTCTCTACGTACGGCACTTTACGGAGTACTATATATTGGCCTTTACACAACCTTGCAGTGGGCAGAGTGCCCAGAAGGTGGTACTACTGCCCAGGGGGCACGTGCAACTGTCATGTGCAACTGACACGTGCAAAAAGTTGAAAAAATAGAAAAGTGTTCATATGATAAATCATATCATCATTTGATTGGATCAAAAGAAGGTTACATGAGGACAGTGGGTGTATTCAGGCAGGTATATAATGAGATGTAAAAAAGGGCATAATTCAGTCGCCTCCCCTTCTTTGTATTGTATTTTACAATAAATGCTATTTTTTGTTTCTGAAGATGCAGCAGGCTCTCTCCTTTTTTGCTTCCTGAATCTTTTCTTTTTATCAACCATTGCCAGTTGCTCAGGTGAACTCCATACAAACTGGCTGGTTGTTGTTGAAGAGTTTAAAGAAGCTGAGATTTTGGCAGGAGAAGCACTTATCAAAGTATTAGCTGCACTCCTTTTCCACTCATCTAAACAACTTTCTTCGACATTGTGGCATCATTTATTACAGCGACATAACTGTATGTCCATGTTATGTCCCTGTAATAAATGATCTGGTCCTGTTGAAAAATAAAGAAATGTAACATTATGTGATGGCCATGTGAAAAAATAATTTTTAATTTTTTAATATGCATTTGGGTTATTATGTGTTTGGTTCGTCAAGGAGGAATAATATGGATATTTGTTGATCAACTACTATTAAAAAAACTGACATCTAACAACACACAGATAGGAAATTTTAGTATGAAAATTGACAACCTCACACAAAAAAGTAGTAAAAAGAAACAAGATGTGTTAAATGTTAGGTTTAAATGTTAAGTGTTAACATTTAACACTTAACATTTAAGTGTGTTAAGCATAGTGCATAAATAGTTAGAAGATAAAGAAATTGTTTGAAGTTAAAGGAAATAGTTTTTAGGGAAGTAGTGGTTTAAGCCTTTGAAGCTGATGCCGCCAGGACAAGTACCGTCTGAATTATAGTCACCAGTGCCCTCTCCGGTGGTGATTTCAGTTGCGGGGAAAAGGTCCGTATCGCACGATAAAAAGGATCCAAAAACAGTAGGATACTGTTGACAGCTGTGATAAACCTAGGAAAAATAGATTAGAGTATAGAGAGTAGAGATTAAAAATAACAGGCCTTGTAAATATGTATAAATAAGATAAGAGGGTGAGAAGAGAGTAGAGAGTAATAGAGAAATAAATTAGCTGTTTTAAAGTGTAAATAGATAAATGTGAAATTAATGTTGCATGTAAATATGAAATCAGCTCATAACTAAATAGCAAGTAAAATATTATCATGAACAGTGAGTAAATGAATATTATTATAAGTAATAAAGTAAAGGAATATCATTCTAAATAATAAAGTAAATGAATATTGCTCTAAGTAATAAATAAATTATATGCATATACATGGTATACTGTAAATTATACATGTCAAACAGAATGTGGGCCGCTAAGAGGCAGTGAGGCCGTATGAGCGGTTCCTTCTCCTCTCCTCTCACTGTCTGAAGATTCTCACACACACACAAACCCACGCACATGCACACACACACACACACACACACACACACACACACACAGTGCAGCTAGGATCAGCTGGTCTGAGTGGCAGAGACGACAGTGCGTTAAATCTGTCAGTGCATTTGTAAGTGTGAAGCTAATATAAGTTATTGTTACAACTATTAAATAAGCATCAACATGGTGAAATGATTACAATAAATCATCGTTTTGATCTGCCCTGTTTAGGAACACTGCTGCCTGTCAAGGTATCAGTAATGTAAAATGGTGCATTACATAGTCATTTCATATATACAGGAAGTAACGCGAGATTTCACGTGAAACTGACGAGAGTTCAGACATGTAAGTGATGTGAGTTGCAAATAAACCACAAGTTGGATTCAGTAAGCTGTGTCGGCCAACAGTTTATTTGACACTGCCTTCCTCCATTGTACAGCTCTGGCTCTGACAAGTATCAGTTTTTACTCAGAACTTCCTGTGTTAATTTAAAAAAAAAAAGCCCCCGGTGTTTGTCAGTTTATAGAATCCCGTTTGTTAAGGCTTTTATTTTGACATAATAAAAGTATAAGAATAAAATCCCCAGTGTAGTATGGCTGGCTTGATGTGGTATGACAAGGTGCAGACTGCAGAGCTGTCATTGATGTTTTATCTATGTTAACACTGTTCAAGATACTTATTGATGTGACTGTAAAATTGATCAGTTGTCTCCTCCTCTACCAATATTGCATGGCATAATAGGAGGAAGAACTAATACTGACTGATGTCTGAGTTCAACCATTAGTCTTTATAGATTTTGCTGACATTTTATTTGTGAGATATAATGAGTTTATAGAGTGATCTTGCTGTTTTTCAACATTACAGTTGTGAAGTAGAAACATTTGGCCTAGTCATATCAAAGGCATATGACCGAACTTCTATATTACACCTTAGTTATAAAATAATATTTTCCTGTTCATAATATTGCTCCTTTGTCGTGTGATTGTGTCTCTTGTTGTTGCTACAGCGTAGTTTTTAGGTTGAGACCAATAAAGTAATTCTATTTTATTTTATTTTATTTAATTTTATTTTATTTTTTTCTCTAGTAATGAAATAAACAGGAGAAGGACGGGATAGCTAAAGCAGGGGCAGTGGTAAATAAATAAATTAAAAAGTAAAATAGAGCTATAGCTGCTGGGGACAGCCATTAACAAAAAGGAAAACAAATGGGTATAAATAACAGTAAACAATCTGAAGGCCTAACACCAGTACAGTAGTGATGTTAAAGCATCCAACTCAAAAAGGAAAATTTACAATGCATGAGCAAATGGAATAAAATCACATCTGGACGGAGCAAATGGCCTATAAAAGGAAGCTTTGATCCACATTATTGTGACAGAGTAGAGGAAGAGCTACGTAAAAATGACAAAAGAAATGAAGAGAAGCACTTGAAGAAAAAACTGAACAATGCGGAGCAGAGGGAAATTCTGCAGTATTTCAAACTAGAAGGATGTTCTCCTCCACATAAGCAGATGATTGTGGGTCACGACATGGCATTATGCCCTCCCCCCCATGCCCCAGGCCATAGTGAATATGCATCACAAGTGGAAGACACAGCTGTTGAAGGAAAAGTGACAGGAAGAGTAACAATAGAAATAAATGAGAACTTAAAAGAAGAAAAGAAAAGACCAACTGAAGAAAGACTAAGAGGAAAAAATAAAGAAATTAATAAAGCCACTTCAAGGGAATGTAACAGCAGGCTTAAAAAGCATATTTCAGATCTGGGAGCTTCAGTCAGTAACGGCCTTGGAGAACCACTGTTACACTCAGGGTGGGAGAGAGCAGGGGGAGAACAACAAGACTCACACAGCGAAAGTGAAAGTGAGATGAGTGAAGTGGATTAAAGATCAGCAAATACTCACACTACAAGTGCATGCACAATAGCATCAAATAAGGAAATACAACAGAGATTACGAAGGGAATTGATGCAAAGAGAAGAGGAGGAGTGGAGAAAATTAAGGGAGAAAAGAGACACATACTATGCAAAAGGCAAGAGATATTCTTGATGAATGAATGTGAATACACAACACCAATACAAGGAAGAGGTAGCAGAAGTGATGCAGTGGATGAGGAACAAATGTGCAGATCAATTGAAAGTGCAGTTGAATTAACAAGAAAAGACAGAAGCCACCGACAGTGCATATGAAGCTGAATGGCAACAACAGAGGGCACAGCCCAATAGACAGGATGAGGCTTCATATCAGAGCTTGATGCCATCAGGAAGCAATACAAGAAGAGCAGAAAGCAGAGGGAAGAGAGATGCTATCACTCAGATGAAGAAGTGAAACACACAAAGAAACTAATTGATTTGGATTTGGACATCAAAGGAACACATCGACGACCTAAAGATCTGGTTTTACGATCCAGGAGCATTTCAAACTATCATAACCAAGGTGCACAAACGGAAAGAGAAGCTGAGACGAGTGATGAAGAAACTCAGCTTCATGAAATTTCAATCTGAGACATTGAAGGAAAGAGACAATCCAACTCAGTTCCTTCATGAGTTCCAACGAAAATGGAAGGATGAAACAGGAAGTGCATGGAATGCAAACGAATCATCTAAAGCCCTGTTTATGGTGTACGTCAAAAATGCCATGCCCAAGGAGGTACAGAAGGAACTGAATGATGTGGTGGGACTGATGAAGTTGGATTGGCCTGTGTTTGTGGAACACAGTACATTATGTGGAAGCTGAGAGAGCTGAAAAACAAGCTTAAGAAGAACAGAATAAAATGCTAGTTGGCAAGCTGACACAGCTGCAAGTAGGAGAACTGCTCAAACAAAAGAAGGAACAAGAAAAGGCTAAGCATCAGGCCTCAGTAACTGTGCCTACACCAGAACCCAAGCCTGAGACAAAAACTGAAGAAAATGCTGAAATAGCAATAACACAAGCTCCAGTGTTTACAGCCACAGCAGTTCAACCAAAGACATAGCAACAACAGCCAATGGGACCTCAGCCAACTTATGCACCTATGCGGACAGATGTTCAGACAGCGACACAGCAGGTTCCGCCCATACATGTCCAACTCAATCAGGGAGGAGGTTTTGGCTATCCTCCTGCAGGAAGAGACAGAACAAATCAGAACCTGAATATGAGACCGCCTCCAAGAGGAAGGTAGAGACAAGGATCCTCATAACAGGCCATTTGAGAGACAGCAGCCACAGAACGGCCCACCCATCACACAGACTCAACAGCCATTTCAATGCTGGGGGTGTGGAGAGCCAGGTCACATGCAAAGAGACTGCCCAACCAATCCATTAACAGGGAACACAAACCCTGGCCCATGGATGGGACCAGCAACAGAGTGGCAATAGGGAGGCCCAGAGGAACCTGAGGGGAAAACAGTAGCGCCAATCATTACATTACAACCAAGCAGTGAACCTACCATAAAAGTTACTTACAAAACCGTCAGCATCGATTTATGGTCGATACCGGCGCTACGTTCTCATCTATAGGAAACGACGGAGGACGGGGCCGGACTTCCCCTCTCTACGGACAATTGGTTTCTCTGGGAAAAGCCAAGTTATACCCCTGACTGAACTGGTTCCACTGAAGATTGCAGAACAAACAGTCTATGCACCTCTGTTGTATTCAGCATAAACACCAATCAATTTGCTAGGAAGAGACATTTTATGCCTCCTTCATGCAAAATAATGTGTACACCAGATGGAATCTATTTTGAAACAGCTGAAGATAATGGTTCACATGACAATGTTATGATGGCAGTACGAACTGTCATGGCGACAACTCAGCTGATTATGCCATCAAGACAAGAAGCCCAAGTATACTAGCTTAAAATAACAACGCCTAACTCGTTCTTACATCAAGAATGGGAGACACGGAGGCCATTAATCACACAGCAATATGATAAAACAAGAGAACCAACTCTGCCTCTCCACTGCACACTACTGTATGATAAAAACCAAAGTCAAGAAGACTATGACAACTGCTGGAATGAACTAATCAACCAAAAAACAACAGCAGTCCAGTGTGATGACATCATACTTGGACCCCAAGGAGCAGCAGTAGCAGCAAAACTTCCTGAAGATGCGCAAATGTGGTTTCAAGTTCTAGATTCAGTACCTCACATTACTCTGTTGATAGCTGATGGATATGAATCCCATGATCTTAGACCAATGATGAGAAAAGCACAACAAATTAAAGAATGGATCCCCACAGACTCACAGACAAATCACTTTGTCACCAGATGGATAATTCCTTAGAATACATTCAAGCAACAAGCAGATGAAGTTGTAGCAGAAAAAAGTAATATTCCCTCAAATCATCAGAAAACAAATGTCATTGTCAGAAGAACATAAGGCTTTGTTGGAGCAATTTCCTCCAGGTGTGTGGTCAACACATAAAACAGATGTAGGGCTAGTAAAATCTGCCACTCCATTACAATTTCAAGTAAAACCAGGAATAAGACTGCCCTATCACAGAAGCAGTTGATGGAATTAAACCTACCTTACAGGGACTGCTAGATGCTGGAGTACCAATTTTTCCAATAAGGAAAACTAGCTCAACAGACTATAGATTAGTGCATGATTTGAAAGCTATTAATTCCATAGTCACAGAGGAGGTGCCTGTTGTGCCTGATCCACACACAATGCTGTCAAACATCCCACAAGATACAAAGTGGTATACAGTGATAGACGTGTGCTCAGCATTCTTCAGTGTGCCTGTTCATCCTAATTCACAATATTTGTTTGCCTTTACATACCAGGGAGAGCAATATACATATACACGCCTCCCACAAGGCTTCGTGCATTCTCCTTCAATATTTAATCAAGTTCTGGCTGAAGATCTCAATCTACTAGATATTCAGTCAACCACATTAACATATGTGGATGACATCTTGATTTGTTCCAAAAGCAAAGAGCAATGTGAAAAAGACTCAATAGTAGTCCTCACAGCTTTGGCAAATGGAGGACATAAAGTCAGTAAAGATGAATTGCAATTCTGTCAGAAGACAGTTGACTATTTAGGCCGACAGCTGAGTGGAGATAAAAGGCATATTGCCTCCTCACAATTAGAGGCAATCCGGAAGGCCCCTAAACCGCAGACGATGGACCACATGCTTTCTTTTCTGGGAATGGCTGGTTTACAGCAGACCCTGGATCTGTGACTATGCTCTAAAAGGGCTCCACTTAGAGCCATGAAACGTGCAGCAGGACAAACTCACAGGTCTGCTTTGATTAAATGGACCAGTGAGGCAGACAAAGTTTTTTTCCTCCTAAAAAGTGATATGCAAACTGCCCCAGCATTAGCTAACCCAGACTACAGCAAACCATTTCACTTGTATGTAGTTGAGAGACAAGGCTATGCTTGTGCAGTACTGATGCAAGATTCACCTACAGGGAAACAACCTATAGCATATTACAGCACTAAGTTAGATAGTGTGGAGGAGGGGCTGCCACCCTGCTATCAAGGACTGGCTGCTGCCGCTTTTGCCTACAAAAAAGTGTCTGTAATAACAATGGGACACCCAGTAATCTTGTACACGTCCCATCAGCTACATGCTATGCTCACAAGCCCACGGTTTGTGGTTACACAAGCTAGGCTAACTGGCTATGCGATTTTGCTAACACAGTCAGACTTAACAATACAACGATGCACCACAATCAATCCAGCTACAAGAATGGTGCTGCCCACAGAAGGCTCACCACATGACTGTCTCACTGAAACAGAAAATTTCATGAGAGTTCGCAACAAACTCTACAATCAGCCAATTTCATCTGATCTCACATTTTTTGTGGACAGTTCATGTACACGAGGTGAGACAGGTACTGTATCAAAGCAGGCTATGGTATAGTCCAATTAAACCCAGACAACACCTTTACTAAAATTCAGTCAGTAAGCCTTGAACAACCATGCTCTGCACAACTAGCAGAAATTAACGCTTTAACAGCTACATGTAAATTGGCAGCAGGAAAAAGAGCAACCATCTACACAGACAGCAGCTATGCATATGGTGTCTGCCACATCAATGCTAGTATTTGGAAACAAAGGGGATTTACACACGCTGATGGTACACCAGTAACTCACGGGCAAGCTGTATCAGAATTAATCCAGGCTATGCAACTTCCAAAAGAGTTAAGCCATAGTCAAACGTGCAGCACGTCAGATTAACAAATCTCTGACTGCAGCATGCCACAGAGATTGTCTTTCCAGGTCCAGATGATGCTGTCGCTGAGCTTCGGGTGTTCAAGATGCTGACTGACCGCCTACGCCAGGAAGGGATTGGTATTCTCTGGTAATAAAGGAATTCATCTTCTGAAACTGAGACAAGTTTCCTCTGACTCTGACTAACAGACTGCTTTTTTTGTTTTCCGGCTAACCCTTTTTGGTTTAGCAAGGGGGGAGGACATACTTTTTAATTTAATCGAGCACCAGCTATACTAAACAGCACAACAGTGAACCCTCTAACTAAGTGTGCATTGACAATGATCACACTAGCAACTAACAAAGATGCTGTATGTACACAGTGGCTGTATGTAAAAGCTGACATATATGACTATGCTCTCATAACCAAAGTTACTTCCACTCTAACCTTAGGGAAAAAGAATGAGGTAAATATGCCCATGTTTTAGTTTCTATATTACCCATTATAACTGTCATATCTCCATTATAGACTGACAGAATGGCAGAGCCATGCTTACCAGCTGACATGGACCCAACACCCGACAGCAGTACTAAATGGATCAGACTTCATGCACAAGACCGGGCCAGACACCACATACAGGTCGACAGAAAGACATCAGCTAGTGGAACAGCCATGGGAAGCAGCTAGTGCTTCATACATACACCATAGAGAACCAGACGGGGAAGGGAGACTGCTACTACAGTTAGGACGACAAGTTCTGCCTCTTCAGGTATCTGCGGAACCAGGACCCTCCACCCAGGTCTTGAAACCAGATCCAGATCCAACCTGTCATCCATCGAGAGGTCCAGTCCATCCGATGCTGTACCACTGGCCAGCTGTTCCAGTTCAACTACCAGACGAGGCCATCGCTCCAAGTGCTCCTGAATTCAGTCCAATAAGCGCAGACCATCCAGAAGAATGTGGAGAGATGCCAGAGGAAGCAGGAGTCAAGTGACCTCAACGACTCCATGACCGACGACCAACCAGTCCCTCTGATCTTGTCCAAGAGGATCAGGACAAGCTGGACTGCCATCTCACACAGCCTCTGGGCAGCTATGTGAGATGTCCAGACATTGTGTCTGACATAGTGGCTATACCAAGGAGATATTATTCTGGTTTGCTAAAAGAGCTGACGTCCAGAGGCCCCAAGGTGATCGAGAACATCAGGAGAAGAGAGTATGCGAGGAGTCAGAACGAGGAGAAGGCTAAAGAGACTATACAAAGCCAAGAGAGGAGCTCTCATGCCCCAGAGAAATTAATGCCTCAATACAGTCATGGTGTACATTGTGGTTTTACAAAGATCCAGGCGGTTGTAAACATCAAAGGGGTGTTGGGCGTTTACACATAAATTAGGAGTAATATGAAGAGTAAATTTTATAAGGAATAATCCTATGATGTTGTGAAGGTACTGTGCAGCATTTTCCAGAATGCATTCGTTGCTAAGGGCCAGTATTCAATGGGAATACATTAGTGTTAGTTCCTTAAGTAGGGTTCTTGCATTACTAAGTCAAAATTGATATTTTATTAGACATCAACAAAATATTTTCAAAATCTAGAATTGAAAACAACTTTAATTTTGTAACATTCATGACCAGAATAAGCAGATTTTGCCAACTGGCACACAGACGTGCAGTAGATATCTGAATATGGTGTTTTCCTATTGGCATTAAATCACCATTTGGAAAGTTAATACTTACAGCAACAGCTAATTTACAATGGGTTAATTCAACATATATTAAGACTGCTTGGGGAACTGTGGGGACCCAGTTAACGACATGTCTGCACTGCAGGTGGGCCGATGCGGGCCAGCCTGCTACTAAAAAACAATGCAGAAAACATTTGCTATAAAAAAAACAATAATGGATAATAATAATAAAGCAAGAGTACCAGGGGTTCGCCTCTTATAAGATGTGCCAAAAGTTGGTTGGTAACCTTTTGAACAAATCATAAAGTTAGATTGCAATGTCAACAAGGTCTAAGTATGATTTGAAGTTTGAACTGTATTTACTCATTTATGTGTGCAAAACACTGATACTGTTGACAACCATACCTCTTTACCTCTCTACTGCCAGTGGTGAGAGGATGTTAACCCCACCAGGTCATGCACTCAGTTAGGGACCCGCTGATGAAGGTTATCTGGGTCATCTGGTTGTGGGAGATCCCTAGGATGACTTGGGTGAAGTCTGGTTCTCTGAAGTGGAGAATGAGATGTCACCCTATGGATGATTTTCATTTGTGGGGATAGAGTATTTTCATTTACATTTTAATGTCTGATTATTGCATTCAGGTTTTAAATATTTGACTACTACAATTCATTTATTACTTCATGACATTTTTGCATTATCTACAAAGCTTGTTTAATAATTTTTAAGGTTTGAGAACACAAGTATTCTGTCACAAGAGTGTTTGCATGCTTTGATTATCATACAACAACTTATATGCTAAAGTAAGGTCACAAGTTTTGTTGGTTCTGTCCAGAACCAAAGGGTGGAATTGTAGAGAAAAATTAAGCAGGAAAATTGGCATATACTGATTTAAACCTCATCATTTGCCATGTAACAGGTTAACAAGATTATTAGAGCTCAAAATGGAGGTCAGTGTGCCGTGGGAACTTTGTGGCCTTGGAATGCAGGTGGCTTCTTGGGTGGAAGGCCAAGGGTTACACAACCTTGCAGTGGGCAGAGCGCCCAGAAGGTGGTACTATTGCCCAGGGGGCATGTGCAACTGTCATGTGCAACTGACACGTGCAAAAAGTTGAAAGAATAGAAAAGTGTTCATATGATAAATCATATCATCATTCGATTGGATCAAAAGAAGGTTACATGAGGACAGTGGGTGTATTCAGGCAGGTATATAATGAGATGTAAAAAAGGGCATAATTCAGTCGCCTCCCCTTCTTTGTATTGTATTTTACAATAAATGCCATTTTTTGATTCTGAAGATGCAGCAGGCTCCTCTCCTTTTATGCTTCCTGAATCGTTTCTCTTTACCAACTATTGCCAGTTGCTCAGGTGAACTCCATACAAACTGCTGTTGAAGAGTTTAAAGAAGCCAAGATTTTGGCAGGAGAAGCACTTATCAAAGTATTAGCTGCACTCCTTTTCCACTCATCTAAACTCCTTTCTTACTCCTAGGTTTAAACAAATATGGAGAGACCACGACCGTGGCATCCTTTCAGACAGGCAGGATTTTGTGATCTGAGAAGGTCAATGTGTTACATGGGGCTACTGGGTTTGCTTATTGTCCTCCCTCCCATCCTGTTACTACCACACCATCTACAGGACTCACAACGCAATGACACACACAGACACAGAATCAGTTGCCTAAGACACCATGTTTGGGTCTGCGGCAAATATGTGTACAACTGACCACTGGACCCCTGTGGGCACAGTGCCTGAAGTTATTGTCCCCATTACTGCGTATTATCCTTATTCCTCTTTTCTTGTTGTATTGTTCCCTGTTTTAAGCACATGATTAATAATGTAACCTCAACTACTATGGTGAAATATACTCAGCTCCAGAAGACTGATCACATAGAAGCTCCTAAATATGATTTCCTCTCACACACTGACACTGATACCGACGCTAGCTCAGATTCTGAATATGACAGCCTTGTGTAATCCTAGAAGTCTTTAAGTAAAAGTGAGCTACACTAACTTTGTTGTATGAACATTTGACAATCATATGGTTATGATAACCTGATACCTAATACAGAGGGCGACTGCTCGATGGCCTGTATAGGTCCGGGAACAGGCTCTCACTCTGATTCTTTTTCTTTATGTTGTTTTGTTTGCCTGATTAAGATGATTGATGTCTGTAATGATTATACACAGTAATGTACTCTATTTTGTGCAATCCTCGAACTTTTATTGAACTGTGATCTGAAACTTCTAGTCTTGTAATTGCAACCTGCTACTGGCATCGTTATGACGATTTTGTCTTAAGCCCTAGGGAAAGGTTCAATCTGATGTTTGATGTTTTCAGTAACGTCCTTGTTGTACTTAAGTGTTCCTATGGGAACAAAGGGGAAAGTGTAATGGTAAATTTGAATTGAACTGCTTAAACTGATTGTATAAGCTGTTATGTGTGAACTCATGCTGACGCTGCCAAGGACACATTGCTGAGAACAAGGCGCACTCTGCTCTGGACTGATAAACCCAGGACTTAGCACTGCCAACGTCAGACCGTACAAATTCCTTGACAACGTGTCTCCTTTTCTTGCTTACCGTGTGCATCCTGTGTCTCATAAATACGCCCTCCTCTGTTATTCTGTATGGGCATTCACTCACAACGCTTTCAGCTGTGTGTTTGAAATCTCATCTCTGTTCTGCAGACAGATAATAAAAGAGCAACTCTTTTGGGCAACTGAATCAGTGAAGTTTATTCACCGGACTCTTGTGTAGTTAAAGAACCCTGTGGAAATTAAACATACTGATAGAATATTTCCATAACAACATGGTTCGCACTAAGATCAAACTAAAGCTGAGGAAGATTAGGGGAAGAAAAACACCATAGAATAGTGTGGGCATCAGGAACAGGGCCATGCATAGACCTTTGGAGGGGCAGGTACTCAAAGGGGCACATGGAGCACAAATTTGAAACACCATACAGAAACATACCTTGCAATATAACTGGTTGAATGGTAGCAACCCATATTCATAAAGAATGTACCTGTCAAGTTTTGGATTTGAAAATAAGGGAAGTTTTCCGGCACCCGCCGCAAGCAGTACCACCACCCCAACCAAACTCTAGTATCCTTTACATTTTAAGACGTGTAGGCCTACAAGAAAGCTAAAGTCACCACTTGTCAACTACTTATAAGCTACAACTGGCTTTATGCACAGCTGCACTACTTCCTGATCCTCAGCCAGCTCCTTTGTTTCCTGTCTACCATTACTGGACAAACTGATTAATCCAGGTGTGCCAGGAAGTATTGCTATCGGATAGTATCGCCGATACCAATACCGATACATTTTACTTGAAACGTCATCATCATTGAATAATTAATAATTTGCCTTTAGTTAGTTGATTAGGATAAAATAATACATAAATAATAAATATCAAAATAATAAGTAATATATCAAATATATATTTATATAAGTGTCTATTTTGCCAGAGTATTTAAGATTTTTTTTTCAACAGGCTGAATTGTTAATAGTTTAATCAGTCTGCTAAAATTGCCTCTCTGATCACTGTGAAAAATATTGATGCTGGAGATTACCTGGATACTCCTGTTTTGTTTTGTTTTTTGGGCTGAAAAGCCAATGCCAGAGACCTCTGTCTCTGTGTCGGGGGTCTCCCCCTTCGTCCTCCTTCCTAAAACTTTTCAGCTTGCAGTTCTCTTGAGGGTGAACTGCTTTCATGTGTTTAAATACACTGGTGGTGTTACCACAGTGGCGAATGTTTTTTTGCACACATCAAATGTGGCAGCTCTAGTGAATAAAGTCCACACGGCGCTTCTCTTTCTCACCGCCATCACGGGCTTCCCAGCGCTCTGCCGAGAGAGAGAGAGCGAGAGAGACGGTGCGCTGCACCCTACCGCCCGGTCCCGGGCCGTATTATAATTTTTTAATAATGCAGGTTAAAATACAGGAGATTTACGGGAAAATACTAATACGGGGGGCGGTGGGAAACAAGGGTAAAACTTGTCAGGTCTTACAAAAAAATCACTTTGACAAAAAGGGCACTGTGGGCATCAAGGGGCAGCAATGAAAATATACAGTGGCGACTGGTCATTAGGGGCAGGTGGGGGCACCCACCTGGTGTCACCAGAAAGGACTGCAGGCAAAACATTATTAATGGTCAAACACTAGCTTATTATCCACTGAAATGTATTTTCTATAAATTTGGCATCTCCCTAAATTGCATATAATTTGTGTTTGGATTAAGTTTATGTTTATTGGTTTCTATGACGCTGCTTCAGACCGTTCTCCGGATCTATCTCTGCATGAATGGGGCTAGCCCTCCTCACACAATACAATGGCATTTGTACTCGGGAATATACAAGTAGGCTATGCATGCTCAGAGTGTTGACTGTATTCGTTGGAGATGGCACAAATGTGTTCACGTGTGGGGCTCACATCCCCGAGCCCCACGACAGTGTCATTTCATATCTGAGAGTCGATTGGCTGGCACCAAAATTACAGTTTGCACTACGCAGCGAAATGGAGAGGAAGACACATGCATTGTAGTTTTGAATTAAAAATGGATATGAATGAAGTGGAGTATTTACTGGAGCACAAATTTTAAATGCTAACTTTGGAAGAGAAGCTGGAGGTGAAATGCCTCGGTGCACACCAGCCTTGGGATATTATTCTCACTCAAACCACTGGGAAAAACAAACGTGGATTTAATGTGGAGTGGTTCTCAAGGAAAATGTAGCTAACGGCCAGCACACAAAAAAGGTGCTCTTCTGTTTTCCTTCCCTGCTATTCGGTGGAGAGGGTAAGTAGTCCAGGACGGGGTACAAACATTTAAAGCATTTTTCTGAGAGGATCGCAAAACACGAGAGCTGCGTCAGTCATCTGAACAATGCGGTGAAGTTGGGCAGGCTTACTTGGGAGGGTCAACGTTGCTGCCCAAATTGACACTGCATACAAGCGCTCAATTGAACAGCATAACAAACAGGCAGAGGAAAACAGGTACGTGCTAAGCCGGATCATTACTTGCATCAAACTGTGTGGAAAATGTGAAACAGCACTGCGGGGCAACAACGAGTCTGCTGACTCGCTGAATCCGGGAATATTCCGATGTATCTTCGAGACGATGTGCGAGGGTGATTCAAGGCTTCAGAGGCATTATGATGCTCAGCCTATATTAAAAGGGACATCCAGCACTGTACAAAATGAACTCTTAGACTGTATGTACGAAGTGTACAGGGAGGAGATGGCCGAAACATCATTTGTCACCGTACAGGCAGATGTGACAACTGATGTGACTTGTAAATCACAAATGGTGATTGTGCTCAGATACATGTTGCCTGACAATACCGTGACGGAGGAAAACCGCCAGAATATTCCACGTAGGTGACTATTTTTGTTTGCTTGGAGAACACTCTAAGACAAAAGGATGCTATCCATAGTACACGACTAACTGTGTGTGTGTGTCTGTGTGTGATGAGAGTGAGGGGAGCAATAAAATATTATAATAATAGAATAGCAACAGAAACTAGAAACATTCCTGAAGAAATTTTAATTATAATGTTTAATGTCCCTGCTTACATGATGCCGGACCTGCAGTACATGGTCCTGTGTTATGCTTGCTTACCCTCTGCTGCACAGAAGAACACCTTGTGTGTGTCTGTCCCAGATTTATGTTTCAGTTTGTTTTCGTAATTGTTAAGATCCTTTGAAACCAAGATGATTTAAAAAAAAAAAAAAATCATTGTAATTGGATCAGTTATAATGTAGGACTATGTGTTTGATTAATTGATTTGATTTGTATAGTGTAAACCACTCCTACAATAATCTTTCTCGGTTATATTTTCAGTGGCGTTTCTATGTGTAAAAATTTGGTGGGGCAAGAATGAATTTCAGGTCTGGTTGTAGGCATACACACACACGAGAGGTACACTATTTTACCTTGTAAGCCTAGTTACCAATCAGCATTATCTTACACATACACGGAGAGAGAGAGAGAGAGAGAGAGAGAGAGCACAAGTGTGTGTGTGTGTGCTAGAGAGAGAGAGATGACACAAGTAAGATTATGAACCGAGGCAACCAGCACTTGCCAACATGGCGATTGACGTTGGTCACAAAGTCACATGCCAAACTGTTGCTCCAAAATGCTCAGAGCCTTCAAGGCCATATAAACAGTTAAACGCTCAACAACAGTAAGTGCCACAGCAAACTGCACGCACAGGCAACTTATAAGGATTGATCTATGACAACAACATTATGACAACAACCTTGTCCTCAAGCATATATGACACACTGTCATCACCATCTAGCCTATATCAATCAATCCAGAATAACAACATGGCCAGTGCACGGACAAAAACCATTAAAACAAGATGATAAAATATGCTTTCACTCACCAAAGCTGAGGACTTACTTGAAGAGAAAGGCTGCACAGTGGTTCTTCTTTTGGGCAAACCTCTCGATGACTTTGGGGATGCATCAGTTTGCTGGTGTATATTTTGGACATTGTCCTTGAAATGGGAGAGTGCACTGCTAATCCCAGGTGCATCCATGGTCCGCATTTGCAGTATGGTGTATAGCACATCCACTTCTGGTATTAGCAATGAAAAAAATTCCAGCAGCTGCAGAATGATTCTGTCCCGCAGTTTCTTTATCAGGCCATATGCCTCACTTATGGTGGTCTCATCCCATCCTGGTTGTGTGCGTATGTTCTCCAGACACTGGAACAGCGCAGCACGGTTCTCCCAAAGTGCAATGACACTTCGACTTTTAAAGTTCCACCGTACTGCGGGTGGCCTTGGTATGTGTCTCTGCGCTGTCTCAGCAAGAGCCGCAACACATTTTGGAGCACCAGAAAAAAGGTTGCAAAACCAGTCAAATCAGCAAAAAAACACTTTCAAAACGCTCATCCTTGCAGAACAAAGTTGCTGCAAGGTCAAGTTCAGTTGGTGGGCGTAGTAGTGAACGAAATGGGCATGGGGGTATGTCTCCTTCATTAGCGCCTGTACTCCACTCCTGTACTCCACGGACGCTCCTGCTCATTACAACCGCCATTGTATGTCTGAGCGATAGGCTTGTCCCCCAGTTTCAATTTTTCCAGCACACTTTTGGTAGCATTAGAGAGGCCGAGACCAGTTTTGTCTTTGACCTCAACAAACTCTAAAAATCAGTAACTTTCAGTAACTTTATTTGCATTCTGTTTATATCCTCTTGTGGCACAAAATGTTTGTACTGCTGAGAACAAATATAACATCTCTCACTGCTTTTAGAAATACACTGCTGTTTGCTTTACAAAACAAAATCTTAATCTTGAATTTTGAATATGGGACATGTTTCAGTCAACGTTTGCAGACAATAAAATTTCTGTCAACAGTTTTCACTCCCTTGTTATATTCAACAGCGAAACCAAAATTATCTTTATAAGTTGCCTGTGTGTGCCTCCACATACACAGCCGCTTTCACACTGGATGCGGGTTCAAAGTGCAGCTCACACACAGAAGCAAAAAAAGAAAACAGAGAGGCATGGCGAGCACCAGCAGAGGAGCTGAGAGACAAAAGTTTGAAGAAGCACCGGCTTCATTCAAATCTCCGGTGTGGGCTAATTTCGGTTTCGCTGTTGAATACAACGAGAGAGAAAATAATTTCTAATGACTTGGTCACTGAATGGAGTCTTTTTTTCGAGGTTTCAAAAGGAGAATTTCTTACCCATCAAAAAGGACAATATATTACTGAATATAATATCAATATTCTTAGCTCTCATATGACATTTTATTCTTTATCTACTTTCAAACAGCAGCAGTAGACACGTGGCACACTGTGCACGTGGTGCACTTTAGTGACGGGTGATTTACTACTCAATGCAATTCATTTGACTGAGTTTTTCTTTTTTTTTTTTTTTTGAGTACTTTATTTATTCATTTTCAAAACATCCAGGTACATAACAACCCAAACAATTACCCTTCTTTCCCACCCCCCCCCCCCAAAGCAGGTTAGGAAAAAAAAAAAAAAAAAAAAAGGCAAGATAGAAGAAAAGAGAAAAAGGGTGAAAGCTGTACTCTGCAGTATAACAGTTTCTATGGGCATCCGTGACTGTATAAAATTATACTTATTTATATAAATTATGGACAAATAAATGTTCAAACATAATCAGGATATCGAGGTGTCATGAAGGACCTCTCCGCTGTGTGATGTGATCAAGAAATGGTTGCCATATCTGATGGAATCTGTCTGATTTTCCTAATAACTCAAATCGAATTTTTTCCATATATAAAGTATTTGAGAACTCAGTTAGCCAGGCTTCAAAACATGGGGATATTTCTTTGTTCCAGACTTTAAGAATAATTCTCTTCGCAATAACCATCCCATACTGTATTGACAGAGCCTTCCAGTGACTAAGAGTATCAAGCTGGTGAGACCAACCGAGGATGCCTGTCTCTGGGTCTGGCATGAGATCATGTCCGTAAACCTCAGAGTAAAAATGAAAAACTTCATGCCAAAATCTACCAAGTTTGTTGCAAAACCAGAACATATGTGCCAATGTACCATCAGCCTGTTTACATTTTACACATAATGGTGAAGTGGATGCAAAGAATGAATGCAGTTTTACACGTGAATAATGGAGTCTATTGACTGAGTTTTTCAGAGGAGAATAACAAATCCATGTCACAGACGTAATCTGAATAATGGGGGAGCTGCTGTGAAAAGATGTGAATCACACAGAGAATAATGACTATTGAAGGTTTCAGGGAAGCTAGACTGAATGTGATGCCCATTCACAGTATCATCAATGGCCTCGAATTTGTTTGTAGTAATGTGTTACAGAGATTATGAATTCATTTGCATAAAAAAGTGCCATATTTGCTCCCATGAGACAAGATAACAGCGAGTAATAATACACAAAAGTTCCTTTGACTTTGACTTTTATTCATTTTTATTCAAACAGACCAGGTTTTATTCTATTTCAGTTTTACCACCTTGTGTCAGCAGCTGACAGAAACACCAAATTACTCACAAATGTCCTCATCACTAAGAGTTCTCGGAGAACTACAAAGTGACAGAAGAGAAACATAACGGACTACTCATCAATCAGTTGCAATATACTGGAAATGATCTGTCCCAAGTTGACAATTCAGTTTGTTTTTGCTGACATGTTTAAACAAATTAATTCAAGGGGGTGTAAGATGAATCAACAATATTTGGAACAACTAGGCAAATGTGGTATGTTTTAGCAAATTTGTTGGTAACTCAGTTGTATCTCATCACTACTCAGTGATGCCCAGTTTAACTGTGCAGAGCACTTTCCTTCCCTATCTAAACACACACAAGTTACAGAGGTGGCACACTAAAGAAGTGCTACTGTAATTGTCAAATCTATATACATCTGAAACAAATTCAGGGTTCAGACAACTACATACAAAGTATTCTGAATGGGTGTTATATGTTTTCATTTTTATAAATTGAGATGCAGGCACAAAAAGGGACAGGCCATTCTGTTGAGATAAGCTACAGGAACAGAGGCAGCATCCTGCATGTCACTCATAGTGTATACATTAGTATAAAGTATGCCAAAGGCAAAGCCATCTTTGACACAGCACAAGATAAGAATTAAAATAACTACATCATGAGAAAGGCAATTCAAAGATCTTCCAGGTAGAGATACAAATGACCCAGCAGTAGCACAAATAAACCCAAAACAAAAAAAATGTAATCCTGCAATAAGAAAATGGGTCTAACATTAATGTAGAATTTCCAATAAAAGACCCAGTCCAAGGAATGGGTCCAGCGTCGGAAGTCCTCACACATATCCAGTATTGTGATATTTTTCCACATGCGCTGTAGATTAGATGGAGTTATACTCAATGGTTGGGCAGCATGAAGGATGTGTAGTGTGATGTGTGACCTTATGGATGACTTTTGGGCGGGCATTTTGGCAAAGCAGAGGGCAGAGAAAGTTGACAGGGTGGCAAACTCCTCAAGACAGCCCTAGAGAGAAGAGCAATACTGATCACTGCAACATCGTCATAATAGCAAACAGGCAATGATGGATCCATACTTCAGAGGTTGGTAAAATAATTGACTTGTTTTGGTTTTTATGCTAAGTCATGTTTGGTCTATTTACTGTTATATTTATTTTTTAATCAAAAACAAATGATTTTCTTCATATTTGAATTCCACATTTGTATTAAACTGACTTAGAACTTGCGTTGTCAAAAAAATTTGGATGCTTCAGATTAACAGTGAAAGAAGTACTATTACTATGCACTGCCTTTTATGCAACATTAGTGATAAATACTTCTTTTCAGATTTAATCTCATGGGTAAACATGTGCATTTACTTCAATTTTGCAGGCACCATGTGGATGATACTTGCCCTGTTTACACTGCCGTGCCTCATCTGCAACACACTCTGTCCTGCTCTGCATAGCTGCCGGTGTCATTTTAATGGTGCTGTCGAATGTGTTGGTGATGCAATCACAGATATACCTAAACAACTGCCTGCCCACACATATACATTACAACTTAATGTCACAAACATGAAGGTCATAAATGAACAGAGCTTGGCAAACCAGGACTTCCTATTGCGTTTCAGTCTGACTCACAGCCATCTACACACTATCCATCCAAGCGCCTTTAGTGTTGCACCACAGCTCAAGTCTGTCAAGCTATCGTCCAATAATCTCTCTAACCTTCCTGCTCACGTTTTCAGTCCACTGACCACTCTGGAGCAGCTGTACTTAGATGGGAACCAGTTGGAAACCGTAGCTCATATGTTTGAAGGACTTGTCGGGTTGGTGGCTCTGGACCTGAGCCGGAACAATTTGAGTAGTCTTGCTTCAGATGTTTTTGATAAGCTGACCAGTCTCATCTTTCTGAACCTCGGCAAGAACTTCATAAAGAAACTTCCACCAACCATCTTTCACACCTTGACTAATCTTCGCCAGCTCTTTCTCAATGATAATGAACTGGAGGTGCTACAATCTGGAATTTTTGATGAACTTGTTAACCTTGTGGAGCTAATTATCCATCGTAACCAGATTACTAGCCTTGCACCTCGGGTATTTTGGTCACTGAGGAACCTGAAGACCCTGACGTTGTCCAACAACCGACTTCAGGCTATCCCAGAGAGGAGCTTCTACAACATGCCCAAGCTGAGCAAGCTTACCATTTACAAAAATCCATTATTATCTCTAACAGACCAGCTAATGGGCCACATGCCAGACATAGTAGTTTTTTATCTGTATGACACTAACCTCACCACTGTTCCAGGAAATTTGTTTGCTAACATGTCCGGACTTCAGAAGCTTAACTTACATTTAAATGACAAGCTGAGGGAGTTGCCCTCAGAGCTCTTCTGCTGTATTCTCAAGCTTGAGAAGCTCTCGCTGAAATTCAATGACCTCCATTATCTACATCCTCAGCTGTTCTCCGAACTAACCACACTTCACGTGCTGCATCTGAATGATAACAAGCTGGAGAGCCTACCAGATATCATCTTTCAGGGACTTGAAGGGCTTCTGGCAGTTTATTTAAAAAACAACCACCTCAAGACTCTTCCAGGAGATATTTTCTTGTCAAATACAGTTTTGGAAGTTCTTGCTCTGAGTGGCAATCCCTGGAACTGTTCTTGTAGTATAAGAGGTATTGCCAAATGGATAAGACACAATGAGCGTGTGGTTATTGACAGCCAGGATGTGATATGTCATAGCCCAGCGTACCAAATGCTCCGTACCGTTGGCTCTCTACGCAATGAGGAGTTCAACTTTTGCGATGCTACAGGAGTGAGATCAAGCTTTTTCTATACACATGAGCCAATAAAACCATTCCACCCTGTTTCAACCAGTGGACAAACATGTGCTTCAACAACATCAGCCACCACTATCCAACAAGTCACCATTACACCAACCACTCCACTTGCAAAACTATCTGCCTTCTATACCATGATCCTAGCAACAACATTCCAAACTCCAGCCACCACTCTGCCTAACAAGGAGATTGTTCTCATCAGTGACAAGCCCTTGTCTTATGACATGTCGCCTATTTTCTATGACACATTAGTGGTTGAACAGGGGCCGGAGTTTGTTCACCACACCATACAAAATGGCTGGGTGTATGTTTGGTTTCTGCGCTCATATGCGGCCTTGAGTGGGTTCCTCATGTTTGGTCACATCCTTCTCGTGGCCACAGGCTTGTTCCTCATCCTCGCTGCCATCTTTTGCATGTATTGTTTCAACGAGACTATGTATGACCTGAAGGCCAAGTGTTCACATTCTCCAGCATAATAGAGCATGTTATCAGGCCTGGTGCACAACAGACCAAGGTCCTTTTCCAGAGGTCTCAGTTTCTAAAAGCTCCCTCTTGGGTATATTTGTTGTAGATGTTAAGTTGTATCTTCAAGTAATGCTTTAAGACAGGCTTTCAAATATTTATAGCAAAATTTAAGTTAATGAAGTTTAATGAAGTTTTAAGACAGTAAGGAGTTACAGCATGATAATATATTATCTAATACACAATACAGTAAGTTTGCATACAAAATGTGATACTGTCTAATATGAGTATGTTTTCCCTGTTTTATTTTTCTGTTTTTCTTATATAGTGTGCATTGTTAAAAGCAAAGTCAAGTGATCATAAGTGATTTGTTATGTGTAAATGCCTTACCTTCTATTTTATATTCATAATATACATGTTGAATAAAATGAAAGTATATTTATGAAACAACATTCTATTATATAACCTGTCCGGCATTGCAGTGTGTGGTTGTCCAATTCTGTAATAGCATAGCTGAATATATGTGCCAATAAATCAGTGTATACCCATTTGAAATGTGTTTCACAAAGCTGTGCCAGAGCACCAGTCCTATCTGATACTACTTCTGTGAAACACCCCTCTTATTACCTCCGCTAAGGAGGTTATGTTTTCTCCAGGGTTTGTTTATTTGTATATTGGTTTGTTGGTTTGCAAAAAGTTATGGACGGATTTTGAAGAAATTTTCAGGATTGGTCAGAAGTGACCTCACTTAAAACTGATTCATTTTTCGTGGTGATCGGTCACAAATGAAAGGTCACGCCGTAGTAATGAATGGGAGATTTCGCACAGTTCTCAATGCTCCAGGGTGTACAATTTTCAGCCAATCGTCACCTAATTTGGTACATAAACTAATAAAGGAATCCAGAAGTCACAGGTTCAGTTTGGTCAAGATCAGTAAAAGGTCAAGGTCACCAAAGGTCAAATATGCGTTCTTAATCATAACTTTATGTAGAAAGGAGCTAGAGCAATGCAACTGGTCTCAGAATATCTGGAATTCTCAAATTGTATTTGCAAAGTTTTACTGGTATTTTGGTCTTTTTTAAAATTCAAATTCAAATGTGACAAAATATGAAATATATATTTATAATATAAAAAAATATATTCATGTGAATACAATGTTAAATGTGGGTTCCAAGGTGCATTACAATCAACACATTCACTCTTAGGCGTTGTCAGCTGGCAGGGCAGGAGTATATGCTTTCTTAGAATGCTGCCTTGGCGGAGGTCTGCACTCTCTGAGTGCTTTTCTAGTCTGAGATTGTGATCCTTGAAAACAGGAAGCTCAGATTCAGTATTATTTTAGATTTCATAAGAACATGGAGCAGAATAACTGATGAATCATCTCTTCCAAAACATTTCCCCTGTGATTGTGAGGACTCCATTCTGGGGAGAGCCCAAATGCAGAACTCGAGACAGGTGATCAGTGCAACCAACAGGTGTATTTATTTGAAACTGGGCAGAGTAATCAGACAGGAGAGAAACTCTGGAGACGGGGTTCAGGCTCTGGAGACGAGGGACAGGCTCTGGAGACAAGGGACAGGAGCTGGAGACGAGGGACAGGCTCTGGAGATGAGGAACAGGCTCTGGAGACGAGGGACAGGGTCTGGAGATGGGGGACAGGCTCTGGAGACGAAGGACAGGGTCTGGAGGCGGGGGACAGGCTCTGGAGGCAAGGGACAGGAGCTGGAGATGAGGGACAGGCTCTGGAGACGAGGGACAGGCTCTGGAGACAAAGTAAACTCTAGAAATGAGGGACAGGTCAAGAAAAGACGATCTTGCAGCAAACAACAACTGACAGGACTATTTATACATGAGGTAGGGGAACACAGGTGGAGACAACTAGGGCGGGGTTCCACAATCACAGACGCGGGAAGACACAGGAGGCAGGGGTCAAGAGATCTGAAACGAGAGGGAGACAGGTTTACCTTCAAAATAAAACAGGAAGAGACAACGTGCAAGGAGAACAACGTGCAGGCACAAGACAAAAATGGTAAACTTAACAGAAACAGACAGAGCTTGACAGTAATTTCACAAGCAACCATTATGAAACAGAACCACTACAATGTGTAAACTGTCACACAGTTTGCATGATTCCCTTCATGGTATTTTCCAATTATAACATAACTTACAGTATAGACTACAAAAGGAATGAAAAACATATTTGCTCTTTCACGCAAATGAAAATAATACCATTATTCTTTGGAAGTGAAGCAGTGGAGTGTTTAACTGTGGGTCAAAAAGCTTTCAAAGCTTTTCGAACTTCACAAAATGACAATGTATGCCACAAATTCCATGAGTTGATTAGACTTCAAAACAAATGGCAAACAAAAGAGGGGGAATTAGTAATCAGCACTCAGGTTCATTGCTATGGCAACGGGTTATTATTTCCTTTCCAGCACACAGAGTTTACACAACAGTGGGCACACACAATCCCACACACAAAGGGGCACAGGGAGGGGAAATCATACTGTCACAAGGAATATTTAACCACAGTCGCAAAAAAGTGGAGTTTTGATTATTTTTTACATGGTATCCACAGGGATTTTCCACATCACATTTGTCGACTGTCTTACAGACATATAGTGGACTCCTGGTTATAGAGTAATCAGTTGTCCAAGTCCAGTGATTAACTAGAAAACAATTTTAGCCAAACAACCCTGACCTCCATTACATGTAGGCTACATTTCCTTTACCTGGAGGAAAACATGTAGCTACATTACTGAATACATATGGTCACCCTAAGACAGGGGTCTGCAACCTTACGATCAAAAGAACCATTTTGTCTCCTCTTCCACCACATTACATTGTTAATGAGTCACAAAAACACAGCTTCTAAAGTTTTATGGTTATACTGCATATACAAAACTTGTATTTATGACTATATACAACATCAATAATGAAAACTGATTATATTTCATTTTATCTGTTATAACAAACTCATATACAGAGTACATAAGAGTTTTATATATGTTATATAAAACTCTTATGAAGAGGAGAAAAATGTAGTGTGAATTTGTAATTCTAATAATTTAAATACAGAAGTATGCATGCCTATTGAGTATTCCTCACATTTGTAGAAAATTAATAAAATAAAATGTAAACCACTTTGTCGCTAATTTGTCGCACACATAATCAAGCAAACAAGTAAGTAAAGGCAAATGAATCTTCATGCAGAATTAAAATCGCTATTTTCCTCTGAGACCTTCCTATTTTTGGATTTATCCATGGTTAACTTACTGAGGGCTTATATATAATATTAGCCACCTGCAGGTAAAGGCACCGACCATAGATGTAGTGACGTGCATTTGTATTTATTTTGTTTTGTTTAAGCCGGAGACTCCATACTGATTTCACAAAAAGCGCTGTTTACGCATGCCACTGACTCGAAGCATTGAGCTATCAGTTAAGTTGTTTTTATTAAAGAACCAGCTTTTTCCTCAGAAATAGAAAGATCCCTCGTGTACACAAAAATGTGAAGATATCTGTAAGGCACTTCGTTGTAAGGCAATATTAATAATGACTAAGAATGGGTTGTTGCGGTAACAGTGCATATTTTGACACTTTCTGTGCCACCATCACAGAATGCGGTATTAGGAAGTCATGGTCGTTTCATGGATTTTGTGAGATCAGACTTGAAGCGGCCACTGCAGAGGAGCTAAAGAGTTGCAGCCTCCTGACCCCTGCCCCTAGATGACGAACAACTCACTCCCGCTTACAAGCATTCAATCAACACCCATATATTGAAAACACAAACCCTTAGAGGGTGGAGCTTCATACCAGAGCAGCTAGTGAAATATGTGAGCAGAAGTGTGAAGCAGGAGCAAAGGGGACAGGCTGACCTTTATCAGAGCCTAGGAAAACAAAACAAAACAAAAAACAGATTTCATAAAATCAAGGACATTACAAAAAAAGCTGGTGAGGGAAATCATGACTAAGAATAGGAAAATGTGATAATGTCAGACGTCACATGGTGACAGAAACTTTCATCAGAGGATTTGTGAAGCTGTGGGGGAACTCACCACGAACAGCTCTGTTCGCTCAGTCGACAGCCACCACTGGAGGTATGTTCTGCACAACTGCAAGCTATGCCGATCAACAGAGTGGTGAGCAATACTTACCTGTAACATACTTGTAACATACATGTCAAGGATGAGACAGGGAGATATTGTAATGCAGTGACTCTAAACCTAAATAAGATAAGGCTAGCATTAAATAAAACATAATAGCAATAGGTCTGTTTTATGTACGTTATTTCAGCTTGAAAATACAACCTTTTGTACATCCCTTGATTTTGTTAAGTAATGTGTTCATGAAAATGTGGTTTACTTTGGATAACCTAACACTATAAAGTGGTAATTTAAAAAAAAAAGTGACTTTTTGTCACTAACCTTACGAATCCCCACTTTGCTGGTTCAGTCTTTTGTGCTGATCTTTCTACTGTGGCAAGTAATGTGGTGAGCTGAAAACGCAGTTGCCACTACATTGTACAACATACTGGTAAAGTAGGAGTACTGGCAGGGTGGGAATATGTTTACCAAATTGTTTTATTAACCATGAAACACAGGAGTACAAAATGTACTGCATATGGAAACACCACAGAAAATCTACTTGATGACCCTCTTTGCTGTGAAACACAAAAATAGAAAAGAAAAAAGTATGAATAACTGAAAGACAGAAATTATATCTGACACCTCTGTGGCTGTGCTCATTTGAGGGACATGCAAGTCTCTTTAGAAAGTGTCTTCCCCTGTAAGATTGTCTGCATCCTAATACATCTCAGCAACTGAAAAACATGCTTTAAATGGATTTTATAATATAACCTGACTTTTACCCATTATATGTGGGACAAGCTCCAAAGTCATGAGACATTTCTCCTTGCTGCGAACAGACATCATCTTTTACCATGCTCTGGTAGATACGTGTCTTCCAAACTGCAAAACACCATTGATAACAGTGGCATTCTTTTACAAAATTAATTCAATATGAAGATCTTTCCTGACCTCCAGAGCCACAGAGGATGTTGAAAATGTTCACAGGCTGAGTGAGAGTACTCCTAATGACAAGACTTTGACATCTAAAATTAGTGGCGGGCCCCTTTAAAGACAGTCATTAGAAATTTGTGTGTAAAGATCATGACATGTTTGCAAACATAGTTTTATACCTAAGAAAATTAAATGCACTGTTATTGTCTATATCCCATAAAATAAAGTTGTATGCAATCCACATAATTGTGAACAAGGAAGTATAAAGAGTGACAAAGTGTGAGTGTTGCACTGAGAGTAGATCAGAGTAGACAGATGAGGCCAAAAAAACAAAGGACTGTTGCCAAAGAGACCCATCTTAATGTTCCCTGTTAAACCACATCTCAACGTTTGTCATATTTAATTACTTACAGACCACTTCTGGAATGACATAACCACTTGGTGGGTGGTGTAATTTAAGCACAATCTTTTCCTAAATGTCATTCAATAGCTTTGTTACTTAAACATAACCAGGTCAATTTGTTGCTAAACCTAGCAAAGTGGTTTCATTGCTAAAACCTAACCTAAGTTGTTTCCTGTGAAGATGGATGTGGAAAAACTGATGCTGGACATTTGTAGGAAAAGAGAAATAATGTTTGTAAGACATCAGACAAACTGTTGTATGTTAATAAGATGAAGATGAAGATTCATAAGCAACCTTGACTGTAACATCGATATTTCTTTTGTTCTAGGTTAAAAATGGACCTGCTCCTTCATGTGCTCGTAGTCCTCTGTTCTCTCACTGCTGTTTCTGCGTGTCCGGATGGATGCAAATGTCAAAGAACCAAAATCCTATGCAGCAGCCTCTTGGGCTTTCCTACAGTTGTACCCTCATCTACCACCGCCCTCTACTTCTTTAACTGCAGTATCTACATCCTGAAACCAGATCACCTGATTGATTTCTCTAATGCCATTGGCATCTTTGTGATTAAAGACACTGCTTTGAGGGAAGTGTACGCTGGCACATTTGATTCCACTCCAAACATAGGTACCCTAGGTTTGACTTCCACTGACCTGAAAGATCTCCCTGACACCTTGTTCCAAAATCTTCACAAGCTTGAGTCTTTGAATATGAAAAGCAACAAGCTCCTGGTACTTCGCCCAAATTGGTTTTCCATGTTGGCAAGACTAAAAGTCATTGACCTCAGTAACAACCTTTTCACATCTGTACCTGTGGAAACATTTCACCCTCTTACTGAGCTACAATACCTTTTGCTTTATGGAAACAATATCAGTCAGCTATATCAAGAGACATTCAAGGGTTTATTTAAGCTGAAAACCTTACGGCTTAACAAAAACTCCATACAGGAACTCCCCCTTGGCAGTTTGAATGACCTTGGAGACCTAGAGGAACTATCCCTACAAGACAATCTAATCACTCATCTCCACCGTGACCTGTTCTCCAAGACTTTGAAACTCCAGAAGCTGTTTCTGTCCCACAACAGGCTCACATCTCTTCCACAAGGAATCTTCTTAAACCTGGCCATCCTTTCCCAGATCTCCCTGTATGAAAACCAGTTGGAGAGTCTGGGACCAGGGGTGTTTGGGCCCATGGCCCTGCGAGAGCTGTGGCTGTACGACAATAAGCTGAGCCGTGTGGAGGATGACACATTCAGGAACCTGACTCTGCTACGTCTCCTGGTGCTCAGTCGCAACCAGATCAGCTTTGTATCCAACAGGGCCTTTCAAGGGTTGGAGCAGTTGGGAGAGATATCACTTCACACCAATCGGCTCTCAACTTTGCAAGCTGGGATTTTCCAAGGCCTGCCTAGTCTAGTAAACATTTCTTTAGAACACAATGCTATCAGCTTCCTCCCTTCAGGATTTCTCCAGGGCCTGAGCAACCTAGGACAAATAGACCTGCGAAATAACTCCCTTACCAACCTGCCCCAGGAGAGTCTTGATTCCCTTACTGTAGCACAGGAAGTTCTTCTGCAGCAGAACCCCTGGAGATGTGACAAGGATATTCTGCCACTTAGGGACTGGCTGACACAGCACCCATCCAAGGTTAACCTATCTCTTGTGGTCTGTGAAACACCTTCCAGTCTGAACAGTGAGGCAATTGCTCTGCTTGCAGATGAAAATTTCCTGCCCCTCAGCTCTACAGACGAGCCTATGTCAACCTCAACTGAGAGGATGAGGAAACCGCAAACACCTCCAATGGGACGAAACACTTCATCTGCTGTCAAGACCACCCCCACTACAGAGCGTGAGGAGGTCACCAGGGGTGGCCAAACAGAGGAGGGAACAGTTTCTAATGATATTTCGATCACCTTTATTGTCATTGCCATAATGGCCACTGTCATCATCAGCACTGTCATCATCAGCTGTATGTGCTGGAGGAGGAACAAGGGAGGCAGGGGAAATATAGGCCACAGAAATAAGAACTGTGTGCTATAAATTAGATCAGCCACCAGTAACAACCCAATAACTTTTAAAGTCTAATTACAGTTTTACTTTTTAGAGCCTCAAAGGCAACACAAAAATGCTTAACCTCCATTGTATAATGTACCAGCTAAAACAAATAAGTTGACTTTTGAGTTCATCTGCTTTCCATTTTAATGCTCAGATTTACCAGCCAGTATTCCTCTTTATTTGTGCTATAAAAAGATTGAGGCAGCTTGCATGTACTAACGGTCAAAACATTGCCATGTTGTAGGCAACCTTTGTGTACCTAATAGTAAAAAGACTGCATTCACTTTTTTGTTCAAACTATTTCCATTTTTCTATATTAAAAATTACCACCAAAGATTAATCAGTTTTCGCCCATACTCCCTGTGATGCTTCACAAAATTTCGCGACCAAGTCAGTCTGGCCAAGCTGCCATTTTCTTCGATTTCAGATTCACATTGATATGGGGACCAATGAAAATCTAGCATTTCCAACGGCTTGATTGAGGCGTGTTTAAGGCAATGACGCTCACAAGCAGTTTCCGTCTATCAGAGTAAAGGGTGGTCTGATTTGTTGAAGCTTCATCCAGTAGCACACAGAGGCATGTGATAAACACAGGTTCAGCCTGCTCTCTGAGAAATCGGTTTACAAAGCAGCTTGGTCAGACTACACTTGCAGAGCAAGTAGTTGCGATAGCCAAGCTATAAACGTTTCATCCTTGCTCTTATCTCAAGCTACAGACATGAGTTGCCATGCCTCACATGGAATGTAACACACTTGAGGTCTGCCGGAAAACACAGATACAGCTGATAACTAATGAGACTGAGCTTGTTTGTGTCTCCTCACTATTGGAACAACCTGTCTTATTCTGGGACAAGAAATAATGAGGTAGGTTTTGGCATTTGACTTGAACAACATGCAGATTTAATGATAACTTGTCGTCCCAAAGTTGTTTTGTGATGTAATTACTGTAATTACATATACAGTTGCAATCAGAAATATTCAACCTCCTCACATCGAAAGACATTATTGTGATGTTAAGTGAGGTTAATGAATTTATTTGACAAAATTAAATAACAAAAAAAAAAACTGATGCATATTTGAATTATTTCGAGAACATAAATTGACTTAACTTTTAGTTCCAATGAAAAATGAACTATTAACTCAAAACTGTGTATGTGCGCTATTATTCAACCCCATCTTCAGTATTTTCTGGAGCATCCTTTTGCCTTGATAACTTCAAATAAGTGTTTTCTGTAAATGGTGACAAAACTTCTTGCACCTCTCTACTACTGTTATTGTGTAAAAAACCTCTAGCTCATTGATGTTTGAAGGCTGCCTTTTTTAAATCCCATCAAAGATTTTCAATTGGATTCAAATGTGGGAACTGAGAAGGCCACTCCAGCAACCAACAAACTTTTAAAGTCAAGGGAAAGTGGTTTAATTAATGGTTCACTCGGAAAATGTGGAATCCACAATTGATTTTAGAGTTTCAAAGGCAACAGAAAAAAAAAAAAAAAAAACATTTAAGCTCAACATGAACCGGATGACAAAAAATGACTTTTGAGTCTTTTGATAAGCTTTCCATTTTTAATGCTCAAATTTACCATCCAATATTCCTTCTCATTGTGCTGTAAAAAGATTGAGACAGATTGTTTATACTAACACTAGAAAAACTCATGCTGCCATCTTGTGGGCAACCTTGTTAAAGCTCAGATTCACAAAAAGTGTATCTAGTAGAAATGAGACTGCATTCACCTTTTTGTTTCAGTTTAAAATGTTTTTTGCGCAAAGAACAATACATGTTCTTCAGCTATCTTAGGGCAAAAGGCAGGGTACACCCTGGACAAGTCGCCAGTTCATCGCACGGCACACAACCACTTGCAGTCATAATCACACCTACAGGCAATTTAAATTAGCCAATCAACCTAATCACCATGCATGTTTTTGGATGGTGGGAGGACGGAGTAAGCTGGAGTACCCGGAGAGAACCCACACAGACACGGGGACAACATGCAAACTCCACACAAAAAGGCCGGAAATCCAACCCTGTACCTTCTTGCTGTAAGGCGACAGTGTTAACCACTACACCACCATGCTGCTCACATTGAATTAATGTACTACATAATCATAACGATGATGAATAAATTCATTTATTTAGTGAGAGCAATCTTACATTGTGTTAATCATTTAATGAATTAAGCACAGCTTTGCCTCCCTGGATGTTATCCTCATGTTATTCAGAATCTAGCTAATTTAATTTACCTACAAATAAAGGTTGATTTTTACAAATAGGAAGTAGCATTATATTGACATACTGTATCATATATTACATCTAAATAATAAAAAAAGTCATTAATACACAATTATTGAGATTACTCATTTTATAGGACGGTATTATGATTATTATTATTATTGTGATCACTAAATAGTCATTAAACACAAGTATTTAATGACCAGTATGTTTATTGCAGAATTTAGTTTGGGAGATGTTCAGAAGAACAAAAGAAAGTTCAGACTAAGTAGATTTAAAAGTGGTTATGGGGAAAGGAAGGATACATAGTAGAATACTTTGCATTCACAACTATCTGTATTTTTTATACTAACTGCATACTGTTCTATTTCTTATATCTACATAGTATACTACTAGACTATTAGACTGCCATCTAATCGTGAAAATAGTCTTTATATATTTTTACATATGTAAATATTTTATTAAATCCAAATTACCTACCCAGACTTGTCTGCAATCACATTTGCCAACCAAAACAAAACAGTCACAAATGCTGAAAGGTACAGTATGTCTAATTTCTGCCCAACTATAACCATGTTCTAGGCAGGAAATTAAAACAAACATGATCAACAAACTGGACATAAAGGCATGTGAAATAGAAGCTTCAGCGTCTGATGGTGTGGGAACAGATACTGTATGTTCAACATGACTACGTTTTTATATACTATCCAGTGCTAAAATAGTGAAAGCCTAATCATCAATCATCAATCAGATATATATGAAGCATTCAGTTCATGTGAAATAATGGTGGTAGACATTGTGTTGAATACTACTTTAATGTAGAGAGTTCAGAATATTGAAAACTAGAGTTTGTGGTGCTGTTGAAAACTCAGTGAGTGTATTGAATAAAACAATTAAAACAACATTTAAAAAGCACAATCAAGAAACAAACAAAATAAAAAATACAATTTTAAACCAAGTGGACACATGCTGCAGAGCACCACTGTAACTAAGGCATCCTTCATTATTCCCACAGATAGCAAAATTTGCATTGCTACAGCAGCAAAGTGGATAGTGCACCATTACAAATAAGAGTCTACAAAAAAATAAGATCAACACTAATGGTAAAATAAATGAAACAAACCAGGCAACATGAAAAAAAACTGGCTGAAAATTTAGAAACTTTCCGTCCTTGTGCTTATCGCAAGCTGCAGACATGATGAGTTACACCACGCCTTACGCAGGATGCAACACTGATAGAGAAGATAACTAATCAGACTGAGCTTGTTTGTCTCTCCTCACTCCCCACATTCCTCTTTCTCACACCAGATGTACTGCTAGTGCATCTGTCCAAAAGTTCTAGTTTGGTATATTTTAGATTCCATTGTTTAGACTAACCCCCTGGCTCTGGGCAGAGTGGACATTCCACGCAGGTTCACAGTTCACAGTCTGCCCGAGTATGAATTGGCCTCTGATGAAAGTTCCCCTGGCCTCTCGCGCCCCCCGACACCTCACTGTGCGCCCCACCATTTGATAAGTAATGATCTAATGTTCTTCTTGGTCAAGAATTGAGTGCGTCTTGGAATTCGGTCATGAAGTCCCTGTTTACCAGAAGAAGTAATAGTCTTTTATTGAAGCAATAGTTTGACAGCAACGCAAGAAGGCGGTTTTGTGCAGATAGACGAGCATGTGGCCACCTGGCTACTCTAAGAGGGAGAAAACAAAACCTAGAAATTAAAGCGCTCACTTGAGGAGGGAAAAAAAATCTTAAGCTAGAACTCTACACAAAACGTTAGGGATATTCGACTTTTCAATGAAATTTCTGGAAAATGTAAAAAGTTCATGCTACAGTGATATTATATCATGAGTATATAAGTATAATTTTTAAGCAGAAGCATACAATGGTAATTTCTTCATCTCAGATAATTCATTGAAACAAAAAAAGTGATGTCTCATGCTGTTCACAAGTCGACGTATTGTCTGGTGAGGCGTGATATTCCACTCTTCTTGAAGGGCTGCCCTCGGGTCATTGAGGTTCTGGGGTGAGGGGTTACAACCCTCAACACAACGACAGATGATCCCATAGGTTTTCTAAGGGCTAAGGGCACAGATGATGCCTGTGTCTGGTGGTGTATACTTGCAGGTCGTCTAGCACGTAGAACATGCTGATGTAAACAGTTTTGAATGGTCTGACGTGACACTTGGGTGCCCCCATCTTCCTCAAATGTGCCTGGAGTTGAGTAGCATTAACCATGTGGTTCCACAGGGCACTGTTCACAATGAGGTGATCATAAGCATGGGATGTCCATTTCTGTGCCTTTCTGACTCTTCTAGTCTCTCTGTGTCTCTGTTGCAACCTGCTGATGACACTCTGTGATACTCTAAGCTCAATGGCAACTTCCCTCTGAGAACATGAAGTCTCGCGCCAGGTACTGATGATTGATTGTTAGGCATCATCTTGGTCTCAATTATATCAAAATGTGAACAAAAGCATGAAGAGGACTGTTTAAATACAAATTGTCATAGAACTAGAACATTTAGTGGTCGATTCATGGATCTAACACTTGTTGCGATTTTTGTGGTTAATCACCTTGTTAGATGCATGCTGTTAGAACGGCATGCTATGCAATAAATACCGAAACATTGAGCAGCTGCACATGTGCATTCAAAAGGTTAGAAAAGGTCAAATTAAATCACCTGTAGAGGTTTTAGTGCACTTTAGGTGCATTCTGAAATTTCATCCAAAAGCCCAATATCCCTAACTTTTTGTGATTAGTGTATAAAGGGATAGTAATCTAAATCTGTAAACTAAAAGACTTGACCTAAAGAGAGAGAATATAATCTGAACTAGAAACAAAAAAAATCTTGACCCAAAAGGGAGATGAAAATCGAAACTAGAAATTAAAGGAGCTCAACCTAATAAGGGAGAAAATAATTTAAATCTACAAACTAAAAGTCTTTACCTAAAGAGAGAGAAAAGGATCTAAAGTAGAAACAAAAAAACTTGACCTATAAGGGGGATGAAAATCTGAACTAGAAACTAAAGGAGCTCGACCTAATAAGGGAGAAAAATTCTAACTACACTAATACTCAATAGAGGGGAGAACAGAAATGAAACACTTATCTACAGAGACAAATCAGTGAAGACTAGCCACAAGAAACAGGCTGGTACAGTGAAGACAGGAACAAGCGCAGAGCAGAGACGTGGAAACAGGACATGGCATGATAAGACGATCACGCAAAGACAAAGGGGAGACAGTACTTTTAAACATGAGGTAATGGGACACAGGTGGAAAAAATCAGGGTGGGGCAGACAATGACACAGACGGGAACACAGGAGGACAGGAACCAAAACAACCTGAAACAAGAGGGAGACAGCATTAATATAAAATAAAAGAGGAAGTGACAGGACAACATTCAGGCATGAGACAAAAATTGGTAACTTAATTAAAACAGACAGAGCATGACATTCAGTACGTACTGAACAGCTGCCACTGAAGCACTTGTCCCGTCCTTGAACAGGTCATCCTGTTATGTAGACATTTTACAATAACAGAGTTTCTATGGGCTCTTGGTAATATTTGGGGCTTTCTCCTGAGGCCAGGCAGGTTATTACTGTTCCAATCCATCCATCCATCCATCATCTACCGCTTATCCTCAGGGGGTCGCTGGGGAGCTGGAGACTATCCCAGCTGTCCTAGGGCGGAAGGCAGGGTACACCCCAGACAAATTGCCAGGGCACATAGAGACAGACAACCACTCACACTCACATTCACACCTACGGTCAATTTACATGTTTTTGGATGGTGGGAGGAAGCCGGAGTACCCGGAGAGAACCCATGCAGACAGGGGGAGAACATGCAAGCTCCACACAGAAAGGCCCCGGGTCGGGGATTCAAACCCGGTCCCTTCTGTGAGGCGACAGTGCTAACCACTACACCACCGTGCCGCCCTGCCGTACTGTTCCATACGTTTTAAATGTATAATGCTCCCAATGGTATCTATTGGACTGTCATTTTTTTTGGAAATCCTCTTGTACCCATGGCCCATCAGGTACAATGAAGTAATTATTATAGAGTTCCCAAAGGATTGGTTATATTTTAACCCCACTTACGTCCATTAAAAACTGTCAGAAAAAAAACAGCCATTTTTCTCATTTTTTCTCATTGCAACTGTACCACAAGAAAGAAAAAAAATATATTAAAAGGATATGTTTGGGTGTTTTGAAGTTTGGTTGTAGTGAGTGTATTACCTATAGTCAATGTAACATTGATGCATAATGTAATAAAAAAAATTTAATAAAACTAATGATAATGAAATAATGTAATAACTGGTGGATAATGTAACACAATCCTGAGTGCATATTGTAATAACTTTTTGTGCATAATGTAACTTATTACATTTTGTCAGTTATTACATTATGAAGCAGGCACAATATTTTCCTCCTAATTTTATTACATTATAGAGCGACTCAATTATTTATTGATTAATATGATAATTGCTTCAATGTAGACTACAGCATGCATACAAGAACTCTTTTAATGGTTTTATTGTAATTCAAGGGTCAATTTTCATACAAAACTGTATGTATATCTGACAAGCTCGGTGCCAGGGCACCTTAAGCACAGAAACGTGCCATAGTATCTCACACAGATGTTTTTTTCCCCCTTTTTTAAAACTATCTTAATATACATATATACATAATCAGTGAAATGTTTACTGTGATCATCAAGCAGTATTAGTCAACCAATCGACAAATCAGAAAGTTGTTGACGAATAGCCTGATCGGTCATTATTCTTTTATTCATAACGCATTCTACATTGAAACAATTACATGATTAACCATTAAATAGTGGAGACAAGAAAAATATTGTTCTTGCTTCATAATAACTGCTGGAAATTGTATAAGGCTTCTTCAGTGCTGAGTGGAAGAAAGCCGTGTTAGAGCAGTTGTATGTCAATGGGCTGTACTTATATAGCGCCTTCCTTGTTATCTGACCACTCAAAGCACTCTACACACTCTATCCATTCACACACAACCATCAAGTATTTCAACATTCACACACAGCAATCAAACTACTGACCTTCCATTTGGTGGCTGACCTGCTCTACCACACTCAGCTACAGCTACCTACAGCACAGTATTGAGCTCCATACCCAGCAACTATTCACTTAACCTTATCGACTTGGCAGGAGGGATGTAGCACTGCATTATGCAATAATGCCGCATATGTAATAATGTAATAAAATTTCACATCATTATGTAATAATGCCACATTTTGTAATAACTTGCCGCATTTTGTAATAAAATTCTTGAATGCAATATGTAATAAAGTTATTACAAAATGAGGCTGTTACACTTTTTTATGAAGAAAATGTAATGATTTGGTGCATTATGTAATAAGCCATCAAAATTGATGTCTTAATTTGAAAAAAAAAACATGATGTCAGAACAACATTGATTTTAAGCATTCTAGCATGACTCATAACTAATAATTCATTTTAAAGTTGAATTAGTCAAAAAAGAATCAAATAAAACTCAGTTATAATACAGTAATAGATAATGTGTTTGCATTAAAAGCATGTTATGGACATTGAAAGGGCAATGAAATATCAAGAGACATACACACATGCAATATGGATTATGTTATGCATAAATACGTCCTAGACAGCAGACAAAAGACAAAAACAAATATGGAATAGAAAAAAACTGACTAAACTGACTAAAAACAGTTTAAACAATCTTTCAAATCAAAATTAGATATTTCTATGCATGTTATTAAAGTAAAAACAAAATGCTATCTACAAATGGCCATTAACAAAAAGATTATAATAAACAATTATAATTGATTAAGTTTTGACTAATGAAACATCTTACTAGTTTGTAAAATTAATTATGAGTCAAGCTAGAATGCTTAATATCAAGGTTGTTCTGACATTATTATGTTTTTATTTTTCAAATTAAGACATCAATTTTTGTGGTTTATTACATAATGACCAAATTATCACTTTTTCTTCGTAAAAAAGTGTAACAGCCTCATTTTGTAAGATCGCAAAATGCGGCAAACTTTATTACATATATCGCGTTCAAGAATTTTATTACAAAATGCAGCACATTATTACAAAATGTGGCATTATTACATAATGATATGAAAATTTAATGCATTATTACATAATGCGGTGTTATTACATAATGTATTGCTGCAAGGGACAATGACTCCCTCCTAACGAGACTTACTGTTTTGGTGGTTTCAGTTCTTTGTTTACTGCTCAGGAGCACAACAGGAGCAGAAATATCTGGACTCTCTACCGGTGAGTCAGAACTGAAGAAGAGGTAAAACCACATCAAGCAAGTCCAGTTGACTATATTTCACTCTTTTCTGACCATCATCCAAGGTAGGTAATACATTGCTGTGCAATACCTCATTGAACTCCACAAACTATACCTACTCTCTAAACTGTATGTAATGTCCAAGTTACATCCTTTCAATTTTAAAGTTAAAACATAATCAAATTTTCTTTTATTTCTTATTTTTACAGTGACTAAGCATGTCAAGAGGAGAAATTATTCTTGTTCTTCTGTCTTTACTGGTTGAGTCTCCACTGATTCAAAACAAACAGTGTGAAAAGGAAACAGACTGCCCCAAAGAAAACCAGAATGTTTTCAGTTCATCTGTGACAGCAATCCCACGCTTCCTGAAACCAGGTGTGACAGAGGTTTTCTTTTTGGAAAGCCAGATAAAGAAAATACCCAAGGCAGCATTTGTTGAAAACCCACAGCTAGAAAAGGTGGAGTTCATTAACACCAACACAACAACTATTGAGCCAGGAGCTTTTGAAGGTTTGGTAAACCTCAAGTTTATTGAGATTTCCAGCACTCCATTGACGTCCATCCCAGTGGGAGTCTTTCAAAACCTCAGCAATCTGGAGAGGATTACATTAAAGATCAACAAGCTTTGTAGCCTGGAGAAAGGAATATTTGACGGCCCTGAAAAAGTAAGCGAGCTCCTATTACATACAAACAATATTAGATTGATTGAAGACGGGACCTTTGACAGTATGAAGAACCTTGTACAACTCCATTTAGCTCGAAATAATCTTTCAGTTATATCTGCTAGCTGGTTCTCAAACCTTACCAAACTGCAGATACTACGGCTATACGAGAATCAGCTGACCACCATTCCTGATGGGATTTTTCAAAATTTGTCAAACTTGAAGGAAGTTGCCTTACAGGGAAACAAAATAAAAGAATTGCCACCTAATCTATTTCCACATAAAGATAAATTAAGTAAACTGCTTTTGGATAATAATCTCCTAACTGATTTACCTCAAGGATTCTTCGTTGGCTTCCCTCAGCTTAAAGTGCTGACCCTGCAGTGGAATAAATTGACTAGTCTACCACCTGTGCTTTTTGGTGAAATGCCAAAATTGACAGACTTAAGTCTCAAACGAAACAACCTCAGCACTCTTCCTAAAGGAATATTCAGTCCTCTAAAGAAACTCAAGAAGTTAGATCTGTCTAAAAATCACTTTGTAATGTTGCATGCTGAGTACTTTGAAGGCCCAGAGAAGCTCACAGAGCTCAATCTCCTGGATAACAAGATAAAGTTGCTCAACGCGGATGTGTTTGAAAAACTACAATCACTGATCACACTGAAACTGGCTCACAATGACCTGCAGATGCTTCCAGAGGATATTTTTAAGCCTTTAACAAACCTTAAAAAACTTTACCTTAATGATAACCCATGGCGCTGTGACTGTAATTTGATATATCTTCACCTCTGGATAAAGGCAAACTTTGATAAGATAGTGTCTCCTGTTGTTTGTGAGTATCCAGAAAATCTAAAAGGACAGGAAATCAAATCATTATCAGAGGATCAATTTATTTGCCCCACCCTTTCCCCCTCTTCACTCCCAACTACAAATCCAACTACTGCTATCATTACTAGCACAACAACAACAAATACTTCAACAACTACAATAACCCCCCTTGTACCCACTACACCGCTAGCCACAACAATACCAACTACTGTTCTGCCAACAACCACACCCATGACCACTATTACAAGAACAACGCCTATCACCACTACTACAACAACCACACCTATGACCACTATTACAAGAACCACACCCATCACCACTATTACAACAACCACGCCTATGACCACTATTACAACAACACCCATGACCAGTCTAACCACAACCACTATCACAGAAACCGCACCTACAAACACTATAACAACAACCACCATCACAACAACCTCTATTATGACAACAACAACACGATCAACAACTATGATAACAACACGATCAACAACTATGACAACAACCACCATCTTCACAACTGCCCGATCAACCTCCATCCAAATGATGACATCTCATCCACAAACTGCTCCAGTGATCTTTAAGTGTCCTATGGAGCCTGTCATTCAGGAGCCATTGCCTTCCTTCTCTCATCAGTACAGAAACCAAGTTCAGGGGTGTAAATCTCAGAAGATGATCTACACTGTGCTGCTACTGATAGAGATCACTTGCACAATGACGATGGCTAAGTTAACCCTGTCTCTTTTCCGTCTGCTACAGTACAAGGAGAGGACGAATCAGAGGGTCAAACTCACCCGCTTCTCATACAGGAGAGATGTCATCCTCAGGCCTCTACAAGAGGCAGAGACTGAAGGGCTTTAAACACAACAAAAAGAAAGCTCACATATTTGATGCCAGTGATGTTAAATGAGCAAATTAGTAGTCAAAGCACCATTAGGTAAGATGTTGAACCCCTATTAGCTTTTAGGAAAATATGTAATATTTAACAAAACATGTATTGACATATCAATAAAAAGAATGCATTTTTTGCTGTAAAGAATTTCTGAAAAAAGTAAAAATGTAATCACAAAAATGTGTTAGACATACTACATTGTACAGTGATAAAAAAAAAAAAAATCTTCCTGGAAGTTGTGCCTAAACAAGGCCCCTCTTACAGCACGGGGAGACAGCGATCCATGAGACAAATTCTCATTCACGGGGAAACAAGAGACTTCATCTAAAACAATCTAGAATTAGTGAACTGGTAACCTGTAACCTACCTTGTCGCTAATTTGTCGCCACATAATCGAGCATACCTGTAAGCCATTGTTGGCAATGAAGGCAAATGAATCTTTCCATGCAGAAGTGAACTCTCTATTCTCCTCTGAGATCTGAGATCTTCGTATTTGTGGATCTATCCATAGTTAGTTTACTGCGGGCTCAAGATTCAAGATTAACCACTTATTATAAGATTATTGTGCAACAAAGTGAATCCATAACTTCAATAAAAATATTTCTATGTAATTTTTTGTAGCCAGAATCTCCAACCCTCACAAAAAGACTTACCCGGCAGTGTTTATTTCTGTGTTAAGTTTTATTTAACATTTACATTGTCTTTATTGATCGGTGTGCGAGTTAAGTGTTGTTTTGAAGTAAAGAACTACTTTCACACCAGAAATCGAATAATCTTTTGTACATAAATATGCGTCAATGTCAATTGTATTTATATTAACAATGACTCAGAAGAAGAACAGGTCAGGTTGTTACCGCGGGGTTGGCACATATTACACTTTCTGTGCCACCACCACGGAATGCAATGTGAAGAAATGGTCATTTCACAGATTTTTGGAGCCACTGCAGAGGACTTAAGTACGGTAGCCCTAAAGTGCAAATCAAAATGGAAACTCGGAAAACACAACAACAAAACAGAAACAAAATTAACAAAAATGAAATGACATTAACAAAAGAGAAACATTAACAAAAAAGAAACAATAACGAAAGAGAAACAACATTAACAAAAGACAAATGACATTCACAAAATGACATTTATAATGCAGACACTGACGACTATGGCTGTGCAATATGGCCAAAATGTTATATCCTATAACCTTCTCAATACAAGCGGCACTGACGACTAGTTTATAAGTATGATATGTTAGCATTGGGCTAAAGGCCCAAACATACTCTGCAAAATGGACAAGGAGTGCGCAAAGCTCAAATTTTCTGACCTCCACTCCACACTGTTATCACAAAAAACACTGCTTGGCAACTATTTTTCACATCAACCTGCATTAAATGTGACATGGATCTTCTGATTCACAGAAATAGCGGCAGAGCACTCCACTATGGAAGCTTTGGGCTGAATGGACATCCAGATCCGCTCTGCTCACAGTATGCTGGAGTCTGTGAGCACCTTTATAATGCAGACACTGGAGACTATGGCTGTGCAATATGGTCAAAACGTTATATCCTATAACCTCTCCACTACCTACGACCAGCTTACATCTACAGAAAAGTGAAAGTTAGCATCGGGCTAATATGCGCTACAACAATAGATACATTAGCAAACATTACATATTTCATGAAAATAACAACTCCTCCCAAAGCTAAACCTAGAATTACCTGTCCAACGGAATGAAAGCAGAAACTTCTGCATCACTTCAGTCCCTTCAAATGCCTCAATGTCCATCAATGTTAACTCTGGTTTGTCCTCTTAGCTTTATCCAGAGTTTGGTTGCAGCCTTTGGTTGCCTCCCTCTTTCTTCTCTTTGCCTGTTTAGCAGGGTGAGTCGTCAGAAGTAACAAGGCTGCATTTTCTCTGCCATTGTTCTCTACAAACAGATTCTCCTGCCAACTCTCTACTTCTGCAAACTATGCTGGACATTTTTCCGCCAACAGTGGGAAGGAGGGAGGAATGGCGGGGATGTGAGCAGGGCGAGACATAATTGGTTCTTCCATCTCGCTCCGAGTGTCAGTTGATCGGTCAGAGTTTTTACAGTCCTGTAGCTGCCACAGAGGTCTGATTCTTTTCCTTCCTTTTTTTGAACACATAATGTATTGACTGCTCGCAGAGTGGAAGGACCATTTCAGCCAGTTTAACAAAAAGAGCTTCTGAACACAACTGTGGATTGCAGCTTTAACAAAAAAAGAAACAATATTAACAAATGAGAAACAACATTAAAGGCATATTCCAGTATTTTACACTTTAAGCCCTCTTTCTAGATTGCCTAGGATGCAAAACAGTGGTTGACACCGAAATTTTGAAGATTGGTCCTGTCTTGTGTATTTGGCTTGTTTAGAATCAGCTGTGCTAGCTAGCCATGGGCTGCTGTGGGCCAATGCAAACCTGTCCAAAACAACCCCTAAACGTTAGTTTTAAAAAATGTGCAACTCACCAAGTGGTTACTGGTATTCACTAATGTTCCATAGCAAATATTGAAGCGAAAATACAGCTTCCGTCGTGTGTTATTAGGCACATTGTAAATCCCATTGATTTCTGTAGGAAGACTCAGTGCACGTTGATATTACTCTGCCACCAGAAACGGAAAAGAGGGCTGCTTATGTTTGGTTGTAATTCTTTCACTCGCCTCAGTATCGTTCAGTGGTGGCAGTAATGCACTTCTTAATTGGTTTGCCAATCGCCATGAAACCCCAAAGAAGAACAAATAGTACATCTCAGTTTTATAGAAAGGACAATAACATTAACCAAACTCGAAACAGTAGTTACCCTCGTCATGAATCATCGCTGATTGGGTGACATGAGTCGTCATTGTTTGAACGAAGGAACTTTGTCCGTCCTTTGACCCAGAAGGACAACTTCTGGCAGCCTTTTCTCCCAAACCACTGCAGTTCATTTTTGTTCTACAGACTGTATATAAATAGCAGACGGAGCTATTGTGACATCTCTCATTGGTTTGTGAACAACCACAATGGCAATGTCATGTTGTATTTTATGAAAACAGCTTCTAGTGACCATATATGGTGAGAGGGGGCAGATCCTGCTCTGACTGAAGATAACTAGATCTGCCGTGGAGGAGAATCACTGGGCGACAGCTAACCTGAGCAGCTGCTAACAAAGTTTCCTCAGCTCTAGGTAAAGTTCAGTTAAAGTGGATAATAATCTTAGTAGCTACTGTTAATTATGTTCATGTTGACAAATACTCGTGTTAACTAAAATATTAGAGGAGCTGTCTCGTAGCATTGTTGTAGCTAACCGTTAGCCTATACTACCATTTACAACCAGGGCAAAACTCTCCAGTGTTTCCTCAGGTAAAAGCAATGATCCAGGTGTACTGATGGTTAAAATCTGTTGAGATAAAAGACTGTATCTGATGTTGTCAATCTTACTTCTGAAGTGGTCTGCAAATTCCTCACAGAGGGCATCAGTTGATGTCTTGGGGGATCTGTTAAAATTGTTGTTTGCTAAATGATCAATTGTGGAGAAGAGGAATCTGGAGTTATTTTTATTTTTGGAGATGAGTGATTTGAAGTGGGAGGTTCTGGCCTGTTTAACTGCATTATTGTATGTTTTGAGGTGATGTCATAGTGGACTGTAAATTTAGATTTCCTCCATCTCCTTTCAGCACTCCTGCAGTTTCTTTTAAGCTGTTTTATGCTCTCATTTCTCCATGGGGGCTTATTTTTTTGTCTTAATAGTTTTGGTTAAAAGTGGGGCTACAGTGCTGATTTCAGATTATTGTTGAAATTATCAACAATAAAATCACAGGGTGCTGGTAAAATCTCTAAAAAACAATAACTGGACTAACACAAAGTAACAACACAACAAAAAGCTCAACACAATGACAAAATGTAGATCTGAAAAAAACTGACTTGGATGGCTCAACACGACACGTGGCTCTGACAGGACACACAAGACGTACTGGCACAAAACTGGGGGAGACGCGGACATACTGTAAATACTCTGGGTAATGGGAAAAGGGTTGGAGACAATCAGGGACAGGGCAGACAATCCCCAGACCCGGGAAACAAGAGGGCAGGATGTTGTGAAGCTGACACGAGAGGAGAGACAGTTAATTTCAAACAGGCAAACAGGCAATACAGTGGCAAGCGCATGCATGTGTAACCAATTTTGAAATTATAAAAGTGAATTACAGTGTAATAGTAACTTAAGACTGGTAATGAAACCTGGACCATAATCAGAAGATGCTAAATTCGACAGGAGCCACAATGCAGAGCAACAATAATGAGGCAGACACAAGAGTAATCGTTTAGTAAACACTCTTATGATGTTTAACAAAGTACAGGATATAAAATAATCCAACCAATTAGAGAAAATAAAAAAATAGTGTGCACACTAGAATAAAAGATTGTCCCTTACACAAAAAATGAAAAGTTGGAAATTGTTTCAAGTGCACTGTTGCAGGATTACTGCAGTTCACCGGATTCCAAGGTTCCTTGTAATATAATCTAAATGTTCAAGGTGAGTGCGAATGGTGTGTGTATATCTCAGTGTTGGACTTTCCTCAAGGAGCTTGGCTCGCCATCGGGTTCAGCAAAGAGGTTGTCCAGGACCACACTCGTCCTAGCAAAAAACCTGACCTACAAGCAGGGTCAGAAAACATATATTCAACACCATTCCATCACAGATGCATCATTCAAAATATTTCAATGTCAAAAGATGTACACCGTTACATCTAATTCTGACATGAATCATCTCTATTCAAATCTCATATCTCTTTCTTTTAGTCTCTTTATTTGTACAACATTCAGTCCTAAATGCATTATTAATGAGAACTAAGTATGAAAGTGCTCCCATAGTCACATGTTGTTTATGTGAACTATGATTCAATAGGGTAAGTAGGTAAGTGAACTGTGATTCAATAAGGTAATTAACCTCTAACATTCAAAGTGTCATTTATCATAACCATGACAGAACCATGTACAAATAACACAAAAGTACCCTTTCTGATTTAAGGCTTAGAGGTATCAGGTATGAGACAGAAATGTGCTTAATTTACTCTTTCACTATAGGCCTATTCATGAAAGAGAAATGCACTAAAAAGAGGATGAGGAGAAAATGGTTAGCCTGTTACGCGTGGCTCACACAGGACGCAGTGCCGCCGCGCAGCGTTTTCCGCTGCGCTCTTTCCGCGTGGGTCAATTCATGGAATGGAATCAGGTCTGGTGGCAGGGCACGTAGTCCTGGATGGAACAGGAGAGAAAAGAGGTCAGGTTGGGTACAGGCAGGAACAGAGCAAACATAAACTGATACATAACACTCAGAGCTGGAAAAATAACTGACTGTGAGTGAGTCTATAATCCAGCGCTGACTGACTGTGGCCCAGTCCCTGGTTAAATAGGGAGGAGCTGATAACCTCACGAACAGCCTTAGAGAAACGATCAATAATGGTGAGGACCACAGTATTACCTCCGGATGGGGGAAGACCAGTCACAAAATCGAGGGCAATGTGGGACCAAGGATGACTGGGAATGGTCAGAAGATGGAGCAAACCAGAAGTGGGCTTGGTGGTGGTCTTATTTCAGGCACAGACGGCGCAAGCTGCCACAAATGAACGGGTGTCTGCATCCATAGTTGGCCACCAGAAGAGTCGTTTGAGGAAGGAGGCGGTACGATGGAGCCCTGGGTGACAGGTTAGGTGGGAAGAGTGGGCCCAATGCAGGACCTGAGAACAAACAGAGTCTGGGACAAAAAGGCGGTTAGGGGGTCCGTTACCTGGGTCGGGCTGTGTGGACTGAGCTTGCCGGACCCTTGCTTCTATTCCCCAGGTGAGAGCAGCAATGACCCTAAATGGAGGCACGATGGGTTCTGGTTCGGCAGGGGCCTCGTCAGCTGAGAACTGGAGGGACAGGACATTGGGCTTCACATTCCTGGAACCTGGGCGGTAAGTAAGGGTGAAATTAAATCTTCCCAAGAACAGGGCCCATCTTGCTTGACGAGCATTTAGTTGTTTAGCCGTCTGGATGTATGACAGGTTATTATGGTCAGACCATACTATGAAGAGATGCTCCGCCCCTTCCAGCCAGTGCCGCCACTCCTCCAATGCCAACACCACGGCCAGCAGCTCCCGGTTACCTACGTCATAGTTCCTCTCAGGAGGTTCAAGTTTACGTGAGAAAAAGGCACATGGGTGCAGCTTATTATCTTTGAGTGAACTTAAGAAAGAACTGCACCTACCCCGGTGTCAGACGCATCCACCTCCACAATGAACTGCAGGGACCGGTCAGGATGGATGAGAATGGGAGAGGAGATGAACTGCCGCTTGAGCTCTGAGAAGGCCTCCTCTGTCTCAGGAGTCCAACGGAATGGAATGAATTGGGAGTGAATGCAGTTGGGGGGGCAGCTTTGCTGCTGTAATTTTTCACAAACCTTCGATAGAAGTTGGCGAAGCTATTGAAGCACTGAAGCTGCTTATGGGTGGTGGGCCTAGGCCAGTTTGCGACTGCAGCCACCAGGATCCATTTTGAGCTCATCCTCTGAGATGATAAAGCCCTCTGTACCAAGTCAAGGAGAGCTAGGAGATGTAATGACTTTTCTCACCACAGAAGGGTAGCATTGAGCAGTGGATGGTCTGGGGGAGAATGGCTGATTACACTGCTCAACAGTATTTTCCCGCTACTAACGAGCCGGATCTTTTGGCGAGCGGATAGGGCAGGATGCAATGAAATGGCCAGCTTGGCCACAGTACAGACAGGCCTGGATCTTAATTCTGTGGGCTTTCTCCCCAGGGGTAAGATGGATGCCGTCTACTTGCATAGGCTCGGGCTCGGGATTACTCGGCATTTCACTTTTGATACACTCCAACTTATTTCCACTCTGTTTGGCATCCTCCAAGAATGCATTTGCCGTGAGCTTGCTTGTTTGCTTTTACGTTTGTAATTTAACTCAGTCATTATTATTGTTATGTCCCAATGTACAGCACTTTGGCTACCCCTGTGATTTTTAAAATGTCCTATACAGTATAATAAAGTTGACTGATTGATTGATTGATTGACTCAGCGTGCCACAGGGACAGTTGGTCACTTACTTTAATGGCTGTCTTATTGGCTTCGTCCGGAGTCGAGAGCACCTCCCGTAGTGCAATCTCCCTTGTGATGTCACGGTTGAGCCCGTTCTTGAGCTCCTTGGTGAGAGCATCAGCGGTCATGGCGAGTGGGGAGCGCTGCTCGAAGAGGGCATTGTAAAAACTCAGCGGTGGACCCTCCAACAGGTTAACCAGGTAAGCCACCTTAGCTGCTTCACTGGCATAACGGAGAGGATGAGCAGTGAAGTTTAACTGGCACTGAGTGAGGAACTGGTGGCATGTGTTGGGATCACCTGAGTATGGTGCTGGCAGGGAAATATGAGGTTTCTGGACCAGCTGGGGCAATGTCTGGACCGGGTGGCGCTGCTGGAGGAGCTGGTACAGCAGGTGGCTGAGTGATGGGGGCAGGAGTAGCATTGAGCCGGTCGTTGAGGGCAGACAGGGCAGCAGTGATTTGGGTTAGCTGGCCAGAGATTTCACACAGGGCTGTGTTGTGGTTCCCCAAATGCACTCCCTGGAAGACAATTGCCTGCTTCAATGCCTCCTGCTCTGCAGAGTCCATGCTGGCTGGATTATACTGTCAAAGCTGGCTGTGTGGACTCTTAAGGCAGAGAGAGACAGGCAGGTGGCAGGTTTACAGGTAGTTTATTGAAACATGATGCAGGAGATGGGTCCAGACTGAGGGTGTGCTGGCTGGAATCAGGTCTGGTGGCGGTGCAGTTAGTCCACATACATGGCTCACCATATATAACTTATGACTCAAGAGCATTCACCCATCCATCCATTTTATACCGCTTATCCTCACATAGGGTTACGGGGGGGCTGGAGCCTATTCCAGCTGTCTTAGGGCGGAAGGCAGGGTACACCCTTGACAAGTCACCAGTTCATCATCACAGGGCACATACGCTACATTCAGACTACAGGGCTTAATGCCCAATTCAGATTTTTTTTTAAATCCATTTTTTTTGCGAGGTCGTTCACATTTCCAATTAAATGCGACTTCTATGTGAGCTCCAGTGTGAACTTAAACACCTCACAAGTGTCCCGCATGCGCATTGGAGGACGCGATGACGTCACATGCAGCGTGCGTGCTCAGTGTTTACGGAAGTAAACATGGACGCTAGTGGTGGAGTGTAAACAGCCCGGTTCCGATAAAACCCCTCCAGTGTGGTCTGAATAGAGCTATCTCCTCAAATATGAATTAACTCAGAAACCTCGTTTTCCCTCCACTGACTACTCTCCGCATTATCGTCCACCATCGTTGTTGTTTTCTTCCCGCTGCCGCCTACTTCCGCCACAGAATAGTGATGTTTGTAGCTTGTTGATGACGTGTAGGTCGGCTGAATGTGATCTGGCCGTTCAGACTGAAGTTGCATGTCAAAAGATCGGATATGTATCGGTTTTAGGACCACATATCCAAGTGGCCTGGGTCGCATTTAAAAAAATGAATCTGTGTCGTTCAAACTGTAATTAAAAGATCAGATACAGGTCACATAGGGGTGAAAAAATTGGATTTGGGTCACTTCAGGCTGCAGTCTGAACGTAGTCATAGAGACAGACAACCACTCACACTCACATTCACACCTACGGACAATTTAGATTAGCCAGTTAACCTAATTCCCATGCATGTTTTTGGATGGTGGGAGGAGTAGCTGGAGAGAACCCACGTAGACACTGGGAGGACATGCATAGCCTACTCCACACAAAAAAGGCCCCATGCCAGGAATCGAACGCAGTACCTTCTTGCTGTGAGGTGACGCCCTTAAGAACTGGTCAAGAACTATATTTTTGATGGTTATTTTAATTTAGAACATTACTAGTTGCTTGCTGGAGCTAACCACGAACACATTTCACTGCACATTGTGCAATGTAGGTGACAAACATGATGTGATTTGAAAATAACAGAATGGTTAAAGCAAATATAATTTACAATTTACATTAAAAACATCAAATGAGTATGTGAAAACAATGTGACACTCAAGTGATGAACATAAAGAGAATTAGCACTTAAAATATAGTACTGCCCACATTATTTAATGGTCACACTCATACACAGTATGGACTCAGTATAAACTGTAAATATTACATTCCATCCCATAACTGAACTGCCGGAGTATTCTGTCATATGTAGGCCTAGCTATGTTCTTCTTACATGTATGATCTGTTACATATACTGTATATTATCATTTATTTATTACTGCTTTTTGCACTTCTAGTTGGATACAATCTGTATTTTTTTGTTACCTTTTACTAGACGTGTAATCACAATAAAACGAAATGTAATGTAATGTAATCTAATCTAATGCTCAATGATAGTTCAAATTCTCTGTTGAATTACCCGGAATCTGTTTGCCTTGCCAATTTTTATTTTTTTTTCTCCTACTAATCGAGTAACTGGGAACTACTAAATTGGTCATCACATAGAATGCTCTTTAAGATGTCTGTGCTGCATTTTATTATGATATTACACAATGTGCTGCATAATGGTCTGTGGAGCCAACATGGCGGCTGGCAGGTCAGGGGTGACTGGAGCTCTCCTAATGCTTTTATCATTTAGCTTTATTCTTATTTTTCTAGGGTCAAATATTTTTTTTAATGTAGATACAAAGGAAGCTCTGTACCACTTCCCAGCACATGGTGTCACAAACAAACATTTTAGCTTTGGGAAATACACGCTGATGAAAGCGTTCCTTACCACCACCGGCCACCACCGGCCACCACCGATATGATCACACCAATGAAAACCGTGACAAACAAGAAAGGGATATATTTATTATTATTTCACTTTTTCTGCTGCTTTCGGGGGATGTTCACCAGTGCCCGGGGCCGATTTCTGGCGGTACCGTCGGGGGGTTCTGCACTCATTTTCTTCGGTGGGTCCGGCAGAGAGCGGTGATGGATCTCTCGAGCTGGAACTGAATCAACCGGCCAGCTTGTCGGACGCTGGAATTTCTGGTCTTGTTCCGCCACGAGGAGGTGGCGGTCGAGGTGGCAACGGACCCTTCACGAGTCTGCGTCTGGGGCAGGGAGGAGTGTGCATTGTGGGCGGTATGGCAGCCGCGGAGGATTGTTTGGGTGCGGAGGTCCGAGAGGCGAAGCTTCTTCCTGGGCAGGTGGTGATGCCGGCTCTCCATGACACCTACTACAACGGCTGCGGCAAGGCAACTTAATGAGATACAGACTTTGGATGCTTTATCATCCAAAGGCTTACACATCATCCACCTGACATAAGAAGTATCAGGTATAAAGTTTCCCAAATTAGAATGCTTGTACAGTCCGGTAATATAGGAATAATCTGCCTCTCTGAGACTTGGTTGGAACCGGAAATATCAGACTCTGAGATTGAAATTTAAAACTTCACTGTAATTAGGAAAGATAGAAATCAGACCTGTTTTTTAGAGTGAGATCAGATTTAGATGATGAGTCTTTAGAAGCTGTTTTGGTTGACATTTTACTTCCTAAGAGTAAACCCATTTTAGTTGGAGTTTGTTGTAGACCCCGGAACAGAGGGACTTTTACTCCTGCCTAGAAGATGTTTTTAATAGGTCTGATGTTTTTGTCACCGGGGAGGTCTGTTTATTAGGTGATATGAACACAGATGTTTCTGATAAGGACCACTTCATTTTTAAGGCATTCCAAAATTTCTGCTCTAATTTTAACCTTACTCAGTTAATAATGGTTCCCACAAGGATAACTGAAACATCCAGTACTACAATTGATTTGGTGCTGGTGACAGATAAATTTAAAATTTCCAATAGTGGTGCTATTGATTTTGGGTTGAGTGACCACTCATTAATTTTCTGTACTCGTAAGGTTCAGAAATTAGTTCTGGGTTATCATAACTCAGTCAAAATAAGATCAATGAAGACTTACAATGGAGTGGAGCTCAACCAAAAATTATTGAATATGGACTGGTCTCCGGTTTTCAAGTGTGTGTCTGTAAATAAGGCATGGGTAATTTTTAAAACATTGTTTCTAACTGTGGTTAACGAAATAGCTCCATTTAAGGCAGTATATCTCAAAATTAGATCTGAACTTGGGTAAACGAAGAAAGAACTATTAAGCAGAGGAATTTCTCACTTTTTGTGTTTAGGAAAACCAAAGATGAACAGGTTTTCAAAACTTTCAAGACTCTCAGAAATGAGGTCAACAGGCTCATAAAGAAGGCAAAGGTTGAATTTTTTAATCAAAAGATATCAGAGTTCAGGTCCAACCCTCATCAGCTTTGGAAGTGTTTGAAACAGACTGGGTATAGTAGCAGGCTCAAGACTAAAGCTCAAAACATTAAACTAGATGTAGGAGGTTCACTTATAACTAAAACTGCAAGTGTAGCTAATAGTTTTAATCATTTTTGTTACTGTAGCTAATAAGCTAGTTCAGAAACTACTGAGACAGACTGACTCTTATGGGGAAAGGCATGTGCACGAATTCTACAGGGGGGAAAGGGGCCCAGGTCGATGTTTTTGCCTTTTCAGCTGTATCTGAGGACACTGTGTTCAAGAAGCTCAAGGCCATGCAGCCTGCAAAGGGAACAGGGCAGGATAAGATTCCAGTCAAGTTTTTGCAGGATGCGGCTGAGCCTATTACACCCTGCCTAACTTTTATTATAAATTTATCACTTGAACAAAGCTTTGTCCCAGATGATTTCAAATTGGCTAGAGTAATTCCATTGCATAAAAAGGGGAGTAAACTGGATCCAGGTAATTATCGGCCAGTCTCAATATTAAATTCAGTATCCAAAGTGATGGAGAAAATCATTTTTGATCAAATCAATGAACATTTGGCTCAAAACAAGCTTTTGTATAAATTTCAGTCAGGATTTAGAACATCTCATTCTACGGACATTTGTCTTTTGTACTTGACAGATTTAATTAGAACTGACAAAGATGATGGTAATTACTGTCGGATGGTCCTGTTGGACCTCCAAAAAGCATTTGATACAGTCAGTTTTAGTATTCTCTTGTTGAAATTAAAGGCCTTGGGATTTAATAATGCCTCAGTTGAGTGGGTGAGGTCATACCTGGAGGGGCGTCGGCAGGTAGTGGAGGTGAAGGGTACTATTTCTTCTCCACTTCAGTCAACTTGTGGTGTTCCCCAAGGGAGTATTTTAGGTCCTTTGTTCTTTTTGATTCATGTAAATGATATGAAGGCAGCCTGTGACAGTAATTTGTTCCTTTTTGCTGATGATGCAGCAATTCTGGTCTCGCATCAGGACAAAAGGGAGGTAGAAAAATCCCTTAGTCAGGATCTTAATAAGATCAACAGATGGTTGATAGATAATAGGCTATCACTACACATCAGAAAAACAGAATCAATCCTTTCTGGCTCAAGTATCAGGTTAGTGAAATCTAAAAGTTTTAGTGTAAGGTTGGGAGACTGTGAGGTTGAGCTAAAGAGGAAGTGACTTATATGGGTTGTATTTTGGATAGCAGATTATCAGGAGAAAAAATGGCGCAAAAAGTTATTTCAAAAGTAAATCAGCGAGTTAGGTTTATTGCCAGATTGTCCACTTTCCTAAATAGAAGAGCCCTGGAAATTTTATCAGGAGTGCTGGTGCAATGTCACTATGATTATGCTTGTTCCTCTTGGTATTCTGCAATCCCTAAAACACTCAAAACTAGGCTACAGTCTGCTCAAAACAAATTAGTAAGAATAATACTTAAATTGCATTCCAGAACTCATCTCCTCCCAGAACATTTTGACAGCCTGAAATGGCTCAGAGTTGAGGAGCGTGTGACACAAATTAAATTAAATATGGTCCATAGGATTTTAAATAATGCTGTCCCGTACTATTTGAAGAGCTATTTTACTAAAGTAAGTGATATACATGACCACGCCACAAGGGGGAGATCCTTAAATCTAGTTCCTGCCAGATTTAAGAGAAATATGGGTCTAAATACTTTTAGAGGGCGGCACGGTGGTGTAGTGGTTAGCACTGTCGCCTCACAGCAAGAAGGTACCGGGTTCGAATCCCGGGGCCTTTCTGTGTGGAGTTTGCATGTTCTCCCCGTGTCTGCGTGGGTTCTCTCCGGGTACTCCGGCTTCCTCCCACCATCCAAAAACATGCATGGGGATTAGGTTAATTGGCTAATTTAAATTGACCGTAGGTGTGAATGTGAGTGTGAATGGTTGTCTGTCTCTATGTGCCCTGCGATGAGGTGGCGACTTGTCCAGGGTGTACCCTGCCTTCCGCCCTAAGACAGCTGGGATAGGCTCCAGCCCCCCCGCGACCCTATGAGGATAAGCGGTAGATAATGGATGGATGGAATACTTTTAGATACACAGCATGCATGGCTTGGATTGGTTTGCCTTCATTCTTAAAGAGCATGAGTTCACTTACTTCTTTTAAAACTACCCTTAAGGGTTGGTTAAAGGGACTTCTTAGCATGAGATTGAAGATCATTATTGTTGTTGTTTACAGCTGTGTATTCATATATTTTTAATATTGTTAATTTTATAATTTTTATATTCATACTGTATTTTGAAATATGTCTCCCCCACCCTAATTTTCCAGTGTGGAGGCACACCCACACATTCCCCTCATGGACATCATGCACATTCACTCAGAGACACGCACGGTCACACACATTCATTCTCTAAAGGGACCACAATGGAAATAAGCCGTTGGCTTTTTGTGTTTTTATCCCTTTGACAACTGTGCCGATGTATGTTTTTAAACATTTGTCTGTTGTCAATAAACGTATCAATCAATCAATCAATAATACATCAGAGAAACCTGAGGCCCGAAACATATGTAAACAAAATATGATGTCAAATGGATTAAAAACAATTAAAAATACAAAGTACTAAATATGGAAGTACTTGTGATAGGTTCTTTACAAAGGACACCCTTATACAAAGATGGACACCAAAGTGAAAACAACAGTGGTGGACAGTAATGGAGTACATTTACTTGAGTACTGTACGTATGTACATTTTTTTGAGTATTTGTTATTGTAGATACTTACTTACTTTCACTCCACCACATTTGAAAGACAAATATTATACTCTGGACTCCACGACATTTCTATGAAGCACTTTGTTACTCGTTCCTTTTAGACTGAGCAAAGCTTTTACTTACTTAGTAACTCCTTACTTTAACCATTAGAAATTAGGGGTATAATTGGCAGTTTTTGACTTCTTTTTGATTTTCCTTTATATTTCACCTTAAAAACAGTTTACCTTGCCTTGTTTGGTGACATTTTTTCAGCACAACCTCACCTTTGTCACTAAACAGTGATTATTTCATTTTGACACACTGTATTGACACATTGGACCTAAAACCACACAACAAACATAAAATTCGAGTAAGCAAAAAGTTGGTTTTTTTTACTGAGAAAACCACAGGCATGTCTAACGAACTGTTTTTATAACTTAGAATGAACATATGAAGTGTGAATTTCAAAAACTTATGGGCAAATTTAGCAAAACACAAAATTAAAAACAACTATTTACATGAAAAAACATTCTGTGCCCGAGGCATTTTTATACAAAAATTTACAAAAAGAAACTGGTGCAACAGAAATCACTTGTGCCCCTTCAAAAATCAGTTCCTGTCCACTATAAGACAGACAGGACTGACGTTTCCAATGGGTGTCATTGCACCTTTGATCCTCCTGGAGGCAGCACACACACTTACAATCTGCCTTTGGTGGCTTTTTGCCCAGTATCAGTGGCCATTACCACTACAGCATTCATTTATATTTTTCCCTAGTAACTGTGACAAAGATATGACAGCTTTATTCAGTAACAAGTAATCTAACGTGTTTCCAAACCAGTAATCAGATTAAAGTAAGTTATTAAAATCGGATTAATCTCAAAACCAGATAAAGAAATCATGCTTTTTGCTACTGACGTAAACAGCAGCTACATGTTTGGTTGTGCATCTGTAAAGGCCAATTTATAGTACTCCGTAAAGTGCCGTACGTAGAGACGGAGAGCCCTCTCCGTCGCCGGAGAGCCTGAAGGCTGGAATATACTTCTCCGACTGCGTAATCCGTCATCCGACTCCGTAGCTACGGAGACCCCTCAAGCCCTCGCACTTCTCCGTCATGATGCGTGTTGTGCAGTCCTGCGATGAAATGCACCCCCTCGGAAAGTGAAGCAATTCGCCTTAATATCGCTGATAAAAGCAGGAGAAAATACTATTTTATGATTTAATTATTTGTGAGGGAGATAGAAGAGAACAACATTAATTGCTTTCAGTCTTTAAAGCTCCTCTTCCTCTTTCTTTTCAACACAAAATCGGATAATAGCGAACGCAAACCAACAACTTTCGGGATGTTCTGTGTAAATATACCCCAGCCATAATTACTAAATGAATTAAATAGATTTTTTGAGCAGGTTGAGTGTGTTTGATTTGCCTTTCACAAGGATAATCGATACTTTAGTTCCTGTCCTGTCCGCGCTGCTGCAGAGGATACCTGTCTGTCTGTTTGTGTGTAGGGAGAGGGGCTGCATTTCACAGCAGGGTGTAACTAGAGGACCAATCACAGCCCTTGTCGTCTCCGTCTTCCCTTGACGGATTGACGGACAGTTAAAAAAAAATTCCTGCGCCCGGAGACGACGGAGAGGCTCTCCGTCAGGCTCTCCGGCGACGGAGAGGGCTCTCCGTCTCTACGTACGGCACTTTACGGAGTACTATAAATTGGCCTTGACGGAGAGCCTCTCCGTCGTCTCCGGGCGCAGGAATTTTTTTTTAACTGTCCGTCAATCCGTCAAGGGAAGACGGAGACCACAAGGGCTGTGATTGGTCCTCTAGCTGCACCCTGCTGTGAAATGCAGCCACTCTCCCTACACGCAGACGGGGAAGTATATTCCAGCCTTCAGACAGGTCATCTCTGCAGCAGCGCGGACAGAACAGGAACTAAAGTGTCGATTATCCTTGTGAAAGGCAAATCAAACACATTCAACCTGCTCAAATCTATTTAATTCATTTAGTAATTATGGCTAGGGTATATTTACACAGAACATACCGAAAGTTGTTGGTTTGCGTTCGCTATTATCCGATTTTGTGTTGAAAAGAAAGAGGAAGAGGAGCTTTAAAGACTGAAAGCAACCGATGTTCTTCTCTTCTATCTCCCTCACAAATAATTAAATCAGAAAATAGTATTTTCCCCTGCTTTTATGAGCGATATTAAGGCGAATTGCTTCACTTTCCGAGGGGGTGCATTTCAGCGCAGAGCTGCACAATACGCATCATGACGGAGAAGTGCGAGGGCTCGAGGGGTCTCCGTAGCTACGGAGTCGGATGACGGATTACGCAGACGGAGAAGTATATTCCAGCCTAAGGCTGGAATGAAAATGTCTACCATACGATATAAGCCTCTGTTGTTTATATCCTAATTTTAACATGTAGCTACTTAGTTAGCCCTGTTGCTACGCTAACAGAAACGTTACTCTGGTTGTGGTTTAGATACGCCGTGTAAAGTACAACTCAATGTCGGAATGACCGCTTGATAATCCAAATGTATCATGCGAGTTAAAACGTGTATTGTATGAAGCATAGACATAATAGTATGACGGCTACTGTAACTGGAGCAACGCTACTGCTTTGTGGTAGCATGTTCACGTCACCCGTAAGGACAGGTTTGCGGCAGTTGTAGCTCGGTAAACAGAGGTAAAGCAGCATGGAGGATGTTGCGTGTGAATGATTTATTATCGCTTAAAACACATCTTTATTAGCAGCCAAACTGCATAGTGAAAGTACAGCACAAACATAGCCGGACTTCCGGTCGCTCTCAACGTAAGCCTTCAGAATAAAAGCATATAAGGGATTGTGCCGCAGAGGAGACAGAGAAGAGTGCAAAGGAAATTAAAAACACATCAGAAAAAAAAAAAAAACCTATATCGGAATATATATCGTTATCGGGATATAAACTTGGCTATACCGGGATATAGAATTTTATCCATATCGCACAGCCCTAATCATCAGACCATTGTCTAGTATGTCTACCATGATAAAGACCAAACAAAAATTGAGTTGAAATCAGGACGACACGGTGGTTTAGTGGTTAGCACTTTTGCCTCACAGCAAGAAGGTACCGGGTTCAGAGGCCGGAGCCTTTCTGTGTGGAGAGTATGTTCTCCCTGTGTCCGCGTGGGTTCTATCCGGGTACTCCAGCTTCCTCCCACCATCCAAAATATGCATGGTGATTGGGTTAATTGCCTAATTTAAGTTGGTAGTTGTAAATGGGAGTGTGAGTGATTGTCTGTCTCTATGTGCCCTGTGATGAGGTGGCGACTTGTCCAGGGTGTACCCTGCCTTTCACCCTAACACAGCTGGGATAGGCTCCAGCCACCCGATGAGGATAAGCGGTAGATAATGGATTGAGTTGAAATCATAAGATAATAATACTACTGCTAATAATAACAAGCACGGCATTAAGTTCATACAGACATTGTTGATACATTGTGGACGTTGCTGTTAAAAATGCATTTTGCACAGGTGAGTTTTGGTGTCACTGTCATTTTTATGTTGAGGAGGCGTGGAGTGTTGTTGGTGGCTGCTGAATGTAACTAATAAAGTAACTTGTAATCTAATTTTGTTTCTTTTAAAATCAAGTAATCAGTAAAGTAACTAAGTTAGTTTTTAAAGGAGTAACCAGTAATCACTTTCTCAACACTGTTGGCCACACGCTGTGCTCCTTGCGAAGTAGAACCAATCACAGTCAGTACTCACACCATCACCCTCTCTCTGTATATCAAGCTTTCCTGCTTTCATTCCAAAAAAAAAAATAAATAAATAAAAACAAAACTCAGCAGTTGAGAGGAGAGGAGAAAGTCAAGCTGAGAAACCAGAGCCCCATAGCCATAGCTCCATGTTTGAAATTTTGGAAATGAGAAATGATTCTTATAATTTCAAATCATGCAAATGACACAAATTTCAAATTTCTTTTGTTTTCACCGTGAACGAACTACATTTCCGCAAAACTCTTGTGTTTCAACCTGACAAAACAACAAACAATGCAGCAGTGTACAAAAATATGTTGAACTTTTGAATACTTAAGCACTTTTAAAAGTAAATACTTAAGTACTTCAGCTTGAGTAAAATTTTGACCAATCAACTTTTACTTGTAGTTGTGTAAGCTTTGACCACGGGTATCAATACTTTGAGTCAAGTATTGGAGTTGAGTACTTTGTCCACCACTGGAAAACAAATGATATGGTGTGTCGTGTTTTGAGCACATTGTTGTGGAGCACGTCAGGAGTGGAGGAGGCACCAGTGGGTTGGGTCAGAGAGCTGGCGAACAGGGAGGAGGAGAGCGCTATAAAAATAGGATGAAACGCCGAGGAGCGGCAACGCGTTTGCAACGCAGCCGAGAGAGAGAGAGAGAGAGAGAGAGAGAGGGGGGGGGGGCGAGGTGGGAAACTCAGTGGATAGATACGTGGGGAACGGCAATGAGTTCAGGATTGAAGACTTAAATCGCGGTAATTTTTTTTCTGTCTAGAAAGGCAAAGGCTTGCACTTGGCATAATAGAGCGTCAGCACACTGAGGAAAGGTAAACGTGAGGTCCGACGTCACACTGGTTTCACCGAGCTCACAAATCCTGGCTGAGCGCGAAAGTGTCAGCTTCAGCACCCGAGGAGAGGACAGCTCCAGGACCTCCTGTCCAAACAAAATTCACGCTGCAGCTTTTAATTTCAACGCTTCCACTCTGACTGTCCACTTCACAAGTCTGGAAGAAGGGAGATTTGCGACTGTGTGCTCAATATGTACCAGGGACATTTACAGGTAAGACAGACTTTTCTTTGTGCTTGTTAATTTCTCGTGAGAACGAACTGATTTAATTGTGACGGAGCTAATGAAGTGATGTGAACAGGGCGCACTTCTGCATGCAGCCTCGTTCATGCCCAAAGCATTTGTTTTTACCATGAAATCATTGTGATATATCGCAATAGTCTCATAATGTTTTTGTTTCTTCACTGTACTTTGTAAGTTACATTACAAACTACAGCATTTCCAACAGGGTCATAACCCATACTGAAAATCAAAGAGAGAGCTACTGTAGCGTGTCTGCTGAACGTTCAGATGAGTGGCAAATGTAAACGACACCTATCATTACTTTCTTGAGGTGCATGCACGTGACGCCATGTATTCTGACATACAATAACAGCAATAATACTTTGTGTGATCACGTGTGGTGACTGAAACTCTGACTCCAAAAAAAAAAACAACTGACTGATAAGGTACAAACTGTTAAAAACACAATGTAGCTGGTAACTGCTCTCAAGAGCTTTTAACACTGAATGTTTGATGTACAATATGGTTAAATGACATATTTGAGATGCAAAAGTTCTCTGTGGTAAATGATGACCATTTCTCTGTCAGATGCGTGGATTGTAGGTTGATAGAGAAACTTTAACTCCCAAGGTGTGTAATAAAAGACCACTCCCGAGGCAGTACAGTAATAAAATAAAATATTAAAAAATGTACTGAAATTCATCAATATGTATGATTTACTCTTGAAAGTGGCCACTTTTGCATTATTTTCATAAAAGATCATAAAAAGAAGTACAGTAGGAGCCATTGTTTCTTTTCCCATGTTTCCATGACTGGCCCTTGTCAGGCTCCTGGCTGTTCCGTGACTGCTCCGTGAAGATAATGTATCCCCGCAATGACACAGACAATGCAGCCCGGACTGGTAACGCCCCTTTAACAGCCTGGGGGGAAACCAGCTGCAATCCCTCATTTGTCCACGGGGAGGAGCAGTGATTGTCTCCTGGCTCAACCTGGTCTCACATCATAACTATACATTGGTACAGTACACAGTAGAAAAATAACCATATTCATATTATTCATATTCCTCATTGTTTCTATATGAATGCAGCCTATCACAGTAGCGAAAGTTACATAGTCCCTAAACAGAGCAGGGAGGCACTGGGGGGGGGGGGGAGGGAGAGAGGCCATTCTCTCTGTTCTAGTGCAGAGCTCCACTGAACAGAGTTTGGAGAGTATATTTGAAGGCTCAAAAGTTCTGCAGTGTCGCTTTAACTAAGCATGATAAAGTTCGAAACTATAAATTATTTTTAGTGAAAAAAATATTATGCGCCCAGAGAGCAGGCTCTCCGGAGATGAAGAGAGCTCTCCGTGCCATATTCATTAATATTGTCACATATTTACATATTTACAATGAGATGTGGAAAAAATGCCACAGACATTTCCTTTATCCCACTAGTTTAATAAATGGTGTTCTTCAATAAACTTGGTGGAAAAAGTTCCTGTCAGCCTCAGAGCCGTTTCAGTGATCACTGTAAACACTAGAGAACAACGAGCGGCTCAAACGGATACTATGAAATTTTTTCTCCCATCTAGTGGCCACTCACCGCGGATCCCCAGCCCGGAGCTCCGGTCATTTTATGGCCCTTTTACGCTTTTTTGGCGATGAGGATTCAGAGCGGCATAAGTATGGTCTTGTATTATGACCAAAAGTGCAGTGCGGGTTTTAGTTTAGCATCATAAAGTTGAAGAATCATTTCTAAAATCCGGAATGTTTTCCTAACAAAATTATCTGCTTGAATCCACATTTGACATCCACATAATCCACATTAAGTTCAGTTAAGCCACTGTTCGTATGTTTATTTGTTATTTATCTCTTACGTATTATATTTCTTTACCTTGTGTGCTACTGTCTGTCACTTATATCTTTTATGTTGTAAACCGGGGTCAAATTCCTAGTATGTGAAAACATGCCTGGCCAATCAAGCTGGTCAAGCTGATTCTGATTTGCTGGTGTTAAGAGTTTTTTACTTGCCACGCAGTGAGGAATGCGCATTTTATTTTTGATTTATTATTATTGAAGAAGAAGAAGACTCACTTTATTAATCCCTCAATGGGGAAATTATATTTTATTGTTATTGTTTGTTAACAATAAATCTGGATAAAAACATAGACACGTTGTAATTAGTTGTTATTATAATAATGTAATAGGTATGTCTGGTTAGTGAGATTAACCCGACTTTCTCAGTTGGAGATCTGAATTTATGGGGCTTCTGATTTATAGTGACATCTGAGAGCACGGCTCACAGACACTTGGGTATCGGCTTTTCTGTATCCAGCAGTATGTTTTATTCATTTCATTAAAGCACGTCTCCGAGATGTTAAAATGTCATCGACACACATGAGTAGGCATTGAGCAGTGGAACGTGGCTTTATTTACTATGAAGTTTAATTGTTTAAATGAAATCTGCGGTGACTGGTTAACTGTTTTGGTAGTAGCTAAACTAGCATGTCCATAGGGTTTACAGGGGATTAGGTCTGCACTGAGTAGATGAGCAGAGTAGAGTAGTACTGCCCTGTTAACGAGGTTTCTTTTGTTAGTTACTGTGATTTTAAACAGGAGTTGTTGATCACAATGCATCGTTTTTCATCGTAAAAATGAGGTGCGTCCCCGCATGGATAGTGAGTTTACAACGTTCTTTCTGATTTCAGTGCCTCAGGGACGCAGGATGTGACGTACGGCTTCAGACAGTGAGCAGTGAGGGACAAAATAGTCAGACTGAAGGCTGCCCCCCCAGCACACAACTGCGTACAGGAGGGCACTCGCTACCACAGACTGGTAGAAAATCTGTAGCAGCTTGTTGCAGATGTTGAAGGGTGCCAGCCTTCTGAGGAGGTACAGTAGTGTTGTGTCATTTGCGAACGATTCGTTCGAAAGAACGAATCATTTGAGTGAACGAACTGAACTGAATCACTTCCTGAACTGATTCGTTCCTTTCTCAGTTCACTTGAGCTCAGTGTCAGCGTGGTGGCCAGGAGTTGAACTGCCTCTTTTGTTTGTTCATGACTTGTGAATCTTCGATGAATGACCCAGCCAGCGAGGGGAGGGGAGGGGCGACTCACTGAACGAATTGTTCACTCGAGTGATTCTCGCAGGAAGCTGCAGCGATTTGAACCGTTCACTGAACAATTCGTTCACTTAACAAACAACGAGTGAACAAATGAGTGATTCGAGCAGGAAGCTGCAGCGATCCGTTCACTGAACGAACTAGTTCACTGAACGATTCGTTCACTTAACGAACGACAAGTGAACTAACGAGTGAGTCTACGATGAAGCTGCCGCGATTCATTTACTGAACGAGCGAACGAGTGAACGAATGAGTGAGTCTACCAGGAAGCTGCAGCGGTTCGTTCACTGAACTCGGAGTGAATTTGTTGCTCCTCAGAACGGTGGTGGGGGGGTGAGTAAGGGCTTCCTCAGTGGAGGAAGCCAGCGTCCTTTTCTGAGAAAGCCGGTAGAGTCACTCTGTCAGTACCGCGAGGAGGAACTAAAAGTGGGGGATAAGCTCTCATGGCACTGACATGTTTCTCTGAGCTAATAGCAAATGCTAAGTGAAGCCACATTCAAACAAAGGCACCCACATCACAGTGGTCATATTAACAGACTGAAGAGCAGACGAGAGGACAGGAGCGAGTGAGATTAACCGGTGCATTTACATTGATATTTCATTCTTAATATATTAATAATTAATAGTTTAGAATTGCCATTTTATTTTGAATGATTATTTCCCACTTTGATTGTTTTTTGTTTTCATTTCAGTGCAATAATATTTAATAACCTGACATTTAATCACATACACTATATTTGTTTATTTAAAGGGCTAAAAATGCATATAGGTCTTCAGCAGAAAGAGGACCGACGTTCACGTGTGGTGAATGTCCTGCTTGCTGCAGTGTCATGAAGCCGGGAGCGGGAATCTCAGTGATTCGGTGAACAAATATTTTGAACGGTTCTTTTTAATGATTTGTACAGATTCAGTTCAGTCAAAAGAACTGTTTTGCCCATCACTAAAGTACAGATGGCTCTGACCTTTCCTGTACAGAGCATCTCTGTTGACAGTCCAGTCCAGTTTATCATCCAGTAGTACTCCCACATCTTTATATGTGGGTACCACCTCCACACAGTCCCCTTTGATGAAAACTGGCACTGGCTGCAGCCTGGGTCTCCTAAAATCTGTTGAGAAGCAGGTGATTGGAGTCACACCATGTGACAAAGTCCTGAATCAGTCCTCTGTACTCCTCCTCCTGTCCACTCCTGATACATCCCATGATAGCTGTGCAAGTCCGCAAACTTCTGTGGCAGAGCTCTGAGTTGTACTGGAAGTCGGACGTGTTCAGGCTGAATAGGATCGGAGAGAGCACAGTTCCCTGCGGGGCTCCTGTGCTGCTGACCACAGTGTCAGACCTGCAGTCCCCCAGTCACACATACTGAGGTCTGCTGGGCAGGTAGTTAGTTATAGGTGTGATTCCACTCCCATCTCTGTCAGTTTGTCCCTGAGGAGCAGAGGCTGGATGGTGTTAAAGGCACTGTAGAAGTCAAAAAATGTAATCCTCACAGCACCACTGCCTCTGTCCAGGTGAGAGTTAGATCGGTGGAGCAGGAAGGTGATGGCATCATCCACTCCTACCTTCTCCTGGTAGGCAAACTGCAGTGGGTCCAGTGTGTGGTGGGTTTGTGGCCTCAGATGATGACGCATCTGGCGTTCCATGGTCCTCATCACATGTGATGTCAGGGCGACTGGCCTGAAGGCGTTCAGCTCAGCAGGATATGGTTTCTTTGGGACTGGCACGATGCACGATGTCTTTGTCGAAGAAAGGAGTTTAGATGAGCGGAAAAGGAGTGCAGCTAATACTTTGATAAGTGCTTCTCCTGCCAAAATCTTGGCTTCTTTAAACTCTTGAACAACAACCAGCCAGTTTGTATGGAGTTCACCTGAGCAACTGGCAATGGTTGGTAAAGAGAAAAGACCCAGGAAGCAAAAAAGGAGAGGAGCCTGCTGCATCTTCAGAATCAAAAAATGGCATTTATTGTAAAATACAATACAAAGGAATGGCGGGAGCCACTCCGGGGAGACGACTGAATTATGCCCTTTTTCTCATTTTATACCTGTTGACCCCAAATACACCCACTGTCCTCATGTAACCTTCCTTTGATCCAATCAAATTATGATATGATTTATCATATGAACACATTTCTATTTTTTCACATTTTTGCATGTGTCAGTTGCACATGACCGTTGCACGTGCCCCCTGGATAGTAGTACCACCTTCTGGGCGCTCTGCCCACTGCAAGGTTGTATAACCCTTGGCCTTCCACCCAGGAAGCCACCTGCATCCCAAGGCCACAAAGTTCCCACGGCACACTGACCTCCATTTTGAGCTCTAATAATCTTGTTAACCCTTTACATGGCAAATGATGAGATTTAAATCAGTATATGCCAATTTTTCTGCTTAATTTTTCTCTACATCTTCCACAGCTGGGCAACCCTCCCCTGTTCCAGGCTCAGGTTGAATAGGCGCTGAAGGGGGTGTCCCAGCTCTTGCGTGCAGACCTTCAGCAGTCTTGGAGATACTCCATCTGGACCTGCAGCTTTGCTGGGGCGTAGCCTCCTGAGCTCTCCATTAACCTGAGCTGCTGTGATCGTGGGTGGTATGATGGGGGAGGGGGGATCTCCTCTGCTGTGTTGGTGATGGCTTGTGGGAGTAGGTGTGTGGGGGCTGTTGCGTTCAGAGGTGTGAATGGGAACATTACACACAATACATACGTACAATATCCTTAAACTTCTTTTTATTATCATTTATTAAAAGAATGCAGTGGCCACTTTCAAGAGTAAATCTTATACTTTTCATGAAGTTCAGTACTTTTTTTTATAATTTTTTGTTTTCTGTTTCTTTTCTGTATGGGCATTCATTGAAAACGCATGCTCTTGTCTGGATTACTTCAGTTGTGTTTATCAAAGGTCAATGAAAAGCCTGTGATCCAAGATCCTTCTTTATCATTTGACAGGGCTAGTTTGGCAGTGAATGTAAAGCAGGTGCTCAGTCTGTCTGTAGTGCCAGTACACTCATTTGGGTAACTAATGGATTGATCTTGATGTTGAAAACACTTTCCTTTAAGTCAAATGTGCATGTGCACATGACATCTTTTGCAAGGAGCAAAGCCAGAAAAAACAATTGCTTAGGGTAATGGCTGTCGTTATACATAAACAGCATTTAAAACTCTTTTAAAATAAATGCTCAGAAAAGTGTTCTTTCTCTACCTTACTGTAATAATTCAAAAATCATTGCGATGTATGTGCAAAGCCTGTATTTGAAAAAATACAAATTCAGTTAAAGAGCCTGCATGATTTTTCACATCTTGCTTGCATTTTAAAGGTCCCATATTATACACTTTTCCGGCAATTTCATAGGTCTCAGACGTTCAGCAATATTGTATTCAAAGTGTATTACCCCAAACTCAGCCCTGGTCCTGAATTCCAGCCAGTTAAAAGTTGCTTTATTGAGCTCTGCTGAGAACAGGCTGTCTCTGTGTCTGTACCTTTAAATGTTCCTGAGCTGTGTTTGACCATGCCCCTCTCCGGAGAGAGGATGAGTCTCTTTCTCGCCTTACCGTATGTTTATGTTTACTTATTGATGTGTACTGGCACTGGCAGAAGAGGCTAATGTTACTCTGCAGTGCACGGACAGCAACAGTAGTCAGAGTGTATAACGCTAGTTTCAAATGAGCCTGGTACTCACAGAGCTTATGTTGAATGTGTCCTGATATTAATTACTCAAGGACCTCCAGAACTTCCGAAGTTTTGCATGTGTGCGCCCATCATTTCACAGAGGACTGCTTTGTAAACATGGGCCCATACAAATTAGGCTGAAGTTAGTCTTAGCACTGCAGCTACCAGAGGTCTGGAGCTACAGCTATTGCTGCTAACCTGAGGTCCGGAGTTCCAGTTTGTTCGGAGCTCGGTTAGCACTGCAGCTGTCTGAGGTCCGGAGCTCGGTTAGCACTGCAGCAATAGCTCTGGAGCTCCGGTTAGCTCGATTAGCAGTGCAGCTGTGGCTGCTAACCGGAGGTCTGGATATACGGTTAGCTCGGAGCTCAGTTTGCACTGCAGCTACCGGAGGTCCGGGGCTCGGTAAGCTGATGTCCGGAGCTCGGTTAGCACCACAGCAATAGTAGCAACAGGAACATTTAAAGGTACAGACACAGAAACAGCCTGTTCTCAGTAGAGCTCAATACAATGACTTTTAAGTGGCTGGAATTCAGGACCAGGGCTGAGTTTGGGGCAATACATTGCAATAGCTGTAGTGCTAACCGAGCTCCGGTTAGGTCCGGCACTCTGGACCTCCGGTTAGCTCGGTTAGCACTGCCGCTATTGGAGCAGTGCTAACCGGGCTGAGAAATGTTCAAGTCGCCTGTTTCAGCACACATTTGCAAAGAAGAGGTGCAAGCAGGCAATGGAGGTGACAAGACTTTTTTCACTGCTGGGGCCTCATTCACAGGCTATGGGGACACATACTACTCTTAGAACACCTTTATAAAGTGAATTTTGCATAATAGGTGACCTTTAACTTACAAAAAACTTATATATCGCTAAACATTAAATTAATGTCAAGTATATCCTCTAAAATATAATTTTTTACATACTTCACTGTGTGAAGGTGACCTCTGAAGACAGTCACTGGGCATGATGCATTGAGAGTTGGGGGCCATGGCCTGGAATTTTACATGAAGCTCGTACTGTAAACACTTCTTGATGTAACAGCAATTTAGCATCAGCCAGTCAGTTGAAATCACAGCTATCAGATTTCCTTCTTCAAAGTAGATACGCTTGCTTTTGCTTTGCAAAATTAGAGGGAATGGGTTTTTATAGGGATCTGTACCACATATATTTATGTTCTATAGAATATGATGTGTAGGCCAAACACAAAAAGATTAATGCAGTTAAAGAGAAGCAATTCAGAGGTGTGGATGTCAGCCTCATTGCTCTTCCTGTGAAAATGCACCTGAAGAAGCTGCGAGGTGAGCTGATTCAGCAAGGCTGCTCATCTTCATCAAACAAAAAGCTACAGGAGAGTCAATGTGCCTTTTTTTACTTTGATGTAATACATACAAGAAAGACCTTGAGATTGTCTCCATTTATAGTACACCATCAGATGGCACTTTCCTACAATACTTTGACATTATAGATTGGTTGTTATGGTTTACCTGCTTTGGTGTTCATGTTTACAGTGAATGTAATAATAGGGGCACTTATACTATATATAGAAGACACCCTGGATTAATGAAAGAGATGTTCCAAGGCCTTTGGATATTTGTTTTGTTAAGCATGTCATAATTATATAATTTGATTATCATATTCCAAGATCCCTGGGGAAGCGCTTGGATGAATGTTGTTATTGATCAGGTGTAGTAGTTCTCATAAGATCTCACTTTTTCATGCCATCCTTTCATTAAGGTCCTGATTTGTTTATAGGTTGTCCTCAAGAACTCTGCAAGAGTAAATAGGTCACTGATGCTGAGTTGTTCAGAATCAGTTTTCTCTACTTGTACTTCATGTTTTCTGTTCTGTTTTGGTGGCATGGATATTTCTGGTAACCTAGTGCACCCTTGAGTGACTTCATAGACAGGCTTGATCCTAAGACATTAAATTTCAGTTAATAATATAAAATGAAATACTAAATAATGTGTTACAAGTCTGAATGATTTAAATATTTCAATTAATGCTCGGAGAAAAAATAAGTATTGTTTAATGGAGGAAAACTTCTTGAAGATATACAGATGCAGCATAATAAACCAACAGACGATAAAGGCAGAGCACAGCAGCAATCAATCTGTTTAAAGACAAGTCAACAGGGCATCACAGCACCAGCAGAAGTCTATACGGGCATGCACATCACACCGCAATACAAGCATTGATTAATCAGATTCAGATGAATCATCTCACTTTACTAAAACTTCACTTTTGAAGCTGAGGTGGTCAGCTTCAGGTATGACAAACGGGTCCCACACAATTTTTCCACAGAGACAGTTTCAAAGTCTGCTTGATTTAAAATGGTCTTGATTAAGAGTGATTTAATAGGCCTGGCTATTTCAGGAGCCAGAATAATAAGTGAAAAGGGGGTATTCAGCAGGAATGAAAGCTCCACAGACAGACAACCCTGCTCACCGTGTTGGGGATGTGTGGCAGGGAAGGAAACTAAATATAGACAATATAGCTGACTTCAAAGCTGATCAGTCCTTGTATTTTGGTTAAAAGGGTAATTCATAGTCAAGGATCCAAGTAGAAACTGGCCATTTTTAATAGTGATGCTACTCTGGAAGGTGTTTGATTTTTGAGGGGTCAAGTTTTTTCTTCAAATTTGACAGCTTCCTCATAATTCTCCACAAAATGTCAGAAATTGTGAAGATAAACTTTCACTTGTCAAATTCTTAATGTAAAACACATTTCGTCTATAAATTACATATATTTAAAGCACATAGTTGTGGTCGTTTGATATTTCACATTAGGGATATTATTTCAAAGGGAGAGAAAGGGGTGCATTACACTGTTACCAGGGGGAAACAGTTTTACCATAGAGGTGGAAAGGTTCATTTGTGTATCTGAATGAAATTGTGTACTTGCTTATTCCATCAGGCCTTTAGTAAAAACCTTCAAGCAGACACAAACAGAAAAGTACAGAGGATAAACATATAAGCACATAAGTTACCATGGAGATTTATTATGTGCAGCTAGTCCGCTCCATGGATGAGTGTATATATACTCATCCACAACAGTAGGTGTGTCAGGCTCTGTCTGTCTGTTTTAATCATGATACCCAATTTTGTCTCTTGCCTGAATGTTGTCCTGTCACTTCCTGTTTTATTTTGTAGTAATCCTGTCTCCCTCTTGTTTCAAGTGTTTTTGCTTCCTGCCCTCCTGTGTTCCTGCCTGTGTGATTGTCTTGCCCCACCCTGATTGTTTCCACTTGTTCCCTATTACCTCTTGCATAAATAGTCTTGTCTCCCCTGTCTCGTGGCGAGATCATCATGGTTCTGTCCTCTCGTCACTCCTCTCTCCTGTTCCCAGAAGCGCATTCCAGAGTTTTCCCTCGTTGCTCCCAAGTGGTTTGTTTTGTCATTTTTCATAGCCTTAGTTCATTATTTCTTTCTTTAGTTCTGCTTCCCTAGTGAGTTGTGTTTCTGTTGTAGCCTTCTCTGATTACCCCCTTAGTTGTTAGCTGATCTAGTATCCTCGTTTTTTTGAGCATCTTTAGTTACTTAGTCTCACCCTTATGCTGTTCTTTATTTCTGGTAAAATACATAGCCCTCTGCTACCTAATTTGTTTGTAAGTTTCATAGCCACTTTAGCGTGTATCTTTAGTTAACCTTTTATAGCCCTCAGTAAGATTTATGTTCTTTCCTAGAAAGTGATCTGTTTTTTTCTTCAGTTTGTCTGGGTGGTTTTGAGTTCTTCCCCTTTTATTAGATTAGGGCAGCCAGTGTAGGGACCCCCTGGCGTGCTCTCCCTCAAGCCTGGAGATGCACACTCCCATTTCCTTTCCTGGAAGCGTTGAACCTGCCTGCTTATTCTGCTGCCAGTCTAAATAAACTCCTTGTGTTGCACCATAACCACCTGTCTCTCAAGTCATGCATGTGGGTTCTCCCGGAGACCTAAGCCTCACAAGAGGAGTGCATATATTATCTATTAATGTGCAATATCACTGCTATTCATTTGTACCATTCACTTTGAAATACTTATCTACTGTATCTAATATCGCTATCTTGATAACACCTGTTGGTCCTTTGTGTTCACTTATTTTGTGCCCTTCTTTTATTAAATTATATTGTATGCAGTGTATGATGCCTTAGGGTTCCCACTCAGTTGCTGCTTACTTAGACTTTCATACATTGTTTACTGATGTTGTTCTTTTTGTATATGCCCTTGTTTTAATGTTACACTGTGCAATTTCCTGCTGGAGCACTGCAAATTGTGGGACAAATTAAAGATTATCTTTAATATTTTCCTTTTCTGTCACATATTTTTTTTCCTTTGGTATTAAAAGGTAAACACTGATGCAGAGAGCCTAAGATATAACAATTTTATTGCCAACAAATGCGCTGGTAATTGTTCCCCCAAGGAGGTCATGTATTCACCGGGGTTTGTTTATTTGGGGGTAACTTTAAATAATAAAAAAAAAAGTTGCTGCACTCTCTGAGTGCTTTTCTAGTTTGTGTATATGGCCAATAAAGAGCATTGAACCTCGGTGTCAATCACATTACCCTGTTTGAGAATCTTATCCATGGTCCTGAATTCAGAGCTGTGACAGAATTGAAATTATGAGATTGGCCTTCCAGAATATACGTCCTTTTGTTGTGCCCCTGACAATGCAGACTGTCAGAAATGTTAACTTGTAAGCATCTTCAAATACATTTTGACAAGGACTTCTAAACACGGGCAAGGTAATGGTTCAAATCCCGGGCCCGGGGCCTTTCTGTGTGGAGTGTGCATGTTCTCCCTGTGTCTGTGTGGGTTCTCGCCGGGTACTCCGGCTTCCTCCCACCATCCAAAAACATGCATGGGGATTAAGTTAATTGGCTAATTTAAATTGACCGTAAGTGTGAATGGTTGTCTGTCTCTATGTGCCCTGTGATGAAGTGGCGAGTTGTCCAGGATGTACCCTGCCTTCCGCCCTAAGACAGCTGGGATAGGCTCCAGCCCCCCCCCCCCGTGACCCTATGAGGATAAGCGGTAGTTAATGGATGGATGGATGTATATATGTATATATATATATATATATATATATATATATATATATAGCTACATGCAATAGTAACACAGTCATACTGTAAGTCAGACTTATTATTTTGTGCTCAAATAAACACGCTTTTGAGTTCTGACAGAGAGGGTAACAGAGGATATGTTAAGTCTGCTTTCTCAAACAAGATGCCTGCATCTGAGAAGGGATATAATCAGTGTGAAGTGCCCAAATTCACAGCTTCACATCTCTGCATCATTCTCTCTGTGGATTTCCTCTGAATATCTTTGTGCTCCAAATCAGTTAACTCTGCATCCCCACGAGAAAGGTGTATCTCCATTCTTACATCAGAATTAGTTTTTCAAGAAATCAACACGGAGTATCAAGCTTTCACAAACAAGATGCTTGCATTTGAGAAGGGATATAATCAATGTAAAGTGAACAAATTCACAGCTTCACATCTCTGGATCATTCTCTCTGTTTGTAGATTTCCTCTGGGTATCTTTGTGCTCCAAGTCAGTTAACACTGCATGCCCACATTGAGATTTCCCTGAGCTACTGCACAAAGCCACAGTTTTCCTCCTAGAAAAGTAGGACAAGCCCCAGCATCTTTGTTACCGGGAGCAGAGGGCAGTGCAGATGAAAGGCTAGCCCATCTATTTCTCTCACCCAACCCATTCATAACAGACATTCTCCAACAGGGAATTAATTTGTTCCAGAAACCATACGTCTCAGCACCAGAGTGGCGATAGCATAGTGTATGTTTAGTCCTCCAGGGAGAAATGATATATCATGGATGGTAAACCAATATCTAAATCACTGGGGCAGATGTGAGTAGGATTTTCACATCCCAGTGAGAGATAATGGCTTTCCTCTTCAGTTAAGGTACTGCTTATGCAGATTGTGCTCAATGCATAGTTTACATCAGACCGCAAAAAAGATTATTACCTGTCTTGAACTGTACTTTATGCAACTCCCACTACTCGGAATAGCAATAAGAAATGCATCATTATATGTAGTCTATAAAATGTCAGTAAATAATGAAAAAAGTGCACAAAGAAGTCAGACCGAGGTCTGCAAATGTCTTGTTTTGGCCGAACAACAGTGTAAACCCAAAGATACCCCTTTACATACTGCAAGGATATAAGCGTAGCACCTACCCTCTGATTAGGTGAACGCTTGACTCATTGAGTGCCAGCCCTTTTATAAAACTTAAAGTGCTTTGTGCCAGCATTTTCGCCATTTTGAGTCTTTCATGTCCCACAGAATATTTTGTACTATGACTCTGAAAACACAGAATAGCTCAAATTAAAGAAGAGAGTATTTCATCATGGAAAAAAAGTTATTTTTACCTTGCCCCATTGTTGTTTTATCTCGAGTAGAGGCCAATTTCACCAAAAAATGGCACTTTTCCATATTCCAATCTCCACTTCCTGCTTTGATATCTATGGGTATACCATCTCTTTATATTCTGACTACGAAGCCCCCGTATTACTCACAGGCTGTGTAAGAGTGCCCCTTGTGCCAAAGATAAGTCAATTTTTGCAATTATCAACATTGATCTGTTTTTTCTTTTTTTTTTGAGAGAGAGATTACAGTGTAGAAAAGAGGGGGAAATATTGATTAATTGAGGTTATTTGTCTTTAGGCCCACTTCTCTTCTCTCTTCTTTATCACCGCTCATTCTCATCGTTTTAGTGGAAGAATCTGTTTTTTGCACCTTAAGGAAGAGATACTCAGCTTTTGATTTGCCAACTTCCGACATCCTGCCTCTGGATTTGAACCTACCCATAAGGAAAAGAAACAGAAAAAAATATTAAAAATGTACTGAAATCCATGAATGGTATATGATTTACTCTTGAAATTGGCCACTTTTGCATTCTTTTCATACGAGATAATGAAAAGAAGTATATAGAAATAATAATAATTATTAATAACTAATAATAATAATAATAATAATAATAATAATATCAATGTAATCTCAGATTGTCCCGAAAAGCAATAATAACACTGATAATTGAATTCTAAATCTGCATGTAAATTTGTATTTGCATGTCTGTATTTTTGTTTAAAGCAGTATTGCTACACAACTGCAGATAAAGATTAAGTTACACTCATCAATGTTTCCTCTAATTCATTCTGCAGCAGGGTACCACAATCATTAATGTCCTCAAAGTTATGTGGATGACACAATAATGTGTTGTGCTGTGAGTTAAGGTTACATTATATATATTCCACATGTCTACTGTCTGGTATCACTGACAAATTTTAAAACATTCTACATGGAGTTTAGAGGTGATAGACAAAATTATGGCAGGATGGCCAGTAAGTGTTCAGTTAAGTGAATGGTACAATGGTACTACACACACACACACACGCATATGTATTTATATATTTATATATATATATATATATATATATATATATATATATATATATTCAGAGGCATTCAGAGAGACATGCATAATTGTCTATTAATTCTGTTTCAGCAGCAGCATGTAAATCAGTCTCTTGTGCACAACAGAGGATGAGTTTGTGCTTTGAAGTGCAAGATAATGCATGGTATTTTCACTGTGCCGTTGACAGCCTCTTTTAAGGTCAGCAGCTTTAACTGCAAAAACAGACTGAGACTGTAAGAGAAAAATCATATATTATAACTATCAGAGTTGAGATGAGATGGTTCCCTCTCAACAGCTTGCTCATTATTACAGTTCATTCCTCTCTGCAGTCATTTGGTGCACAAAGTTCTCAAACAGCAGACAGATAGAGCTGAGATGGCAACTCTCCAGTCTGGCAGAGGGTAAGACATGGTAACAAAATAAGCGGACATACTTATGTGTGCCTCAGACCCTTGTGTAATCAGAACCACTGCCCACACATACATATGTATGAGTGCAGTATATGTGGAAATCTATGACAGAAACATCTGTCTTTAATAACAACCACTCCAGTCCACTGGAGCCCACTATGAGAAAATCACCATACTCAATTTATTTTTGGCATTTATCTAGGTAGATCCTCAAATTGATTGGTCACTGACAATTTTTCCTGTTGTTATCAAAAGTCTCAAAGATTCCAAAGACAAATCACATAATTCTCATGACTATCATGACCACCAACTCAAAGACAAACTGAAAAAAACAAACAAAAAAAAACTGTAAAGAGATGTTTCTGTCTCCACTTTTAAAAACTACGAACCTAAATTGGCCTCACACCTGGAAGCTATCTTCAAATCAATGCTCTATGTATCATGTGGGTCAAACTTGTGGATGTTGCGTGGTATAGTAAATATTTGTTTCCATGAGGAAAACTCACCTATTCATGCAAGCACGTAGTAATTCCAGATTACTGAGTTAACCCATGCATGCATTTGGTTCAAGAACATCCAACAGTCATTGCCAGCCTTCATACGGAAACTAATGTTTAAACATGTGACAGTGGCTTTCAAAAATGTGTAATGTGAGACGTTATTGCGTTAAAAAGGAAGCTTTTCATTTTTTTTCTTTATTGGAGATCAAGTAATCAAAATTATTCAACCCCCATTGCATATTACGCTTTTTGGCAAAATGTACAATTTTTCAGCTGTTTGCAATACACAGGTACACAAGAACAGTTGAAAGAGTTTAATACAATATTACCATGGTTTTTATCTAAATTTCATTCAATCTTCCCAACTTTCTCCCTTCCAGCTCCCCATTTCTGTCACCCAATCCAAAAGACTCTCCTGGATTTCACCGACAAGAAGAACAACCTTGTCAATATTGGATTCCAACTCACACCATGTCCATCTCCCATATTCTCACCCCTTAACTTTTCGCATTGTTCAGCCCCTTTGATTCCACCATGCACCAAACAACCATCCACCAAAAACCGCAGAGCCCCCTCTCAGCCCATGGAACATTTTAACTGCGAGTCTGATTGATATGCTGTAATGCTGATCTCAACAATGCTTTCCCCTAGGAAAAATCATCAGGGCCCTATGTAGTTCGGGAAGCCTGTTCTATTCCTTCAACGAGTAACAGGAAGTTGGTTCAAGTAATGAGAAAGAATCTGAAATCTGGTAATCTCTTAGGATGTTGACATTTTATCTATTGACATTAAGGATCTGGGGATTTCTGATCATTTCTGTGTTCTTTAAATGACCGATCTCCCCAAAAGTTCAGACAAACTCTGTGTCTATGAAGAAAAGGTATATAAATGAGAATACCACTACCCAGTTTATGGAGACCATAGCCACGTGAAACGTTTCACGTTATAACGTGATAGTTTGTTATATTGTAAAAATATGATCATTTATTAATGTGATAATTATATTGTGAAAATGTGCTAATTATATTGAAAAAACGTGTTAAGTTTATTGTAAAAACGTGATAGGTTTATTATAGAAACGTGAAAAACTTAAGGTAATGTGATGCGGAAGCAATGAAACAGTGTGCAGTGGAGCGGATCCGTGGAGGAAATGGCTCATTTAAGTGAATTAATTAAGTTGTACTTCATGCTTGGAATGAAAAATGGCGAGATTATCTTGTTCCTGAGCACGATCAATGACACTGTGATAAGTGTACACATGCTACTGATGCTAAACTGCATGGGACTGTACAGAAGGAAGAATCACTCTGACCCTCTGGAAGTAGCATCATATCTTATTGATCAGTTGGAAGGACATGGCAGGCATCATGGATACAAGCTTCTCCATCTCAGCTGCATCCAGGCTGGGTATGTTGTGACCCAAAGCACAGTGAGGCTTTTGTTATCACGTTTTTACAATATAATTATCACGTCTCTACAATAAACTTATGGCATTTTTACAGTATAAATTATCAAGTTATAATGTGAAAACATATTGTTCAATAAACATAACACATAATAACATGTTACTGATCGATTTTTATTTATATACAGTGGCAGCAATACACTTCCGTAGAGAACAAACAAACTCCAAATCCATTATGACCTCTACAGACAGAGTCTGTGAGTTTTTAAACGAGTAAGCGGACACAGAGATCAATATGCTTGCTGGCGAAGTGCAAGCGAGAAAAGTCCTCGCTGGCAGTATTTTTGCAGTAGCTTTGTATAATTACTGCTACAGTTGATGCATGTAACATGTTGCTTATTTGTTGTTAAGGTTATTATTGAGTATGCAGTCGTCTATTGCGTATGGAGGATAAGCAGAACATACTCGGTTCATATTAAGCCTCCTGGCATATTTATTCAACAATAAAGTGCGGACAATTATGAACCGTTGCGTCCTCACCTCATCATGGCTTACACACAACAACATGCGGCGCCAACTCGGGACGTGGTGATGTCATACATTTAACATACTGCAAACCTTGTACAATACAGCAAATGCAGTCTACCATAATACAAGGAGTAAGGGCGCCAACACTTAAATTTCAACATTTATCCTGTGGTTCATTTCAGAACACGAACAAAGGCTATAATTAAGAACACATAGAGAATCATAACAGAGAAACACAGTATAATGTTGGAAGTTAAAATATTTCATCTGTCAGCCACAGTCCCAGCTTCAGTAACAAATGAAAAACCACTGAGTGGCTGGAGGTTACAAATGCGGTGAACACAGCAGGGGATTCTTTCCAATGCTGGGACCTTCAGCACAGAGCTCCAAGAGTTTAAAGGCTGATTAACCAATCATCATCATGGACCAGCCGATCTTGTTGGTTCCAGAACACCCTCTCTGTCCTGAGCCTGAAGGCACCCTCTCCATCATGTAGAATTGTACCTTTAAGATTATCAGCAGCCATGACGCACAGATGGACATGCCGCAATATTTATATGCTTAGAGCACGCAGAAGTGTGCTTAATCACATCTTGATGACAGTGATCATAAATTATTGGCATTTGGTATGATGGTGGTGTATTTGGTGAGTGAGGATCATCATGCAGTCACGTTTTTTTGTGCCTCTTGTGTATGGGATCATATCGTATTCGCATTCTGAGTACTGCTCGAGAATGTCCGCCAGGGATTTCACCTGGAAGTGGAAGGAAGCGCCAACGCCATCATAAATAGTAATGTTGTTGCCGGAAAAGTCAAATGAAGCCATGGCTTCAAAGAAATCAACAACTCACTTTTGGACAGACAAGGAGACAGAGTTTATTATTTATTTATTGTTATTGTTAAGCAGCCGTCAACCGGAAGTAGTTCTAACGCCACTTGTTGAAAGGGTTACACTGCGACCTAGCGTAAAATCGTAAAGTGTAAAGAGTCAGCCAGGTCGCTTACCATTCTGAATTAAACGAACTCTGTGTGCACTTGGATTTTGTGACCGATCACCTGCCGAGTTGCAACATTGTATTTGGCGAAATCCAGTGCGATCCTACCATGTAAGCACAGTGACTGTCAACCCTTCATTCTTTCTCCTGTCTGAGCTTTTTTCTTTTCTTTTGTTACTCCCTGACTTTTGAGACATCCTGCCGTCTCCTCCTCCACTCATTAGGTCGTGCTGTCTGTTACGCTGTGCAGGCTGCCTGACGAAGCAGCTGGACTGAACCATTTTACATAAATAGAAGGGAGGGCATGAGAAATGTTTTCACAACAGTCAAACACTGACAACCAGGGGTGGCACACACATATACACACACAAAAAGAAAACCGGACATTTTCACCAATTAATAAAAAAAAAAAAACTGACACCCATCAATAATCATCAATAATTTTGATTGCCACTGTAGGTTCTAGATATCAAGTATGTTTTTCATAAGAGGGTCATGTGTTTGTGTATGAGTAGAATGTGTGTAGCAAGTAGTAGAGAGAAAATGGAAGAAAGAGAAATTTTATTAAAATCTGGATATTTCTGGAAGTTTCTTTTGTATTTTTGTACTTTTTTTTTCTTGTCCCTGTAATTTATGTACATTCATAAGACTGCCTATGGGGATTGCACTTTCAATTTCGCTGTACCAGTACAATAACAATAAAGACATTTGACTTTTGACTTGACTTGATATGTCAGCGCAATGGAAGTCCACAGAGTTTTCTGCCTCCATTTACTGATGATACTGAATGCGCGCAAATAGGCGCTGATCCACATCGTGTTCTACCAGTTAAGTGCAAAGAAATGCCATGGCTTTCAATTGAAAAAGATTGTTTGATGTCATATCTTCAAGTAGTCAGATATTTTTGTGATATGTTAATGGTTGCATCTAAAGGACATTCATGTCCTCTCACAGCGTGAGTGAGTGTCCTCAAACAATAAGCCATTACTAGCAGCCCATCTTGTTTGTAGTGAAGGGCCAAAGAACGACAAGCAGGCAGGCTGACAGCAGGGAGGTGGCAGGAGGAGTCAGGGCCTTCAGAGTGTGATGCCATACTGATCTGTATGTGAGTGGGCGAGTCTAACAGTGGCCCATATCCAACAATCAGCGGGACATACTTGTATTACATCTTACTTGACAACCTCTGCAAGTCCAGTAGGAGAACATTTGATTTTTGGATCGCCCATTGTCCTTTTGGACTGAATTCTGTGAGCCACACCTATTAGTATGCTTGAAATATCTTGCTATCTTGTTATGTATATGTAAGACTGTGTAAAAATATGACTGGCTTAGAACTTTGTCATGATCAGCAGAATAGGGTGGAGGGTGATGTGGCGCTGATGCATGCACATTAATGACCCATTCCCGCCTCCTCCCTAGAAACCGCTATTCATGCAGCTGCTGTTTTCAACGGTTTTAATTGGGCAAAGACATTCAAGGTAACAAGCGCCTCATGGGCCTGTGTCTGGGCAACCTGATTACTGTGTGTGTGTGTGTGTGTGTGTGTGTTTGTGTGTGCATTCATCAGTTGAGTAAAGGTAGCACCACTGGGGCATTGAGGTCAACAAGAAGAACACGTAATTGCTTGTGGTAGTAAAGTGACAGAAATAGGTACAATGCTTTGCTGTGATTAAAGTTTGTTTCACTGCCAGAATTCTGGTGAGAGAATAAATGATTCTGGTCAGAATATATACAAACTCAACATTGTAATTTGTGGGAAAAGTAATCAGTGAGGCTCAGATGGTAGTGACTTTACTACATCAACAAATTGAAATTTCTGGAAATTTCAATTTACCAGCAAAACTAATAACATGCCCATCAGCCTCAATTGTGTTTTGCACAAATTAGCCCATGTTAGGATGAACTCAGGCCCTGTTTACATGAGAATGCTTGCGGGTAAAAACGACAAAATACGTTCGGCTGTAGCGTTTCTGTCTACACTGCCCAAGACGCTGAACTCAAGACGCATGGCAGTGTGTGTGATAGTAAATGACAGCACCAACTAGCCACCTGGCATGCATACCCAATTGAATTCCACACACTTTTGCGTCACTGTATAAAAAGTGAAGACGCAACACCACTACTGCATCTTCTGTTCAGACTGTCATCATATAAACGTAGCCTAAGCATGCTAAACTAAGTTGGTGCTAAACATTAGCACCAATTGAGCATATTAGTAATACTGTTGCTCGTATTAAGCTCAAAGCATAATGGCCTAAGTAAAGTTTCACAGGGCTGCTAATATTACTGTAGATTCTTGTCTTGTTTTTACTGAATGTCTATGTGACTCCATAGTGTCTATCTCTTTTCCCTCTCTCTGTATATAGTTCTGTGTCTATTTCAGGAGAAGAGATATTTGAGATAGCTGAAAAAGGAGTGGGTCTGGACTGAATTGCAGGCATCAAAATGTTAACACCAATTTTCTAGTTTAAGTTAACGCATTAGACGGTTGCCCTGACTAATTTGCACAATGTGGTCCCTGCTGTCCACATGTATGATTCACTGTGGTACAGCACCCACTGACATTTCTATCATGTAATTGAAAGGCAGCTGGACTTAAACATCTCTTATCTTAGGTGGACAATTAAACCAAAACACATCTTGATGGACTGGAACAATAATCATGTTTTCAGTCATACACAAATCAAACATTAGTACGACAGCTCCTTACAAAGCACAATGATGTAAACTCATCCACAGTGAGAAACACAGTGCAGCCACCTGGATTGAGGACAGTTGGAGAGAGAGACTGCTCTGTCGCAAGAATGTAATGCCATTTTTGAAGCAGCTGCTAGTAATCAGGTTACTGTACCCTCCTGCTCAATGCACAGAGGGGCTCCTCCTCCTTCGAGCCGCATCATTAGCGGCTGCAGGCTGAGCTGCAAGTAGCGTCACAGCTGCAGAGTAAGGAATGACATGGGCTGTCTCTGGAAGATGGGCTCTGAGTCCTTTTTCTCCACAGTTTCGTCTTAATGAAGAGGTAATGGTGAAAGCGGAAATTGGCCACTTGGGCCTGAAGAGGACTTTTATTTTTCAAGGATATGAATTATCAAAGGGGAGCTAGTTAAAGTGAAGGTAGAGTTCAGCCTGAGGGTGAGTGTTACCGCCCAGCAATTATCACTTGCCTTCGTCCTATCATGCTTTCTCTCTTTCCATGAGATGATTGTGAAGAACACGTGGTTCAGGTTAGTTAAATATTGTGGTTTGGGAATAATTGAATTAAGACTGACCAAACATATTGTATTCATAAGCCATCTACAATAAAACACATAAATCTCATAGATTAATTATAAAGGGAGATTTGCAGCAAACATTCAAGAACAAGGAAGACAAGATTATAATGTCACCTTCTTTTATTAGTGTCCAGCTTGGGGCTCTGCTGCTGATGAAGGAATTACAGATACAAATCCCTGCAAGGTATTAATATCAAATTCCATGATTGACACAATAGAGCACATACTCCATTATGCACTCCTGTATTACCATTTGCAAACTGGTCTTATAGTCCACTCCAGGTTTCCACACAAAAACTACATTTTACAAGATTGCATCATCATACAATTTTAATTAGCTGTTAGCCCTGTTATTTTGCAGGACTGACAATGTGCTGCTCCTGCTGCTCATGATATTTTCAGTATATGGGCTTGACTTGGTATCAAATGGATGACTTTCCTTTGTTTGATATATGACCTATGACAGATACAATCTGAGATGCACATTTTACTTGATTTACATCAGTCTGATTTCCAACTCTGTCTTTCCTGCAAGGCAACGTTGATGCTACTGTTGCATGGCTAAAAAGAATGTAAGAAAATTTAAATGTCGTTCAAATTTCATATCAGCTGGTAAAACAATTATGGTGTGACTGTGAGAAACCACAAGTCAGTGGTCCATTGGAGCTGTGAATATTGTAGTCTGTAGCATGTTTGTGTGAGACTAAATATGTTTTCGGTGTTAATACATCCACAGAGCTTTTAGAAAGTATTGGTTTTCCTCAGAAGAAAAATATGATTGTGAATTGATCATTTAAAAGAAGTTGGGGACAAACTTCGTTTTGTTTGTCTGTGGAAGATATCTGACACTTGGATTCTCCTTCTTATCAATAGCACTATTAAGTTGAGCATTACTGAAACAAAATTACCATGATAAAAATAGTAGTTTGAAAATAAAATGGTCTTAAAACCACCAATACATGTCAACTATTGCTAAACAATAAACAACAAAATCCATAAAAATGACACAGCTCGGCAGCTGCTGGTCTTTCAGAGAGGAGAAGCATTGTCAGCTTACATCATTAAATTCAATAAAACAATATTAAACTCGAACAAGGACATGCCAAACTGAAACATGCCAAACTGAAACAAGGAAATACTATGGATGTGTTTTATTTAAAGTGTAAGAAATGGACAAGTAATTTTGCGGAGCAAATACCAACGAATGGTTGCAGTTTGTCTTTCGACTTTGCTTGCAAAATCTGCGATGGGACTGAAATGAACTGTCAAGTGACCGTGTATTTCAAACAAGACAGACTAATAATAAGAAGAGAGACAGCTGGAAATTGCAATAACATTTATTATGCAAACAATATTTTTGGTGCTCAGATGCCAGGGAATAGAGCAGCGCAGTGACTGATCTAGGGAAGAGATGCTGGCATCTGAGAAGATGTTCTAGACACTGGTGGTGGTAGAAGCATGGGGCCACCTGTTGAGGAACCTCTGATTGAAGGACCCAATGACGACAGCCAGTATCCTGAGAAAGGTGGTGAAGGGGTGGAGATGGGCTGGAGTTTTAGCTGGATGACAGCAAGAAGACAGCAGAGAGGGAGAACACTTTGTTCTTTAACGGCTAATGACTGATTGGTGGAAGAGAAAGGGAGATGGCAGACTGAGACTGGATGCTTATGTGACAAGGGCGGAGTGAGAGGATAGTGGGAGAATTTGGTTAGGGTTGGGGGCTGAGACCCTGCTGTACAAAGCAAGCCAAAATTTGTGAGAGGAGGAGTTTACTGTAGTTTACGCTGTTGCACTTGTAACACAGCTTCAAAATTAATACACCAATTAATCAAGCAAGGAACAAGCAGCAGCTGCTTCACTTTCCAGACCTTTCTCGTTCCTCAGACATTTCCATCTAGTAAATGCAGCGCCAATGTAAATTCTGCTTTTATCGTGTTGTCTTCACTGAGGGCGTTTTCTTTTTTGTCTTTGGTGTTGTCTTTCTCTCATTGATGGACATACAGTATCTGTGGTCATCCATTGCAGCTTCAGTCAGTTGCTATGTCAACTTTCTGTGCTTCCTCTGAGACTTCCTGTAACTCGCAAAATGCGTTTAAGAATTACGTTCGCTATGTTTGTCCCTTTCAAATATATATATACACAAAGATAGCAACGCAACATGGCCGCCGCCTGTAAGGTGTAGGCTCGCACCCATGTAATATAATTAGTGATTTTTTGGCCTGCGATAATGCAAAATTGTGTATGTTTATGTTATTAAATGCTATATTTTGCATATTAATGACATGAGTAGGTGATAATTGAAAAAAGTGTACTTTGAAAATTACAACATATTACACAGTGCCCCTGTAAAGAGATAGTCTTCCTGTCTGCACTTTCGCTTAGCTCCATATCTCAAAATACCTTTCAATCAAAACGGGATTCAGCCTTTTGACTGATCCTGCAATTATCAGGCGGAAGCTCAGCATCCGCCAGCCAAGGCCCGCCCACAGCTCTATTCACCCCCAGAGATGCTGAGCATCCGGGGACGGGACAAAATAGTGGCATTTATCCAATAACCATGGAGTTTCGAGGCAATGGAAAAAACTGTTCCATGCAGTCCCGTTGAAGTGCATGGGTGTTCAGCTTCTATGGACAAATGCATATAAGACCATAAAAGACCATAAGAAAATGACCATATAAGAAAACAACGCTATGGGAATGTAACAACATTGATTTAGTTGATTTGTGATAAGTAGCTGATTCTGAATGAACTCGTCTTCGAGATAAAAGTGTTCAAATGCATTTGTAGTTAATGAAATGTTAACACAATCGTACATATTTGACCATTTAATTTTTTACATTTTAGGGGAAGCTGAGCCTCCCTTGTATTGCCCCCCTGACCTAGGGGTGTCAGGGAGGCACATGGTCATACACCGCTGCTGTTGTCTGTCTAACACCTGGCTGGGCTGTATGTGTAGACAAATTTTAGCTGGTGCACAGCTCCGCTGCTAGATTTATTCTTAGAAACAGTATCTCCATGTAATGACACAGTCAACAGCACCCAATAATGACATAAGGATTAAATTTAAAATTAACATCTCAATATCAGTAAATAACTGTAATATGTATCTTTTGGAAATAATGGCAAGATTTTCTAACTCAGGTTAACAGCTAAAAATACAGATTCACATCACAGGAACGTTATATTGAATATAGCGTTAGCTCATTAGACTTTCACTTCTCCAAACTTAGCTTTTACATCCCTAGCCTAGCATAACAGAGTCAACTTCACATCTCTACCTTACATATACTGAGAAACTACCATATTCTAAACATTACATCTTATCAAACACATTTATAACACTCTTTTCCCTTATTTTGGGACACATGCAGGCCTCCTGAAGGAGTATTAACCCACCTGTATGACAAAGAGGCAAACAACTTTAGCTGGTGCACAGCTCCGCTGCTAGATTCATTCCGCAACTCCTGCCTCTATGGGTTGTGAAGTACCGTACCTCACCACGCGCCCTCTGCTTACCGTTTTAAGTATTACATCGCAACAATGAAATAAAATATATATAGATGTCTGTTTTTTTTTTTAACCATTTAGAACTTTTTTTAAACCTATTTACTCTATGAATATCTGAAGATCATAACATTTTTTTTAACATACAGCATTTTTAACATACAGCATTTTAACCCTTTACACTTGCAGTCTTAGAGAAATCGCCTCTGGCACAGCTATTCTCAGCAAGTGTGTGATGTTAAAATGTTTGTCACTTCCTTTAGTAGCTCTTTTCTTTAGATGGCTCATGTAGTCCTGAGCAACGGACTAGAGCTGCTGTACAAAGAATAATTAAGGAGAGAACTCACTCTTATTTGCTGTAATAGAGATTTGCAATTATGTCAAGTCTTGTTGTCAGGTCATTTGGGCTTCTGGGGAAATAACAATAAACTTAATACAACACAGTGGGTGGCACAGTGGTGCAGTGGTTAGCACTGTCACCTCACAGCAAGAAGGTACTGGTTTCAATTCCCGGCCTGGGGCCTTTCTGTGTGGCATTTGCATGTTCTCCCCGTGTCCATGTGGGTTCTCTCCGGGTACTCCGGCTTCCTCCCACCATCCCATAACATGCATGGGGATTGGGTTAATTGGCTAATTTACATTGTCTGTAGGTGTGAATGTGAGTGCGAATGGTTGTCTGTTTCTATGTGCCCTGCGATGAACTGGTAACTTGTTCAGCGTGTACCCTGCCTTTTGCCCTAAGGCTCCAGCTCCCTTGCAACCCTATGTGAGGATAAGCAGTAGAAAATGGATGGATGGATAATAACACAGTATAAAGTGCACTGCAGTAGTCTTGAACTGATTAGAGCATGGATGGCTTTCTCAAGGTCGTGGCAGCTTATGAACAGTTTAACTTTGGCCAGGAAACGTAGCTAGAAAAAAAAAAATAGTCCTGACAACATTATTGATATGTTTGTCAAAATTCAGATGCCTGTGGAAAAATCCCAAAGTTCTGACAGTTGGACTGAGCTGCCAAAGCCAGCCATCACTGTATCAGATGCCTGTGGAAAATATTTCACAATTTCCTGACAGTTAGACTGAGCTGCCAAAGCCAGCGTCTCTGTACCCCCAAACACAATACATTCATTTTATCACCATTTAAACTAAGAAAATCACAGATAACTTTGTACTTTGTGCACCATTGCTATTGGGCATCACTTGTAGGTTGAACCACTTCAGTGCTGCGCCATGGATGTCAACGTAAATGTTCAAGCGTGACAGGAGAACTGAATGTTGTCAAATGCTGCTGTGAGGTCAAGCTGCACTAGAACAGCAGGGCACTTGGCATCCACAGAGCTCAATATCATTGTGCACCTTTAACAGTGCAGACTCAGTGCTGTGACAAAACCCAGATTATAACTTTTCAAAAACAGAGTTGTTTTCCAGAAAGGACTGTAAAGGCAATGCAAATTGTTTTCAAATGCAAATGCAAATTGAAAAAAAAATTCACAATACCTTGAAAATAAAACAAATCTTTCTAAAATGGCGACAAAACTTTAACTAAAAACACTCACGAGGAGAATGATTAAATAGGAATAATTAAGGGCGCTAGAAATACTAAGATGGGGAAATAAATAACCAAACACAATTACAACTCAGGCTCTCTGAGTAGGGGATCAAAATAAACAACAAAAGGAAAAGGCACTCTGACTAAAAAGGCATCTCAAACCGTTAATCAAAAACACTCATCTCAATGGAAAAACCTAAGGGGAAAAAAACGTAATTTCAACTCGCTAAGAAAAGATACTAAATTACAACAAAAACAAGGTTCTAAGGCTGTTAAACATACAAAATAAACCACTCAGGAGACACGAGGGACTTGCTGGAAACGCGGATGGATGACACGGGCACAAGGGATACGATGATCACGCAACAAGAACAGGGGAGACAGGACTATTTATACAAAAGGTAATGGGGAACAGGTGGAGACAATTAGGGTGGGGTTTGACAATTCACCAGACACGAGAAACAGGAGGGCAGGATGTATGAAGCTGAAATGAGAGGGAGATAGGTTTACTTCAAAATAAAACAGGAAATGACAAGACAATTTGCAGGCATGAGACAAAAATGGATAACTTAACCGTAACAGACAGACTGATCATCACAGAGATGATATTTTGACATCATTTTAAGAGAACTAAAATGACAAAATATATGACTGGACAAACAGTCATTTAACCTCATTTCTTTTATGAAACAGAGTTTATTGAACTCTACCGCTTAAGTAATTCATAAAAATACATTAAAACATTTTTTGTTTATATATGACTGGACAAACAGTCATTTAATTTTATTTAAATTTGTTTTGTCAAAATTTGTGTTGTAGTTTTAGCAGCATGATGTGAAATCTGTCTGAGCTGAACTTGGGGATGCTACAGGTCATAATGTATAAGTTATTGAATATGATTCTCATAAAAATCAAACAATAATGCAAATTACATTAAATCACTTTCAGTCAAAGTCAGTGTTGTAGTATCACCAGTATGAGGCGAGATGTGTCTGAGCTGAATATGGTGATGCTACAGCATCTATAAGGCATATATAAGGGGAATGCTTTTTGTTTTTTCTCCTGGTGCACTTTCTAGACAGTCCCTGTGCTGTCTCCGTAACTGCTCATTAGGAGCAAAGTTTTCTGTGGAGCACCGGGGATGCATCATTTCGGTAAAAATATGGTTGTAGCTCACCATGTGCCTCACCACCATAGCAGAAATGCATCATTTGCATCTTTGGATCATACTGTATTTGAAGTATTGATCCAGGAAGTTCAAATCTGCCACTATCTTTCTAAAGCTGGTTGCACAACATGGGAAGTGCAGTGCACTACGCGGGGTAGGGCACGAACAAGCGCACAACAGGACCACTGCGACCATGTCGCTAGGTTACAGATCTAGCAGAAAGCCTTGTCTTTATTCATGCTGATGAGGGGGAGATCCGCAAGAAGAAGTGTTTGGGTACATGCTACTCTTAGGGGAGGTAGGATGTGGGAGACCTCGTCCAGGAGCTACAGTTTTGTGTCCCACAGCTTGTCAAATTATTATACAGCAAGAATCAGCCTTTCCTCCATCTTTTACACACACATGCTTTTCCCCATGTCTGTGCAGCACCTGGCATCTGTCCTGCAGCACACAAGAGCGTAAAAGTCACCCCTGCACTGTGTTCACCTCGGCGCAGACCGCTGCGTCCTTTGTGCAGCACAACCACATACACATTGAATGGGTTTCTCTCAGCGCACCTGCATTTGGTGGGAAACCAGCTTAACTTTACCAAAGTGCTGCAGCTGCCACATTCCTTAGCCTTCTTCTTATCAATTTCTTTTACTGTCACCCAACAGGTCACAAATAGAAGCTTGGCTAGCTCAAAGTCTGATAGGTTTCTTTCTGTCCTGTGCTCGCGCAACATCTTTTTACTAAATGAGAAATATTGTCACGATTTAATCTCGCGAGATCTTGTGCCACAAGATCTCGTCACACCCCTAATTCTTGGCTTGACAGAATTTTGCCTATAAGGGGCAATAGAGTCTAGGATCCCAGCGCAGGTAGAGTGGAAGGAGGAGAGAATATGATTAAGGCAGAGAGAGGAACTGGCTTCCGGTGCTTGAGGGTCGCTGCTCATGTGGTTGACCGGTCGGTGCTGCAATTAGCTTTGTTTTGTTTTTCTCTCTGAGTGTTTTTGTCCGTCGTCGCTGTCTAACTGTGAGAACGTCAATGTGTATGGACTTACTGCTTATGTAATGTTGTGCGGGAGTTGTTTTCTGCCTCAACCTCAGGCACAACGGGACAACGCGCTAATGCTGACTAGCCACTGGTATTATCGTAAACAACGAGCAAGGATTTCACACAAGCCTGGGGGATTTACGTGCTGTTGTTGTATGTCCTGGATCATCTCCCCTCTGCAATAAACGCGTTTAGTCCCCTGGATAATCAAAGGATAACCTACTTCAGAGACTTTCTGCTGTAATGCCACCCTCACCAAACTGCTTTCACCGGAAAGTTACCAATGGAGCTACAATGCAAGCACGCACCTGACAACCTGCACAACATTAAAAACAAGGTGAGACGGGGGAAAAAGAAAGATGGGATTAAAGCAAGATTTAAACAAGGAGAGCTTGAACACCGTGCTCCGTCTGTGATTCTTGCTAATATGCGCTCCCTGCGGAAAAAGACTGATGAACTGCAAGCTAATGTTTTTCACATGTATGAATACCGGACTGCCTCAGTGCGTGCTTTCACTGAAACATGGTTGAATGGGATGGACAGCAATGACAGTCTGCACATAGACGGCTTTGGGTCTCCTGTCAGGCTGGACTGAGACACTGAACTCATCGGTAAACATCATGGCAGCGGTATCTGCCTCTATATCAGTCCACGCTGGTGTAAAACTGTCATTGTCAGGGAAGAACTGTGCAATCCTAACATCGAACTTCTGGCTGTCTCCCTGCGTCCTTTCTACCTCCCAAGGGAATTTCCACAACTGTTTTTCATTTTGGTTTATATTCACCCCAGAGCTAATGCATCCGCAGCCACAGAGTAGTGATGGGCAAAACAGTTCTTTTGACTGAACTGAATCTGTACGAATCGTTCATTAAAAAGGTCCGTTCAAAAGATTTGTTCACCGAATCACCAAGATAACCCCCCCGCCCATGACCCATGACACTGCAGCAAGCAGGACGTTCACCACAGTCCTCTTTCTGTTATTGTGAAGATTACTTGATGTTGTAAACTAGGAAAGCTGGGGAGATTAAAAATGAAATTTTATATAGGCTGAAGACCTACATGCATTTCTAGCCTTTTAAAGTAACAAATATAGTGTGTGATTAAATGTCAGGTTGTTAAATATTGTTATTGCACTGAAATGAAAACAAGAAACAATCAAAGTGGAAAATAATCATTAAAAAGTAAAATGCCAATCTATTAATCAATAATATATAAACTATTACTATTACTAAACTATTACTAATAATATATAAACTAAATAAACTATTAATCAATAATATATTAAGAATGAAATATCAATGTAAATGCACCCTGCGTGCACCGGTTAATCTCACTCGCTCCTCTCCTCTCCTCTGCTCCTCAGTCTGTTAATATGAGCACTGTGATGTGTGTGCCTTTGTTTGAATGTGGCTTCACTTAGCATTTGCTATTAGCTCAGAGAAACATGTCAGCGCCATGACAGCTTATTCCCCACTTCTAGTTCCTCCTCGTGGGACTGAGTGACTCTACTGTCTTCCTTGGAAGAGGATTACTCGCCCCCCCCCCCCTCGTTCCGAGGAGCAACAAACTCGCTCTGAGTTCAGTGAACGAACCGCTGCAGCTTCCTGGTTGAATCACTCGTTCGTTCAGTGAACAAATCGCTGCAGCTTCCTGCTAGTATCACTCGTTCGTTCAGTGAGTCGCCCCTCCCCTCCCCTCGCTGCCCGGGTCGTTCATCGAAGATTCTCGAGTCATGAACTAACGAACGAAGCAGTTCAACTCCCGGCCACCACGCTGAGACTGAGCTCAAGTGAACTGAGAAAGGAACGAATCAGTTCAGGAAGTGATTCGAACAAATCGTTTGCGAAAACACAACACTACCACAGAGCACATTAAAAATACACTGGACAAATTGGAAACTGTATCCCCGGATGCCCCCAAATTTGTCTTGGGTGATTTCAACCACTATTCAGTTGATAAATCACTTAAAGGATTTCACCAGTATGTCAACTGTACCACCCGGGTGGGGGAAGACTCTGGACAAATGCTATGGCTCTGTTCCTAATGCCTACAGAGCAGTTTCCTTGCTGACCACCACTGTATCTGGCTTGCTCCTGCCTACTCAGCTGTGGTTAAGAGGACAGAGAAGGTCACCAAGGTCATCAAACAGTGGACTCCGGACAGTATTGCTGACCTGCAGGGGTGCTCTGAATCAACAGACTGGAGTACCCTGACAACCTCTTCAGGACTTTGTGGAGTGGTGTGGAAGATCTGGCCTAGAGCTCAACATTAACAAAACCAAGGACATGATAGTAACCTTTTCACCAAAGTAGAGACAGATGGCTGAGGCAGTCACCACCATCATAGAGGGGAAGCCAGTGGAGGTTGTCACTGAGTACAGGTACCTGGGAACAGTCTTTGACAACCTGCTTAAGTTTTCCTCAAACACAGAGGAAATCCTCAGGAAGTGCCATCAAAGACAGTACCTACTCAGGAAACTAAAATCTTTTGGGGTCAACAAGGACATTCTACTATGCCTTCATTGAAAACGTCATAACCTTTTCATTCATTTGCTGGTTTCACTCCATCACTCTGCAAAATAGAAATTGTTTGACAAACACAGTTAAAGTCTGCTCAAAAATTATTGGACAGCCTGTACTCTCACCACCATATGTGATCAACTGACACTGAAATCTGCTCAGCGGATTTTACATGACCCCTCATATTTTATTTTCTGAGTTTCAGTGGATCCCCTCTGGACGCAGACTCCGTTGTCCTGGTTGCAGGACACAGCGGAGGAAAGCCACCCAGGGCAGTCCAGCTCCTTAATTCTGTACCTCATAGCACTTAAGCACTTTACAATCATACTACACCACTAAGCACTTTACTTTGTGTTTTGCTTTTTAAAATGTGTTTTATCTGTGTGTGACCGCTGGGTCATTAGTTTGTAACATGTGCTGTCCCTTTAAGCTACTGTTATGCACCTTTAAATTGCCCCCTGGGCAATTGTTTGAAAATTGTTTTTCGCAAACTGAATTGAATTGAATTGGAAACCAAGCCATTCAATGCAAAAAACTGTGTTTTCTTGAAAGCAGCAGTAAATTCATTAGCCGTGGAGAAAGTGATGATGCACCACTGACCAGATGGAGCAAGCTGCAACTATCACTTCAAAAATGACAGGAAAATAATCAAGATTGCAGTTTCAGAAATCTCTTTGAAGGAGACTGAGAGCCTGAGTGAAATAACAAGGTCCAAGGTGTGCCCAAGATGGTGTGATGATTGGTGAATTAATTGGTGGATTGGTAGATTGGTGGATGGTTTATCCACTGATTGAATTAACTCAAACCTTGCCAACAAACTTTTGAAGTCAGTGGCAAGTTGGTCAGATGGACAACAAACAACAATAAAATTTCCACAGATCAGGAGCTTATCATATTTTAGGAGATTTTCTGCCAAAAACTAAAAAAAATTATAAATAAAGTCCTTATTATACAGTATTTCGGAGGGTGCTAGACAACAGCACACAACACAGGACTTGCAAACTCAACCAATAACAGTTGCAGTTCAAAAGAGGAGTTAGTATCTGTGGGAAGAAGCCAGCATTTAAAACTGTCATTGAACGCAGCAGCAAGTGCCCACTCAGATGCTGACCACACTGGGCTTCTTAGTCACTGGCTCTTTCCAGCGGGAGCTGGCCAACCGATAGAGAGTGAGCCAGTCGACTTTGAGCTGGGACATGCCATCTGTGTTGGACAGGATCATCTGCATGTAGCATAAATAGTCTAGAGCAGATTAGTCAATCATTAATTAATATCAAATTATGTATTTATGAACAATAACTTTCAGTTCTTGTTCATAAACCAAAATGGTCATAAAGGTGAAGAAGAGTAATGACACTCAGCCTCAAGTATAATTCACTATTACTGTTACTAGTAAGGCTCCAGCCCCCCCACGACCCTATGAGGATAAGCGGTAGATAATGGATGGATGGATGGATGTTGCTAATAGGAATTATCAGGGAGCCACCCAGTTTTGCTAAAACAGGGAAAACTTGTGAATTTGACATTAATTAATAGTCTCTTAATCTCAGGGTGCTACTGAGTTCTTTACTTCGTGTAAAGTGATTCAATTGCTTTATATAGACACACAAATCAAATAACCATGTTATTTGTAAATGAGATGTTTATATGACAAACTATAACCAGGCTACTAATGTAACAGAAAATAACTAATAATAAATTATTAATTTGACAAACTAAATGACCAGGCTACTGACAGAAAGTAATAAAATAGAAAAATAAAACTAAAATGAAGGAAGGCTGATATGGTAGATATGACATTGACTCACTGTGAATGCAATGGAATGGATGATTAAACAGAAGGAATGTTTAATGGATGAATAACTGATTAATTAATTCAGTGTGACCAGTTAGATTCAGTGGTCGTTCTCTATTAACCAAATTAAGAATTAGGCTGTTGTAGGTTTGGTGCACCGTTCAGCAGTTGAGAGTTTGAGAGGCATCAGAGAAGACTGTGGAGCATTTACTATGCTAAGTAAAAGTTAGTATTTTATTGTTGTTATTTTATTGTTCAGTATTATTAAGTTTGCTAGAGCTCTAAATTCTGGCCATTTAATTTAGCATCTAATCATCAACTCTTTAATATCTGAGGATGTATATGCATTATATCACCGTTCCTGGATGGATGGGAGTGAGGAGTGGCGACAGGTTCTGTCTGGATCTGCTGGATCTCTGCTGGACTCGCTTTGTCACCAGTGGCTCTTCTGGACAACTGTGGACTCTCTGGACATTTCTGGACAGCTCTGGAGAGCTCTGGACATCTCTGGACAGCTCTGGACATTTTTGGACAGCTCTGGACATATTTGGTTGTCTCTGGATAGCTCTGAACATCTTTGGACATCTCTGGACATCTTGGGTTGACATGGCTCGGCTGACATCATTTCCATCTCAGTCTCTCTCTTTTCTTTACAGCATAGTCTCTGTGCCCCTCATGTCACAATTAAAGCACCATCTTTGAAAATGCGTATGTTAACCATACGCATTTTCACTTCATCAGTGTGCAGAGTATTTGTGATGCGCAAATGCATCTGACTAATATCACTGCAAGCTGACCTCAACACATGATTCGTACATCCTAACGAACAGCATGGGTGAGAACAGACTGTGGGTGGGCATGGTGAGAGAGATCGGTCAGCGGACGACGAGGGTTATACTGTACGTGGAGAATGAAGCCAAGTGAGCTCTCAACCAGCATATTACTCCATCTCTCCTTCTTCGTCTTTTGCGGCAGCGGTTGTGTAGTGATCTAACAGGTGGATGTATATACCTCTATACAGGTGGTGGTGGCTTTGGCTGTCCATTGATGTCCTGAATCAGTAGTTTGTCCGCAAATTTGCAGAATTTTAAAACACGTAGGCAATCATATACCAGCAGCAATGACCCTTTAAGAAATAAAAGCTGTAAAAACAGGATAATACACAGAAGAGGTAGTAGAAGTCGGTGGCCAGCCAAATACAACGGCACTATCTTGCTCTCCAGTGCTTGATAACTGCTCTGACCTTATGGAGAGCCTTCCCATATGCTTTAAAATTCTCCTTTTAATAAGATAAAAGGAGTCTTAAAATTGCAAAAGAGACAAAATAAATAAGATTGGGGAAATATCATTGTTATGGTCCTAACGCATGACCTTTAACAGTGGGCTGTACAGTGGCTAAATACATTGTAGTTCCTAAAATAACACAGGATTAATATATGTTAATTAATATTAATATGTATTCTCCTTCTACCACTCAGCCAGTCCTCAACAAACATAAGTTTAAATTTTCAATTCTCTTGACGTGTTCATTTCCACTGTTTAAATAATACTGGCAGCAGGTTTTACCACTGAGTATTGAGAGTTTATTTTCCTCTTATGTGGCTTTTCTACCAAAAGGAAACTGGTACTAGTTTGGTGCTAGTGCTGGTGCTTAGTTGGTTTAACTTGCGTTCCTCCTTAGCACTGGGCACTTTTCGATTGGCAGAGCCCAGTCAGAGCCACATCATTACGTCGCTGCAAAACGTCAGTACGTCACAGCATTTCTGCTTTCACCCAGCAAAGGTTGTGCAGTGTGTAGCGTGATGATGATGATGATAAAATAATGAACTGAACTGATAATGAAGGCATTCTATAATTTCTCTGTATTTTTCCAGGAACTCCATCTGACCTTTCAGGTCACTAAGGCTTAGTTTATTACTGGCTTATCAATCCATGTCACATCCTGGGACATCTGGTTCCTCCACAAAGAGTGGGAGAGGACCATCCCTTCCGAAGACGGACACTGTGAACTCCAAACTGTACTGAGGTGCAGGGGGAGTTTTGACTGCATTCCTGGGATGCAGACTACATCCACACGTCGGGAGCTTAATGTGTTCACAAGTTCTCTGTTTAGAACAACACATAGAATTAATTTTGTAATAGTCAACTCTGCTTTAATACTTCAGTCTATTGTCATATAAGTTGATCATATCAAAGGTCAGTCCACAGACAGATGCTCCTTCTTCTCCTTCTTCTGATACAGACCAATGTAACACGTCTTAACATTAAGTGTGGAATAAGTCTGATGCATTATTTCATTATTTGTACACCTATGTGCTAAGATGTCATGGCTTATCTGTGTTGTGCAATTGGTTTATTAATTTCAATTCAGTTGATCAGATTTGTTTGGTGGTTTTCTATCATATTGGTGTTTGGTATCATTCTACAGCTCAAGAGTGAGAAGCTTTCAAATGGAGAAGGATTAATACAGTATGTCTGTACGTAAGGTGGTATTTAAGTTTGTCAGTTTTACAGAATTCCATTTTTAGGGTTAAGCATTAATAGGCATGTACTCAGAGTATCTCCCTATGTTGACCAACGACAACATAGCTTGTGGTGAGACAGAGGCAAGGCACTGGCCAGCGGAAGTTAGTCCCCAGACCACCACCCACTTGCTGCCATGGACCATATGAAAGAATGGGAGGGGGGTTGTTTTATTTGTTGCAGCTGTCAAAAAAAAAAACAGTTGGGCAACAGGAGATGTTAGGGTCAGGATTTAGGGGACTGGTTAGGGCATAAGAAAAGTTAATAGGTAATTAAAGCGAGAAGGGGGAGTGATTAGGTTTAGGGAAGGGGGGAAAAGTGGTTAGGTTTAGGGAAGAGGAGGGAGAGTGTTTAGGTTTAAGATCATGGGACTGGTAAGGGCATAGGAAATATTCAGTGTTAAAAATCTATACACATATGACATAATTATACAAAAAAAGTTATATATGCAAAAAATAAAAAGATACTACATGGCAAGGGCGTATGGTGAGTAACTGGTGAGGGTGTGTTAAGGGAGGTGGGGCCTGAGAAAGGAGTGACTGGGAGTAATAGTTGGGGTTAAGGTGTGTCAAATTGGTGGTTAATTTTCTAAAATAAGGTGTGTAATTAAGTATTATGTAAGAAATGAGGGTTTGGTAAAGTGATATTGTATTTTGTTTTTTATTCATTCTGGAATTATTATTATTATTATTATTATTGTTATTTTTATTGTATTATAGGTTATTGTAATTCCAGCTAAGTGAGTTTGGACAATGCAGGGTAGTTAAATCTTCCAGTGACAGAGCTCCTCTCCATTTGGTCTGCACCAGTGGAGTCTGAGTGCTGTCTTCGAAGATTCCTCTGATGCCCCAGTGGCCTTCTCCGTGTGGTCCACACCAGTGGAGTCTGACCATTGTGACAGAGGGTCCTTCTAACCCTAAAGTTATCCTCTCCATGTGGTCCGCAGCAGTGGAGTCAAGAGTTAATAAGTGTGTCAACTTATTGTCTGGATTCAAGGTGGATCAGTGTTTTGCTCCGCGAATCCCCAGGTGCGCAAGATCATTTGGTTTGCGATTTCTTTGTAATAAGCTTGTCAACTTATTGTCTGGATTTAAGGAACGTGGGTCATTGGGTTGCCCTGCGAATCCCCAGTTGCGCTGAATCACTGGGTGAGAGGCTGATGCTGCACCTCTGGCTGAAGAAGATACAGTACAGTCCTTCTGCTGTTTGGAGAGTCAAAGCGTGCAAAGAAACTGTTTGAGGTACCAGACAGAGTGGGGTCATGGCTAACCTACTGGTTGCTGTGCTTATAGTCACTGATGACCCCGATGCCTTTCCACATGCAATGTGTGTTGTTTTCTTCAAAGTGCTCCTTAATACGCTGCTTGTACCTCTGTTTCGCCAGCTGGATGCCCTTTTCCAGTTCTTTCCGGGCCCTGCTATAAGCCAGTTTTTCGCCTATTCTACCTTAGGTTGCATTACATGTCATTATATGTATTCAAGAGACAATTAAAAGCCAACAAATTTGAAGCTTTGGATGCCTCTAATTAGTTCTGTGGCCTGAGTTGCACTTTTGTTATGAATAAAATAAGTTTAAACAAGCACTCCAAAACTGTTTAGAGAGGAGAAATAAAACCTTGCTTACGCTATGTTTTTCAAGGTTCTAATTATGTTTACATTAGAATGATTGCAATTAGATAAGATAATTTGTCCACAAACAATAAAGAACCTTGCTTCGCCAACCAGAATATGTCTGTGATCCAGAATATGCCTTTAAACTATTTTATTTCTAGCTTTGAGAATTATATCATGTCTAGTCCTTGGACATGTTTATATGGCTGGCAATAACTTAATGTCACAGTTTTCATGTAAATAGTAGACAAGACTAGACATAGAGAGCAGTTATTTTTATTGGAACATTTCCCTCGGTTGCAGTCTTTGATGTAAAACCACTGTAAAGACTACTTCAGTACAAGCCAATAGTTAGATATTTAATTCTTTAAAAAAAACACAATAAAAATACATCAGGATGTAGCTGTCAGTGACAGATTTGTGGTGTGCTGCCAACGAGTCCATTCAAAAGCAAACAAACTTTGGCAAGAAATGACAGACTCCTCCTCGAGCTGTTTTCAATGAAATGGAAGCAATAAATTCTAATACTCACCGTAACCTTTATAGGTATTAGTCTAGCTTAATGTGAGAATTAGCACTATTAGAAGCCAATTATTGGCTTTAATATTTGAATTGTTCAGGATCCTACAACATGCTGAGTCTCACTACTAGAATGAATGGCTCACAGATTGTACAATATACGACTCAATTGTAATTGTAATTGTGTCTGTGCATTTGTGTTTTGTGTTTATATGAATGCTTATAGAATGCCTTTTTGGTGCCTATTTGTGACTTTAAACAAACCTGTCTTGCCTGAAAGTGAATAATGTGACACCACCAAGATTGCAGTTGAGGAGACCTTTTTTTTTTTTTTTAACTTTGGCATTTTGTGACATGTTCAGGAAAGGAAGTCAGTGGAAGAAGTGCATAATTCAATTTTCTGGCAAGCTGAAATGTGAAAAGCCCTAACAATGACCCAGCTAAAAGGTCTCTTAACAGGCTGTATCCTTGAGTCCACAAAATGTAGAAAATGTGTGTGATGAACAGCAGTTTTGTCTCTCTCTGGTCAGTGGATTTTATTTAGAGAATGAGCTGTTTTCTGAGATGAAATGTGTAGCATCTCATGACAACTCTAAATCTAATTTCTTGGCTATGGGGAAAATTAATGTCTCAGACCAGTTGTTTCTGCCATAAAGTCAGTGAAAATATCACAATGGGCTGGCAAAAGCAAAGTTTTCTTTCTGGAGAGTGTCAGATGGAGGGAGGGGTGACTTGTGTGTCAGAGAGTTTAGTTAAACCGAAAGTCACGTTACTTTCTAGATGCCTGCATGTACTCTGATCATGTCACTTTAGTTGACTGAAAAACTTTTAAAGTAGAGAAGCAGTGGGTGAAGATTTATGGGCATCTAATTCTAACTCACAATAAGAAGGTTCAAGTAAACCACAGTAAATTTTGACTGGGGGCTTGGGGCCTCTTGTATCAAAATAGCGTACGCCAGGAACCATAGCCGCACTCACATTCTTTTTTTTTTTTTTTTTGTCAGCACCTATTCTCATCGTTAAACACCACAAGATAGGAGGTGTCAACTCTTTATGAGATTGGTGCATATTTTAATCTTGCACAAAAGCATAATAATATTTTTGTGCATGTGCGTGACCGTCACCGGCCCTCTCTGGAAACAAATCTGTCTTTCTTTATTGTATTTTCTTATTAAGAGCCAGAGAGGAAAGTGCTGCTCTATTATGAATTAAAAAGGAAACAAACAAATCATAGGCAAGACTAGATATGAATGGGTGGGGAAGGGTATAAGCAGGCAGTGCCAGAGCCGCACTCACATTCTGACGTATCAGCAGTGAACACTGGCGCTGCTCCATGCCTACTTCATGGCTGGTGTGGAACAGTGAAATCATTGTCATGTTCAAGAAACTAGTTTGAGATGATATGAGCAACATGGTGCATTATCCTTCCTGGAAGTAGCCATTAGAAGACTGTAAACTGTGGTCATAAAGGGAAGAAAATATCCCCCACACCGTTACACCACCACCAGTCTGAACCATTGATACAAGGCAGGATGCTTTCAACCATGCTAAATTCTGACCCTACCATTTGAATGTCACAGCTGAAATTGAGATTCGTCAGACCAGATAACATTTGTCCAATCTTCTGCTGTTGAATTTTGGTGAGCATGTGTGAATTGAAGCCTCAGTTTCTTGTTCTTAGTTGACAGGAGTGGCACCCAGTGTGGTCGTAGCCCAACGTCTTCAAGGTTTGACGTTTTGTGCGTTCAGAGACGGTATTCAGCATTCCTCGGTTATAACAAATGGTTATTTGAGTTACTGTTGCCTTTCTATCATCTCGAACCAGTCTGCCCATTCTCCTGTGACCGCTCACATCAGCAAGGCACTTTCATCCACACAGCTTCCACTCACTGGATATTCTGTTTTTCGGACCATTCTTTGTAAACCCAGCAGTTTCTGAAATACTCAGACCAGCCCGTCTGACACCAAGAACCATGTCACATTCAAACTCACTTAAATCCCCTTTCTTCCCCATTCTGAGACTTGTTTTGAACTTCAACAAGTTGTCTTGATGTCTACATACCTAAATGTGTTGACTTGTGGCCATGTGATTGGCTGATTAGCTATTTGTATCAACAAGCAATTGAACAAGTGTACCTAATAAAGTGTATATTTATATTACGTTATAGTATAACTAAGTAATGGTCACAAAATGTGAAAAAATAGTCTTTAAAAAGAATTTACTTTCAACAGAATAATTGTATTTTTGTGGAGAAGGAAGCAACCAGTATTTTTTTTTATGTACAGACATACTTAGACTCCAATATAGCTGCAATGTGTGTGCTTTGTCACCAATAAATAAATGCATTTTAGTTTTAGGTGTGGTTTCTGTGAAATTTAAACTAAACAGGGTACCTTTAATTAGGAAACTGGGCTCACCAGTAGACCTATTGGTTCTTCTCCTCGTCTTCTTCAGTATGAAGCTTCACAGATTAGCTGACAACATATGAACAGTTTACTGACTTGTAACATTACGTAATTACGACTGTCAGTTATCCAGCAGAGAAGGACATTCATTTGCCATACACTATAATTCTTTGAAAAAAATATGGTCTGTGTATTAAGCTCTGTATGATATTCTGTCATTGTAAGTACTTGACCACTGCTGTGGACGACCATGTTCATGTCACTGTCTACAGTCAACCCCCATCCTCTTTGTCCAGTGATCCTCTTTTCGTTGCCATAGTCTTGTGGAAATGTCTTCAGTCAGTGTGAGGTTGCCGTTGACAGTCCCACACAGTATTTCCATCGTCACAAGACAAAGTCTTTTCTGTAAGATGCTCTGGACGAGGGCAAAAAGTATTGAGTATACCAACTGTCCTGACACAAGTCATTGTTGATTTCACTGTTATAGGGGAAAGACTCTAGGGCTGCAGACAGGACTGTTGCCATGGTCCTGAAGGAGATACCAAGTAACGTGTCAACAGAAGGGAAACCCCTCCTCACAGTGACTACCAAGGTGGGCAGAACCATTTCAGGAACCCCCTCGCTCCCCCCCCCCCCCCCCCAACACTGGAACGTCCTCCTGTGTTGGTCAAACTGAACAATAGCAAAGCTTTGAGTGTTCTTTAACTGACTTATTAACTCATTACTTATGCTGTTTGACAAAGAAGCAATAAATGTTTAATTTCCAGCTGCTCTATGGGGTATAACACCCTCCTACTACATCACCACATTTACAGAAATGTTGAATGATGATCTCATGAGCTATAGAAACAACCTAAATTTGCAGAAATTATGCACATTATTATTTTTTCAAAAAATTATTCAAAATTGCGCCCTGAATGATTTAAGGTACTTGTCTAATCAACACTGTGCATTTAGTATGTATGGTGGGATAAACCAGAGGGTCACACAGATTTTCTCTTTCATTCCTGATCACAGCAGAAAAAAATCCCTCCTACCTCATAAGCAGCTAATCCTCAGCACAAACAGTAAGGAATTTTCAAAATGCTATGCCACACAGCATGGCATTGTGCTATTAACTCTGCTCTCTGTGTACAAAATACTGCAGCAAATGCCTGTTCCTACTACTGAGCTTTTCACTTCTCTTATGCCTTTTAAATGTTGTTGCTGATTGGAGCCAGTGCTCCCACTGCCCAAATGAGTTCTCTTGCGCTGTGCTTGATTGCTTTTTGTACAGTACTGTGCCTGTGTATGTTGCAGCGTGTTCTTATGTACACTATATTGCCAAAAGTATTCGCTCACCTGCCTTGACTCACATATGAACTTAAGTGACATCCCATTCCTAATCCATAGGGTTCAATATGACGTCAGACCACCCTTTGCAGCTATAACAGCTTCAACTCTTCTGGGAAGGCTGTCCACAAGGTTTAGGAGTGTGTTTATAGGAATTTTTGACCATTCTTCCAGGAGCATATTTGTGAGGTCACACACTGATGTTGGTCGAGAAGGCCTGGCTCTCAGCCTCCACTCTAATTCATCCCAAAGGTGTTCTATTGGGTTGAGGTCAGGACTCTGTGCGGGCCAGTCAACTTCATCCACACCAGACTGTCATCCATGTCTTTATGGACCTTGCTTTGTGCACTGGTGCACAGTCATGTTGGAAGAGGAAGGGGCCAGCTCCAAACTGTTCTCACAAAGTTGGGAGCATGTAAAATGATTGTCAGATGGAGTCGCGTGATTCATCACTCCAGAGAACGTGTCTCCACTGCTCTTGAGCCCAGTGGTGGCGTGCTTTACACCACTGCATCCGACGCTTTGCATTGCACTTGGTGATGTATGGCTTGGACGCAGTTGCTCGGCCATGGATACCCATGCCATGAAGCTCTCTGCGCACTGTTCTTGAGCTAATCTGAAGGCCACATGAAGTTTGGAGGTCTGTAGCGACTGACTCTGCAGAAAGTTGGCGACCTCTTCGCATTATGCGCCTCAGCATCCACTGAGCCCGCTCCATCAGTTTACGTGGCCTACCACTTCGTGGCTGAGTTGCTGTCCTTCCCAAACACTTCCACGTTCTTATAATACAGCTGACAGTTGACTGTGGAATATGGACATGGAAATTTCAGGACTGGATTTGTTGCACAGGTGACATCCTATCACAGTTCCACGCTGGAATTCACTGAGCTCCTGAGAGCAACCCTTGCTTTCACAAACGTTTGTAAAAGCAGTCTGCATGCTTAGGTGCTTGATTTTAAACACCTGTGGCCATGGAAGTGATTGGAACACCTGATTCTGATTATTTGGATGGGTGAGCGAATACTTTTGGCAATATAGTGTATATTTGTCTGTGTTTTAATGACCAGTAGCATACTTGTTTGATTTTCTAACAGGCATGATTTTGAGAAGTTGTCACACAACCAAGATAATGCTTCCACTCAAGTGGGGGGATTTAATCGCTTTTCAGGCCCTTAAGATGCCTCAGTGTCTCCACCGATAGTTTCTTTGCAGCCTTTTTTGCATCAGACTTTCTTCTGTTTGCCTGGAAGTGGTATTTTTGGCTACAATTTCTCTGCTATTGTACCCTACAGAATGGATTCTCTTACTAACTCTGTATTTCTGCAGAGGAGTATGCTGGATATTTGCGGCAACAGTGGGGAGGAGGGAGGGACAGAAAGGGGCGTGAGAAGGATGAGGCATAGCATCTGATCTGGTTCTTTCAATTCGGAAATGTCATGGATTATTTTGAGGTTACGTTCAGAGTGCAGCCTGAAGTGACCCAAATCCGATTTTTTCGCCCCTGATCTTTTAGTTGCAGTCTGAGCGACACAGATTTTTTTAAATGCAACCCAGGCCTCTTAGATACATGTGGTCCTAAAACCAATACATAGATGTGATCTTTTGATCTTTTGACATGCGACTTCAGTCTGAATGGCCAGGTCGCATTCATCCAACCTACATGTCATCAACAAGTGACAAATGTCACTATTCTGCACTGAAGTAGGCAGAAGTGGGAAGAAAAACAACCATGGCGGACGATAATGTGGAGAGTCGTCAATGCTGGGAAAGCAAAGTGTCTGAGTTTATTCCTATTTAAGGGGATAGCTCTATTAAGGCCAAACTGGAGGGGTCTTATCGGAACCATATAAGTTGCATTTAATTAAAAATGACCTGTGACCTTGCAATCAGAAATGAGCATTAAGCCCTGCAGTCTGAATGTAGTCTGACTGACAGACTCCTGCTCCTCATGCCACATGTCAAGTCAAATGTATTTGTAAAGCCCAATATCACATATAATATCTCATTGGGCTGTGGTATATTACTGTTTATTAATCATCACATACATATATATGCATCAATTATCATATAGCACAAGCTACACAGTGATATACACTGTTTTACTGGGTGATATTTTACTACAAAAAACATGGGTACTGTAGTATACTTTGAGTCAATGCCACATTGTATGAATGACATAAATACAATACTTACAGAAATGCCACATTTGCATTAATCCACAGCTTATCTTTCCTCCTGTTTGAAAAACACAGCCAAAAAACTATTGACGTTAACTGACCTATGTTTTTAAGTGGCTTGGCCACAGACAGAGCACTGAAATTAAATGAAATGAAATGTAAGTATTTAAATGAAAGTATTAAGAGACAGACCTTTGTTGGTTTGTTTATTTCACAGGATTTTTATTATTATCTTTTTTATAATTATAAAATAACATGTATGCATGTCCAAGTGGTGGGAGGAAGATAGAGAATCCAGAGAGAACCCACGATGACACAGGATCGGAATCTAACCTGGTACCTTCTTGCTATGAGGCGACAGTGCTAACCACTGCACCACTGTGCCACCCACTCATCAGATCATTTTCTACATCACTGCTTACAACAAACAAAGTACCAAAGTGATTTGCAGAGAATAACGTTATACCTTCTAGTAACGGGAATGGACAAACAGTTTTCATAAGCTGCTCTCTTGGCATAAGAGTTAACCTGTTATGCTCTGTCTGTCTGTTTCTGTTAAGTTCACCATTTTTGTCCTGTGCCTGCATGTTGTCCTGTCTCTTCCTGTTTTATTTTGAAAGTAACCCTGTCTCCCTCTCATTTCAGATTGCTTGATCCCTGTCTCCTGTGTCTTCCCATATCTGTGATTGTGAAACCCCGCCCTGATTGTTTCCACCAGTGTTCCCCTACCTCGTGTATTAATTGTCCTGTCCTTTTTTTTCTTTGCGAGATTGTCTTTTCCTTGCCTTGCCTTTTCCTTTCCTTGTCTGTCCCACCTCTCCAGTGAGTTTTGCGTGCAGTATCCAGCATTCCTTCCTGTCTTTACAATGATTTTGATTTGTAAGTTTTGCAGCCTAGTGCCGAATTTTGTTTCTAGTTTATTATCCTGATTTTCCATTTCTAGCTTTGTAGTTTCTTATTCTTTGTTTATTTTTGTTTCCTAGACGAATCCTCTTCAGAGTTGATCCCAGTGTAGTATCTTGCATATAGTATCTATCCCGATATATTTGTTTTCCCTGTCCTTTTGAGAGTGGTTTTGATTTATCCCCATTTTTAGTCGAGAGTAGTGCCAGTGTAGGGCTCCAACCTGCCCGGTGATGCTCATCATCCTCCATCTTCCCGCTTGGTTTTCTGCATTTACTCTCATGTCTGGTCTGTTTAATGAAGTCACGTTTTTGGTTGCACCGACGTGCGTTTGGGCTCTTCTGAAAAATGGAGCCCTCATATAACCTATATTTAGCATTTGTGTGTTACCTGCTAATAAAGAACCTGACAAATCCCCCCAGAAAGATACAATGGATCACCTGTCCCCATTCTCTAGATGATGATGATGATGATGAGTAAATAGAGCTCCGAACAACTTTGTTTATACCGCTATATTGGCAGGAAAATCTGCATCAAAATGAGTGGCACTGGCAGTGAATTTACACCATAAGAGTTACATCACAAGATATTACTATATGCACAAGTAAACTAAGGAGACTAAATGTCCCTGATCCTTATCATGTTCCCAGTATACTTTTCACTAATCATGAAAAGAAGAACAGACATGCAAACAGCAAACTTGCAGACATAACGTCTACTGAATTTTATCTGAAGGAAGACTCTGCAGACAAACATTTTACATTGTGTTTGCTTGTTGCTGTGTGAGCAATGGGAAGCACCGCAAACTCAACACCACAATACTGTGGTCTAACATGCGTTTAATAAAAGTACAACCATTCAGAATCGTAATAAAAGCATAAAAAATAAATCAGATATAAAGTTTAGGGGATTCTGTACCTGATACAGAGTGTAATCTGTGGCCTGCCGGTTCCCACCGCTCTGTTATCTTATGATCACTTCTTACACGTTTTATGGCAGTTATTCACCTCTGTCTTTTTTCAGGATCTTTGGGAGTCCTGTAAAATGCTCTTCCCTTTGATCATCATTGGCTGTTCTGGCATCTTGAATGAGCAGAATGAGGAATATTTTGTGAAAAAAAAAAATCATTCCGATGGAAGAATGGACACAAAATACCTTTCCTATGTGTAAAACAGTCTGAAACTTTGAAACAGGGAAAACTTGTGAATTTGACATTAATTAATAGAGTCTCTTAATCTCAGGGTGCTACGGAGTTCTTGACCTAGTGTACAGTGATTCAATTGCTTGCTTCAATTTCCCCTGCCTTTGTTGGTGGGGGAGGTCGGCTGGATTCACACCAACGTGTCGACAGTCTTTTCTTCTTTTAAGTTTCTTCATGACGGCTGGAGTCATTTTCTGCAGCCTGTGTCTGAGGAGAGGAACTGGCTCACATTTTCAGGGCAAAGGAGTAGAGAGAGGAGACAAGATGGTCTTGAGGCAGGATGCAGAGTTGGAAGGTTCTGGATAGGCTGTTCTTCATGCCATGAGGTGCTGGGCCTGCGGTGGGACAGCATGTCTCTGTCTGGGTCTTCATTGTTTCCCTCCCCCTCCCAGCATGTGGGAGAGGGAGAACAGAGATGCAGTGCAGAGGATGAAGACCATAACTTGACTGACTGAAGGACTGAAGAAGAGTAGAGAGAGCACTCAGACCAGCTGAGGCTTTTTATGATCTTTGTTGAAGGTCCAGTGGGGGTGTGACCACTGGTCACTCCCCATCCACCAAGTTAACTGAGATGATATTCTTTTAACTTATTTAATGTTAATACTGCTGTGTTTTACTTTATTGAAGTTTCTCTATGTGAAAGCTCCCCCTCTCAGCTGTAAATCGACACCAAGCAACCTATAGTAGGAAACCACAGAACAAATCTTGACCAACTGAATTGAAATTAATCAACAAATTAACCAACACAGATGAACCATGATATCAGAGCATGTAGGTGGGTGTACTACAACAGGCAGATCTATGTATGATTGTGTCTGGAGATTTAATCCACAACCAATCCCACATGTCACATTTAGTCCTTATCAGAAGGAGGAAAAGGAAGAGGACCTATGTGGAGACTGATGTTTGACATTGTAACAGTGATACTTATATGACAGTAGCTGAGGAATAAAAGCATAGTTAACCATTAAAATCTTAATGTAATGTTCTGTTCCAGGCAGGGAGAAAGGAAGAGGCCACATTAAGCTTTGGATGTGACTGGCAGGATTAATGCAGGAATGTGGGACAATAAACCCCTCCTCCCGGTGTATGTCCTGGAGTTCCTTGGGTCAGAGAGGAGGAACTGGTCTTATCTGTTTATTCTGCCAGTCATGAAACTTGAGCCAGAAGCACTTAGGTGCCACATAATGTCAGATGGATTTCCTGGGGAGATACTCAGAAATGAGAAGAGTTAAGTTCATTATTTTATGCTCATTGATATGCTACACTTTGTCGATTACTTACATCAAAAAGTAATGCGTTACTGTTAAAAGTAACATTTTAGTTACTCATAGGACCCTGGGGAGTGAGGTTCCCTTATGGTGTGTAAACTGGAAGTGAGAACTTGGGCTCAGATCAACATAACCTCAAAGTTTAGTTCTCCCAGCTCGTCTAACCTTACAGATGTACAACAAATCATGTAGCTAGTGAGAAACCACTTGACACCTCAAACACTGGTGCACAGAACGTTTTAGATTTTGTAAGCGCAACCATCCAGAAGGAGAGGCCATATCAGCATATGTAGCAGAGTTAATGTGACTGTCTGAACATTGTGATTTTGGGCAGGGGCTAAATGATGCTTTGAGAGACCACCTGGTATGCAGACTACTGAATGAAGGGATTTGGATGAAATAGCGGAGAGAAAGCTTAAGTTTGAGAGAGTTTGATGTTGCGGTTTCCATGGAAATGACCACAAAGGATGCTGTTGAACTATAGTCAGGAACGAAAACGGCTGTAAATGTGAAAAAAATTACCACTGTAACCAGGGTTTGTCTTGTAATCTGAGCTTTGTGGGGATCTCTAATTTTAGTGACCCACACGAAGCTGTTTTACTATATCTTGATACTGTTTTATGTAGAATATGCATTTTAATACTATTTTTGATGATCATCCCCATATTTGTTAAAAAAACAACATGACAGTTACTTGGTATCCAGAGTTTTCTTCAGAAATATGAGCTAACATAAGGAGAAAAGCTAAACTATAGACAAAGTTAGGACTAGGAAACAGGCTAATGTTCCAGACCTTTCCATGACATGAACCACGAACAGACCCACCTTACCTATGAAAGAACTGGGTGACAGACTGCCAAACAGTGACTTCTTTCCTCCAAGTTTTTTCTTTTCTTTTTTTACTGACCTGCCGTTTCCTCCACTCATTAACTCGCTGTCTATCTGTTAGCACTGTGCAGGCTGTCTGACAGAGCAAGTGGACTGAATCATTTTACGTAACCATGTTTATAATGAATAATGAATATAGGTCAAGACCCCCACAGATTTAGGATTTTACTGCCTCCTCTACACCCACCTCCACCTTCCCACCCCCTCCCTCTGTGTGTGTTTACAGGAAATCAAATCCTGGCTCACCTCAAACTTTCTCAAACTCAGCAGCGACAAAACTGAGGTCCTCCTCATACAATCATCTCTCACTACTACTCCCAGTTTCACCATCCCCTTTAACAACTCCTCTGTTTCCCCCTCCCCTCAGGTTAAGAGCCTGGGTGTCGTCCTAGACAGATCTTTGTCAGTCCAGACCCATTAATAATGTCACCAATTTGGCCTACTTCCATCTTCGCAATATAAATCCACCTCCAACAGCGCTGCCATACTGGTCCACACTCACAGTCACACCCTGCCTAGACTACTGAAACTCCCTGCTCTTCGGTCTCCCCCACAAGTCCATCCATAAGCTCCAGCTGGTCAAGAACGTAGCCACTCGTATTATCTCCAGAACTCCTTCCATTAATATATCACACCTGTTCTCCAACAACTCCACTGGCTTACTGTCAAATACCAGATAGACTTCAAAATCCTGCTCCACACTTTCAAGGCCATCAACAACCTCGCCCCCTCAAACCTCTCTTACCTCCTTCACATCAACACTCCCTCCCGGTCACTTAGGTCTGCTTCCTCCATCAGCCTCACTGTGCCCTCTGCCTGTCTGTCCACCATGGGGCCCATACATTGCAAGCTTCATGATGAAAACCATATAAAAACACCACCCAGACTTTTACAGTGAGTGTGTATTGAATGCCAATGCTTTCAATTATTATCTAGGATCCGATTTTATAAACAGCAAGGTGAACTCAGGTATGACATATATCAAAACACGCGTCTCAGTCGCATGATGGGTGCTATTACTTTTGTCAGTCAAAACACTTAACCCCCAAAACCCCTGAAAAATGCCCCATTGAAATGGAGAAGGTTATCTCTCAGATTGCTTTATTCGGAGCATGGAAAGTGTCAAAAATCTGAGTATAACATGTCTATTGCATGCACCAGAGTGGGAGAACTACACACCTAGAGTTCAATATTCTGAAATAGCAATTATGAGGGCTATGTTCAACATAAATTTTTCAACAAAACAAAATATTTTTCTGGGAGAACTGTCGCCAATGGCTTTCTGAGTGGAGTAGAGAGACCAAAATTTCTCAGATGAATCCTCACCATCTCCTGCCACCTCAGTCGAGCAGAGCAGAGTGAGGGAGACAGTGCTGCGTTCCCACAGTAGACAGAGCTGTTTCCATGGAAATGGCCCAGCTGGGTTCATGTGTGCCAATTGAATTCAAGTGACTCTGCCTATGATTGGATGTGGGTGCATGTGTGTCACTCTACGTCAGGTGGGAGTATCCACATAGACACATACATAGAGTTCAGGTGATTATAGACATACTGTATACGTAGACGGCGCATTTAGCGCTGACTCATACGTCAACATCGCCGCCATATTGGATGTGGTAAAACTGAGAACAACTGAGAACACTGAACTGAGAACATGCTGCATGTAATTGTACAAACCGATTTACAGTCCAAATAAGTGAATATACTATCTTAACTATTTGACTAGTAAATCCATTTGCATCTGGACTAGTCAACTAGTTGGGCTAAAAGTGTATACTCACTAGTGAAAGGCAAACTCTCTACGGCACAGTTCCCCATACAAAGCTTAAATAAAACCAGGACTAGACAAATCTGGTTTAAGTTAATTACACTAATCAAATTGCTTTCTGAGTTCCAGACTACAGTCTCAGACTAAGATAATCAAGGAACAGTCAGATCACGTGTAAGAAGCCGAATCAGATTAAGGGCCCGTTTACCCCTCCCCGGGTATTTGTAAAAATGGAGACTTTTCCCTTTGTTTGTGCCTTTCAATTACACACAAACGAAGATTTCTTCTCTGAATACGATTCTTTCTAAAAACTCCGGCAAAAGTGGAGATCTCCGAAAACTCTGGTTTTACCTTTATGTGAACGGAGAAAAACTGAGTTTTAGGAAATCTATGCACCAAAAGTGTGACCTTTTTTGTGTTGTACGGCTGTCAGAGTAGTTTATGAGCAGTCAAGCATTCCGGGTATCAATAGCATTTCTGCTGGTGCAAGCACTTTTTTAGTGTTTTGCAAATACAGCTCCTCTTATTATGTAGAGGAGCAGAGACGTATTAGGGCTCTGAGAACAGGAAGTCACTCGTGTTAGTCGTTGTTGTCGATGAGGCTTCTGATTGGCTGGCATGGCTTTCTCCTTCTTCCTACACTGTCGCTCATTGGCTTGCCGTAGTTATGATGGCTCTCGACAGTGTATTTATGCGGTTCAATGTAAACTGAAACTTTTTTGAAAACTATGATGTGTGCATGATGTTATTTTGGAAAACGGAGGGAAGGAAATATTCCTTTATCAAAATACCCTCCTGTGAGTAAACGTAGCCTAACTACATGCACATGGTACAAAGGTGAAAACCTGGGGTGGAATATTTCTAATATAAATTTTAGCTGTGTGTGTGTGGAACAGGAGTTTGATCAATGATCAAGCATGGAAAAAGGGAAAAGAAAGTGTTCCAAAAACTTGAGTGAAAGTGAGAAGCTGCTTTTGAAGGAAATAATTTCAATGTACCCCGCAATTGAAGATACACATCATGATTCAGCAGCAGAAATGAAAAAACAAAACGCATGGAATGCGGTTATGAATTAATATAATTCCAATGAAAATGTTACCAACAGGACCCTCCAACAACTTCGGGCAGGATTTAAATTTTATGAAAAAACAAAACGCATGGACTGCGATTATGAATGCATATAATTCAAATGAAAATGTTACGAACACGACCCTCCAACAACTTCAGGCAAGATTTAATTTTATTTCCTTCAACAACTTCAGGCAATTTAATTTTATGTAGGCTTGATTTTATTTATATTCACTGTGAAATGTATTTTTCTCATATGAGACACACACACACACACACACACATGTTCATATATTGCCTTGTAAAGGTGCTGTGGAAAAACATTAAAATACAGTTAAAGAAAACCACAGCAACTGCTCGAAAGGAGCTCTTCAATACAGGTGGGGGAACCCCAGTTAGACCATAGACTGATGACCTGGGAGACTTGAAGAGAATAATTGAAAGCCAACATCCCTTGGAAGGTATCCCAGATGATGACCATCTGGATGATCATCTGGACAGATCAGGTGGGGAAACTTGAATACTTATTTGATATAATTTATATAATTTTCCTGAGCAGGTAATCTTAATAGTACCATCTGTTGCACTCTGATTAAAAAAAATACTGTCATGGCCTCTGCTATTGAAATCGTATGTCTAATATTTGAATATTTTTCTCGAAAAGATGACATAAGTTTGAATCAGGTGTCGGAGGGGCCCAAACAGAGAGGAGAAAATCAGTCTTCTGCATCTTTTACAACAGCAGCCATGAACTCCATTTCAGGCAGCACGACAAGAGTGAAAAGACTGACCATGCATGAGAAACTTGCACTAGAGTTCCATGAACTGAAACTCCACTATTTAAAAGAAGAACATGAGCTCAAGATGAAAATCCTTCATGTTGAGTTGGAGGTCAAGGAGAAGGTCATGAAGCAGCAGCAGCAAGACAGTGTTTTGTGCCCTTGTTGACCTTGTGCCTTTTGGTAATTAAAAACGTTACAATGCAATACCATTCAACCAAAATTTATTCAGAAATTAACCATCTTCATTTCTTTTATTCACTTTCACTATTTTCTAAATATGATTCATAGATGCAGATGTAAAAAACAAAAAACTACATAAGGCAAAATGAAAAATGGATCGCTTGTGGATCACTCAACATACATTCTTTGACATCCCCTGTCCTTCTGCCCTAAGACAGCTGGGATAGGCTCCAACCCCCCAGTGACCCTATGAGAATAAGTGGTAGAAAATGGATGGATGAATGGATGGACAAAGCTGTCTAAAATAGCATTATTTTTTTCTGTCTGCCTAGATGAATCTATCTATATAAACTGAATAGACGGATTTTACACTACATTCAACACTTTTTAAAACAATTGCAGTCATTTGAGTGCCTGTTTTAGTGGCTATCCATCAAGCCTGACGCCAAAGCCCTAATATTAAGAAGGACTCATGCTGCTTGCATCATGCTTTCTGACATCATGTCACTGTCTTCCCCTTTAGCACCCCCAACACACCACAGGTAGTTCCACCCTCAATACATAGGGAAACTCTTGTTCCCAAAGCGGACACTTCTCCTTGTCAGGACCCCATGAGGTCACCAACTAGCCTGCCCCCGACATCACTAAGGAACCACACAGAGGATACTACAAATAACCCTCCCAAACCTCTATCCCCAACAGTCAAGGTCACCAGACCCACTTCTTACCCTAACACCTTTCACTGGTCCCTAGAAAACCTTAACGGAACCATACCCCAGATCCCCAAAAAATGCCGCTTGGACACTGATCACTTTGACATTGATTCAGTGGACAAGTCGGTCTTCCATTCACTCCTGAATGACCCTTCAGTGGAGGCAACACTCCCCGCTGGGAGTAGGAGGAGTCTGCAACATATGAAAAGGGACGCCACACCAAAAATATAATGATTTACCCACAGCTTTATTTAAAAAAAAAAAAACTAAACAAAAGCAAAACAAACTAAAGAAACAACAAAGGAGGGCTGGAGACCCCGGCCAAAAAGAATTGAAAAAAGGAAGACACCGTGACAACCACGCAATGGGCCGTCGCTCCCAGCGTCTCCCCCTAAACTGCCTAAAAAGAAAACTAAACCTATAATCAAACAAAAGACAAATAACATAACTACCGGTAATCTCCAGCCCAAACTAACACAACAAACTAAAACAACAAAGCCCCAGCACCTAAATGAGGGGGGAAAACCCCAGCTTGTGGGAAACAAAAACATAGAGGGAACAAAGCCCTCCTCACCACGCGGTTGCGTCTGTGCCGTATGCTGTCTGCCTCCCATCTCTGCACTCCCTGTCCCTCTTATCCACCCTCCTCCCCGCTCTACCCGAATGCTGATTGCACTCAGGTGCGCAGCAAGCAGGGGAAGGAGGGAGACAACCCAGGCAGGGAGAAGGGGAGAGAGAGAGCAGCTGCTCGTAACACCCCCACCCTAAAAACGTGAATGGGGGGGAAACGCTGCAGACATTCACGCACTACCAACTTAACACCGAGACAATGTGTCGGCCAGCACATTCTCACGACCTTTGATGTGCCAGAGCTCCACATTAACGGACTGTAAAGAGGCACTATGGATATGAAACTTACAAAATAAACCACTCGGGAGTTACGAGGGAAATACTGGCTGGAAATACTTTTCGGCACAGGAGATGTTGGATGACATGGACACAAGGGACATAACGATCACGCAACGAGGACAGGGGAGACAAGACTATACAAGAGGTAATGGGGAATAGGTGGAAACAATTAGGGTCCTTCTGCCCTAACCAAGCATTGAGATGAGAGCATGGCGTAGACAGTGAGGTAAACAATTTTCCAATAAAAACACTGGAGATGAGAATTGTTGAGGCGTTTTTATGGAAGTCTTTTTGTAAAACTGCATACAAACAGAAACACATAAATGAATTAATGTACAACATAAAATTTTACATACGAAATTACACTCACAGACTGCTGTTAATCCATAGTTCAACAAATTTCATGGTAACCAGTGAGAATATATGTGTATGCCTATCAAATAATTAACACAACTTCAGATGATACATGTAATGTAAATGTACTTAAAGACTGTGCCAGATCGTGTCAAAAGAAAGAGGGTCAATGTAGACGTTTTACACCTCTTCACTGTTATGTCTCAAAATGGCTGCCTGCTATATTAAGTAGTGGTAGTGGTTTAACTATCTTCACCACAAGGGGGCACTGTACACATCTTTTGTAATTACTAGGGCCAGAACAAGGGTGGGGTTTGACAATCACCAGGGACCTCATGTATCAAAGTAGCGTACACCAGGAAACACATTCACGTTCTGATTTATCAACAGTGAACTGTGCGTGGAAACTGGCGCAGCTCCACGCCAACTTCATAGCTGCCGTACGCCAGGTTCTGATGCTTTCGTCCGTGGGCGACACTTAGAGGGGATGTTGGGGAAAGGGTCACTAGTTTGTAAACCGCTGTGCGCTGAGCTGTGACCGGTCAGCTCCCGGCCTTGGAGCATCACAGGAGGAGCCGACCACTGCCAGAGCCGCACAGGTGCTGACCACGGTTGGACACCGACCAATCGGGAGTGAGCCAGTCGACCCTGAGCCGGACCATGGCACCTGTGTTGGACTTGATCATCCACACATCAGCCAGGCATATTAAAATTCGTATACAATGCAGTTAAACAGGTCAACATCAATGCGCAATTTGCAGCGATAGCTGGATTTCCTGACGTAATCAGAGCAATCAGCTGCATTCATGTTGCAATAAAAGCACCATCACAGTATGCAGATTATTTGTGATGCGCAAATGAATCTGACCAACATCGCTGCAAGGTGATCTGGCTCAACAGGCGATTCATACATCCTAAATAAAAGCATGGTGGGAACGGGCGGTAGGCGGGCATGGTGCTGTGCGGCTAGAGTAAATATTGACTGGTCATCAGTCCTCTTCCTGACTCATGGTTTGCATGTGTGCTTCTCCGATTATCATCTACATGTGTGCATAAAGTCACAAATAGCTTCATCAGCATCTCTCCTGAATTTCTCATCAGTGTGATCCAAGTGCAGCACAAGTGGCATCTGATCCTGTGTTTTTAACTCAGGTGATCGTGGCTACGCCCTGAAGTTTCTCCTTTCTTGAGGAGGACAGCCCCAGCGTTGGAGCCTGCTTAAATGAATTTGCATATGTATTTATTGGTGTGGTGAGGGAGGAGTCCACGACGCCGACGTGCACTCCATTCCACGCTGATTGGGATATATCAAGAGAAGCTGTGTGGATTCAGGCGTTCGCACTGTTTGATAAATCCGGATTTTTGACAGCGTATGCCACTTTTTGGATTACAGCGTACGCTAGCTCTCAGTATGAAATCCATGCATGTATTGATACATGAGGCCCCAGACGTGGGAAACAGGAGGGCAGGATGTGTGAAGCTGAAACGAGAGGGAGACAGGGTTACTTCAAAATAAAACAGGAAATGACAAGACAATATGCAGGCACGAGATAAAAATGGATAACTTAACCATAACAGACAGACTGATCATCACAGTCCAGCCACTTTGAATGACAAGATTGGATAAATCTCCCTTCTCAGAAAATATTGTTTGTTTGTATTAAAACTTATGTTTATGGATGGCAAAATAAAAAAAAGGTTGAGGGAAGGAGGAATGCTGCTTGCTTACAGGATAGTTAGCACAAGCACACTTACAGAGGTCAATGACAATAAACTGATTTATTAATGAGTTGCATGACATTATCTTACATGATGATGTTGTTAGCTCCTGAAGTTTACAACCTAACCTTGTTATTTTCTGTCCTTCTTTTTGCCACAACACACAAAAAATATTGTCAAGCCCAAAACTGCACCTTTATGGTGTGAGAGTCAGTGTCTCAAAGATCACCTAAGTTGAACTACACATCATGTAAATTTGTTTTGCCAGAGGAAGCAATTGTTCTGTTAATTTTTAATGTGTGTAATGTTGCCCTTGCACTTGCACTTAGAAGAAGTTGGAGGTTCAGCTGCAGCAAAATAACATCTGCGGAGTCTGGAGAGGGCTTAAAACTATCTCAGGCTTCCCTGAACCAAAGTCTCAGCCTGGGGGAGACCAACAGTGGGCAGAGGACCTAAACCTGTTCTTCAACAGGTTTGACCAGGTATCTGCCTCCCCTCCCCCCGTCCAGTCCTTTCTGCGGCAACCCCCCCCCGTCTGCACCCCCTACTGTCTGCACCTCCTCCACCCTCAGCTCACCTCCAGTCATCACCTCTACACCACTTCCTGCCCTGCCCCCTCCCCTCTCCTCTGCACATTCTGACATCCTACCCCCCACTCCCTCCAACTTGTCCTTCACCTCACTCCAGGTGAGGAACCAACTGAGGAGGTTGAAGGCGAGGAAAGCAGCAGGTCCAGACGGCATCTCCCCAAGGCTTCTCAAGTCCTGTGCTGACCAACTCTGTGGGATTGTACAGCACCTGTTCAACCTGAGTCTGAGGCTGGGGAGAGTGCCACAGCTGTGGAAAACATCTTGTCTGGTCCCAGTTCCAAAGACTCCACACCCCAAGGAACTCAACGGCTACAGGCCGGTGGCGCTGACGTCTCACCTCATGAAGACCTTGGAGAGACTGGTCCTCAGCCACCTGCGCCTGCTGGTGAGCCCCTTTATGGATCCGCTGCAGTTCGCCGATCAACCTGGCATCGGGGTGGATGACGCTGTCATCTACCTGCTACAGTCCTCCCTCAGTCACCTGGAAAAGGCTGGAAGCACTGTGAGGATCATGTTCTTTGACTTCTCCAGTGCGTTCAACACCATCCAGCCTACATTGCTGGGAGACAAGCTGGACCGTACTGGGGTGGACCACCACCTCACCACTTGGATTATGGACTACCTCACAGAGCGACCACAGCACGTCAGGATACAGCATTGTGTGTCCAGCACAGTTCTCTGCAGCACTGGGACCCCACAGGGGACAGTTCTGGCGCCTTTCCTGTTCACGGTCTACACAGCGGACTTCACTCACAACTCTAAAAACTGTCACCTGCAGAAGTTCTCTGACAACTCTGCAATCGCCGGCCTCATCGAGGACGGGGATGACGATGAGTACAGAGAACTGATTCAGGCCTTTGTGGACTGGTGCCAGCAGAACCTCCTCCAGATCAACACGGGTAAAACCAAGGAGCTGGTGGTGGATTTTGGCAGGCAACAACACTCTCCACCTGCACCAGTGAACATTCGGGGAATGGACATTGAGGTCGTCAGCTCTTATAAGTACCTGGGTGTTCACTTAAACAATAAACTGGACTGGACTGATAATACAGATGCTCTGTTAAAGAAGGGTCAGAGCAGACTCTTCCTGCTCAGGAGACTGAGGGCCTTTGGGGTGCAGGGGTCATTCCTGAGGACCTTCTATGACTCTGTGGTGGCATCAGCCATCTTTTATGGAGTGGTCTGCTGGGCCAGCAGCCTCACCTCCAGGGACAGGAAAAGACTAGACAGACTGGTCAGGAAGGCCAGCTCTGTACTGGGATGTCCCCTGGACTCAGTTGAGGTGGTGGGAGACAGGAGGATGATGGCTAAGTTATCATCCTTGTTGGACAACACCTCCCACCCCCTGCAGGACACTTTGGCAGCACTGGGCAGCTCCTTCAGCGAGCGGCTGCTCCACCCTCGCTGTGTGAAGGAGAGATACCGCCGCTCCTTCCTGCCTGCTGCCGTCAGACTCTACAACACCTCACTAAGTTCCTGTTAACCACATACATGTGCAATGACCCACGGACATGTGCAATAAATAATCTGTGCAATATATAAATATAAATATATAATAATCAATATATAATAATCAATATTTAAATTATCCTGTGTGATGTCATTATCATACTTTTTTTGCAGTTCCATTTCCTTCACTTCCTTCACCATACCATTCACTGTATTATATTATCATGCCACTCCATCTGCTGTGTTCAGTAATTTTTGTCCCAAACATTTCAGTCACTTATGTTGTATATAGTACATGCTTAGTTATTCATTATTTGTATTCACTTATTGTATATATGATGCTATAGTTTTTCTTTACTTGGTCATTTTCTACTGTTGTTATTATTCTTATTCTTTTTATATGCCCTTTTGTATGCCCTCCTTGTAATGTTGCACTATCCACTTTGCTGCTGTAACGATGCAAATTTCCCCATCTGTGGGACGCATAAAGGATTATCTTATCTTATCTTATCGTTCCTTTTGGTAAATGTAGTTGACACATATTTTCAGCAGAGCTAAACCCAACGTCAACTAGAGAACATATCCAATCAACCATAACCATCAACTATCAAAGAACCTGTGTGGGTGTGCAAGATCTTCGCTGTATGAAAAGATGGGTTTTACAGTAACCAGGTAATTACAGTGCTTGTAAAAACATTGCCCAATTCCCTGCCTTACACTGATAGTTTCCAATTAGTGGGGTTTTGTGTGATTGCAAAAATGATCTTCATCACCATGTGATGAAGATGCCCGCAGCTGTGTTTTGATGTCTGTTGGAAAAAGATTAAAAACAAGATGGTGTAGCTGCACCTTTAGGAGAAACCAGTCATAATTCAAAAGCACTAAGCTCATAATAATACAGCAATACAATAATTATGCCAGTGTACATTGCTGGCACATGTAAGGAGGTATAAAAGAGCAACATTTGATCCCTACTGTGACACAAAATATCCAACACATGGTTGATTATGGTCTCCATTACTATTCTGTCTCTTCACATGAACATTAACCCAGGCAGTAACTATTACAACTGTCAAAAAGGCTGCAACATGAATTTCCCCAATGGTGAATGAATAAAAAATGAAGAAAACAAAACATCCCTAACATCTGAGTACAAATCACTTCAGTGAATCTATGTCAAGATGTTGTGAATGAATGAGGTGCTAAAAAGGGGCACAGATGTGAGTTATCTTCATAGAAAAGACAGACAGAAACACATTTCCAAGACAGGGATGCGTCAGTCATCTGTATCATGCTCAAAAGGACTTCACTTCATCTTAACAATGCAGTTACAACAGTGACTGTTGTTTGATGGGAGTTTGATGATGAATCAGAGCCTGAACGGTCTCGTCTTTTTGCCCTTACAGCTGGTGAGTGAGCAACAGGAGAGCCGCCCGCTTTTAAGTCCCTCCATCGATGATTTCCTCTGCGAGACAAAGTGTGATGGGGTTACTCGCCCAGTGACTTCCAATACAGCTGGTACAGTACAGAAAATGTTCTGAAAAAATGTGTCTGCAAAAGTGTCTGCCTAACTGACAATGTAAAAATATACATAAATGTTTCACAAGCCATTTAAAAAGGATCATCAATGTAAATGGTAATACCAACTCTAATCGGGTTCATTCTTTCCTCATTTGTCAGCAATATTAATCACTATGGGTCTCCATGCTCTTTCTGTCTTAGGTCATTAAATGATTTTTTTCTCTAGCAATAGTTGGGATTTCATACAAATGTAGACCAAATTTGAACCAAAATTCATAGAAATCAGCAAAAGAGAGCTGCTAATTCTGTACCTCCATTTAGTACTGTGTTTCCTTTTTTAACTGAATATTTTGACTCACGAATGCTCAGTGCCATCTTGGTCTCCACATAGATGGGACCTTGAACACTGAGCTGTCCCATCTTTTGAGTGACAGTGGTTTGCTGAACCAGATTGCACAGCTGACATGTGTCATCAGCAAACTGGCCACTGACTGTGCCAATTCAGGCAGGAAACACATTGCGTGAATGTTGTCAGAAACTCAACCTTCTGTCTGCCTCCCGCTGCTCCTGCTGACTTATATAATCTGGGTCTGGGTCTTATATAATCTGTCACGAACATCAAAATTACCAAAATGGTCAGATTCTGTCAAATATGTAGTCCATGTCATGTCAACTCAATTTTATCTGTGTAGCCCAATGTCATAAATTACAATCAATACAGGATACAAAACCTCCTGTCCTTTAAAAGGATCATGCGTGAAATTATAGTTATATGTTATGTTTTATGTTATATGTTATATTTAAAAGTAATTGTAAGCAGTTTTCTCGTTCTCCATGATCTGTTGGGTTTATAAACACATGCAGGTGAGGAGAATTTTAGTTGTGATTGTCTGTCAATCTGTTTTCACACTGTGACTGGTACTGATTAACACTAAATGTGATGACAAGATAGTAAGAAAACAGAAATACATCAAGCTCCATACAAAGTTTTTTAACTTATACACTGATTTCATCGTTGCTTACCCTTCGCTATTCATGCAACCAGGATGGATGGACAGAGTAACGCAGGAGAAATGCATCAGTCTCTGATGACTAGATCCATGGTCCAATCAAGTGGCAAATCATCATTAGCAAGCTCTGCTGCACTCAAGGCTCGAGCCAAAGCCAAAGCTGATCACATGCAGGCTTCATTTGCTCAGAAAGAAGCGGAGATGATGGTGGAAGAAGCAAAATTAAAAGTAAAAATGCGCATTATAAAGATAGAAAAAGATGCAGCTACAGCCACCACAGAAGAGCAGTGTTTGTGGCTGCTGTGGACAATGCAGAGATAGACTCTTGCCATGACATTGACTTACTTCTCTTACCATCCAACGCTGCACAACGGACAAGTGAGTACGTTTTGCAACACAGCTTGCAACATGTTCACAACCTGCAGTGGAGAAAGTCAAACAAAAAGTGAATAACCTCAGAATCGACAACAATGATACTCACCTACAAACAGCTCCCAAAGATCTGAGCTCTCAACAAGCAGTGAACGCCATGCAACATACTATAGGAAACATTCCTCCTGTGCAAACAGAAAAACAGACATTTAGATCCACATGCCAAGTCACCTTACCTGAGACAACCTACACAACAGCAGTGGAACCCTGACAAATCCTTCAAGCAAACAGCAGCCATGCCAGATACCAATGTACCTAATGCGAAGAAAAGTGGTCACATCTGGGTTAATGGAGTTTGATGACCATGCGGAAAATTATTGGGCATGGAAAACTTCTTTTCAAAGCGTCATTGATGAACTCACCTTAACACCAAAAGAAGTGTTAGATCTCCTGATTAGATGCCTGGGGCCAGCATCTAAAGAACAAGCAAAAAGGATCTGAGCCATACACAGCCACAACTCAGCTGCAGGGTGAAACATGGTTTGGCAAAGACTAGAGGACACCTATGGAACCCCAGAGGCAGTTGAGCATTCTCTCCTGATAAGGATTGAGGAATTCCCCAGAATCTCAAACAGAGACAATGAGAGACTAAGAGAGCTTGGAGACCCTCTGCTCGAATTCGAATATGCAAAAGAAGGAGGATATGTCCCTCGATTTACATATCTTGACATGTCACGTGGCGTGAACCCGATATTAGAAAAGCTCCCATTCAGCCTTCAAGAAAAGTGGATCTCCCAAGAGTCGAAGTACAAGGAATACAATTGTGTCCCTTATACACCCTTCAGCTTCTTCTCACAGTTTGTTCATTCTGAAGCAAAGACCAGCAATGACCCTAGCTTTATGATATCTCAAACTAACTACTCAGGTCGCACCAAGACAGAGAGACCCACAAAACACAAAAACAAAGTACCAGTGTCTATAAGGAAGACTGTAAGGAAGACTGGCGTGTCTTCTGAAACTACAGCAGCTCCCACAGGCTCTGGTGAAAAGGGAGCCATAGATCCAGACAACAAGCCTCATGCACACTGCAGCAAACCTATAGAGGAGCATAAAACCTTCCTCAAAGAGAAGAGCATCTGCTACAGATGTTGCGGTTCAACCAAAGATAGACCGGAGACTCTGGGTCCGGATTCGGCTCCGGTCCCTCCCGTGGTGGGGGGGCCTGCGCGGGATCCGGACCCGGTAGTCCCGGTCCAGGGGACTCCGGTACCTCCAGTCGGGGCGGCTTCGTCCGCGAGGAGCGTCCCCCCCGCACCTTCTAGCAGTGGTGGTCAGGACAGAGAGGACCAGGGAAATAGTGATCAGCCAGAGACAGCTGAAGAAAGTGTGTCTGTTGCTAACAGTGAAGCCCTGAATGTAAACCCGTCAATGTATGATGACATTATCAATGATGAAGACATGTCTGATGAGGAAATGTTAAAAATCTCACAGAAAAGAAAGAGCGTGGAATCTGTGCAAAACAGTATAAAAACCAGAAGGATGATCAGAGCACTAACAGAGAGCGACCTCTCCCAGTCTCAGGACTCTCAGTCCTCTCTTTACTCTCCTGCTGACATTAAACTGTTCTTAGAGAAAACTAAGGGGGCCAGGCTGCCTGAGGTCAGAGACCACTTCTCTGACCTCAGACTCTTCCTCAGGTCAGCCAGGTCTCTGACCAGGAAGTCTGGTAGAGGAGGTGATGATGTGCTCACAGACCAGGAGGTTTATAGGTTGAAGAAGATGGTTTTAAGAGTGAAAGCACAAATTATAAGTGAAGAAGATGACTGTTAAAATCACCTGGTGCTGCTCTTCCTTAATGATTGGTCTTTTAATTGTTGTCTCTCTTTTACAAATTTGTGATTTTAAAATCAGCACATTAAATGTAAATGGAGCTAGGACTGATTTTAAGAGAGCGGCTATTTTTAAATTAATGGAGCTGAGGACAGTAGATGTGATGTTTCTACAGGAGACCCACAGTACTGTAGACACTGAGAGTGACTGGAGGAGGGCTTTTAATGGGGAGGTCATTTTAAGCCACACATCCAGCTGCAGGTGTGGGGATTTTATTCTCCAGAAGGTTTTTACCAGTTTCTTATGAGGTGGAGGAAATTATTCCAGGTGTTTTATTAAAAGTAAAAGCTCAGTTTGAAAAGTTAAAGATGGTGTTTTTAAATGTCTACGCTCCCACCAACGGTGTGGAGAGGGTGGCATTTTTAAATATTTTATCTGATACTTTTAGAACATTTAACAGTGATGATTTTATGTTTTTAGGGGATGATTTTAACTGTACAGTTGATCATAACCTGGACAGGAATCATCCTGAGCCTCACTCTGCCTCATCCCAAAAAATCAGGCAGCTAATTGAAACATATGAGCTGTCTGATGTCTGGAGGATCTTTAACAGAGACCAGAGGCAGTACACCTGGAGTCACTCTCGAGCAAATGGTTTATCTCTAGCCAGATTAGACCGGTTTTATTGTTTTAATCACCATGTGAACATTTTTAAAAAATGTCACATTCAACCTGTGGGTTTTACTGATCACTGTCTCCTCTCCTGCTCCATTTTTATCAAAAATGTACGTTTTAAAAGCGCCTATTGGCACTTTAACACCAGCCTTTTAAACGACCAGGTTTTTAAAACTGCTTTTAAGTATTTTTGGGCGTCCCACAGGGAGAGCAAACCTGCCTTCAGCTGTATTCAGCGATGGTGGGATTTTGGCAAAGCCCAAATTAAGCAGCTTTGTCAACAGCACACCCGGAATGTCACTAGAGATCTGACCCGGTCAATGAGAGACCTGGAGACCGAGATAGTAGAGCTGCAGTCTTTAGCAGAGTCTACAGGAGATCGAGGGCTTTTAGACTCCCTCAAATCCAAAAAGGCATCTATAGCCAACCTGCTGGGTGTTACAGCACAGGGAGCTCTGGTCAGGTCTCGCTTCCTGAACATCTCAGCGATGGACATGCCCTCTCAGTTTTTCTTTGGGTTGGAGCAAAAAAATGGACAACAGAAAATCATTCATTCTTTATGTACAGACAGCGGCTCTGAGATCTCAGACTCATCTGAGATCAGGAAGTGTGCTGTGGGGTTCTACAGAGACCTGTTTAAGATTGAATGGACACCAAATCCAGATGTGCACAGCAGCTTCCTCAGTGGTCTCCCCAAGGTAAGCATGGAGAAAAATCACAAACTGGAGGCAGACCTGACTCTGCAGGAACTGACCTCAGCCCTGATGAGCCTGCAGAGCGGCAGAACTCCAGGGATAGATGGCCTCCCTGTTGACTTTTACAAGTCCTTCTGGTCTGACATAGGACCAGACCTGCTCGAGGTACTGACAAATAGCTTGGAAAACAAAAAACTGCCTCTGAGCTGCAGAAGGGCCGTGATAACTCTGCTGCCCAAAAAGGGAGACCTGCAGGACCTGAAAAACTGGAGGCCGGTCTCTCTGCTGTGCACGGATTATAAGATCCTGTCCAAAGCTCTGGCCCTGAGAATGAGGGAGGTGATGGGGTCCAACATTCACCCCGACTAGACTTACTGTGTGCCCGGCAGACTCATCAGTGACGATGTCACTTTAATTCGTGATGTTTTGGAACTCTCCAGCTCATTGGCTGTAGACACTGGTCTTATTTCCATAGACCAGGAAAAGGCTTTTGATCGGGTTGAACACCAGTATTTATGGCAGACTCTGTCTGCCTTTGGCTTCAACCCAGGTTTTATAGCCATGATACGGGTCCTCTATAGTGACATTGCGAGTGTGCTGAAAATAAATGGCGGTCTGAGTGCTCCTTTTAGCATTCAAAGGGGGGTGAGGCAGGGCTGCTCTCTCTCTGGGATGCTGTACTCTGTAGCCATCGAGCCTCTGCTCCATAAGTTAAGGAACAATCTCCAAGGTGTTTGTTTCCCTCATTGTGATGCTTCTTTTAAACGATCTGTGTATGCTGATGACCTCATTGTGCTAACTAACACACAGAGAGATATTGACATTTTAACAGATACAGTCACAAACTTTGGTTTTATCTCTTCTGCAAAGGTCAACTGGAGGAAGAGCGAGGCTCTGATGGTGGGGGAGAGGCTGGGGGATCGGCTCAGCCTCCCGGGTGGTCTAGTCTGGTAGAAGGGTGGCCTTAAGTACCTAGGAGTGTTCCTGGGTGATGAGACCTGGACCAGAAAAAACTGGGACAATGTATTAGAAAAGGTCAAAGGTCGGCTCGAAAAGTGGAAGTGGCTCCTTCCGAAAATGTCCTTCAGAGGCCGAACCTTGATAATTAATAACATGGTCTCATCTGCACTATGGCACCGGCTGGCCTGTGTCGATCCCCCAGTTTCTCTCCTGTCTCAGGTACAGAAGGTTTTAATAGATTTTTTTTGGACAGGATGCACTGGGTTCCACAGTGTCCTATTCCTGCCCAAAGAGGAGGGGGGGCAGGGCCTGGTCCATCTAGCCAGCAGAGGTGCTGCCTTCCGTCTTCAGTTCCTACAGAGACTGTTAACTGGACCAAAGGACGCTTTGTGGAGACCTCTAGCCCAGTGCATCCTGAAACATTTTAACAACCTGGGGCTGGATTTTAATCTGTTTTTAATGAACACCAGTACTGTGAGCACATCATCTCTGCCCTGTTTTTATAAGAGTGTTTTTAGTGTATGGAACCTGTTGAGGAAATGCAGACCGAAGCAGGCGGACTCCCTGTTCTGGCTCCTCAAAGAACCTGTCCTGTGGGGAACTGTCCCGGACAATCCAAGCTGGGGAGGAGCTACGCTGTCCAGACTGCTGCTGACTGCAGGAGTCTACACACTGGGACAAGTGGTGGAGCTGGCTGGACCTCAGCTGGAGGACCCTGGGTAACAAAACAGCTCGTGGACCACTGGAGGCAAAAACTGACAGGACATGAGTGCCTGCTTTTAAATAGTTATAAAAATGGGACTATTTCTCCGCACTGTGAGGATTCTTTTCCTGCCATTGTTTTGGTTCCAGACTACAAAGGCTGCTCTGGACCTCTTTTGGAACCCGCACCTTCTGCCTCCCTGGAGGGGGCCTCAGGAAAAACCCTCTACAGGCTGATGGTAAAAACACTAAATAAAAGCACACTGAACGGGCGGACTGACACTCCATGGAGGAGTTATCTGGGCCTGGGCCCGGAAAATAGACCCTCGTGGAGGTCTCTTTACAAACCTCCACTGTGCAAAAAACAGGCAGAACTCCAGTGGAGGATCCTCCATGGGATTGTTGCAGTAAACTCCTTTGTGTCCATCATCAACACATCTGTGGAGGACAAATGTCCCTTCTGTGACCAAAGAGAGACTGTCTTTCATTGTTTTTATGAGTGTCACCGTCTTTTAATGCTGTTCCTGTTTTTACAAACTGTTTTTACCACATGTGGAGAGGTTTTTAACAAGCAGGTTTTTATTTGTGGTTTTAAATACACTCGTCAACATAAACACAAAAGTCATGTTTTAAATTTTGTTTTAGGACAGGCAAAAATGGCGGTATGCGAGCAGGAGGAGGAAGGTGGAGGAGGCCCTGAACCTGGATGTGGTTTTAATGTGTAAAAAAATGATCAAGGCCAGAAAAAGGGTCGATTTCTGGTTTTACAAACTAGCAGATGATCTGGACTCGTTTAAGCAGGTCTGGGGTTTTCAGAGGGCTCTCTGCTCTGTATTAGAAGGGGAACTGGTGAATGGAGATGTGCTAATGTAATTTGTGAATGTATGTAAAAAAAATTTTCTTTTAAAGTAATTTAGTAATTTATTAGTCTTACTGATATATAAAAAAGAGACTAATAAAGTTGTTTTAAAAATCAAAAAAAATCTCTCTCTGCCTTTCTCTTTTCTCACTCTCTTAAAGGAGCCACACTATTCCTGCAACACTACCCCCACTCTGGATGATAATTACAACATAATTTCAGTCCAGTACAAAACAACACATGAAGGTTCCCTGGGGCAGAAGGGTCCTGGTGAGAGGAGATGGGGGAAGGGCAGCAGTGGCTGCAGAGACGTCCAGTTCTGGGCATGATGTGTCATGGCTGGGTGAACCCCCATCATCGGTGCAGGAGAACAACTGAGCTAGATCCAGATCAGGGTCCAGAGGGTCCGTTCCACTCGACTGGACTCGGTAAATTATTTCAGGAAGTTTTAAAGGGGTCGTGCTGGTGGAAAGAGGTTCAACCACCCCCACTGTACTTGACCCAGCTGCTGCTGGGTCAAGTACAGTGGGGGGAACAGGACTGACGGCAGGGTCTCCATAAAAGAACTAAACTTCATGAATGTTTTTTGTGACAAAGAAGTATCTGTTCCAATCACGCTGAGACACGCTGCATGGAGGAGAGACGATACTGATAGTCAAACTAGCCTCGGGCTATCGGCAGCTATAAACCACAAACCAGATGAATGATTCAGCACATTCTAGTAGTTCACATCAGTACTTGGCAATGTGATTCGGCAGATCTGGATAAAAACATGCATATGTGAAGATCACCGAAACCCAGAGCGTCTACCATGACCCCGCATGGCCAGACCAGCCGGGTGTACCCACCACCCCAGGGAAGCAGGAGCACCGACAATGCCAAACCCAGAGAGCCACCAGGGCCAAAGGAAGCTGGTTCCGAATGCAGGCCCAGAGGGGCTAGGGTGTGCGAGGCAGAGAGGACGGGAGCCGCACCAGAAGGTGTCTTGCACCTGTCTCCCATATTCTCTAATTACACAGATATTTCAGTCAGCAAATGCTCCCAGCTGGTTGTCATGAAACAGCAGCACTCCAATTGCTCAAATGACACATCAGGGTCCTGGGAAATGGGTGACATAACTTTGTAGGTTCTTCAAATGACCAATACATAAAAAGGCTGTTTTACTGGGGTTGAGAACCCCTTATCTTAACTGAACCTGACTTTTAGACAACAGATAATACTTCTTGTGTTTGGCTCACAATGATTTTCACTGACATTGGTTTGTAAAAATTAATAGAAACTTTTAACATAGAAAACAATTCTAGGTCATGTAGAATGTGTGGATTACACAGACAATTTTATATAATGTACAAGACTTAGAAAACTTACATTCTGTTATTGTCTGAGGTTTTGAAATGATCAAAAATAATTATTCAAAGCACACTTTTTAATGAAACTTGGGGATCAGCTCAGAATTTCTCTGCAGTCAGCAGTCCTTAGGCTTGATACCAGTACAGGCAAAAGTTGAGCGTCTTGACAGAAGGCGCAGTCCTTCTTTGCAGACCACCTGTGATTGCATTACTTAACCGACCACACTGGTGCTCCTCTCGGGGCTGCCTGATCCTTATCAAAATGTGCAGTGGCCTCAAATATATTTAGATTATTTGAAAAGAGCAGAGGGAACATTTTTAGATGTCCACTCAACAGGCAATGCCGTGACAGCTTAAGTACCCTTGACAGCTCACCTCCTGTCAGAAAATGTGTAGAAAACAAAAAATTGAAAATATGAATAACAGAATCACAAAAGTAGAGTGAACAACATCATAATCACACAAATAAGCACAACTATTTGATATTTCTTCTTTTGGCTCTCAACGCAGCCAGTCGCATTTTTCTCTCTCTCTCTTCCCCTGACCTTCTCTGTCTTTGCTCCTCTCGTCTCATCTAGTCTATTGTCTTATACTTCAAGAGACTGTCTCTGGCCTGCTCTCCAATCTCAAATTCTGGATTTGATCAAGTGGCCTCTCAACACAACACCATTTTCTCAACGAGTAGCTTGGGTTCGGGGGAACCTGACTGTCCTGCTGGAAAGTATGTAGCCAGCTACACGATGGACGTGTGGGAGAGGTGGCGGGTCATGTATCTGGCATCACTTTCCAAGGAGGACATTTACCTATTCTGAACCATGATTACAGGTCTCTTGATGATGGGATTAGGCATTGCCCTGGTTGATCAAAGAATTCAGAAAATGGTGACACCTGTCCAATGCCCCACAAAGCTGCCCGGCATAACTGAAGCGGTGAGCTGAGCTGTCGGCACTCAAACTGTGGTTAAAAATATGGATAACATCACAGAGAAGCTTACGGCTTTGCAAAGGCAAATGGATCAAATTGGAGACCAGAATGGACAAAGAGAGAATGTTTGCGGCTACTCGCCCCAAAACCCAAACAATCCCAATCTTATCTGCTTTCAGCCACCTTTAACTAGCACTGGCCTTGGCCAAGGCCGCTGCTGGAATAACAACTCCCCCGGAAGAACATGACAGTGGGACACTCTTGCATTCCTTCCCCCACTTCCCACAGACACCTGCTGATTGTAGACTCTGTCTGGGACCTGATGTCTCCATGGCAACTTGCTGTGTTATCGCTATGACATCCTGCGCACTGACGCTCCAAGATTGTGATGCCGGGCAAGGCGACTCTCCAGGCATACAATACACAAGCTTACATTCATTCATACATACGTACATATATTGATAGTGAGGGGGCTGCCCCTTATCCAGGCGCCCCGAGCAGTTGGGGGTTCGGTGCCTTGCTCAAGGGCACCTCGGCAGTGCCCAGGAGGAGGAACTGGCACCTCTCCAGCTACCAGTCCACGCTCCACATTTGGTCCGCCCTGGACTTGAACTGGCGACCCTCCGATTCCCAGCCCAAGTCACTACAGACTGAGCTACTGCCGCCCCCAAACGGTACAGTACTTGAAAAAAAAGGAACGGAAGACACTGTTTGTGGAACTTTTAATCCGCATGAATAACATATTGGCATATTATGGCCGTCTGCAAAGCCCGTCGGCACAAAGCTCAAATTTTACGACCGCGTGACTCCACTCCGCGTACACTGCTCGACATGTACTTTTCACATAACCCGCATTAAATGGGACATTGATCTTGTGATTCACGGAAGTCTGCTCCATCTGTTTTGGCATGGTGGGGCGGAAAACGTGTTGCTCAGAATCCACTGCCAACAGCTTGATGATGCTCTTCATCCCCTTGGACACTTTCATACAATTCTATATGTATTAGCTGTTGTTACATGGAGTTGGACATTTGCATACAGTTCTATATGTATTAACTGTTACATGGAGTGTTAATGTGTTTTTCATTGTTGTTACTCCGTACACATGGCATCTATTGCACGTCTGTCCATCCTGGAAGAGGGATCCCTCCTCTGTTGCTCTTCCTGGGGTTTCTATCATTTCTTTTCCCTGTGAAAAGTAGTGATGGATAAATGATATTGGGCTATATAAATTGTATACAAATTGACTTGACTTGATATCATGGTGACAAAATCTGTCTACAGACAGATATAAACACCAAGCAGGTTCTGTGGTAGTTTCCACTGCAGTCAATGTCTCCAGGACACATTCTTCCATGATGAAACACACCCAGATTTGAGGTGAAAACAATACTACCCACATTCTGTGGCTGGTAAACTAAACTACCATCATATCCCTTATAGTTTTGTCTTCAACACTGGACCTGCTGGATCTCAGTGAACCTGGTGAGAGGAGGAGCAGCAAGGACAAAACAAGCCTCCTGTCATCCAAGGACAACAGCCACAAAAACCTTCACTGGAAGAAGACAGATGAGACAGAACTGATTCAGGTGGAAGTTGAACAGACAAGGCAAAATATGAGGACACCAGAGAAGGCATCATCAGACTCAGGTAAAGATGGATTGTAAATTCTGGCTTTTTCACAATCTTTTAGAAGAGCCATGATTATAGACATGTCTAGCTAGGTTCTCAGTCACCTAAGTCAAGGTTAATCAAAAGAACAAAAGACAGTCTACTGGACTTGGTTTTGAAGATGTAAATTTATGGGCAAATGTTCATCTTTTTGGACAATGATGCAGACCAACCATCAGTTTTTCAGTATCACATAATAATTCATACCAGCAATAGCAGCCTTTAGGGTTGGGTGTCATACTGACTGACTGAAATGTATCTATAGCACTGTTGAAACCTGTCATTGAAGGCTGGCATCAAATATGAATATTTATCAGATCAATGTTTTTAAATTAAGTCATGTTTCATATATGCTTCTCAGTGACTATTGTCTTAATAGCTTATTTTGGTAACAGTCCTTAAATTCGGACAATGTATTGACTAATTTCAAACAATACTCAGCTCTATCTATGTACTGTGAGTTATGATTCACTATATTGATACTATAGCATTTGTGATGTTTCCAGTCACAGGTCCCAATGCTAAGACCGTGTATACAGTTAAAAATATGAATGAATTCCGTCTCTGGCTGTGGGCGGCACTGTAAAACAAGTCTCAGTGTTTCTCCTGCTCGTGCGTTTACTCGCTCAAAATCTGTATTTGTTCGCTCAGAAATGTGGCTCAAATATAACGCCATACAGTTAGTTTTGATGTAATGACATGGCTCTGCCTGGGCTCCTTGCCAGTTCTCAAGAGGTGCTCAGGAGGAATGCAAGTTGAACCAACTAAGCACCAGCACTAGCACCAGCACGGAACTAGCACCAGGTTCCTTTTGGTGGAAAAGGGGTACTAGAGAATCATAGGTTGACCTCTGAACAGGCTTTATGTTGCGTGTGAATTTCCTGATGCTAGGACTGTGATCAACTAGCTGGTCTGACTGTCCAATTGACTGACTTGCAGGTGAGACGTGTGTGATGTAGTCCACCTGTGAGGCTACTGAACTTGGTACAGACTTTGGCTGATTACTGGGTGACTGAAGAGATCTCTTCTTGTGACCCTCCTATCTCTAACTCTTCCCCTTCATCTGCTAACATTAGGTCAAATGCTGTCTTCCAATACCTCATGTAATGTCTCTTGCAGACGGAGTGGGCCATGTCTTTCTCTGGCTCTTGCATACGTCTTGGAGGTTCGCTGGCAAGTTCTCTCCTTACAGCTAGTTGGAGTCAATATCTGGTGTCCACCGCCTCATCTGAGTCTGATCATTCACTCTTTGCAGCCAGTTCATTCTGATGTAGGCTGATTAACTCTCCTTTCCTTTTTCATTTCTTGTTACACATACCAAATGTAGTATTTAGTGATGGATAAATGAAGCCTCATGAAGCATTGGTGATATTTTTTGACTCCTCTGCTCTTGGTTTAAAGATGTCATGGGAATTTAGTAATTTTCCATTACACTAGCCTTTTTCTTGAAACCAAGAGCACCAAGTGCTTCATGAAGCTTCATTTGTACATCACTAATAGTATTATTTTCCTCCTGCAGTTGACTGACGGCTGTTTTCAGAGGCCACATTATAGACTTACTTCATTCTTGCTGCCTACTTTTCTACATATCCCCTTGGTGATGTGAGTTCTTCCTCTGTTCCTAGTCCAAATAAAAGGTCTACAGGCAGGAGAGAACGCCATTCTCACTTACCTGTAGACTGCTGTAGGTAGCGAATCCCCTTGTACAATTGTAAGTATGGACCCTTTGTGGTGCTTTTTCCATCTATTTTTTGTCTTTCAGTGTTCCAAGTAGTTGCAGAAGAGCCTTTCTGATGGGTTACACTGAGGGTGGTATGGTGTTGTTCGGCAGTGCCCAACTCCTGAAAGCCATTGCAGGGACTTGAACAAATTTGTTTCAAATTTGAACACTGGTTATGATGGAGCTGTTTTGGATATCCAAAGTGTGGTATTAAGTCATCAAATATATTTTCTGCTGCAGTTTTCCCTGACTTATTGCATGTGGCATATGCTTGGGCAAACCGGGAAAAGGTGGTCGAACACCAAGATGTACTCAAGGCCCTCAACGCCAGTTCAAGTGACACCAGTTCAAGTGGTGCTGCGGTGGTAATGGACATGTGACAAGGCTTCTTTTGTTTGAGACATGGACACTTCCTGGTTACATATGTTTCAATGTCTTTCTTCATGTAATGCCAGTAGAACCTGCTCTGTGTGTGCAGTCTTGTTCCTTGGGACAGGTTGAACATCAGAGGCCACATCCTTTTCCTTTGCTTCTTGACTACATCTCATGTTGCTTGGACTGTCTACTCTGACACATCTTCTGTCAATTACTCTGTTAAAAGGAACTGTTTGGTTCCTCTTCTGGTGTAGAAGTTATACACCTTATGGTGTATTCACTGGAAATCAGAACTTGGAGCTCAGATCATCAAAACCTTAAAAGTTTAGTGCTCCCAGCTCTTCCAGCCTTACAGACATACAACAAAACATGTAGCTACTGTTTACATCAATAGCAGATAGCCTGAATTCTGTGTCAGGTACTTCAGAGGGGTTCTGATTTAAATTCTAACTTGAATCTTGGAAATTCCAACATTCATGTACAACTTCAATGCACCATCAGTGGAATCACTCAAACGCCGGGCTCCCAATGCTGCTGCAATGACATTAATCCTCTGTTATACCAGTGATGTTTGTCGTCTTATGCTGGAAAGTAGGGGGACAGATCAATGTCACTATACAGTCTATGGTGGTGTCTCTACGTATCTGAGGGGACATGTCCCCCTTCCCTGGATACATCTGTGAGCAGGAATGAAAGCAATCTGAATCCATCAATCAGGAAATTATTTAGCAAGTAACGGACAAAGGCACCATATTGTAGCGTTAGCTGTGTTTATTTATTTAAACACAATTTAAACACATAAAAGTAATGCCATTACTGCCCACACTAAAGACACATGAAAAACAGAATACAAGCCCAGTCATGAGACACACCTCACATTTCTTGACAGCCAGAAGTCTCAGGGAGCTCAAATCTAAAGAGAACATGATCAAACTCAAAATCTCTAGAAGACTCTAAACAAGAAGAGACGAGAAGCGAGGAAAAGTGATGAGAGGTGACAGAAAAAAATTGCTTGAGCGACATAAATCAATTCATATCAATCCAAAATTGATAGACGAAAACGAAGGGATTTTTATCGATAATTTCAGTACATTTTAGTTAGTTTTGTACACACAATTTCAGTTAGTTGTTTTTTTTTATTTTAATTATAGTTTCTATTTATTTCAGTTAAAGAAAATGTTTTTTTTTTCAATTCTAGTTTTTGTTATGCCATTCGTTTTTGTTAACTATAATGACCTTGCTGCTCGGGCTTCATCTGGTTGGTGTGGTGGAGAGGAGGATGTATTGCTCAGAATCCATTGCTGACAGCTTGATGCTGCTCTTCATCCCCTTGGACACTTTCTTCCAATTTCATATGTATCAACTGATGTTTTATGTAGTGTCTGTCGTTTTCATTGTTGTTATTCTGCACACATGATATCTATTGCATGTCTGCCCATCCTGGAAGAGGGATCCCTCCTCTGCTGCTCTCCCTGAGGTTTCTACCATTTCTGTTAAAAGGGTTTTTGGGGGAATAGTCAATGTGAGGGTCATTTGTAAAGGACAGAGGGTGTCATATCCTGAACAGAATGTAAGGCCCTTTGAGGCAAATTCGTAATTTGTGATAAAGGGTTATGCAACTAAAATTGACTTGACTTGACAGCTGCGAAATCTTTGGCATCAATCCTCACCCCATTGGCTGACACAAACCTCCCAACATACTGTACCTTTCTCTTGAATAACTCAGACTTGGTGGGTTGGAGATTGATGCCATGCTGTTGGAGAGCTCTTGGGATCCATCTCAAGATTTCCACATGGTCCTCAAATGATTTTGCACAACACAGTATATGCAAGTAAGGGATGTAGCATTCATGAACACTGTCAAGCGTCTGGATCCCTCTGCATTGTATCCCTGGTGATATGCTTTCCCCTGGTCCAAGACAGAGAACCAGCTTTATCCTTCAGTGTGAATAAAAAAGTTTCAATTTTTTTCCCTAAAAGAAAGAATCTGCTGTCTTCAGTGCTAGTGCAAATGGAGTTTTGTTAAAAAATTAAAACAGGAAGAGAGGGGAAAAAAACTCAGAGTGCTCAAAACCGAGTCACCCGTCTGGCCTTCATGGCCCCTTTCAGAAGGTTGCATAAGATGGGCACCAGTTTCATCTCCCTGACAAAAGATGATCTCCTGGATGACATTAAAGCCCATCGGATGGATTTCCTGATGAGGTAGAGTAATGGCGCTTTTCCACTAGATAGTAATGGCAAGGCACGGCACGGTACGGCACGGCACGGCACGGCACGGCCCACAGCCCAGTTTTGTTGCTTTTCTATTATAACCGAGTACCTCCTCCGCATGGGCAGGATCGTCATACGGCATACGACACAGAAAACCAGAAAGAAGAACAACAACAACACAAACAATGGAGGACACCGAAGCGATCATGTATTTGTTGCTCGCTCTCTGTGACTTTGTCGCACACAAAGCAAAAGAAGAGGGACAGAAAAGACTCCAAGAACTGTCAAAATAGTGAAGCAGTTTTAAAGCGGTTTTGAAAATGGCGGGGTCGAGTTGTTTTTGGCTTTTACAGTCCAATCAGATGTCCCACATCCAATGACGCTTCCAATGACGACACTAGTTGGCCAAACAGTGGAAGGCAGTCGGGTGACGTCGCGTTTTAGTATCGCTTCGGCTCACTTGGAACCAGGGCTGAGGAGGTACGAAAAAAGAACCTAGTACCAGGTACCAGGTACTAGTGGAAAAACGCCACAACCGTGTAGAGCCGTGCCGTACCGTACCACGCCTGTGGAAAAACACCATGAGTATCTCTGTCTCCAGACTCGATCGATCAGAGCAGTAGCGGCATAACCATTCATATTCAAGTCAAGTTTATTTGTATAGCCCAATATCACAAATTATGAATTTGCCCTATTGGGCTTTACAATCTGTACAGGATATGACACCTTCTGTCCTTTACAAATGATCCTCGCATCGACTAAGGAAAAACTCCCCAAAAAAAACCCTTTTAACAGGGAAAAAGAAATGGAAGAAACCTCAGGAAGAGCAACATAGGAGGGATCCCTTTTCCAGGATGGACAGACGTGCAATACATGCCATGTGTACAGAATAACAACAATGAAAACACATTAACACTACATACAAAATTGTATGGAAATATCCAACTCAATATAACAACAGCTAATATACAGTGTGTATATACAGAATTGTATGAGAGTGTCCAAGGGGATGAAGAGCATCATCAAGCTACCAGCAAAGGATGAGAAGCATGTCTTCCTCTCCACCACGCCAACCAGAAGAAGCCTGGGCAGCACGTCCTCCTCTCCACCACATCAACCAGAAGAAGCCTGGGCAGCACGTCTTCCACTCCACCACACCAAACAGGAGAAGCCTCCGCAAGATGACCTCGTCACCACCACGTCGCTCAGAACCAGAAGATGAAGCCTGACTGGTCTGCACAACCACTACTCCACCAGGTAGACTGGATCCATGGATACCTGTGAGACCACACAGGGACTACGAGGCACAAAACTAATCTGCAGCATGTGTTAAAGGGAGGAAGAGTAAACACATCCTCTTCTCCACTACCCTAACAGATACAACCTGAGCAGCATCGCCTCTCCTCCGTCTCACCACCATCACGACAGACGAAGCCTGGATGACACCACCTCCTTCTCACCAAGTAGCCTCAGCTCACAGACACCTAGGAGCTGAGAGCACAGGGACTCGGGGGAAGAAGATGAGTTAGTAAAATGACTTAATGGAGGCATCGAAATGAAGAAGAAGAGAAGCTCAGTGTGTCAGAGGAAGTCCCCCGGCTGTCTAAATCTATAGCAGCATAACTAAGGATTGATCCAAGGCAGCCTGAGTCAGCCTTGGATCAGTCCTAACTATAAGCACTATCAAAAAGGAAAGTCTTAAGCCTGCTCTTGAATAAGGGGATGGTGTCTGCCTCCCGGACAGAAAGAGGGAGTTGGTTTCACAGAAGAGGAGCTTGATAACTGAAAGCTCTAGCTCCCATTCTACTTTTATAAACCCTAGGAACCGCTAATAGTCCTGCATTCTGAGAGCGCAGAGCTCTAGCAGGATTATAAGGCACTATTAGCTCTTTAAGATAAGATGGTGCCTGACCATTCAGTGCCTTGTAGGTGAGGAGGAGGATTTTAAATTCTATTCTAGATTTTACAGGGAGCCAGTGCAGAGAGGCTAACACCGGAGAAATATGGTCTCTTTTCCTGGTTCTGGTCAGAACATGTGCTGCAGTGTTCTGGACCAGCTGGAGAGTCTTGATAGACTTATTAGGGCAGCCTGATAATAAGGAATTGCAGTAGTCCAGCCTAGAAGTTACAAAAGCATGGACTAATTTTTCTGCATCGTTTTGGGAGAGAATATGAAATAAAAATAATATATAATATTATTTTTGCAATGTTACGCAGATGAAAAAAAAAGCTGTTCTAGCTGTTTGTTTCATGTGGACGTTGAAGGGCATATCTTGGTCAAAAATGACCCCTAGATTCCTTACAATGGTGCTCGAGGCTGGTGCAAAGCCACCTAGAGGAAATAAGTCATTCGATAGGTTATTTCGGAGATTTTCGGGGCCAATTAGAATAACCTCAGTTTTATCTGAATTTAACAACAAGAAATTGTGCGTCATCCAAGTTTTTATATCCTGAAGACATGTTTGGAGTTTAGCTAACTGGCTGGAATCGTCTGACTTAAATGACAAATATAGCTGAGTATCATCTGCATAACAGTGAAAGTTTATGGAGTGTTTTCTGATAACATTGCCTAAAGGAAGCATATATAAAGCATATATAAAGTAAATAGAATTGGCCCAAGCACAGAACCTTGAGGAACTCCATAATTGACTATGGACTGCATGGAGGACTCATCATTAATGTGAACAAACTGTGATCGATCCGATAAGTAGGATTTGAACCAGCTTAAAGCAGTTCCTCTGATGCCAATTAAATGTTCTAATCTCTGCAACAGGATATGGTGGTCAGTAGTATCAAAAGCAGCGCTAAGATCTAACAAGACAAGTCCTGAGACGAGTCCATTGTCTGACGAATTAGCAGGTCATTAGTAATTTTCACCAGAGCGGTCTCGGTGCTATGATATCTTCTAAATCCTGACAGAAAGTCCTCAAATAGATTATTGTTCTGGAGGAAGTCACACAGCTGACTGCACACTGCTTTCTCGAGGATCTTAGAAAGAAAAGGAAGGTTGGATATTGGTCTATAGTTAGCTAAAACCTCTGGATCAAGACCGGGCTTTTTCAGAAGAGGTTTGATTAGGGCTACTTTAAATGACTGAGGTACATAGCGTGACAGCAAAGATAAGTTGATCATGTTTAATAAAGAGGTGCTCAGTAACGGTAAAACTTCTTTAAGCAGTGAAGTTGGGATGGGATCTAAGAGACAGGTAGAAGGCTTAGATGAAGAAATCAATGAAGTCAATTTGTGGAGGTCTATTTGAGAAAACAGTCCAAGTATACATCAAGTTCTTCAATGGGTCCTATGCTTCCTGTGTTTAAAGACAAAGCAGTTTAAGTTAAAGGCACAGTGTGACTGATTTTCTCCCTAATAGTTATAATCTTCTCATTAAAGAAGCTCATGAAGTCACTACTACTGAGGGTTATGGGAATAGATGGTTCAATAGAGCTGTGGCTCTCTGTCAGCCTGGCTACAGTGCTGAAAAGAAACCTGGGGTTGTTTTTATTTTCCTCTATTAATGATGAATAATAAGCTGCTCTGGCCTTACGGAGAGCCTTCCTATAAGCTTTCAAACTATCATGCCAGTCCAGGCGAGACTCTTGCAGACCAGTTAAACGCCACTTCCTTTCAAATCTTCTTGCTGCTTGCTTTAAACTGCGGGTGTGAGGGTTATACCATGGAGCCAGCGTTCTGTGCTTTACTATCTTCTTTTTTAGAGGAGCAACAGAGTCTAGAGATGCTTGCAGAGAGTCTGCAGCACTATCTACCAAATTATCAATTTGAGTAGGACTGAAGTCTGAGCCCTCAAGTATATTGAGATTAGGTATTGAATTAAAAGCTAATGGAATTATATCCTTAAACTTTGCTACAGCACTATCAGATAAACATCTAGTGTACATGGATTTACCTGATGGAGTGTAGTCTAGAAGAAAAAAATCAAAGGTTAACAAGTAATGGTCTGATAGGAAGGAATTCTGTTGGTGGACTGATAAATGTTGTACTTCTATGCCGTAGGTCAGGAAAAGGTCGAGGGTATGGTTAAAACAGTGAGTTGGTTCCTGAACATTCTGACAAATGCCAATTGAATCTAACAGCGAGATAAAAACAGTACCAAGGCTGTCACTATCAACGTCCACATGAATATTAAAGTCGCCTACCATAATGGCTTTATCAGTTCTCAGGACTAAAGTTGATAAAAACTCAGAGAACTCAGATAGAAATTCAGAATATGGACCTGGAGCACGGTACACTATAACAAATAAAACTGGTTTCTCTGTTTTCCATGTAAGATGAGAAAGACTAAGAACCAGGCTTTCAAAAGACTTATAGTTTAATTTAGGTTTAGGTTTGATCGATAGACTAGAATCAAAAATGGCTGCAACTCCTCCTCCACGGCCTGTATCTCTAGGAATATGAGTAGCAATATGACTAGGAGGAGTGGATTCATTCAGGCTGACATAATCATCTTGACACAACCAGGTTTCAGTAAGACAAAATAAATCAACCTGGTTATCTGATATTAATTCATTTACTAGTTGAGCTTTAGATGATAATGACCTGATATTTAAAAGTCCACATTTAATTCTCCTGTCCTGATTAATTATTTCAGCAGTGGATTTAATTTTTATTAAATTATTTTGGTCAACTCCCCTTTTGTTTACTGTGGATTTAACTGATTTCAGTGGTCGTGGGACAGACACCGTTTCTATGGGGTTCTGGGTGGGTGACTGCTCTAATGGAAGCACAGAGAAGTGTGTTAAACTACAACTCTGGGTTGTCACGGGTTTGGTCGACTAATAAACTTGGCCATGTTTCTAGAAATGAGATCTGCTCCGTCCAAAGTAGGATGGATGCAGTCAATCCTCATCAGACCAAAAATTTTCCCCAGAAACTGCTCCAATTATCGATGAAGCCCACATCATAACTGGACACCACCTCGACAGCCAGCGGTGGAAGGATGACATGCGACTAAACATGTCATCAGAGGCCAAGCACTTCAGTAGTCATTTTTTTCCAAACAACTGTGTCACTCTCTCAGAGGAGGGTTTGTTATTGGCTTGTGGGTCAGTGGGTTTGTTACTGGCTGGTGGGTCAGGGGGAATTGTGAGCTGGCTGTATAGCATTTGCTCTATGTTGCTGACATGCAGCTGGGACTGGTTGTGGTGCCTGGTCACAGGTTGTCCCTCATCTGTGACCACTGCTGGTTTCCCATCGGCTTTTGTGTTTTTTGTGAAACAGTGATGACAGTTTTGCAGGTTTTGTTCACTGCAAGAAGGACAGCCATACGGTTTCCCCGTTCTCTATGGTGTCTGTTTTGCCTGTGTTAGCACAGTGACATGACAGTTGATGACAGTTTGACTGTTTTAATGACTCAACCATTTGTGTCAGGGCTTATACTTGTGTTGTCAGCTTTTGCATTTGTTTGTCTTTGCTTTTACAATTAGAATCCTCTTCACAGTTTGCAGCCTTTTCCAAGATCACCCCACCATTTTGGACATAAATGGTTTGATGCATGTGTTGCAACTCAGGCGCCGTCATCTTTCACTCTCCTGCCTGGTGGTTTTGTTGATTGCCCTCCGTAGAGATTCATCGGTGACTGGCAGCTCAGAGAGACACATTCTGTACAGTGTGTGCCTCTACTTAATGTTTGCATCTGCCTTGAAATGAAGATGACCCTCCGCTTAAGCCCATCATCCTATATAGGAACTATTAGGCGTTTCAGTTTCTCAGTGTCTGTCTAAAACCAGTACTTAAATGAAGGTGGCTCAGTCCACTGACTGAGTGGACTGGCTGGGTTACAGGTGTGTGGACAGGCTGATTATTATAGGCATTGTCACTGGCAGGCGAAAGGGGTGAGACACTATGACCACCATTATGATATAGCTAAAGAGCTGCCCCCTTGTAATTCACAACATGGAGTAACAGTGTAAACTTGTGTGTTCAGACTGCTTGGGATTTTAGCTTTTAAATGTGGTTGTCATTGACCCATAGCCCCTGCCCTTTCCTCTGACATTTTAATGCGGTCGGAACGGCTTTTCATCATGTTATCAATTATATCTCTCAAATGGAGTATCCTCTAACTGAATGTGTAGGATGTTTGAACAAACATAATCAAAACGTTCATCTTCATCATGATTATTTCACTTAGCTGGAAGTCTTGCAACCTCAAAGATCTGGTCTTCAGAAAGGCATAACCTTTTTTGATGGACTGGAAAAAATTCCTTTCTTGCACTGGTTGTCATGGTTCACACCTTTCAAATGTGCAGAAGACTGAGCACCTCAAATGAACTGTGTGGAGTGGACATTGCGGGCTGATGTAATGCACTGAAGACACTGAACCTCTTGCTTACTGAGGACCGATTTTGGACGGCTGCTGATGTTGACTGTAGACAGATGCTGGACTGTTGGACATGCTGGGCCCCTCATTCTGGCTGTAGACAGATGTACTGGACTTATAACCCTGCGTCATTCACAACCTGAACTTTACGTCCTGTTAGAATTCTGTTTTTTGTTTAAAAAACCCACAGCACAAAGCACAGACAAAGAGTCCGTCTGTTTTTAGCAGTCTCAACTAATGGAAAACATATGTAGTTACTGTTTTAAATCAGCATTTTTGCTTCAGGCCAAAATTGAAACATCTTTTCCATTATAGAAACTCAACTCAACTTTATTTATAAAGCACTTAAAACAATCACAGCTTAAAACAAAGTGCTGTACATTAACAACCATAAAAGATAATAATTAATAATAAAATAAAATAATAAAAACAGTAAAACACTAAAACTGAACAAAGTCTCATACTGGGTCAAAAGCCAAGGAACAAAGGTGGGTTTTAAGATTAGTTTTAAAAAGTTAAAAACACATTAGCATTTATCCACATTAACAGATAAGAGACTGACCAGAGGGAAAATGATATTTCAGATGAGAAATTGAAAATCAGAGTGATTCATTTGGCCAAAGAGTATTTTTGCTGTGCAACAAAGTATTTTAATTTGCTTTTTTTTGTCAGTTTAGTCTATTTTATCATTATTCCATTCTTAATTGTTATATTACTGTCACCAGTTACCATTGGTTCACCGTTGGATAAATGGGAAGAGCTGAGCCCCAACCCTGAGAGGAATGGCAACAGAAAATGGAAGTTGGAGAGACAACATTCATCTAAAAATTCATCCAATGAGTTTCTGTGGTAGGTATTGTTTTGAGCAGTTATTAATTAGATAGCATCACTTTCCATCAGTATCCACTGGAATTATGGCCATACTGGACAATTCCACACACAATTTACCTCCTTATCCTGTGCCAATACAGGAAGTGTGGTCAAGAAAGATTTTAATTGAGGCTAAGGATGTCAAGATGATGAATATGTAGAGTATCAGCCTCTCATATCCCATGTTCCCTCTAATCTGCGCGTTTGCGCATCACGCACTGCTCCCGTGTTCTTTGCACACATCAAACCTATGCAGCGCATAGACAATAAATGTAACAATTTATTCTGTACTATTTTGCAATGTAACTCAGTGAGTGACAGGTGACAATAAGTGGTAACAGCAAAGAAAACAATGACTAACACTGTCCAGCCAATGACTTCATGCGGTTCACACATACAGTATTTATTACACAGCCAATCAATGTCATGAACACAGTGCATATGTGCCACTATTTTGCAGCTTAGCAGCTGACTGCTCAATGGAATTAAGAGATGTAAATGCTGCCAACCCCTTATTATGGCAAAACTAATACCTCTTTCACACTGAAATTAGCGGGTCGACGCAGGATTTTCTAACCTGCGTCAACACAGCTCGGATTGGCATTTAGACTGTTTCACAGTGCCAGCTGATGTGGCTCTGACCTCCAACTGTGAGAGCTGCATGCCTGTTTTTTCCTCCCTCCCATACGTCAGTGCGTTGACAACGTCATCATTACATATTTAAGTGCGCCGGAACACTGCGTGGTAAACAGTGGACAGCACGGACATGAGCAAGTCACATGTTAACGTTAATGTTAATGATTTCTCCCTTCTACAAAGTGTAAAAACCCAGCGCAGTACTAACACTAATACTAGTACTAATCCATACTGCCATGATCAATAAAAAGGTGTGTCAGATCGCCATACAAGCTGTATATAAACACTGTCACATAGTTCACACCGGGATTCCCCGATCAGTGGGAATTTCCTGAGAATTATGTAAGACTAAATCACATATGTGTTCGTGTTAAAGATGATATCGCTACACATTTGATTTGTTAGATTAAATAAAATCTCTGCCCTTCAGAGATCGGTCTCTGGAGATCAACAGGAAGACTGACCTTATGAGTGAGCAGCTCTGCAGCTCTGAAGCTTCACACTGACAGCCTGACAGGCTACTCAGTGACAAAGAAAGGACTCAACAGGCAATTACATCAACATCATTGGGTAAATAGCGAGTCGACAAGGACTGTCACACTGTAGCCGATCCGATCCGAGCCGATCTCCCGGGTTGATTGCCGAGGAGGGAATTGGGAGGATGAATTGGGAGGAATTGACAGGCAGAACCCAGTGTCCTTAGAGCCATGACGCAACCGGCTGGCCTGCACTATCTTAAAGGCAGAGCACTTCTTCAACCCCTGTAATGAGAATGACAACCATGGGTAGCAGCCAAAGGGAGAACAAATAAACCTCTCCAACAACCAAGTGTCCAACTGAAGAACAGATTTGCTCCACTGTTGCAGGTCTTCAATATGGTAAGATAAGGATTAAAAGTAAGTCAGAAGGTAGAAGGCTGCGAAAGCTAACGACTGGGCCTCAAACTCTAATTGTGGGTGACGTTGCTGTGAGTGATGTAAAAAGCATGTGCAGTCAAAACACACGAAAATACTGTGTTTTCCAAAGGATATGGTCTCTGACTTGTCAGAAAGGATCCTGGCTATTGCAGCTGAATGCCCGACTATAAAAACCATCATACCACACATAGGGTCAAATGATGTTGTAGCAACAGTCTGAAGTGTTGAAACAGAACTTCATTGGCCTGTTGAACAAAGTCAGCTCTCTGAATGCTGAGGCATTTACCAGTGGCCCTCTACCACCTGTTGGAAGAGGAGTTGAGAGTTTCAGCTTGTTGCCTTGTTGGCAATGAACACGTGACTTACCACTGCATGTACCACCCATTTAGTGCGTTTTATTCACAATTTCATTGTGGGACTGCAAACATTTTTTTGAGACAGATGGACTCTGCCTAAACAAGGGCGTAAAATTGTTCACCTCTAAATTTAGCAAATTTAGCCAAATTAGCATCCATTCTTTATCAGTCATGGCCTGTCCAGAAACACTGGTCAAATAATGCTTTTAACACACTAAAACTAGCTTTATTAAATGTAAGGTCTTTGGCAGGAAAAACATTCTTAGGTAATGATTTTATCATTGAGCACAATCTTGATCTTATGTTTTTTAACTGAAACTTGGTTAGACCAAAATAACAGTGCAGCTGTTCTTATTGAGTCAACTCCTCCCAACTTCAGTTTTATGAGTGAGGCTTGAGTGCATAAGAAAGGAGGTGGAATAGCCATTCTGTTTAATGATTCTCTCCAATGCAAGGAGATCTGTTATGGAAATTTGTCTTCTTTTGAATATGTGACTGTTCAGTTGAATTCTTCCTCCCGAGTCATGTTCCTAAATATTTAAAGACCACCTAAATACTCTGTAAAATTTTTTCATGAATTAACTGAACTGTTGTCTATAATCTGTATTGATTTTGACTGTGTAGTCATTGTTGGTGATTTTTACATCCATGTTGACAACCCCTAGGAAAGGGTCTGTGTTAAGCATATTTGATAATATGACTGGCATAGCCATGTTAAGTTAGTCACGCAGTGATCTCACATGTGAACAGGTATTCCTGCAAGACCAGGATGTTGAGACGTTATGAGCATGCGCAGAATAAACGGTCAGTGTGAGTTCCCAGACCAAAAAACAAATATGGCTGTCTGCCCGTTTACTTCCGTGAATATTAGCCGCTAGACGATGGTAAACAACCACTTTGGTGAGTGTGATAACGATAGACTGCTGCAGGAATGTCCAGCGCTGCAGGAATGTCCATCGCTACGGTCTGAACATTTCTAAGTTAGCGGTGACTGATCATTCCTGTGTTCTACCTCTCGCTCTATCTCTGTGCGCACTAATCTTCAAACAGAGATAATCACAAAACAACATATCACTGAAAACACCAGTAAAACATTATTTTTTTCTCTTCCACACCCACCCTCTCTTGGGTCACAGTCAATAAGCTCGTACATAATTTCAACTCAATAATTTCAACAAAATTACAAATGTTATTGATGCTATTACACCCATTAAAGTGACGGTCGTCTCTGGTAAGAAAAGAGCTTCAGAACAGAACAGAAAAAAGAGAGAGTTGAAAAGTCGAACACGGTGAAAAACAAATCTCCAGGTTCAATATGACATCTATAAAGAGAGACTTCACATATATAATTGGAACTGAGAAAAGCAAGGCAGTCCTTTTTCTCTGACATCATAGCCAAAAATGATAATAATGCATGTGCCTTGTTTGCTACTGTTAACAGACTAACATTCTCTTCTGTATCAGTTGCCTCTGAAGTTCTATCCACCAGGGCCTGCAATAAATTTTCCTCCTTTTTTATCAACAAAATTCAGAAAATTAGACAAGCAGTCACTGCCTCCATATCAGGTACAGGATATGTTGTATCAATGTCGACTTAAAGTCAATTCACATACTATGAAACAGTTTTGTTTGATCAACCCTAAAAACCTGGAGGATATTATAAATCATCTGAAGTCATCCTCCTACTGCCTTGATATTCTACCAACAGGCTTTTTCAAAAATGTTTTGAAGTGCATGGCCTCAGATCTTTTACAGATTGTAAACACTTACCTCGATGAGAAACTTGAACAACTTCTTGGCACGAAACAGCTGTTTTGATGTCCTCTAATCAGGTTTCCAACAACTCCACAGCACTGAGACTGCTCTTCTTAAACGGACACTATGTAATTTTTTCTCCCTTTTAGTGGTTAAATTTGACTTTGCATGCATTGCAACATGGTTGGAACTACGGTAAACGGAATGAGTCAACTCCCGGGCGGCCACTATCACCTTGGATCCCCGGCCCCCGGCCAGGTACTCCGGCCATCCATCCACAGCCCTTCTCCGATCTGCAGGACTTCCCGGTGGGCCCCGGCTGGACGTGGCTGGGCATTGGGTGCTCCCGGATGGCCACTCACCGCGTATTCCCAGCCCAGAGCTCCGGTCATTTCATGGCCCTTTTACGCTTTTTTGGCGATGAGGATTCGGCGCTGCATAAGTATGGCCTTGTATTATGACCAAAAGTGCAGTGCAGGTTTTAGTTTAGTGCTGGGTAAGTAAGACTGGCATCTCCACCTTGCTTCTTTGTGAAAAGTGAATCGCAAAACACGGAAATGCATTTTTTCCTATAGGTACTAGCAGGTAGTGCTTTATGTCCCTCTCGGCAGTTCGTAGTTTTTGATAGACCTAAAAGACATGGAAGCTTCTGTATGAGCGACCCGTTCTATGTAAAGACAGATAACTGATTCTTCGCTCAGGAGGATAAGTCAGATTGTTGGCATATGTTATTTTACACCAAAGAGGATCTATTTATGAATGAAGACATTGATTTGAGGTAATAAAATACTTAAAAATTACATAGTGTCCCTTTAAGGTCTTCAGTGACATACATTTAAACACTGGCAGTGGCAGAATTTCAGTCTTCAGCATTATTAGATCTCAGTGCTGCATTTGACTAGCCTGGCTATCACAACTACAAAGCTCTGCGAGGGTAGTCTGGCCAAGCTGCCTTGCAAACCTTGAGTCCTCAGAGGGCAGGTTTAACCCGCGTCTATCAAATGCCTCTGTGTGCTACTGGATGAAGCTTCAACAAATTAGACCACTCTTTCCTCTGATGTATGCATATCGACAAAAACTGCTTGATTCAAAGAACTAGTATGTCATTGCCTTAAACACACCTCGATCGAGTTGTGGGAAAGGCAAGATTTTTATTGGTCCCCATTCTTGGGGGAATCTGAAATTGAAGAGACAGGCAAGTTGGCCAGACTGACTTGGTCGTGAAATTTTGTGCAGCATCACAGCAAGTGTGGGCGGGCCCAGCCACCCAGGCTAGCATTTGACTCAAATTGACAGAGGCTACTTTGTGTCAATAGGAAATTACACATCTGAGTGGACAAATATTACATGCGGAATTTCTCAAGGCTCAATCCTGGGGCCTCTCCTGTTTAACATCTACATGCCTCCATAAGTTACTATAATTATGCAGATGACACACAAATCTATATAACCATATCACCAGGGAACTATGGTCCACTGAGCACTGAGGAAGTGTATCGATCAAATCAAGAAATGGATGTGCCAGAATTTCCTTCAATTAAACAGAGACAAAACTGAGCCAATTGTTTTTGGAGACCAGGAGGAGCGACTCAGAGTCAGCGCTCAGCTATGTCTTGGTGTAGTCATGGACTCAAACCTAAATTTCAACAGCCAAATTAAAACAAAGTCAGCCTACTATCACCTTAAGAATATATCAAGGATTAGAGGACTTATGTCTCAGCAGGACTTGGAAAAACTTGTCCATGCATTTATCTTTAGTGGACTGGACTACTGTAACAGTGTCTTTACTGGTCTATCTAAAAATCGATTAGACAGCTGCAGCTGATCCAGAACACTGCTGCTCGAGTCCTCACTAAGATCAACAAAGTTTATCACATCACTTCAGTTCTGAGGTCTTCACATTGGCTCCTGGTTTGGGGCCAAAATACCTGTCTGATCTTCTGCTTCATTATGAACCATCCAGACCCCTCAGGTCATCGGGTTCAGGTCTACCTACTGTCTCCAGAGTCAGACCTAAACATAGAGAAGCAGCATTTAGTTTTCATGCTCCTTGTATCTGGAACAAACTTCCAGAAAACTGCAGGTCAGTTACAACTTTTACTTCTTTTAAATGAAGGCTAAAGACCTTTCTGTTTGCCACTGCTTTTTGTTAGATTCTACTGCACTTTTATTCTTGGATTTTATACCTGTCTTATTATATTGTAGCTTGTTTTTATTTAATGAAGCAACTGATAAGGGGTCTGTTTCACAAAGCAGGTTCAACAAACTAGTGTAACCCTGAACTCTGAGTTGATCTACTCTGAGATAGGAAACTTCCAGTAGTTTCCAGTTCCAGAACAGCTGATTTGAGTTGGTTTAATCAACTCGGAATAGTTTCACCTGGAGTTAAGCGCGTACGCCACAACTATAAAAAGCCAGCATCAATGGAGCCCCTCAACGAGTCACCATGGCAACGGGGAAGCAAGGGCTGCGTTTTTCACTCCACTTGAATTGGAAATTTTAATGTGCTCATATAGTTTGAACACATTTTTAGAAAGAAGTGCAACATCACTTAAGCTGCAAAAGAGAGGGAGATGGTGGGAGAACATTGCTGCCCTGGTCAATGCGTAAGTTTAAATGTAGTTCTTTGCAATCACAATAATATTACAGGGGAAAACTGTTGATAGCCTATTGACAGATCTCTGACTTAATGGTCACTAAAATGTTTTCTAAGCTCACAATGTCCAATATTCAGAATTAAATATCCACAAAATATTTTTGCCAAGCGGAGCCAGTCAATCTCCTGCCCGTATGTAAATTAGCTATGTGCAATTTGCACTGTAGCCTACGCACGTCTCTGTTCCCAGTCCTAGTCTTTGACAAGTACACTGATTGCATGTCGATACCTGACATTTATTCAGTCGTTTCCTTGCATTGTAATACACAGCTTTGCATAGGCTATGTATTGCACAACAATACCCCCGCACCCCCAATATTGACGGGTATTTTGCACACTGACTGCGGCTGGTAATGTTGCAAATGTAAGGACGGATTAGGTTGTGTCTGGAGATTATGGACTGTGACGTGAAACAATACCACTCAGAAATGCAAGAACATCTATGCGCGGTCTGATAACAATCTCTATATATTATACTCTTATTTAATATTTAATAATATTTAATACTCTGTGCAGTAATGCTGCTCCTTAATCCACTGGATCGTTAATGATGAAAGGACATGTTTTATTGACAGATGGTAAAACTAGACTATGCCAAAACTCACCTGCTGACTGAATGAATGAATGAGGAAATCAAACAGCTCACTGAAAGAGGGCGGAGACAGAGAGAAACTCAAGGTTCATTGAGAAAACCCTGGTCCCGACCAGGTTAGATTCATAGAGTCGAAGAGTTTAAATTACCTCTCTCTGTGATACAGGCTAGAGTTACCCCTCTTTCTCTGGCTTGAGTTACCTCCCTTTTTGAAAATCAGTTTCCCTCATGTCAGGGTTAACAGACTCAGAGTTTTCACTAAACCTGCTTTGTGAAACGGACCCATCTTCACTGACAGAGAGTGAGGATCCCACAATTTGCGGCCCAGTGGATTATAGGTCTTTCATTTTTATCATTTATCAGTTATAATGTGTTTTAAAGTTTTATGTCTTGTTGCTTTTAATGCTTTATACTTTGATGCTTTTAAGTCTTGATGTTTTTTGTAAAGCACTTTGAATTGCCCTGTTGCTGAAATGTGCTATATAAATAAAATTGCCTTGCCTTGCCTTGCCACAGTATGCACATCTGATGTTGCTCACAGTGGTCCAAGGAATTCTCAGAGAGTTTGTGTGTATGCCTATACATATGAAAAATTAGAGGGCACCTTGCCCATAACCACTATATTTCTCAAAAATGAATCACTATATTTTATATCAAAAGTGGATCACATGACGAGATGTAATACTCACTCATTGCTGTAGCAGCAAAAGAATCAGACCTTTTGCTCGAGATTAAATGGAGAGTGAATGTGTGATTTACATTTGCAAGGGGGCCAGAAGCACATCCATATTGCTACTGTTTTACAGCTTGTGGTGCTGCCACTGGCATAACTATAGTTTTTCCGGAGCATTTATTAAGGTGTAGTGGTTATGCACAGATATTGTAGAAATTTGAAAAGGTAAGCACGAAACGTTATCATGGCTTTTGTGGAATTGTCCAATTCCAAAGGGTTCTGGCCTGCACAAGAGTGAGTGAGAGTATCTCTGACACTATATAAAGGATCAGAAATGTTGTATGCATATCATGTTGCGCTCAATGTATTTGTATTATATACACTCTTCTACTTCAGGTCCATAGACTGTAAACCCCAATTAGAGTCACTGAACAAGAACTCCTTGGAAGCAAATACCAAAGTGGAGCCAGAGTCTGCTTTAGCATCTCAAGTAAGTGCTCATATGACAGAAACAGGCAACATTATTGTGTATGCTGTCTGCACTTGAAATCAACATCAGTTTTGATGTGAAAAAGCTTCCAAATCTCAAACATATTGTTGTGACTGATGGTTAAACCCTCATAATAACTTGAAATCATTATTTTAACTTGGTTGTTCAACAACAGCATATTCATGCATGATAACAGAGCTTTAATATTCAAGGTTGTATCTAATGAGACATCCTGTTGAGTAATTGTTTACCCAATATTTTGTCCTAACACCTACAATTCTTCCATTTCAGCTCAACAAGCAGTATATTAGTGGAAGACATGTAAGCCTCCCTATACCTCATTTCATGAGACATACATTTGTACCAGGAAAAAGCATCACACCATCTCATAAAATTTGACTTAAAAGCCTAAAAATAAGAGATTACTGAAGCCAAATGCAGCTTTGAGGAAATCCAAATATGCTGTTGACCTTGAGATTGTTCCTTTGTGGTGCTACTAGGTCCAAATGTTAAGCTCTTTCCTCCTGAGTTGATTTTTCCGTCTAGGTCTGCATAGGGGGTCTTGTTTCCAGATGCCATTGTTTGATAAGTAGCCTATAAATTATTTAGCAGCCTTACTCTGAGCTCATTAGTGTTAAGCTCACCAAGCCAGCTAAACATACATCACCTTTTCAACAATTTGATAACTATTTGATTGAGATTAAAGGTAATCATTTCAGATCGAGGGAAGTCATTGTTTTAAATGAGTTACATAGTTGAGAAAAGTTGTAAGAAATTTACATTAATTTGCATGCAACTGACACACAGGAGAAGCACATGGAAAATCCACCCTCATGCAATGTTAGATATGATTAGTATAAAGCACCCAATGTATGCAAGCAGTAATTAAGTGTACTCTTGATATCAAGATCAATGTGTGATCATGACAAAATAATCTTAACTCAGGATCAATTAACAGCAACTAATCTTTTCTGAGCTTTCATCTACATCTCACTGTCTTCAAAAGAAAATGGAACTGTAAGAAATTAAACTGTATATTACACATTTTTGGTGTATCCAGCTGAATAAAACCTTCCCTGAACAGTGATAGTCTACCCGAGTTTAGCATCTGTAAATAGGAAAAGCAGCCCTGTAAGCTTTGGACTATGTTGAATGTGCATTAGATGTAGTACTTGGAATTTTACCAAAAACACATGAGCAAAAGTAAATACATGATTAAAGGCATATTCCAGTATTTTACACTTTAAGCCCTTTTTCAAGGTTGATTAGGATACAAAAGAGTGGTTGACACCAAAATTTTGAAGATTGGTCCTGTCCCGGGTCTTGGGTTCGTTTGGAAATCAGCTGTGCCAGCTACTGTAGCTGTGGGCTGCTATGGGCCAATGCAGACCTGTCGTAAACAACCCCTAAACATTCATTTTAAAAATGTGCAACACAGCGAGTGGTTCCTGGTGTTCATATTATATTATATATCCATATTATATATTGAAGCGAAATACAGCTTCTGACGTGTTTCTGAAACAGTGGCACCAGAGCCTGCATCAATGGCTGATATATTCCTGATTACTTTCTGGTATTAAACTACAGCTAGCCTGGAAATCTCTTCTCAAGATGATGAACGTTGCCAGACTACCATTATTACATAGGCTACTATCCCTATTTAAATAAATACATACAAGCAGAATTACCAGAAAGGAATTGAATGATCAATCCCTGTTGTGTAAATAGAGTGTTTTGGGTGGTACACCAAATGAATGAGGCAATTTCCATGCCCATTAATACTGAGATTATGTCACCTCAATTAAGCTTGCATAACAGTCTGTAGAGAATCATTACAGGTAATGGTTGGCCCTTTCTGGGGGAAGGCCAATGACACAGATCCATTAATTCCTCAAAATATGTTCAGTCACTGTTATTTCCATACATTCTATTATTACAACACATCTGAGAATAATGGGGTATTTCACAATCATTGATCGCAGGTAAATGTGTAGGTGTAATGTGGATCATGTAATCAGTCAGTCAGTCTGATCAGTTTGTAATTGAGAGGCTATCAGCATATTTCAGGATATTGCATGTACAGATGCACGGCAAAAGGAGCAGTGAAATTGTGAGATGATGAATGAGTAGCATGGCATTCAGATAAAGGGTGGGATGAGATGCTGACAGTAGTGATTCTGCTGGCATTCCTAAGCATGTCAGAGGCTTTGTTGAGGCAGGGATATTTACTTGTTCTTGAGAAAGCCAAGACGGCTGACCCTGCACACTCTCCCTTCCTGTCTCGCCTGATGTGGTATGCTATGCAGATGTGTGTGTGTGTTTGTAATGTGCTGAATGAATGTGTGTGTGTGTTTATAAGTTTATTGGATGTTGTTTGTGCATATACTTATACATTATGTGTGTGTGACAGGCTCGCCTAAACAAGGAGCAACGGTGGGGCAGCGCCCTCCTGTCCAGACATCAGTCCCTGGAGGAGGAGTTTGAGCGAGCCAAGGCTGCTGTTGAGGTAAACTGCTTTGTACACCTCATATCCGCTCCTGTAAAAAGAGAGCCATCTCAAGCCATCCCATTGTTTTTAAAAGGTGTCATGAGCAAGATCAGGCCAGTTTAGGTTTTTCAGTTTAGGGCTTGTCATGTTGAAGGTGCAGGATCCATGTATAATTTAATTTATGGTTTGTTTATTGGATTGAATCCTAAGTAGCAGTAAGTAGTAGTGTAGTGGAAGTAGTGGACATTTCCTTTCCCAGAAAATGGGAGTGAACACTGCACTATTGTGTTACTTCATCTTTACTGAGGGATACAGTAGACTCTTGCACACTGAGCTGTGTGTAATGGTCAATAAATAATAGAGGAGAGGCAGGAGGGCAGTGAGGTGAGAAAGTGAGAGCAGAAACTGCAGAGTAGTGGAACACCCCCTTGGGTATCTCTTCCCAAAGTTAGTGATGATGTCATATCTTGTGTAACCCATGAGCTGTATTCTCCAACATATTTACATAAGTGCAAGCATTAGCCGAAGGTCAGGTAAGTGATGTGATTATGAGACACTCCTAGACAAGTGTCTGAGCATGAAACATCAATTGGTAACAGCATCTCTCAGCTTCGATCAAGCAGCTTCAGTGCCAGCTGCCACTCTCGAGGAGCTCTGATACATGTCGTCAGCCATTTTGGCTTCAATCACCGGTGTCAAAGCACACAGTCGGATAATTTCCATTTAAGTAGCTGTGCATATGCATGTTCTTTCATACTGAAAAATACAGGAAAGTAATGATGGCTCACATGGTGGACAGAACATTAAGTCACTACACCACCTTTCTGTCAATTCATACAATTAGATGAAGCAGCCAAATCTATTTCACAAAGTGAAAGATAAACTGTTTTGTGTAAAGATCCTTGAAAAAGGAGAATAAAAAGGAAGTTGGCAATGTGAGGGAACTTTTCTTAAATTAACTTAATTTACATGTCCATGTCACATGAGAATACAGTTAATTACTCTGAGCTGAGTAATGTGTTACTTTTATTAAATAGAGAACCGCTGGAACAGCTGCAGGGTAAACTGTGACTTCAGAGAACAGTATTGTGGCTATGAGGCTTGACAATGCACTCCTACAGTAGAGATAAAGAGGTGATTCTGTGGCCTCTTGTTTGATTAAAACAGCAATTGGAAAAGTTTGCCTTTATCTTGCAGAATATTCATCTGAAGTAGTTCTGGTTTAGTGAGGCTTGTAATTAAAAAGTTGTTGAATATAGTACAATAAGGTAAGTCCACAAAATAAGTAAAACAAGTATGTCAAGTATGCAGTTGATTATATGAAAGGCTCTTTCAGGGTGCTTTAAACAACTGCATCAAGAATGCTAACTTCCTGCACATTCCCACTGGTTCAGTTTCTTTTCACGTGGAAAAAAAGCAAACTACAGTGCATCAGTAAAAGCTACAAAGGGAGGATGCCAGATGTCAGGAAAGTTCTGAAGAAGGTCCAGTCTTCCTAAATTTCAAGAAGGCAGCATACTTCCTTCACAGTCATAATGTATTCTTTGGGTTGACAGATGAGAGAGAAAAACAACGTACAAAAAGAGTCAAAAACATGTTTTAGTCAACATATCAGTGATACAATTTGCCCCAGAATAAGGTTGTGTTGCAGTCTTGACTAGATCATAATCAGAAAAGAAAGAGAATAGAATTTATTTTTAACCACAGTCTGACGAAAAATTTAAAAAAAAACTCTGAGTGAAAACGTTATTTATTTAGCTCTCAACTACAAAGACACTGTGTATAAATTGTGTATAATCACGTTGTATGTCAAAATGCATTGGTAGCACTTTGTCCACTGAAATGTATTCTACTGTGAGTGACATTATAAGGACTTCAGCTTGCTATTTTTTCTCGCTGACCAAGGACTTGGCCTACACAGCAAAGCAGTGGCGGCTCATTAACATTCAAAGGCCAGCCTTGCTCTGGAGATAAAATGATGAGAGCTTTTTTATTGTGCTCTGTGTCACTGGTAAATAATGAGACATTTTGTAATATAAGACCCATGAGCAGTAGATAGGTAAACCTTATTCGTGTGCTTGGTATCCTCCAAATGTTGAGACAAATAGATAAGGTTAGAGAGGCATTATGCTAAAGCAACAGAAATTCAAAAATCCCTAATGATTTACCCACTCAACAAAAGGGAGCTGTGTTAATAGTCTCAACAATGTTTATTTTAGTGGTACAAAATCACGTAAGCAGATGAATATTCATATTGTTGAATAATGTTGCTTTATCTGGGTGAATCCACACCATACGGCTTTTCTGAATGCTGTTACTCATGATCAGTAATTCTTTATTAACATGTCTAACCAAAGAGCAAAATATGTATCTGTATTTTTTTCATCCATGTTTTAGTTTTCACAGTCATCGTGCAATTTACCGTTATTGTGAAGTAAATGACTGACTGTTTTGTACGACTTTTTAAACATCATGACATCACATTATTAGACTATAGAGGCAAAATATAAATGTACTTTTCCACTTACGGCGCTTTTCCACAGGCACAGTACGGTACGGCACGGCTCTACATAGTTGTTGCGCTTTTCCACTAGTACCTGGTACGTGGTACTAGGTACTTTTTTCGTACCTCCTCAGCCCTGGTTCCAAGCAAGCCAAAGCGATACTAAAACGCAACGTCAGCCGACTGCCTTCCACTGATTGGCCAATGAGTGTCGTCATTGGAAGCGTCATTAGATGTGGGACGTCCAATTGGACTGTAAAAGCCAAAAACAACAACAGTATCCATCCATCCACCCATTTTCTACCACTTATCCTCACATAGGGTTGCGGGAGGATGGAGCCAATCCCAGCTGTATTAGGGCGAAAGGCACCCTGGACAAGTCACTAGTTCATCACAGGGCACATAGAGACAGACTGACAGACAACAAATTAAAATAAAGTTCATAACTTGAGAAAAATTAAATTACTGAGCTCTAAGACTGTTTTTTTTTGTAACCTCAGTTCAGACCTCAGTGGTTATGTTTTGTCATAATCTTTGTGTTTTGAGCGCTCTGTTTTCACTATCTACATTTCTTCTCTTGGACAGCGCCATTTGTGGATGTTTTTCTCTCCCTCTCTCTGCCTCACTTGTCTCTTTGTCTTCTCTCTCTGTATCAATTTCTTTGTTTTTTTGTTCTTTTCCTGCCTCTGTCCATCTGTCCCTATCCTCATAACTTTTCTCTGTCTGCGGAGCGGCAGTGTAGTGTCGGGAATGCAGAGATTTAATTGGCTGAGTAGCGTAACGTGTGAGGCTTAACTCGAATGCAATTGGTCTGTGCATTTCCCGATCTGTTCAACCAATGCCGTAAACACGAGAAAAGCTGCGACGGTGAAAATAGAAGCGTCTTAACTATTTTTAAATCCCAACCACCCATTATCTACCGCTTATCCTCATAGGGTCGTGGGGCGGGGGGGTTGGAGCCTAAGCAAGGTAGGCAGGGTAAACCCTGCCCTGCTATTCTCTCTCCTCCATACAGCATTGTGGTTTCCGCTGCATAGCATTGCAGTCGCTATTCACTCTCCACCGCATAGCATTGCGGTTTTCACTGCATAGCATCCATCCATTATCTACCACTTATCCTCATAGGGTCGCAAGGGGGCTGGAGCCTACCCCAGCTTTCTTAGGGCGGAAGGCAGGGTACACCCTGGACAAGTCGCCACCTCATAAGGGCACATAGAGACAGACAACCACTCACACTCACATTCACACCTACGGTCAATTTAGGAGGAAGCCGGAGAATCCGGGGAGAACCCACGCAGATACAGGGAGAACATGCAAACTCCACACAGAAAGGCCCCAGGCCGGGATTCGAACCCGGTACCTTCTTGCTTTGAGGCGACAGTGCTAACCACTACACCATCGTGCCATTTTTAAGTCCCCTTTTCTTGAAAGAGTTCCGGGTCTGTTCAGGACTGGGTTCAGATCCGCCAGTTAGTGAGATACTAAACAGTATCTTAATTACTCAAAATATAAGATGACCAAACGGCAATCAAAATTTCAGTTAGAGCAACAAAAACTGATGCCTGGTTGCCTGCGTGGCAACCACTGATAAAAATTAGTATTGAGTCCTGCTTTTCTAAAAGTGGGTGACACTAACAGCCGAGCTAATGAATACCAAGGATGTTCATTTTTGCCAATAATGTATTCATGAAGTTATTATTAAATTATGCCAACTCCCAGTTCATTTCCAAACATGATGACATATTTTCTGGCCGGAAGCCCTCTAGATTCAGTCCATGACAGTCACTGCTATGGGATGGCTCAAGTGATACATAGGAAATAAATTACCTTGTTGTATAATTGTCTTGTCCCACATAATTGAGGTGCTAATGCCAGTGTAAAAAGCATCCCTCACAGCATTATTACAAAATACAAATAGATTTCTTGTAAATTGTAATGTAATGTAATGTAACATGCATTCATGGTTGATTTGAAGGTCTCTTTCTCAAAGAAAGACAATGTCATCCATATATGTCAACTTACTTTCATCTGTACCCTAATAAACAAAAGATCAAGCAGTCAATAGTAATGGCAGTCCTGTACAGATTATAAAGCCCTCCGAGGCAAATTATTGCACTATATAGATATAGGGCTATACAGATATTGGGCTATACAGATACCTTGACCTGACTAAGAAACAAAATCATTCAAATTTCACAGTATGAACTTGTAATTGACATCCGTGACTTTTCCAGCCCTACGACTGCCACCCTCCATGTATTTCCTACATCCTGAGGAACTCAGATCCTGACAGATCCGATAGCTTAGGCAGTTTGCCTCATAGTCAGCAGCCTACGATTACCCTCTGTCTTACCATCGGGGGCCACATTATGGCCTCCATGTCAATAACAATCATCTGAGATGTGGAGGTGAGAGGACCTTTGACACAGGCACAACATTTACGTGATCTTTCTGAGACTGCGCCCCTCTGCGGTGTCACTACACTCACATATTTACTGTATACAATGCTGATGAATTTCTTATTTAAGATGACTCCATTAGTCACAGGAGGCTGTTTTGTTCTGTTCGGCATTATTCTACATGGTTTGCTCTGCCACTGACAGGAAGACAGCCAGAATCATTGAATCAGTCAGTTGGAAGAAAACTCACATACTCGCATGAAAAACAGACATGATGTTAAATTTCATCTGGAGTGAAGATGATGTATGCTAAGAGAGAAGGCATAGTTACATAAAGAAATAAATAACAGTCATTGTCCATGATGCTCTGCAGCTTAGACAGCATCCTCCTCCTATTACATAGCATATAAAATGGCTTTCTTGGGAGCCTTGATAGCTAAGTGGTTACAACACGTGCCATACAACCATTCCCCATCTTCAAACCTTTGTTGCATTGCATACCCCTCTCTTCATATGGTCATACTCTTTAGGTTAAAATTGATTTTTACTTCCATAGGAAAAAACAATAAGTACATCATCAACTGTGTAAAAGTCAACACACTGACCTTTAAATCAGCTATGCAATGAGAAGTTGGTAAAACAGGACAGATTCGGTGTGGTCCTATGTCATAGTTAAATCCCTTGTTACATCTTTTCGCTGAACCTGCTTCAACTCCTCCTGACAAAGGCAGCTAAACAACTTACACAAGTGAAAGTGAAAGGAGAGGATAAATGCATGTATACTCCTCTCTGTATCACAAACATTGATGATGGTTCTAATTTTAGGAGTGTACCTGAGATGGAAAAACGATTTGTGAGTTTTTTATTATCTCTTTCAAAACTACACTTACAGACTCAGTTTTGGAGGCTGGTGTATACTTAATAGTGTGAACTATCAAATGATTAGTACTATACTTTCTGGCAGCAGTTTAACGTGGAAGTGTGCATTGTTTTCTTTTTAGCATAATCTCATTTACTCTATTTTCTATTTCTAAATCAAGTGCAAATGCTTTTTCCTTGCCATGACTTGGATCCCTTGTTATTTTTGGAACCAGTTAATTTCAGCTATTGTTATTCATTAGAAGAATGTGGTTGTATAGTTGGATGTATATAATGGGATGTGTCATTACACTGATATTGAACGTTGTGCATAACGTGAAACAAAGACAAAGAACAAGGATTTTGTCAGCCAACTGACATGCCAGCAAATAATGATGCAAGTTAATTGAGAGTTTAGGATCTGCAGCTACCTCTAACTAGACTTGCAAATGTGATGAGTCATCAGAAGTATGGAGGACTCAATGTTACAGCTAGAGTGCTAGAGCCAGACAGATGTGACATTTCCAATGGGAAACTGTTATTGTACTGTGGACTAATCCCCCCCCCCCCCTTTTTTTATCCATCATCCCTCCTCCCACTGTGTCTCACTCTCTTTCTGATGTCTGTAGTCAGATACCGAGTTCTGGGATAAGATGCAGGCAGAGTGGGAAGAGCTCGCTCGGCGGAACTGGCTGACGGAAAACGAGCAGGCGCAGATTCCCTCCTCTGTCTCTCCACATGAGAAGGTCACTATCATTAGAATGTGACAAACAGCATGTGCACAAATTTGTCTTGATGGTACTGACGTGAAAATATCTAGTACTGACTCTGTCCGGCATTAAAAAGCAAAATTAGTTACCAAGCATCCAAAAAAAATTCACCATACATTTGAATTAGATCTTAATCACCACGCATAACTCCCAAAGTCAATAGACTTCAATAGAAAAGAGGATGCAATCCCTCCTACTTGTTTGTACTAATTCCTCCCACTTTATTTCAAAAAAGAAATACTTTGTTGTAACAAGCAGAGCTGCATTTTTTTCTGATATTTTTAATCAGTCTGTTCAAGACTGCTTACCCCTCCTCACCAACAGAACAGTTTTTAAGAACCCACCTGGCAATATCCCTAAGATATCTTTGGTCTGAAGCCCCAAGAGGAAGATAGGGTTCACGCTGATGCTGCCAAACAACAACATGCTGACTTCAAGCCATTCCTGTATGGAGGGTCAGAGCGGACTTCAAGACAGTTAGTGCTGTGCTGGTGGTCCATGCCGACTTTGATTCAATCCCTGTGTCGGAGCTCCACACTTCTCACTTCTCATAAGCTCCTCACACTGTTTCCATTCAGCTGCAGCAGTTCCATGCTCCTGGACCTTGTGCTGATGCAGCAGATCCAAACTCTTGTTCCTCTGCTGCCAGACCAGACCAAAATCCCTGTCTCTAGCCCTTCTCCAGAGGAATCTCACTGTTGGCCTCCTGGGAGGTCCTGCTCATTAACCCTGTCCTTGAACCATCCACCTGAGACGTCCTGTCTGACTTGTCCACCCAAAGTCATCAGCTCAGCCTCAGCCTTGCCCCTTGGCAGTCCACCCATGCTCCGCCTCAGTCCTGCCTCCAGGCTGCCCATTGAAATTCCCCTGCTCCACCTCAGCTATGCCCCTGGGCTTTTTTATTATTGCTATGATCAGTCTATGTCCCAGTGCTGTCCCTGTAGCCCAAGTCAAATCCTGTCCCTGTTCACACGCGTCGTGGCCCAGTTGCCTTAAATGTTTACACAGGCTACACCATGCCAGTTGCCATCACGTTTTATTTCATGTGCGTTTTACACTCATGGCAAATTAGGAAGTGCTGCAGACTGTTTGGCCATGTCTAACGCTGGGTGTCGCCATATCGTTAGCCTCAGTAAAGACAGAAGGCTTTTTATGTAATGTGGTGTGTTACGTCATGGTAGTAGATCGGCGCGAGGTCAGTCACCTTCAGACCACACCCACACTGCTCTAGAGTGCGACCTTAGTGCGAGAGTAGCCGCTATGAGACCACCTGTTTTCATTAAATCATTACACTGCCCCTGTCTGCATTTATGTCTTTCTTACCTGGTTTGCTTCATTGTATCTGAATGCATTAATCTCCCAAAATACAAATTAGTCAAAGCTTGTTAATACTGAACATGGATCGGAACTCAAGACATGCAAATGGCATATCCCCACACATATGTACGGATGTATGTTTTGTAGTTTGTTTTTGTCAGGGCATTGAACAATGCAAAAGAGACCAAATGTACGTAGCGCATATACAGCAAGTACAGCGCGCACTCCAGAACAAAACAAACGAGTGACCACCGTTAGCAGTTAGTTAGCTTAGCTCAATCGTCTGAACAACATAACCCATAAATTCATAATTTGACATGTTTGAATAAAATCTGTCACAACTACCAACAGTCACAGCCCTTAAACTCTGTGCTGATGTGTTGTCACACGTTATATTGTCAAAGTTAGAAAATGAACAGCTTCAATCCCTGACAAACTATGTTAGCATTAGTGACGGTTGCATTCACTAGTATGTAGGTAGGCAACGTTAACATTGCAGCATCCCCTCAAATAATGTAACAAAGCACAATATATGATTGCCAGTCCAGCCCTGTTTGTAGTCTGTGAGGTTACATACCTGACCGTTGACGCTCAGAAAGTTTGGTGCGATTCAGGAATGCAGTGTGAAAGCCGAATCGAACCAAGTGATAAATGCAACAGTGTTGCAACTTTCAGCCCCCCAAAAGCGAAAGCAACCTTAATTATGTCACTGTTATAGAATATTAAATTATTTACCTCATGTGTGCATAGCAAAACTACAGGTTATTAATTAATTTCTAAAATACTTTTTTTTTTTAATTATCAGTTATTTAATTGGTATTGGCCATGAGAAGCAGGTCATCAGTATTGTAAAAGTCAAAAATCATATTGTGCATCCCTGTTATTCAGAGTCCAATACATGCAGAGCTGCCTTGTGGAGTTATAAACTTTACCTGGAAATTCAAGTCATTGTGAAACAACATCACCTTAGCAAATTAGTTACTTTAGATGTATTAAATAAACTAATTGATGTTAAGTGTTCCTCCACATTTTCCTCCACAAAATAAATATAGAACATGTTGTAATAGGATGTAACTTCACCTGTATTCTGCCTTTTGTATATAGCATCACCATGGGGAGCTGGGATATAAAGCTTTTTTTTTATTTTGCTTACAGGGTTACTATTTCCATACAGACAATCCTTATAAAGAATTGCCTAATGCATTTGAAGAGGGACAAAAGAAGTGTCGAGAGGGAGACCTGCAAAATGCTGTGCTTCTGCTGGAGGGAGCTGTCCTGCAGGATCCTCAAGATTCAGAGGTGAATTGATTTAGCACATTCATTGATTCCATATTTAACCAGGCAAATCATGTTTACAGCTGGGGGATGGAGAAACACTGCAACATGGAAGGCCAATAAAACTGCAGTCCTGCACCGGTCAACACAACTGTGTATTTGGATATTCAGCACAAATTTACGACTAAATTCAACCCCAATAACATCGCGCTAAGAGAAGCTAGAGACGGAGAATGCCTCACTGACTACACACTGTGTGGTGTATGGAGCAGATTTAACAAGTAGCACCCACAGCCCAGACACTAAGTGCCTGTAATGATTTTTTTTTCTCTTCTTACCAGTTGTTTACTGTAGCAAAAATGCTCAAACTTGTTCATACTCTAGATGAGAATTTCCATTTACCCGGTGAGCTGAATAATAGCTCATTCTGCAGGGTTTTTTTTCTTTTTGTATTCTCCCCGTTTCGAAAGAAGTGACCTCTTTGCAGGCTGTAAGAGCACAAAGCACTGTTGGAATCCCCTGGAATATACAGAAATGTGCCATGTATTCAGAGGAGAGGATTATCCTGCAGTGTATGGAACTAATACGATTCCAAAATTCCTCCTAGGGTGCTTAGTGGTTTATTGAAGACCACCGTGAAGACCCTTGAATCATTTAGAAATTATTTCAACCCTGATTTCAAAGAGAAGAACAAAAAACATCTTTAGAGACTAGCCTCAGAGCAGGTTATCAAGCATGCCTTCACAGATGCAAATACAGAAGAGTAAATCAAAAAGAGCAAAAGAGAGCTTGGATTTGAGGTCAGTTATGTCATTGCCTGCCCTCTTGTGCTAATAAAGGGTACCTTACATTTGCATATCAAACATTTAATTGATTAATATATACACCGATCAGGCATACCTCCCTAATTTTGTGTTGGTCCCTGTTTTGCTGCCAAAACAGCCCTGACCTGACCCTGTGGTATCTGGCACCTTTCTATCAGAACCACCATTAATTTCTTTGGAAATTTGACCGACTGTAGCTCGTCTGTTGGATCGGACCACCCGCACCAGCCTTTTTTCCCCACGTGCATCAACGAGCCTTGGTTGCCTGTGACCCTGTTACCTTTCGTGGGCCACTTTTAATAGACACTGACCACTGCAGACCAGAAACACCCTACAAGAGCTGCATTTCAGGAGATGCCTTGACCCAGTCATCTAGGCATCACAGTTTGGTTATGTCAAACTTGCCATTTTTCATGCTTCTAACACATCATCTTTGAGGACAAAATGTTTGTTTGCCTATACATTGGTCAAGTCATGTTAAGTCAATTTTATTTGTATAGCCCAATATCAAAAATCAGAGGGCTTTTACAGTCTGGACAGGACTTTGTTGGTTTCTACACTCCTGATCAAAATTTTAAGACCAGTTGAAAAGTTGCAAGAATTTACATTTTGCACTGATGGATCTTAAGAAGGTTCTAAGTAGTGTTTCAAAATGCAAAAAGAAGAAATGAGAGTGAGACATAAAATTGAGTAAGCAATTTATTGCAAACAACCATCAAAATGAAATAGGCTGTTCATCAGCTGAACAAAAGTTTAAGGCCACAGCATTTAAAAGCCTAAATCTTTGGGAAAATGTGGATTCAGTGTCATTTTTTGTCAGGTATCCACACTGTCGTGACCTCCTCATGGCAAAGGCAAAAAAGCTTTCTCTCTTTGAACGTGGTCGGATTGTTGAACTGCATCAGCAGGGCCTCTAGTAGCGTGCCATTGCTGCTAAGGTTGAACACAGTAAGACAGTCATTTTAAACTTTTTAAAAGATCCTGAGGGTTATGGAACAAAAAATTCAAGTTGTAGACCCAAACAAATTTCACCGGCCCTGAGCCGAAGAATCCAGTTGACTGTCCGTCAAGACACAGGACGATCCTCGGCCAAAATTACTGTCACTGGTGCCAACTGCAGTCCCATAACCATTAGACGGCATCTGCGAGAGAAGGGTTTTAAGAACAAAAATCATCAAGGCCACGTCTCCTTCAACGGCATAAAATTGCCCATTTGGAGTTTGCACGAAAGCCGCAAACATGGGACATTGAAAGACAGAGGAAAGTTTTTTTTTCTCTGATGACAGAACCTTGACAGTCCTGGCTTCAAACATTACTGGCATGACAAGGAGATCTGGAGGGCTTTTTCCTTCAATGGAACAATGGAGCTTCAGGTTGTGCAGAGGCATCAAACGGCAGCTGGCTATGTGGAGATGTTGCAGGGGGCATCCCTCATGACTGAAGGACATCGTCTGTGTGGTAATGACTGGGTTTTTCAACAGGACAACGCTAAAGTAATCTCTAAGTTGTAGGTTCCTGTAGGTAGAATTCGTGTTTATCCAAGTCATATTTTTCTTTTATATTTTGGAAACTGTCCAGCTGTCCATTCTTCACTAGCACACACCATGCTGTGATTCCCTTATATGTCCACCGTTTAAACCCTTTGTCTTATCTAGCTGGTTTGAATTTGCTATCATATGCTACCCACTTTAATGAATTGGCGTCTTTCTGAATCTTATATTTTTTTATTATGTTAAACCATATTTTCAGTGTGTACATTGTATTTGGGTTTACTTGGTTTCTTATCTCCTTGTATGTGTCTTCCTCCCCTAAAATACACTGTACTGGGTATTCACCAAGCTGTGTTTCCATCTCTTTCCACTTTGCGGTGTAATCTGGTTTGCACCAACCAACAGCATACCTCAACTGAGCTGCATGAAAGTATGCCTTTAAATTTGGAAGTCCTATTCCGCCTTCTTCTTTTGGCAGTTGAAGAGTCCCCAATCTTATTCTAGTTTTCTTTCCACCCCAAACAAATCTTGAAATCATTCTATTCCAGCTCACAAATTGAGACTGTGGGACCTCTACTGGCAGGGATTGGAGCAGGTACAACATTCATCCTGATTATCTGAATTTGCAAGCTGAAATCAAGTATTAGTATGGACCATCTTTCGATATCTTTTTGTATTTCTTGATTTATCTTGCCATAATTTGATTTATATAGTTTAGTTAGTCCTTTTGTGATTGTGACCCCCAAATATTCAATTCTCTTAAGTTTCCAATTAAAATTAAATAATTCTTGGATCTCTTTTGGTGGACTGTAGTTAAGCGCTAATATCTGCATCTTTGCAACATTTACTTTAGGCGTCCAAATGTTTCCAGAAGTTTCATCAGCGCAGGTAATGATTCATTTGGACATTCGAGATTATGACATCATCAGCAAACAGCCCTATTTTTTGTTCTACGCCATTCACCACCACTCCTTTAATCTCTTGGTCCTGTCTAATGGCCTGTGCAAGGGGCTCTATAAAAAGGGCAAATAGAGTGGGTGATAAACAGCATCCCTGCCTTGTTGATCTCTGTAGTCTGATTTTGTCTGTCAGGCTCCCATTAATTTTTAGTCTTGCAGTTGGTTGCTGATAGAGGGTCTTGATGCACTGTATTGATTTACTGCTAAATACAAATCTCTCTAATACTTTATATAAAAATTTCCAATTTCTGCGTCGATGCTTACTAAATACAGTGCTCTTTTTGTCTTTTCTTGCTTGTTCCACTACAACCACTAGTTCCACTAGAACAGCAGTAGTGGTTGGGTCTACAGTGCCATTATTGTTTTCCTCTATATATCTTTCAATTTCCATTTTTATTTTCTTCCTTGTTTGGTCATTATTCAAAATCCCCAGATTAAGTCTCCATACTGTATACCGTCTTCTGTTGTTTAAATTCATAGTTAAATATAGTGGGTTGTGGTCTGACACATCTGCACCCCCTATTTTGCACTCCCTTATCATATGACTATCCCCTACATTCATAAAAAAGTAGTCTATCCTAGAATGCACTTTATGTGCTGCAGAGTAATATGTGAAGTCTTTTTCCAGGGGTGCAGGCTCCTCCAAACATCAATCATTCCCATCTCCTTCAAAGATATATTAATGAAGCTTGTCAGATGCAGTTTATTCTTTTTGACACTAGTTGTGTCCATTTTACGGTCTCTAATAACATTTAGATCTCCCCCACAGATCAAAGCACCCCGTCTCTGCTATGATGTCATCAAAAAAAGGATTTGTCACTTTCCGGAGGTGCATATATGTTTACGAGTGTTACTAATTCATTCTCTCCCTTTAACTATAATGTATCTTCCTTCCTTATCCCTGCATTCCTTCTCAAGATCAAACTTGGTTGTGTTTGATATCATTATCACTACTCCTCTTCTACTTCGTTCTTTAAATGAACTATGGTATGTTCCTGTAGCCATATTTTTTTAAGTTTATTATGTTCTAGCAGTCACAGGTGGGTCTCCTGAAGGAAAATTATTTGTGCTTTTTCTTTTTTAAGTTTTGTCATGACCTTTTGTCTTTTTATTGGGTTATTTAGACCATTTACATTTAGCAACATTATCTTGATATGATTAATCATCATTATATTATGCTAATCTTTGTATGTATACTCCCAAAAATTCTGAACAAAACACTTATGAACAATAAATATAACAACAAAAACCAACACAGGTTGTGACTTCAGATAATGGGATGAACTATGCCCCGAATCCCCGTTGGTGGGTGAAGGGGAAATCCTCATCTCTCAAGAGGGCCCCTTTCTAGACTTAGTTAGTTCCTAATTGAACTCTATAAGGCCTAGATGTGTCCAACTTTAGAAAAAGAAACTAAACATCTCCCGGTCGGATATGAATATTATAAATGTTGCAGGAGTCTATGTTTTACAGCTACCTATCTCCTCCAGTGCTTACTCATGTTTTCCCGTGGTACTCCTGCAGCTTTTCTCTGGCACGGTGCGCTGCTTCGCATGTCGTTTCCTTTCCTCTGGCACGTTGCCATTGCGGCGTTACTCATGTTTTCCACGTTGCTGCAGGTGTGCTGTCATCGCCTGGTGCGTCCACTGTGTAACCCCTCTCTCTCATGGCCCATGCGGCTTCCAGGGCGCTGTCGTAGGTTTTCACTTCATCGCTCCAGTGTATCCATATTTTCGTCAGCGGTGTCTGGAAATGTATCTTTTTTCCTTGAGCGCCTTTTTAATACCCACATATGACCTCCGTTTCTGTACGACTTCAGCAGGATAGTCATGATCGAAAAAGATTTGCTTGTTTCCTACTTGTATTTTTTTCTTCCATGCCGTCCTCAGGATCATTTCTTTCGTCTCAAACCTGAGAAAGTTGATTATGATGGACCTGGGTGGAGCATTTGGGCTTGGTTTTTGTGTTAGGGAACGGTGTGCTCTCTGGATATGTAGCTCCGTTCCTTCAGGTAAGTGTAGCTCTGTTTTTAGCAGACATTCCACATACTTGCTAATGGAGTTTTCCTCCGCCTTCTCCGGGATGCCGAAGAAAGGAATTTGATGCAGAATTTCCATCATCACCTCTCCCGCGTCGGTTTTCCACTCTTCCAGCTCTGCTATGCGCTCCTGGGCCTCAGCCATAGCTGTTTTCTGTGTCTGTAGCTCGTTTGCATTATCTGTTAGCTAACGCTCAATTTCTTGCTGGAGAGTGGTGATTTCTTCACTTTCAGAGGTCATCTCGGGTAGTTTCTCACTTTTTTCTTGCTTCTGGTTAGTTTTTCCTGTCTTTCGGTTGCCTTTCCCACCCATAATTTCACTTTAAGTCGTCGAGTTAAACCTATGTGGTGGGTTTTTAATGCCCGACTCGGGAGAGTAGTTGACTACACGTCTGCCCTCTCAGCCATCTTCCTGGAAGTATCAGTTGTAATTTGTTTTTAATGTGTAAAAGTACTTGCACTTGAACTAATACGCCAAATTGCGATATCTTTGAACAGGAGCGGTGTTAATGTGAAGAGGACTGCTTTGCAGATTAAGACAAAGCATTAAAACATTTTGCAGTGAGTGGTCAAGTGTTTATGTTAGGCCTAGCTGGTATTTATAAGTTCTATATAATAGCATGGCATTCATTCACCTTTGTGTAATGTGACAAATTTTGTAACACCGCTTAGGGTAAGCCTGATAGTTAGCCTGCCATGGAGCAGGTTAGTTCAGAAGCATATATTACTCCAGTAACTCAGCTGGTATTCCTGTTTGCAAGAGTCATGGAACTGAACTCTCTCTAAAACTAGCGGGGCTTATCAAAGTTAGTGAATATTTGTGGTTAGCAGGGTTGATGGAATACCCCCCAGGTTTCCATCTTGCCCTTTGTTTACCATCATCTGTGTTTTGTTTCCCTGCAGGCTTGGCAAGTGTTGGGGACAACGCAGGCCGAAAATGAGAATGAGCAGGCAGCAATTGTCTCCCTCCAGAGGTATACTTGGGCACTGTGAGAATGTTAAAAGATGAAGCCCATTGTAATAAATTCACTTGAGACGTTTTCATGAACAGCTGCAGTCTATTCACCTGAATGTGGGATATCTCAAAATTAAATGGAAGGTGGCCCACTTTCATTCATAATCTAGAAATTTCACTCTCAATCTGAGAGTTGGCCACACTGGCACATCAAATGAAAACACAGGAGTCATCCATTCAGTCCATTCAGCACAAAATCATCCTTACTTTGCCAACATCCATCCATCCATTTTCTACCGCTTATCCTCGTAGGGTCACGGGGGGCTGAAGCCTATCCCAGCTGTCTTTGGGCAAAAGGCAGGGTACACCCAACATATAACATGCATCTATTCTGTGAAGTACAAATAAGGCTAATAAGAACTAAATAACTAAACAACTAAAGGATGCAATATTTTATTTTTCAGTTCTTGCAAGAATTTCACTTTATCAAATAGATGCTTGCATATTCTTTAGATCGCAGATAGTATGCATAGTGTCAGTCTTAGCTTGTTTATTTTGTGATAGTACCATCTGTGTGGGGACTGTTTGGGTACAAAGTGAGATTTCATGTTTAACTGGCATTAGTCCTGTTGTTGCTACATTGGCAACACTTTAGTTGGCAGGCACCATGTTATCCTGATTTATCCAGCTTTATTCACTATTGCCAGACAGAATCTTTTGAGTGAATTTTGTCTCCATGGTTCTCAACATTTTCTAAAACTTTTTCTGAGGGCAACTGAAGAAGCAAAAATGTAACTGACTGCTTGTGTGCATGTGCACATGCATGCCTGCGTGTCCGAAATGTTTTTTAATTGTCATCCAATTTAATTCCGATCACAAACAATCTGCTAAATCTGGGACATGTCCCTGGATAACACAGTAGTGTGGTCACTCTGGACTCATCAAAATATGGATTTAGACACATCTTTGAAGGTGTACAGTGCATTTGAGTTTCCTTAAGCAAATTTTATGTAATAGTCACCTACAGTACCACACACTGTGGTGGGGGACTGAAATAATTTGGTTTGACTGAGATTATGAGGGTTTTAAAGAAGCTGGCACATCAGCTGTGGCAAATCTGTCCTGATGAAAGCTAAATCTTGTTCTCCAGTCTCTAAACTAATCCAAGTTGTTCCAACACAGTGCTGCTCTTCTTCCCCTTTCAATTACAAAAACCCCTAGTTTGTTCAAATGATATCACCACACTTTGCAAAACACATTTTCCATATCTAGCCCTTGAGTAAATACCAAGAGCAATTTTTCCTAAATGGGCAGTATACAAACCTAGACTGGGAGAGGCAGTGTAAGAGAGGAGCAGCTCAACTATCCTGACCAAGAAATTATTAGCCTCCACTTGATGTTCCCTTGCTTTGGTCTGTTTCTAATTAATGCCAGTCAAATATATTTTCCTTTTATGTGCACACCTCATACATCTCTTCTCTCCGGTGCCTGGGTCCTGTCTCCATCCAGGTGTTTGGAGCTCCACCCAAACAATCTCCCAGCTCTCATGGCTCTGGCAGTGAGCCTAACCAACACTGGTATGCGATATGATGCCTGCGAGGCCCTGCTCCGCTGGCTGCGACACAATCCAAAGTACAAGCATCTGCTGAAGGAGAAGACCCACCTGATTGGATCCACAAACTCCCAACGCAGGTTGTCTAGTGCTCCCAACGTTGGCAGACACGAAAGGTGGAGTATTTAAACAGAACACGGACAGTTCAACAATACTTTTAGACCTGATGCATATAAATAAAAAGACATTCATCTGAATTTGAAGGTCTTGTAAACTGAATAAGCAACACGGTTTTCTCTTTGACATAAGTTGTGCAAAACAAAATCTAGTGTTGAAAAAAAAAAAAAAACAGTAAAATACCACAACTAAATTTCAACCTTATCAAACAGTCCTGAGTCACAGTGTATCTGACAAACTGCAATATAACATACACTCACTGGCCACTTCATGAAGTACACCATGCTTATACCACATTGGACACCATTTGCTAGTCCGTCTGGCCCCAGCAGTTATGTCAAGTTAAAGGTTCATCACCTTTCTTCCCCACTCTGACTTAACAGATTGAACTCCAGCAGGTCAATGTGACCATGTCTACATGCCTATATCGTTGCATTAATAAGCATTTGAGCAGCCTAACCTAATGAGTTAGTCGGCAAATGTATTTCAATCAGGACAGACTAATAATAAGAAGAGAGACAGCTGGAAAGTGCAAGAACATTTATTGTGCAAACAATATTTGAGGTGCTTAGACGCGAGGGAGTAGATCAGCGTAGTAACTGATCTAGGGAAGAGATGCTGGCATCTGAGAAGATGTTCTCCCCCTAAAGAAAATTAAAGGAATACCTTACCTGATTTGGAGAAAATCAATCTACGGAGAAAACACAAACAGACATGGTTAAAGTACATTGAGCAACAAAATGGAGAGAGGTGCATGGGGAATGCTAAACCATGTCGTGAGATGTGAGAGACTTCCAAACTATGCAGTGGAGAGGGAGTGAAGACTGCAATGCTATGCAGAGGAATCCTCAATGCCCTGCGATGGAAAGAGAATGAAGACTGCAAGGCTGCAGCGAAAACTGCAATGCTATGCGGAGGAGAGAGAAATTACTTTGAAAAAGTAATTAGTTATAGTTACTAGTTAATTTCGCTGTAAACAGCGGATCATTTGCGCATTTATTTATTAATGCTTAGCCAGGAATTAATGAGAGGAGGCTGACTGGACAGCAGTGCTGTTGTCTGACAGGCCTGCTGAATAGAAAGTCATGTAATGTGAACACTCCCATCACTGACCAGTCTTGTAGTGTGAACACCGTAAAAGCAGAATCACGTAGTTTGAACAGCATGGCGAGTCAACGATTCCAGCTCCTGTCTGTGTGAGCCCAGTGGGATGACAGCTTCAATGAGTAGCTTCAGTAACACGGAGTTAGATTACCCGTTACTGAAAAAAGTAACACCGTTAGTAACAGCATTTTAGCACCATTATTCCCATCTCTGAAAGCGGCTGCAATGCTATGCAGTGGAAACCACAATGCTGCGTGGAGGAGAGAATATAGACTGCAATGCTATGCAGTGAAAACTGCAATGCTATGTGGTGGATAGATGTGATGACTGCAATGCTATGCAGTGAAAACCGCAATGCTATGTGGTAGAGAGAGAATGAAGACTGCAAGGCTGCAGCTAAAACCACAATGCTATGCGGACGAGAGATAGCGACTGCGATGCTATGCAGTTTAAACCGCAATGCTATGTGGAGGAGAGAGAATGAGGACTGCAAAGCAATGCACAAAAACCGCAATGCTATGCGGTGGTGAGAGAATTATGATAGTAATGCCATGCAGTGGGCGGCACGGCGGTGTAGTGGTTAGCACTGTCGCCTCACAGCAGGAGTGTGGAGTTTGCATGTTCTCCCCGTGCATGTTCTCCCCATGTTGCATGTGGAGTTTGCATGTTCTCCCCGTGTCTGCGTGGGTTCTCTCCGGGTGCTTCGGCTTCCTCCCACCATCCAAAAACATCTATGGGGATTAGGTTAAATGGCTAATTTAAATTGACCGTAGGCGTGAATGTGAGTGTGAATGGTTGTCTGTCTCTCTGTGCCCTGCGATGAGGTGGCGACTTGTCCAGGGTGTACCCTGCCTTCCACCCTAAGAAAGCTGGGGTAGGCTCCAGCCCCCCCACGACCCTATGAGGATAAGCGGTAGATAATGGATGGATGAAACTGCAATGCTATGCGGTGGAGTGAGAGAATAGAGACTGCAATGCTAGCCATGAAAGTGCAGAGTTGGAGAGGCAACCACCAAACAGCACCACCACCAACGATATCCATGCTGACTGCAGTTAAGGCTTAAGAGATCAAGCAACCGATGGAGTTCGAGTCTGGACAAATGTAAGAGGAATAAGCGGTAGATGACCAACGCCCCATTTGCTGAAATGAAGCAGATGAGATGCCTTGCATGGCTGCTGAAGTGGCTGCTCCTGGTCTGAGAGTGGTCTGAAAACTGATGAGGAGGGATATTGCACTGCCATAGAACCTTCCTAAAATGATGCATGAACCAGTTTTTTGACATGGGATTATTGATTGGCATCAGAAGAGAGGTGACAAATCAAAAAAAAGAACTGAGTTTAAGCTATTTAATCATGCTTTATTGGGCAAAAGAGGGACCTGGTGCGAGCGATGATGATGTTACAAGCTCCCTTACCTTAGGAATGTTTAAGGAGCAAACAATAATGAGAATCAGTTTTTCATTCAGAAAAACGAATGTCTTTGGCTGAGTTAAAAAGATTTGAAGAGGAAGTGAATTCACTAATACTCAAAAACCATTAAAAAGCTAAGCTTTCTCAGCTTCTTCTGCGAAGAACATTTATCATGATATGCAGAATGTTAAGAGTGATGGGGCATCTGTTATCGAGCAGGTGAGGAGAACGTGACCAATTCCCCTCAGTAACAATTTAATCGGTGGGTTATTGAACAGGCTGGGAAAAGAGGGATCAAATGATCAAACGTTAAATTGAATACCTGCAATGAGGCCCCGAATACACTGGGGCTTAATAATAACAAACATCTACACAGTAAGTGATAAAGGCGCAAACTGCCTCGTTGAAATTATTACAAATGGGTTTGTTGTTGAACAGCTCCACCTTTCTGCCGCTGTCTAATACAGCGTGAGTTGTCAGAGGAAATCCTGGAGCAGCAGGAGGGGCCATTGGCAGGAAAAGCAGATGTGGACAGAGGGACAATTTTTTTTTCTTTTTTTCTAAGTTTTGTCTGCATTGTTCTCATTGTTAAACACCACAAAAAGTGTCAACCGTTTATGAGAGCATGCATGTTTTAGTCTTGCATCAAAAGCTATTAACATTTGGTGCGTGTGTGTGACCATCACCGGCCCTCCCTGAAATCTAAGCTTACATTTTTTATTGGAATTTTCTGTTATAAGCCAGAGAGGGAAGTGATACACCTATGTGACAAGAGGGGGAAACAAATGACAGACAGGGAGACAAGACAAAAAGAAAGGGAAGGGTACAGACCGGCAGTGCTGTTAATATAAAGGAGTGTAGGCTGCTGTGTCATTCCAAACACCTTCATCCCAATACCCAATGGTACTGAACACCAGAGTTGTGAAAGTCCTGACAGTATGGAGTGGGCCGCCGGAGAAGAAGCGTGAGAGAGGTACACTGCCTGGCCAAAAAAAAAGTCGCCACCAAAAAAAAAAGGTCTCACACTCTAATATTTTGTTGGACCACCTTTAGCTTTGATTACAGCATGCATTTGCTGTGGCATTGTTTCAATAAGCTTCTGCAATTTCACAAGCTTTATTTCCATCCAGTCTTGAATTAATTTTTCACCAAGATCTTGCATTGATGATGGTAGAGTCTGACACTGCTCAAAGCCTTCTCCAGCACATCCCAAAGATTCTCAGTGGGGTTAAGGTCTGGACTCTGTGGTAAAAATGATGCGTCATGCTCCCTGAACCACTCTTTCACTATTTGAGCCCAATGAATCCTGACATTGTCATCTTGGAATATGCCCGTGCCATCAGGGAAGAAAAAAATCCATTGACAGAATAACCTGGTCATTCAGTATATTCAGGTAGTCAGCTGACCTCATTCTTTGAGCACATACTGTTGATGAACCTTCAGTAATTATCCAATAGGAAGCTCATACCTATTTGCTTAGTTAAATCCAGGTGGCGACTTTTTTTTTGGCCGGGCAGTGTATGTGTAGACATGAGCTTTCAACCCCAGCTTACAATGGTGTAATTTTACTGCTGACACTATACATGGATCTATGTGAGTAACCTGCCAATCAACATTAAGTAAAATTCAAAAAATTCATGAGCTACTCATTTCATTAACAATGGAAAAACATCAAAACACTACATTTAACTACTTGTGTAAACTGAACCATTGAACAAATCTGTTAACTGTCTTTGCAATTTCCCTTGCTCTCATTTCTTTTTCATTCTTCTCTCTTTTTCTTTTCTTTACTCTCCTGGCAGCTTCCATCTCTCACTTGTTTTCTTTGACTCGATCAAAGGTTGACATGTAGTACAGTGAGTGCACATCATAGTTACAGTGATCTTGGAAATGCTCACTCAGCAGCCTTAAATCACATTAATCCTTAGCTGTTTGTGTGTGTGTGTGTGTGTGTGTGTATGTGTCCAAAGCTCCTTGCTACCAGAGGTCAAGGAGCTCTTCTTGGATGCAGTTCAGCACAACTCTGACAGCATCGACCCGGATTTGCAGACGGGCCTCGGGGTGCTTTACAACCTCAGTGGAGAGTTCAACAAAGCTGTGGCAGCCTTCAACACAGCCCTGTCAGTGCGGCCTGAGGTAGGACACACAAATGTAAGGAAACAGATCGCAGATTAGACAGACAAGAGCTGGAGTTGTACAAACACTTGTCAGAAGCAGAGATGCTCTGTAGGCAGATATAATCTCATTAGTCAAGCCAAAGGAAGAGCCATGGGAGAAAAAGTTCAAATGTAAAAACAGTATAAAATCTGCATTTTAATGCATCATTTAGTCATAATTTGTTCTCTTTTCAGTATTACTTATGGAACAATCATACAGTATGCAGGCATACTGAAAAATGCAGGACATAGTACTACAACAAAAATTTTCAAATATTACTATTAGAACATGTTTCAACACCAAAGTGCCATACAGTATGATATTGGTAAATGGAAATGTTGATCACTACATACTTGAAGGATCAGTATCCAGCCATGATAATTTTTGGAGGTTTTTGAAATTTATGCTGCCTTTAAGAGTATACAGGGGAGTCATCGGCAGAAATAAAACAAAAACAGCCTGTCTGTATGCTGTGGTGGGTGAACACTGCTTTCATACAACATGTCTGACAGCTGGTTGACTCCAGGTGGCACTGAAATGTACCAATAATGTAAACTCTTGGCTTTTCACGAAACACTTCATGAATGAGGCTAATTCAGAGATTCACTGCTGAGCGTTTATCATGTCTATGATTGTAAAAGATCCATTTAGCATTTTTTTTGAATCTCACAAAAGTGGGAAAGAATAATGGGATATCAATGTGAAGAGAGGTCAAACACACTCGTCTCAGGGATCACACCGATTCACTATGCTTTTCCGCAGAAAACAAGTGTTTGACCTCTATTAATTTAAAAGATTTAAAACAGAAAAAAATACTATTGTGAAATACTATATACTATACTATACTATAAATATTCTGTGCCTAAGGCACCCTGGACAGGTGCGGGCATGAAGTTACACAACCAATTAACGCAAAAAAATGCTTAACTAATAGCACTAATTCCCTTGGAGATACTCACCACACAGACCGAGCTCCTCACTCTTCTACTGCGTGTATATCGCACTCCGTGAGGTAAGCCTCAAAAGGCTGGGCCCACTACCCGTGGTTATTACAAGTCTGCCTTCAGCCCTCTGAACTCCAGCTGAAATGTTCACACGTGACACCCCCAAAAAGATATGGCCTGACCTGTATATATCCTCTGTCTGAGTGTGGAAGGCTTAATATGAGGTGGCATGTCTCCCCATGTGCCCCTGTAGGTCTCACTGATGACTGAAGCCATGGCCCCCAAATCAATTTCAAACTTTATGTTTTTTCTTTCCACAGTCACTGTTGCATAATGGGGCATATGCAGTTTCTCCTTTGTTTCCACAGTCAACATTCTAAATGAACAGGCTACGTCCCCATCATAAATATTAAATGAAAACTGAGAAATTGCTTAGGCGTTCTTGAAAGTCAGTAACGGGGTTTCTCCCAGCAAACAGCACCGAATGGGGTCATTCGCTAATCTGTCATGGAACACTGTTGTTACATTATCAACCAGTTGTTCGATTTCCCGTGGCACTAAAAATGGCCGATTGCTTGCTATATTTTCCAACTTTTAAGTTAATTATTCTTATTTATTGTTTGTTGTTTATTAGTTTTAGCTGAGTGACCCAGGAGCTTATCAGCTTGGATCAGATCAGCTGCAGTACGAAAAGCGAGCTGTGTCAACCCACTTCAACTCACTATTTACCCGATGACATTGATGTACCTGCCTGTCGTGTTCTGCTTTAGTCACTGGGCAGACAGACAGGCTGTCACTGTGAAGCTCCAGGGCTGCAGAGCTGCTCACTCGTGAGCTCAGTTTTCCTGTTGATCTCCAGAGACCAGTCTGAAGAGCAGAGATGTAATCAAATCAAATGCGTAGGGACATCATCTTTAATTGAAACGCATACATGATTTATTCCTACATCATTCTCTGGAAATCGCACCAATCAGGGAATCCCGATGTGAACTACGCAACCATGTTTATATACAGTTTGTACAACGATCTGACACACCTTTTTTATTGATCATGGCAGTATGCAATAGTACTAGCATTCATATTAGTACTGCACTGGGTTTGTACACTTTGCAAAAGGGCCGAAATTGCAATGCATGAAACGTTAACATGCAACTCGTTAATGTCAATGCTGTCCATGGTTTACCTCGCAGTGTTCTGGTGCACTTAAATCTGTAATGATGACGTTGTCAACGCGAAGATGTATGGGAGGGAGGAAAAAAAGGCACACAGCTCTCACAGCGGGAGGTCGGACTGGCCTGGCCATGTAAGGAGGTGTACTATAACAGACAGAGCTATGTATGATTGTATCTGTAGACTTAATCCACAACCAATCCCGCATGTCACATTTGGTCTTTATCGGAAAAAGGAAAAGGAAGAGGATCTATGTGGAGACTGACCTTTGATATTGTAACAGTGATACTTATGTGACAGTAGCTGAGGAATTAAAGCATATTAAAATCTTAATGTAATGTTCTGTTCCAGGCAGGGAGAAAGGAAGAGGCCACATTAAGCTTTAGATGTGTCTGTCAGGAGGAATGCGGAGTGCAGCCATAAAACTTCTTCCCCAACCCCATATCTGTTCTGGAGTTCTGAGTCATACTGGGGGGTGGAAGATGGTCCTCTCCCTTGTTTATTCAAGCAGGTCATAAAACACACTTAGGGAGCTTTTGGTAACAGGTCGTGTCAGGGTCCTGGAAAAACACTGAGAAAATCAGAATGTCTTAATTATAAGATAAGTTCATTATTTTATAATTACTCTTATGCTACATCTTTAACTGTGCAGTTTCTTTCTTTCAACTTCAAGGTAAGTATTTCCCACATTTTAAACAAACATTTTATCCATTTTTAATCAACCTTAATCATTTTAGCTTGTTTTACACATGAATTATCATGATTTTTTAACCTTTTTAACCATGGTACACATATCCATTGAATTATGAAAAATAACAAATAAATGCACATCCCACACATTCATGAATGCAAAATTTGCAGCTAGAGTTTCTATCCTGCCTCAGATAAATATACTCAGCAATTGCCATCACACCACACATCATTAACAGTGCATCTCAATATTAACACACACACACAGCACACCTCATTTTCAGTCAGGTTATCGGAACAGAAATATGCTGCTTTAACTCTTATTACACTTGCACACACAACATGCACAGTAAACAACAGCACTTGGACAGGTTCACACATTCACATTGCAAAGATAAGTTTTCCGTCTCTTCGTGCATCACGGACAGTGTTGCTCGTAGTTAGCATGCACTAACACTAGCTAGTTCAAGCAACTCACCAAGACACTCCCAGAAGTAGTGTTACTACTGGGTCACAAATCTTCACCACCTCTCTGCCTCAAATAAATATCCTTCTGCTGGTCATTCATTCGCTAATGAACATTTTTCTTAAATTTCGCTCAACTTTTCTTCTCCACTCGTGCTGCTGCTCTCACCCTCCTGCTCATGCTGCTCTGACTCCGGTGCTGTTTCACAATCAAACTTTTGCAAGTAGAGGGCGGGACTTACTCTCTCTGACCAATTGTATATCTAATACATACAACAGAACAAATAAGGACTAAGCATGTGTGTATGAAATAACTGATTGACAGACAGATTAACAAGTGAAAGTAATATGAGAAATACACCATTAAATAAGGAACTATAAAGAAATAAAACAATACAAATGGACCCAATTGTCTACTTGGTTACAGAAGCAAAAAAAAATATATGTCAACTATTATTTTTGTAATGACAAACATTGAATGGGGTCAAATTGACCCCAAGGATAATTGGAGGGTTAACCTGAGCGTGAGTCCGCAGAGGGACCTATGCTGTGGAAGACATCCTGCTTGTTCTGAAGAAGGAACACTCCAGTGCCTCCAATAACTGCAGACTGGTGATTTCTCAGACACATCTCACCTCATCTTTGCTGATACCACAACTCTGATTTTGACCAAAAAAGTAATTAAATGTATTTTTAATACATTAGTTAGTACATTAGTACATTAGTTATTAAAGAGGTAGAGTTAATATTAAACTGTTTAATAAAAGTAATGAAGTTAAATGACTGTTTGTCCAGTCATATATTTTGTCATTTTGGTTTGCTCAAAAGTAATGTGAAAATATTGTCTCATCACTTTCTGTGAACCCAATATCGTGTATCGTCTCGTGAGCTGAGCATATTGTCACACCCCTAGTTATTGCTATAACTAGTGAAAGACAAACAAAGGTAATTAATGCTTTCCATTTGCCAAAAATTGTCTAGCCAATCAGTAGTTTTCGGTAGAATAGTCTGCTGTTCTGACACTTCTGACATGACTTTGAGGCCAGAAAGGGCTCACGTTATAGAGCCATCCGGAGCTGTGAACATACAGTTTAACAATCGGCACACACCACCTCTTTCAGCTAAAAGAAAATCTAAGGCCTTTAACTGTAGAATGATCTGCATGTGTTAATATGATGGTAACATTAGTTCTTCACTCAAAGCCTGATAAAAAAGTATATGGAAACAAACATTACATTGAGGAGGATCAGTTCTTCACAGACAGGAAGGTAGACAGAGACATGTTCATGTACTATTATAAATGTGTATATATATATATATATATATATATATATATGTGTGTGAATGTGACTGTGAATGGTTGTCTGTTTCGATGTGCCCTGCGATGTGCTGGCAACTTGGTGTACCCTGCCTTTTGCCCAAAGACAGCTTTGTGTCTGTACAGATTTTAGTCAGTCCTTCTTTGAGAGTATGCTTAGCTGGATGGTAGACTGCATCAAACTTATCCATACTGGGGAGTCCCCCTATGTGGATGTGAGTACTGTTTGACTTGACACTGGTTCGCCCAATGTCCTTAGCGCTCATAATGATAGCAGCAATCATTCCCCTGGGACCTCAACTAGACCTGGGTTGAATCCCAGTTGAGTAAGGGGGATAGGCAGGGGTGGATTGGCCACTGGGAGTAACAGGAGTTTTCCCGGTGGGCCGTTCAATAATGGGTCACCAGTGGCTGTCCGTTTTTTTTTTTTTTTTTTTTTGCTGCATCTTGACATGGTACAGATCACATTCATACAGATGCCGGGTGGCTTGTCTGTCACCTGGCCTGGCCCAATAAGAGGCTACAGAGGCCCAGGAGTCCCACCTTTCTAGAGCCCCACCCCCTCGTCCAATCACCTTTAGTGACAAGCAATTGTTATGAGAGGGAGAGAGAGAGATAGAAACAACATAGCAGAACACAGACAAATAAAATTGAGAAAAAACAAAAAGGCAGTGCTGAAAAACTGAGAGAAAAGGGAAAAAGCACTCACGCATGATGCCGCTAACAGAAATATTTTAAATATGTTTGCTGTTGGGTCTTCAGGACTTCAGCTGCTCCTGTGGGTCCCTCTCCTCTCAGCAGCAGAAAGTGAAGTTTCGGTGAATGACCAGCCTGCCAATGTCATCAGCAGTTTCGCCACATATAAGGGAGTTAAACACTCTTTCTGTGGATGGAGGGATATGTCCCCTTCGGATTCGTGGAGACACCAATCCATCCCCCCACTTTCCCAAAATAAAGAGACAAAGATCACCGCTAAAATAGAGGTTTAATGTCATTGCGGCAGCATTGGGAGCTGGGCATTTGTGTTTGGTGCAATCACTTGTACGTGAATGACAGATATTCCATGCTCTAAGTCAGAATTTAATCACAACCCCCGTGAAGTTGGATCTCCACCAACATGTTTTGTTGTAAGGCTGGAAGGACTGGGAGCACTAAACTTTGAGATTACGTTGACTTGGGCTCCAAGTTCTGACTTCCAGTGAACACACCATAAGGCAAACTGTCCTAAAGAGCAACTGGTAGCAGTCTGTGTCTGTTGATCAATAGACCATTGTTTAATATGTCTACCATGATAAAGGCCAAATTACACAAAGTAACTTATTGAGTTGATGATAATAACAATAATAATAGTAATAATAATAAGTAAAATAATAATACATTAATATATTGATGATGACCATGATTAAGTCCTAAATTACACTAAAATAACTTACTGAGGTATCGAAAAAAGTATCGCTAAAGAACCGGTATCGAAACAAACAAATGTGTATCTACTGTGACAGTCCTACCTGCCATGAGAACATCCTGGCATCACATTTGGTTAAGATTTATCAAATCTTAAGTCAGCTATTCATTGTAATTAACAAAGAACATACAGTCAGCGACACAAACTGAAGTAGAGAAACACAAATATAAGGCACACAAAGACAGATATATATTCAATATAACAACATAAATGTACACCAATTGCATGTCTATGTAAGTTCTGAGTCATCTAGGTTGATGTTAATCAAAAAGAGCAAAAGAAGAGTCAACAGGACTTGCTTATTGTTGAAGATGTTTCAACTCTCATCCAAGAGGCTTCTTCGGTTCTGACTGACAGAGCCCAGATACTTTGCTCCTGTTGGAGCAGAAAACAAAAGACAAGACAATAGGTCTCTTTAGGAGTCGTTACCACTCATGTGGGAGTGATCGTCCCATCTATCCTTAAGCCTTGTTCACACTACACAACCGGTGCAGTTGTCGACTCTCCGTACTGTTCACATTACGCGACTCTGCTCTCTGGTCGGAGACTTGAGTGTTCACTCTACAAGACTGTCCATCAGCAGACATGTCCAACTGCCCTATTTAATAATGCACACGGTGGCTCATTCAGCCACCTCTCACTAATTCCTGGTCAAATGAGACACTCGTTTTTTAGTGTGCAAATGATTGCATGTTTACAGTGATCACTGATACTGCAGTCAACATGGGAGCTTTTCATTGCAAACATGGATACAGAGCAGAATATAGCCCTTTAGGATGTTTATTTGTTATCATGTAGTTAAAGAACAAAAAGAGAAAAGTTGTTCTTGATGTTGTTGCAGCCGCTGCTCTGCTGCAGCAGCTGCTCCTTTCAACAATATCTGCTGTCATTGGCTGTAGCTCTTATTACATCAGCGCAACTCGACTCGATATTTAGCAGGGTAAATGTTCAGGTTTCGTCAGGATGCTGGCGAGCTTCTGACTGGTGTCTTGTAAGTGTTCACACTTAACGACCCAGGCTCACGAGCTGATGGCTGCCTCACCCCAATCTGGGGGAGGGTGTCAAAAAATGTCACCGACCTGCCAACTGGGCTACAATCATGTCACGTGAACAAGGCATTTTGTGAGTTTAAGGTTAATGGTATGGTTGCTGATGTTTCTGGGGATGGCGCTCACTACTCAATACCAACTGCATGTTTCATGTTTTGATGTAGTTTGTTGGCTACTCACAACAATTCCCCAAAAGTACATGCAATTGATATAAACCTGACATTTGTTTTATACAAATGGTGATGACAAAATAAGAAAATCAAACTCTCAGCTGCTCAAGAGGTCCATATAATTTCAAGCAGCACTGTATATCACAGTCTTCAGAAATGAAAGCCATCTCCTCTCATCTGCGCTCATCTCTGAACAAAAAGGGAAGTCATTATTAGTGATGCACAAATGAAGCTTCATGAAGCACTTGTGATATTTTTTGACTCCTCTAGATGGTGGTCTTGGTTTAAAGAAAGGCTAGTGTAATGGAAAATTACTAAATTCCCATGACATCTTTAAAACAAGAGCACCATCTAGAGGAGTCAAAAATATCACCATTGCTTCATGAGGCTTCATCTGTCTGACGGTAAGGTGGTTGGTGCCTGTCACAGCGGCAATCCCCAAACCTGTTGGAGGACACCTGCGATGAGGACTACTGTCAAGCTGAAGAAGGAATCCTATGGGGCCTTTTTTGGCGTGTCGGACTCTGGAGGCTATAGTGGTCCTGAAGTGCAAATCACAACTGCAAATCAGAAAACACAACAACAAAAGAGAAGCAAGATTAACAAAAGAGAAACGACAACAGCAAATCAAGAAAACACAATGACAAAAAAGAAACATTACCAAAAGAGAAACAACAATAGCAAATGAGAAAACCCAATGACAAAAGAGAAATGACAACGACATTAACCAAACTGGAAAAGGGAGGTACCCTCGGGTGCCATGAATTGTTGCTGATTGAGCAACATGAATCGTTGCTGATTAGGCGAATGAACTTTGACTCGGATGGACAACTTCTTGTAGCCTTTTCTCCACATCCACTGCAGTTCATTTTTGTCCAAAAGACTGTATATAAATGACAGACGGAGCTATCATGACATCGCCCATTGGTTTATGAACAACTACAATGGCAATGCCATGTTGTATTTCATGAAAACAGAATTTCTAGTGACCATATATGGTCAGAAGGGCAAGGGGCAGATCCTGCTCTGACTGACTGAAGATCACTAAATCTGCGTGGAGGAGAATCAACGAGCAGCTGCTAACAAAGTTAGCTTCCTCAACTCAAGGTAAAAATCAGTTAAAGTGGATTATAAACTTAGTAGCTACTGTTAATTATGTGCTTGCTTAACAAATAAGCGTTAACTTCAATATTAGGGAATCTCATGGCATTGTTGGAGCTGTTAGCTGATATTACTGTTTACTCATAACATTGTGCTTGCGAAACTTCGTTGTCTAACTTAGTGAATTTTACTGTCAGTGAAATGAAAAATGTGGGTTGTCATTGTCGTTAATAAACATCAGATGATTATTAGCTAAACGTACAATTCATCCACCATAATGGAAGGATACCGATATTCGTTTAGAGCTGCTAAGTTCAGTTCATTCAACCAGCAGATCATCAGAGAGACATGAGCTCAAGTTAATATTACAACATGGTACACTTATTATTATTGTGTAACAATATCAATATGTGTCACAATATCAATATCACAACATCACAGTTAAATGAATGAAGTAGAGTTCAGCGTTATTTACGTGAGTGTTAATAATAAAATATAGTAATAATCATAATCATAATAATAATAATAATGACGAGCATCAGAAATATCCACTGGAATAATTCTTTCTCTCTCAGAAACCTGACGGGGAACCAAGTGAACCCACCTGATGCCACAGATGTGAGTTACAGTTACTTTTCTATTGCTATTTACTGTGAATACAGTACAGCGTGTTATAAGCTGATGAACTAATATATATTCAGATAACTCTCTCTCTGTAGACTACCATATGATGCTGGTGGAGCCATCTTCTTCTGTCATTCCCTGTGAAGAGTATCTGTACTGGTCTACTGCAGAAAAAGACCTGAAGAGTCCACCTGTTGACCACCTCCACCTGCAGCATCCAGACATAAGGATCATTCCCTGCATCACTCAGAGATTAAAGGCTGGCAGGTTTGTGAACAGTGGTCATATGGTAAATGGCCTGTATATAGCGCTTTACTATACCAGAAACAATACCCAAAGCACTTTATAGTATACATCACATTCACCCATTCACACACTCACACACACACACACACACACACACACACATACACAGTTGGCAGAAGCTGCCATGCAAGGCACTAACCACGACCCATCAGGAGAAGTGCAGTGTCTTGCTCAGGGACACCTCGACATGAACACTCCAGACATGGATCGAACCAGTAACCCTCCAGTTACAAGACGGCCACTCTACCCACTGAGCCATGCTGCCCCGTGTTCATATGTTTACATAATGTTTTAAATAATATTGTAATAAATAATGCTCCATTAAAGCCCAGCTTTAGCAGTCTCACAGTTTGTTTGTCTGTAGATCTGTGTAGCTTTGAGTAGTGTTCCCTCAGTTTGCTAGTCCTGATCAGTTCTATTCTGTGTATATATTTGCTAAATTCACTTTTGTACATAGCACTGTTAGCGTTTAGTCATTATCTCTGTTAGGAAGCCAGTAGGGGTGAGCTGCCATTTCTATTGAAACTTTTTTCCCTTGTTTAATTTAGTTTAGGGAGTCAGGCATAGTTCCTGTATTTTTGTTCATTTTGTTTTTCCGTAGGGTTTAGTTAAGAGTGTTTTCTGGGGAAGACAGTCCGGTTGTTTCGTTTGTTATTTTGGCCTGGGCTCACCCTGAAGAAACGCTTTACTTTGTTTTCTGTGCTTTTTGTGTTGACTTTGTAAATAGCTTGTAAATACTTGTGTTCAGTTGGCGCTGTGACAAAAAACACAGCTTTTTGTTGCTTCAAATTTCGTTCGCTGCCTCATTTATGTTGTGCCCCTGTTCCCCTAGCATGGGGCATAACATAAATTGGGGGCTCGTCCAGGATCTTCTGCATCCGGCCACATGGTGAAAATTAGTTTGATTGTCTGCTAGTTAGCTGTTTTCTGTGTGTCTGGAGACCTAGGATGACGTTTGATATGGATGGGTTCACACAAGCTCCTACACTTGATAAATTAGATAGATGCACCAAAAGAGGATTTGTTGGTTATTGCTGCTTTCTTTGATGTTGCCATTCTTATGAATGCCCTTAAAGCAGAAGTTGCTTCTCTGATAAGAATGTTATCAGAGAAGCTGGTGGAGAGGGGTATAATTACAGTGAAGACACAGCCGCAGTTAGATGGCGCTTCTGGGAGTTTAGACAGGGAGGTGGGAGCAGAGGCTGCTGCAGCCTCACAAGCCTGGGCCTGGATCACGGTGTGGATCCCATGGCTCTACTTCAGGCTGGAGTGGAGACTGAGGCTCATCCTCTTCCTCAAAGAGGTGGAGCTCGCAACAAAAACTTGTGAGGTTGAGCTGATGCATCTCCGCATCAGGGCAATGGAGTTGGACCCCCAGCCGTGTCAACTCCTGTGAGTATGGGTTTCTCTTGGTCACTTTGATGTAAGCAGACAAATTGCTTTAGTCCCATCTCTCCATGAGAGCAAAGTTAATTCTTATTTTAGCACTTTTTTTGAGCTCATAGCAGCAACCTTAAAATGGCCCAAAGATCTTTGGAGTTTGATATTGCAGTGTAAACTGGTAGGAAAAGTGCAGGAGGTTTGTGTGAGCCTATCCATTGATGACAGTTTAGATTACGTTGTGAAAGCTACAGTATTGCACGCATATGAATTAGCCCCAGAGGCATATCGCCAGAAATTCAATACAAGTGAAAACTTTGCTAACCATGTTGAGTTTGCAAGGGAGCGAGAGCTCATTCTTTTAGAAGAGTTTAAAAAGTGTCTGCCCGAAAGAATTGTGGTTTATCTGAATGAGCAGAAAGTTGAAACTTTGTCTAAAGCTGCTGTGTGTGCTGATGCCTTTGTTTTAACTCACCGTGCTGTTTTTTTCCTCCGTGTGCCACGAATCATTTCTGGGTGCCGGTGCTAGTAAAAATCCAAAAGTTCAGGCTAATACTCCCTTGCGCTCCAGTCAAAATCCTTCTGATCGTGAGTGTTTTTACTGCCATGAGTCAGGGCATCTCATTGCTAACTGTCCCACACCCCGGTGAAAAGAGGGTCAGAACTCTTCAGCAAAGGTTCAGTCTTGCTTACAGGTAAGGATAAAGATCAGGTGCCCATTGTAATCCTGCGTGACATCGAAGCCACTCAGTCGCTCCTGCTCCAAGGTGTCCTGCCTTTTTCAGAGCGGTCTTTTCAGGGGTCTGACTCCCTTGTTTTGGGGGTTGACATGAGCATTTTAAGGGCCCCACTGCACACTGTCTTCCCGGGAAAATTATAACTTATGATGCATTTTGAAGTGTTATTTTGATATTGTGGTTTCTCCTATACTGCCTTCTGCCCTAAGACAGCTGGGATAGGCTCCAGCTCCCCCCCGCGACCCTATGAGGATAAGCGGTAGATAATGGATGGATGGGTTTCTCCTGTAAGTTATACTTGTTATTATGCATTGGAGATTCAGCCTCTTTTCATTACGTGTCACTTTTACCTCAGGCATCATGAGTTTGTGCTATTTATGTGTTAGTTTTAATGACACTGAAACACTGTAAGTTGACCAAAATGTCTTAATAGATTTGTTGTGAGGCTTATGGCAAATTTCAAAAAGAAAACAGTTGTTCTACTGTTAATGAAAAATACACTCTGTACTGTTTAATCAATGCAGGGTTATTTAAAAACAAACATTAACAGACTATAGCATTTGTATAGCAAATATATACTTCTAGCTTCTGGGATCTTCACCACAGCCCATTTGAGAACGAAGGACATTGTTGAGTCAGTCTCTCTTCTCCACAACAGTGATGATGGCATCAAGCACATGAGATCTTCCTTCTGTTGGCATTCACTTTCCACAATATGGAAACCTTTTGAAATAAAAGAAAGAAATGTAGCTGTAGTGAAGACATGGTGGATAACAAAGAACACACACACACACACACACGTATATATACACTATATATACACTATATTGCCAAAAGTATTCGCTCACCCATCCATATAATCGGAATAAGGTGTTCCAGTCACTTCCATGGCCACAGGTGTATAAAATCAAGCACCTAGGCATGCAGACTGCTTTTGAAACATTTGTGAAAGAATGGGTTGCTCTCAGGAGCTCAGTGAATTCCAGGGTGGAACTGTGATAGGATGCTACCTGTGCAACAAATCCAGTCGTGAAATTTCCTCGCTCCTAAATATTCCACAGTCAACTGTCAGCTGTATTATAAGAACAAGTGTTTGGGAACGACAGCAACTCAGCCAAGAAGTGGTAGGCCATGTAAACTGACGGAGTGGGGTCAGCGGATGCTGAGGCGCATAGTGCAAAGAGGTCACCAACTTTCTGCAGAGTCAATCGCTGCAGACCTCCAAACTTCATGTGGCCTTCAGATTAGCTCAAGAACAGTGCACAGAGAGCTTCATGGAATGGATTTCTATGGCCGACAAGCTGCATCCAATCCATACATCACCAAGTGCAACGCAAAGCGTCGGATGCAGTGGTGTAAAGCACGCCACCACTGGGCTCAAGAGCAGTGGAGGCGCTTTCTCTGAAGTGATGAATCACGCTTCTCCATCTGGCAATCTGATGGACAAGTCTGGGTTTGGTGGTTGCCAGGAGAACAATATTTGTCGGACTGCATTGTGCCAAGTGTAAAGTTTGGTGGAGGGGGGATTATGGTGTGGGATTGTTTTTCAGTAGCTGGGCTTGGCCCCTTAGTTCCAGTGAAAGGAACTCTGAATGTTTCAGCATTCCAAGACATTTTGTACAATTCCCAACTTTGTGGGAACAGTTTGGAGCTGGCCCCTTCCTCTTCCAACATGACTGTGCACCAGTGCACAAAGCAAGGTCCATAAAGACATGGATGACAGAGTCTGGAGTGGATGAACTTGACTGGCCTGCAATCAAGTCCTGACCTCAACCCGATAGAACACCTTTGGGATGAATTAGAGCAGAGTCTGAGAGCCAGGAGTGTAAATGTGCTTCTGGAAGAATGGTCAAAAATTCCCATAAATACACTCATAAACCTTGTGGACAGCCTTCCCAGAAGAGTTGAGGCTGTTATAGCTGTAAAGGGTGGACCAACGCTATATTGAAGTAACATAGTTAAAATGGTCAGTTAAATTTAAATCCAGCTAAATGGGACTGCTGGTGGCAAGGTTTGCCTGCATGAATGTTAGAGCGAAGGATTATGGGTAGTCCTCAAAACAGACAACCACTCACACTCACATTCACACCTACGGGCAATTTAAATTAGCCAATTAAGCTAATCATCATGCATGCATGTTTTTGGATGGTGGGAGGAAGCCGCAGTAACTGGAGAGAACCCACACAGACACGGAGATAACATGCAAAGTCCACACAGAAAGGCCCCCGGCTGGGAATCGAACCCGGTACCTTCTTGCAGTGAGGCGACAGTGCTAACCACTGCACTACCATGCTGCTGTGTAAGATGTATATATTATTTATAATAGTACATGAACATGTCTCTGTCTACCTTCCTGTCTGTGAAGAACCAAGTACTGGTATTGTTAACGATGAGCCTCTGTAGTTGAACTGTGAACTGTGATATTAACTAGAATGCTAATTCTGGATCACAACATAACCCTTTCTCACCGGTAAATGGTGCCAGTGAATCCTCAGATGAAGGAAACACGAGCACAGACCATCAGTGCTGAACAGTCCAGTTCATTAAACTGCAGTCTGAGTGGTTGTGGGGAAAAGGCTGCAAGAAGTTGTCCTTCCAGGTCAAAGTATGGACAGTTCCTTCATCCAATCAGTGATGATTCATGTTGCCCAATCAGTGACGATTCATGGCTCTGGATGGTACCTACCTTTTCCGTTTTTTTGGGTGGTTGTTAATGTAGTTTCTCTTTTGTCATTGTGTTTTCTGATTTGCCATTGTCATTTCCCTTTTGTCATTGTGTTTTCTGTTCTGCCATTGTCATTTCTCTTTTGTTAATGTTGATTCTCTTTTGATAATGTCATTTCTCTGTTGTTGTTGAGTTTTCTGATTTGCCATTGTGATTTGCAGTTCAGGGCCACCGTAGGAGGCAGCTGATAAGTACTGGCAGGCCAAGTGAAATGCAGCTTTGGTGGTCGCTGAGGCAAAAATTCAGGAGGAGCAGTGTGGTTTTCATCACGGCCGTGGAACAGTGGATGAACTCTACACTGTCAGCGGGGTCATGGAGGGTAGTGATGGAAGTGTGTAAAACATTGATGAAAACTAAACTAAAACTAAAAATCAGTGCTGTACAGTCACTCCGTCACTCCCTCTCCCCTATGCTGGGAGGGGGAGGAGTAGTGAACCCACTGACAGAGACATGCTGCCTGGATGACCTCCTCATGGCCCAGCGCTCACATCATGGAACAACCACTCCTTAATCCTGCCTCCAGTCAAGTTTGGTCTGCCCTCCTGTAACTTCACTCCTGATCTCTCTCTCTCTATGACTATGAGACTATGCTGTAAAGAAAAGAGAGAGACAGAGAGAGACTGAGATGGAAACAATGTCAGCCAAGCCATGTCAACCCAAGATGTCCAGAGATGTCCAGAGATGACCAAAGGTGTCCAGAGATGTCCACAGATGCCCAAAAGATTCACGAGTGATGACGTGAGTCCAGCAGAGATCCAGCAGACCCAGACAGACCCTGCAGCCTCTCCTCACTCCCATCCATCCAGGAACGATGAAACATTGCATGTACATCTTCAGATATTAAAGCGTTTGATGATTAAACACTAAATTAAATGGCCGAATTTAGAGCTTAATCTAGAAACTTAATAATACTGAAAAATGAAATACTAAAACTTAGATTCTGAATAGTCAATTGCTCCACAGTCTTCTCTGATGCTTCTCAGACTCAGCTGCTGAACAGTGCACCAAACCTAAACCAAATTTGATTAACTACAGCCTAACTTTTAATTTGGTTAATAGATAACTACCACTGAATCTAACTGGTCCCATCAAATTAATTAATCATTTATTCACCCATCAAACTTTCCATTATTCTATTATTTCCTGTTTTTCTATTTTATTATTTTCTGTTAGTAATCCGGTCATATAGTTGTTAAATTAATAATTTATTATTACTTATTTTCTGCAAGTAGTCTGGTCATATAGTTAAAAAACTAAAATAAACATCTCATTTATAAAGAACTTGGTTATTTGATTTGTGTGTATATATAAAGCAACTGAATCACTGTTCACTAGGTCAAGAACTCTGTAGCACCCTGAGATTAAGAGACAATTAATGTCAAATTCACACCTTTTCCCCGTTTTAGCAAAACTTGGTGGCACCCTGATAATTTCCACTATTAAAGGTAATAGTGAATTATACATGAAGCTGAGTGTCATCACTCTCCTTCTCCTTTTAAGACCATTTATAGTTTATGATCAATACCTTAAAAGTTATTGTTTAGAAATACATAATTTGATATTAATTAATGATTGACCAATCTAAAATCTGGGCCAGATTTTGACCTTAGTGTCCATTTGGTTCCAAGAAAAGGGGGAGCAGCCTTGACGAGGGGGGTCTGCTTGCCACCGTATCAAGATTTAAACTAGCTAACAGGCCTCTGCAAAAATGGGGTCTGTTGTTTTTATTGTCAAATTCAAAGATTTAAGTTGGTTAAATGAACATTCCTTCCAGGGTTCACTTGCTGGACACTCCTTGAGGTGTCAGAGTTCAAGAAAGAAAAACAAGGTCTTCAGGAAGCAAAGCAGAAAAACAGAATGATATCTTCCAAGTGTTTGCTTAAAAGATAATGAAAAGCTGTGAATCATGGATCCTTCCAGCGTGTCTGCTACAGTATTTTTCTGTTGCTGGGATAATAATTCACATATGCTGGACTATTCTTGTCATATCCAACAAAAATGCTTCTCTCACATCTAAGGTCCAGCTTAAAGGGATACGCCACCCCCAGGCCAAATTCAGTGTCTCCCCACAGTCCCGAGACCTAAATAAGTGTGTGAAAGCATTTTCCTGGCCACCCAGCCATTGTCCGAATTTATCAGAGCTGACCGCAGGTTGGTTCCGCGGCATAACTACATTCCTATGACCCCACAGAAATATTTCGGCCAAAGTGAATAAATGTGTCACTTATTCACTTGATTCACTTGATTCACCTATCCACATGAGAGCACTTAACAGTGCTTGACATCTACCATTTAGAACAAGTACAAAGATAATGTGAAAGTTTGAAAATATGCTCGTTAAAAATCAAACATGAAGTAAACATCAGATATGCTTTCCTACAATAGATGCTTAGACTAGCCTAATTATTTGCTATAACACACAGTATTCATCATGGTCAGCAAATTGCAGAGGCAAAAATGTTTTAAGCCATTTTTCAGCCAGATTGAGAGGAGGAGTTAATTGTTTTTCCATGTTCTCACCACTGACATGTCTGTCTGTCTGTCTGTCTCTCTCTCTCTCTCTCTCTCTCTCTCTCTCTCTCCTAATCACAATTATTTTTGATTGATATTGAGATCACAGTTATTCATTGACTTTGGTAATATCATGAATTTATTGACAAATTCATCGAGCATTCACAATAGCTTTTAAGCATAGTACTGCACTGCAATGCTGAGGCTTTTTACCAGACAAAAATAATAAATTGATTTATTGTTCAATTAATATATTACAAGTGTGCACTTGAGTCTACAGTGATATTGGTAGGCTATTTACATGTTGATATGCAGCAGAAATATTGCTAGGTGGATCATTTATTAAGTCTCAGCATGGAGTTTCACTTTCAGCTCTGCTGTGTTAGTAGACAATAGACTGTAGCACACAAACTGAACCAAAAGGTTAACTTACTTTAAACTTAAACAACTCGCATTTAGGCAGCAATTCTACCAGTCAGCATCTCTCTCTCTCTCTCCGTGCGTAAACCAACACTCATGTTGGGAAGCTCTCTCTCTCTATATATATGTCTCTCTCTCTCTCTTTCTCTCTACTCTCTCTAAGTCTCTCTCTCTCTATCTCTCTCTCTCTCTCTCTCTCTCTCTTTCTCTCTCCCTTGCGAACCAACATTCCAACGTAAGGGGGGTCGGTGGGGGGAGCTCGCCCCTGAATAGCCTACTTGAACAACGATCTCACCTTGTCTTTGCTCATCTTCAAAGGAGCCGCCAAGACTGGGCACTGCTGCTCCTGCTGCTGCGGCTGCACCAGTGCTACTGCTTGTTTCTGAAACTGGTTAATGTTGACAACTAACGTTAGCTGGCCCATAACTGTCTTTACACTTACTGCCTGGTTGGCAGCTAGCTAAGCTAAAGACTTCACGTGAGCATCCAAACATCAGCAGCAGCTGTCTGAAGTGGACTACCTTAACTTTAATTGGACTTTGCATAACAAGCAAACTGGGTTGACCTTTTGGAAAGAAAGTCAACAGCTGCCTCCCGTCATTCTGCCGTCTTTCTTTTTCCTTCCTCTCCTTCTTTTTTTGACACCCTGATTTGTGCTTTTTGTGCAGCATTATGTCTCGCCCTCAGGTCATTCAATCTGGGCTCAGTGATGTTACACTTGTCACCGGTCGCTGGCGGACTAAACCATTTTGCGCCTCCAAGAGGGGGCCCCAGAATGTCCAATATGTTGGCAGGACTGTGGCATAAAGTTCATTCTCTCAGTTGATGTTATCAATATATGTAATGACACCAATTAATTGGAGGGCCCAATTCATTTGAAATAAACATAAAAAAAAAAAGGGTTTTCATGGGCCCCTCTCCCTGCTCGGGCCCTGGGTAGTCAGGTCCTCTTTTCCCTCCACTACGACGCCCTAGTTCACGCTACATGACAGTCGGAGTTGTAGACTCTCTGTGCTGTTGACACTACGCGACTCTCTCCTCCCTGGTCAGAGTCTTAAGGTGTTCACACTACATGACTGGTCGATGACGGGAGTGTTCACACTACACGACTCTCCATCAGCAGCTGTGGTTGAATGCCGTACTGCTGTCCAGTTCTGGTCAAATGAGCCGCTTGTTTTCTACTGCAAATGATCACGTTTACAGTGATCACTGAAACGGCTCTGAGCCTAACAGGAGCATTTCTTTTTTCACAAAGTTCACACAAGAACATAATTTATTAAACTTGTGGGATAAAGAAAATGTCCCTGGCATTCTGTATTTCACTGTATATGAGTGACAATATTAATGAATATATGGACATATTGCCTTCCAAACACTAGAACAAAAGCCTCTTGTGCTATCTTTGAAGATGGATTTCAGCTGTTTCAGTGATCACTTGTACACACATGATCGACACACGAGTGGCTCATTTATTCAGGAATTATTAAGAGGCAGATTACAGTCAACGAGTGAGCTTTTCATTGCAAACTTAGACACAGAGAAGAACGCAGCTCCCCAGGATGTATGTTTGCTACCATGTAGTGAAAGAACAAAAAGAGAAGATGCTGCTGCCACTGCTCTGCTGCATCCGCTGCTCATTTCAACCATGTCTGCTCTCACTGGCTCGAGCTCTTTTTACATTAGCCCAACTCGACTGGATATCTGAGGTGTTCACACTTCATGACCCAGGCCCGCTGAGCAGACGACTGCCTCACCCTGATCTGTTGGAGGGGTGTCAAAAAAACGTAACTGACCTGCCGATTTTTTTTTCTTTTTACCAAGTCTTGGTGAGCTATTGTCCTTGTGTTCTCATACAAACTGTCTTGTAATATTTGAAGACTGATTCACTGAGTTGCGCTTTTGGGTTCACACCTGGCAGTGGAAGCATCATATACAAGGCTCTGTGTTGTGTGGCAGCAGTGGGAGTTTTCAATTCAGGCTGAAGCGAATTCACTAATGTGTTTACAAATTAAGTGTATCCAGGAATATTTAAAAATGCAAGCCACATTATCAGGGTTAATAGCACCTAATAGTACATATCACAGTGAGGTTTACTAACCTCTCGCCCTCCATCCAGGACTACTTGTTGTGGAACCGTCTAGGTGCCACATTGGCAAACGGGGACCGGAGTGAAGAAGCTGTGGATGCTTACACACGAGCCCTAGAGCTGCAACCAGGGTTCATCAGGTCCCGCTACAACCTGGGCATCAGCTGTATTAACCTGGGGGCACACAGGTGAGTGAGGGGTGGTGAGACAGTGGGACAAAGCTCCCACACTTGTTTGATACAGTGGAGTACAATTATTTGGGGTAGCAACCATGAGGAAAAGTCAAAATTATACCCTCTTGTGAATTTCTCTGTGATATGAATAAAGTATCTATCTATCTATCTATCTATCTCTGCCATTGAACATAGTATCTAGTAAACCCAGCAATCCACCAACAGACCTTTCAACTATGCAGCAAAATGTACACAAATATGGTTATTGATTAATCTGCTTATTATTTTCTCAATAAAACCATAGTTTCATTTAGATTTCAGATTTCTTATTTTATTCAACCAAATGGGCCAAATCTCCAGTAAATCATCACATTGAAGAGGCTGCAAACAGATGTTTGATATTTTTGTTTAAAAAATGAACAATTTACCCAACCCAAATGGTTGCTTGTTAATTAACTCATCATTACAGCTCTAACTCAGATTTGCAAAATTTGTAGTTTTGAGCACAGTCCCTTGAAATACTGTCTAACATGATGAGCAGATGAGATGAATTCTGTTTTGTCAAATGCCTGGTTGCTTATGAAAATACCTGATAACCTTTTATTGTTGCTTCCCCAGAGAGGCGGCCAGTAATTTTCTGACTGCTTTAAGCCTTCAGAGGAAAAGTCGCAGTCGCCAACAGTCCCACCAGGTGATGTCTGGAAACATCTGGGCTGCTCTGAGGTTAGCTTTATCCATGATGGACCAGCCCGAACTCTTCCAGGCTGCAAATATTGGTGACCTTGATCTTCTCATGCGGGCCTTTAACCTAGATGTTTGAGGAATGGAAGGTAGTGACAATAGCATCTCCCCATTCATTCTTATACCCAAAAACACAAAGTCCACACATAAGAATGGACTGGACTTGGTGTTATAGAGAATAGTGTGGTTTTTATGGACATCAAAATTAACAACAGTGCTTAATGCTGTCATATTTTGCCGTAGCAGCAGTTCTGAGCACAGCATCTTCCAAGAGCTTGAAGTAACTGTGATGGATTTGCACAGCAAGTTGTGATTTCCCTAAAGAGCACAAGGACGGGCAAAAATTGTACAAGCGATTCCTCAGAGAATACATCAATTAAAAACTGACTCATCCAGTGGAACAGAGCTGAGCCAGGAGAGACAGGACAGTTCTTACACAGCAACCCTCAAATGCTGTTTGCAGAGAAAGATGAGGTTTTGTGGAAGAAAATGGAGATTTAGTTAGCCAATGACTTTGAAAGACTCAAAACTGCCTCACCCTCCTAAAGGATGGATTTAGTGAGAAATATGTACCATATGATATGCTCCAAACTCTTTCTGGCTTGTTTTCATCCCCTATCAATGGAGAATAATGACACTGCATGAATAAGCATTTGGATGGATTCATGTTTAAAATGACTGATGGCATGGGATTTGAATTTTAAAAAAAAAAACATTTTTGAAGCTTCGCCCTTTTTTTTTTTGGCACTGGGACCAACACCCAAACGAAGAAAGGGGGCTCTTCTGGTTGCTGATGGGTGGGCTGGTGTGTTGATTGAACGCAAAAGTGGGGCCCTCCGTGGGCTGCGGGCAGGTCAGGCTGTCGCCTGGTGCCAGGTTCGTGGTGGCCCGATGGGGGATGTCAGCGTCAGTGTGTTCTGCATCAGTGGGGTCTGTTTTGTGTTTGTCGTTGATTGAGTCACACAGCCTATTTGGGGGATTTCCTCGAATCCCGGGCCCAAAAACATGCATGGGGATTAGGTTAATTGGCTAATTTAAACTGACCATAGGTGTGAATGTGAGTGTGAGTGGTTGTCTGTCTCTATGTCCCCTGTGATGAGGTGGCGACTTGTCCAGGGTGTACCCTGCCTTCTGCCCTAAGACAGCTGGGATAGGCTCCAGCCCCCCGCAACCCTACATGAGGATAAGAAAATGAATGGATGGATGGATGGTCGTCCAAGTTGTGGGCGGGATGATCTGTGCACCGTTGCGCATCAGGCTTTCCATTTCCTTGTTGAAGATTTTTTGTTTTCTTTTTTTTAATTACACAGTGGGCTGCTCTCCCTTAGCTCACCAGTAGGCTATAGCCTGGTTGGCTGGGGGAGAATAGCCTATTGTGTAATTAGTGGGGGAAAGTGGAGGGTCTATGACTGGGAGGTGGAGAGCCCGGCACGCCGCGGTGTGTAGATTGTCCTGCTTGGAGCATGGAAGACTGAGTCGTTCGGGTGGGATGTGTGGCTCGGGATTGGTGATAGACATATAGCAGATTTTATTGCTGTGGAGTGTGCTGGTACCGGCATTTTCCATCGGGCTGCTCTGGGTCTGGTGTCGGGTGGCAGTTCTGTCTGCGGTTTACGCAAGGATTTTGGTTTTGTGTTCGGTCAGTGCACTGGTCTGCTTGTCGGTGGCTGGAGGTTTTTTTGTTTGGGAATATTTTTATCTTGGTCCCCCCCCCTTTCCTTTTTTTAGGTCTTGGCTTACACATCTTTCGCATGTCTGAAAGTTAATCTGTGGGGTGAACATTATGCTTTGCTGTGCAACAGAGTAAATGATAAATGCACCTTGGTGTATAACAGAAATGTTCACAGTCTGGGTGTGCTATAGCAAGAAGGTTTTTATTTTCAGATGCTATGCAAAATGTGATATTGTCTGAAGTGTCAGTTTGTTGTGGTCTTTCTCAGTGGATTAAAAGGGAGTGGTGATTGTGTTTTTTTTTGACAGAATGCTATCGGGGGGGACCAGAGACCAACATGAGAGCCATTCATCTGCTAAACTGAACAGCTTTAATGTCAGGGTCTGTGTGAGAAGAAGTGTTTCATTTGGAAGCTAGGGGGAGAACAAAAGAATGTTATATTTCAAGAGATAGATGTGGTCAAAACACAAAGAGCATCAATCTTAAGGTTAGCCTTTATGGTTTATAACCAACTAGCAAGCATAAACAATGTGTTATCCAATAATAAATACTGGATACAAACAATAAATAATGTGTTATCCTCTCGTACATTCAACATAATAAGTACAATGGTATTTCAGGCTGAAACAGATCTGTACTGTAGTCTGCAGATACTTAAAAGAAATATTGGCAGACAGTCTCTGTGGCCAACCATGTTTAATGGATCAAGGAGGCAGAGGAGCCCAGTGACACACAGCACATACAGTATGTGCATGTCTCTAACAATTTGAGCAGGACAGACTGTACAATGACAAAGGCAATGAGGCCAAAGCCATAGTGAATGCACACATTTAGATTTAGATATTAATATTATGACAATTGGCAGTATTTTTTGCTGCCATAATCTAGATGAATCTGAACACTCCATCAGTGATATACTGTTGAACATTTCATTGACATTCAGTTACTTATTTTTCAGCTAGCAGCAGGGCTTTATAGATGGAGATGTCATCCTATTATGTCTTCGTTCAGACTGAAATAGCTCAGGAAGTATTTGATGGATAGCCACAAAATTTGGCCCAGCCATCGATGTTGACCTGGGAATGAAGCCTGCCGACTCTGGTGATCCCTGATTTTTGCTGTAGCGCCACCATTCATAAGTTATTAACTGAAACATAGTACAGACATCCCTGTCCACATCATGACGATTTTTTTTATTTTTGGTGATGTACTGCCTTTTTTTTTTGTCTAGCATCACATCAAGTCAAAATTTAAATATGTCCAATACTTTGGTTTATGACCACATAATTCACTAATACTAATGACAATGGGATCAGCCTCAGCTGCATACTGCCACCTACTGTGCTTACGATTTATTTAAATGTCATTTAAAAAAAATAATAACTATTATTATTATGTAGTCGTGTGTTTTTGATAAAGAGTGCCCTGGAGCTTTCACTAATTTTTCCATTCATCCCTAAATTCCTTCCAAACTCCATGTCCAGTCTGTCCCAGTTCATACATCACATAAAGCTTTCATTTCCAATTCAAATGAATTGCATTTCACAACAATAAGAAGCTGTACACTCTCTGGCACATTACACATTAGGCAAGTTGTTTTTAAGCTGTCCAAGGTTTAGTCTGGCAGTGATTACTTCTTCTCTGGCGAACTTCCCTTTTTAAAACATTTCAGTTAGTTGAGTTCTGCAGGTATTAATAGTATCTCATTTTTATGTCAGTGTCCCACCTCTTCTGCCACAAATTCTCCACTGCCTTTCTCATTATTGCTTATGCCTCATCTTTTCCATAGGGGATTTTCATAATTTCCTCATCAACACTGTCTGCTTTACCATTACCTTCCCCACATGGGCAGGAACCCAATATAATTGCACATTAATTCCAGTTATTTGTAATCTGCACTATGTCATCTGTTTGTACACATTCAGTTTCCGGCTCTTTAGACCCATCAATAAAAATGTGAATACAATTGTAATAATTCTTCTTAAATTATTTTAAGAGGAACAAAATACTTTATATGATGTTATCCACATTCATTTTTCGCCTCTCTACAAGTTACAGGCTTATACTGGGAACTGGGAGTATTCAAGGAGAAACCCCAAACTACAGTTGGTCTAAAAAACAGAATTACAAACATATTTTTCTGCTGTGGCCTTGATATACCAGCCAAATCCTTTTCTTTAGTGCTGCTCTAAATACTCCTAGGGTTACCACTGTATATCTGTTTCAGCCAAGTGTCTGCTTCTGCTGACATGCACCCTGGTCTTGTACTGTGCATTTGCTAACACAGGATCAGCACGCTGAACACTGTACACATTTCATTTATATTAGATCAGAGTCACAGCACATCAAGACAAATTTCAAAACACTTTTCTTTCCATAGCCCAAAATACTCTATAAAAGTTCCCTGAGCGATTATTGACAGATATGGGAGTTGTTCTTCAGGCTTTGATTTTTAAATATTTGCTCTTAATCTGTCCCTGGTCCTCCCAGCTGTGTTTTCTGTCAACACTGAGCTGTAGTCTCAAACATGATGTCTGGCCAGTTGTGATTTCTAAATAAATTCTAGCTTTCTTACAAGGATGTACTGAAAGCCTATAATTTTTTTGCATTGCAAGATATGTAGCTGTATTAAAGATGAGAAACTAAAGCTAAATATTTTTTAAAGAAACTTTAAATGGCTGGCTTAAAATCTAAACATATGCTGTATAAGCTACCTACTATACCTTCTCAGGTGAACTGAACTAGCTTAATGCATGTTCCTGATAAACAGGTAGAGGTTGATTGCATGCTTTATCCTCTACATTTATTTTTTGAATGCTATTTTCATTTCTATGCATGAAATATATGGAAGCGCTTTCTTTCACCCCCACAAAAGTAGAAAAATTAAATATATCATAAGATTTCCTTGCAATATTTCTATAATGCACTTTTAAAATATGCAACCTTGACAAAAAGTGATGTACTGTATATATATTAACTATCTGTTCACACAAGATACATTTTCTGTGAGGTGCAACACACTTTAATCTATTAATTCTAATAATTGAGCTTGAGTACTTGTACAAACGGGCTAATCGTAGTTATACTCAGTATAGAAATTGTGTAAATGGCTTCGATAAATCATGAATGTACTAGTACAATTTTCAATAGAGCCAGCCAATAGAGCTATCTATCTGTTAGCAACTTCTTTTTGGTGTTGACACATCATGTCTAGAAATTGTCATACTCACATTAATAAAGCTACTATAGAAATTAATAAAAAGTTATTTAATAAAAATGATATAATCATAATCATGTTATAATCATTACAGCATCATGAGTTGTGGCAACACTTGTAAACAGAATGTTCAGTGCTAAGTGTACACAGCTTTGCTAACCATGACTTAGGAGAAATTATATGAAACAGATGAAATGATCAGTAAAGTTGATCCGTAATCATGTTGTTCATGATCATGTATGTTCATGTTCTTCTTCTTCTGTAGAGTTCACAACATTTAATTTAACACCATTTTAAAACACATTCACAATTATACCAGCAAAAGTATGCTTGAAAACCAGTGGAGCACCTTATTATATCACATTTTTGTAGTACTTCTAATGATAATATAAGCAATTATAACATATAACTGTAGCAGACAGAAGGAAATATTTTAGACTTTTGTAAATAAAAGACTTTTTAATAACTTATATTTCTGAGGAACTGAGTTTAATTCTTTTGAAGACTTTTCAAGACCTGCAGATATTCTGTATTTGTTCTGTATTAGCAGTATCATTGGTTGAGGTTCATAAAGGTCTGTTGTATGTATTTCTTGATTCTATCTTGCACAAAGGCAGTATGTTGTGGTTTATTTATTGATGCATTATGTGTTGAACACAATTATATTTTGGTGAATGAATTTAGAAATTATATACTTTATAAACAGTATGAATTACTAACTGAAACACCTACTGCAATGCATATAATTACAAGAAAAGTATTAGCACTTTTGAAATGTGTAACAGGAAAGTAATCTTTTAAAAATAAACTGTTCTTATATATTCTCTGTTGTTGTGTTTATATTTTTCTGAAATGAAACACATCTACAGATTCTTGTACATTGTTAAAGAGGCCAAGTCTCGAGAAAGATGTAGTTTATTAAATTATCCAAACATTGTAAGTAAACAGTGCCAGTGAGTATACAGTCATGACTCTATTCACATACACCCAAACCACATTTGGATAAAAGCACACATTACAAAAGTCTTCTAAAAATAATCCCTTCAGGAAATCTATTTAATGACAACTACAGAATTGGCACAAACTTGGTTGCAAAACGTCAACAGAGAACGATAGGTGGAGAACCGTTTTTTGACAATTAGTTCAATGAAAAAATAGAACACAACGCACAAACGTACACTTGTACAATCCAAATGAAATGACTAAATGTCTAGTGCACATGCTGACAATGAATACACCTTTTTGTGACAAATTGAACCGTCACAATGTAGAGAAACAGAATGAAAGGGACTGAGCTGGAGGAAAAGCTGGCACAAAAACACATAAAACACAAAGACGATAACATAATCAGGAGGATGGAGGAGAATAAAAGGTGCAGTGAAGTAAAATGAATTGCACAGGACATATGAAGACATTTATGACTAAACATAAATAAGAAAGGAGACAAGTTCACCCATCCACTGGTGATAAAGAGCAAAACACTGATTATAGACCATGTTTTGACGGGATACATTTGGTTTCTGATTAAAAAAAAGAACACTTTTTATAAAGAATGGCAGACTTGCATAGAGACACCTTTTAGAATCCCCCGCTGCATAGACAAAGAACAATGGATCAAGTAGTATCTGATAAAGACAATTAAACTGTTGGCATTAATGCATTAATCACAATTAGATTACAAAGTATAAAGCGTTACTTTGTTATTTAAGCAGATTAATCATGTGCTGCTCTTTTGAATCTACAACCCAAACACGTCACAGCTTCCTGCTTCATACTGCTGTCATGGAGAAGAACGACAGCAATACCCTTCTAATTTGTTTTGTTTTATTTAAAAAAAAAAAAAAAAAAACAACTCCCAGATGGCTGAAGACATCAAATGTAATATACAACCTGTGAATACAGAAATATCACAGAATTTCATCCACAGAGCTGTGGATGAAATGAAATGGAAGAAGTTAACTACAGCGCTTGCCAAATGGGTGGCAGCTGACTGCAGACCAGTCAACATAATGGAATACGAGGGTCTAAGAAGAGAAGAGTACAGAATATATGGATAATCCGACATGAGGTAAATTATGGTGACTAAATAAAAATGGGACAGTTCTCCGTTCACTGTGGTTAGAGTACAGAGGCTAAAAAGGATGTTTTGGTTGCAGCAAGCACCATGTTGTACATTCAGTACTGCCGTCTGTTAGTACACAACATATAGGTGAGATCACCCAATGGCTTGTATCATATAGTAGATTCATGAGCAGATTTGCTTGTGGTTTCATATATTGCTTTAGTTCAGATAATAAATGACTTGTAAAAAGTGGCAACGGGTGAAAGAAAACATTCACCTTTACTTCTGGGTCACAATCTGAATCTGCCAGAGTGATAAAGGAATTAAACAGGTGCTGTTGAATGTTCAAGTTTTGCTAAATATGAAATATCTGGACACTCTCTGGACAGCAAACAATCGTACATTCCACACGAGGGCTTGCTTGTAAGCTAACGTTCTTTGCTTTTGTCATTTGTCATCAGTTGTTGCATATGCAATACTGTCATCTTTTCACTGACCATATACTAGTTGAAATTTAAGATATCACAGTCAATTCCTCACGTGATGAAGAAAAAATGTACTTTCAGAAATTGCTCTATTTTGAGCTCTCGGAAAGTTTCTGTTGGGACACAACAGCTCTAGGTAGAACTGGAGCAGGTCTGAGCCATTATTCATCCATTAATCCTGTATTTTTAACTTAAGTCCAGTTAACACCTGTTCATAGCCTTCTTGGTGTTCTCTAGTCAGCAGCATTCCTTTCTTGTTTGTTGTCAGTTTCAGAGCATTTCAGGGCTGGCAGTGAAGCTGTTTCAATATACATTTTATATACATACACATACACACACACACACACACACATACACACACGTGTAAATATATATGTATATATATATATATACATATATATTTACACGTATACGGTAGCTGAAGGCCTAGAGGATGAATAATGAAATTTGATATGAGAAATTATTTTGTGTACAATGGTGGCTCCTTTGTCCCAGTTTACAGTCTTTGGGGCCCGCTTCCTGATTTCAACTGCCTCTTTGATCCACCAGTGTAACTTGTTGCTTTCCGTTCTGATGACCTTGGCTGCATCCCAATCATAAGGTGGTTCTCTCTCTTGCAGTGGTCTGAAACGGCTGATTTCAGATTTTCCTGCGTTGCTTTCTTTCTGATGAAGGCTAGGTAAGGTAGCCGAAACTTGTCAGGTACAAACATGTTTACCTTTCTGGCCTTTATAGATGAACCATGTTTTTAACTGAAATACTCATTTTAAGCATAACATAACACAAATGTACAAGAAGCACATTGATTTCCCTTTCTGACCAGGATTCCTGGTTGCTCCTGAATGACATCATGGTAAGGCAAGCAGCTGGTCTGAGAGGTTATTTCCATCGTTTCCACTGTGGCTGTCATTAAAGTTGTCTGCCAGTCTTCAGGGTGAAAGACTGCGGTTCTTTAAAAGGTTGGTGGTGGTGGTGGAGGGGTGGGGAAGGAGGTGCGGTAACTTCATTTTAACTGCTAGAAAGTCGATGGTAAAAGTAGATGTAGCCCAAGTCTTTTGGAGGTCTTTCTGACAAACATACCTTGTGGTCGTTATAGATCACCCACCTATAGAAAGAAAGAATGTGTGGGAAAACACAACTTTTTTTAGTGCAATTTGTCATTTACAAAACTGACTAAGGATCATAGACATGGGCCAATTTATTTCTATTCAGCCTAAGAAAAACAGACTGTCCCTGTAATTTTAAATAATTAACATACAAATTTCAGACGGCAAATACATAATATAACAAGGCCATTTTTTTTTCTTCAGAATTGTGACTGACCAGGAACTCCCCCATTGGTGATCGAATGAATATAAACAAGACATACTATGTGCAGCTCACCTTCCTTCCTTTTTGATGTGACAAACATAATGCCCAGACATGGTGGACGCTCCCATGTGACTGATGAAAGCAAAGAGCTCATAACCTGAAAAAGGAGAACATCTGGTCTCATAAACAATATTTGTTCAGATAACTCTTAAACATTCTATTACACAATCTGTTTACACAACAGCCTCAGTGGAAGGACACGAAAACACCAGACAAGATCAAGTACAACATTAAAATATATTAAAAAAAAACATGCAGCTATATCTGTAATTAAATATTAATTGTGTTGAGAATTGTGTTTTTGTGCCTACAGTTGGTATGAAAGAACAGGTCAGAGCCCAGCACCATCACAGTACATCAGTGTGTATCAGTGTCAGATGTTAATTGGAGCTTTGAAAGTACACAACATTCAGGTGAAACTAAAAATCAGATTTTGATGCATATCTTAATCATGTAAAATAATATGTAAAACACTTCTGGATCTCTTGCCCTGGTTACCCTTACTCTCCACCTTTCACTGCTTCATTAATTCTACATCAACAAAGGTTGTTAATAGTTAACCTCTCATTATTTGATGTACTTTCTGAAAAAGATCAATAACACATAAATTCAAAAATGACAGCTGTAATCAGTGAAATTGGTCACGCAGAGTCACTCACGCCCTGGACCATCTTTGACCCTTGGACCTGATGCATCTCTGACTGGGGACAGCATAGAGTCGCTGTGTGAGTTAGCAGTGGAGAGAGCATTGTCGTTGGGCTCTGTGTCAGCAATGTCTGAAAAGGCATCACTCTCCTCGTCCTCCGGGTGGGTGAATATCCAGTCGAGAGCTCGTTCCAGGTTATTGTTCTGAAAGAATATTTCAAGTTTACTAAGTAACTGTAAATTGTAATTTAAAACTAAAATGACTGTAATATATCAAAAATTAAGATTTGCTGCTTTCAGACATGTCTTTTTCAGTAAATAGTTTTTAAGTTAAGAAATCCTTTACATTGTTTTGAACATGTACTATGGGAGGACATGACCCTTTTCTGGGAAAATCCTGTGTTGTACAGAAACTGATGCATAATATGATTGAAACAGCACTTTCTTTAATAAATACTAGTTGTAGCAGAAGGGCAGCACGGTGGTGTAGTGGTTAGCACTGTCGCCTCACAGCAATAGGTACCGGATTCGATTCCCAGCTCGGGCCCCTTCTGTGTGGAGTTTGCATGTTCCGCGTGGGTTCTCTCTGGGTACTCCGGCTTCCTCCCACCATCCAAGAACATGCATGGGGATTTGGTTACTTGGCTAATTTAAATTGTCCATAGGTGTGAATGTGTTGTCTGTCTCTATGTGCCCTGTGATGTACCTTTTCCGCTGGAAAGCAGGGTACACTGGAGCCTATCCCAGCTTTCTTTGGGCGGAAGGCAGGGTATACCCTGGACAGCCAATTAACCTAATCCCCATGCATGTTTTTATGTTTTTGGATGGTGGGAGGAAGCTGGACTACCTGGAGAGAACCCACGCAGACACGGGGAGAACATGCAAACTCCACACAGAAAGGCCTTTTAGGCCCTATTAGGGACGGCGACAAGTCTGCATACACATAAAATGTGAGAATCGGAGGTTATTTCAAAACAGTGCAGATGGCGAATTTGCTGCAGCTGCATTCTCTTTGATTCACTTACCCAAAAGAAAAATCAATACATTTGTTTTTGTTAAGTTTCCTGTTCTCCCTCGGTGATCATGTTCACCAGAGAGGAGCTTTTAAACATTGGCTCATCAGTTGGACTCTCAATTTCTCCCATTTTCTTTGAGCCACAATGTTTTTCTGAACTTTTAGTTGGAGGAGCAGCAGCTCCCTACGAAATTAGTCAGAGACGCTGCCAGGGGAAATGTGCCAGAGTACTGGTCTGACTGAGACAGCAGGGATTACACACTGCGCTCTAATCAATTCACCTGGCAAACAAAATGCTCCTAAACAGGAAAAACGCAGACTTTAACAGATCTGCTGCTCTGTGCTTCACTAAAACCTGGCTCGGTGAACACATCCTGGACAGCCACTACCAGGCTACCACCTCATACGCATGGACCTATCCGGAAAAACGAGAGGCGGTGGAATCTGTTTCTACATTAACAAAGGTTGGTGTACTGATGTCACGGTGTTAAGGAAATATTGCAGCCCTCACCTAGAGACAGTTTTTATCAAGTGCAAACCTTTTTATTCACCGCGGGAGTTCTCCTCATTTATTCTGGTGGGAGTCAACATCCACCCTTAGACCATTGTCAACGAGGTTCTGCAGCACCTGGCTGACCAGATCTATCGATCAACGTGGAGCAACAACATTCAGACTCCCTGCTCATAGTGTTAGGGAATTTTCAGACTGGAGCGGTTTGTGAGCGGAACGGAATCCACAGTGATTGTGCACTCCTCTCAGAGCTTTCACAGCAGAGTGCATAGCTGTGCTGTAGTTTAATTGCCATGAATCGGAAGATTGGTGTCACATTTAACGTAATACATTATGGTTATTCAGCTACACAAAGCATAAACAACTCGGCCAACTCCGGAGGAAGATGAAGCGCCGCTTCCTCTTCTGCGTGGCTGCTGCTCATTTACTATTTTCGGCTGCATATTTCACTACTTGCCGCTTGTAATCTGCAGAATATGACCTTTTGGGGCATGTGTGTTCAGTCTTTCTCTGTTGTCTTTAAGTTAATGTTTAAATAAATTTTCAATGGTACAGGAGCAGCAGATACCAGTAGTTGTCTCAAGCTTAAAGTGTCCTCTCGCGGCTGTAGGTAATGTTTACTCCTTGGTCATGTCGGTCAGTGTGAAATAACATTTAAGATCACGTTAAATTATATATTTTAATATATAGAATTCACACCTAAGTATAGGTATAGCTGCAAGACTTATAGTCCGGAAAATACAGTAAGTGTCCCACCAGGGACATCAACATCCTGGACCATTGCTATACAACAATAGAAAACTATTTGTGCTCTGTTCCCCGGGCAGCATTAGGACTCTCTGACCATCTCATCCGACCTACAGGCAGAAACTAAAATCTGCTAAGCCTGTTGCGAAGACAGGACGTTTACATGCACATCTAAGCCAAGCTGTTAGCAATAACCAAGCTAAATATTTCACTGGAGTTTCCGAGAAATCCAAGTGTACATGCACGGCAAGACAATCGAATTATTGAGTGAGGTACGTTCGACTCCGAGACACTAGGTAGCACTACACGCCCTTCCGCGTTAGCATTCTTCCGGTTGGTGTCATGGATAAAGAACAAGACCGCGTCCATGGTCTCGTCACTTCTGGAAGGGGGAGTTCCTAGGCCAGTCAATAGTCCGGCTAACCGTGGTTTGCACATAAATGCCGGAAAAGCTTGAGTTAAAATCACATTATCTGGAACGTATAGTCCAATTATAAAAACTCCAGTTTGGTTAGCCTACAGTCCGACTAAGGTGTATGGCTTTTAAAACTTCAATATTAACCGGGCTAAGGCAATAAGTTGGATTTCTCCAAGTGCATGTAAAGGTACTGTGTGAAGAGATGGATCACTGAAGCAAAGCAGGAGCTACAGGCCTGCTTTGCCTGCACTGATTGGAGTGTCTTTGATCTGCTGCCACTGATATGGACAATTACAACGACACTGTGACATCATACATCAGTTTCTGTGAGGAGGTATGTGTTCCAACTAAAACCTCCCTCACCTACAATAACAACAAACCATGGCTCTCATCAAAGCTCAGCAAGCTGCAGCAGGCCAAAGAAGAGGCCTAAAGGTGTGGGGACAAGATCCTGTACAACAGACCAAGAACACATTGACCAAGAAGATCAGAGTAGCTTTTACAGCTTTCACACTGAAATTAGCAGGTCGACGCGGGATTTTCTAACCTGGGTCGACGCCTCGGCTCGGCATTAGGGAGCTGTATGCCTGTTTTTTCCTCCTTCCCATATATTGTTGTGTTGACAACGTCATCATTACATATGTAAATGCACCGGAACACTGCGAGGTAAACAATGGAAAGCACAGACATTAGCGAGTCGCAGACGTTGTTGTTTCGTGCGTTGCAATTTTGTCCCTTTTGCAAAGTGTACAAACCGAGTGCAGCGCTAATATTAACACTAGTACTAATGCATACTGCCATGATCAATAAAAAAGGTGTGCCAGATCACTATACAAGCTGTATATGAACACAGTCACGTAGTTCACACCGGGATTCCACATTTGATTTGTTTAATTAAATAAAATCTCTGTCCTTCAGAGATACGATACGATGCAATCTGTTCTCAAACAGAGTCGCTGCTCGAAGCAATTAATAACAGTATATGGCGTTATATTTAAGTCACATTCCTGAGCAAACAAAGACAGATTTTGAGCGTGCAAATTTGAGCACAGATATATATTTTGTGCTTGGTAAATTTATTTTTGCATGTGCCACAATCACTACTGAGTCTCAGTGTTTCTCCTGCTCGTGCACCTGACCGTTAAACTCCTAAAGTTTGCATGCCACGAAACTGTCATCGGCCTCATCAGGAACAAAGAGACAAAGAGAGTGCTATAAACTGGAGTATCCAAGTATGTGAAAACATGCCTGGCCAATAAAGCTGATACTGATTCTGAGTCTGATAAAATGGATCGTTGTGTCTTTGAGGCAGATCCTGTTTCTAAAAGCTGCATTAGTGTCCACATGTTGCGGGGACTATTTGTTGACATCAAGTAGAACAGGCATCTTTAATCACTCTGACATGTAAGACCTATTTAATTTGCAGTTTGGAAAGCAAATAAGTGGGCCAGCCAAGCACATTTAGAAGTGACAGAGCTTTCATCATCTCACCATCTTTGCCCTCTTTTCAACAACATCTCATTTAATGCCAAAACCCAGCTTTGACATGAACTTTTGTTTCCACTAACCAGTCAGTCTTGCCTTACCTGTGATGTCAGGTGGTGAGTGCTGTAATGTTATTTTTTATTTAGTAAACTGTGTGGTTGGTTCTTTGTCCTCATATTTTCTTTTTTTCACTCTTCTGTATAACCGTTTGTCTCTGTGAGTCACAGACTAAGGAATGAGCACCTACAGAAGTCTGGTTCTCTGGAATTGTGTCCTTTGTCACCTCAGTCATGGTGACCATCTCTGCAAACAAACTAATGATGCTTCCTTTTCTGGTCATTCAAAAGAGATAATTGTAACCACAATACAGCATCAGATGATTTTAGTCACAGGAGAAGATGTACTAGACCCAAGATGCTTGCAGCAGCAAATGTAAAAACTCATAAGCTTAGATTGCTGAACAATAAAAAAACCTACTCTTTGTAACAAATGTCGGGGATTAAGACTCCTTTGAATTAGCTGGCAGAAACAAATGTTTAGAGGTATAATATGAAAAAAGAAGAAAAAGATGTCTTGCTGTCAGCTAATGGGTAAGTTATTCATTATTATTATTACACAAATCATAAAAATGAAGAGAGTGGGCAACAGACTGACGGCTGTGGCTCAGTGGTAGAGCAGGTCGACCACCAATTGGAAGCTCGGTGGTTTGATTACTGCCTCCAGTAGTCATGTGCCGTGGTGTCCTTGCGCAACATACCTAATCCCAAATTGCTCCCAATGCTGTACATTCATGTGAAAACAAACTTGATGGTTGTCTCACACCATCAGTATGAATGTGTGTGTGAATGGGTAAATGTAACGTAGTGTTTTGAGTGGTCGGATGACAAGAAAGGCGCTATATAAGTTCAGCTCATTTACATTACTGACCGTGGCTTTGAGTGCCTGGATGCTGTGAGTACGGGGGAAGCCCATTGAAGTGAGGATGGCGATGCTCTCCTCAGGCGGTGAGTTGCCCAGAGGGGTATTGCTCATTGGGCTGTCACTGGTGGATGGACCAAGATCAATCATGGAGGGCAGAGTGAGGGGCTCTGCAAAGTCTGACAAAAGTGAGAGAGTAATAATGAGATGATGTAGGTAGGTAATTTTAACTCAATATATTAATAGATTTGTGTTGTTAAAGTTATCACATAGATAAGTACTTGCTGTTTTGCTGCGACAATTAGTTACTTTTTGAACACTGAGAGTACAGAAGTGCAGCTTGATGAAAAAAAGAGACTTCAATGCTTTGTCCACTTTCAACTGATTCAAATGAAAGCAAAGTCATCTTCAGCCCTGGAGCAAGAACACTCCAGCTGTATTACACGACTGGTCATAAACAGAGCTTTCACTACCAGTCTCATAATAAATGAAAGTGCATACCACTCCCCTGCTGAGAAGCTCGATAGGAGACAAAGTCAGACTCAACAATTTTTTTTTCCAGTAATGATCTCACAAGCACTCAGCAATTAACATGCAAATCTGCCCAGAACAAAACAATCTTCATTTGACCTGAGTGGCTTTCCGACCTAGTCAAGCTCAGCCATGGAAACCCATTCCATGAAGCTCTCTGCACACTGTTCTTGAGCTAATCTGAAGGCCACATGAAGTTTGGAGGTCTGCAGTGATTGACTCTGCAGAAAGTTGGCAACCTCTTCGCACTATGCGAATCTGGATCTGTTGCACAGGTGGCATGCTATCACAGTTCCACGCTGGAATTCACTGAGCCCCTGAGAGCAACCCATTCTTTCACAAATGTTTGTAAAAGCAGTCTGCATGCTTAGGTGCTTGATTTTATACACCTGTGGCCATGGAAGTGATTGGAACACCTGATTCTGACTATTTGGATGGGTGAGTGAATACTTTTGACAATATAGTGTATTTGGATTTGATGAAATCCACTTAACAGTGAGTGAATGGGGCACATGGATAAATGGCAGTATTTTATCCCAGAAAAGGTCCTATTTAAAAAAAAAAAAAAAAAAAAAATCAGAATTTCTCCTTTAAGTCTGTATACTCAACTCACTGAAATTGTGCAGCAGCTGTTCTGATTATTTATCACCAGAATTTTTAGATAACGGTTACTTCTTTAACACTCACTGAACTTCCCACGCCCTGTTTCTTGGTATCGCAATTTTGTCTTGCCTGTTTTTGTGCATAAGACCCATATCACAAATTTGAACATTAGTTTTAAAGGAACCGTATGTAGGATTGTGGCCAAAACTTGTACTGCAATGCTTTCAAATTACTGTAGAGTGGTGTCTCCCCCCCTCCCCCTTAACTACAGGTTGCCAGCTAGGCTGCAGATCCAATAGGAACAGAAAGTGTTACAGTGACTGAAAAGCAGCCACCTTGGGCATCACCATGGATAGACAGATAAATAGATAGATAACTTTATTTATCCCCAAAGGGAAATTAAGTTGTCACAGTAGTCCGGTGCAAATACAATAAGAAATGCAATAACACAAAATACTTAAGTCGAGAAAATGAATAATAATACAAATACAAAGTGGGACAAGGGCGTATTGAAAAACACAAGTTAAATAAGTAAATAAAGTGCAGTAGCAAGGTGATAGTATAATACTGATGGTATGATGGTAATGTTACTGACAGTATATAGTAGTAGTAATAATAATAATAATAATAATAATATAATTAACAGTTAGTGATAATAATAATAGTATAACAGTATATAACTAGAAAACAGCAAGAGGTTATGTAGGGCCCTCGCGGTATGTCGCGGTCGGGCATTAGATGTGCGGTGTGAGCAGGGGGCAATAAACGTCAAGCGATTCGGACAATACACAATGGAGTTACGGCCATTCGATGGTTCAATGTGGAAATCACGCCAAATCTGTACGCCAGATGATCTGTACCAAATTTCAAGTCGATCGGACGAAATCCCTAGGACGAGTTTGTTTTCATCAGAAAATCAAAAATTCAAAATGGCCGACTTCCTGTTGGAATTTCAGCTTCCTGCCAAGAGACAATTTTGTTCCTCTCGGTATGCGTAACATCTCTACCGATTTTCGTTCAAGTACAACAAAGTCATCGACATTCCCTATGGGAATTTTTCAACAATTTAGGGGGCGCTATGGAGCCATTTTGCCCCGCCTCTCGGCGTGGCCTGCATCAAATGTTATAGGTCGCCACCCGCAACCTGTGTATCAAGTTTCATGATGATACGAGTTTATCAAAGCCATCAAAAGTCCAAAGGTATTTGGAGGCACCGAAATGATGAGTGGAAACAAAATGGCCGACTTCCTGTTTGGAATAGAGAATTGGTGCAAGAGACTTTTTTGTGCGTCTGGTCAACTTGCACATGTGTACCAATTTTCATCCTACAACTCCATAAAAACCCCTATGGGGAGGGGTTTTTGAAGATTTCAAGGGGGCGCTAGGGAGCCATTTTGCCACACCCACAGGCGTGGCCCCCATCAGATGTTAGAGGTCACCACCCATGACCTGTGTGTCAAATTTCATGATCATACGAGTTTATTAAAGCCGTCGAAAAGCCAAACGTATTTTCTTAGCGAAAAATCGAAAGACGCAGCGCCGCCACACGAACACCGTTACTCGTAGCCCCACAGTGTTCGTTATGTAGCTTCACCAACTTGTTCTGGATGTTTTAGAAGTGGAATGAAGTTGACGGAGTCAACTATGTTGTGTCAGTACATGTACCAAATTTCAAGTCGATCGGACAAAATCCCTAGGACGAGTTCGTTTTCATCAGAAAATCAAAAATTCAAAATGGCCGACTTCCTGTTGGAAATTCAGCTTCCTGCCAGGAGACAATTTTGTTTGTCTGGGTATGCTTAATGTGTACTGATTTTTGTTGAGGTACGCCAAAGTTGGCGACTTTCCCTATGGGGATTTGTCAACTTTGTAGGGGGCGCCATTCAGCCATTTTGCATGCAACATTCAGCCAGTTGCGTGTGCGAACACCCCAAAATATCGAATTTCGGGGCGGGCCGCAGGAATGTGCAAATTTATACAACTTTTTAACGTTGGGAAAGGGGTGAAATTGGGGAAAACAGATGTACAGGAATAATAATAATAAGAAGAAGAAGAAGAAGAAACATTACAGTTTCAATAGGTCCCTTGCGGACCTGTTTCACAGTCCGCTCGGGCCCTAATAAACATTACAGTTTCAATAGGTATCCTTGTGGACCTGTTTCACAGTCCGCTCGGGCCCTAATAAATAATAATAAAAAACACTACAGTTTCAATAGGTCCCTTGCGGACCTGTTTCACAGTTCGCTCGGGCCCAAATAACAACAGTATATAGTACTCATGGTAGCAGCAACAGTGTATAATAATAATAAGTAATAATACTAATATATACACATAAAAATGTGTAATATATTTAGTCTTACACACAGGACAAGGCATGATGTATGAAATAAGATGTGCATAACAATACAAATATTGTATGACTATGATATATATTATCAATATGATAGTATTCACACATATCACTTAATAAAAAACACTGAGTATATGCTGCAGTGATTGTACAGTGCAAAAGGTTAGATTAGTCCAATTGTTTGATTGTGGCTCTGGCCAAGGTAGCTGTGTTGTAGAGTCTTATTGCAGTGGGTAGAAACAATCTCCTGTATCGCTCCTTAGAGCAGCGGGGTTGAATGAGTCTGTTACTAAAGCTGCTCTTTAGCTTGTCCAGTGTTTTGTGGAGGGGGTGAGAGAGATTGTCCCTGATTGTCAGCAGTTTTGCCAGCATCCTCTCCTCCACCACCTCCTCCAGGGTGACAAGTTTCGAGCCTACAACAGACTCTGCCTTTCTGATGAGTTTGTTTAATCTGTTGGCGTCCTTTGCCTTGATGCCCGCACCCCAAGACACCGCAGCAAAAAAGATGGTGCTTGCCACAACTGACTGGTAAAACATCTGCAGCATCTTATTGCAGACGTAAAAGGACCTGAGCCTCCTTAAGAAGTAAAGCCGGCTCTGGCCCTTCTTGTAGATGGCCTCTGTATTGGTAGACCAATCCAGCTTATTGTTTTGTGTGACACCCAGGTATTTGTAAGAATCCACTAAATCCATCTGTCCCACTGATGCTGACAGGAAAGGGCAGGGGCTTGTTCCTCCTGAAGTCCACCACCATCTCCTTCATCTTCGCCACGTTCAGTTGCAGGTGGTTCTTGCCACACCACTTAACAAAGCGGTCCACCAGGTCCCTGTACTCAGCCTCATGTGCCTAATCAGACGATCAGACACACAGTTCTGTAGTCTCACAAACTGCGGTCTGCCCGTCAAATAGTCATCAACCCAAGTGATGAGGGGAGCACTCACCCGCATATCCTGCAGTTTGGCCTTCAGCAGTCCGGGCTGGATAGTGTTAAAAGCGCTAGAGAAGTCGAAGAACATGATGTGGACTAAGGTGTTAGGTCTGTCCAAGGAGGAGTAGGCCTTCTGCAGCAGGTAGATAATTGCATCATCTACCTCAACATGGGGCTGATGTGCAAACTGCAGAGGGTCTTGCAATGGGCACACCAGCGGCCTGAGGTGTGCCAGGACCAGTCTCTCCATGACCTTTATGATGTGAGAGGTCAGTGCCACTGGCCTTTAGTCCTCCAGTGCAGCAGGACGTCCTTTTTTAGGCACTGGAACCAGGCAGGATGTTTTCCAGAGCAGTGGCACTCTCTGAAGGCGTAGGCTCAGGTTGAAGAGGTGCTGGAGAACTTCACAGAGCTGGCTGGAACATGCCTTCAACACACGAGGGCTGATGCGGTCCGGACCAGCAGCTTTCCTCTGTTTGAGCTTCTCCAGTTCTCTCCTCACCTGGCTGGATGTAATATGGAGTCCAGACTGGGGATTGTGGGACAAGGCAGGTTCTGGGGTTCAAGTTAGCACTGGGTTGGGGGGTGGAGGTGGCGACGGTGGTGGGAAGAGGTGTCTGCTGCCGGAGGTGGTGGGGAACTGTGGGGGCTATGAGGATGTCCTGGGAGCAGGAGGTGTAAAAAAGTCCATGGTGGGTGTCAGCAGTGGGGAAGGGGACAGGGGTAGTGAGGGGTAGATGGTAGTGGGGGGAGGTGGGGGGTTGTTGTTTTGTGACGCAGCAGAAGGGCTGCAAGGAGTGGGTGGGTTAGAGTTGAACCTATTGAAAAACATGTTCAGCTCGTTGGCACGTCTCTCGTCCCCCTCAACTGCACCCCCACCTCTCCTCTGGAAACCGGTGATCTCTCTCATCCCACTCCAGACGTCCCTGGTGTTGTTGTCTTCCAATTTGCACTCCAATTTTGTCCTGTAATTGTCCTTGCTCTCCCTGATGCTGTGTTTTAGCTCCCTTTGTACACACTTGAGTTCTGCCCGGTCCCCTGATCTAAAGGCCCTCTTCTTCTCATTGAGGAGGATCTTCAGGTCGCTGGTTACCTATGGTTTGTTGTTTGGGTAACAGCAGACCTCTTTAGTGGGGATGGTGTTTTCAGTGCAGAACCCAATGTACTCGGAGATACAGTCAGTCAGGCCATCGATGTCTTCACCATGTGGCTCATACAGAGCATCCCAGTCAGTAGCCTCCAGTGCTCCACGCAGTGCCTCCATGGCCTCAGGAGACCATTTCCTCACTGTCCTCATTGTGACTGGGTGCTGCTGAACCACAGGCTTGTATAATGGTGAGAGCAGGACCAGGTTGTGGTCTGACCTGCCCAGTGGTGGTAAGGCAGTGGAGCTGTACGCATCCTTAAAGTTTGCCTACAGCAGGTCCAAAGTCTTATTTTCCCGGGTGGTACATGTAACAAACTGGTGGAAGGTTGGGAATGTGGATGAGAGAGAAACGTGGTTGAAGTCACCGGTAATAATGATGAAGTCCCCGGGGTGTTTTGTCTGTAATCCAGCAGTCACGGTGTGGATGGCGTCACACGCTGCTTCTGCGTTTCCAGACGGAGGAATGTAAACAGTGACGGCGATAACACTAGTGAATTCCCTCAGCAAATAATATGGACGAAGTCCGACGGCGACAAGCTCGATGTCCGGGCTGCAGAGCTGCTCTTTAACAGAGATGTGCCCGGGGTGACACCACCTGTTGTTCACAAACACGGCGAGGCCTCCTCCTTTCTTCTTGCCAGTCGCAGTGGTGTCTCTGTCTGCACGAACCGTCTGGAAGCTGGGAGTGGTGACATTAGAGTCCGGTATCTGCTCGTGCAGCCACATCTCCGTGAAACACATGATACTGGATTCTGTACTCCCTCTGCGTCCTGACGAGCGCTTCCAGTTCGTCCACTTTTGCCAGTGACCTCACGTTCCCAGTGATGACTGCAGGGATGTAGGGCTTAAACTTTCTTTTCTTCATCCTCCGTCTAAGCCCCACTCTGCAGCCTCGCCGTCTCCTCTTTAGCTCCTTTGGTATGGTGGGTCTATCTCTGGCCAAGACAGTCAGGGACCTCAGGGCCATCACCTGGTCTCGGGTGTAAACAATGCCAGCGGTGTTGCAGGCATGGCTCCCAGCGATCCGGAGAGACCCAAGTGCAATTAAAATGAGTAAGAAATGTGCAATCCGCCGAAAAGCATCTCACCGTTGTATGTAGTGATGATGCACAGGACAGTGTTAAAAAAATAAAGATAAAAAATACTATAAAAATACAGAAAACAGAACTACACGACAGGCTGCCACTAGAACGGTGCCATCTTAAGCTCCATGGGCATTTAGAAGGAGTAAACTGGGGCGGAGGAGAGTTGTAGAGGGCTGGGGTAAAGTGAGTGGAACTCCGGGGCAAGGGCCACAGGGCCGCGGTGACAGTAGCCAATCGGGAGTGCTGCTTCCCGGCTAAGGTCGGTAGGTCGGTAACACCGGGTGTCCACCTGGAGATCCAAAAGTGTTACAGTGAATGAAAAGCAGCCACCTTGGGCATCACCATGAACACTTTAAAGGAGTGAAATGTGCCAGAGGAGAGCTGTGGAGGGACAGGGTAAAGTGAGCAGAGCTCCGGGGCGGTGGCTGGGGATATGCGGTGAGAGTGGCCGATCGAGAGTGCTGCTGCCCGTCTGCTTTCAGCCATCTCTATACAAATCCTTGTTTTATTTCAGACTTTGTCACAATGTATTTTGACTTCATGATTGGGAGGTAGGTGGAGGGTGGCGCATCAGACCAAAACACAAAATGACAACATAAACATCAGTTGAGGGCTGCAACATAGCTTTTTAAATGAGACAGTGGATGCCCTCCGTGAAGCCATCCTCACCACTTGGAGAAACATTCCCACTAGCTTCCTGGAAACACTGTTATCAAGCATGCCGAAACAATTTTTTGAGGTGATTAAGAACGCACTCACACTAGCGCCAGTTGTTCTATTCCGTTCCAAAGCCTGATTGTCCCCTCCCCTGTCCCCCGCTGGCCCGCATTCACATTACTCTAATCCAACCGTGCCCAGGCCCAGTTGCCTCCGAACTATACGCCATCACATTCATTCACGTAATACGCATGGTGTGATGTCATCATCAATTTGGCCATGCTGTTGCTAGGGACGCTCTTGTTGTTGTATGGTAACACCATGGGAAACACTGGAATATACTTTGCCAACTGCGTAATATGTTATCCAACTCCGTAGCCACGGAGATCCCTCGCAGTTTTTCGTCGTGATATGTGTTGTGCACCCCTGCCGTGAAATGCACCCCCTCGCAATTCGCCTTAATATCGCAGACAAACGCAGGGGAAAATACGAGGATTTAATTATTTGTGAGGGAGATAGAAGAGAAGAACATTGGTTGCTTATAGTCTTTAAAACTCCTCTAAAGAGAGAAAATAACAGATGTTCTTCTCAACACAAAATCTGATAATAGCGAACGCAAAGGTGACCAACCGTGGCCAACCGTGCCGTGCCCAGGCCCACCTCTTCCAATCGGGCCAAACTGGGGATCCGTGCCATGCAAAGGCGTGGCTCAAGTGCACTCATACTACCCATAGAATCCAGACTTTAGCGGCAAATGGGCCTGGGCACGGTACGATGGCCCCAGTGTGAGTGCACACAAACAAGAATGGCGCAACTACTCATTACTGAGTCCTTTTTTGAAATTTTGATTTCTATTTTAAATGAACAGCCTATTTCAGTGGTTGTTTGCAATAAATTGCTTCATCATTTTTTTTGTCTCACTGCTATTTCTTCTTTTTGCATTTTCTTAAAACTTTGATCAGGAGTATATATAAATATAAACAAGAGTGAAAACTTTCCTTTGTGGATTAATACAGTAAGGTAAGGCTGAAGGTAAGGCATCAGTTGAATACAGTAGATAGAGATATTTACTGCATTTAACTTCCTTTTTAACACTACTGGCATGAATGCTTACACTGAGGGAAGCAATATAGCGTGTTAAGCTCAAGTATTTGCTGTTCTGAAAAATTTCAGTCCTCTCTGAATCAGTTGGTTTGAAACTGTCCAATGAAGCGGACATTGTATTGTATTTTATCATCTTTAAACATCATGCAATTTACCTTAAACTATGAAGAAAGTATTTGTTTCTTTCTTTCTGTTGTTCTGTCATTCATGTGGTAACAAGTATATAGATTTGTGCCTTCTGAACCATCGTTATGTTCCATTTGAATGCAGCTCTTACCAGGCTCCTCCATGTGGGCTATGATCCAATTGAAGGCCATCTCTGGGCCCATATTGCCTGTGTAGTAGACCGCCTTCTTACAGGCCTCCAGCGGAAAGCCCATCTCTGCCAGCTGCATTACTGATGTCTCTTCTATTTCTGGAGCTGGGGAACCGACAAACCAACACAGATAACTTAAAACATAACAGTTGTTGATTCAACAGCATCGGCAACCTTCCAGTTTAAACAAGCAAACAGATCTGTGCTGCAGCTCTCTCTTTGGGCCACATTAAACAAAGAGACCAGAGGAGAAGCAGTGCTGGGGACAATTCTGCATTGAGAGATGATTTATCAAGAAGAAAAATTAGTCTGCCTGGGACAAGCAGAGCCATGTGGAAAAATTATTTTTTGAGGGGGAAAGCAGCTGCAGCACCTGCTTCAGCAAACATGGTCAAAGGCTTAGCTATATAGCATTCATCACACGCCCCAAATACATTTTCCATGTCTATACATACATTATATATATGCAGAGCTTAATAAATTTATTAGACCACCTGCCCTATTTGTCTCAAAGACCATCTGGCATCATGAAGTTCCTTAATTTGGACATTTTCTTTCTCAGTGAGTTTCCTACGCTTCACCTTTTTGAACAGGAGTGAGGAATTTCAAACTGAATACACATTTTTATACCAAAATTTGATCATACTAGAATTCTCTGAGAATTCTGAAATTATTTAATTAATTAATTAATTTTGATTCAAGAGAATGTACATGCTGGTAGAAAAAAACATAACAGAATTATTAAATTATTATTAAATATTATTATTAAATCGATTTTGTTAAGTAATTTAAATACTGTTAATTTACAGCAGCAGTGGCTGCGTTGTTCACACTACACAATTTTAGGCCAATCGGCAGGTCGGCGATGGTTTTTTTTACACCCCCTGCCCCAGACCGGGGTGAGGCAGTCGTTCGCCTGGGTTGTTCTAGTGTTTAGAAGGCAAAATATATTCATTAATATTGTCACTCACACTTACAGTTAAAAACAGAAAAAAATGCCAGGGACATTTTCTTTATCCCACAAGTTGAATAAATTGTTCTTCAATAAACTTTGTGGAAAAAGAAAAGCACCTGTCAGCCTTAGAGCCGTTTCAGTGATCACTGTAAGCACACAATTGTTTGCTCACTAGAAAACAACGAGCGGCTCATTTGACCAGGATTTATCGAGAGGAGGCTGACTGAACAGCAGTGCAACAGTCGACCACACCTGCTGATGGAAAGTCATGTAGTGTGTGAACACTCCCGTCGCTGACCAGTCATGTAGTGTGAACACTACAAAACTCTGACCAGGAAGGAGAGAGTCGCATAGTGTGAACAGCACAGAGACTCAACGACTCCGACAGTCACGTAGTGTGAACAAGGCTGCACTGAGTGGTGGTCTAGGAAATGTGCTTATCATTATATATAACGCTGAGTAACTTGGGCATTGAAATACTCACAGTCTGTGTAGTCCATGGAGTTATCTGAAAGAGGAAAAGAGGGTGATGTCACAAAATAACATCACACACTATCACTGGTTGCATTTTTAGATGTATTATAATAATAATAATCAGCTTTAATTATCATATACATATATACATGTATATACATGTACGAAATTAGTCCTCTCCATTTACACACACACACACACACATACATATATATATATATATATATATATATATATATATATATATATATATATATATATATATATATATATATATATATATATATATATATATATATATATGTCCCAGCTGTCTAAGGGTGAAAGGCGGGGTACATCCTGGACAAGTCGCCACCTCATCGCAGGGCACATAGAGACAGACAACCATTCACACTCACATTCACACCTAAGGGCAATTTAAATTAGCAAATTAACCTGGATGGTGGTAGGAAGCCGGAGTACCCAGTGAGAACCCACACAGACACGGAGAGAACATGCAAACTCCACACAGAAAGGCCCCGGGCTGGGAATTAAACCTGGTACCTTCTTGCTTGCTTTTATGTATATACAGTCATGGAAAAAATTATTAGACCACCCTTGTTTTCTTCAATTTCTTGTTAATTTTAATGCCTGGCTCAACTAAAGGTACATTTGTTTGGACAATTATAATGATAACAACAAAAATAGCTCATGAGAGTTTAATTTAAGAACTAAGGATTATTCATTTTCCATGGTTTTCTTGATAATAACCAAAATTACTTAAATTCTTACATCAATAGCTATGGCATTGTACCGCCAAAAACACTACTTTTAAGCATTCCATGTTTTCTTTTCTGTTTGCTTTAAACACATGATACACACAAGAGTTAATACTTGATTGCATAACCATTGTTTTTGATGACTGCAGCCATGCGTCTTGGCATGCTCTCCACCAGCTTCTGACATTGTTCTGCTGTCACAGCAGCCCATTCCTGTTGGACAAATTCAAACAAATTTTCTTTGTTTTTGGGCTTGTGGTTCTCCATTTTGAGTTTGATGATTTTCCACAGGTTGTCAATTGGATTAAGATCTGGTGATTGAGCAGGCCAAGGCATGGTGCGAATGTTGTGGTTCTCCATCCAGGCTTTAACTGACCTTGCCGTGTGGCAAGGGGCATTGTCTTGTTGGAAAATCCAGTCATTCGAGGCAGGAAAGAGTTTTCCAGCTGATGGAAGAAGACTGTTTTCAAGGGTAGTCCTGTACTTGACCTGGTTCATTCGGCCTTCACACAATTGCATTTGCCCTGTTCCACTCAGACTGAAACAACCCCAGATCATGACTGATCCACCCCCATGTTTTACTGTAGGGGCAAGACAGTCTGGGTTGTAAGCTTCTCCAGGCTTCCTCCTAACCAGTAAGTTGGCTGGAGTGGGCATCAATTCAAAATTGGATTCATCACTGAAGAGAACCTTAGCCCAATCATCAACAGTCCAATCCTTGTGGTCTCGAGCAAAGAGTAACCGGGCCTTCCTCTGCCTTTCATTGATGAAGGGCTTCTTGCGTGCTCTGTGTGACTTCAAACCAGCTTCAACAAGTCGGTTTCGAACTGTCCTTGCCGAGCAAGTCACATTTCTCGACAGTGCCCACTCATTTTTAAGGTCCCTGGAGGTCTGACGACGATTCCTGACACAGGAACGGATGAGTGCACGGTCATCTCGTGGGGTAGAAAGACGTTTCCTGCCACGGCCAGGTAGCAATTTGGTAGTGCCATGTTCAGCTTGTTTTTTTTTGTTGGAATGAACGGCTGTCTTGGAGATCTTCAGTTTTTTCGCTACCTGTCTCTCACTCATGCCAATTTCCAGCAGTACCAAGATGGCTGCCTTTGTTGCTTCACATAATTCTTTTGTTTTAGGCATTATGTGAGAGCTGACAACTTCTGAGTTGTGCTACGGCTTGAATGTAAGCAGGAAACCACTCTAGGCCTTTGCATGTGCAGTGCTGCTTGTGACATGAAATGGCCTCTTATATACCCTGGGAATCAATTAAGCTTAAGAATGTCAAATAGGACATAAAGTATTATGTGACCAGCTGCATTTTTTGTTGTGTTCATTGTATTATACGTTTAGTGGTACCAGATATTAGAATGAACAAGAAATTGAAGAAAACAAGGGTGGTCTAATAATTTTTTCCATGACTGTATATGTATATACGTACATATATATATATATATATATATATATATATATATATATATATACACACTACTATCCAAATGTGTTTCCAATGTCTAATGAAGAATCATGTTATAATAATATATAATAATCATGTTTCATCAGTCAGTTCATCAGTTTGCTGACTTTATAGCTCTTGTACTTGTGTTGTTGTTAGCTGCTGTTGTTCAATCATATTAGGGATGTCCCTTTTCAGACAGGGTTGATAAATTATAAAATTGACCACAAGCTGAATATTCATAGTTAAAATACTGTACATGCAGAAATTTTTCTTTACTAATTTTTCTTTTATTCTGTTTTGTTTTACTCTGTTATTGTCACCACTACTTTTTCGGAGGGTTTTATGAAAGGGGACATATTATGCAAATCTCACTTTCTGTGGGCCTTTGTAGTCACATTTGAGTCTCTGCTATTCTTAGAAAGACTCCAAATCCAAAAAAAGCCATAGATGTGTTTTCTTTGTGTAGCTTTCTGTTAGTAGCTGTCAAGAACAGTATGCTGCTGTGAGCTGTGAGAACCACCCTGCTCCAAACATTCAGTAGCTGCAGTGCTAACACTACAGGGACAGGTATCACATGCCATGCTTAAACTTCAGCTGCGTAGCCAAGCCTTATTTGTATGAGCCCATGTATACAAAGCAGTCCTCCATGAAATGATGGGCGCATACATGCAAAACTTTGGGGTAATACACATTTAATACAATGTTGTTGGACATCTGAGACCTATATAAAATTACAGAAAAAGTCTATAATATGTCCCCTTGAAGTCAGTTGGTCTGCTTTAGTATTGTTTGTTTAGTTAGTTTAGCTTATCTCATGGCTTCCTTCCTTTCTACCATGTTTTCACTGAATTTAGAAAAAAATATATAATGGTTAATTTTAAATAGTCAGTGGGGATGAAAAATGTTTTCTGGTTTAACCTTTAATTAATAGCTGATTGTCTGACCAGCTTTTACTGGTCTGTTTTGAGCTTAAGAACCAACCTATCTTGTAATTGTGACATTAATAAATCAGGAAATGCAACGAAAACAACATATCATTTCCTCTGACATCTTTTCTTTTCACAGTTTAAATGGTCTGATTTACACTATGAAACTTGTTTTAACCCCTCTCAATCTGTCACCGAGGGACAAAATAAGAGACTGAAACTATTGCACCACCTCAAACTTACTGCATCCAAAAACATTTACACATAATTTCATGCATTCATTTCACTGTGGCTCTCTACGATAGCTGCATAGTAGCTTGCTGCTGTCAGATGTAGATTTGTGATGCTGCCTAGGCAAAGTATTTTCAGCTCAAAGCTGAACCAGATGAAAGCTGAAACACCTGCTCCACCAGGTGAACTGGGTGCCACGCGACAGGATAAATATATTAAGGCATACTCAGACAAACACACAAAAAATTTCCTGAGTCTCTCTTTGTGTGAAGACTGCTTGCTGATGTTACTGTGTCTTTGCATTGAACCCCATCTTCTGTTTCTATTTGGAGCTTGAGACAGCACAGAACACTTTGAGCTTTACACCTGCTAAAACGTTAAGGAGGACAGAAAAATGGATGTAGCCGAATGTGGAGTTATGTACTTAAAAAAAAGGTCAAATAACTGAAAACATGTTTATATTCTAGTTTCTTCAAAATAGCCACCCTTTGCTCTGATTAGTGCTTTGCACACTCTTGGCATTCTCTCGATGAGCTTCAAGAGGTAGTCACCTGAAATGGTTTTCACATCACAGGAGTGCCTTCTCAGAGTTAATTAGTGGAATTTCTTGCTTTTCAATGGGGTTGGGACCAACAGTTGTGTTGTGCAGAAGTCAGGTTAATACACAGCCAACAGCCCTATTGGACAACTGTTAAAATTCTTATTATGGCATGAACCAATCAGCTAACTACAGCAAAATGAGTGGCCATCATTACTTTAAGAAATGAAGGTCAGTCAGTCCGGAAGATTGCAAAAACTTTAAATGTGCCCCCAAGTGGAGTCACAAAAACCATCAAGCGCTACAACGAAACTGGCACACACAAGGACCGACCCAGGAAAGGAAGACCAAGAGTCACCTCTGCTTCTGAGGATAAGTTCACCTGAGTCACCAGCCTCAGAAATCGCAAGTTAACAGCAGATCAGACCAGAGACCAGATGAATGCCACACAGAGTTCTAGCAGCAGACCCCTCTCTAGAACAACTGTTAAGAGGAGAATCAGGCCTTCATGGTCAAATAGCTGCTAGGAAACCACTGCTAAAGATAGGCAGCAAGCAGAAGAGATTTGTTTGGGCCAAGAAACACAAGGAATGGACATTAGACCAGTGGAAATCTGTGCTTTGGTCTGATGAGTCCAAATTTGAGATCTTTGCTTCCAACCGCCGTGTCTTTGTGAGATGCAGAAAAGGTGACTGGATGGATTCCACATGCCTGGTTCCCACTGTGAAGCATGGAGGAGGAGGTGTGATGGTGTGGGGGTGTTTTGCTGGTGACACTGTTGGGGATTTATTCAAAATTGAAGGCACACTTAACCAGTATGGCTACCACAGCATCCCGCAGCGAAATGCCATCCCATCCGTTTTGCGTTTAGTTGAACAATCATTTATTTTTCAATTGGACACTGACCCCAAACACACTTCCAGGCTGTGTAAGGGCTATTTGACCAAGAAGGAGTGATGGAGTGCTGCGGCAGATGACCTGGCCTCCACAGTCACCGGACCTGAACCCAATCGAGATGGTTTGGGGTGAGCTGGACCATAGAGTGAAAGCAAAGGGGCCAACAAGTGCTAACACCTCTGGGAACTCCTTCAAGACTGTTGGAAAACCATTTCAGGTGACTACCTCTTGAAGCTCATCGAGAGAATGCCAAGAGTGTGCAAAGCAGTAATCAGAGCAAAGGGTGGCTATTTTGAAGAAACTAGAATATAAATCATGTTTTCAGTTATTTGACCTTTTTTTAAGTACATAACTCCACATGTGTTCATTCATAGTTTTGATGCCTTCAGTGAGAATCTACAATGTAAACAGTCATGAAAATAAAGAAAACACATTGAATGATAAGGTGTGTCCAAACTTTTGGCCTGTGCACCATGCCACCTGTGCAACAAATCCAGTCGTGAAATTTCCTCGCTCCTAAATATTCCACAGTCAACTGTCAGCTGTATTATAAGAACGTGGAAGTGTTTGGGAACGACAGCAACTCATCCACGAAGTGGTTGGCCACATAAAGTGACGGAGCGGGGTCAGCGGATGCTGAGGCGCATAGTGCGAAGAGGTCGCCAACTTTCTGCAGAGTCAATTGCTACAGACCTCCAAACTGGTGGCCAAAAAAAAAATGTGGCCTTCAGATTAGCTCAAGAACAGTGCTACTTCAATACTGCTACTTCAATAGAAAATGTGGGGTATCGGTGGGTCAGTTAAGTGCTTCGGCTCACCAGGAGAGCGGGTGGCAAAGGGACCATTTGACCAGAAGCTGCCACAGGTTACCCACCTACTGTTTGGCTCATTTTTTGAGTGAGTCAAGGAGCTTTCTAGCCAGAATAAAATGTTATCAAAAAACAAATAAATAACAAAACAGCTTTGTTAGGTTTAGGACTAAGGTTGTGGTTTTCAGCTACAGTGACCCCCACAAGTGCTGTAATTTCAGTATTGAAGTAACAGGGCAAGGTTGACAAATAAGTCAGTGCTGACCTCTGTTTTCACACAGGCAACTAACAGCAATCTCCTGAGCAAAGGTCCTGTGTTTTTTCCACCCATCTTTTTCCACCCATCTTCTCTGTGGTGTTTTTTCCACCCATCTTCAGTTTGTCGTTTTTATACATCCTAGTCCACATTTATGTGGTTTGCATACTAATTGATTTTGTGAGATATATACAGCTTACAGCTCATTTCGTAACGGTAGCTGTGGTGTATGAAAACAGTGTGCACACAGTGGTAAACATCTGCACTGCACTGCTCCACAGGACATGAAAACTAATATGCTGCTTGTATGATCAATTTATTTTTTCAGAAAGAAGAGCATAGAAACACTTATTTCAATATTATTTCTTCTACTACTTACTAAAATCTAAATATACTTTGCTTACCCTAACTGCTATATCTGTAAGCATGCATACAAACACTGACACTGTACCTCTAGTGTCTTCGGGTAATACAATGGGCGGCATGAGGTCAGGAAGCTCTTCTTCATTTGCCTGCAGCCCAGTGGCCCGCAGCCGGCTCAGATCCAGAAAGTCTGGAACATCTATGGCCAGATCTTTACGGGAATAAACAAATATAAAAACTGAAAAAAATTGAGGAATTCACTGACATGAATGGTGCTCAAAGCTGTTAAGTTCCTGAAACTGTAGTTCCAAAAGCATTGTAGCACAATGGGGAGAGGGGAGACACACTCTACCCACAAAAACTGTGACTGTGGGGACTCACAAATAATCCCGAATCTCAATTCATAAATCGCAGTTTATATCATTTACATATTATGTGGCCATGTCTCATTAGTGAACACTGCAGAGTTCAACCTTTGATTTAGTTTCCAATGTGATGAGGACACACAGTTTGAATTCATTTTGAATTAGGTGGATTTTGGCATCAAGCTAAATATAAAACCACAATAGCCTTTCATATATAGATATATGTATCTGTGTATATGTGTCAAAAATCAAAGGCCTTCATGAGTTTACAAAAATTTACAGGTTTTCCCACTACCCTCCATGCCTTGTGAATTGTTGTTTGATGGTGCGCTCTGCTGGACATTTACAGCACTACAAATATTTAAACGAAGTGAGTCACAACATTGACAATAGGACAAACGGTTGTTCAGATTCCAGGGACAGACAGTTACCTAGTTTCTTCGGCACCCAGTCAACCCCGAATGTGAATTTCCTGATCTGCAAAATCAAATACTCTGGGAAGGAGGAAAATCGGGAAGTTCTGCAAAGGAAACCATTAACAATTTTGAAATAAATTAATTCTTATAAATGCAATGCAATACAGTCATTCCAGATCTAAGAGGCAGCCTTTTGCTTACTTGACTCCGGCTGACTTGGCCTGCAGTGCTGAGCTCCAGAAGTCTGGGACATTCTCTGGCTCTGTGAAGGCCTGCAGGCAGGCAGTGAAGGGAATCCGTGCTCTAACCGGCTCAGGAGGAGTCTGCATATTCTCCTCAGCTTCCTTCCGCTTGGTCTCATATGCCAGCAGCTCCTCTGGTAGAATTGAAATAAAGACAAATACACTGAGCTGCAGTATTAAGCATCTACTGTATTTCTGTATTTTAAAATTCTGATTTGAGTAAAATCACGAGCAGTACAAGTTTTAATACCACAGTACATCAGACTGCAGTAGAGATGCAGTCGAAACAACTTCTGATACAATACCAATGTTGCATTGGCCGATAATGATCCAATACAATATCAGTACGAATCATACATACTTTTATTACGTATTTTGTCGTATGGATTGTTAGAAAAGGCTTGATTGAGTGATATTACTCAAACACAGAACAACAGTCAGCAATAGCAGGTATGACAAAAACTGACCCACTTATTATCAACCAGTGGGTTACATAAGAACATTCTACAATTGAATAAAATAAAAAAAAAATAAATTAGAAGACCATGAATATTGAAGGAAAAAAAAATTAAAAAATAGTTGCATGTTGACAAGAACAACAATTATTATGGTAGCTGGGCAGGAGGCAGGAAGTGTGAGTGCGCATGCTGCGCGCAGACAACACTTATTACGGTACAGGTGCAACTGTAATAACTATTACTATCTCTGAGCTGGAAATTTCGTATTAAACCTCCCTGGTTCTGTGCCACCACAGAGACAAACACAGTCTTCTTTGAATTATACCACATAAACAATTACATATTTTCATGTTTTTATTGAACAAAATATGTCAACAGTCGCAGTGCAGGGTGGAAAAACCCTAGGATAATGAGGAGGAGGCAGCCAACCTGGAGATCAATCAAGATTGGAGGTGTTGGTGAAAGCTGTCCTGCCCCATAAAAAGCACACACCAGTTTTGAGTTTGCTATTCTCAAGAAGCATGGTCTGAAACCATGCCTTGTACAAAAGAGCTCTCAGAAGACCTACAGTGTAATTAAGTATTATTGACTACTCACCTTGTCCATCATATGTTGGCCTCATACGGGATCACCTTCAACAACAGACTGATACCACCAAGGTGCACCACAAAACTACAGTCATCAGACTCTATAACTCATCCACCTCAGGCTGAGGAAAGAACAGTGGAGACACAGAGACCTCAAGTCCCTGTCTTCTCTTTCTCTCTCTTAACAAGAGACTTACAGGATGTAAACAATACAATTGTTAAACAACACCATATAGCACAATGTTGCACATGTCACTCTGAAGCTTTAACTTGGTACTATTTGCACTATTCTGCACTACATATGGCTGCTGAGAAGATTTACTCTATCTATACTGTATCAGACAAAGACTATCATCGTTTAAGGTTACATTTGCTTAATTACACAAGATCATACACTTTCAGAACCAAACATGGCCTTCCTCACTCCCAGCCTGGTGCGCCACAACCTTCTGTGCCCTTTCAGAGAACAACCTGCTTATTCCTGAAGTGGCTGGTGCCACCTGAGCCCAGTGTCATGCCAGCTGTATTGACCAGAGGCAGCTGTGGCTTCCCGCACAGGAAATTTTGTGTGCTTTGGTGCATACGGAGGTTCCTTTACCTCGATTGGTTGCCGCCTCAACGGGAGCTGGCAGCTGGATGCAGTAGTCCACCCGCTGAGTGTAACGAACTCGACGTGTCTGGCAGCACTGAACTCGCTCCTCCACCAGGAAGCGGAAGATGTCGCTTGGATTCTCTGAACCTGCACTGTTCCTCTGTATGATAAAAACATAAAGGAAGCATGTTTTAAAACATCACCAACAAAATTAGGCAATAAGATTAGACTTGTTTCAGTCTGATAACTGACATAATATATCACCTGTTTTAGAACTGAATGAAGACCAGTGATGTGGCCCAAAAATTGAGGTTCCTCATAAGCAATAAATAATGTTCCATTTTGATTTTTTTCATCAATTTAGTCTTGATTTATTTAGCAAATGAACTCCCGAGTCCCTCACATTGTAATGATATTGTGTGGTACTCTGTGCTAATGTTACAATAATATCATATAAATGCTTCAATAGCCTGGGAGGTTACAGTGTAATGTGGTTAAAATACCTCTCTGTTCTGCATATTTTAATAAAATAAAATATTGATTTTATCTATTCTTTGCTGTTGTCTATTATAGTGTTTTGTTCCATGACTTCAACCCAACTGCTCTCTGACCCACATCTCTTAATACAGTCACTCACAATTTAGTTGCATCTCTTTAATTGAGGATCTGCCCTCGACTAACCGTACCATAGGTTTCATTCCATAACTGCATTACAGTTTTGTAGAATCACAAGCACATTAATTATTATCTTCTCTCTCATGTCTCGTCACTGCTTATGGACATCAAAACTTATGGTCATTAACGTTTATGGTATAAGTTTACACTGTTTATTTGAGGACTGTGATGGGGGATGGCATCATGACTTAACACTCCACTTTACACGACAGCCTCTCTGCAACCCAGCCTGTCTATTCTAAGAGGCTACAGAAATACACAAGTTATAATTTTACTCAGTCCAAGTATGCAAGCTGACATAGAGGAAAAACATTTGCTGATGTTTGTGGATTTAGTCACACTATGTCTGACTAAATCTGTTTAGTTTACAGCTATAGAGTCAAGCAAAGGAGTAAAGGAGGGGAGGAAGGTAATGGTCTGTTTTTAACAGACCAAGTTTGAGAACAAGAGTTGTAAGCTTTCTATGGATAAGGGTGTGAATATTGAGAGACTGAGGATCTGGATGGCATGTTGTTGATCTTCACACATGAAGTGGAGGAGTTGGCAGTTCAAAGACAGGGCAAGTATGTATCAAGGCTGAGGCAGAATAGGAAGCATTATCTGGCCTCCGTGCATAACAGATAGCACTGCAGTATGTATATCCAGGTCGAGAAAGACATGTCATAGCACTCAATGTGCACACACTAACCAAAGAGACACTGCACTGTGCACTGTGTTTAGTCAAAAACAGACTGTCTGCCTGTCCATGTGCAATTTCACATTGCAAAAAAGTAAATTTCAGTGGTGCAGGCAATGTTGTGAGAGATTGTTTATAGTCATAATAAAATCGCCTGGAAAGCTGAAAATGTCAAAATGTCATATAAAATCGTATGAAAAGTCAAAAGGTCTAGAGAAATTTCCACATGTGACTGGCTGCCTCATACTGTACCCATGGATTATTGTAACCCTATACCTGCAGATCAATACTATTGTATTGCTTTTTGTTTTTCTGTCTTTTTTGCTTTTCTTTAATACTTTTGTCTCCCGTGGTGACCTGATTGTTGTGTAATGATTTCTGTGTTATGTTACCTTTGTGAAACTTTAAAAATGTCAATTAAAAATGAAGTTTGAAAAAAAAGAAAAGTTGAGAGGTCAAAATCACCAGGAGACATCCTCTGAGGACTATTAAGAGCCAAATACTCCAGTGAACAATTCTTGTCACTTTATCAACAAACAAAAAGTAAGAGTTAACAATCTTTGTTTCAATCAATGTTTCAACTCAACAACAAAAAACTCGACACATGCTCCTCACTTATGAATGTCAGTCTCATCATGTGACCCAACAAGACCTCTCTACATACACAAAATTTATTGCTGCTGGTTTCTTCTCATTTACAATCTTCTCATGTACAGTTTTAATGTATATTTGTAATTTGACATGCACAGAGGTTTTACTTTGCTCACCTCCACCACATTGATGATGTGTAGGAGGAACTCATGAGCATCTTGTTGTCTGTTGGAGGAAAACTCTGGGTGTCCCCTACTGACCAGGGACTTCAACATTCTGGGAGAGATGCCCTTCTGCTGGTGCTGGAATGAAAACATTTGGGTGTCATACATATGCACATCGACTGGGCATGAACACTCACCTGCCTCTGAAGGAAGTATAGACAAGACAGTAGACTGGCGGTGAATGTCATGGATACACACTGAAAGCAAGCTCTGTACTGGGGAATTACCAGTGAACTGAAGAACTGTGTCATATGTAGGCATTAACTGTCCCATTTATTTGTTTATTTATATTTTGTATTCACAATTTAAATCTGTAAAATATCTAAAGTTATCAAAAAAAAGTACCATCTTTGCCTCCAAAATGTAGAGTGGTACTAGAATAACCACAGAGTGAAAATACTCAAGTACAAGTATCTGAGTGAATAGGCCTAACCGTACTGCCAGACAAGCAACCAGGGGAGACTCCAGGAAGTCACTGGCAGTGCTACGCTACGCTACCTGCTTTATACAGATGAGCATGAGAGTTGTATCAATCCCCTCATCAGATCTCTACCAAAAGATCAGTAAGCATATTTCCCAAAACGTCAAGCTATTCCTTTAAAGTCACTATTTATACTATTTTAGTCACAAATACAGTATACAAACTGAATAAAAATATGCATCATAATGTTCATGATCAATTGATAAAAAGAATCCCTGCCAGACTATGTAGGCCAACCTCTAGCTACACAAACAAGATCCCATACTATTTATATTAGGAAAGTAAACTTAAAATTATATTTTAATGAGAACGAGTAATTTCAATGGGTAATATTTCCTTAGCGCAGCCTGCTCATAGCAACGTGCCAACCCCAGTCCCTTTCCAGCTGTGAATATGTATCCAAACCTAACCCAACCATCACACGTGTAGGAAATGCAGGATCACAATTCTACCTTATCAATTACTGTGGCTGGTAGGCTTATAAGAAGCCTGGGGCTTACAGCCCAAGAGCCAGCCCCATTATACTTTAATGGCTTTCCTCCGCTAGTTTCCTAGCAGCAGTTCACAATGTGGTTGAAAAGGAAATAGATTCATAGCATGTGCATTTAAATTAGTAAAGCAATAGAAAGAAATACCTAAATAAATCAATTAAACAAGGACTTGGAGAGATTGCAGGACATATAGTATACCACACAGTTAATATTTGTGACTAAATTAAGCAGTGATGGGGAATAAAAAACATAACACTATTGGAGCTGTGTGTGGGGCTACGGTCATAAACAATGAGTTGCACATTTGGGACTGTAGCCAACAGACTATTTTCAGACTGAAGGAGAAAGGTCAGAGCACAGGAAATCTTGACAGTGTATCTAAAAATCACCCTTTTTTGTTTCAATCAACATTTTCCAGCTGTTACAAATTACAAAAAGCTTGGATGTATTAATAAGTTAATTGTTTCATGGTCAAATTGGGAAAACATCAAACTGATAAAACTCTGTCTTGTCTCACTTTGCTACCACTCTGTATTAACATGCTTCTGTCCATTATGGACCCAATTTGGGAGCTGGACATACCCAGTTTAATACCTTGTATTCTTCTTTCATCACCTGTTCAATGAGCTCAGATTTCATGGGTGGTTTGGAGTACTGGCCTGAGAGGAGCCCATGGCCCAGCTTAGCCCTGTCAGACAAAAACAAAAGCCACAAACATAAGAACTCTTTGTCAGTCTTTTGACTTAGAATTGGTGATTTCTTGGATGAAAGAAGTGTGCACATGTGGTATGTGTGTAGATGTATGTGTGTATGTGCTTGGACATGTTTATGTACATGTGCATTTCTGAACGAAAGCTTATTTTATGAGGAAGATTATAAAAATCACTGCTGTGATTAAAGATTGAGAGTATCCCACCAAAAATGATTTCTGGACTATATTAGTGTTGTGTTGTTTAAAAATGAATATGAACCTGTTTTCTTTGCATTATTTGAGGTCTGAAAGCACTGCATCTTTTTTAGTTATTTTGACTAGCTGTCATTTTCTACCAATAAATGCTCTAAATGGCAATATTTTAATTTCAAATTTGAAAGAAATGTTGTCAGCACTATAGAATGAAATATATGTGTATATATATATATATATATATATATATATATATATATATATATATATATATACATATATATATATATATATATACACACACACACAACTGTTGTCATTATACTATATACTGTAGTTATGTCAAGCAAAAATACAAATTTGAAATTAGTTACTAATGAAATAATTCATCCACAGAGATAGCAGCAAATGAAAAACACCCTCTCTTGTTTTGTGTATTTTAACACTGGGTTATGTAACACAATGAGTCACTTACATTTGAGTGGCGAAGTCCTGGCTGGGGTCAAGGGGTGAATAGTCAAATATCCTCTGAAGATTACCCACATACCTAATGATCAAAATACATGTCAAACGCTCATCTCGGACGGCACATGGGATGTTACAAAAGGTGGTGATGGCACGAGCACCTTCTGCTGGTGGCCATAATAGTTGTTAAAAAAATAAGTTGTTTCAAAAGATTTATTTCTGAGGACGCTGCTGAGCAATGGCGTAAGACGTATTTGACATAGCTCTGGTAACTTTTCTTTATACACTAAACACCTGTATGTCCGTTAAAGACTGTTTCGCAGGCCTTGTTCATAGATGCCAAAAAAGCGGTGGAATATGACAAACACCTCTCAACATCGGGCTTGACTGAAACAAGACAGGAGGACACTTAATCTAAAGCAATCACTGCTGATGTGGAGAATCAAGATATTCAGAGGTGGTTATGTACTGGAGATTGCTAGTTAGCTCTTGTAGCTAAAGCTGGCATAACACTGGCTGTTACCTATCCATGTGAGTTACACACTCGTACACGTACACAGCTGGTGCATCTTCTGACTGTAAAACTGCCATTCTCCTTAGAAGAATAATTGGAAAATGTTATGTCCTGCGTCATACAGCTCTTGGTCTGCACTTTTACTGTTTTTTTCTCTGACTAGTTCTTTAAAGTGTGGTAATGGCTGTTACTGAAAGATATCCAATGTGTTATTGCCTCCTTAATTCGTAATGGTTATTTGTTACAGATAGTTCCGATTCTTAGCTATATAGTATATTGAATATATGTGTATACATACAGTATGTATAGGTGTGTGGGCCCGTATGTTTCCATTTGTGTGTGTGTGTGTGTGTGTGTGTGTGTGTGTGTGTGTGTGTGTATATATCTGGGCGTGTCTATGCCCATGGATACTACATCACTGTGACACTCAAATTATATTTTCAAACTACTTAAAAGTTTGTGCAAGTTACCAAGCTGTGAGATCACAGACAGGAGTTAGCATCAGGCCACCAGAAGGTGTGGGGAAGTAATTTAGGTAACTGATTTATTTGTACTTATTCCTTAAGAAGGCTTGCACCACATTCACTTCGAATTGGCAGGAGTAATTTTCTTTTCATCTGTTACTATGGGGACTGGGCTAACCTTGATAACGGTTGTGGCGTGGATTAGGGTAGAGGGGAGGGGAGGAACAGGAAGACCATTCACTCAAATCCTACACCTTGACAGCTGCACTGCTACAGATACTGTACTGATCACAGATTCTTGATGTATAATAATTTAAACAATGTCAACAGAGGGATGACGGGTCTCACATTTTCTAGTTGGAATGTACTGTACGTGGAGTAAACAACCCAGTCATGAGAGGTAAAGTTCTGACCTTCCTTAGTACCTAAATCACTGACCTCAGACATTATGTTCAAGAAACGCACTTGAAGAGTGGCTTGCATGGCAGGTTAAAAGCAAATTGCATAGGGGAGGTTTATCATTCAATCCTCTCATCCAAAACAAGAGGTGCGGCCATTCAACTGAGAAAAGGTGTGCCCTTCTTACAGAAAAAAAGAGGGCCGCTACATTATAGTAATTGGCGAGATCCACAACATTTTCCTCACTCTAGTAAATATATATGCTCACAACACACCCGTCGCTATAGGCAGGCCATAGGGGACCTGGCCCACCCCCCAAAATCCTTGTGCCACACCACTCGAGGCACAGATCTTTCAAAAAAAAATTATGAAATTTTTATTTTATACACAGGCATCAGTGTCCACAGTCAAGCGTGTTTTGCATCGCCATGGACTGAGAGGCTGCCGTGCAAGAAGGAAGCCCTTGCTCCAAAAGTGGCACCTCAAGGCTTGACTAAAGTTTGCTGCTGATCACGCGGACAAAGATAAAACCTTCTGGAGGAAAGTTCTGTGGTCAGACAAAATAAAAATCAAGCTGTTTGGCCACAATGCCCAGCAATATGTTTGGAGGAGAAAAGGTGAGGCCTTTAACCCCAAGAACACCATGCCTACCGTCAAGCAGTGGTGGTAGTATTATGCTGTGGGTATTATCATATTGTTTTTAATTTATGATTATTTAAACTCAATAAGTTTAAATAATCTAATTGTGTAATTTGCCCATACGGAAAAGAAACAGAAAAAATATTTTTAAAATGTACTGAAATTCATGGATAGTATATGATTTGCTCTTGAAAGTGGCCACTTTTGCATTCTTTTCATACAAGATAATTAAAGGAAGTATAAGGATATTGTATGTATCATTCACTGTTGCAAAGGAAACCTTTGCATGAAACTTGTATGTAAAGCATACAACAGTGAATCTGGATATAAGAACCTTAGTAAATTTAAACAAACTTGAAACTTGCATGATTTGGGTATTTATCAGAATAGTACATGACAGTAATGATACATACAATATCCTTATACTTCTTTTTATTATCTTGTATGAAAAGAATGCAAAAGTGGCCACTTTCGAGAGTAAATCATATACTCTTCATGAATTTCAGCACGTTGTACATCAGTACAAGTTTTTTGTTTTGTTTCTTTTCCGTATGGGTGGCCTTTATCATGGCAGACAAATGGTCTGATGATTTTCAACAGTCACAGGCTGCTACTGTACCAGTTCCTCTTTAGGACACTAGGGAGTGAGAGTTTGCCTTACGGTGTGTTCACTGTAGGTCGGAACTTGGAACTCTCATCAACATAACCCCAAAGTTTAGTGCTCCCAGCTCTTCCAGCCTTACAGATGTACAACACATGTAGCTACATGTGTACAAGTGAGATAAATCCAACTTTCCATCTTTATTATGATTTAAATTCAGATATGGACATTCCGACATTCAAGTACATTAGAATGCACCATGAGCTGTATCATGCAGACGCCGGGCTCCCGTACTGCTGCAGTAAATCCTGTTTTAACGGCGATGTTTGTCGCCTTATGCTGGGAAAGTTGGGTGACAGATAAATCTTAGCAGACATGTCCCCTTGTGCCTAATGGCATTTTTCATGATTATTACATTCTTAAATGTTCTGAAACAGCAAACTTTTTTGCACCACTCTCTGAGTGTGGTGATGTGTCTGTTTGTCGTGAGAGGGAGCAAGAGGAGAGTCCCGGCCTTTGCAGAGGAGAGGAGAAATGCATTTTAATGAATGGAATGAAAAGATAGTGACGCACTTTGCACAAATTAGAGTTAGCTTTTTATTTGTTAAAAAAGAATGCCTGTTATAGGCCCCTTTAGATTGAAATAAACATTAAATAATGGATTTAAAACAAAAACTGCTTGGATCAACAGATTTCAGTGGCGGCTGCTGTGCTATTATCTCAGTGTATCGTTTGCAAACTCCGTACTGTTTGTCCAGCTTATTAGTTCCTTCTTTCGTTTGAAAGCCAAAGTGCCTCCAAATGTCAGCTTTGTTTTGTTGTGGCTGCTGGTGAGCTAACTGCTCTCTGTTCTCTTCCACTTGTTTACTGTTGACTTCTTCACTGCCTCACTCACCACAAAAGCCGTGCGGTAGCGGTACAAAGTCACCTTGCGGAGAGGAGGAGCAGAAGTCGTTCTGGATTTACAATCGCCCCGAATTATGATTTTGTTGGGGATGGAAAATATTGATATTAAGAAATCGATAAGATATCAGAAGACAAAGTATTGCGATATATCGCCATATCAATATTTTTTTACATCCCTACTTTCACCAAAATCACCAATTTCTGTCCAGAATCTGTCCATTTTGCTCTATAAAGGTGATCATCTCCACTTCCTGCTTTGATCTCCATGGCATATACTAACTCTTTAAGTCCCGACTACAAATTACAGAAGCCCAAAATTACTCACAGGCTACAGGCCGCAATCAGCGACCCGCTGCAGAAAAAAAACACTTTGACGTCATATTATGTCAATGGCACTCGAAGAGCTAATGTTAATACTTATCTCCTTTGGAGTACCTTTTGTTTGTTTTGCCATTTATTTGCCCTCCTTCCCGTTACACAAAGTGATTGTTATTTTAGATTATTATTCCCATAGTTTGACACAGTCAGTGTTTTTCCATCCCTGTTAATACAACCATCTTTTGTTACACAATCTATATTCTGAAAACTTTTTGAGTATTTGGGTTAACGCTTCGCTATGCAGTCGTTACAATACATACATAACCTATTCTACAAAACTGATATTGCCTTTAAGTGTACTCACATTCGCTGGAAGTCTGGGATGCTGAAGAGGACCTGCATCACTGTGCTGAGGTAGCAGCTGTTGCCCAGGTTTTTAATGCCCGTGTAACCAGAACCAAACACTGCTTTCAGCTTCATGCCCGACTCCTGGATCACCTCCCATTCACTGACGCGTGGCCGGGAGTTATTGTCTGTGTGGTGACCATTCTCTGTCTGCAAGGAAAAACAGAGTGAAACCTTTACTGTGGAAGTCTCAGTTTGTTTGTTTTTTGTTTTTTTTTTGTTAATTCACAGTTTGGACAAACTTACTTTTTTCTGCATCTGTAGCATGTCTATTCCAAAGTGTGACAAGTGTTCAGATATGTGGGGGTCCAACACAGCTTCCTCCTCCTCAAATGAATAGACATCTGAAACCAAAGAACAATCTGAATGACTGCAATAGCCATATTTTTAATCTGACCTAATCAAAACAGTTTTCAAATCCACCATGCCCTGAAACTCATTAAATCTCTAAAACATCTAATCTCTAAAAACTAAAAATTCACTCATAATGGAACCAATCCAAAACAAAATTTGCCAGAAGTTTCTTTGCTTAAGTAATTAAAAAATAATTTGAAAGGCATTGACTAACTCCATGTAATAACTTGAATTCTGCAGTTCTATAACCATGACACATCTCTCAGACCTGCTCCATCTGGGGTGATGGTGTCCATCTTGACAGCCAAGGGGTATTTGGTCTCTTTATAGTGGTCCAGAGCGTGGCCGTTGCCGCCACTCCCATCAAAGAACCACTTCCCACAGAGCACTGCACCATCTGTCAGGTTCAGCCACAGGTTTTCTCTCAGCTCACACTTCTGACACTTCCAGCCACTGATAACACAGAAAGAGAGACTCTTGTTACTGCTGTGTTGTTTTAATATTGTAGGAGCAAAGACTAATTGATTGATGCTATTTTCTCACAGGTAGCTGAAGAAGTGATTCGATTTGCATTTAACTGTTAACAGACTGGACAAACAAAGCAAGGGACAAAGTAATACGGTCATATAATTGGCTGCACAAATGCAGTATAAATTGCCCACTGTATAAATTACACAGTGTTATTTCAGTGTGACTTTTTCCTTACCTGGGTGGAATCTTGACTTCATTATCCAGCTGTCTAAGGCTCCTGGCATGTCTGGATACCTGAATCTCCTCCTCCCAGGATGCAGGCTCCTGCTTCTTGTAAGCTGATGGTGCATTGAGCACTGCGTCACAGGCAATAGTTACCTGAACACCATAGGAAATGGCAGAGACAAAATTAACTTCTTGAAGTGGGTGTGATTCGGGTCGCATTGAAAATATATCCAACTTCTTCTTAAAAAGAAAACTTCAGGGAGCCTCTCCCTCTCTTTAACTGTATTTTTTCCAAATGTAATTTTTTAACTACTGCATAAACATTAACCATAAATGTCAGATATCAATAGGAACAGATAGAAAGGACAACAGTGGATGTACAAGATCTATGCTAGACATTGTGAAGCTGTGTCACATTAAGCAATTGAACCACAAATCATGCAAACATTGCAAAACAAGAAGGGTAGAAAGAGTGCGCTAAATCAGAAGTTATGCATTCATCAATGATACATGCGTAAAATATTTTTTAAAAAGGTTCGGACATGACAATACCAAGCCTCATTCAGTGTAGTAGAAGTTCATAGTGCTCTAAAAACAAAACAAAAAGTACAACAGAAATGAAATGTCTCCTCTGAACTCCATGCAAGAAAGTCAAAATACATACAGTATGTGCATCCAGTGGTTCCCTTGAACCATTTCTTAGCAAAGAGTAGCCTATAAAACAGTCCAACCACAAGCTTATGGGCAAGCTAACAGCAGCATTCTGAGCTTCCCCAGAATATATCATATTCTGCTTTGTGACTTAAACCTAAACAGATCAATGCTGAAGTCTTTGCGGCTCCTCAAGAACAATTAGCCTGTCTCGTAGGTGACAGGGGAACCACTGAGTGCACCCTCTCCATTGACATGCAGCAACAAATCACTGACCAGAGCGGGTAACTCCTCAATATTTGGTAAGGGGATCTCGAAGTGGTCTGGAAAAATGACAAGCTTGGCCTCATCTTCATATTCATAGTCCTCTCCGTTAAAATCACGGTTTAGCTCTAAATCTACAGGGGAGGAAGTAAACACGGATGTTACTTTATTGCTATATTTAATTAATTTAACGTTTTCTTCTTTGCTCTTGAGTGTGAGACGTCTTTTATGTTCTTCCTTCGTCCCTTTAGTCAATACCACAATAGATGCAGTGAGTTGATGAACAGATGAATCCTTGAATAAGTAAACCCCCAATGACATCTTCATATTATGCTAATGATTCTTTTTATCACACACAATTTGTGTAGAGTTATATTTAGCCATTTATCACACAGTCTTACCACCAGCAATTTATAGAGTTATTGAAGAATACTAAGGATCTCTGACATATGGCTGTGCAGCACCCTCATTTCTGCATGTTTTTCCTGGTATTTTCTCAACTAATTGTTTGGTCTATAAAATGTTAATATGTTAATATGGAGCTGAAACTCAAAAAATATAGTTCCAGAGATAGTTCTCTGCTGTTTATAGCTTTGAGAAAAAGCTATTTGAGAAAATATCTGTTTTAACCCCTAATTTATTATCAAGTAGGGGCGGCAGTAGCTCAGTCTGTAGTGACTTGGGCTGGGAATCGGAGGGTCGCCAGTTCAAGTCCAGGTCGGACCAAAATGTGGAGAGTGGACTGGTAGCTGGAGAGGTGCCAGTTCCTCCTCCTGGGCACTGCCGAGGTGCCCTTGAGCAAGGCACTGAACCCCCAACTGCTCGGGGCGCCTGGATAAGGGGCAGCCCCCTCACTCTGACACCTCTCCTCTAATGCATGTGCATGTGTTTGTTTCATGACTTGTGTGTGTAATGTGCAATTGAAAAATATATATATACTAACAGAGTGAAAAAATGTAATTTCCCTCATTGAGGGATTAATAAAGGAATTCTTCTTCAAAGAGAGTAAATAAGACAAAAGTATTTTCAGTTGATTGGCTAGTTGGTTGATTAACTAATCATTTCATTTGTAATCTAAATGAAATCAACAAAACTTTCTAGAGAGAACCTTTTCTCTTATTTCATTCTTCTAACAGAGTTGTTTGTTCCCTTCTCCAGCCTAAAGTTGTGAAATGACTCATGAGAAGTAGGATCATAGGTTATGTCTGCCACTGTTACTGTGCCCAATAGCTTCAGGTCTGACGCTTCCAGCTAGATTAGATCACTGGACTGGTATGGAGATGACAGCGGATACATACATGCTCCCTGTCACATCAAAAATGCTTATTGGATGACAGAGATAATCAGAGCGACTGAGTCAGATGTTGGTTACAGGGTTGACCTGAAACATCCATCAAAAGGCAATGGATATTAAGTTGTGGACAATGACAAAACAGTTTCATTGATTGTGAGTGGAAGGAATTCCTCCCCCACTGGGCCAGCAGCGAGGGAGCAAGGGTAAGAGACACCTGGTTCCCTCAAAGCAGCGTCATAGCTGTAGTGGAAGTTTGTCAGGGTCCAGGGAGGTTGACAGGTGGCAACAGCTGAGAGGTGGAGGGCCAAGGGGGAGGGGAGTAGACCAGACTTTGATAGTTACCATCAACATATACAAATAAATGGGCTATATTTGGGGCACAGGAGGAGGAGGTGAATATCTCACGCTTTGGGTAAGGCCGGCTGGAGGGGCAGCTGGTGGGTCACCACAGAGTTACAAACAATAACACCAGGTTGTGATGGGTTAACTTAGTAGAGAGTTTCTCTTTCCACCCAAAGCACATCTACTTTAAAATTAACACACAAGGTTAAGTCCGGCCTTTACTCAGTGGTGGACAGTAGCTGAATATATTCATTAAATACATTTAAAATGTTAGGTACTTCTATTCTAATTTATACTTCTACTCCATTACATTTCTGAGGGATTGAATAATGTAGTATACAATAATATATCAGTCACAGGGACCATTTCTTTGAATAACGAGTACTTTTATCTCATATTTTTGGGATTTTATTTGCATTTTAGACTTGTTCATTTTGGACAGGTGGCAAACTGCCAAAAGCAAAATCTGGCAAATCAGTCCTTTTTCAATAGTCAACTCCTCCAGTTGCAAAAAGAAGTCTAATTGTACAGAAATCTATGTGGAAAATAACTCTTCTTTTCACTTGCTCTTGTACCTTTGGAAACACTGTAAAGGTAAGTTTACGGTCTCAATCTCTAGTTCGAAGTTGTCAACACATGTTCATTTCATAAATTAAGTAATGAGGCTTCAAAGCTTTATTTTTGCACAGGTCTCACAAGTGTAATCCACAAACCAATGGGTAATGTCACGATGACTAGGTACACTTCTGGCCTGCTGTAAAACATGATGATACAACATTGTGGAATCTGTGACGAGGACCCGCTTCCAATATAAATAGATATGAATAACTATAGATATGAATAACTGGCTAACGAAAACGAAGCAATTAAAGAATCTTGTTATACGGTAATGATTCTTCAGTTAAGAATACAATATTCCATTTCCGCCAATAAATTCCCCCAAAATCCAAAACGCTGGTTCTTTTTGTAAATGATCTGAGCACTTCTGCCACCACTGCCTCTAATACTGCTTTCAAACTGAAATTGGCATTTGGGAGATCGACAGGAAGACTGATCTTATGGGAGTGGAACAAAACTTTGCTCTGTTTTGAGATCTGAGTGAGCAGCTCTACAGACTTGGAGCTTCCACAATCACTGTGTGCACATGGACGAGCTTAATCATATAATAAAGGCATTGAAAACGTTTCAAATTTGTGTGAATGGACTAAGGATCATATAGGGACTGGATTCGTGAATACAATAGGAACCCGTGGCTTAAGACGTTGTTAATCGGCTTTGTGCCTCTTGTGAACAGTATCATATCGTATTTGCATCCTGCATCCTGTTGGAGAATGTCGGCCGGGGATTTCACCCGGAAGTGGAAGGAGGCGCCGATGCCGTCAGTAATGTTGTTGCCGGAAAAGTCAAACGATATCATGGCTTCGAAGAAATCAATAACTCACTTTTGGACGGACGAGGAGACAGAGTTTATTATTTATTATTGTTGTCAAGTAGCTGTCAAACGGAAGTAGTTCTAACACCAAGGGCTACAGCGCCACCTAGTGTAGCGGCATCAGCCAGACCGCTGACCACTATCTGAATTAAACAAATTCCATGTGTACTTGGATTGTGGGACAGACCACCTGCCGAGTTGCAACATTGAATTTGGCGAAATCCAGTATGATCCTAGCCATTCAGGCTGCACAGTAACAAAATCAGAACGTCATCGGGTGATTTAGCGAGTCAATGCGGGACGCTTTTCACACTGCAGGAAAGCTGAAACAAGCCCATAAATTCCCGGGTCGATTGGAGGGTCATTTGACCCTGGTCAAAATGCCACGACAACCCTTTCACACTGCACGAAAATGTTGCATTGACCCAGGATTTTCATGCAGTGTGAAAGGGGCTTAACTTACCAAGAAACACTTTTCCATTTCTTCTTCTGGGGATGGCGCCTCCTGCAGCTCCTGTGGCTTTCTGTGGGAAACAGGAAGAAAAACATTAAACTGGATCAAAGAATCCTCATCACATTAAAAGCATTTTTAAACACCTTTGATGATTCGCTTTGTTAAATGCTAGAAAAAAGTTTTTTATGCACCGATATGACAGAAGGTCCAGATGGTTGTCATTTCTTTAGAAATAGACACTAGATGTTCCAGTTGTCAGGTCAGGTTACAAGGCAAGGGGAAAACCCCTTCCACAGCATGGTCAAATTTGAAGAACGACAAATCAAACAGCTTCAGTTACACAGTTTAATTTATAGACTTGAACAGATAAGATATACATTACGTCAAACATGTTTAGGCCTGTCATCCCTTTTCTACACTACATACTGTCCACTGCAGTAGAAAGCTAAAATAAAATAATTAATATTTCACAAACTGATAGATAGACATTTTCAGTCGGCCAACAACATGTTCAGCCCTGGCACATGGATCAATCAACAAACAAAAAACAGTGAAACAGTCAGTGAATGGACTTAAACTGTCATTCTGCCAAATGACTGGTTGGCAGTAAAACAGAGGAGGAGAAGAAAACATCACGGCACTACTGACTGGTTTTCTAATAATCCCATCAGATTCTGGTGTTTCCTGTCTATTCTGCAATATGGAGGAGCCCACGGAGGCAGACAGAAAGCAAGACAGAGAATGCTGACACAATTAAGACCAAGTGGACTCATGGGAAAAAACAGCAGACACAGGAGCCTGTAGAATGTGAGCAGCTGTTTCAGGCTAGAGCCAGGCATGGAAATAGCAGCTCTTTACAAAGCAGAGCTTATCTGAGGGCAATTAAAGCCAGTGAGAATATACAGCAGCAGCTTTTGTTGTTCGCCATCAACTTTTAAAAGAGGGACTTGTTTGGATTCACATGTGATAAATAACGGAAAAGACAATGCAACACAACCTTGAAAAGTTAGCATAGAGTCAGCTTAAGCTCAACAAAAATGTGACAATCTTAGAAAACTTTTGTTGCAGGGTTGTTGTTAAGGATTGCATTATATTGTGAGATGTTCACTTCATCAGGTTCTGTTACTCATGATCTTGTATTTCATTCGGTATAATGCTATTATATTTCAGAATTAATTTTAAGTGGTGGAATTTGTGATTTTGAAATGTTTCTTGAATTTCTATGGTCTAATTACAGGGAAAATAAGAATTATCTTAAAAGAAACACCCCATTAAAACATAAGCGCAGTGCCATGAAAAAAGTATTTGCCCCTTTCCTGATATCTTACTTTTTTTGGATATTTTTGACACTTAAATATTTCAGATCACCCTTGGCAGCAAGACAGTATTTTACTAGATTGCAATTCATTATCTGTTTTGCAGCAGCCTCTACTTATGGGTATGAATTATCTGTACATACTATAATAACATAGATATTTTAAAATCATTTGTAAGCATGTGAGACAACTCTGAAGTTGGCAAACATCACATCCTCACTGAAACATTTGATTTCATATTGGTAGTATATTTGACATTTCTGTTCAATTCTTGACTAATATTTTTCATATAAGATGATGGTGACATTGTGTATTACTGTGTTATTGATTGTAAAGCCCTTTCAATGTAAACAAAGATTATAATTTTCATTCTTGCTGCTAATACCATAAAAATCAGTGATCAATAAAAAAAAAAATCTCTTACCTCTTTGACATGTCGTTTGAGGTGCATGTAAACACTTTGTCCTGTTTTGCGATAATGTCTCTCTACATGTTCTCGTCCAAAGCCCAGGAATGTGTTCATACACACATACAGGCCTCCCTCCGACTCCTGCAGACCAAAACAAACAGTAACAAGGCCTGATTTATATCTTTGTCGCCTAATAGTATCTATACACACAGATCAGGCACCTTTCTATCAGAACCAGCGTTAACTTCAGTGGCAATTTGCACTAAAGTAGCTCATGTGTTACTGTTAGTCCACTGATACTGACCACTGCAGACCGGGAACAAGATCTGCAGTTCTGGAGATGCTCTGACCGAGTAAACTAGCCATCACAATTTGCCCTTGTCAAATGACCTCAAATGCTTACTCTTTCACATTTTTTCTTGCTTCTAACACATCAAGTCTGAAAACAAAATGTTCATTTGTTAACTTATATACCCCTGGTGCCATGATGACGAGATAATCAGCGTTATTCACTTCACCTTGCAGTGGTCATAATATTATGCCTGATCGGTATTATAACTCACAGAGGAAAGGAGGAATTTATATACTTTCATTTTCACAGTGAACCCAGGATAAGAGTAATTGTTTTAGTAAAAGTGAATGACTGTCATGACAAAAAACATTTCGTATCAAAAACAAAACTTGAAAAAGCCACAGATTCACAGTTACCTTATGTTAATTTGGCCTATGTATGAGTCAAAAATGAAATTTGTTCCCTACAAGTGATTTGATGCATCAATTTTGCTGCCTCTCTTGTTTCAACCAAAGCCTATATGTTTCTTTATTATTCAATCAAAAAAGAGATTTGAAACCAAAAAGAGATTTAAGAGCAAAAGAGAATAAGTGGCAATCAAAAAACTATTTTTTAGATCAAAACAGAACAGGTTGCAATTAAAAAAACATTTTTGAGAGCATGTTTCTTCAAGGACGGCACGGTGGTGTAGTGGTTAGCACTGTCGCCTCACAGCAAGAAGGTACCGGGTTCGAATCCCAGCTCTGGGGCCTTTCTGTGTGGAGTTTGCATGTTCTCCCCGGGTTCAAATCTGCGTGGGTTCTCTCTGGGTACGCCGGCTTCCTCCCACCATCCAAAAACATGCATGGGGATTAGGTTAATTGGTAATTTAAACTGACCGTAGGTGTGAATGTGAGTGTGAGTGATTGTTGTGCAGGACCAGAATCAACTGTTAAGCCCTTAAGTGCTTTGCTCTGTTTGGGAACAGGCTTAAAGTAGGGCAATCTTGCTGTTTCACAAAGTGAATTCACTCAACTGTGTTTACATTTTCAGGTGTCATCATTATGATGGTTAGACAGATGAATTAGTCCTCTAACACATCATAAAGTTTGACATGTCTGTGTTTTTCAGGAGTTTTTGTTGCTGTTGCAGCTGCATGTGGCATGTTTAGCTAAAAAAAAAAATCCTAGTGGAGACACTAGTAACAGTAGAGGATGGAGATGACCAGAGACCAATGACAGAATGATAGGGTGATTGGAACCATCCACGACAAGTACACTATATATATAAATATAAATATATTTTTATAAATTCTTTCAATACTATAAATAGGTATCTATAAAATAACAACAATGGACATACAGAAAATGGAGGTAGTGCAAATGTAATTTGTAAAATAGTTTTAAACATAAACAATAACAACGTAATAATGAATACAAATAAAAATGGAATAGTGCAATTTCTTATGTAATAATAACAACAATAAATATATGCTTCTTATCATCCCTTTACATGCTATAAATAAATAAAAATAAAATAAATATACAATATATATGTATAATATACAATATATATCTTTGGACAGCTGCATGGATACAAATAAGAGGTAGTGCAATTTCTTATGTAATAATAACAATACATATATGTTTCTTATCATTTCTTTCCATGCTATAAATAAATCCATCCATCCATCCATTATCTACCGCTTATCCTCATAGGGTCGCAGGAGGGCTGGAGCCTACCCCAGCTGTCTTAGGACGGGAGGCAGGGTAAACCCTGGACAAGTCACCACCTCATCGCAGGGCACATAGAGACAGACAACCATTCACACTCACATTCACACCTACAGTCAGTTTAAATTAGCCAATTAACCTAATCCCCATGCATGATTTTGGATGGTGGGAGGAAGCCAGAGTACCTGGAGAGAACCCATGTAGACAAGGGGAGAACATGCAAACTCCACACAGAAAGGCCCCTGGCTGGGAATCGAACCCAGTACCTTCGACAGTGCTAGCCACTACACCACCGTGTCGCCCATAGTTATCTATAAAATACATAGTACAGTATATACAATATATGTCTTTGGACAGCTGCATGACTACAGACATGCATCACAAAACCAGGAGTCACCTGCTGCAGTGGTTGCATCTTTGTCCAGATTACTGTGTTCCCACTGTTTGCCGGCTTTATGATCTGCAGCTCACACCACAAACAAGGTAGCCGAAGATGTCCATCATGCAAAACTGCAGCAACAAGTCATCGTCGGTGCTCCACTCTATAGTGGGAAATTCAGATGTATCAAACCGTTTTTAGTGCCAGTTTTGTCCATATACCAGTCCCTATCTTCCTTATTTTACATATCCCGGTAAATTCCACAACCTTTTCAGGATTTTAACATCTTTTTTCTTTCTTTCTTTCACAACTCTGCCCTACTCTGCTTTCTTTTTTTCACAACTCTGTTTCTTTTCCTCATCCATCTGGCTGTTTGTTTACACTCGCAAGGCCACGTTCCAGAATGCAACGCGGCGCCCAAGCCCTATTCTGCTCAGGCCCTGACTAGCAAGTGGAGAGAGACAATTGACATTAATTCATTACATGTTGTTGTTGTTGTGAATATACGGCAGGCTGTAGCCTGCACTATGTTGTACAATTCATTCCTTATGAGAAAGGTTTTACCTTCCGGCAGCACAGCACAAGAGAGAAGTGGGTGCAAAGTCGTGGGGAGCCAGGTCACACCAACCAATAGAAACTCTTCTCTCATCCACCAGCATAGGCCCCACCCATTGAGTGCAGTGAAATTCGCAAGAACAACTTTTGAACTGGTAAGCAAAGAGCACTGATTTATAAGCAAAATCACTGTACGTTTTCACTCACAAAATTAGTTTTGATTGATGTTGAAGAAATATGCTCTCAAAAAAGATTTTTTTAATTGCAGCCTGTTCTGTTTTGATTCCAAAAAAATATCTATAGGATATCTTTTTAAACCATACCTAAAATTGAAATCTGTAACTCTGTGATAAACCTTAAAGTGGCCCTGGGTGACATATGAGCTTCCACAGTGCAAGGATAAAAATAAACCAGTCTTCAGGCCAACATGATGAACTCCAGACAGCTGAGTCACCTTTATAAACTGGTAGAGAAAGACGCTTTTTATGTTGTATGTCACAATTGTATAAATCACACCATTTTTAATTAATCTCAGAAGAAATAGGAAATGACACGATAAATGAAAACATGCATCACAATATGGATCAGAAGATTCACCATGAACTTTCGAGTGACAATAGCATAGAAACACCACATTACTACTACTACTCCTACTACTATAAAGGTCCTTAAAGACTCCCTGTTGAGTCTAAAACCTTGATTAGTCATGACGAATTCACTATTGCTTACAGCAGTGAATTTTAACTGTACAGCACACCATACACTGAGGCTGAAGCACATTAAACAATCTGAACTTACTGTACAGCATTGACAGGAATACTGTATTAGTGTTAAAAACACCCAACCGAGCATCACCGATACACTTTAAGTTCCTTTCAAGACATTTATAAAATACAAAAACATGAGCACCTCAGCTGAAACCAACAGCGAAGCAGAAGATTTCTTTGAAGCCAAAGCTCAAGACAGGTGCGTTTATTGGCTGAAGCGGTAATGTGGCCTCACTGCGCAGTGTATCTTTCTCTTGCACAAAGGAACTCCCTGTCCCCTCTCCCCTAAGATGTAAACATCATTTAACTATTTATTTCCTATCAAGTTCACGGGGCAGGTGGCCATGGAGACTCACGGGTGTTGTTAAACTAAGCCAGATCAGACTGTCAGACATTCACCCTCCCCAAGACAAGGCGCACGTTTCTCGTAATGTGTATGCATGTAATGCGTGAAGGCAGACTTACAGGAGAGTCGAAGGAAAAGGCGCATTCGCTCTTGAAAACCCGGTCTCCTGTCCTGGGCACTCTGATGGTGGGCATGTACGGAACCAGCAGCTCTCCGAGGTCTGCAGCCATCTTCGCATTCCTGCTTCTCGCGGCACAGTGCTGCGGAGCCTCCGAAGCAGCGCTGTCAGACGAGAGGGTGCTATTTTTAAAGCAGTCAGTCTCTAGATTCCTCCGGCCAGAGGGATGTGACGCTGAAAAACATAAAAATAAAATGACAGACGGGTGCAGGCTGGTTGTTACACAGGCGGCAGAGCTAATGGCACGAATGCTAATGTTGTTCTTTGGGGTTATTTTTTTGCAGAAAAGCTTTGGCCTGCGCAGAAATTACATTGCCACTTTTGACTGTGGTGACGACGTTTAACCAGAAGGGCCCCTCCTTTCCGTGGATGATTCATAAAGCCACCCACACTCTTTACTACGGTATGCTTCCCTTGAAAGGATACAGGGAGAGCAGGAATATGAGGTGCGGTTGGATTTTTAACAGCTGCTGCTATCATTATCCCACAAAACACAACTAAAGGCTTAATCTGCAGCAGCTTGTGTTGTTATGATCAAACATTTTAAAAGAAATAAACTGCATCAATTCATAATAAATAAGGTGATGTTTAAAAAGACATGAGTAATTTTGTCCGTCTGCAGAATTAAAGCCACTTTGCCGTAAAAACAATCATCTTGTCGGCACAGCTCTGCCACCAGGTGGACGCGTTCGTTATCTGCAATAAAAATCAACTGAAGCAATGAATATGTCAAAACTCTAATTGGTTGCCTGACAACCATATGAGAAAAGAGTGTTCATGTACCCATGTGCATATGCATGAATTTGAAACTTGAATTTATAGTTCAGTACTTGGAGCGAAATGAAAGGCAAGGTGGAGTTTCCCTTTACATAGATCGTCTGTCACAGGGATCGACCATGTAAATAGACAAGCAACATGTGAACATGCAAACTCACAAACTAACATTTCTCTTCCCAGCAAGCCCACAAAGATTTATTTAATTACCCACTCAAGGTAAAAACATGTTTGCAGCATGAGGCCTATAAAGAAACTACAGGACAAAATATACTGAATCCATATTGATATTTTATTCGCGTAACAAGGGGAAAAATGTACAGTGAGCTTGAACAGTATGATGTACTGATAGCATTAATTGTCAGGTGTTGACTTGGGGCTGTAGTCAATAAGCTCCTTGTTGAGGGTCTCCACCTGAAACCAAGGGCCGTCTCCCTTGGTCCTCATCTGTCGACGTACCTCAAGCTGTGTCAGTCTGTTGACGGTAAACAGGTAGTGAATTAATAAAATTTGTGCCTCAGAAATGGAAAAAAAAGCAAATTGAGTATCCCAGAATAACAAGGGAACACCCTTCACTCCCTTTTCAGCCACGAGAAAAGAAAATCCATGACCTCTTTTGTCACAAATGTAATTACATTAACACAGAAACCTGGCTGGAATCTAAAAACAAGACACTATGTTGTAAGTCACTGATGCTTACACACAGAGGTTGCGAACTGTACCACCATGGTCTAACTTTGGGGCCAACATGAACAACACAGATACACTTGATACACAGATACTTTTGAATCATATATTTATACTTATGCCATGTCTAGTGTATGTGTGTGTGTCAGTTTCAGTTTGGCATGATACAATGGAAATACTTTTAATTCAAATCTATTTAACACTGGAATAACACAATTGCATGTTAACTCTTTTGAGTGCCAAAGACATGTACGTCTTTCCTTTTTTCTGCAGCACGGACAAAAGAGTGCTCTCAAACAGCCTCGTTGTCTCAGTCTGCACTGTATTGTTTGTAAGCATGTATGTCTGTATCACACAATGTTTTGGTGACAGAAGGTGCAACATAACACACTAAAACTAAAACGTACCTCATGTCTGCCTTTTCTTTCTCAATTTGAATTGCAGCCATCATCTTTTCATAGTCCTTCACTGGGGAATCATAGAAGGTCCTGGCAATCCATCTAGTGATGGGGTGCTGCCATGACAGGGAAAAACACATATGACAATAGTATTTTTAGTGACTGCGGTTGTGTTTTATCCATATCAACACTGTTTTTTCAGTTAAGTATTCAGGTATCTGAACAAATACAGAGACTCTATTAGATTTTATCCTTTTGCGTTTCTCGAAAATACTACCACACAAATGAAATGAGAACTGTACATTTCTAGCATCTCTAATATATGATACCTATAGAACAAAATCTATGGTCTAAATATTGCAGATATTATGCCCTTAAAACAGACACTAGAGGCAAACACAGCTGCTTTAAATGATGGCATTGCAACAAAGGCTTCATAATGGCAAGGGTAATTATGATATGCATATTCTGATGCCCAATACCAAATTTAATACTTGTACCCATCTATCACTGAACTACGGTTCAGATCAGTGACACAAAAAAAAAAAAACTTCTGGTAGGACTAATGACACAAGAGGCCAGTTACCTACCTTGTAGTACTCCCAGTACTCAGGCTCGTAGTCCACAGGGGTTTCAACCAGCTCTGCCTCACCTTAACCACACAATCACACTCAAGTTCAATTCAAAGTAACTAAATTACCAAAATATTATCAAATAATCTAAATAACAAACTTGCAAACATAACCTTACTTACCAACAAAGACATTCACACATGTGACAATGACTGCCATAGGAATGCCGGTCAGCAGGATGTAATATTGCTGTGAAAAAAATAATGACAAGTCAAAATTGAATATATAAAATTGATCTGTATGCAGGGTGATCAAGACTGAAGGTCCAAACAAGCCAATATGTAAGGAATAACTGTTGTTTTGACATTTTATACATGATTTCTGTATTATTACTTTGAAATTTTTAACTTTGCATGGACCACTAGTGGCTCCATGTAATATAAATTAGGGATGTGCATTCTATGGCTAAACTTGATGGAATTTGTTTTAGATCAGTGGATCTTCATTTGTGAGATATAAATTAAATTATTTAATCAAATTAGTTATTTATCAAGAACACTCAATAAGTTAATTCCAGCAGTATGAACAGCGATGCAAATACCTTCCGGAGTACAACTTTTAAGACTGCTGGGAGGCTGAACTTAAATAATGTTAGACACAGCATCACTTTTAAACTCACGTGTTTAAGTGTGATGCTGCTGGCATTGTCTCATCACCCACTGTACTACAACTCTCAGATTTGGACTGAGACAACCCCCTTTCATCATAGCAGAAAACGAGATGGTGCTACAGTACTCACCAATAAACGCAGAAATCTCCTGTCATAGAAGTCAGTGGGTTTGATGACAAACATTTTCTTTCCATGGCCAAAACGAACAGCCACTACAATACAAGACAGGGAATACTGTAGTAACCATTTATCTCACAAGGACTGTTTACAAATAGGTGGGTGCTTTATTGACAGCATTGATGTCAGCACTGAAACCTGACCAACTGGGATGTGATAATGTTTTATAGACTTGTTAAGTCGTAGTATCTGAATAACTTGGACAATGATTGTGACGATCTTTCCTCAATAAATCATGGGTGAACAATAATAACAAAGCCACTCGGGTGACCTTTGTCACCGCTTTATCTTGATATCAGTATATTGCAAATGATCGGTATTACAAAATCATGTGGAAGGGTCCACACTTTATAATGTAAATAACACAATGTTATATGATAATTCTGACATGATTATTTTGGGGAAAACATTCAAACACCACACAAAAACTATTACACCAGCTACCAAATATTGTTGACACTAATGAAAAGGAAATCAATTTAACATTTGGGGGGAAAGACCTGTAAAACGAGTGATCATACTTAGTGCTTTTTGTTGACAGCAGGACAAACGTTTCCAACTAGCTAATGTTAGCAAGCTAACATGTCCTGGCGCAAGGTCATAAGAAATACAGCCACCTTTAGGTTCAAATTCCTCACTCTTGAAACGACCAGGGTGCCTCTTACCTTTATCTGTCCGCTGGGCAGTTCGAGTGAGAAAATTTGCGGGTTTGTTTCCAGGTTTCAGAAAACTCAGTCTGACTGCAGAAGCAGCAGACTTGAGAACGCTCATGCCCACCATCTCTGCTGAGGGACGGCGGTCCAACAACACGAGTTCTGATTGGTTCATTCCAGAGTGAAGCGGAAATTGCTCTCTATCAAAAGAGCAGATACGTTGAATTTTAGTTCAATAGTGTTATTGTGTGGGTATGCTATATACAGTGCATGGCATTTAATCAAGACATATAACATACAAATATTAATAACTCAAAAAGCATACAGACAATAAATTGCATATTTAGAGAAATGTATGACGGGTAATGTGGGAAGGGCTACAGTAAAGATGGCGGCGGTCTCGTCTGTAGGACGCGTTTTGGCAGCTTGTAACCAGTTTCAAAAAGTCCTTCGGATATCTTCAGCAAGAAATGTTCAACAGTTCTCTGCAACTGTGACTAAATACCAGTCTCAGTCTCGTTTGTACAGGTAAGACTCTGCTGTATCTGTAAAACATGGTTTTTAACGTTAAGCGACGTCAAAGTCAGCATGTTAACCTCACAGCTAACGCTGGCTTGCTCATTACTAGGGATACATTTATACATTAAGGTAGACATCTTCCAGGTATAACTATATGATCCCACTCGCAGTCATTTGTTGAGTTAATCCTTTGACATGAGATTAGTGCAGAGGCCTACATTCTTTGTGGCTACTCTTTGTGTGTACTTGACTGCTACGTATGTGGCAATATAATACTAGAAGAATGTATTTACTTTATTTTGACACATAAAGACATCACAGACTACATTATATTTAGAATATAGTGTATCATGGTGCTCTTTTTGACAGTACCATATACAATGAAAACTCGAAACAGATTGTATTTCCTTTAGTACCAAAATGATTAATAAAACGGCAGCACCAGCACCAAATATACACAACTTCAAAAAACATAAAGCTTTGTTAGTGTCCCCTGAAGAAATCTCAGTTTACAATGGATAGTATCTTTGTCTATGATGAATTCGCATTTGTAAAAGAACTGTAGTATTTGGTCAGCTCAGATGATAGCATGTAGTTATTTCGTTTCCTCAAATTTGATTTGAGCTGACTTGAATTGTTTCCTTCTCAGTGAATGCCACACAATAAAGCTCTTGGACTTTTGACTCTACAAACACATCTGTTGCCATTTTTTGACCCTTCCTTTATGTGACATCTTAATTTATGAAGTAACAATATATGTTATTTGGTGTGTAGAAAAGAGAGGAGCATTAACTCACTGATTATTTCAAATTCAACTAAGAGGCACAATCTCAGCGAAATGGCATGTAAATTTTAAATTAAGGCTGACTATTCCTTTTTACACTTGTTATGTGAAATTATTTTGCACCCACCAGGGAAAATTCTCCACTTGCTGCCCAGTCTTGGTACAGTTTCACCAGCTCTGTGGATCAGTGTCGAGCCCTGCACACAACCATCAGCAAGAGAGGGCTGGAAGAGTTCTTTGACTTACCTGAAAACTGGGGAGAGACCAAAGTGAAGTCAGGTAAAATACTGGAGTATGATAGTATTCAGAGATCTCACGCCTACACTATGGCTACATAGTCTGCTTGTAGCTTTAAAATATATATGTTGCAGGTGCACCATGGACTGCCAAACTACTGAGAACAAAGAGCAATGAAGATTTACACAAACTATGGTGCGCACTATTAAGATTATGCAGTTGCTACACAGAGTATGAACATTTCTCAGCTGTGTGTAACACTGTTGTTCTATTTCAGGTATGTGTTGTTGAAAGAAAAGAACTTTCTGCTTACACTTGAGCAGGAAGCAAGAAGGCAAAGGGTTCAGATGCCGAGTCCAGAAAGATTAAGGAAGGTTGGTATGATGCTTGCTGAAGTGACAGCTCGGTAGAATACAGGGTGTGTACTTGGAATATTGTGGGTGTTGTTTGGCTAAGCTAAATCTTGTGTCTTCATCCGCCCAGGTTGAGCGGTCATTGATCAGACTGGAGACGGTCTTGGAGGAGAGAGAGACTGCACTGCGACTGCTGCAGACAGGACAGGAGAAATCTAGACCAGGAGCCTGGAGGCAAAACATATTTGGATATGTTTACTGGTGAGGACAAATTTATATACATCATATTACACACTCAGATGGATAAATGCAGCACTCATAATTGCCATTATAAAGGAGTATTTGGTCTCCAGCAGCATCATGGAGCTTTTCTTCTCTGTTGAGGTTACCATCATGCACATTTTACACTATTCTGCTGATCAATGGGTAACATTGGATAACATCCCAATACATGCTGTAAGGTGTTAATGCTGGATTTAAAATACTCAAAATCTGATTCCAATTTCAGCAGAATTTTAGGTGTAAGTAAAACAGATAACCATTATCTGTTAACAGTACTCCTAAAAAGCTTTACAAACTGATATGTTTAAAGTGACCTCACACATGTACACTTTTTTCTTTGTCCCTCAGGTATCGATTCAAAGAGTATGCTATTCCTTGGTACATGAACACAAGGTACAAGCGAAAAAAATTCTTCACACCCAAGTTTGTTCAACCATATATAAGGTAAGATAAAATTTTATGAGTGTTATGTAATATTGTGTCTTTAGTATTGTAATTGTACTAATGTATGTGTAAATGTGTTTGGAAGTTAATGTTATGGTAAATGCTTGTTCTGTTACAAAAAAAAAAAAAAATGTTGATCTTGTTTTTCTGTCCTACAGGCTGCGCATAGAGAAGAGTCTCAGAGCAAAGGCCAGGAAAGCCAGCTTAGAGAGGCAAACTCAGGCCAAACTCAAGGAGAAATTTCCTCATATGAAAGTTTCCTCATCATGAAATTTCAAACACACTTTTATTTACAATTAAGGAGTTTTTGCCCACAGCTGTGAGCCACCAGACACAAGGCTGGCTCTACATGTATCTGCTGAGTTAATATGAATACTCTGACTCAATAAGTCTGAATCAGTTTGTGTTTTAACACATCCATGTGATGTTTGTCCAGCTGTATTTGGTCCTGTAAGATAAATTAAGATAACACCCTTTCATGTTTTGGTTGTTATTCTTACCCAATATTAAAAGTTTTCTTGTGATAATTTTTCCCTCATGTTTTAATAGGAGTGTTTAGTGTCTTGTAAATCTGCCGTGTTCATGTCAAAGAACCAGATGTTAGCAATTAATAGAAGAAACCTGGAGAATAGCCAATGACAATAAAGTGAAACTTAAATACAGATTTATTTGACACCATTAAGAACTGACAGGCCTTTGATGAGCGTACTCACTTAAAAAAAAATGCAATGAACAGATTCACCACAGACTGTAAAATGTTTCTTCAGATACAAATTAGCCAAATTTTTACCTTGTCAGTATTCAGCAGAAACCTCGCAGAGCAAATTGTGTTTCCATATTACATTTAAAAAAAAAATATGTAAAAACCAACTTGATTTAGAACCCAGTATACACTGATTACACTGATATTCTAGGATCCTTAGAACACGCTCAAGGAGGGGAAAGGGTATGAACAATAGGATGGAGGAATGAGATAAATCTTTAGTCCATTTCAGTAAACCATTTTGAATGTGAAAGGTTTTCACTTAACTCAGCCAACCAAAAATGAGGCAGCAGAAGGACTGTAATGGCATAAACAAAGGAAATCAGTGACAATTTACTTTGCATGTGTTCGTGTCAATTTTTCACTAGACATTTTTTTTCCTTTTTTACAACAAATCATACAAAATGAGTGACCAGTGGATGGTTCAGAGTCCAGGGTCAGAGGTGAACAACTAATGATGATGGGCTTGTTGCAAAGACAGTGTTGGATTTAGTGTCAAATCAAGGGCACTTCCTGTCCACACACTGTTTTCCTCCCTCTTCGTATTCCTGTTTCGAGATCCACATCTGCTGGAAGGTACCCTGGCAGACACAGAAAATGTGTTTAGTTTTAATAGACCAGGACAAAAGTTGAAGTGGCAGGAATACAGACACTCGTAACTGAAGGCACAGCTGTCAAGCAAAGTTTTCTTTACCTCAAGAACTACCTGTCATGAAGATTAAAAACCTGTTGATGATGTAATGTTATACACTTATGTGTTGCTTGTGTGTGTCCTTACAAGTGATGCCAGGATGGACCCTCCTATCCAGGCACTGAATCGGCGCTCCACTGTAGTGTTGTTGGCTATCAGCTTCAGCCTCATGCTCTGCAAATCACAGACAACCATGTTAAAATTTGGTAGGAAATAGAGTAGTTTTTCGCAATGTATTAAAAGGATTAGATCACATATAAGAAATTGTGTGTGTGAGGAAGTGGTGATACTAACTCACCGGAGGAGTTTTCTGGGAGAGTTCTCTGTTAAGTCTGTCAGTGAAGCCCTGAATGAGCGTGTTTCCTCCAGTTACCACCACACTGCCATATAGACCCTGTGACACAAAGTCATAAAGTTTAGTAAAATTCTACTACAGTACTACTGTATTACTAGTTTTAAAGCAACAGTACGAGAGTGACAATGAATTAATTCAATGCCAAACATTGTTGACATCCACCAAACTATGCCTTGCAGCTCCGACTACACAAAATCCTGTCAATAGCAGTTAAAAGTAACTGTTGGTTAGCCTAAAACATCTTCTACATTTCTGGAAAATAATCAGCAAAAGGTTTAAAGCAATACATCTTACAAATTAAGTCATTTGAAATTAATTCTAATTTGGAGTTTCATCTATACAGATAAATATTAAACTCAAGTGTCTCAAAGAACAAGAAACATTAACAAATATATAATTAAAATCTGTGGTTAAAACATGTTGATTATCACCGGCCGGATGTCAATGTCACACATTCCCACGCTGGTTGTTACTACGTGGCCAACTCCCAACATGGTGTTTCCAGACAGGCCCTGAAGTGCAATCACAACAACACTAATTACATTTTTATAAAACTAACTTATAATGCATGGAAAGCAACACACTTATACAACTTTTCATGACCAGGCTGTCTAGAGTGGTATGTTCTGGCTACCGTGTTACACAAACACAAACCTTGGCATTGGAGGGGTCAAACAAGCCCTCTGGGATCTTCAGCCTCTCAGCCCCAAAGTCACAGTTGTAGCCATTGGGCAACTCATAGTGCACTGTGGGCATCTGTGCTGCAACCCTGATGAAAGATAAGAAGAAGAAGAATTTCAGTTTACATTCTGTTAGTATATTTTTCTGTTGCACATCACACAACGGTTATGAAACACACATGCATTAGTGAAGAGCTGTCAGAGCAAAGGGGGAGTCTGTATCCATGCACCCCGTGTATTTGGGGTTTGGTGCCTTGCTCAAGGGCATCTCTGCAGTGCCAAGGAGGAGGAACTGGCACCTCTCCAGCTACCAGTCCTCTCTCCAGACTTGGTCTGACTTGGACTTGAACCAACAACCCTCTGGTTCCCAGTTACTACGGACTGAGCTACTGTTGCTTCCAAAGGTTAGTTTTCTTATTTTGGCATGACATTTTTTAACACACAAACTTCTACAGAATTAAGAATAAAGACACATTAAATTATTAAATTTAGTTGCAAATAATGCTCTTACTGTTCATCATAAGGCGAGTCTGACACCTGTAGAACAGATGCCTGGAAGTCCTGGATCACACACTGCAAGCATAAAGAAAACACTAGTTAGCATGGCACATTCAAGAAAAAATACAATAAAGTATTGCTAAAAAAAAAAAAAATCAGCAAATCCATCAATAAGGATTCAACTGTATCTTGTAGAGAACTCTTTCGCTGCTTACATTACACATGTAGTTGTGCCATGAGCGGGTGACTTGAGGTAGTTTCTCCTTTTTCTTCCAGCTGGCTGGTGATCCTTCTCGCACTCCATCCTGTCATGACAAACATGATGGTTTACAATGATGATAATAAGGATAAATACAGACTGCACAGGCACATAAAACACACTGAAGTTCAGTCTCCCTGGTCAAATTTTATGATTTTGTTCTGTGTGATTTACAAACGGACCTGTGTGCTACAAACTATAAGCTGCTTATGCTAGTTTTTCACTGCACACCATCAGCCAGCCACTTAAATATCCACTAAAAGAGCTTGAGCAATACATGCCAAATTCAACTATGAAACACTGAAAAAGATAATCTTATCTTACCTTTGATGCAATCATGTAAGGGGGAATTATTTCAACATTTAACTCTTGAAAAAGCTCCCTACACTGCATGCTCATGAAGTCTCCAGCCAGGGGTGATTTGACAATGCCTGTCAGAGAGAATAAATGATGTCTTCAGTAACTCTTGAACATGTTAACAACATTCAACACCCTGTTTAAGCATTTGTGGTAACAGGCTGCAATGCAAGCTCCAACCAACAAATTACAACATAAAGATACATAAAATAATGCATGCATCAACAAAGGATTATAAACATCTCCATTGCTCTTGGGTGGTTGATCCCTCTCTGGTTTGTGTGTAAATGAAGTAAAATCTAAAGGTAACTGATGAGGAATGATTTATGATAATTGTTCACCTTGCTGCAGGACATAGCCATCATGTACTGGAATTGCTGTGGTGTGTGTGGCTCCGCTGTCCAAGACCAAGCCTGTAGACCGCCCATTGGCAAAGCTTAGACACTCAAAGTCAAGGACATATTATTCAGTTCAACATGTAAAGGAAACAGTACAGTACAGTTTGATAGACTTTTCATAAGAGAAGCTCTCTGGCATTATTAACAAACAGAAAAGGGTCAAATAAATAGCTCATATTGGCTCTGTCCCCGACTCTTTTGGATGAAGTCAAATGGAAAAGGATACGCAGATAGCACAGCAGACTTGCAGAGGAAGAAGGCAGGAATGTTGTAATGTTCAAACATCAGCTCTGTTAGTTTCTCTCGTTTCGCTCTTGTGTTCCACTGCAGACACAAAACAGAAAATAGGCCACCAAGTTTCTCCATAGGGTGACGAAGACCAGCGCAGGTAATTTCACTTTTGATCCTCCCCATACATGGATTAAAAACAAACAGCATCTCAAAACAGAACCAGCAACTTTGAGCAATTTTATATATATATATGTATGTGTGTGTACGTATGTATATATACAGTCATGGAAAAAATTATTAGACCACCCTTGTTTTCTTCAATTTCTTGTTAATTTTAATGCCTGGCTCAACTAAAGGTACATTTGTTTGGACAATTATAATGATAACAACAAAAATAGCTCATGAGAGTTTAATTTAAGAACTAAGGATTATTCATTTTCCATGGTTTTCTTGATAATAACCAAAATTACTTAAATTCTTACATCAATAGCTATGGCATTGTACCGCCAAAAACACTACTTTTAAGCATTCCATGTTTTCTTTTCTGTTTGCTTTAAACGCATGATACACACAAGAGTTAATACTTGATTGCATAACCATTGTTTTTGATGACTGCAGCCATGCGTCTTGGCATGCTCTCCACCAGCTTCTGACATTGTTCTGCTGTCACAGCAGCCCATTCCTGTTGGACAAATTCAAACAAACTTTCTTTGTGTTTGGGCTTGTGGTTCTCCATTTTGAGTTTGATGATTTTCCACAGGTTTTCAATTGGATTAAGATCTGGTGATTGAGCAGGCCAAGGCATGGTGCGAATGTTGTGGTTCTCCATCCAGGCTTTAACTGACCTTGCCGTGTGGCAAGGGGCATTGTCTTGTTGGAAAATCCAGTCATTCGAGGCAGGAAAGAGTTTTCCAGCTGATGGAAGAAGACTGTTTTCAAGGGAAGTCCTGTACTTGACCTGGTTCATTTGGCCTTCACACAATTGCATTTGCCCTGTTCCACTCAGACTGAAACAGCCCCAGATCATGACTGATCCACCCCATGTTTTACTGTAGGGGCAAGACAGTCTGGGTTGTAAGCTTCTCCAGGCTTCCTCCTAACCAGTAAGTTGGCTGGAGTGGGCATCAATTCAAAATTGGATTCATCACTGAAGAGAACCTTAGCCCAATCATCAACAGTCCAATCCTTGTGGTCTCGAGCAAAGAGTAACCGGGCCTTCCTCTGCCTTTCATTGATGAAGGGCTTCTTGCGTGCTCTGTGTGACTTCAAACCAGCTTCAACAAGTCGGTTTCGAACTGTCCTTGCCGAGCAAATCACATTTCTCGACAGTGCCCACTCATTTTAAGGTCCCTGGAGGTCTGACGACGATTCCTGACACAGGAACGGATGAGTGCACGGTCATCTCGTGGGGTAGAAAGACGCGTTTCCTGCCACGGCCAGGTAGCAATTTGGTAGTGCCATGTTCAGCTTGTTTTTTTGTTGTAATGAACGGCTGTCTTGGAGATCTTCAGTTTTTCGCTACCTGACTCTCACTCATGCCAATTTCCAGCAGTGCCAAGATGGCTGCCTTTGTTGCTTCACATAATTCTTTTGTTTTAGGCATTATGTGAGAGCTGACAACTTCTGAGTTGTGCTACGGCTTGAATGTAAGCAGGAAACCACTCTAGGCCTTTGCATGTGCAGTGCTGCTTGTGACATGAAATGGCCTCTTATATACCCTGGGAATCAATTAAGCTTAAGAATGTCAAATAGGACATAAAGTATTATGTGACCAGCTGCATTTTTGTTGTGTTCATTGTATTATATACGTTTAGTGGTACCAGATATTAGAATGAACAAGAAATTGAAGAAAACAAGGGTGGTCTAATAATTTTTCCATGACTGTATATATATATATATATATATATATATATATATATATATATATACATACACACACACACATACATATATATATATATAAAACAATCTTGTATATAATAATCAATATATAAATAATCTTGTGTGATTGTGTCATGTTGTGTCATTATTATACTTATGTCTCTCATAATACTCATAACATACATAACGTAATGTGCAATATCCTGATATATATATATATATATATATATATATATATATATACATATATATATATATATATATATATATATATACACACACTGTTTCTCATCTATTAATGTGCAATTCCACTTCCTTCATTATACCTTTCACTGAGCTATGTTTATTACGCCACACCATCTGCTGTGTTCAGTAATTTTTGTCAACTCATTTTAGTCACTTATGTTGTATATATTACATGCCTAGTTAGTCACTTATTGTTATTCACTTATTGTATATATGATGCCATAGATTTTTCTACTTGGTTGTTTTCTACCGTTGTTATTATTCTTATTTTTGTAATGTTGCACTATCTACTTTGCTGCTGCTGTAATGATGCAAATTTCCCCATCTGTGGGATGAATAAAGGATTATCTCATCTTAGCTTAAGGAAGAAGTTCATACTTTTAGACAGCCAGGACATTTTGGCTGATAAATTCAAACTATGAAAATTGTTGCAATCAGTGTTGTTTGGACTACAGCCCATACAAAGGTTAACTCACTGATGCTTCTGACATGAGCACTGGATGTAGGCTTGGTTCAGACTTGAAGTGCATCTTGTAGGTGTGATCCAAAATGGCCTGGAAACTGTCCCAGTCCTCAACTGTAAAAGGGACAGAAAAACACAAGAACAGGGCTTGTTAAATGAAAAAAATAAATGTCAGATTACTGATGATTTGCATGTTTGGCTATTATAGGTGAATGCAAAGGACAAACAATCGTCTGTGCTTGGCAAAAACGATTGTTTTAGTTTTGTAAAATATTACAAAGAACAAGTCAAACATGTTTACACATGCTGAAGTCCTCTAAACAAAAGAAAGATAAACTTTGAACACATAGCAGCTATGTTTATATTGTATGTCATTACTATATTTATAGCTGCAGCAGGCCACTATCTGGGTCAGATAGTGAAAAAATAGAGTAATGATGAGCTTTTTTAGTTAATAATTTGAGCATCAGGCACTGATGTTCCAGGTCAACCCTCGAAGGGAACCTATGGTCCCATGATGCAATTCTGCTGCAATTTATATTGGTGTCAAATTCATCTCTAAATAGCCTCACAGCCAAACACCACTGGACCAGAATCTGATGAGAATCATCAGCTAGGTCAGTGCACTGCACATTTCGTGTCCTCTGTCCTCCTGAGGTGACAGATATCACACACCAGTAAAATTTTGCAATCGTAGCACAGAATTTCGGCAAGGCTTTGAAGAAGAAATAATAAGAGTGTTACCTGATTGGTCAATAGAAGGAAATAATTTAATGTTTAAGTGGATTGCCTTCCACCAAGACTAGAAAGAAGAGCTCATAATAATGAGTAGCCTTGGTCTTCAAATAATTGCATTAATATTCATGATGAACAGCAGTCATCTGTACATCAGTCATGGTTGTGACGAGTTCATCTACAAAGTCGGTTGTCAGACCAAAAAAGTAATTATGGATGTGGTTCAAGCAAACAAGAATATAAATATTCATTGTTGACTTAATGTCACACACTTACATGCAACCCATGAACTGCTGTACTTTTCATATGGGTCATAAATGCTGTCACTTCTCAGCACTAGAGTAGAAAGAAAGCCTGGTCCATTACTAACCCAAGAACAATTAAAAACCTACACTCTCTGGATTTTAATGATTTAAACTAAAATAAATCACATGAGTCAGCACTCACTCATGCCATTCTTGAGCGGAGACATGACCTCCATGCTCTCCCTGGGAACCCTCAGCTGGTTGGTATCAATGTAGTAGGTGGTGGCACTCTGCTTGGTCTTGTCACCATCCGTCTCCATGGGTGTGCTGCCATCCTCTCGGTCAAGGGTCACACCTATCACAGTTGGGAAATCGGCCTGAGACAAGCAGATAAAAAGCACAATCCAATATTATTAAATTTTCACAGATCAATCAGTGCCATCAGTGTTCACCCCTGACATTTCTCTTATCAATATTTACACAATATAATCTTCAACTAAATCAATATCAGGCAAGGAAACCAGAACAATCTGAACTCAATTTATGATGTCTGTCCCCAGAGTGGCAGCCTACATTTCATGACATTGGCAAAGCCCTGGAAGGAAGATAAAGGTGCACATAGGAAGAAAAAACTCATAGATAATCAGATCATTTGAGTGATCCACTTACCTTAGGACAGTCTTCTCCTGCGTAGCCAGCTCTTACAGTGTATGAGCCAATGTCGAACACCAAAGCTCCCACCTCATCTGTAAAAATGAGAGTGCAAAGAATGTAATTTAAACTGCAAAAAATAGCCAACTGACAGTAATGTCAGTTCAGTTAACTTCCTCGACAAATATTCTTCACTTTGAAACCACCCACCTCGAAAGACTTTAAAGAGTCTAAGTCAGGTCTTTCAAATAACAAGTTGCCTTTTGCAGGATACAGTATGTGTGACTGAAGTATACTGTACAAAGAGTGCTTCCTTAAACCATACCCTTCTTTCTTAAAACAAAATTCACATTCCTACACCACAACAAAACTTTCAGATAAACAAATATCTTCACATCCAGCTCACACATTAAACTCGATATCATTATTATTATTGTTATTCTGAGCATTAATATTTGTGATCTTACCATCACACACTTTTTAATTCAATTACAATGCAGTTTCACCAATTCACTACAGATGAGTCCACTGAATTTGTCAGATTTGTTATCATAAGCTAAGTGTGTTTATGTTACGTTACTGTAATTGAGCACGTTATTTTAATTCTAGTGCATTGTTATCATCTTTACAATTGGAAATAGCATGGGTCGTATAGAAACGTGTTAACTCCACAGAGCGGAAGGTTTTATAAATAACGGAGTTATATTAGTTCAGATAAAACCATATGGAAATGTGAGCAGCGCTGCAAATATGTGGAAACTCACCCTATAAGGAAGGTATAAAAATGTTACACAAAAGGACCTAGATGTTTTCAAAGGTTTGACAAACCCCTTTTCATTCATTTCTTTGCTAGTCAATTAGGCGGTACCGGGGTTACATTAGCAAACTAGTTTCGATCCACGACGTGACAGACGTAGATCGTTTACAAATTCATGTAATTTTTAACGCGTGCCGCGATGTTAGCATGAATTTAGCTGTAGTCAACCACGGAGCTAAACGTTAGCACAGCTAGCATAACTAGCTAACTATAAAGCTAGGCAAAGCTAGACAACGTGGATAACAGTTTCGTTTAATTTGAATCATGAGAGCTCACTCACCGCCTCCATACACTCCGCCACTCATCTTCGGAGATACCTCAACTACACCTTTATAGAAGTTATTACAACAGAATCACAACCGCAAAACGGTTAATCACAACAAAGGAAATTTGTTAGCATGGACCAATCTAACTAGCAGGCACCACACTACGTCGAGTCGGCTGTCCAATCAGAATGCACTACAGTACTAGTACTTCCGTTTCAGCTGTAACGGAAACGACAAGTCAAGACTGCAAGTACTTCCATATTCTGGTGGAGTGTGGAGAGTGGACGTGGCCTATCGTACTTTATATCAGCGTGAGTGAAAAACTGATACATAAGAACCATAAACTTGCTTTAAATAATTATAAATGACGTGGATATTGTGAAGGGGGAGGTTTGACGTGATGTGCGTAAGTGTTGAACTCGGGACCTTGAGTCACGGTCGTGTAAGAGAAAATGCGCAGATATCGGCGACAATGTCACTCCACGCTTCAAAAGTGACGACACAGTCACTTGGGTTTTTGCTTTGCATTTAATGATGTTGTTTTTAATAAAGGCCATATTATATATTACAAGTTGTAAGCTAAAATTTTGACGGCCTCGTGGTCGTATAAAGTTCGACAATGCACACGCGTATAGTTGGGTTTAGTTGGGTAACTTGCTGGCTATGTAGTTACAGGCTGAGAAGACAGATTATATACTAAGAGGCATTAAAAACGCAACAAAGTCAGTGTAAAATAAAATTGGATACAACTACTTTGTATACAAAAGAATGTTTTGTTTACTACCACTCGTGGCTATTGAAACATTTTACAGTTCCAACAATAGATTAACGTGGCAGACGGTACCAATCCCTGTTTTTGCATGTGTGATTCGTTAGGACATTGTTTGAAAGCTTTCAATGAGTTCTTTTGGTGATTTGAGCTCAACTGGTCAAGGCTTTAAAAACCTGGAGGAAAAATGCAAGCTGTCACAGACGGTCACCATGCCACGCTTAGCAGCAAACATGAGGGAGCAGGCCATTGGTGTGCTGAGATCCGGAATGACCGAAGCGAGAGTAGCCAGGCATTTTGGCATCCACAGATGCAGATCTCACGCCTGCAGGCCCGTTATGCACAGACATAATGTGCAGGTTATGGACTGGCCGCCTTATTCCCCAGATATGAATCCGATTGAACACCTTTGGGACAATCTGGATCGCCATGTACAGCGTCATATTCCACTGCCGGTGACGGTTGCTGATCTCCGTACTGCACTCTTGGAAGAGTGGGAAGCGATTCCAGTGGCAGAAATCAACGCGCTCATCATGTCTATGCCACGACGATCACACAAGATACTGACATTTGTAATCCATGTTGATTATTTTTTCTATTGTTGCTTTTGTTCATTCATGTTCAGTGTCTTACCAAGTGAAGTCACCCAATAAATTATGAAAATTCTAATTAATATTGAAAAAAATACAATGTTGCGTTTTTTAATGCCTCTTAGTATATAATGCGTAGATTATTTTAAATGAAGTCACAGTCCTAATACACAAGCTAATGAATAACTTGTGACTTCTGTTTTATTGATTTTTATAGATATTTAAGATATTTACAGAAATATACTATATGAAATGCTAAATATTAAAATATAACATTTTCATATTTAGTTTTTGAGCTTATGTATTTTCACTCTTGGTCTAGATAATATCAGAAAATAATAATGAGTAGAGCCCAAGGTGACCTATTGAAATTTCTTGTTTAGAGCAACAAACCCAACAGCAACAGCAAATGCCTGAAGCTTAAATGAATAGTTTGGTAATTGGATCAGTCCATTCACATACAATGAAATACAAATAGTAATTAAGTTGTTTGTCATGAATTATGCCAAACATTCTCTAATTCAGGATTTGTGATTGCCTGATATATCTAAAGAAATATTACCAATAAATGAATAAATTATGAAAATCACTGTGGTGTGTAGACAGAGCAGGCTCATCTGAAAGCTGGGATGAGATGGTTTTGTCAATAATCATTCATAAATGTTCTTCAAACACTAAACTTATAAAATATTCTTTTACTTTTAGCATCCATGCAGCGCTGCCTCTCTCTGAAGTTTGCCCGGCACAGCAGGCTCATCTTGAGGAATAAATTTGTGTCTGCCCACTGCCAATCAGCAGCCATGTCAGGTCTCCTCATCAACCAGTCTAAATATTCCTGGCTGAAAGACCTGGGCCTGTCTGAGGACAACCCTGGCGTTTACAATGGGAGCTGGGGAGGCAGCGGGGAGGTCATCACGTCATACTGTCCTGCCAACAATGAGCCGATTGCCAGAGTAACCCAGGCAACCATGGCGGAGTATGAAGAAACTGTCCAGAAGACAAGGGAGGCTTGGAAGATGTGGGTAGATATTCCAGCTCCAAAAAGAGGGGAGATTGTGAGACAGATCGGAGATGCACTTAGAAAGAAGATTAACATCCTCGGGAGCCTGGTGTCTCTAGAAATGGGCAAGATCTATGTTGAGGGAGTCGGAGAGGTTCAGGAATATGTTGACGTCTGTGATTATGCTGTTGGCCTGTCTAGAATGATTGGTGGGCCCATGCTACCTTCAGAGAGACCAGGCCATGCCCTGATTGAGCAGTGGAACCCAGTTGGTCTTGTCGGCATCATCACTGCCTTTAACTTCCCTGTGGCTGTCTACGGCTGGAACAATGCCATCGCTCTAACCTGCGGCAACGTCTGTCTCTGGAAAGGAGCTCCTACCACACCACTCACGAGTGTTGCTGTTACCAAGATCGTGGCTGAAGTGTTAGAGCAGAACAACCTGCCTGGTGCCATCTGCTCTATGACCTGTGGAGGTGCTGATATCGGCACAGCCATGGCAAAGGATGAACGGGTTGATCTGCTATCATTCACTGGCAGCACTCATGTGGGCAAGATGGTGGCCATGATGGTGCAGGAAAGGTTTGGTCGTAAGCTGCTTGAGCTCGGTGGAAATAATGCAATAATTGTGTTTGAAGACGCTGACCTGAATCTTGTGGTGCCGTCCGCCGTCTTTGCATCTGTGGGAACCGCTGGACAGCGCTGCACCACAACCAGAAGGCTGATGCTGCATGAGAGTATACACGACACAGTGGTTGAGAGGGTAGCCAAGGCCTACAAACAAGTACGCATTGGAGACCCCTGGGATTCCACCACACTTTATGGGCCTCTGCACACCAAGCAAGCCGTGGATCAGTATCTGGCAGCTATTGAGAAGGCTAAGCAGCAGGGCGGCACTGTCGTCTGTGGTGGAAAGGTGATGGACCGCCCTGGAAACTACGTGGAGCCGACCATCATCACAGGACTTGCTCACAATGCTCCCATTGTCCATACCGAAACCTTTGTCCCCATTCTGTATGTCCTCAAGTTCAAGACAGAAGAGGAGGCATTTACCTGGAACAACGAGGTCCAGCAGGGTCTGTCCAGCAGCATCTTCACCAAAGACATGGGTCGGGTTTTCCGCTGGCTAGGGCCCAAAGGATCCGACTGTGGCATCGTGAATGTCAACATTCCTACGAGTGGGGCTGAGATAGGAGGAGCCTTTGGTGGAGAGAAACATACAGGAGGTGGAAGAGAGTCTGGCAGTGACTCATGGAAGCAGTACATGAGGCGTTCAACCTGTACAATAAATTACAGCAAAGATCTTCCTCTGGCCCAGGGAATTAAGTTTGAGTAAAGCCTGATTCAAGCGTTCAATCAATGATCCCAAAAGGACAACACTAAATGTTAGACAAAATATCGTCTCACATTTGTGATTTTTGTGTTTAGATTCATTCATTCATGTCTGGGGCTTCAAATATTAATTCTGGTTTGAAAATAGTTTTGAGTTCAAGGTCAAATACTGTGCCCCCAGATGCTGGTGTGCACGTTTCAATGAAGCACTTAAAAAGTAAGTTCAGGTGGTAGATGACTATCCCAGATGATTTATAAGGTGTAAAAACAAAAAAAAAAGTAAATAAAATAAATCTTACATTGTATTTTGAAATAAAACTGGTGTGGGCCTCATTCATGTATGGTTGAAGTCACTGTTGTGCAAATACCACTTAAGCAATGACTGTTAAATATCTTGTCGTCAACCTCTTGTTTGCATTTCCTTTTACAGCATTAATATACTGTACTTTGCTTCTAGATCACCCTTTAAGAAAGTGTTTCTACGTGTTTTCCAGACAGTAAGACAATAAATAAAAGGCCCCGTCAATGTGGACTCTTTCATAAAGAGGGTAAGTTCTAAAATTTGGACCAGTAAGACATGAACATCAGCACGTTCAGTAAAATTTTTAATTGTACATACATCACTGAGGCATGAGTGAAAGCCCTGATTTTAGGCCAACCCAATTTTTAAGATACGTTGAAGTTAGATAATATGTCAGACAAAAATGTTACATTTGAATGTACGTCAAACATTGAAATTAATTCTTAATCCACGTATATTAATTCATTCAAATGTAATTCAAATGTAATTTCCCTCATTTGAGGGATTAATAAAGGAATTCTTCTTCTTCTTCTTCATTATCCTATTCAGGATTGAGGTAAGAGGCCAGACCTTCACCAATTAATCTAACCTACGTGTCTTAGCTGTGAGGAGCCAATGCTAACCACTTTCACTATTGTGATGCCATCTACCATATATTTTTAAAGAAATCTCCTGTCATTGCTTTTATCTTAACTCTTTGAGTGCTCAACATGTTCTAAAACAGAAAGTGCCTTGTGCCCGCTTTTTTGCCCATTTTGAATCACATTTCAAGACCCACACAATATTTTGTATGTCTCTGAAAACACTGAATAGCTCAAATGAAAAAGAGACTCGCATTTCATCTTAAAAAAAAATGTTTTTACCTTGTTCCGTTCGTGTTTTATCTGAGGTAGAGGCCACTCCCACCAAAAATGCCACTATTGTTCAGAGTCCGTCCATTTTGTCTCTAATTGTGATAAGATTTCCTGCTTTGATCTATGTGCATATAACGTCTGTTTATGCTCTGATTACTTCTCCCAGAACACTGCGATCGGTGACCTGCTACTGAAAAAACACTTTCACGTCGAAAGACGTCAATGGCACTTAAGCATCGGATTTTAAATGACGTTGAAATATGTCAGTAGCACTCAGAGTTAAAAAACAAAGACCTTTTACAGCCTCTGAACACTAGGTGTTTTCAGTTATTCTGGCCAATTAGACCTTTGCTCAGGTTGAAACGAAATCACTGGATAATTTTGATATTATTTTAGCAGCTTTATTAATTGCAAACTCAGTTCATCGTTGGAATAGAACCTACAACCATATGATATGGCAGTATGAACAATATGAACCACATTGATTTGGCATAAGTTTTTACACCAGATGCCCTTCCTGACTCAACTCTGAGGAGGAGGCACATTTTGGAGCAGTACTGGACAACACGGTGCCTACCAGAGTGTAGGAACCTGGACCTTCTAGTTGTGCTTTATCAAAGGACCCCAAATTATCCTCTAAATGTCTTTTTTCACATCAGATATTATGACTTGTCATGTCAGGAAACGCACTGGTATTCCTAACAACGTTAACATTAGGCTCCATTCAAGTGTTGACAAGCTGGCATGTGCACGAGGGAGGGACCTGGAACTAAAGCAGCTGAATGGAATTCAGCCATCATTCATGTAATTATTTACACCTGTGCTCTAATACATTTGTCATGCTTTATATGAATGTACTTATCTAATTATCTTTATTATGTTTATGGGCATTGTGTCAGTGGCATTGCTTGGCATTTCTTTAAAATGTCCTTTGAAGAAACACCCACAGCTGACCTCATTTTCAGTGATCCACCCTCTTTCCTTGACTTCCACTAAGTGCATGCTGGGATAGGCTCCAGCTCCCCTTTACTCAGAATCATCAAATCTTCCTCAAAATTAGAAATTCTTATAGTAAAATATACCTATAGTACATGCGGAACAATGAACCTATCCTGGAACTCGTTATTACAACATGTTTTCCATAAATACATTAAGTAATTAAGTATTTCTGAACTCTATCTTGCATTGCCTGTCACTGTAGTATTGAAAAAAAAAACTCTGTCCCTTTAATAGAAATACTACTCTATCTCCCATCCTCCCTGCACCCCCATATGTTCACTCTACCACTCAGCAGCTCTCTACATCATACGCTTGCTCTGTCTCTCTCTGCTTTTACTGCCTCTGTCAGCAGCATCCACATTCACAGCTGAAAGAACGAACTGAAACGACCGTGCTTGGTCCATGCCATTCAGGACATAGGCAGGAAACAGATACTTCCTCTGCTCCTCCTCTGCACTGGAAAAGGTAGAAAAGCTTTAATTATATTACCAAATTTAGTGTACTCTGTGCACACTGACCAGTGTTTCTCTGGATTCATTCATCTGTGACAAACTGCTACAACAAAATAACTGCCAGTGCAAATCTGAAATAATTGTAGTTTTGGTAAAATGAAAAGCACCAATAATATACTGTACATACAGTTTGGAATACTGTTTTATTCTAATAAAGCACCACTTAAAATAGACATGGGTGTGGATCCCGAACAAACAAGCCACCACTGAACTACAGTAACAGGAATGGTGGCTGTGGCTGTATTGTGGTTGTGAACCACTGGGAGGTAATACCTTATCTTGTGTTCTGAACCTGCAGAGCAACATAATGTCAAAATGAATGTGGTAATGAATTAATGATCATCTGGTATGGTGTTGCAGGAGACTTGTGAATAGGGTGGCATTAGCACATTAGGGTTGTTCCTCACTTCCTTTAATCCTTTTTCCCATACATGACTTGTGTGATTCATTTCTTTGGAAACTCAAAGGATGTTAGTTCATGCTTTATGTTACTTCTTGCAACTGTGGTTTACAGAAGTGTCTGGCATTCCCCCAGACCAAAACACTCTCACTTCTTCTCTTTGCACATTTCCTCTTCAGAAAACAAAAGCTCCATGCTTCTGACCTACTCATTCTTGTGTTGTAATTGAAGCTGTTTTGTAAATTGCTGCTCAGTCAGAGGACTTGAGTATGAGGTCTTTTTGTATAGTAGATACTGCATTCACCTTTTAAATAAATGAACATATGTGTGTTAGTATCATTTATAAAATATGTCAGTGATAAATAAATTCTAATTTACAAAAGCAGCCCAGGATATTTTTCTCACTCCTCACTCAGAATATGCAGACCTCTTACTGAATGCAGTCGACTTTATTCTATTCTTTAAGTAAGACCATCAAGAATGTGAGGTGTCCAGATATATAGTATGACTCCAACATAACATGAGAGGCATTATCACAGAAACGATGAGGGCTCTTCACCAAGCTGCCGCTGTGTCTCTTGGACTGACAGCAACACAGAGATTAGAACTGTGGCACATGTAGGGACAGAGTAAACTGCTGCTAGTTATGTTCTGGCCTTACACATGATCTGAAGGGATCTGATTGAAATACAGTAAGGAAAGTTCAGTGCTTTGGAGACTTCACATCATATACTGCAATGCAATCCAATTTATAGCACAATTATATATTTACAAATGATATTCATTCTGTTTGACTAAAACCCTGAAACTGTCAATAGGCTATCTATTTTCCGCATCACACAGAGAGAGACAGAGGGAGAGAGAAAGAAAAGAGGCACGCATATTTTAAGTCACTTTGCACTCTTCAAGAGGGTCCTTTTTTCAATAATCCATTATGCATAGCAGCTCTGGCTATCCCTTGTATTTCTCCTACCTTCTTGACGTCAGTTGCCATTTCTGTTACCATGGCGACGGCTTGCCTCCCCGGGAGATGTCTGGTGGATAAGACGGCTCTGATAAAGCCTTTTAAGGTTCTACTGTTGTTAAAGCTTGTTTAATTGTCTTTGATAAAGTGGAAGTATTACATGGGTGTCATGGCCAAAAAATGGGGACATCCAGATAAAAATAGAGCACTGAGAAGCTGCTTCAGAGTGACGTGCCATTATCTCCACTTGATTTGATCACCCACGTATTGGGCTCATTTTTTTTAGCAGTCTTGTGAAATTGAACTGGTAATTCTAGATCTATTTTTGGCCACATTTTGCTTCACTCCTTCATTGCACAAAGCACACGTGTGTTCAGTCCATTTTAATGATATAACATCATAGTGATGAGATAATATGTAAAGATTAGATAAAGTACGCAGCTCATCATGATGCCTCTGAACCACATGAGGATATAATTATGAGATAATAAAGCTCATACACAAATCAGTCATACATGCTATTGAGCTCTAAATCCCCTCTGGCATGCAAACTTTTTCGTGCACATTATTGATTATCATAACACATTTAAATATATAATTGCAACTGTGCCCATTTTGCATGCAAAACATCAGATGGCAGTAGGATGAGGAAAACTTCTGTCTACAAATACCAAGCTGTTGTTGGTTTTGAGCCTGATACTAATGAAGAAATATTGAAACCCTAAACTCGCCCTCACATTCAAATGATTTGATTCAGCTACCTGACTGCCACTGTACTTTACTGGACAACGATGCTGACTCTGCATTAATGTAAAAATGTCTCATACATGGACAATAAGACAGTAAAACAGAGAAGCTGTACCTGTTCTAGGCTCTAGGGTGTTTTATAGTCTCACCAACAATTGTGTCTTTCTTTTTAACATCAGGCTATTGATGTGCTATTTTTATAGTGTCAGTTTGCTCCCTCACTCTCCTTTTGGTTGCCAAGTAATGGCCCAGGGGACCTGATTGGCCAAGGATGTGCTTCTGGACACCTTGACTCTGAATCTCATCTGGCTGATGAATTTAATATTTTCGCTCATGGGTGGCAGAGAGCAGAGGAGCTGACTCCTCATTTAATTTTATGTCCCTGTAAATCAGTATGTGGTCCAAAAAGGCTACAAGATATTATGTAATGAATTGACTGTTTACTGAAATGGCTAGAGTTGAATTATAGTTGCATGAGTTCTATCTACCTTTGTGAGAATGTCATGTAGAGGCAGTTTATGTCATAATTGTTAAAACAATTTGAGGCAAAATCCTGTTGGAGCATCATCATTCATCATGCTACAAAAATAACAGTAAAACTATTAAGTACCTCCTTAACACACAATCAACTGTGCACTGCTGTGTTTAATAATGTGTTCTATTTAATAATTACCTATTTCCAGGCTGCACTAATGACAAAGCAACCACAACATATGTTTCTCCTATCATGCTAATCCTAATCCTCATAATGTGTTTAGAGGGAAATTGGTCTGACACACCTAAACTACTGCTGTGTGAGTGAATTCAATTAGATTTAATCTGACCCCATGCCACTCTGAAAGGAAACCAAGGGCTGGGTAACTTTCATCCTCCCTCCATTGATTGTGGCTCATGCAGAGATATGGAAAAGCCTATCCCACCGTTCCCTTTCATTGGACACATTAAAAATTCATCCTGTCCTAATGGAGAGAGATCATTTTCAATGAGCCCACTGCAGGCCAAGCATGGTGTGCCGGGTGAGACTTGGCACAGCCATTTCCTGGCACAATCCAAACCTTACTGCATTTGATTTCGGGTGTTTTTAGTTATAGTGGGTGAAATGGTCCTTCCACCCTGAAAGCAGTCAATACACTATGTGTATTGAATGTGGCAGCTGCAGGACTGTAAAAACTCCCCCCTCCCTCCTCTCCACTGTTGCCAGAAATATCCAGCACACTCCTCTGCAGAAATACAGAGTTAGCAGGAAAATACGCTGTGTAGGGAACAATGCCAGAGAAAATACAGCCAAAAATACCACTTCCAGTGTTACCTCTGATGGCTCACCCTGCTAAACAGACAAAGAGAAGAAAGTCAGATGCAGAAAAGCATGCGACAAAACACTGGATAAGCTGGAGGACAAACCAGAATCAACATTGGTGGAGACACTGAGGCATCTGAAGGGACTGAAAAGTGATGCAGAAGATGGTTTCGTTCTGTTGGACAGATAATTATTTGTTTATTTTCGGGAGGAGTCATTATTTTCATGAAATATGTAATGTTTGCTAATGTTGCTACATTTGTAGCGTACTAGCCCGATGCTAACATCAGCTTCTCTGTAGGTGTAAGCCAGTCGTAGGTGTGGCTCGTATTGAAGAGGTTACAGGTTATGACATTTTGAAAATATTGCATAGTCATAGTCTCCAGTGTCTGCATTATAAAGGTGCTCACAGACCCCAGTGGACTGTTTGTTCTGCTCAAAGCTTCCATGGTTCCATGGTCGAGCTGCACTGCTGCCTGTGAAATTTCTGTGAACCAGAAGATCGATGTCACATTTAAAGTGGGTTGATGTGAAAAATAGATGCTGAGCAGTGCTTTGTGTGACAACAGTGTGGAGCCACGGTCGGAATAATGGAGCTTTGCACACTCTATGTCCGTTTGGCCGAGTTTGGGCCTTTAGCCCAATGCTAACTTATCATGCTAGCTTATCTGTGCCTGTAAACTGGTCATCGGTGCTGCTTGTATGGAAGAGGTTATAGGATCTGATTTTGACCATATTGCACAGCCATAGATGTCTGTGTCTCCATTGTAACTGTGACGGTGTAGCTTTGGACGGAGCGCTGACGGCAGATGGGAGGAGAGTGTGGAGCTGAGAGCAGGTGCCACTTTCAAATCTTGCTAGCTCTCTTGCTAGCTCTCTAAGATGACGGACTATAGCTTTAATACTATAGCTTTTATAGTACTATGGTAGACTGTATTCTCCTACATAGTACAATTTTAATGGTATGTAAACCTATGATGTCACCACGTCCCTGTTGGTGCCTTGTGTTGTGTTTTGTGTGCCACAATGAAGAGAGAACACGGTTCAATATTGTCCATACATTATTATTAAAATAAATATAAGAGGCTAACCCGAGTATGTTCTACTTATCTTCCTTACGTAACTGAAGACTGCACACTCTGCCATAACCTTAACAATTATTTTTATTAATTCAACTTAATATTATGGAAAATGTTGAAAAGTGCCCATGGTAACATCATCAAAGTTTTTTCTTTGTCTGAATGGTCCAAAACCAAAATACATTCATTTTACTTCACAGAACAGGAAGAAAAGCTGAAAATATTTACATTTGAGAAGCTGGAACCAATGAATTATTTTTCACTTTTGCTTACAAAATCACATGTAAATAAAATGATTATCAAAATAGTTGCAGATTAACTGCATGATGATCAATTGTGTTATAATTTTTGTGTCACTTTATTTTTTGTGAGCGGTATAAAATAGTGAAAATGCACACATCTTTAAATGGCTTGCCAACAGTCCACAACCTTAAGATTATCAATTTAGCTGGAACCAGAAAGTATTTTGCAGGCATTATTATTTGATAAATGACTTTAACAGTTTATCATTTGTCAGAGCTGTTGCTGATTAAATTCCTGTCAATTCAGTAATTGTTTTACCTCAAACGCATTTGGCTGGCTACATCTGCCACGGCCTCATATGGGTTTCTTTATTGACAGTTATCTTTAAATAGCTGCAATACACCTTTTATACACATATTTTCTATGTATTCCTGCACATATAGTATAAATTGATTAATGTATTTATGAGCTGCTACTTTATGAGGGAACTCTACAATAATGCTCACAGACTCACAATTCATTCATGTTCAAGTAAACCAACATAAACCTGTGCTCTCCTCAGGTTTATCATGAATACAGTAGATTCACAGCTCTCCTGCTTTATTCAGTGAGTTGGTATGTGTCTAAATCAAAGAGTGGGGTATTTGTCCAAAAAGTGTCTTTGCAAATGTGATGTGAAGTCCATTTCAATCACCGTCACAAGCTTTATATATTTAAATTTTGTTTCCGTATCCCAATCGGTTCCTTTTTGTTGAGGGGGCTGATGGACCGTACCATTTCACCCGTGGGTTTCATACCCCATTTCAGACATTTTACCAAGCTCAAAGGAAAATGTATTACCAGTTGTTTTGGAGTAGTGATTTAAATAAAAAGTGGTTAAATAAGAAGACTGTTTTTTAACGTGTTATATTGGTTAGAAAATGACAATGATCGACCTAATCACCACTGTTCACCCCTCAGTGTAGGCTGTTGCCATGTTCCCACTTTCATGGGTGTGGTGATTAGCCTGCTTGGTAAAAATTTTGTCAAGTCTGACCCGAGTCGCGCTCACTGTTGCCTTTTAAACCGATTAAATTGGTTCAAATTTGACATGTCTGCCTTTGCGAGTTCTCTCACAGCTAGCAGCATGGTTGTCGTGTGAAAACGGATCCGCGTGAGTTGGTTGGAAGGACAGACAGAGCCCAAAAACCCTGTTTCAGGTAAGAACGTGTTATCTTGTCTTGATATTTTGGAGGCTTTCAGGCTATTTCCTGCTTTGTTCGCGGCGGGTTTAGTTTGTTTTTAACGAGTATGTAATGCAAAAATGACTCTGAACGTGAAATATTGTCGGTGTTATTGGCAGCAACATAGCTGTTGACACAAATGTACCCATATTACATTTGTCTCAATGCTGGATTTTCCTCTAAGCAAAGCTGAAAATTCACTGCTATCCAAGCACGGCCTTTTTCGCTGGCTGTCAAACGACTCTCACGCGGAACTCCAGAGGCAAAGCCTTCAACTAGTGGACACATATTCATTTGTTCACCTTTCATACATCAGCTTATTCGTGGTTGCACGACACTGTCTAGCTTCTTTTTTTCCCATTAAATATACATGCCAGTCTGCTTTCATCCGAGCGGCAACTGGTAGCGTGAGGCTCATACAATTTGTTGCTTGAATCAGATATGTGTATGCCCATATGCTTTTCTGTAGATTGTTAATATATAAATTCAATTAAATTTCTCCTACACCATACGTTGTAACGATGCAATGATGGTTTCTCATCTTGACTGTTGACAGTCAGCAAATAAATCAGGACAGTGAGTTACAGGTTACATTTTTGAATTATGTATTTTATCAAACTGCAGCTTATTTGGGATTGGTTAGTACATCCCTATATGTTTTAGTAGCTTTGGCATATCGCTCTCACATCAAGGCCTAAAACTCAAAGGTGAACTGAAAGGTGGCATGGTGGTCGAATAGAAATATATGGTGTTACCAAATAACCCACTTTATGGGTGTGATGGGCAAGCAGACAACCTACACTGATAATTTAACTGTACTGCAGCATTTACAGCCAGGTAAAGCTTCAAAGACAACATATTATCCTCAGTAGTAATACTGTGTGTAGTGCTCATGGGGTGGGTAATTAAAATATAAGTATATCAATATAATAAGTGAAGGACTTAAATTTGAATTGTGTTACGATGATACAGTTATGTGCCATGTAATAAGTATGTCTGAAGATTGTTTTCAGAGCCAAAAAATGCCACAGAGATCATTCCATTAGACATAAATTTAATATTTTATGTGACTTTGCATGTTTGCCATAGATTGATATTATGCTGCTGGCCTCAACCATAACACCCATCCCTACAACAAGCTTATGATCTGTATTTGTACAGCTCTATTTTGCCAAACCTATACCACACCTCAGAGAAACTGACCTGGGGTAAAAGCAACTGTCAGTTTTTATACACAAGAAGGAAATCTCAAATTTTTCGGGAAAAGGGCCAAGGTTCACTTCAGATTATGGATGTCATTTCAGAATTGTCAGACAGAAATGATTTCTATCTGTGGTCTTGTAGTTTTGATCAGGGACGTTGTGTGACTGCATTATGTGTATTTCTGTGATTTTCTGCTGCATTAATTGTCCTCTGTAGAGGTGACGGGCATTTTTAGGGTGTGCTACAACTCTCTGGTCCTGTGCTAAAAAATTGTCAGCCTCTGTAGCACTAGTGCTATGTGCTGAAAAAGTTAACGTACAGCTCTGATTGGCCTGTAGGCCTGTCACAATAGTCAATAAATCATTATCGTACGATAAATGAAAAATAAGTTAGTCATTTTTTTACGGCCTTGATATATCACCATGCGCATGCAAGTTTGTTCTTCTCGTCTCTCTCTCTACCAAAGAGGCTGCATAAGAAGAGGGTTCACGCTCAACACCTGGGCGCATTGGTTCCACAGCAGAATGAACAGAGTGAGACCTCATGTCACTCATAAAGTCTCTTTGTCTCAGTGGGAGGAGGAGGGGCCCTGAGCAGACACCATGGCAGACACACAGTGCATTTCCATGGGAGTGTAATAATCCGACTTATTGGCTTAACTCAACTAAGATCAAGTTAGTATTTTCATGTATACACCTTAGTTTGACTACAAATCAGACAATTGCATTCGGATTAAGACCCCGAGAAAACTTGGTTGTTAGTCGCACAAGGTGTGCATGTATTGTTGTATACAGTCACCAGGAAATGGATTTTAGTGGTTCTAAGCAAAAATATGAGCCACATAGAGAGAAAAAGAACCTCTTAAGAACCTCAGAATAATGCTGACAATAATATCGTATATAGGCATTAAGTTGTAGAACCATATATTGTCCAGCAAAATTTTTTATCGTGACAGGCCTAGTGGCCTGTTTTAGTTTCTAAAACTATTTACTCATATTCAGAGCTATCAGTTTTAGCCACACAAGGGATAGGAACGACACAGGATTTTGTGTGTCAATTGTCGAGGCCCATGTGTCGAATTTTGTCGAATTGTCGACCTATCAGCGCTGACAGGATTTCACAGCCTCACTTCTGATGGCCGTAACTCCTGAGCCGTGTGTGCTATTGAAGGCATTCAGTTGATTCTGAAAGCAGAGAAATTGGGCTTTTCGACAATATAATGTTTATTACAGTAAACTACAAACGTTGAATCACAGGCAAGGTTTCACCTCTACACCTCAAAAAAAGGGAGCACTTCTCCTCACTGTCACTCCTGAATCCAGTGCCGGTGCCTTGTTATTTACCTTTGATATATTTTATTATTTCTTTACCTTGTGTGCTCAGAGTGCTGTAAATCAGAGTGAAATTCCTCATACCTGAAGCTGTTCTGAATCTGATTATTCTATTTCATAGTTGATCAATAGTCTTCGCTCCTGATGGAAAAAATGATGTTGACCACGTAGCACAGCAGGTGATAGATGGCGCAGGTGCCGCTATTCAGCCTCATTGCGATGCAGCCTTATTTTAGCCGGCTGTCTGTGCATGCGGGGATGTTTTTTTTTTTTTTTCCCAGAGGGACGTAGTCAAAGCAGGGAGCATTTGTTGTCAATGTGGCCACCTTAACTATAAAGCGTTGTGGGAAAGCCTGAGATATGGAGTCACAGGTGAGGATTTTGCTGCGCTGACAGACATCGATGGAAAGACTTTTTAACACACGTGTTTGTGTGTGAGGACAATTAATTGTCCAGTAAAAACATGAAACATTACACTCAGATTTTTATTTTTTTTTTTGCATTTAAACATATTTTGTACTCAGAATGACATTCCTCAAGCCCCGCCCATGACAATTCGACACACTATTTTTTTTTTGTCGAGGTGAGCGTGTGTCGATTGTCAGTCCTTTTATTGAGAGAAAAAAAAAAAGTCCCATCCCTTATCCACACTGAGCACCCCAGCACAATGTATTTTGCAGCATCATCTTTCGCCATCCCGACCCGGGGCCTTTCTGTGTGGAGTTTGCATATTCTCCCCGTGGTCTGCGTGGCTTCCTCCCACCATCCAAAAACATGCATGGCGAGTATAGAATGTCATCAGGTGTTTTTGTTCATCCATAACGCGCTCTGTGTAACATGGCAGAGCCATGTAGTCATGGATCCATGGCAGCAGAGCAGCGTCATATCACAGACGAGATGATGCTGAGAGCCTCTCTACATGGGGGTTGCATCAGCAGGAGGAGAGTGACGTCACTCATGAGCAGCTGAAAGCATTGCAACACTCACTGCCCCTGATGCCTCATTACTGTCAAAGACCTCCTTGGTTAACTTGAGACAAATCCTGTCTTTGTGTTTACAGAGCAGAGACCAATGGCCAAAACCAAAGAGGAGTAGCTTTCCACACATTCACGGTCTCTTAAAAGGCAATCATGATATGATCAAGAAATTGTCTCTTCCCCCCCCATGGTTAAATGCCTCCGCAAAAGCAAAGATAAGTCACAAACCCCTCTAAACAGTAACATGACTTCCTGTGGAGAGAAAGGGCTGAACTCTGTAATTACTGAATTATAGAAAATGGAACTGAAAATTTAATCTCGGAGGGACTTCTGGACAGCAGACTGCAAAACAGCCTGGAAAATGTAGAATTGAGGGGAAGGGGTCCAAACGTTTCTTAGGAGTGTCTAAGTGCTTTGTGACCCACATTTAGCCTCCCCAAGGTAAGGGAAGTGGCAACTCGGATGTGCAGGTTCTAACAGATCTGACATGCCTAACTTCGACACATCTAAATCAATGCTCACATAATACATCCAGATGAGTATATGCTGTGAGTGTATTGTGATGTGGTGTGTGTGTGTGTGTGTGTGTGTGTGTGTGTGTATATATATATATACATATATATATATATACACGTGTATATATATATATATATATATATATGTATATATATATATATATATACATGTATATATATGTATATATACATATATATACATGTATATATATATATACACGTGTATATATATGTATATATATATATATATATATATATATATATGTGTACATATATATATATATATATATATATGTGTATACATATATATATATATATATATATGTATACATATATATATTCATGAATATATATATATACATGTATATATATATACACGTGTGTATATATATATATACACGTGTATATATATATATACACACGTGTATATATATATATATATGTATATATATATACACACGTGTATATATATCTATATATATATACACGTGTGTATATATATGTGTGGGGCATTGTCTTGTTGGAAAATCCAGTCATTCGAGGCAGGAAAGAGTTTTCCAGCTGATGGAAGAAGACTGTTTTCAAGGGTAGTCCTGTACTTGACCTGGTTCATTCGGCCTTCACACAATTGCATTTGCCCTGTTCCACTCAGACTGAAACAACCCCAGATCATGACTGATCCACCCCCATGTTTTACTGTAGGGGCAAGACAGTCTGGGTTGTAAGCTTCTCCAGGCTTCCTCCTAACCAGTAAGTTGGCTGGAGTGGGCATCAATTCAAAATTGGATTCATCACTGAAGAGAACCTTAGCCCAATCATCAACAGTCCAATCCTTGTGGTCTGGTGCAAAGAGTAACTGGGCCTTCCTCTGCCTTTCATTGATGAAGGGCTTCTTGCGTGCTCTGTGTGACTTCAAACCAGCTGCAACAAGTCGGTTTCGAACTGTCCTTGCCGAGCAAGTCACATTTCTCGACAGTGCCCACTCATTTTTAAGGTCCCTGGAGGTCTGACGACGATTCCTGACACAGGAACGGATGAGTGCACGGTCATCTCGTGGGGTAGAAAGACGTTTCCTGCCACGGCCAGGTAGCAATTTGGTAGTGCCATGTTCAGCTTGTTTTTTTTTTGTTGTAATGAACGGCTGTCTTGGAGATCTTCAGTTTTTTCGCTACCTGTCTCTCACTCATGCCAATTTCCAGCAGTGCCAAGATGGCTGCCTTTGTTGCTTCACATAATTCTTTTGTTTTAGGCATTATGTGAGAGCTGACAACTTCTGAGTTGTGCTACGGCTTGAATGTAAGCAGGAAACCACTCTAGGCCTTTGCATGTGCAGGGAATCAATTAAGCTTAAGAATGTCAAATAGGGCATAAAGTATTATGTGACCAGCTGCATTTTTTGTTGTGTTCATTGTATTATACGTTTAGTGGTACCAGATATGAGAATGAACAAGAAATTGAAGAAAACAAGGGTGGTCTAATAATTTTTTCCATGACTGTATATGTATGTATGCGTGTGTGTGTATATATATGTGTGTGTGTGTGTGTGTGTGTGTCTATATATACACACACACACACACATATCGATATATATATACACACACACACACACACACACACACGTACTATGTATATTTGTATATACACTCAAACACATACACTCTTGTCTTGCCGAGCAAACAGTGCTATGCAACAACAAAACAGGAAAGGTCAAAGCCTGGCTCAGATGGCCTTTTGAACCAGAATGGGGGTGTTTGAAGAGCCAGGCCACCCTCCAGGCCCCCACCCAGCCCCACCCTCTGCATCACCATCCTTTGGTTCTTTGAACCCACACAGGACACTGATGTTTTTCTGATGTAAGCCTTCCCATCATCCACTCTCCAGCGTCTGTCTGTTGGACTCATAGTAGTTTTGTCTCTCTGTCTTGCAGGTGTCAGCTGCCTGTGAGTTTGTTTGAGTGTGAGCGTGTGTGTGAGCGTGTGTGTGAGCGTGTGTGTGAGCGAGTGTGAGCGTGTGTGTGAGCGTGTGTGTGAGCGTGTGTGTGAGCGTGTGTGCGTGTGTGTGTGTGTGTGTGCGTGTGTGCATGCCTGTATGCAGGCAGGCAGGTGTGTGTTTTCCCAGCCCAGTCAGTATTTGGAGCGGAGTGTGACCACAACATATCACAGAGAAATCATGAGCGAGCTGGAACAGTTGCGGCAGGAAGCAGAGCAGCTACGTAATCAGATCCGGGTATGGCAACATTTTGTGTGCACATGTTTGTTTATGTTGAAGTGTGCATGTGTGTTCCACTGAATGTTCACTCCACACTGTGACTCACGCTGTTTCAAATGAGAAGGTGACACACATAACATATTAGTTGTCAATCAGCCACTGTCATTCTTGTGCAAATATTATTACCCTGTGACTATTCTGTGATCACAGATTATTCACTTTCTGTGATGAGCAATAATTTATGGCACATAATTTTTTACTGTTTTTAGAAGTGATTTTTGCCTTTTAAGTATTTTTATGTGCCGTAATCAATGTATTATGTGCAGTGACAGAATAAGTTGGTCATCCTGATTATTAGGGTTATTGTTGTTTTGCAGGATGCCAGGAAAGCCTGTAGTGACTCCACTCTGTCACAGGTAAGTCTTCCTTTCCACATATGTACATAGAGACTATTTTGTGAATATTTAGCAAAGCATTCTCCTGTGTAGTTGTATAAATTTTTATGGTTGCCAAACCATGAAAAATATGAAATGCTGTAAGTCTTAATAAATCATTGTTTTCAGGAAGCACTAAAAGTGACACAGCTGATGTGTCTTCCTGTGTTTTGGTAGATTACAGCTGGTCTGGATTCAGTGGGCCGGATACAGATGCGAACACGACGCACTCTCAGGGGCCACCTGGCCAAAATCTATGCAATGCACTGGGGGAGTGACTCCAGGTAGTGTTGTATTCTACAGACAACATGAGTACAAGCTAAAAGCAGGAAATTACTGCCGTTTTCTTTATCTTATATGTCATATTTAAGTTTTATATTGTGTGTGTTTTTTTGGAGAGATGTTTCTGTGAATTCTGTGAATAATTGATACTCAACCTTAAAAAAATTGGGATGCCTTTTTGGTGGCCCTGAAGAATACAGTGATGCAGTTTTACTTATATTCTGTCTAATATGTAACTTCTGATGTAGTGGTTGGTGTAGGTGTGTTGCTTTATTCTGTTTGCCATATGGAGGTTACTCGGTCGGTTGCAGTGAAGAAGCAAAATTATATTTGCTCCGTACTTGTCATGAATTACCTACAGTGGCTCACAGGGGACAATGCTAATAGGCACCCAGATAAACTTGGGCACACCCTCAGCCATTGTAAAATCACCAATCTGGCATTGGCTTAATCTCTGAAATGGAAAATTAGTGGTAATTTCTTTACCCCACTGCTTATGACTGGTCATGCAATTATTGCTATGTTTAATATGCGATTATCACTCTCTGTCTTTCTGTTCATCTGTCTCCAAATGCAATGCACTGGGGCAGTGACGGCAGTCCCAGGTGTGGGGCTATACTACTACCACTATTACTACTGCTGCTACTACTACTATTCTACTAATGTAACTAATACCACCATAATTGACAGTCACTACTGCCACGACTCCTAAGTGCTAGCACTATTTTACGCCCTCACTATGAGTGATGATCTTAGCTTGCCACTGAGACAGGCAGCAACCACAGCTTATTCAATATTTCCTTAAAGATGCAGTTTGTAAGTAAAGCTTTTTCCAAATGTAACTAGGATACACAATTAAACAATGGTCCAGATTGGACTGCAACTGTGGCTCTTTGCATGGAGTTGTCACTAAATTTTAAACTTACAAACTGTTTTGCTGCAATTATGAGCACCAAGAATCATTAATTCCTAAAAGTATGCATGCCGTGGTCCTTTTCCATAGGAAATAAACTGGAAGATGGTGTAGACAAAATTGGTATTAACTACAACTGATGATGTATGGGGAGTTCAAATGTGATTATTGTTTGTGTGCCTCTCTGGGTGACCCTGTGGGAGGCCAGTGTTTATTTTGTATACAGCCACTGACATTTGAGTGTAATGGCTCTACTCTTGATTGTAGTGTAGCAACGTCAAACCACTTCCTGTCCCTGAAGAGATAGAAACACCCATCTGGATTTTCTACTTCATCATTTTCTCTGCATTCTTTTTTTCTGTCCTGTCTTGCTGCCCCAGTCCAGCTTCTTTGTAGTGCTTTCCTAACCCATCACCTTCCACTCAACATGAGGACTTTTACATAACTGGGGTAATGAATATTACATGGAGTGGGACATTAAAATGGCTTCCCTGGATGAGGACAATTCCACTAAGAGGGGGAAGAAGCAGGAAGATGGGAAATAGGGACTTGAAGGGAAGAGTAGGGAGCTCACGCTGAATGTTTTTGACAGAACACCTTATACTTAGTATATCACAGTATTCTATGTGGTTGCTGCTGGCTCTCAGTGTTTTTAATTATGAACGTGCATGTACCTTAGATTATGTGGGGGATTTTCCAATATGTGAGCGAAGTGTCATGTTACTGTTCTTAACTTATTTCCAGGTTACTTGTCAGTGCCTCGCAAGATGGAAAGCTGATCATCTGGGACAGCTATACCACAAATAAGGTGAGATTTTGATAAAACGTGAAGTGTATAATGTATACAGTTAGAGTGCAGCGTAATTATGTTACCACATGACATCTTTGACAACAATGACATCAAGACAAATTGAAGATGTCATGATGACCTTAAAGCTAATCATTACTCTCTCTACTGTATTTAATAAAGACATTACTCTTCATTCTCAGATGCATGCCATCCCACTGCGTTCTTCCTGGGTGATGACGTGTGCCTACGCCCCCTCTGGGAACTATGTGGCCTGCGGAGGCCTGGACAATATCTGCTCCATATATAGCCTGAAGACCCGGGAGGGCAATGTGCGTGTTACCCGAGAGCTACCCGGGCACACAGGTAGGGACAGGGTCAAAATATATTGCTGAACTACTAATACACAAACTTATTCTTGAAATGTTAATTTTACTTACTGATATCAGTACGTGGGTCTTGTCTGTCCCTGCAATGTATTCAGGACAATGTAAGCATGACAAGTACATTTTAATCCAAAGGTAGAACTTTGCTTATAATATAATAATTGTCTGGCTTGTCAGTCTAGTGAGAAAGAGGACTGCTTTTACTATGGTAAGAAATTGCGTTGTGAATACTTTTACTAATATCCTAGTATAACTCTAAAGCCTGCATTCCCTTGAAGGAGGAGGCATAAGGGTATACTGCAGAGCACTGCACTACAGTGCTTTCTCAACTTTTATCTTAGAGTTGTGAAACATCAGAAGATGTTTACATTTATATTTCACCCACAATAGCCCACTCCTCCAAACAGCTCAACCTGGGAGTTAGGGCCACATTAACAAAAACATCTATAAACAAAACATTCCAATAAGCAAGACAGATAATCCAGATCAAAGAATAATGAATGTGTGTTAAGATGAATTTAATTGCCAGTTAGGATATGATTGTCTTTTCAGAATAATATTCAAATCCATCAGAAGTGGAGCATGATCTGAGATAACTGTTGCTGAATATTCACATGACTTAACTGAGGGTAAAATAAATCAATAATAGTAACCAATAAAACTAGGGCAGTCCCAGTTTGGAGCATAAACACAATTACAGGGGTTCCAAATAGTAAGCATGTTATTATGAAATTAGGATCTAAAATTATCTATCCATTTGTTCACCAGAATGGCTGTGCCTGTCAATCAGCTATTGAAACTTGAAATACCTGCCCAACTCAAGGTCTTTGTGGTCTGACTCAGTCACAAAGACGTGTTTCTTGAAGAAATGCTATATCAGACTTAAAGAGATAGTTCAGAATTTTGGACATAGGGCCTCATTTCGAGTGTTGGAAATGTGTGGATACAGTTTTCAACAAATTTCATTCAGTCCTTCTAGTTGCAGAGTTCACTTGTGCTAGGCTAGCGCAAGTCAGTGAGTCTAGTTTAGTGCACCCGAAGCAAATAAATTATAACGGCCAAAATAACTATTATTACAAAAATTACTAACTATCCCTTTAAAGCTCTTAAGGTGAGAGAATACATGTTGTGCGTTGTCATTAAAGTGAATAGAAACGGATCAAGCCGACCCTTAATCATTTTACATGGTGTCAGAAGTAGTTCAACGAACGACCAAGAGATAAATTAAGAAGACAGATGGCAAGAAGAAAAGAATTGGCTAAGTTTAACCCTCCGAAAAACTTTACGTTTTGTCAAGCCGACGGAGTGGCCCGAGTGGAAGCAATGGTTCGAGCGATACAGAGTAGTAGCAAAACTTCACAAGGATGAGGGACAAGTACAAGTGAGCTCCTTGATTTATGCCATGGGCAACGAGTAATGTCAGACCTTGTGTGATTTTTACCAATAAAACAGTTGTTCGCAAAAAATTGTCTTAGCAGAGTTTCCTATCACTCGTGAAACCAACAAGGCAACAATGTACTGGACGTAAAAGTTGATGAAATGGTAATGTATCAGGAGCACACAAAAGCGGGCTGGGGCTGGAGCCTATCCCAGCTGTCTTACGGCGCTTTTCCACTATACAGTATTGGCAAGGCATGGTACGGCCCAGTTTTGTTGCTTTTCCATTGCAACTTAGTACCTCTTCGGCGTGGGCGAGGTCGTCATACGGCAGCGCGAAACTGCCGTAACTTTATTTGCATGCGACACAGAAAACCAGGAAGAAGAACAACAACAACAACACAAACACCGAAGCGATCATGTATTTGTTGCTCGCTCTGTGACTTTTTGTCACGTACAAAGCGAAAGAAGAGAGACAGAAAAGACTCGAGGGAATGTAAAAATAGTGAAGCAGTTGCCGGTTTTAAAAATGGCAGAGTCAAATTGCGTTTGGTTTTTACAGTCCTATCAGATGTCCCACATCCAATGACGCTTCCAATGACGACACTCGTTGGCCAATCAGTGGAAGGCAGTCTGCTGACGTTGAGTTTTAGTATCGTTTCGGCTTGCTTGGAACCAGGGCTGAGGAGGTAAAGAAAAATTACCTAGTACTAGTGGAAAAGCGCCACAACCGTGTAGAAACGTACCGTACCGCGCCTGTGGAAAAGCGCCATTAGGGCGAGAGGCAGGGGACACCCTGGACAAATCACCACCTCATCGCAGGACACATCGAGACAGACAACCACTCACACTCACACCCATGGTCAGTTTAAATTAGCCAATTAACCAAATCCCCATGCATGTTTTTGGATGGTGGGAGGAAGCCGGAGTACCCCGAGAGAACCCACACAGACACAGGGAGAACATGCAAACTCCACACGGAATGGCCCCGTTCCGGGACTTGAACCCGGTAACTTCTTGCTGTGAGGTGACAGTGCTAACCACTACACCACCGTGCCGCCCTAACCCCTAAACATTTGTTTACAAGAAGTACAGCTTCTGTTGTTTTATTAGGCATTTTGTAAATCCTCAAACTACTTTTTCAGATATATCACAACCGTGTATAAACTTCCACTCTGTAGCTTGTAGCTCCTCTTTTGTGTATTCCGGTTCAAAACATATCCTTGACCATCAAACTCAAAATTTAATATACAGTGTCTTCCTCAGAATCCACCTTTCATATTTCATTTTCAGTCTCTGAATATTTTTTTCCACTATAATCTCAAATCAGAAGGGAGAAAGCACATTAGCACAGTGCCTCTGGTGGAACTGAGCTGTACTACTTCCTCGTCATCTTCTTCGGGGTTTAATGGTGGTTGGCAAACCGACTAAGAAGTACATTAACACCACCACTGAGCGGTACCGTGGTGAACGAAAGAACGACAACCAAAGCAGCAGTAAGCAGTCCCTTTCCGTTTCCGGTGGTGGAGTCATATCAACGTGCACTGAGTCTTCCCACAGAAATCAGTGGGATTTAGAAAATGCGTAATAAAACACGACAGAAGTTGTATTTTGCTTCAATATTTAATATGTATGTATATGTTTGCATTGGCCCATAGCAGCCCACAGCTAGCTGGCACAGCCGATTGAAGCCCAAATACCCGAGACAGGACCAATCTTCGAAATTTTGGTGTCAACCACTCTTTTGTATCATAGACAATCTTGAAATGTGTAAAATACTGGACTATGCCTTGAAGAGTGTCCTCAGCCACCTGGGCACTTCAATGGTTGGGACTACTCATATGGGCCACAATTGTTCACTCATGATTTAAACATTGCAACATTGCTAAAAAGGATTGGCATGGTAGTAAAAAAAATTATGACGTGGCAGGCCACCATGTGAGTCAAGTGCGTAAAGTCTAAAGTGTGTTGCCCGGGAAGTTATCTTATCTGAACTTTTTATTTGTCTCCAGGTTATCTGTCCTGCTGTCGTTTCTTGGATGACAACCAGATTCTGACCAGTTCTGGAGACACCACCTGGTGAGCAGACTTTAAAGCTGTATACTTGATAGAACTATTCTTGCTGCCTTGTACAGTAAACTGACTCCACCACGTTATATAAAATATCAAGAGATACATGACAGGTTTTATGTGTCAGATAAAATGTGACTGTTGTCTTAAAGTGTGTTAAGGGGACACTAACACCTAACCATTATCTCCTTTCATGCAGTGCATTGTGGGACATAGAGACAGGCCAGCAGGCCACCACCTTCACTGGCCACACAGGGGATGTGATGAGTTTGTCTCTTAGCCCTGACTACAAGACCTTTGTGTCTGGAGCATGTGATGCCACCTCTAAGCTGTGGGACATCCGTGATGGCATGTGCAGGCAGTCCTTCACCGGCCATGTGTCCGACATCAATGCTGTCACCGTGAGTACAGAAACTTCTGTCATGCACACATTCTGCATGTGTAAAGGATTAATTGAATGAGACCTGCTGATTTTTCTCGTTATCTGCTGATTCCCCACCCCCCCCCGCAGTTTTTCCCCAATGGAAATGCTTTTGGCACAGGGTCGGATGATGCCACCTGCAGGCTGTTTGACCTGCGTGCCGACCAGGAGCTGATGATGTACAGCCAAGACAACATCATCTGCGGCATCACTTCTGTGTCTTTCTCAAAGAGTGGGCGACTGCTCCTTGCCGGCTATGATGATTTCAACTGCAATGTCTGGGACACTCTGAAAGGCGAACGTGCAGGTAAATGACGTCTGAGGCCAGGTCAATTTTCCTTTTCCTTTATTTCTTTTAAAAATATTTGATGGCCAACTGTATTGTTTTGTTGTTTAGAGATGAACAAAAGTTGCAAATTGTCACATTTTAGAAAGTGAAACTGGAATTGTTGGCCTATATATACATGAACAGACAAATTATTAGCAAATTAAAACTGCCTAAAATGTAAACATGGTCTTTGTAGCTCTGCAGTATTATATTACAAAGCTGAAGACTGCAGTGATTTCTGAGTAATGATGTTATGTTTGAATAGCTGAATTTTATTATAGGTTGCAGATTTTTAGTGACCAATTTTTCATTCTTTAATTCTCACCCTCCAGGTGTGCTCGCAGGCCACGACAACAGAGTGAGCTGCTTGGGGGTGACAGAAGATGGCATGGCTGTGGCCACTGGCTCCTGGGACAGTTTCCTCCGGATCTGGAACTAAACAAATCTCTTCCCTATTGTACTCAATCACAGCCCGCCAACTTCTTCCCGGCAACCCCAGCCCACATGTCCCAACTCATCTACTGGCTGGACCCGAGGGGTGCACACTGTGCCAGCCGAAATCCTCTCAACTCTCCACTCTGCTGGTGACCTGCCCACCTGTGAGAAAGAAGAAACTTTCTACCTTGATGAGTGATGTATTTTTTCACCCAGCTATTACACAGAAACAAAACATTTCAAGTAGAGTTGCCCAATTAGAAATAAAAAGAAGACAGAGTTATGAAAAACTGATTATACCAGTTATCTTCTAGGGGAGATAAAGAGCTTCTGTTACCGTGACTAACAACAGCCAAGATGAGTGTCAGTGTGTGTATATGTAAATTTACATAGGAATATATATATGTATAGCATTATGTGTGTATATATGCATCATATATGCATATATAATGTATATGTATATATTTTTGTAGTTTATTTCACACCCTTGAGTTTTTTTTTTAATGATTATTGGGGTTTTATGTTTTATTTCAAATGTACATATTCACATTACTACACAACATAATGCCAGAAACACTTATTTTATCCTGTGTGAGCAGATTGAGTGTCACTCAGACACAGCAACTTAGCAGCATGATTTAGTGAAGCCCACACATCGAGCAACAAAAGAGGACTTAACAAAACACATTGCAAAAAATATCATCTGGCCTTAGCAACATCACTTTTCGTGTGTGTGTGTGTGTGCGCGCGCGCGCATTATGGTTACACCCCATGTGTCCTATAGCTACAAAGTCATGTGAATAATGGCATTTTATTTTTTTAACATTACATTAAACAGCATTACTCACCACAGTCTTTTAATTTGGAAGGAAAGCATAACATCGCTGTGATAATTAATACTGAGGGCTCTTCAAAACCAACAAGCAATGTTTGAGCTCTAAAATAGGAACTGATAAATTTTAGACTAAGATATAAAACTTTATCTAACTGGAGTTGGAATACGCATCTCAAGTCTCTTGTAGAAATGACGCTGAGACGAGAGAAGGGCTTTGCGAAGAGAGGCGTGTCCTTCCCAAACAGAAGTACGTGAGCCTGTTGTGCTGAGGATAAAATGGCAGAGCAATGAGCTGTTACTTGAGGATATTGGAACCATAACGTATTGCAGTGGCCTCTGAGGACTATAGAAAAGATGCAGAGACAAAGATGTCCATCAGAGCTTGCCACATCACGTTTCCTTGTGTTTTCTTCAAAGCAAGGGATTGACAAATTGGGGTTTTTTTTTGGTCAACAAGGTGTGAACTGAGTGACTGCATGGATCTGAAATTATGTTAACTGCTCCAAAATCACTCTGGTGCCACCACAAACCTGTATTAAAAAAAAAAAACGAAAAAAAAAAACAACTTCTCCTCACCAAACTGAACCATTAAATATTATGAACTGTTAATATTGCTTGTGAAGAAAGTTCACTTGGTAGACACAAATGTACGCTTAGAGAGCTATACATGTGCTTACAAACTGCAGTACAAATGTAAACCATGGAGCACATGTGGCTTATTTACCCATAGAAGTGCTATCTCTAATTTTTAGCATATTTCTTATCAACACTTCTTCCATTATGTTGGTTTCTTTAAAATGCTTAAATAGAAGACAAAAACACATATTGTACGTGAGTTGGACCTATTCATCAGCTGTCTCAGGTGCTTATCTCTGAATATAAACATTTGACCCACAGGGGATGAGAAAGGAGGGTTTGTGCTCCTGTGATATGTGGCACTGTTGTCTCCATTCTGCCTTATGATACTATTCATAATAGAAGATATTAGCATGGACTACAGTAATGTTTTCGTCTCAGTATTAATTTTTACACACTGATCAATAAGAGAGATTGCTAGTTGTTTTCCCTTTCCCTATAGAAGCACATTCTGAAACGAGCAAACACTAAAAAGCATGCTTACACCAAACCACTGCAACCACATGCAGCTCCATGCTGCCTCTTAAAGCAAATGTTTTACGTCACTTTTTATACAAGTCCGCTTTCGCCTACTACCATAGCTTGCAGTTTTATTTATCCCTCTTTGGCATACTGTGATTCTAGTGACCTTTCTTTTGTTTAAAAATGTTTTAGCTGCTTCTACCTGGCTTTGCTTTAATGAATCAATTTCGAGGGAGCGAAAATAACAGTTTTTAGCCTGAGAATATCATTGGTGTGTAGGATGTGATTTGTATTGCACATCAGTGTTGAGGTGTGTTTAGGGGGAGGTGATTTGCTTATGTGTATGGATAATATATAGATCTAAGTGCTACTAGCTCATTTGTGCCAATGTTATCTAAGGACCCTGAGCTGTGAGCTGAAGTCGTTAGCCTGACGAAAAAAAACAACACTTTTGCTCACTTAAATCAAGTGCCAGCCTTCTCCATATATCCTTCTATCCACAGCAGTATGTGATTTTATACAGTCTTATCAGATCAAAGCAGTAGACTGTTGACAAGATGTCAACATTTGATGCTTTTACAGTATTGTCTGCAGTAGCAACATCTGTGACTTCTTTGATTTATTGGTGTGGTGGTTGGCAGTAGTTTAATTGATAATCTGTGTAAAGTTGCCATTCGTCACTCACCGTGCCAACATCTAACTTCAAAGAGCAGAAGTGAAAATGTCACTGTTGCAAGTTCAGTTTAGATGACTGCATTTGCATGACACTCCAAACACGCAAATGAGAAATTGAAAGTTTCTGATTGAACTACACCCCACCACTTGGAATGATTGTCACATGATCACCATCACAAAAAATGCACTGCCCTGTGACTCTACAGCCTACTGTTCTTACATTTAGTTTTGACTTTATTTATTGTTTTATGTTTTAAGCCAGTAAAGACCAGGGACATGGTGCCATGATAATTATTACAGTGCTATTGTGTGAAATTATAATCACTTGTTATGGAATAATTTTTATAGTCTTTTTCACACCAGACCTTTTTTGTATTTGTACAGTGGCTTGGTGATCCTGATGTTGCCATGAGTTATTGTAACTAATAAAAAGCTTCTAACAAAGACTACAAATTCTGGCTTTATTTACTAAATAAAATTTTACACTGTACATAATATTTTCAGGTCTACTTTTCTTTCTTATTGGTGCCACTGGCTAGCAGTTATACATTCTGTAAAAAGAAATTGCTTAATGTTCAACAGTCTTCTTGCAGTGGTCTGTATGTGCAATACAAACACAACATGGACCTGCTCATAAAAGCATTTCTCAACTAATCGTGGTGAAAATTTCAGAGTAAAAGTCCTTCAAATACATTCACAAAAAGCCAGTTGTAAGTTGTTAGATTTAATACAATTTGGCAAATTTAGAGGTATTTCAACAAGCATTCAAGAAAAAAAGAATACCTTCTTACAAAGTGCTGACTGGTAGATTTGTCATTCTCATTGGTATAAATAAAGTAGGATATAAAATATGAAGAGTTCCAAAGCCTTTGAGCTACAGTTTGGATAGTTAGAAAATAGAACATGAACTAACAATATAGACAATTTTCCTTTCTACTCTGATCTTTAAGTGAATTTACTTTACCTATGTCTTTATAATTCAGAAAAAAATGATCTCATTGTTTTTATATATATATATATATATATATATATATATATACATACGTATATATATACACGTGTATATATGTATATACATATACGTATATACATACGTATGTATATACATACGTATGTATATATATATACATACTTATATACATATATACACGTATATGTATATATATATATATATATATACACGTGTATATATATATATATATATATATACACGTGTATATGTATATATATATATATATATATATATACATGTATATATATATATATATATATACATGTGTATATATATATATACACGTATATATATATATATATATATATATATATACATATATGTATATATATATATATATATATATACACATATATATGTATATATATATATATATATATGTGTATATATATAAAATTTGCCAACAGAACCTTGCGGACACTTCATAAATTAGTCAAAAAAAGGCATATTCACAGTTACGACAACATTAGTTTCAAAATGTGGCACCTGGCTAGTGGCGTTCTCGTCAACCGGGATTCTGTTGTCACCTTGTGAAGCATCTTTGCACATAATAAGTCCATGTTTCTTTGTTTTACAAGCAGTTTAGTTACAGTGTGTTCACTGCAGTTCCTCAAGTACCTGAAACACCTGGCAGGTTGAGGAGAAGAGGAGAATACTGTTGTGTCCAGGCTCTCACACGCATCTGTCCACTCAGAATGAAGTAAACTACTTCTAATACAAAAAAAACAAAAAAACTGAAGAAATACTGAAGGACAGACTTTTCACATTTGAGGAGCTGCAAGGTGTCTTTCTTGTCTGATAAGAAAGACACCTTTCATTATCAAAGTATCTCTTTTCAGTTGATAGCCCAATCTTTCCAGCAGTACTGACACACAAAAACATGGTGTAGTTTAGGGGATGTGGACTGAGGAATGACTGGCTCTCAACAAGAACCAAACTGGAGTGAAGAAGAGTGGATCACTGCTGGGTCTGCAGGTACTGGTTTGTGAATGCTTCAAACTGTCTCTCCAGGTCTGTCGCTTTATGTCTGCAGAGGAAACACAGATTTGGACCAAGTTCATCCAAAATACTTGTTTAGTAAAGCTTGTAATTTACTTTATTTCTATCTCTTAAACTGTTAATTTGCAGAGCTGTTTTGCAACATGATATCGTGACTGAATATGTACAGTATAAGCTATGCCCAAACCTTTCAAGGAAAGGAAACTATTTATTGAGACCTTCCTGGTCCCCGGTTAAAGAACTAACCAGCTAACTTCCACCTAGATTTTTGTCTGTTGTTCTTGTGACACAACTATGTATACTTTTAGCAGCGCTCTACTTTAAAGCAAATTTGTTCACAAAAAAATGTTACTACTTTTTTTGTTATCGTTGTCGTTCACAAATCTGACAATGAAAAAAGATCAAGACTATTGACAGATGAAGACAGACACCTCATCCTATGATAAATATGTGTAAATCCACAAATTAGTTATAAAATCTGCTGATACATTTGACATTCATCTGTGGTGTCACTCATATCATCTAGGATATTGATTTTCCTCAGACGAGATCTTCATCGACTCCGTTGCCTTCATGTTGCCCCCAATGAGAAAAGGAGCCGACTGACCTGAGGCTCTTGGAGTGGCTCTGGACGGTCTCCAGCTGATCTATCTTGGCTGTCAGTCGGTGGATTTCAGCCTCAAGCTCTTTCTGCGTCTGGTCCACTTGCTGACAGAGCCGAGCAAAGGTCGTCGCCATCTCCCTGGCAACACAGAGGGCACAGCATCCCAATATTTATTTATTTAACCCTGCTACAGAGGGGAAGGCTGGGTGGGGCACAGAGTAGGGTGGGAGTGGTATGTGCGTTTGTGTAAATTAGGAACACGATAGAGGGTCAGGATTTGTCTGTAGGTTAAATACCACTACGAGAAAAATGAGGAATAGTGAAAAGTGTAGAGTAGGGATGGCAACGCTTCTGATAACAGGCAGTTTGCAAGCTCTATGGCGCTGATACCATTGTGTGTGTGTAGCAGTGTCTTTTTTTGGAGTGAATTAAAAAGCATTTGAGAAAGTAGGCAAATGAGTATTGAAAATGATTAAACTGAGAAATGATGCATTGTCTGATTGGCCATTAGAGTCCACTGATCAAAACGGTTTAGAACAAATATTTGCCGATAACAATCGGCAGACAATTGATCAGAGCACCTGAAGAGATCACTTGATCAAAATGTAGCAATAAACTTTAGTAAAGCCAATAGAAAATAAGTTGAAAGGCAAAGTAAGGCAAACACATTTTTCTGACTTACTGTTGGACCTGGTGGCTACAGTTTGCACTGGTAAAGCTTACAATGAGCTGCAGCTTCTCAGTTGCGTAATCCACAAACTGTCTCTTCAGAGTGCGCTCCTTTGCCTTTGTGGTCCAGGTGAGTCGCTCATACAGATACAGCAAGCCGTACAGTGAGGTTGACAGTGCAATCAGCCTCCAGCCAACTGTTTTCCATACCTAAATAAAGAAGAGCTGGGTTAGCTCCAGTGCAATGTAAAGGGATGCATTTGCATGTGGAAAAAAAGGATTCAGGTTTTTTTGCTCATAAATCATTACACCTAACATTTATAATCCAACAGTGAAAATTTCCTGCAACATACACTTAGCTAGAATCACTGAAGGAGGTAAAAATCAGTATACATGAATCAGTTCTTCACGACAAACAATAATAAGAATGCAAATGACAGAGAAATGTAAAAATTCAACTTAATTTATATTTACCAAACAGAAGAAAAAAAAATGATGTGTATGACATGCAAGAACAACTTTGGAAAGAGCATACCACTCCTCCAACAACGAGGATGCTCATTGAAGTGCGGGACGTGAGGGATGCCACATTGGTTGCCACAGCTACCATCAAGTCTTCTTGGGTCATGAGGGCTGTCTCGTTGTTGGGCGGGGTTATCGTAGAGGGAGGTCCTGAGGAGGGTGTGAGGGTCAGGGGAAGCGCTGGTCGAGAGGCCTGTGCAATGATAAATTCTGACTATAATGAATATATTGTTTTTTGTGTTTTGTGTTTAACTAAGCTACATCACACCAAAAAATACTTATTGACGTTTAACATCTCAAAGCAAAGACATTGGTATTATATCGAAACCAGCTCTCTCCCACAGTGACAGCATGTACCTGAAAGTTCTTGTCCACCAGTCTAAGCGCTCTCTGTGCATTGACAGATCCCAGGTAGCGGTGGACTAACGCTGTCCAGCCCAACGAAAACTGAAACTCAATGTTCTCCTGGAAGTCACTACAAAGCGTGGCACAGTTAAGGTCATAACTCAGGTCAAACTTCCTGCTGGGCACCAGCATGTGGACTTGGCTTTGGGCCATAGAGGGAAGCAAAGGGAGCATGCTCTCTGGAAAGTGAGAAAACACTATGTGAATTACAACAGAAATAGACAGCAGTCATGGGATCATTTGTATCTTTGTTTTTCAGACATGCACTTGCGCACAATTATTTGAACACTGTTCTTCAAAATTATTTCTACATGACCACATAATCACTGTAGTCCGTAACACCCCAAAATACATTTGATTTGAATATACTGCTTCTCTTTATCTCTCCATAGGGAAATAAAAAAAAAAAAAAAACATCACGCCACAATTTACAGCACCTGAGTCCTTCTCGTCAGAGGGCACATTGACACCCTTTCAACATCACTGTCACTGAGCACAGCTTGCATACGTGACTGACACAGTGATGCATTTGTAGCATAATGGAACATCAGACGATGCTATTCAGTGAGTGGAGTAAATATAGCAGGGCACTGGGTGTTGCAGACCATAATTAAATGTTTGACAAGTTTTGCAATTCAAAAAAAAACAATGGTGGAGTGGAATTTGTGGTTGAGGTAATTTCTATGAAATTATGATTTATCCCTTGGCCTGTCCAGCAAAAAGTTTCAGAGATTCAACGATTCAATTTAGATTTCAGTCTTAACTATTGTTCAATCTGTTGATTAAGATGGTGTACTTGAGAATGCTACATATCATAAATGCTATAATCCTTCATTGATGGTTTCTATTAAAATATTTTTGGTCATTAAGAGGCAAACGATGATGATGGGGTACAGATTATAATTATTTTTGTTTACTTTAGCCAACCTCGTGGTTCAGAGCTTAAGAGCCACAGACTGAGACCAAAGCATGAGATGAACAGATTTGTTCATGGTTCAGGCTTGAGGCAATGAAGACATGGACAATGCAACTCAGATGTCATTATTTTGTGTACAGTTATGTTTACAATTTTATTACCCATCATGTATTTTTGAGAGGACTGGATAGAAGCGTTGATGGCGTTGGAGCAGCGGAAGGTCAGGTTCTTGCCCATCCCCTCCTCCACGTGAGCCAGCAGCTCCTGCAAACAGCAGCAAGTCACATGGAATGCAGTAAATATAAAAAAAAATATTTCCCATGAAAGGTGCAGTCACGTGTGAGCAAATAATAAATATTTGCCTGAACTTACAGACTTGTAGATCTTGAGGACATGTGGTGAGGGATGGAAGTCAGCGTGGAATTCATCAACGAGCACATGGAGACGACATATCTCCTCTCCCATAGCATTGGATACCTGGATAAAACAAAAAACAGTGTTTCTCAGAGTGTAACAATTAGTTAATATATTAACAGACTAGTAGAACAATCTTGATAACTGTTTAATACGCAACATGCCCACAATTTGCTGGTTCTCAAATGCTGTATAGTACATTTATGGTCCTCTAGGATGACTAATGGACTATTTATGGAGAAAATGTTTACTATTTTCTGCCATTTTAAGTAAAGAGAAAATAATCAATGTGAAGAAAATAATCAGCGAAAACAATTGTTAGAACTGTTGGTGGAAGCAGTCAGCTCCTGTAGAGTGAAGTGGATGTAAGAACACAAACTGGATATTCAATAGTTCTTCCTCTGCTTGTCATCTATATTACCTTAGACTCCACATCCTCACTGATGGCTTTGATCTTCTTCTTGATATCATCAATCAGCAAGTTGAGCTGATTTTTTACAAACTCCAGCCGATCCATCTGATACTCTCTGTCCTCCAGTGCTGCAACTCTGAGGCCCCACCCCACAAACAGGAAATAGTTATGATTTACCTCTATTTTCTGGCCATTAAAATGCAACGTATATATTTAGTTTCACAGACAAACCCTTCAAAATCTGAGACCCCCCAAAAAAAATTAAAATATGTAGGGAGCAGGATACCCACCTCTTCTCCGCTGCCTCAATGTTGATGATGTCCATGATGCTCTTGACTTTTTCTGTGATCTGCTTAGCCCTGATAGTGTGCTGCTCAAACTTTGTTTTCACTGCTGACTGCGAGATACACTCCTGCGAGGCCATAACACACGTTACTGTGATGGATATAGGGCTGCTCCTGGATAGGGTGCATGAAATTGCACACTACCAGGGATGAACAGAGGACAAGATAGACACCTGCTACTTTGATTTCAGAGAATAAAAGAAATGGAAACACAAGAGAGGAAATGACGACAGCAGCAGTGTGTTTATCTTGCGTCCCACAACCCACAAGGTCACAGTAATGTCTTAGTGAAAACGTCACATGAAAAATGTATACAGTCAACGATGCAAATGAAAGAAAATTAAAATAAAAACATAAAAGTAGGAATATTGTGTCGTACTGAAATAAATTATCAACTATAATAATTCCCTAATCCACTCCTAATTCCATTGTTGGTCATGCAAAACAGACAGATTAGATGTTACCGTTAATTTACAATACAATACAATTAAAATACTCCAGCCCTCCTTTGTAGCTGATTTGATTTTTGATAGTAGCTGCTCAACAAGTGTTTGGAAAGTGTATTATTAAACGGCACTTGCTACTGCCATGGTAAATGATGCAAAAGTCATGCAGAATTAAGGAGTATAATTTTTAAAAGAGTGTAATGAACAAAAAAAAGACAAAAATGCTGAATACTATGTAAATACTACACATGCAGGACTTCTATTGTGAAAGGTAAAAACGGAGTGGATCTGGTCAGATTACTGAGTCTGTGTTGTTGATTCAATACTGGCACAAGTTAATCTGTTCCCAAAATGTGATTAGTTGGACCCCTTTTCCCCCCCTTGTTGTGTAAAGCCATTTCGGAATTTTTTTTCTCACAATTAAACACAACTTCATTTCTGTCATTTACAATCAAAACAGAAAACTTAATAATCAAAACTGCAAAACCAAAGTGGAATGAAAACTACCACACATCCTCGCCTCAGTGAATCTAGACTTCAGCAATGAAAACGCAGCTTGATGGAAAAAGCACAGTGACTGGTCAAGAAGGCCCTGGACCCCTCACCTACATATTGCATGGCTGGTGGAGAAACCTAACCACTGAGTCAGGTTGGAGTAGTTGACTGCTCAGAGAAGGACTTTGGGTTGCTTCTCGTTTTATTTAATTTCTTTCACCATGCAATAACCTCAAACACACATTGCACGTGCACACGCACGCACACACTTTCCCAAGGCAACTAAATTACTGAAATGCCCAAGGACATTGCGTATCTGAAACAATGAACTAAACCCTAAGTCAGACCCTGACATGAAGGAATGATTTTCCTTCTCTCTCCAGCTGTAACTCAGCAGCTGGCAGACAATGTCAAAAAGATTTGGTGGAAGCTTAATTTAAACATACAATTAAAGATGTGATTAATTACAAGTTACCATTGAAATTCAGTGATTAATTGTGATTAATCATAGACAGAGAGACAACGACACACCTCAAACCTCCTCTCAAAGCACTGGAACTCCTTCAGTCTCTCCTGAAAGCCCTCAGCCAGGGCTCCACCTGTTGGATGTAAAATGACATACTTGCTATTGCAGAAATACACAACTTGCATCAGTACAGATAGTAGAGCATCTTAGCTGACACATATTAAAGGAATTGTTCAGTTTGTGTTAAAAACATGTACACTCATAGCCAAAGGCATTCCCAAAAAATGGATATGGAGACATCATTAATTTTCAACATTTAGTTGAAATTTATATACCACATTTTTTTTGAATAATTGAAAATGCAAAATAGACAATTTTCAGCTGTGGCGTAGACTGGTTAGGTATGGATGATGTCAGTGTCAAATTGAATTAGCAACTTTTTAGGCATTTCTAAGAAGCTTCCCTCTATCTCACAAGACTCTAGAACATATGTGAGGCCAAATCTAGGGTCTATCGCACATAAATATATTTGATCTATATTTCCAAAACTACACAGTAAAATTGGATGAAATTCAACATGGTCATAGCCAGGCCCACCTTGAAGACATCTGCAGTGAAAAATCATTGTCACCTTTTTATGTACTTACTTAAATTTGATATCAAATACACTATATTGCCAAAAGTATTCGCTCACCTGCCTTGACTTGCATATGAACTTAAGTGACATCCCATTCCTAATCCATAGGGTTCAATATGATGTTGGTCCACCCTTTGCAGCGTTAACAGCTTCAACTCTTCTGGGAATGCTGTCCACATCGTTTAGGAGTATGTTTATGGGAATTTTTGACTATTCTTCCAGAAGCGTATTTGTGAGGTCAAACAGTGATGTTGCACGAGAAGGCCTGGCTCTCAGTCTACGCTATAATTCATCCCAAAGGTGATCTATCAGGTTGAGGTCAGGACCCTGTGCAGGCCAGTCAAGTTCTTCCACACTAGACTCTGTCATCCATGTCTTTATGGACCTTGCTTTGTGCACTGGTGCGCAGTCATATTGGAAGAGGAAGGGGCCAGCTCCAAACTGTTCCCACAAAGTTGGGAGCATGGAATTGTTCAAAATGTTTTGGTATGCTGAAGCATTCCGAGTTTCTTTTACTGGAATTAAGGGGCCAAGCCCAGCTCCTGAAAAACAACTCCACCCAATAATCCCCCCTACACCAAACTTTACACAATGCAGTCCGACATGTATCGTTCTCCTGGCAACCACCAAACCCAGACTCGTCCAATAGATTGCCAGATGGAGAAGCGTGATTCGTCACTCCAGAGAACGTCTCCACTGCTCTAGAGTCCAGCAGCGGAGTGCTTTACATCACTGCATCTGGCGCTTTGTATTGCACTTGGTGATGTATGGCTTGGATGCAGCTGCTCGGCCATGGAAAGTTGGCGACCTCTTCGTACTACGCGCCTCAGCATCCGTAGACCCCGCTCCGTCAGTTTTCGTGGCCTACCACTGCGTGGCTGAGTTGCTGTCGTTCCCAAACAATTCCATGTTCTTATAATACAGCTGACAGTTGACTGTGGAATATTTAGGAGTGAGGAAATTTCACGACTGGATTTATTGTACAGGTGGCATCCTATCACAGTTCCACGCTGGAATCCACTGAGCTCCTGAGAGCGACCCATTCTTTCACAAATGTTTGAAAAAGCAGTCTGAATGCCTAGGTGCTTGATTTTATACACCTGTGGCCATGGAAGTGATTGGAACACCTGATTCTGATTAATTGGATGGGTGAGTGAATACTTTTGGCAATATAGTGTATCTACAATTTAGTATAGTAAAATCTCAATTTACAAAATAAACTTCACAATCATTGTAACCATCATTATCAGTAGTAGTACTGGTAACAGCAGTATGTTATATTGTTAAAAAAATGCCTATGTACATGTATCTTCAAGGACCTCAGTGCTACTCACAGGCTTCATTTTCGTCAGGGTGCTGTGGAAGAATAAAATCACTCAGAGACTCCTGCTGTCTTTCTACCAGCGCTGCACAGAGAGCAACCTGACATACTGCATCGGCGTATGGTTCACCAGCAGCACAGCAGCTCAGAGGAAAGCGTTCTAGAAGGTAATAAACTCGGCCCAGAAGATCGTCAGCTGCCCTCTCTCAACACTGGAAGAACTACACAGTTCCCACTGTCTCAAGAAGGGCCAACAAATCATCAGGGACACACCCTGGACACTCTCCGATCAAACTGTTACCGTCAGGGCGGCGATATAAAACAATGAGAGCACAGACAAATAGACTGAAAAACAGCTTTTTTAATCCCACAGTTATAACTACACTCAACAACCACAACTACACTCACTAGAGAGCTGCTTATGCGGGAATGTGCACTAGATTTGAAGCATATATAAGGTTGTTTTAGGTTATCTTTTTATATTACTTGGTATTTTCTTTTATATCGTTGAAAATTATTTTATATTTATAATTCCAATTGTCTACATTGTTGAATGTATGTACAGTATGACTGCGCACTTTGAACTGATCGACACTTTAAATTTTCGTTGTACATGGAATGTTACAATGACAATAAAAGCCTATTCTATTCTATTCAATCCGATCCGAGCCTAAAACTAAACTCCCAGGTCGATTGGAGGGTGGTTCGACTCGCATCGACTAAGATTAGACAGCATTTAGGATACTAAAACTACACTACCACTAAATCACCACAACCAGCACATAAATTACAGAAAATATGGCATTAAGCATGTTTATTTTGCTGACACTGAACCCCATGTGGAGCTTCATAGCAGCGGTATCACCAGTGTGCCTCAGCTGTGCTTCGACATACACTCTACTGCATTTCCATTCATAAAATGGTTCAGTTTACATTTTGCAGTCAGAGGGATTTTTGGGTTTATTGGATCAAAATTCTAATTCCAACAAAATAGACACTACCTCTGATTTATTACAATTACAATTTTGATGCCGATCCATGGCTGTCATCTTGAGAGAAACAGTGGTCGTATTCAATTGTTTAGGTAGGAGGAAGCCTCTGGCTAATTCCAAATTTGAATTCTGCATCATAAAAAAAAAAATAATAATTTGACACTGAGATCACCCCTATCAGACAGCTATCTTAATAAATGGTGTCCATCTTGAAATTTTAATGACAATTTTCAGTACCAAAAGACAATTATCAAGCGCTATGTATGGAAAATAAATTCAACTAATTTTGCCTGTAATACGCTATATCCAACACTAATGTTGCATGTGACCATTTTGAAAAATGGATGCAATGGATGCCATGTTGAAAATTCATGATGGCTACATATCAAATTCTTTTGGGAATGTCTTTGGCTATAAGTGTGCCAAATTAAATGCTTTTATCACAAAATGAACAATTGTTTAGGTTATCTGCCCCACTAAGAAAAATTGTCCTTTAACAGATGTAAACTATGTAACTGTTTATTGATTATTTTATATTGTTTTACGCCTTCATTACTGTAGTCACTGAATGTTGTTCCATCATAACTATTTCCAGTTCCATCCTTGGTCACAAACCAATGAAACAAACACCTTGTGCTGTGAATGAATCAAACAAATACAGACATGGTTTCTTTATCATCTCAGATACATCATCTGCTTTAATGTGAGGCCTCACCTGTCTCAGGCATGCCCTGTGCACGTTGCATGCGGGAGTTGAGCACCTCTTTGGCAGAGACAAAGAAAATGTGGTCAGGTGCCTGATCACGGTCCACAACCTTAAGCTCCTCCACCAAGAAGTTCACACAACGGTCTGTGTGCTGCTTCCTCACCTGGAGGAAGAGGTGTCACTTTGTTATGGTGCACTATGAATAATAACAGGGGTGTGCCAGAAAATAAGTTAATGAAATACTATTCTCACTGCTAACACTGTAATTTAGTTTTTCTTATGCATTTAACCATAGTGGTAGCTAGTTTAGGAATTTTGCAAAAATCTGTAAAATTGTACACATACACATTTTGTGCTAATGAAATGCTATTGATTGTGACAAGACAGATACAACAGATGGCTGACTTACATCCTCCATATACTCTGGTTCGTTTGCTGAGGCGTCCCAACGGTTGTTGAGGATGAAGATGTTGGGCTTTGACAGGCGTTCATTCACTTTGTGGAAGAAGTGCTTTTCCTAGGTAGGGGAGGATGAAAGGGAAAGACTTGCTCAAATCAGTGGAAAAAAATTGCCATATACAGTTGTGGTCAAAAGTTTACATACACTTGTAAAGAACATAATGTCATGGCTCTCTTGAGTTTCCAGTTATTTCTACAACTCTGATTTTTCTCTGATAGAGTGATTGGAACACACTTCTTTATCACAAAAAAAACATTCATGAAGTTTGGTTCTTTTATGACTTTATTATGGGTTAACAGAAAAAGTAACTAAATCTGCTGGGTCAAAAATATACATTACATAATATTACACATACATAATACTAGCAATTCACTTCAGCTAGGCGCTTTTGGTAGCCATCCACAAGTTTCTGGCAAGCTTCTGGTTGAATCTTTGACCATTCCTCTTGACAGAATTGGTGCAGTTCAGTTAAATTTGTTGGCTTTCTGACATGGACTTGTTTCTTCAGCATTGTCCACATGTTCTCAATGGGGTTTAAGCCTTAATTCTCGCCTGATTTAGCCATTCCATTACCACTTTTGTTGTGTGTTTGGGGTCACTGTCCTGCTGGAACACCCAACTGCACCCAAGACCCAACCTTCGGGCTGATGATTTTAGGTTATCTTGAAGAATTCAAAGGTAATCCTCCTTCTTCATTATCCCATTTACTCTCTGTAAAGCACCAGTTCTATTGGCAACAAAACAGCCCCACAGCATAATACTATCACCACCGTACTTGACGGTAGGCATGGTGTTCTTGTCGTTAAAGGCTGGCCAAACAGCTTGATTTTTGTTTCGTCTGACCACAGAACTTTCCTCCAGAAGTTCTCCACTGTTGCTCTTGGGACCTGCAGCTGCTTTGAAACAGCTCCTTTGACTTTCCCATTGTAGCGGTTGTGGGCGTTTGTATCCAAAGAGCCCTATTTAAATGGCCTCAGAAGTCACCAGCTGTAATCACTCATGATCACTCACAATAAGTTAAGAGGCCATGCTATGAACCTCATTTCATTGACACAACTTTCTAAGTCAGCAAAATTGCTAATTCATGTTGCTGTATGTAACCACTCCCCGGTGCCTATGCTGCATTCCAGAGCTGGGGTGCAGTGGTAGTGGTCGACCAAGGAGAAATCCACACTTTGAACTGCTGCATTTGGTGCTTGGGGACAGACCGACGAACCAAACGACCAGAGCCCTGAACTCTGCCACAGCCATGCTGGACTGGATGGTCGATGAGTCCATTGTGCAAGCGACCACATCTGATCCTGGTAAGACCTATTGTGTAAACACATTGTTGTAGAATATTCTTAGGCTGATCCAAATACCCCAGATCAATATTATGAATGTTATGCTAGCTAATGTACTGCGAGAACTAATGCCTTTAGCATTAGCTATTGTTAGCTGGCCAGTTAGCCACTAGTAAGCTACCAATGCCCACACTATCTCCTGAAGCCATGATGGTGTTTTTATTGAAAAAAATAACTGTGATTATATTGTTACTACTATGTTGAGAGTGAACATGTTTGTGAAGTAAAGCATTGTTTCGTGGCTATATTTTTCACAGAACTGTCAACCTTGGACGACGAGGAGCTCCAGCACCACTGGTCTGCATCTCGCTATCCCATCCTACTGCTTATCCTCTACATCGTCCTTCATGCAACACATCAGATTGGGTGAGAACTACATATTGTAGTTACAGTTGTATGCAAATATTAACAGATAAAAAGTGTTAAAAGACCAAAACCTCATGATACATCCATCATGATTTCTGTGCACATTAATCCCTGCACTGTGTTATCTTCTTATATTTTTTATTTTGTTTGCTGTGTTGCACCTTGCATTTGCACTTTATTAAGAAAGATGTTTGATATTAAATATTCCTGCTTTATCTTTGCTCTTGTTTGTATTTGTACAATGCATAATATTATATATTCATTCTGACAGAAAATCAGGAGGATTCTTTTAATCTACAGACTCTTAGCTCTAGACAAATATGTTGTAGATATCTCTATAGCTTACTTTGTTCTTTTTTTAACCATCACATCAAGCTTGATAATCTGCACTACTGCTCAGCAGGCCTCACTAATCAATTCAAATTCTCATGTACTAGCTTATGCAGTCAAGTCTCCTCAGCATTACATATGTTCAAAATATATAACATATAAAATCCAAATATGCCCATAATAAACTACTGTGGACAGACTGTGTTAAATCATGTTTTTTGAAAAATCAAACTATGTAACATGTTATGTTATGAGAGTAGTGAAACATGCCATCAACCGACTGTTCACACTAAGCGACTCTCTCATCCCTGTTCAGAGTTTTGGGGTGTTCATACTACATGACTGGTTGGTGATGGGAGTGCTCACACTACACGACTCTACATCAGCAGGCATGGTCATCTGCTGCACTGCTGACAGTCAGCCACCTCTCACTAATTCCTGGTCAAATGAGCCACTCATTTAGCCTAACAAGCCAGACTATGACATCAACTGTATAGTCTGGGGGCAGTCCAGTTGAAGCCTGTGTGTGGGACCAACCGTTGTCGTTCAAACTTCCTCTACATGTAATAGGCCAGCGCTACGACCAACCAGAGCAATGGACAATGTGACGCTACCAGTGGAGCCAACTGGTAAATTCGATTTTTGCCGCAGACGGTCGGCAAAACAGCAAATACATCCTTCTTTAGAACGAATGACTTGAGTGCTTCTTTCCGCTCAACTTTCAAAGAAAAGCCCAAGTCTAACTCTTCTAAAATCAATGACAAAGCCGATTCAAACAACCGCTGTTAGTTAGCCACAGCCATCTTGGTTGTTCTGCTATCTCCAGCGTCGCGCAGCCCTGTCGTCATCGTGCTACGCCCATCCCAACGACTCGTGACGCAGATAGAGCACTGTGATTGGTCTGACAGACTCCTTGATGGAGCCAGGATTAGCCCCTCTGGTGCGCCACTAGACCATCCTGCCAGGCAGAAATATTTTCTGCCTGGCAGGATGGTCTAAGGTGGTCTAAGGATGGTCTGAGGTGCATCTAGATTTCTAGGCTACAGCTTGTTGTTTTCTAGCACAAATTACCGCATTTACAGTGATCACTGAAATGGCTCTGAGGATGACAGGAGCTTTTCTTTTTCCAAAGGGACAATATTAATGTATAGACATATTGCCTTCCAAACACTAGAACAAAGCCTCATCTGATATCTTTGAAGATGGATTTCAGCCGATTCAGTGATCACTGTAAACACGCAACTATTTTGTGCACTAGAAAAAGATGAGCGGATCATTTGACCAGGAATTAGTGAGAGGTGGCTGACAGGACTTCAGTCAACGAGCGGGCTCTTCATTGTAAACAAGGACACGGAGCAGAAAGCAGCCCTCCAGGATGTTTGTGAGCTACCATGTAGGGAAAGAACAAAAAGAGAAAAGTTGATGTTGCTGCCGCTGCTCCTTTCAACCATTTCTGCTCTCACTGGCTGTAGCTCTTTTTACGTCAGCACGACGCAAATGGATATTTAGCAGGCTAGATGTTCAGTTTTCGTCAGCGAAAAGTCAAGCCATCGGCGAGCTTATGACTGCCGTCTTTGAGGTGTTCAAACTTAATGACAAAGGCTCGCTGAGCTGACAACTGCCTCACCGATGTGGGGCAAGGCTTTGACTCTGTACTTCGTCATTCTAATATAATTTGAATATTTACAAAAATAAATAAAAAGGTATTGGAAAGAATATCAGGCAGCCCTTAATATTCAAACCTGATATGGGCATTATTTTTTCTAAATGTGTTTGCTTGTTAAACATTGTTTTCAATTTAGATTCCGAGGCTTTTTCACACCTGGTGAAGTTGTGAATCGCAAAATCATTAGCAAGGCTACTATTGGTCACCTGGGCTCCTGTAGGTGACATAAACGTCCTGGTTAGCGCCTATTTTGCATATCAGAACAATGGGCGCAACAATGCCGACAACAACTACGCCTGAAGAGTTTGAAATCTACACTCCACTACTTTGTGCTACTTTGGGTTCCCAAAGGAACAGGAAAAAGTCACAACTAAGGACAAAGCGATAAGTAAAATATGTAGGACCAAACTCACATACCACGCGACAACCAGCAACTTGAGAAACCACCTGTCAACACTACATCCCAGTAAGCTGGAAGAGAGGGAGGAGGAGGGATCAGAGGCGAGGCAGCTCAGAAATGACTCCATGCTATCTCCTTCACGAGGCCTCCCGCATGCCGGTCCAAACAGAGCGACATATTTCCTGACAGATATTTCCTGAAGATATGGGGTCAATTAACTTGATATATGGGAGTGGGTTTAAAGCTTTCTAGTTTGATGCCAATATAGGTCTGATTGACAGCATTTGATGGTCAAAATATTATTAAAAAAATATTTGAATATTAATATACAAAATATATTAATATTAAAATATGATTTTTGGCCAAACGTCAAAGCCCTATTCTGGGGGTAGGGATATCAAAAAAAAACCCATTGGTGATTGGCCTAAAACGTAGTATGTAGTGTGAAGGCACAAGTGACTGACAGAACTGAATACTTACTATCTTACTATTATGGTGTGTTAATATTAGTTATGACAATTTAAAATGGTTAAATTACTGTACTATCATCACCTTGAGTGGACAATGCAAGACATTTAAATGAATATTTAGCGATAATGAGCTACAGAAAGAGAAATTGCAACATCTCACAGCATTAACGACGCCCAAATTATCCATATACGTTTCACCTCTCATAAAAAGCCTTGTTCATACCACCCAATTTTAGCCCAATCCGCAGGTTGGCAATAGTTTTTTGGCACCCCTCCCCCAAATCTGGGAGAGGCAGTCGTCCGATTTCAGTTTGAACTGAAGAAGCCTCTTGGATGAGAGGTGAAATGTGTGTGAAATTCAACAAACCTTAAGCAAGTCCAGTGACTTTTTTTTTTTTTTTTACTCTTTTTGATATACCTTGACCTGGATGACTGAGAACCTACACAGACATCCATATTAGGAGTGTGTGTTAGCAAGAATCTGGCGATACGACACATATCACAATACAGAGGCAACGATATGATATATTGCGATACTATAGAAACAACAATATATTGAGTTTCTTTTAAAGAATTTAATTGCAGGAGTACTGTCATAGCATGGTAAACACAATGCTGTTACATGCTTGACATCAGCTTACTGAATTGGAACAGAGGGATGTTCATCATCAATATTTATTATTATATTGTTGTTAATTTATGATTATTTAAACTTAGTAAGATATTTTACGCAATTTGCCCATATGGAAAAGAAACAGAAAAAAAATATTTAAAAAAGTACTGAAATTCATGAATAGTATATGATTTACTCTTGAAAGTGGCCACTTCTGCATTCTTTTCATACAAGATAATAAAAAGAAGTATAAGGATATTGTATGTATAATTACTGTCATGTACTATTCGGATAAATACCCAAATCATACAAGTTACATTTAGTTTAAATTTACTAAGGATCTTATATCCAGATTCACTGTTGTATGCTTTACATACAAGTTATATAATTTTCATTTTCATATTTCATATAAAGGAGAGTTCCTTTGTATGAAACTTGTATGTAAAGCATACAACAAGGAATGATACATTCAATATCCTTATACTTCCTTTATCTTGTATGAAAACAATGCAAGTGGCCACTTTCAAGAGTAAATCATAAACTATTCATGAATTTCAGTACATTTTTTAATATTTTTTTCTGTTTCTTTTCTGTATGGGCAAATTGCACAAAATATCTTATTGAGTTTAAATAATTATAAATTAACAACAATATAATAACAAATATTGATCATGAACATCCCTAAGCTGATGTTTAGCATGTAACAGCATTGTGTTTACTATGCTATGACAGTTTACCTTCAATTAAATTCTTTAAAAGAAACGCAATATATCGTTGGTTCTATAGTATCATAATATATCATATCGTTGCCCCTGTATCGTGATATGTATCATATTGCTAGATTCAATGGCTAAACCTAAATAGCAAAAAAATGCCACAGGATACTGGCCACAGGACTCAGGGGCATTACCGTATTCATGAGCGTGGATTCAGAGTTGGCCACCAGCACAAAGACATCAGCATCCAAGCAGAATTTGTCAATCCAGCTGTCCAGTTGTGACGTGACGTCTGTCCCTGGGCTAAGAGAGAGGCTAATGTCAAATGCATGACATTTACAAAAAGTATTACATGAGATCCATCCATACTTTTCTGCCATTCATTGGCTTTATCTTTGCAAATCCAATTTTTCGACTCTGAAGGCTGTCAAATATTTACAGATGTGATTAATGGATCCCGTTACCTGTCTACAAGCACGAGGTCATCTCGAAGCAGAGCACACTTGGTCTTCGGCCAAAACACACGGACGAGACAGCCGGCGTCCAGGCTCTCATCCATGTGGAGTGCATGAGCAAGCTGGTTTACAGTCTGCAGAGGAGATGTACATAGTTATAATGGTTAATGTAATTACTGCTCTTAAATGTAAATGCATTTTACAACCATTAGTGTTATCATTCTATTACCATAGCATGTGCTCTATTCCGAAATCAACCAAAGCCAACAGCCAAATTGAAACATTGCTCAACACACTTCTTACTTCACTCTAGCAGGAAGTAGTTGCCAATAGTTTGTAACCCTTTTGACCCAATTAACAATGTGGGGTGCCAGTCAAAGTCAAGTCTGACAAATTATAAAATAGTTTTGTGAAACCATACAAAAAATAAACAGGCAACCAGTAAAATAAACACATTTAGCAGAACACAACGATGCAAAAACAAATAGAGATACTAGCATTTATTCCAGCTATAGCTGCTCCCAACCTTTCTTCACTGGTTGATAAAAGTGCCACGCTCCGACTGATGGTTCAAACGGTTTATTACAGGAGTTTTCTGCCTTACAAACGCCCAAAACAACCGTGAACACTGAAAGAAAATACACGGTGGCAAATACACATCAGTGAAACCGTCATGTTTGAATCTATGAATTGTTTAACTTACTACATAAAATATTAATGCACTCAAGGAACATAACTTATACACACATATCACAAGAATATTTCACTCAATGTCCATACCATGTGCGCCTCCAACCAGTGGGTTAGGAGTTGCTAGCGATCCATTTCTTCATATTTCAGTCCTTTGTCTTCTTCACTGTTACCACTTGCACACACTGACTGACTATTAACTGAAACTCACCCATCAACTGCATCACATGACCAACTGATGACTTCACTGCCAACATGGTCAGGCGACGTGATTAAACAATTTCACATTAAGTATGCACATAATACTCAAAAAAAACCAAACAAAAAATATATATATATATATATATATATATATATATATATACAGTCATGGAAAAAATTATTAGACCACCCTTGTTTTCTTCAATTTCTTGTTAATTTTAATGCCTGGCTCAACTAAAGGTACATTTGTTTGGACAATTATAATGATAACAACAAAAATAGCTCATGAGAGTTTAATTTAAGAACTAAGGATTATTCATTTTCCATGGTTTTCTTGATAATAACCAAAATTACTTAAATTCTTACATCAATAGCTATGGCATTGTACCGCCAAAAACACTACTTTTTAAGCATTCCATGTTTTCTTTTCTGTTTGCTTTAAACACATGATACACACAAGAGTTAATACTTGATTGCATAACCATTGTTTTTGATGACTGCAGCCATGCGTCTTGGCATGCTCTCCACCAGCTTCTGACATTGTTCTGCTGTCACAGCAGCCCATTCCTGTTGGACAAATTCAAACAAATTTTCTTTGTTTTTGGGCTTGTGGTTCTCCATTTTGAGTTTGATGATTTTCCACAGGTTTTCAATTGGATTAAGATCTGGTGATTGAGCAGGCCAAGGCATGGTGCGAATGTTGTGGTTCTCCATCCAGGCTTTAACTGACCTTGCCGTGTGGCAAGGGGCATTGTCTTGTTGGAAAATCCAGTCATTCGAGGCAGGAAAGAGTTTTCCAGCTGATGGAAGAAGACTGTTTTCAAGGGTAGTCCTGTACTTGACCTGGTTCATTCGGCCTTCACACAATTGCATTTGCCCTGTTCCACTCAGACTGAAACAACCCCAGATCATGACTGATCCACACCCATGTTTTACTGTAGGGCAAGACAGTCTGGGTTGTAAGCTTCTCCAGGCTTCCTCCTAACCAGTAAGTTGGCTGGAGTGGGCATCAATTCAAAATTGGATTCATCACTGAAGAGAACCTTAGCCCAATCATCAACAGTCCAATCCTTGTGGTCTCGAGCAAAGAGTAACCGGGCCTTCCTCTGCCTTTCATTGATGAAGGGCTTCTTGCGTGCTCTGTGTGACTTCAAACCAGCTTCAACAAGTCGGTTTCGAACTGTCCTTGCCGAGCAAGTCACATTTCTCGACAGTGCCCACTCATTTTAAGGTCCCTGGAGGTCTGACGACGATTCCTGACACAGGAACGGATGAGTGCACGGTCATCTCGTGGGGTAGAAAGACGCGTTTCCTGCCACGCCAGGTAGCAATTTGGTAGTGCCATGTTCAGCTTGTTTTTTTTGTTGGAATGAACGGCTGTCTTGGAGATCTTCAGTTTTTTCGCTACCTGTCTCTCACTCATGCCAATTTCCAGCAGTGCCAAGATGGCTGCCTTTGTTGCTTCAACGTAATTCTTTTGTTTTAGGCATTATGTGAGAGCTGACAACTTCTGAGTTGTGCTACGGCTTGAATGTAAGCAGGAAACCACTCTAGGCCTTTGCATGTGCAGTGCTGCTTGTGACATGAAATGGCCTCTTATATACCCTGGGAATCAATTAAGCTTAAGAATGTCAAATAGGACATAACGTATTATGTGACCAGCTGCATTTTTTGTTGTGTTCATTGTATTATACGTTTAGTGGTACCAGATATTAGAATGAACAAGAAATTGAAGAAAACAAGGGTGGTCTAATAATTTTTTCCATGACTGTATATACAAAATATATAAAATGGATATTAAATGTAAAATAAAGAAATATGCACAAAAAATGCTTATGTTTCTGTGTTCGCTACACTGCCACCAAGATTACAAAGGTTTATGTTCACCATATTCAAAGAAATAAAACTTGCAATTTTCCATTGACTTAAAACTCAACCATTACTCCTAAAATTTCAATCAACAGTTTGCTAAATTAGGTGACTGATTACTTTCATGTCTATGTTAATGCTGAGCTATTTTGGATTATGTTCAACTAACACAACTAATTTCTGGACTGGATGCTCAAGAAATGAAGGTTGTGTTAAGCGCTCACCCTTTGGTCCTAACTTATTCTGGCCTAGTTGTATTTTGACCTTTCGCACAAGACCATCATCATCTTCCTTTGCCTCAACAACGTTAGCTCGTGACCACTGATTTCTAGGAGTGTTTTCATCCTTAACAATGACTACATCTCCAACCTGCACATTTCGTCTGGTTATATGCCACTGCTGCCGAAGGCTAATGTTGGTAAAGTATTCTCGGCGCCACCTGCTCCAGAACTGTTCTGAGAGATACTGCACTCTGCGCCATCTTTTTCTGGCATATAGATCTTCTCGATCAAATTTTCCAGGAGGTGGAAGAGCTGCCGTAGGCTTCATAGTGAGTAAATGATTGGATGTCAAGGGTTTAGCACTTTTGGAATCGGAGAGGGTGTTCGTTGTCAGTGGGCGACTGTTGACTATGGACATGGCCTCATAGAAGAACATTCTTAATGAGGAGTCATCCAGCCGTCCTTTAGCTTGAGCAAGGACAGAACTCTTCACGCTCTTTGTCGTCCGTATCTGACGCTCCCATATGCCTCCCATATGACTGGCTTCGGGAACATTCATAAGGAAGTCACATTCCTTTCTTGCTAGATAGGTCGCGATCCTTTCCTTGTCAAGTTCCATCAAGCACTTTTCCAACTCATTCTTTGCTCCTATGAAATTTGTACCTTGGTCCGATCTAATTTGTCTGACGGTTCCTCTTATTGCAATAAAGCATCTTAATGCATTTAGAAACGCATCGGTTGGAGGTCTTCTATCATCTCGACATGAATGGCCCGAGAGCTTAGACATGTTAACAACAGCCCATAATGCTTGTACTGTTTTCTACCTTGTTTTGTGTAGAAAGGGCCAAAACAGTCAATGGCTGTGTATGAGAAAGGAGGAGATGGCTCTATTCGATCAACGGGCAAGTCAGCCATGCGCTGTCCTTCAGTTCGGCCCCGCACCCTTCTACATGTCACGCAACTCTTGATGTGCTTGGCCACACCTTAACTGGCACTCATTACCCAGTATCTGTTGGCTCTGAGTTCGTTAAGTGTTTGCCCTCGGCCTTGGTGCTGTGGTCTTTTATGGCAGTGGTCAAGTACCAGTTGCGTTACGATGCCTTCTTTTGGGAGTATTACGGAATGTTTGAACTCTGAGCACTCCATCCTCAAGAAACGGGTCAAGCTCATACATTTTATCAGTTTTTCTGAGTTTTTGCTGTGATGTTTGGCTAAGCAATTTGAGCTCTTCTCCAAATGCTTCCTTTTGTGCCACCTTGATCAGCACGAGAGCCGCTTTCTTTTGCTCCTCTACAGTAATAGGCCCAGATATGTCTCTATGAGCCAGCCTCTGAATGCGGGCAATGACGTTATGACATGTGACCCAATCTGAAAATCTTGATAACCTTTTCAGGAGGTCATCTTCTTTCACAACATCAGTTTTCAGGACTTTGACCTCTGGGTCATCTATGAGAAGCTCTGGGGCTGTTTGGTTGGTAACAATTTCCTGTTCCCATAAGAACTTGGGTCCTCTTAGCCAATTTGATGCCATTAGATCTGCCACCTTAAGTCCTCTAGATGCATGATCGGCCGGGTTTTGACTTGTTTCAATGTAAAACCATTGATTGGGGTCAGTAGCATCTCTGATTTTCTGGATCCGATTCGCTACAAAAACATGAAAGCGCTGGGCATCGTTCTTGATGTACCCCAGTACCACTTGCATCCAAAAGTAGTCTTCATCTATTCTCAAGTCAAGCTCTTTTCTGAGAATCCTGCTCACGGCTGCAGAGATTGTAGCTGCAGTGAGCTCCAGATGTGGGATACTGACAATCTGCATGGGTGCTACTCTAGCCTTGGCCATAACTAAAGTGCAATGCACTTGTTCTTCAGCTATGATCCTGATGTACGAGCACTGCCCATAGCCATCATTACTGGCATCAGAAAAGTGATGCAGCTCAATCTTCTGGACTGTGCCAAAATCACTGGGAACAAAACACCTTGTCACTTTCTGGAATGGTCCCCAAAACAACTCTGTTATTGCAAACAAACTTGTGCAGTCGCAGTTGTCCCTTCTGACAGACTTCTCTTGCTTCATGGACAAGTTGCTTGGCTCTTTCAACAGTATCCAGACTTACAAGTCCACCACCCACCTAAAAGTTTCTCCGGATGAAGCTTCCTGCCATGGGGTACTCATGTTCATACTTGGTGGCGAGGTATTTCATGCCGCTCCAAATATGTGCACCCTCATGCAGTATTCTTTGGGCTCACTCATTGTGTTCCCATTTTTCCACCAGAAGAACCTCATGAAATCCCGATCGTCTGGAGTAACATGAAAGCGGTGGAACATTTTCTCGACAGTTGATTGCAATGGGATACTGTCGGAATCTACACAGCACTCCAGTCAAGGCATTTGTTAAATCGGGACCCATGAGGAGGTGGTCATTCAACGAGGTGCCTTCATATTTGGCAGAACGGTCAAAGACAACTCTTATCTTCTCAGGCTTTCACGGGTGGTACACCTCATGGTGTGGGATGTACCAGGTGTTCCCGTCCTTTGGTGTTGCGCACACTTCCTATGCATCACCATCTTTGAAAACATTGACTTTGAACTTAACATAGTCCTCCTTGTATTTGGGATTTCTATCCATCTTCCCTTTTAGATGTTTCAGCCTGACTGTGGCTAGGTGTTTGTTGTTGGGCAGCTGGGGGCACTCTCCAAAGGGCAGAGGCATCTCCAGATGGCTATTCTCGTTCTGATGAATTCTCTCATTCAGTATTTGTAAGAACTGAATATCTTCTTGAGAGATTGTTCCATCGGTAGGGTTTGTATCCTGAAAATCTCTCTCAAGTGCCTTGATCGCACATGCAGGAGTAATAGGTGGAATTTCCTTTACAGAATTGCGATAGCAGAATCCAGCATTTGTTCTTCCACCAGTAGTAGGCGATTTGGCACCAACTACGCTCCACCCAGGGTCTGTTTTCACTGCGTACGGCTCATGCTCAGTGCCGGATACGACTTCTTTCGGTTTTAAAGCTCTGACACAGTCGTAGCCTATTAGCAGTCCAGCATGACAGTCTAACAAGTCTGGCATCTCGTCAGCTATGCTAAGCAAGTGTGTCCATCCTTTGGCTGTTTCCCGAGTTGGAATGCTGGTCTTCTCCAATGGGATATCTTCTTGGGTGTATGCTGGTGGAAGTTCAATGCATTCATGGGAACTGTATCCTCTGACCTTTAACCCACTGGCTCTGTGACAATTCACTATTGACCTGTCAGTCGTTGTTGACAACTTGAGTTTGACAGACTCAGTGTGTGCCTCAAGTTTTCCACACACATCTTCAGCAATGAATGTATTGCTACTTTGTGTATCTAACAGAGCATACACCAAGGTTTCTGGGCTATTCTTGACAGCACTAGAGAGCCACACTGGAACTATCATTGAAGTGCGGTCAGCATTGGTCATGTTCACACTACACAAAGCAGTAGAGGAATTGTCTTTCTGTTGGCTTCCTTCAGGCTTTTCTTCTTGAGCCGGTTCATCATGAAGCGGAGTTGGATGGCTTTTCCTACAAACATTGCAAGTAGCCTTTTTCCGACAATCTTTTGCAACACAGCCAACTCTCAGGCAAGCGAAGCACATGTTTTTGACCAATTCTTTCTTCTCTGTTTTTTCAAAGCATACAGAGAGGAAACTGGGGCGATGTGTGCCTCCTCAGCTATGAAGTTTGAGAACTCTTCAAAACTTGGATATGGCTTGCCGTTATCCAATTTCTTGGTGACAATTCCATCGATTCCATCGAGCTGTTGTCCAGTCGGGAAGTTTCTGGAGTAGTTTTGATTTTCCTCACAATCATCTTGAACTTTAAGACCTGATATGTGAGGCACTGCATTTTTGCATGACACAAGGAAATCACTGAACTCTCTAAACTTTAGTGGGTCTTTTGGTCCTATCTTGGGCCAGCTACTAAGTTTACCTCGAAATGCTCTTTGCACTATGAAAGGGTGGCCATGCCATGTGTATATGCTTCTTCATCACTTCGGTAAAAAGTTCCTTCCAGCACAGACAGTGCATCTTCGCTTACATATTTCCTGAGATAAAACAGTCTATGTGCTGGGCTCGTACAGGTAGTCTCTATCAAGGCTTTAAAGCTGGTCCGCCATTCAGTGAATTTGAGAGGATCACCAGTAAACACGAACGGCTCAGATGCAGGAAGTCTTGTCATCATCAGAGATTCCTTGAAGTCTTGCACTAGTGAGGCTTCATTCCATTTTTGCTCTGACTGTTTTTCAGAGCGAGGAGGGACTGATGTGCCCTGGGGAATCTGAGCATATGGAGCTGCATTATGCCGAGCTTGGGGCTGACTTGGAGGAAGAGTTATTTCTTTCTTTTCTCCTATTTCAGCGTTCATTTTTGTTTCTTCCTCAGCGTACACGTCATATTCAGCTTGCATAGCTTCCAGTTCCCTTTGGTTTTCCAGCATTTTCAGTTTTTCTTGCTTTGCAAGCACTACTTTTCTTTGTGCAGCTATTTCGCTCTCACTGTTTATTTCGGCACATCTTGATGCCAAGCGTGCTGCTGCTTCTACTTTCTTTATTGACACCTGACTCCCTGCTACACTATCCACACCTGCCCTTGATACAGTGGACCCATAAATTGATCTAGCATCTTCTCTCTTAAGTAATTTAAAGAGTGATTCCTTTACTGCAGCAGCATCAAACTCCTTGTCTACTTCTGAGCAGCGCATTTTCAACAAGGCAACTACTTCTTTAGTTACTGAGGTACAACCGTCCATTCGCCATCTTATATCTTGACTTGATGTGGTCAATGCACGTAAGCTTTCATATTCTTGCTTTAAGTGTGACTCATATTCTTCCAAAGTAGTTATCATACTTTCAAGTTTTTCCTCATCACATTCTTCTTTGACAGGGTTTTTCCTGCGTTCAAATTTGCGTGGTGGCCGCCTCCAGCTATTTTTGTACCACCCCTAGCCAGAGCGATTGATATTGCTCAACACAGCTCCAGCTGTGTTGATTGAGCGATTGATGTCCCTCTGCGGCAGCTACGTATTTTAACTGCAGTTGCAGCGTTGCGCCACTATTGAGGCGCTATATCAACAACAGTGCACCCGAAAGACCTGAAGCAACTACCGAAGAAGAAACAGATCGAATCGTGTTAGTTAGCGGAAAAAAACTGGGAAAAACACGATTCGATCTGTTTCTTCTTCGGTATATATATATATATATATATATATATATATATATATATAGACACACACACAAAATTACTGGGTTCGAATCCCGGGCCCGGGGCCTTTCTGTGTGGAGTTTGCATGTTCTCCCTGTGTCTGCGTGGGTTCTCTCCGGGTACTCCGGCTTCCTCCCACCATCCAAAAACATGCATGGGGATTAGGTTAATTGGCTACTTTAAATTGACCGTAGGTGTGAATGTGAGTGTGAGTGGTTGTCTGTCTCTATGTGCCCTGCGATGAGGTGGCAACTTGTCCAGGGTGTACCCTGCCTTCCTCCCTAAGACAGCTGGGATAGGCTCCAGCCCCCCTGCGACCCTATGAGGATAAGCGGTAGATAATGGATGGATGGATGGATATATACAAAATATAAAATGGATATTAAATGTAAAATAAAGAAATGTGCACAAAAAAATGCTGCTGCATTCGCTACACCAGCATTGCAATAGGAATGTGCCCCAGGTGTTTGCATCTGTGTGGGTGAAAAGTTCAGTCCACTCAGGTATGAAGTCTGTTCCAGTGTGCTTGTCAATTCGCAACACAGTCCCAATCCAGTCCACATTACAAATTCACAACTAAAAACTCTACTCTGCAGATCCCCTCCAAAACCAACATAAATCCGGAAATCAAACTGAAATGACAGTGATTCTTTCTCAGTTAAGCCCCCAAACACCAGAGTGTAATTATTTACAATAAGTAGTCACGGTACTGTAAACATTCAGTCAGTTGTCAGTTACTCAGGGTTTTGTAGTGGGGGTCTAACTCAGCTGCGACCACCAATTCCAGGAAACTCGGACTGGGAAAACAAAAACCACAGGCTCAACTCCTTCTTGACTTTGACTCCAGTTTTTTCTGCATGAATTCGAGCGGCTAAATTCACATGTACATTTTAACGCACTCCGATGCTGAGGTAATGCTGCTGTTACTACTAATACGAGTAGTTTTTCCCGGGGATGGTGGTTTGCTTTGTTCAAACTACGTGATTTTAGGCCAATCAGCAGGTTGGCGACACTTTTTTGACACCCCTATCCCAGATCGGGGTGGGGCAGTTGTCCAGGCGAGCCTGTTAACACCTCAAAGATGCCAGTGAGAAGCTCGCCGACTTCCTGACTCTGTGTCACCAATGAATAATTAAATAACTTACCTTGATGTTCTTTTCCTCATCAGAGCCCTCCGTCTTGAGATAGGCCTTGTCTTCATCAGTGCCTTCTACGCTAAGGAAGCAGTTAGTGGTGTGTCCGATCCCGCTGGGTAGCACGCGGTCCCTCAACATGGCATTGACCACTGTGCTTTTACCATTACTGGTCCTAAAAATGAATTAAAAAAAAAAAGAACTGTATGAACAGCCAAATAATTTGCTCACCCTTCAAATTACTCCCAAACACATGTAACATCCTAAGGTGTCACACCCTAGTTCACTTAAAATGTTAATACACAATTGCTGATGGGTCAGAAAAAGTAAATAATCTAGTTACACTTGTAAAATGAGGGTCAAGACACCGCAATTCATTGCTGAAATATGCTGAATAAATCATGTTTTCCTCCAACACAACATCCTTACTGTGATGATGATCTGAAAGCATTCATTTGCATCAGTGCGTAGCACAACCTGGTTCAATTAACAATCAATAATAAACAATCAACTTCATTTTAATTATGACAATTGGGTTTTAACAATAGAAAACGAATGAGGTGACTAAAAATTATGCTAGTGCATAAAAGTGAAAGCAAAACTACTTGAATAATTCCAGGGAAGGACTTGTATGTATAGGTGTTTTACCTGCCAAAAAAGGCCACTTTCATGTGTCTGCGTGCCAGCACCTCCTTAATGACAACAAGTTTGTCAACATATGCCTGAATTTCCGACTTTTGATTCAGACTTGCAATATTCTCCAACGCTTTATTCCCACAGGTTTCTGTTCAAAACACAAAGGCATACAATGCCTACTTCAAGTGCCATCCACAGAGTTGACTGACAAATGATAAACATTATGTTAATGTAATGACCTTTAACATAAAATGAATTGTTCTACTGTTAGTGTTGCAATACTGCGTTCTGTTATACTCTGTTAAACCCTCACCTTCTACAAACTCTGAAGTCTCTCTCACATAGTTGAGCAGTTGTTCAAACACATCACTTATTTTCTTCTTGGCCACAACAAAGCGCTTCAAAGGGGAAAACTCCCCCAGAGCTGAATCTGAACGTCTGAGTGGAGGAGCCGCAGCCATGGTGTTCAATCTGAAAACACACACGAGTTAAAAAAGGGCACTCACTTTTATAACAGTGGACATGAACATCATGATCATTATCACACTGTTTAGATCAAACTGGTTGCAATTGCACAACTTTTTAGATAGCTGTTACGTTGCATGAACGTTGGCAGATTAAATAATGTTATGTTAAGCCAAATTATACAACTGTTAGTAGTGACATCATACCAGTTGGCATTCCCTCGTGCAACTTCGGCACACACGAGAACAACATACAGTGGTCACATATGTTTAGCTTTTCTCAACTATTTAAGACTAGTTTTTTATTATCTCGTATTAAATGAGGAAACGCGTGTTGGTGTCAAACAAGCTAACTGGTAACAGATTACGCTAGCTAACAAGCGACAAGAGGAAACGTAGTGAAGTAGCATTAGAACAACAAGCGGCACTATTTCCTCACCAGAATCCCCACACTGCCAGTGATCTCTTCTCAAAAGACAAACAACATCGATCCGCGGCGACAGTACAGATGATCCCTTTCCTTGCTAAGAGAATACAGCCTAAGCCTGGCTAACCTTCGCTTAGTCTCCTTAACGGCAGTATGGCACCAAAGGTAGACGCAAAATCAGAAAGGCTTCCGGAATAAACTTCAAAACAAAATCCCTGTTGACATGGTTGCTGCCCATAGATACTGCATAACCATTATTTTCTGTCCATACTATACTAATGTTAAAATTTAATTTAATACCAACATGCAGTTATACATCAATATATTTCTTAAGACTGATTTTAAACTTACAATGACTGCTAAACATGATCTGTTCCATAAATTCGTCCAGCCAACACATCTAACTTCCGGCTCTTCTTCTACTTCTGGTTTCTACTTCTTCTTCTTTTGTTTTAACGGCGGTTGGCATCCAGCTTATTGGCGCATTACCACCACCTTCTGTTCCGGAGTGTAGACCAAACAGTAGGTTTACAGACCAGAGCAGTGGATTAAACAGAGTGGCGACAACTTCAGATCTCGCCGCCGGAGCCGTCACGTGGTTCATGTACCCCTCAGTAGTTCCAAGCGTAGCCTGCACTGTCCATGCTCTTCAACGGGACAGACTGCAGTGAGTGCGCATTTAAGAGGTAAATATTAAAATTAACCATAATAAGTCAACATTTGCAACTCTTATTAGATTACTGTGTACACCTCAAAGTCACTTGCCTATATTGAGTGGCTGTATGACAAATAAAAGTGAAATATGACAAGTTTGTCTGGTTGTGTTTTTGGAGGGAAAACTTTGCTAGCTTCACTAACTGGAGAATAAGGAACTATATCGTAACCTGATGCAAAGTGATCTCTTATTTAGCAACATAAGGCTATTCTGGAACACTTTCTGAGATTGGACAATGATGATAAATTATGGTTTTCTCATTTAGAGATTTTATGTGGGGAATTTAAATAAATGTCACAACCATGTGTGCGTGTGTGTGTGTGTGTGTGTGTGAAAACAAGAAAAAAAAATCAAAAAATTATGAGAAGGCTCAAAATAAACTGATATTGTAAAACCAGACGTGTTTGTCATCAATAACGTGTATGCATGTATAATGTATGATTTAATGTCAATAGAGTGAGAGTTGACTGTTACCACCAATGCTATTGAACAATCACAGATACATACAAAACATTACATATAAACACATTTAATAAAATCATATGTCAAATGCAGGCATCTATTATCATAAAAATATAAAAAAAATAAAATTAAAAATTAAAAAATCTATCCCAATTCCTGACAAAAAAAAACGTAATTACATTTGGGACATAGGTTTTTACATATAAAGGGGTCCCCTCGATATCAATAACACACGTATTGCCATTAAACTGGTTGATATTTTATCATTTTACCTCGGTGAGTGCTTGCCTTGTGGCCACAGAAGTGAGTGGCGTCCGACGTGACAGACGGTCAGGTTGGAACTATTGAGAGTTCCATAACCCGGAAGTGGGGTCCGCCGGGCTGTACAGCGTATGCCTATGGCAGTGTCGCCACTCTGTTTAATCCACTGCTCTGTTACAGACTAGATCAAATTATACAGTCGTGGTCAAAAGTTTACATACACTTGTAAAGAACATAATCTCATGGCTCTCTTGAGCTTCCAGTTATTTGTACAACGCTGATTTTTCTCTGATAGAGTGATTGGAACAGATGCTTCTTTGTCACAAAAAACATTCACAAAGTTTGATTCTTTTATGACTTTATTTTGGGTTAACAGAAAAAGTTACCAAATCTGCTGGGTCAAAAATATACATACAGCAAAATGAATTAGCAATTTTGGTGATTTAGAAAGTTATGTTAATGAAATGAGCTTCATAGCATGGCCTCTTAACTTCTTGTGAGTGATCATGAGTGACTACAGCTGGTGACTTCTCTGAGGCCATTTCAAATGCTACAATGGGAAAGTCAAAGGAACTCAGCACGGATCTGAAAAAGGAATCATTGACTTGAACAAGTCAGGAAAGTCACTTGGAACCATTTCAAAGCAGCTGCAGTTCCCAAGAGCAATAGTGCAAACAATTGTTTGTAAGTATAAAGTGCATGGCACTGTTTTGTCACTGCCACAATCAGGAAGAAATACAAGCTATCACCTGCTGCTGAGAGAAAATTGGTCAGGAGGGTGAAGAGTCAACCAAGAACCACCAAAAAGCAGATTTGCCAAGAATTAGAAGCTGCTGGCTGCTGTTTTGCATCGCCATGGACAAAGAGGCTGCCATGCAAGACAAAACAAAAATCGAGCTGTTTGGTCACAATGCCCAGCAATATGTTTGGAGTAGAAAAGGTGAGGCATTTAACACCATGCCTACCGTCAAGCACGGTGGTGGTAGTATTATGCTGTGGGGCTGTTTTGCTGCCAATGGAACTGGTGCTTTACAGAGAGTAAATAGGGTAATGAAGAAGGAGGATTACCTTCAAATTCTTCCAGATAACCTAAAATCATCAGCCCGAAGGTTGCGTCTTGGGGGGCAGTTGGGTGTTCCAACAGGACAATGACCCGAAACACACATCAAAAGTGGTAATGGAATGGCTAAATCAGGCTAGAATTAAGGCTTAAACTCCATTGAGAACCTTTCAGAAAGCCTACAAATTTAACTGAACTGCACCAATTCTGTCAAGAGGAGTGGTCAAAGATTCAACCAGAAGCTTGCCAGAAGCTTGTGGATGGCTACCAAAAGCATCTAATTGAAGTGAAAATGGCCAAGGGACATGTAACCAAATATTAGCATTGCTGTATGTATATTTTGACCCAGCAGATTTGGTCATTTTTTCTATTAACCCATAATAAAGTCATAAAAGATCCAAACTTCATGAATGTTCATGTTTTTGTGACAAAGAAGTATCTGTTCCAATCACTCTATCAGAGAAAACTTGAGAGTTTTAGAAATAACTGGAAGCTCAAGAGAGCCATGAAATGATGTTCTTTACAAGTGTATGTAAACTTTTGACCACGACTGTACATATACACTATATTGCCAAAAGTATTTGCTCACCCATCCAAATAATCAGAATCAGGTGTTTCAATCACTTCTATGGCCACAGGTGTATAAAATCAAGCACCTAGGCATGCAGACTGCTTTTACAAACATTTGTGAAAGAATGGGTCGCTCTCAGAAGCTCAGTGAATTCCAGCATGGAATTGTGACAGGACGACACCTGTGCAACAAATCCATCCATCCATCCATCCATTATCGACCACTTATCCTCATAGGGTCGCAGGGGGGCTGGAGCCTATCCCAGCTGTCTTAGGATGGAAGGGTACACCCTGGACAAGTCGCCACCTCATCGCAGGGCACATAGAGACAGACAACCATTCACACTCACATTCACACCTACGTTCAATTTAAATTAGCCAATTAACCTAATCCCCATGCATGTTTTTGGATGGTGGAAGGAAGCCGGAGTACCCGGAGAGAACCCACGCAGACACGGAGAAAACATGCAAACTCCACACAGAAAGAGATTCTAACCCTGTACCTTCTTGCTGTGAGCGACAGTGCTAACCACTACACCACTGTGCCGCCCGCAACAAATCCAGTCGTGAAATTTCCTCGCTCCTAAATATTCAAGCTTTCCAAAAGTGGGGGTGTTCTGGAACAGGGAAGCAAAATTATCATTACAAATAACGATCAATTATTTAAAATTTTATATACATTTAGGCCTACACAATGGAAACAAGTGCGATCAGAGATTGCCAACGCTGTGGGCGACTTTGTGTGTGTGTGTCTGTCCAAGAGTGTGTGTATGACTCATTGTGTGTTTGTTTGACACAATTATTATATTATAAATGTATACACACGTTAAATCATTATAAAGTAGGTGTTAAAATTCATGTAATTTTCAATGTGTAATAGAATTTACACACATCATTTTGATGTTTTATCACCGCCTGTTCTAAAACTGACATCCATTCTGGTCCAGACACTGCTAACAACGCAAATCATCACACACAATTCTCTTGGAATTTTTGGGCATTTACTTCTAATGGCTGCATTCACTTTCAGTGACTGTTGCAGGACTCATTGCATAGACTTTAGACTTCAGTTTGAGAATCAGCCTTGACAAAACATGAAATTGATATCTGTGAATTCTCTTTGAAAATTACATGAATTTTAATAAACACATACTTTATGTAGATTTAAAGTGTGATTTAAAGTACATTTTATTGGGACACCCTGTAGATTGAAATGCGTTTTGTCTATGTTTGAAAACCGCACGAATCACACTAGGATAGCTAATATTCCCTCTCCATATAGCCGGCTAGCCTAGCACTGCAGGCTATTAATATGCATCTCAACTAAAACTGGTGCATCCCCGCGACTCCGCAGCAGCACTCGAAACAAAGACAACCAGACACAACTGCAAGCCTGTGGCTGCAGAGGGAGAAGTCAATTACTTGGGTTTTCTTGAAAAAGGAGTCTATCGTCCCCTGCCTTTTCCTTTTCTGCATCATTGGCTATATTGCACGACAAAAAGAGAACAGTTTTAAAACTAAAGTATATGACATAACTAGACAAGTCAGGCCAGTTAGAAGGAGAATGACTGTCTGGGAAAAGTTACCCGCTAGCAAGATAACTATCCTATCCCTCGAGCAAGAATAGATAACTATCCATTTGCATCTGTTAACAGCTTAAATTACTATGCCGGAAAATGCTGCCTTCATGACAGGCAGTGAATTTTGCTTATCTAAAATACAGTGAGTGATTACATTCTACCTTTTCAGTGACTCTTCATTGAAAAATGCTGCGTGCAGCACGTGTTAGGCTACGTTATTCACGCAACTGTTGCGCTGGGATTTATCAGGTGAGAAAAATGTTTCGAGATAGGACAGGGTACAACGACAACCATTTTCAATTTCCTTACTTCAACAGGCGAAATTTTATTTTTTTATTACAAAAGCTGATGAGGTTTTAGTGAGATTTAGTCAAACAGAAGTGAGAGGGATGGAATTGCCTTTCAGCAAAAGTGAAGGGGATGAAACATACTCATACCACCCTCTGCTACGCCCATGTGTGGGGTTGTTTTTCAAGAGCTGGGCTTGGCCCCTTAGTTCCAGTGAAAGAACTCTTCAGCATTCCAAGACATTTTGGACAATTCCATGCCCCCAACTTTGTGGGAACAGTTTGGAGCTGGTCCCTTCCTCTTCCAACATGACTATGCACCAGTGTACAAAGCAAGGTCCATAAAGACATGGATGACAGAGTCTGGTGTGGATGAACTTGACTGGCCTGCACAGAGTCCTGACCTTAACCCGATAGAACACCTTTGGGATGAATTAGAACGGAGACTGAGAGTCAGTCTTTCTCGTCAAACGTCAGTGTGTGACCTCACAAATACACTTCTGGAAGAATGGTCAAAAAATCACATAAACACACTCCTAAACCTTGTGGACAGCCTTCCCAGAAGAGTTGAAGCTGTTATAGCTGCAAAGGGTGGACCAACATCATATTGAACCCTATGGATTAGGAATGGGATATCACATAAATTCATATGCGAGTCAAGGCAGGTGAGCAAATACTTTTGGCTATATAGTGTATGTATATATACCCACATATATACACCTACATCCCCCCCCCAAAAAAAAAAACCCAAAAAATAAAATTGTGTAATCCCTCTCTTCTTTTATCCATGCTTATCCATCAGATTCTCTCATAAACCCGTCTCCTTTAAGAAATCTATCAGTGGCCTAATCTGTGCCATACTAGCAACCCTTTTAATGTAAATTCCTGTATCCCTAAATCATTCATCTTATTCATCATCATCTTCTCTCTCTGCAACTCATATCTCCTACACCTCAGAACTACATGCTCCACTGACTCTTCCTTTTCCTGACATCCTTCACATAGGCCTGTCTGATGCTTGCCTGTCAGTTTCAGTATTTTATTTAGTGTGATATGCCCCAACATTAATCTTGTCAACACAATCTCCTCTCTCCTGTGTCCACTGCTCATCCTCTCACCTCTAACATTCTTTTGAATTTGTTAAAGATGCCTCCCTTTCTCCTCACCATCCCACATTTCAGATTACACCTTTAACGTCTGCTTTGCTGATCCTGAACTGCATGTCTACACTTCCTTTTCATTAACGTTCTCTTGTGAATTTCTCTGTGAGGTGAATAAAGTATCTATCTATCTATCTATCTATCTATCTCTTAGCCAGCTCATCTGCCCTCTCATTCTCCCTCACCCCTACATACCAATACCAACATACCAACATACCAAAACCTTATCCAGACCAGCTCTCTCCACCCACCGTAATGCAATCATTACTGCCACCATTTCCACTGTGTATACTCCTAACTTATTTGATGTTCTTTTGTTAATCCCAATTCCTTTTGCTGGTACTGCCACCCCAAATCCTGTCACTCCTGTCTCAGGTTGTTTAGCACCATGTGTGTATATATGTATAAAATCACTATATTCTGTCAATACATGACATTTAAACTCACTCACCAAATCAATCATACCCTTTTCCTTCCTTTTAACCTCTAACAAATACCATTAAACCTCAGGCCACACAAGCATCCATGGAGCCACCTCTGGATAAACTACTGCTGGACTTATATTCAAACTTAATACTCTAAATTTTTTTTGCAATTTTATTCGCTGCTCTGGCAAAGTTTTCCCTCTGGCTCCTCCCATGTTCCCAGCACTCCTGTAAGACTCCCTTCATGGGATGAGAATCGTTGTGCCCCTGCATATTGGCCCAGTAGTTTGTCATCAATTGCCTTCTCCTGATTCCTAGAGGCATTTCACCCAATTCTACCTGTGGAATTGGGTGAAATGTTAGTGAGTTCGCGAGGAGAAACAATGGCTGCCGCTCGGTAACCTTAGGGCAGGGCTCATATTCGCGGGGGGAGGCTCAAAGGTACGTACTCGACAGGTGCGGGGCAGTTCTATGCAAAATTCACGGCTCCTGACATCAGGAACCGTGGGAAATTAAAACAGCTCACAGCAGCATACCCTTCTTGACATAAAGTTACTCAAAGAAAATGCATGGATTTTTTTTTTTTCGCGTTTGGAGTGTTTATAAGAAAAGCAGAGACCGAAATGTGACTACAAAGGCCCACAAAAAGTGAGTTTTGCATAACATGTCCCTTTTAACAGTTTCCTCTCTCATGTTTCCACTCCCTACCCTATAGGGCTGTCACTTTTTATTCAAAATTCGAATATTCATTCGAAATTGGGGGGAAAGTTCTTATTCAAATGTAACGTGTTCAAAATCAAAATGCACAGTCTACAAATGCGGAAGCCCATTTGAAGCAGTCTGCCTTGTGATACAGCAGAGGGCATGCTAAATGTCCACTATCAGCTTGACCTATTGCCTGCCCTTTGAACCTTGACCTATCAATGCAGCTAGTGATATTATGTTGGTTGCTACAACAATGGAGCTACACTAGCGGACAAAGCCACCCTGAGTGGAAAATAACAACATCAACACTTTTGCGAAGTAATGTATGGAGGTATTTATAAGTTTGGTATTTTTATAACCACAACAGATCTGCAGACTCACCTGCTAGTTTACCTCCCACACGAAGCAGCGGAGACCGAGGCACCACAGATCAGTGGAGCTGCGGGAGCTGCCGGAGCATCGTCGCGCTTACAACCTCGACTGATGGCCTTCTACTCGGCACCTTCAGCGGGGCCCCTTGCCAGCAGCTCGTATAGATGCTATCAGCGACAATATAACAAGGATTGTTTGCAAGGATATGCGGCCAATTGGTATCATTTCAGGAGAGGGCTTTCGGGATGTCATGATGGAACTGGAGCCACGATATAAAATTCCAAGTTGGACCACAATTTCAACAAATAGTACAACTGTATGACACCACACAGGAAAACAGACTATTCTGGATAAGACCCTCGCTCTTACCAAAGACGGACATCAATGGCCACACATGCATATGTGACAGTCACAGCTCACTATATTACAGACTCATGGGAACTTGACAATTATGTTCTGTGTACTAAGGAACTGAGAGGAAGCCACACGGCTGTCAGTGTTTCAGACCGCATCGGCAGCACACTGGATGAAATTGACATCCCTGTGCAGCGGTTGTGGCTGTCGCCACAGACAATGCCCTGACTATGTAAACGCTGTACATAATTTAGTGCTTATTCATGTACCCTGTTTGGCCCACACGCTAAACCTGGCAGTATGCAGGGGGCTTGAGGTGAAAGCCACTGATACAGCCCTTTCCAGACTAAAGCAAACTGCAGCTTTCCATCAGACAGCTGTCTGCTGGAAGAAAAGCAGGAGCTCCTTGGACTAAAAAAGGAGAGACTAATAAATGACTGCATCACCAGATGGAATACAACCTATGACATGATATGTCATGCATCTGACCAACAAGTAGCACTGGCAGCTGTCATTTTTGAAAAGAAGTCCCATTTGGAACTTAGTACGTCTGAATGGTCTGTGGTGGATGAACTAAAAGACACACTGAAATCTTTCAAAATGGCAATCTGTTCGAGTTTTTTTCCACTGAAAATTTACATCCCCAATCGTAGCCCCACTCCACCACCTCATTAATTGCTCCTTGTATTTTCCTGATTGCATACTCCATGTTCCTTCCTCTTTTCCACAAGGCCTCATCATCAGCAAATAGTGATCTACTTACATCCGCTGGTATCTTCTCGAAGATGTCGTTGACCATGATGATGAAAAGTAGCGGGCTTATCGCAGCTTGATTAACAATCCTTCCTTCCACATCATGTCATAGGCTTTTTCCTTGTCAAAAAACATTGCGGTTGCTGATTCTTTTTTTTGCCTGGGCCTTTCTTATTTCAGTGTCTAGCCTTATTATTGAGTCCATGGTGTGTATTTCTTTCCTAAACCCACTCTGATAACTTGCCAGGATTCCTCTCTTCTTAATCTCATATGTTAACCTTTCTGTTATCATCCTTTTCCATTATCTTACATTTTATGTATTTGACATTAGTGCTATTGTCCTGTAACTAGTTGGTTTAGACGGATCCTTACCAGGTTTTCTTTTCGGAATCACTACTGCTTTTTTCCATGCACTTGGTAGTTTTCCCTCCTCCCACACTCTGTTATTAAGGTACAGCAACTTCGCGAGCCCTCCTTCCCCAAGATGGTTTAGCATAACATGGCATGCCTGATCTTTCCCTGGAGACGTTGGTCTTGATCTATTTGTTGCTCTCACCATCTCTGTCAAATTAAATGCTTTTTCAATTATATCACCTGTTTCTTCCCTTCTGTCTAACACCCCTAGATGTTGATTCATTGTTGTTCCCCTTCTCCTTCTCCCTTTTTCTGACCAATTTTCTGAACTGTGTATCTTTGTGAATGAGAAATGTCAATCCTTGTCATTGTTTCCTCACTCAACTTCTGAGGGGTATTGCGCAAAAGTAGAATAAAGAAATCCAGTACAACAGAGCAAGATTGAGCAAGGCTTGACCTAGTCTGGTCGGCGTATCTTGGCTTAATTGGTTGCACGTTTGCCAAGCCAGGACGAAAAGGCACGGCTATATTAAGCCAGGTGTACATAGTTGGGATAAGTGCGGGATCACGGCATTCTTAAATAGACCACGGGATCGAACACAGAATCACCAATGGGAAAATGGAAAAATGTTGAGCATCTTACTTACTTACACAGCTACTGAACAACAGCTCCTGATGGAGTTCTATGAAGAAGTGAAGCAGATTATAAGAAAGAAGGGAAACACACCTGCAATAATCAAGGAAAGAGAGAAAGCCTGGCATACAATAGTGGACCAGCTTAATGTTTAAGTACTCTAAAAATGTACAATTAATAAACAGTGTTCCACTGGACACGTTATAAAGGACGAAAGGAGTTACTTTTGAAGTCCACCAATCAACAGTTGCACACTTTGCCTTAAATGTTGCCAGAAGATGTACATGTTACTTGGGAAATGTAGAGTATAATTAAGTATAAAGTAAATAATTATTCACAATGTGTGTCAGTGTTATCTATTTAATGTATTTTTTCCATTTACTAAAGTAAATTTACATTATGCACAAATCCTGTTGTGCTAACTGACATTTCTTTCACAGAATTCACAAACTGTAAGAAAGCTGTACACAAAACACCTTGAGAAACAGATAGAGCTGGCAGATGTGAAAATTGCAGTGACAAAAGAGAAATCTGCAAGAAATGGAACTGGACCTAGAAATTAAAAACAGGACCCTCAGAATACTGGACCTGGAAATCAAGAAACTAGAAGAAGTGAGTATTTCAGTGCACACAGTAACAATAACTGCAACACAGTGTTTTAATTGTTACTTTTGCTCTCTCTATTCCAGGTTCCATGCAGACATATGAATGACTACTAATTGAGGAAAACTATTTGAAAACATTGGTGTGCTCCTTTTTCATGAAAGTGAAGTTAAATTCAAAACATGACCACCAATGCTAAACAGAAAGCACATACACAGCAAAAAGTAACATTTAATATATTCTAATAACTAAAGATAGGCAAAATCCAAAAATTAAGTGAAAAAAGTGCAATATATTGCTCCCTGACCATTCTGCCATTAATGTTGTCTGGGAAGATAGGAGTGAACATCCACAGCCACTTGGTGGGGGCTCTCCCTTCTCATGACTGCAATGCTATGTTTGCTGTGTGCTATGGTTATAGGCCTGCTGTGATGGGGTTTGGGGGACCACAAGGGGAGTCAAGATGAATGACTCGCAGACATAGCCTTTGTCTCCCAGCAGCACACCAGAGAATTCAACTGATGATGTAAGATATAATTTATAGTACTACACAGCAGAGTTGAACAGTCATGATGTCCAAGGTGCTTACAAATAAAAAGGGTGGCTTACCCTTGTGAGAATCTACGGTAAACTGAACAAGCCTGAAAGACACTGGAGTCATGCACTGACCCAGGCCATTTTGCCTCTAAATTGTTGACAATGCAGTTAGCATCACAGATCATCTGAAATGTTAAATTTTAACCCATTGAGGTCATTAATGCAAAACAATTTATGTAGGTCACCACAAATCACTCTTACCTGAACATTGATGCTGTGAAAGGATTTCCTATTGATGTAATCTCCTTTGTTTCCCCCTGAGGGGCATTTGATTCTGAGATGGGTGCAGTCCACTGCTCCAATGACTACTCCAATTAGGGAAAGCTGTAACAAAAAATAGTATCCAGCTGTGACTGATCAAATGACAGACTAATGGTTGAAATTGATGTTACCCGCAATCTTGTAAAACTCCTCCTTGATATAGAGGGGTTTTCTGTGGCCAGGAAAGGTGATGATTATATGTACAAGTGAATTCAGGGCCAAACAAACGCGTCTTATTGTACGGCAAATTGTTCCCTTATTAAGGTTTTCTGCATCCCCAACAGAATAAAGGAAGCTTCCACTAGCACGCAGAATCTCAGTGTCACACAGACCATCATAGGTACAGGGAGAGCATGGCTTCTGGTGCTGTATCTTGGGACCCAGCAACTGACATAAATATCTCAGCCCATCACCTGAGAATCTGTATCTCTCAATGAGATAGTCATCTCCAAAGGTCAATGGGTCTGACCTCTCCCAAAAGATTCTTTCATGCCAAAAAGTTCTTCTCAAGATTAGGGCTTCATCATCAGGGCTTCTCTTGCCATCGTCTCAGACTTAATTGAAACCACCTTTGCAACTTCAGAAGCCATATTAGGTAATCTCAAATACTGTAATGACACACATTCATGAAACCTCTGACAGCAATTTCACAAGCAATTTTCATTAGCAATATAACACCAGGCATTATATCATTATATAAGGCCTAATGTATATTATTAAGCATTTATTATTAAATTCAATTATATTATGTTTACTGCTGTTTGCGAAATGCGGAACAACTAAACACGATTAAAGCAGGTCATGAAGCAGAACTCCATTCAAAAAATCAAGGAAACTAACAATGCAGCCATACCTACCCATCAAAAATGCTGAGAAAATTAGATGAACCTTTTTTTAATCTGTTCGAGCTTCTATTGTAATTTGTCAATCAAATAATCCACCAAAGAGCATTGTTAAAGTGTTAAATTGTAACATGAAATGGACGAAAATGAGGCATGAAAGAGACATTCTTTTCATAAACACAGCGCTTACACACATAATAGTTACAGTTACATAGATACACAATTCACTCACATCTGCACTCAGTTTCACTTACAATTTCAACTGATTCATAATCACAGTACAACTTGATTTTTGGAGATATTAATGACCTATTTGAATTGCAAATGTGATGTTTCATGGAGCACTGAGTGTGTATTTGCGCACTAATTACAAATTCAGGTGGTCTGCAGTACTTACTATTACTGCCTCACTTTCTCTGAAGTTTCTCAGTGAAGAAACTTCCAAGCAGCCATGGTTGGGCAGTATTGCTGTGTTAAAAGCTGTTACAGCTGATTGCTTTTGTTTACGTTTGCATTCCTTCGAAGATGGCGCTGACACCCAAAATTCACAGTGACGTTCACATTCTTGTCTTCCTTAGCTGTTCACATTCTCTATTGTCTTCCTGAGCTGTGATGTTAGAGTTATGGGTCTGTAGCTAGCTGGGTCTGATGGGTCTTTGCCAGGTTTAAGTAATGGTACTATGACTGACTGCTTCCAAACAGATGGAATTTTGCCTGTTTCCCATATTAAATTGAATAATTTCAGCACGGTTCTAAGTGAACCTCTCATATGTGCCAGCATTTTATAGTAGATGCCATCTTTTCCTGGTGATATATGTCTTGCACTCAATATTGCCCTTTTTAGTTCTAACATGGAAAATGGTAGATCAAATTCTGACCTGTGCTGGCCTGTCTATCTGTCAGTCCTCTGGACTTCTGTCTTTAAATATCTCCTTGCATTTGCTCTCCGTCTTACTTGCAAAGGCCTCCCAGTCAGCTATATCTATCTTCCACCTTCGGATCCGCAGTTATGCACCTCTGTTCCAACTTTGGTTTCGGGTAGTGATCACTCCCAAGTGGGGAGCACCAATGTCAAATCAATGACACTTTCTGTGTTATTTGTGCTGTTATACCTTATTCTGTCACCATCATTTATACATACTAAACCATTTTCCTCAATAAATTCCTCTACCACCAACCCATTTACATCAGTGTTTGTGCTTCCCCAGAGTGTGCTATGTGCATTGAAGTCCCCACACCATACCCTTTTCCCTAGTGCCTGCCCACCTATGTCATTTAGTGCACCTAGCGTTAATCTACTACAAGGATTATAATAGTTGAATAGTTTTTGTGATGTTATCATTTCCTGTCCTGTTTTGTAATGGATTTATATACACTGAACAAAAATATGAATGCATGAAGAAAATCTTTTAGTTATTTTTATGTCACAAAATAGAGTAAATATCCAAAAATAACAGTACACTTTTAGCAACAAAGGGCTTTTAATTTGCAAGTGTTAGCATCAGTTTTAAAGCAGTAGTCCCAGAATAATGGCAGGAAGAACACACGCAGAGCAGTACACAGGTGACGCATGGACATCACCAGGTTGTCGATCGTGAGCTGTGGGATGTTGTCCCATTCCTTCTGCAGAGTTGGAGGACATTCTGGGGAATGTGTTGACGGACACACCCATCCAGTACATCCCAAAGGTGTCCTGAGGCGGCTGACGGTAGATGTGTTGCCACTGCTGTGATGCTTAAAGCCTGGTTTATGCTTCTGCGTCACGGCGATGGCAGACCCGATGCTGTCAAGCATTTGAAATTCTGCGTCGAGGGAACGTGTTGCTCTGCAATTCACTGCCAAGTCGCTAGGGGGGTATGGCTGTGTCTGTGTGTATCAGATTCCTGGGTTTTCTTCTGGTCAGACAGTAAACAATGGCAACTGAGATGGAGTGGGTGTTTCTGGAGCTGGAGCTCACTGAATTTTCTGACCTCCTCGATTATTCTCTCTTCAGCTTGGTCCATTTCGTACCGCTCGTACTGCTCCAAAATAGCTTTTAAAAATTGGGGTGTTGTGCTGTTGACCAGAAAAAGCAATCTCGGAAATGACGTTCTGAGTTGACCAATCACAGTCCTTCGCCGTTTGCGTCTCAATGTGTCGATTTTTTTGGTGAACGTCAGGCTACGGCGTAGGGTCTGCGTAGGGGTCTGAATATAAAACTATTCAACATCCTTCTCTGATGCCTCTCAAACTCTCAACTGCTGAACGGTGCACCAAACCTAAACTAGATGTTGGTAACAACAGTACAACTCTTGATTTGGTGTAGATAGCCACCACTGAATCTAACTGGTCAATACATTTTTTATTTTATTATTTTGTGTTAGTAGTCTGGACATTTAGTTTGTCAAACTAATCATTTATCAATAATTGTTTTCTGCTAGTAGTCTGGTTATATAGTCTGTCAAATAAAAATGTCATTTATAAAGAACTTGGTTATCTTATTTGTGTGTGTGTATATAAAGCAATTGAATCCCTGTACACTAGGTCCAAGAACTCCGTAGTACCCTGAGTTTAAAGGTTGATTCATACTTGGTGAAACGGTGATCTCCTCTTCACCGCGGTGGTTGGAGAACCACAAAATGACATCACACAATAGCTTTCCACCGCTCATCCTGACACATCTGTTTTTACTGACCACCACTTCACCGCTCCACCACAGCGTATCACCGCGTTCACTGATTGGTCCAGAGATCGGTTAAGCACAACCACCATGCCTTGACACGTATACACCGTTTCACCGAGTATGAATCAGCCTTAACAGACTCTTTTAATTAATGTCAAATTCACAAGTTTTCCCTGTTTTAGCAAAACTGGGTGGTGCCCTGATAATTTCCACTATTAAAAGTAATAGTGAATTGTAATCATCACTGTCCTTCACCTTTTATGATCATTCAAATTTCAAACAATGGTAACACCGTTCATTTTCCTTGATTTTTTTAAGTTCTTCATGACTTGCTTTAATCATGTTTAGCTGTTTCACATTTCAGGCAGTTTGTCCAGTTACACTTAACGTAGGGCAGGGGACCATGGTAACACAGAAGCAGCGGTAGATATAACATGATTGAATTTATAATATAATTTGGACACGTTCGGTGGGTTGGATTAAAAAGCCCTTAGTTTGAATTTGATAACACTGTGTAGTGGGCAATGGAATAACTGACTGTTGACTGAGATAAGGGATGTGATTAAATAAATCCTGGAATGTAGCCTGGTCTGGAGCAGGCTAGCTCCTCAGAATAAATCTCCATGGTAATTTATACTGTACCATAACATATCCCTCTCTACTCTATCCTGCTTTGTGCAACCGGATCACGGATAATAGTACTGATAGTAGGCCTACTACTCATATAACTATGACTAATTATAAAAATTCAATCACTGTTATTATGATTTGTATTAATAATAGTGATCAATAACATTGAATAGACAAACAATTATGGCTTCTCACATTTAGGCTATTCTGCTAACAGTGAGAAACGGGAAAAGTTGTATTAAAAATTAATACAATCAAACAAACACTCCACAGATCACTCAGATCCAAACAACAGAGCCAATCACAGAGGAGGTGGTCAAGACCAGTCATTTTAGTGCCCTTTGTGCCAATAAGAAGCTGGTCTGGACCGCTGTGCCACTGGTCGCGACCAGTGTCTTTAGTGCATGTAGTGGTTGTGACCACTGGTCTGTGCCAGAGAGCACTGGTCCTGGGACAGACCACAGAATCGGCTACAACTCCCTCTCGGCGTTGGAGAGACCAAATGATATGACGAAATACGATATGCCCAGAGGGTGTGTTAAACCTGTTTTCTATTCATCTCCCTCCCTAATGCAAACAAGGTGGTAGGCGTTACACAGGACAAGCTTCGTAAAAAATGTTAGCATTCTGTGGCTGCTCAAATGCAGACAACATGAGAGGGAGGGGGTACCTGTTTTTGATTGTGATGTCATTCAGGGGGGCGTAGTCAATGCAGGGCTTGAAAGAGCCATCCATCTTACGAATGAAGAAGACAAGGATGGGCTAAGGATGCCATCAACTTTGAGGACAAAATGATAATTTAATGCCGTATATACCCCAGGTGCCATGATGAAGAGATAATCAGTATTATTCACTTCACTTGTCAGTGTCAGTGCCTGATTACTGTATATTGACTTTGTTCCACTAAAGTTGCTAATTTTTTATATATCTTTGTATTGGTAAATTTACCTTTATAGCCCTGCGATGAGGTGGCGACTTGTCCAGGGTGTGCCCTGCCTTCTGCCCTAAGACAGCTGGGATAGGCTCCAGCCCCCCAACGACCCTATGAGGATAAGTGGTAGAAAATGGATGGATAGAATTTATCTTTATTGCTGCAACGTTGTAAATTTCTCAGATGTGGGATTAATATTTGTCTTATTTAATGTTATGTTATGTTATCTTTCTTTGTGAAAAACATCAAAAATAGAGCCAGAAACCAGAACTCTCAATTAAAGTCCTTTCAGATTCTTCAGTTACTCAAGCTTCATATTTGATTTTTCAGCCCAGTCTCAACAGTGTCACCAAACTGGAGTGCATTTCCCAAAACGTTCATTGCTAACTTCCTTAGCTACTTCCTAAGTTCGAACGATGGGAACAAGTGTTTCCCAACAGCATCGTCCAAACGAAGCAACTTCCGATGTTTACAACTAACATAGTCCAATGCATTGTTGAACGACGCGTTTCCCAAAAGCTTAGTTAGAACGATGTATCGTAAGTTGCATTGGAAAGTTATGTTGTTCAAATGAATATCATGGAGCTGTCATTAAAGGTTTGTTCAGGTGCCGTCATGTCTTCTTTGTCTTTTTGGGGCTTGAAATGTCAGGATTGGGCACCCTGTGATGCATGATTCCCACCTACAGCATGAATGAAGGATGTCACTTTAACTTTCACCTCACAAGTTATGTTTTAAAAACAAATGTTTTGTAGCCCTAGATATTTCAAATTACAACTTCTATACCCTACTATTAAGTAATTAAGATTTCGAATTGAAAATGAGTCATCATTAAAGCACTCCATTTGAATAAGGTAGTGTAACGTAGGCTACTGCACCAGAAATTATGCAGGAAACTGTGGGGAAGTTGAACTGCTGCAGTTAAACGTGCAGCGTTGCAAGGTTTATAACCATGACATTTTGTTTTATAATGTTTATTGGTTTATTTGTTTATTTGTGTGACCAACAATTAATGAACAAGTGTTGTTATCTTATCGAATACAATGTCAGAAATTTTACTAGGCTACATCATATCTGCCAGCAAAAGTAAAACAGCCCATCACCCTCAGCAGGATTTGAACCCATGCCTCACTGAATATCATATTGACAAACTGAAGAATCCATGCTCTAACCACTCCCCCGTCACATCACAGATTGCTGCAGAATCTGTATATATCTTTCCTTTCCTTTAGTGCTTTTGCAAAGGGGGGTGCGTCTCTTCCCTGTGTGTTGAGCCAATCAGATGAACCAGTTGTTTCCAGTGCTGGTGGTCTTTAGCCAGCTGTTCTACATCCTCGACAGCAACTCCTTGTTGTTGGAGGTCGAGCCATCAGGTGCTGAGCTTGCCTTGTGGTCGTCTCTAGCCTGCAGCCTGTGGGTCAAACTGGAAATTGGCTCTTGTTGGATGGTCAGGAGGAAGGCAGAGGACATGGCCGAGGGTGAGACCAGGCTGCGCGACCAGCCAAGATGCTCTGGGCTGGCGCGTGTATGCTCTAAGTGGGTTTTATTGGAAATCCACTTGGGCCTGATGTTGTCAATGGTTCTGAGAGCTGCTGTCAAAGCCATTGAGTCTTGAAGCCAGAGTCTTATTTATTTAAGTTTCCGAGCCGTAAAGCAGGATAGAGAGTACCGCTGAGTTGCAGATCTGAAGCTTCATGTTCATGTACGTATGTCGGTGATGGACCTGATCCACTGCCCCTGCAGCTTGATAACAACACTGTAGAGCCCGGTCAATAACTTTGTGTATTTGGGGTCCATTGTGACAGACAATGGTGACCTAAAACCAGAGATTATCCGCAGAAGACCCTTGGCAGCATCATCTCTGCAGACTCTCTGGAAACCACTCTGGCGACATCTAGATTTATATATTTTATAGCTTCAATTTATTACAATGAATAGGGAACATGATCATGTTGACGACTATTTCCCAAAGTTGCTAAAGATGGCTTAATGGAAATGAAGTTACGTTTCTATCGTTGACACGCTTTCAGCAACGAGTGCATCCGAGTGCTCTCCCAACGCTTCTGAATCATCTTGAAACTATGTCGTTCGGATGATACAAGTTCAAACTAACATTGTTCTAACTTACGCAGTACGACGGTAGTTTGAGATTTTTGGGAAATGGTCGGAAAGGGGAAGTTTGGTCGTTTGGAAGTACTACGTACTACCATAGTTTAATGCGAACTTCTGTCATTGTTTGGGAAACGCACCCCTGGTCCGTTGGTCCAATCACACTACAGTACTGTCCACCTATCAGTCCGTTATTGCCACATTATAAGTTGCAATCAGGAAAACATGAACACACATTGGAAAGCAATGTCACCTCTCCAAGCAACCTGCCTTTGGAAAGCCACAATGACTCTTATTCAGAAGAGCATAGCAGCTGCTTATCAATGGGACAATGGCAGGCAGGAAATGCCTCTCTGTGTATGTGTATGTGACCTTAGCAACTGTGGCAAACTGTCATTAGTCAGAGCAGTGAACACTGAAATACCTCCACGGGGAGCTCCAACATCTGGTTTGGCATTGGGATATTAGACAAACCTTTTACCATTTCCGAAATTTGGAACTAATCACCTTCTGTTTTTTTCATTTTTTTTCTGGATTTTTTTATGGTGATGTGCAGATTTATGATGGAGAATTAAAATGGTGAGGAAGAAAAAGCTGCAGGTGTGTGAGTAAGTATTACTAATTAAATTATTTTTAATTATTATTAAAATTATAATAGTATAAAATTTAAACACAGTACTTTAAAAGTAATTTTATTTGTTATATTTTGTGTTTTGTCAAGAGTGTTTTGTAGCTATAGTAACAGTGGATGTTTTTAGAGCATTACAACATATTGTATGACAAAATAATAACATAATCTTGACACAAACCTAAACTGTATGTTGTCGGTGTGTTTTGTAAAATAACACAAGGCTTTGTTTTTCAGAGTAGCTCCGGCATCATACATTAATGATGAGATGAATGTACTAATTGCTCTCCTGGGCAGATATACATTTCATCCAATCAATTTAGTTTAATATTGATCCAAATTAAACTCTCCTCTTTGTAGAATTAACACTACATCTTGAAATTTTAATTATCTCAGGTGGGCCAAGACATTTTCTTAAAAATAATGTTGAGAAATTGTTAAAGCGTTATAAAGTTTATGAGTGATTATTTCTAGGTGAAATAACCTGGGCTCAGACTATTTTTTTTCTGTCAGCTTCCCCATTGTTCTGATGCTATTGTGGCAGCACAGGTGACACAGGAGCTTATGTGTGTATTGTCTGCCACTGTGTGTGCAAAATAACTAAATTCCCAGAGAAAGAGAATGCTGGATAGGATGGTACAATGGAAGGTTAGCATTTGTTAGAGGGTTAAAATTAGTTTTGTTGTTAGTTTTTTTCCTATCTGTGTTTTCTTCTCTTTTTAGAATTTGTGGAAGCATGATGTGGGATGGATAAACAACAACAAAACTTTATTGTGAGTTGACTGAAATAATGACCTGAAAGTTAATAGCGAGTGTTTTTGTGATGTATGAATGATCTCTGCTGACTTCCAAAAAGGAAAATGTACACTTGAGTCTGTTTCACAGCAATAATTTTCGTAATTTGTAATGTTTGTGCAATATCGGCAACTAATCCAAAAACTGGGTTGCTGGAACTGGAACTTGTTGTTATGGAACTCATGGTGGCAGAACTCAACAGCACAACTCAGCATAAAGTGGTCAAATAAAAATAAATATTTTCATTTAAAAAAGTCACTTGGTTACAAGGAGAAAAAGCTAATTACTCGGACAACAACTGGAAAACAAAATCTCTTCACAAGAAAGGCAAACACTAACCTGACAGCCTGAATAATTACTAAACTCAAAACACTTGTCTAGGTAAGATAACTACTAATACTAATCTAACTCTCAAACAAAAGATGCTTGTTTAAGTAGAAGGAACCTAAACTGTACACTGCCTGATTAACAACCAAAAATGGTTATCAAGAAGGATAACGGAATCTAACTAAAAACCATAAACTGACTAATAAACAAAAACCACTCCACAGGAGGGAAAAAAGGATGATAAATTAAACTACTAGAAAAAAAATGCACAAAGTAACAAACAAAACATTGACTATACTCACACTGACTGCACTGACTCTGGTTGACACACCAGATGCGACAACAAAGTGACAAAGAGCTCAAGCTCACAGGACTCACAGCAAACACACAGACTTAGACTGACTCTGACTGAGATGGCGGGTTGAGGAATGTGACAAAAAATACTAAGTGACACAGGACTGGGGAACCCAGACAATAAATACATGAGGAAACAGCTGGAAACAATCAGGTGCAGGGCAGACAATCAATCAGGCGGAAAACATGAGGGAAGGAAGTGACGTGGCTGAAGCGAGAGGAGAGACAGTTACCTTCAAAATGAAACATGACAGGACATTAAATAATAAACACAGGACAAATAACACACTTGACTTAACATGACCTGGCCCATCATAGCATTGGGTTGGGTTTACAAAAGGCCTGATAGAATAGTAAGACTTAAATTTATTCAGTCAATCAAGAACAATTTATTGCCAAGTGACTTGGTGTCAAAGACTTACAGTACTCACATAAAATAGAAAATAAAAATATCAAGACATAATTTTCTGTCACTGTGCAGATAACCAAATGAATAAGTAAATAATTGAAAAAGTAGGTTAAAATATTGCACATGGATATTAAACATTGCACATTGGATCAAAGATATTGCATGTATAATTTTAAATACCCGTGTGCAATATTATAACTGATTTTTTTTTTTGATGACAGGTTTTCAAAGCCTGCCGTTCTGTATCAGATGTTTCTTGATTATGATATTAAATCATTTACACATCCTTATTTTACAACAAAATGTCTTACTTCTTTCTAGAATAGATACAGTACATAACAGACCACTGCAAGCTGTGCATAACTTTTTTGGTTAAAATGTGAAGTGATTAAATTCATTACATTCTGTATACATTGTGTCTTTCTCGATCTCTCATTCGGTGCGCAGATGGCCTCTAATGACCCAGACCTTCTTGAGCACTCTGGTGACCCCCAACCTGGTGACCTCATTGAGATCTTCAGACCAGCCTATCAGCACTGGGCTCTTTACCTGGGAGATGGTTACATTATCAACTTAACTCCCGTTGGTTAGTAGTTGAAATCTCAGACAACACGGGTTAATTTTGACACAGTTTAAAATAGATAGAATGTTTATTATTTTGAATTCAGGACTTTTAATGTGTGGAAACATTGTATTTGGTTTTGTGCATACACTGCAAAAAAGCCACACACCAATATATTGTTGAACCACCCTTAGCTTTGACTACAGCACACATTTGCTGTGGCATTGTTTTGCTAATCCTCTGCAATGTCAAAACATTTATTCCTGTCCAGAGTTGCATTCATTTTTCACCAATATCGTGTACCGATTATGGGAGAATCGGACCAATGTGCAAAGCCTTCTCCAGCACATCCCAAAGATTCTCAATCGGGCTAAGGTTTGGACTCTGTGGAGGCCAATCCATGTGTGAAAATTTTGTCTGATGCACCCTGAACCAATCTTTCATAATTTGAGCCTGATGTATCCTGGCATTTTCAACTTAGAATAGCCCATACCATCAGGGAAAAAAAATTCCATTGACAGAATAACCTGGTCATTCAGAATTCAGGTAGTCAGCTGCTGAACCTAGACCTGACCAACTGCAACAACTCCAACTCGTAGCACTGCTCCCACAGGCTTGAACAGTAGCCACTAGGTGTGATGGGTGCATCACTTCATTTACCTCTCTACTTACTCTGATGCGTCCATCACTCTGGAACAGGGAAAATCGGACCCATCAGAGGAAAGACCTTCTTCCATTGGTCCAGAGTCCAATCTTTATGTCTTTTTCCCCTGATTAGCCTTACTGATAAGTGGTTTTCTTACAACTACACAGCTGTTTAGTCCCAATCCTCCAAGTTCCCATCACATTGTGCGCATGGAAATGTGCTTACATTCAGTATTGAACATTGTCCAAAGTATTTTTACGAATTTATTTCACCAAATGTTTAAGTGCTCGATGATCACAATCATTCAGGATTTTTTTTCAGATTTTTCTTTCTGGAAGATGATGGCTCCCCACTATCCTTCCAGTTTTTCATAAAGCATTGGACAGTTATCAACACAATTTTTGTAGTTTCAGCATGTCCTGAGACGTTTTGTTTGCTTGATGCATTGCCAATAATTTGATTCTTTTGAAACTGATTTGAAACATGACCACAGGATGTCTTTTGACATAGTTATTAAGAAATAAGATGCTTCTCACTACGTCTGTTAGGATTAAATAACTTGTTGCCAGCCGAAACATAATCATCCATGCAGTAATTGTCCAATGGGGGGCTCTTACCTCTATGCTAGGTTAAATCCAGCTAGTGTTTTTTTTTGCCAAGCAGTGCACAGTATATTGAGATACACCGATAAGACATAACATAATGACCACTTGCCTAATATTGTAATGGTTCCCTGTTTCTGCCAAAACAGCCCTATATGCAACAAACTATGGTGCACTGTTTATTCTGTCACATTTCTATCAGAATCTGCTTTAACTTCTTTGGCAATTTGATATCCAGTAGCTCATCTGTTGACTCGAACCACCCTGACCAACCTTCACTCCCCACATGCATCAATGAGCCTTGGCTGCCCATGACTGTCTCCAATTGGACCACTTTTAATGGATACTGCCTACTGCAGTCTGGGAACGCCCCACAACAGCAGTTGTTCTGGAGATGTTCTGAGTAAAGCCCTTGACTAACAAACTAGCTCAAATCCTCACGATTGCCCATTTTGAGAACAAAATGTTAATTTGATGCCTTATATATCCCTGGTGCCATGATATATAATGAGATGAGATATAATTAGTCTGTAATGGGATGAGATATAATTATTCTTATTCATTTCATATGTCAGTGATCATAATGTTATGCTTGACCAATGTATATGTGATTTAAAACACATTTTGTGTGAAAATATCATCTCGTGGGTCTTACTTTCAGCTTGGTTGGTTTCTTCCTTTCTACGTTTTAGACTCTGAGGCAGTTTTGATGAAATGATACATGATGATCATATAGATAGTTTTTGTGACCAGGATCAAGCACAACTTGTGTGTCCTGTATAAACTATTCTTCAGTATGTTTCTCACCCTCCCTACCTCAGGGCTATTAGCACTGAGGTAGCCCAATAATGGCTTTAACCCGGCCTGGCTCGACAGTTTGAAACCGGCTACTGAGGCTCTCTTCTTCCTCTCCAGATGAGAACCAGGCAGCAGCAATGTCCAGTGTAAAGTCTGTCTTCAGCCGGAAGGCAGTGGTGCGCATGCAGCTGCTGAAGGAGGTGGTGGGAAGCGACTCATACCGCGTCAACAACAAGTACGACCACAACCACACACCCTTGCCCCTCACTGAAATCATTCAGCGAGCGCAAGTCCTCATTGGCCAGGAGGTGTCCTACGACCTGCTGGGAAGCAACTGCGAGCACTTCGTTACACTTCTGCGCTACGGGGAGGGGGTGTCCGAGCAGGTGTTATTCATTTTGTTTCTGTCTCATGTGTCATAAGAGAAAAATACTCACTACACTTTTTACTCAACATACTAGATTGACCAGTAACAGTCTTACTTTTAAAAGTAAATTTCTTTAAAGTAACTGATGTGTACATTTTTGTTTTCTGATTGTGTGGTTATCAATTTGTGTACTATAATGGGACACTGCTTTGCTCATTATTTTACCCTGGACTGGGTTCTATCCATTTAATGTCTCAACAAATGTTTGGCAAAACTAGAAAAACAGCAACTCATCCAAAAACTGGGCCTGTCTCATCTAGTTAGATAGTGAATGGATATAAGTTTTTGGAGGAAAGATTATCAAAACATCTAGCCTATGTAGTTCTTATACTTCTTACTTGTACTTCTCAAATGTCTTTGTTTATGTTCAGTATGTTACAAACATGCCTCTCACATTCAACATTAGCACAGTTCTTGCTCTATAATATATTTGACACCACCTTGTCTCCTCAGGCTACACGGGCCATTGGAGCCATCAGTTTGGTGACGGCAGCTGCCAGTGCCTTCTCTGTCCTGGGACTGATCAACACACGATCCAGAAATAGGCCTTTCTGACAGCTGTGTTCTTCACTGAAGGATGTTGTCTCCCACCATTTCATTCAGCTGAGATTAAAAATAAATAAAATAAAAATGTACTTGTTCAGAATCTGGCCTCATATAATTTACACCGTATTATTTCAATTTCTTTGTCAAATTTTAATTCTGAAGCTCATTTCTACTCCAACAAAAATTTATTTTCATTAAATCTTTTAAGGTATCTGGTCATGGAGACAGTTTTGGTTTTATTCCAATATTTAATCTGCAACAAGGAATAGGGACTTTTTCTGCTGTAGAGAGTAGCCCTAATGAGTGCGTCTAGAAATAGACACATCCTAGCGGGGATGGTCTAGTGGTGCACCATAGGAGCTAATCCTGGCTCCGGCAAGGAGTCTGTCAGACCAATCACAACGCTCTATCTGTGTAGCAAGTTGTTGGGGCAGGCGTAGCACGATGACTACAGAGCTGCATGATGCTGGAGACAACCAAGATAGCTGTGGCTAAGGAACAGCGGTCGTTTGCTCTGTCATTGATTTTGGAAGAATTAGACTTGGGCTTTTCTTTGAAAGTTGAGCAGAACGAAGCACTCAAGTCATCTGTTTTAAAGAAGGATGTATTTGCTGTTTTGCCAACCAGGAATACGTCACATTGTCCGTTGCTCTGATTGGTCATAGCGCTGGCCTGTTACATGCAGAGGCAGTATAACGCGGTCGGGTGTCAGATGGGGATGGCGATGCGAGCGGGGGGCAATGAACGTTCATCGATTCGGACAATACACAAAGAAGTTACAGCCATTCAATGGCTCAATGTGGGAATCACGCCAAAATGAAGCGGGGAAACAAAATGGCTGACTTCCTGTTTGGAATAGACAGCTGGTGGAAGAGGCTTTTTTGTGCGTCTGATCAAGTTACACGTGTGTAACGATTTTCCTGTTCCAACTCCATAACTAGAAAACCGCAAGCGGATATGTAGGGCCCTCGCGGTATGTCACGGTCAGGTATCAGATGGGGAGGATGGTGCGAGGAGGGGGCAATAAACGTCAAGCGATTTGGCCAATACATAAAGGAGTTACGGCCATTCGATGGTTCAATGTGGAAACTATAAAACCGCAAGCGGTTATGTAGGGCTCTCGCGGTATGTCGCGGTGGGGTATCAGATGGGGACGGCGGTGCGAGGAGGGGGCAATAAACGTCAAGCGATTTGGCCTTTACACAAAGGAGTTACGGCCATTCGATGGTTCAATGTGGAAAACAAAATGGCCGACTTCCTGTTTGGAATAGACAGTTGATGCAAGAGACTTTTTTGTGCGTCTGGTCAAGTTACACGTGTACTGATTTTCATGTTCCAACTCCATAAAAACTCCTATGGGGAGGGTTTTTGAAAATTTCAAGGGGGCGCTATGGGGCCATTTTGACCCGTCCATTGGTGTGGACCACATCAGACGTCAGAGGTCGCCACCCTTGACCTTTGTATCGACTTTCATGATGATACGAGTTTATTCAAGCCATCAAAAAGCCAAACAACTGGTCACTTCCTGTTACCACTGGGGGGTGCCATGAATAAAGCCTGGTTTATACTTCTGCGTCACTCTGACACCTCTCCTCCAATGCATGTGCATGTGTTTGTTTCATGACTTGTGTGTGTAATGTGCAATTGAAAAATATATATATACTAACAGAGTGAAAAAATCTAATTTCCCTCATTGAGGGATTAATAAAGGAATTCTTCTAGCTACGGCATCGACGCAGACCCCTACGCAGACCCTATGCCGTAGCCTGACGGGTGTTTCTGGAGATGAGCTCCATCTCCAGAAACACCCGCTCCATCTCAGCTGTCATTGTTTACTGTCGGAATAGCCCCCAGAAGCCACACAAAGACACCGCCACACCCCCCTATCAGCTTGGCGGTGAATTACAGAGCAACGCGTTCCCTCGACGCAGAACTTCGAATGCTCAACGACGGCGTCGGGTCTACGCCGTAGCTACGCCGTCGCCGCGACGCAGAAGCATAAACCAGGCATTAGGCATGACATTAATATATTAGCACGTTCAGGGCTGAGTCCCCATCATGCTCAGAAAATTTGAAGCTTCTCAGATAGAGTATGTGAACGTGTGCAATAGACTTTTTTGTGCGTCTCGTCTAGTTGCACGTGTACCAATTTTCATGTTCCAACTCCATAAAAACCCCTATGGGGAGGGGTTTTTGAAAGTTTCAAGGGGAGCCCTATGGAGCCATTTTGACCGCTCATGGATGTGGCCCCCATCAGATGTTAACAATTTTGTTCGCACATGTATGCTTAACATCTCTACCAATTTTCGTTGTGGTACAACAAAGTTGGCAAATTTCCCGATGGGGATTTTTCAACTTTGTAGGGGGCACCATTCAGCCATTTTGCGTGCCACGTGTGCGAACACCCCAAAATATTGAATTTTGGGGCGGGCCGCAGGAATGTGCAAATTTATACAACTTTTTAACATTGGGAAAGGGGTGAAATTTGGGAAAACAGATGTACAGGAATAATAACAAGAAGAAGAATAAACATTACAGTTTCAATAGGTCCATTGCGGACCTGCTCCACAGTCCGCTCAGGCCCTAATAATAAACACTACAGTTTCAATAGGTCCCTTGCGGACCTGTTTCACAGTACGCTCGGGCCCTAATAATAATAATAATAAACACTACAGTTTCAATAGGTCCCTTGCGGACCTGTTTCACAGTCCGCTCGGGCCCTAATAATAATAATAATAATAATAAACACTGCAGTTTCAATAGGTCCCTTGCGAACCTGTTTCACAGTCCGCAAGGGCTCTAATAATAAACACTACAGTTTCAATAGGTCCCTTGCGGACCTGTTTCACAGTCCGCTCGGGCCCTAATAATAATAATAATAAACACTACAGTTTCAATAGGTCCCTTGTGGACCCGTTTCCAAGTCCGCTTGAGCCCAAATAATAATAATAACAATAATAATAATAATAAACACTACAGTTTCAATAGGTCCCTTGCGGACCTGTTTCACAGTCCGCTCGGGCCCTAATAATAATAATAATAATAATAATAATAAAAACTGCAGCTTCAATAGGTCCTATGCGGACCAGTTTCACAGTCCGCTCGGGCCCTAATAATAAACGCCACAGTTTCAAAAGGTCCCTGGCGGATCTGTTTCACAGTCCGCTCGGGCCCTAATAATAAACGCCACAGTTTCAAAAGGTCCCTTGCGGACCTGTTTCACAGTCCGCTCGGGCCCTAATAAACACTACAGTTTCAATAGGTCCCTTGCGGACCTGTTTCACAGTCCGCTCGGGCCCTAATAAACACTACAGTTTCAATATGTCCCTTGCGGACCTGTTTCACAGTCCACTCGGGCCCTAATAATAAACACTACAGTTTCAATAGGTTCCTTGCGGACCTGTTTCACAGTCCGCTCGGGCCCTAATAAACACTACAGTTTCAATATGTCCCTTGCGGACCTGTTTCACAGTCCGCTCGGGCCCTAATAATAAACACTACAGTTTCAATAGGTTCCTTGCGGACCTGTTTCCCAGTGCGCTCGGGCCCTAATAATAAAAATAAACACTACAGTTTCAATAGGTCCCTTGCGGACCTGTGTCACAGTCCGCTCGGGCTCTAAATAAACAAAACTGTTTCAATAGGTCCCTTGCGGACCTGTTTCACATTCCGCTCGGTACCTAATAAACATTACAGTTTCAATAGGTCCATTGCGGACCTGTTCCACAGTCCGCTCAGGCCCTAATAAGAAACACTACAGTTTCAATAGGTCCCTTGCGGACCTGTTTCACAGTCCGCAAGGGCTCTAATAATAAACACTACAGTTTCAATAGGTCCCTTGCGGACCTGTTTCACAGTCCGCTCGGGCCCTAATAATAATAATAATAAACACTACAGTTTCAATAGGTCCCTTGTGGACCCGTTTCCAAGTCCGCTTGAGCCCTAATAATAATAATAATAATAATAAACACTACAGTTTCAATAGGTCCCTTGCGGACCTGTTTCACAGTCCACTCGGGCCCTAATAATAATAATAATGATAATAATAATAAATACTACAGCTTCAATAGGTTAGTAATAGTAATAAACACTACAGTTTCATTGGGTCCCTTGCGGACCTGTGCCACAGTCCGCTTGGGCCCTAAAAATAATAAGAATAAACATTACACTTTCAATAGTTCCCTTGCGGACCTGTTTCACAGTCCGCTCGGGCCCTAATAAACACTACAGTTTCAATATGTCCCTTGCGGACCTGTTTCACAGTACACTCGGGCCCTAATAATAAACACTACAGTTTCAATAGGTTCCTTGCGGACCTGTTTCACAGTCCGCTCGGGCCCTAATAAACACTACAGTTTCAATATGTCCCTTGCGGACCTGTTTCACAGTCCGCTCGGGCCCTAATAATAAACACTACAGTTTCAATAGGTTCCTTGCGGACCTGTTTCCCAGTGCGCTCGGGCCCTAATAATAAAAATAAACACTACAGTTTCAATAGGTCCCTTGCGGACCTGTGTCACAGCCCGCTCGGGCTCTAAATAAACAAAAATGTTTCAATAGGTCCCTTGCGGACCTGTTTCACATTCCGCTCGGTACCTAATAAACATTACAGTTTCAATAGGTCCCTTGCGGACCTGTTTCACAGTACGCTCGGGCCCTAATAATAATAATAATAAACACTACAGTTTCAATAGGTCCCTTGCGGACCTGTTTCACAGTCCGCTCGGGCCCTAATAATAATAATAATAATAATAAACACTGCAGTTTCAATAGGTCCCTTGCGGACCTGTTTTACAGTCCGCTCGTGCCCTAATAATAATAAGAAGAATAAACATTACAGTTTCAATAGGTCCCTTGTGGACCTGTTTCACAGTCCGCTCGGGCCCTAATAATAATAATAATAATAATAAACACTGCAGTTTCAATAGGTCCCTTGCGAACCTGTTTCACAGTCCGCAAGGGCTCTAATAATAAACACTACAGTTTCAATAGGTCCCTTGCGAACCTGTTTCACAGTCCGCAAGGGCTCTAATAATAAACACTACAGTTTCAATAGGTCCCTTGCGGACCTGTTTCACAGTCCGCTCGGGCCCTAATAATAATAATAATAAACACTACAGTTTCAATAGGTCCCTTGTGGACCCGTTTCCAAGTCCGCTTGAGCCCTAATAATAATAATAATAATAATAATGATAATAATAATAAACACTACAGTTTCAATAGGTCCCTTGCGGACCTGTTTCACAGGCCCCTCGGGCCCTAATAATAATAATAATGATAATAATAATAAATACTACAGCTTCAATAGGTTAGTAATAGTAATAAACACTACAGTTTCATTGGGTCCCTTGCGGACCTGTGCCACAGTCCGCTTGGGCCCTAAAAATAATAAGAATAAACATTACACTTTCAATAGTTCCCTTGCGGACCTGTTTCACAGTCCGCTCGGGCACTAATAAACACTACAATTTCAATAGGTCCCTTGCGGACCTGTTTCACAGTCCGCTCTGGCCCTAATAATAAACACTACAGTTTCAATAGGTCCCTTGCGGACCTGTTTCACAGTCCGCTCGGGCCCTAATAAACACTACAGTTTCACAGTCCGCTCGGGCCCAGGGCTCGGGCCCTGGGTCCCTTGCGGACCTGTGCCACAGTCCGCTTGGGCCCTAAAAATAATAAGAATAAACATTACACTTTCAATAGTTCCCTTGCGGACCTGTTTCACAGTCCGCACGGGCCCTAATAATAAACACTACAGTTTCAATAGGTTCCTTGCGGACCTGTTTCACAGTCCGCTCGGGCCCTAATAATAAAAATAAACACTACAGTTTCAATAGGTCCCTTGTGGACCCGTTTCCAAGTCCGCTTGAGCCCTAATAATAATAATAATAATAAACACTACAGTTTCAATAGGTCCCTTGCGGACCTGTTTCACAGTCCGCTCGGGCCCTAATAATAATAATAATGATAATAATAATAAATACTACAGCTTCAATAGGTCCTATGCGGACCAGTTTCACAGTCCACTCGGGCCCTAATAATAAACGCCACAGTTTCAAAAGGTCCCTGGCGGATCTGTTTCACAGTCCGCTCGGGCCCAAATAAAAAATAGTAATAAACACTACAGTTTCAATGGGTCCCTTGCGGACCTGTGCCACAGTCCGCTTGGGCCCAAAAAATAATAAGAATAAACATTACACTTTCAATAGTTCCCTTGCGGACCTGTTTCACAGTCCGCTCGGGCACTAATAAACACTACAGTTTCAATAGGTCCCTTGCGGACCTGTTTCACAGTCCGCTCTGGCCCTAATAATAAACACTACAGTTTCAATAGGTCCCTTGCGGACCTGTTTCACAGTCCGCTTGGGCCCTAATAAACACTACAGTTTCAATATGTCCCTTGCGGACCTGTTTCACGGTCCGCTCGGGCCCTAATAATAAATACTACAGTTTCAAAGGTTCCTTGCGGACCTGTTTCACAGTCCGCTCGGGCCCTAATAATAAAAATAAACACTACAGTTTCAATAGGTCCCTTGCGGACCTGTTTCACAGTCCGCTCGGGCTCTAAATAAACAAAACTGTTTCAATAGGTCCCTTGCGGACCTGTTTCACAGTCCGCTTGGGCCCGAATAAACACTACAGTTTCAAAAGGTTCCTTGCGGACCTGTTTCACAGTCCGCTCGGGCCCTAATAATAAAAATAAACACTACAGTTTCAATAGGTCCCTTGCGGACCTGTTTCACAGTCTGCTCGGGCTCTAAATAAACAAAACTGTTTCAATAGGTCCCTTGCGGACCTGTTTCACAGTCCGCTTGGGCCCGAATAAACACTACAGTTTCAATATGTCCCTTGCGGACCTGTTTCACGGTCCGCTCGGGCCCTAATAATAAATACTACAGTTTCAAAAGGTTCCTTGCGGACCTGTTTCACAGTCCGCTCGGGCCCTAATAATAAAAATAAACACTACAGTTTCAATAGGTCCCTTGCGGACCTGTTTCACAGTCCGCTCGGGCTCTAAATAAACAAAACTGTTTCAATAGGTCCCTTGCGGACCTGTTTCACAGTCCACTCGGTACCTAATAAACATTACAGTTTCAATAGGTCCCTTGCGGACCTGTTTCACAGTCCGCTCGGGCCCTAATATAAACTAATAATAAACATTACACTTTCAATAGGTGCCTTGCGGACCTGTTTCACAGTTCGCTCGGGCCCGAATAATAATAATAAGAAGAAACATTGTGTGTGTGGTGATCTGAGCCGTTGGAATAACCTTCCTATCTCACTGTTGGGACGAATAGCTACTGTCAAGATGAAAATATTACCCCAAATCAACTATCTCTTCTCCATGATCCCATTTAAACCCACAACAAAATGGTTCCAAACATTAGATTCAGCTATCGGTAAATTCCACTCAAAGAACAAAAAGGCTACACTCAGCCTGGCTACTCTCCAGAAGAATAAGTCTGAAGGTGGACTGGAGGCTCCCAATTTTCTGCATTACTACCTAGCTAATCAGTTACAATACCTTATCAAGTGGATCCATCCACAGGAAGAATATAACTCCTGGATGGAACTAGAACAGTTAGACTGCAACCATATTAAACTCGCTGATCTACCCTTTATCACCTCTATTCTTAAAAATCATTCCTGCTTCAAGAATCCCTTGATCGCCTCCACACTGTCTGCATGGTGGAGAGCCCTTGAAATCACAGGTTCACCACTTCAACCCAGTATACTCTCACCAATCTGGTACAACCCAGACTTTGTAAACAATAAAACCCCTCTCTATCTCAGTACATGGGCAGAGAAGGGGGTCACCCATCTCCATCACCTCCTCCAAGATAACATATTTATGACATACACAGACTTATTCCAAACCTTTGGAATAAGGAATGGAAATTTTCTCCAATACCTGCAGGTAAAGAAAACAATTACAAAGACAATCCCAACACTTCAGTCCACCTCTCAGCCACCTGATTTACAGCCACCTGAATTTATCAAATACATCACCAAATTGTTGCCCAAAAATAAGAAAAACCTCTCAAAATGTATAGTTTCCTCTCAGAGACAGACTCTATACATTTACCAATCCCAAAATGGGAGAAAGACTTATCCATGCCCTTAGACCATGATTTTTGGACTCAGATCTGTGGAAACACATTTAGCATGACAAAAATACTAACCTACAACTGATCCAATTTAAGGTTCTCCACAGAGCACACACGTGAACGCAGTATAAAATGTATAAAATGGGTTTCTCACAGTCTGACTTGTGCACCCAATGCACTCAAAAAACTACTGATACTTATTTTCATGCACTGTGGCTATGTTCTCCTGTATTTCAATTCTGGGCAACAGTAACACAGAAACTCTCTTCTATTTTGGACTGCAGGATCCCACAATCTCCAAACTTATGCTTAATTGGCGATTTTACTACAGCGACAGTACCAGTCATTCACCTCCAACCCACGCTTGTAGCTCTCGCCATCGCTAAGAAGACCATCTTGGTTAATTGGAAGGATAAGAGAGCAATCAACATTACCCATTGGTTAAACCTCCTCTTTGAGTATATCTCACTTGAGAAAATATCTGCTTCCCGAAAGAACCAATTGACATCTTTTACAGAAAAATGGTCTCCATTTATTAGAGCTCTCAATATAAATCTATAGTCTATTCTTGTTTCCCTTTTTTTTGGGTGCTCTGGCCCGCACGTGCTCAGGCAATCGCCTGGGCCTGCATATCACCACTGGAGTTCCAAGCTCAGCTTGCTCGATCCTCGATCCGGGTCCGACGCGTTCCTGAGCTGTGATGGGGCCAAGGCGGATGGGGGCTTGCTCCGTTCCCAGCGGAGCTTGCCTCCTCGTGCTGGGGGGGTGGTGGGGCGGATCAGTGTTACGGTGGGTCGGGGGGGGCCTCCCCTCGCACACAAGGGGGCATCCCGGGGCTTGGGGGGGAGCGATCTGGGTCCGCCGGTAGGGGGATTGTTTGCCGGACAGCGCTGGCTTGCGCATCTGGCTCCCGGCTGGTGGAGTGCGTATCGATCCTTTTCGGCTGTGCTGGTTGGTTGCTGCATCTCTAATTCTGCATGGCTGCTGGGGCTCTGCTCTGAGGCTGCAGCTTTCAGGGTCATGGTGTTGGTGGGGCCTGCTGGTTTGTGTGGGATCTCCCTGGCCCCTGGCCTCTTGATCCTGGGGACCCAGTGCTTCAGGAGCTATTCCCATCTCTTCTACTCCCCTCGCGGCTCTGTTCCCATGGGCCGGGTCCACACCAGACTGCCTCTTAATGTGCACTTCACATATTTTGCACCTCACTATACATAGTCACATTTAGGCACATATAGGGACTCAACACATAGGGCTTTGAAGACAGGTGGGGGTGAGGACGGTGGGAGATTTGGTGGTGCGAATTGCAGTGCTCCAGGGCACTGTAGTCTCCCCCTCTCCCACCCACTTGCCCCCCCGCTCTTCAATTTTAATACAGTAAACACACTCACGCTTTTGGGGGGGTTTGGGGTGGCTTGGGGATTCGGATTAGGGTTGGCTGCAGGTACCCTTATCCTGCAGCCCTCTGTTCTTCCCCTGCAGCCTCTCCTACCCTTCCAACTTTTAATGCACCACATTACACACAGGGTAGCACTAACCACGTTTTGGGTGATAGGCTTCCTCGTCTGGAACCGGGGAAGCCCATAAATAGGTTGGGATCACTACATTAAATTAATGGCCATTCTGGTGGGACCCTGCCCCCTCGAATCTCGGGGCTGCGAGGGGGGGGAGGTTGGGGGCCTGGGGGGTCCCCTTGCAGCTATGGTGGGCCCCCTGATGCTGTGGCCTCGGTGGCGGTGCCACGGCAGCTGGGTTTTGGGGGTGTGGCGGCTGGTCCGGAGGGTCGGGGGGCTGAGGGTGGGCTCTTGGCTGGCCGGGGGTTGGGTGAGTGGGTCGGCGCTTGCGTTTGCTGCCCCCTGATTGGTGGATTCGGCCTGCTCTCGCCCGTGCTCTTGGCTGTCTCTGTGTGTGGGGTGGGGCTCCCTGTCGGATTCATACTGGCGCTGGTCCGTCCCCCCGCTTTTCCCTCTCCCTTTCCCTCCTCGCCCACACTGGCCCCATTTTGCGGTTTGCGTTCGGACCCGGCCGTCGCCTTCTGGCTGCCGCCCGGTGATGGCCTGCTGCGTGCGGGCCCGGTGCTCCCTCGCTCTCTCGTCCCCCCTCCCTCCGGAAGGGAGCGCTCGGTTCGCGGGTCTTGCCTCATGGGCGGTGGTGGCCTCCTGTCTACCCGGGTGTTGGGGTGGCTGGGGGGGTGTGGGCAGGGGGTGGGGGTTGGGGATGGGGGTGGATGGTGGGGTGGTTGGGGGTGGGTGGGCCCTCGTGTCGCTGGCCCCTTGGACCTGTCCTGGCCTCCTGGGAGGTGGTGGTTTCTGTCTCCTCCTGATCGTTGGATCTGCGTGGTTCTCGGTGGCCCGGGTGGCTCTCTGGGTTTGGCATCGACGATGCTCCCACTCCCCCGGGTTGTTGTGGACACCTGGCCGATCTGGCCATGAGGGGTCGTGGTAGGCGCTCTGGGCTTCGGTGTTCTACACACATGCATGTTTTATCCAGATCTTATTAACTCCTCCCGAGTCACATTGATGAGTACTGATATGAACTGCTAGTATGTGCCAAATCATTCGTCCGACTTCTCACTAAGGTCATATTTTCTCCACATACTTCTTTCATTTGTGTTCTCGGTAGCCTACTCTGTACGGTTAGGTTCTCCACTACTCTGGTGTTCAATACTGTTGGGTGTTGCGATGAAGGTGTTAGGAATGACACAGTAGCTTACACGTTTTTTTTATTCCAATAGCACTGCCTGTCGTAAACTTCCCTTTTTGTTTTGTCTTATCTCCCTGTCTGTCATTTATTTCCCCCTCTTATCACCCAGGTGTAGCACGTCCCTCTCTGGCTTATAACAGGAAATTCCAATAAATAAAGTAAGATTAGATTCCAGGGAGGGCCGGTGATGGTCACATACACGCACCAAATATTAATAGCTTTTGCTGCAAGACTAAAATATGCATAATCTCATAAAAGGTCGACACTCTTTTGTGGTGCTGAACAATGAGAACAATGCAGACAAAGTGAAAAAAAAAAAAAGAAGAAGAAACATTACAGTTTCAATAGGTCCCTTGCGGACCTGTTTCACAGTCCGCTCGGGCCATGATAATATACACTACAGTTTCAATAGGTCCCTTGCGGACCTGTTTCACAGTTTGCTCGGGCCCGAATAATAATAATAAGAATAAACATTACAGTTTCAATAGGTCCCTTGCGGACCTGTTTCACAGTCCGCTCGGACCCTAATAAACATTACAGTTTCAATAGGTCCCTTGCGGACCAGTTTCACAGTCCTCTCGGGCCCTAATAAAAAATAGTAATAAAGACTACCGTTTCAATAGGTCCCTTGCGGACCTGTTTCACAGTCCACTCGGGCCCGAATAAACATTACACCTTCAATAGGTCCTTTGTGGACCTGTTTCACAGTCCGCTCGGGCACTAATAAACACTACAGTTTCAATAGGTCCCTTGCGGACCTGTTTCACAGTCCGCTGGCGCCATGATAATAAACACTACAGTTTCAATAGATCCCTTGCGGACCTGTTTCACAGTCCGCTCGGGCCCGAATGATAATTAGAAGAATAAACATTACAGTTTCAATAGGTCCCTTGCGGACCTGTTTCACAGTCCGCTCGGACCCTAATAATAAACACTACAGTTTCAATAGGTCCCTTGCCGACCTGTTTCACAGTCCGCTCGGACCCTAATAAACATTACACCTTCAATAGGTCCTTTGTGGACCTGTTTCACAGTCCGCTCGGGCACTAATAAACACTACAGTTTCAATAGGTCCCTTGCGGACCTGTTTCACAGTCCGCTGGGGCCATGATAATAAACACTACAGTTTCAATAGATCCCTTGCGGACCTGTTTCACAGTCCGCTCGGGCCCGAATGATAATTAGAAGAATAAACATTACAGTTTCAATAGGTCCCTTGCGGACCTGTTTCACAGTCCGCTCGGACCCTAATAATAAACACTACAGTTTCAATAGGTCCCTTGCGGACCTGTTTCACAGTCCACTCGGACCCCAATAAACATTACAGTTTCAATAGGTCCCTTGCGGACCTGTTTGACAGCCCGCTCGGGCCCTAATAATAAAAATAAACACTACAGTTTCAATAGATCCCACGCGGACCTGTTTCACAGTCTGCTCGCGCCCTAAATAAACACTACTGTTTCAATAGGTTCCTTGCGGACCTGTTTCACAGTCCGCTCGGGCCCTAATAATAAAAATAAACACTACAGTTTCAATAGGTCCCTTGCGGACCTGTGTCACAGTCCGCTCGGGCCCTAATAATAAACATTACAGTTTCAATAGGTCCCTTGCGGACCTGTTTCACAGTCTGCTCGTGCCCCAATAAACACTGCTGTTTCAATAGGTCCCTTGCGGACCTGTTTCACAGTCCGCTCGGGCCCTAATAATAAACATTACAGTTTCAATAGATTCCTTGCGGACCTGTTCCACAGTCCGCTCGGTCCCTAATAATAATATGAATAAACATTACAGTTTCAATAGGTCCCTTGCGGACCTGTTTCACAGTCCATTCAGGCCCTAATGAAGCTGTCAGTTTAACTTCAGACCACTGCTGCTGCTGGAAAGAGAGTGGAGACCTTTGAAGCTGACATGAATTGTATAATCTTGTTGTCGTGTCTGTTTGTCTTCAGTGTAAACTAAGAAAGTGAGTAATCATACATCCAAAAGCAGATAAGCAGATGTGAATCTAAGGCTAACTTTGTTAATTCACCAAAATTAGGAGACATGTTAATTATGGCTCAGTATATGTTGAAAAAAGGGGTTTTAACAGAGGTGAATCTGTCATTGTGGTGAAATGAGATTACACATATACACGCCTGATCAAGCCTGTTTTCTCCACATATACCGGATGAAAGTGTTGGAAGACAGAAGGGATGGGATTTTGTGTTTCCATTCTCTTCTCTTTTGTGTGAGTGAACAGTTGGCATATAGTCATATGAAGGTCATTTGAAAAATAAAAGCTAAAAGTGGCTGGACAGCAGATGGATTCTGCTGTCGGAAACCCATCCTGGAATTTTAAATCCATGACAACTTGTACGTGTGTGGTTACAAGTAGCTCACCAACAGTGTGAAGTGACAAGCAGTGAGAGAGTGAATGGATCTAATGAGTTGGAGGTTATTGATCAGAGTGCTAAGTTTGTCAGTTTAAATTAATGGCCTTGGACAGAAGCATGGTCTTCTCCCTTGATAAACCTGCCTCGGACCCAAAATAGGTGTGGCAGCAGAGACAACAGGAGGCAAGCCAGAAGAATAATGTGAGCGACGTCATAACAAACTGAGTTATCAGGCCCAAAATAGAAACCAGAGGGAGGTGATGGTGCCCTCTCTTGGGCCCGTGTTTCCACGACCACCATTTCCATTGATTGAAGGCCCATCCTCATTGTTCAACCAGGCATAGAACGGCCACAGAGAAGCAGAATCAGAACCACTATCAGGATCAGAGACACACATTCAATTCAAGCTACAACTATTCAACTGTCTGAAATATTAGTGTGCATGTGTACACCTCTACATCCACATGTCACTGTCTCCTTGGCCCTGAGTTGTGAGCTGCACCACCTTGGAAATATGGTGGCTCGTTACCAGGCTTTGACAGAAGATGCAGCAGCCTCTCAAACCCAAACAATAAAATGTTTGGGGGAAGGTATTTTTCATGCAGATTCCATTCAACTGCCCATGGCTACATTTCAATTGCAGCAGCCAGTACTGAGCTAACTATGGTAAGACAATACAATTTGCTCCACAACGCTATTGAAGGAATTGATGTCGTTAGTCAATCTCTATTGGACCAAGGCATGTTGGTTCAGTGCACCAGCCCATGTAACACTCTTATATGCTCATTCCTACAGCATCAACCTAATGAGTAGGGCCGCAACTAACAATTATTTTGATATTGATTTGATTGAACTAATCTATCGACTATCTTAACGATTAATCAACTAATCTGACGACTATTTTAATGATTACTTGACTAATAGAATTATGAAGCGTACATCTGTTCAGTGACTCTTATTTAGCCATTAGCTTTTAAATTCAGCTAGAGGTTGTTTTAACTAACAACAACAATGATAAAGATGACTACTATGACGACTGTGATGTCTATTACTTACACCAAAAGTAATGTGTTGCTGTTAAAAGTAATGATTTAAATTCTGACTTGGAGCTTAGAAATTCCTACATTACTGTACCACCTGAATGCACCATGCGTTGAATCACTTAATCTACAGGCTCCCAGTGCTATTGTAATGACATTAATCCTCTCTTTTACCGGTGATGTTTGTCTCCTTATGCTGGGAAAGTGGGGGGATGGATCAGTGTCACTATGAATCTGAAGGGGACATGTCCCCCCCATCCATAGAGACATCTGAAAGCATGAATGAAAGCAATCCGAATTCATCAATCGGGAAATCATTTACCAAATAACAGAAAATGCACCACATTATAACGGTAACTGAGTTTATTTTTTGCGTTAGAGCAGTGTTTCTCAACCCTGGTCCTCGGGCCCCACTGTCCTGCATGTTTTATACAAATACCCATTTACACATACACAGGTATTTATATAAACAGAGACTTTTCCCTTAGTTTGTGCCTTTCATTTACACACAAACGACAATTTTTCGTCTGAATATGATTCTTTCTAAAAGCTCTGGCAAAAGTGGAGATTTAGGAAAACTCTGGTTTCGCGTTTGAATGTAAATGGAGAAAAACAGAGTTTTAGGAAATCTACACACCAAAAGTGCAATCTTTTTTGTGTTGTACGGCTGTCAGAGTAGTCTATGTGCAGTCAAGAATTCTGGGCATCAGTAGCATTTCTGTTGGTGCAAGCACTTCTTAAGTGTTTTGCAAATACAGCTCCTGTATTACTGTATGTACAGGAGCCGAGACATATTAGGGCTCGGAGGAACAGGAAGTCTCTCATGTTAGTCATTGTTGTCGATGAGGCTTCTGATTGGCTTGCATGGCTTTTTCCTTCTTCCTACACTGTCGCTCATTGGCTTGCCAGAGTTTTGATGGCTCTCAACAGCGTATTTATGCGGGTCAGTGTAAACAGAAACTTTTTTGAAAACTATGATGTGTGCACAATGTTATTTTGGAAAACGGAGGGAAGGAAATATTTGTTTATCAGAATACCCTGCTATGTGTAAACATAGCTGTAACCCTGCTCCAACACACCTGATTCAAATGATCATCTTGTCATCAAGCTCTGCTGGAGCCTGATAATGGCCCACCGCTTTTAACCCTTAGAAATCGTGGGTATAATTGGCCGTTTTTTTACTTCTTTTTGATTTTCCTTTATATTTTACCTTAAAAACAATTTACTTTGCCTTGTTAATGTCATTTTTTCAGCACAACCTCACCTTTGTCACTAAACAGTGATTTTTTTTTTTCATTTTGACACACTGTATTGACACATTGGACCTAAAACCACAAAACAAACAAATTAAAATTTGAGTAAGCAAAAAGTTGATTTTTTACTGAGAAAACCACAGGCATGTCTAAAAAACTGTTTTATAACTTAGAATGAACATATGAAGTGTGAATTTCAAAAACTTCGGGCAAATTTAGCAAAAAACAAATTTACAAAAAGAAACAGGTGCAACAGAAATCACTTGTGCCCCTTCAAAAATCAGTTCCTGTCCACCATAAGACAGACAGACATTTTCCAAGGAGTGTCATTACACCTTTGATCCTCCTGGAGGCAGCACACATTTTGCGCAAGATTTGCAAGCAATTAACAGTACTTTGATACCTACAGCCCCAATGGAGTAATTCTATTCTCGCTTCCTTGCCTGCAGACTCAACATGCTACACAGTCATTGACTTATGTTCTGCTTTCTTCTCGATACCATTGTATTCAGAGAGCCAGCATCTGTTTGCTTTCACATTTAAAGGAAAAAGGTATACTTGGACATGTCTGCCACAAGGTTTTGTCAAGAGTCTGGTGTATGCAGCAGCTGTTAAAAGGGACTTGGAGGGCCTCCACATTTCAGGGGGCTCCACTCTTTTGCAAAATGCTGAAAAACTTTTTGTGGCGAGGAAGAGGTGTAAGGAAATACAACTACAGCTAATAACACTAAGAGCTCAACAACACCACCCTGGGAATTTCACCCAGGGAATTATTCTCTGACACATGGCACACAGGTTTGTAGTCACTTAGAGGGCAAGATACGTGGTTCAAAATTTAAGATACATTTTATTTTCATATGTTTAAAAAAATCACTGATAAAACTCATTCTTACCAAAGGAAATGCAAACCTAATCAGGACTGAGGCCAAAGTGGATGGATGTAGGCTAGTGCAGGGGAGGGCTCCACCAAAATAAAGAAACAAACCTAAGTCACCAAGAACACATGGCAGACATTCTCAGTGAAGAAAAACCCACTCCCAGGAACACAGCAAGACGAGACAGGAGGATACCACCACCAGGCCTCCAGCACCTCCACCACCGGCATACAGTAAATAACAAGGGAGAAAACAACAAATTAGTGTGGTTGCACACACACAAAAAGAAAGAAAACCCAAAAGAACCATAAGTAACAGATGGTCACAGGCTTAGACAATGTATGAAATAACTGTCCAATGTAACCAAACAAGAAATAAAGAAAGCAATTTACCTAATTTACAATTTAGGTAAATTGCTTGACTCAGTTAACTCAATTTACAAAAGTAGAATTACATAAAATCTGGGATGAACTCAAATACACACTCAAAAATAATGAAACAGAATCCACACATTCATACACTCATTCATCCAGTCAGCATAACAAACAATGACACATAATTATCTGAGGAGACCAAACTCGAGTTTAGTGTCTCTTTTAAAATACATATACTGTATGTAGGTATTCTTTTTATTTTTTGTTTAGGCGAAATCATCAAATTAGCAATTTGTGTCCCTATCTACACTCCATTCCAGTTGGTGGCGGTAATGCGCCTTAAAGTTGTTTGCCAACTACCAAAAACTCTATAAGACGAAGAAGAAGCATAAGCTGAAGAAGAAGAGCAACCACACGTGTTTTCATGGACGTTCGAGTGGCAGTGCTCTGTATTGTATATTCTGTTACAGTTAAGTGTAAAGACCACAGCGACAAACATGGGGAAGAAACTCAAAGTTGGAAAAACCAGAAAGGATAAATTCTACCACCTGGCTAAAGAAACAGGTAGAGCATAAACTCCTAAATTTAGCAAGGTAGAGACTATTAGTGCAGGAGTAGACATTAGCATTAGCATCGCTATCTAACTCTCTAGCACTAAAAGGTGTGCTGATCAGGATTTTTGAACGTAGGCTATGTGGTAAAATCGTGTTTTGTCTTTTTCAGGTTATCGCTCTCGTTCTTCCTTCAAACTCATCCAGCTCAACCGTAAATTTCAGTTTCTACAGAAAGCCAGAGCTCTGATCGACTTGTGTGCTGCTCCCGGTGGATGGTAAGCTGCCTGTCAACACCCGATCACATATTAATGCTCTGTAGAGGGGTTTAAGCAGTTGTGCCCAAACTGGAGGGACATAACAGGGCAAAAATTCAATCCAAGTAGTGGATACGGATTCATTATTTTGTTATACAATAATTTATAGTCCAATCGTCTGTGTAATGTAATGTTGTTAATTGTGTAATAACAAATATGTTATTGTTGGATGAAGTGCAACAAAAGCCCACGAAGAATGGTAAAATATCTTTACGAATACAAGCTAATGCTGAATAATGAATGAAAAATAATACTAATTAGAAGTCACTCCACTCTATCGCACTATTCTATTATATTGCATTAATTTACGTCAAATTGAGCTTCTGTTAGTTTGTTTATTTTATTATTTCTATGCCATAGCTTACCAATAAAGCTGATTCTGATACACACACAATTAAAAATCTCTTTTCAGGTTGCAGGTGGCATCCAAGTTTATGCCTGTATCAAGTCTCATTATCGGTGAGTGTTATGTCATCAGTATCATTATCTGAGTGTGTATTGTTCTACTTATGCATAGGCTTTTGTATTCAGTGGTGTTGACATGTCATTGAAGTGTCACTGGTTGGTTTTGTAAACTATTTTTAAGAGATCCTATAAGAATTTTTTTAAGAACGTTTTCCTCCTATCAGGTGTTGACCTGGTGCCCATCAAGCCCATCCCCAACGTGGTGGCACTGCAAGAAGACATCACCAGTGACAAATGCAGACAGGTGAGGCACTGATATGTATGGAATGACCAATTTAATAGCCCTACATGAAACATGACATTGGAGGCAAAGAAGGTTTTGCCAATGCATTAAACACCAGATTAAAGGTTTTTTTGCATCATTTACTCTTTTGGCAGCAACTGATCTGACTGATTTCATCCAGTTTATGAGATGACTCTCTTCAATTATCACTCATTCATTACTGATTTTATTCTCATTTAAATGGTCATTTAAGATATTTATATTGCATATTTATTATGCTTTATTTATTTAATAACATAGAGAATGTTAGACACTTAAACGTTACACAAACTGTAGCATAGTTCCCGTCATATTTTTTTTTTTTTTAAAGTGAAATACTTACTCTCCCATATACAGGCTTTACGAAAGGAACTTCAGACATGGAAGGTCGACGTTGTGTTAAATGACGGAGCTCCAAATGTGGGAGCCAACTGGCAACATGATGCCTTCTCTCAAGGTCAGTCAATATAACAGCCATCACCTAATATAGGCCAAAACACACACACAGTCAGTCTGATTAGTGCATCAGTACATGCTGTTTCTGAAAATATTCATACTAAAAAATGGTTTGTGTCCCAAAAACAATTTCTAAGAGGCACACTCACCTGTCACTTTTGATTTTCTTTAAAATCATTATTATTTTCTTTGTGATGACCCAAAATCTCACGTTGTTCCCTGCTTCACTTGCAGCTCATTTGACCCTCATGGCCCTGAAGTTGGCCTGTGAGTTTCTGAACAAAGGTGGCACTTTTGTGACAAAGGTCTTCCGCTCTAAAGACTACCAGCCACTACTCTGGATATTCCAGCAGTTCTTCAAGAAGGTGCAGGCCACTAAGCCGCAAGCATCTAGGAATGAGTCCGCTGAAATCTTTGTCATCTGTCAGGGTCAGTGGCAGCTACAGATTACAGTTTGTGATTAAAAGAAAAAAAAACTTTCCATGCTTATTTCTTAGCCACCTTGGCAGATTACATCTTAACCAAATGTGTCTTTTCCTTCCTAGGTTTTGTGGCCCCAGACAAAATTGATAGTAAGTTTTTTGACCCCAAACATGCGTTCAAAGAGGTGGAGGTGCAGGCCAAGACTGTGAGGGATCTGATTCCTGTTAAGAAGGCAAAGGCATGTACACTCTGTGAGATGATGGAATTTGCTATGGTGTTACTTTGGACTAACGGTCCACATATGGCTCCAAATATTGCTTTCCTTACTTTGACTAGTTGTTCTTTTGTTCCAGGCAGAGGGGTATGCAGATGGCGATCTGACACTTCATTACAGTTTCACTGTGACATCCTTTCTGAAAGCAGATAATGCCATAGACTTCCTGGACAAAGCCAGTGAGGTGAGATCACTACACTAAGATAACTCAAGAACTGATCCTGATTGTCTTCCATTTCATTGAAAATTCTGTTGGACAAACTTTTATGATGAATTATTTTGGAACTGTTTGTTAGAAATTACAGACCACACAAAAATGGGGAAATATCAAGCTAAAAGACTGACCTCTACTTCCATTCACACTCTGTTCTTCTCTCAGATCACCTTTGACAACACAGATCTGGAGTCTCACCCAGCTACCAGTAATGAAATAAAGGAATGCTGTCGTGACATCAAAGTTTTAGGCCGCAAAGAGCTCCGGTGAGTCTGTTTTTTTTTTTTGTTTTTTTTTTAAATAGAAATAATAGTGGAGTATTAGTGATGCATGTTTGCATCTGTGTCTTTGTGTCTTTCTTCCATCCTCACACATCACATGCAGCCTGCTGCTGAACTGGAGGTCCAAGCTGAGAAAATTCCTGGCCAAGAAACTGAAAGAGGCCAAACAGCTTGACTTGGAGCTCAAGTAAAGTCTTTACAGTTTATTTACAAAAAGCCACTGAAAATATCATGTCTTTGCCATAGCAGATTAAAAAGATCCCTCTTTTTTAGCTTAAGTTCTGATGAAGAAATGGGTGATTCAGAGGAAGAAGCAAAAAATAAGAAAATTGTAGAAGATGAAGAAGAGGATGATGATGAAGAGGAAGAAATGGAAAAGAAACTGGCAGAACTTAAAGCTGAGGAGGTGGCTGAGCTCAAACGGTATGACACAGAGTTGTTCAGGATTTCCTTTCTACACTGGATTTTTCTGTAATTGTCTGCAACTATTTTTTTGTAGACCCTGGAGACATGGCAGGAGATTATTAGTTATTGCTGATTGGCAAGCAGCGCTTTGATTGACCTCTTATCATGTTGTGGAACTCTTGCCCTTGATGTGGTGATAGATGAAATTTATTGATCCCCAAAGGAAAATTGTTACAGCAGCAGTTTACATAATCGCAAAAATGTGCAACAAAGACGGAGGTACTGTAATATTTCTTTAGAAAACTGAGTTTGTATAACATGTTGTCATTCTCCATCAGGAAGAAGAGGAAGCTGCTAAAGGAGCGGAGGAAGCAGAGGGAGAGGGTGGAGCTGAAGATGGATCTGCCTGGCGTCTCCATTGCAGATTCCAGCGACTCATCCATGTTCTCCCTCAGGACCATTAAGAAGCAACAGGTGAAGACAGCGCTGACACACAAGGATGTAAACCTCCCATGTGTACTAGGTTGAAATTAAACCTAGTAACTCATAAAATTTATGAGTAGACGATAAGCAAAACTGAAACCGCAATACTCAGAGCCACGATCCCGTATTGCAGTATAAGAAGGCAGAATCACGATATGCGCAAAAATTATTATTATTTGACATTAGTAGTCTTTTTTAAAATACGTAGGACTGTCACTACCCGATCAGTACCGGAAAGCTGATCTGAGCTGCCGAACTGATGTAGACGCTGTTGCTTGGCAGCTGATAGGCAGCTGAAAAGCTGATGTTGACGCTGCCGCTGATGTAGACGCCTTTTGCACAAGTGCAGGCCTAAAGCAGAAAAATAGTTGTAATAATAAGAAAGAGAATCTGATTGCAAGGAAACCTCTACCCCCATGGAAAACCACTGGGAATTTGCAGGTAACCTGCTCCGCCTTTTTGGCAGTAAAGCGTCCTGTTTAAACTACTGCCAGGGATCTCGCCACTTGCAGCTAAACGCCTTTAAATGTTTGTTGGAGATATGGTGGATAGCTGTTGTGCTCTTGGATGCCAGAACAGCTGAGGACGAGCAAAGGGAAGATCATTTTAGTGGATCCCCAAAAATCCTGAACAGAGATGGATAATTGCCATAAAACAAGCAGGAAGCGATCATAAGAAAACAGAAATGTGGTAACCAGCAACGACCACTTTATATCAGGTACAGAATCCAGCGTTCCCTAAACAATATATCTGATTTTATGCTTTTATTACAATTCTGAACAGTTGTACTCTCATTAAACGCACCTTGGACCAAGGTATTACAACGCAAATTTTGCGGTGTTTCCCATGGCTGTCACAGCAACAAGCAAACGCAATGTGAAAAATGTAGAGCCGTTTCAGTCTTCAGATAAACCTCAATGCACATTATGTCTGCAAGTTCTTGTGATTACAGCAATGAACAGAGCATTGTGTGATTTCTAGTAATATGATTCATGAGAGAAGAGATTTTGAAACATCTACAACTACTGAACCTTTTCAGGGTTTGTGAAAAGTATACTGGGTGCACTGGGTGCAAGGGTCAGAGATATTTAGTCTTTTGTATTTATTTGTGCATATAGTCATATCTTGTGATTTTTTTTTTTTTATTTTTTTTTTAACTTTTAAAAAAGGCGTATTGACTGCCAGCACCACTCATTTTGATGCAGATTTTACTGCTAAAATGGCGATGTAAACAAAGTCACGTGGGGTCCGGAGCTCTATAGCTGCAACTTGACTGTTGCTGGATAACAGCTGACTTCATTTAAGACTGCTCTGGTGACTGTAGTCACACATGATCTCATACTCTGATTATAACACTGAATTCCTTGAGGAGCCAAATACCATATTCAAAGGTGATGACCTTTTTTTTTTGTTTAGATTAGTGTTTTAAATAAAATGCTTTTTTCAATGTGAGTTGGTGTATCGTTACTGCCCTAGTAGACTTAAGTCTGTTGGATGATTTTTAAGTTGAAGCTGATGCCAGTTTGCATTTTTAGTGCAGATATAGACGACCCATCTCTAATGTCTCATGCCAAATGATTTCCACCAGGCACTGACTGATATATCCAAGGGGGACATGCAGGTGGCAGACACCCTGGCAGAAGAAGATAGTGACCTCTATCTCTCTGAGGAAGAGGATGATGTGGCAGATAAAATGTCACTGGCCTCTGATTTAGATGATGATGACTTGGAAGAAGTGGAGCAGAGACAGAAAGAGCTGGAGAAAAATGCGCCAAAGAAGTAAGTGAAGTCATATTGCATGAAGTCAGTCTAGTATTTGAAATTCTGTTCCTGCCATATTTTGGAAATAATGTGCTACTTTCACAGGAAAAAAAGACAAGGATCATGCCTTAATTAATTGTTATATTTATTTAGTTTTTGCATATTTGTCTCTGTTCTAGAGTAAAGTTCTCTGTCGAGGAAGAGGTGGAAGAGGATGAAGGGCAAGGTAGTGGTTTGTTGGTGGAACTGGAAGAAAAGGATGAGAAGAGGGAACGAGAGACCAACCTGTGGTTTAGCAAGGTTTGTCCCTGCTCACATAATATACATTTAGTGTTCATTTTGCCACCTGTCTCTTCATTCACATTATCACTGATCTTCCTAATGACTTACACCTGTAATTCTGTGATATGTGAACTTTGGGTCTGCCATAATTTAATAATTTTGCCCTGTAGGGCATATTCTCTGAGATTGACCTGGAAGGAGACGCAGAAAGCGAGCTCCACCAGACCAAGTGGCTTCAGAGCAAACAAACTGGTAACAGTCTGATTCATTTAGTCACACATTCCTCAAAACTCTCTTTTCTAAAACCAATTTTCATGCGTTTGTAAAAAAAAAAAAAAAAGGATAGAAAACAATGACAATTTTGGATTTTCTGTTGGAAAAGGCAAAAAGAGGAAAGCCTGGGAGGAGGCTGCCCCAAAAGAGGAGGAAAAATCAGGACCGTCGAAGGAAGCTGAAGAGGAGAGTGACAGTGACTCCTCAGATGACAGCAGTGATGATGAGAAGTAAAAAGTTATTTACTGTGGCTGTTTTTTATTTATTTTTTTTATTCAAACTATGGAATGCACCCAATTTATTTTCTGATTATAATAATCAAATATAAAATAAACATATATTAATGAATGTCTTTTGCTGGTTGTTTTAGGGAGATTGCCAAGATGAAGCCTGTCAATAAAGGGCCTGGTGGAGTGTCAGCAGAGGCCAATGACGACGATGACTTCCAGGTCGTTGCTGTAGAAAGCACCAGTGAGTATGAGAAACATTCATGTTAGGTGTTGGTGATATGCAAACTTTACACAAATTAACTTTTGAAAACTGAAACATCAAATCAAAACCAGGTTACTTAGGTGACCTAGATGAGTAAATACATAAATATATAAAAAATGCAGCTAGTAAAAGTTGTTGCGTAACTTTTTGGATGTTTATGGGTTCTGTGATTCTCAGGTAAGAAAGCCAGGATCCTGAATGCAGAGGGCCTGGCTTTGGGCTGTCAGATTGCCACTTCTAAGAAGAGAGCCAGAGACCTATTGGATGGCTCCTTTCACAGGTGTGTTTAGCATACTTTGCAACACCTAGTCTCACAAAAAAGTCTTGTAATTTTAAGTATAAGACTGAGCTGGTTGTCCTGCAGGTTTGCCAGCTCTGAGGAGATGTGGGAGATACCGGCGTGGTTCCTAGATGACGAACAGAAACACCGGAAGAAGCCGGTGCCGGTCACCAAGGAGATGGTGGAGGAGTATAAACAAAAATGGAAAGAGATCAATGCCCGACCCATCAAACGAGTTGCTGAGGCCAAAGCCAGGAAGAAGAGAAGGGTAAGATTGAGGAGGAAAAAGGGAATGTTGAAACAGTTGGAAGACATTAAAAGATGATCAGTCTCAAAACTGCATCATCACAGCAGCAATCTCACCACAAACCTTTAGTTAGGGATCGACCGATTATCGGCCGGGCTGATTATCGAGGCCGATATTCAGCATTTTTGACATATTGGCATCGGCCACTACCGGCATCGGTAGTGGTAGTTCTCTGTTCCTATGATAAACACTGATTTTTCAAGTGAAGATGCTGTAGGCTATTTTTTTTAACGTTTTAATCACTTGAAACAAGGTTGCTGATAGTATTGATAGGTACTCAGTCAGTGATAATGGTAAGGAGTGTTACTATTGCTATTATACTATTGTTTTTAGCTACAGTAACATCGTTAGTAATGTAGCAGCCTAGTTTTGAATGACAGGGCCCCTATTATCATATATTAAATAGGTATAAATATAACATTTACATAAGATCAACTACGGGCTTCCCAAATGCTGTAATAAATTATGCATGAGTATATAAGTATGCAAGTATTTATATTATTCATTGTATTATCGGCTCCAAATATCGGTTGTCGGCCTGCTTGACCCCTAATAATTGATATCGGCCCTGAAAAAGTCATATCGGTCTATCACTACCTTTAGTGTAAGGAAATGTCATGCAAAGTGCTTCTGTTGATGTGAAATCTCATTTCCAGATGTTAAAGAAGATGGAACAGGCTAAGAAGAAAGCTGAAGCAGTTGTCAACACTGTAGACATCTCTGAGAGGGAGAAAATGGCTCAGTTGAAGAGGTATGATGTCACACCTGGAGAGTGTGTTTGTGCACTGCCTCATGCAAAAGGTCCTCAGTTCGAAACTGGGCAGAAACTGACTTCACACTTCAGTAGCTCAGTCTGTAGGGACTTGCGTTAGGAACTGGAGGGTCATTGGTTTGCGCCCCTGCATGGAATGTGTTCTATTAGCTGGAGAGGTGCCACTTCCTTCTTCTGTGCACTGCCTGTATATGGTAGCTCACGCTAACATGTCTCCATTAACACATATGTATAAATGTGTGTAAATATGTAATACCACCGATTTGGGGAGATCACTTGAGGTTTACTAAAGTATATCTTCTTCTTAATAATAGATAATTCTGTCAATAATAGAACCTCACTTATTTTGTCTTTGTCATTTTCCCTCAATCAGTATCTACAAGAAAGCAGGCCTGGGGAAGGAGAAGAGAGAGGTAACATACGTTGTGACCAAAAAAGGAGCTGGCAAGAAGGTGAGAAGGCCCCCCGGCGTCAAGGGAACCTTTAAAGTGGTGGACAGTCGCATGAAGAAAGACATGCGAGGGATGCAGAGGAAAGAACAACATGGTAAAGGGGGCAAAGGTAAAGGCGGCAAAGGAAGAGCAGGACAGTCCAAGGGTGGCAGAGGGGGGATGAAAATGGGTAAAGGACGAAAAGGAAGATAAATTTTAACCAGTCTTTTTATTAAACTGTTAAACATTGCCTGGTCACATGTTGCAGGTACAGTAGGCATTTTAGGAGCTTTGTGGGCTACAGTTTGGGCTCCTATCATGTACAGAGGCAGGTTCATGTTCAGTTCATGAGCTCTGGTCAGGCATAACATTGAATAACCACCTGCCTGCCTTGCTGCTATGCAGCCCCATATGTAACAAACTGCTATGCACTCTGTATTCTGATACCTTTCTCTCAGAATCAGCATAAACGTCTTCGGGAATTTGAGCTACAGAAGCTTGTCTGTTCTATCAAACCACCTAGGCCAGCCCTCGCTCACCATGTGCATCTATGAGCCTTAGCATGATTTTGTTGCTGGTTTACTGTTTTTCCTTCCTTGATCCACTTTTGACCCAATCATCTCGCCGTCACAATTTGGCCCTTGTCAGACTCACTTACTGTTACTATTGTCAATTTTGCTTCATTTGCCTTACATATCCCAGGTGTTATTTCAACTGTTAGTGGTCATAATGTTCTCCCTGATTGGTTTAAGTTCTGTGATTACTCCCATGCTGAAGGTGTAGATTATTTGTCTTGAACTCTGAAAAGTTGTTACAGTGCTGTAACAACCGCAAATGGAAGAAAATCAAGTAAAATATAACAATAAATGTGTTCCACTGTATTGTTGCTATTAATGTAAATAGTAGACATACTTTTGCAATAAAATTCCCCCCCAAGTGGCTTGAGTTATTTCACTGATATACACTCCCTATAAACATTTTAAGACCGGTTGAAAAATTGCAAGGATTTACATTTTGCACTGTTGGATCGGTGACCAACATGACCTCCTGATGGCATGGGGAAAAGAGGGCTGAAGAACAAGTAGTGTACAGTATGACACTGTTGCACAGCTGGAGCTCCTAGGTGTGATCGAGTTATGAGTGTCTAAATTGAGCAGTTGCATTAAAACTGTTGAAGTCCTGTGTAAATTCACTTTCACGTCGCTATGATTCGCTGTCAACAAAGCTCAGTTTAACTAGCTCTCATTTTATTTTCTGTAAGTTCGGTAGTTTGTCAGTCACGTCAGTTTGACTGAAATGTGCCATGTACACAATCTGTCCAGAGATGTTCAATCAGATTCAAGTCTGTGCTCAGGTTGGGCCACTCAAGGACATTCACAGTTCTCCTGAAGCCACTCCTTTGATATCTTGGCTGTGAACCATTGCCCCAGTGTAAGGTCAAGTACATTGTACATTGCTGCATTCTCTGTCCCTCTATCTACTACTACTAATACTACTACTCTCCCAGTTCCTGCCACTGAAAAACATTGTTTAAAAAAACAATAAATTTAAATGAAATTTAAAAATAATAATAAATCAATAAAAAGGCTGAAACGCAAAAAGTCATAGCAATCATTTCCTGATAGTTGAATCGTAGTGAATGGCAGTCATGGGGTTTCCGGCAACACGGGCAAGATGCTGGCAATTTTATTAGCACTGAAATTGGTAGAAAACCTGAGACCTTTAAGAACAATATTATGTTCAGAGTCCAGCTCATACTTAACAATATGAAGCACAATCATTAGGAGAGCAGACCAGCATAAATAGGAGTCACAGAAGATAAATATGCAAAGGAAGCCACAAAGGTTTGTTGTGGAAATATTCTGTCAGGATGGTCTAATCTCCACAGGGTTCTTTAATTACACAAGGAATGAGTAACTTCACTGATTCAGTTGCCCAAAAGAGTTGCTTTTAATATCTGTCTGCAGAACAGAGATGAGAATTCAGACACACAGCACAGAACTCAAGCTTGAGTGAATACCATCCTGAATGTAAGGAAAAAAACAATATTTATGCACTACTGATACATACATGCTTACGTGAGTTCCTGCTGACAAGCAATACCGTCATAGTGATAAACGAACATGCTGTATGTTTTACTGTAGACAGAGTCCACAAGTCTATCAGGCCTGATGGCGAGGAAAAGACACACACTGTTCTCTGTGAAAACTAAAACAAGATAACTTCCAGCTTACATCATCATGAGTTCCAGACATAACAGTTTATACAATCAGCTAAATTTCCATCACATTCCTCCTTTTTGTTCCTATAGGAACAACTAAGTAAATACAAAGTTTACTGAAAGCATCAAACATCAGATTGAACCTTTTGCAGGGTCTTAAGATCAAACATCATTAAGATGTCAGTAACAGAGAAAAAGTTGCATTTGTTCTTAAGTAGAATAGAACTCTCTGGCTATAGCACAGCTGAGACAGACAGAACAGGGATTGTAGAATTACACAAGTGATATTACATTACTGTATATTACTCAGTACAGATAACAACCATCTTCATAAAACAGATTGAAAGAAAAGACTCAGAGTGAGAACCTGTTCCCGGGCCTATACAGGCCATCGGGCAGTCGCCTCCCAAGTCATTATAACTTTATGATTCTCAAATGTCCATGCTGTAAAACAAACAGATCCAATGCATCTCAGTTCTTCTCAGAGGTCACACCTATCAATGGTTACACCGCAAATTCAGGCAAAAACCCTTTTCTAGGGAAAAATTCCTGAATGACCCTCTCATGGAGCCCAGAGGAGAAAAAACCCCATTCGTGTCAGATTAGGGGAAAACACCTCCGTGGTCTCCATGGGAACGATCACCATTCTGGGCTTGCAGTGAACCTGGTTGTAACACAGAATAAACAGACATTAGAATCATCATAAAGGCATTATAATCACATGAATATTTATGAAAATGTTGAAAAGTTGACTGTATGCTGGTGCAGATGTCTTTAGATTTCTTTGTTTCTTGTCCGCTGTTCTGGCATCATGGTTTCGTTGGAACAGAGCGTTTACTTTCACCATCTGTTCAGTTGGTGACTTGGCACGTCACATGTAGCAGGGAGCGCTGTTACCTCCTCCTGATATTGTGGATCTCCAGGTGGTGGGTCAGTTGGAGCTGGTACTTTTGCAGTAGGACGTGTAGATTCATGTTGCTCTTTCTGCAACCTTCACTGCTGTGTGTGTCATGAGGAGGATCTGGAACGGTCCTTGCCAGCGTCTGTGTTTCCAGCAGACACTTGTTGTCTCAGTGATGGCTCCCCTTTATTGACATCACTGCACGTCGTCAGATCCTGGTGGTAGGATGGACAATCCCTCCATTTCAGCTGGACGCCATCTTCTCCTACAGTTGAAATCAATCTGACCCCTTTTGAGGTACACTGGTTAAACTGGCTGTCTGTATCCTGGATGTCTCATTTCCACCTGCCTCCAGTGTGTCTGCAAAATACAATAATGGCAAAACAACACAACAAGCAACAATAGCAGACATAGATAAAACAAACCATTAAGTGTTATTTTTACTCAAGACTTTCCTGCTTTAATTTCAAAATTAAAGCCCTTAGGTGTTTTTGCCTGTTGATAGAACTGTGTTTACCAACATGAGACCTTCACTTTGACATGCCGTATGTATAAGAATAAATACCCAAGTGCAAATTCGACTAACCCCATGTAGAAAGACAATGAGCCAGCCCGATGTATAGAGTTTATTCTGAAGGACCAACTGTACTGATATCTGCGTTCAAACTTCAGTCCTCTGTAAACCTCACCAACATCTCGCCTGTGAGATATTAATGAGATATAGTGACCTTGCTGCTTTCAACACTACAGTTGTATATCAGAAACATTTAGCCTAGTTATGCTTAAAACATATGGAGAGTTCAAAGTCATTAACAAAACCCAATAATATCCATAACGCTAATGTGGCCTTCGCTGAAATGGAGTTTGATACTCCTGTTCTAGTGGATATGGAGGCTTTAGCACACTGATTCAGGTGGTACCTGTGGTGTCCTCTATCCAATCGGAGGGTCTCACACCCTTTACCCGAATGTTGTCAGCTGCCACCCTCTGTTGTCACTCTTTTCCTGTACCTGTATGGAGAGATGCTACCAGTACAGTTAGTGCAACCGTAGTATGACACATGATCAAGTTTTGTGAGGTCTAGAGGCGTCCCCTGAGACTCACTATTGCAGGACCCTCAAGCGTGTCCTGTGCAAAGTTCGAACAGTAAAACCCTACACTATTGTTGGTGGAGGCTCTGATAGACATCAAAGCAATAAGCAAGGCCTCAACTCAGATTAATTTGGAATCTGCAGATTTTTGCCAATTTTACTCTTTAAAACTTGACCTTGGGCCTGCCAAACCTAGGTAGATAGTGATTCATAAAAACCTACGAACTGCACACATAATGTGCTGATTAACCAAAAAGAGTCAGTTCACTGTAAGAAATGATTCTGTGGTCATGTAGATCTGAATTAATGTATTAGGTAAAATACATTCAATATGATTGTGATTTTGATTTTGAAGCAGATATTTGCTGTGTACATGGATGTGGAGCAACTAGGTCCTAAAGCACAAAAATGAATTGTTAATAAAATTCTTATTTGAATATTTCTTAAGTTCTGTACTTTCTGGGCCAAAGGCTGAATATTCTTAAAAAGGAAAAGAATATTTAGACTAAATTCAGTGCATTTATTACATTCAAATTAATGTGCAGATTAATGTAGATGACTATTACACAATTATATATATCACTGACACATAGAATTAATTCTATTAGTAGTATTTCCACATTAGGGAGTTTATCTTTTTCAAATCAACTCAATATTCTTGTTGAGGTTATAATCAATTATGTACTGTTTTTGTATTTGAATCTACTCAATGGATAACTATTAAAGGCATCATTTAATTAATATTTACTCAATACCGAACCTTGTGAAATCTAATAAACAATATTGCTTGTCTGTTACCTAATTTTTATTGAGTAAATAGAACAGTGTGTGTGTCTTTTCTTACAGTGTGCATATATTAAGTCTACAATCTGTCCCTGAGCTGCTTTAAGCGCTTCAGTCAATGTTTTCAGTCCTGCTCTCTGTGCTGAGGGTGAAGTCTGTAGTCTGTCAGAGGTCACCGTCACATACAGTAGTCACTTCCTGTTTGGTACTCAAATACAGCATATCCTGTCTGTAGTCCATTTTGTGGGTGCCCTAAACAACAACCATCAGTAAATACAGTTCTTGTGTCTGTATGATTAAAGGCTCATTCTGTAAATCAGTTCTCAGTTTAATATTAGGCTATGTGTTGTCAGTACAGTCAGTGACTGATACATGATTATGTGTCCTGTCTTTTGTGATGGCTTTTGCTCCTTCAGCATGTCGTGTGCATGGTGGTTATCTGTTTTCTACAGTGTCTGATTTGTACTGTAATACATCAGTACCTGCCTGTCCCCCCTTTTTTTTTTTTTTTTTTTCCCCCAGAAACATCCGAATGAAACGATACCGAATAATCAAGTGTATCTATACCGTTGACCTCTGAATGTGAATGAGAACACATCTCTAATCTCAGGTTCGAGTGGGAGACAGAAAAGGCTTTTGCTTGTTATCACATTATCAAGGTCGGTTTATTTATAATTAATTAAAACAAACAGCCAGCGATTGAGACTGAAGTAGAGCACATAAAGTCAGAAAAATGTTTAACATTACCATCATAGAATCATATTCAATTTAACATTTCCCCTTTTGACATGGTTTCTCCATATCAATCAACAGAAGTAGGAAATGTAAATCCTGCATTGTGCAGCATCCGTCAGGCTGTAAGCAACTTTGCAGACCCCCAAACTGCAAGTGACCACCACCTTTTAGGGTACGGCACAACCAGGTGGGAGACTGTGTGGTGTCCCTTTTTAGAGACCTAAATCACAGGTGTAAGCAGTTCTTCATTGCATGTTCAGTAGCATCCTGTATGTCAGTGACTATGTGTAAGCTGGTCTTCATTGCAAGTATCAGCAGCAAGCGATTCTTCATTGCACAGGCATGTGGAAATGATAACAATGCAGTAGTGATTGATTTCATTTAATATAGACAGAAGCTAAAACTTTAATTAATTTATTTATTTATTAGCTCAACTGAGAGGATATCAGGGGCCTTAAGTTTGAGCAATCAGAGGCATATGTGCTGGCAAATGCTGACCTGTGGTTCCTGTTTTTGGCATTTAGTTTTGCTCACAATTGGGCCTGAAGTTGGGCCATCAAATCTATTAATAGATAGTTATCGTTCTCACTAGGCAGAGGGAAAAATGAGTGTTTGATCATGGGAAAGAGGAGGATGGCTAGGTGTGGAGTGTGTTAACTTGTGTTCATGGCTATGTGAATGGAAATGTGGAAAATGTATGTGAGTTAACCCTTCTCATACCATTAGTTTGTTTAGGGTCTAAGTTATTCTTCCCTTGTATAGAAGTCTGAATTTGACTGATTTCTGCTGATGTATTAAAGTCTGCGACCGCTTATGCTTCCTCTCTGTATTTTTATCTTCTTTAGGTCATTCTGTCTCTCCCTCTGTGTCTGTGTTCGTCAGAGTCGCCTGTCAGTCTTGTATCAACTTATACTTAAACTCTCTCAAAAGTAGCAGAGCATCATCCCCTGGAAATCAACTATTTTATTTTATTTATTTATTTATTTTTAAACAAAAAATTCTGTTTCAATTTATCCACTAATTTCCTGTTTTCTTATGGTATTTGGGATTAATGCCTCCTAAATACACACAAAACTACTCCTTCTCACAAATTTTGAACTTGGCCTGCTCCTTTAATTGCCATAATTTATGGACTTACTTCAGTTGTACACATAAAACACTATACACGCACACAATTTCAAGTGTATGGACGCAATGCCCTGTTAGGAGACCTAGTCAGCAAGCTTCTACAGAAAGTCCTGGTGACTATACTGCGGCTGACTACTGGGGTCCTAACCCAGTCTCACTAACAGCTTTAATACACCTCAAATTATGCACCAAAAACCACCCCAAGAGTAATACTCACACTCAGTCTTCAGAGTTTTCTTTCACCGGCCTCCTTTTCTTTTTAACTCTTGAAGAAAGACCCAGCCCACATAATTTAAACCCAACACGTGTATCTTATTCTCTTTTTCCCTCTTTTCTGCGATGATATTCTTAGGTGAGGACTTCAGCCTCCCTTTCTCATTTCTCTTATTTCTCTAATTTCTCTTTTACCATTAATATAATATTTATTGACTCACTTTAGACTAAACATCATCTACACCAGACATCGTTTTGCTATAATCAATATGCACAATTCTATTGAAAAGGTTTGTGCTTACCTTTGAGCTTTTCAGGCGCCTGTGATGTCTGGGTAGATGAGGGTAACGCTAGTGATACTCCGGACTCCTTTAACCTTTTGAGAAAAACACATTTGATTCATTTTTGTTCTCAAAGCAGCTTTACTTTACCCTTCTCAAGTTCCCTTTAACTTGTAGCTTTAACTAATTTCTGCTAAATGTTCAGTCAACATTGAAGATACTGCACACTATCTTCCCCATATTTTCTCTCTTCATGGTCTCCGCAATAGGCCCTGCCGGTACCTCAGCAGGAGGTCTGCTTGGTTGGTGGTTCCCCATAAGGTTTTTTTTTTTTTTTTTTTGTTTTTTTTTTTTAAATCGCTGCTTCTTGCCGAAGCTCACACAATTTTATCTATGCGTTCTTGCCGAAGCTCACGCCCAATTTTATCCGCGTTCTTGCCGAAGCTCACGCCAATTTTATCTGCGTTCTTGCCGAAGCTCACGCATAATTTTACCCGTTCTTGCCGAAGCTCATGCAATTTTATCTATGCGTTCTGGCTCAAGCTCACGCAATTTTACCTTAGTGTTCTTGCTAAAAAAGCTCACACAATTTTATCTCAGTGTTCTTGCTAAAAAGCTCACACAATTTTATCTCAGTGTTCTTGCTAAAAAAGCTCACACAATTTTACCTTAGTGTTCTTGCTGAAAAGCTCACACAATTACGCCAAAACTCACAGAAATGACAAAATAATAAAAAGAACAAAGAAAAAAGAAACACCTGTTCTTGTTTTGCCGTCTTGAGTCCTGGACTCGGTATTCAACACTTATTGTAGATAGACACAATTCTATTCCACAATTATCTTAAGAGAAACAGAGGTGATTTAGTTTGTATTTTAAAAATTAGTCCCACAATTTACCTCTTTCTTAGGAGCAACAGTACTGGACCTCAGAATCAGGAAGAGATGATAATAAATGGAATGTAAACCATCTCACCAAATGTTGTCCTTGTGCAAATCGTGGCAGAGTCAGTCACAGGCCCCAGGACGCCGGGTCCTCGCCCTCGGATTTTTGTGAGGCGAGAACGGGTCTGGCTAACCCAGGTCAAAAATCAGCCCCTCAACGACCGGGGTCCGGACGGACTCTCGAACGATCCCACTTCTGACACCAAAATTGTTGTGGAAATATTCTGTCAGGATGGTCTAATCTCCACAGGGTTCTTTAATTACACAAGGAATGAGTAACTTCACTGATTCAGTTGCCCAAAAGAGTTGCTTTTAATATCTGTCTGCAGAACAGAGATGAGAATTCAGACACACAGCACAGAACTCTGCGAGTGAATACCCATCCTGAATGTAAGGAAAAAAACAATATTTATGCACTACTGATACATACATGCTTACGTGAGTTCCTGCTGACAAGCAATACCGTCATAGTGATAAACGAACATGCTGTATGTTTTACTGTAGACAGAGTCCACAAGTCTATCAGGCCTGATGGCGAGGAAAAGACACACACTGTTCTCTGTGAAAACTAAAACAAGATAACTTCCAGCGACATCATCATGAGTTCAGACATAACAGCTTATACAATCAGCTAAATTTCCATCACAGGTTAAAGAAAGGTGGCAAAAGCAGTGGGAAGAAGGAGAGAGAACAGGAAGGTGGTTGAAAAGAGTCAAAGGAAAATAGGTTTCAATAAGGAAACAATAATATCCAGGATGTGTTTTGGTCATACAGGACTAAGCAGTACACTAAATGGGAAAACATAGAACAGGAAAATGTGATTTTTTCACCAGGAAGAAGTCATAGAACATGTTATGCTTTATTGTTGAAATTATAATATTGAGGGTGGCACAGTGGTGTAGTGGTTAGCACTGTCGCCTCACAGCAAGAAGGTACCAGGTTTGAATCCCGGGCCCGGGGCCTTTCTTTGTGGAGTTTGCATGTTCTCCCTGTGTCTGCGTGGGTTCTCTCCGGGTACTCCGGCTTCCTCCCACCATCCAAAAACATGCATGGGGATTAGGTTAATTGGCTAATTTAAATTGCCCGTAGGTGTGAATGTGAGTGTGAGTGGTTGTCTGTCTCTATGTGCCCTGCGATGAGGTGGCGACTTGCCCAGGGTGAACCCTGCCTTCCGCCCTAAGACAGCTGGGATAGGCTCCAGCCCCCCCGCGACCATATGAGGATAAGCGGTAGATAATGGATGGATATAATATTGAGAGAAATGAACTAATATTGAGACTCAAAGGAACTAAGTAAAAGAAACTGTATGTAGGATTGTGGCCAAAACCGGTACTGCAGTCATTTTCAAACTACTGCAGAGCAATATCTCCCCCCCACCCCGACTAGAGGTTGCCAGCTAGGATGCAGTATCCAACAGGAACAGAGAGTGTTGGGTGAATGAAAAGCAGTCACCTTGGGTGTCACCATGGGTACTTAGAAGGAGTGAAATGTGACGGATGAGAGCTGTGGAGGGCCAGTGTAAAGTGTTCGGCGAGCTCCAGGCTGGGGGCCGGGGGTCCACGGTGAGAGTGGCCGCCAGAGAGTGCTCCTGCCCGTCTGTCTTCAAATTCTTGTCCGCTTTCAGCTGTCTCCATGTTTCAAAGGCATCTCCTATACAAATGCTTGTTTTAGTTCAGACTTTGTCACAACATATTTCGGATTCATAACATAAGGCAGTATTTATCCGACACGTTCGTAGCTGCAGCTGTGGTAACTAGAGCAGAGTTGGCAACCCGGATGCCGAAACACTATTGACTTCGTGATTGGGAGATACAATATATTGCCAAAAGTATTCGCTCACCTGCCTTGACTCGCATATGAACTGAAGTGACATCCCATTCCTAATCCATAGGGTTCAATATGACGTTGGTCCACCCTTTGCAGCTATAACAGCTGCAACTCTTCTGGGAAGGCTGTCCACAAGGTTTAGGAGTGTGTTTATGGGAATTTTTGACCATTCTTCCAGAAGCGTATTTGTGAGGTCACACACTGATGTTGGACGAGAAGGCCTGGCTCTCAGTCTCCGCTGTAATTCATTCCAAAAGTGTTATATCGGGTTGAGGTCAGGACTCTATGCAGTCCAGTCAAGTTCATCCACACCAGACTTTGTCATCCTTGTCTTTATGGACCTTGCTTTGTGCACTGGTGCACAGTCATGTTGTAAGAGGAAGGGGCCAGCTTCAAACTGTTCCCACAAAGTTGGGAGCATGGAATTGTCCAAAATGTCTTGGTATGCTGAAGCATTCAGAGTTCCTTGCACTGGAACTAAAAGGCCAAGCCCAGCTCCTGAAAAACAACCCCACACCATAATCCCCCCTCCACCAAACTTTACACTTGGCATAATGCAGTCCGACAAGTATTGTTCTCCTGGCAACCGCCAAACCCAGATTCGTCCATCAGATTGCCAGATGGAGAAGCGCGATTCATCACTTCAGAGAACGCGTCTCCACTGCTCTAGAGTCCAGTGTTGGCGTGCTTTACACCACTGCATCCAATGCTTTGCATTGCACTTGCATGTAGGGCTTGGATGCAGCTGCTTGGCCATGGAAACCCATTCCATGTAGCTCTCTGCGCACTGTTCTTGAACTAATCTGAAGGCCACATGAAGTTTGGAGGTCTGTAGCGATTGACTCTGCAGAAAATTGGCGACCTCTTCACACTATGCGCCTGAGCATCCGCTGACCCCTCTCCATCAGTTTACGTGGCCTACCACTTCATGGCTGAGTTGCTGTCGTTCCCAAACACTTCAACGTTCTTATAATACAGCTGACAGTTGACTGTGGAATATTTAGGAGTGAGGAAATATCACGACTGGATTTGTTGTACAGGTGGCATCCTATCACAGTTCCACGCTGGAATTCACTGTGCTCCTGAGAGCGACCCATTCTTTCACAAATGTTTGGAAAAGCAGTCTGCATGCCTAGGTGCTTGATTTTATACAACTGTGGCCATGGAATTGATTGGAACACCTGATTCTGATTATTTGGATGGGTGAGTGAATACTTTTGGCAATGTAGTGTAAGTGGTGGGTGGCGCATCAGGCCAAAACACAACATGACAACATCAACATCAGTTGAGGGCTGCAACTTGGCTTTTTAAATGAGAATACTACTGTTGCCAGTGATATAAATATTTAAAATAAACAGGATTTGTTAATGTCTGGTGAAATATCAGGGCCATTTTATGATTAATTTAAATACATTTCCTACATACATTCCTTTAAAACTTGACTTACGTGACCTGTTAAGGATAAACACCCAAATACCCAAAATGCACAGCGACGTGACATCACGTTCACATTTAACCTGCATTAACTGAGTAATTTAACCTTTCACTTCGAAATGGATTTGAATTCTGATAGATCAAGCGGTAACTTAGAGGAACAGGATTAAATAAAAACAAATACCTTGTTTGGCGATATAAGATCAAAACCTTTCTCTTTCTTTCTGACTGCTCCATGCCACGGCTTGAACGGAGTTGTACGTCAAAAATGCATGATTTTTTTGGCAGAGATGCATCCCGTTGACAGATGTGCTACCTTATACACAGTTTGGTGCCTCAGTGACACACGAAACACCTGCTGTATCGGTCACGTGACTTTTTCTTAAAGCGATACGTGCACCAACATTGGGTTTCGAAGCATCTTCTTTGTTAAGTCGAGAGGTGGTGGAGAGGGCTGGACTGGACAGGAGATGCAGAAGGAAATGACAGAACAGGAAGCGAGTTAGGCGACATGAAATTAGGTGGCGGCAGTTATGGAATCTGGGATACTGTTTGGAAAAAGAAACGTAAAAAGAACCAAAACTGTAGATCAGATGACAGTGATTATATGTGTGACAGATGATTACATTGTAATCGTTAAACTTACCCGAGACGGGGCTTCATTTGGTGGATGAAATTAAGTGCTTAAGTGCTTAAGTGTTTAGGAATGGATCACCGTTGATCAATTGTAAGGATGGAGCGCAACAAGGGAAAGCTATAAGAATGGATAAAATAAATGGCAATAGAGTGCAATGTTCCTCAGCAAATGACAGAAAACAAGTCAGGGGAGTTGTCACATGGACCCCAGTGAATGTAGCCGCTGATGATATGAAAACAAACATAAAGAAGCAAAAGTCAGTGATGTCAGGCGTATAAAAGCGAACAGAGATGGGATTAAATGAGACAGTCTCTCAGTGTTGATCACCTTTGAGAAGGAAAGACTCCCAGAAAAGGTTTATATTGGCTACATGTGCTATGATGTGAGGCTGTACATTCCACTACTTTGTGTAAGGGGACCCAGAGGTGTGGTGGAGACCATGAATATGGCAAATGTGCAAAAGGAGCAAAGCTGAAGTGTTGTTATTGTCACGGAGTTGGATTTCTGCTTGAACCCAATTGCATAACTTACAGGCTTTTTACAAAATAAATACTTTTATTTGCAAACTATTCATGGACAAGTCAAGATTATCAACAAAGAAAGGGGCAGTGTTCATTAATCTGAGCTTAAACTGAAAAAAACAATTAACAGAAAAACTCTTCAAAGGGAAAGAGTCTGCTGGGAGTGTCTGGCAGAGTCCCCCGTCAGAAGGAGTTTCAACTCCCATCTCCGGCAGAACTTCGACCACATCCCAAAGGGAGGTGGGGGACATTGAGTTCGAATAGGCCATGTTCCGTGCCTCCATTGTTGAGGCAGCCGACCAGAGCTGTGGCCGTAAGGTGGTTGGTGCCTGTCGTGGCGGCAATCCCCGAACCCGTTGGTGGACACCTGCGGTAAGGGATGCCGTCAAGCTGAAGAAGGAGTCCTATCAGGCCTTTTTGGCCTGTGGGACTCTGTTAAATTAAAACTACTGAGTTTGGGGCAATATTGTGTAACACACTGAATGATATGTTGTTGTTGCTGTGTGTTGCATGCTCAGTTCAGCAGAGTTTAGGGCAAATGTTACTGTTGCTGGTTTACAAAATGACACTGAATGCAGCATTTTGGGAGAGCTGGCTGTTCCTAGTGACTGGGTGGCCTGTCAATGACAGGTCAATTGTGGGGTAGCAGGGCAACCACTTGTGATTGGCAGAGGCCGCAGGAAGGAGGGTTTGTTGTGGGTTGTTCTGGGGTCCGTTTCACAAAGCAGGTTTAGTGAAAACTCTGAGTCTGTTAAAAATGGAATGAGGGAAACTGAGTTTTCCATTTCAAAAAGGGAGGTAAGTCAAACCAGAGAAAGAGGGGTTACTCTAGCCTGTTTCACAGAGGCGGTAACTTAAGCTCTCGGTCAGTTACCATAGTAACAGACTCTATGAACCTAACCTGGTCGGGAGCAGGTTTTTCTCAATGAACCTCAAGTTTCTCTGTCTCCTCCCTCTTTCAGCCACATGCGCTATGTGATTTCCTCATTCATTCATTCAGTTTTGGCGTAGCCTAGTTCTGCCGTCTGTCAAAATGACAGTCCTAACCCATCAACGATCCAGTGGATGAAGGAGCAGCATTACTGCACAGAGAATTAAATATTCATCAGGAGATTGTTATCAGACCGTGCATAGATGTTTTTGCATTTTTGAGCGGTACTGTTTCACGTCACAGTCCATAATCTACAGACACAACCTATACCATCCTTACATTTGCAACATGACCAACCGCAGTCAGTGTGAAACACCAGTCATATTCTGGGGGGTTTCCATCTCAAGTCAAGTCAAGTCAAGTTTATCTGTATAGCCCAATATCACAAATTATGAATTTGCCCCATTGGGCTTTACAATCTGTACAGGATATGACACCATCTGTCCTTTACAAATGACCCTTGCATCAACTAAGGAAAAACTCCCCCCAAAAAAACCTTTTAACAGGGAAAAAGAAACAGAAGAAACCTCAGGAAGAGCGACAGAGGAGGGATCCCTCTTCCAGGATGGACAGACGTGCAATAGATACCATGTGTACAGAATAACAACAATGAAAACACATTAATACTATATATAAAATTGTATGAAAATGTCCAACTCAATATAACAACAGTTAATATACAGTGTATATATAGAATTGTATGAGAGTGTCCAAGGGGATGAAGAGCATCATCAAGGTATCAGCAATGGAAGAGCAGTACGTCTTCCTCTCCACCACGCCAACCAGAAGAAGCCTGGGCAGCACATCCTCCTCTCCACCACACCAACCAGAAGAAGCCTCCGCAAGATGACCTCGTCACCACCACATCACTCAGTACCAGAAGATGAAGCCTGACTGTTCTGCACAACCACTACTCCACCAGGTAGACTGGAACCATGGATACCTGTGAGAATGCACAGGGACTACGAGGCACAAAACTAATCTGCAGCATGTATTAAAGGAAGGAAGAATAAACACATCCTCTTCTCCACTGCTCTAACAGATACAACCTGAGCAGCATCGCCTCTTCTCCATCTCACCACCATCACGACAGATGAAGCCTGGATGACACCACCTCCTTCCCACCAAGTAGCTTCAGCTCGCGGACACCTGGGAGGTGAAAGCACAGGGACTTCGTGGAAGAAGATGACTTAGTAAAATGACTTAATGGAGGCATCCAACTAAAGAAGAAGAGAAGCTCAGTGTGTCAGAGGAAGTCCCCCGGCAGTCTAGACCTATAGCAGCATAACTAAGGACTAATCCAAGGCAGCCTTGGATCAGTCCTAACTATAAGCACTATCAAAAAGGAAAGTCTTAAGCCTACTCTTGAATAAGCGGATGGTGTCTGCTTCCCAGACTGAAAGAGGGAGTTGGTTCCACAGAAGAGGAGCTTGATAACTGAAAGCTCTAGCTCCCATTCTACTTTTATAAACCCTAGGAACCTCTAATAGGACTGCATTCTGAGAGCGCAGAATTCTAGCTGGATTATAAGGCACTATTAGCTCTTTAAGATAAGATGGTGCCTGACCATTCAGTGCCTTGTAGGTGAGGAGGGGGATTTTAAATTCTATACTAGATTTTACAGGGAGCCAGTGCAGAGAGGCTAACACAGGAGAAATATGTTCTGTTTTTCTGGTTCTGGTCAGAACATGTGCTGCAGCATTCTGGACCAGCTGGAGAGTCTTGATAGACTTATTAGGGCAGCTTGATAATAAGGAATTGCAATAGTCCAGCCTAGAAGTTCCAAATGCATATGGACTAATTTTTCTGCATCGTTTTGAGAGAGAATATGCCTGATTTTTGCAATGTTACGCAGATGGAAAAAAAGCTGTTCTAGCTGTTTGTTTCATGTGGACGTTGAAGGACATATCTTGGTCAAAAATTACCCCTAGATTCCTAACAGTGGTGCTCGAGGCTGGTGCAAAGCCATCTAGAGTAAATAAGTCATTAGATAGTTTATTTCTGAGATTTTCTGGGCCAATTAGAACAACTTCAGTTTTGTCTGAATTTAACAAGAAATTGTTCGTCATCCAACTTTTTATATCCTTAAGACATGTTTAGAGTTTAGCTAACTGGCTGGATTCGTCTGACTTGAATGACAAATATAGCTGAGTATCATCTGCATAACACTGAAAATTTATGGAGTGTTTTCTGATAACATTGCCTAAAGGAAGCACATATAAAGTGAATAGAATTGGCCCAAGCACAGAACCTTGAGGAACTCCATAACTGACTTTGGAGTGCATGGAGGACTCATCATTAACGTGAACAAATTGTGATCGATCCGATAAATAGGACTTAAACCAGCTTAAAGCAGTTCCTCTGATGCCAATTAAATGTTCTAATCTCTGCAACAGGATATGGTGGTCAATAGTATCAAAAGCAGTGCTAAGATATAACTAGTACTGAGACGAGTCCGCTGTCATCTCCAAATTGTTGCACAATAGGCCTACAGATATACATTTTTTCAACATGCAGCAGCCTACGCAAAGTTGTGCATGACAATGCAAGGAAACGACTGAAGGTGGTAAAAAGGTACCGGGTACAGCCCGGGGCCTCTGTGTGGAGTTTGCATGTTCTCCCTGTGTCTGCTTGGGTTCTCTCCAGGTACTCCAGCTCCCTCCCACCATCCAAAAAATGCATGGGGATTAGGTTAATTGGTTAATTTAAATTGACAGTAGGTGCGAATGTCAGTGTGAGTGGTTGTCTGTCTCTATGTGCCCTGCGATGAGGTGGCGACTTGTCCAGGGTGTACCCTGCCTTCCACCCTAAGACAGCTGGGATCGGCTCCAGCCCCCCGGCGACCCTATGTGAGGATAAGCGGGAGAAAATGGAAGGATGGATGGATGGAAACGACTGAATAAATGCCAGGTATCGACATGCAAACAGTGCACTTGTCAAGGACTAGGACTGGGTAGAGATGTGCGTAGGCTCTGGTGCAAATTGCACATGGCTACATTTGCATACAGGCACAAAATTGACTGGCTCTGCTTGGCAAAAATATTTTGTGAATATTGAATTCTGAATATTGGACACTGTGAACTTAGAAAACATTTTACTGACCATTAAGTCAGAGATCTGTTAAAAGGTTAACTTTCAGACAGTTTTCCCCTGTAATATTACTGTGATTGCACAGGACTACATTTAAACTTACACACTGACCCGGGCAGCAATATTCTCCCACGCCGTCTCCCTCTCTTTTGCAGCTGCAGCGGTGTTTCACTTCTTTCTAAAAACACGTTCAAACTTGCCATATGAGCGCATTAAAATTTCCAATTCAAGTGGGGTGAAAAACGTAAGCATCCATTGATGCTGGCTTTTTATAGGTGTGGCGCATGTGCTTAACTCCGGGTGAAACTACTCCGAGTTGATCAAACCAACTCACATCAGCTGTTCTGGAACCAGAAACTCAAAGTTTCCTATCTCAGAGTAGATCAACTCAGAGTTCAGGGTTATACTCAAAGTTTGGTGAACCTGCTTTGTGAAACGGACCCCTGGTGTGTGTGAGATGACAGAGACGCAAATGAGAGAGAGAGACAGAGCTTTGGTGAGCAGCTTAGGTTTTGATGTTGTGTGGTGTGGCTACGGCCAACAGTAGCCAGTGTTTTTGGAATGAAGTTCCACAGAAGAGTTCATGCCTCATAGCCTCACTGATAGAGTCGCTACAATATGAATACATTTATATTTTTGTTATGTTAAAATAAAATGGTAAATACCGTCCTTATGCAAACCTACGCCCATGAAATTAAGTCAGGGTATGTTAGAGGATGTGAGGGGATCACTGCAAGGCAATGTTATATGGTGTGGGGATTTTAATGCACATAGTTCACTGTGGGGGAGCACAGTCACGGATGCCAATGGTGCAATTGTAGAAGAATTTATAGATGATCACGATATGGTGTGCATAAATAATGGGGAAGGAACACAATATAATAGCACAAATAACACAGAAACAGCAATCGACTTGGCATTCTAGTTCGTTGGCAGGGGTAAGAACTTGGAAGGTATTAAAGCACATTACACAGCTGCCCAACTCACTGCAGAATTAAATGTACACATCACCTCTCCTGTTTCCACCAAAACTGTCCGTTGGGAGCGCCACAGGGTCAATAGCCATGGCCGGGCTGCTATAGCCAAACCTTTGGTCACCCATGCCAATGCCAAACGTCCGTTTCAATGGTGCCAGCAGCAAAAATCTTGGGCTGTGGACAATGTGAAACATGTATTGTTCTCTGATGAGTCCACCTTTACTGTCTTTTTACTGTCTCCCACAGTCGGGAGAGTTATGGTGTGGAGAAGCCTATTCATAATTAGAAAACATCAGACAGGGAATTGTGACTACTGTGGCCAAGAAGAGACAATAGAGCACATAATACTTCAATGTCAGAAGTATGAGAGAGAAAGACAGAGTTTAATTACACATCTCAGGAACATTAAAATACCACTGGATATCAGAGTCATTCTACAACAGCTCAGGGCACAAGAGTTACAAATTTATATTCCAGTTCCTTAAAGCAGCGAGGCTGCTTGATGGAATATTTTTTTTTTGAGGGGGGTATTAGTAGTCATCCTTATTCACATTCAATTCCAGTTGGTGGCGGTAATGCGCCAATACGTTGTTTGCCAACCGCCAATAAAACACCACAAGAAGAAGAAGAAGAAGAAGAAGAGCAGCAGCAGCAGCTCATGCGCTGACGCATGGGTTTTGCCGGACCCATCACTAGTTATGACAGCGGCTAGCTAACTAGCTGTAGCACTGGGCGGTTAGTTGGAAAAGTACTCTCCTCTTTTCGCTAAGATGCTCCTCATTGTCCTTGTATGCAGCCTGGCTGCCTCAGGACAGGAGGTGGACAACGACTGGATCGACCCTTATGATATGCTCAACTACGATGCAAGCACCAAAACGATGAGGAAGCCCGAGGTGAGGAAGTCGGTCAATTTAAATGCCTACCCTGGCCGCATTGTATTTATAACATTACCTTTGCCCCGAATGCTCCGAAGCCATGCGGATATCTCTGTTGTGTACGTGTCTTTCAGCCAACAAACTACGACAATGTGCCAACCAAAAGAGAGTATACTCGGGACCCCAACCAGATGGAGCTCAGGTCGTGTATCACGCAAGTGGATAATCTGCAGAGACAGGTTTGTTATTATATGGTGGTAGCATTTGTTCGAATCTGGGAATATCAATTGTAAAAATCAGATTATGTGTGTAAGATAGCAGCACCAGTGTTCTCTGCAAATGTTGGCAATCCATTTCATCTTTAATTACTGTCAGATAGAAACAGTAATGAGTGTCACGTCTCCGGTCTAGGGGAACCAGAGACCTAACATGAAGGTGCCCATCCTCACTCTTTCCACTCCCAAGAAGTGCCAAGCTGCAAACTGTTTTCTAGGTTCAGATGGTTTATTTCTGAACTGATTGAGACAGTTTTCCAAACACAACCAAAAGGTCTGCTAATTGTGATAACAGAGCAAACTTAAGTTTCCTGACAACAAAGACTAATAAAAGAAAAGGTCAGGGGCTTCATTTATCAATACGTACGTTCATACTGAGAGCTGGAGTACGCTGTAATCCAGAAAGTGGCGTACGCTGTCAAAAATCCAGATTTATCGGATCTATCTTCCCTTGATACATCCCAGTCTGCATGGAATTGAGCGCACATGTAGGCGTTGTGGACTCCTCCCTCACCACACATATAAATACATATGCAAATTCCTTTAAATGGGCTGGGGCTGTCCTCATCACGAGGAAGAGGAGAAACTTCAGGGTGTATCCACGGTCACCTGAGTTAAAAACACAGGATTAGATGCCACATGTGCAGCACTTGATGGATCACACTGATGTGAAATAGGAGTGCAATTCAGGAGAGATGCTGATGAAGCTATTTGTGACTTTACGCACATGAGTAGATGATAATATGGGACGCACACATGCAAATCATGAGTCAGCTGCCCCACACCATGCCCCTGTCTGCAGCCTGTTCCCACCATGCTTTTATTTAGGATGTATGAATTGCCTGTTGAGCCAGATCACCATTATGCATTAACGTTGGCCTGTTTAACTGCATTGTATGCAAATTTTAATATGCCTAGCTGAAGCATATGTGGATGATCCAGTCCAACACAGGTGGCATGGTGCGGCTCAAGGTCGACTGGCTTACTCCCGATCAGCACCTGGGTGGCTCTGGCAGTGCTCGGCTCCTCCTGTGACGCTCGAAGGCCAGTCACAGCTCCGTGCACAGCTGTTTACAAACTAGTAACAGTTTCCCAACATCCCCTCTAAGTATTGCCAACGGACCAAAGCATCAGAACCTGGCGTACGGCAGCTACAGTATGAAGTTGGCGTGGAGCTACGCCAGTTTCCACACTCAGTTCACTATTGATAAATCAGAATGTGGATGCTGGCTTATGCCAAGTTTCCTGGCGTATGCTGCTTTGATAAATGTGGCCCCCTGAGCACATGGTTGTAAGCAAAAGAACAAAAGGAAAAGGTTCAAGGAGTAACAAAAACTAAGTACCGTACACACACGCTTCACTTACTAACACACACACACACACACAAAAACAACATCAACTCCCTCTCTATGCTGGCAGTTGTTGGGAGTGGCTGGAGCTGAAGGGAAGGGTAGAGGTGCTCTCAGGTGCGTTCTTCATACTTCAACTGGGAAGTACAAGTTTACGTCTTCTTGAAAACCAGCACCCTGCTGGTTGTCCTTTAGCAAGATCTGAATCTTTATATGGGGGTATGAAATGAGAAAACCTACCTTTACACGATCCATCTTTCATACACTACACAACAAAGAACAAATGTAAAACACTCTTTTAACATTTAACTGATTTTTAACTATGTAGCTAAGTGTAACTGTTTATGATCTTGTGACTTTGAATATGCCACATGAATTCTGCTTATCAACATCTTTATATTCCTATCCTCATCACAATTTGAATGTTATGAAATAGATATACATAGATAGTACATAGATATACAGTAGATATACATATATTTGCAATATTTTTTACTTGTCACATTTTGCTTAGATTGAAGAACTAAAGAAGAGAATCACGCTCATCTCACAGCAGCCTACATGCAATCCAGTGTTCAAACGATTCCTTACCAGACTACGTAAGGAAATACAAAAAGTTGGTATGGTACGTAGCCATTTTGCCTGTATTATCCCTTGTTTTTGACCTTGAATACATCTTTGCTAATCTTAAAGATATTTTACTGAACCTATCTAGCGATCTTCATCTTGCCTACATTTGACAATGCTACCTGCCCTTTTTTGTCCTCAGCCGAGTGACTCCGCAGATGTCTTCTATGATGCCAAAATCAGACTGTCCTCACAAGCCATGGCAGAGATTGAGGCACTTCTGGAGGGTGAAGACAGCTGGAAAACAGGAGCTCTTGACAATGCCATCAGTCAGATACTGGTGGATCTCAGACCACATGACTACGAGGCCTGGAAGTGGCGTTTTGAAGACAACTTTGGCATAGAACTTGACACATTATTAAAAGTAAGTTCATTTATTAATCGGAAGTCTTTTTTATGGGGCTCTAGATACATCTATCATGTGATGTCTAAAGACACTAGACACAATCAAAGCTTTAAAATCATAAGTCTTTTCTGCATATCTTTAGTGATAGTGGAGAGTGTGTTGCAAACTTCAGTACCTGGTTAATGTAGAGAGAAAATGTCTAGTACACACTAGATAACCCTTAAAGTCCACCTGGAGTTTTAAAAAAAAAAAAATCCCTCAAATATAGAGAGTGATCAGATTTCTGTGAATTACTGACAGACAAAATCAATAAAACAACATTTCACTCTGAGCGTATGTATACATTTTAAGTAAATAAATTTCTTAAACATCAACAGCAATACTTACTATCCAGGTGTCCCGGGTTTTTGTTAATGGTTTTGATATATATTTTGTATTACAAGTTTTGTATTACTCTCATGAATCCAGTCATGAATGAATCAAGTTGTAGTCTGTTCTTTCTGTTACAGATGATGCTGGGTGTTCTGGTCATAGTAGCCATCATATGCACTCAGCTGTGGTCAATGGTGTCGTGGTTTGTACAGTTTGGGCGACTGTTTTCCATCTGCTTCTTCGTCAGCATTATTTGGAACTGGTTTTATCTATACAAAGTAAAGAGTTCTTTCTCTCTCCTTGCTCTTCTTTAGTTGTCATTATCTTTAGACAGATACATTTTCAGTAGCATTACATTTCTTTCCAGATTGCCTTTGCTGAGCACCAAAGCAGCCTAGCAAAGATGGATGGTGTCTATGAAAAATGCACTGGAGTGAAGAAAATTGACTGGAGTGATAGCTTGAAAGGTGAGTTAATTACAAGTGTGAATATATTGCATGTTATCACCCCATTTTCATTTGATGTGTGAATATGCTGATTACAGCTGCTTTGCTCTCTGTTAAACAAATTAAAAATCGACAAATTTGTGGATGTTTTTTGCTGCACATGGATGATGCAAAGAATATATTTTGATTATAAAAACTTTGCTTCTTTTTAACTCTCTGAGTGCCATTGACGTAATACGACGTCATTGAAAATACAATGCTCAAATGCCATTGACATAATACAATGTCAAAGTGGGGGTTTTTTTGCAGCTGGTCACTGATCATGGTCTCCCACAGCCTGTGAGTAATGTTGGGGCTTCTGTGATTTGTAACCGGGACATAAAGAGTTAATATTTTTGTACAGATTCTGTACAAAAAGTGGTGATTTTGGTGAAAGTGGCCTCTACTCTCCTCCACACAAAACAAGAATGGAATAAGGTAAAAACAATTTTTTTTTTCCATGATGAAATAGCGTGACTCTTCTTTCATTTGAACTTATCTTTGTTTTCAGAGACATGGTATAAAACATGCTGTGGGTCTAGAAATATAACTGAAAAATGGGCAAAAACGCTGGCACAAGGCACTTTCAATTTTAAAAAAATGGCTGGCACTCAAAGAGTTAAACTTGAGTAAGACTTTTGGTACTACACTATGTTGAAGTATGTTTAAAAGCCCTGTTCATTATTAGTGATTTCAATCAATGAACATGATTTGTGATCACAGTTGTGCTGCCTGTCCCATGTGACATTTTCCCCACACTGTCCCATTCACATCAGTCAAACGTTTCCTTTTTCACATTTATTGTACAGTCTTTTTTTCTAGTTAAATGACTTTTGCGTATAACGTTTAGTAAGATTTCCTTTGCGAAGATGCACTTACTACTACTGCTGACAGGTTACGTGCATAACCTTTGTAAAAAGATGCGAGTTTCAACTGAACTAACTATCCAGCTGCTTTCTCAACTACTGCTGCTATCTTTGGTTGTTTTCTTGCAGAATGGTTCAGAAGCACTTGGACTCTTCAAGATGACCCTTGTAAGAAATACTATGAAGTCCTCATGGTCAATCCCATTCTGTTGGTACCTCCAACAAAGGTAGGTCACCGTGAGCAATTCAATGGCATATGCACAGGCGGCCCTGCAATATGAGCAAAGTAGGAAGTGGATTGGATTACAACACACAGAGGGAGAGTGACTTCATCCTCTGCTCAGTAGCAGTTGTTTGCTGCTCTGCTAATGGTCTGAGCTAGAGAACATTTAAGACAAAAGTGCCAAGTGTGTAAATATTGAATCAGTCAATCATGTATAAATGTGTTCCCATTCAACATCAAGAGTTAACTAAGTTATACCATCTAAAAACAAAAAAAAATATGTCAGTATGGGTGTGGAATGGTACACACTGAGTTACCTTCTAAACATATTTCTCTGTTTAGGCAATTGCCGTCACCATCACAACCTTCATCACTGAGCCGCTAAAGCATGTTGGACGGGGGATCAGTGAGTTTCTTGTAGCCCTCCTCAAAGATCTACCTGTCACCCTGCAGATCCCAGTTCTCTTCACTATCGTGCTCGCCATAGTGGTAAGAAACTAATAAATTATTGTGTAAATAAACCAAATCAGATGATATTTCTCTATGGTGGTGTATTTATTTTATATATCTACAGGTATGCATGTATGGAGGTGTGCAGGCAGCCTTTCAGCATGGCATTGCTGCACCTTTCTACCGCCCTCAAAGGGATCCACCGCCTCCACAGCTGGAGGAACCACAGCCTCACCTTCAGGAGATCAAGGAAGGTCACAACTTAGCAGGAGGGGATGCACCTCAACCTGTCCCAAGGCACCGAGCCGAAGATGTTAGATTATACTGGAACCAGGTGCATCAGAGGCAGCACAACAGATCCAGAAAGGAGCCGGCCAAGGTGGCTGTGGAAACACTACGCACTGCTGGGCCCCCCTATAGTAAGGATGAGATGGATGCTGAGGTGCAAAATCTCTCTCCTGAGTCAGAATCAGAAAACCAGCAGGAGACACAAGAGGAGCTAGAAGAGGAGAGTGCTAGTAGCAGTGTTGCTGCTGACACAACCCAAACAAAACCCACTGAATCAAATTCATCTCCCTCTAAGACTAAACCTCTGAAAGTGAATGAAAATCTTTCTCAGGATAAAGTTAGCAGAGAAGGTGCAACACCTAGATCTCAGCCAGCAGGAAGGCAGCCTTCACAAAGTGATGTTCACGTGAGTTCTTTTTAAAAGCTGTGAAAAGTAAATCCAATTTATCTTAATAATATGTATGTATAGATATAAGGGTGTCTCCTTCATTGTTTGTTTTATTTTATTGCTGTAGCATTGCAGATGTCCTAGTGGGATGTTGAATATTACGTGGCATACATTGGTAAATTATAAAGTATTGAATGAGTAGATCATATGCATTTTCATATTTTTTACTTTTATAGCTTTTATATACAACTTACATAACACAAATTATAAGTTAGTGGATCTGAACTGGGACGCCATTAATATTTCTTTAAAACTGGTTTTAGCTACCAAAATATTCTTCTCTGTAACTGGAGATATTTGTCTATTCCTATAATGAGTACAGTCAGTAGATGTGGTTGTACAAGTGGCATTTGTGAACAACTGATATTTAGATCTATTATGTATTTGCTTGTCTATGAAGAGGTTAAATGCCACTGGCATAGTTATTGCCCTTTGGAGGATTGTAGCAAAAAATAACATGGCCCCTCTTTTTTCTAAAATGTAATGCAGCTAAGTCTCAGTTAAAACATTTTGGGGAATTAGCATGTTTAATGAATTTGGTTTATGAATGTATTTCTGCCACAAGACATTTTTATTTTAACATGTAACCATTCGTGTGCAGTACATTTCTGAATGAAGCCTTTCATTTCAGGACCTGCACACCTCAGAAGAGGACAGGACCTCCTCTGTCTCACTGCCACACATTGAAACTGTTGGAGTTCCTGTTCAGGAGACATCAGCCCATTAGGCACTTCATACATCGTCATCAGTGTTGAGTGCTTTTTACTGGACTGTGGAGGTGATGATGCTAAGGAGAGTTAACTGTGTCACGATTGTAGCTCAGCTGTGCTTTTCTCTTTAAGAAAAAGCAGAATTTCCTGTCAGCTGCACAGCAGCCACACGAAAACAGGTACCAAGGGAAGAAAAGAAAGAGATATGTTAAATGTGTTGTTTAACTGATCTGGTGTTTCAGCATGTCTCACTTGGGCAGGAGTCAGGGTCTGACAAACTAGGTTTTTCATTTGATTGTAAAGAAAACAAAACACTTTAATTATTGCATAATACAAATAACACATTTTCATTTTTAAAGTTGAAATATATAGATGTAGACTTTGTAACTCAACACTTCAGTTAAATCAGTATGTCAGTATTTTTGAAGATTAATGGTTTGTATATAGAGGGTCAGTTTGCTAAGGAGGAGTGTCACACTTACTGCTTACACAACACGTAACAGTATTGCTCATAAGTTGTAATTGTGAATTTCATAATTTTATGAACTGCTTGTGCACAGTACAAAATCATTGATATAAAAACCTAAATTCATGAAAAGGGGTTAGGCTTGTTTTCCCTCCATTTCCTGAGCGTCCAACTTAATGTGTGGTAAACTTGAAAGATTGTATCATTAGATGTTGACAATGAGTTTTCTTCACTTCTTGCATAAAGTAAAATTAAACCTGAATGAGGAGCCGGTCCACGGCATAAGCACCTGCAACCCCAAGAGCGATTAAAAATAATACAATTAACTCAGTGAGTGTCAGCCCTGTGCCAGCATTTTTGGCCATTTTGAGTTATCCTTCATGGTGCACAGAATATTTTGTACTATGACTCTGAAAACACGGTGCATATGAAAGAATATATTCTACTTACCAAAAAGGGGAGAATAAGAAGGAGGTTTCTAGGGGCTCATGATTGACAGGGACCTAGAGAGATAAAATAATATGACACCCAGTAATGAACCTACAATCACACACATTTTATTTCCAATATAAATAAATAGGCACCCAAATAGTCAAAAAATATCATGCATGCATGGCCTGCTATGGAGGGGTCCAGTAAGATCTCTTTTCATGGGGTTTGTCACTACCCGATCCATACTGGAAAACCCGATTTCTACTGCGCATGTGGAAAACTGGTGTCACGTCCTCTCGTCACAATTTTTACAACAGAGTTTCGTCATTGACGCAATGCGCTACTGAGTTGTAATATTTCAAAGTAAAAGCGGGAAAGATGTCTGTGAGGATGGATGTGTCAATCTATCAGCAGCTTCACACTTTTCTCCTGAATGGAGGTTAGGGTTAGAATTTAGGAAACTGGTAAGGGCATGTTTAAGAAAATTAACAACTCTGCCATAAAATAATTCGGATGAATGAGACCTAATAAAAGCACCCTTTGCTTTTTGGCGGTATAAGTCATCAAGTTTGGTTTGCAAGTGAGACAGTTCTTCTTTTTCTTCTTCTGTTAGGGAGTTGGGGTCGTTGCTCGATAAGTTGGTTATGCTGGAGACAATCTTCAACTCCTCCGCTTTCCTGGCCTTAAGTGACTGAGCTCCACTCTTTCTTAGAAATTTTCCTGTCTCATATTTTAGAAGTTCCCAGTTAAGCCCATAACAGTTTCTTTTCCAACTCGTTTACTGGAACGCCATAAACTCGGGTGTGATGTCATTCCCAGTTCCGACTCCCAACTTCCGATACAAGACAAACGCAGCAATATACCCAGGAGCACCGCCAGGGATTTTGAGCCCTGTCACTACCCGATCCGTACTGGAAACCTGATTTGTGCTGCGCATGTGCAAAACGCATCTCATCCGCTCCACAGGGAATCCGCTCGACAGTGAATATAATTTCTATAATTTAAACCCCACAGCAGCAAAGAATTTCCTAAACTCCCTTTCAGTTAAGATGATAAGTGAGGCAGATGGAGAGCTCTGTGACAGGCCTATATTTTACATAGAGTTTTTGTAGAATGTCTTCCCACTATTCTGACCCAAGGAATAACTGTCTTAATTCCCAAACCAAACAAGGAAAAACTGGAGCCCTATTTGCCTACTTAACAATGATTATAAAATTATGGCTCCTATTTGCCAGAAGATTAAGGGTAGTTTTAGACTCTATCATAGACGAAACACAATCAGATTTTATGAGTAAGAGGCATATAGCAAATAATGTTAGGCTAGTCTTAGATATTCTAGATTATCCAGATATAATGGAGGAGAGTGGACTCTTTTAGATTTCTACAAAGCATTTGACACCGTTCATTCTACAGTCCCTTAAGAAATTCAGTTTTGGAGGGTATTTTGTCTCAACTGTAAAAACTCTATACAAAAACAGTAATAGCTCAATTAAACTAGCAGGTGGTATGTCTCCCAGATTTAACGTTTCTAGAGGCATCAGACAGGGTGTCCAGCTTCACCTTACCTCTTCCTACTGGTGGCTCAGCTTTTGGCAGTTCATATCAAATCTAGTGAGCTAAATGGTATCAATATTTTAGGTAGAGAGCTTCCTATTACTCAGCTGGCTGATGACACAACACTGTTTGTAAGAGATGAATTCCAAGTCTCTATTGCTATAAGCACTATAAATAAGTTTTCCAAGGCCTCTGGTTTAATTCTGAATCTCAATAAAAGTGAAATTATGTCCATTAAAAACTGTTTGAAAACTTCCATCTGTAGTATCCTAGTCAAAAGTGAACTTGTTTACTTGGGTATGCCAAGGATCAGCTAAAAAGAACTCCAATCAGTTTCAACTTTGTGTGGAAAAATAGAACTCATCATGTGAAGAAATCCGTTCTAATGAATGACTATGAAAGTGGTGGATTAAATTTTCTAGACTTCTGTACTCTAAGTAACACTTTTAAGATTAAATGGGTGAAACATTTTTTTAAAAACCCTAACTCAATATGGAATGTCATACCCTTCCATATCATGTCAAAACTGGGTGGGTTAATTTTTTTCCTTACCTGTAACTACTATATTAGTAAAGTCCCGATAAAAATGTCATCCTTTCACTGTCAGACCTTCCTTTCATGGTCTCTTATTTTCAAACATAACTTTTTACATCATAAATATTATTTTCAAACATAAATTTTCACCTCATAAATATTATATCTGGAACAACTTTTTATCGAACAGTGGTTTAATAATAACATTATACACGTTGCTCAGTTATTCAACAGGGTTGGTCATCTGTACTCTTACTGTGAGTTTCTAGATGAATACAATATCCCCGTGTCACCTGAAGACTATGCAAAAGTCTTTGGAGCAATCTCTTCTGGTATTTAGATCTCATCCAAGAGTGGAAACCCAACAATTATCCTTGTCATCTTCGACTGACACTACAGTTGGTAAGATTTGCTTGTCCTGCAATCATGGCAAGAGCAATAAACTTATTAGATCCCTATTTAAAAAGGAAGTCATTACAGTTCCATATGGGATTTCATGCTGGAATAAATACGTGTAACACATTGACTGGAAAAAGGTCTGGCTTTTACCTAACCGATACCTATTGACTAACAAAGTTAGAGAAATTTTGTTTAAAATGATTCATAGGTTTCAACCCCTAATGATTATATTGTTAAAAAAAGACATTAATGTGAAATGCACTTTCTGTTCTGTGGCTGTCGAAATAGTGACTCATTTATTTTGGCACTGCCCTATTGGCCAAAGCTTTTGGATTGATGTCTGCAATTTTATTGCTAATAATATTGATAAAGATTTTAAGCTGTTTTGGAAGGTTGTACTGCTTGGTCTCTGCGACTTCAAAAGAAAAATGGTTAAGCCCAATGAGACCTTTATTATCAATCTTATCATTCTTTTTGCTAAATTTTTGCATTCAGAAGTGTAAGTTTACACTCAGAAAAAACTTTTTCATTGCTTTCCACAGTGAAGGCCTACATCGAATCTATAAAGCTTTCTCTTAATCGAAAGGCTATCAACACCTTGAATATACAGTTTGATATTTTTTTTGTAAATTCTTATCCCCCCTGGCAAGTTACTCTATTACTTTGGTTGTTTCTTTATTTATTTTTTTATGTTGTGGATATGCAAGTGACTTAAGCGTTATGTCATGATACATTTGTCTGTAAGAACAGCTATTTTGTACTCTTGCAATCTACTAATAAAGTTCTTTAAAAAAAAGTAAACGATTTGGAAAACCAAGATGGACGCCTCCAATGAAAAGTTTGTTGTGCTCGTTCTTTCGGAAGACAGAAAGCTAATGCAGCAATATGAGGTCCTTAAACACAATTGATAGGCACAAAGAAGACGTGGAGGGTATGTGTTTGTTCTCCTGCGTAATTATGTGTGGGGAAAAACGTTTACTGTAGGCGCTAATCCATTGCGCCGCCATCTTGGATTATGACGTAGTGGTCAAATCGGGGTTGGTGAGGTTCGTCCCACTTCGAGGGGCGTTGCAGTTGAAATTTACTACTGGGAGCCAGGAAATTACGACTTCCGAGTACGAAACGAATGCCTGTGTATAGCAGGTGTGTAAATGATCGAAGTATTATTTGCAGTAACAGAGGGCCATTTGCTTACTATAACATTGAGGATACTGAACACTGTTAACAATGAGACTGGGGTTAACTAAATAATACTAATTGAAATAATATTACAAATATTTTGGATCGCTGAATTAAATATATTTTATCATTTATGTTACTCGTTTTTGCATGAATAGAAACAGTTGAGAACAACTGTGTGAATTGGACTATAAAATAATAATCTCATGGACTGCAGTTTTCCCCTAAAGTAAGACTGATTCAGTTATTATGTGTCATGTAATCTGAAAAATAACTAAATAATAGAAGCATTGAGGCACTTGTGTATTTTGCCGTCGACCTATTTCGACCCACTCGGTGACCTGTGGCGGTTTTACGGACCGCAGATTGGGAACCATTGTGCCGCCTGAAACTTATTTCCTGATTGGCTGAGAGGAAGGTGCGCTATGTGTCAGTAAACCCAGCTGAAGGGTCTCCTCTGTGCCTTAAGTGTAAGTCTTCTTTACATGAAGAGACTCGATTAAGCGGTCTGTCCACGTGGATAACCAGTCATGGAATTATTGGATCGATATCTGACCCGGAGTAATTCAATTCGGTAAGTTATTAAATGACCGGCGGCTCAAAGGAGTCTGATTTCGAACTTTCTTTGAGCATGTTAAATAGTTCACAAATTGTGTCTCTGAAATAAAATGTGTAGGCTAAACTAAAACATAGTTTTTTGTCGTTGACAAAATTAACATCAAGCTTATTTGCATGAATGAAATAGTGTTGGCTTAACTTAAAACATCACCAGGCAATCATTTATTTCTTCCTAACAGGATGTTTAAAACAGAGCATTTAGCTTAAAATGTGTAATTTTACATAGTCCTGATTCATTTCCAACAACTGTAAAAACGAGCACTGCTGGGGAAATACTGAAAGTGCACTCCTTGATGTAACCTTGGACTTAAACCCAGGCAGCACCATGAATGCAGGCAGTGTACCTGGAACATGGAGTCCTTCCTGTGAAAGATGATGACTATTGCTCAAGTATATTATCATGAAATAACTACCGCTTTCACTTCTGTTTTTTCCCACCAACTGCTGCATGTTTTCTTCCAGCTCTTTCACGGCATTACATTTTGTTGTAAATTGTGTTTCAGCTCTGTGTCGACTCAAGACGCTATAAAAGAGGAGACCCTGAGAGATGACCTGAAGTATTACTTCATGAGCCCATGTGAGAAGTACCGAGCCCGACGCCACATTCCCTGGAAACTTGTGGTTCAGATCCTGAAAATTGTCATGATCACCACACAAGTATGTGTATAGTGAGATTATTGTACAATAAGAAAGAAGATCCATCAGAAAAGTCTGAAATCTGGACCTGGACTACTTGAACAATTACTCATCAATACTTTACGTAAGAAGGAAAATTGGCCAAATACTTTAAATATTAGTACTAGTACTAACTACTACTACAAGTAGTAGTAGTAGTAATGTTTATTTCGAATATGTAAATAATACAAATAGTACAAGGCTTCCTGAGTGTAGACACATCTTTGCACAACATAATATAGAAATAAAAGCTGAGGAAGCAAAACAACAGTCAAATAGAAAAACAGGAACTGTAAAAGTTATGAGATAGAAAGTTCATTGTTGTATGTGATCTTACAATGCTGAGAAGACAGATCAGTGTTGTCCATCCATTTTCTACCGCTTATCCTCGCATAGGGTCGCGGGGCGGCTGGAGGCTATCCCAGCTGTCTTAGGGCGAAAGGCAGGGTACACCCTGGACAAGTCACCAGTTCATCGCAGGGCACATGTTTTTGGATGATGGGGGGAAGTCAGAGTACTCGGAGCAGAACAGTGTTGTAAGCTCAGAAATTAGAAATGACTAAATAAATTAGACAACTCTGTAGTCCTTGAATGAAGTCATGCATCGCTGGTGTAAGAAAAGTATTCCCATAAAATGACTGACTTTGTTTTGAAAATATTCCAAAAATTTAAATACGAAAAAGGAATTAATGTAGTTGTACATGAAGTCTAAATATTCCTTATTCTTTGCTCCATAGCTCATCTTATTTGGTCTCAGCAACCAGCTGGTGGTGTCCTATAAGGAGGAGAACACAATGGCCCTCAAGAACTTGTTCCTGAAGGACTACAGTGGGTTGGATGAAGATGACTATAGTGTTGCTGTCTACACCCAGCAAGGTGTCTATGACAGCCTGTTTTATGTCCTGGATCAGGCAAGTTCAGGCCCCTGAACCTTACACCCCCTCCCTTCTTTTGTTTTTAGCATAGAAGTCAAAAGATGAAAAGTAATGTTTGGAATGTAGTGATCATGTCATATGGGATGGATTGAGGAAAAGGGAAAGCTCTGCATATTGATTCTTAAATTGATATCTTTAAGTTTTTTGTCAAGGGAAAAAATGAGAAATGTCAAAATTTGGACAGTGAAACAGTTTTCTTATCTTTGTAAGAGTGCTTTATTGGTGAAAACATTGAAATCATCAAAATTGTACCTTAATAATAACTTAATAATATCTGTAGAAGCAGAGTTTCTGATAAAATGTCACCTACTTCCAGGGTGTATGGAGAAGGAAAAAGGTCTGAAGAGGTCAAAACTCAAGTGTTATAGAGAACAACTTTATTATAAGACCAAGACATTTCAGCTAGTGGCCTTCATTTGTTTTACCTTCTGATATTTATAGTACAGCAAGTTGGGCCAGCTCTCTGTGGGTCCCATCAGTTACGGTGAGGATGAAGCCGGTGGTCTGCTGCCTCTCATCATCTGTAAAGAGTACTACAAGAGAGGCAACATGGAGCCCTCAGATGACGCCTATGATATAAATGCTCAGCTGGAGACTGGTGAGAGTGAACAAAATAACACACATCTTTAAAATCCTTTTTTGTTGTCAATATATCTCCTTTTTAGAACACTTTTTAATTCTGTTTTGCTCTTATGTCACACTACATTGCTTGATTACCTATATGTGTTTTAAAGGCATACACATTTCTGATTACAGCTACTACTAGAAGAATGAAGAAGTATAGTTTATTAATTTCAGAGGGGAAGGCAAAATTATCAATATTATAAGAAGCAAATACACAAATTCAGGGCAAAAATACCTTAATGATGTTCATCTCCTCTTTCTCAGTTTGTGTGTCACATGATCCAAAAAATGCAAACCAATGGAAAAGCCGGAATTCATCCTTTTTTGATCTGGACTTTTACAGGTATGCACGCCCTCATTAATGTGCTGCAGCTATTATGAATCATTTACTTTTCTCTGACACACATTAAAAATCCTCCATTTTGCTTTCAGGCTTGTTAACATCAAAATAACTTTCCAGTTAAAAGGAATCAACCTACAGTCGGTGCGTTCGCGGGAGTTACCCGACTGCTATGCATTCTACGTTATGGTAATAGTTCAGTTATGTTTTTTTTATCTAGTGAAATCCAGTTGAACAATGTGATACTTTACAGATTTGAACAAAAGTGTTGAGCATCTAAACCACATATTAAAAAACATAAACCAACTATATATTGTATCATTGCTGAATAAGTATTAGCATTGGTACTTAGTCTCTCTCTCTCTCTCTCTCTCTCCCTCTCTCTCTCACACACACACGCATTCTTCCACACACTTTCTTCCACAATTTCTTGTCCCCTAGATAACATTTGACAACCAGTGTCACAGTGGAAAGGTGAAAATATTCCTGGACATTGATGCTCAGAGCTGTGCTTGTCGAGACTGGAAGATATCTGGGACTGGTAAGGTGGAGTTGTCTAACTTGGTAATAAAAAGAACTAAAAACAAGCAATATAATGTATGCAAAGAGATCATAGCTTTAAGAGCTGTCTGTACACTTTGACTATTCTAGAGTGCAGAGAGAAGTTTGCTGAATATGCGTGTTTTACATATGCAAGGGTCAAAGAAGCAATGCACACAAGGGACAGAGGATGAATTAATGAACTATATATGTACAAACAAAACTATTGGGCCCAAAAAATGTAAGCATCTTTTAGTGCTGACTATCAGTGAGGTGGTTTCCAGTAACCTTGTTATCAGTAACGAGCGTGAGGGAGTTATGTAAAAGATAAAACCTCACACATGCACACTTTGTCTCTGTTTCAGCTCAGAAGAACACACACTATCTGCTAGTTTTTGATGGCTTCGTCATTCTTGTTTGCCTCACTTCAGCTGTGCTGTGCACGCGCTCCATCGTACTGGCTGTCAGGTTACTCCAGGTCAATTGTTCAGTCTCTGCTCACACTTGATAATAATTTACAGAGAATTGATTTTTTTCAGTCTTCACCACTTCTGCTTTATGTTATACCAGATGTCACAATAAATATAACACTTTTAAATTTGCATTATTTCAATGTCTAAAATACCATTCATACTGGATCATTTGTAGATAGAACGTACGTTTAGACATCAAGTGATACCGTGTTGTAGATATTTTGTAAATTGAGATTGAGTTTCCTTATGTGTATTTTCAGAGATTCTCCAGATTCTTCCATGAGAACTACAAACGTAAAGTGTGTGAGGATGACCAGAGGGAGTTTCTGAATGGCTGGTATGTGCTGGTCATCGTCAGCGACCTCTTGGCCATTATTGGGTCGATACTGAAGATGGAAATACAAGCAAAGGTATAAACTGAATCATGTATTTCTCTCTGAAAGTTTCTGTAGTCTGATACTGTATAGGTCCAGTGGACCTGAACATAATACAGTTTGTCAAATAAATGTAAACAGAGAGCCTTAAATCCTTTATTTCCCCAGCTAAATAAAAGTAGTAGCTAGAGTTCAGGCACCAGATCGGGCAGGTAATGTGGAAAGCTGACTGCATGGCAAAACCACTGATGTCCTGTGATTTATGAAGGAATTGAGGTATAAAATTCAGGGAGTGTCTCTTGCTGTCTGGTGGACTTTGGAGCTAAAAGATTCAATAGTTTCTGACAAATTTATTTTAATCTTACCATTTATCCTTTCTTTAAGCCACTAGAAATAAACCTTCTGAGGCTGAAGTTTTTGTTTAACAGTAATGCTCCACTGGTCTCCTGTTTTCTGATTGCTGTTGAGGATAACTCTTGCCGGTGATATGGATTTGCACATCATTAATATTAATAATACCACCTGTTCTTTTCCTGCTTTAACCAGTCAAGCTTACGAAAGCTAGTACCAACCAGTTTTAACCAATAATGTGACATCCATCGATCAATCGACCTGTAACTTTTAGGGACGAAGGAGGTGTTCTCCCTCAAGCTCTGTATTTCTCAGCCCACACACTTTTTCATGGACAAATCAAATGTGAGGGATTTGATTTAAATTTCTCTTGGACCCCATTGCTCAAACATTCTGTTTCACTGAGACTTTAATATTTCAAGTCAGCTAATGGAGCTTATGGAGGATGATGAACAAATAAGGAATGACCAAAAGTTTGTCGGTATCTATTAAAAGTGCTGCACTGGAGACAGTGTCAGGCTCATTGATACACATAGGGTAAGAAGGCTGGTCCGGGTGGTCCAATCCAACAGACAAGCTAGTGCAGCTCAAACTGCTAAAGAAGTTAATTCTGGTTCTGATAGAAAGGTGTCAGAATACACTATGGTATCACAGTTTGTTGTGTTTGGGGCTTTTTTTAGCAGAAAAATGGGGGACCATCACAATATTAAGCAGGTGGTCATAATGTCATGCCTGATTGGTGAACATGAAAGCATAAAACTACAGAATGTGAGTGCAGAATGTTATGTTACATCACACATAAGTAATAGAATTTCCCTCTGTTGCTGTTGCACATTACTTTAAGCCCTCATAAAATAATCCACATAAGGCCTGTCACAGATAACGTGCCTATGACAATAAAATCATACTCGGAGTCATGTGGCTTTACTTAAACTGTTTTCAGTTTACTTTCTGTGATTTTTTCCCCCTCTCCTGTAGAGTTTGACCAGTTATGATGTGTGCAGTATCTTCCTGGGAACGTCTACATTAATGGTGTGGGTCGGTGTGATCAGGTACCTGGGATACTTCCAAAAATACAATGTAAGTCTGGGAACCTTTTTCTCACATTTTAAGTTGCCTTTTTCAACCCCTCTGCACCTGTAATCATGCATTCTTTCATGATTTGGTTGTGATTAGCAATTGTTTAATGTCTCCATTCCTGCTGTGTGTCTAGGTATTAATTTTAACCATGAAAGCAGCCTTTCCCAAGGTCTTGCGTTTCTGCTGCTGTGCCGGCATGATTTACCTGGGCTACACCTTCTGCGGGTGGATCGTTCTGGGGCCATACCATGAGAAGGTAACTCCTAACTGGCTTGAGATGTGGAAATTAGAGATGACGATGAGGCTCTAAACCAGTTATTGTCGTCTGAGATGTGGTAAATTAGAGGAACTATTAAGGCTGTTTGGTGACCATGCCTCTTCCTGCAGAACTGCTGAGGCCACAAGAATGAGGTTGCATTAGAAATTCCCAAACATGCAATCTATGTAGACAGATAACATTGATTTTCTTCAGCTTAAGTGTGCACACACCTAATGTGAAATATTTATTTTGCATGTATAGTGTACAAAATAGTTTCTAAATTACAAAAAACTTATATTATGTAAAACTTATGTGCATCACTCTTAATAAACACAGGTGTATTGTACTTTGTTTACCCTATATAAAGGTATATTATTTGCTATCATTCATAGTTTTTCTCAAGTGTTTCTTTCTAGGTTATTTCACTTCTGTATTGCTGTGTATACATTATGTCCTGTAAAGTGAACAGTGAATAACAAACAACCACTAGATGTCAGCAATTGTCTAGTCCATAAAACCTCCACCTTCAATAAAAGTTCAAGTCCAAATTCAGTCACAGACAGGCCTACTCTCTGATAGAAATGACCACATTTATTTATCTTTATCAGACAGAGGACAGTGTAGAGATGATTAGGAAATAAGGGGAGAGGAACTTACAATGAGGATGACATACAACATCCTCTGCAAAACTTACACTGGGGATCTCATTATCAGAATATTAAGCTCCACATACTGAGTTGCCAAGGAACCATTCAAAACACTGAATGGAACCATTCAAAACACTGAATGGTTCCTTGCCCAAAAAGGGGAACGTTTGCAGCACTGTTAAAGAAAAAAAAGAAACAGAAAATAATAGTAAAGATAATGGTTTGTGTACTTTGTCGATATTTTAAGTGTAATTTGGACATTTGGCAGGGGAGACGTGCAGCTTCAGCTGGAAGAATCACAACGACTGCCATCAGTGAAATATGTGTGTTTAGCTGTCTTCGCCCATTAAGATAAATTATTTACGGAAGTCTGAGAAGCAGTGGGCGTCTAAACAAGGCAGTACTTCCACTGTAGGAGAGACAGATGTGAGATCAGATGCAGATGTGTCGGCTGCCTTTGGCTAAGTGACAGCTCACTGCTCAAATCTTAAAACCAAAGTGGAGTTACAACTGTAAATATGTTGTGGACTGATTTGAAGTGTATTAATCAGGTCAGTTTGCTCACATGCTCTTGATAAATGGACTGTAGCTTAAGACTTAGATCTAATAAGGATGCTTTTTACAGTTGTTAATTAATGAATAGCCAATATAAGCAATACCAATTGCTCTGCTTAGTGTTGTTGGAGCTGAAGGAAATCAGGTTTCAATCCTCTGATTATCCATAACCTAATGTTACAGTCAACTGAGACTTGGTCATCATGATATTTGGTGGCTGGGGCAGTGCCCTATGGTGAGCAGCTGATCCCTCCAGGATCCTCTGTGTATTTACTGAAGGAATAAACAGGAAGTTTGAGGATTTGCCATCCCACGTGTCTTCAAGTGCTGAAATCCATACCATCACAGTGGGTTCAGGATGTTGTATTTAGATATGATCACATTGTAGACAAACCTTACTTCTTTCATAATATTTGTCTTTGACTTTTAGCCATTTTGTTGCTTTGTTTGTCTTTTTCATTCAACCTCTATCAACTGCCGTCAGTCTGCACCTCCTTCTCTTTTTCCTTCTTTGGAGTCCTGAGTGGACAACATCTGTGTTTGAACAAGTGCTTTATGTTAAATCTACAGAAACAGCATAAACTCCCATGGCTTTTATGGATTTTTTTTCCTTATTTTCCACTCTTCTTCATACTGCTTGGTATCATTTTGTGATTCTCTGTGTTTTTTTTTTTTGCTTGTCACTATATTGGAAATGACATTTCATTAATAACCCCCTAAATTGAAGCTACTTTGATTAACAATCTTTTGTCAAAGGTTGAAACTCATGGAATTCTGCCTAGTTTTTTTCCTGTCAAAATTCTTCTCATGGAAAACCTTTTTAGGTACCTGAAGATGTAAAAATAACGTAAAGTTGTCATCAGAGATCAGAAATTGTGTAGCAGAAATGTATTTGAAACAGCAATCACAAAACCATACCCCCTTCCATCTCTCTAGTTTGAAGGTCTGAGTCGTGTGGCGGAGTGCCTGTTCTCCCTTTTGAATGGCGATGATATGTTCACCACCTTCGCTCAGCTGAAGGACAAAAACACTTTGGTGTGGCTCTTCAGTCGGGCCTACCTCTACTCCTTCATCTCCTTGTTCATCTACATGGTGCTGTCACTCTTCATTGCCCTCATTACTGATGCCTATGAGACGATCAAGGTACTTCTGCTTTGGTTTGGGGTTTAGTGAAGTGAGCGCAAGGGTACTTTATAGATTCACCGTTGATTTTCTTAAGTCATAAAAGGGAACTCAGTAACAGGAAATCCATGATGAATTTTTCGGTACTAAATGTTGTTTGTCCAATGTTGTCTTCATTATCAATGTGGAATTAGTCTGTAAAATGAAGTATAGAGAAAAGGTACTGCTATGCAATGTTGGACATTTTGAATTTTGAACATTGTGTTTTCATTTTTTGCATTTCTTTGGTGTTTTCACCAACAGAGGTTCCAAAAGGACGGATTCCAACTGACGGACCTGCAGAAGTTCCTCAGAGAGCATAAAGACTTTCCTGTTGTGGAGGAGGGCAGTCAGACAGATGGTCACGTCAAATACTCTGTGTTGTGCTGCTGCCAGCGGTATGATAGTATGCTATGATGCTTTGGTAGTATTTATTCTTTAGTATTTATTCGCACATCCTGCACACACATTCATACTTGGATGCTTTGCTGTACAGCCATGGCTTCTTGTCACAGAAATGACACACATTATCAAAATATTTGTCCTTTATTTTTGTCAGTTGATTTATCGCCCAATCGTTGTAGCTCTAGAATAGTGTACCATGTGCTGCTGCTTCTTCTTGTGTATTCAGTGCATCAAAATATTTTAATGTAAACTCTTGCTAAGTAAGGCTCCAATATTCAGGAAAATGAATGACAAACATTTATGATCATGATAGAATTTTATCTTCAGCTCTAAAAATTTGTTATGGAGCAGTAAGTCTACCAGAAATCACCAAACGACCAGGCATCTCTATGTTGTCTCAAAGACTATAATGACTAAATCTGCCTTTGCATGCAATCCTGACAATTGTTTAAGTCATCATATGAGGCATGATGAGTTCAGGCATGATTTATATGCTAATGCCTTTGTTTAATGACAGTGGGTCTTCCTGTATTTCTCTTTCTCCTCTCACTTCTTCATCACTGTGCTTTCCCAGTGTACGCTGACCTGACTCACTGCTGTGCAGCAGCTATAATTGGATTTCTTTTTGTGTTTGTGGATAATACAGAGGAGCAAAACTAAGAAAATATCACACAATAGTACTTTGCATTGTTATTTAAATATATTGGGGAAACATTTAAAATATGGAAACCTTTTGAGTAGCTTTACTTAATCCTTGTTGATACGGAAGGATGTCGTCTATACATTGATGTTGTCTGCTCATTCCTGTTCTATGAGCCATTCTCTATCATCAGCAGGCAGCAGACTGGAGTTTCCTACACACAGTGGTTTGGCTCAGTCTTGTGTGCTCTCAGAGCAATGAAATTAGTGGTGAGAGCTATGCAGACACACCCAATAATGGGCTGATTACAGAGAAACTGAGGCTGTGCATTGGGAACACCCCTCTTCCACCCTTTCACCCCCCCCCGTATTACCTCTCAAATACACAGGCTACACTCAATACTCAGTTAAGACAGACAACTGAGCGGGAGAGGTTTTTGTTAAAACATGGTGGGTAGTTAGTGCGTGATGTGTAGTGCAAGTTTAACTCAAGTTGTCTTAAATTGTGCAGCACAGTTCAATGGCTCTCAAGTGTGTTACCTTGGAGGAGGAGGGCTGTGTTCTCTCTTTCTTTATCACTGTATCTTAATCTTTCTGACCAATATTTCTTAATGTCTGAATACTGAATCATTGCTTCCTCTTTATATTCCTCTTTTTATTTTCAACAATGCTTTGAAGAGTGAAATTAAGTATCACTTTTTCATCTTAGGGCTCTTCCATCATTATTGTTTTATCAGACATTAACACTCTGCTCTTGTCAATGCTGTCTTTCCTGCTTACTAAACAGCTGCTCAACCACCATCCGGTTGTCCTCTCTGTATTGTCTGAGTGTTTAAGGAAGTTTCTGTTACAGAGCCATTATGTAATAATGTGTAATAGTGCAACGTAATGTAAGACTGACAACTGAATATGCCTCTTCTTTGTGGGGATGAGCGTTAAATTGCCAGTGGCTCATTCAGAGCTACTCTTGTCAAGTTACACAGATTCTGTAATTGTGGTCATTTGCAGCTTTCAGGCCAAATTTCATTTATATGAGCGTGTTCGTCTCTCTGTGCTCAAAAATTAGATCAGTGCTCTCAGCTAACATGTTAATGTCTACAAGATGAAATTTCATCTGCATGCAATTAGCCTCTGTTATCTTGTTCTGTTGCTGTAAGTTATCTTGTTTGGAAAACATGTTGAGGACTGAGAGTTGCCATTTGTTTGGCAATTTGGAACCAGTATATCAAGTCTTTTGGTTTATAGACTGTTGTGGCTCAGGAGTTTTGTGAATGAATGGACAGGTGTGGAAAAGATTGTACAATATGTACTGTAGCTCTTTAGATTCCCACAATGATAGACTGTGGTTTAGAAACTGTAAAGTATGTGTGATTACATAGTATAATACAGCAGCTTAGCCAAAGAGTGGTGAAGAGATTTAACAGAGGGAGTGCTAAGATATACATAGAAGCACTGTATAAATACAATAGTACAGTTTGTTTTACTCTCCAAGACAATGATTTCACATCCTCGAATGGCTGCCGTAGTTTGTGTAATAGAGAGTCTAACAGTTGATCTGCAAACTTAGCAATAAATGTTTTGCTTGAACCGAGTGAACCGAGGATTAAACTGTCAAACTAAGTTGTGCCGATCAGTGATTGACAGCTGCTGCAGAATATCCTCAGCTTGGATTTGTTGCTTTCTGTCCAAAGGCCATTAGGAGCACAAGGAGAAGACACAGAAGGAATACAATAGAATTAGAATAGATTTTAATTGTCATTGTCGTTTAACAATGAATCACTTTACAGAAACAAGACTTTGTTTTATTATAATATAGTGTTATAATATAGTGTCACTAATGGATGTCTTTTGACAAAACCTTTGCTGATATATCAATTAATACTTATTAATTACCTAAAGTAGAATGCATGTCATATGATGGTGTTGATCAAACATTAGGTCTCATACTTTTTTTTTTTATCTTGCTCATGTTGTTGCAGAGTTCCTGAAAGTGATGATGTCATATTGATCAGCTGACAGCTGTCCAAACGCCAGAGCATTTGGCTCAGGGAGGAGGATAATGATGCTGGGAACAGGACTTCACACGTCTAATATTGCAAAATCCTCTACACTGCAGCACATTGCAATATTAAACACCAAACAAGTTCCGTTTAGGACATAAAACTGGAGCTTGAGCTAAAGAGCTGGAACTGGAAACAAAAAGGATTCATAACCATAGCTATTGGAGTTGAGGGTGCTGTTGAGATGTCAGTAAGGCCTTTTTAATGTTTGTTCATGTGATAAGTTACCAAAGAACTGGATTCAGTGTTTCCGATTAGATTGTAGCTGCAGACACTACTTCCTTGAACATGCAGTGCTAAATGTAATTTATTTGCCAAGTATTGTAGTAAAGATTGCAGTTAAGGTAATCATTTTCACATTGTTAAAGGGCTCTGGTGAAAAAAAAATGTTCCAATGGTTTCTCTGAATTTTGTAACACAGCACCTGAGATTAAGGTGGGAATCACCAGAATTGCAGCATGAGTCAGTGTTATCATGAAATCTACAAGCAAGTGTAGATGCTAAAACAAGCTGGAACATGACTTCTGACCCACTGTGACTACTGTACTTTTAATGTGATCAAATCAAAGGTGTTTCCTTTCAACTCTTGCAACATGCTGGCTCATGTGGCAATAGCAATGTTGTATTTGATTTCAATATGAATAGTCAAAGAAAAACAGGAGAGTTACTCCAAAGATCTGTTTAGAACAATATCAATGTATGTGTACTGCCTCAAAGTAAACATGCAAATTTGTGGGAAGACAGCAATGATTGTGGATTTCCATATGAACAGATGTGCAGCTTCAAACACCTAACACTCAATTCAAATAGTGAATCTTCCCATTTTGTCACTTCACACATTTAGTATCTCAGTCAAAAAGTAATGTGCTTTGCAATTTTTTTTCTTATTTTTTTCTGCTTTTTGTAAAACAGTAAATTTAAAAAAAATATTTTGGTAATCAGCCGTTGTTGACTGCTGTTTGGGGGCAGTGGTGGCAAACACCTTGAACTGGGTGGTGGTCTAATAAATTTGTTAAGCACTGTGTGCATCAAGATAATTCAGTGTTTTTGAATTCTCTGCACATTTGAGAAATAAGTAATTTGAAAGAAAACAGAATTGGACACTGAACTGATATCATAGTGATAGTGCAAATACAATGATTAAGTATGATTTTATCGGGTGTCCTCCAAAGGGTCTCCAAAAAGCCATACATGTTATTTCTAAGGTTTAAGACAATGAACAATATTAGAAATAAGCATCTCTCTCCCAATCAGATATTTGCAAAAATGTGGATTCAGTGTCATTTTCTGTCAGGTATCCACACTATCATGACCTCCTGATAGCAAAGGCCTCTCTGGCTTTGACTGCAGTCGTATTGTTGAGCTGCATCAGCAAGGCCCCTGGCAGCGTGCCATTGCTGCTGAGGTTGGACGCAGTAAGACAGTCATTTTAAACTTCTTAAAAGATCCTGAGGGTTATGGAACAAAAAAGTCAAGACGTAGATCAAAAAAATTTCACCAGCCCTGAGCCGGAGGATCCAATTGGCTGTCCGTTAAGACACAGGACGATCCTCGGCCCAAATTAAGCTTGTCACTGGTCCCAACTGCAGCACCATAAGACGGCATCTGCGAGAGAAGGATTTTAAGAAAAAAAAAACGTCTTCAAAGACCTTGTCTCCTTCAACGGCAAAAAATTGCCCATTTGGAGTTTGCACGAGAGCACCAAACGGACATTGAATGATGGAAGAAAGTTTTATTCTCTGATGAGAAAAAAAATGTAACCTTGACTGTCCTGATGGCTTGCAACGTTACTGGCATGATAAGGAGATCCCACCTGAGATGTTTTCTACACGGCACAGTGGAGGGGGAGCCATCATGATACGGGGGCTTTTTCATTTAATGGAACAATGGAGCTTCAGGTTGTGCAGAGGCGTCAAACGGCAGCTGGCTATGTGGAGATGTTGCAGGAGGCATCCCTCATGACTGAAAGCCATCGTTTGTGTGGTAATGACTGGGTTTTATTTCAACAGGACAACGCTGCAGTTCACAGTGCCTGTTTGACAAAAGACTTCCAGAGAAATAACAACGCTCTTTTGAACCATCCTGTGTGTTCCCCTGATCTGAATCCAATTGAGAACATCTGGGGTTGCATTGCAAGGGAATCTTACAAAATGGACACCAGTTCCAGACAGTGGATGCCCTCTGTGAAGCCATCTTCACTGCTTGGAGCAACATTCCCACTAGCCTCCTGGAAACACTAGCATCAAGCATGCCGAAACAAATTTTGAGGTGATTAATTTTTTTTTTTTAATTTTTATTTCTATTTTAGAATTGTTTTTTTTTTTAGATGTGCTCTTAAACTTTTCAGCTGATGAACAGCCTATTTCAGTTTAATGGTTGTTTGCAATAAATTGCTTACTCAAATTCTTTTTTGTCTCACTCCCATTTCTTCTTTTTGCATTTTGAAGCACTACTTAGAACCATCTTAAGATCGAACAGTGCAAACTGTAAATTCTTGCAATTTTTCAACTGGTCTTAAAATTTGATCAGGAGTGTATGTCTGTTCATTATCTACGGAGCACCTTCACACTTAATGCCTGAACACATCACAAGTGCAGGGAGTTGCTTAGTTGGTAACGAAAAGTTTTAAGAGAATAAAATTGTCTTTCCTACACAAATTATTTTAAATATTTCTCTCTAATCATTTTTATTATTAAATAATGGAAACTGTGCCTTGAGCAGCTATTAAAGTATCTGTCTATTGAATTACCACTCAATAACATCTGAAACAACTTTAATGCAAGGGGTCATAAGTCCTTTACCAATGTGTTATATTTTATGACAAGCATCATATGTCTCTTATATAGATAATTCTTTTAAATGGCCTACATGGTGAAGTTAATGGAAATATCCAAAGGATAATTAAGGATATGAGCACGTGCTTCTCCATGTGAACTACTTAACAGTAAACAGTGGACCAGATGGCATTAGTGGGCGTGTCCTCAAAGCCTGCGCTGATCAGCTGGTGCCTGTGTTTACATTGATATTCAACCTCTCACTCAGACAGTGTGTGATCTCAACCTGCTTTAAGAAGTCCATAATAGTCCCTGTCCCAAAGAAACCCCATCCCAGTAGTCCAAATGACTTCAGGCCCATAGCCCTCACATCTGTGGTAATGAAATGTTTTGAGAGACTGATCAAGACATTTATCACCTCCACACTGCCCTCCACCCTGGATCCGTTACAGTTTGCATACCGGCCAGACAGATCCACAGATGACGCCATAACCTTCCTCCTCCACAAGACCCTCTCCCATGTAGACACTGGTAAGGGAAACTATGTGAGAGTGCTGTTTGTTGATGACTACAGCTCAGCATTTAATACCATAGTCCCTTCCAGACTGGTCTGCAAACTGTATGACCTGGGCCTGGACTCCTCCCTGTGCAGGTGGGTCTACAGCTTCCTGACCGGCAGACCACAGGTGGTTCGAGTGGGTCACCACACTTCAGCCCCACTCACTCTCAACACTGGATCCCCCCAGGGCTGTGTGCTCAGCCCTCTGCTGTACTCGCTGTACACACACGACTGCGAGGCCACGTCAGACTCCAACATCATCATAAAGTTTGCTGACGACACCGCTGTTGTGGGACTAATCTCCCACAATGACGAGACAGCCTACAGGAAGGAGGTGTCCCACTTGGAGGACTGGTGCCGGGAGAACCACCTCCTGCTGAACGTCAGCAAAACAAAGGAACTGATTGTGGATTTTAGCAGGAAACAGCGGAGGGACTTGCATCCACTCACCATCAGTGGCTCAGAGGTGGAAAGGGTGGACACTTTTAGATACCTGGGAGTGACCATCTCACAGGACCTGTCGTGGACTCATCACTTAAACACCATTGTGAAGAAGGCCAGACAGCGTCTCTACCTCCTCAGACGCCTCAGGGACTTTAAGCTCCCCCTCAAGGTGCTCAGGAACTTTTACACCTGCACCATCGAGAGCATCTTGTGTGGGAGCATTACCACCTGGATGGGTAACTGCACCAAGCAGGACTTCCTGACCCTCAGAGGGGTGGTTTGTTCAGCGGAGCAGACCATCAGAGCCCCCCTCCCTAACCTGCAGGACATCTACACAAAACGTTGCAGGTCACAGGCCAGGAAGATCCTGAAACAGCCCAGCCACCCCGGACACTCTCTCTTCTCCCTCCTGCCATCAGGCCGCCGTTACCGTTGTCTGAAGACTAAGACTGAGAGGCTGAAGAACAGTTTCTACCCCCATGCCATCCGTCTGCTCAACTCTGAGCCTTAACCAGGTTTTGAAATCACTGCATTACTGCACTTTAGTGACACTGTTGCAATATTGTAATTACATGTCCATATACAGTTACCCCTCCTTTAAGATTACACCTTAAGTTTACAGTTAATACCATATTTATTTTCTTCTATTTTATCTTAGTTTAACTTCTCAGGTATACACGTCTACATACATTTATATATATATATATATATATATATATATATATATATATATATATATATATATATATTTATCTTGTGTGCTATGTGTAATTTCTGTTTTTCCACTACTGGCTGCAGGTACAAAAAATACATTTCAATAACTGTGTATGTGACAAATAAAACCTTATCTATCTTATCTCTTATCTTATAAACTACGGGGTCTGATAAATAGAAAGTAAATCAAATGCTCGTAAAATTGTCGATTTATTCTGAGAATAAAACGGATGTACCACAAGAAAAACAGATGAAACGGGTCCCACTTCACCGCAGTGACTTGTGTTTAGATCTGATCGTGAGCGCGCAGGGCCTCGTGCGGCCAACCGGAGGAATTCACATGAGAGACTGGGTGGTGCACGTCCTTTACGTCACCGAGCTGGAACCTCAAAGTGAAGACGCTCAACTTGTCTGACTCCACTTCGCCCTGTAACTTCCAGTCGACACGTTCTCCATCCACCGCTGCGGCGGCGGCTCTCTTCTGCAGGGAAACATGTTTGTTAACTCGGCACGGAATATTTCGCAACTTGTAACCTGCTGACTCACTACTTCACCATAGGTAAACTCACCTGGCTCATCATTGTTTTATAGCTTACTCTTTGTTCTTCTTTTGGAATTTAAATCTGTTTTCTGACGTCTAAAATGATTTGTATAGTCTGCTTTAGCCGACATATTTTGTTTCCTGTTACAAAAGCTTGTTTTCTTGTCAGTTCCTCTTGTGTAATTTTCTCACCCGTCTATTCTTTGTTATTCGTTGATGGGCCCAGCCAGAGTTCTCATTCTCAAGTAGTGGAGAAAACGACTCAGTCTGGTTTTGCTGCATGTCTGTAGTGTTTACCTAATGAAACCTTTGTACAGGTAGAAAATTCGGACCTTACTCGTGTCACTTGAATGGGCGTTATGGATCTCTTTTTACTATGGCATTTTATCGCGTTCCAACTTCAGTAATGGAAGTTATCGTGTTGTGTTTTTTTAGTTCTCACGGTAAAAGGGGTTTGGCATGTGCACTTGCCTTTGGAGTGGAGTCATTACATCTATTCTTGGCCTTGGGAAAGTTGGCACTCTGCACGGATCTGGCACATAAAGCATTTCAATTTTGACTTTTCATCCCTCTCATCATTCCATTCTGCTTTTGCTTTAATTAAATACATTTAACACAAATGTGTTTGAAATACCCACAGTCTTAAATTTAGGGCAACAACTAATTCTTATTTTCATCAACAATTAATCTACTTATAATTTTGATGCTAATTAAATTGGTTGACTTGCGAAATGTCAGAAAATTGAGGAAAATGTAATTTTACTCCATCTTAATTTTCCAGTAACCAATGTGATGTTAGCTGTCTTATTTATAGGCCTATAGCAGACATCCAAAAACCGAAGATATTATGTTTACTAGCACACAAGACTAAGAGGCTCAGCGTAGCCTTATCTCACACATGGGAAGCAGGAAATGGGAACATTTGTCCATTAATCGATTAGTTCAGTGATAAATGGTTCCTGTGTTTTCTGATCTCTTCCCACAGGCTCACGACCAGAATGGCCCAACACAACCAAAGTTGCCATTATGATGAGTCCATGGGCTTCTTCTACAACAACAGCGGTGCTGATGACAAATGGGACAATGCCCAGCTCATCCTGGTGCAGGTGGTGGGCTCCCTCTTCTGCTGTTTCATCCTGGTCTCTAATGCTATGGTCATAGCCGCGGTCATCACCAACAAGAGATTTCACTACCCTTTCTACTATCTTCTAGCCAACCTTGCCGCCTCGGACTTCTTGGCAGGCATAGCGTACATTTACCTGATGTTTAACACCGGAGAGGTGTCACGGAAACTTACAGTTAAGGGATACTTCATCCGTCAAGGTCTTCTGGACATCAGTCTCTCAGCCTCACTGGCTAACCTGCTGGTGATAGCTCTGGAGCGCTACATCTCCGTCATGAACTGGAAAGTCCACAGCAACCTGACGAAGAGGAGGGTGACCCTGCTGATTGTGCTAGTGTGGGCTATCTCCATCTTCATGGGTGCTGTGCCGAGTCTCGGCTGGAACTGCATCTGCAACCTGAACGACTGCTCCCGGCTGGCTCCAATCTTCAGCAAGAGCTACCTGATCTTCTGGTCTGCTTCTAACTTGGTGGTGTTCTTGGTGATGGTTGCTATCTACATGAGGATCTACACATACGTCAAGAGGAAGACAGCGGTCCTCACACCACACACCAGTGGCTCCATCCACCGCAAGAGGGCACCTATCAAGCTCATCAAGACCGTCATGGTTGTGCTCGGTAGGTGCTAATCACAAAAGTCTTTCGTACTGTAATGTTGCAATGTTTGGAGCATCATTGATACAGTGAATCAGAAAGTTTCCCATGTTAATGAGGGGTAAGTAGTCATGGTGTTGTGCTGTCTTTTGTCAGGGTCACAAAGTCCAGGCAATTCACTGAGTCACAGCTCAACATGCCGGGCTGTAATCTGTTTTACTGATATGAAGGAAAACCTTGACCATAATAACACCAACACTTAAGCGTTCAGAGAACATGTTGAGTACTTTTTAGTGATATGGTAGAGCATTTAAAGCAAAAGAGGAGTCAGCCAAAATGTGTCTTTATTTCTCTATATCTTGTGGTGTTTGCCTGGGAGTTAAACCTGTGACCCATTATTCTGTTGTTTTAATTCTTTAAGTGCCATTGACGGCTTTCGCCATCATTCAGAATCCAACGCTTGAGTGCAATTGATGGCTTTTCACCATCAAAGTTTTTTTTCTGCAGCGGGTCGCTGATTTCAGAGACATGGTACAATATTTCTAGACTAGAAATGACTCAAAATGGGGGAGAAAAAAGCTGGCACAAGGCACTTTCGGTTTTAAAAGATGACAGGTACTCAAAGAGTTAATTATTTGTGTAATAGACCAATCTATTAGTGTATAAATATGAAAATAAATTATGAGATGTCCCTCACATAAAGGACATATTTAAATTGCTTGTTCTGTCCAACAAAAGGTCTAAAACCCTGTTATATCCAGTTTACATGGTGTAAAAATGAAAATCAAATACTCACTCTAAAGAAGCTGAAATCAAAGAATGTGTTTGTGCTATAGATTCCACTATTTATAGTGGACTATGAAGTTGGAGGGAAATTATTTTTTGTTCACCGCCTAATCGATTAATCAACTTAACGTTGCAGCACTGCTCCGTACTTTTTCAAGAGTAATAAAACAAAAATGTAATTTTCTTCATATTTATTTTATCCTGTATGATGCAGTCAGATGTCCTGATCTGGTTTGGTCTCTTTGTTTAGGTGTTGCAACAGGATACTTTGCAATAGTGTACTCAAATTGTTCTCCTTAAGCGTTCCTCTGTAAGAATGGAAAAATATACTGCACCATCACGTATTCCACTTCAGCACGAAAATGTGTTTCATAAACGTTCTCGGGCAGCACAGTGGTGTAGTGGTTAGCACTGTCGCCTCACAGCAAGAAGGTACTGGGTTCGAATCCCGGGCCCGGGGCCTTTCTGTGTGGAGTTTGCATGTTCTCCCCGTGTCTGCGTGGGTTCTCTGCGGGTACTCCGGCTTCCTCCCACCATCCAAAAACATGCATGGGGTTAATTGGCTAATTTAAAATTTCCATATGTGTGAGTGTGAATGGTTGTCTGTCTCTATGTGCCCTGCGATGAGGTGGCGACTTGTCCAGGGTGTACCCTGCCTTCCGCCCTAAGACTGCTGGGATAGGCTCCAGTGACCCTATGAGGAGAAGCGATAGATAATGGATGGATGGATAAATATTCTCATGCTAGAATAAGACATAACATACACAGAAGTCACAATCATCAAACTCTGAAATAGATGGACTTCAGAAAGCACCGCATGAGCTCAGTTTTTGTTTTCATATATACTCTTTAAACAGTTGTTCAGAAGGAAAAGTGCATGACATGGTTGCAGTTATTTGCATGGGCTCCCTGTACAATAATAGTATACCATTGTTCTTTGCCTGTTTTGGCACACGGCTTGTTGCCTGGCCAGATGGCTGGGTACGGTTTGTAGCTTAAGGTCTGTGTGCCGTTCTACACGCTTTATCCCAGACTGCTGTGTAATTATCTCTCCCTACAAGGGCACTGCTCCTGAGCCTGTGTGGCGTACCATCCACACCGCACCACACTGGCCTTCCATGAATGTCCCCTCCTCCCCACCCATCCAGAAAAAAACAGAGCAAAGCTATACTTGAGGACTTTGTCAATTGCTTTCAGATGCTTTGCAGCGTTCCCTTGAGCTTGCTTATTGAAGTGTTAGTAGAATTAGTTGAGGGAGATTGCCATGCCTTTGGGGTGAAAATGTGAAACAAAAGATCCTGAGTAGCTGCAAATTATACGGTACTGATGTCTGAGAGAGAAAGGAAGGACCTTTTCAGACATCTGACACAGTCAAATCCAGGTCCATGTGAAGTATTATTCAGGAAAAACCCTTGTTCCAGATAAGCAGTATGCTCCAGTGGAACTGCTAACTGGACAAACCAGTTTAACCCACACATGCTTTGTTATAACAAAAGTAAAATGAATGAGTGTTGAATGTGGATACAGTCACATAGGTTCTTCATAGGTTTCTGTGAACATAGCAAATGAATTTGTGTTAATTTACACCTCTTATTTATTAGAGCATCAGAATATAATGATAGTAGTTTAAGGTGGTCTAAAACCACCTGTTTTTAAGTGCATGCATGCTTGCAAAATGAACACCAATAGAAAAAAAAACAGCACACGCTTGAATTTTTTTTTTCTCTGTTGTAAATTAAAGGGAAATAAAGTCCACCTATAAACTTCAATACATGAAGAGCTGCCAGTGGAAGACCATTAAATTGTGTCTCACACATTTGATGTAGTTCACTTCATTTTGAACATATGACCATCACAGACAAAGAGAAAGAAAAATGGACATAAAAATGGAAATTAATTGTAAAATATCGCAAAATTTTGAGTTTTAAACAATGGGAAATGGGAAAAACACACTTCCACTACATCCCTTCTGTCTGTCTGCACGTATCCATACTTGTTTATGTGAGAAGCTGTGTAGAACAACACTTGTTTTTGTTCTGCAGATGTATTGAGGCCAGAGAGGCTGCAGGTTGCGCAGACAAGTTGCTGCTTGTGGCTTCCTCTCAGTTCGAGGAATCTCTTGGCAGCTCTGGTTTTGTGCCCAAACATGTTTGAATGCTAATTGGCTACCTCAGTATCCCTATGGCACACCATATTATTTACCAAACACTCAGCATGAATTATTTAACACAATAATGGCACTGAATTTCCAACCTGTCTGGTTTTGCAATGCCATTAGGATGGTATAACGCAGATAACATGAAGTGAATTTAAATGCAGATTTTTAGACTTGATTATTGGATTGATTGGAAGTACATGAAACCATCAAATTCTATACAATAGATATTTATATAGACTTGACCTGCTGTTAGCTCAGACATTAGTTACTGTATTAAAACTACGAAAAGAACAAGAAAACATATATATATATATATATATATATATATATATATATATATCCATCCATCATCTACCGCTTATCCTCATAGGGTCGCGGGGGGGCTGGAGCGTATCCCAGCAGTCTTAGGGCGGAAGGCAGGGTACACCCTGGACAAGTCGCCACCTCATCGCAGGGCACATAGAGACAGACAACCACTCACACTCACATTCACACCTACGGTCAATTTAAATTAGCCAATTAACCTAATCCCCATGCATGTTTTTGGATGGTGGGAGGAAGCCGGAGTACCCGGAGAGAACCCACGCAGACACGGGGAGAACATGCAAAAGAAAGGCCCCAGGCCTCGAACCCGGTACCTTCTTGCTGTGGGGAGACAGTGCTAACCACTACACCACCGTGCCGCCCTGTAGATATATATATATATATATATATATATATATATATATATATAGATATATAATGAATTAAGTAATTACGACTGAGGATTAGGGCCACAATTTTTTTACAGACTTAAGAATAAAGTCATTATCTGCTAGATTAAGGTAATTATTTATAGAACAAAGTCATAAATTTACAAGAATTAAGTCGTAAATTTAGGAGATTAAAGTTGTTATTTTATGAGAATAAAGTCATAATATTCTATTATTCTATTATTCTTCTATTCTCTAAGAGGAGTTGTTAAAAAAAATCTTTGGTAAAGTTAGAAAGATATTGGCAGATTCCATCTTCCTGTTCAAATACAGTATGATCTAAAGATGCAAATGGTGTATTTCTGAAAAGTTGATGAGGCACATGATGAGCTATGACCATATTTATACCAGAACGATGCATCCCTGGTGCTCCACGGAAAACACTGCCCCAGAGTAGACTGTACGGGGACCAGAACAACACCAGAACAAAAAATATTCAGTACTTATCCATAATAAACTATAGCATCACCACATTCAGCTCAGACACAGGAATCATGTGTTTACTGAAAATAATAATAAAATCAAACAATAATCAATTAAAAAAAACATAAAATTGCTTTTTGTCAAAATCAGTGTAATGTAATAGCAGCATGAGTTCTGTCTGAGCTGAATGTGGTGATGTGAATGCTGGAAGCATTCACAGCATATGTTCTATGCGTTTTTTTGTTTTTTTTTGGGGGGGGGCATGCTAGTCTTTCCACATACTTCATCGGACAAACACTAAAAACTTCAGCTCAATTAGGACATTGGAGCTTGTATTTTTTCTAATCCATAACCTTCATATTGAGTTATGAGCCATAATTCACGCAATTGAAAATGAATGGGACATTCCGCTTTTCGTTGCCTTGCACTGTGACATGTGCAATGACAATAAAGTTGAATCTAATCTAGATCTAAAACAAGATTCAAATTTCAAACATTTTCACACCTTGAACATTCATTCATAAATCCTTCATACTTTGACATAGAAAATTTTCACTGCTGGGACCCTCACAAGCCACCTGCCACCTCTCATCCAAAAATCAAAGCCGTGCTCATTACGGTTTTTGATTTACAAGGAGGAGTTCAACTCAGCTGAAATGAATGGGAATGGATGAGAGAACTCTGCTTAGAGGAGCTGCTTCCATGGAAACGGCCCAGCTGGGTGCGTGTAGCAGCTGAACCTGCCTGTGATTGGATGTTGCTGCATGTCTTTAAGTGTCACTCAAAGTCAGATGAGGCTATCCACATGGACACATTTAGAGTTTAGTTGATGATATGATACAGGCATCATATTGGCCAATGCCAATGATACAGAGAGTGGGTGCCATCGTTGATCATACACACAAAGAGGAGTAATTGTTTCCTAACAGGAAGCTGTGACTTAGACTCGGTTTTCAAAAATAAAAGCTCCAAACTATGATTTAATCTTCACAGGAAACAAGGTCAAGCATGGTTGAAGTGCGTACCTCTGTTTTTTTTTTTTGTAACATGAATCCGGGACAGGCACGCAAGTAGTGTGCGCTTCGGTGTGTCATTCAGTTTATACACTCAACTATTCACCTTTTAAATTAAATTCATAAAATTATACATTCATATCTTTACAACATTCAGCATTTAAATTAAATTAATAATTTTTCAACATTTTGAACATGCCTTTTAAATTGAATTTAACAAATTATACATTTATAATTTTTCAACATTCATTCTACTTATCCTTTTTCAGATTGCAGATTGGCTTAGGCTTCAGAATTTCAATTCATGAGCTTCATTCTCCTTCATACTTTTATGACATTCATTCTTCTTCGCCTTCTTCCTGCAACATTCAACCCAGCATTAGCAGATTAGCTTAAGATAAGCAGAATTAGCAGCATAGCTTCAGCTGACAGCATTCACATCGCAATTTCTTTAGAAATTGCATTTCTAGTTATGGATATGTTGTTGAATATTTTTCCGTTCTGGTGTTGCAGTTTGTAGACGGTCCCTGCGCTGTCTGCTCAGGAGCAATGTTTTCTGTGGAGGACTGGAGACGCATTGTTCCGATAGAAATACGTTTGTAGCTCATAATGTGCCTCACCAACATTTCAGAGATACATTGTTTGCATCTTTAGATCATACTGTATTTGACATATTGATCCAGAAAGTTGGAATCAGCCAGTATCTTTCTGACTTTACCAAAGTTTTTAACAACTCCTCATCTACAATAGCACATTAGATTATTCTGACTTTATTCTCATAAAATTACAACTTTAATTTCGTAAATTTACAACTTAATTCTAATAAATTTACGGCATACTTAATAGCTTTATTCTTGTAAATAATGACTTTTATCTCCTGAATTTATGAATTTATTCTCATATATGATGACTTTATTCTCGTAAATAATGTCTTTCGAAATCTGTGAATTTTTTTTTGTCAATGTGGCCCTAAAACTCTGTCATAAGTAATAGATAATGATAGTGATAAGAATTTATCAAGTTATTATTGATCATGTTCCAGGTTTTCAAGTGATAATTTGCTACATTGTTGATTGATTTTGGGCTGTTGCTCAGACCAACAAATCATTTGAATACTGATGAATCAATTATGACAGTTATCATCAGTTACAACTGCCCTCATTGAAACTTGCTCTTAAAGGGCCAGTGTGTAACATTTAGGTCTATAGGCAGAAATGGAATCATAACAAAATCTGCCTGAACTGCACACGTTTTTTGTTTTTTTTTTTCTTATAAAGTGCAAAGTGAGTATCATGTCCTGTACAATTTGTGATTGTGCTATATAAATAAAATTAACTTAATTAACATGTTATATGAGTTACTTAGCAGTGACACGTTGTTTTTGTTTCATTTTTTTTTACAGCAAAACCTGCACAAGAACACGTGAGAAATAAGTGTCATAAAACTTGAACTGTGTGATTTGCTGTATTTTTTTTCCTGAAGGGGCCTTTGTGATCTGCTGGACTCCTGGGTTGGTGGTGTTGCTGCTGGATGGCCTCAACTGTATGAGTTGTCACGTCACAAAATTGAAACGCTGGCTGCTGCTCCTGGCTGTACTCAACTCTGTTATGAACCCCTGTATCTACTCCTACAAGGATGAGGAAATGTGGACAACCTTCAAGAACCTCATGCGCTGCATTGGCAATGGCACAAGGCGGCAACGATCAACGAGGGCCAATGCCAGGCCGCTCAGCTCTGCTCATGATACTGGTACTAGTCAGCCTCCCTCAGAGGAGACAAAAAATGACGATCAGGACATACTCAAGACCTGAATGTATAATTAACCAGAACTTCTGTCCAACTCTGGCTGGACATTCCTCATGAAGATACAGATTGGAGTAGACTTGAGAGAGAAGCTACACCAGTTGGTGTAACGGTCGTCGCTGTCTTCAAATTAAAAGTACTTTCTTGCAGAGACACTGCAGGCCAGCTGCTCCAATGTAGAGCTGGTGAGATGGATTTTCCAGTTTTTGAACACAGTACTCAGATTCATTGGAAGATTTCTTTTGCATTTTCATCCTGCTCTTTTTGTCTTCCTCATCAGACCTTTGCGGGTTATTTAAATTCTGCTCCGCAGAGGCTGAAGAAAGAAGTCAGTATGAAGTACACAGTGGTGCATTTCTACTTTTCATTCAAAAAGGATAAGTCATGCAACAGTTGACTTAACTTTCTCCCCAATATCTGTGTACATCTGATGACTTTATGTCAGGTTTATGTAGCCTCTGAGGAAGTAATGCTGTATTTAATGTGGACATGTAACTTGTTTGTAATAAGGTACTACAAAATTCCACATATATTTGGGTAGGGTACAGATTTTAGTTGATGTCCTGTTTTTAAACACAGCCAGGGAAAATACTGTAAACTACTCTACTATTTGTATATACTTGTACATCCTGTTAAACGTTAGAGGAGGTGAGATAATTGTAACAGTATGACAGCAAACATGCTCAGCATGACCTGTTTTGGCCATCACTTAAATTTTTTAAGTCTTGACAATCACACCCTGCTTTGTAAACCAGATTGGCCTTTGGGAATAGATAACAGTGACTCCTTTCTTGTTCCATTTGTCGTCTTTTATTAGTTCACTTAAACAAACAACTCCAGATCCTTTTGGAGGCAAACTCCCTGTAGCATTTTTCCATATCCGCTTCAAGTCACTGAATGGCTGGTGTTACTCTAATGAAACAGCTGCTCACCTGACAGGGGAGGGGTTGTAAAATGATGTTGCAACACACTGGAATCCTGCTGGAGTTTCAGCAATACCCTGTGTACCTGCAGGAACTGAGTACAATATGACTGAATAGACTGTAACTACCCACACCCCAGACTGCTGAATCATTGATTGGGTCCAAATGACTCTTCTTCAACCTTCTGTACAGTATTTATGCAGCTCCTACTGTAACAGACATGACATCATTAAAGGTATCTTGTTTTTATCTTGACTATAGCAATGACACATGTGAGTGTCGATTAGAAGATTGGGTTTACCGCTCCAATGGAGGCGTTTTATTCTTGAACCAAAATTTTTTTTATTGTCTTTACTCTCTAGAGTGACTTTCTAACAGTGGAACATAATGTTTAAAATCAAAAATACGTCAGTTTGGTGCTCTATATGATAATTAGAAGACCAATATAATGGTAAACAACTACACTACTCATAATAAGTTAGGGATATTGTTATTTACTTTTTGGTCTGAATTTTAATGAAATAAGTAATAGTTGTTATTACTATTAATGAATGAGAAGAAACACCATTGTATTAGTTCAATAGTTATTACCCCAACAAAGACAATAACAAAGACCAAATAACCAAAATTAACAAAGTCAGTAGCAGGTTTTTCCACTATTTGCTGCAATGACATCTTGACAGCAACATTTCATGCTTCTCAATAGCCTCATGATGTTGTTCTGGGGCAGTGTGGCCCACTTCTCCACAAGTGCTACACACAGTCCTGCCAAGTCACGTGGGGGAGGGGTATAAGCATCCAGTCGCTTCTCTTTGGGGTTCAGGTCAGGGGACATTGCTTGCCGTACCATATATTCGACTTCCTGAAGTAAAGCTGTGAAAATTTTGATACGATGTGGTGGAGCGTTATAGTTCTTAGTCTTGCTGCAAGTCTGCTGATGACACTTTGAGACACACCCAGTCAAGTCAATTTTATTTGTATAGCCCAGTATCACAAATTATGAATTTGGCTCAGGGGGCTTTACCATGTGTACAGGATATGACAACCTCTTTCCTTTACAAAAGAACCTCACATTGACTAAGGAAACACCCTCCAAAAAACTCTTTTAACAGGGAAAAGAAATAGAAGAAACCTCAGGAAGAGCAACAGAGGAGGGATCCCTCTTCCAGGATGGACAGACTTCAGAGGAGGATGATTTTAAATTCTATTCTAGAGTTTACAGGGAGCCAATGCAGAGAGGCTAACACAGGAGAAACATGGTCTCTTTTCCTGGTTCTGGTCAGAACACATGCTGCAGCTTTCTGGACCAGTTGGAGTGTCTTGATAGACTTATTGGGGCAGCCTGATAATAATGAATTGCAGTAGTCCAGCCAAGAAGTAACAAATATATGGAATTTTTCTGCATCGTTTTGACAGAGAATATGCCTAATTTTTGCAATGTTACGCAAGTGGAAAAAAGCAGTTCCAGCAATTTGTTTCATGTGGGAGTTGAAGGACATATCCCGGTCAAAAATTACCCCTAGATTCCGTATTACTGGTGCTAGAGGCCGGGGCAATGCCATCACGAGTAAATAAGTAATTTGACAATCTATTTCTGAGATTTCCGGGGCCAATAAGAATAACCTCAGTTTTGTCTGAATTTAACAACAGGAAATTGTACGTCATCCAAGCTTTTATGTCTTTATGGCATGCTTGTAGTTTAGCTAACTGGCTGGTTTCTTCTGGCTTGCACAACAAATATAGCTGAGTATCATCTACATAACAGTGAAAGTTTATAGAGTGTTTTCGAATAATAATGCCTAAAGTAAGCATATATGAAGTGAATAGAATTGGTCCAAGGACAGAACCTTGAGGAACTCTATAACTGATCATTAACATGTACAAACTGGGATCGAGCTGATAAATGAGACTTAAACCAGTTTAATGCAGTACCCCTGATGCCAATTAAATGTTCTAATCTCTGTAATAGGATATGGTGGTCAATAGTGTCGAGGGCCACACTAAGATCTAACGAGACAAGTACAGAGACAAGTCTGTTGTCTGATGCAATTGGCAGGTCTTTTTTTTCACTAGAGCTGTTGTTTTTATTTTCCTCTATTAATGATGAATAATAGACTGCTCTAGCCTTACAGGGAGCCTACCTATGTGCTTTAAAACTATCATGCCAGTCCAGACTGGTTAAATGGCACTTCCTTTCAAAATCTTAACAAATTCACAAGAAACAGCTGACTGCCCTCTACTGACCTGCTGAAGGCGTGCTATGGCCAGGTGGTGCTGCTCATCTGTTAAGTGACATCATGTAGTCATGGCTGCTTGAATGATAAACTGGGAATGAATTACTGACAATACCAGCTTTTACCCCCAGTATGTTGAAATTGATGCCACATTGAAAAGGGGTGTCTTTTTGTATTTTTTGGTATTGGCCCCAATGTGTAAGGTACACTGTACATAGTGAGACCATTACGTGGAAATTCACATAATGAGGTGTATCTGTCACCCTAATACAATTGCTTCCCTATCTCAAAAATCACACAAGTAAAACAAACACCTTATGTATGAAATTCACTGAGGACCTCACAATATCCCTAACTTGTGAGTAGTATATTTGCTATGTAATGATATTGTGGATTCATGTCTGTCTGAAGCTGCTCACCCTCTGTGTGTGCTGCATGTGCGTTTTAGTGCAATGCATCCAACTGGCTCACTCATAGTCCCAACGGACATCAGCATAGCAGAAGCATAGCACCCATTCTCCAGTAACACTGCTAGCACTGTCAGCACTGTTTCCATTTTTTTCAGTGTTAGCACTGCACGCCTCCAGCTCACCTGTCTCCATGCTGAGAAACGTGCAGAGGCATGCATTTTACACCTTAAAGGTGTAGTTGGTAATTTTGGAGAGCCTCCTCTAAGCTCCACCCTCGCCTCCCCAGTTGTCCCCACTGCTTAAAGGATGCACTGGTGTCTGTGGTTTGTCCTCTAGATTTATCCAGAGCCTGTTTCGTTATTGCCTTTTCTGGCTCAGACCATCTTTGCCTGTTTAGCGGGGTGAGCTCTCACCTAATGCTGGAAGTGATATTCATGGCTGCATTTTCTCTGCCATTGTAGTCTGCACTATAGAAAGTATTCTCCTGCTCCTGTATTTCTGCAGAGGTGTGTGCTGAATATTTGCAGCAACAGTGAAAAGCTATGTTTTTTTCTGATGAAATTATATGATATGTTACAAAGTGAACAAGTAGCACAGTGATCTCACTAAAGGGGTTTCAACTACATAACAGTAAAGCAGACTTTCACCACATATACATAAATAGGAGCCTCTAACATGATCATGATATGATATTTTTCTTCAATGAATTTCATGACATTCACTACATTTGTAGCCATGTAGTTCGGCTGAGAGCATTTTTTGTTGGTCCAGAAATATCTGAACAATAATAGATTGCCATTGCCATCTAGTGCCACCGGTAGGTCAAAGATTTCACTGAGCTGGTGAAATATCTCATCATGTTCCTCATGGATTAACAAAGTATTTTTTAAATGTTCTTGTTTTCCGGACAATGACCCTTTAATACTTCAATGTTACCGAGTGACATTTCCTCCTGCGCCACCGTGAATTTGACATTTGTCGCAAATGTCTCAGTGACATGTTCCCCTCAGTAATTTTAGAGATTCTCTCACTTTTCCTTCAACACCATCATCTGCTTAACACTAGTCCAAAACATTGGTTTATGACTAAATACCTGTAAACCTAATGACATTTGCATCAACCGCAGCTCTGTTTGATATTAATTTGCAAATGTTTTACCATCTTAAAATCAACATGATAAGAATATTAGTGTGAGTGTTAGCCAAACCAAATCATAGATTGCTTGTAAATCCTGTGTGACTGGGCCAGACTCTCTCCTGATTTTGAAAAAATAGATAGAACCTGTAAGTCTAAAAGCATTTGATATCACTGATGCAGATGTGAGCGTACCTATAAACAAAAAATAATGAAAGAATTATCTGGCCCTATTACATGCTTGCTCATCAATAATTTATGCAGTACTGTTGCTCGAGATTGGTGCTCAAAAGCTTCCACTTAGGAATGATTTACTCTGGTCAGGCCAATTAGTCAATGACACTTAGTTTCCATCCAGAATTGAAAAAATAACTCTTAAGTCTTAAGATTTCTCTCGAATCAGACTGCAAAACACTTGCATCTGCAAAGAATAAAAGTATTTACGTTCAAATAAAGTACAGCTTTCTGTGCTAAACAGTAACCTGATACCGTTTTTGTTCTTTAAATGTGACCATCATCAACATTTGGAAAATGCTGTTGTGTTGTAGGCTAACTGCAAGTGAGATATTATAACCTTATTGTAGATTATGAACTGCGTACTACAAAAGAGTGCTGTCAAATACATACATGTTTTACCTGTAAGTCACTCAAGTCAACATGCAAGTCTACCACAAATTGACAGTGTTTTTTTATTTCCACCTCATACTCCATGGACAGGTAACCTGCTTTTACAACATTTTAATTACATGTCAAACTCCTTTCGTGATGTAAAATGCAACTCAGGATTTAATCTACTCTACACAACCTATGTCCTTTGATAGTAGAAGAAAGGTTCAACTCTGTACATTTCTCTCATAGAAAACCACTCTGGACATAAATGACATTCAGTAAGTGTTGGGGTTTGACTTTTAAATTAAATTAATTCATCCATTTTCTACCGCTTAATCTCACATAGGGTCGCAGGGGGGCTCGAATCTATCCCAGCTGTCTTAGGGTGGGAGGCAGGGTACACCCTGGACAAGTTGCCACCTCATCGCAGAACACATAGAGACAGACAACCACTCTCACTCACATTCACACCTATGGTCAATTTAAATTAGCCAACCAACCTAATCCCCATGTTTGGATGGTGGGAGGAAGACGGAGTACCCGGAGAGAACCCACGTAGACACGGAGAACATGCAAACTCCACACAGAAAGGCCCTGGGCTGGGAATCGAACCCGGTACCTTCTTCCTGTGAGGCGACAGTGCTTACCACTACATTAAATTAATTAAAATTGTAATTTCTACTAAGAAATAGTAATTTATACTATACTGCTGTATTGTAGCGACTGTATGTCCTCAGTAAAATTGCAGACCTATTGTGACTGCTGCTTGCAACTGTGGTTTAACATTACAAAAAACATGAACTGCAAACTTGTGTGGTGTGGCATGCCTTTTCTACAGCTGTGGTGTAATTATGCATTCTTGAAAAGCCAATTAAATTTCACAGATGTTCAATGCTGCCTTTTGGTTTTGTCTGAGTTTTCAGTGCAAACAGATGTAGGCAAAGAAGGAAAATGTTCATACACAGGGTATGGTGTTATATAAAAAGCTCTTGTGATGTAAAGGCCAGGCCAAGTTCAAAGTAAAATAATGAATAACTCACAGAATTGACTGTTTTAACAAAGCCCATAAATGGCCTTCCGCTATCATGTGACTAAAATGTCATACTTAGATCATGGGATGACAGCTGTGAAAAGTCCAAAGGAAGACTGAAATGTGGTTGAAAAATGATCTTACATTGTAAGCTTAATGCTTAAAATGTATCTGTGAGTGTGTTAAAGGTGCTCTGTTTGATATCTGGAGTAGTAAACTACATTTCAACGTAATTCTGTTTATCTACATGAAAGGGCTGGCAATCATGTTCACCAGGTTGTTTTTAATTAAATGTTATGTTCATAGAAAAGCCCTTTATTGAGGTAAATATCACTAATTTAAGACAGTGTACTTGTCAAATCAAATCAATCAGAAGCCAGGCATTGCACAGAAAAAAAAACATTAAATTTGAGTTAAAGATATGTATTGCATGTATGCAGTTATTACATGGGCATTGATTTACAGTTGACCCTCTATTGTACAGTATTGTACAGTAGTTTTTCAACATGGTGTTGCTTATATTTTTCCTCAGCATCCCTGAGTGATGTGATGAGGTGATATTGTGTCAAATCATTCAAAAGACTTAAACAATAGAAACAGTAATGTCCTGGTGGTGAGTTTGGTTGCAGTAGAGACCTTTGGGAGATTCTGACCTGTAGGACAGTGAAGGTGAGCTGAAGTACCCTGTGAACAAGTACATGATCAGTCTGTGATTGAAGAGCATCTTCTGCTGATTGGATAATTAGGGACATGAGAGAGGGTGGGCCTCAGGAAGAGGGAAAAAAACATTTGGGCATGGGTTCTTTCACTGTGTTGAGGGTACACACACGCATATACATTTGGTCATTCACTCAGTCAGTTCAGAGCGGGTTCAGCCACAACAGCAAAACTCCTCATGGCTCTATGGACAACAGCATCTTTTTACCTGTGTTTCCTGCTGGTAAGTTATCACATAACAGATGATTATTTGATAAAACACAACATATCTAATTACACAATGGAAATGAGGACAAACCCCACAGATGTTTAATATTGACTTGTTAATGGACTGCAATGTTGTGAAATAATGGCAGGTGTGATGCTTTTATTTATGACTGAATTTGCACAGAGCCACAAATAAAGACTACTGTGTAAACTACTCTGTGGCATATTTGTGACACATTTTCATTTATTACTGAGGTACCCTCTTGCTTTTGTTGTCTTGTCAGAAACACTTGCTGCAGTGGACATGCAGTCATGGGCTTGTGCCGTTTCTGTGTATCACTGGATTACTTGCTAGCTCTCTCTGGAGTAGATTTTCTCCATCATTACTGGATTTATTCTGTAATCAATAAACAATACTAGGACTTTATCACCATAATGCCTTTTGCTAGCATTGTTGATGTCAGCTGTTGTTTGAGCTCTTTATCATTTGGGTCAAAACCAACAGCTTTACAGAGTTTAGTTGGGTTTTGTATTTGATTCATTAACATGTCACATGTTAAGCTTTTCAAATTAATTTGCACTTACTAAAATAAGACTGTATTCGTCTACCTTTGCTTATAGGGTGTACATTGCTGGCATGATCTGGACAACACAGAGTACGACTGTTGGCCAATCAATGGTCCGAATGACTACAACATGATTAACTGTGGTGGTAAGTTTTTGTTCATGAGTATCACATTGAAGCTGAGACAGCTGATATGTCGTCGCTTTCGGTGATATTTAGAGTAATATTGGACGCTTTTCCTCTTGTGGTTGAAATGGAAGGAGATTTACAGCGTCTTAAATTAATCGTTACAGTGACTTAGTAAGTGGATTTCAACAAAAATATGAGCAAATACAGCACACGGTAGAATCTCCATGCATATACAGTATATACTCTGTTTGCTGAATGTGTATGTTGAAGTGACGACTATATGTGTTCTCACAGGTCTGGAAATGGCCTGGGTGCAGCGTCCTCCAGAGAAAGTAACCAATGGGGAAGAGTTCAATGTCACTTACACAGTCACCGCCTCTGATTCCTTTTATGAATATGCAGTCAGGAACAAGATTTTCCAGTTCAGGTGAGTGTTGTTGCATAAGCACCTGGCATGCACAGTCTGCCGTTCCCTAAATGTGCGCACACAGCCACATATTCATCTAGCTTAACGTATCAACTCACATAATTACTGAAGTACGATACATCAATACAATACACAAGAGGACATTACTTACATGTATTTCCTGGAGACCGGCCATAACCCTAACTGCTATTTGGCTAAACCTAACCTCGAAGCCTTCACCCCAAAACATGATAATTTATTTTATGGGAATGTGCATTTCATCCCCAAAAGGAAGGTAAGACCTCATTACATGAGTAATACATGCCCACACACAGTATTGGCATACTGATTCACTTCCACAACACTAGGAATTGTATGTGTGTGTGACTTGGAAATAATCAGAAGTAAACATTTTCAAGTAAGGACATTTATTTTGGGTCAAAACTCTCATCATACATTATCTCAATCTGAAAATCTTATCTCAGATCTTAAAGACAAAAATTTTGATATTAATGTGCAATTAAATATATTTTATCTTCTTTTTCATATCTTAATTAGTCTGCCTGTAAGTAAATAGCATCACAGAGTATTTTGTTAACTCAATGAGTCCCAGACTTTTTTTTAAAAAGAAAGTGCCTAGTGCCAGCTTTTTTGGCCATTTTGAGTCATCATTCATGATGCACAGCGTATATTGTATTATGACTCTGACACAGAGCAATGAAAGAAGAGACTCCCCATACCATCATGAAAAATAAGTTTGTTTTTAACTTGTTCTTATTTTATCTGGAGGAGAGTAGAGTCCACTTTCACCATATTCACCACTTTTTGTTTTGCTCTCTAATCGCGATCATTACCACTTCCTGCTTTGATCTCTGTCTCTTTATGTCCCGACTACAAATCCCAGAAGCCCCAATATTACTCACAGACTGTGTGAGAGTGCTCTTTTGTCCCTGCTGCCGAAAAAGGGAAAGACATATCTATACATTTATGGCACTCAAGCGTTCTGTTTTTAAAGATGTACATATACGTTAATTTATATATTTGTCTACCCACTCATGTTCCTATGTAGTAATGCATCGGAGGCAAAGAGGTTCTGTTATGAACATGACTGCCCGGCAAACTGGAACAACGCCAATGAAATGAATTGCTGCGTGTATCACGCCAACATCCACTCCTGTCCTCTTGGTCTCATGGTGGGTACCCAGTAGTGTGTTATACAACAATGGTTTCATCTTCATCAAACACAGTCCATGCTGTCATCATCTTCTCCACACATAAAGAAAACTACAGCGAGCAAGCATAATCTTTAGATTACACCAGAACTGCTGTTTATGTTTAATATAAAATATTTTTATCCTTTGGGACACTCTTTCATATCATACATACATGATATGTCAATACATATCAATGTTATATTGTCCCAAAACATATAATTATGGTTACAATTATAAAAAAAAAAAAATAATATAAAAGTCAATGTTGACAAAGTCTACAAGTAAGTCAATGATATTAAATGTTTCTAGAGAAGTAACAATACATCTACATTGTGAATGAGCACAAATCTGGTTGAAGCATAACAATTATACAAATATCAGATCTTACTAACACATGAATGAGTTGTCTGAAGGCAGATTTTGTTGTGTCATCACTCTGCAGAAACAAGGTGGAATCTGTGGCCCGTGGATTCCTGATGACGGCAAAATAGTGACTCACACTGTCTCCAAAGCAGGCAAGATGTCCCAGAAATACTGGACTTCAAAGGTGAGTTATAAGAAACAAAACACTTCAGAAGAATGGGCATGGGCAAAATTGGAATATTTAATGTGTATTCAGGTTTGGAGAACATTTGTAATATTTTATCTGTTGTTTTGATTTTTCTTTTCACAATATAGTGCAGAAGAACAGTGGTAGGTGTACAACTTTAAATGACAGCTTTATTTCTTTCAACCTGGACCTTGCTTTCCCATATTTTTGGGTCTAACTGACTAATGGTGACATATTTTTATATTGGTCCAGTTTGTTTTACCTCTTGCAATGCTTGTATTTCACTGAGAAATAGTTATTAGAAATGTCTGACAACATTTTGAAATGGACCCTAGAGAGGATCAAAACACTGCCCAGCTAACATTCGCTGTGTTTCCACCATGAATGTATTCCACTATTCCTCCATTGTCTTTTGAGAACACGTCACCTCACAAGGCACTTAACACAATACACACTAACAATCAGAGCCTGTCATTGCAAAAACAAGGTCTTTTAGGGGACGTAAATGACATTGCCAGCTTATTGTAGTGAGCCCAGCACAAAAAAAAACAGCGACTAATTATTAACTTTGTTGTATCTTCTCTGAGGGGCAATTCTTGTAGTGTGTTGTGCTGAAGAGTCACAACACGGCAGCAGGAAGTAGAAAATTACAGGAGTATGGAAATCCATACCTTGGGTTGTGGCTTATCAAATGACACAAAGAACAGAAGACAAAGTCAGCAATGAATTTATGTATAATACATTTGTATTGCTGTGCTTGAAATCGAACAATATATTATTTTAGCCAATCTTGACTATTTGTATAAAAATAATTAAAAAAATGTTTACAACTGACATATGACAGTTCAGATAAGTCAAAGTGTAGTAAAGTTAAGTGTGGCAATGAATTTATCTATATATATTGCTTGCAACTTTAATAACAGCCATTTACTGGTTTTCATGCATTTCAAGGGAGATTGTCAGCCGTAATCTTCTTGTTTAATTTTCTTAGGAAAAAACAAATGTAAATGATATCATGGATTGAGACTTACTAATACACTCATCTACTGTATGTACCACCTAACTTTTCCACAGAACAATTTCTATCATGATATTATGTCATGTATAGGTCATGCTGATCCATGTGGGAGTCACCTCAGTCATTGCTCATATCAAAATGGGACAACTGCATGCAGCACTAGAGTCCAAAGTGCTTGTTGTCAGTGCTCAAGGTCAGTCCCTTATGTTTCCATTTGTTGATACACTGAATCCTGCAATATGTTCCAAATAATGCATAAAGGTTAAGTTCAACTTGTGTAGGATGTTGTGATAAGAACAGCCATCATTTCAAAACTGCTTTCTATATTTAAATTAAAATATAAATAGATTAAATATAAGTTAACACAGAATAAGACTTAATTGTAATCAGTATGCAGAAAGTTAAAATTATCTCCATCTTTACCAGCTGCAGTATTAAATGCCGTCCTATAATATAATACATGTTATTGTGAAACAATCACAACACACCATCAGTACCAACACACTTGGTACTTCAAGAACATTTTGATGCTCATACTTTAATACAGTCCATTTCATTCATATATATTTTACAATGTGATTTTGTATCTTTTATTTAAACTTAAGTACTCTGCTACTGAATCCAGTGGATAGAAAGTTTAAATATACTATGTGGGATTGTTTTTCAGTGTGCGGAGATGACATCTGTGAGCTAGAGGAGAATTGTTTGAACTGTCCTGCAGACTGCGGCATTTGTCCGATGTCTATTACTATCAAGGTTGCCATTGGGCTTCCAGTTGCTCTCTTCAGCAGCGGCTTTATCCTCACCATGGTGGTCAGTCTGCAAAAAACACACACACAGGAGATTTTTTCATGCACTGATGTTAACTTAATTTTCTCTCTTCAGTGGCTCCAGTACCAGAAACAGAGGATGCTTTGGGATGAAAGCTGGATCATCAACTACAAGAGCATAATATTTGGTAAAATGACTCGTATTGAAGTTAAAAATACTGTTTACAGATTCAGAAAACATTGCTTATGTGAAGCCCCAAGATTTTTTACTAACAAAACAATTTAGCGTGCTTTTATTTTACTTTAAAGCAACAAGAATGTTTGATATATCTGTTATGTTATCTGGTATACTGTATATGTTTCTATTGTGGGAACCGCATGCTCAAATTGTTAATGTTGCAAGAGTGGCCCTGAAAGATGGTTTGCACTATGCATAAGTGTTTTATTCATGCAAAAACACTTATGCATAGACTTTACTATGCTTTTGTGGTGTGTGTGCAGGTAAAGTGTGCTGCATGGGCCTCTGCAGCACCACCAGTCTGCAGCGCATCAAGAGTTATTCCACCATCAGTCAAACTACCGATGCAACGTTGTGCACCAGAATCAACACCTCTGTCAATCAAGACTTTATCCAGCCAGGCATCTAGTGAGGAACATTATTATAATTTTAGTTCATACAGATACTCAGAAAAAAACAATAAAAAGATAGAATTTATAGACACACTGCTTTACTCTTTTATTTGTTTGCTGTTTGCTCTATCAATTATATACCAGTACCAGTAGTACAGTAGTACAGTTAGGAGCAGTGTCAAGTGAGGGTCACATGTTACAGCAGCAGACTGAGAGGTTATAAAAGAGAGAGTGAATTTTGCATAGAAGAAGAGAAGTAGTAAAAGAAGAGTGTGTAATAGTCACACACTGTAGAGTAATAATAATACTATGGTATAATACTATGAGGTATATAATAGAAATGGAAGAGAATAATAAAAACACAACAATTACAATATAGCAGTATGTAGTTTTGTTATGTATTGATTTGATTAATAAATGGAATGTAACGTGAAACATAGTATAGTATGGTTTAGTAGCTACTGCTTGTTAGTTTCATTCATCAGTTATTGTCATTTTCATAAATCGATTGAAAGAAAAACATATTCCTTAATTGGTCAGTAGGTCAGTAGTTGGTTCCTCTGTATTTTGCTGATTTTGCTTTCTTCCATTGCAGCGATGGGAGGACAGTGGCAGTTAAACATATTCAGAATAAACATTTTACGCTCTCTAAAACCATCAGGAAGGAGGTGAAAGAAGTCAGGTGGGAAAAACTACATTTTTTACTGAAGCAATAAAATATTATCTCCCAAACTCTTACAATTTATGTAATTGTTAATCTTGGCTGGCTAGGCAACTGGACCACCCCAATTTATGCAAGTTCATTGGTGGTTCAGTCGAGGTTCCCTACATCAGCATCATCACAGAGCACTGCCCAAAAGGAAGTCTGTCTGATGTCCTGCTGAATGATGACATCCCTATCAACTGGGGCTTCAGGTAAGAAAATATGCTGGTAAAACCTTCTAGGATGTCTATAATGCATTACAAATGATTATATGTTTATAGTACTGTATTATCATAGTTATAAGCACTAAAAAGGTGCTGCAGCAAAGCCGGTATGAAAAAAGTAATGCTTTTTTTTTAAATTAAAGCATTTAAACTTGTGAATAATGCATGTGAATTTTCATAATATACCCAATCCAATACAAGGTACGAGGTATACAGTATTATATTCATTTCTTGAACGCATGACCCAGTGTTATTTATATGCCCTTGCAGACTTTCCTTTGCCACTGACATCGCCCGCGGAATGTCGTACCTTCACCAGCACAGGATGTTTCATGGGCGACTTCACTCCAGAAACTGTGTTATTGACGACCGCTGGGTGTGCAAAATCTCAGGTAACAAAATCAAAAGTCAAAAACAAAATAAAACAAAATAAAAATCAGAGTATGTCACTCTTTGTTATATTATATCAGTAATCACACGTCTGTGATAAGTCACTCAACAGTTTAAAAAGCACTGAACAAAACATAATTTTACGGGGAATAATTGCACCACCCAACAACATCCTATACTTCCTATGTTTGGCTTCAGATTACGGGCTCACTGCCTACAGAAGGGAGGACTTTGAGGCCATCAGTAATGGCTTCAATAGTGGGGATGTTAATCGCATATACTGTGCTCCAGAGGTCCTACTGGGTAGCAGCTCCAATATGACACCAGCAGCAGATGTCTACAGGTGTGTGACATATATCTAGATAGTTTTACACACACACACACACACACACACATGGCACAATGGAACTCTCTGAGAAGTCAGAAATTAATCAGGAATAGCCACTAAAATGTTTTTGTTCACATAAACACATTTTTAAGCTTTGTTGCAAAACAGTTCATTTTAAAATTCAAATGTAACAACAATAATGATATTTTAGCATTAAAGATATCATTTTGATTGCACATACTGGTGGATTATCGATACTCGAAACATAAAAAAAAATATTTTGGTAACAGAAATACTGTTAATTTAGGGCAGCAATGGCAAACATCTTACACTGAGTGATGGTTCAATATATTTGTCAAGCACTGTATGAAAAGTGTTGTTGAATGTTGACTCTTTTCATTTCCCCTCACTCCTCAGCTACTCCATGATTCTGGTTGAGATTGCAACTCGCTCCAACCTCATTTCAGTGAGTGTTACAGCCTTCTTTGTGGATAACAACCTTTGGCTTCCCTTTGATCTAATCTCTGTAACCAGCAAGCCTCTCTAACAGGACCAGGCTGAGGGAGTGAGGATGGACATCATGTGGCGCCCCCCTCTGCCTGATGTCAAAGCAGGGAAGGCAGACACTGATTGTCCCAGCCAAGGAGACTACTGTGAGGTGTGAATTTTGTAGAACTGGAAAATGTATGGAAAATGTGGTCTCAAGGGTTGATGCTCTTGAGGAATTGTGTCTTGAATAACTACCAAAAATTTGAATTGTCATAAACTGTATCAATACATTAGTCAGTGTTGTGTTGATTTCTTTTCTGGAACACTTGAGCAGCTTATTAAGAAGTGCTGGAATCACAACATCGCTATGAGGCCAACGTTTGAGCAGGTGAAGAAGATGCTTGACAAGATGAACCCACACAAAGTCAGCCCTGTGGACATGATGATGAACCTGGTAATAACCCACTGTGATAACATACTGTGGAATAACATTGTTGTAAATATGTATGCATATACCAAATGTAATGTGAAGTTAATTGGATACATTTCCCAAAAAGCAGCACAGTACTTCAAAGACAAAAACAAAAAAAATGCTATGTGGATTGTTGTGAGTGTCAGACACAAATATAGTTTGTTTAATATCAGATGGAGAAGTACAGCAAACATCTGGAGGCCATAGTGGCTGAGAGAACACAGGACCTTCTTCAAGAAAAACAGAAGACTGATCGTCTGTTATACAGTAAGTTGGCCAAGTACAGCTTTTAAGAATTTGACAACTCATGTACCATATGTAGTACTATCAGGGCTAGTTTTGTAGTTTGTATGCAAAAGATAATGATCAATAAACTGTAAAATGTGCACATACAATATATTCATTATCTACTATATATGTGCATTCCATAAAATGCACCATATGGAAAGCTACCGAAGGTGGAGTTGTTAATGTTAAAAAGACATCAGTTAATCATTCACAGTTACTGAAGCTTCAAGTATTAATCTTGTAGCATTAAGTAGTATGACGCACATATGTTCATTTGCTTTCATGGTTCCTATCCACTATTCCAAAGACTATTTTGGGCCTTAGTATTTATAAGTCATAAAACTCCTGTGCAGGTATGTTACCAAAACCGGTGGCTGATGACCTTCGTCAAGGTCGAACAGCAGAGGCTCAGAGCTACTCTAATGCCACAGTGTACTTCAGGTTTGTGTAGTTTAAAGCCATTTCATTACTTTCATTTCAATGGACATAGTATAACTTCAATATTATTTGGTTATATACATGTGGCACTAAAGAGTCCTAACACTGCATTACTCCCTGTGGCAGCGATATTGTCGGCTTTACACAGCTGTCTGGTGCCAGCACTCCACACCAGGTTGTGGACTTCCTTAACCAGCTCTACACAACCTTTGATGACATTATTGACAATTACGATGTCTACAAAGTGGAGACAATTGGCGATGCTTGTAAGTAAGGATCTTAAACAGATTTTGAACAGCATACAAAAAAATATGTTTTTTATAAAGTACTGCCATTAATATATGTATAGAAAAAAAACAACAGATTTTTCATTTAAGAGTGAATGTGTGTTTTGATATTTTATTATCAGTGCATTGCTCTTCCTCTTTTTGCCTTTCTCTTGTCATGGAATACCGGCTTGTCTTTTAGACATGGTAGTCTCTGGTGTCCCTCAAGAAAATGGCATCAATCATGCTGGAGAGATAGCCAGCATGGCTCTTGATCTGGTCAGTGTCTGCCACACTTTCAAGATCCCTCACAAACCCAACACACAGTTGAAGATACGTGCTGGGATCCACTCAGGTACAGTGGACTCCTCTATTTCCAGCATCAAGTTATCAGTTTAGTCGGCCAGTGTTTAGTTCAATAGAAACATTTTTTTTTTTACTTTAATTCAATCAGGACATACGTTATCAAAATAACAGGGTCACAATAACAAAAGACAACCTTTTGTGCCTTTTCCACAGAGATTACGATAACCAGCCTTTTAATAACAAGTTCCTGTTTTTTTCCCCAGTTGTTATTTAGATAAAGTTAAAAAAAATACCAGCTTCAAACAGAGGAATGTTGAAAGCATGTTCATTATCATTCTAGCACCACATGCCAGCAACTAGAAGAATTCCTGTGATGAGCTTTGATGACACATGGGACATCTTTTTATATTTTTTAAAACTATCCCTTCTGACCTTGATTATGCTCCAATGTCATTATAAAACATGGCTATATGCTCGTACCTCTGTCATTGTTCCTGATTAATTTTGTTTTCATTCAACCATACATGAAATAGTTTCCTGCTCTGATGTGGCTTTTTTAGCAAGTTGTTCATGTTCGCAGTCATTGAATTAAGAGAGTGAATATGCATGCTTCACATACATGAGAATGTGTATGCTTCACATACATATTCACTCACCGGCCACTTTATTATGTACACCTTGCCTTAATTCTTGTTGGTTGGTACTAAGAGGCCCAAAGTGTGCCAAGAATATATCCCCCACACCATTACACCACGAGCATGAACTGCTGATACAGGCAGGATGGATCCATGCTTTCATGTTGCTTATGCCAAATTCTGACCCTACCATCTAAATGTTGCAGCTGAAGTCGAGACTCGTCAGACCAGGCAACATTTTTCCAATCTTCTATTGTCTGATTTTGGTGACCCTGTGCGAATTGTAGCTTCAGTTTCCCACTCTTAGCTGAAAAGAGTGACACCCAGTGTGGTCGTCTTTTGCTGTAGCCCATCTTCTCTAAGGTTCAATGTGTAGTGGTTCAGAGATGGTATTCTACATTCTTTGGAGGTAAGGAGTGGGTATTTGAGTTACTGTTGCCATTCTATCATCTTGAAATAGTCTGCCCATTCTCCGGTGACCTCTCACATCAACAAGACATTTTCATCCACACAACTTCCGCTCACTAGATATTTTCTCTTTTTTGAACAATTCTCTGGTCTCTAGATGGTTGTGCTCGAAAATCTCGGTAGATTAGCAATACTCAGACCAGCCCATACCAGCATAAACAACCATGCCACGTTTAAAGTCACTTATATCCCTTTCTTCCCCAATTCTGATGCTCGGTTTGAACTTCAGCCTTCAGTCTTGACCATGTCGACATGCCTAATATATTACCCACACAAAGTGCTGCTTTATTCTTCCAGGACCTGTTGTGGCTGGTGTGGTTGGTACCAAAATGCCTCGCTATTGCCTGTTTGGAGACACTGTCAACACAGCATCACGCATGGAATCAACAAGTGAAGGTAACGAATCATGAGATACACTGCTTTTGAGCCAATTAATGTCTAAATATGGCTTTGTTGGCCTTTGGAAATATCAGCTTGATTTTACTTTATGATTGTATGAGTGGATTACTGTAACTGCATATCTCATGTGTGCTCTCTCAACATTGTGTTTGCAGTGTTGTTGTAACTGGCTCCAATATCACCTCACAGTTAGCCTTTGACCCATGCTGTCGGTGCTGCTGTCATGCCCAAACAGGATTGTCTTTGTGTTTGCTCCACAGCACAGTGGAGTTTGGAAGTTGGACAATGTAATCAGCAAGAACCTACTTCTCTGTATTAAGCTAATGGATTAATGGAAATGCAAATCACTGTAGACTTGGAAGTAAAATAAATAAGTATGAACATCATAATATGAGATAAAACTTAAACTGAGGAGCTTTGTAAGGAAACTCTAAGTCATCCCAGTAATATGACGTGTGTACACAATATAGTCCTTTGTCCTTCACATATTTGGAAAACATACTAGTCACATGTAAATAATAATAATAATAATTGTTGAAACTAGTATAGTTGTTCTCTGCTTACATAATTATAAACAAACTTTTCAGACCACATACCACCATGAAGTTGTATGTTTGCCACTCTACAGCATAATATTATTTTTAGTATGTGACTAAATATGGGTTACTAAACTATTGATATAAAACATACTGTTTATTGTGTGAATTGCATGGAAGTGATTATAAATTGAAAATATACTACAAATTGTAAGTAAATGCAGAGTAAGTTATTATTATTTCATATTATTAGTAAAGTTATTATTTAGAAGAGATGTATTTATTATTATTTAGAAGAGACACATTTTATTTTACACTTCATAACACATATTCATGTTAATAGACCTTTATAATATGTAGTTCAACAGCTTTGGTTTGGTTTTAGTTGTAATATTATAACACTGTGTAATAAATTGATGTGTAAACATTTTAAAAACAAAAGAATAACATGATTAAAACATGCAATAGATTTTACAGATGATGCAGATCATACAAAAAATATATTTGACTGCTACAATACATTTTCAGGCATGCATTCATATGTGTAATATAACGTGCTGTGTTACTTGACATTTGTGTTAATAGCTCTGAAGATCCAGGTGAGCGGTGCCACAGCTGACCTGCTTCATACACTCAGAGGTTACATTCTGACATGCAGAGGGACACTTAATGTGAAGGTAACATCATTCATATTCATATTCATTCATATGTACAGTATGTGTGTATACTGAAAAGAGGAGAGAGCGATGTTCAGCACATTCCTGATCATAGCATTGTGTTGTACTGACAGATATTTCTATTTTTTTTGACCACCTGCACTTCTCTGTATAATGCAATACTGTTCAACAGCACCACAACCTGCAGCCTCCATAAAATAACCATATACCGTATATTTCAATAACTTTTCTGCACATTTCTATAAGAGATCCAACAAAGACTGAACATTTCAATCTTCATTTGGGCAGGCATCTCTTGAATGAACCTAAACCCTGCTAGATTTTTTTGCATATACACTACTCACAAAAAGTTTGGGATATTCAACTTTTGGGTGAAATTTCTGGAAAATGTAAAAAGTTCATGCTACAGTGATATTATATCATGAAAGTAGGGCATTTAAGCAAAAGCATGCAATGGTAATTTCTTCATCTCAAATAATACAATTGAAAAAAAAGGAACGCCAAAAAATGTCAGTGTCTCAATAACTTGTCATGTGTCCATGAGCATCAATTACAGCTTGACAGCGACATCTCATGCTGATCACAAGTTGACTTATTTTCTGCTGAGGCATGGTATTCCACTCTTCTTGAAGAGCTGCCCTCAGGACATTGAGGTCGAAGTCCTTGAAGAGGACTGTTTAAATACAAATTGTCATAGAAACAGAACATTTATTGGTTGATTTATGGATCAGACACTTGTTGTGATTTTTGCAGTTAATCACCTTGTTCGAAAACAGCATGTTATGCAATAAATACTGAAACACTGAACAGCTGCACATGTGCATTCAAAAGGTTAAAAAGGTCAAATTAAATTCACCTGTCAAGGTTTTAGTACACTTTCGGTGCATTCTGAAATTTCATCCAGAAGCCCAATATCCCTAACATTTTGTGAGTAGTGTACCGGTAATTCCATTTTTGCTAATATATGCAGCAATAAACATAATCGCTGTCTTTAAAATTTAAAGGGACACATATGATTCTCTTCCCTCTCTTATTTGACCCAACAGGGAAAAGGGGAGATGAAAACATGGTGGCTTGAAGCAAAGAGGGAGAATTACACAGACCCACTGCTCAGAACATCAGAATCCAGAGGAATCCCCCTGCCAGTTAGTGACTAGATCTGTGTAGAAACTAAACGTGACAATAAGTCAGGCCAGGCGTCTCGATGTGCAATTGTATTGTGTCCAGCGAACAGTGTTAAGGTTAAATGTACAGATACAATGATAGGATAAACCAATAGTTGATCATCAATTTAAATGCCATATTGCGCTGTAAATCCAATAGATGTTAGCCTGCTAGTAACGTGTTCAAAAATGTTTGACCAGAAGTGAGGATGACAAGCACTATGATAATAACCAGTCATGTATGATAGCTACAAAAGGTTTTTTTTTGTAATATGATTGAGCAGGACATGGTCATGTTTTATTTTTGTCACATGGAAAGACCAGAGTTGAGGATATGTTATTATTTTTATCATCTTTTCTCTCATATAATGTATAGCTTTAGTTGTATTTTTGCAGTTTGAAGCACTTTCATTTTTCTGATAAATTAAATGTAAATGGGGTATTCACTGCCTTAAGAAAATTCAAATTGACTTAAATAAGCTCCATCTGAAACTTACTTTTCGAACATTTTGATTAAGAACTGGAACATGAACAATCCTTTTGTACATGAAATGCACAGGTGTAATTATATATTTGGTAATTTTTTTTTTTAAAATTTATTTCTGACAGTTCGGGACCCAATATTGCACATGATTGCTCGCTTATGTTGCTTCCTTGGAAATGAAATCTAAGCCTTTGTTATTGCTATTAGTTAGTGCTTATTCTGCTAGGGGAATTAAAAGTATCGGTAGAGAAAGGTAAATCACCCTCACAATGGTTGTTTGAAAGTTTGAAACAATCTATTCCATTCAAGCAAGCTACTTTTCATTTCAAAAGCCTACTAGCCACACGAATGCACACTGTAGTTGTTTTTGTAAGGTGTTACTTACTATGTTGTGCAATGAGCTATTTTATTGTAACGCAGTATTATATTCAGTGATGTATAAGCTGCATTAAAATTACTTTGTGTTCAGAATTTTATTTATTCATATTGTGTATATAGCTAACAAACTCCCACTGCTTTAGATCAGTTAATTAATTGAAACAATCAACATTTTTTTAGTCTTGCTCATTCGTTCTCCCTGCTCCATTCACTATAAGTGTGCTACTTTGGTGTTTTTGAATATATCACCATAAGTAGAGAAAATACAGTCTTAATTTATAGCTTATTTGATAATAATCATAGTCCAGAAGAGAAGGTCATCATGCCACAATTCATTACCATGATTACAAAGGCTTTTTTAAAAACTGGAGGATGGAGCCTAACTCAGCCAGTCACCCTGGACTGGTCGCCAGCCAATCGCAAGGCATGTGAAGCTTCAATGTGTTTAAATGATAACGCCAATAAACAATAAAAACACTTAATATATTGTCTGTTTCAGTTATTCCAAACCAGGGGTACTAGTGAGTCTGAATATTATTATTGTTAAGTCTTTTGTTCCTGATTTTTAGCTGTTTAAAGGGAACTTATACAAAGGCACTCCAGTTTTTTTGGTAATATATATAACAAAGGCAGGTTTATTATTTACTCTGATTTGGTATTTATTTACCTATATTACTTATCAAAGTAAATATGATTACGTTCTAAAATATTAAAAATTAAATAAAATGATTTTCATTTATTAATCAGTTGTGTGACTTTCTATTTTTGTAGAATCATTACACATTTGAATGACGGGGTACTCATGGTATGACAAAAAGACTAAGGGAGTAGACAAGATAAAAACAAAAACGTTTGGGAAACAGTGGTCTGTTTATTCTGGCAGAGACGGAGGGAGGAGTGGAAATTAATTTGGTTTTGATATGTAGTTAGGTTTGTGATATGTAGTTATACTGTTTGATAGGGGTTCTTTTCTGGTTTTCTGTAAAGTATTTTTTTACTTTCAATTGTAATAATGACTATGGAAAGAAAAGTGAATGTGCTTGTGCGAGCGCAAACAAAATCTACAAGTACTGAGAGAAGAGTGCATTCTGTCTACCTGTCGCTTGTATTCTGAACGGCATGAAGCAGTCACGTGGTACGGTCAGCTCGCTAGGCTTGAAACGTCACCACATACGTCATCAACACAAGCCTCGATACGAGCTTCACAAAACAAAAACCTTGGGATAGTCGATACGCTGCGGAGCCTCGGCACGGGAGGATATATCACCAGGTGTGGGTATTGTGGAGCGACCAGACTGTATCAACTTGGCTTTAATAGCTGCTGTATCGTTACGCAAGGTGCAGTTGAAAAACGGCAACGTAAAGTAAGTACTCGAAATATGTTGGTCTCCATCCCTCCGTAAAGTTAACATTATAAACGCCTGCTTACAACTAGTTTGGCCACGATAGTCAGTCGCTCGTATTCAATGACGGATTGTTCTCAGGTGGGGGCTCTCAGTGAGTGGGCAGTTTGACATTTAGCTCCTGCGTAACAAGAATCTGCAAAACCTTTGTTTTGGTTTATTGACAAAAAAATAAATTGTTGAGTGAGCGTTGTCCTGAAAATAGCAATTAATGCCAAGGTTATTATTATCGACTTCATCAACATAACGTATATTTGCTCTAGGCTATTCCACAGTTGTTTGAGGCTAGCTAACGATGGATTTAATGCAAATGTCACCTGAAATAATGTGACGCACAAGTAGCATTTGTTTCGCAGACATAACTGTCTTGTAGAAGTAACTAACAGTTAATATTATGTAGTCACCAAATCTATGCAGAAGGAAGGTAACTATATCCATATCTATATGCATACGTACAGTATGTGTGTTTACTGGAGCGAAGATAGAGCTATGTTCTAGGTCGTTCCATGGTCATCTGTTTGCTGTAAGTAGCTAACAGTACAGTTATTATAGATGCTATCGAAAATAGTGTGACATACAAGTAGCATTTGTTTCTGTTAGAGGTCTGCAATTCTTGTTCTCGCCATTCTCAGATGTCATTTTGAGTTGCTACACTTGAAATGGACTGCATAGAAAGTGTGACATTTGACAAACAATATATTTAAGTATATTTCAGCTTATCAGGTACACTTACACATTACATCAATTTTAGCTAATTCTATGGCTCGTGGTTGAGAATCTGGTCTAAAATGTCACTAAATTTAATTATTTTCATACATGGCCCAGAAGGACCACTCATATTAAAGTCCATTATGTAAATGCTCACTTAGCCTACTTACCTATGGAGATGTTATACTCAAAAGGTTATGTTATACTCAGCTAATGATTTGAAGGTTTACACTTGTTGAGTCGTCAGTCTAAGCAGTGTATAGGCTTGTTAAGCTTATTGGCTCTGGGCTTGCCATCTGTCTTGCTAGACCAAAGGTCCCCTGAGATAATGATGAGTATCAGCTGTGTTCTAACTGAAATTATATGGCCTCACAGCAAGAAGGTGCTGTGTTCGATTCACAACCTGGAGTCTCTCTGTGTGGAGTTTGCATGTTCTCCCCATGTCTGCATGGGTTCTCTCCGGGTACTCTGATTTCCTCTCACCATCCAAAGACGTGTGGGGATTATGTTGATTGGCTAATTTAAATTGACTGTAGGTGTGAATGTAAGTGCAACTGGTTGTCTGCCTCTGTGCCCTGTGATGAATTGGCGACGTGTCCAGGGTGTACCCTGTGTTTCACCCTAAGACAGCTGGGATAGGCTCCAGCCCAAGAAAGAAAGTGGATGGATGGATAAATGCAATTTCTGCTCATGCCCTGGTAGTTACTGTCCAAGGATATGTGTTATATATAACACCCTTTTCTGGTTATATCTGTAGCATATGTTTTTGTGGAAAACATATTAGGCACTATTCATGAAGGACAAGAGGAGAAATGTTTCTGATTGTGTGGTTCTGCAGACAAATCACCTTACCACCTGTCTGCCTGGGATTAATCTCATCAGCTGAGTTAAGATGCTGGCCTGGCCCCAGCTAGTAACCTGTTAAATACTCCTGCAGTGACAGCAGTGTAATACAATTATACAATAACAACAACAACAAAAACACCATCAACATAGCAATCATAACACATTTTGTAAAATACTCTCTAAATAAACACACATATTTTTTGTATTTTAAATAATCTTTTGGATGACTGATGAATGTGCTCACCCTTCATTTTTTGCCTGTGTTAGATTAATTCACCCTATGTGAGGATAAGCGGTAGATAATGGATGGATGGATGGATAGATTAATTCACTCTGCTATCCTCCTCACGCTGCTTTTTCCACCCCTCATCACTACATGTTTTCGTCCATCGCCTCTTAATCCAGATTTTGTAGAATATGCGCTGCTAATCTGACCTTCTATTTCAGGAGCTCTGACTGCGTAGGTGTATCTGGTGGTGAGCTTTGTGTGTATCCTGCCCACATAGCAGACAATCCAGACACGTAGCCTTAAGGCTGCACTGCCGCGATGCCAGAGTCTTTGCTGGGTGAGTTTAGTTTTTAATATTTTTGTAGAACAGTGAATATGCTCTGTGAATGAGACACTTTCAAGTAGCTATTGTACTCAGCAGCTATTCATTAAATTGCTATTAAACATTTACAAGACTGACTGGGGTACATTACTGAAGTGTTCTTCAGCAGTGTGTAGGCTACTATGTTGTGCTCTATCAAAACTAACACAAATGACAGATGAATGCTCTTCTTAGTTTTTGTATCAAAGGTAACCTTGGTTCCCTTAATATTTAATGTATATGAAGTTTCCTTTTCTTGTCAACTATTAATAAATTAGTATGATACTATAAAAGAGTATAACTATACATACCATATTTGTTTATTTATTTATATTTATTATTTATTTATACCAAATTTATTTTATGCAGAAGCCAAGGACATTCACAGCAGTTCCGCTGAATATAGATTGACTCCTTTGAGGTGGTTTAACCAATCATCGCTGGCAATGAACAGGAACTACACACTCAGTACCTTCTGTACAGAGCACAACGTGCAGGAATGTCTGTCGCACATCAGTCAGGTTAGTAACCATACCTGTGTCTCTGGTGTATTACTAAAACAACTCTTGATTCATACATGCTTGTGGTTGAAGGCATATAAAATATGACTACAATGTTCTGGGTTTAAGTTTGGCTGGTCCTCCACTTCTTTTTCTTTTTTTATTCTTCCTTTTACAGGAGGTGTCATTTCTTGGCCTCCCACCAGTTAAGGCAGAGTTGAGCAGTAGCTCAGAGATGAACATTGTGGTTGTGCTAAATTGCATGTATGACCTGATTCAGCTGCATCGCAGGGGACTCCGGACCCTGGAAAACATGGAACTGGAGCAGCTTAAATCCAACAGCAATTTAGACTACCTGAAGCTCACTAGCACCCAACTAAAAGTACAGTAACATTTAATCCCAAGTGATTCCTTCTTATTAATAACATATTCAAGTAAAAATACATCACAAGAAAATTTTTGAATCCAAACAAAGGTACCCAAGAGTTGCTTGTCAGTACTGATTGAATAACATATTATATTAAATGTATTAAATGCCATGTCAATTCTGTTCTGTTTTCATAGGAGCAGCTTGATGTGTCCAAAAGAGAAAACATGGAATTCCTTGAGAGGGAACGACAGCTGCAGCTGAAAATGAAGAGTTTGCAAAACTGTCTGAAAAATGAAAAAGACGAGGTACTTTGGACTTACTGCACCAGACAATGTTAAGTGAATCCACAGGCAGGTTTTCTGGTCTCAGATGAACATCATTTATATCCATAACTTTTATTTTATTTCCTCCTGCCAGGTGCAAAAACTTCAGAACATAATTGCAAGCCGAGCCAGCCAATACAATCATGAGATGAAAAGAAAAGAAAGAGAATTTAACAAATTGAAGGAGCGCTTGAATCAACTTCTGGTTGACAAAAAGGAGAGGAAACAAGGTTAAACAAATAACCTGTTCAACCCTGTCCTTTGCCCCAACATTTTTTTAAATTTATCAATAATATCAATCAATCAATAATAATACAAGCAATAATCAGCACCTTATCACACATATTAAAATGTCAACTCTTTCAAAAATGTCAATTGTTTCCAGCGATTGATGTGTTGAACAACATTGGAAGAGCTGATGGGAAGAGAAGCCTTTGGAAAACTGAAAAGACAGAAGCAAAGTATGTTTATTTCTTTAACTTGTTGTCAAGTCATTTTACATTATATATGAACCTTGTCTCTGTTGACACATTAGTATATGTGAATAAAAAATGCAGGAAGAAATAAATGGCATGGTTTGAGAATGTACCACTCTTGCACACCAGCTCCTTTGTCCTCTCTCTCAGTGACACAGATTTACAATATTTTAGGAACATAGACCTCAAACACGATGGTACTATTAGATGCTACTGTAGCTATAATTAAGCTCCTCTGTAGATATTGTTTATGAGATTACAATGAACAAATAAACATAAACGATTGTGTTTGTCATCCCAAGGCATGAGGGGGAGATGTATAAGACCCTGCTGAGTGATTATGACACTCAACAAAGGGAGTTGCTGCTGGAAAATGCTGAGTTGAAGAAAGTTTTGCAGCAGATGAAAAAGGACATGATGTTCATTCTGAGTTCAAGGAAACCAACGCTGAAAGACGACAAACCTCAAGATGATGGCATACAGGTGGGACAATTTTTCTCCTTTTCTCTGATGCTACTTTGAACTGTTGGCCATATCATGGCTCTCACATCATTATCCTTATATTTATTAACTGGAATATACTGCTCCTCCTCGAGCTGTCAACTTGTCATGGTGGAGGGGTTTGTGTGTCCCATGGCCCTAGGAGCTGTGTTGTCGAGGGCTTTATGCCCCTGGTAGGGTCACCCAGGGCAAACAGGTCCTAAATGAGGGACCAGACAATGCACGGCTCAAAACACCCTTTATGAAGAAAAAAAATATGGATCTCGTTTTCCCTCGCCCGCACGCGGGTCACTGGGGCTCCCCTTCCGAGCCAGGCCTGGAGGTTGGGCTCGTTGGCGAGTGCCTGGTGGTCGGGCCTGCACCTATGGGGCCTGGCAAGGCACAGCCCGAAGTGGCAACGTGGGCTCCCCTCTCAATGGGCTCACTACCTGTAGGAGGGGCTAAGGGGGTCGGGTGCAATGTGAGCCGGGTGGCAGCCGAAGGCAGGGAGCTTGGCGGTCCAATCCTCAGCTACAGAAGCTAGGTGTCCTCTCTGGCAGGGAAAGAGCCCGAGCTTGTGCACAAGGTTGAGAAATTCTGACTAGAACTAGTCATGCTCACCTTGACGCACAGCTTGGACTCTGGTACCAGTCCTCTCGAGAGGGGTTGGACTCTATTCCACTCTGGAGTTGCCCTCGGTGAGAGGCGCCGAGCAGGTGTGGGCATACTTATTGCCCCCCAGCTCGGTGCCTGTACATTGTGGTTTACCCCGGTGGAAGACAGGGTAGCATTCCTCCACCTTCGGGTGGGGTGAGGGATGTCGTCAAGCTGAAAAAGGAGTCCTATTGGGCCTTTTTGGCCTGTGGGAAAAAGGCCAAAAAGGTCCCAACCTCACGGTGTTTTAAAAACAAAGTTGGATCGATGGCAGTTGATTGCAAAGTGGCTACGGTAGTTTAGAAGATAAACATAATAACCTTGGCTAAACTATATCACAATTTGGTTGACCGCTTGATACTTGATATTACCAGATGTGGTATTAACATGCTAAAATATATTTTGATTTTCATTGTCAGGCTGACTCTGAAGAGGGCGAGGAAATGTTTGATTCCAGTAAAGGAAGTGTGGAGCTGTATTGTGTTCATGCCCGGGAGAAGCTGACTAACAGTATTCGCCTCCAGTGGAGAAAATTCAAGACCCATGTTGAAAGATTGGACAGCCAAGGTAGTCCTCATGCAGCATAGAGCCCCTGTTTGACCCTGATAACATGAAGTAATGTAACTTTGTGTCATGTACATTTATTCAACCCCCATTGCATATTGGGCTTATTAGAAAACAAAATTCAAATTTCCAGCTGTTTGCAATAAACAAAGTAGAGAGTTGAAATAGTTTAATAAAACTAATGTTACCATGTTTTTTATCCATGTTAAGTTCAATGCAAAATACTACTTTGAATCACTACTGCAGTCTTAAAATTACTCAACCCCCAGTCTCAAGCACACCCGGGGGGTATTCTATCAAAGTCGCTAATCATAGCGGCGCTTAAGTAATTAAGCCTCGCTTGAAGTAGCATCAACATTAACATGAGGCTGGAGACGTTCCATTAACGCGTTTCAGCTGCGCATCAGTGGCGTTAACTTCAGCGAGGCAAACTTCTATTAGGCACGTGGCGTTCATTCACATTTGTGTAATATGTGACAAATGTACGTTGGTGAAACTATAAGAAATACTTTCCAAAGTATAAATTTCGTTATCGTTGAAAGTTGAACTCCGGCCTGCCACACATTTCGCAGCACACTTAACCACTCAGCCAACACCTCAATAGTAATATCAAAAACATTATCATATTTGATTTGAATTATCATGACAACAACATTAATTAAAATATGTTTAATTACTGGAAATTCTCCAAAACTGACCAAGAATGTGAGGTAAATTATTTTTTACTCACATTGTCACCTTTGTTTTCGGACAACACAGACAATCAGGCGGGGAGCGTAAGGAACTGATTGTTTGATTCTCTGTTTACTACAGGTACGTATTCTTTGTAACTTAGGGTAAGCCTGATAGTTAACCTGCCATGGAGCAGGTTAGTTTAGAAGCATATGTTAACCCAGTAACTCCAGATTCCTGTTAGCGAGAGTCATGGAACCCAACTCTCTCTAAAACTAGCGGGGCTTATCAAAGTTTGCAAGGATTTGCAGTTAGTGGGGTTTGATGGAATACCCCCCGATGCATTGAAATGAAATGACCCAACCACGTTTCAAAATAATAAGGTTCAGACAAACAAGGAAAAATGGCTAAAGCTCTGAATGTTCTTAGAGATATAGTTGGAAGCATAGTTCTCAACAATGTTAAAGGAACAGTGGCTACACTGGACGGGGCAGAAAGAGGAAACTATCAGTGGCTTCCACCAGATTCCTGAGGAGGCAAGTGGTCGAAAACCCTTAGGTGACTGCAAAACACCTGCAGCAAGACTTGGTGGCAGCAGGAACTGAGGTTTCAGTTTGCTATGTAAGGCACATACGAAATACTAAAGGGCTCCATGATTCCATGTACACCACTACTGACCCAAAGGCACAAGAAGTGGTGGCTCCATTATGCTCAAGTTCATATAAACAAGTCACAGAAGTTTTGGGATTGTGTTCTGTGGAGTGATGAAACAAAAGTGAAACATTTGGGTTTATGGAATACTGTTTTTTCTGGAGGAAGGAGAATGAAGCATATGCTGAAAAGAACACCCTGCTCTCTGTGAAGCATGGTGGTGGCTCAGTGATGTTCTGGGGCTGCTCTAGCCTGGAAACCTGTGGCACAATGAATTCAGTCAAGTATCAGGAAATCATAGGAAGAAACATTATGTTAACTTGTCTGTGAGGAATCTGAAGCATCATTGGACCTTCCAACAGGACAATTATCCCAAGCAATGCCTGCTTCTTTCAGGAGAAGGAATGGAAGATTGCAGTGGCCGTGACAATCGCCTGACTTGAACCTTAATATGCAATGGGGGTTGAATAATTTTGATTGCTACTGCAAGGATTTAAAGATTATTCCTCCCTAACCCAAAAATAGCCTTTATACCAGTGCTTCCCAAACATTTTCTAGAAGAAGGAACCTTGTACAATCTAAGAACAATCTAGGCTCTGAATTTGTATGGAAACAACCAAAAAACACTGATTTGACAGACCGGATGCCTACTTTCTGTCTGTTCTTTCTATCATTATATAGAAGATGGAGGTGAACATGATTGTATGATAAAATTGTCTTGATTGTTTGTTCAGTGTCTTCGACTCAGATGAGCGAGAACAAATACACTGATGCCGTTATCCAAGGCATGACTCCTAGTCATGAGGAGGAGATGGGCAGACTGAAGCTGGAGGTCCAGCAGTGCAAAGACTTCATTCAAACACAACAGCAGCTCCTACAGGTAAGAATGAAAAAAAAACATTGATTAAGTTTATTATTCAACGTGGCCAAACAAAAAACAGAAAAAGAGTCTATAGAAGGCCATAAGAAAAAGACGTTACGTCTCACCTCAGTAAACATTATAAACAAGTTTATGATGTGCTAGTGGTGCCAGTTTGAAGTCTTCTTCAATACAGCATGATGATCATTTAGTTAATTATTGAGTAAAGTGGACTATAAAGCAGGGGATGCTTTTAGTTGTGTCTCCCTTATGATTGACACTTCCAGTACCTTGTTAAATTCTGGTTAAACCAGCCATGCATCTTCTTGTCTTGTAGCAGCAGCTGAGCTCTCCATGTGATGAGGAGGCTGCGTCCCTGCTGAGTGACTGCTACATGCTGCAGGAGAAAGAGCGCTTTAGAGAAGAGTGGAAGACCTTTGAGGAACAGAGGAAGATCTTTGAGAAGGAGAGGAGAAAGTTCACTGAAGCAGCAATCAGACTTAGCCATGAGGTGATTTATAAAACTTTCTTTCCCAAAAATTGTTTTGACGTAAATATTTTGGGAATACAGCACATCATTTACCATCATTTACCATTTATCATCATTTACACATTTACCCTTTGTGGTAAATAGCAGTGTGCCATAATGAGTGGTCTATATGTGTGGTCGCTTTAATTTTTTAGAAAAAAAAGTTTGACTTTGAGGTGATCTGTATCTGGTTTAACTTGCAGAGGAAGGCCTTCGAGGATGATCGTGCAGTTTGGCTCAAATACCAGTTTCTAAACTTGAGTCCATTAGCTGATTCAAAGAAACCCCAGATGTTGAAGTCTAAAAGTGCCTTTTCAATATGTGAGTGTCTGCTTAGTTTCATTGTTCTGGCCCAGTTCACCTTTGTCTTGATATTAGAATTTGATTGTAGGATGGTCATTTTTATTAATCAAATGAATGTTATACATTATCGATAATAGTATTTGTAGGTTACCATCGTGAGCGGCACGGTAGTATAGTGGTTAGCACTGTCACCTCACAGCGAGAAGGTACTGGGTTTGAATCCTGGGCCTTTCTGTGTGGAGTTTGTATGTTCTCCCCGTGTCTGCGTGGGTTCTCTCCGGGTACTCCGGCTTCCTCCCACCATCCCAAAACATGCATGGGGATTAGGTTAATTGGCTAATTTAAATTGACCGTAGGTGTGAATGTGAGTGTGAATGGTTGTCGTCTCTATGTGCCCTGCGGTGAGGTGGAGACTTGTCCAGGGTGTACCCTGCCTTCTGCCCTAAGACAGCTAGGATAGGCTCCAGCCCCCCGCGACCCTATGAGGATAAGCGATAGATAATGGATGGATGGATGGTTACCATCATATTGAACAGTGTGCCAATCCCGTTCTTTTACGCCACTTGGATGCAGTTTTGGTTGACTAGATAGTATTTTTAACTTTTATTTTTGAGTGACAGTACAGGTTTCCAGATTTGTTTCTATTTATGACTATCAATAACTAATATTCCTGTTGAGGAGCAATAAAGTTTCATCTTACCTTTGCAGCTACAACAGTGGCAAGTACAGTGTCGGCTCCAGAAAAGCTCATCAAATGCCGATCTGGCACAACCTCCCCCTCACCTATAGATGTTCCACTCACATCACCATCAGCAGCCGACCTATATCACACACTTTGCCTTATCCCAGAAAACAGGTACAGTGTCTTTATTTCACAACAGTGTAATGTGCCTGCAAATGAATGCTGTTATTGTGCATCCCTGACTGTCATATTTTATTTCCAGATCAACCAAACCAAAGAGAAAGACTGAACATATTGAAGAATCAAGCATCTCTTTTAATGGAAATGTCCCAGGTCAGGACAAACAGAGACACAGCATTGAAGACCACAGCGGTCACACACTCACAAAGGAAATGAGTAGCTCTGTATAGAGCCAAAATTTTCATGATTCAAATCAGAATTATTGGTCAATGACCAATCACCATCTGTGATTATGGATGATTTGTGGTATTTCAGAAACACTCTTTGTTAATGTCAGACTTTTCAAAAGAAAAAGACTAGAAGTGTTTGGCAATCAAAGCTAGGCAAGACATCTGATTAGCTGCTGTTTTTCTGTGTTACTGAGAGAAAATGTAAATTTCTTTATATATGTGTTGCTGTAAAACTTTTGTTTTAGCATTGATATTTTGTGTCTGAGGCTAATATTTTTTGGGCAAGGTGTCCCAGCAATGACATGCTGCTTGGCCGTCAGTTATGGTAGCTTTTGCTTATAAACTTCCTGCACCTAAATATCGTGGTTTATCTCACAACCTTTTACTGGTGATGGACAAATGAAGCCTCGTGAAGCGTTGGTGATAATTTTGACTCCTCTAGATGGCGCTCTTGGTTTAAAGATGTCATGGGAATTTAGCAATTTTCAATTACATTAGCCTTTTTCTTTAAACCAAGAGCACCTACCATCTAGAGGAGACAAAAAATATCACAAGTGCTTCATGAAGCTTCATTTGTCGATCACTACCTTTTGCTCTCTGTCATCATGTTAAATTTGACACAATGATTTAGAATATAGATTTGAGGCTGCTGATTTTCTGAATGCAATAAGAAACTTGAAATATTTAAGATGTAAAATAGGATGTATTTTTTTATTGTTTGATATAGAGATGTGGTGGACAAAATTGTTTTCTAGTATTGTTTGAAATTAGTGGTGTATTATGTGTGCTGTTGCAGTTCAGTAGGAAAAAAAAGCTGCACATTCTAGGGTGGCAGTGGATCGGAAAATCTGCGGTTCGAATCACGCTCCTCCCAGCCATCTGTCGTTGTGTTCTTGACAACAAGACAATTAATAATAATAATTGTAATGCATTGTACTTATATAGCGCTTTTTCATCACACTCAAAGTCGCTTTACAGTATAGATGCATTATTCATTCACTCCTCATTCACACTTGGTGATGGTAAGCTACATGTGTAGCCACAGCTGCCTTGGGCAGACTAACGGAAACAGGGCAGCCAATCCGCGCCTCCGGCCTCTCCGACCACCACCAAAGCATTCATACTTCACACACCAGTGATATCATTGGAGGCAAGGAGGGTTAGGTGTCTTGCCCAAGGACACAACGACAGATGGCCGGGGGAGCGGGATTCAAACCTCCGATCTTCCAGTCATTGGGTGACCCGCTCTACCACCTGAGCCACTGCCGCCACTGCCGCCTCCTTGCCTCCAGTGACATCGCTGGTGTGTGAATGCGTATGAGGCCGTAGGTGCTGATTGGCTGCCACGATTCCGTCAGTCTGCCCCAGGGCAGCTGTGGCTACACATGTAGCTTACCATCATTCATCACATAAGTGTGAATACAGAGTGAATAATGTATCTGTACTGTAAATCGAATTTGGGTGTCATGAAAAGCGCTATAAAAAAATATAAATAAATATAATGCATTATTATTATTATTATTATTATTAAACATCCAGTAAGATTAATTATATAATGATTTTTTTATTGTGAAAACATGAGACAGAGATATGTACACTCCTGATCAAAAGATTTTTCTAAGACTAGTTGAAAGATTGCAAGAATTTACATTTTGCACTGTTGGAGCTTAAGAAGGTCCTAAGTAGTGCTTCAAAATGCAAAAAGAAGAAATGGGAGTGAGACAAAAAAAGCTGAGCAAACAACCATTAAACTGAAATAGGTTGTTCATCAGCTGATCAAAAGTTTAAGGCCACGTCTCAAAAAAAAAAACCAAAAACACCCTAAAATAGAAATAAAAATTCCAAAAAAACACTCAGTAATGAGTGGCTGTGCCATTCTTGTTAATCACCTCAAAATTTGTTTCGGCATGTTTGATGCTAGCGTTTCCAGGAGGCTAGTGGGAATGTTGCTCCAAGTGGTGAAGATGGCGTCACGGAGGGCATCCACTGTCTGGAACTGGTGTCCATTTTTGTAAACTTCCCTAGCCATCCAACCCCAAATGTTCTCAATTGGATTTAAATCAGGGGAACACAAAGGATGGTTCAAAAGAGCGATGTTATTTCTCTGGAAGAAGTCCTTTGTCAGACAGGCATTGTGAAATGCAGCCTTGTCCTGTCGAAAAAAAAACAGTCATTAGCGCACAGACGATGGCCTTCAGTCATGAGGGATGCCTCCTGCAACATCTCCACATAGCCAGCTGCCATATGACGCCTCTGCACAACCTGAAGCTCCACTGTTGCATTGAAGGAAGAAGCTCCCCAGATCATGATGGCACCCTCTACGCTGTGCCGTGTAGAAAACATCTCAGGTGGGATCTCCTTGTTATGCCCGTAACGTTGGAAGCCATCAGGACCATCAAAGTTTTTCATTTTTCTCATCAGAGAGTAAAACTTACTTCCACCTTTCAATGTCCCATGTTTGGTGTTTCGTGCAAACTCCAAATGGGCAATTTTGTGCCGTTGAAGGAGATGAGGCCTTTGAAGATGTTTTTCTTCTTAAAAACTTTCTCTTGCAGATGCTGGTTATGGGGTTGCAGTTGGCACCAGTGACAAGCTTAATTTGGGCCGAGGATCGTCCAGTGTCTTGACGGACAGCCAATTGGATTATCTGGCTCAGAGCTGGTGAAATTTTTTGGGGTCTACCACTTGACTTTTTATTCTGTAATCCTTAGGACCTTTAAAGAAGAATGTCTTACTGTGTCCACCCTCAGCAGCAATGGAACGCAGCGAGAGACCTTGCTGATGCAGCACAACAATGCGACCGCGTTCAAAGAGAGAAAGGCTTTTTTGCCTTTGCCATCAAGAGGTCATAACAGTGGATACCTGACAGAAAATGACAGAATGACAGAATCCACATTTTTGCGAAGATTTAGGCTTTTAAAGACTGTGGTCTTAAACTTTTGATCAGCAGATGAACTGCGTATTTCAGTTTAATGATTATTAATTAAATAATAATTAATAAATTGCTTACTCAATTTTTTTGTCTCCCATTTCTTCTTTGTGCATCTTGAAGCAGTACCGTTTTAGGATCCAGCAGTGCAAAATGTAAATTCTTGCAATTTTTCAACCGTCTTAGAAGGCGGGGTACACCCTGGACAATTTGCCACCTCATCGCAGGGCACAGAGACAGACAACCATTCACACTCACATTCACACCTACGGGCAGTTTAAATTAGCCAATTAACCTAATCCCCATGCATGTTTTTGGATGGTGGGAGGAAGCCAGAGTACCCGGAGAAAACCCACGCAGACATGGGCAGAACATGCAAACTCCACACAGAATATATGTATGTATATAGTATATATATACATATATATACTATATATATATGTATATATTATATATATACATGTATGTATATATATACTATATGTATATATATATATATATATATACATACATACATATATGTATATATATATACATGTGTAATATATATATATGTATACATATATATACATATATATACATGCGTATATACGTGTAATGTATATACGTATATATATATATATACGCACACGTATATACACACGTGCGTCTATACGTATATAAATGCGTGTATATACGTATATATCTATCTATATATATATATATATATATATATATATATATATATGCTGTTGCGGTCTATATATATATATATAGACCGCAACAGCATGAATTAGCAGTTTTGGTGACTTAGAAAGTTATGTCAATGAAATGAGCTTCATAGCATGGCCTCTTAACTTATTGTGAGTGATCATGAGTGACTACAGCTGGTGACTTCTCTATGGCCATTTAAATAGGGCTCATTGGATACAAACACCCACAAACGCTACAATGGGAAAGTCAAAGGAGCTCAGCACGGATCTGAAACAAAAATCGAGCTGTTTGGCCACAGTGCCCAGCAATATGTTTGGAGGAGAAAAGGTGAGGCCTTTAACCCCAAAAACACCATGCCTACCGTCAAGCACGGTGGTGGTAGTATTATGCTGTGGGGCTGTTTTGGTGCCAATGGAAATGGTGCTTTACAGAGAGTAAATAGGGTAATGAGGAAGGAGGATTACCTTCAAATTCTTCAAGATAACCTAAAATCATCAGCCCGAAGGTTGGGTCTTGGGCGCAGTTGGGTGTTCCAACAGGACAATGACCCCAAACACACATCAAAAGTGGTAATGGAATGGTTAAATCAGGCTTGAATTAAGGTTTTAGAATGGCCTTCCCAATGTCCTGACTTAAACCCCATTGGGAACATGTGGACAATGCTGTAGAAACAAGTCCATGTCAGAAAACCAACAAATTTAACTGAACTGCACCAATTGTGTCAAGAGGAGTGGTCAAAGATTCAACCAGAAGCTTGCCAGAAGCTTCTGTTGACCTATAATAAAGTCATAAAAGAACCAAACTTCATGAATGTTTTTGTGACAAAGAAGCATCTTTTCCAATCACTCTATCAGAGAAAAATCAGAGTTGAAGAAATAACTGGAAACTCAAGAGAGCTTCCAAAAACTTTTGACCACGGCTATATTTCCACTTCCCGGTTCTTCTACTTTTTCTTATTATTATTTTTATGTAACATTTCAGTGGCGCACTTTCTGTGTTTAACAGCTGTTTTTGCATGAGTAAATGATATGATCAATGACTGAATGACAGACACGACCCTGATCAAGCTCAGTCATCTCCCCTCTTCTCATCTGACATCTAATGACAGGGAGCTGAAGATGTAGAGGTAGAAAGGAAAGCCCTCAGGGAACAAAACAGAGAACTAGGTGTGGCGCTATTTCTGCCGCAACTACCTACCAATAAAAGAGTCCGACTTTCCCTGTATGTACAGTGTGAGCAGTCAGGTCGCATCAGAGCGTCATGCTGTGTAGTGTGAGCACATGAATCCTGAGCTGTGAACTTCAGTCGTAGCCTACAGATTGAACTGGAGCTGAGTACAACAATTGAAAATATCGCACAGTGTGTGCCCAGCTTTATTGATCAACAGAACTGGTTCGCCTGTCCCTGGCCTATAAATGACTAGTGACCATTGAGGTAAAGCAGCAATTCAACAGATTGTCAAGTAAATAGGTCCAGTGCATCTAGAACATATTCACAGCACTTCACTTTTTTCACATTTTGTTATATTACAGCTATACCAAAAGGGAATAAATTATTTTTTTAACTCAAAATTACAGATGCATGTCCCATTATGACAACATTTTTTTTATGTTAGTAATTTTATTAAAAATAAAAAACTAAGAAGTCACATGTACATAAATATTCACAGCCTTTGCCATGATGCTCAAAACTGTGCTCACCGCAGACTGATCATACTTCAAGTGTTCCTACAGCTTAACTGGAGGCCATCTGTGGTAATTTCAGTTGATTGGGCACGATTTGGAAAGGCTCACATCTGTCTATTTAAGGTCCCACTCTTGACAGTGCATATCAGAGTACAAACCGAATTGCCTACAGACCTCTGAGACAGGATTGTCTTGAGGCGCACATCTGGGGTAGGCTACAAAAAAAAAATCTGCAGCTTTGAAGGTACCAATGAGCACAGCGGACTCCATCATGCGTAAATGGAAGAAGTTCAGAACCACCATGACTTTTCCTCGAGCTGACCGGCCATCTAAACTGAGCGATCAGCCTCTGAAGGACTCTCAGACAATGAATGGTATACAAATTTGGTATGAATGCTAGCTGTCATGTTTGGAGAAAACCATGCACTGCTCATAACCAGGGCAATACCATCCCTACAGCGAAGCATGGTGGTGGCAGCATGATGCTGTGGGGATATTTTTAGTGGCAGGAACTGGAGCATTGTCAGGATAGAGGGAAAGATGAATCCAGCAATGTACAGAGACATCCTGGTTGAAAACCTACTCCAGAGCACTCTTGACCTCAGACTGGGGCAATCGTTCATCTTTCAACAGGGCAATGACACTAAGCACACAGCCAAAATATCAAAGGAGTGGCTTCAGGACAACTGTGAATGTCAGACTTGAATCTGATTGAACGTCTCTGGAGAGATCTGAAAATGTATGTGCACCAGATGCTTTCCACCCAACCTGATGAAGCTTGAGAGGTGCTGCAAGGTGTCATCATATTCAAGACTTGACTCTGTAATTGGTGCCAAATGTGCATCAACAAAGTGCTGGGCAATTTTTTATTTTTAATAAATTTGCTAACATTAAAAAATGTTTCATTGTTGTCATAATGGGGTGTTGTGTGTAGAATTTCGAGGGACAAAATAATTTATTCCATTTTGGAATAAGGCTGTAACAACAAAATATGGAAAAAGTGAAGCGCCGTGAACACTCTCCTGATACACTGCAAGTAATCAATTGGGAAAATTATCATGGTGATTTGTATTAATTAATGCTGATTATTTTACCCTACAAGACTAACATCCCCTCTGGTTCTAATTGTAAGCTTAAATTATAGCCATCACCCTGAAAGATCAGCATGCTGAGGGACAAATATTGTACCCCCAAGTAATGCATCACTGTTCTATGAAGTTACCATAATTAAAATAATTTGATAACAAAAACCCTATTTTGAGATGCAGTTTATTTAAAATTACATTCAAAACATGCCCATGATGATGACCAACAGAAAAAAAATGTTTTTAAGCGCACTGAGCAGTGCAGCTGCAGGCAAGGTGGGCTTCTGCTTTCTCCACTAGGTCCACACTGGTGTTGTCAGTGTTGCTTAGACTCTCTGGACGATTCAAGGCAGAATCTGCAGGGTGAAGTGAAGGGACCATAGCAATTAGGAATTTCCCCCCCACATTTTGGTATCCTGTTACTTATGATTTCTTTGCAAGACTCACCAGCAGGCTGGCAGTGGAAGCCAACATTGACTGTGGTGGTTTTTACAGGGAAACAGCCAGCCAGGCAACGCAGCACAGGCTCAACAGAGTAGCATCTGGATTCCTGGCCATGGATGTTGACTTGTCTCTCCAGCTGCACAGATTCAAGCTTCATACGGCACTCTGAAAGAGAAAGGTGTTGATAGGTGACTTTCTGACGGATTCAGTGCATCATAACATGTTTGAAAGACCTGCTCCACAATACCAGTGGTATCCCTGCAACTCTCGGCTGGCAGAACCCAGGAGTGAGCATAACTGACTGCGTTCTTGGTCAAGCGCCCACTGGGTGTGCGGAACTCTTGTCTGACTTCTCCATCAGCCTTTCCACAGAGTCCACAGGTCTGTCCCTTCATCCAGTCCACAACTTTAACCTGCATTACAAGATCATATGAAATATCACAGGCTATTAAATGTACACTGTCTGTTAAATGAAAGCTCTCAAAAGTTATCCCAATCTTAAATCAATCCATAATTAATGTTGCATTTACCATCCATGACTTCTTGTCAAAGTAGACTTCATGAAGACCATAGCTGGGAGCATACACAGAGATGCCTTCACCCTTTGGCCTGATCTGAATTTTAGCTGAAAGCAAACAGTTTTATAGTTATTTACTTCTATTCAATTTAAAGACATTACATATAAATAGTTTTTAGGTACTGATACCATGATGTGTAATTTACAGTATTAAATGTTGATTCTAGATTCTATATTTGAGGGTGACTTGAATGTATATAGAAACCTGTGGGATGCTGGTATGGCAGGTTGTTGATGGGTATTTCCATTCCATTGACCTTCACAATCACATCAGTGTTCTTCGGGTACAGGTCAATATCACTACACAAATGCAGAAATGAAAATGTTTGGCTTCATTTTGTCAGTTTGTGCATGAAAAGCAGTTTTTTTTCTTTTCATGGATGCTCACATGTCAGCAATTTTCACATTGATGTGGTTCTGTTCAATGTTATCCTTCTTCAGCAGGACCATGAATTTCAGCTCATCAGTGCAATCCTGTGCCAGAACTTGGTAGCAAGACAATGGCATCTCATTCTTGTACCTCTTGTTGTTGAATGTAGTCAGTAAGTCTTTGATATAGCTACATTCAGCTGTGAATAAAAGAATCGTTTTAATACTTAGTAGAGAGACAAATATACCTGTCTTTGCATTTCATATTAAACAATAAATTTCATTCATTACCGGCACCAGTCTTGGCAAACAAGTAGTGGACCTTATCAGCAATGTCATTAAAGGGGGTGAGACCTTTGATTTCATCCAGTGGCAGAGCAATGGGAAGATGCCAAGACAGCTTATAGACAGTGCGCTGTGGACATAACTCAAATTTATTAGAAAATATATTTCAAACAAACACACATATTTTGGATGAACTACCCAAATATTCATACTGTTGGTGTTTTCCCAATGATGTCAATGGTCTTGTCAGATGTGGCAACCACTGTAAGCGAGAGCTGATTGGCGCTGTTTTCATCCTTTCCTTTGATCAAGCCAGACAGCATGGAAGCAGGAATGTAGTCAAACACCCTGTTAAAAATTCCAAATATCAAAAAGTTTACCTAATATATATTGCATTTGATTAGGCTAAAAATGAAGTTTCATACTTCTTTGCATAGTGTTTTAAGGCAGAAGGCAGTTCGTTCCAGGTTACTCTGAGGCGACCTGCTGGGCTTGGACCAAGAAGACCAGTCTCGGCTGTAATTGTGGTGTCATACTGCTTGCATTCTGCTCCCAAGCCGATTTTAGCCTATTAAAAGATAGGAGATGTAATAAGGCAGCTGGTTTTAACAGTATCCTTTTTATATTATGTCCTAATATTTGCGATGTAAACAAGACAGCGTCTTACTGTGACTTTGTGCTTGCTAAGCACAACTCCATCAGCACAGAACTTCCAGTTGTTATTAGGGGCCAAGGCAGCCAGAATAATCTGAAGTCTCATGGTAGGTTTGTCCAAGTAGACTGCCAGTTGGTATCCCATTATCTTTTTGTCAGCTCTGACCGTACGTACGATGACAGCAAAGATAGGCGCTTCATTGCCAAGGAATTTGTTCTGTGGGAAGAGTCAGGTTGATATCATATGAGTACACCATCAGTGATAAGATTTGAGAAGCATATTTAATTATTAAGCTTATGATTCACCTGATTCAAAATTGCCTCAAAGCTGGAAGCACTGCTTCTGCTCCTGGAAACTGCAACTGCTTGAGAAGTGAGAGTCTACAACAATAATGCATGGAAGTTAAAGGCCACCATGAAAATGCAACAACACAAGTTAACCAGCAAAATGTACCATACATTGTCACTGTTTGATGCACCGTCTAAACATACCTCCATCTTGTGGTTCTTCTGGAACTTATGCCGATAAATCACTCGCTGTTCAGAAGAAATATTTATCAGATTCCGCACTTAGTATGATTTGCAGACACATCCACGTTCTTCCATGCAAGCAGGCTTGAGGTGTTTACCTGTGAGATACGAGCACTGGAGCTAGAGGAACTTGAACTTTCCCTGAAAAGCGATGCAAGGCTGGATGCAGAGCTGGTCCTGCTCACAGATCTGGAGGAGCTGAGTCTGCTGCTGCCAGATGAAGAGCTAGAAGAGGAGCTGGAGTGAAGGCTTGACTGAGAGCTGCTGGAGCTCGAGGAAGAAGATGAGGTGACATTCTTCTGAGGAACCAGGATTTTCTTGAGTTTCATCAAGGCTGGTCTTCCATTAACAATTTCTTCACTGAGATTAATCTGTTTTATGAGCTTCTCTGCAGCCTTTGGTCCAACTTGAACCTCCATCTCCAGTTTTTCAACGATCTCATCTTCAACTGAAAGTATCATTAAAAATGCCATAAATAACTCCTTTGTGCACACTGCTTCTACAAAATGCACAACTACTGTTTTCTCAATACTCACTTGGTTTGATAGAAAGAGCAATAGAGTGCTTTCCAGCCAGTTTGTACAGGGCGATGTCCTGGATGGAAGCAGCATTTTCACTGGAAACCTTCAAACAGCCCTTCATTCCAACTGCAATAACTTTAGCACAGTACTTTTTCTCAAGGTGAGCTGCTTTGGGTCTTATAATGGAAATGGGATCCACATCCTGCTGAAGGATCTCTGATGATTTTGACTATGAAAAGAAACACATTAATGATATTACAAATGTAGATACTATTGTTGCTATCATAAAATATAATGTCGAAATCTCACCAAACTAGCAGCATCAGATGAAACAATCTTAGAAGTGAGAATCTCCCTTGAGATGGGCTGTGTGACTTTGGTAGGAATGATGGGAGTGATTTTTGCAGCAGCAAGATCCTCAATATTTCTTGCCACAGCAACAGTCTCAACACTGTTGAAAAAGCAATGACTTAGTCTTGTATAATCTTAATAATCATGTGGATTGCTAAATTAAATAGAAGTGAGTTTAACATTTGTGAAGGTAGCTATTGAGTTTAAAACATCAGGCTTACTGTACAGCTGCAATGTGTTCAGGCACTGAAACAGGCAGAGCTTCGATCTTGAAGTGTCCCTCATTGATGTCAAGTCTTGCAGCAATTTTAGCAGGAACAATGGAGTTGAATTTAGCTCTTGATTGCACAGCAGCCTGGAGTATGGCAGTGTTAACCCCAATCACAGCAAATGTGTTCACAGCAATGCTAGAAGAAGAAGGTATTTGGATGTCACTCTTATATGTACACTCACACACACACACACACACATACTTAATTTCTTATTTTAGTATTAGGTATTGTTCCTACCTTGGTCTAATCTCAGTTTCAAGCTGCATGTCTGTCTTCAGAAGGTGAGCCAAATGGAAGTTTTCTGGCAGAGCAGGTGTTGTGACAGCCTTGACTAAGAAAAGAAATAAACTCACATCACCACCTTGCATTTTCTATGCTCTTAGTTCCACTCTTAAATGATATTACCATGTCCCATGAGTACTTCACTGTTGCTTGTATTGATGCCAAGCATACTGTCCCCCATTTTCGGGATTCAGGAATCACAAATGGTTGTTTTCAAGAACTTTTAAGTGACTTCAATTGTGAGTCAGCATCTTTTTTATTTGCATAAAGTATACTAGACTGGGAGCGACTCGGTGGTGTAGTGGTTAGCACTGTCGCCACATAGCAAGAAGGTACAGGGTTTGATTCCCGGCCCAGGGCCTTTCAGTGTGGAGTTTGCATGTTCTCCCCGTGTCTATGTGGGTTCCAGATACTATGACATCCTCCCACCATCCAAAAACATGCATTTCTACGTGCCCACTGATAAACTTTTCCAGGGTCCCCCCCGAAACAGTGGATGTTTTCTGCTCACCTTGAACAGCTGCAGAAGCCACAGCAGCAGTGTAAAGACTGAGCTCCAATGGAAGACCAGCAGCAGTTGGCAGGATTCGCCTCGCTTCAGTAGCCAGCAAGGGTTTAGCAACGTTAAAGGAAGCCCCAGACAACAAAGCCTTGATGATGTTCCTACCAACTGCTTGAAGAGAGGGTCCAGTGGCAAGCTATAGGGAAGAATTTATTATAACTATTGTGTCTATAAAAATATCATGCTATATCTATAGATAGTCATCTGAATCATACCGCAATGGCCTGGTCAATCAACACTTTATCAATGTTGGCGAAGGCAATTTCTTGTCCAAAGAATTTGACATAGATGGAGGCCAGAGGTGTTTTAGTGGGCAGAGCCCTCCAGTGAGAGAGCTTAGGAAAAAAGAAACACAATCCAACTCACTTGCCAAGCTTTTATCATGCGCCATAATATACTATTCTATTCTGGTATTTGCAATTTCCTGGTGTTTCATACTTACAGCCTGAATGACCCGCTTCATCTTGGTGATCCTGTCAACATTGTCAATGAGTGCATTGTTTTTCAGCAGAATCTCCTGGAGCCCCTCAGTTCTTACTCCAACCTAGGAAAAGTTCAAGATGTTAAAAGGTTATTTTAATATTGTAATTAATATAGGCTAGTGATTATATTCTTCAGAAGGCAAGTGTTTACCTCCAAAACATCAGCAGCAGCTCCAGCAAGGTAGGCACTGGTCTTAGCCACAATAGATTTTGGCAGAATGGTGGCAGCATCATTGATGTAGAAAGCGCTGGCAGCAGCACCAAGCATCAAGGGATCTGAAAGAATTTCACAAGATGTCTTTAGTTGATTTTCCAGAGAAAAATATTTGAGGTAATACAAGCCAGATGTGACATTAGCCTTACTATTGTAGATGTCCATGTGTATGGCTTTGCTAAAACGTAAGCTTAGTCTGTCCAGTTTTGGGCTCAGGATTTTGATGGCAACGTTGCAAGCTGCAGCACTGCAATGAAAATTAGAAAATGGTTGTGTAAGCAGACATCATGGAAATGGACTTGGTGATGAGTGAGGATTAAAGAGAACTCTTACACTGAGGCATGGATAGCAGCAGTGCTCCTGGTCAGGGACTTCATGTGAGAATAAGTGAAACTTGCTACCTGCAGATTCTGTTCAGCCTTCACAATGTTTGCAAGAGTTGTTACTAAACCCATTGGAGGCCTTGTCTCAAACAACACGATGCATGCAAGCATACGAAGCTCTGGGTGAAGAGCCTTGTCCATGTAGAGCTGAAGAGCCAATTCTTGAATCTAATTTCCAAGAGAAAGCACAGAGTATGAAGTTATGTGTAAAAAGTAGAATAGTTCGAAATATTTGTTGATGTTCTTAAATTCACCATTCTAGGCTCCTTCTTTGCAATGTTCCTCAAAGCCATGATTGCATCAGCATGGACTCTCATAGGCAGAGATGCAGCTGCAGTGCCATGTATGGGCAGGATCTTTGTGATTGGCTTAAGGCTAGAACGATGGCCAGCGTTACCCAAAACCTTCAGGAGCAGGATGATTTCCTGGGTCTCATCTTTAGCAACAGCCTCAGCAAGGAGGTCCTGAATGGGCTGTAGGGAAACACAAGTAATTAGTAAGATCTAATTTTCTCATTTAAGTAATATAATACTAATATAACAATATTAATTATATTACCTTCATTAGTTCAGCAGGGCAGCCAGCCATCTCAGCACAGTGTTTGGAAATCATGGTACCGTAGCCAAGGAGGACAATCTCACGCAGAACTGGGTTTTCCACTATCTTGTTATTGACTGACAGGGCCTACGAGACAGCAACTCTCAGAAATGTTTCATACCACTAGTCCTTTTACCAAAGTAATTTGCTTTGTGGTTTACCCACCTCAATCAGCTTGATGGCCTCAGTGTTTGCTGTCACCATGTGAACAGATGCAATCAAAGCCTGAGCAGTTTCAGCAACAGTCAGGTCATTCTGACATTTCTCCTTGATGAATCTCAGAGCAACAGGAGTTCCAATAGCAGGAATGGCATCCAAGATCCACTGTCTGGTAGATGAAAATGGAGTGTGTGCACCTGTTTACATCAACTTTCTTCAATCAATTCAAATGTGCAAACAAATGAAGTTACCTGAAGGCAGGTTTGGTTCTGTACTGGCTCCAAAGCAATTCCAGGTCTTCAAAGTGGGCTACACGGAGGAGCTGAATGAGTTCCAAGAACTTCAGAGGGGCATCCTCATGGACTCTCTCCATATTGTGGGCGACCAGATGATTCAAAACTTCCACAATCTAAGATCACAGAATTGAAGGTGTTGTAATATAATATGACAGAGATTCATACATTTCTGACTTCACTAATCATTTAAATCAATCTGAGATGCTACCTGGGCCTGTACATTGGTGACCTTGATGAGCTGAATGGGTGTCTGAAGAAGCTCAGTGGAAAATTCATACTTGAGAGATCCACGGTGCAGATACTGAGCCTCGATGGGTAAAATGGAGGCCTTCTGAGTCTCAAGGAAGACCAAGGATTGCCTTGAAAATAATTACAAAGTTAGTCTGCAGCTCCATTAAATCCAAACATATCAGAATCTTTTGACATACTTGGTTTGCATCTGAGCAGCTCCATTCATCTCAGTGAAAGGGGAGAACTGGATCAGTTCATTGACAGCTGCTTCCAGGATCAGGATGCCATTAGCAACTTGTTTCAAAACATAGTTGTATGCTGTAGCTCCTCTCAGATTCTTTGAATCCTGTTAAGATGACACATTATGATGAGTAGCTGCGTAGTCATTCAGCATTTTCTGCTTTCACAGATGCATGCATGGCACATCTAATCAAAATGTTTTTGGGGAGTTTTTTCTTAGTCAATGTGATGGTTGTCTGTAAAAGACTGAGGGTGTCATATCCTACACTGGTTGTAAAGCCCTCTGTGGCAAATTTGTAATTTGTGATATTTGGCCATACAAATAAAACTGACTTGACAAAAATGGGTTTGAACCTACCTGCTGGCACTTTGCACATTTCTCAGTGTATGCCAACCCCATGTCCTTCATTATCTTCTCCTGACAGTGGTTCAGATCCCTGGTCTTTGTCAAAAGGATGCGTTCAGCCCTCTCGTCTTCACTGATGGCATAGAGGGTCTTGCACACACCCTGAGCTCCGGCCTAACGAGTAAAGCAAATTTACTAGGGAGATTCAACTTCCTGTAATGCATTCATAATTAGTTTTGAAGCATATTTGACAAACCTCCTGCATCTCGTAGACATTCTGTGTTTTCTTGATGTTGAGCTGAAGGATATTCAGAATACCTCTGTGGATGTTCAGCACCATGGTTGAGATTCCCTCAGGGGCGAGCATTTTCCCAACAACACCATTGGCATACTCAAACTTAATGGGAGTCAAGAGCTGAGCTGTCAGGGCTGAAGTCAGCTTGGTTGCTGGGATTAAAGGATCCTTCGGCCAGACACCACTGTACTCATAGAGCTCAGGTTCCACCAGCTAGAATGTAAAGAAAGATATATTACAGGCCAGTTTGCATTTTAAAGGTGAGAAGATTTGTGAGAATCAAGAAGATTTTGATTTTTACCTTCAGCATAACTATATTTTGGGATGCGGAACTGATTAGAACTTTGGTGCTGACTTTGAGCCCGGCTCTTGCCAAACCTTCCTCCGGCAGACCTCCCAGTAGCAGTGCCTCATACTTGTACACGTAAGTCTTACCGGCAGCAAAATCAGGAACTGTAAGAACAATTTCATTCAGTGGAGACTTATTAATTATAAATTATGAAATTGATTGTATTTTGCCATAATCATTTCCTTTCAGGTAACTTAAGCTGTCAATGCATTGTGTGTCCAATTATTTATGGGTGTCCATATATTGTTTTGACAAAAAGGAAGCTGTCATTTAAGATTATGATAAAGTACTGAACTTACCAAAGTTATGAGGTTGACCAGCTGAAATGACATTACAAATAAATGAATAATCCAGCAAGTAAATTATCAAACTATTAATTTTAGTTTTCAACAAAATGGGATGTGATTGTGTTATATTGTAAATACTGTAAAATTCGAAAAAAATATATAAAAGTTTGAGATGATTATTTTCTTACTGACATTTTGAATTACTCATTACTTTTAGCAGTTAGCTTTCTCATGAGAGTTTTTGTTTTTTTGTCACTTGCTATTGAAGCAGTCATTTAAAAGTATTACAATGAATGACACTGTATTATTTCTTTCTCTCTATAATTCTCAGATCACAATCTGACATCAACTAGTTAGCTGCACGGTAACATAAGTGCATAAAATGCACATTTGAAAAATACATTTGAGGCCTTTATTGATAAAATTTTTATGTATGTAGATAATCTCAAAAAAAAATAATACATCAGACATTTTAGAAAATGTATCATTTTAAGAATTTGGTGAGTCCGTAATAAATGTTTTGTTTATCTCTGTGGAAGCTATTTGAATATTTAACTTTAAATTCTTTGTTAAAAATTAGCATTTCAATTGCATTATTTCAAGACATCCTAATAAGACAAGAACAGTTTCTTGCAGTTTGTGATGAAATCATACTCACCCACGAAGGCCAAAGTCAGGGCAAGCACAACCAGTTTCATGGCTGATGAGGTTGTGAATGCCTGCATTGACTGGTTGCCTTTTAAAGGGAAAATTTCTGCTGACATTGTCAAATGGATGTCATGAAGGTATGATGTGAACCTTGGCCTCTTTGATCGATACACCTTATTAGATAGATAAGTTAATTTTGACTGGGGAGGGTGACACGGTGTACATCAGTAAATGGAAAGTTAGGGTCACCTGACCTTGTACTTCTCAGATGCCAAGTCAAAGTTAAGTATCATGTTTCAAAAATGTTTGCTTTGTCCCCCAATTCACAATAATCCCTACTTTGTTTGAAAATGTTGCTTTTTTGCCTGTATTTACTGATATGAAAGAAGGAAAAGAAAAGGGCCAACAGTTTCTCAAAACATGTTTAATTAATGGGAAAAAATTAATAACAAGATCTTTATTTAAGAAAAAGTTTGTTCCTGTTGTGATCCATTCTTGTATATAATCAACTCTCTGTGTTGGCTTGGGTCATTTTTGTCTTTTCATATTCATCACAGTGCTATTAATTCATTTTGTGAATGTGTGAATGTCTCTCTTTATCATATTGTTGAAATGCAGTTTCAAAGTTCACACAAGAGGGCACCATGACTATGGCTGTTTGCTTACTTTATTTGATGTGGTCAGGGTGACCACTAATATCATGACATTTCAGCAGGTCCGTGTGCTTGACAGTACACATCGCTATTCATTGTATTTCCCCGAAAAAAAAAAAAAAAGAAAATCCTAATAATAATTTGATGATAGGCAAACTGGCAACCCTAAGGTGTTAAGGCAAATGTCTGTGACTCAAACCTGATGCAGGTATGTTCAGGATTTTTTTTTCTCTGCTGGTATCTCATGCAAACAAATTCTGAAGTCAGTCACTGATTAATTTAATTTCATTATAAATCACTGAAAAGGCTCATGTATGTCTAACAGGTCTCACAATTTCCATAAGCATTTCACTCATTTCAGTTGCATATTCATATGATCATTTTGACCATGTGCAGTTTTTGCTGAACAACTATAATTAAATTGCTTAAAACAGTTCATTAGAAAATATGGCATAATATCATTCACAGTAAATCTCAGATATTTTGAGGATGAAGCAAAGTCACTTAATCTCTAACATTTACCATATAGCTTAATGTCTGCTTACAATGACATTATGGTGTGCAATAAACCATTCATCAAATGTTTTTTTTACTGCTTATAAGTGCTGAAACTATTGCCAGTGTAGTTTAAATATGTCAGATAGTCAAAAATTGGTTATTGATGTATGTCAACAACTTCTCCCCTGGGCCCTCTAAGTGGAAGCTGCTGTATAAACAAATGACAATACAGGAAGACACAGTTGTAACACAAAATGTCTTCATGGGAGGAGTCAGCATTGTTGACTTTTTTACATAAATAAACACATAAAATTACATTATACCTGGTTATATCTACATTATTAAATTGAAAGAGCATGCGCTTGAATGTGGATAGGAAAAAAGTAAATTCATTATGACTTCAAAAAGATACCCTACCTAAATACTTATCTAAACCAACCACAAAAGAACAACTTTGTTGTTAGTATTCATTAAAATGTATTAAAGGTCTCATTGATAACATTTTATGTATATGAGATAATCTTCAAAAACTTCAGAAAGTCCATAATCTCTGTAGATCTGTATTTGACTGAATGAGACTGAATGTTTGCTACTGTTATCGATAGCAATAAAAAAAAAAACACACACACACAAACACACACACAAAATGATAATACATTCAGCACACACACATTAACCTGCTCACACAGAATACCCAACACCTGATTAAGGTGTCAATCTTAAAGCGCCAGTACTAATAAAGTGGGTTAATCTATGACATGCCTGTCCATCCTGGAAGAGGGATTCCTCCTTTTTGCCCTGAGGTTTCCATATTTTGCTTGGTAAAAGGATTTTTCTTTAGTTTTTCCTTAGTCGATGTGAGTTTGTCTTAACCTGTCAAGACTGTAAAGCTCACTTGACATGTATGAGCTTCTAGTCTATTTTTCAAAACATCTTATAAATGTTTGTATGTACTTAAACATTTTAAACAATGTGTATGTGCTTACATATCTTTTTCAAACACATTTTAAAATATTTGTGTGTTGTTAATATCTTTTCACATTTAACACCTTTGTGGTTTTATACATATTTTTGAATACATTTAAAAAAAAAAAATAAAGAAAAACATAATATAACTTTTCAACAGATTTCACTCATGTGGGTTACACATAAAATGATCACCCCGTATCTTACCCAATGCCATTTTCTGATTGGCTGATGTGTAACAGTATGCTATTTTTTGATTGGCTGGAGTGTGCCAAGCTCCAGGTGAGCTCTGGGATGCCTCGAGTGTCTTGTTACATCCTACTGCACATATAGCAGTGTAACTTGGTTGGTGTTGCATAACAAATGTTCATGCGTGAGAAATACTAAGTGTAAAAAATGGAAAAATGGAAGGGTTAAAATGCGTGTCACCCTCTGAATGTGTGAGACTTGAGAGCCATGCAGATATGTATTGAGCATTTATCAAAATATGAAACAAATAATGTTTAATTGTCAAATAATGGACAATTCCAGATGTTTACACTTTTTTCAGGTTTATTTTTTTCTCACACTGCACCTCCCCTGAAGTCCTCCGGTGCCCTTCCAGGTGAGGAACGCTGCACATTTGGGGGATGGACAAATACACCACTTTCATACCGAACTTAGCGGGTCAACAAAGGATTTTCTAACCCGGGTCGACCCGCCTTGGTTCTGCATCAGGGTGCTTTCACACTGTCAGCAGTCGCAGGTCTGATATCCCACTGTGAGAGCTGCTCCATTTGTTTCTTCACTCTTCTTCTCCATGGATGCTGAGCAGCTCGCGGACCTCATAATCTTTCCAGTGTGCTGCCATGATCGATAAAAAGGTGTGCCAGAAGCTGTAAAACACGGTCCTCACAATTTCTTTGGCATTTGACAAATACCTTTTCAAACAAAACATCAAAATATTAGTGAGTGTGCACAAGTGCAGGCTGTCTGACTTTGACACATCCTCTGATCCTCTTAATTTGATCGTTCTCCTCATACCTGATTGTGATTTCTGCCTGAGTCACATCAGAAGATGCCAACTCCGCCCGATCCCACGCTATTTCTACTGTATGTGTATGTTTGTGTTTGTGCCATGGGCCTTCAGAAAAATGGGCTTTTGTTTTTTTGATACATTGACTTTTCGTCCAATGAGACATTTTGGCAGACCTTTTTGAAATAATGGGCCATGGTATGGATCTGAGGGAATGCAGACCCGTCCCCACAGTCAGTTAACCAGGAACACGAAATAGGAGCTAGACTGACTCTGCCCAAAGACAAACATACCAACACCTCTAAAGTTTGTTTAATCGCACAAAAATCCTAAACGTGAAATATGCAATTTATACAAAAACTACTAAAATACATGTAGCAATGATGATTTTTTCTTTTCTACATTTTATGAGGAGAATGATGGCTCTTGTCTGTTGTTTAACACATTTCTTATTTATCTATTTTTTTTAATCTATGTTTCATTTCATACACTTGTGACCTCTCATTATAAATTATTTTTCAGTCTGCTTTATTGACATTTAGCAGTTGCATTTTTAAAGAATTTCAGATAATACATGCTTCTGCCATTTATTTAAATTTACAGTTCAAACAAAGTAATTGAAATACTTGTATGAAACAAAAAGACAATTATAATATTGTGACTGATATTAAGCCATTAATGAGATTAAGCACACTGAGCAGCACAACGACAGGCCAAGTGGGCTTCTGCTGTTTCTCTCAGGTCAATGCTCTTCTCATAGATGCTGCTCAGACCCTCAGAGCGGTTCAGGTTAGAATCTGTAAAATGGAGTAAAACAGATGCTGTATAAGAGAAAAACATGTAGTATAATTTATTCAGTTTTGTAAGCCAGCTGTAACTTCTTGCAGACTCACCAGCAGGCAAGCAGTGGAAGCCAACAGTTACAGTGGTGGTCCTCACTGGCATGCAGCCGGGCCGGCAGCGCAGCACGGGCTCGACAGAGTAGCATTTGGACTCCTGGCCATGAAGGATTACCTGCTTCTCCAGCTTCACAGATTCAAGCTTCATGTAACACTCTGGAAAAAGGAAATTAAATGCTGTAAATACACGTTTACCTACAGCCGCAGTGTTTATTATTTTAAATGCTGCATTTTGCCATTCTAGGTAAAAATTATGTATATATACACTGTAAGCATAACATAGCACAGCGTAGCTATGCAGCCCCATACGCAACAAACTATGATGCACGGTGTATTCTGATGCCTTTCTGTAAGAACATGCATTAACTTGAAGAGATAATCAGTGTTATTCATTTCACCTGTCAGTGGTCATAATGTTATGCTTGATCAGTGTATATATTCTTATCGAAGGTGAAGCTGGTATTTTATTACCAGAGACATCACGGCAGCTCTTTCCAGGCAGAACCCAGGAATGGGCATAGCTAACAGCGTTCTTGGTCAGGCGTTCATTGGGTGTGCGGTACTCCTGTCTGATTTCACCGTCAGCCTTTCCACAAAGTCCACAGGTCTGTCCTCTCATCCAGTCCACAACTTTAACCTTGAAAAAGACACAGTTCCGTGGTTACTCCATTACAAAGTTGCCGATAAATACATCTAAATTAGATTCAATCTAAGTTTAAAAGATGGTAGTTATTTCCTGTATCACCTTCAGAGCATTCAAATCAAGATAGACCTCCTGGAGACCATGGCTGGGAGCATGGAGAGCAATGCCCTCATCTCTCTGTCTGATCTGAATTTTGCCTAAAATGAATGTAAATATATAAATATTGGATTTTTAACTTTCAACAAATTGAATAATTTAGGCATGAATTGTTAAATTTGAATAGAATAAAAAACCTGAGGGATGTTGATATGGCAGGTTGCTGATGGGGATTTCTACTCCGTTAACCTTCACCATGATAACACCGTTCTTTGGAAACAACTCCACATCACTGTTAGAAAACAATTGAAAGACATGTTTTACAGTTCATTTCAGGATTTTTGGGAACTTTCTTTGGAGGACAATTCTGACAATGTATACATAAATAGCTGTCGTTCTTACATGTTTGCTATCTGCACATTGATATGGTTATGTTCCTGTGTTTGATCCTTCTTCAGCAGAACAATAAATTTAAGTTCTGGGGTGCAATCCTGAGCCAAAACCTGGAAGCAAGAGTGGGGCATCTCATTCTTGAATTTCCTGTTGTTAAATGTGACCACCGTGTCTCTGACCATGGTGCACTCAGCTGCAAAGGAAATATAAATCGGAATCGGTAAATTAGCTATTTCAGAGTAATCTCTTTCAGAGACCTCTTCCTTTAAATGTTTTCACCTGCATGAGCCTTGGTGAGCATGTAGGTCAGCTTGTCAGCAAAGTTGCTCTGGTATGGTTGTAGCTCATCAGCAGTGGCTCCAATTGGCAGAGAAATAGGGATACCCACGCCAAGTTTATAAAGTGTCCTCTGTAATATTAAAATGTAAAAATTGTCATGATGAGTTTATGTACACACTGGCAACAACGTATAATGCAGACATTTTCTGTATATACACAGTGGATAATAAAAACACACCTTTGGTGTCTTCAGAACAATATTCAGGCTTGTCTCAGAAGCAACAGCCACAGACAGTTTGATCTCATTATGAACATTTTTGACCTTTGCCAGGCTTACTCCATATTCCTCAGCCATGCGGGAAATGTACTCAGAGATCCTATAGAGGCATAAAGTTCATGATTATTTTATGTTTAATACATGTGTGGCAGATAGATGTTGGAAAATGAAAACATGCTGAAAATAAAGTAATGGTTACACATCTTGATCCAGGATGCCTGATAAAAGTTGATGACTACCTTTTCACCGACAATATGTAGGAATTCATTACTTTGTTTTGTAGGTTTTCTTAAAACAGATTTTAAGACATTTTTGAAATCTGAATTAGTTTGTGTCCTTACTTCTTTGCATAACTCTTCATTCTCTTTGGAAGTTTATCCCAGGTAACCTTCACGCGGACTGCAGGTTCTTTACCCACAACACCAGTTTCAGCAGTAATATCAGTCTCATACTGTTTGCACTCAATGCCCCAGGCAATCTTGGCCTAAGAGAAGTTGTAGTCAGAGTTAAAGTCTCAAGCACCACACAGATTGCTCAACTGTTGCCTAATCACCAAATCATTATTTTTTTTTACCATCAGTTTGTGGTAACTCAGCATCATCCCATCAGCACAGATTCTCCAGTGGTCATTCTCAGCCAGGTTGGCAAAAATGACCTGCAGCCTGGCAGTGGCTCTGTCAAAGTAAGCTGCAATCTGGTATCCCTGAACTTTGTGGTCAGCTCTCACAGCACGGATAAGAATGGTCACAGCAGGAGTGACAGCATTAGCTAGGTACTTGGCCTTAAAGTAAAGATAGAGATATATGATATTATACATGACACTGATAAATGTTTAGATTTTTCTCAACAAATATAAAAGATTGTAAATGACTAGGTCTAATAACTTACCTTATTGTAGATGGCCTCGAAGCTGTGGGCACTGCTCCCGCTGTTGGCATGGTCTGTGGAGAGGGCATGCTGCAAACAAAGAAACCACAGATTTAGCCTGATCACACATGGTGTACACAACGTACATGTGCATGATGTGGTATTCTCATCAATCTGAAAATTACCTGGTGGACATGATTCTTGATAAACTTCATTTCACTCAGCTGTTGTTGCTGCGAGGAGCTGGAGCTGGAAGAGTGGCTGTTGGACAAGAGAGAACGGCTGCTGGAAGCACTGCTGGAGGAGCTTTGGCTTGACTGGCTGCTTGAGGAGCTGCTCATTCTTTTTGATGCTTTACTGATTGGAGCAATAATGTCAAGTGTCTTGCGACGAGAGGAGCTGGAGGAGGAGATGCTTGAGTGGGAGCTGCTGGAGCGAGAGCTGCTGGAGCTGGAGGAAACTGCTGTGCTGTTCTTCAGACCAGGAACCAGAATTTTCTTGAGTTTCATCAGGACGTTCTTGTCCTCAAGAATTTCTTCTTCCTCACTCATGTTAATCACTTTGATGATCTTTTCTGCTGCCTTATCTCCAACCTGAACCTCAATTTCAATCTTCTCAATGACTGGTCCGGCAGCTGATACCAAACAGATAAATAGATCAAGTCACTTCTGGGGAGGTTATTACAAAATTACTTATATCAGTAATTTAATGCCCTCTATTTCACTTGCCTGGAGCAACCTCAACCAAGACTGCATGTTTTCCAATAATGGTGTAGAGTGGGCAGTTTCTGATGAAGGCAGCGCTGCGAGATTCAATCTCAGTGCATGCCTTGATACCGAAGGTTTTGATTTGAGCACACATTTTCTTCTCAAAGGCCTTAGGGATTTTCAGTTTACTGGCAATTTGACTTGGTAGGTCAACAGGAATGATTTCAGATGATGCTAACTGTAAACCCACAGAAGTTGTCAAATTAATTTGGAATAGAGTAAATGTTTTGTTGGAAAAATTGGTCAGTGAATGAAACTCACCAAACCATCAGTCAGAGAGACTGCCACCCTTGAAATTTTTGAAGAGAAGGACTCCCTTGACACACGTCCTACAGGTGCAGCTGGAATTATTGGTGTGATTTTGGCAGCTGCAAGGTCTTCCACATTTCTTGCGACAGCAAAAGTCTCAACACTAATGGAGAAAGGAAAATAATTTTTCAGATAACAGAATTTCAAAACTAGGTGAAATATACTTGGTGACAAGGAAAAGTACATACAGTGCAGACGCAATCTTATCGACACCCTGAACAGGCAGAAGCTGCAGTTTGAAGTTGCCTTTTGTCATGTCAACTCTGGCTTCCATCTTTGCAGGAACAATTGTATGAACTCTGGCCCTTGACAGCAGAGCAGCCTGGATAAAAGCAGTATTCACACCCATAACTGCGTAGGTATGCATGGAAACACTGCAAAGGATAGAAAATATAAAGTTTATGGGTGATTTCCCAGAATACACCTGTTTTGAATAATTCAACAGATGAGAAGCAGCTTGATTAGTTACACCTGGATTACCTTGGAGTAATGGCAGTCCTCATGTTGATGTCAGACTTAAGAAGCTGGGCAGCATGGAAGTTGGCAGGCAGAGGTGGTGTCACAGTGGCTTGGACTGTGAAAAACAACACATTTTCAGTATTGGTATAAATAATTTTCTGATATCAGCAAAAGTTCAGCAACACAGCAGCTTACACTCAACAGATGCAGCGGCCACAGCAGCGGTATAGAAACTCAGCTCCATGGGCAGACCAACGGTGGTGGGAAGGATGCGACGAACCTCAGCAATTAGTAATGGTTTAGTGTAATGGACTGCAATACCAGCCAGCAGAGAATCCAAAGCCTTTCTTCCATAAGTGTGAATTGCTGGCCCACTGGCAAGCTGTAACCATGAAATCAGATATTACATTAATAAAAAAAAATGTTGTTTCATTTTTTATTGCAGTCACTTGTACAGTAGAATATGCCACTGCCTTACCTCAATAATCTGGTCAACAATGGCTTTGTCAATGCTGACAAATCCAATTTCCTGTCCAAAGAATTTCACATATACAGAGGCCAAGGGCTGGCTGGATGGATGAGCCCTCCACTCAGAAAGCTGTGTGAAGAAGAGAAGTGAATGGAAACTGGATTGTAAAACTTCTAGAAAGTAAATGTACTTTAATTACATAATTCTTTAAAATAAAAAGATTTTAGCATCAAAGTGATTCCTCAAACTTACAGCCTTCATAACTTGTTTGATCTTGGTTATCCTGTCAGAATTTTCAGGCACCTCATGGACTTTCAGAAGGGCTTCTTGTATTCCCTCAGTTCTCACTCCAAGCTGGAAAAAGGAAAACAACATGGGTTTTTATTGGGTTAGTCTTTTTTTAATTATTATTAAAAATCTATATGTAAGGTATATAAAGTCATATTAATAAAACAATGTCTAACGTTAAGATAACATTACGATTCTTGGCATTGGGAAACAGCCTAATGTAGCTATTAATTTGTAAAGGTACCTAAATTTCCCTCCTTATGATTTAACACAATGCATTGTGCAAATATGTATAAGAATCAGAGGGACATGGCAGATTTATAAAGAGCCTTTTGTCATGTCAGTTAGCCATGTAAAATATGATTACCTCAAGAACATCAGCATAAGCTCCTGCCAGGTAGGTGCGAGCTTTGGCGACAATGGCTCTTGGCAAAACGGTTGCAGCATCGTTAATATAGAAAGCACTAGCAGCAGCTCCCATCGTCCAGGGGTCTGTAGGGCAAAATAAGAACTGTCAAATCACACATTTTAATGTGATTACAACTCATTATCATGTTATGCACTTACTGTGGTAGATATCAAGATGGAGTGCTCGACTGAAGCGGTAGCTCAGCTTGTCGAACTTGGGGCTGAGGATCTTCACAGCAACATTACAGGCAGCAGCACTGACAGTAGAACATTTGAATATGTGAGATCATTGGTGCTGACATGTTTAAATAGCAAAACAATTGAATATTAATTAAGTTCTTACACAGAGGCAAAGTCAGGAGCGGTGTTCTTGGTCATGGCCTTCATATAAGAGTAGACAAAGCTAGCAACCTGCAGATTCTTTTCATTCAAGAGAGCGTCAGCAAGAGTAGTCACCAGACCCATAGGCAACTTGGTCTCAAACAGCACAATAGAGGCAACCATACGGAGCTCTGGGTGGAGAACCTTGTCCATGAACAGCTGAACAGTCACATCCTGGACCTAATTCAAAAAGAAGATTCTTATAAATAAAACGGTCTCAAGTGTATTCATTCTTAGTGATGGAAGGAATCTGAATTTGTAGTCTCACCATCTTGGGTTCCCTCTTGGCAATGTTTCTCAGGGCCAGAACAGCATCTATGTGAACTCTAAGTGGCAGACCAGCAGCAGCACTTCCAAAGCCAGGCAAGAGCTTCAGAATTGGCTTCAAGCTGGAAGGATGTCCAGCATTACCCAGCACTTTGAGAGTGACAATGAGCTCCTCAATTTCACCTCTGGCAAGAGCTTGGACAGCAAGTTCATGGATGGGCTGTGGGGGGAACCAAAAAATATTAGTGCCACTGACATTTGATGGAAATTAAGTTATACAGAACACATTAACTGATACATACCCTCACAAGCTCAGATGGGCAAGTTGGATTCTCTGCACAGTATTTAGCTACCAGGGTGCCGTAGCCCAGCATGACAATCTCACGCAGAACTGGATTTTCTTGGATCTTGTGGTTCATAGCCAGACCCTGAGGAGTGGTCAAAATAAAGAATGTTTTATGTGTTCCAATTCTTACATCATTACAAATACTCCAGAAAATTTTAAACTTTGACTTGCCTCGGCAAGCTTGATGGCCTCGAGGTCGGCTGTCACCATATGTACAGATGCCAGCAGCGCTTGAGCAGTTTCGGAAATAGTCAGCTCCCCAATGAGGAACTTTTCTTTAAGGAACCTCAAAGCAGCATGGGTACCAATGGCAGGAACAGCATTCAGGATCCAGTGTCTGAGAAAAATAAATATTATATAATTAACATCATCCATGGCATGTTTTTTCATGGCTGTTTTCATGGCAAAATTGCAATTACCTGTGATCAGGTCTAGCTTTGAACTGAGCCCAGAGGGCCTCAATACTCTCAAATCTTGCCACGCGCAGCAGCTGGATGAGCTCAATGAACTTCAGAGGGGCATCTTCATGGACCTTGGCCACATTGAAGGTCACCAGGTGGTTCAGAATCTCAACAATCTGTCAGGACAAAATATTTCTCATCTTAAAGTTGGCTTCTACAGGTAAACTGAACAAAAATCTTAAGAGGATGGAATATTTGGAAAGTACCTGAGCCTCTGCATTGCTGATCCTCAAAAGCTGGATGGGTGTCTGCAGAAGCTCGCTGCCAAACTCGTACTGCAGGGATCCACGGTGAAGATATTCAGCTCTTATAGGCTCCACTGGGGTCTTCTCAAGCTCCAGAAAGGTCAGGACTTGCCTGTGAAGATACATAAGCACTACATCAATCTGCATTGTGACACTTTGTGCGGGGAATAGTGCCAATAAAACTGGACTGCAACTGCACATGCTCATGCACATGCACACTTTTGATTAGTGTAATTACAAACAGTGTGTGCTATTGGGAAAAAAAAAAATCCAACGGTTTCTGAAAGATGAGACGTTGTGCTCTAATATGATGTAATTATGGTAATTATGCATGCCTCTTCTCAAAGCCAGGCAAACCAGCTTCTTTGTTCCCTGTGGTTAAAAAATGGCTATATATAGTTTCCGTTTTATGGTTGATTTTTGCTCATTTAGAGTAATAGACTCACAAAATTGTATTATAAATAGTTTTCAGACTTTTCATTAATTTTCATTTCAACTTTAACATGCAAAATCTCTTATTCAGTTCAATTGCACAGTGAAACTCTAAAATCAAATTCCTTTTTTGTGTTTTTCTTCATTTTAAACTATTATTACAGTCTTATAACATGCAGTAAATGGTAAATTGTTGCCAGATTTAATTTCCTTTGGCAAAAAAGTCATTTTGAGGCTCAGGTGTTAAAGGACATACTTAGCCTCCATCTGGGCAGCACCGTTCAAGATGTTAAAAGGTGAGAACTGGATGAGTTCTGTAGCCGTTGCCTCCAAGATCAGAGCACCTGTGGCTGCTGGCTTCATGATATAGTTAAAAGCAGCAGTTCCCTTCAGATTCTGTCCTCTCTGCATTGACAAGAACCACACTATCATCACACCAGCAGTGTCGTGGAGTGTACTACATTAGCAATTATGAAGTGAGAGGGAAATTGCACTTACAGCCTCACACTCAACACATCTCTCTGTGTAAGCCAAGCCAATGTCTTTAATGATTCTCTCCTGGCAGTTGTTCAGGTCCTTAGTCTTGGTCAACAGGATGCGGTCTGCCTTTGCGTCCTCACTGATGACATAGTGGGTCTTGCACACACCCTGTGTTCCGGGCTAGTTCACAAAAATCCAAACACAACTTGTCATTTTAAGTACTGTGACATCTAATGGGTGGAACTCCATGCAAATTACAGTTATTTGTACCTCTTGCAGCTCATAGACATTCTGGGTCTTCTTGATGTTCAGCTGGAGGATATTGAGGATTCCTCTGTAGACATTCAGCACAGTTGCAGAGATGCCAGCTGGTGCAAACACTCTGCCGACAACACCGTTTGCATACTCAAACTTGATGGGTGTCAAGAGTTGAGCAGCCAGGGCTGAGGTGAGCTTGGTGGCTGGTATGAAAGTGTCTTTGGGCCAGATGCCACTGTACTCAAAGAGTTCCGGGTCTACAAGCTGTAAGGAAGAGGAACAGTTTAAATGAACATGTTACTGTTAACAAATATCTGAAGCAGATTGTATTAAAACATTTAAGAGTTTTTACCTTCAACAGTAAGGTGTCACCAGCTGCTGTACTAATCAAAACTTTGCTACGGACTTTTACTCCGGCCCGTGCTAGACCCTCCTCGGGTAGGCCACCCATGACAAGGGCTTCATATTTGTAGACATAGGTCTTTCCGGCAGCAAACTCTGGGGCTAGTAATAGACAAGAAAGCAAACTAGTGAATGCATTTGCATTCAATAAAATGTTGAACTTCCTATTTATACACCAGAATTTAATTCTTTAATGTTTTGGAATAACAGCTTACCAAAGTTGACCTGGTAACCCGCTGCAAAATAGAAATAAAATGTTTTTGTTTTCATAAAGGACAAACAAAATGGGGAAAATTTGAGTTTCTTAATACTCAACTTTTATCCTTTATTTGCCATCTTTTCCCCCCAAGACTGTATTAAACTGACATGGCAGTTGGTAAAGCTGAACAACTCAGTGTCTATTTTTCTGCTCTAACATTGGTTACATGGTATATCAACTACATTACAGTGTCAGAAAATGCAATAGTCATCATATTAATGATAAAGACAGCAACAACATTGGGGAATGAAAGCCCTATTGCAATTTAAGTAATTTCTTTCAAGTTTATTATTTTGTGTGAATAAAACACAATATCATATTCAGAACTTTAATTATACGTTATGATTGATTATTTGATTGATTCATGGAAATGCATAAAGACATACTCACCCACAAGGGCCACAGTCAAAGCTAGCACGAACACCCTCATGGCTGGATGTGAACGACTGCAACCAGAGGCTTCCTTTTAAAGCCATTTTTTTCTGACTTTGTCCCCATCAAAATGTATCATTAACTAGATATCAGCTTTCATTGTCATTGATGTTACCATGCCCTGAGATTAGACAAACAGAGTAAAACACCAGTGGATGAAAAATGTCACAGGCATGACAAGTTGTCTTAACCTGACTGCCTGGCTTGCTCAATGTCCAAAATCCAGAAATGTTTTCTCTCTTGTGACATACAGCAATCAGCATTGCATTTCAAAGTGTTGCACATAAATAAATATATTAATCTATAGACATTTAATCTAATGTAATGTAATATAATATAATATAATACAACATGTATTTCAAGTTTAAAATGTGTAAAATTAATAATTAATTTACATGTATTATTAGTAAATAAATAGCAACAACTAATTTTGAAACAATGCAATAAACTCAGATTACACATCACTCAATACAATATTGTAGTGAATTAGATATAATATTGCTATTATAAAATGATTTCAGTTGCACAAACAAGTGAACATTCCAGTCTTCCATTAAAATGTCATTGTGTCTGACCTAAAATGTTATCACAATCCTGTCAGCTTGATCCAGGAACTGTTTACTATCCAAACAACAATCCAAAATTTGTTGACTTAACTTTTATCTTCACAAGTCATCACATTGAAAACCAATTGTATGTGTCAAAATCAATTCAATCAAATCAAAATTCAAATGATGATGATGATGCCTTTTTTTAAAATTAATTTTTCCACTACTGTGTCATGCAATAATTCATACCCTGTTAGCAAGGCATCACAAATTATTTAAACTGGATTCAGAACGCATGCATTTTCAAATGATACTACCAACTGTCACACTAGAGAGTAAAATTAGGATGTAATAATGAATAGTTCATGCTTCTGCCATGGTTGGAGGGTTAAGCAATTGTTGCAAAGCCTCAAAAGTGTACCATATATTTTAACAGCATTATATGATATGATCTAAGCATGTGTATAATAAAACCAATATGACTTGAGGCAAAAGGAAAGAGCATACTGTTTAAATTTTGGAATGACGATCAGTTTCCATATTACTGTTTAATGGGTATAGTTTTTGTCTGGTGTACAGTTAGATTTTATGTTGGTGTTGCTGCCAGCTGTTTGTGTGAGAGAGAATATGTGGCATGGCTGTGCATTTTTTTTGTTAATCCACCTGATTAATGACATTGTGGACCAGGACTAGATGGATGGATGGATAAATACTGTAGATAGATAGATAGATAGATAGATAGATAGATAGATAGACAAGCTGAACAAGAGTATGGAAAGACAATATCCCAAACTATACCTATTTTGTTTAACAAAGGCGTTTAAGAAGCCCACATTCTCTCTATGGAGCTGCTCGTGCTGGTGTAAGCAGTGTATGATCAACATTTGTATTCAAGTTAATTGAAAACAGAATTGCCTTAAAGACAGTGTTGTATTTTGGGCATTTAACATCCTCCCGGTGTAAATTAAGTGGAAGAAGATTGTACCAGGTCAGCCTCCGTAAAGGAAGTGATATAATTCTGACGCGATTTCTCTTTAGCGTAAAGTTCGTCTATCCTGTGTCGATCCGAACTGATTCACTTCAAACTTCCAGCTGTTCTGAAAATGTCCTGCTTCCTTTTGTTTCTGTCGTCGCTCATTCTGGTCTGCAGGGCTTCCGTGTGTCCGTGTGAGAGAGCGGAGCTCTGTCAACAGATCCGCGAGGAGAGAGACTTCGAGGTCGTGAACGTCAGCTGGTTAAAAACAAACAGCAATCTGACATAACATGGTGTTGCTGCACCTTCACATGCGGCACATTACTGGCTATTAGGCTTTTAAACATACTGCTGATCTCTTTAGAGCTGCTGTAAAGTGATAATTAACCTAGTAGCCTAAACTGAGGGTTATCTGTTAAGTGAGAATGTGGAATCATTGACATTAAAACGCTATTTAACCCCATTATAAACCGTAAACGTCCGCCAATTTCTATATCTCATGAAAGTTATTTTTCAGTCAACATTTTTCTGTTTAGATTAATGAATGGAAAAAAAATGTTTTTTGCATGTTCACCTACAAAACCATGAATTTATCACAGGTAAGACAAGAATTAAAAAAATATATTTGGAACTCTAGTTTTCACTGTAGGGACTGACAAAATATAACATTGATATTCATTTCATGACAAGGGAGAGCAACAGTAGCACCGTGGCCTGTTATACTGTAAATGTCTCAGCTGCATGGCAATAAGTAATATTTGACTGTTTTATTGTAAGTTTCAAATTGGAGATGCTGTTCCTCATTTTCCATGCAGCCTTTTGTGTTTGTTTTATGGTCACATGTTAAGGTTGTTCCCCTTTTTGGGTAACTTTGGTGCACAACCTCTTATGTAGCCTTAAGGCAACAAATCCTTTTTGAGGAAGAATGTGTTGTTGCTTGTTTTGTAAAATATTCTTTGTACATTATTTTTCACAAACGTAAAATGAATTGAACATGAATGATGAAAATCAGTCACTCAATTTACTTTGAAGGATAAAAATGCAGAGTTCTCTACATGTACAGTTGTCTGTACAGTAGTCCAAACAGTAACTCTCCTATACACTGCTATTTTCCTCTAAAATTAAATGTTTCTAAATGTTGGGTCTGCTGAATATGAACATACATTAATTGATGATGAAAGTGATGGTTGGTTTAAGTTAGTTTGGAGTTCAGGATACAATAAGGATATTGTAATAAGACAAAGAGACAGACTGGCAAAAAACACACATAACTGTTTTTATGGGGGTTTTATCAATAAATTGCTGAAAAGAAATAATTGGACATTAATATTAATATTAATATATGAATAGGATCAGTTCAGTTATGTGGCACTTTGGTCTCTGTGCTTTCAGGTGATTGTGTTTGACGTGGGTGGAAAGACATGGAAGTTCTACAACTGGAGCATGGTGACAACAGTGGCAACGTTTGGAAAATATGATGCTGATCTCATGTGTTATGCCCACTCCAAAGGAGCACGGATTGTTCTTAAAGGTACAATTACTTTATTTACCGTGAAGTAAAAGGATTTGTAGCTTACAGTTCTTACGTAAGGCTAAATGACATATATACATGAAAGTCACATGACACACACTCCTTTTTATGTTGTTTTTTTGTCATAAATCCGCTTAGTCACTGATTATTTATTGTGACTGTACTTTATTGTTCGAAAAGTTAATCGACTTAAATATGTCCATCTCTCTCTTTCTTTGTTGTTGGGTAAAGGTGACGTTTACCTCCCCTATATTGTGGATCAACAAAACAGGACAGCGTGGATAACAGGGAAGGTCAACTTGGCCAAGAGTCAATTTATGGATGGTATTAACATTGACATTGAACAAGCAGTGAACAAGAGTTCGTCAGAGTATTATGCTTTGACAGATCTGGTAAAAGAAACTACCGAGGCCTTCCACAGGGAGATCCCAGGCTCTCAGGTAAACACTGTTTGAACACTGCCCTCCAGTAAAAACATGTAGTTTGTGTTAACCGTATGGATTCTTCTCATATCCTGATCTCTAGGTCTCATTTGACGTTGCCTGGTCACCAGATTGTATTGATAAGCGCTGCTATGATTACACGACCATCGCTGAATCCTGCGACCTGCTGTTTGTGATGTCCTATGATGAACAGAGCCAGATCATGGGGGATTGTATTGCAATGGCAAACGCCCCACTATCAAAAACTCTAAATGGTTCGTTGACCAGTTATGAATGACAATAAATCAGTTCATCAGTGCAAAACTATTTATCGCTATTATGATATTCCTTTTGTCTTTCTTTTAAGGTTATGACCAGTTTTTGAGTCTTAAAATTGATCCAAAGAAGCTAGTGATGGGAGTGCCGTGGTATGGCTATGACTACCCATGCTTTAACTTTTCCCAGGTAAGATACAGGTATGTTCATTTAGAATGGTTGTGTTTTTAAGTCTGGTAATCTATACAATCAAGGATAACATTATGAGTACTGACAGGTGAAGTGAGTAACACTGATTATCTTTTCACCATGGAACCTGAGATACATGAGCCATCAAAGGTACATTTTGTCCTCAAAGTTGATGTGTTAGAAGTAGGGAAAGTGTAAGAGTTTGAGCAAGTTTGACAAGCTCGACTGTAATGTAATGGCTATACAACTGGGTCACATTATCTCCAGAACAGCAGCTCTTGTGGGGTCTTCTTGGTCTGCAGTGGTCAGTATCTATCAAAAGTGGTTCAAGGAAGGAACAGTGGTGAACCAGAGACAGGGTCATGAGAGGACAAGGCTCATTGATGCATGTGAGGAGTGAAGGGTGGTCTGGGTGGTTCAATTCAACAGACGAGCTACTGGAGTTTAAAATGTCAAAGAAGTTAATACTTGTTCTGATAGAAAGGTGTCAGAATACACAGTGCATCACAGTTTGTTGTGTATGGGGTTGTTTTGGTAGAAAGGGGGGCCACAGTATCAGGCAGGTGGTCATAATGTTATGCCTGATGGTGTATATCCACTTCAGTGACCCTGTCTTTTTTTTTCATTGTTGGATTTTACTTCCCCTCTAGCTCCACCTTGAGGTTTACAGCTGTGGTTCTGACTGAAATGTCTTCAAGGCTCCATATTATGTTAATTTGTAGGTTCATACTTATATTTTCTGTTTCTTCCAGAACATATTGTCAAATTCCACACTGTCCCTCACTCGAATGTTTTATCGCATTTCATTGCAACAGAATTGTGTTGCTAGGCATCAGCTGGGACCCATAGTTAAAAACTTTGACCTTTTTTAAAAAAATAATGTTAATTTGAGACATCACAAATGAATAGACATCCTGACAGCTTGTTTTTACCTTTAAATATTGGATGGGCTGCTGTGAAATTCTACCTCAGGGTGATTTCAATATGGTATGGTGATCCTTTTAACATTTTATTTAGCACCATCTTGTTTACAAAATTTTCATTTGTCCAGTAGTACTCATGACATTCTCATCAACCTCATGTTAGCATTATCATTGTGAGCATATTAGTCTAACTGATGTGGTCATCAGTTAGCATTAAGTAAAAGCATGACTATGCAGCCTTGCAATGCCAATAGCATGGCTGTCGACCCTTAACCTTCATCTTGTTTTCATTATCAACAAATCTCATAAAAAGACTGAAACTAACAATTAATTGTTCTAACAAGTATAAGCCTGCTACATCTCATTTCTCTGTACCACAGACCTTCATTCTTGTCTAAAACTATTAAATTATTATTATTGCAGTATATTGTAAGGTGTTGTGTGAAATGTAAACACTGATATCCCTTCATGTCTTTTCCGTTACCAGGAGGGAATATGTTTTTTAGTTGAAGTTCCTTTCCGTGGAGCCCCCTGCAGTGATGCAGCTGGGACGCAGAAAACATACAAATGGATCATGAAGCAGGTCAACACATCATTTTCTGGCAGGCTTTGGGATGATAAGCAACAAGCGCCTTACTTCAATTACAAGGTATGTTGTCTTTATAGTTTAGCTATTAAATCAGCTTTGACTTGAAATACATAGCTCTTTTTGAGTTATGGTGCTTTGCATAGCAGCCTTCTGCTCCTGAAAGGATAAGCCAAAAAAGGATGGGTTAAATGCAGTAATCAAATTGCACTATTTACTGTACGTGACAGTTGTTATAAAGTCTTTCTTTTATTAGTTAGTAAAGTGGGTACCAATTTCATAGCCTTTGTCTTTTTCTGCCAAGTTCAAGCTTGACTATCTTCATCCCTTCCAGATATGATAAATTACAACTTAACATATCAGCTAGACGTTTCAGGCAAAGTTATCCATTCTGTGTAACGAGAGTACCAGTGTCCACCCGAGCTACCACAGTGAAACTTGCACACAATGCAAGGCGCCACAGCCATAACAGCCATGAAGCATTCCTGCTGAATGCCCTCTTGACAGCTTCTCACATCACGAGAGATGTGAACATTATCAGTTGTCATTTATTGTCTCTTCATCTTAGCAGGGTGTCTGCAGGGTCTCAAAGAGTATTAGAAGTTGAATAAATTCTTGCAACAATTAAAGTTCTTCAAAAATAAGAAAACATCTTGAACTTTGATTTTTTTTTTTTTTAAGATTTCATGGTCTGAAAGAAGGTGAAATGCTGAATAAACTATTTATTTTTTTTTTACTTGATAATGATTTATGAATATGCTGTCAGTAAAATTTGTTGCGTTTTGAAAGTTGGAGTCAAATTATGAAGGATTTCTGAATGTTTGAAGGCAAATGTTTGAAAATGTTATGAATTATGGTTAATTTCTCGGAAATTATGAAGTTTATGTTTATGGAAAGTAAGAGCAATAATGTCCCGATGAAGCTGCACGTTTCGAAATGCGTTTGAAGTTTCTAGGTTGAAATTTGTGGGAGAAGAAGTGGGCCAATTTACCATCATTTATGTATATTTTTGGACCTACTACAAGCATGCCTCCCCCAAAAGGAATAGTAATATGTGCCACTGTGCTTGCCTTGCTCGATGGGCAGGCACATAAACATATTAGATAATGTTTTTATGGGCCAGCCCATGTCTGTGACTTGGCTCACTGGCAGCACCTTCCTTTAGTGGTGGAAAGAGGAACTACAACAAGATGCTGCACTGAATTAATTTTAGGTTATTTATGTGGTCAGCAATTACAGAGTATTTTAGATCATAGGTTTCCTTCAACTATGAATGAAATGAATATGTAAAAATAGAAAATAATCAAGAGTCAAGAAGAGCTTTATTGTGGAGTGAGCTTGTGCACACAGGGAATTTGACTTGTGTGATCACAGTGGCCACAGAAAAGAAAAGCAGTACATGCAGAACTTTAAGATGTCACAGTACACTGCGACTTCTGGTTCATGCCTTCAAAATCAGTGAGCAAACGCGTTCCCCGTTGTCCATAGAAACAAACACACTTTGATTCAATGGTGCTCTGAACTGCTTTCGATCTTTTTGGAACATCCACACATAATAGCCACACAAGTCTTCTAGAGTTCTGATCCAGTCAGCAGTAGAGAGATTCTACAGTCTGCAGCGAGCAGAGTCTACACTCTACAACAGTCTTGTACAAACAAGCAATTCTGTAACTGACAGCAATGGATAGAGCAAATGACCAGGGGCCTGTTGGTGGTCCCCAGAAGCCACTTAGGCATTTTCAGCTATGCCATGCAATTGAAGAACTCAAGAGCCAGCTGAACAAGACACAAGCTTAACTTGACCAGACCAAGAAATCCTGGCAAGAAGAAGGCAAATCCTTGAAGGACAGGTTCACACAGGATCTGGCGGAACAGAAAAACAGCTGGAAAGAGAAGGAAAAGAGCTGGGAAGAGAGGGAGAACCAGATGAAACTGGAGATTCTCAGAAAGGATGAAAAAATCAACAACAGGCCTGGGACACGAGAGAAAAACACATGCTGGACGAGATCACACAGCTGGAGGATACATGCCTGTATATGAAGACAAAGAGATCATTCTTTTTCCGCATAAGGTAGATCGAGGACAGGGAGGTGGCATTAGAAAAGATGAAGACCAAAATGCTCGACAAGGAGATGAGAAAGCGAGATAAGGAGGAGAAAACAAAGGTGAAAAGGAGCACAAAGGAGAACAGTGACGTTGAGTCTGCTCGTTGTTCATCATCAGTAGCTCCTCATTCCCCTGTCCTCACCTCTAGGATGTAGAAAGTGAGTTTCTACATCCTTCCTTCATCTCTCTCTCCTCCTACATCTTTCCTTCATCATTTAGTCAGTAGATTAAATGAACTGGGTTTCTCCTGGTGCTCAGTGTACCGTGATATGGGGATTAAAGAATGAATTAAACTGATAATGAAAAAGTGTATAATTTCTCAGTGTTTCCCAGGACCTCCTTCTGACCCAGGCACCAAGGCTTGGTTCATGAACTGAAGAAACAACATGTTTGACTGGTTTATGAGTTCAGACCACATCCTATTTTTCCCCAAAGACTAGGGAGGACATTGAAATTATCCAAGCTGTGCCAGGGTACCGAAGATATTTTATATAAAAAATGTAATTTCCCCATTGAGGGATCAATAAAGTAAGTCTTCTTCTTCTTCTTCTTAGCTGCATATGGTATGCAGACCCTGACAAATCCTCATTCTCCTCTTCTGCTCTGATACAAACCACATTATGATTAAGCATAGAATAAGTGTATAGCTATATATGAATATATAGCTATACATAGACCCGCCTTTTTGTTAATACACCTACCTACATACTATGATTACATGGTTCATCTGTGTTGTTTAATTTGTTGATTAATAATGTAAAGTAACACAGTAATAACGCAGTAGTATTAACATTAAAATAAAGTTAAGGAAAGAAAACTTCAGTTACAAGTAGGAGTGGTTACACATACTATGGTCTATGGCTGAATTTAGAGATAATCTAGAAAACTTAATAATACTGAATAATAAAATGTGAAAACTTAGATTCAAAATATTAAAACACCATTTCCATGGCATGATATTTTCAGCTTTTGTATGCACATTTATGCAAAGGACTTGACTGCAAAAGCTGCATGAAGTTGTAAAAATAGTCATTTGCATTCGTTTTGTCAGATTTATAAAGACGTCTCTGTTTTATACAGCTCAGTCATTGCAGACCTGTGGACACATGCATCACAATCATGAGTCTCATTTCTAATACCGCATGTGGCTATGAATGTATGTAGCAGCGAATAAAGATATTTGTGCCTGCTCCATCACTCATACTTGATGTCAATGAGAAAAACAGAAAAGGTGAAATTTTGTTGCGCTGCTGTGGGTGTTTATATTTAGCATCCATACTACTACTGCATAACATGTATCTATAGTTTACTGACTTTGACATTTGACATTCTTTTTATGGCAAATTATAGTATAACTTATCCATCCATCCAATATCTACCACTTATCCTCATAGGGTCATATGGGGGGAGTATGACTTATATATTATTTTTAATTTTTTTATTTGTTTTTATCGCATAGTATTTATGTATTTCTGAAAAGTCCTTGTATAGCATGTTAAAAAGAGTCATAGTATGCCATAAATAGTTGTCGTATAGCGTGTAATGTGTCATACATTTCATGAAAATAGCCCTTATGTAGTCTTTTTTGCTCTTTTGATTTACCTTCATCTGGATGACTGAGAACCTACACATACATACAATTGTATGCCGTAACTTGTTATATGATAATAATAACATGTAAAATCATAGTACAACATATTGAAAAATAATATGAAAAGTCACAGCACAGTATGTCAAGAATAATTATGAAAAGAGACCTAGGATAGTGTACCATAAATAATCATAGTATACTTTGATGTGTATTATTTTGAGAGAAGTAATGAAAAATGTCATAAGTTTCATAGTATAGCATGTCAAACAGATGTCTTATGGTAACAAATGTTAATATGATATTTTGAAAAACATGGTATAGTATGCCATAAATATTGTATAGGATGTCAAAAATACACAATGGTATGACTTTGTTTTTTGACAAGCCATCCTACAATGATGGCATACATACATACATTTTCTAGTATTCCGAAAATAGCCATGAGAAGTGAGAACTGTCATAGTGTAGTATATTGAAAATAGACATGAAAATGGTGATTTGATGAATGAAAATGAATGATCTTTTTCATTTCATGTCGAAAAATATCATAAAACAGTCATAGAATAGTTGTCAAAACTAGACATGAAGAGTCATAGTTGAAAAAATGTCAGTGTGTTGAAAACATAGTCAAAAACAATGTAAAAAGTCACGGAATAGTCTGTTGCGTAAAGGCAAAAATGTTGACGAAAAGTCTTGAAATTCATTCTATAGTATTTTGAAAAAAAAAGTAGAAAAAACTCATGGCAAAAATATCGTCATAATATTTTATATTGGAAAAAAAAATCATAATATAGTAACTTGAAAAGTACACAAAAACTAATAGGATAGCATGTTGACAAAAGTCACAGCATATTATATTGAAAAGGAAATAACAAGTAGTAGTTAATGCTGCTGTTTGGTTGTGCCATCTTGAAATCAGTGCTTAATTGAAATTTCTTAAATATCTGGTTAAGACCTTGAAGTGGTGACGAAATGGTGAAATGGATTAGATTTAACTTCAAGATTTTTGTTTTTCCTCAGGACCAGAAAGGACACATTCATCAGGTTTGGTACGATGACCCACAGAGTATCTGTACCAAGGCCGAGTACGTGAAATCTAAAGGTCTGAGGGGCATTGGTATGTGGAACGGCAACATCTTGGACTACAGCAGTGAACCGGTTGCCAGGCAGCAGACTGCAATGATGTGGAATGCACTCTTGGGATGCTAGCTGGGATCCACTTGACACTGCTACAGAAATTTACATCACCCCTCCTGTTCGTTGCTCAGTAAAACCCTTTGTGGCAGTAATGGGTGTGGCTTCCCTCTTTTCAGGGATGCAAACTTCAGTTTATTGCTGACTTTTATTGCTGTTGTCATTGAATGCAGTTACGTCTCAGCCATTCCTCTGTGCAAACTGAAAAAAAACAGATTCTTTAAATAACAGACCACAAATCATTATAATGTGACACAAAATGTATTTTTTTAATTGACCAATATTGAGCTTACTGAGATCTTTTCACTTATGTTTTTTATGAATAAAACATCTTCTGATGTATCATGAATCTAAATTATTGAAGTTACCAATCCATTTAAATTTTTTAGTTTATGCTTTTCTAAAGATTCAGAATGCTGACAGGACCAACTAAATCCTTAGCCTTGCTATCACGACTACAAAGCTCTGCCAGCGTAGTCTGGCCAAGCTGCCTTGTAAACCGAGTTCTCAGAGGGCGGGCTTAACCCAATCAGACCACTCTTTCCTCTGACGTATGCGTAGCGACGAAAGTTTGCCGCTGCTCCATGTTTGTTATGTTGACAGGGAGGTAGGTAGGTTTCTGGTCACAGAACTAGTGTGTCATTGTCTTAAACACACCTCAATCGAGAGTTTGGAGATGCTAGATTTTCATTGGCCCTCATTCTGGGGGAGATTTGAAATTGAAGAGATCGGCAACTTGGCCAAGACTGACTTGGTCGCGAAATTTTGTTCAGTGTCACAGGAAGTATGGGCGGGCCCAGGCTACTAAATCCTACAATAAAAAAAAAAAAAAAAAAATCACATCACATTAAGTGTGAGGTCATAATAAAATGCTAGAAAATCAACAGAATAGGATTACAAAACCTAGGTGCAAAATATTTAGACATCTATGGAGTATAGTACAAACAAATCAACTGCTGTGCAAAGTTAAGGCTACACAAGTTTTGTATGTACTGAATTAGATGGAGGTGCTTTGAACTTGTGTTCTCTCACATGTGGTATTTCCAAAGCTCTGAGAAGATGTGGGACCAGGATGAGAGGACTGGCTCTTCTTTTGGGCCAGCTCAGCCTTCAGGGCTCTCAGCTCCGTGGCAGCCTGTTTTCTCAACTACGGTGAGAAATAACATGGTTTGCAAATATTACACATTAGCTATCAGGTTGTGGCAGAATGTAACTAAATACAGTTATTCAAGTACTTTACTTATGTAGAAATTCAATGTATTTGAGTATTGCAATTTTAATACTTCTACATCCCAGAGGCATAATATTGTAATTTTTACACCACTACACATTTGTATTAGCCTTTTTCATACCCATTCTATCCAGTGAAAACCCAGAGAAAATCCTATTATTTGGAAAATTGTCACAAAACTGAGGAGATGACTGTTTTTTTCATGAAAGTTAGCTTATATTCACAGGATGGGGAATACAAACATAGTAGAAACTACTTAACAGTGTATGCACTCCTGATCAAAATTTTAAGACCAGTTGAAAAATTGCAAGAATTTCCATTTTGCACTGTTGGATCTTAAGAAGGTTCTAAGTAGTGCTTCAAAATGCAAAAAAGAAGAAATGTGAGTGAGACAAAAAATCTGAGTAAGCAATTTATTACAAACAACCATTAAACTGAAATAGGCGCAACGATCCGACTGCGTCTTTGCTTTCAGGAGGTTATGACAGTGTGGATATCTGACAGAAAATGACACTGAATTTTACGAAGATTTAGGCTTTTAAAGGTTGTGGTCTTAAACTTTTGATCAGCTGATGAATAGCCTATTTCAGTTTAATGGTTGTTAAATAAGGGGCGGCACGGTGGTGTAGTGGTTAGCACGGTCGCCTCACAGCAAGAAGGTACCGGGTTTGAATCCCGGGCCCGTCGCCTTTCTGTGTGTTCTCCCCGTGTCTGCGTGGGTTCTCTCCGGGTACTCCGGCTTCCTCCCACCATCCAAAAACATGCATGGGGATTAGGTTAATTGGCTAATTTAAGGTATGAATGTGAGTGTGAATGGTTGTCTGTCTCTATGTGCCCTGCGATGAGGTGGCGACTTGTCCAGGGTGTACCCTGCCTTCCGCCCTAAGACAGCTGGGATAGGCTCCAGCCCCCCTGCGACCCTATGAGGATAAGCGGTAGATGATGGATGGATGGATGGGTTACTTGTTTTTTTGTCTCACTCCCATTTCTTCTTTTTACATTTTGAAGCACTACTTTGAACCTCCTTAAGATCCAACAGTGCAAAATGGAAATTCTAGCAATTTTTCAACTGGTCTTAAAATTTTGATCAGGAGTGTACTGTAAGTAGATAAGGATAAAAAAAAAAAGCACAACTATAAACATCTACAGCAGTAAAATGAAATTGTTGTCCAACAGCTGCTTTTGTTAAATGGTTACAGAAACATTTGTATGGATTCAGAGAAAACCAGTTACCTTTATTTCTGTTACCAGCTTCATCTTAGCATCCTCAACCTTCCTCTTCAGGTTATCAATCTCATGGCTCTCTGTCATGATCTGAATGATGAGCTCATTCTGAAATTAAGGATCTTTCATTCACTTAACTTTTACAGAAAACAAACTGACAGATGCTGTCCAGCTTCAGAATTAGTGTTTTAGCAACAGCAACACTGGTGACACTTTTAGCCAACAAGCCCTTTAACAGATCACTTTACTGAAGGCATTTTGAGCAGTAAAAGCACAGGGCTTTGTTGAAATTCATTCTTAATCTTAAAATACAAGCTGTTAAAAAGGTACTTGGGTAATTCAAAATATCAGTTTATCCAATTTATTGGGAAACTGCAATATTTAGATATATAAATTAAGGGGTGTGAATAAAGAATCTATGAGAAAGTATTAATTGAAACACATACTTTGCTTATCTTTATTACTCAAAACAGACAATAGAGAACATAAAAACCAAGCAAATTACATTTTACCTTTATGGAAGATCTGCCCTGTCGTCTTGGCTTCCCTCTGTTATCTCTGGCCTGGAGTTGGTGCAAAAGTTTGTTGTAAAATGTCTCCATCTCCTGGCGTAAATTTCTCAGATTTTCTTCCAGTGGTGCTGTGGCCTTCTTGGTCTCAAAATATTTCTTCTTCCAACTGTCACGTGCTTTACATTGGAGAGAAAAAGAGATGCACAAATGAGTTACCTGCATTTTTTTTAATATTGACAACTGCAAAGAAAAGTATGGGTTTATTGAAGCATGAGGAGTTATTATATGCTTTTATTTGTTTCACAGGCAGCTGGTAAACTTAAGAACTTGTAAAGATTTAATATTAGGTCTTAGCATTTTACTAGACAGTATTTTGTTGCTCACCTTGGTTCCTACGATGTCTGTTTTGAGCCAACAAATCTTTCCCCTTTCTTAGCAACTCTTGCCTTGTCCATTCCAGCTGCTTCCTTTCGTCCCTCACCAGCTTGATTTTCTCAATCAGCTCCTCTCCTGAAAAAAAAACAAACAAAACATGTCACTTGGGTTAAAAAATTATTATTAATTTTAGGTATGTGGCCAATTTGATTGCTTACTGTTTGTTTGAAAGACAGGAGAGGCAGTCGTTTTTTGCGTTACCATAGCCAAGTCTAGTCCTGGAGGTGGAGTGTTGAGCCCAGTACCCTGGGATAACCCAGCTGGATTTCCTGTCACCTTAAAACAAGCAGGAAATGCAATATGAGACTTGATCTGTATGGCTTTTAATGGACCAGTCTGTATTCCTGTTTTTGTCCACTTCATTGACCCCAAAACACTCCATAAGACAAATCTACTAGCAGTGGGATTTGGACAACACTACAGCACACAATGCGCAAGAAATTGGACATTTCGTGCTTTGTAAAAGTAAAAATCAAAGCCTTTCTTGTGAATGGTTTAGAGGACAGGCTGCCGAAGACATACTGAGACATGTTTTCAAGTTTTGTCAAAAAATGTTGGTACATATGTAATGCTATACATTTACTCCACTTGTTGATTTATTCCTGATGGACTTCAGTGCAGGCGCTACTTTTGATTTTCCAAGCCTGCAAACAGACACAACAGTTAGAACAACGAGCAGCAGTAGTGGTATTCACTGCAGAGTACAAGTATTGTGCTTAGTAGTGCTGCACAGTACCTGTCTGTGAGGGAGAAGCCTGAATCTCTGTCCTCCAGAGATTGGGCAACTCCTGCATCTCTGACTGCTCTGTTCTGTCTGTTATAGTGTTTCTTCATTCTGCAGGTTTCATTGTCTGGTGACTCCTTTACCTGTGCTGAATCAGTTTCACACAATTGTAAAGCTGTAGATACATAACTGAAGAATTTAGTACAGCAATAGGAGATCCAGAAGATTGACCTCGAAAAAATAAGTGTTAAGATAATGAAAACACGCCTGGTAATAGGTGATTTGTTTCAAAAAAACAGCAAGTGTCAGGGTGCGAATGTGAACAACTAGATCAGATGGTGCATTCTTGGCTGCAGACCTGTAATTTGACCTTTATTCTGTGAAACAGGCTTTGGTGCCCTCTGATGCTGAGGCCTTCTTGAGCAATATTCCTGCTCTGCCCACTCTAACTTGTTGGAAGAGAGACTGTCTTCTTCATTTTCTCCTTCTGCCTCTGAAGAACTATAGCTCTGCTCCTCATCATCTTCTTCTTCCTCCTCCTCCTCCTCCTCTTCTTCCAGGCTGGGAGTGGGACGTGGCTGATGGGAACACTGGGGAATGAGAGGGAGTTTAACAGCTTCCTTTGTTCCTGCTGGCAGGCTGCATGTCTTGGGAGGGTGGCAATAGGTCTGGTGATCTGGTGAGTTGCTGCCAGTGTCTGGGGTGAGAGACTGGGAGAAAACACTGCTGTCGCTCTCCACGGTGGACAAAAGGTAAAGCTCAGGCTGTGGGGCCTATTGACACAAGACATTAGTGGAGCTTAAATTATAATGAAGCAGAGTAAATATTACTGACATCACTGGGTAACACACTCAGGGACACTGGGTAATAATAAATGATAATAATAAATGTAGGGCTGCAAGGTTAACAATTACATACATACGGTGGAGCAAAAGTTTTCACTTTCAGATCCCTCTCCTGTTTGCTCTTGACCTGCAATAGCAACGAATTTGGTTGTTGTTAGAGGCATGGTAGTAAAAATTGTGCTTGTTCTCTCTCTCACTCACGCTTTACACCCTTTTGCGAATAGTGACCTTGTTAATCAAATTGTCTGCATTGTTTCTCTCCACTGTATGTAATATAAGCTATAGGAAACACAGTTAACAGCCAGGTTCACTCACCAGTGCCAAACTGCGGCCCACACATTTTAGGAAAGAGAATTTGTCGATACTCAGCTCAGCGCCAAGAAGAGCTCCCAGCTCAGTCCTCAGAGTTTTCAGGGTGATATCAGGATAAACCCTGATACATGAAGAAAACATATTTTATCGAAACATAGTGTATGATCAGAAAGTTACAACATACATAGTTACAATATATATATATATATATATATATATATATATATATATATATATATATGTGTGTGTATAAACATATCAACACATTGGGAACACATTGGGAAAGTAACATGTGTTGGTTTTGGTGTCTTGAATCAAATGAAACATTTCCAGCAGTTCACCTGATGAAGCCAGCAGATATGAAGCTTTCTATGGCTTCAGCAGGGACTTTATTGAGCTTGACATTCCACTGGTCATCAGGCACATATAGCACATGGAGCTCCACAAACTAAATACAAAAAAATAACACACATCATAAACCAGTGGCAGTATATGCACGCTTATTGTTTTCCTGCACACAAAGAAAAGACATTTCGTCAACATACCTTGCAACTAGCGGGTCTTCCGTCGTCTGGATATCTCACTGACTCACAAGATAGCTCCATTACTGCTCCAGCTCACAATAAAGAGAAGCAGAAAAACGCTTTGAAAGGTGGGGAGACATCCGTTAGGTCAACTTGCAGGAAACATTGTTTATTGGGTCGTGGAGGCGTGACTGTGCTGGTGCTTCCAACACAATGAATCGTCCAACAGAGTTTCTGTACGAGGATGTCAGCAGCACTGGTTGCGCAGGTGGTGATGATGACAACTGCTGCAGAAACTACAATTTATCCCATCTGTGATAGGTTATGTCGGTGTAACGGATTTTATTACAGTTCCCATTTTTAATGTATATTTAATTTCAAAGCGTGAAAGCTGGCAGGGCAATTATGGCATAATACATTCTTCCATCAGAGGCGTAATATGTTTTCTACGGCATATAGTTGCTTTTAGGTTGGTTTCTAACCGTGACACGTTATATTGATTGACAGTCTGGGTGTTGCTGACGTTTTTTCTTATATTGCTGATTATTCGGCCGCAATTTATATTGAACTGATGCTGCGTTCGCGTACATACTGTAAGAATTTGTCGTAATTACAATAAAAAAAATATTTCGCCCCCCCCCCGACGCTCAGTCGTGTTTTGGTCGAGTTTTGATAATCAGGCGAGAATAAACTACGTCGACAATTGCTGACAAACCTGTGGCATAAGTAAGCATAAAACATTTTGGGGCAAAAATAAATTAACCAAAAGTAAATAATTTAGTTTCAACTAAAAAAAAAAAAAAAAACTTTTTTAAACATGTATGTATAACCATTTGGTGTCATTTCTATTTTAAAAAAGCTTTAAGGGGAAACAGACAACTTTATAAATTTGGAATTTAAGCACAATCCGTGAAGGTAGCAGCAGCGGACACGCCTTTTAAGATAACCGGAAACTCTGTGTTGACGAAGAAGTAGTTAGCAAGCTACTCCGAGAACAACGTTTCTTGTGTTTTAGTTTTGTATTTATTATTAAGACTAGAGTCCCTCAATAACTTAACAATGTCGGGATCAACCAGCATCGTATCTATGAAGAAAGTCGTCCAACAGTTACGCCTGGAAGCTGGCATAAACAGAGTAAAGGTAGGTTAACGGTTAATGTCGCTACGTTACACTTTAGGGCGTGTTTCATTTGGGGTCTGCTTTTCCCTTTGTGTCAAACAACTGTTGCTTCATAACAACTAACTTTCCAGGACTCGGTTGTTTCTCACAGGTGTCACAGGCCGCAGCGGACCTGCAGCAGTTTTGTCTTCAGAACGCCCAGCAGGACCCTCTGCTCACCGGCATGTCGTCCAGCAACAACCCGTTCAGACCGCAGAAAGTCTGCTCCTTCCTATAGCACCGATACCATGACCGTCTGCCTTTGTGGGTACCGCATCACACATTATTCAGTAAGACCCGTAAATTTCATTCTTTGTGGTTGTGGAGGAGATCACAACTCCCCTTTTCATACCCGTTTGCAATCACATCCGTCGATTCCAACGTGATTTAATTAATTTTAGAAACACAAGACAAAACTGACGTGCAAAAAGTCAGAGGAGAGATGCAGGAATTTCGAACAGAGTATAATATAATGTTACGTAAAGGTAAGAGCATGAAAGCTAACTAATCAGAAGTTCCACATATTTGTGACAAGTCACTTAACATCATCATTATTTAATAACTGACAGCAACGGAAAGTAATGGCGTACATTTACTTAGTACTGTATTATAGTAGAATTTTTGGGTACGTGTACTGTAATATTTCCATTTTTTTTGCTGCTTTATCCTTAAACTGCACTACAAATAAGAGGCAAATATCGTAGTTTTTAACCACACTACATTTGATAACTTTGGTTATTATGCAGATTTGGATTAATAATACCAAATTGTCTATATGTGTATCCTTAGAGAAAAAAAGGTGTGCATGTGTGTATGTATCTGTGTTCCCTTTATTTATTTATTGGGGGAGGCATCTCTCTCTGTTTCATACCAATTTAAGTGTTTTTTTTTTTAATGTAATAGTATTGAAAAAAAAAAACAAATATACAGGGAAAAAATAAGAGGGAGGTGTTATGGATTTTTTTCTAAATTTAGGGGTTCCTAGAGTTAGCTAGTGTCCTTTTTTTACAGCAGTAAATCCTTAAATTGTCCCTCCAGAATGCAGGGTTGAAGCACAGTGTCTCAAGGAAGACAGATGGCTAGTTATCGCTGAGTTGACTAGGTAACCAAGGTCAGAGGAGTCTGCCAGCGTTGGCCCTTTGATAAGGCCAGTGGCTGAGCGTCAGCAAGACAACAGGCACCACTGTTAGTTCAGAGCTTAGAATGAATATGCCCTGACTGTAACGGACTCTGGCAGCTGTACGGTTGTCCACGACAAAGTTCATATTCCTCCTGATATATCAGAATCTTCAATAAATGTTACTTCTTCAATCAACCGCGGGAGGCTCCTGGGTGCATCCATTCTTTCCTCATTGACTATTCAATATTTTCCACGACAGGAGGTATCTGAAGTACCCAGAAGTATCCAAAATAATTTAAACTAGCTTTTCCAGCTTCAACACAAACCTAATACACACATGTTGCATTGATTTTAATCCAACAAAATAATTTACATTTTTCTGAATCGAACCACTGTGCACAAGTATGTTTACTTTTGGTACCTTAAATGTGTAGTACGTTCGCACTTTTACTCAAGGTAAGCTTTAAATGTATGACTATTACTTGTAATAAAGTTACTTTAGTAGAAATTAACAACATTCCACTGCAGTTAACTGATTAAAAGCATCATCATCTTTGTGAGGAACTTAACTTACGTCTGGAAAAACTTAACATTGTTTATCTGTACTGGATACATGGTGTCAGATCAAAATAAAAGCAAATGCATCTCAGCGTTCTTCCTCATGTTTACGCAAGGTCTTAATTTACAGACACATTAGCTGGAAAAATTAAAGGGAATTTTAATTTAATAGTTAATATTTATCACTTAATAATTTAATATGCATCACACAACCTGTTTTTATGCTTCACCCATAAATGGCATGTAAGAACTCTAAATGAAACTTGTTGGAACTTGGACATGACATGTACATTACTGCAATAACTTGAGTAAAATGCTAATTAGGCTATTTCAGACTAATGCATGTGACATTTCCACAGGTTTTGGACATTGTGGTGCCTTATTTGAAGTGGGCTGCAGGACCTGCGCTGTGGACTGGAATCGGCTCAGGAGCGTTTGGGAATTTGGGGACAAGCAACTAACTGAGCAGTTTTACTTTTGCCTTTGTAAACTCTCATATGGAAACATTTCCAGGTGCTATTGTGGCACAATATAAGTGTTAAGTCTCCAAAAAGTCCATATAAGGTCTCCACAAGTGAGCAAAGTTCTTTTCCTTCTTTTTTACAACATATGTTAGTCTCTCAAAAGCTAGACAGCTTGTTAATTCCTTTATCCACATTCCAATCGAATGTATGTCCATATTTCTCCACAATAATGCTATTATCCTTCTGGCTTGTAAGAGCCCAAAATCAATAAGCAGTGACTTCTGTTGAGACACAACAAAGTTCTCAGGATATATTCTTAAACATATTATGTCTCACAAAGGAACTTCTCTTCTACTTATAAGACCTATACAGTGTAATACACTTTTCCAGAATTGGTATAGCTTTGGGCATTCCCATAAACATTCAATTAACCCTTTACTTCTTTGCATGTCACACAAATATCAGGTATATTAGGGTATATGTGGTTTAACCTGCAAGGTGTAAGATAGGTGTGCATCAACCATTTATATTGCAGCAGCTTAAATTTGGTATTAACTTACTGGGTCTGAGCCTTAGAACAGGCTCTTTCCCAATCAGCTTCCTGAATGTCCTCCTTCATATCAATTATCCATGCCTCCATCTTACTGGAAGATGACTCTTTTGAGTGTTTTAACATTAACTCATAGAACAGTGAAAATTGTCTTCTGCCATCCATGTGAGATAGAGTCAGTTCCTCAATTTTTGATAGTGGAGATACAGACAACAATTGTTTATGCGTGGATAAAATAAAATGTTTCAGCTGGAGGTATTTAAAGAAGTGTTTTTCTTGGAATATCATATACCTCACACAGTTGATTATATGACATCAAGTTGCCTTCTACATACAATTCTGATTTTTTTTTTCAATACGTTTAATAAACCACATCTTGAATCCACCATCTGCTCTCCCCGGTGTAAAATGATTGTTGCCCCATATAGGAGTAAGCTGTGATAATGTTGGTGTGTCTCCAATATGCTTGTGTGCATTTTACTACACTGAAATGGTATTTTGAAAAAAGGGATTTTTTTTTGTTTGTTTAACCAGCTTTTTGACACTTGCTGAATGTAAATAAAGTTTGAGAGGAAGTCCTAGTGTTGATGTCTCATCTATAGTTACCCAAGCAGGAGGGGAAGCCACTGAAAAGTAATACATTGCTGTCCTTAACTGGGCGGCCCTGTTCTGGTTTCCGGCTTGAGACAAAAGATGATTTACTTTGATTGTTCTGGACACATAACCATAATGCAAATAATGATTGATATACACTATATTTCCAAAAGTATTCACTCACCCATCCAATTAATCAGAATCAGGTGTTCCAATCACTTCCATGGTCACAGGTGTATAAAATCAAGCACCTAGACATGTAGACTGCTTTTACAAACATTTGTGAAAGAATGGGTCGCTCTCAGGAGCTCAATGAATTCCAGCGTGGAACTGTGATAGGATGCCACCTGTACAATAAATCCAGTCGTGAAATTTCGTCGCTCCTAAATATTCCACAGTCAACTGTCAGCTGTATTACAAGAACATGGAAGTGTTTGGGAACGACAGCAACTCAACCACGAAGTGGTAGGCCACGTAAACTGATGGAGCGGGGTCAGCGGATGCTGAGGCACATACTGCGAAGAGGTCGCCAACTTTCTGCAGAGTCAATCGCTACAGACCTCCAAACTTAATGTGGCCTTCAGATTAGCTCAAGAACAGTGCACAGAGAGCTTCATGGAATGGGTTTCCGTGGCCGAGCTGCTGCATCCAAGCCATACATCACCAAGTGCAATGCAAAGTGTTGGATGCAGTGGTGTAAAGCACGCCACCACTGGACTCTAGAGCAGTGGAGATGCTTACTTGACTGGCCTGCACAGAGTCCTGACCTTAACCCGATAGAACACCTTTAGGATGAATTAGAGCAGAGACTGAGAGCCAGGCCGTCTAGCCCAACATCAGTGTGTGACCTCACAAATACACTTCTGGAAGAATGGTCAAAAATTCCAATAAACACACTCATAAACCTTGTGGACAGCCTTCCCAGAAGAGTTGAAGCAGTTATAGCTGCAAATCTACTACTAAACTAATTGTAGCCCACACAGTTTACATCTACTACTAACATTACAGCTGGAATAACATTAACAACAGGAATAGCTCACCTGCTAAACTCTACTGCAATCTGATGCTTTTTACAGTCAAATATACACAACCATGACATACCTAGTTGTAAGATATTTTAATAAAATAGCGCAGATACAAAAAAATCGTCACCGATATAGCTGAGCACCACTTAGGTTAAATAATTAAACTTCTGTGATTTACACTGATTGCTGCAGCTCTGGGGTTGAGTTAACCACCGACATCTAAAAATATATATCACATTATATTCAAGCCAAATTGAAGAATAAATCATAAAGTGCTGGCATGATAAATTTGTGTCTTATTAACTGTATGTGTGTACCGCTACTGACACACACGGTTGTTAAACTACCACATTGTTTCTCAGACCTTTAAATTTCAAGGTTTCCCCTCAACTCTGACAGAGTTACAGACTTGTATGGGTCAATAGAACAGAATAGAACAGATTTTTTTTTTATTTATCCGCCATTGGGGGAAATTCACCCATTACAGCAGCATAGACATGATACAGTAATAAAAAACAATAAATCACAGCAAAGACATAAAAGAAAGAATAAGTAATAATAATAATAATAATAATAATAATAGAATAAAAATGTACATATTTACAATATGTACTAAATAACAAAAAAATATATTTTTTAATTGTAAATGAAATGTTAAATAAGATGAATAGAATGTATTTTTACTACGAAATAAAATAGAAGTGCAAATATTTTTGTGCAAAAGGAAGGATAGTGCAAACAGATTTGAAAACAAGGCAGTTATGGTAAAGAGTCCAGTTGTATTAACATCAGCCAGTGATGCTGATGTTCTAAAGTTTTATTGCAGGTAGGAATGAGCTGCGGTAACTCCTTCTAGCAGGGTGGAAGTCTGAGTCTGCAGCTGAAGGAGCATGCAGGATGCAGAGGCTCAGAGGGGTTGTCCATGATGGATGTGAGTTTTGCTAACATCCTCCTCTCAGCCACCTCCTTTATGGAGTCCAGAGAGCAGTTCAGGACAGAGCTGGTCCAGAACGGAGCTGGTCCTGGACGGAGCTGGTCCAGGACAGAGCCGGTCCTCCTGACCAGCTTGTTCGGTCTTCAGTCATTTTTGAATCCACAGTCCCTTGTGTGATGTGCATGTATGATTATACCATATAACACCTAGAATCCACTTTGAGAACAATTTCACTAAGTAACAAACTATTGTGCTAATTGTAGTCATAATATTGTCATATCTTACAGGTGAAAGGTGATCCCCTTTTCCTTGTTTCCAGGCACCATTTACTGGAGCATCCATAGGCTGCACAAAAGTCTGTTTTTGTTTTTTGTCTGTTCATAGTTCTGATTATTTCATAAGTGTTTTTGTATACAGACTGCTGTGCTCATAGATGCAGTATCAAACTTATACTGGTCGTTGATCCATTTTCAGTTTTTGTCTGCAGGTAAGAAAGTGTGCTATCCAGGGCTCTTCAGCCAGTATAACCCATCTATTATCTACAGTAATCAGATATTTCTACCCTCCATTCAACAACAACTGGTATGAAACAATAAACAAACAAACTGCTTTTACTAGATGTTGTCAGGGTCGAAGAGACTGATTTGCTTCTTGTCTCAGGTGATAAGGAAGGAAACCGGATTCTGTTTGGCATGACATGCCAGTACAGGTCTGATTTTCTCAACATAGGTAATGGAAAGACCTGTGTAATTCCCGTAATTTCATGTTTTGCAAGACGTAATACAATTAAAGTCAATACACACACTGTATATCAATCCAATTATGGGATTGTGTATATTTATATAATATTCTACTATTTTCTCAGTGATAATTGTTGAATTTCCTTGTTTAATCAAATTAAGGAAGCAAGATTCTCAGATCGTATCATAGCATATCCAAAGTCAGGTTATATGCATCATCTGATTCTCAGTGCCTCACTGCACACCTAAACTTGTCCACTTCCTTGCAGGTGGTTTTGACCATAACATCAAAGGTTGCGGGTTGGAAGACATGCACCTGTACAGGGAGTACCTTCACAGTAAGCTGGTGGTCATCCGCTCTTCAACTCACTGCCTTTTCCACTTGTGACACGAGAAGAACTGAGCCGATGAGCTCCCTCCAGACAAATACAAGATGTGTATGCTGACCAAAGTCATGAGCAAGGGCTCACACAGCCCTCAGGGGGAGCTGCTTTTCAGACGAGAGATTGAGGCTCATTTGAGCCCCCAGAAAGAGAAGAACACAGGAACATGAAGAGGACAATTTTTTTTAAACATATATTTGAGATTTTCACATAAACATAACATAAGATTTTCATTTAAACATAGACAATTTAACACATTATCTCCAAATCTGACAAAAACATAAAAGCAAACAAAAAGATAAAGAAACATTGCTAGTAAAATAAAGAAAAATACATAAATAATAATAATAACCATAATAATTGTACAGTTGATCACAATCCAAGGTTGTAACCTACTTGCATGAAACTAAGGAACCCACATCAACACATCCTTTTGAATTGTACGTTTGTCATGCCTGATAAAATGAGTATATACATTTGGAAATCTGTCGTCCATAATTATTTTGAAAGTCCTGTCAAATACAAAAGCAGCTGCACTACTGACACAATCGGAACCACTTCTAGACACATAAGTTGCTTCTCTCGATACTGTTTGCAGACCAGGCTGTGACACGGAAAGACACTGACTTTCTCACTAATTTCCGCCAGTCATAGTTTGTGGGGTATCTTGACATCGGAATGCAACTTGGATGTGTTCTTGCTGTGGTCATCAAACTGAAAGTCCTTGCAAAGAGTGGCAGGCTTCTGTCCCACATGTGGCCTGCAGATGCAGCTTTATAGAAGAGGTGTGGATCTACAGTGATGTCATAAAATCAAAAGAGTCTGGATATCCACTATAAAGTCCATTTGTGCAATGCCACAAACAGCAGTAATACATTGGATAATACAAGATAATCCTTGCTTGACCACAAATGCTTGTTGTTATTTGGCATTTAAAGCTGGAACTTCCGTCTACAGGCATCCATCTCATGGCGCTGGAAACAGAAAAACAGTGCGTTTTTAATTTTTTTTTTTTTTTAGCTTTTTGACCATGCATTTTCAAGCTATTCCAAGTGGGTCTGAAATCATTTAAAAGAAAACACCATGTCCTCCGTGTTAATCACAAACATTAATAATCATGCATGATTTTCACAGGACATGAATGTTATGAAAACTTGTAAAGTAATGTAACTGAAGCCCTCAGACAAATAAATACATAGTACAATATTTGCCTCTGACATGTAGTAGAATATCACTGCCTAAAATGTCAGGTATTTCAGCAAAGTACCACAAATTTGTACTTAGGTACGGTACTTGAGTCGATGTACATCCTTGATTTCCACCAGTATGCAGTCATTTATACATAGCAGTCAAACTTGAAAACAGAGTAATCTGCAATATCTATGTAAATGTAGGGAAGCAGCAATGCACTGCAAGTGGCATGGCACAAAAAAAAAATTACTATTATTAACTAACGCCATTAATTTCACATCACAGGTCTTCTTTCATTTCAAAGAAAAGCTTTGCCGCTGAGAGACTCACCTTCAGGACCCACTCATACTCCCCAAACTTTGAGTCAAACGTGCCTTTCTGTAGAGAGCGTAGTTTGAGGGTGAAGCGGGGCCCCAGCTCTTGAATACCAACTTTTTTCTCATTCTTGAAGATGTACCTTCAGAGATCCAAAGTTTAGAGCATCAAAATTTAACTTTAATGCTTCTGAAAAGGGAGGGATATATTGCAAGGTGCCAAGGCAGAATCCACAGTTAAAACACTCACCTGTGGAATCTGAAAAAGACAAAGTCTCTCTGGTTATGGAAGGTGGCAACCTGTCGACCTATGAACTGAGGATCTTGTGGAAAGAGGGCCGCAAACAGCCGGCCAATGGTATGGCCCAGACGTGTGGTGAAGTTGTTGAGGATCACCTCTGGAGAGTGCTCAGTTGGATCTTTGCCTCGTCTCTGCAAAGAAACAATAATTCAATCATAAAAAGATCATATGATATATGATTATAAGAAGCCACACAGCTAACCATCAATACATGTTTCACTTCTGATGCAACTATCAGTTAGGCTTCATGTGCATTATCTATTATGATTGTCATGGAATTACAAATGTCTCATTTAATCAAAACAGAAAAAGGGAAAAAATGGAAAAGAAAAAAAAAAAATCAACTTGCCTTCATTTCTTTTCTCAGTCGAACACTGCTGATCTTGAAGTGTGCAGTTGGTCCGTCGGGAAGATGACAGAGAACCAGACCATCTTAAAGTCAGTTAAGGGAGCTGACATTAAGCAGTCCAACAAGAGTGCTAGTGTGGAGTCAGACCACAACTCAGTAAAAAGTTTTAAAAAAAATAATAATAATAATAAAAAAGTTTAAAAATTGCTTTAATTTAATGAACTACAATTCTCATTGATTATGTAAATGACAGCAATGTAAAAATACTGGAAAACAGAGAGCAGTATAGAACATTCTGTATCATCCTCCCATTTCTGACGTAGCTGCCTTTGAGGATACTGGGCACTTTGCGATCCTCGTTAATGACCATCAGGTAGGTGAAGTTCCTGGCGACGCACTGAGGAATGATCCTCTTCAGGGCCAAACCTCTTCTGTAGTACACATGGGCGTTTGGGATTACTGTGGCCAGCTGCTCACAAAACCTCACTGTTCTCTATGAGATGCACACAAGAAATTGATCAATGTGTTGACAGTAATAAGTAAGAAGCCTCAGCAGACTCATTTCATACGGCACCTATAAAATGTCAATTACACACAATGAATGTTCAGCAGCCTCAACATTTTATTACCTACTGTGTTATGCTTGAAAACCCTATTATTTGCTACACAACACTGGTTACTGTCATCCACTCCCACTGGCTGCTGTTACTTTCTGCCAGGCCACACAGGCAGAAGCTTTTTATTTTGGCGCTGATGGTACAACAAGCATGATACGCACACAATTCACATTTATATTAAAACAGCCACTCACCCCTCTTGGTCTGTCTGATGTTGTGATGAGCACTTTGGGGTTCGTTAACCCATTGAAATAGGCAGAAAATTCATCAGTTCCTTGATCAAATGCAATCTGTAAATGAAAATATCCAACAATTTATGTTAAATTCTTACAAATATAACCTAGGATAATTTTAACACGGTCTGGCCAATTTGATTCATACCTCTTCATCTTCTGGGTCAACTGTTGTCTCGTCGTACACCCTCTGATTTTCTATCGTCTTTGGGACCTCTTTTGGAGGCGCCTTAGTGAGGGAGACAATAAATAAAACCCCCAATATTAATATTCTTGCCTTGTTTAATGGTGGAATTCATTGATCTAAGAGACAAATAATAACTTTAGTCTTTAACTGATAATGAAAATATTTTGGACAAGACTGACAAAATAAAAACTCACCTTGTCACCTAAAGCTTCCCTTTCTTTTTTCTTCTTTTTCTTCAGCTGCATCTTTTGCTGAAACAATGAAGATAGAACAATTTTCAATAACTTCAATAACAATTATCAAGTATAAAAGACAATATTAAGTTGTTCCAGCTTCTCAAATGTAATGAGTTCCTGCAAATATCATTGTTATATAAAGGGTGAATTGAATATTACTGGGTTTAGACTGTTGAGTGAGCAAAACAAGCCACTTGACGCCACCTTTGGCTCTGGTAAATTTAATATTTTCTGATGCTGTGTGGATTATGTGATTAAAGTCAAAAATATCATGGACAGATTAATAGGTAATTAAAATAATAATTACTGCAATCATCCCTGAAATTATTTTGAATTTGATACGGTGATCATGTGTATTGTTAAAAATCTAGTAATTAATAACTGCAGCTTTTAGATGAAAGTTGAGTGGGAAGTACCATTCTTCCTGCCTAAAAAGGCAGCTGCGCACAGTTTACTTGCTAAATGACTCAGCATATTTATGTCTTTACCTTTCTTTTCTCTTGCTTGAGTTTCATGAACATGAGGTGTCTTCGCTGTTTATTCTTGATTTCGGACACAGTGAATGTAGGGGGGAAGGCAGACGCTGCCATCTCGCCCTTTATCATCTTCTCCTCTCCCTTCGTCTCACCTCCATTTCCCTCCTGATTCACACACTCTTTCTTTGGGTTCTTATTCTTCTTTTTCTTGCCTTTCTTGTCGCGACTGTCGGGAACCTCTGTGATGTCCATTTTATGTTAGCTGTCTGTTTTGGCTAATGTTTTCTCACGTATACACGTGTATGGAACTAACTTCCTGTTAGTGTGCTCACGACGTGTGACCGGAAATGACGGTAGTCTTAGATAAAAGTATGGGGACACCTAGTGGTGAGGAGGAGACAAACAGCCACCCACTTACTGCAACTTCGGTTCAACTTCTAGCCAAACTAGCTCACGCACACCCTAAATGGTCTTTATCCCTTTATCTGCTTTACTCCTACTCTGTGGGCCAGATTTTATTCTTAAACTATGTCTTACTGATTTCAATTTCCATTTATATGTTGTATTTCTTTAAAGCCCTCTTAACCAGTTCATCCACCCTTTCATTCCCTCACACCCACATGGAACCCATAGAACTTCACCTTACCACACTGACTGACAAATTCTTGTGATTCACTGAAGAACCACATATAGAATATGATACCAGCAATTTCTTTTGTTAATTTTTTTTCCCACCCATTTTAGTGCAACCAATACTAACACCATCTATACTGTGTAAACCCCTAACCTATCTGATGTTCTTCTGCTAATCCTGATTCCTCTCTGTGATACTGCCACCCCAAATCCTTTTACTCTTGTCTCAGGGTTCACGCTTCAGGGTGTGTGAAATCATAAGGCAAGTCACTGTTAGCAATGTTTAATATATTTTCTGGGTAATATCATATTAAAGTCTTCCAAAAAGTGTTTTATAAGAAAAGGTGGGTCAGTACATTCAAAATTATTTCACTCAAAAACATTTTAATGTTTTCTGTCAGCAAACATTTTAAGTATGACAACAATAACCTGTTAAGCAGGATAATAACAAATTACATTTATGTAGGCCAAATTATAACCCTGAGGCTCTAGAATTTGTATTTGCATGTCTTTATATGAAATATAAAATGAACATCAAATCTGGATGTTTGAGAACCTACACAGACATGAAAATGGACAGTTTTGCTTTCAGAACATGCATTACTTGTGCATTTTACACAAGACATTCAAATATTATCAGATGAAATTAAAGATAAACGTAATAACAATATTTAGATTTATTTCCCACACGATGAAATTATAAAATGCTTCATATTCTCAGTTTTTTCAGTGGAAAACAGAAAAGATTATCTCTGCATGAGGAATGTGTTCTTAATTTTGCTCGGGTGTAAAACCCTCACCATCCCTGAAACCTGTGTATTTGGCAAAACTGGAGAAATTATGTACTTTCAATGTAGTTACACAAAATCAGCTGCAACCCTGAGAATTCGAATGAAAAGTCAAAATGAAAATTCAAACATTTTTAATGCATTGTTATTGCTTTTGGCAAATTGTATTCATAACATGCCATTAAACATTACATTAAGGGTTACATATGCTCATTTTCAGATTCACACTTATACTTTACGATTCTTCTAAAACATATTTCCATGTTGCAATGTTCAAGAAACCTTTTATTATACTAATTCTGTAATTCTTAAACCTGCTTTATCACAAAAAATATAAATCAAGTCAAGAAGTCTTTACTGCAATATGTTGGAATTTTTTGTGTAGTGTGTGAAAGCTTAACTCTGATTTGTTTGTCTGACATCGCAACAGCAGAACAAAAAGAAAAACTGCTTGATGATGTGAGAGGTCACAGGAGAATGGGCAGAGTGGTTTGAGATGATAGAAAGGCTACATTAGCTCATATAACCACTCGTTACAACCAAGGAATGCAGAATACCATCTCTGGATCATGATATGGATGCACACTGAACCTTGGACTACAGTAGCAGAAGACCACACAAGATGCCACTCTTGTCAGCTAAAAACAAGAAACTGAGGCTACAATTCACACAAGCTCACCAAAATTGGACAACAGAAGATTGGAAAAATGTTGCCTGAGCTGACGAGTTGTGATTTCAGCTGCATTCAGCATATATTCAGATGGTAGGGTCAGAATTTGGCATAAACAACATGAAACATGAAACATGAGTCATCCTGCATTGTGTCAATGGTTCAGGCTGGTGGTGGTGTAATGGTGTAGGGGATATTTTCTTGGCATACTTTGGGCCCATTAGTACCAACTGAGCATCATTTAAACACTACAGGCTACCTGAGTATTGTTGCTGACCATGGCCATCACTTTATGACCACATCTTCTGATAGTTACTTCCAGCAGGAAAATGCACCATATCACAAAGCTCATATCGTCTCAAACTGGTTTCTTGAACATGGAAATGAGCTCATTGGACTCCAATGGCTTCCACAGTCACCAGATCTCAATCCAATAGAGAACCTTTGGGATGTGTTAGAACGGGAGATTCACATAGATGTGCAGCTGGCAAATGCGTAGCCACTACGTGATGCTATGTCCAAACTTTTACTGGCAAGGTGTATGTAATGAAGTGGTTGCAAAGTGTTTGTATTAGTTCTTTTGACATTTAGTATAATTATTGAGCATGTAAAGATGTTATTTACCTGGCCTTTATTTGTGTTCACATTCAACTGTTAAACTTTCTAATCCTCCACTTCCAGTTTGACTAGCTGTTTTAATGGACATGAATATGACACTAACAAGAGCAAGATACTCTTCAAACTGAACACTTGTATCATCATTACAGAAGCGCAGATCTTTGATGGTAGTTCTACATCCAGAAGGAAATACCTAATGTATGGACATACTGTTAAAATCTAAGTATCAAACATTTGTGAGGAGAGAAAATACTTCATAGTATGATTCCTACAGTCTGACCACAAGGTGACACTATTACAGCCAAAACATAAGATGCCACAATTAGTTACCAAGTGTCTTCTCCTTACAAAGTACCAACTACCAAAAAAATGAAGATGATGGTCTCACCTGCATATGTAATTACATTGTACAGATTAGCTTTATTCATTGACAAAAAATAAATTACATCTAGGAAGGGGCTTTTCACCAGAGGTGATGTTCTTTCACTTTCCACATTCAGATTTCACTAATTTTCTGACTTTCAGGTAACCACTTTCCCCAATTTTGAAGTGGCATAGTTATGTTCAGACTTAGTAGTATTTAATTTAGATTTTTTTGAGTATTCAAAGGCATAAAAAGTAACAAAAGAAAGTTTTTACAGAAATTTGGGATGCAAATGTGCAATATTTCTAATGAGTCAGTGATAGCAATGAAAGACTTAATTTCTGCTTATTTATTAACTTAACATAATCAAACCAATATCATTTTGTGGGTAGATTATCAAAGCTTCACCTGTCACAACACATACAGCTAAATATCATGTCATCATTTTCATACATATACAAACACTTGTTTGTTTTTCCAGGCTGTTTTTTTAAAGAGCGCTTCCACAGTCAGTCACATTCAAACAGATTTGAACACTGTCACATGAGACTAATATATATAAATAATACTAAATAATACTATAATAAACATAATAAACTTTATTTTCTAAAGCACTTGTCAAAACAAATGTTACAAAGTGCTGTACAACAAGGTGACCCACAATAAAAACAAATGCACAACAAACAGCACAACCCATAAACTAAAACAAATAAATAAAATCACATAAAATCTGGAAAGGCTTTCCGATAAAAAGAGTTTTAAGAAGTGATTTAAAACATAACACTGAGGAAGCTGACTTAATGATCTCTGGCAGATCATTCCAAAGCCCTTAGTCATCTCCCTTAGTCATTAGATGGGCCCCAGGGACAGCTAATAACCCTTTGTCTGAGGATTGCAGACTACAAGCAGTGGTATGTAAAGATAAAGGGTCAGTAACATAAACTGGACTAAGACCGTTGAGTGCTTTAAAAGTATTTATCAAAATCTTAAAATCAATCCTAAAACCTACTAGTCGCCAGTGCAGGGAAGCTAAAACGGGTAATATGATCACGTTTCTTGGATCCAGTTAAGAACCTGGCAGCAGAATTTTATACCAACTGTAGCCTATCTAAGGATTTCTGGCTAAGACAGGTAAAGAGACTGTTACAATAGTCTAGTCGTGAAGAAATAAAAGCATGTAAAATCTGTCTTTAAAAGATAAAAAGGATTGAATCTTTGAAACTTTTCTAAGGTGATAAAAGCAAGACTGTACAAGTTTGGTCGTGTGAAATTCAAGTTGCTGTCAAACCAGACTCCCAGGATTTTAGTGCAGGGTTTGACATCATCCACTAACATCCCAGCAAGTCAAGTCAAGTCAAGTTTATTTGTATAGCTCAATATCACAAATTAAGAATTTGTCCCATTGGGCTTTACAATCTGTACAGGATATGATACCCTCTGTCCTTTACAAATGACCCTCGCATCAACTAAGGAAAAACTCCCCAAAAAAAACCTTTTAACAGGGAAAAAGAAACGGAAGAAACCTCAGGAAGAGCAACAGAGGAGGGATCCCTCTTCCAGGATGGACAGACGTGCAATAGATGCCATGTGTACAGAATAACAACAATGAAAACACATTAACACTACATATAAAATTGTATGGAAATGTCCAACTCAATATAACAGCTAATATACAGTGTATATATAGAATTGTATGAGAGTGTCCAAGGGGATGAAGAGCATCATCAAGCTATCAGCAAAGGATGAGAAGCATGTCTTCCTCTCCACCACGCCAACCAGAAGAAGCCTGGGCAGCACGTCCTCCTCTCCACCACACCAACCAGAAGAAGCCTGGGCAGCACGTCTTCCTCTCTCCACCACGCCAACCAGAAGAAGCCTGGGCAGCATGTCTTCCACTCCACCATACCAAACAGGAGAAGCCTCCGCAAGATGACCTCGTCACCACCACATCGCTCAGAACTAGAAGATGAAGCCTGACTGGTCTGCACAACCACTAGGTAGACTGGATCCATGGATACCTGTGAAATGAGAGCGCACAGGGACTACGAGGCACAAAACTAATCTGCAGCATGTGTTACAGGGAGGAAGAGTAAACACATCCTCTTCTCCACCACCCTAACAGATACAACCTGAGCAGCATCGCCTCTTCTCCATCTCACCACCATCACGACAGACGAAGCCTGGATGACACCACCTCCTTCTCACCAAGTAGCCTCAGCTCACGGACACCTGGGAGCTGAGAGCACAGGGACACCAGGGAAGAAGATGAGTTAGTAAAATGACTTAATGGAGGCATCGAAATGAAGAAGAAGAGAAGCTCAGTGTGTCAGAGGAAGTCCCCCGGCAGTCTAGACCTATAGCAGCATAACTAAGGATTGATCCAAGTCAGCCTTGGATCAGTCCTAACTATAAGCACTATCAAAAAGGAAAGTCTTAAGCCTACTCTTGAATAAGGGGATGGTGTCTGCCTCCCGGACTGAAAGAGGGAGTTGGTTCCACAGAAGAGGAGCTTGATAACTGAAAGCTCTAGCTCCCATTCTACTTTTATAAACCCTAGGAACCGCTAATAGTCCTGCATTCTGAGAGCGCAGAGTTCTAGCAGGATTATACGGCACTATTAGCTCTTTAAGATAAGATGGTGTCTGACCATTCAGTGCCTTGTAGGTGAGGAGGAGGACTTTAAATTCTATTCTAGATTTATTCTAGAGGCTAACACTGGAGAAATATGTTCTCTTTTCCTGGTTCTGGTCAGAACACGATGACAGAACTTGTTTAGTCATTTGTTGGGACCCAAATACAAGAACCTTGGTTTTACAGTCATTGAGTTAAAGAAAGTTTTGTGATATCCAGTTTTTAACAGCAGTGATACAGTCTAGTAAAGCACTCAATTTCCTAGGGTCAGTGACGTTTACGGGCGAGTACAGCTGAGTGTCATCAGCATAGAAATGAAATGACACACCATGTTTTTGTATTATTTGCCCCAGTGGAAACATCCATCCATCCATTATCTACCGCTTATCCTCATAGGGTCGCGGGGGGGCTGGAGCCTATCCCAGCTGTCTTAGGGCGGAAGGCAGGGTACACCCTGGACAAGTCGCCACCTCATCGCAGGGCACATAGAGACAGACAACCACTCACACTCACATTCACAATTTAAATTAGCCAATTAACCTAATCCCCATGCATGTTTTTGGATGGCCGGAGTACCCGGAGAGAACCCACGCAGACACGGGGAGAACAAGCAAACTCCACACAGAAAGGGCCCGGGATTCGAACCCGGTACCTTCTTGCTGTGAGGCGACAGTGCTAACCACTACACCAGGGGAAACATAAATAATGAAAAAAGAATTGGCCCCAGTACCGACCCCTGGGGCATGCTGAACTTCAGAGAAGTGAAGGAGGACATGTAATTATTTGCTGCGACACAGAACTTTCAATTTGATAAGTATGAACAAAAGCACTCTTGGGCTGTACCTGATACCCCTACCCAGTGCCTCCATCTATTTAAAAGAATCCTGTGATCAATTGTGTCAAAAGCAGCACTGACATCCAGAATAACCAGAACTGAGCATAACCCTTTATCAGCTGTTACTGAAAGCCTAAATCATCGTATCTTTCGCTTGTGTTCAGCAGCCAATATACCAGTCCACAACCTGTCTGAAGGGCCAGAGCCTGTGTCAGCCAGCTTGTAGAGATGTCTGAACGAATGCCAACGAGGGGGTTAATTCAGTTGCACTATGATGAAAAATGGTATAAAAAGTAAAGTAGGAAATGTAGGCAAGGTAAGGCAAGGCAATTTTATTTATATAGTGTAGCATAAATACTCTAGAGCAGATTTAATAGTCAATCATTAATTTATGTCAAATTATGTATTTATAAACAATAACTCTTAAGTTATTGATCATGAACCATGAATGGTCATAAAATGTGAAAGAGAGTGATGACACTCAGCTTCAGGTATAATTCACTATTACTTTTAATAGTGGAAAGGGCACCACCCAGTTTTGCTGAAACAGGGAAAACTTGTGAATTTGACATTAATTAATAGAGTCTCTTAATCTCAGGGTGCTACGGAGTTCTTGACCGAGTGAACAGTGATTCAATTGCTTTATATACACACACAAATCAAATAACCAAGTTCTTTATAAATGAGATGTTTATTTAACAGACTACATGATCAGACTACTAGCAGAAAAAAAATAATAAATTAATAATTTGACAAACTAAATGTCCAGAATAACAGAAAATAATAAAATAATATTAAAAAAAAATGCTAGAATGACCAGTGGTCACTCCCCATCCAAGAAATTAACTGAGATGATATTATTTTTAACTTATTTAATGTTAGTACCAGTGTGTTTTTTTTAATTTATTTTAATAATTATCCTCTATTTGAAAGCTTCTCACTCTCGTCTATTGAATGACATCAAACACATGATAGGCAAACACAGAACACTGATCAATTGAATTGAAATTAAACAACACAGGTGAACCATGATATCATAGCATGTAATTGGGTGTTCTACAACAGGCAGGTTTACGTACAGCTGTATATGTACACTTGTTTCACAATTAATCTTACATTTGTCACATTTGGTCTTTATCAGGAGAGGAAGAAGGAGAAGATCTGACATGGTAAAAGTGATCATTATATGACAGCAGGCTGAAGAATAAAAGCATAGTTGACTATTAAAATCTTAATGTAATGTTCTGTTCTGAGCAGGGAGAAAGGAAGAACTGGGGGACACACATTCTCTGGGTGTGTGTGTCTACTCCCCCCTGGAAATGCAGTAATAAAAGTCCTGTGTGACCTGGAGTTCCTTGGGTCAGAGAGGAGGATGGGAACTGGTCCTATGTGTTTATTCTGCCGGTCATAAAACTTAAGCCTTGAACACTTAGGTGCCAGGTAGGTTCAGATGGGTTTCCTGGAAAGATTCTCAGAAATGAGGAGAGTTAAGTTTATTATTTTATACTCATTGTTACAGTATGCTACAATAGCACATTTCAGCAACAGGGTAATTCAAAGTGCTTTACATTAAACATAATGAATTAAAAGTATCAAAGTATAGAACATTAACAACAACAAGACATCTAAAAAAGAATAGGACAGGTATAAGCCCAATCCCAAACCATCCCCTACACACTCTCCCTACACACTAGCCCTCCATTTGCGCGTCCTCGCGGAGGCTCTGCCATGTCAAGGGCCATCCCAAACCATGTATGGCGGAGGGAGAGTGGACCCTTGAGCCCTTAAATAGCAATGCAAACTTACGCCAGCTTTAGCAGGAAGTGCGTCGGCAAAACATGGAGGAGGAAACAACATACAAATTTAAGTTACGCATGTGTCCAGTGTGTTCCTCACACCTTCATTACACTGACAGAAAATAGTTGTGGTTTGGAAAAATAAAAAAGACCAAACTAGCATATCTTCCTGCCAGTTGTTCTCCATCAAAATGTGAGAACAACTGGCAGCAAAAATTCATCTGGCTTCATTTGTTTGATTGGAAATGTCAAATGGTCCTGGGGTTGAAAGACTTGTGAAATAACTTAGAATGATTTATAATATACACTGATAGGATGCCACCTGTGCAACAAATCCAGTCGTGAAATTTCCTTGCTCCTAAATATTCCACAGTCAACTGTCAGCTGTATTATAAGAACGTGGAAGTGTTTGGGAATGACAGCAACTCAGCCACGAAGTGGTAGGCCACATAAACTGATGGAGCGGGGTCAGCGGATGCTGAGCCGCATATTGCGAAGAGGTCACCAACTTTCTGCAGAGTCAATCGCTACAGACCTCTCGCAGAGAGCTTCATGGAATGGGTTTCCATGGCCAAGAAGCTGCATCCAAGCCATACATCACCAAGTGTAATGCAAAGCATCTGATGAAGTGGTGTAAAGCACGCCACCACTTGACTCTAGAGCAGTGGAGACGCATTCTCTGGAGTGACGAACCATGCTTCTCCATCTGGCAATCTGATGGACGAGTCTGGGTTTGGCGGTTGCCAGGCAAGGTCCATAAAGACATGGATGACAGAGTCTGGTGTGGATGAACTTGACTGGCCTGCACAGAGTCCTGACCTTAACCCGATAGGATGAATTAGAGTGGAGACTGAGAGCCAGTCCTTCTCGTCCAACATCAGTGTTTGAACTCACAAATACGCTTCTGGAAGAATGGTCAAAAATTCCCACAAACACACTCCTAAACCTTGTGGACAGCCTTCCCAGAAGAGTTGAAGCTGTTATAGCTGCAAAGGGTGGACCGATGTCATATTGCACCCTATGGATTAGGAATCGGATGTCACTTAAGTTCAAATGTGAGTCAAGGCAGGTGAGCGAATACTTTTGGCAATATAGTGTAAGTCCTCTAATTCTTGATATATTCTTAAGGTGATATTAGTCTGACTTTGTTTTAATGTGGCTGTTGAAATTTAGGTCTGAGTCCATGACTACACCAAGATTTCTGGCTTAGTGTGTAGTTTTTAACATTTCTGATTATAGCTGAGCGCTGACCCTGAATCACTTCTCCTTGACTCCAAAAACAATTGCTCAACAATCTCAGATTTAACTTTGTTTAATTGAAGAAAATTTTGGCACATCCAGTTGTTGATTTGTTCAATACACTTACTCAGTGCTTGTTGTGGACCATAGTCCCCTGGTGATATTGTCATTTGATTTTTGTGTCGTCTGTGTAATTATGGTAGTAGGCTAGTGGAAGCATGTAGATGTTTAACAGGAGAGGCCCCCAGGATTGAGCCTTGAGGAACTCCGCATGAAATAGTCCGCTCAGATGTGCAATTACCTATCGAGACAAAGTAGTCCCGGTCCTTTAAGTAGGACTCAAACCAGTTTAGCACTGTACCAGAAAGTCCCACCCAGTTTTCTAGTCAGTCGAGTAATATGTTGTAGTCGACTGTGCCAGCACTAAGATCTAATGATACTAAGACTGAAATTCTGCCACTGTCAGTGTTTAAATGTATGTCACTGAGGACCTTAACAAAAGCAGTCTCAGTGCTGTGTGATCGCAAACCTGACTGGAAGACATCAAAACAGTTGTTTAGTGCCAAGAAATTGTTTAGCTGTTGAAAAACAGCTTTTTCAATGATTTTACTTAAAAATGGCAGGTTTGATATGGGCCTGTAATTATTCATTAGTGACCTGTCTAGATTGTTCTTCTTAAGGAGTGGCTTGACGACTGCTGTTCTCAGGGCCTGTGGGAAGACACCCGAGAGATGTGTTCACAATCTGTAAAAGTAAAAATAAAAATATAGTTTTATGTTATTCATGTTGCATTTACTGTCTTTTTAGGGAGTAAGTCTATGCATTACATAAAATTCTTAGAAGTGACGAGTCGTGAGGCCAGGGATTATTATTCTAAAAGAGCACTATGCTGTTATACAGCACAGATATAACCTTCACACTCAGGGCTTTTTAGCTGTAGATCAAATTCACACAGCTAGGTCCTAAGACCATCTGGTCCTCAAAAATCTATCATGTCAATACTGAGAAACTTGCTCTTAGATACTGTGCTTCACACAAGTATATAAGAGCCAGTATCTAAGATACTCCACAATCTCCAAAATGCTTATAAAATAAGAAGAGATAATCCCTTTTAATCAGTTAAAATGTCTTTAATGTCATGACATGTGAATACATGTGTTATCTATGATTAGATGATAGATGTCCTATGTTGATGTCCTTGACCTGTTTGCTGTATTCCTTGTTGCTGTACACTTTAAATTCTATGTGCTTCTATCATTTTCATTTTTTGTAATTAGGGTGTCCTTCTATAAGAGAGTTTGATATCAGTGGCACTCTCTGCATAAATAAAGGTTCTGGTAAGGTTCTTAATAAATAAAAAAAGTAAAAAAACAAACAAAAAAAATTATAATCTACAAGTGATAACGTGTCAGAGTGAAAAAAAAATGCTCTCAACTGTCAACACTAAGATCATAAAATGCGATGACGATGAGAAGTAGGTCATTGTATGTTGGGACAGAGAATGCTTTTGAAGTCAATGGGTGTGGTGTGTTTATACGCTTCATGGTTCTGACATGATAGTGTGTCTGCACCTGATAGTGAGTGACAATGGCAGACAAGTGAAATGAAGTGGGAAAATGTACATTATTGTCAAGTTGTGTGAAAAGTTTTTCTCTGTATAATATATTGATGTATATAAATCACCAAGACTATATGAGGTGTTTATTACCATCTACAAGGTGTTCAGATTCAACAAAAGTGACAAACTTGTCCCCTCGCATGGAGAAAAGCTGCTCCACTTTCTTATCTGAGGCCAGCGGTGGTTTGGAGCCCTCACATAACTGGGCACTCTGCGGCATGTCAGCCAAAAATGCAGCAGGTACAGAGCAGTTATAGAAGCATGGGTAAAGATACACCATCTGCTTCGCTGAAATGAAAGATAGTGAGACAGAGAAACATAGAGATGCTGTATGATAGAAAACTAGAATATAAAAAAACTAGAATAGAATAGAGTAGAACAGAATAGAATACTTTTTTATTCATCCCTCATTGGAGGAAATTCACTTGCCACAGAAGGGTAAAACAAGTTATAGTAAGAAGAAACAACAAACAGCAAACAGCAGTGAAATAGTAGAATAAGTAGAATAAGGAATAATAATAGTAATAAAGGCATAGGGCGAAACGTAGGGTACACCCTGGACAAGTCGCCAGTTTATCACAGGACACATAGACAGACCACCATTCACACTCACATTCACACATACGGTCAATTTATATTAGCCAGTTAGCCATGCATGTCTTTGGGTGGTGGGCCAGAGTGCCAGAGAAAACCCACGTAGACACAAGGAGAACATGCAAACACCACACAGAAAGGCCCCGGGCCAGGACTCGAACCCCATACCTTCTTGCTGTGAGGCAACAGTGCTAACTGCACCACATACCACCCAAAGGAAACACAATGATTTGTATTTCCCAGTGAGTATACGCCAACGATCTGCAAGCCATTAAAATATGTCTTTTTTTCAGTAAAACTCATGCCACATGCGTAGACTATAAAAAAAATGACACACACGTAGTTCTACACAGTAGAATGGGTGCTGGATAAAAGAAATAGATCTGCATACAAAATAGCTCAAGTTAGAAGGACAACTTTACAGCAATATAAATCCTTCCAATGGGAGCTATTTGGTGTGAAGAGCTATTGGTTTTAATTCTACGTCCACAGACTATCACAATTCAAAATAAATGGCTACACTGTGGAAAACATCAACAGCACTGTTCCTTAATCCTTAACCATTGTAAAACTCTGGAAGTCCTTTAAAGGACCCTACCAGGCATGTTTTAAGGTAATTAATATGACAAATGATGTGTGTTCAATATGGTTATTTCATTACCTTGTTAAAAAAAATTACACATTTAATTTTCATGTTTCCTTTCAAAAGTTTAAAGGAAAGATGTCTCAGTCATTACTATCTATTCACTATCTAAGTGCTGTGGGTTTCAAGTTTCTGCACTTGGGTACCAGAGCTCATCATACGAGAGCAGACTGAAAACATCACTGGACAAACAGATTTATGCACATTTGGAGTCTGTTTGTATAGAAGTCATTGATATTAGGCCAGGTCACAGTGTAAACATTTTTCTTGTTTTCAGCAAATAGAGAATTTTGTAAGTATGTGTGCTCAGAGCTGGACAAAGTCAGGCCCTATTGCCTCATGTGGCTTTCACTCACCTATATCGAGGAACTGTTCACAGCTCTCAGGAAATGGGAAAGGGAAATGGGGAATGCTGTGTGAAAGCCAGAAACCTTGAGAATGGTGAAATAGCAGCTCTTCTGCAGAATACACACAAACAAAGCAAAATGCAAATCATGCATGCTTCCAAACATTTCAAAGACATGTCAGGGCAGTCATTAATCCAAAATCAACAGCAGTTATCAGACAGATGCTCTTTGCCCGTTTCCTCCCCCTGCAAAACCATATTGATCTGTTCTTGTTTTTTTTCTGGAATAGCAGCCTGGAAATACACCAATCAGACAAAACATTATGATCACCTGCCTGTCATATAATGACATTTGATTTTACATTGTGACCCCTGAAGTTGTGCTGTGGTAGCTGGCACCTCTCTGTCAGAACCACCATTAACTTCTTTGGCAATTTGAAATAAAGTAGCTTATCTGTTGCATTAGACCTCTGAAGTCAACATTTGCTCCTCACATTCATCAGTGAGCCACGGCCGTCCATGAACCTGACCACCACAGACTGGGAACAACCCACATAAGGTGCCATTCTGGAGATGTTCTGACCCAGTCCAGCTATCACAATTTGGCCTTAATCAAACCTGTTTGCCCATTTCTTCTGCTTCAAACACCTCAACTTTGAGAAACTTAATGTTCATTTGTTGCCTTACATATCCCAGGTGGCATGATGGAGAGCTAATCAGTGTTATTCACTTCACCTATCAGTGGTCATAACGTTACGCCTGATCGGTTTATATTTGTCATTAATTATGATATACATGTGTAACAGGTATAGAGTGGTATTTGATCATGTAGTCACAATTCAACCTACTAAAATCACAGCAAAATTAAAATATAATATAAATGTAAAACAATGCAGTGTACCTTTAGTGTGTCCATATCCTTGGATATAATCCAGGATTGGTGGTCCATCACTGAGATAGAGTGCATACACTGAGCTGTTGGACTGAGGAAAATACATGCATACTGTACAGTATATGGAGAGATCATATATTTTGCATATACAGCCCCTGCTGAATTCTTAAAGGAATATTTTGACACGTTGGGAGGCTTAATTTGCTTTCTCGTTGAGAGTTAGATGAGAAGACCTCAGACAGGAAGTTTCATATCTGTCCAGTAAATATACGGTTCCTAGCCTGGCCGTAGCCCTCCGTAATCTTCCGCTCATTTATCATTTCCCTGCAGATTATGTCTGTGTTTGGTCCCCTTGGACTCGATTTCTCAGGATGATTTCCATCCTGGCCAATCAGCAAATGGTGGGGGGACGAGGAGAGGAGGGTATTAATGATGACTTCGAACATATGCGCAGCATTTGCATTGTAGTCTAGCATTGTAGTTTGGCAATGGCTGCGGAGACGGAAGTGAAGGAAGCCATTCAATCCATTTTGGCTAGGCTCCCAAATATTCAGCAATTGAAGCTGGCGCAAGAGGAATGTTTAACCAGTTTTATTGCTGGCAAAGATGTCGTGTCTTTACTCCCAGTGGAGTTCGGAAAAAGTCTTATTTTTCAGTTAGCTCCGTTAGTGGCGAAGGATTTGGCTAGCCTGAATGCTAGCAGTGCATTACATACATCACGACCGAACGTTAGCAATTGGGTAAAATCAGATCCAATCATTTCAAACTTCAACAGAGCTCACGCCTCCCATCTGAAATCGGTTCTCAATGGAGGAATGCCAGACCCTCTGTACGATAGAACGAGGGTTTGGTAAGACCAGGCTATATGGTGCCTGACCGATGGGACAAATTCTTGTGCCTGTATGGCACATAAAACCCTGCAAAATCACAGCTTCACGTCTTTTTTGTGATACGGTTGTTGTATGGGTTGAACAAAAAACAATGACACATAACGAATAAGCTTCAGGCATTCTGGTATTTTGGCATATCTGGACTGGCAAATTAGCTATTTCTAGTCTTTATGGTAAGCTAAGCTAGACCAGACATGAGAGGAGGATTCCTCATCTAAATTTGGCAAGAAAATGAATAAGTGCTGTAAAAAAGTCTTTGCCAACTTCCTGAGTTCATATTTTTTAGTGTATTTGTCACATATACATACATCAAACAAATGATTATATTTGGGTTAACCCGAGCACAAATTGAAGTTTAGTCCCACAAAAAATTTGCAACGCTGCAGCAGCAAAATGGATAGTGCAACATTACAAGGACCTATGAAAAGATAAGAAACATCAGTAAACAATGTATACAGCAGGTAGGTTTGGATATATTTCTTACCCTGATAAAGCATTTAAAACCTGTAATTTGTATCTACTCGGTTTATCTTTTTTTTAGTTGTTTAATGATCTGAAACATTTAGGGTCATATACTTTTTCACAACACAGTTTTATCAAAGGTAACACTATCTTTTTTGTCTTTATTACTTTTGTAAAGCTGCAGCTGTCTAAAGCAATTACGAGCAACACATAGAGGAAGTACTGCACTTGCATCTTGAAAGGCCTTTTCGATATATAGCTGGTTCAGCCTGTTCCCTATTGCGCCTTGACTGGTGTTAATCATGAATTCACTCATCTGTCAGCTTGCCTCTGAGGAGTCCAAGTACATGCACTCCACCCCACTGCCAATCTCCCCAGTCTTATAAACTAAGAGGGATTAAAAACGCAATATTGTATTTTTTTCGATATTAATTTGAATTTTCATAATTTATTGGGCGACTTCACTTGGTATGATACTGAACATGAATGAAAAAAGCAACAATAGAAAAATGAATCAACATGGATTACAAATGTCAGTATCTTGTGTGATCGTCGTGGCGTAGACATGATGAGCGCGTTGATTTCGGCCACTGGAATCGCTTCCCACTCTTCCAAGAGTGCAGTACGGAGATCAGCAACCGTCACCGGCAGTGGAATACGACGCCAGATTGTCCCAAAGGTGTTCAATCAGATTCATATCCGGGGAATAAGGCGGCCAGTCCATAACCTGCACATTATGTCTGTGCATAACGTGCCTGCAGGCATGAGATAGTGCATCTGTGGATGCCAAAATGCCTGGCTACCCTCGCTTCGGTCATTCCAGATCTCAGCATACCAATGGCCTGCTCCCTCATGTTTGCTGCTAAGCGTGGCATGGTGACTGTCTGTGACAGCTTGCATTTTTCCTCCGGGTTTTTAAAGCCTTGACCAGTTGAGCTCAAATCACCAAAAGAACTCATTCAAAGCTTTCAAACAATGTGTATAGGAACAAAGATTACCACATTGCAGTTAGGCCTACCAGTGAAGTTGCAGTTTGCATGTCTTTTCAAAATGTCATCACTTTATCAATGTGTGAGAAAGCTGTCTCCATCAGAGGTCAGAGGTCTTTCAGCAGATACCCAAACACACTTCCATACCATTCAAAAATGGTTACAGACAAAACAATTTCTGTAATAGCTAGCAATGAGTCCAGTCCATCTGAATCCCATTGAATATTTGTGGAGAGAAAAAAAACAGTTGAGAGAAGATATCCTTCAAATCTGAAAGATGTGGAGTAGTTTACAAAAGAAGAGTAGCCCAAAATTCCAGTAGAGATGCATAAGAAACTCATTCATGGTTACAGGAAGCAATTGTTTTCACTTGTTTTTATTTCTAAAGAGTGTACTACCGGATATTAATGGTGCTTTTCCACTACACAGTAACGGCACGGCACGGTACGGCAGGGCACTCCACGGCCCAGTTGCTTTTCCATTACAACTGAGTACCTCCTCGGTGTGGGCGGGGTCGTCATATGGAGCGAAACTGCCGTAACTTCATTTGCATGCGACACAGAAAACCGAGAAGAAGAAGAACAGCACAAACAATGGAGGACAAGGAAGCGATCATGTATTTGTTGCTCGCTCTGTGACATTTTGTTTTAAAAATGGCGGAGTCAAGTTGTTTTTGGCTTTTACACTCCAAATCGGACATCCCGCATCCAATGACGCCTCTAATGATGGCACTCATTGGCCAATCAGTGGAAGGCAGTCGGCTGACCTCGCGTTTTAGTATCGCTTCAGCTCGCTTGGAACCAGGGTTGAGGAGATACTAAAAAAGTACCGAGTACCAGGTACCAGGTACTAGTGGAAAAGCACCACAACCATGTAGAGCCGTGCCGTACCGTACCGTACTGCGCCTGTGGAAAAGCGCCATAAGTTAAGGGTGCCAATAATGTTGTCCAGTGCATTTTTTGAGTTCTGATTTTTGTGTTGTTCCAGTACAAACAAAAGAATTAAACATAATACCAACATATTTGCAATTGCAATAATTTTGGGGAGAAGTTCTACATTTTATGACAGAATAGCAAGGGTGCTGTTATTTTTGGCCATAATTGTATTGTTTCCTTAATTTCTGATCATGGTCTTTTTATGATTTATCACAGTAAATATATTATATATTGGTCCTTTAAGATGAAGCATTTTGAAAATATGCTATGCAACTTATGTTACAGTGGAACATGCAAACAGAATATTTTGCATGATTGTGGGCACTATCAAGTGCCTCAGCTAACTATAGTAGCATGCTAACACATAGCTAACATTAGCTTGCTAACAGCTAATCTCAGCGTCTTTGTCCAATATAATTGTAGTTATTAATTGCATCCCGAGCAGACATGTAGTGGTAAAATAATCATAAACACACTGAAATAAAATGTTTTAACTTGCCACAGGCTTTTGGTTGTTTTGATGTTTGTTTCAGCCCTTGGTTACATATTGTGGCGCTGATTGTTTTCCCCTCTCGTGGTCCTGTTTTTTGGTATGATGTTTTTTCTCTATTGGTACCACTTTTTGAAAAGGCTAACATTATAGAGTGTCATGTTAATTAAAGTTAATTTTATTTTATTTGTATAGCCCAATATGACAAATTTGCTTGGCAAGAAAGTGAATAAGTGCTGTATAAAGGTGTTTGCCAACTTCCTGAGTTCATATTTTTTGCATATATATCACATATACATACATCAAACAAATGTTTATATTTGAGTTAACCCGAGGACAAATTGCGGTGAAATTTGCAGTGCTACAGCAGCAAAGTGGATAGTGCAACAGAATGCTCTCAGAATGCAAATTAAAAATTTTTGTTAAGGTTTGTTAAGGATGTTTCACCTCTCATCCAAGAGGCTTCTTCAGTTCTAGCTAACTGGCCTTACAGTTAGCTAGAACTGAAAGAGCCTTACAGCGGTAGAGCAGATACTTATGCTCCTGTAAGAGCACAAAACAAAGAAACGATTGAAACCGTGTCGTTGGGAGTCGTTACCATTCATGTGGGAATTGTTATCCCACCCAACCTGATGTGAGCCATTAAGATGAGCTGCACTCAGGTGTGAATGGTTGCAATGGTTACTGGGGATGGAGGTCAAAACTGAGCTGTAAGTGTCTGACAGTTGGTGTCATAATCCTCCTCCTCTGTTCAGAGATGGTTTCTCCAGTTTGATAAAACTGGCTTCTTAACTCCTACCTCAAACCATTTGTCTTCCCTGGCTAAAACCTGGACTCAAAGGAGTGGCCTGTGTCTTTCAAGTGCAGGTGAACTGCTGAGTCTAGTGCTGAGGTGTTGGCTCTCTTGTGTTGAGCCATACACTTGTGGAGTGGTTGTTTAGTATCCCCAATGTACAAGTCACTGCATTCTTTACACACTTCCTGGGTCCTGATTTTCAACCAGGTGTCATCCACATCCGCACCTTTGGACCTCTGCATGACCACCACCTACAGCTGGTCAAACTTTTAGCATGAGTCACGAAAGTGACTGGTCAGTTGGCTTACTTAGACAACTAAACATGGTGGACAATCCGACTAAGTAAGCAAGTACAATGCAACCCAAAATTATGTGCCATTATGGCACATAAACTATGACATCAACTGTCAAACAAGCGATCAACAAAATAAGTACTGTTTAGTTTTTTATTTCAGGTTTTTAGGTGTTCAGAACATTTATTAATAATGTTAAGTAGTCATGTCTCTGCAGGTATGCCTCAGCTATTCTGTCTCAAAACTACAGAAGAAATCAGAGAGAAAAAGTGGGTCATACAAAAATGCTTTATGTTGTGTGCGCACACACAAATTACATGCGAATGTAATGGTTTGTGTATGCATGCCTTAAAGCACAATTACATATACTGGAATAACAGGCAAGATAGGTCGAACTTAACTAAACCTCACATGACTTCCAATAGCAAAAAAACAAAACAAAAAAAACTGGTAAGGTAGCACCACCCTCTTTGTAAAATCCTCCTTCCATCAGCAGAGACACCTTACGCTGGAGGAACTGAAGACAGACAGACAGCAGGTAAAGGTCAGGAAGATACCATGGCTGCAGCTTCGAGTCAGGTAACTTACTATTCATTATGTTACATATTACAAAGAATTTAGTAAAAGACAGACCAGGATACCTTAAATGACTTAGCACTTGAGTTTCTCATTTTAGGGGTTAATGACCACAGAGTCAACTGCGGTCTGCCAGACAAACCAGTGAACTACATGAACTACCAAATCTAATGCTGTAAACTAACAATAAAAATTCTGTCAATGAAGAGCTATTGATTTCAAGCTTCATATTCCTCAAAGGTCTTCTAAATCTGATAATTTCCTTTTTGCAAATGTTTTTTTTTCTGTTCATTCATGCAAAACATTTATAAACAAAGGATATTTGTAAACGTTTTTTGTGTATGTGAACTTATGCGTCATTAAGATTGCATATTACGCATCTAGAGACAGTGTACTTGTGCAGAAGAACAAGAAGAAGAATATTTATTCCGAGGTTTTACTTGGTGGAACTACTCCATATACAATATAGATTATTCCTTTGTGTTGTGCAGAATGTTGAGTTTGTGCGAACAGGCTATGGCAAGAACACAGTGAAGGTGCTGGTGATCAGGAGAGAGGGCAGCCGCCACTACATCCTTGAGTTGAAAGCTGATGTGGAGCTCACACTCAAATCACGCAAGGATTATCTAACAGGAGACAACTCAGACATCATCCCCACCGACACCATGAAGAACACCATCCACGCCCTGGCTAAGATCAAGGGGGTAGGTCAATGTCTACCCACAGAAAGTAATGGACTGCTGTTAGGACCACAAGAGTATCTGTGTTAACATTGAAAGAGATTGTGTTATAATGAATTGTACATGTGTTATTATCAACATAGTTTTCTGTCACCGTTATATTGCATATTTTTTATGCTCCACTCATACGTTCAGGTAAAGACCATTGAGCAGTTTTCCCTGGATATCTGTCTTCACTTCCTGACGTCTTTCAACCATGTGCTGAGGGTCAAAGTTCACATGGAGGAGGCTCCATGGAAACGGCTGGAGAAGGTAAAACACAAGGTTCAGTGATCTGTCCTTTAGTGGTCTGTCCCTGACATAAGAGTTTGCAGACATGGCAGACATTTCATCAGTCATAATGGGACACATTTGCTTTTTCTGCCACATTTGTCCTACATTCAAAGTATTTAAGCACCTTAAATTCAAATATGATATTTACCCAGTTTTTAATTTGTTTTCTCAGAATGGGGAAGCGCATGTTCATGCATTTATCTACAGCCCAGAAGCTTGTCGATTCTGTGATGCTGAACAGAATCTCAATGGTGAGCAACCACACATACAGAGAGTCATTGTTGTTGAAAATGTTTGTTTGTATGTTGTGTTAAAAATCTCCTGGGAAGAAATTTAAATCATCAACCATGACTATATTTGAAGTAAGTGTTCAAAGTACAGTGTGATCAAGGCACATACTTGATCTGTGCTGAGATTTCTTGTTGTTATCATGTTGGACAGGACAAGGTCATCTTGATTAATCTGCAAAGAAAACTGGTTTACCAACATACACTTCGAAGACATACACAACATACTCACTTTGTATTTCAGATAGACCAGTGTGATGCCTTTTGTCATGTCTATCCTGTGCTTCTATATAATGGTCAAAATCTTTCCTCACGTAACTGATAACTGCATTCTCCCGGACTCACATGCCCCAGGCGTCCCAGTGGTTCACAGTGGGGTGAAGAACATGACGTTACTGAAAACCACCCAGTCTGGTTTTGAAGGTTTCCTCCGAGACCGCTTCACTACTCTGCAAGACACCAAGGACAGGTGTTTCTGCACCTCGGTCTATTCTAGATGGCGCTACAACAGACAGGATGTTGACTTTGATACTGCATGGTAATTATCTGTGGAAAGACTTGTGAGGGGGAGTACTGCATTGAACAAACACCTTAGTTGTGGGTATAGAATAGAAAAGTAGACCACGAAATAGAAGGAAAAGCTCTTTATTTTTGAATGAACAAGACCTATCAGAAATCCTGAAAGTGACATGCTTTCTACATCTAATTATCAATGCTTCACCGTCCTCATAGGAAGTGTGTGAAGGAGACGATAATTGAGAAGTTTTCTGGCCCATACAATAGTGGAGAGTTCTCACCTTCTGTGCAGAAGACCCTTTATGAAACACAGGTTCTGGTCCTAGATAGGGTTCCTGAGGTAAGTCCACATTTGAGATCATAAGTTCTATTCTGCTGATTAATTTTTGATAAATATTTACCGATGTACAGATGAGGTAATGAATCCTCAAGGTCATTATTTTTGTAACATCCAATAAAGCAATCTGAAGTTAAATATTAGGCCACATGAACAATAAGTTCCTTCAGAAAGAAAATCAGGCTGTATTATCTTTCAGGTTGATGAAATTGAAATAGTCATGCCCAACCAGCATTACTTAACCATAGACATGACAAAAATGGGCCTCACCAACAAAGATCAAGTAAGTCGTTTTTATAACAAGTTGCTAAACCAACATTGTTTTTTACTGACGAGTATTTTTCCCCTGGCAGGTTCTTCTTCCCCTGGATAACCCTTCAGGTAACATTACGGGGACTGTGCGCAGGAAACAGCGAGCAAAGCTGTAAAGGCACCTACACATCCAGGAAATGCTTCAGCTGTGTGATTTACATATCTGAATAAGCTACTTAATAGAAATCTAATCGTGAAACCTAATAAAGTTCTGACTAATGATGCTGAATGATTCAACCTTTAAAATAATAAAATAAAATTTAATATTGTTTGTGAGAAAAGAGCACCATTTATTGCAAATCTTTGATTCAGATATTCAACCACCATTGTTATGTTGCACATATACATTGGTCATACACACTTCAATACAGTTGTCTGTGCGACAATGCTGAGAGCACCACAGGTAGGAACATATGAATATATACACATTAACATTTTCATATCAAGAGCCTCAAATTTGTTACATGCTAAGGACGAAAGATGGACTCTGTTGCAGTTTAGAGCCTAAAAACAGACTTTTGGGCAAACTAGGATGCACCAGAAAAATTTTCTACATGTATCAAAGTGTTAAAGTACGACAACAGTTTTTAATCATATATACTCTTATGTACAAATAGTCTTTTTTAAACCAACAGGGGTTAATTCACTTTGCACAAGCAAGCACGCACGCACACACGCACACACAAACACACACAAAACATACGCCATACAGTATTTGCCCCAAAATTCATTCTTTTAAACAAAACACATACAATTAAATACGTATCTCAAGCAGCAAAAATAAGAACGACTGAAAGGGTAAACAGCTGAGTGGACATCATGTGCGACACATTTTTGGGTCCGGGCTTATAAAACAAATCCTCTTAAGGTGCCACTGTGGCCATTGAAGTCAGTGTGAAGAGACAACTAACCTGGGGTCTCCTCACACGATGATTGTCACTGGGGCAGGTGTTGGGACAACATGCGGTGCTAAGAAGCATTGCTCTTCAGGTGTTGAGTTTGCAGCGGTTTAACATGATACTCATAGATTTTCAGTGCGGGGCCGAGTTTTATCGACAGCCCTGTCAGTACATCGTTCCGTGTCATCAGTAGCAGGGATTTGCCGTCAATTTCCTGTAGAGAGAGAAAAAACTGATGTCCTAGTTTGTTTACATCAACCAAAGGAATTCTGAGCAGGAAGAGCACTCTAACCTGATCCTGGAAAGCCGTGGCTTGCTCCTCAAACCCTGTTGCTTTGAAGTAATTGACGACATCAGTGACTCCCCAGTTGGCAGGGTCCGGGAGCTGGCCGTTCTCCACTGGGCTGTGTGGGGTCACAGTGAATGCATTCATACTTAACTGTAACAGCTGGGTAAGTAAAAAATGTCTTACACTGTAGTCATAAATGGTACCTTTTGGTGCCAACAGAGCCATTTGCCTTTTCTTCCATGCCGGCTGCAGGAAAAAAAGGAAAATAAATATAATGATAATCATCAAATCAAAACAGGCACTAAAAACATCAATCCAATTCAATATTCAATACACAAGTCATAGTGATGCACTGTTTTCAAACAGGGTGTATATAAATTCATCTCAATTCAATTCAACTCAACAATTAAATTCAACTCAAGAATACACTTATCTGCTTATTAAGAACTTCGCAATCTATCCGGAGATCATCTAGTGCGGTTGAGGGCTACAGAAACAGCCTATAATCTGCACCTGCTAATTTCATTGTAATTGAAACTATGATACAGTAAATATTAAAATACAAGACAGAAATAACTGGTGTTGTCAACAGTTCATGTATCATTTCATGCTCACATTCCTGCCATTCAGCTTGACAAATTAAATAATTTTGGGAAACTTTTACAAAGAATGGAGACAATTAAGCAATTAATTAATGAGACAAATCATCAGAAAATCGATAACCAATTAATGATTGTAAATTATCAAGTCAAGTCAATTTTATTTGTGTTGCCCAGTATTACAAATAACAAAAGCTAGGCTTCTCTGTGTTTCACTTCACTACTGATTAAATATCATCACTGGTTTATGGATTGTTGGACCATCAAAAACACGTCACTTTCAAATCCCATATATATTAGTAGCTGTATTTACTACATGTTACTTAGAAATTATGTTGTAGATGAACTGCTAGTGACTACAGAAGCGAGCGTGATGTATTGAGCCCATGCGATTTTAAGTTTGTTAACCCTAATTTAAGAATACACGACTAAATGAGTCTCTTACAATCTGTAACGTTGCAGTAATATTTCATCAGCTGTCCTCTTTCGAGCAATCAATGAACTGGCAGCTCAAACATCATCATGGTTTCTCTTTCGCAGTCTGGCATCAGTGTCTTCCCTGCAACGACGACAAAATAGCATAGCCGTTAAAACGGTACGAAGAACGCTAATTTAAACAAAGCTATAGATGGAAGCAAACCTAACGCTACTGTATCAATAGCTGTCATCGGGGAGAGATGCAATGTTTGAAAACGACGAAACAAAACTCACGTTGTTAGCTGGATTAAAAATAGCTTTAACTGATACACACATAAATAAAGTTAAAAAGAGAAACAAAGTAAAGCATAACACAGAAAAAACGGAAAGCTTAACGACAACTGTTCATATTTAATCGCTGCCTGCCTCTTCGTATTCCATATTAAGCTAACACGGAGAGTTAGCTAGGTTTGCTATTACAACATTTAACACTTACCTTAGTTTAATGATTGCTGCTTTACAACAATAGCTCCGCCAACCTACACACGCATTTGGGATAACAAAAGGTTATGTCTAATCATTGATATATTTTTAAAAATCTATAAATAGCTGTATTCTTTCGATAAAATCAAGATTTAATCAAGTAAAGGTAACTAGCCCTTCTTCATCGGTTTAGCTTCCTTCGCCCACATGACAGCACAGCATCATGGGAAGTGAAGTTTTTTTCTATGCAGTTAACCGCTGGCATTTTGAGAGAAAAACTGCACCACAGACACAGCAATATTTCCCATCACATTGAATACCAACAAATTAAATTTTTAAATAAAAAACAATTTATTATAGTGATTATAGATCCTTTGTTACATAAAATCTGCTACAGCAAAGTATATTCCCCTTGGAAAAAAAAAAAAGTAAATATAGTTGGGGAAATGTGTCAGCCTTCTAAATGATGTGCAAAATGTCCCACAAACTAAATAAAGACATATTTTAGATTATTGATCCCATATGGGCATGTGTGACGAGCTACAAATAACTGAAATCTTTCAGTCAGATTTGGGAGTGTGAAGTGAAAAAGTGCCATCATTTACATCAAATATGATAAACATTTCTACATACATGGGGGATAAATGACACATCAGAGGGGCTGTGGATTTCCTACAGATTTTTATGGAAAGATTTACACACAGGCAGTTTGGACTGAAACATGATGAAATCCAAGATATCATTCTCAAAGTTTGTTCAATTTTTTTTTTTTGTTTATTCTACATTTTCATTCTTCAGCCTTCAACCATGGGATATAACATTGGATCCTCTTTAAAGTTAATTTCCTAAAGAAATATAAAAAAAAAAAAAGAAACAAGTAAAATTAAAACTAAAAGGCTACAATTTAAAGTAGGAATGAGACATCAATGTTCATTAACTATGATAAACATTTTCATTAGGGTCAAATGAAAAAGTGGTAAAATAAATAATTCAATATATATATATTCACTGCATATAACACTTTTGTGAATAAAACATTTGGGGTATCCTTATATATACTAAGAACTATTATTTTAAATATTTAAATTTAATTTTATTATACATCTCTAAAGTAAATAAAAATGAAAAACAATAAACAGTTGTGCCTTTTGAAATGAAATCAGGGCTAAATAAGATGTCACATCATGTGCTCAAAATATGGAAAAAAGGGTTTAAATTCAGGCATAGCCAATATCATTATACAGTACATTAGTACCTTAAAAAAAGCATTCAGTCACAAAACCTTTTTCACATTTGGTTGTCTTAAGATTGTTTAACTTGATTAAATTGCATTGTTCTGCAAACACTTGAGCACCGTCAAATAATGATCCAAGCTTCAGAAGACTGGAGACATGTTAAACTGTTTGATTTCCTCACAACCCTGAGTGTCCGACCTGCCGAAATGACCCTGAACTTTGACCTCCCTGTGGACAGCAGAGACAACTCTCTAGGGAACAAAAGGATCACAGCAGCATGAGCATTTAGGTCTTTTCTGACATCTGGAAGTACATCAAGTGGACACCTTGGCCTGTAGGTATTGAATCTTTGACATAAAGATTCTCTGATCACCTGTTAAATACACACAACCTGTCACGCCGGTGGGGCGTTTGTGGAGGCAGGGACAACATTGCTGCAGCGAGGACAGGCAATGTGTCAGAATTCATGGGAAACAAATGGTGCTTGGCATAGAAAAATCCCTCATAAAACTTGAATTTCTCTTGAGGGGAGAAACTATGTAAATATACGTAGGCAATAAGTTACCAGGAGTGATTTACATAAAAAAATGAAAATGTCCTTCAAAAGGCTCAAAAGACTCCTCTGACCATACTCCCTTTGAAAATATATAACAAGATATATATGCATCAAAGTCCCAGGTTAAGACACAATTTAAAAGGTAGCAAAACACAACAAAACAACAAAGAAAGATGGAACATTTTTAGGGCACTATTTGCTTGATGTGACACTGATGTACAAACAATCATGCAAAAGTAAAAATGTAAATGAAACAAAATATGGCAGTGCCACAATGTCTTTCGAGACTTCTCTAAAAACACAATTTAACATAAAAACTGGAAAGCAACCCAGATATTCTCATAAAATTGGACAAACTGACCTTTCAGCTATTGAGCAATGTTGTGTCAATGCACTTCATGCATTTCTGGACGCAGCAAAGACAAATGACCGGTTGTGTGGAGTGACATACCCAAACCCCAGTTCAGTTTTCCTTCCTTGTCAAACAGAGTTGTACGTAAAAAAAACATACCATCTCATTTCTTTCATTTTGCACCACACCTAGTCTGAGTGACCAGACATGGATAAAACAATGCTACAGTTGAATTAATACAGCACTGATAAGTTTCCGCTCCATTATAACACTTGACTGTTAATTCATCTCTTCAAGAAATTGAGTGCCACAACTCATAAACTTCAAGAGCTCATCATCATTATTAGTTTTCCCTCACTCAACACCAGTTTCTTTGTTTGAATTTTGGTCATGCTTTAACAACACAGTTTAAAAATCGTCTTACAGACCCCTGATCAAAATTTTAAGACCAGTTGAAAAATTGCAAGAATTTACATTTTGCACTGTTGGAAGAGGGTTCTAAGAAGAAAGGGAGTGAGACAAAAAAAAAAAAACTAAGTAAGCAATTCATTGCAAACAACCACTAAAGTGAAAAAGTAGAGCTCCTGATGGCAAAGGCAAAGAAGCTTTCTCTCTTTGAACAAGGTCAGATTGTTGAGCTGCATCAGCAAGGCCTCTCGCAGGGTGCATTTGCTGCTGAGGTTGGATGCTGTAAGCCAGTCACAGTCCTTTGTCAGGCGGGCACTGTGAACTGCAGCATTGTCCTGTTAAAAAAAAAAACCCCCAGTCATTAGCACACAGACGACGGCCTTCAGTCATGAGGGATGCTTCCTGCAACATCTCCACATATCCAGCTGCCGTTTGAGGCCTCTGCACAACCTGAAGCTCCATTGTTCCATTGAAGGAAAAAGCCCCCAGAGCATGATGGCGCCCCTTCCACTGTGCTGTGTAGAAAACATCTCAGGTGGGATCTCCTTGTCATGCCAGTAACGTTGCAAGCCATCAGGACAGTCAAGGTTAATTTTTTTTCCCATCAGAGAATAAAACTGTCTTCCACCTTTCAATGTCCCATGTTTGGTGCTCTTGTGCAAACAATGGCAGTTTTTTGCCATTGAAGGAGACAAGGTCTTTGAAGACGTTTTTTGTTCTTAAAACCTTTCTCTCACAGATGCCGTCTAATGGTTATGGGACTGCAATTGGCACCAGTGACAAGCTTAATTTGGGCCGAGGATCGTCCCGTGTCTTGATGGACAGCCAATTGGGTCCTCCGGCTCAGGGCCAGTGAAATTTTTTTGGGTCTACCACTTGATTTCCATAACGTTTAAAATGACTGTCTTACTGCGTCCAACCTCAGCAGAAATGGCAAGCAGCGAGAGACCTTGCTGATACAGCTCAACAATCCGACCAGGTTCAAAGAGAGAAAGCTTTGCCATCAGGTGGTCATGACAGTGTGGATACCTGACAGAAAATGACACTGAATCCACCGAAAAGATTTAGGCTTTTAAAGGCTGTGGTCTTAAACTTTTGATCAACTGATGAACAGCCTATTTCAGTTTAATGGTTGTTTGCAATAAATTGTTTACTCAATTTTTTTTTTGTCCCACTCATATTTCTTCTTTTTGCATTTTGAAGCACTACTTAGAACCTTCTTAACCTTTCAACTGGTTTTAAATTTTGATCAGGAATGTATGTGCAATACCAGCTAATACAATCAATCACTCTTTGTGCCATTTATTTTTCGCGTTCATTTTGAAATAATTATTTGGAATTGAATTCAGGAGGAGGGACGCTATTCAAAAGTGGCAAATAAAAAACAAAACAAAAGACAAATGATGAGAACGTGGTCTAGTACTTTTGTGTTGCAGGACAAGGGGTGTCTGCATAACGTGCCTGTGTACAGGTTAGTGCTAACTGCACGCAAGATCATGGCAAGGACCTCATTCAGCTGTGTGGAATAATGGAACGAGGCATTTGTTTTTGGACAAGTGATGGCCTCAATTCCACCTCAGCCCCCAGGAGAGTGCAAATATCACAAAACGTGTGTCTGTTGTTGACTCACTAGAACTCAGCAAACTCTTTTGCACACTTTTCTGTTTGTGAGACACGAATGTCTTCTTCTTCATAGTCGTCAAAGTTGCTTGTGTCTCCTGGTCCTCTGCACTTTGGCAAGAAGGGAGCTTCAACCTAACAATGCAGAAGAAAACGAGGATTGTTTTGTGATTATTGGTTCAGATACAATACAACAATGACTGGTGTTCACGTATGTAAATTATGTTCAGTTGAAATATAAATTGTGCATATTTTTGTTAGTCATTTGATAAAAGTCTGCACTCTTCCTACATGGGAGATATCTGGAACTCAGGATGCTCTGATCAATCGGTGGCAGATTAGCATTGACTGGTTCATTAATGTAAACTAAACGCTGTGACAATATCAACAAACATTTGTTACCTTTTTGTTCCTGCAACACCTCTCTTTCTCACATTCTCACTGAAGTTTTACATGCACAAAATCTTATGATTTTTGGCCTTATTCCAAACAAGACAATATTCCTATTAACCTGTTTACATGGCTAATGCAAATGAATATTCAGTCATAACATAACTCTTGTTGCTAATAGAGAATATGTTTGTCTGACAAAGTCACCGCATGTTGATTATTTAGGGAAATTTACTTAAGAAGAAAAATGTTATGACTACCTTTCTTTCATAGATGGCAATCCAGTCTGTTGTGGAGAACCACTTGTGATTTTTTATGTCATTCACACCATTCTTCAGGTTGCCAAATCTCTTTGTCAGATCTACCTGGAGCAGGTTTCTCAGCAGATCCTTCAGGTCTGAGCTAAAGTGAGAAGGAAATCGTACCTACAGGGGCAAAAAGATGGTGACGCTAGATAATCAAGCACAATCAACACATTACATGAGTGAATGACACAAGATCTATCATTCACTCAATGGTTACAGTAAATAAAGATCAATGGGAAACACTGGAGAATCAATGCCATGTTGATGTGTGTAGTTGAAATGCAGGAAGAGAACTCAAATATTTAAACTCCAAGACTATCTATGCATACCTTGCCAGACACAATCTTTTCATAAATCTGGATAGGCTGATCAGCAAAAAAGGGAGGGTATCCAGCAGCCATTTCATAGATGAGAACTCCAAGTGCCCACCAGTCGACAGCTTTGTTGTAGCCCTGGAAGAGTCAGAAACAAATCCATTATTTTCCATAGGTTTCTTGGCTCAAACTTAACCATGCATTTGATATAAGGGGTTCACCTTGCTGAGGATGATCTCTGGAGCCAGGTACTCAGGAGTTCCACACAATGTCCAAGTCCGGCCTTTTACTCTTTTGGCAAAGCCAAAGTCTGTGACCTGAAGAAAGAATATAGGATAGGAGCAAGACAAGTAACTAAGTAAGGGTGAAGTTATCATGTGCTACACATTAGACTCATGGCTATCAACTGAAGTCTGTGTCTGGAAAAGACATGACTGATCGTTCTGTGTACTCAGCCTTTGAGCAAAACCGTGTTGGGTCATCTTGGAAAATGGAGGAAAAACAGGATAAACGGGAAGGCAATCCAAATCTCCCCAAAATATTAGCGCAACAACATGTTTTGACGACTGTAGGTCTTTCTCAACGCAGCCTACATAATTTTTTTTCCATTAAATTTGGATCAAACTACAGACAGACAGGACTTGTTAATAAGCCCTTTACGTTTACTTTTCTACTCTAACTTTTACAAAGACTGTGTACCTGGATATACCCATGTTGATCTATGAGCAGGTTTTCAGGCTTCAGGTCTCTGTAGATGAGGTCTAAGGAGTGAAGGTACTCAAAGGTGAGTACTATCTGAGCTGCATAAAATCTTGCATGGTGTTCACTGAAAGACAGAAAGAAGGGAGGGAGTAGAGTCAAACATTAGTGCAATATAATATAAATATGTGTACACACACACACACACACACACGCATCAAGTTATTTTAGTGAAGCCATTGAAGCCAACTGCCCAGTCATTAGTGGGTGATAATTTAAAACACAATAAAAAATAAAAAAGTAATAAAATAATCAAAATGTACATTATACCTGAACCTTCCAATACGTCTGAGGTGTGAGAACATCTCTCCGCCGGGCACATATTCCATCACCATGTAGAGGTTTGAGTTGTCCTGTTGATGACAGCAAAATACCTTTAAGCTGGGGAATAACATCTGATCTGAAGTTCAATGATAAGTCATTTTCTGGTAGGGAAATAAAAGACACCAATCAGATTAAGTCATGGTACATTATGGGGAGTATCTTTTCTGAGGTTGTTTTTAAATTACAAGCATGTGATTGGCTGGATATTTTGAGATGTGCTGTACCAATTGTAGCACTGTGTTGGGTGAATATCAAAGGTCTGTTGCATTATTGTTAGGATTCTTTGGTAAAATATAAAAACAATGGAAATGCAGTGACCATGCAGTAGGTTGCAAGAGGCGTTTGCCAGCATATACCTTGAAAGCGTACTCCAATCTGACGAGGAAGGGGAAAGAGACAGCCTGTAGTATCCTCTTCTCATTTAGAGTGTGTTCTATCTGCTTCAACTTCACCACCTGAAAAAAAAGACACAACAAGTACTAAAGGTACACTGAGAATAGCATGTTCTTGATAACTGAGTGTGTGTCTGTGTGTTATAGCATTTGCAAAATTCAATGTACAGCAGTCACAACGCAAATGCTTTTGTCATGATTTCAGAGAGTTGTGTAGCATAGAAAAAAAACAGACATGCTTTAGACCAATTGTGATGATCCCTTTTTGTTTTTTATATTATGGAATTGTGTGTTGTCCTCTCCAGTCAGCTGCTGCTTCCATTCATTTCAGAAAACAATGTTGACACATTTAAAGGGACAGTGTGTAGGGTTTGCTGACAGCTCGTGGCTTGGTTCTGATTGCAAACAACTGACTACACTGAGAGCTACAGTGGCCTTCACATACTGTATAGTCATAGCACTCTCTAGAGCCGGTGTTTGGTATGTCCGTACTGGGTTCCTGTAGAAATATTGCAGAAGAGGGACTCCACTCCTTATGGATATATGAAGGCCTCATTCTAAGCTAACACAAGGATTCTTATTTTCAGGTGATTGATTATACTCTAATGAAAGTATAGTCACGTGTATTACATTCCATTTCTGCAAATAGATCCCCTTAAATGTTACACACAACTTAATCCAACTAATCAATGTTAGTATCATGTTGTTTTGCCTGCATTATTCATAGTAGCAATAAAAAAACAAAAAAAAAAACAGAATAATCTTGTAATGGACCCTTGTAATGGACAAACTAAAATTTCAGCACACAAAGTGCTGAGCCAAGAGAGCAGTGTGAAATTGTGAATGAGGAAAATCAGTATTACAACTGAAACAATGAGTCAGGTTTACCTCTTAAGCCAACTGTGTGAAATTAAAGGAAGCCGAGGACAAGTTAAACTCCTACGACTTTCACATCAGTATTTAAAGACTGAAACTCTCATGTGAAGCGCCTCTGAAGTTTTCAGGGACAGCGCACTGGCCGTGCATGAGACGAAGCGCTCTGTTTCCTTTTACAAGATGCAGAGCTTCTGTGTCCTTACAGCATTTGTCAAGCACGCAGGAGATCTTATGAAACGAGAAAACACTTTTAGAGGAAAAAGTCATACACTTACTTTTTGTTTGTCCAAGATCTTCATGGCGTAGAACTGGTTTGTTTCTTTATGTTTGACAAGCATTACTCGCCCAAACGAGCCAGTGCCTAGAGTCTTGAACCTATCAAAGTCATCCAGGCCAGTTGTGCTCTGAGAAAAGTATGAGTGAAAACAGCAAACTGATGATTGAAATGTGTCTTTTCTGCTCAGCTCTTATGCAACTGATAGGCAATTTTGCCTCTATACAACATGCAAACTGGGTCGAAGTAAACAATAAATTTAGTGTCTCTTTAGTGTCTCCTTTAGTGTTTACACAATCAGGTAGCATTCAAGCTAGATGTGAGCCAGGAAGTGGTGAGGCGCTAAACAAAATGTCTATCTGTCATTATGCCTGAAGAAAAACTGCAGAGTCCAGTTAAGTGAGGGGAAATTTAAGTTTGAAGTCTACACACCAAAGAGCTTGCAAGGATCGACTTACCTGTGGTGGACACTCCCATTTTCTTAAAAAATCTTCTTTGGCTTTAGCTAAGAACTCTTTCACTATAAATAGAGACAGAAGTGTGATTTAATTATTAACATGTTGGTATTCAAAAAAGGTCATTTAATATGTTGAGGAAAAAAAAATCAAACTGGGGCCGTTTTAACATGTTAAGGGAAAAAAAAAACTAAACAAAGGCCGTTCACATGTTCAAGGAAACAAATGCTTTTTAAGGTCAGGCAAATGTCAAGTACTGGGGATGCAGGACTAGGTCAAAGACACAGCCAAAAAAGTGATGCAAAGAGCTCTTGTGGACTTCATACAATTGCCCAATTTAAACACAAGCTATTCTGCATCCCTTTCAGGAGTGGGTGTGAGTAAAAGGGGAAGGCAGTAAAACTGGGCAGAGAAAAATACAGAGCATAACTGAAGCTACAGTGCAGGCATTAGAAAGACATTGTGAAAGCCACAGCAGACATGAGATGTCCAAAGTCACAGAGTCGTGGCAGGTATCTAATCTCCAGTTGGTGGTATGCAGTTGCTGATTTAAATACATACCTGGTACTGAAGGGCTATATGTGGAAGCTGTATGTTAAAAGACTAGCCTAATTTACCTTAAACTTTGTAATAGATAGAAACAGGACAATACAAGCCTGGTAGGCTTAAAACTGCCATGTAAACCTTTTCTGTGACTTAGGCTGGCTCATGGAAAAATAAGCATACCAAAAGTCTCTACAGTTCACCAAGGGTTTGCAGGAACATTCACCGACATGGATAGAAATGTGGCAAAGAGAAAGAGAGACATTTATGAAGTGCTTCAAATAAGAACATTTGAGATTCAAGTGGTTAAAATGCAACACACATCAAAATGATACTGGAGCAGACAACTACTAGCAGAGAATACAGTTTGATTCTTCACAGTATAGTTTTCAATATGTAGACCTAACTTTCTCTTTCTTTCTCAACAGTATTTGAGGAGGTTCTCACCATTCTGCAGTTGAGCAAAACATAACAACATCATATTGCCACAAAGACTACAACAACTATTGGAAAGACACTGTAAAAAGCACTTCTAACATATTTAATTCACCACAAGACCTGTCAATGAACAACCATACGTAAAAAACTTTACAATTATGACTAATATGCCACTTGATTTATTTTAATTCAAAAGCTTCATCTAAATAAGTTTTCCAGCAAACAAGAACTACAAATGCAAGCTGCGGTTTGTCCTGATGCGAGCTGCAGATCGTGGCGAACACATTTTAAGTTTTAAAAAGCGACACAAGACACTTACTGTACTTATCCCACATGATGGTGAACTCAGAGATATGAGGCACCTCACTCTCTGGTCCTCTCTGCTCTTGGTTACTCTTACGACATCTATGGAAAAGGCGGCTGGCGAAGGACTGATCTTTTCCCTGGGCCATTTTTACACAAATTTCTTGTTGCAAGAGTGAAAAGACTCACAGTCAAAGTAACCGTTTTCAGACTGAAGACCAATGAGTGACACAAACTTCCTGTATGCAACCAAGTGCGCAGCAATGCTTGGCTAACCACATAAAGTTAAGCTTCCTGTTCAAGTACTCTGCTTCAGTTTCAGCAGTCAACTGCATGTCTAGTTTTTCTATGTGGTGTGGAAAACACTTATATGCAAATGGTGACGCTGTTGACAAAGATATACAAAACGACACAAAAAGGCCGGCCTCTTATGTCAAAAACATTGCACAGCTGCGGTGCATTCTGTATGCTGATAAGGAAAGTATCGGCCTGTAACACCCACTGGCTGACTTAGAGAGAACTTACCTCCAGGTTATCATGCTCTCTGCTGGTAAAGTTTACAATGCAGTTTTTTAACAGAGCTTTCCCTGATGCTTCAAGTCACCCTAACAAACTGACTCAGAGGATGCAAACAGAAATCTAAATGACACCAACAATGTATTAATAGTGTATTTCTGTAGCTTGTGGTTTACATCATAGTGTTATTGTACACAACCCTCAACCACCCCCTGCAGAAACTTCAGGTGTCTTGAGACCGCACGGACAAGTTGCCAATCAGAAAGCAGGTCCAGATCAGTGCTCTCAAGCCAGACATTTTAGCGGATTAGTTTGGTCATTACTATATTACAGTGCCCTCTGGCCACAGATTTCAAGTAACTGATGAAGCACTTCACTTGCAAAATTGATATTCCAACAGGTGCAATTTGACTAGAATGCGCACCTTTCCTTGATGTTATAGCATCAACAAGACAAGTTAATGCCACTGTAGGGAAAGCATTGACCAAGGCATAATAATTTGATTTACAGTAAACTTGTTGACAGTTGACCTGGCATATCAGTGTTAGGCTGGATAGAAAATGATGCTGGCCATTTTGCAGCCCTTGTTGGTAGAATAAAGCAATACTATCCATTATTACCATCATTAGCCTGGTTTAACCACATCAAGCAGCCATCTGGTCAACTTGTCTGAAGTCGTTATCTGTACCTGTTGTTGGCAGTGACTAGGCCTTGTGCTGCAGCTTTAGCAGAAACCAGTGTTTGCTGATGTTATCTACTTCCAGGCAGATATTAGCTCTTGGGAAATTACACATGGTGCCTTCCTAACTTCGGTTACACGTTATCGTGTGAACAATAAATGTGTTTTACTTGGTTGAGGCAAGGCTCTCTCTTTACCTTCATTGTTGTAAAAACATTCAGCAGGATGGCGAGGACTTCAATCTGCTCAAACGTCACTTTCAATAATTTGCTAGCTGCATCATCTGTGGTACTGCTTTCCAAGTGAGATACGCGAACAGACACCTTACGAGGGAGCTATGACAGCTTATAAACTGCCCTATCGAATATGGTTCTTCTCTGCAGCACGCATTAACGTTACTGTACTGTCTGCTAACACTGGACAGCTGCTCTCCGGTGTTCACTGACTTCACGATAAGCAAGCTCACGCTGTACAATAGCTACCGTGAGATGGCTAACAGGCTAGCTGTGTGGTACTCACCGCTTTCTTGCTCATTGCCTTTCTTTGCAGTTGCTGCGTTTCCCATCGTAGGAAGACAGAGTGATGCACAGCTGGCTAAAGGTGGTGATGGTGGCGGTTAGCTAACAAGATCCTCCGTTAGCCAGCTAACAAATTTCAGCTCGTGCTAGCCGGTTGGCTAACAACATCAATGTTTTCTCCTAGGGGACAAAACCTCGACGTGTTCTGCTAACCGCCCTGTTGATCTTTATTTACAATGTTCTTTGTTGTTCAAGTATGCTCTCGCTGGAATGAAAACATGATCCAGACTTTTCACTTCTGCCTGCTGTCGTTTTGTGCTGCGTTCAACTCATGTGGGAATAACTAACAGGACAGACTCGATGGGAGAAATGCTGCTTTCAAGTGCCGGTCAGAAATCGTACAGAAATCAAATTCTGATATATATACTGTATTATGTAGCATGAAAGTTGTTTGCCATCATAATATGAATCACATTTAGCAGTTATTTAGAAATTTATTCCATCAAATTGGTGCCTACAACCTGTTTTAGGCAACCAGTATTGCTATTATTATTATTTTTATTGTTGCTGTTGGAATTGTCTTAGTGAGCCAGCAGCACCTATAGGTAAACTTAAATTCGTTGACAAGGAAATATATCTCAGATTACATTCAAACTAAACTTATTGTATATAATTTATCCACATGCATATTCATTAAAATGTGATACTTCGTGATAAGATAATTTTATTGTTTGAAGAATGTGTTTTTTTTTTTAGATGTGAGACACTAATGGTGCATGCCTTGCGAAACTGCTGGTAGCTGGATAAGAGCCATAAAATGTCCCATTTTTCATAATAATTTTCACATTATTCATTAATCCTATATGTTCAGTCATTATATATAGTTTTGTTGATTATATTTGCCGTATTTCCCACGAGTTATGAATGCAGCATTTGACAGAACAGTTACAAGTAATTTTGTGGACCCAGGAAATCCAGAATTTTGAGGACATAAATAACCTGTCGAGTGAATCCCTTGATGTGAGGCATTAGCAGCCACTGGGAACTTATCATTTTTCCACTCCTTCATTTGTATAAAATGTTATTGTAGGGAATGTTTAACCCTGTAGTTTTACTTCAACCCACCTCATCAGTTTCAAGTCATATTAGCAAACATTAAAAAGTGCAGTGTACCTGCCAAGCTGACGTGAGCTCTAACTTGCATACAGTGTTACATCAGAATACACATGCTGTATACACCTAAGTGACATTGTGTCACCTCTAATGTCTACATCGTTGCATCAAAGGCTAGTTGTTCACAAGTGCCTGTTACAAATTCAATGTCCTTTAGGTGTAATAAATCATTATATGGATCAATGGCTGAATAAAATAAGTCTGAAATTAGCACTACTACTAAAGGCGAAACAAATTGCACGGTAGGAAATATAAATTGTGTATTTTATTGAAGATGAATAACAAACAAAATTAAAACCAATGCAAAACTGTGTTCAAATCTTCAATTGAATTCTCAGTTGACTGAAATTATGACCAAAAACTTTCCATTTCACTTCATTTTGGCATAATTAGATATTTAGAAAATGTACCTAATTCATAAAAGAATTAGTAGGAAAGTAAGAGTGACAACGTATGATGAATATATCCATGCTATTAAATATGTGAATTACCTCTGAACGGGACGCACTCATATTTGTGATAGTTGTTCGGTAGCACCATGGTCAGCGACACAGTTGCTAGGTAGCTTTCCTGTGTTTGTGTCAGCAAATTGTGGAGGAAGAGCTTCACTCAGCCTACGTTAAATGCTGACCTAAAAGATGTACTAAATACTCCTTGTGGCTTTCGTAATACTTTTCTCACGCGCATTTGGTGGCAAGAGTTGAATATAAGCGTGTTGGATTTAACACGTACGCCCTACGGTACATCAAACCTCACGCTGTTACCAGATTAAGAATTCAAACTTCAGCACTTCTTTCATCCACCCCCCCCCATGTCACGTAGAGAATGGTTTAGCCCATGGACTCGCTCGAGCACTCGTAGCACACAAGAGGACTACAAGATTCAGATTTTTTTCTGTCAACCAAGGTCAGGTTTCAGTTGTAACGCCGACACAACATAAACACAGATATATTCCTACGAAACACTCTCGGGACTGGACTAATTCTGTCAAGGGACCCCGGTGTCCCACTTAACAGCGGTCGGATGAGACTAGCAAAAAGAGCTGAACTGTGCCTGGAATAAATAAGGTAACGTTAATGGGTTTCTTCGCCTCTCCATCCTTTGCTAGGTAGTGCGGCTAAGCTAACTGTACAGTAGCCCAGGGTCAGTTGTGTTTCCTTTGAATCATTGGACTGCATCTCATTCAGTGATTTTTTTTGGCTACGTTAAATTAAATGGCCCTAATTGTCAAGGCTAAAGATTAACGCTGTTGCAGCCCTTTGATGGTAGCATGTTAACTGGATAGCAACATTTCTAGATTGTTTCCTTGTATGGTCCTTTCACCTGACTTGTACAAGTGGCTAGCAACCTAACGCTAGCAACTGCGCGCTAGGGACTTATTCACAGAAATGTTACACCTGCTTGGGCATTGTGCCATTTAATTTAGCGTAAAGGGATTCCTGAAATACCCTGATAGTCGAGATTTTACGTCCTGGTATACAGACCAGTTACAGCGGGTGGCTTACTGTCCTTTCAGTGATGTGGAAGATACCATATGGTAACTGCTATGCTGTAATAGCATAGGTCCCTTCGCTGCTCTTAGTAGCATAGCTTCTTAGCTGAAGCTAGCTGTGCCTGTAAAGACACCTGGCGACTATTGTTGAAGGATATGCTGTTTGAGTCATTTGATTTAATCTAGTGTTTGTACTCCACATGTAGATGTAGCACCTTTGAGATGACCGTTCCCAAAAGAGCAGATGAATTACATAATGGTAACAACATTACATATGATTTCTAGTTGACACCCTTCCTCCTGGACTTATCCCAGAGATACGGCAATTAAGAAGGATATAATTTATAAGAGTTGCAATTTTTTTTTATTAATTCATGATATTTATTGCAGTTTTGCACCTACAATATATAAAAAAGGCTTGGTTACGAGTTGATACAGTTTTACATTTATAAATAATAACCTTAGGTATGACTCTAGATTAAAGTGTTTAATGTTGAGGTGACGATACGCCTGCATACTCTGCCTGAAGTTCTTTGTGAAAAACAGACATTGCTACAACCATAGTCTATTTACTACTATTTGATACTTTGTATTGCAGAAAATAAGGCCAGAGAAGATTGTTGTGAATATAAATGTTTAACATAATTTGTTAAGGCAGCGACAAATTTGTATTTTTTTTTATTTTTACATTTTACTATTTTGCCTGCATCACTGTAGAGTCTCTCTATTCAAGTTAAGCGTAGTATTCAGCTATTTGTTGGTGTATTTCAGTACCCTGTGGGCTGACAGCTCCCACACTTGTTCCTCCTCTTATCTGGAGGAAGGCAGGAAGCCAGAGTTGGGTCACTGGATTGAGCTAATTTTAGCTGGAAATTCTAAACCAACTGTGTGAGAGTAGTCTGCAAACTCAGCTATCATTTTTCCTAGGAGGACAATGTGGTGGTAAGAGCCAAATAAATAACGATAGAAATAGTTTTTACCCAAGAGATCTCAGTGTTTTTTCAACTTTAAACATACAGCGCCTTGCAAAAGTATTCACCCCCCTAGGAATTTTTCGCGTTTTAATACCTCACAACCTGGAATTAAAATATATTGTCTGAGCATTTGCATCATTTCATGTACAGAACATGCCAACAACTTTGAAGATGTGATTTTTTTTTATTGTGAAACAAACAAGGCCAAAAAAAGGCCAAAAAAAACAAAAAACTTCAGTGTGCATAATTATGCACCCCCCTGAAGTCAGTACTTTGTAGAGCCACCTTTTGCAGCAATTACTGCTGTAAGTCTCTTCTGATAAGTCTCTATGAGCTTGCCACATGCTGCAACTGGGATTTTTGCCCATTCCTCATGGCAAAACTTCTCCAGCTCCTCCAAGTTGGATGGTTTCTGCTTGTGAACGGCAGTCTTAAAGTCAAACCAGAGATTTTCAATCGGATTGAGGTCTGGGCTCTGACTAGGCCATTCTAGCACATTTAACATCTTCTCCTTAAACCATCCAAGCGTAGCTTTAGCAGTATGCTTTGGTTATTGTCCTACTGGAAGGTGAACCTCCATCCCAGTCGCAAATCACAGGCAGACTGAAACAAGTTTTGCTCCAGAATGTCCTGTATTTAGCACCATCCATCTTCCCCTCTATGTGGACCAATTTCCCAGTCCCTGCTGCTGCAAAACATCCCCACAGCATGATGCTGCCACCACCATGTTTCACTGTGGGGACCGTGTTCTTGGGGTGATGGGATGTGCTGGGTTGCCGCCAGACATAGCTTTTCCCTTTGTGGCCACAAACTTCAATTTTAGTCTTATCTGACCAGATCACCTTCTGCCATACACTTAGGGGGTCAGCCACATGCTTTTTGGCAAACTCAAAACGTGCCTTCTTATTTTTAACACTAAGTAAAGGCTTTTTTCTGGCCACTCTTCCATAAAGCCCAGCTCTATGGAGCGTACGGCTTATTGTTGTTCTATGGACAGACACACCAGTGTTTGCTGTGGAACTCTGCAGCTCCTTCAGGGTTACCTTTGGTCTCTCTGTTGCCTCTCTGATCAATGCCCTCTTTGCCCAGTCTGTGAGTTTTGGTGGTCGGCCCTGTCTTGGCAGGTTTGCTGTGGTCCTGTGTTGTTTCCATTTGGCGTTTATGGATTTCATGGTGCTCCGGGAGATCATCAAAGATGTAGATATTTTTTTATAACCCAGTCCTGACTTGTATCTCTCTATAACTTTGTCCCTGACTTCTCTGGAGAGTTCCTTGGTCTTCATGATGTGATGCTTCTTGCTAAGTGGTGTTGCAGCCCATTGGGGCCTCTCAGAAAAGGTGTGGTTATACTGACAGATCATGTGACACTTAGATTAAACACAGGTGGACTTCATTTAACTAATTCTGTGACTTATGAAGGTAATAGATTGCACCAGCACTTTTTAAGGGGCTTCATAGCAAAGGGGGTGAATACATATGCACTTGCCAATTTTCACTTTTTTTATTTCTTTAAATTATTCTTTCATATATATATATGCGTATATATATATATATATATATATATATATATATATATATATATATATATATATATATATATATATATATATATATATATATATATATATATATACATATATACATATATATATATATATATATATATATATATATATATATATATATATATATATATATATTTCTCATTTCACTTCACCAACTTAGATTACTTTGTGCAGCTCCATCACATGAAATATTCAGATGAAAAACATTTAAATTAGAGGTTGAAATCTAACAAAATAGATAAAAAGCTTAGGGGGGGTGAATACTTTTGCAAGCGCTGTATACTCAATCTCATTGCACTGTGCCTTTTGTGTAAGTGTACTACTATAAAAATTGTATTTTATTCTTGAAAATTCCTTTGTTTATATTTGCTTAGAGTGTATTAGACACATGTCTCATTCTTAGCAAGTGTCTTTGCCCTTTTGTATGGTTATACATACCCTAAGGTCCCTGCACTGCTCTAATGGCAGGACTGGAATATACTGCATGTACAGAAAAGGACTGCTGACATAAGGCTAAATGGCATTTCCCCAAGCTTCTCTATTGATTCTGTATTTGATGACTGCTTTCAAGATGCACTTTTACACTTAGGCAGGAAGAACATAAAATAAACCCTCAAGGGAAGTACCACTGGTTGTTGAAGGGACTTGTGTAATAGGTGTGACACAGCTTGTCATGAATAAACAGTCTGCCGTCTTCAGCCTTTCGTTCAGCACGCTTCTTGTAAAGCTATTTTTTGCAGTCCTTTAACATTTGCTTTTCATATAAAAAGGGAGTACCATATTTTTGAAGTGTCATTGCCTTATGATATTGGAATAGTATCAGTGTGAAGATGAATTTCTTGGTTGAGTTTTGAACTAGAAGTGCATTAGTTGCTGATTTTATTTCAGCAAATGTTTGTGATGTAACCTTGATGCTACAGATAAAATACATATGAGAGACATGTCAGAGTAACGTGAACCGACACATTAACAACTTCTAACAACTCTCACTGAACTTGTGCTGGACAATAAGTAGAAAATTCAGCATGACAACACACTGAAAGACAGGCATGCTTTTGTCACACATTTAGGGCCTGCGAAACAGAGTGATGCATACAAGCAGTGCTAAGAGCTGACTCTTTTACAATGCTGTCTGTTGTGTATGGCAAAGAGGAAGTGCATGAGATCAGCATCCATTCTGACTTTTAAGCTTAGCTGTGCTGTGGTCCTCTGGCTCACTCTATTGGACAAAGCTTGTCATTGCATCCAAGGATTAACCAAATGTACCAATAGTATGTGTCTGCAGACCTGGAGACCTGCACAGTCAGGATCCGCACTTGTGGTAGGGATTTAGTGAAGATTTAATACTTAACTGAAGGATTAATTGTAGTGATGTAAGCTGTAAAGTGTATCGGCAAATCTTAACCCATTTTGTGGATGCATGTTGTATTCCCCACAATCTTTTGAAAGTAGCCAGAAAGTTGACATGAACTGAAAAAAAAATAAAAAATAAAAATAAGCAAATGCTTATGCAAATGCAGTATATACTGTATAGGGTCAGTGTTGTAAAATATGTCATAAATGTCATTATTTCCATACTAAACATACATTGTCTAGATGTAGACTCTATTATAGTATCTTTCTATTTTATGTGACAGGAAATGAAATTACCACAGCAATAGGAAACCACTAATTCAACAGGATGTCCTGCTTGAGTCTATCAGTCAGTGTGATAACAGTAATCTGGTGTCCAGTTACACAGAAATCCCACTTTTTATCATGTCAATGCAAGTGAAACAAGGCTGTCTTGCAACTGATAAACACCACTACCACTAACACAAAAGAGCTAAAAACACCAGAGCCTATTATTCATTGGTGTGCTACTAAAGTGCCTCAACTGACCTTCTATGGCATGCAGGCAAACAAACTCAAGGCACCAGGCAAGACATTTAATCAAATTATCAGAGAAGATGAAAATTACTCGTGGTGAATGGTGGTGTGATAGTACGATTTAAACTTAGGGCCAATCCAGGTGACATCGGGTAATAGCGGAGTACACCATGAACAGATTGGCAGACCATCATTGGGCTGACACATTGTGTCAGCGACTTTAGACTCACCAATTAACATAACCAGCATGTCTTTGGACTGTGGGAGGACTGCAGGAGAACCTGGAGGGGACATGCAAACTTTAGTCAGATCAGGTGCTGACTGTGACTCTCTGCGATGCAACAGAATTAACATCATGCTTAATGTCTTCTGTAGGATGACAATGCTGATATTAAATGTTGATAAAAGAAAAAGAGCAATAAAATAACTGCTTTAATATATGAAGCTTCATAATCTTGCAATATTGTGCAGAATAATTAGGATTGACATCACAGCTATGTTTTCCAGGGATTACTTGCTTAATTAATGCCAGTGTGTTCTATCCATGTGTGTTTGTAGGTGTTGAGTTGCATAATATTTGCCCCCTCCCTATTCCTGAGGGATTACATGACACCAAGGTCCTGTGCTCCTATAGACACAGTGTTCCTTGCCTCCTGTATAGTGAACCAGTACACCATTGGGAGGTGGGGGCAGGTTGTTGTCAACAGCACAGCTTGCCTCACTTCATCACCTTGACTCTTTGTTGTTGCTCTACTCTCTGTACTGAACTCATTTTAGTCTCTGTCCTCCTCCAGGATCAATGTCTTATGCTAACCACAGGCAGACTGAGAGGCTGATAGTGAAGATTACTCAGTGATGTGATTGGATTGTTTCCCCATTTGTCCAGTGGAGTCTTGATGGGGTCACTTTTCAAGTCAGAGAGTGTGCATTATGTGTACATGTGTACATATTTGTATGTAGATCTACAGGTATATCTGTGGGTGAATGAGCCGAAGTTAAATAAGCAATGTGATTTTCAGTATTTTCTCACCACTAGAGCGTACTGTTGATCTCTGTATGAAAAGCAGAGGTGGCACCATAAGCCAGTGTACTGTAAGTGTCTATATTGTTTACTGTATCTGTTACTGTACTTCATGGACACATGCATGGTCATTTTCCCATAGACATCAATGCAACAGACTTCTTGTTGAAACCACCGGTATCACCCCCTGCTGGCTGGTGGAGAGAATGCAAGTTTAGTTACTTTCGTATGGGCTTCATTGCTGTTGTTCACAAACCAACGAGTGACGTCACATTAGCTCCGTCCAATCTTTATATACAGTCTATGGTTGTGACCAAGTCAGCCAAAAAAGCCCCCTTCTTTTATTTGAAGTAGGAAAAGACAAGAGAAACATGGATGTAGACTTAATTTCGGATTGTAAAAAAAGGTTGTTTATTTTGTGGTTTAGGCCTACCACCTGACAACCCTTCAGATTTATTGTGCAGCTCCTTAGCTGTGTGTGTGTGTGTGTGTGTGTGTGTGTGTGTGTGTCCAGTATTAGTATGGATCAATGTTGACTCAAAATTGAGCATCCACATGCACAATTTGACTTGCAAGGATCACAAGCAGCTGGACTTCTTCTAAGCATGCTGTCAATTTTTGGCTTACCAGACAAGAGGGAATCACATAGATTCATACCCTATGGTCAGTTTGGAGTCTCTGGTTTGGAGTCTTTGTCTTTATCTTTGAAAATGTGAGGAACATCTAGAGCACCTGGACATGAGAACCCACAGTGGCAAAATGCAAATCCACACAGGAAATCAAACATCAAGCATCAGATACAATTAGATTATTTCACAGCGGTTCCACAGAATACCAATTTGTCCAGCAGACTTCCTACAGCTTCAGAACATTTCATTAGAATTACAGCAGTGTCAGAGGCTGCACAGAACTCTCACTGAACTGTTAAGCTTGGTATCAGGTAGACCATTGTAGCCTATCATAGGTCTGTGTGCTGCTATTGCTGCTTTGCTACATCAAAAGCATGTCCAGTGGACTTCAGTCCAGTGAGAACATGCACACAGTGTGCTCTGTAGTCACCCTCTGAGCCCACAACCAATACTGTTCTGCTGCTATAAAAGATCTTTTTCTCCTCTTCTACAGGCATTCCTATCCATCCCCCTGTCCACTCCCTCCCTTCCTCTCTCCTCTTGGGGCTGTAAAGAAGCTGGGGCTGTGTAGACCCATGAGAGGCCCTCCCCCACCTCTTTCCCACCACAGCTACCCACTTCTAACTCCCATTCAGACTCTGCTGCTGCTCTTTATGTTGTTGAGAGGCACCAGGGAGATGCTCAGATGATCCATTGGGCCATCTTGAACCACATTGTCCACACAGCCTAAGGCAGGAAAGACTAACTACTGCAAGTGTGAGAGAGAGTACCCTGTGAGCCCTGCCCTGCCCTCCCGCCAAGCCTGTCAGAAAGCTTGGCGTGCACCCCTCATACCTCCAGCCCCTGAGATGCCTTCCCCTCCCAATGAAGGAGGTGAGTAAGAGAGGTCCAACTCTCTGGGGATTGACAGATTATTCTGTCAGATGGTTACTCGGCTTGCATGTCAGTACTATTCTCTCCAGCATAGAGCACCACACACATACGCAGATGATGATAAAATGGTCATGATTAATTTACATCCCAGTCCTATAAACCCGACTAAATTCCCTGCAGATGCAGATGTGAGTAAAAAAAGATTACAATGCTCCATAAATTCCTGCTCTCCTGTGACTGTGTTCTATGTATTATAATGTATTGTTGTGTTGAATGTGCTTCCCCCAGAGGATCAAGGAGCATCCCCTGTGAACCGGCCATCTGTGGGCTCCTACGAGAGCAGTGGGAAGAGGAAGGTGCGCACCAAAAAGAAGAAAAGCACCATCACCGCCAATGTCACTGGCACTAAATATGAGATTGGTACAGTAACCTATATTTCCAATGATATCAAAATGATTGTGAAATTACAGTAACCACAACAATACATTAACATCAGTGAATAATTTAAAACAAACAGTCTTGAAAACCTAGCTAAAACAGACATATACATGACAGAAATATCAGTCTACAAAGACGAGATAAATTTTAATTACAAAATGCATCTTAATAGAGATGCTAGCACAGGATAAATAGTCTGTCTTTGAGACAGGTTATGAAACCCTTTCATTTATGTGTATTATCATAGTATTGATGTTTTTTGTCAGAAAACAAGTGAGTTGGCTGAAATGGTGTGACAGTAGTGTCTAAGGTTGTATCTTCAATTGTAGTATTAGTAGTTCTTATTTCAGAATCTTACTTGTTGGATGCACTGGACATGTTGGGTGCTTTAGCATTGATAGATAGATAGATAAATAGATCTGTGATGACACAGTAAATGATAATTGTCTGGTATGCTAACTTGTACTACAAAGATTTAAAGTATCTGAATTTATATTTTGATTTCCTTCAAGAAAAGTTAATGAGTGAGCAGGACCAACATTTTGGGCAGTCCTGCTGGTACGATTAATATACTGTGACACATTCAATTGTATATTAATTTTGGAGGCAGCGCTCTGTGTGGCTCAGTCAGTCCCTCAAAAACACAGCAAATCTAATCACAATCTTGTCTTGACAATAAAACAATACACTGCAGATTTTGCTCCCAACAATAAAATCTAATTTGCTGTGGTGGATCATAGGAAGGAGGCTGTTGTTATTTAATGTCTTAAATTAAACCCAATAGAGTTGCAGTCCAGCAACAGTTCACACAGAGACAGCTCAGCTTTACATACATACATAAATCTTTATCGAGGTAATTTAACTTGGCAGGGAGTTTTTTTTGAGAAGGACAAACAGAAGCATAGTAAGCACTCCTCACATGGTCAGTGTGGCAGCACAACTCTCAGGGGTGAACTACAACCTATGAAACTAAGGAGTCAGCAGCAGCAAGTAGAAGTTGGGGGCTGCCTGTATCCTGTAGGTAGATGGGAGTCTAGCTGTGATTCAGTTTGCTTGCTGTGACGAGACCCTCACAGTGGCCATTCTGAGAGGAGAGCAGGACTATTTTGAAGGAAAATTAACACTAAGGACCAGATAGATGGCTCATTTTTGCTGTTACCTTTTTTGCAACTGTGTTTTTGTTTCAGAATTGATAGTATTGCAGGTTAAAGGTCAGAGAATATGGTGTTGGAAATTTGCTTTACAACCACTGAGAAGGGAATGCACTCTCTGGAGTTGAGGATGTCTGATATGTGAGATGTGTAAGAAAGGATTGACCGTAGCTTTGTACTCAAAGACCCTACTAGTAATGGTAAGCACAGGCCTGCTGCTGCAATGGAAACCCTCTCTGTTTCAGTTATGCTGGTAGCCTCTACTGACATTAACAGATGGATGAAGTGCCATCATGCAACATTAGGCAGGCCTGCTCCAGGTTTGTGAAGGCTTTCAAGAAATTAATTAATACCTCTTTTCGTTAGGGCATATGAATTTTTCATTACACACTGAATAATGAATAGTTGTCGGATTAATGTCCAAATGGGCTTGCCACCTTCCTCTCACACTATGGGGTTTCCAGTGGGATTTGAATGCATTACAGACAATTTATCTTTTTAAGAGAGGTATTATGATTGGCTGCTCTGCAACCATCCCATGAATGGCAAATATTGCTGTGAGTTGTTTGATCCATAATTTCATTTGTCTCTTGTATGTAAAAACAGACATTAATCCCAGTATGTTTGAGTGAAACATTGATTAGAAATATTTTATTTATGGGCTCGAGTCATATCTTGCTTTCTTTTCTATAACAGTAAGTTACTTTGTTATCACAAAGTGAAAGTTTAAATCTAATGTGATTGTCTTCCACTAGTTCGTATAGTCATCAATGAGGTGGACTACATCAAGACCAGGGAAGATGACGAGACTGCCAACCTCATCTGGAATGACTCAGCCGTGCAGCACGAGAAAATTGCTGAGCTCAGGAACTATCAGGTACACTACATGGCTATGTCAAGTCAGCTCACCTTGTACACCATTGCATAGAGGTTGGAGAAGAGAGTTTAAGAGTTAGGTTGTCATATCCAGTTGTGCCACTGAAAAGGGAAAAAAAAAATTAACCTTCACAGTTCCAGTAAAGCTCACCATGGATAAACAGGCAAAGACCACAGTACTGATCAGCTCCCAGTGAATGTATGTAACTGTGGAAGTGAAAAAGCAGGACACGTGTTCAACTGACTGTAAAGGTCAACCAAATGTTAAAAACAAAAATGATCTGTCTCTGATGCATGTGTCACTGGTAGGGTGAGGATTTTTCCTTTTGAGAAAATGAGAAAGCGACACCTCTGAAATGAAACAGCGCAGCACACCAGAAGAAAGGGATAAAAGGGATGAAACAAACCTGACAGCTACTGAAACCCTCCCATGCTTAGAGAATTTGATCTAAATGATTTTCTGATTAAGAAAATCAAATCCCTTCCTTCAAAAACTCCTTTGGTCAGCATTGTATAGACATGACAAGATTTTGTACAGATTCTTTGAAGCACAAACCATTCCTATGTATTGGTTTTTATGCTCTTTTAAAAAGAACTAACCACAGAACCAGGCATTGAGCACAAGGTTCAGAATTAAGAAATTAAGAAAGAATAATTAGCACTGAACCATATTCATTTGTAAAATCTTTCACCAGTTTTAGTTACTTATGCTACAAAAATATGTGCATATATATATCCATCTCTATTTGTCTCCAGTAGAAATAAAAGAAGAAGGGAAATATGAAGAAAAATATAGATTAGAGCAGACGGAAAGGGTATGCTATATAGAGACATTTAGGAAAGACTATTATTGAAGTGGTGTAAAGTGTTTATATAAGTGGTAACAGTTTATGTCATAATGAAATACAATAGAATATAAGAAATGAAAAAAAGTGAAGCTGGACGGAAGATGTGTTTTTTGTCACACTCTGGGAGGTCAGAGGGAGATGGTAAATGGGAGAACGTGAGAGGGAGAGGCAACAACAGATATTGACGAGATGGGCCTAAACAGCAAGTACTGCTCAGAGTTCCATGTACTAGTCGGAAAGTGATCTTACCTCTGTTTGACCTCTCTGTCCTGCTGACTGAACTCGCTGCTGCTGCTCCCCCTCAGTGCCGAGCATTAGCCATCAATCGTCCTGAGAGTTTATTTGATTAGGCTGGGCACTAATGATCGATTAAATCACAAAAGAAAGAGTATAGCTTGTTAGAACAGGGGCAGCAAGAGTTCAGCTAAGTAGCTTCAATCTTACAAATACTGTAACAGCTTAATATGTAGCAATGTGGCTAATGTTTTCACATGGAATTGGTGATCTGCTGTCAATTGTATTCACTTGCACTATTGCGCTGCTGTGCTGTTTCATGAGATAATTTCTCATCAGAAAAGGAGAAGTCTCTTAACAATTGGTTTTGATTTCCCCTCACAAGCCACATCGTCTCGCAGCATTGACATAATTGTGCAATCTCCTCCGAATCCCTAATTACGTCTGTCTCGCTTTGATAATAATCACGGAATCCTTTTACACTCTGCCTTTTTTCTCCCCTCTGCTTTCTCTCGTTCCCTATTTTAATTCTTTCCTTTTTTCTGTTTAGTGATGTACTGTGAGAGTTTGCTGTCAAGTTTCAGTTCATACAAGCCTAATTAACGCCCCTGTTCAGGCTCATTTGGTCAAAGAATACAGAAAACCCAGAGTCCCCCCCACGCCCCATTCGGCGCATTCAAAGCAATTCATTCAACTGTCACTGCAGGAGCTTGTGATGCAGAACCAATTACCTCGGCCCCTCGGAGTTGAGATTGATCTTTTTTTTCTGGGCTCGTCCCTCCCCAACCTTTAAAGTATAAAAAAACACAGTAAACTAAATAAGGGTTGAGAAAGGTCTCAGCGTCACCTTTTTGTTTTGAGTCTATAATTGGGCATAAATGTCAGAACATTGTATGCTCACTTCAGGTTGCAGCCTTTAATGTGCTCATTTTTATGAAGGGGTGGGGTGGACCTGAGTGGTGTAATGGTCCTAACAACATTACTGTGTCTGCTTGTCCCTTTGCAGAGAATTAACCATTTCCCTGGCATGGGCGAAATATGCCGGAAAGACTGCCTTGCAAGAAACATGTCCAAGTAAGTTTTCAAATGAGAGTACTTTGGTTTAGTTTCAATTGTGCAGAAACAAAGCATTACACAGCGCAATGATTAGCCAGCTGGTGCTCTAAGAAGTCACAACCGGGTACTTGTAGTATTCCAACATTACAAGTCAAATAAGTAGAAGACACTTCTACAAACGCACACAATTCATTTCTACAGCAAGAAAAATGCAAAATGCAACTCAATGTAATTAAAGAAGGAGTGTTGCTTTGCTCCCATACACACCCTTCGTTTTGTTTCTCCAGAATGATCAAGTGCCAGCCTCAAGAGTACAGCTTCATACCCAAAACCTGGATCTTCCCTGCTGAGTACACTCAGTTCCAGAACTATGTGAAGGAGCTACGCAGGAAACGCAAGCAGAAGACCTTTATTGTCAAACCTGCCAATGGAGCCATGGGTCACGGGTAGGTCAGAGGCTAGCAAGTGCCACAGAGCAATCTGACCCACCGGTTATTAAGATTGACAGAGGGAGCCAGGGAAACAAAGGAGAAGGAGAGTGTGACTGAAGCGGAGGATAGAAACTAAGTAAGATAGTGAGTAAGTAAGTGACTGAGTGGAGAGGGAAATTAGCACTAGAGCAAATAGAGGTCAAGCACAACAAAACAAGGCAATAAGAGGTTTGTGACCCTGACATGGGTGTCTGTGGAAAAAGCATTATGGCTGGGACCAGATTGAGTATTTGAGCTGAGAGGGTGTGGTGAATCTCATTGTTGGCCTCATTGTCCTCGATGGTCACACTCTCCATAAATCAGAGGCCAGTGGAGGACACTCACACAGACACACACGCACACACACACACACACACACACACACACACACACACACTTAGTCCCTGGCAGTTACTATAGTTCCTTCCCTGAAGGTCTCTGCATGTGATTATTGGATTCATTTATGAGGCACCATCAGCATAGACCAGTTAGACTAGAAAATGGACCAAGATGGCTGCTGCAGGGCCCTCTGTCTCCCAATAGTATCTATTTATCAAGAGATGAGCAGGCTTTGGTACCTGAATGCATATTTCATTTGCAGCCTCATGGGCTGAGAGCCTATCTCAGCTTGTGATGTAAGTTGTATAGTATGTTTTCACTCTCCTTACAGACAAAATTGTATGCAATTAGAGAATCGGTAGAGGTGTGGTTACATGGCCTCTTTACAAAAAAGAGGCCATGTATTTTATGCAAGGGTATAAATCTGACAATCAACTTACACAATATACGGTTTTGCTGTGCTGAGTCGAAGTAGACAAGAAACTGTAACTCTGCATGGTTGTTAAAGCATTTAGGCCTCTCTTTTTTATTATTGTCCGTGAGTGTCTGTAAAGCTTTATCATTGTCATTATGAAAATTCTGCTGTAACAGAAATTAACCGTGATTCGTGACTCAAACTGTGCTATGTTGGGTCCTGGAAAGATGTGAGAACTCCGATCCTTTATTGTCTCCAAAATAAATCAAATACCTAGTTCAAATGTTTTATGTATGAACCACAACCAACTCAATTGACACTTAAAACTGAATTTTACTGAGCTATAATATGACCTGTGTGAAGGTCAAGCCTGCATAGATAAAACAAAAAAAGTGGAAATGTCAAGTGGTCTCAACTTCAACATTTCAAGTGTGGTTGGCTTTACGAATAATTTTGTTTCATAAAACAGAATATAAACTATACGACAGGCCAAATTGAATGCTAGAATTTTGCTTAAATAAAGAGACCTCCAAGCAGAATGTGCCTCTACACATAGCACAAAATATAAAACTGCTCAGAAGACATTTATTCAGTATCCATTTTGACTTGTTATTCTTTGAAAAAGTGATCCCTGAAGTGTGAAGAAATATGTTAGAGTGCATTCATCACTGGCACCAATAGGTGGGGATATTGAAGTACAAATAGCTCAGTGTGCCTCACCTCTCGCTCTCGTTCTCTTTGAATTTGTCCTTCTTGGCATAATGTGAGCATTACTTATAACTCCGTGCTGGACTAAGCCCTTATTTATTAAAGAATAAAAGGCAGCAAAGGCTGAATTAGAGCAATACATTAGGAATATGAAAGATGATGAGTTTAGCTCGACCACTCAACAGCAGGCAGCTCACAAGATTAGATTTTTTCTCTATTTTTTTTGCATGGTGTGACGCGGCAGGAAATTAAGTTAAATCCATCCCCTGTAATTTGGTCTTCCGTCTGCCAACTAAATCAAGTTATTGTTTGTGTCTGAAGCGCCGCTTGTTATAAGGGAAACAAAATAAAAGCGTGCGCAGGGCTTAAATGGTGAGATCCCCTCTGGTGTTAAATTAAATAGGCAGGGGAGAGTAGGCCGTGATTATTTGACACCCCAGCTCATCAATCATGACGTCTTCTCCTCAGCTACTCCTCCTTGACTAACCAACACTGTTAACCCCGTCCTCATCAATCAGCTTACTGCCTGTTGGGAGTGCCCCTCACATCGTCAGTCAGCCCACCGTCACCTTGTCCCTGTTCTTTTCTGTTCAAACACTGTGATAAGCAGGCCAAGGAAGTGCTCATCTATAATATGTCAGTATTTTAGTTGGCAGGAGCATATGGCAAGCTGTTTTAACATTTAATCAAACTACACTCCTATATGTAATTACATTTTAGATATCCATAGTAGCATTTTTCCTTGTCAAAATGTAATTTTGACTAGTCAGAATTAAAGATATCTGCAATAACATTCTCACTAGTAGAAATGTTATATTAAGATATTTACAACTTTGATTGTACTAGTCAAAACTAAATTTTAGATCCTTAAAAACTGTAAGTGTCCATTTTAAGCAACTAGACTGCATATGTTTTGCGGATATCTTTAATTCAATTCTGCCTAGTCAAAAAGAACATTTCAGATATCCACAATGACATTCTTCCTATCCACAATTGTCATTTCAGTTATCTACAATGACATTCTTCCTATCCATAATTGTCATTTCAGTTATCTACAATTCTTCCTAGGACAAATCACACTTCACTTTTGCCATTCATGTGTATTGGGCTTTCAATTTCAGATATCCACAATTACATTCTGAATATCTAGAATGGGCATTCTGGATATCTGCAATCCAATTGTTACTAGTCATAATTTTCATTATCCAAAACGAAAAAAATTCCAGATATCCACATTGTAATTTTGAATATCCAAAATACATTGTGACTACTAGAAATGTCATTATGGATATCCACAATTCGTATTATGACTAGTAAAAATGCAATTTTAGATATCAAAAATTAGAATCATGACTAGCAACAATACTTGCCATAGGAGCAAGTGGTGATGAGACAACTAAGGCAGATTTACAAGCTTTTAAGGGATGGACTGCTGAGTTAAAACAATAACCTGATAGCCTGATCCCAGTTTAGTGTCACACAGAAGCTCATCAACAGTGTTCCAGTATTTTTGCTCTATCACGTATGATAAGAATCACAGCCTGTCATGAAGAACAAGCACTTCTGGTGGATGCAAATGTGCCAACTTGCCCCAATAGAACCATATAGCTGCATGCGAGCAGCTGCTATCTACAGAGTTCTTCCTCAACACTGGGCTGATTTCAGAAATTGCTGTCAATAATAGTCAGTTAGACAAAAGCATGGGAGAACACACAAGTTAACCTTCAACTGAGCAGGTGATTTTTTTGGTTAAATTACAACAACTGTCTTCACTGTTCCCAAGATATTGTGTGTTCTGGCTGTGATGACAGAGCAGGACAATGTTTGCCCTCTGGTGACTTGGTGTCATAATATGTTAATAGTTCAAACTGGACTTTTTTTTAACAAAAATGTCTTTACATCCTGGCCAGATATTGTGTTTGTGTCCCTTCTTGCATGTGCATAATGGAGCATTCCAGGCCATGCATGTAACCAATTTAGCTTAAGTCTGCCTTAACTATGAGTGATGTTGATATGGGTCAGTCATGATCCTTGTACATAGTAGGACATTGTTCAGAATCGACCCCTCGCCCTCTCTGCACACATGCAAACAACCACACACACACATTAACATTCACTAAGTTTTGAAAATATTGCCTCTCACCCCCACGTGCATAGCCTCATGGATGCACACAAACACAACTCATTCTTCAGTTCAGCTAGCAGCAGCCTGTGTACTATAAGACCTGAGTGCCAGTGACATGAGACCAAAGCAAATGATTTAGAGTGGAGGTTGAAATGTCTGCTCCTATTTACCTGCACACAGCCAAAAGACCCTGCTACAGCATTTGATACATGGTGGCATTCAGAGTTTGGCTTCAGAGAATCACAATGTTCTCCAGATGCTTGCTGAGTATTTCTCAGACAAAACAGCATTTGTGTTGTACCTATCTGTTTTATTTTCCAAGTGTTTTATTTAGATGACCAGGTAAGAAAAGTTTTGGAACATTCAATGCCTGTCCGAGCCAAACAGCTTGTCCTGCTCAAACTAGACCTGATGCATGCTGATCTCATTTACATACTGTATAGAAAGGTCATATCATGAATACCATCAGGGCACAATGGCCCTGACCCTTTCACTCCTAAGAGCTAAACGTCTGCAGTGTAAATATAAAAGTCATTCCTGCACAGTAAGGACACACAACCTCTCCCTCTATTGCTCATTATACCTATAGGGATGTGCAGATTGAAAGTATCAACATAATAGGCGGATGTGACACCCCAGGAATAAGTCTGTAACTTTTCCAGATAAACTGAAATGAAATATAGTGTTAAAACCCATAAAATCTGTATACATATGTTTTTTTTGCTTCAACACATATATAAGACAGTGCCAATGTCATCAGTCATTTTCACGATCCCTCCTGTTCTGCTATCTATCATTTTTTTAATTATCTTTCTTGCCTTTACTACGCCATATTTTATTATGCTGCTGATGACATCCCCATTTCCCCCCCAAGGATTAATAAAGTTTCTGTCTATCCAGGATCTCACTTATCCGTAACTGTGAAAAGCTGCCAGCCCAGGAGCACTTTATTGTTCAGGAGTATCTGGACAAGCCTTTCCTGATGGAGGGCTACAAGTTTGACCTGCGCATCTACATCCTCGTCACTTCCTGTGACCCACTTCGCATTTTTCTCTACAACGACGGCCTGGTTCGCATGGGCACTGAGAAGTACCATGCACCCAGTGAGGCCAACCTGGTGAGTCACAGACAATACTTCTTCGACTAAACATCATACCATTTATTTGCATATGATTTTTCAAGTTGCATGTAAGCCTGGTCAGAGACACATACAACTAATAACAGTACACAGATATTTATTGGTCTACCATCTGTGCACAAGGTACAAGTTTGATTAGTTGTTCTTGGATTTATATTATAAAAAACACACAGTACATAAATGCACTATAGATAGATGTATTATGTACTGTGCATTCCCATGAGCTTGTGCAACCCAACTTAATCAAATTAGCCACACAAACACACGGGGGAACAGAGGTTCGAAAGTGCAGTGTAATCTCAACCAGTGTATGATCAACCATGCATGTACTCATGTATGTAGTCAACAGTGCCCAACTGTAAGATGCTCACACATAGACACACAGAATGGTTGGGCATAATGTATGCTCACAGCTGAGCAGAAATGTCCACATGCCAGATGTCTCCTGTAATATCCACTCATATTTGCCTTGAGGTTTTGCACCTGCTGAAGCACAGTCTGCTGCCGATGATGGGATGTACACATGCGCACGCATGCACGCACGCACGCATGCACGCATGCACACAAGCCACACAGTGCTATCAAGCATGATGCTTATCTACAATATGAGCACACGTTCACATAAACCTCCCGGACCCCTCCTATGATGTAAATGTGTATTGTCTTACCCAGTCTGTGACACATGATGGAGTGAGTCGTGTCATGGAGGTGGATGTTCAATCCCACTGAGAGTGGCTCCCAGACAGCTATCATGGGCTGATGTGGCCTCTGGTCACAACATTATTACCTTGTAGGCTCAGGACAAGGATGTATTGTCTTCAACTGTGAGGTATAGTGTTTCAAGAGAGGGATACACTTCCACAATGGCTAGTTATAATCAACCATGCTCTGTTGGAACTATAACTTTGACTCTTCTCATTTCTGAACGCTATGATTATGATCTTGTTCTGCTGTTGCACTCATTATCTTTTGATCCCTTAAAAACATATGATCCATTTTTTCAGAATAGAGTGTTGATAATTCATTTTGAGTGCAGTGAGCTGTTATTTACTTTTCTTACTGCACTATTTCTTGCCACCTTTAGATGTTGCCAAGGGACACATTTGTGATATTTTTGCTTTTTCCTTTATTCATGTCTACCCATATCACTTAGGAAAAAATGTTTTACATTACAAGGTGGATATATGCACTGTGGGGATAAAAACATGAACATTCTTGATGATGTTGTTTGCTGTGATGATTATCATCACTGAAAAAGGTATAATTATGCTAAAGACCACTGGCACAGGCACCACCACTATTTAAGTACAATGTATGGCTCATACACCACGTATTAAAATAACATTTCTGTGATTAAAATAACATGAATCTATTGTTGTTGTTGCTTCAGTGATGTTATATGTATATATCAGCATTCAATTGTGGTTGTACTGAATAACTCTTGGCAATGAATGCATCAGTATGGGACCATGTTTACTTGTCTTACATGTACACCACAGAACTTTGACTTGCCGTATGTGGTCAGATAAGGTGTATTTTTCAGTTTGAAGTAAAGGACCAGACTTGTTTCATCATTTAGTATTTTTTTTTCTTAAAATTATATTTATATTTCTGTATCCGAGTCTGATGTAATGTTACTGATAATACTAATTTCACTTTCCATTGCTGCTTTGCCTCTGTTTACCCCCTAGCAACCAGTGCCGTTGAACTTGCATGATTCTAGGGGTGTCCCGATGCAACTTGTTCACATCCAGATGATACCGATATTGCAGTCTTGAATATTGGCCGATACTGATATATCTATCCCATACGATATCAGCACTCATCATACATACTTTTATTACTTATTTTGTAGTATGAAATATTAGAAACGGCTTGATCAAGTGATATTACTCAGAGAACAACAGTCAGCAACAGTAGATATTAGAAAAGCTGACCCATTTATTATTAACCAATGGGTTACATCAATTAAACATAAGAATATTCTACAATTGAATAGAAGAAATGAAAAATAAATTAGAAGACCCTGAAAATCCTCATGCTGTTTTTTGTGATGCTGCTTCAAATGCTGATGAGGTTGGTCATATTAAACTTCCTTGGAGCGCTGGAGTGGAGTCTGGAATGGACTTAGATGCAGGTCGATATAATCCAATACTCGTTTTTTTGCTGAAATCGGAACGATATCCGATATCGGGACAGCCCTACATGATACATTTGGATTATCCAATGGTCATTTCGACGTTGAGTTGTGCTTTACATGGTGTATCTAAACCGCAACCAGAATAACGTTAACGGTAGTGTAGCAACAGAGCTAACCAAGTAGCTTACATGTTAAAATTACGATATAAACAACAGAGGGTTATATCCTACACAGAAGACATTTTTATGTCGCACTACGATATATCGTAATATTGCACAGCCCCAGTCAATATATTGAGCCTCTAAAACTGTGCCTATTTCTCTCAGATCTGGGTTTCTATGAAAAATAAGAGGTGTCACATGAAGTTTTTTGCACTGCTATCAAATTAAAAAAAGCTAGAAATCATTATGCAGAGACGTGTGAATACCTATGCTGGTGTTTAATGTTTAAAGTCCTCCCTCACTTCCCTTTTGTCTCCACAGAGCCAACTCTACATGCATCTGACCAACTACTCAGTCAACAAACACAATGAGAACTTTGAACGAGATGGGACTGTGGACAAAGGAAGCAAGAGGTCCATCAGCTGGTTCACTGAGTTCCTCCGCACCAACGACTACGATGTGGCCAAGTTCTGGGGAGACATCTCTGTACGTGGGCTGTCCATCCAAACACACTCAAACACAATTGCTCACGGACATATTGTGGTGGATGTGTTCTTTTTCCACAAATACAAGGATATGTGGTATGATAACAAAACGCACTGTAAATACAAACGTCATGTGATTCCATGTGTATGTTCGTAGTGCAATCTGTAAGTGTAAACATATATACACGTGCTGTTTCTCCTAACCAGTACATGTTGCACAAAGGCGCAAAGGGTTTGATATAATTTCTTATGACAGTAATTCAGTGGGCTTTCCAGCTTTGTTTAACTCGAGGAAGAGCTCAATGAAAACATCATTCCAGAACTGTGAGCTCTCCTATCCTGCCCCACTCTCAGCTCATTCAAACACATTAATTTTCTTTCACAAAGTGTTTGCCTCCTGTTCCTGATTCACTCCTTTTATATTTTAGTTATACATATCCATGCCATCATGTCTGCCTTTTCTCATTTTTCAAGTCAGTCCTTTAGCCCTGGTATTTTCTAAATATGAATTTGTATAGTTTCTCAGTGTTTATGTGTTTCTCTATTATATTGTCCTATTGTTTAGTATACTCTCATCAATCTCTTATTTCTTCTTTCCATCAGTCCTTATTTAGTATGTTCATGTTGAACAAAATGACTTTTGAGACTATTATAGTTTATGGTTGTGGCCAGTGCTTCATATTATGCTTTAAATTCTTGCTTAGTTATTCTTTCCCTTTTCTTCATTGTCCTCTCTTATTCATCTTGTGTAATTGCTCTACATCAAGACGTTAAATTGCTAGTTCTTATTTTCACTTTTATAGTTTCTTTTTCTCACATCTTTCTTGTCTCTCAGTGACACACCAGAGTGTCACCCCAAGACTCAGCCCAGGCCATCCTCCCCTTCTCTTGCTTTCTCACCATTTTTGTCTCCGCACTTTCCTCAGAAGTCGCACCACTTTGGTGTTAGTGCTGTCCGCTCATCCCACTGTGTTTTGTTACAACTCTGTGTTTATGCTCTCCGAGCACTCTCCTCTGTCCTTCTCTTTTCATCTCTCCTCTTACATTTTGTTCCCGTACAGACCAAGCATGCCGCTCTGACTCTTCCCAACAACGGTCACAGTCAGACAGTCAGAGAGTTTGTTTGGCAAAAGATTGTCTGTGGGGTTAAGAATATTGTGTGTGTGTGTGTGTGTGTGTGTGTTTTTTGTATCACTGATGCCTCTTTCATATTGAGGTATTACAGTATTGCTGTATGGGGCAGAGTGTCCAAGGTTTGACTAGCAAAGACAGCTTTTTCATGTGGGTGTAATTTTGAGATCAGTGTCTGACTACGAATGGGCTAGTTATAGCGGCTATGGCAAGATCACTATACCACTCTCCTGCAACCCAGCGGTAATACTAGACTGAGAATGATGCACACCAGTAGCTCTGCGCGGGGCTTGACTGGTGAGGGAAAATAAATGACAAAACAACTAATTATTCAACTATTCGACTAAGAGAGGGCAGCCCTGGTGATTTTACTCAAGGGACTTTACTTTATCCTGCCCACGGTTTAAATATCAAGACTGTCCCCATTACTTTTAAATAGAAAGAGATGGGATGCATTGTAGAAGCACAAATAAAATGGCTCAAAAATAGGGAAAAATTAAAAGATAACATGCCTCAAAAAGGCTTATAAAACCATTTCAGCTCAAAGCTAACAAAACAAACCAACAAACGAAACAGGCTTACATATACTGTGCTAGGCAGTGGCCAGTGCTGGGGGCTCAGGATAAGGAGGAAGGTGATGGGGGCAGGGACAAAGACACATACACACACACACAGACCAGCAAGTATGGGGACTTGGGGCATAAACAACAGTAGTGAGAGCAGGTGTTTGTGCTGAGCAGCCTGTGGGTCAGACGTGTGGATGGACCGACAGATGGGTGGAGGTGTGTGAGCGACAGACAGATAGAAAAGGGAGGGGGGTGCTGCCTTATCAGGCCAGAGCCAGACCACCATACCCTCTCCTGCACCCAGCAGTCAGACTGGACTGGGCAAACTGTAGGCCAGCAGCACTGCGTGGGGCATGACTGGTGAGGAGAAGCTCTGTGCTGAGTGTGTGTATGTGTGTTAACGTGAGCGTGTTTACCCCAGCTGCACAGTGGGAGTAGGCAGTTAGGTCGCAGCAAACATAAATGCACAACAGCACACACATGAACACAGGTTTGGAGCCACTAGCCATACAGATGGACCTCCACCAACAATGCTGAAAGTGTGTGTGTGATTGAAATTCAAAGGGCCCTGTGCCAGCAACAATTTATGTTTCTACTTGGCTTTTCAAATCTAACAGAGTATCGTGAGAGTTGAGAATTGGATATAATCCTCCATAGATTACAGGTCTAATATGTGTCATGATCACTCTTTTGTCAGAGTTTAAGCCTGAAACTAAAGGACCAAGAATTTGTCTATAGTCACAATCTGCAATTAAAGTTGCAGCACCTTTAATCAGCTGCTATGGAAAAAATGCAACCTGTGTTTTTTTTTAGGATGTAGGTAAAAGAATAAAAAGTAAGATTTAGACTCTATGTAGACTCAGCTTGATGATTCTTTGTCTTTGTGTTTGTGCCCGGCCAGGAGCTGGTGGTGAAGACCATAATAGTGGCTGAGCCCCACGTGCTGCACGCCTATCGCATGTGTCGCCCCGGCCAGCCACCAGGGAGCGACAGTGTCTGCTTTGAGGTCCTGGGCTTTGACATCATCCTGGACCGCAAACTCAAACCCTGGCTGCTGGAGGTACAACTCTCTTTGTGTGTGTCTGTAGCATGTGTGAAAATGACACATATTTTTCTCATTGTAATTTCTACTCCTCAATGCCAGCAAAAACAGCATTTTCAATTAAAGTTTTGCCATACAAAAAATCATGAATTAGTTTAATTAATTAATTACATTTTCCTATTTTATTTCTTTCTTTATTCATTACATATACAGTGTATAGGTATTGTATTATTGAAGTCTTAGCAAGTAAAAAATAATTAAATAGTGAAAGTAGACTGATCTGTGATTTATTAAATTTTCTTTGAGGGTGTGTATTTGTTTGTCATTCAGAAAGAGGAGGGCTGCAGTCTAATTCTCACCTGTCTGTACTGCTACTACAGTGACTCCTAAACTGAAGTAATGTGGAATCAGCAGGAGAGAGGAAGACGTTTCCCTGCACTGACAGAAAGCATAAACACACACTGATTTTGCTTACACACTCTCTGTGGTGCACAGAAACACACACACAAACACCCACACAGTCTCAGCTATGTCTTTATGCACGTCCGAACACAAGCAGCAGACACGTCGCCATGTAAAATGAAAGGAATGTCCACAACCACAGTCAATTACATGGATGTGTGCATTCAAACATGCCCACGCATACAAATAGAAATGCATGCACAGCTGCATATATGACAAGACAAACCCCCCTTTTCCTCATACAAAGGCGCACATGCAGAGTAGGAAAATAGGTCAGAACGGCAGGTTGACTAGAAGACGCATGCCTCTCTTACTTTTAGCGTCAGTCTTTTAAGTGTCAGTCATTCAGGACATGGATTTCAGTTCAGAATCCACTCCAGGATTTCTGTCTCACTGTACTGATGTCAGTCAGTCAGTTAAAGCATGACCTAAATCCTTTAACCCAAAGTGGCTGTGCGCCTTCCCCCCTTTCCCACAAATTGTCTCAAGGATGTGAAATGCCTCTTGGATAATTTTTTGTTTTTTCCCCTATCATGAAAACCCAAAATAAATCCTGCAATTTCCAAAAGTCTTTAGATTTAGAGAAAAGTGGTGTTAGCTAGTTGGCTAGTGAGTCATCATGGAATTAGGGTATCATAATTACCTGACTCTTTTTGTGTGGTTGAGCGGTTGCACTATATGACAAAAGGATGTACAAGAGAGAGTATGGTGTTCCTTATGACTAGTGCAATGTGACAGTATGCACGTGTGTGTGTGCGTGTGTGAGAGACATGTCAAACAGCCGTGAATGCAGTATTTCCACTCCAGCAGTAATGATCCCCTCTGTGCTACTAGCAGCTCTCTATAACTCTCATCAATTAACATCCCTCACACACACACACACACACACACACACACAACCCAGCTTCTCTTTAAAGCAACATTTACAGCAACAATCATTTATTTCCAATATTCAACTGATTAGTCAAGGGACAGTTGCAGACCCTCTCTCGAATCCTTGCTATGAATGCTCTCAAGCCTGAAAATAATATTATTAGCTTCTACTCTGCAGGGACGCCACACACTGTCTGGCCCATAGGCTGATTGCCACAAACAGTACCCTATGGCAACCCCTCAGGTTCAAATTAATTTTTTCTGCAGATTTCTGTAAAGCATTTTATGGCAAATTGAATGAATTTCACTGCATTTCACCATTTGTTTTTTTCTGTCACCCCTTGAGTCCCAAAACACTAAAAATTGTGTCAGGAGTTGAAACACAATCTAGGCCTTACGGGTTTGTTTTGAATGTGTGGACTTCAGCTCTCAGGTTTCCATATTGGTGTCACTGTGAATTATGTGTGCCATGCCTTGTTGGGCCTTTACCTAGACTGCTGTTCTGACAATGTCTTCCTCTCTTACTCTTTAAAACTTCAAAGTTGGTTTTGGACATGCAATCTTGCAGTCAGGAAATGAAAGTTGTGTACACTCAGAGCCAGTTGGATACCTGTAAACTTATACAACTGGTATCATATATAACAAACTGTCAAATGACATTAATCCTGCCCTCTGCCATTTTTTCTTACTGTGTGTAGGAAGTTAGAGAGGGAAAAGTAACATGATTGACTTTTTTTTAAATTTTTAGATCAGGTATTCAAAACAATGCAACTCCAAACTCTTGTGATTAGAGAGCACACTGGCCTCTAACTTGCTATCGCAAGAAAACCTCTGTGCGAAAGACAATATAGTGGCTCTTTGTTAGCGGACAAGCAGAAAGAGAAATCATCGCAAACATGCTGATAAGAAATGGGGATACTCAAGAGGAACAACCCACAGACCATCACACACCTGCTAAATAGCTTGTCACAGGGGTGAAAACAGAGAAGGCAAGAGTGATGCTTCTTAAACCAAGGCCAGGCATCAAAGAGGCACATTGTGCTCAGAGCAAGTTTAGAGGAGAAAGTAAAATGAGAGAGACAGGCCTTTGTTTGATCCTTATCTTAATTCAGGAGGGTTTTCAACACAACTTTTACTTCCTATTGACATTCAAAACTTCATTGCTACATAAGCACGCACACAGACATGCGTAACCCTAGACGTTCACTTTCATTAAACCAGCCCAGACAACATCTGTGTCTCGTATCGAGAAGGCGTTTCATTGAGCCGTGATCTTCTCTTACACACACACAAAAGCACACATTCACAGACATAGTCTGCTAAGACTGTGGTTTGTATTGTGCCAAGGCTTTTGCTTTGAGGGTTTCACTGAGTGTTTCTTTGTCTTCTGACTGCAAAATAATAAGGAAAAGCTGAAATACAGTGGCAGTTGATACAGAAATAAGCAAACAGTTTGGCTCAGGAACTGCCTCATCATGATATAGATTTTACTCATAAATTCTGCTTGCATGTGGGGGTGTCTTAACATTAGGGTGCATAAAAGAAAACAGCAGCCATCTCAAAATCGAGTGTGTTATAAGAAGTGCATTTACTCAGTAGCTAAATATATTAGTGAGACAGCATTATCACCCCTGCACCTTCCTCCTCTCTCAAGTCTATTCAGGGCCCATATGCTGTATACCGGCATGACAAATGTTGTCAAATGGAGTAAGAAAAATCATCTGGTTTGAGATGATAGAAAGGCATCAGTAACTCAAATACCCCACTTGTTACAACCAAGGTATAGAGAAGGCCATCTCTGAACTGAAATGGACTACAACAGTAGATAAACACTGGTATCTGTCAGCGAAAAATAACAACAACAAAGGAAAGTGAGGCTACAATTTGCATGGGCTCACCAAAATTGGACAATGGAAGATTTGAAAAGCATCAGCTGGTCTGATGAGCCCACTGTGAAATTCAGGTGATATGGTCAGAATTTGACATAGACAGCATGAAAGCTTTGATCTTTCCTGTCTTATATCACCGGTTCAGGCTGGTGGGGAAATATTTTCTTGGCACACTTTGGACCCCTTGACCCTTTTGTACGAATGCACCACAGCCCACCTGAGTAGTCCACCCCTTTATGACCACAGTGTACCCATCTTCTGATAGGTACTTCCAGCAGGATAATGCGTTAGTCACAATGCTTAAATCACGTAAAATGAATTCCATTCACCCAATGGCCTGCACCAGATTTCAATCCCATAGAGCACATTTAGGATGTGGCAGAAGGGCAGATTCACATCGTGGATGTGCAGCCAACGAATTTGCAGCAACTACATGATGTTATCAAGTCAATATAAACCAAAATCCATCACCTTGTTGAGTCTATGCCACTAAAAGTTAAGGCAGCCGGCTTGCTTGTTAAGGCCATAGTCAGTGTGTGAGGGTGCTTTTGTGTGTGTGTGTGTGTGTGTGTGTGTGCGTGCGTGTGTGTGTGTGTGTGTGTGTGTGTGTGTGTGTAAATGAATGATCTGTGTGGGTGTGCATACGATTTTGTTTTGTGCTGTGTCAGTGTGTACAATGTTTGAATGTATGCGTGCATGCTTTAAGTATTGTGTGTGTGTGTTTGCGTGCACTATGAAAGGTGCTGGATGCAATTGAGGGTGTTTCTGTGTCTCTTCTGAATGTGTCTACTCTCTCTCTATGTGTCTGTATATCTTGATGTGTGGTCTTTGTTCCTCTGGGAATAGACCTCTGTAGTAGTGTGTCGTGGTGTGTCATTGGTGATCTGTTGACTGTTCTGTATTGATATGCCATTGGACACAGGGGCTAAGCCAGCTTGATCATTGATGGCTGCAACTTAACTACCATCTTCTTATCCATCTCTCTTCATTTCTCCCTCTTCCTGCTCCTTTTTAAGATGGCTTGTATAGAGTGATTGGCAGCTAATGAGGCAGGCATGGTTAGGTCAACCGTGGCACTGGTTTGTTTGTGTCTCAGTGTGTTTGTGCGTGTGTGTGACTGGGCATTACCACAACAGACCAACAGACTGCAGCTGGACTGCTCCCCTAAGGGTGCTGACTCTTCACCCCTCCTCTTCCTACCTCCACCCCTTCCTGCAACATTCCTCTCCCTCTGTGCTCTGTGCCCGATTGTTTCAAGATGAGTTTGGTTTGCCTGTCCGTCCCTCAGAGCCAACATAATCCAGACTTCCTTTTTGTTTGAGTCTAAGTGTACATGTGCATATTTATGTTGGGGGTGTTTGTGGGGAGTAATCTGCTTCAGCAAGTGTAAACAGATGCCATGATGCACACAAACACATGGAACACACATGAACAGAGACTGCAAATGAATTACAACTGCTGAAAATACTGTTCACCTCCTGTGTGGAATAAATAGTACCTAACATTTCCGAAAGAATTCAATTGACATTCTACTTCTTGTGCAGAATGAGATAGATTGCTTTCCATTAAAAAAAGTGAAAGAAGAGTCATTGAAAGTGTAGATGTTTTTCTCAGAGTTTTAGAAGAAGGATTTAGAGGTTAGCCTGCCTTTCAGACATTTCCTCAAGACATCCGAGAAGTGTTTTCTAACCTCTACAACAGCCGAGTCAAACATTATTGTGTATTCAGGGTGATTAAGGAGGAATTTACTTGCTACCTGTGCTCTCCAAATAATTTTCATCCCCTCATGATTGAATTTTCTAGGTTGAAAAATGATAGAGGAGAAGACATACAGCTTGATGTACTCAATTATCTTTCAGTGTCTCTTGCACCCTTCCACCTTTCATTCTCCTTTTTGCCTTTGATTAATCTTTCTCACTTAGTCGGTTTAATTTTTGTTTAAATGTAGCTCTGAGGGTGCATCTTTCTCACTGCGAACCCTAGGTGGCAGTAGTTACCTGCGAGCCACTCCTTTGCTTACAAGAGGTTTATTAAAGAATAATTAGGATGATGTATGGGACTGTCTGTCTCTATCCTCATCCATTTTTCCCCCAACATGACTATTTCCTAGAATAAGTATCAAATTAGGAGTGCACAGGCCTCGTATTGTGGGGCAGTTAAAAACACACCCCAACATTTAGTCATTTATCATCAGGCATGTATGGCAGCACATGTCACTGTGTGTGTCTTTTGTGTGTATGCACGTGATTGAGAAGGAAGATATATATTGCATGTTTATGACTGACAAATGGAACTGTGGCGTGTGGTGTGTGAGTGCGTAAAAGACTGTAAAGAGCCTGAGATATATAATCTTGCATATTTATGACAGTCTCAGACCTGAGGTGTGTTTTGTTGATATTTTCTTGCGTGTTTGTAAGTGTATTTGTGTGTGTGCGGCTGCATAACTACCCACTTTTACCTATTTGCGCACATTCAAAGCACCTTTTGGCGTTCGTGGCTGTGTCAGATCTGTGTGTCTTCAAAGAAAAAGCAACAGCAAGAAAAGCAACACTGCCTGCACCCTGCCAGCCAGCCAGTCAGGCATGTCAGATCAACTGGTGGCTAAGCTTAAGCGCTGGTCTGTTCAGTCCCAGGACCTTTACTAGCAACTCAGCATGCTTAGCTAGAGTTTCCCAGGTCTGACTGGACCACTAAAAACGCCACAAATAGAACAAAACAGTGATTGATAAGACGGCTGAAACAAGAGAGCGACTTAACATGGCGGCCAGCTGTCTGTCATTCTGTCGCTTTGCTACTTATGCTCTCTCTCTCTCTCTCTCTCTGTCTCGCTCTCTCATTCCACCATTGTGCGGCAACAAACACTCCATTCTGACAGCGGTTGAACTGTGCCGATACCCTTGAGTGTGCGGGGCAGAATGGGAGGCTTGTCAAAGCAGTGGTTGTTTACACTCTGCCAGGAATAATAAGAGGGGGGTCGTTTTTCAGAACTGATTAATCACGAGCAGCCCTTGCACTTGTTTGACGAGTATTCCAGACACAGAATGGATGGTGATGGGGGGAGCAATTTGTTGTGGAAAGAAAGCGGCAGATTGTTGTTGATCTATTGCTGTTACGATGTTATTGGGGTCCTTGGGGTACAGCAGAAGTTTTCAATTTCAGTACATTTTCAATAATGAGTTATCGAAAGGATTGTTTTACTGGGTTTATTCATAATTGAAATAATAAGAATAATTTTTTAGACAGAGTTGAAATCTGAGTCATTGTCATGTGTGGCCATTACTTACTTATTAACTATACTTATTAATACACCCTCACAGGGACCAAACATTATGAGACTGACACTGTATCTAAACCAGAGAATAAAGAGAATTCCCCACATGGAAATTAATTCATTGAATCAAATCAAATAAGGGAAGTACAATTTGCTATTTACTTTCTGTACTTTAGGGCCTACAATACAAATCAGCAGTTCACAGTCAATGCAAACCAAATGGACAGTAGAAAAAAAATAAGCCCCCCTCGGGTTTTATTTCTCTTCATAAAAACTGGCAGGTTGTGCATGAGTTTCAGTCATACACCTCCTGGAGCAGAAAATGTCTTGTACAGAGCATGTCCATGATTTGCAGGTCACCTTCTCATCTTTGGATGATCAGATGAGGATAAAACTGTTCTGTGAAAAATTACAGATTGATGTGTTTGTCTCCCTCATGCTCATTTTGCTGTTTGACAGTAATGAGTGACATTTGGGCTACACTGATGCGATGCTGATGCTGAACTGAATCAAAGCATGAGTAAAAAGGAGTTTCTAATTTTTTCATCTGACATTTTTATTGAATGTGTCTTGGAGCAACTGAGGGCTCCTTTAAGAGCCTGCCAGAGTCACTTAAGGAAATCAGGATGGGGGATTTGGGAGCCTGCAGGGGTTCATTAGGACCAGACTGGTCCAACTTCCTCTGCCAGGGAGGAAAAGGAGAACACAGAAACACAGAGAAAGAAATGAATATGAGAAGTAATGACCAGAGAGTGAGGGCTAGCAAGCAGAGGGAGGAGAGGAGTGACCTGACAGAAAACGGGTTGAGAGACAGGAAGAAACTGGGGAGATAAACTAACCAGAGGAAGAGGGCGACAGGCGAAGAGTAGACGGTGAGAGAGACAGCGAGTGCTCTGATGCCAGTCTACGCTGTGACAGCTTGACACCACAAATCAAACCAAGAAATGAAGACAAGTAACTAGACAACTGGCACAGGATCACTGCCAGTCTGGGTGTTACCTATAGGCTACATCGTTCTAAAGCCATACTCTTTTCATTGTGCCTGTCATATCGGGGAGTGCTCTAAATGAAAACAGACCCTCTTTTTCTTTTGTGTTTTTTTCCCCCCTGAGGTAGGTATTATAGGTTGAAGTGGAACTCTGTCCTTCTCGGGCACACAGAGGGATGTATTGTAGACTTCATTCTATTGAGTGAAAGAGTTGGATAAGGTCCCTGATCCTGCCCCCCACATATGATAAATGGTTGTTGTGTAGAAAAATGCATTTGTACACTTCAGAAAACAACACCACACAAACCCATGTCATGTCAGAGTAGATTCAGGTTCACGTATGTATTTGTGGATCTATCTTCTGAGCTAGTGAAATAGAATCAAGAAGCTTAGAAGATTATACAAGTACTTCAAATTAACATAGACAGCTACAGCTCTAGATAAGCACTCATATCCTTGCATGGTCTTAAGCCCCTTTCACACTGCACGAAAATCCCGGGTCGACGAGGCATTTTCGTGCAGCGTGAAAGGGTTGACGCGGCATTTTGACATGGGTCAAACGACCCTCCAATGGACCCAGGAGTTTATCAGCTCGGCTGCAGTGTGAAAGGGGACCTCGTCAACCCGCTAATTTACTCGTTGAGGTCTGTCGTGTTCAGGTTTAGTCCCTGGACAGCCTATCAGGCTGTCTTCGTGAAGCTCCAGGGCTGTAGAGCTGCTCAATCATAAAATCAGTCTTCCTGTTGATCTCCCAGGAACCGATCTCTGATGTACAGAGTTTTTATTTAGTCAAACAAGTAAAATGTGTAGCGACATAATCTTTAATGGAATGGATGTGAACTATGCGACAGTGTTTATAAACAGCTTGTATAGCGAGCTGACACACCTTGATCATGGCAGTATGCATTAGTACTGGTATTAGTACTGTGCTGGGTTTGTACATGGGACAAAATGCAATGCACTATACAACAACATTGACATGCGATTTGCTAATGCCCATACTGTCCATTGTTTACCTCGCAGTGTTGCGGTGCACTTAAATCTGTAATGATGACATTGCCAACGTGATGACATATGGAATGGAGTAAAACCACAGCTCTCACAGTGGGAGGTCAGACCGAAGACTGTATATAAAGAGTGGATGGAGCTATCATGATCAGTTGGTTTGTGAACAATGGCAATGAAGCCCATACGGAAGTAACTTAACTTGCATTCTCTCCAACAGCCATCAGGGGGTGAGTCGGGTGATTTCAAAAAGAAACCATGCAATGTGAACACTCTATGCAACATAACCTCCACTGTCTCTTTGACGAAGGGCAACTTAGGCAGAGGATTGAATTGAGTCATCTTAATGTATCAATCCACTACCGTGAGAATGGTAGTGTTACCTTCAGAGGGAGGCAGGCGGGTAACAAAGTCCAAGGAGATCTCCGCCCACGGGGCGAGTCAGAACAGGTAGTGACTATAGGAGACCAGGGCACGACTGGGATGAGGTTTTGGCACAGACGGGGCATGCTTCCACATACTCCTGGATGGTCTTGACTAAGGAATGCCACCAGAAATGCTGCTGGATGAAGGAGATGGTTCTCTTGACCCTGGGATGACAGGTGAGGAGCAAGGTGTGAGCCCAGTGGAACGCAACTCAACCGGAACGAACAGGTTGGGAGGACATCCTTCAGGTGGTGGGTTCTCACCGTTGGCTCCCTTTACCTCGGTTTCTATTTGCCATGCTACTGCTCCGACCACACAGGAACTAGGAAGGACAGGCTCATGAGCTTTGGCAACAGGATTGGGGTCTTAGAGTCTGGAGAGGGTGTCAGGCTTGGTATTCTGGGACCCCGGTCTGTAAGAAAGGGAAAAATTGAAGCGGTTAAAAAAACAATGACCACCTGCTTTGCCTGGCATTGAGTCTTTTAGCTTGTTTTAGATACTGCAGATTTTTATGATTAGTCCATACCAGTGACGCCACTCCTCCAACACCACCTTGATGGCTAGCAGCTCCCGGTCCCCCGCATCGTAGTTCTGCTCAGCTTTGGAAAGCTGATGGGAAAGGAATGCAAGAGAAGATGAGTATATCGTCCAGATATACAAACACGAAGCAGTTCAGGAAGTCCCGGAGAACATCATTAACTAAGGCCCGAAATACTGCTGGGCCGTCAGACTATCACGATGTACTCATAATGTCCCAATGGTGTGTTGAAGCCCGTCCTCCACTCATCCCCCTCTCTTATCATCACCAGGTGGTATGCTTTCTGGAGGTCCAGCTTGGACAACACTTTGGCTGCTTGGAGCTGTTTGAAGGCTACTGACATTAGCGGGAGACGGTAATGATTCTTTATTGTTACCTCGTTGAGAGAAGCGTAGTCGATGCAGGGACGCATCGATTCATCCTTTTTCACAAAGAAAAAAAACACTCCGGCAGGTGAGGATGAGGAGTGGATGAGACCAGCTTGCAGAGAGGAAGAAATGTAATCATCCATAGCTGGACGTTCTGGGCCCGAGAGTGAGTAGAGACAACGAGATGACTGCGTTGGGGACCAGGTTGATAGCGCAGGAGGAGGCAGAGACAGGACTCACACAGTGCTGAACACCTCAGCTAGCTCATGATAACAGGAAGCAACATTGGACAGATCGGGCACAGAGGAAGGTACAACAGGTGACTCACCACAGGTCTGAACGGCCCCAACTACCGCAGGCAATGCTTCCACTGCCTAACAGGTGGCGTCGCAGTCAGGAGACCAGGACAGGACATGACCGATGCGCCAGTCCAGCTGTGGATTGTGCTGCTGCAGCCACGTACCTGAGCACTAGAGAGGGATGAGATGACTCAAACAGGAAGAAGGTTATGGTCTTTTTGCGTTCATTTATAGTCAGAGTCACAGGAATGGTCTGGTGAGTCACCGTGAATATAGAGTGTCCATCAAGGGATGTGGCCTTCAATGGATCAGGTAAAGATCTGGCTACAGTGCTGAAAAGAAACCTGGGGTTGTTTTTATTTTCCTCTATTAATGATGAATAATAAGCTGCTCTGGCCTTACGGAGAGCCTTCCTATAAGCTTTCAGACTATCATGCCAGTCCAGGCGAGACTCTTGCAGACCGGTTAAACGGCACTTCCTTTCAAATCTTCTTGCTGCATGCTTTAAACTGGTAACAAATAATAAAATGCCTCCAAAAGAACTGTACAACATAGCTCTTCCATTACACTAAATATAAAGTGCATGTTTAGCTGCCTGGCAGACCACAACACTAAATTATCCATACCATACAAACATACACAGATGAAAACAGACCAAACATTACCATATCAACAAAGTTTTGTGTCAAGGCACTCAGTGTGCAAAGCTAGACCACAGGCACCTGACTCATATTAAAATCACATGCCATTTTCATTGCAGCATTCATTGTAGGTTAAACATTCACTGTGTAATTCCGAAAAAGGTATCATCAAGGTATCAATAACTGCAACCACTAAACTGTATCTTATGTTTGAATCAGTGTCTTTGCTATTAACAGTATGTTTCTTTAAAACAGTGTATTCACTCCTGTAGAACCGTATTTTTAAACTTTCACCAAAACTTTATACTCTTGTTTGTTATCCCAAGTGTCTCGTAGGCAAAATACTGAATGAGCTCGATTATCTCTTTATACAAAACCTGTGTTTTAACTTTAAATATGGTCATCAAATATCGTAAGATGGCAATCTCCGGAAAGCTCACAGTGCTAGGCTAACCATCAGTTACATGAATCAATGATATGCCTATGGGCCAGTTAGCTAAAAGACTGCAGCTTACCCAAGTCGGCAGCTGAAAGTTTAGCTCAGCTAGCTGCCTCATACATTTAAACGTAAAAAGTAAATTTGTAACATTTAAATCCACATGGAAATGGTGCTCATCAAACACATCAACACAGAGGTGAAAACATACAACAAGGATGGGCATTTTACCCGACACTAACCTGTAAGACAGATGGCAAGGACAAGCACACAGACACCGTTGTTGTCCTAAAGTTGCCTCTGAAGTGAGTGCGGGACCCCAATCACAGCCAAAGTCACGTGAATAAATTACCATATTAAGTAGCCGTGTGTATGTGGGGTGAATAAAGTAGCAATGAGTTACCATTTTAAGTAGCTATGTGCACATTCTGTAGATTATACCATGTAGACTTGAAACTCTAAAGTGATGTTTTTACTGGTGAAATTTATACTGGGGCCTACAAATCAATACTGGGGCACGTGCCCCAGTGAAATCTGTCTGGTGACACCCCAGATCAGCACACACAGTGATACAGAAGATGAAATCTGTTTTTGCCAGGCATGGTATCCCTAAAGAGATTGTTATGAGATGAAATCATTCGCTGCATCATGGGGGTTCACACTCACACACTCCAGTCTTGGCTACCACAGTCCAATGGACTTGCAGTAAGGACAGTAAAGACTGTGAACCATGCCCTGAAAAAAGTACTGCAAATGGTACAGATCCACACTTTGTGCTACTGTTGCTGAGAAACACCTGTACAGATGTTGATGGGAAGGGTCCTATACACAATAGACTACATTACCTGCAGTTCCACCAGCAATGCTACTAGAACCTTAATCCTAAGCCCCTGCCAGAACTGGTCCAAGGTTCCACTGTATGTATGCGCTCAAGGCGTAGATGGGAACCTGCTGCAGTGCTATGCAAGAGAGCCGCGGTCTTCCACTGTGCAGACACCTGCAGGAAAGACCCTCAGAAGGAATAGGCGTCACCTTAGAAAGATTCACCATAGTCTGTTCAGAGACAGTGATCTTGATGGACATTTAGAGGAAACACCAACAACAGAATATAACAGTTCACATTAACACATGCAACACATGTTAGCAGCCTGGTAATGGTACAGTTACATTGCAACCGCTATGTTATCAGCTAACGCTAGCACCAGCAAGCTGTCTTGGTTAGAGACAAGCTTCCGTAACTCCAAACTGTGATATTGACTGGAATGCTAATTATGGCTCAACATAACATTAATTACCAGTAAACGGGGCCAGTCACTCCTCAGATGAAGGAAATACGAGCTCAGACTATTAGCGCTGCTCCTCTTCAGGATGTAATGACAGCAAAGACCTATCGTAGCCATGCCCCAAAGCTTTATGTGTTATTACCTCCGCCAAGGAGGTTATGTTTTCACCAGGGTTTATTTTGGAGATGTTCCGATATAATTTTTTCCTTCCCGATACCGATTCCAATTCTTGTGCTGTGGGTATCAGCCGATACCGGGTACCGATACCAGTATGTTATAATTTTTTTTTTTTTTTTTTTTAAATCGATTATCACTGTGGTGAGGCCTGGCTCAGGTTAAAACCTTTGAAAAACATGAATGAATACAACAAACTGAAGCCATTTATTTTTAAATAGAACAGTATAAATAACAAAATGGTGCAACAGCAACTTAACTAAATAAATGTAGGAAAAATTATGAGAAAAATTAATGTGCAGCCACAATATTTTACTAGATTTACTAGTTAGCTCAGTTCTTTCTCGCTCCTCTAAAGCAGCTGCACAGGGCACAGGAGGTGTTTGCCCAGGGCACCAAATAGGCTGGGACCGCCCCTGCAGCTAGCTTCCAACTTAATTTCCATCCATCCATTCATTTTCTACCGCTTATCCTCACATAGGGTTGCCGGGGGGGGCGTGGGGGGCGTGGGCAGGGTAAACCCTGGACAAGTCGCCACCTCATCACAGGTCACAGAGACAGACAACCACTCACACACACCTATGGACAATTTAAATTAGCCAATTAACCTAATCCCCATGCATGTTTTTTTGGATGGTGGGAGTAAGAGCCATAGAGAACCGACGTAGACACAGGGAGAACATGCAAACTCCACACAGAAAGGCCCAGGGCTGGGAATTGAACCCGGTACCTTCTTGCCGTGAGGCGACAGTGCTAATCACTACACCACCATTCCGCCCTACCACCTTCATTTATTTTACATATTTTATTTCTTCACAACGTGCTGCTGTCTGTCACTTTGTATTTTTTATTCTATGTTGGGACAAAGAGAGTGCTTGAAACGGGAATCAAATTCCTCATATGTGAAAACATATCTGGCCAATAAAGCTAATTCTGAATCTGATTCTTCCTGTTTAATCTTTGATCAAGAGCAGTTACACCCTCCGTGCCCTGTTTGAACAGGTGAGCCACCTGTTTAATGGCCGATCACCAGCTGAAATTTGAGTTCACACATATGAACATGAACTAGTTCATGTTCATAGTTCATGTTCATGTGTGTAAAAAAATGAAGTTCACAGTCCTAAAAATTAACTAGTTCACGTTGTTACGTTTTTTTTAAAAATAAATCAGACACTATGTTATTCAATAGAATCTCTTCTTAGCCTTTCATCACCAGCTGTAAATCACTGCAACAGGCTAAGCCGCGGCATCGGCTGTGCTCCACCACAGTACTGGAGGCATTTCAGATACTGGTATCGGAATCGGAACTCTAGTGTATTTGTTTGTTGGTTTGCAAAATAACTCAAAAAGTTGTGGACGGATTTTGACGAAATTTTCAAGGTTGGCCAGAAGTGGCCTAACTTAAAACTGTTTAATATTTTGCAGCAATCGGATCCGATTCAACGACACCACCAAAAGTTAATCAGTTTTGAGTTAGGCCACTTCGGCCAATTCTGAAAATTTCGTCAGAAACCGTCCATAACTTTTTGAGTTACTTTGCAAACAAACAAACAAGCAAGCCCCGGTGAAAACATAACCTCCTTTGTGGCGGGGGTAACTTGAAATAAATAAAAAAAAGTCACCGCTGCCCTGGCGGAGGTCTGCACTCTCTGAGTGTTTTTCTAGTTTCACCATATATTTGACCATAATTCAGTACATGGACACCCTGATGTATTAAACATTGTTTAAACTAACCATTCAGACCAAAAACTCATATTTATAGTGTTTACAGAGGTAATACAGCAGGAGAGAAAATTGTAATTTTCCCATAGACTTCAATACAAACAGACTTCTTTTTGAAACCACCAGTATCGCTCCCTGCCGGCTGTTGGAGAGAATGCAATTTAAGTTACTTCCGTATGGGCTTCATTGAACAGACCCCAGTGTTGCCCACTGGGTTAGACCCGCTGCAGCTGGCAGTGTGAAAGCGCCCTAATACTGAGCCAAGGCAGGTCGACCCGCTAATTTCAGTGTGAAAGCGTTATTATTAAACCATTAGCTTCCTTATACGACCATACATATTGTGGGAGTTTGGGTTGGATTTACCTAAGAACAATTTAAGAGTTGCACTTGAGTTGGAAACAGTTTTACTGATTCACTTAACCTATCTTGATCTTTTTTTTTATTTTAAACAGCTGGCTCGTGATGCAAAAAGACAATCTTTCACTGATAACCACTCGTTTTTGGGCAATTTGCCTCCGCTCCGTCTTACCCATGTCCTTGGATCCTGGTTGTGATGTAAATATTATCTCACAGCACTGTTCCGGTATCTGCCACACAGGGGCAGGCACCTTTGTGTCAGGATTAGTAATGGCTAGTTCAGAGGAAAGGAAGAGAAAGGGATGGAGTGCTACCCCCGCAACCTTTGAGGCGCTTTGTACATTGCTTTAAAGGAGCTTTCAGGTTTTGTTTGCTGATTTACAACCCAAATATCTTTATGGTTCCAAATGGCCTGATGTCGCACAGTCTGTTTCCTCAAAGGCCTCTTCAGAATTCTTTACCCAAGTTCCTGATTGGTGGATAGAATGGATAAAATGTGCTCTAAAGCCTCTGATTGGCTCAGTTTTGCTTCATTATTTGGGCTGGTATGGGTATCCAACTGCTTTTTTTTCTAAAGGAAGATAGGAATGGTGTGACAGTATGAATAATGTCTCTGACACAAATACTTAGCCTACTCCAAGGAGGGAAGGATGGATAAGAGTACCACACTGAAATGTGTGAGATGGCATGTGTCAGTCAGTATGACTTAGTTAACAATGGTTTATGTCTTTGTACACTGTATATATTTTACTAAATATTCTTTTTAACAGTAATAATTAAATGTTCAAAATCTAATCAAATCAAAAGGTGCCAACCACATAGTGTTGCCACACAAAAATAGCAAAACATCTCAGAGTGTTTTAATGTTAGGTTTATTAACTCAAACTAGCCTTTCAGTGGGCATCTATTGCTTTGTCATTTGAAATCACCTCATAACAAGACACTTTTTCTATCAGTTGCCAGTTCATTTACCCGCTCTCCATACATCTCTCCATTTGCTGATCCTTTTGTTGTCTGAAACAATTACTTTTTCACCTTGGCAGAGAGACAGAGGGAACATTACAAAAGGGTTAAAGTGAACAATTGATTTGTTGTGTCAGTTATAATAGCTGACATCTGAATACCTTGCACTGGTTCTGGAAATTGCTCTGTTAAGGAAGGTAAGCTGCTCTTGAATATTTCCCCTGATGATAGTGGCTTTTGTAGCTGAAATCACAGCTGGCTTACTCTGTTCTCACTCTCCTGATTGTATTTGATGGGACTGAACTGAGTGCTGGTAATTCACTGATGCCCAAAAAAAGATTATTGGTGGCAGACAGTAGTACGGATAGTAAAGTCAAGTAAATTTTATTTGTATAGCCCAATATCATAAATTACAAATTTGCCTCAGAGGGCTTTACAATCTGTACAGGATATGACACCACATGATAGGTGTTGAAGTGCCTGGTAAACTTACATTACAGAACATTACAGAGTCACTGCTTGCTGTAATGGACTGAAAAGGACATACTTACTAATCTAGTGACAGTTTAAACATACACAATCTGTCATATGAGGGTACTCATACACACACAGACTCTCCTTCATACACAAGCATAGGATTTATGCTTGAGTAAAGGCTAAGAGTTCCTAAGGGTCATTCAAGGAGAAAAAAAACTGCCCCTTTCCCTCTCTTTCCCTTATCTCCTCCTTTGTTGTGTCCACTCTTGTAATTACACAGTGAAGAATATTATTTGAATGTTTCTCTCCTCTCTGGCAGATCAATCGAGCTCCAAGCTTTGGGACTGATCAGAAGATTGATTATGACGTGAAGAAAGGGGTTCTGCTCAATGCTCTCAAACTCCTCAACATTCGGTACTGTTCTCCACCACAATCTCATATTATGCACACACAAGAAGAAGCAGGCAAAGCACATGCCAAATTTTATTTTACAGAATGTTTAACGATTTCAATTAAACATTATATGTATATATATATATATATATATATATATATATATATATATATATATATAAACACGTATATATATATATATATATATATATATATAATGTTTAACAATTTCAATTAAACATTATATATATATTAGAAAAAACTGTACAAATGATAAGGTTTGAATAACATGGATATATATATATATATATATATATATATATATATATATATATATATATATATATCCATCCATGACTGTATATATACGTATATACCAAACAAAAACATTTTGTCAAGTGTGTTGAATTGCCTTTGACAAGTCTTGTGCCATATTTTGGGTTCAATAAAAAATTATAATTAATTGTTCAAGCCCTACTTTGATGCATGGCAGCCTCATCTTTTGCTTTCAGACTGATGATGCAGCAGTTACATTAGTCTGGAACTAACAGGAGGTTTGAGCTATGGACAGAAAAAAATCGTCATTGTGAATTCTGTTGTGGTGGATACAAAGACAGATAATGGCCAAGGTACAAAGCTTTCCTTCTGCTATGGGCCTTGTGTGTCCTTTAATCAGACATGCAATGTGTGTGAATGTGTGTGTATGTGTGATAGAAACAGGATAACAGCAAGTTCAGTTATTTTTTTTTTGTTTTTTGAGTTTACATTGTTTACCCTGCCCTGTATATTTATATCAGCTGACTGTTTTTTAGTTTCTTTATGTGTTAGCCTGTTTAGGTTACACATACTGTCATTGTTGTTATGTATTTTTCGTATGTAGTGAATGTGTGTGTGTGTGTGTGTGTGTGTGTGTGTTTGCTGGCGTGCTTTTCTGTCCCCTGGCTGAGCCTGTCTACTGATTGATCATCATACACCAGACCTCTGCTCTCCTTTTTCTATTTCTGTCTTTGTGCTTGTCCTCCTCTTACTGTTCTAAGTATAGTCTCAACTCTACTAGTCACACATGTCAGTGGATCAATTGCAGCACCATAGATCTGGAGGCTGTAGCTCAGTGGGTATAGTTTTTGTGCCTGAACCCCAGGGTTGTGGGTTTTATTCCCTGCTCCTACTGTCTACATGTTGTTGTGTCCTTAAGTGAGACACTTAACTTATAGCTTGCTCCCCGGGTTCTTTGTGTAGCAGCCCGCTGCTCCCTTACAGGAGTATGTACTTGTATATACATTAAATTTCTCCTCAGAATGATGGCTGTCTGCTGTATTCCCACAGATTAAAAGGGGAGATTTGATTTTTTTCTTGACAAATAAATTGTAGGAGGTCTCGAAAGGCAGTGGAGAGCTATTTTCAGTGGACAAACTGCTTATGTTCCTTCTGGAGTGAATGAAGGCTTTGTTCTACCTCACTCCCTTTTTTTCCTTATAGAGTCATGGCTTTGCTTACCAAAGGGGAGGGGTTGGTGGTGTGTAGCGGTAGGGTCAACTCTTAAGTCTGCTCACTACACCAGCTGTATCAACGTGGGATCAATTCAGACCCGGCCGGGCATGGACATTGATAAACTTCAGCCCCCCAAGAGCACTCAATATCCAATTTAAAGGGCCAGTGATTGACTAAAATGAATTGCCCTTTCTCCAGACTGAAATGGCCCACTTGTTCAGAATTAGCTGTCTGGTCCTGTTCGTCCCATGGTTGTCACTTTGTTTGTGTCTCGGCTCTATCTTTATCTCTTTATTGTTGAATGTTTTGTGAGGGATTCGTCTACCACAGTGATGTGAAATGGCAAAGTGAGATCAGACCATCAGTTAGAGATGAGACCTGAATGTTGTCAAATTTAACTGTGGTTCAAACATCATTGGTTACAGCATTTTTTTTTAATTTCTGCAGATAACATGAGAAGTATGTAGTGATGTATTGTGTATGTAAAGAACTTAAACACTTAAATCGTTTTAAAACAACAGGACAGAAATAATTGAAGATGCAAAGTAAAACAGTGCATCAGAAGGAAAACAACAAAAACACACACTGCAGCGCTTGTATTCTTGGATAATACACTTGAATGGTGTTGTTTTCTTTGCTTTATTTTAAATGTGCATTATTTTGCTTTTTCTTCATCTATGTTGATCCAGAGCCAGTGATAAGAAACGCAACTTGGCCCAGCAAAAAGCGGAGGCTCAGCGACGGCTCTATGGACATGGCTCAATGAAAAAGCTTTCGGCTGCTTCATCAGACTGGGAGAAACAACGTCACACATTGGAGCGTCGGAGAGAAGAGCTGGTAAGGCAAAAACAGTTTATAAAACTATAGCATTTGTTATTAACTACGGAAATATTTGCTGAGCAAGACTGTACTTCACTTTCATGCAGTTACACATATTGCCACCTGTGATCTCTCTACTGAAACCACACTTCTCTCTGCTGGAAACTGTCCAAATGCAGTGGAGCATCTGGGGTGCTAAGCACTTGCACAAGGTGGTGGATCTTAACTATGGTCAGTGGAGTTAAGAGCAAAACTCATTTTTTCCCATCTTTCAAAACTTTCAAAATCAGCTGTAACTGACGCATGAATGCTGAGCAGAGAGGCGGCTTTGTATAAGTTAGCTTATACAAATGAAATTGAGTTGACTTGACTTCATCTTTACATGGCAAATTGTTTTTTTACTGCTATATTAATGCTCCAAATATTATATAGAGCCCCTTAAAACTTTTTAGCTCTTCATAGATGGGTTCAGAAATATCATCAGAGGCATTTAGTAAATGTGTCAATACATGTTCAGTTTTGTTAATGACCCAACAATACTTGCATGTACACTCTTGATCAAAATTTTAAAAACAGTTGAAAAATTGCAAGAATTTACATTTTACACTGTTGGATCTTAAGAAGGTTCAAAGTGGTGCTTCAAAATGCAAAAAGAAGAAATGGGAGTGAGACGAAAAAAACTGAGTTAGCAATTTATTGCAAACAACCCATCCATCCATCCATTATCTACCGCTTATCCTCATAGGGTCGCGGGGGGGCTGGAGCCTATCCCAGCTGTCTTAGGTCAGAAGGCAGGGTACACCCTGGACAAGTCGCCACTTCATTGCAGGGCACATAGAGACAGACAACCACTCACACTCACACCTACGGTCAATTTAAATTAGCCAATTAACCTAATCCCCATGCATGTTTTTGGATGGTGGGAGGAAGCCGGAGTACCTGGAGAGAATCCACACAGAAAGGCCCCAGGACTCGAACCCGGTACCTTCTTGCTGTGAGGCGACAGTGCTAACCACTACACCACCGTGCCGCTCCATTGCAAACAACAATTAAACTGAAATAGGCTGTTCATTAGCTGATCAAAAGCCTTTCATCAGCTCTTAAAAGCCTAAATCTTCGCAAAAATGTTTGTTCAGTGTCATTTTCTGTCAGGTATCGACACTGTCATGACCTCTTGATGGCAAAAGCAAAAAAGCACATCTCTTTGAGCGCGGTCGGATTGTTGAGCTGCATCAGCAAGGCCTCTCGCACCGTGCCATTGCTGCTGAGGTTGGACGCAGTAAGACAGTCATTTTAAACTTCTTAAAAGATCCTGAGGGTTATGGAACAAAAAGTCAAGTGGTAGACCCAAAAAAAAGTTCACCGGCCCTGAGCCGGAGGATCCAATTGACAATCCTTGGCCCAAATTAAGCTTGTCACTGGTGCCAACTGCAGTCTCATAACCATTAGACGGCATCTGTGAGAGAAAGGTTTTAAGAACAAAAAACGTATTCAAAGGCCTCGTCTTCTTCGATGGCACAAAATTTCCTGTTTGGAGTTTGCACAAGAGCACCAAACATGGGAGATTGAAAGGTTGAAAACAGTTTTATTCTCTGATAAGAAAAAAAAAATCAACCTTGACGGTCCTGATGGCTTACAATGTTACTGGCATGACAAGGAGATCCCACCTGAGATGTTTTCTACACGGCAAAGTGGAGGGGGGCCCCATCATGATCTGGGGGCTTTTTCCTTCAATGGAACAATGGAGATTCAGGTTGTGCAGAGGCGTCAAACGGCAGCTGGATAAGTGGAGATGTTGCAGGAGGCATCCCTCATGACTGAAGGCCATCGTCTGTGTGCTAATGACTGGGTTTTACAACAGGACAATGCTGCAGTTCACAGTGCCTGTTTGACAAAAGACTTCTTCCAGAGAAATAACATCACTCTTTTCCTGCATGTTCCCCTGATCTAAATGCAATTGAGAACATTTGGGGTTGGATGGCAAGGAAAGTTTACAAAAATGGACACCAGTTCTAGACAGTGGATGCCCTCCGTAAAGCCATCTGGAAACACTAGCATCAATCATGCCGAAACAAATTTTTGAGGTGATTAACAAGAATGGTGCAGGTACTCATTACTGAGTCCTTTTTTGAAAAGTTTATTTCTATTTTAGTTTTTTTTTTTGAGACATGGTCTTAAACTTTTGATCAGCGGATAAACAGCCTATTTCAGTTTAATGTTTTTTTTGTAATAAATTGCTTACTCGATTTTTTCTCACTCCAATTTCTTTGGAGTGCATTCTGAAGCACGACTTAGAACATTTTTAAGATCCAACAGTGCAAAATGTAAATTCTTGCAATTTTTCAACTGGTCTTAAAATTTCGATCAAGAGTGTATTTGTGTTATGCACTTTATTCAGAAACTCAGTTTCACTTACTTCTTGCTCAAAAAAGTTTTCCAAGACAGGCATACCATTTAATTAGTTTCCCTTTGAAATGAAGCACTCAGAGCTTTTCTCACATACTGTACATATATATAAAAGTGGCAGCTATTAGTACTTTACGCCTTCCGCCCTCTTTGATTAGCCTTTTGATCAGCCATGGCAGTAATCACTGGGAATAAGGAAAGATAGCGTAGCAGAGGCACTATTTTACAAAGGGGACTACCTGTTTTTTGAGTGCTGTTATGTGCAGGTCTGTCTGTTGTATGCTGATTTGGCCACCTGAAATCCACAATTATACCTTTGTAACATATCAGTAAGAGAGTGGATGGAAAAATACTTCTTAATTATGAGACATTGTTGGGTGAGACTACTTTCTCCCCTCTTGCCTTTAGCATGTATTTTTTCTCTATTCCTAATAGAAGACAAGGTGGGGGGTGGCAGTGACTTCCACCTCTGAGATTTGGTCTTTTTTCCTTGGTTTTCTCTTATTTCTAGAAAGAGCGACTGGCACAGGTCCGCAAGCAGATTTCTAGGGAGGAGCACGAGAAGCAACATCTGGGGAACTACAGGTAAGAAAGAGGCTAATAGCTGGGGAGAGGGTGCTCTCCCTTTAGGAACTCCACCCACTATATCTGTGTCAGCTCCGTTTACATTTGTAGGGTCATCTTCAGAGTGATATTCTCTCAGGAGAATAAATAATGCTGCTGCATACACAACAAACAAAAGAGAAAGCCAATGTTTTGAGAGCGTGAGGTGGAAAAATTAGGATGGAGAGAATATGTAAAGTAGAATGGCAGACAGGAAAACAGAGGTAAGACATAGTGCCATGGTTTAAATAGTTACTCACAATGTTTTCAGCTTTTTGGGAATTCCAATTTGCATACACATATTGCCAGACAACTGAACTGCTACTTTCTTTTCTAACTCCAGCTATGACTAGTGTCATTTTTAATAGTCACCTCACAGATGGATCATGCAGGATCATGACTCAGCAACTTCCGATTTGCCACTTACCCCTTTCACAATTTTAACCTTGCCTCAGTTTCCCTTATTCCAATATGTACATAGACACACACACGCCTTCACAATTGGCTCACACGCACACACTTGCCCTTCTTGCTGTCTCCCCAAGTGTAGGTGACTTCTTGACTCGTCACTTGACTGAAAGGCTAGTCAGAATACTGAACCCAGTCTGCATGAAATGCTGTCACCTCCTTTCACTTTTCAGACACACAGCCAGACAGTCAATCAGACAGGCTGAGGTCTGTATGGAGCACCCCCTAATAAAGAACTCTTAGCATTCATGTCCCGATGCAGAGCTGCCATCTGATTAACACACTGCTTCTCATTAGATGAGTTCGGGTAATGAACTTACTTACATTCGGCTATGACTGTAGATGAAAATTGCATCAGTTAGAGACAAGCCAGCACCCTATGTTACAAGAGGGAAACCTAGCTGGTTGACGCTATTGCTGATGTTCATTTAACATAATTTACACAGTTGGAATCAGAGACTTAATGGACATAGTGGAACAATGCAAGGATAGTTATTAATACTGATAAGTAGAATATGAATATAAGTTTAGGTGATAGACCATGTACAAGGAAAAAATCCTTTGCATGAACATTTTACTAAAAAAAAAATATTACAGGGTCATCCTAAAAATAAATAAAAAAATAAATAAATGTGATCAGAGATGGAGCGTGCCAAAAAGAAGGAGCAGTTAACACTAATTATTAAAGTGTTGACTTTTTCAGTCAATGATTTGTGTTGCTCAGTGAGGATTAACAAGGTGTGGCTCTTTTCATACATTATCATTTAAATTTATCCCCAGTTATGGTATTTTTCCCACATTTCTCAGTGTGTCCCTCGAGGGAAAAAATAATCTGGTCCAGGTCCCTTAATAGTGGTTAAAAAGTATGTCAGTGATTGGTTCATCTCAAGTTTCTCAACATTGCTTGATTTAAACTGCAGTAACTAAAGTACTGCATCGAATTGGGTCAGCTCCTCAACAGTATGGAAATCATGTACCAGAACAGCATAAATGGCGGAAGGGGTGCTGTAAAAGTTTTAATGGGGGAACTGTGCAATGTTAAACTTTACTTGGCATTGTACTAAATTCTCAAAATGCTGATATGTGTGAGTAGCTTTGTAGTAATGGCTTAGCAATTCATATTTATATTTAGATGGTAGAAAATGTCATTGCACCCAACTATGGCATATGATTAAAAAAAGGTGCTCTGTACTTCCATTTAACTTCAATGCTCTGTTGATTCAAAAAGCCAAATCAGGAGGAGTCTATAGAAAAAAAAACAACATGAAGGGACCTAAGCCAAACATTCAATACGGGAAAGCAAGGGAGAAGAGGCTTTAAGCCAGTGCTTATTAAAGCAATGCCTTTGTTTTGATTTGATGGCTAAAGTGATGACTCAGGTGTGTTTGGAGATGAACTATGATGATAATAAGACAGAGGTTTATACATTTTCCTAATCCCTTCAGGCTTGAGGTAAACACTGAGCACTGTTAAAACTAAGCAGAACTATGCGGAGTGTGTACATGGGCATATTGAAGTGTACATCTCAGTGTGTGTGTGTGTGTGTGTGAAGCAGTTGTACATCAATGCCTTTTCCCTGTTAAAAGACTGGTTTGGAATTTTGTGCAGCTTCTCAACTCAAGGTCTACTTGAGTCTTTCTCTCTCACCTTTCTGTTGTCCCTCTATCATTTCACACCCCTCAACCCCTCACTTCCCAATTTTGCTGTACCCTAATCTCTGTCCTCTCTTTCTTTTTCACCCCATCACTCCCACCCTCTGTTTTTTTTTTTTCTTTTTCAACATTTCTTCTCTCACCCTTTCCGTCTGCCCAGGTGACCCTCCTTCTCTACCTTTTCTTTCTCCCTCTTTTTCCACTCACATTCTCACTCTCCTTGCTTTTCTCTCTGTGGCCTACAGACGTATTTACCCCCCAGACGACAAGCTGCTGTTGGAGAAGTATGAAAGCCTGCTCTCCGCTGCCTTTCAGACCTTCCTCGCCGGGCGAGCTGCCTCACTTCAAAAGGAAATGAATAATCCTCTGAAACGAATGAAGGCACGTACATCAGTGGCAGAGACTTTCAGGCACACACAAGCTGCAGACCCACACGCAAACATACACACACAATATGCAGACACTTGTGGACAAGCACATGCCAATGAATAGAAAGACATTTTTCTATTAAGATTCTGCCCACAGAGACAAGAAAGGATGCACAAATAATGCGGAAAGTGTGCCGCAGTCCTTCAAACTTGTTAGAACATCTGACAGAACGTCGTTCTCCTGCCTCACTTTCCCTCTGTCATTCATTCCATCTCTCTGCAAACATTTATTGCGCTGTGTACATAAGCTTTTAAAAGCAAATCAAATCCCACACAACAATGCCATTTTTGTTTCTCTACAGTTAGATACTCTTCAGTTTCCCTTGTCCTCGCTCTGTGTCTTCCCGTCAAAGTTTGTTGTGAAATAGCTTCAAACTTGATTACAGTTGTTGCCCACACATTTTAGTGCACTTTTCCACAGGCTGATTATTAATTCCATTAAGATTCAGGAATACACATCTGAACAGATACATAAACATGAAAACACAAGGTGTGGTGTAGTGGTTAGCACTGTCGCCTCACAGCAAAAAGGTACCGAAGGTGTGAATGTGAGTGTGAGTGGTTGTCTGTCTCTATGTGCCCTGCGATGAGGTGGCGACTTGTCCAGGGTGTCCCCTGCCTTTCGCCCTAAGACAGCTGGGATAGGCTCCAGCCCCCCTGTGACCCTATGAGGATAAGCGGTAGATAATGGATGGATGGATGAAAACACAAACTCCAGTCACTGTGTACATAAATAAATACTGATGCCTCACTGGTACTGGGAGGAATGTAGCTTCAGCTAAACCTTGAAAGAAAAAGTAGAGAAGAGAGTGAAGTTGATTTCCATTCCACACAACTTAGGTGGGGGGTGATGAGCGGGATGAGAAAAGTAATAGTAGTAGTATAATAGTAATAGTAAAGTGTATAAAGATGGCAAGATGTTGATGGAGATTATTTTGGCACTTTTGTAAATATTGTGTATTATGAACACATTTTATGAATCAGGATTTATACAGGAGTCTAATACAAAACAATATTCTGATTTGAAGCCTGGTTGTGTATTCACAAAGAAAAAGAAAGAAGCATTGTGGGATATTAAACACATGGAGAGAAGACACATTTATGAGCATGACACAACAAATAATAATAATAGTGATTTCAAAGAACTGAGAGGAGATGGAAATATTTCAGCTTTTGTAGAAACAACCCTACTTCAACAGCCTTTCAAGAGAGTAATCTCTGTGGCTGTGGCTCTTGTTCAAAGTAGGAGGGGAGAGAGATGATAAGAGGACGTTCTAGAATTTGCTATCGAATAACATAATCATGAATGACAACTGGACTGTCCTTATCAAGTGTCAGTGTGTGAGAGTGAGTTTTTCAGCAGACCTGAATCGAAAACAAAGATTGTAGTTACTTTTGTTGACCGACTTAAGCAATGTTTGTGCTTCCCACATTTGCTTTTGTGTTTGACTTAAATCCACAATGCAGGTGGAGACACACTGTTAAGCTTCGTTGATTTTAGTTGATTTGTTGAAGTTCTCTGTTCAAGTACCTGGTAAGATCCATAAGTCATCATCTGGCTCGCATTGCCTGTTCGGCTGTTGCTGTTGCAAGGGGCCAGAGGTCATTTGCCAGCGTGACATCAACATATCAGTCAAGTCCTACTGACATTGCACCCGCAAGACTCGTGTTTGCTGCTTTTGTGGGCTTCCCAGGGCCATGTATTGAAAAGTTTCATAGATTGTCACTGTCATAGAAAATAAAATGTGTTGTTATCCAAGCTATAACATGTACTGCACATTGCTGGGCTATTGACAACATACCCACCAGTTACACTGGTTTCTACAGGGTTTGCGTCAGCCTTTTCCTCACTCCCATCACAGTTAGGTTGACAGGTATGCATCAAATAGTTACTGTCGTTAGCTATCTACATCTGTTTTCCCAGCCTGCTCAGCTGATACAGTTTCCTTCATTTTTCTCACATGAATACTGCAGGTGCAGCTCAGTTGGCCTGTAGTGCTTGGCCAGTACATATAGCAAATCCAATTGTTTCAAACTTCAACAGAGTTCACGCCTCCCGTCTGAAATTGGTTCTCAGTGGAGGAATGCCAGACCCTCTGTACAATAGTACGAGTTTCTGGTAAGACCAGACCAGTCCTGTAGTGTGAACACCCCAAAACTCTGATCAGGGAGCAGAGAGTCGTGTAGTGTGAACAGCACGGAGAGTCAACGACTCCGACAATCGTGTAGTGTGAGCAAGGCATCAATCAACTTCAAACCGGGTGACTGCCTACTGATTTTAACCTGTAGTTCCATTCCAACTAGTAACATCTATGAGCAAAACAAGCACCAACTACAGACAACCAAATTAATTGTTGCTCTTGAAACAGGTGCCACCTACATACATGCAATGAGCCAAAGAATTTTTTACAGACAGTTTGTCAGTTTGTTATTTTATTCTTAACAGTGGGTAAAAATGCCAATGTCTATCTCTCCTCAAAGCCCATCCTCCTTGCTTTCGAAGCAAAACGGTAGGAGTTTCGAGTTTGCTTTCATTGTTCTGCAGGAATAACCCCAGTTTTACCTTCAGAAGTTTTCTTCTGGCTCAGGGGTATTATTTTTTTTTTTTTTTGCGATGGAGGAAGTAAATCCCTAACCACAGAAATGGATGAGACAGTGTCATCTGTCAAACAGCCAAGAAATATGCAGTCAGATTTTGTCAAGGTAAAAGCTGCCAGCAATGTTTTTTTTTTAAACACGAATGGATAAAAATACAAAAGCTTGCTGGACAGGACTACACATGCTCCAGATTTCCAGTGCCAAAGAAGTACTTTGTTTGGACAATACTGTAGTTTATGAGCTGACATGCATTGATGGTCATTGGCCACTGTTTGAATTACGTGGGAGCCAGAGGGAGCTGAGCTCCCACAAGGACGAGTATGAGCTCCCATAAAGGCAGTAAAATCCTCCATCTGTGGGGATCTCTAGACCAACATTCATTATTTTAATCACTAAAACAAACAGGTTTCCAAAAGAACTAGTAACACTAATTTTATTTGTTGTGGAAATATTTTTCAACTGTCCCCCATTCTATTTACGTGAAATGGTTCAGTCCACCTGCTCCGTCAGACAGCCTGCACAGCGCAACAGACGGCGAATTAATGAGTGGAGGAGGAGATGGCAGGATGCCTCAAAAGTCAGGGAGTTAAAAAAAGAAAAGAAAAAAGCTCAGACAGGAGAAAGAAGTTGACAGTATGTCACCCAGTTCTTTTATAGGCAAGGTGGGTCTGTTAGTGGTTCATGTGATGGAAAGTTGTGGAGCATTAGCCTGTTGGCTATTCCTAACTTTGTCCATAGTTGATAAGCTAGCTCACTTTTCTCCCCATATTAGCTCATATTTCTGAAGAAATGCTTCCTCTACCAAGTAACTGTCATGTTGTTCTTTGCACAAATATAGGAATGATCATCAAAAGTATCCGGATCCCCACAAAGCTCAGATTATAATTTGAACCCATAGCACAGCACGGTTATTATGTGGAATGACACACATAGAAGGTAAAAAAAATTTTGGAAAGTGAACATGAAAAATCCTTCTAAGCAATAATCAAAAGTGACTGTGCAGCCAGTGATTAGTAAATAAGAACACTCTCCACTCTATGGAAATGAACACTTTTACGAGGGAAAGTACAAAGTTTCAGTTAATCTGTTTTATTTTTTTTTTTCTTCCATGTTGTCAAATGTCAAAACATCCATGTAACCTATTTTGTTGCAATTTAACAAGATAATGAGCCTCCAGGGATTTTAAACCACAGTGGATGGAGAAGCTTTCACCATGTGAAAGATTGAGTTGGCAGACAGTTTACTGAAGTAAAATGCCTCCAATTTCTACATTCTTCAAAGCAAGACAATGTATTGTTTTAAATTATCAAGTTAAATGAACATAAATATTTCAGTTTTGGTTGTTAGCGTCTCAGGACCACTTTTACAGTCAATTTAGTGCCTAATATGTTACAGCAGCCAGTGTTCGTTCAATGAATGAATGGCTGAATATGATGCATACCTGCCTTTAGACATATTAGCAGCTGTATACTTGTAGAGGTGATTACTGCAGTAGATGTCTGACATATTTTCAGCTATAATACTGCAATTATGAAATACTCACAATAACTCTGTATTGACCTGTGAACGCTCCATTTAGTATATATTTTTTATATTTTATATATTTTTTAAATGTATTCCTGTGGTATGTAGATAAAGTAAAAGAACACAGCAGAAAAGCATTTGGTAAAAAATGAAGAGTCCATGGATACACAGTTAAAGGCTTCCTGACACTGTACACATACAGTATGTATGCACACATAAACCCACATGTTTATGCACAAACACAATGATACAGAGAGCCAGGGGCACATTGACATTTTCACAGACCCTAGAAAGCAGCGTGATGTCTAATCTGAGAGGAAACAATCACTTTTCAACTTTATTTGAGGGTTGAATGGGAGCTTTTTATGTCATGGGCCATGGAGCAACATTAATCACCTCTTGCTTGCATTGCAGCTGCGGCCAAATGGCCAAGGTACAGTGGCGATTGCCTTTTCCAAATTTATCCTCTATGAGTGTTGCCAAATAGCAACAGATGTTTAGCCAGGACCTTTTCCTTATACTGGAAGTAGTTTCTCACACTTCATTTTTCACAAATTTAGGAAAAGGAAACATCAAAGAAGTTTTTTTTGCCTGAGATATGGGAAGGCCAACTTGTTTGGTCTCTGTTTCTTTTATTTGTTTTTGCTCACAAATTACAGCAAGTTAAGCCTTGCTTAAGAACAAACTACACTGTTTATTCACTCTAAATCAGTTGATGGAAATGCACCTAATTTTATATTTCAAAAGTTTTCTTAACAAATTTGCTTGACAATTAAGTGTAACATCAAGACTTAACCACCCTCTTAGTCTTTGCTGATATGTCATATTGTACAGTATGTTGTTTGTGCAACATGAATCATCACCTTTGGCATATTCTCATCTACATCTTTTTTTCGGTATGCATTGGTGTGTAGGAGGAGGACATCTTAGATCTGCTTGAGCAATGTGAACTGGACGACGAGAAGCTGATGGGCAAATCATCCAGGCAACGAGGACCTAAGGTGAGTGAGAGTAAGAGAGACTTTAGGAGACTTATTCACATGGAGAGCAGAGGGAGAATAAGGGCTGCATGCCTCAAGGAAACTACGAAAAAGTGCATAGTGTCACAGAGAAAAAGAGAAGGACGGGGTAGGCAGGTAGGCAGGTGTTTAGAGCTAACGCCCACAGAAAGCATATAGGACGTGATTCAGAAAAATAAAGAGAGGGAGAGAGAGAAAAGAATCAGAAAAAGGCCCAAAGAAAAGACCCAACTCCCCCAGGGGACAGCTGTCAGGCTGTCTCTCTCACGCTCAACGTGCTATCTTTCTTTCTGTCTACCTCCCTCTTTTTCCCTCTCTCCCTCTGCCACATACACCTATACGCCCCCTCGATTTCCTGCGACAGCACATTACTCTCTCCATCACCTTGTCCCCCCCACCTCTTCATCCCCATTCTCTCTCTCTGCACATCTACATCCATCCCTCACTCACTCGAGGGCTAAATTGGCTGGAACACTCAAAGAGTCTGTTAGGGACTCGACAGGGCAGTTCAGCGCTGCATTAGAGAGGCCTTAGCTGAAATGAGGACTTGTTCAGACACAATCACTGTTGTCCAAATTAATTTGGACCCTGTCAGTTTCGATGTTGCAGAGTGTACTGAGAGAGACATTGAGAGGACGGGAAAGAAAGAGCTGTGACGGATAGATTCACTCCTTGGGGTATAGCACTCGCAAGCCATCTGGTGAAACTGAACCAGTGAATGTGAGCGAAAGCCAGAAGAGAGGAGTGGGGCAAAGGGATTAGAGACAGGATTCCGAGGGAAGGAAAGACACCTAAGGTTTGTTTTCACTGGGGAAATGTTCAGAGGTGGAGAGCAAGAACGTGTAATGTGAAAGGAGGCAAATTTCATATTTCAGGTTTTCTTTCTCCCCCATTTTTTATTGTCTTTTTGATTCCTATCTTTGTAATTATGATAAGCACCTTTGTTCTTCGCAATGTCCTCAGCTTACCTTTTAGCTTGGTTTTACCCAGTTACTCTCACTTTGTCATCCAGTTCTTTTCTTTCTCTCCTACTCCTCATCTGTTCAGTGTCTGGACTTCTCTCTTTGTCTTGCGCTCTTGTGTTTATCCACTGTCTGTTCCTGTCTCCTTCCACTCGTATGTTCAGTTTCCTTTTCTCTCTGTGCTCATTTCCGTTCTTCTCTTTGTCTATTCAAGGCCTCCTCTGTGCTCCCATACTCAGATTCACCTTGTCTTCCTCTTTATTTAGCTCCCCATCAATCTGATGTTCCCATCTTCTCCTTTATTCTTTCCCTCTCATGTATTTAATCTCTATCTGTATATCCTCCTCTATCATTCATCCACACAGCTACCCAGCAGTGACTGCATAAGCCCTGTGATCACTTCCTGTCCATTATTTTGGGTGGCCTGACAGCATTGGGCAAGCTAACTGTTGAATAACAAATGTATGAAGGCTTTATTAATGCTATCATTGTGTTTCCATCCAGGATGTGAAATAGACAAGAATCAACTTAATGAGGTCCTCACTTTTTTAGTTGTTATTGTTAAAGCAGATGTCAGCCACTTTTAGTCTCAATCATAATCATAGAATTAAAGCATCACCGTTACATTTCCTTGTACCATACACCCAGACTGTAACACATTTAATATTTAAAGAAAATTTAAAATATTTGAATCAAACTTTTACGGAGATCAGATTTGTTTGAGGTACTCATGTTCCTGTTCACAGGCTACAGCCAGGCTTCTAAAGGAGTGCATGTGTAATTGTGCATCTGTGAATAATGAGTCCGCAGGCAAACATACAATCATGGGCACGTGGGTTAGCTGTGTCACCACCAGGTCTCACAGTAGCAGATGATAATGAGATGAGGGTGATGAGGCTCTTGTAGTCAACGACATTTGTCATGGATTTTTTTAAGGCCGGAGGCATTTTTAAATAAAGAGAGGATGTTTGACAAAAACTGTCTTTAAAGTCTTTTATTCTGGTGCACGAGAGGAGACTTGAACCACAAAGTCAGGAGAGTTTACAGCAGATCTCCCCGAACAAAGAAAAGCGTTAGCTTATATACATGAGGGAAACTATGTGGAGGACAACCATAGTCAAAACAAATTCCTAATGAGGACAGGTTTGCCATCTCAGCGCATCTGTGTGGAATTGATTAGGAACATAACACCAGACTTTGCCTTCAGATTCCGACCTCGCTCACATTCCATCTGACCTACAGTGGAAAAATACAGACAGCCACTAAGGACAAATACATTCAATTCACCTTCATTAAGCACATGAGAAATACTGAGTAAATTATTATAACAACTAATCATGACCTGACATATTGATATATTGAGTAAATACTGAGTATAATAATTGAGTATTGATAATAATTTTCCATTACACATTTCACTGTCTTTATGTGTAACTGTATGCACATTTACCCTTGTACTTATGAGAGGCTGTTTAAATTTTAGACACTGGAAGAAAATTAGGTAATTTTGGATGGTGGAGGGATATGCAGTGAATGCAATTACATGAGGGTAAAAGTAGAAAGTTGTTTATGTGTGTGAGAGGAATAAAAAAATCTATGTGCATCATATGCATGTGTGTATTTGCCTTATGTGTCTGTATGTTTGTCCCTGCCAGCCCATGACCACCATGCCAGAATGCAGTCAGACACCAAGACGTCAACGACCAGACTATCTGGCAGACTTCACCAGCGGCAGCAGCAACAACTCCTGCTCCTCCTCAGATGAAGAAGAGGAGGAAAGGAGGAAAGCAGGAGGAGGAGGAGGAGGAGGAAGGGTTGGAGAGAAGAGGGATAAGAAAGTTTCCTACGACCTTGGAGAGAGCAAAGAGAAGAATTTGGCTGAGCGCTCTGGTAAAGCAACAGGATGTGTAAAAGTGTCCATGAATGTCTTCATTCGGGAACCGGTGTGGCACTTTGACAGGGACCTTGTTTCCTGCAACCTTCGTCCCTTCTTTCTCATTTACTTTTACTTTCTGCTTATTTTACTTGTTCTTTCTTCTGTCTTTCCTTTTGATTAAATGATTTTCTTTTAGCTTCAACCTGATAATGTGTAAAGGCGAACAGTATACACATACACACGTTTTAGCATTTGTATCTCTGTTTACATCTTATCTGACTGTGACAGAGAATGAAGAGCAGATAGGGGAGCTAGTGGGCATGAATTTATATGCAAAAAATAAATTTTTGATAATCCTGTTATGTTCCAAGCATATGACATGCACTCCAGTCTGGTACATTTTCCATGTTTACATATAGCGCAGACACACTCCAGCAGCAGCACGGGGCAGGTTGTGATGATTTGAGCCAGTGGGTTCCTAAATAAAGGAGTGTCCCAGCATTACACGCTAGCTCGCCATACAAAAAACACACACACACACAAGTGATTTAGCACTGAAAAGCACTCGAGGAAAGAAAAGTATCCTGAATGGTGCCGTTTGACTGATGGGACAGAAGAAGGAATTTGATTGAAAGAGAAAGGAAGTCAAATAAAAAAAACTTTCGTTGTTTACCTTGAAAAGTTTAATGCTGAAATATACAGTATTGCCCTGATTTTACTCAGAGTGATAAGTCTCAATCACACACCATTTTCCATAAGTCACACAGATAAACTCACTTTCATCTCTCTGAAGTGAGTAAGCAGTCTATGGTATGTGCTGACCTTGTATTGTGTGCCAAAGGTTTTGCTGCTTAGAGAGGACCCTTGCTTGATGAGCTCATTCTATTTGTCACTAAATAAGGGACAACACCATGGAAAAGACCAATGTTTTGGTGCGTGTGTGTGCGTGTGTGTGTGTGTGTGTGTGTGTGTGTGTGCGTGCAGAGAGACAGCAATCCTGCCAAGCCCTACTTCATACCACACCACCTAAGGGTTGCCAGAACTAAGCCCCATAATGCTCTGATTTTGCAAAATATCCAAACCTCGGATGGTACAGCAGCAACAGAGGCGATTTCTCTAAGACTGCAAGGGAAGCTCAGCTTCCCATAAAATGTCAAAAATTAAATGGTCAAATATGTAGGGTTATGTTAACCGTTCACTACAAATACAGTCATGGAAAAAATTATTAGACCACCCTTGTTTTCTTCAATTTCTTGTTCATTCTAATATCTGGTACCACTAAACATATAATACAATGAACACAACAAAAAATGCAGCTGGTCACATAATACTTAATGTCCTATTTGACATTCTTAAGCTTAATTGATTCCCAGGGTATATCAGAGGCCATTTCATGTCACAAGCAGCACTGCACATGCAAAGGCCTAGAGTGGTTTCCTGCTTACATTCAAGCCGTAGCACAACTCAGAAGTTGTCAGCTCTCACATAATGCCTAAAACAAAAGAATTATGTGAAGCAACAAAGGCAGCCATCTTGGCACTGCTGGAAATTGGCATGAGTGAGAGACAGGTAGCGAAAAAACTGAAGATCTCCACGACAGCCGTTCATTACAACAAAAAAAACAAGCTGAACATGGCACTACCAAATTGCTACCTGGCCGTGGCAGGAAACGTCTTTCTACCCCACGAGATGACCGTGCACTCATCCGTTCCTGTGTCAGGAATCGTCGTCAGACCTCCAGGGACCTTAAAAATGAGTGGGCACTGTCGAGAAATGTGACTTGCTCGGCAAGGACAGTTCGAAACCGACTTGTTGAAGCTGGTTTGAAGTCACACAGAGCACGCAAGAAGCCCTTCATCAATGAAAGGCAGAGGAAGGCCCGGTTACTCTTTGCTCGAGACCACAAGGATTGGACTGTTGATGATTGGGCTAAGGTTCTCTTCAGTGATGAATCCAATTTTGAATTGATGCCCACTCCAGCCAACTTACTGGTTAGGAGGAAGCCTGGAGAAGCTTACAACCCAGACTGTCTTGCCCCTACAGTAAAACATGGGGGTGGATCAGTCATGATCTGGGGTTGTTTCAGTCTGAGTGGAACAGGGCAAATGCAATTGTGTGAAGGCCGAATGAACCAGGTCAAGTACAGGACTACCCTTGAAAACAGTCTTCTTCCATCAGCTGGAAAACTCTTTCCTGCCTCCAATGACTGGATTTTCCAACAAGACAATGCCCCTTGCCACACGGCAAGGTCAGTTAAAGCCTGGATGGAGAACCACAACATTCGCACCATGCCTTGGCCTGCTCAATCACCAGATCTTAATCCAATTGAAAACCTGTGGAAAATCATCAAACTCAAAATGGAGAACCACAAGCCCAAAAACAAAGAAAATTTGTTTGAATTTGTCCAACAGGAATGGGCTGCTGTGACAGCAGAACAATGTCAGAAGCTGGTGGAGAGCATGCCAAGACGCATGGCTGCAGTCATCAAAAACAATGGTTATGCAATCAAGTATTAACTCTTGTGTGTATCATGTGTTTAAAGCAAACAGAAAAGAAAACATGGAATGCTTAAAAGTAGTGTTTTTGGCGGTACAATGCCATAGCTATTGATGTAAGAATTTAAGTAATTTTGGTTATTATCAAGAAAACCATGGAAAATGAATAATCCTTAGTTCTTAAATTAAACTCTCATGAGCTATTTTTGTTGTTATCATTATAATTGTCCAAACAAATGTACCTTTAGTTGAGCCAGGCATTAAAATTAACAAGAAATTGAAGAAAACAAGGGTGGTCTAATAATTTTTTCCATGACTGTACGTTAGAACACGATTGAGTTCAGAATCAGCTACTTATCACAAATCGACTGAGTTAATGTTAACTTCTCATACATTCCCATAGCGCCGCTTTCTTATACGGTCTATGCTCAATGCATTTGCCCGTAGAAGCTGAGCATGCATGCACTTCAATGTGACTGCATGGAACATTTTTTTTCATTGCCTCAAAACTCGACGGTCATTGGATAAATGCCATGATTTTGTCCCACCCCAGAACGCTCAGAGTCTCTGGGGTTGAATGGAGCTGTGGGCGGGCCTTGGCTGGCCTGGACCTGGAGCTTCTGCATGATGATTGGAGGATCAGTCGAAAGGCTGAATCCCGTTTTGATTGACAGGTAGTTGAGATATGCACCGTTACTTAACAGCTCAGTTCAGTCCCATTGTGGACTTTGCAAGAGAAGTAGAAAGACAAACTGCCACCCGTTTGTTGGTATTTGCACGGCGAAATTACATGTTCATTTCTTACACTGTAAATAAAACACAACACACTCATAGTATTTCCTTGTTTCAGTTAACGTAATTTCAACATTTCCTTGTTCGAGTTTTGTTTCGTTAGATCGTTCAATCAGTTGTACTGCTGACTAGCTAGCAAGGTGCACACGATGGCAGACAATGCTAATGTCGACCCAATTTTGGCAAAGCCATTTGATAGTAGTCTTTACAAGGAGAAACTTAGAACTAAACAGCAGGGCAACACCTGAGATTGATTTGGTGCAAAAGTAGGGAAAAGTAACATGTCTTTTCAGCTCTCCCGGTATGACAAAGTTAGCTGGCTGACTGGAAGTGCTGTGACATAGAAAATGTACTGTTGGCCATGCCTCTTGATGTAACCATCACAGGAATGGATTGTCTGGTCAAAATGGGGTTTGGGGATCTGTCTAACTTTAACCAGGCATATGAAAGGCATGAAAAGAGCAATGAACATGTGAGTGCATGTTCAAGGTTAAGTTGCCTGGGCAGGATCAGGGTTGAACATGCAATTAATGAAGGTGCTGGCATTCAAGTGGCAAAGCATAATGAAACAAACAAAACAGGGCCTTCCTAAACTGCCCTATTGATGTGACTTGTGGGCATGATGAGAGTAGTGAATCATCCAACAAGGGGAATTACAGGGAGTTCACAGAAACATTATCTAAATATTACTCTGTCCTGGCCACACAATTTCAGTCATTCTGCTGTCTCATTCGATCCAAAATGACTTGATCTCTGCTCTTGCAGCTACTGTTTCTGATGAGATCAGAGATGAAATTCAGGCTGCTCCCTTTTTTGGATGGCAGGTGGATGAAACAACTGATACTGCTTGCCGTGCCCCAACTTTCTGTCACTGTTCGCTATGTTGATAGTGCAGGTAAAATTCAAGAGCGCTTTATAGTTTTTTTTTTTTTTTTTATGTTTCTGAGGGGCGCGATGCTCAGTCTGTTTTTGAAGTACTAAATGAACATGCAGGGCTACAATTTTAGGGATAAACTTGTGGCATAGACATATGATGGGGCTGCTGTCATGGCTTCAGCCCTCAATGGTCTGCAGGCCAAAGTGAAGGCAATTGAGCCCAATGCAATGTTTGTGCATTGCTATGCACACAGACTTAATCTGGTGCGGTCACAGGGGGCTAAATGTTTGTCTGAATGCAGAATATTTTTTGCATCACTCTCTGGGTTTGCTACATTTTTCTCCAAATCCACAAAGAGAACATCTTTTCTTGAGTCTGCAGGCTGTTTAAGGTTGCCCAGAAACATTCCTACTCGATGGAATTTCACATCACAGATAGTGAGCACTGTGGCAAACAACTATGATGGCCTCCTGCAGACTTTTTATAACATCATTGCAGATAAGACAATGGATGATGACACTGAATTGTGCCAAAGGTTTTGTAATGAAACTGAAGGATTTTGAGTTTGTGTTCATGTTGTACACATATGAACAAATCTTCTCAGAGACCGATGTGGTGTTTGATATCTTCCAGCAGAAGGCCATGGATGTTCTCTACTGCAAAAAAAGAATTGAGTCTCTTTTGCTTTTGTCAAAGAGAAGTGGTCAGAGGGGGCTTTCCAAACTGTTTATACCAAAGCAGCAAGTCTCACATCCGACCCATGAGATGAGCCCATGAGAAAGTGCCATCTTTCCCAATTCCAAGATCCCCAGGAGCTCTACAGAAATCTGTACATGGCCATCCTTTATGTTTTTCAAATTTGGAAAGTTAGCGGTTCTTAGAGTTAGTCAACGGAAGTTTGATGACATGAGAGAAGTTTTTCTAGAGGAAGCATTCTAGAGTGTCTTGAAAAGTTATGGCCAACTTTGATTCAGGGAGACTGAGGTTTGAACTTCAAGTCCTGTATTCAAATCAGGACTTACAGGGTAACAGGGGAAAGCTATGTGATTGCTTGGTTTTTCTAAAAGACATGGAGTTGGACGGCACAATGCCTCAGCTGTACAAACTGTTGTCATTAGCGGCAATAATTGGAGTTACATCTGCAGGTGAAGAAAGGAGCTTCTCCTGTTTAAAAAGGCTTAAGTCTTACACCCACAAAACAATGGGCCAAGGCCGTCTGAGCAGCCTAGCTCTGCTGGCGCCTGAGAGTACACTGGTGAAGTCCCTGGAAAAGAGGCCTACTTGGTACGATAGGGTCACAGACCATTTTCTTAAAAAGGAATGGAGGGCAGAATTTACATATAAATAAATTGACAAATATTATGATGTAAGCCGACACTGTGCTTCCCATCTTTGAAAGACCAGCAGCCGCCACTGAGCAGTAACACACAAACACTGACAGACACATACAGTACTATCACTTGTGTTCACACTTGAGGTCAGACAGATACACACTGCACAAATAGACAACACCCACTGGCTAGTAGACTATCTGGAGGAATTTCAAGGGTGGTGGAGAGCATTAGTGTGGCCTGAAATGGCTTTTTTCTATGAGTATGTGTGTATGTACAGTATATGTTTGTGAGAGAGAGTGAGCGGCTCTTTAATCCATCCCCAAACCAGACAGAACTACTGTCTATTTTCGGTTTTGAACTACACAAGCTGCTGTCGTTAATAACACACACACACACACACACACACTGGGCCACTGGGCCAGTGTGCAGCAAGGGGAGTCAAACTTCATCTCCAAAGCCATGGGCAACGGCTGGAAAGCAGTGAGGAGAGCTTTACAGTGACTGGGGCACTGAGACAGGATCAGGGAGGAAAAGAAATTCAAGAAAGACTGAAGTGAGTCAGTATGCCTCCCCCATCCCTCTCTTGTCTTTCTCTGCAGGTCGCATGCACTGGAAACCTCCTGTCAAGTCACTGAAAACCGGCCCCATCCCCTCTGCTTCTCCAACACTCTCTGGTCCAATCAGGCGCTCCATCTCCTGCCCTCGCTCCATCGCCTCCCTTTCGTCACCCAGTGAGGTGCGGGCATTGTCCTCCAGGCCCTCTCCTGCAGTTCCAATGGCCACTCCCCTAGTTAGGCCGAGCTCTGCCACGCTGCGCTCTCACTCGCTGAGCCGCAGTTGCTCCACCCACCGCGTGCCTCACAGCAACAGCCTGGGGACCATCCACTCCAACATAGTAAGATATTTGACACACACACACACACAAAGTACGATTTAGACTCTTTAGGGATTCAGAATATGTAAGATGCGTAGTCAGTCAGAGAAAAGGTATATGAAATTCATTTCAAATTGTCAAGCTGTCGCATTGTTCAACAAGGCAATCCTCTGCTGGGTTTAAAGTGAACAATCAAGAATTACCTTCTTATTCCATTTCACTGAAGTCTGACACACAGATCTACTTATGCCATTGTTGCTTTTCTCCTCCTGTGGCATGTATTATACCCAGGCTCACAAGGAATCTCTTAAGCAGATCCTTCAATACTATATAGACGTACACTAACCTTCTATTATGATGCCATCTGTTGCTTTCTGCCTGCCTCCTCCATTCCTCTTCCATCTGTATAAGTAAGATGGTAACCTTTGGATACAGTTGAACAAAGTGAAATAGAGCAGAATAGTTATTAACATTGAAAACAGAACAAAGTGGAAAACCTTTTGACTGAAAAAAGGTCATAGAGTGCACCGCTTTTATGCTTGTATCCTGACACAAAATGAGAGAGAGAGAAGGAGAATTTCTCCATTTTTATCTTTTTTGCACATTTTACTTCCCCATGATTCACTTTACTCATTACACAATGCTAAGTTGTAAAGCAGGTCATACCTTTGTGTCCTTGACCAAGATACCTAATGTAAAATTTCTCCCAATGCTGTGCATTGGTGTATGAATGGCCTCCCACCATCAGTGTATAAATATCTGTGTGAATGGGTGAACATGATATGTAGTGTAAAGCTCATGAGTGGTCAAATCCAAGTACAGTCCATTTACATTTAAATTAGTGAGCATTCTGGGCAAAAATGTCTGTTCTTAAAATACCTGTGAAATTTTAATGTCTCCTTGTAATTTGAAATAATAACTAATACGCATAACACAGTAATAACACAAAGTAAATAAAATTAACATAAATTAGCCCTCTTGCACCTTGGTTACTTAGTTAAGTTTGGCTTTCGTTAAGTAGACAGACAAAATGTGATGAAATGGAATTAGCCTTTTTTGTCAAAAAATGTCACTAACTGATAGATAATTAATAATTAAAACATCATTATTTGCATCCCTTGTGGTAATTATATCTACTTAATGTAGTTTACTCTGATATCAGTGATATGATATTGTTGTGTTGAAGGAAACTTTTATGCTTAATATTTAGGTGTCTCTATACTCAGTTGCTTTCTCTCTCCTTTTGTGTGCGTGTAGGGCGATCCGCTAATAAACCTGAGGAGTAAAGAGCAGGAGTCTGAGCTTGTGCGTCAGACACTCGCTGCGCTTACTGCCATGAGGATCAGGTTTCCAGGCAAAACCGAGGAGGAGGCTGACTCTGTGCTAGATGAGGTGTGTGCAATATTTCTATTGTATTTGGATGTGCATTATGTTATATAATGATATATAATGTATAAACATATATATTATGTATATGTCTAAAAGTTTCTGATTGAGAGGCAGAGACAAGACTATAAAAATAAAAAAAAAAAAAAACAAGTAAGAAAAACACTTAACTGAACAGATAGAGTAAAGAAGGAGTGCAAGTGCTGAAAAGAAATTCGGGCCAACTGCATTCCCAGAGCCCCTCTATGGCCAGATGTGGTCACTCTGCCGCCTAACTAAATGTGACCTCCTTGCCTCCCTCTACAATAGCCTGTCCGATCTGGCTCGGCTCCCATTGTTTTTCAAATGACCCCAGTGACAACCCGTTGGTCAGTTTAGAGCCCTGTGCTATTCCCCACTACTCCCTTGTATTAATCACTGTCTCTTCTATTTCTGGTTAGATTTCGATGTCCTTCCATTTGGTGTGTGTTTTGTCTGTGTTCAAGCAAAATCTATTGCTTTTCATTTATATTTATATGAATATATAGAACCAGATGTGTGTTCAGCAGTGCAGCTCCCACGATGCTGAAAGAACAGCAACTAGTCCGTTTTCACTAGACTGATTAATGACAGAAATACCACCATAACATGTCCAATGAGCCAAAAAAAAAAATCTCAGTTGTGGACATGTTGTGGACAAAATAGAAGTCAAATCCTCAAGGTATGCTTTCAGTAGGCACTTTACACCTGCAGAGAGGGACATCTGTCATGCAGCAATGTACAATGTACAATGATGCATCGAAAAGAAACATTTAAAAAAAGGGAAGCACTGACAGGGGGTTTACATGTGTTGTGACACACATGATACCTATGATGATACGTGACACTTAATATTGATTTAAGAATGAACATTTCCTAATAGAATTCAGGTAAGTTCAAGTTTATGTGTTTAAGTTTGTAAAGGTTAAGGTAGGCCAAGTCACCAAGTAATTAATTAATAATTAAGCCCATACAATGTCCTCACAAGAACAGAAAAACTGTAGGTGTATACAAAAACTATTAATGTGTGTGCGTGACATCTGGGTGTATTAAGGTTGTGAGAGAACATTACCACTACACCTGTACTGTTAACAAACCCTAATGAGAGCACCATGGAAATGCTGTTCACCCTTTGCCTCAGCAGAGACAGGATTATTCACTTGGCATGAAAACAGTCTTTGATAATTTTCATTTTCCATGTTAAAGTTGAGGTCTAATTGGGTTAATGGTGTGTTCCTATCCCAGTTATTGCTTCTTTTGTCTTTCACTCAAAACCTGATATTTTGTCGCAGCTGGAACCGTATACACCTGGAATGTATGAGCAAATGTGAAAAGCTGTGTTTTGTTGTGCTTTAATTGAGGGTAATCTGCCATACAGCTTACCAGCCAAAGTCCATGGGGTTCTTATTGAGAGAGTATAAAAAATATGCAAACAAGTAACTTTCTGGAAACAAACAAAAATGTTTGCTATAAACCTGTGAATCTGTTTGGATTGTTTTGTGTGTGTGTGCGTGTGTGTGTGTGTGTGCGTGTGTGCGTGTGTGTGTGTGTGTGTGTGTGTGTAAACATAAAGTTTACACATTGGAGCCTCCCAATGGGACCACTGTTTGCAGGGGATGTAACATGCTACATGAGAGGTTTGTGCGTACCAGTGGGGAGATGTCGACTAAGCCAGCAGAACAACACCAGTTGCAGTGCCAACAGTGCCTGTAGGTACACAGTGATATTGGCACTAGGAGCAAGTGCATGGGAATATTCAGCACTGCTTTTGAGCATAACAACACATGGATTTTTTTGACACACTCGCAAAACATTTTTACATTTTTTTCTGCTCAAGAACCAAAGATCACGCCACGGTTTTTCTACTACCTCTAATTCATGCCATGAAAAAAAATACCAAACTGAATACTGTTACAGACAAGCACTGCATTCTCTAAATGCTCTATACTTTTTGCATTTCAATTGAAAAATTGAAAGTTGTTTTTCATGGTTCAGATTAATTGTTTCCTGTCTGCTGCAGTGTAATTTTATGCACTAAACGGACAACTGATTTCCCAGTCGTTACTGCAGTGCATCAGCTAAATAAATGCTCCCAAGCCAAGCAACCATGTATTGCTTGCCACCTGCTAATTAAACTGAAGGGATTAACCTCGAAGTAATTGACAACTCTGGCTCAAGACTCATCACATGGTGGGATGATCTTCAAGGTGCACCAGCTGCTAACAGTTTTTCTCAGCTTATTATTTATAGTTTTTGTTAAACTAATAGCATTAAACTGTCAAAATTTGTATTGTCAGTTCATGGTCAATTGTTAGCATTCATAGTGCACAAGCGCTGATAATCTCATTAAAATACTAGTTTGATATGTAGATTTTTATTGATGGTGGTGGCAATATTGGATCTGGATCGCACAACAACTGCCCCAATTCTTTTCTTTGATGGAGGATTGTTGTGAAATAGCAGATGTAATGAAATTGTTGTTTGTTTAAAATGATACTATTAAAATACTCCAGGGGTGGTTTTAAATGTATTGCTTTGTTATAATTATTATTGTATTAAAACAAGCTTTGTGCATTTACTTTTCATCCATCAACTTTTCTTCCTCAGATCCTCGACAACTGGAAATACCATAAATCAAAGGTGGCCTCCTATTGGCTAGTGAAGTTGGACTCTACCAAGCAACGAAAGGTGAGTTTTTTACTGGAATCAGATCACAAGATATATGAGCCAGTGTAGCACAGATTGAAGGAATTGAAGGACAGTTTGGCTTTGACAACTGTTGATTAGGAGTATCAGTCACTCAAAGGGACACCTTGTCATTTGAATCCTGTTATTACCATAATTGCTAGAACTAGTCACTGCTTGTCTTGGAATGTTCAAAATGGACCACATTCATTTTTTGACACCTGTATAAGTTTCCTGTCTTCACCCTTGCTTCTACGCTATTAATACTGTCCCCCTGTATATAGAATGGACAATGTTAAGACTAGTGAATATGATAAAATGTCACTGCTCCTACCTGTTCCTTTGAATGCTTTGGGAACAAGTTTTAAAGTATGAAAATAATCCCCAAATCAAATTTCAGAGAAAAAAATACATGCATGAGGATCATTATCATGTCAAACAGTGAGAGGTAGAGACACACAATACGATGTAAACAAAACAGAAGAGGGGACAAGATGTGAAATGGCATCCGGTAGGCGTGTCAGTAATGATGTGATCTCTCAGCTGCTGCTTTCTGCACAACTGTGCTGGGCTGTGTGGTGGGCTGTGGCGCTGAAAGCTGATGTTTTATTTGGAGTGGAGCAGCCTAATGAGCAGCAGGCAGAGGTCAGGAATGCAGCGCCCACCACTCTGATTACCATACCAAAACTTGTGTGTGTGTTTACTCATCTATCAGTTTGTCTGAGTGTGTGTGCGTGTGTCTTGCTCGCCTCATATATGGAGATCTTGCCCCCTTCGGATCACACGCACAAACAGTGAGACGGGAATGTCAGTAATGAGGAGCGAGGAATCAAAGTCAAAAGAGCCACAGTACTGCACTCTGAGCGGGGTGAAAAGAGAAAGAGAAGGGGGGAAGAGAAGGCAGTGAGGAGGGTAGGGATGGGAAAAACAACGAAAGGAAGATGGAAGGCTGGTGCAGGTGTCCACAGACTGCCTGGCTGAGAACTTCTAACACCTTCTCTCCTGATGTCAGTGCAGCAATTAGTCTTCTCCCATGCTCTCCACTGTCTGACCCTACATTTTTTGTCCTGCTTCTACCCCAGCAACATTCACACAAACACACACACACACACGCTAAACATAGGCTGCTCAATTCCTCATGTATTTAAGGTCTGATTGAATTAGTTTTCAGGATGTGTTCTTGCATATACATGTGCATGCATCCATTTGTTTATTCATTAAAGCAAGCTTGCTCTCGATGCTTGTTCTCGATACTGAGTGAATGCATTAGACTCTGTGATTGCTAATTGTAAGGTAAGATAAAAAAGAGAAAGGAATCATACAGTCGGAACAAATGCCAACTCACGCATAGCAATTAGAAATGCTGTCACCTTTTGTATTGCAGCATTCATTTACTTCCTAATTGCATTCTTGATTTGTTATTATCCCCCCCCCCCATCTGCCTCTCACTTTCTCTGTCACCAAGGTGTTGGACATTGTACGTAACAATGTACGTTTAGCACTGCAGCGGATCTGGAGGGAGCCGGACATAGAGAGTCTCCACCTCTACCGGCTCTTTAACCGCATCTTCAACCGGCTGCTCTGGAGTCACGGCCAAGGCCTGTGGAACTGCTTCTCGAACACTGGGTAGGCCAGTATGAACTGTTGTGAGCTGGTTTAGGATGACGATTGGATTATACATGAATCTTGAGTTGTTCCGATACCAATTCCAGCATTGGAATGTATCTCTCTGATAACAGACTGAAATGTTGGATTGGATACAACAACAACATGTCATTTGCTACCTAATTCACACATCCGGCCCAATCCATACTGTGCATATCCAACTTTGAATAAAGATGCAAAAGCTCCAAACAAAGTCATTGCTGTATCCATATGATGTTGATGATGAAGTAGCTAAAGCTGAAGCCATCTTCTTTCTCATCTTTGTTGAGACTTGCATATGCACAGTACTGATTGGACAGGTGCTGGCAGATGTGATATTTGCTAGAGCTAGCAAAATGTCATCAATGGGCAATACTTTACAGTGTTCAGGTATTGTCATCGATGCTGGAAGGAAAAACAAAAACTCTCAGAACTTCTCAAAGAACAAACTAGTATGTAATACCTCTTTGACCCTGAAATTAGCAGGTCGATGCCAGGGGCGTCACTAGACCTAATAATGTACTGGGGCACAGATAATTAAAAAAATAGCACTTTTTTATCTTAAAAAAAGCATAAATAGTACTCTAAAATATACAATTAATGCTGTAATGCTGTTTGAGTCAAATCTAAATGAAAATAATTTATTATGTTATGTTGTATGAACTGTACAACATAGCTTTTCCATTACTCTAAATATAAACTGCATGTTTACTGTAGCTGCCTGGCAGACCACAACACTAAATTCAGAATCATCAGAATCAGAATCTTTATTGTCATCATACAGAAGCATGATGAAATGTAAGCAGCTGCCACAGTAAGGTGCATTATCGTTTAAAAAAAGAAAAAGTGTAGGACATACAATAATACTTAACAATATGTGCAAAATCAAATACTAAAAATGTGTTAAATAAAATAAATTATCCATACCATACAAACAAAAACAGACCAAACATTACCATATCAGCAAAGTTTTGTATCAAGGCACTCAGTGTGCAAAGCTCGACCACAGGCACCTGACACATTAAAATCACATATCATTTTCATTGCAGTATTCATTATAAGCTAAACATTCATTGTGTAATTCAAATAATCATCAAGGTATGAATAACTGCATCACTAAACTGTGTCTTATGTTCCAATCAGTGTATCTTTACTGTTAACAAAAAACTGTGTATTCACGCGTGTATAAACTTTCATCAAAAAATACTCTCATTTTTATCCCCAGTGTCTCGTAACCAAAATACTGACTAAGTCTAATTATCCATTTATACAAAACCTGTGTTTTAACTTTAAATATGCTCATCAAACATCATAAGATGACAATCTCCAGTGTGGGAGCTCACAGTGCGAGGCTAACCATTAGTTACATGAATCAATGATATGCCTATGGGCCGGTTAGCTAAAAGACGGCAGTTAATGTCTGTGGTAGGTACTTCAGTTTACCCAAGACGGCAGCTAAAAGTTTACCTCAGCCAGCTGCCTCATGCATTTAAACGAAGAAAGTAAAGTTGTAACAGTTAAATCCACATGAAAATGATGATCATCAAACACACATCAACACAGAGGTGAAAACAAACAACAAGGATGGGCATTTTACCCAACACTAACCTGTAAGACAGATGGAAAGGACGAGCACACAGTGAAATCTGTCTGGCGACGCCCCTGGTCGATGCAGGATTTTCTAACCCAGGTCGACCCGCCTTGGCCCAATATTAGATTGCTTTCACACTGCCAGCAGTCGCAGGTTTGACCTCCTGCTGTGAGAGCTGATGCCTGTTTTTTTCCTCCCTCCTCTTCTCTGCGGACGCTGAGCTCATGGACAGTGCGATCTTGCCAATGTGCTGCCATGATCGATAAAAAAAGGTGTGCCAGATTGCTATACAAGCTGTATATAAACACGGTCGTGCATGCATGGGATCGGGATCCCCTGATCAGTGGGATTTCCCCAGAATGACATAGGGCTAATTCACATATGTACTTCCATTAAAGATTTTGTTGCATTGATTGAAAAAAAAAACTCTGCCATTCTGAGACCAGTCTCTGTGAGATCAACAGGAAGACTTCTTATGGAAGTGGGCCAAAACTTTGCTCTGTTTTGAGATCTGAGTAAGCAGCTCTGCAGCCCTGGAGCTTCCAGGCTGACAGGTTGCCCAGGGACAAAATCAGAATGTCATCAGATAATTTAGCGGGTCGTCATGGGACGTCTTTCACACTACATACACTCCCGGGTCAACTGGGTCAAAACTCCACAACAGCCCTTTAACATTACACGAAAAGGCCACTCCTGGGTCGACCCGGGATTTTTGTGCAATGTGAAAGGGGCTTCAGTGTTGTTGACCATGTTCCAACATGGGACATAAAACCTGATATCATGGAAAGAGGAAAGGAAAGAAATATTTTGACTGTACTATAACTGGTTACTTCAGACTCACAAAGAACATATCCTTGAATGAACACTAATTCTTCTAAATCAATGCAAAGTATGATAATCCAATTACCACTGTATCCATTGCAAACATCTCTATACCTGGAAGTTCACACACCACACAATCTCGCAATGTTATTAAGCCCAGTGTTCGTTGATATATCATTTTCAGTGACAGCGGGGTGAATTTGCCTTTTTTATTCAGTAGGACGAAACCGCAGCTGAATGACAGACAATGAGTGACAGACCAACCAGACCCCACTGCACTTTCCTGAAAGTTCTTCTAAGACATGTCACTCTGTGGAGACAGGGTGCAAATTAAGGTCACAAATCTGGGCTGTTAATCAGGGCTTTTTCACAGGTGAGAGAAAGAAAATGAGAGGGAAGTAATACAAGCAGGAAGGAGGTGAATAAAGGCATCTTAGTTCTTTTACTCTGGTTTCTTGTATTTCTTTCTTTATTTATTGTCTACTTTTTTGACGTGACAGTAAGTAGCTTCCAACTAGATGCTTCCAACTCACTGCAGAGATAGCCAATTTGATCATGTTACCATAAAAAAACAGCAGATGCACACACATACACACACACAAATACACAAAAACAGACAAGACAAAAACTGTTTCTTTTTAATGATTCACAGTGGCTTTCTTTAAACACAAATTTTATGTTTCCAAAAAAAAGTTTCACACACCTTAGCACTCTCAGACATAGCCACACATGCAGCAAAGCTTGGCGCACACACACACGCGCACACACACACACACAACTCTGTCAGGCAGACAGCTGGTGTACTGGTAGCTTTTCATCTCTTCAGTGATGAAGGTGTGACCTTCTCGCATCTCCAGCTCTCCATATTCTTTACAGTTCAGTTGTTCAGTGGCGGTGTTGCCCTCGACACAGAGGGCTCAGAGTGTGTAACTGAATTTGCTGCCCACAGCCTTCCATTTTATTCTACTCTTACATCCTTTGCAGTTGTTATTGATGGAGAGTGAGGAAGGCACTGAGCGGGTGTTAAAGGTCCCGTATTATACACTTTTTTTGGCAATTTTATATAGGTCTCAGGCGTCCAACAATATTGTATTCAAAGTGTGTTACCCCAAACTCAGCCCTGGTCCTGAATTCCAGCCAGTTAAAAGTTGCTGTATTGAGCTCTGCTGAAAACAGGCTGTTTCTGTGTCTGTACCTTTAAATCTTCCTGAGCTGTCTGACCACATTCCTCTATGGAGAGAAGATGTGTCTTTGTCTCTCGCCTGACCGTGCACTTACGTTTACTTCTAGATGCGTACTGGCACTGGCAAATGAGGCTAACGTTACTCGACAGTGCACAATCATTAACAGTAGTCAGAGTCACCCAAATTACAAATAAGTGTATAAAGCTAGCTTCAAATGAGCCTTGTGCTCACAATGCTTATGTTGAATGTCTCCTGATATTAATTACTCAAGGACCACCAGAACTTCCCAAAGTTTTGCATGTGTGCACCCATCATTTCACGGAGGACTGCTTTGGAAACATGGGCCCATACAAATTAGGCTCGGCTACACAGCTGAAGTTGAAGCATGGATCTGTACCAACTGTCCCGGACACTACTTAGCGTGATAGCCTCTTAGCATGTCCCTGTAGTATTAGCACTGCAGGAGGTCAGGAGCTGCAGCACTAACTGGAGCTCGGTTAGCAGGGGAAGGAGGTGACAGGGGAAGGAGGTGACAGACTTTTTTCACTCCTGAGCCTGATTCACAGGCTATTGGGACACATACTGTATTACAGGCTATGGGCTAACTGGAGCTCCTGAGCAGCAATAGCTGTAGTGCTAACCGAGCGAACCTGAGGTCTGGAGCTCAGTGACCAGGGGTCTGGCTACACAGACCTATACACTTACTAACCGGAGGTCCGGAGTTCGGTTAACACTGCAGCAATAGTTCCAGAGGTCCGGTTAGCTCGGTCAATACTGCAGCAAGAGCTCCTAACCCTAACCGGGTCAGTGATAATCAAGCTAACCGGACCTCTGGAGCTATTGCTGTAGTACTAACCAAGCTAAACGAACTGATGGAGCTATTGCTGCAGTGCTAACTGAGCTAACCGGACCTCCAGCTACAGTACTAACCGAGCTCTGGACCTCCGGTAGTTAACGTCTCCTGTGCTTGTTGAAGCAGCCAACAACAGAGCAGCTGCCGTGCTTTGCTCCTAACTTTGTCAGGTTTATTTGTGAAAGCTAGCGAGAAGAAACAATGCCGGCCGCTCGGTAACTTTAGAGGAGGGCTCTTACCTAGGGGGTCGGCTCAAAGGCATTGTCCTCTACTGGAGGGAGAGGCATTTCGCCGTTCTACATCAGTAAACGAAAAATGTTCAACTCGCCTGTTCAGCACACATTGGCTAAGAAGAGGAGGAAGCAGGGGAAGGAGGTGACAGACTCCTGGGGCCTCATTCACAGGCTATGGGGACACATTACTGTTGGAACACCTTTATAAAGTGAATTTTGCATAATAGGTGACCTTTAAAGATGATGGGATGATAAGCAGAAGGCGAGAAGGGGAGGAACTCACTGACTGAGAAAAAAGCAGAGAGGAGAATGATTGAAAATGAGTCATCAGAAAAAAAGAAAAAAGTGAAGAAAAGATTGAGTAGAGGGCTGGTAAAGGCCTTGGAGGATTAGCCCAGCCTAGCCTCAGCCACCCCAGTTCGCTGCCCTCTTGCAGCTTTTGTCAAACCTCAGCCTGTCTGGAAGATCCAGCCAGCTAACTAGCCATGACAGAGCCCAAACATGGTGTTACTCAACAGGGGGCCTTGATGTCATGTGGTGAAAGAGAAGCAGCGCATCACGAAAAGCACGCTCCAAATCCGAGTGCAGCCCCCCCCCCGTCTCTTGTTTGATATTTTATCTAAGGGACTTAACAACAATCAAACGGCCTTGCAGCTATTGTGGGTGATGAATTCAACAGTCTTTGAAACTGACTTAGAAAAAGAGAATGGGAAAACACACAGTTTTGAACCCTTTCAGAGGAAGCACCCTCCACCTACCAAGGAGTGAACCCCCTGGGGTTGTGTGTCTCAGTTGTTGAAGCTTTCTCACAGTCAGGGGTATGTCCGGGGTTGTAAAGAGGGTTAACTGTATTTAGATTTGTTTCATCATTCCTCTCTGTGTGCCTTCCTGCATGTCTGTGTGTGAGAGTGTTTATGCAAATGAATGTGCACAGTGAGGGCCACACATTTGAGAACATAATTTTCATATGAATTAATGTGACTTTGTGCCTGAATCAGACATACATATGATACACATACTGTATATGCACTGTATAGTGCATGTTGGTGGATATATGGTGATGCTAATCTTTAACTGCTAACTTAATTATACTTTGTATGTGTTTGGGTGCCTTTCATTTGCTTTCCAGTTCTTCGTGGGAGACCATCTTCAGTAAAAGCAGCGAGGTGGTATCACCCCAGGAGCTGCAGTGCTGCCGCCGGCTGGTTCAGCTGTGCCGAGACTGCCTATTGGTTGTCTACAAGTTTGTCTCAGAGTCCCGTGGCTCTTTGACCGGACTCAGCCATGAATGGGATGACACCAGGTGAGAGGGATACACAAACCCTTTCATTTCATCCCATTGAGTTCTGTATTTTTTAAAGATTCTTATAGCTTCCCTGCTGTAAGAGATAGTTCACTATGCAGTAGGGTGACTGGATAAGATTCAAGGATATGATGGGATTCAGGAGCATACTTGTTGGTCCCTAGGTTAAAGCTTTACTCCAGATGTTGAGCCCTTTCTTCTATAGCTTAAATAGTCCAAGTGTGTATGGATTAAACTACAGTAGTGCACCACATGTGTGGTCTTAGCAGTAAACCAGTAAACGGTAAAACCAAACACACACTGCGTTAAGACTGAAATTTAGGTGCAGACAGAAACTGGAACTGGTCAAAGCAGAGTTGAAAGCAGTATGAACCACAAAGATGCAGAGTAACAAACTCTGTTAAGACTCCCTTTGGAAAGCACAGAAAAAAATAAACACACTTTGACATACAGGCAAGACAACTTTGATTTGAAAATTCAAACAGCCATCATCATTAAGTCTCTCTCAGAAAACATTTCCCCTCTCTCCTCCGTGGAGACTATGAGCCATCTTCATCACATAACCCTGATAAAACAAACAACAAAATCAGCCTAATTCTATTTTAAGGTTGATCCCCGCAGGAGACAGCAGCTCAGATTTGGAATGAGTGAACTTTTAAAGCACATATGCTTTGGGCTGGCAGACTGGGAGGTAGGAGGGTGGAGAGAGGGGGAGAGGGAGTGTGCTGTTAACAGGAAATAATGGCCCACAGATTAGCGCTCAGGTTAGCCCAGGGCCCCCCGAGGCCTGCTTAATTCAATTAGAGCCCAGATGAGCCTGTGCAGCAAATGACCTTATGAGAGAGAGTGAGAGAGAGAGAGGTCTTTTTTTCCTGGGGCTTCACTTTACATGATTCATAACTCTTACGCATATTTTAACAGGCTATCACTTTGCGGCTACAGGATAAAAACCTCAGCTGTTAAAAAGAGACAGTATGTGTCTGGGGTTTATGTACTATTATAGAGCTACTTATGTTTTGACTAATCTGACGTTGCTATTGATTGTTTTATCTTGAGCAATGGGCATTGTTTGGAGGATTGGTTTAAGAATCTAAATTAATCAGTGGATTATCAGATAAAACTAATTGGATTGCAGTTGGATTTAACAACTTAAGGATGCACAAAATGATACATCCATGTTTGCAGTAGATATTCTCAGGAGTCCATAAAAGCATGCACTGGTCTGTCTCTCCTTATTTTTTCTGTGTCTGTGTATGTCTGTGTAAAAAAGCTTGCCATTTGCTGCTGGACCAGCCTCTACCCATGGCTCAACCCCTGCTGCTGTCGCTGCTGCTTCTTCTTCCTCCTCGCCCCTCGAAGCAGGTCTTTGCTAGTTCTGCTAAACCCCCTCACATCTTGCAGCACCCCTGTCTGCTTTCTGCTGCTCCCCACCACCTCACTGCTGTTACAAAGGCTTGGGCCCACTTACCCAATGATAGTTGCTTTGGCTGCACAACCAACAGTCTAGCATGGACTCCTCTCCTTTCCCTCACTAATAGTCAAATAAGTGATGTCTGGATTGACTTGCAGCATGGAAATTGGATACATTTCAAATTATCTGATGCATAAAATGGTAAACAATGTATTTTAAAAGGAAGGAGACAGGAGAAGGAAGCCTATGAGGACAGTTTGGAGCCCTGTTCTCAGTGCAACCATTCGGCCAGCTTGCCGAATGGTTGCACTGCCTAACTATGCCTTTCCCGCAACATTTTTATCAAGGGCATCTTAGACAGAAAATGGCTTGGCTTTCAATGTGTGGCTTGCAGCGTCACAACACAAAGGGTTCACATCGCTCCATTGGGCATGCAAGGAGCACTCGCAATTAAGATTATTTGTCGTTGATGCATATGCTTTCTCTGAGAGGGCATGTGTTTGAGTGTGTGTGTGTGTGTGTGTGTGTGTGTGTGTGTGGATTGCCACCTTGCTGTGGTGGAGAGCATTGTGCATTCCAATGAACCTAAGAGCGATGCCGTCTGGAGTCTAAACTCCTGGTAGGGTCACCTGTGGCGGTAAGGTCGAGGGGGAGGTTCCAGACACAGAGCGACCTGTGCCTTAGAGACAGGCGTAAGTGGAGTCCAGCAGACTGGACCACCGGCAGTCCCTTCCAACTCCTGCCAGACGAAGGTCATTATAGGTTCTCCCATGCCACTGGAGGTCCATCTGGGAGGAGTGAAGACGTTGGGAATCTGGACTGCGCACCCACACCCCCACTTTAAACCTCATTTTAAACCAATCCTGTGGTGATGTGTAATGGTGGCAGACAGAAGCTCAAGATGTGGCTGGGAGTGCCAAGTCAAACCACACACACAGGGTGATAGTCGTTGCAATTGTGGGATGGAGCATCACATTGCCTCTGTGACTGAGCAGCCCCACACTGCTCACCCCTGAGATGGGGAAGGACCTAGAAAAGGTGGTCCAAAATTTGTCTGCTTCAGAACCTCTGGGCGGTCGAAAAACAAAAACAAAAGTAAAAAATAACCATCTCTGCATTGCATCATGCAATGTCTGCACCCTGTTGGATTTAGCTGAAACCCCTGACCCGCCCCACCGTAGGACAGCACTTGTGGCCCTGGAGCTGGCAACATATAACAGTGATGTTGCTGCTCACAGTGAGATCAGACTACATGGAGAGGATTCCCTTACCAAGGTTGTCGCAGGGTACACCTTCTTCTGGAAAGGGGTCCTCGAAGGCAGTCGCCCCATCAATGCAGTTGGTTTTGCTGTGAAGGCCAGACTACTGCAGCATATGCCAGAGTCTCCTATTGGCATCAGCGAACGCCTGATGACCTGGCACGTACCTCTTGTTGAAGGCCACTTTGCCACTCTTATTAGTGCCTACGCACCAACTCTCAATGCCAAATTTAACATCAAGGATTGTTTTTACCAAGCTCTTGACCACATGCTACAGAAAACCCCTGCTACGGACAAGATCATCCTCATGGGTGATTTCAATGCCAGAGTGGGCATGGACCATCTGGTATGGGATAAGGTTATTGGCCAGCATGGAGTGGGGAAGAACAGCAACGGCCTCCAGCTCCTTTCCCTCTGTGCTGAACATCATCTGGTTATCACCAACACCATATTCCAGATGAAGAATAGGTTCAAAACCACCTGGCAGCATCCCTGCTCAAAACACTGGTATCTCCTTGGCTATGTGATCGTACGTCAGAAGGACAGACAAGATGCTCTTTCCACACGTGTCATGCATGGAGCTGATTGTTGGACAGACCATCTCATGGTCAGATCCAAACTCCTCGTGAAAATTAAACCTTGTGGTCCGAGGACAGCCCCAGTCCAAAAAATCAACTGTGCAGCACTTAAAAGCCCTACCAATTGAAACCTTCTTCGGCGTCACATTGCTGAAAACCTCGCTCAGCTCCCAGAAGAATCGACCACCTGGCCAGCACTATGCCTGGCTATTCACAATGCAGCTATGGATTCACTAGGTCAGTCACATAAACACCATCAAGTTTGGTTTGACAGCAGTGCTGTTGAAATACAGTCATTACTCCATAAAACGCATGAGGCCAACAAAGCTTTCCTGTCCTGCCCTGGATCACCTACTTTGAAGGCTGAATTTGCCGAAGCAAGATCTGCAACTCAGCGAGCACTTCGGACCATGGAAGATACCTGGTGGCTACTGAAGGCACAAGAGATCCAAAATATGGCAGACTGCAACAACACACAGGGTTTTTATGATGCCATCCAAACCCTGTATGGCCCCAGGAAGAGAATGACTGCCCCAGTCCGATCAGCTGATGGCTCCACACTTTATAAGGACCGCGATGAGATCCTTGCCCGCTGGCCAAAGCATTTTGAGACCCTACTCAAACTCACTAACCCCTTTGACCTTCACATTCTGGACAGCCTCCAGAATGTGAAGCCTTAAAAACAACAAAAGTGCAGGTCCTGATGGCATCCCACCAGAGATTTTCAAACATGGTGGGTACCTCCTCACACGCCGTCTGCACCTCCTGATCTCCAACATCTTGGACTATGAGACCCTCCCACAGGATTGGAAGGATGCCAATATTGTGGTCATCTACAAGCAGAAAAACGACAGAGCAGTCTGCGGCAATAGCTGTGGAATCTCCCTCCTCTCTATTGCGGGTAAAGTTCTGGCTAAGATCATGCTCAGTTAGCCAGTGAAGTACATGTCAGAGGCTGCACTCCCAGAAACTCAGTGTGGCTTCCGAAAGACTAGATCCACCACTGACATGATCTTTGTTTTAAGGCAGTTACTAGAGAAAAGTAGGGAACAGCATAAAGACCTTCACATAGCCTTTATTGACCTTGGCAAAGCATTTGAAACCATCAACTGTGAGATGCTCTGGAAACACCTTTCTAAACTTGGGGTACCACCCAAGTTCCTCTCCATCCTGTAGCATTTACATGCCAGTATGCAAGCTAGGGATGGCAAAAACTAAAAATATTTTTGACCGGCCACCGAGCATCATGAGCCGGTTAACACCGGTTAACTGCTAAGTATAAAATATGCTATTTGAAATAACAGTGATTTCGAGCCACGTCTGCAGTTTCATAACTCTGCTTTCCTCTCTGCCACTCTGCCTCAGGTCTCATTCTCACACACACTCTGCCCCGGTGCCGTCACTTATCTTTAAATCCCCTACAGAGTGAAACATGGAGTCCCGCAAACGCTGCCCTGAGGAGCTTATAAGCGAATTGTTTGGGTGGTGATAGTGTGGAAAATAAAGGCATTCGTCTAGTGTTAGAAGCTCATTTGAAACAATGCCGTGGCTCATTTATGAAAATGACAGCTCCGAAGAGACGCCGCTTGTTTTGTTTGAGGAGATGGCAGTGCTAATAATAATAAAGCAAGACATCATTACCTTATCTGTTACCACTGATGATCCTGAAATGTAGAATTTCCAAATTTGAGCTCATTTTATGCGGAATATTGCCTAATAGACTGCAGGAACAGATTGGGAGTTTGCCTTATGATGTGTACACTGGAAGTCAGAACTTGGAGCATAGATTAATGTAACCTCAAAGTTTAGTGCTGCCAGCGCTTCCGGCCTTACAACAAAACATGTAGCAGATAGCATGAATTCTATGTCTGGTTGGTGAGATTAATCTGACTTTCTGAGGTGGAGATCTGACTTCACGGGGCTTCTGATTTAAATTCTGACTCAGAGCATGGAAATTCCAACATTGACATACAAGTGAATGCACACAAACGCCGGGCTCCCATGCTGCTGCAGTGACTTTAATCCTGTTATTATTATTTTTACATAACATTTCCAACAGTGACACATTTTCTGTGTTTAACAGTTGTTTGTGCATGGGTAAATGATATGATCAATATCAGGAGCCCCTCCACTCATTCATCTTCTCTCCACACACAAAGCATAAGCGCTCCAGTGCACGTCCCCACGAGCATCAGTGTTTTCATTTGAGTCGTGCTGTCAGCTGAAGGAGAGGCAGAAAGGAAAGCTCTCAGGGGTTTCCGCCGCAACTACGGACCAATAAAAGAGTCTGACTTGCCCTGTATGGACGTACAGTGTGAGCAGTCAGGTCACATCAGAGCATCGGGCCGTATAGTGTGAGCTGTGAACTCACTTTTTTTTAACCGACAGCTGACAATTTTGACCGGTCAACGCTGATACGGTCAACCACCGGTCAAACGGTTACCGGTTAACATCCCTAATGCAAGCTAGAGTTATCATGGGAGAACTCCAGTCAGAGCTCTTTAATGTAAATGTTAAGGTAAAGCAGGGCTGTGTATTGGCACCAGTTATGTTCAGCCTCCTCCTCTCTGCCATCACCTCACTCTTACATCATACCCTGGGAAGGGTACACCACAAGTATGGTGTCCACTTAGAATACCGTCTCGATGGAAGCCTTTTCAACATCCGGCACTTCCAGGCTACAACTAAGATAAAATCCTGCTGCATCTCTGCGCTCCGATATGCGGATGGCTGTGCTATTCTGGTTTCCACATAAACGGCATTCCTCTTAAGAATATGGGTGACTTAATCTTTGTTCCTGCAGCGGTCAGATTTTTCAATAATAATTGCTAACTAGAGTTTATCTCTGCCTGTATCAATTAAATTCACTTGTTTTAAGTAGCATACTTTGTCGTATGAAGTATCCAATCAAGACTACACAGCTGTTTTTGACCACAAAAATCAACAGACAAGATCCGTGACTAAGACATCAGAGGACTGCTGGTGTTCCTCCAGCATCAGGGTTCCCCTGCTCCACACGAGTGTGTGGCTCAAGGATCGGCCTCAACACCCATGAGAAGTGGCGCCAATGGCAACGTCGTTAACCCCCACCCTCTCACCCTGTATCTATGAAGCAAGCGTCATCATCAAACACGATGGACATGTAACACATGCACATGCAGTAGAGGAGAGGTGTCAGAGTGAGGAGGCTGCCCCACATCCAGGCGCCCCAAGCAGTTGTGCGTTCAGTGCCTTGCTCAAGGGCGCCTCGGCAGTGCCCAGGAGGAGGAAATGGCACCTCTCCAGCTACCAGTCCACTCTCCACACTCAGTCAGACCTGGAATTGAACCGTTATTACGCACGTTATTACAGACAGCTACTGCTGCCGTTCCTCCTTAATGTTTCCCTCTTGAACTTAAAACTTTTTCTCTCAAGAATTGTCCACATTTATAATTCATGTTTGCATGAAAAGTGGATTTGGTCACATAGATACCAGCAACCAATAACTTTTTATTGTACAAAGTGGGCAGTGTTGTTGATGTTGATGTCAAAATCATTAGTATTGCAGCAGCACCTCCTCTGTGTGTGTGTAATCCACGCTTCATCCTAGCTGCATTGTTGACAGCAGTGTGCTTTTTAGTGCATGTTCATGCATGTGAGTGTGCCCGACTGGCGGGTGGTCTTCACCCTCCAGTTACCTCTCAGGTAAACACTGCTAGCTTTGTTAGCATATCGTCATTGTTTCCACCTACATGTTGGAAGCCATTGAGAGGCAGTAGAAATGCTCACAAACTTGTATTTCTCACTTTTAAAACATGCTTGAAAATAAAAATGGAAATGAAGTGAACATATCCTTTAATGCAAACTTGTAAATTTTGATTTGTAAAATTTAATACAACAGGAAAAGAACTGAATATTTTATCAGGTCAGCATCACAACCGAATAAACTGAATGTCAGACAAAATAATAAAGATAAATAACGAAGTATCCATATGCACCAACTGGCCAGTGATGATTGACATTTCTCACAAGTATTTTACAGATACCAGTTCAATGTGTAAAAACAAAAAGTGCTCATCAAACATTCTGATCACAAAAAGATAATGTATTCAGGTAAATTTTGCTAACTGACTCTCGTCTCTAACAGTCTCTCGTTGATGTACACACACATTCATGACATATGCTCACGAAACTCTTGGTAGCCTTTGGGTCTAGTGGTCAGAGACTCCATTGTTGACCACACCTGCTCGCTCTTGTTCGAGCATCCTTGCTCTGTTGAGTGCCCTGATCAGGTATGTCAACAGCCCCATGGGTCTTATCAAAGTCCTTCAGTTTGTGTGGGCAGATGAGAGGAAATGGAGCCAAATAGCTCCACTAATGACTTTCTTGTTAAGCCTGGAATTACTGTTACTACCCAAAGACAATTTCCCCATGATGACAAAAGTTCTATTCGATTAACTTTCATCTATCTGAAAAGTGTGGCAGTAATTGGGGTTAATTGGTGTGTTGAGCTGAAAATGGGCTGCTTATAACCTTCAAGCCTTTTTTGCCTCTTAGTTTATGATTGCATCGGTTATAGCCGCAGTCTTCCCCTCCATCCTTAGTCATGATATTTTGTTTTGTCTGGCCTCCTCTTAATGTACTGTGGCAGTGCATCTCGATGGAGGAGTTGGCTGTAGCATGGAAGGCCTGTCAGTAGGAACAGTGCTAGATTGTAGCTTTGCATGTCAGGAGTGGAGCAGGAGAGTATCTTTCTGTCAACTGATGGATTGAAGCAAAACACAAGTGTATGTACAAGCTTCCCCCGGGCTTTCCAGCATGCACGTTGTTGCCAAGACCTTCTTCATGATCAAAAGGAGGACGAACCTGGAAGATACAGAATGAGAGTCCAATTAAATATAGCCCGCAGAGACAGCGGCCGCATAGACGTGTGAAGCTCTCCTACCCCACCCCTTGCCACTACTAGCATTGTGATGCTTTCTATGAGCAGCATATTCTCAAAGTGAATAGCAGAAGATCTCTGAAGAACACACACTCTGGCCCCCAATGAATGTTCAATATTTTATTTTCTTTCTTTTTTTTACTGCTATCTACTTCTACAATAACACTACCATGAACAAAACCCCAATATATGAATACAGTTAATCTCATAGAAGAAGGTCATGGAACAAGGTGCCGAACGGGCGAGAGAAACATAATTGAAAGTGTGACACAAAAACATGGTATGGAATCACTACAGTAAATGTCACCTCAAATGCACTTAAAAGGGAAATGTGAAAAGCTTAAAGCAATGCATATCCTTCTCGTCTGTTCTCTTGGGTTTAAATGAAGAAATGCCAGACTGACCCCTTGTTCACTCAGTCCAGTTAGAGCTGAAGAGGATGTACTAGAGGGATACCTACGGCCCACTTGAAGCAGCTTCAAGGACACTCTTGTTGGACTGAATGAAGTTAATTTGAATCCCTTCTAACTCTCCCGAGTCTAGGGCTGTGTTGAAGCGGATGCCCTCAGCGACATTCTCTCTTTCCGATTGACTTTAGAAGAAACTGCTCGGCTAATTTGTCCAAGAGCTATTTCACAAGGAGAGTGAGCTGTCAGAGGAAAAAGTATGCTTTCTCTGCACCAGCTTCAAGGAAGATCTTATTTCTTCATTCTGTAATCCTCAGCCCCAGTGGCTCCCTTTTGAGTAGATTGTCACATCTTAAATGCTTCCACAGGGAATATATCTTTTGTCCATTGTGCTCGTTTAACTAAACGAGTTGCTGCAGATGTGGAAATTAGGTCACAATGTATAACATTACAATATAACAACACTGCTGCAAAAGCCTATGAATGTAAATCATTTTCCAACTGATCAGTCTGGGGGAATTCATGCTTTCCCTGACTCATGTCTTCTGAACAAGTACTCTAAAATTTGAATAACCTTCACTTAACCTCGTCCAGTATCATCTAATCTGATGATTGCTTTAACAACCATATCTGACTAATTTCCAGTAGCTAAGGAAGAAAGGATCAGGGTTCAGCCTCTCCTGACTCTATCTCAACCTGACACTGGTCTCGTTCTCAGGTACTGGAACGCTGTTAGCAGGAGCTGCCTCACTGCTCTGTCTCGGTGGAAGGTGTCATAGAAAAGTCTTAGAAAGATACTGACGTCCATGCCACGGAATGATAGGTGAGGATTTTCTGTTCATGAAACCAAGAATTGAAAAAAGGTCAAAGGATCTGCTCCTGCCAGTATTAGGTCAATAATTTATTACTCTACGAGCATATACTGTACATACATTCTTCACATAACATAATTAGACAGGACTAACTGAGAGCACCATATACATGGCATTTTAGATTTGGTACATTACATAAAATGAAGGCTGGAATGATTAATCGATTACCCAATTGATTGAATCGTCAACTGTTTTTAGATCGAATAAGCAGAATAGTTGATAATAATCACTGATAAATCTTTCAAGCAATAAAAGCCTAATAATTGCTGTTTTCATATCCAAATATGAGATTGTGATACATGCTACGTACACACATTATTACAAATACTGTGCATTATAGTTAACTGAAAATATTTGGGTTTTGGACTGTTGCTCAGACAAAATCTTATCACCTTGATGTGGGACTGAATAATTAATCGGAAATAGTTTGGCCCCACAAATAAATCTCACAAGTAATTCACTTCTTTTTATCATTTTCAAGGGAAAGATTGATGTCATAATGTCTTGATATTCCAAAGTTATTATTAAAGTTGAAATGTGCAAATGGCCATGAAATGGTGCAATCAATATTTGAAATATGTGCAATGTGTGGTTGTAGTGCTGTGCACTAATGCACCCTGACCTCTAAATTTTAACTTATGAATATCTAATCCTCTCATTATGTTCAGCCTTTGCCCTAATCCCTCCATCTCATGCTCTTGTCCGTCTGTCCAGGTATCTGCTGCCAGTGACCTCCCAGTTCATCATGAAGTGGCCTTCATCCAGCTTTGGATGCATCTCCTCGGCAGTGCCACACTCCCACAGCCTTTTCGCTGCCAGGATGGGCCACTTCTGAGCTCACCGTGGCAACCCTGGCTTCCGACACCTTGCCTTTTGACCTCAACGTCCCTCCCCTGACTCTCTCACCCAGCCAAACTCCAATCTCAGCAAGTCCAATACGGATCTGAATTTGAGGCAACTCTGCCAACCGAAGCCTCAGACTGGGCCAAATCCTCAGTGGAAGACCAATTTGGGATAGCTAAAGGACGTTGTTCAGTATAGATTAGTTTGGACGGGCCTAGACCAGCAGACCACCAGTACCCTCAACCCCTACCTTTAGCAACACCAGACAATATTACCCCTCTTTTCTCATTGTAATTGCTGTATTATAATGTCTCACTGTACAGTTACAAGTCATGGTACTGTAAATGGAAAGGATAACAAACACTAAACAATGCAAGGATTATTTATTTATGTACTTATTTATTTTGTAAGGCATTCCGTGAATGCAGTGAATGCTGATGCAGAATGCAGATATGGAATGATATCAACAAAGCTATCCCTTGTTTGAGAAATTGGATGTAAAAAAAAACAACAAAAAGCTTATTTTACTGGCTCTAATCAGTTATTTTATGTCCGAATTTAATTTATTTCATAACTTATATCAGAGGCTTTATGTTTATAAATGTCACGTTTTTACAGTAGAGATGCTGCCCAGAGGACCCAAAATGCTTCACTTTGGAATGTTAATGCTTAATGTTTTACCTGTGTGATATTAAATGCATCACCTTTAAGCAACAAAATGTGTAGAATATCATCAGTTTGGTAAAGCCAAACCTCTTTGCCTCTTAGAGAGTGAGCTGGCTCTGATGCCACAGCGCAAAGTACAAACATCTTTGGAGAGCACCCACTTCCTAATATGCACTTTGCAGTATGTCACAGTAAGAGAAAGTGGGTGCACATTACAGTAGTGTTTTGCATGTCTAGATTTTAGCCCCTTACCCAGATGTAATGGTTAGACCGAGGAGCTGCGTTTGGAATATACTTGTTTTGTGTTGTCATCCACTGTTGTGTCTTTGTATCGGCTTCACTCAAATGGAGACACTTCTTTTTTAGATTTGTCATCTGGAGCATGGATGTGTTAAAGATAACAAGGATGTGTTGCATCACTTACAGATTATGCAATGCATTGAATGACTTGGCTTTTAAGCGCAAATGTTATGTACTACTGTATAACAGCAGGGAATCGCCTAGGACTAGCAGCCACAGGCTTTATTCCACACAAAACCATAGGTATAAGTGCCAGAGAGATCATGGATGTGCCAACAATAAGCACATCTACTTTGTGTTCACTTTTGGTTTTATTTTAGGTTAATATCATAAAACTACTGTGGGACCTTAGTTAAACACAGTATTAAATGTTGATAGGGACAAGTATTACATGTGTAGTAGATTTCTTGGTATGAGACTTTTGCCATCTGTCAGCAGGGTGGGCAATACAGTACAGCGGACATTTTATACATAAGTCCCGACTAATGTGTGGCATCAATGCTGTGTTTAATCTGCTCAAATTTAATGCTCTCCATACACTGAACATCATCATGCCAAATATTTGTTTATTTTGCCTGATTTGCGTTCCAGTATTTAAGGAATACATTTTCATTGGAGGTATGAGATTTTTAATTTTACATAGCAATAAAAATGTTTAAACAAACACATTTACTATTTTTGTCATTAATTTTCTTTAATGGTCCCCACTTTTTCCACACTGCAGTAAAATGTTTTATCACAGTTTACAGATACAATTTGTGCATTCCAATACCCAATTTAGTATGTTAATTCAAAGTATGTCAAATGTAGTCTGCCGGAAATAACAGGATGTACTAATGCATCCATTTGTATTTTGCAGTATATAACCAACATAGACCCACAATCCACTTAGTAGTGGATATAGTATAAACAACATAGTCAAAATTCAAGACGCAATCTTATGATGAAGTAGTATGTCCCAGCTGTATGCATTCTGTGTATAATAGTACAACAGTATACATATTTCGTAAGAGGAGTATGCAACATAAGTAACAATGTTACCTGCCAAAACAAAGCCCCCAGAAATGTGGCTAGCTTTGAAGTAAACACTGTTTCCCATAGATGCTGCATATCTATGGCCAAAACCCACTAAAAACTGGAAACATTTCAAGTTAACTTTTATGTCTAGTAAAGACTAGATTGGTTATAGCAATGTCTGGATTAACCAGTGACACAGTGGCTATTTGATATGCAATGTCCACTGTCCAATTCCAGGCAAGTATCCACACAATCAACATGATTCACATCCAAACAACATGCAATGCTGTGTAAAAATGAGTGTCGCCCAGAATGCAAGCAAGCAAACAGACCAACCACTGCCTCTGCAACACCACCGTTTACAAACTCAAAAAAATTGATAAATTGGGGACTAGAGAAATGTGGGGCAACATCTTTGCCAGGCCAAGCAGCACACCTCACAAAAAGATGCAGCAGAATTGTTGCTTTCAATGGTCAGCTGATAGAAGAACGAAATGAAAACAGGGTGTGACATGTAATAAAATTCCCTGGCTGGAGTTGAAGCAGGATCATTGTGGTTAAACTGCCTGATTTTTCTCTTAACCCTTCAGCTGGATGAAAATTACTTCCATTAAGTATCATTGTTTTATGTAATGAGGTAATTAGGAAAAAATGGAGCACAGACTGAGTCTATTATAGCCTCTAAACCTATAGAATTATTCTTCTGCTTTTTTGCAGAATTATGCAGCCTATTAGTAATTGTTCAGTTACAATTCACCAAGTAGCACTTCAGGTTACCTGAGATATCAATAGAAGTAGGAGCTGTGTAGCAAATAATGAAAATCGAGCAGAATTAATCAGGATCAATGAATTTGTGTGCTGTTGATCTCTAATGAGGGTGGCACGATGGTGCATTGGTTAGCACTGTCACCTCACAGCAAGAAGGTACTGGATTTGATTCCCGGCCCAGGGCCTTTCTGTGTGGAGTCTGCGTGGGTTCTCTCCGGGTACTCCGGCTTCCTTCCACCATCCAAAAACATGCATGGGATTAGGTTAGTTGGCTAATTTAAATTGCCCGTAGGTGTGAGTGGTTGTCTGTCTCTATGTGCCCTACAATGAACAGGTGACTTGTCCAGGGTGTACCCTGCCTTTCACCCTAAGACAGCTGGGATAGGCTCCAGCCCCCCTGTGACCCTATGTGAGAATGAGCGATAGAAAATGGATGGATGGATGATCTCTAATGGGTTTTAAAACTTTCTGTCCACCTGATATCTGTTACTGGATACCTCTCAGGCTATCTGGGTCAGCCTCTGAGTGATATCACGTTTCACACCAGAGGCCCTGGCAGATAGGTGACACTTCTGAACTGTCACTCGCCTCCGAAATGAGAGTGTACCTAACAGCCCTTTTCTTGTCCCGTCTTGACCTCAAAACCTCACTGGATGGATGATGGTTTGTGCGCACATGCACAAAGTCTGTTTTATTTAGGCCCGTAACAGCGGCATGGCATCCAGGTTCTTGTGACCTTTCCAACCCTCGGTCCCTTTTGCCGTCCCTCTTTCTGTCAGCAAAGGAGGCATAGGGCTGTGACCTTGAGGCTCTCCAGCCTCCGCCTTGGCTGCGGCCCTTGCATCCAGACGAGAGCCGAGACTGACAGTCTGGTGCTGCGACCCCGATGTGCTGTCCAAAAATATCTCCCCCAGTAAGGGGACTATGCTGTTCTGTTCTGACCTTTCCACTCGTCACTCTCCTCGGCCCCATCCCATCAATCGCTCTCTCCTTCTCTCCCCTACCTTGGCATGGTTCAGGCAGCTTTGCAGCCAGTGTCCAGCCTTTTCTTTTTAAAATCAACACCCAATTGACCCAGTTTCAGGGCCCTGAGCCGAACTCTTTGGCTTGGAGAGGAAAAACGCGACAGTATGAGAGAGGTGAATGGTTCCGATGAGATAAGGAAGCAGTAACACACACACACAAGCTCCCACAGCAAACACAGATGGCCAAGCCTAAAAAAATATTTTATTTTTCATGCTCTTAATCCACTATTTCAAATGACATGGAGGGAAATGAGCAGTGTGTTTTGCTCTGTAGTTATGACTGACTGAGTGAGGTATCTAGAGGCTTGGCCACCCTCCTTTCTGTCTCTAGTTAAGCTTTAAAAGTGGAGCCTGTAGTGGTTTGTGTGCTTTCAAATGACAAAAGTGACCTTTCTTATCAGACAAATATTGCCTGTGTGCACCCTGTGTGTGAAAAAAGTGTGTCCATGCAGGATGATGCATTTCTCCTACCCACTGTGTGCACTGTATAGCATGTTCACATATGTTCACTGCTGTATTTTATTAGTTATTCAGGCCTCACACCTGCATCTGTGTCCTGACATTTTGTGTGTTTTTAAGTGTATTCTCAAAGGAGCACATTCAGTGACATCCGCCGCAATGCATTGTCTATGGTGCCTCATTTACAACATCTTTGCTCTCAGCAGGGGTACTGCCTCTAACTGACACATAAACCAACAGATAAACACCTGCACACAGAAGAACCTGGATGGGCTTATTTGTCTCACATGTCACACAACTTTGCAACACATTTTAATTTTGAGAGTTTAATTATATATATATATATATATATATATATATATATATATATATATATATATGGGCTGGAGCCTATCCCAGCTGTCTTAGGGCGGAAGGCAAGTGACAAATGTTTAAAATATAATTTATGGTAGTTTATTTGGCTGTTCATGGTGATCAACCATGAACAACCAAATTTGTTGGTTGGTGATCATACTTAAATAAATTGTCATAGGATGGTAATGTTATTAAGGGATGGAATTGTATTAAAATGATGTAGTTGATTCTTGTAGGCCTGCATTTGGACTCATGCAGAAATGATCAGTCCAATAATTTATATAAATTTCCATAGACCACCATATCCTGTTGCAGAGATTAAAACATTTAATTGGCATCAGAGGAACTACTTTAAGCTGGTTTAAGTCCTATTTATTGGCACGATCACAGTTTGTTCACGTTAATGATGAGTCCTCCATGCACTCAAAAGTCAGTTCTGGAGTTCCTCAAGGTTCTGTGCTTGGGCCAATTCTATTCACTTTATATATGCTTCCTTTAGGCAATGTTATCAGAAAACACTCCATAAACTTTCACTGTTATGCAGATGATACTCAGCTATATTTGTCATTCAAGTCAGATGAATCCAGCCAGCTAAACTCCAAACATGTCTTAAGGACATAAAAACTTGGATGACGGACAATTTCTTGGCCCCGAAAATCTCAGAAAAAAATTATCTAATGACTTATTTACTCTAGATGGCTTTGCACCAGCCTCGAGCACCACTGTTAGGAATCTAGGGGTAATTTTTGACCAAGATATGTCCTTCAACGTCCACATGAAACAAACAGCTAGAACTGCTTTTTTTCCATCTGCGTAACATTGCAAATATCAGGCATATACTCTCTCAAAACGATGCAGAAAAATTAGTACATGCATTTGTAACTTCTAGGCTGGACTATTGCAATTCATTATTATCAGGCTGTCCTAATAAGTCTATCTCCAGGTGGTCCAGAATGCTAGGGCACATATTCTGACCAGAACCAGGAAAAGAGAACATATTTCTCCGGTGTTAGCCTCTTTGCACTGGCTCCCTGCAAAATCTAGAATAGAATTTAAAATCCTCCTCCTCACCTACAAGGCACTGAATGGTCAGGCACCATTTTATCTTAAAGAGCTGATAGTGCCCTATAACCCAGCTAGAACTCTGCGTTCTCAGAATGCAGGACTATTAGAGGTTCCTAGGGTTTATAAAAATAGAATGGGAGCTAGAGCTTTCAGTTATACAGCTCCTCTTCTGTGGAACCAACTCCCTCTTTCAGTCCGGGAGGCAGACACCATCCCCTTATTCAAGAGTAGGCTTAAGACTTTCTTGATCCAAGGCAGCCTGAGTCAGCCTTGGATCAGTCCTAACTATAAGTTGGTGGAGTCGTGGTTGTGCAGACCAGTCAGGCTTCATCTTCTGGTGCGGAGTGACGTGGTGGTGACGAGGTCATCTTGCGGAGGCTTCTCCTGGTTGGTGTGGTGGAGTGGAAGACGTGCTGCACAGGCTTCTTCTGGTTGGTGTGGTGGAGAGGAGGACGTACTGCCCAGGCTTCTTCTGGTTGGCATGGTGGAGAGAGGAAGACGTGCTTCTCATCCTTTGATAGCTTGATGATGCTCTTCATCCCCTTGGACACTCTCATACAATTCTATATATACACTGTATATTAGCTGTTATCATATTGAGTTGGACATTTTCATACAATTTTATTACTGACTTTTATTTTATTTTATGTAGTGTTAATGTGTTTTCATTGCTGTTATTCTGTAAACATGGCATCTATTGCACACCTGTCCATCCTGGAAGAGGGATCCCTCCTCTGTTGCTCTTCCTGAGGTTTCTTCCGTTTCTTTTTCCCTGTTAAAAGGTTTTTTGGGGGGAAGTTTTTCCTTAGTCGATGCTAGGGTCATTTGTAAAGGACAGAGGATGTCATATCCTGTACAGATTGTAAAGCCCAATGGGCCAAATTCATAATTTGTGACATTGAGCTATACAAATAAACTTGACTTGACTTTGCAGACTGAAAACACATTTTGAATGGGTTAAAGTTCTAGTCATTTTATTTTATTTAATTCCATTTGTTGGATAAAATTACAAAAGAAGTGTGATCCAAATATACAAGGCACAGTTTTACTTACAAAAAAAGTTATTTAAGACAGACACACACTAACACAGAACACAGTCATCTCACTTTCTGTCATTCCTCAACCGGCACTAAAGGCTACATTAATCAACAAACTAACTAGGAAATGTTTCATCCTGTGTAATGGAAAAGAACAACCTTTTTCATAATTCTGTTCCATGGCCAAACACACACACACACACGTACACACGCACATACACACACCAGTGTTGTGCATGATGTATTCAATGAACGTTCATATTTTTGGTGAACTGAACGGTTCAGTTTTGAAATCATGAACGTAACGGCGTTCATTCTGGTGAGCATGAACGGCACGAACCGTTCACTTTCACGTTCATGTTCATTTGAAAATTCTCGCAATAGAAAGTAGTTTTCAAGTTTTTACGACACTGTTTATGGCAAACACTATTATGGTCACTGTGAAAGTCTAGTACGGCTAGTGCTGAAGCCAGTGTTGCAGAGCACTTGGCAGAGTTTTATGAACCTATGCCACGGAGACAGTCCAGTGCCTCGGAACCAGCCCGGTGTATCTCTATCAAAATAAAATAAAAAAGTGTTGCAGAGCCAGCCGGTACCACTGAGCCAGTCCAGTGCCGACACCGAGCCAGCACGGTACCGCTAAGCTAGTCCGGTGCAGGCATGGAGCCAACACGGTGCCGCCTGTGATTCTTTATTGATACCATAATTTGATTAGTTTAGTAGTAGTGATTTACAGCTGAAGAAGTTATACTGTGTGACATAGTGTCTGATTTATTTTTTAAAAAAAAGTAACAAATGAATGTGACCTAATTCACTTTTAGGACTGTGAACTTTGTTTTTGAAAAAAGTGGACTGGAACGTGAACTAGTTCATTTTCATATGTGTGAACTGAACTTTGAGCTAGTTCTTATAAAGTATGAACTGGCATAACACTGACACACACACATACATACACACACACACACACACACACACACACACACACACACACATCATTGCCATACCCATGGTTTACACTGTTTGAATTTTAATGGTAAGCCGCTGCTGGTTTGATTTGAGTCCTCCAGTGTTTCTAATTTGATCCACCCATCAGCTATCTTGTTGTTTTTTACCTATATTTACCAGGGGCAGGGTTGTGCTGCATGTGCATGCTTTCCAGCTCTGTTTCACATTCATATATTAACACACTTTCACACCTGAGAGCTGTGCATTGACTGCAGAGTGTAACCATGCCGTCTCACAGGGGCTGCTTGAAGAGGGCAGGGAGTTCACCATCCCTGCCAGATTCTTACACACATTCACACTCTCAGACAAACTAGTGACCTTTTACCTTTAAACCCGCTACACTAACCTTTATGGACCAGTTGACGCCAACAAATGCGTACTTCTACGCAGAGGCATGGAATTTGACTGCACTGCACCAATTCCAAATGTTCACCTTGGTTCCAACACTCAAGGAGCCCACTGTACTTTGTTCCAGCCACAGGGGGTTATAGATGAGCACATTTCTGCATATGGCCATCATTCACAGCCCCGGGCTCCCCCTGAGAGTGTGACTTGAGTGTGTGTAACAAATGGAGCTGAGCACTAAAGGTATTAATGTGAAGGAACGAGCCCCATGGTGGAAGTACAGCAGGAAGTCACTTTCTCTCCCATCTGGTCCCTAACAAGATGGAGAGGAGCAGGCAGGTGTGAGCGGTGGTCTGCACCTCCACAGGCTGGATTAGCACTTCTGATGGGAACGAAGAGAGGAGGACGATCCTCGGCGTTGGCAGTCATTCTCGCTCCATCCCCACTCTCGTATATCTCTTTGTCTCCTCTGTGATCACTGCTCTCTGCCCCTCACTCTGAGAGGGGAGACTCAAAATGAGAATAAATGAGGTGTGGGGAAGGCATTCGGGCAGTGTGTCTATATGTGTGCATGTACTGTACCTATCATGAACAGATCTGTTCCTTTAGCTGCAGTGTCTATCTGTGGAGCCAAAAGACCGTCCGGGGACTCTTCATCCACTTGCTGCTGAAAGCCCCAGGGGATAGATTGAGCCTGCATGCTGGGATATTATCAATACAGCCCCTCCAGGCAGCCTGGGAGACAGGAGACGGAGCCACTGACTCACACTGCCTATTAGTCTACTGCGGGGCATCAGTGTTGGGGTGGGGGGTAACTGGTATGACTGGAGCCTCTGCCAACCAGCTTTGCCTCATCCATACCTCGTCTTCATCCTCCAATTTACCGTCCTCCTTCTCTTCCTCTTCATCTTCCTCTCCTCTGGCCTTGCTCCTTTCCTCACAAGTCTCTTCATTTATATGTTACCACGTTCATTCCCGTCGTGCCACCTTTGACGGTGCCCAGGTGGGCCCTACACTCGCATTCCTGTAATTATGTGTGCCCTGCTCTTTTTAAGTGTCTTTTCTCCGTATTTCAAATCTCCATCTCTACTTTGTTCGACAGTTCTTTGATATTCCATTTCCATAATGAGGAGGTTGACCTTGTATTTGCATTTCTGAAAAAATGCTGAGAGTTGAAGCTACACATGTTGAATGGAGGCCAAAGAACTCAACATGAGACTCTAAAAAAAGTTTTTTTTAAATGCAGTCACTGTCTCCACAATTTTCAACAAAATAAGAAGATTCATATGCGAATAAATGAAAATACACATTTCAGCACATATCAACATATAAAATATGAATGAGGAGAAAGACTTAAGGGTAATAGATGCAACACTCACAAAGATACTGTCTAATGTTCAACATTTGGTCATTTCTTTAAGCTTTCTCCTCTTGCTGCCAACAACACAACTGCCAAATCATTCCCAATCTTGCCTTTAACATTGATGATGCACAGCGACAGATCTCTGGCTGATCTGCTCTCACCGCCTGCACAAAGGAAACTGGAGAAACCCTCAGCAGAAACCACAGCTCAAGTCTCTGGATTTAGCAGCCTCTCAGATGACTTTAACAGACGTAACTCTGACCTCATCTTTTTCGAAAACAAGACTAATGTAAAAACGGTGACTGAGCAAACTCCTTTAAACTGGAAGCCCTTCCCTTCCTGCATATGCAATACCTTTCGCCATTCAGACTCCACATGTCTGACTGTCTCTGTTATCTATGGCTCCCCAGTTCCATTTTGTTCAAGCCATTATCTTGCAACAATAAGCCGGACACAGGTCACTGGTGTTAATGACCCCTCTGGTGATCCTTTGGTTGCCCAGATCCTCTCTAGTAAAGTGAAGACAAACATGTCTGGTGTGGTAAATATCCCAGAGTGACTTACATGAAGAGGTTTTCTCCCTCAACTCATGACTGCCTGAATATGATCCAAAAACATTGCCTATATTTTTGCAGACACATTCTGATTTGTTAGTTTTCACAAAGTGGACATGTGAGGTTGTTCCTCACTTAAACAAAATACAGAACTGGAGAGGTTAAATAACATGGTTTGGAAAGACAAGACTCCACAGATTAAGTGAGAGATTTGTCATTTAGTATCATTTAGTGTGCGTGAATGCGTGAGTGTGTGTGTGTGTGTGTATATATATATATATATATATATATATATATATATATATATATGTTCAGTTTGTATTGTGTAAATAGGCATATCAGTTTGTTTGTGTTTCATTGGCAGTGTGGCAATTTTGCATGAAATCACTTTAGTAAATATAGCTGTTATCTTGTTCCCATTATGTCTCAGAAAGCCAGTTCTTTGAAGCTGACATTTTAAATAATATCTACACACAGAAAGATGTGCACCACTCAAGGTCCCTGAAACTTCTGTTTCTTTTCAGCAGTGGTAAAACCTGTGTCGCAGCAGCTCGAAAATACTTTTGAAGTGAAAGTGCTACATCAAAGTAGCTTACGTAAATGGATGACTAACAAACAAACTTTCTTTCAGATGTAAGGCTGACGTTAATTACCCTAGGTACTCAATGGGTGCAAATTGTTCTAGAGTATCTGCTTTTCAGCCGCTGAACAAGCTCAGTTTTCCATAATTAGCGCAGCATTCTCACAGCCCCTGAAACAGAAAATAATTGGCTTCTCAGACTGTCTGCAGCTCTCAGCTTGTAGAGCTTCATCTTTGAACCTGATGCCTTGACTGCACTATGTTGTGACGGCAATAATTGAGATTGTCAACATGAGACAGCATGCATGATGTAAAAAGTTTGGTACGATTACTTAAAAGCAAGATGTTTGCAAGGAGGAGTGGAATGAACTCCTGCATGCAAGAAAAATGTAAATGCTCCTGCATTCATGAAGGAATACTCTTGGATGTCTGTCAAAGTGCACTGTGAAACTCTTGATCAACCTAGAAATTGCCCTCTGAGTTGATTCAATTATTTTGAAATAGATATTTTAGTTGCCTGCCTGCCAACTGCCCAGGCCAGTCGTGCTTAATAAGAGACTGTAATCTTAAAATTATTGGGTGCTAGCGCCAACTGACGGTTGGCACAGTCATGGCCAACTGAGAGGTCCGTCTGTGTTGTACTTGATGACTAACTGTATTTTCTATATTTCTAGCTCTTGCAGCAAAGGATTGAGACTTTTCAGCTATTAATATAAGTATCCTTTTGCACTTTTGTCTACACATACAGATCAATGCACACATTTGCAGATTTGTTTACAAATTTACAAACCTTAATACGCATTTACGGCTTGTTTTACACATTAATAAGCACACACATTTAGATGTTTATAAATAGTTTTGCTACAATAATGGCCCGTCAGTAATGATAAAATAACAGTCATTATATTTCGTAAATTTCTACTGAAAATTAAGTCCCGAACTCTACACATTCTACATTGAAGGGGGTTATATAGCTAATTGCTGCTTTCTTATATTACAACATCAACAACCAGCAACAATGAAGACTCTATTAATTAGAGACACTGGCTGTATTTCAGCCTTCAAATGAACTGTCACACACCCTGAAAGTTATAATTAAAATGATGAATTAAAAACGTTGCCATTTATATTTTATACTCGTAATCAAGTGACACGAGGGCTTCGCAAAAACCAATGTAGATGCAACACATGCGAATGTATCAGAGGATAAGTCTGGGGAAATTATTTTCTTTTTGTTAACAAATCCCACAAGAAGGCCTCTACTACTACTATTAGTTATCATAGCTTATTCCTTTTTTGCCGTAGTGCTTAGAAATATATTATTGCACCCACTTTTCATGAACAGTTTATATTGTGCAAATCTAAGACACTTGTTTTCATGAAAAACTATTCTATAGGCCTATTATATTTTGTACGCCTAAGTTCTGAGGGACACTGGACAGGAGTAGGTGTTTAAATCTACTCAGTAATTTGTGGAAGTAAGGATGTCAGCAACTATAGCCTGTGGGTACAGAGAGCCTCTATCAGATGGAGGTACTGATTTCCTGTGCACTCTATCACTGGAGAATAAATGACCAGATTAATAACCTATTTCTGTTCTCTTTTGTCATCGAGGAATATATGCACTTGGGCTGTGGGCTTTTCAACTCTAGGAAGCCATAGTCCTAGTTTGCTGCAGTGCAGAACTTCAAACGCAATTATGTAGTGTGACAAGTGCAGGGAAAGAGTGCAAAGGGAAACATTTCAGCTGGATTTTAAAATAAGCATTCCTTTGCTCTGCAATAATTTCAAAGGCCTTGCATGGATTTAAATGTTACTGATCACTAGATGTTTTCAGGGGTTACAAACTTTCTTGATGGTGGAAGGCAAAGTGAGAGAACTGCCTTAAACCTCGCACCATTTTCCTAAAATATATACCTTGATGGATAATTAATCAAAATCCTCTTCTTTCTTTTATCCTTCTGACCAAATGCATTTGGCACTTAGATTCCCTATTTTAGAAAGTCCCAGAGACAGACACAGACACAAATAGTTGGCTTCCTCTGACAGACAGACCGAGAGACAGATGGGTAGCAAAAGATTTTTTTGGGGGGAAGAAGTGAACACGCCAATACAAAACAATAAGCATGACTAGTACCCCATAAAGATGATGCCAGCACCAGACTGAGCATAAACCCCCTCCTTGGTGTCTCATGTTTAAAAATCAATTGAGCGAATTCCAGTGAGCTAACAGTTCTCCTAAAGGCCAAATGTTAACTGCTGCTATGGCAAAGTCCCACTGAACTGTATCTGCTTTGAAAGGATCATGCATTTCCACCAGCTGGAGGACCCCTGCCACTTGTGTGTGTTTGTGTGTTGATGCATTGTGTACTTAGCAAGTCGCTGATCTTCCACAGCATCAGTCAAGCTGGGAATCATGGAGGGAGTGGGAGGCACTGATAGACAACGCTTGTTACATTAATTACAAACTTTGGCCTTGTCAGTTCTCAAAAACTAAACAAATTATTGAGTTTAAGGTAAAAGTCGTGTTTTTATATATTTTTTTTTTATCTCTCATCCCGGGAGCACATCCATTCTGGAGTCATTTTGGAGTTACTTTCAATTCAACAGAAAAATAGGACAAGAATAGAGTTCTATCTTTTATTTATTCAGTCTATTGATTTTTGTACGTTACTGTGACAGCTACTGTGGAAAGGGATTCCATGAGTACTGTTAAATACTATGGTGTGCTGTAGTATCAGCCAAGGTTCATATTTTTAGACTGAAATGACCGAAAATTTCTAATGATGACAAAAATAAAAGAATAGAAACTTAAAAAAAGAGTTTCATGCCATTTAAGGCTACATTTTTAGAACAATAGGCCTTGAAGTCAGACATTTACCCTATGTCATAATTTACTACGCTTTGATCTGAACCATCATGCTCACTGCCATTTCTCACTACTTCAGTCCACAAAGTTTTGAAAAACAGTTACGGGTGTAGGCCTCTAGTATCATCAGTACAGGTTACCTAGCAACCAGATGCTATACTTCCACAAGTAAATATGACTGTTTTCTTTTCTAACTACAACTTGGCAGTGACATTGGTTCATAGTGCAAGTTGGCCACATTCTTTTAAAAATACATAAATAATTCTCCTAATACAATAGCAAAACAACCACACTGGATATATAATGAACTACAATAAACTACAGAATATGATTTAATGCTTTTCTGTTTTTGAATGCAGTTGGACTTGCTAGTATTTTTTATGCAAGAATAATATAATATATTTAAAGACAGTAATATTCTAATGTAATGCATTACTAATTATAAACAATAATACTGTAATATAATATAATATAACTTTAAAATTACAATAACTTGTAATATTAATATATTATATTTTGAAAGTAACTAACCCAATGCTGGTGAAAAATTGTTTTGTTTTTCAAATTAGTTTGATTAGTTTGATAGGGCTCCAACAATTACAATGCTCATTAGCCTCAGCTATGGTTGCTTTGGTGAAGAGGAATGCATCCAAAGCCAATCACAAATCTGAAACTGAACTGAATATGTCCTGCATCAGGTTTCTAGATCCAGTCCATCCATCCATCCATTTTCTACCGCTTATCCTCACATAAGGTTGTGAGGGGGCTAGAGCCTATCCCAGCTGTCTTAGGGTGAAAGGCAGGGTACACCCTAGACAAGTCGCCACCTCATCGCAGGGCACAGAGACAGACAACCACTCACACTCACATTCACACCTACGGTCAATTTAAATTAGCCAGTTAACCTAATCCCCATGCATGTTTTTGGATGGTGGGAAGAAGCCGGAGTACCCGAAGAGAACCCACGCAGACATTGGGAGAACATGGAAACTCCACACAGGAAGGCCCTGGGCAGGGAATCGAGTCCGGTACCTTCTTGCTGTGAGGCGACAGTGCTAACCGCTACACCACCATTCTGCCCCAGCTCAGATGTCATCATCGGTTATTTCCAGTGTTTCATGAGATGGACATTGTTACTTCTCATCAAAGAAAACTTTATAACACCACCCAAATCGCTAAGAGCTCTTATACGGAGGCATGTGACTACTGGCTTCATAGTTGTGTGGAATATGTGTCACGACGTGCATTTGTTCTTGTTGTGGCATGTGTTCTGAATTTGCAGGTATATGAGTGTGTGCGCTGTGTCACTGTATTGCTGTGTCTGTTTCTGTGAGAACAACGTACCCTCTCAGAACAAATGAAAGTGGATGAGCCTGAGGGGCCCATAGGGGTTGGTAAAAATAGCCCCGAGGCTGATTAGGAACGAGGCAGCGGGGGATTTTAAAATCCTGCTCATTACAGCACCTGTAAGGCCTCTTTAAGTATCCCTTCTGCAGAGCCCAGCTGCTCACATCTGTTCACAGGAGCTGTTCACCATGCCCGTAAACTCCTCTCACGCATTCCTCCAGGGGCGGGACATCACAGTGCGAGACAATGACAATGGTAGGTAAAAACTCTGGCCTCAATACATTCCCCAACACCAAGAAAGTCTATGCTGGTGGTATGCTGCTTGAATTTTAATAGCATCCTCATTTTGCTATTATCATTCTCCATATGGAACAAGAACATTTTCCATTTAACCTTCAAATTAAAGGCTAGCTTGATAAAATTTCCTTCCATTTCCCGTATGGAGGCCATCAATGGTCCAAAGCTGAGGAAAGTTTTATGGCCAACTGCATTCCACTCACACCTAAATGAAAAACTGACTGAAGAAACAACTTACCACTCCTTTCAAACAATAACACAAACAGCTCAACCATGGTTGATTAAAGTTGTCCTCTGTAAAGGGTATATACACTCCCCGAGAGCAGCTCTTGTTGCCGTTATTGAACCGGCAATCTGTGGGGTCTGAAGAGGCTACACCCCTCTGTCAAAGTACTGCTATGAAGTCTCAGCTTGCCCTGACCCCGGTTGACTCCCATCAGACCTCCTACTGGGACAATAAAACAAACGAACCCCCCATAGACAGGCTGTTTAGAAAAACGCTGTACTGAAGCCTGTCCCTGGATGCCTCTTGGAGGGAGAGACAGAGGAAAAGACAGATACAGTAAGAAAGAGGAATGCTATTATAGTAATGGGAAACCGCTTAACTGTTTTTTTTATCAGTAAATACAAATGTGATCAAACAATTCTTGTTGTGTTTAATATCAAAATGTGTTCATAAAACTGTATTATATCAATTTGTGGCAACACTTCATCAGTACGCTGCTTCTGATATTTGGAAATCTGTTGATTTCACTCTTTAAGTAACTGGACATTTGATTCCTGGCTTGAGCTTTGGCAAACAGCTTGGTTTGAATTCAGTTCAGAATATGGTAAACTATTTGACGCTGCTGCCATGTATTCTGCTGTTTCACTTTTTTTTCCAAGCATTTTATCTGTATCTCCATGTACATTTTATCTGTATCTTTAATCTGTTATCTCCATGTAGACACACCTTTACAAGTAGTATAGTATAGTAGTATATTTTCTCCGCAAATATTATATTTCTGTTGTATTACAAATATGCTGCAAATATTCATAAAATTTTGTTATACATGCATAATGACAAAAAAGACTCTTGAATCTTGAATGTAGATTAAGAAGGATTCAATCAGTTAAATCTGATGCCGTCAAATGTGCATTAGCATGTTGGATGTCTTTTCATTCAGGTACAACTGTTATGTAATGCAGGTACACTGCCCTTGACGTATACACAACTCTCTTTGTTGCTGTTACCGTAGCAGTTCGCTAAAGTGTGACTTTCTCATGCCAATCCTCATTTTGTGCCAACCTCAGCTCATGTAGCTGTGGCATACAGCTTCCAACGGACAGTTTCCAACAGGAACTTACACTCTAGATCTTTGATTCTGCACAATGTGCATCAGTCAACACAACGATGTTCATTTAGATATGACCACAACACAATAGAATTTCTATAGGTTCACGTGTTCACAAGTATCTATTTTCATCCAGTGAGGGTTATTTTCACAAATATCCAAAACCCAACATTCAAACTTCCACAGACCGAAGACTGAAACCTCCAGTCATCTTCTGTTTGCCAGAAACTAACCTGTCACTCCTCTACACATACATACAGATAAGTATACATACACCTCCTTGAGGTAGAAATGCAAAAATCTTTTCATCCTCCAGTCTACCACCCACCCATTAATCTTTTGCATCCTTTATTTCTCCCTCACACACACTCCCTAGCCACAGCTGTAGGTTTTCAACCCCACTGTCCTCTCATGTTATAATAGCTCTGAACCTGAGCCCTCGGAGAGAGGGATTTCGCCCACACTGTGTTTTTACAGGGTGCAGCATCTGGGCCTGTAGAAGTTACTCCTTTGGTGTCCTGTTTTGGGTCAAGGACACACTGGAGGATCAAAAAAGGTTTGACATATATCACTTGTTAAAGATAATATACTGTACTATGGGAGAGATAGATGAAAGTGATAATAAGTAGGACTGTCATTGTTAATGTGGTAAATGGAGATGAAAGCCAAAGACTAACGCATATTCAAAATGCATACATTAATGCACATTTCTCAATGTGGAATCCTTCCAAAAAATATATTTCACAGAATATGTATTTTGAAGTTGTCAAACTCTATTTTTGAGGTACATGTTACTTTTGGCTCATTTTATGCCTTTGTAAAAGTCAAGTTCATAAAGTTACTTTTTTGTATTAATTTGATACATACCAATACCAATTAAGATACATTGATAATAATAGATTTGCACTGTTAAGAAGAAGAAGAAGAACTCCTTTATTAGTCCCTCAGTGAGGGAAATTTCAATTTACACTCTGTTAGTATTTTTTTTATTTTCAGTTGCACATTACACATTGTACATTACACATTGTGTGTACATTATGAAACACACATGCACACGTAGAGGAGAGGTGTCAGAGTGAGGGGGCTGCCCCATATCCAGGCGCCCCGAGCAGTTGGTTCAGTGCATTGCTCAAGGGCACCTCGGCAGTGCCCAGGATGAGGAACTGGCACCTTTCCAGCTACCAGTCCACACATGGTCCGACCTGGACTTGAACTGGTGACCCTCCCAGCCCAAGTCACTGCCACGCACGTTAAATCTTATATATATATATATATATATAAAAAAAAAAAGAATCGTGATGAATCATGATTAACCATTTAAATTCTGTATTTAATCGTGATTAAAAAATATCTTTTGGGGGATGTTTGCAAGAAATTACTCTCTGCCTTGTTGATCTTAGTAGCTCATGCCCAGTTTCAAGTCCCCCTTCTCTTACCTTTTCCTCCACTGTTTCTTTTTTTCATATCTCCTTATTTCATTGCCATCTCTCTTTCTCTCCCTGCTGGATCACAGCCCTCCTGACCCGCTGTGTTCAGAGCACACAGACATATTTTCTGTGATGTCTGCCAGCTGCCCAGCTTAGCTTGGCTCACCCCGGCTTACCAAAGGCTCCAGTTTTTCTGTTGGCCACTGCTGAACCGCCCAGCCTAGCTGAAACAATCATATGGTCCCCAGCCTTTTGCACGCATTTCCTGGGTCACCTGAGCAGCGCACAGCCCCCCCTTATATTCTCCCGCTCCCTGCCCCTTACTGCCTCTTCCTGCCCAGTTTGGAAGGTCCTGAGAGGGGTCAGAGTGGCCTGGCGTGCAAGTGGGAGCCATACTGTGGATATTTATTATTTCATTTAAGTCTTCCCTTTGCTCTGGAGAGTACGGGGACCAATGATGTCTAACGGAGGTTGAAGGATAGTTCACGAGGTGACCATATGAACTGTTGAACTCCAGAAACAGGGCCGATGGTGTGTGTGTTTTTATATTTTGTGTGAGTGTGTGTCTGTGAGAAGGCCCCCTGAAGAGTTTAGCAACTATGAGTTTATGTGACATGATAAATTCAGGACATAGCATGTGAACGAGTAGCCACACACACAGACACACACACGGTCACAGCTGTGCAATTTGGGAGAGGGATGTGAAGTACCTTTTAAGTAATTGTGTCATTTATTTTATGTTGTTTGGCAACACAACACACCTTTATACCCATTTTGTCCTCACAATGTTATTAAAGGAAAATTCCAGTTTCATAAAACCGGGCTCTTACTTTCTTACTTACTTCTTACTTTCGTCCATCGTTCTGTAATACATCTATATTCGCATAGTTAATTGAAGAAATCTGGGATCATGGTGACATGATCAAAACAAGTTTGATGAGAGAGGAAACATGAGCAGATGATCAGAACAGTTCGAAACAAGCTTCCTAAATAAACACACTTATTTGGAATGAAAAATTAAGGTGAACTGTAAAGTCGTTATCCTAACTGCTCATTGTGAAAAATGACACAGTCCAAACTGGAATTAAAACCTAATGTGTTAAACCAGGGTTTTCAGATTTTGCTTGTTGCATGCTGTCTGTTCAGCCAACCACTCATGTTTTTTTATTCGCTTGGACCATATCGTTACAAGATTGTTGTGTTCCCAGATCGCAGCAATTACTTTGAAACCTCTAAAAACGATGGCCACAGAAACAAAAAAAAAATAAGACTAAAGTTGCAAACCAGAAATTTTTCTCCGTCTTTAACTTCAACCCATATTTAAAATCCTCTAACAAGCTGGGTCATTCATTACAAACTCATGCTGTGCAGCCAAACATGATCCAAACCCATAGAACTTAATTTTGAATTCTAGTTGATTTTCCAAAAGTTTCCAAAGATACCAGATGTGTCAGGCTGAATTCTGTGGAAATGTGTATTAAATGATACACCAGACACCAAAGAAAAATTGCATGTGATGGTGCAGCCCTAAAAAGTAGGTTTGAATGTTTGATCCAGTGTGTGTTTTCAATAAAAAATGTATGTTAAGGAGTTTTAACATATGCAAGAGCTTGCAACTGATCTTTTGTGAATGTGTGGTGGAAGAATACAGATTTATCTTGAGTATTCTGTACGTCTCATTGTGTATGTACATGCATGTTTCCATTGTGTCAATCTGCAGTGTAAACTAAGGTTTAACCTGTTAGGGGAAGTTTCATTGCAGTCTGGCCAATATCAGCTTCGTCCCCAAAGCTAAATGGAGGCTGATTGGGGAGCTGGAGCATAACAAACGAAAGCAGCCCCGAGTCCTAACATCATTATAGGGCTGAGAGAGGCAATAAAGCCAAGTCTTGGGAGATTAACTCTGTTGCAGCCAGCACACAAAACCATTGCATTCTGGTCTATGCTTGTGATCTTTTTGTCCGGCCTGGAGAACCCACTGAAATCCATTTGTGTGTCACTGCTTATTGTGAGTATGTGGTACAGCCTTTGGACAAAAGACAGTTTATTGTGATGACAGACTTTAATTTCACATTGTAACTTGTCAGCATGGATGTAAGCTGCCTTCTGACCAAGATGCAACAGATGACGGTATCACTTAGTGAAACAAGACGGGCATTGATACCATCTGTAACCAGTTGTTCCTGGGGAGGAATGAGATTAATGATTTTACAAACATGATGAATGGCTGAGATCGGAGATGACAGGTCTTTGAGTGACGGATTATAAGTGGAGACCCTCCCAATTCCCAAAACTCTTGAACTCAAACCCCACGGTCACTCCCTTCCTTTCTTCTTCTGAGAAAACAAGTGCAACAGCCGCTCTTCTCCATCATCGCCTTTTCTCAGCCACCAAGGCATGCCCCGTCAGAAGCTATTAGGCAATGTGTGACCTTTGAACCCATGTAATAAACACGGTTAGCCACGTCTGTAAAGTCAGGCTGTCGGTAGTCACCAGCTGAATCCCTGGGACTTTGCTGCTTGTTTTCCGCACTCAGTCTTTGCCAAGCAGAAAAACAGTTAAGCTGTCACACATCAGAGAAGTAGCAGCCTTTAGTGCAACACAGTGCCAGTTGGCCTGATTGTTGGGAAGAAAACGGAAAATCAAAGGGCTGCGAAAACAGCTGCAGATGGGGCTAGAGTTACAAAATAAAGATGACGAAGACCAGGCCAGACTGTGGTCATTTGTGGGAGACTGACTGTTGAAGTTTACAGCCATTACAGACGGGATGGCATTCAAGTTTTGACAAGACGTCACCGTTCACTAACTTCTGCCATCGACACTGCTTCTGATCTGGAGTGGCATCAAAACAGAGGCGACAACTGAGAATACGCTGAAGCCTTATTAATGCCCCCGTCATTTAATTTATCAGCTTTCCTCAATGCCAATAACATTTCTTTACGGTCAGCCTAGAGACTAATTGACTGGCTGCTTCGTGGGTTTATTTTACTCAGAGTTGAAACTAATCACATTTTATCAAGTAGTCTACCAATTATTTGTCTGATTGATCGTGTGAAAATAGTAGAAATCTATCTATCATAGAAGCTCAGTTTATTATAACCTCAAGACAAAAAAATAAATCCTTGCAACTGGGCAGCTGTATCTAAAAAATGAAATATGACAACAGTTGCAGGTTGTATTAATCAACTAATTGATAATTATTAATTGATATATTAATGTTAATATCAATATTTATTGTTACAGCACTAATTTTCATTGCAATTCATGCCACCAGCTTTTGCTTCAGTTTTAAATATATTTCATCTGTTTTATCTGTCAACCAGTTCCATAAACTAAGCACATACATATGTGTTATTAAATGTGTAAAACAATTTATGAAGTTCTTAAAAAATAATGGTGCTGTACATTATATTTAAAACTATAATAAAAATAACACATCCTATTTATATAGTACTTTTTAGTAGGAACTCAAAGACACTTTACAGTGCATTCTATGATGAACGCTACATTGTAACTTATAAAACAACAGTACAAATCTGTCCAATCTCCTGTTGGCTGGGCACTAATTAATTAAATACACATCTTAGTAACTGATTATTATAATTATATATCTATGAGAAAGAAGAAGAAGAAGAAGAATTCCTTTATTAATCAGTGAGGGAAATTACATTTTTTCACTCTGTTAGTATATATATATATTTTTCAATTGCACATTACACACACAAGTCATGAAACAAACACATGCATTAGAGGAGAGGTGTCAGAGTGAGGGGGCTGCCCCTTATCCAGGCGCCCCGAGCAGTTGGGGGTTCGGTGCCTTGCTCAAGGGCACCTCGGCAGTGCCCAGGAGGAGGAACTGGCACCTCTCCAGCTACCAGTCCACTCTCCACATTTTGGTCCGACCTGGACTTGAACTGGCGACCCTCCGATTCCCAGCCCAAGTCACTACAGACTGAGCTACTGGCGCCCACAAAAAAATTTTCAACTAGCAATAATCGCGCCTCGGATAAACCTCATAGGCTACGATACTGCCACTGCGCAAAGAAAACACTTAATTCTAAAGAACAGAATGGTTCTGTGTGGTGTCTGTTGCCACATTTATTTGCATGAAAAAGGGGTTGTGGTCAGAGAAAAGTCCGGGGACTGGATAGATGAAGGCATTAGGTAGAATGGAAAAAAAAACTTGTTCTTCTTTTATGAGTTGCCATGCAGTGATCCTCTACACATACTGCAGTTTTCCTTTGAGTCAAAATGAGAAGCAGCAGCAGGGACTGTATGGGCTTGAATCCCACCACTCTGTAAACAGACCTGTCAACCTCTGATAACACATCCACTTTTTTCTCTTATACCCGGAAGGTCCTCACTTTCTCCCCACTTGCTCACTCTCCATTCGCTCTTCTTTCTGAGGCCCCGCAGCACACAGAGGCTCCTCAGTAGCAATGCTTTCTATTTAACAACCAGATATGCATGACGACCGTAACACTCACATCACACACCGCAACACTAAAAAGTCAGCACACATTTCTACGTGGCCAAAGGTTGCTGAACAAGAAAGTCTGCTCTTCCCTCTTAGTTTCTTTGCTACTTTTCTCACCATCTCCTGTTCTGTATCCGTAATGACCAGCAGACAGTGAGTAATATGGCAGGGAATTACACAGAAATGTCCATTTCTCTCATGTGAGAAGATAAACTTGTGGAAAGTAGGGCACGGGTGATCAGAAATACCCCTGCCCACTCTTTGAAAGAAGAAAAAAAGAGGCAGCAATCACCTTGGTTAAAACAAATCTTACCCTCCAATTTTCTTTTGCAATCACACAAACACACACAGGCACACACACACACACACACACACTTGCAAACACAAACACCCTCAAACACAAAGACTGCTCTAACTCATACTTTCTTTCTCTCTTCTCACACACACACACACACACACACACACACAAACACATACACAACACCCACTGGGAGGCTTTACAGTGCCCTACTCATTGTCCAACCTTGCTGTTGCACAGAGCTCATGAAATCTGGCTGTCACACATCCGCATGACAGGTATCCTTGACAAAGCAAATCCCAATCTATATGCAGCATGGCAGGCAGGAACCTTGTCAAATGCTAATGCCAGGGACACTTTAGAGGTTGTAGCCCTCTGTGGCTGTTTTTACAAATGTATGTCTCGCTAGTGCTGCTGTTTGTGGAGCAGTACTGGAGCGAGCCAGCTGGTGGCGGTGTCTGCACTTGCTTCATCAATCACTCCCTTTCACCTACCCTCCCTCTGCCCTCGCTTCTTGTTATTCATTAAAGCGCCTCGGAATAATAAGTCCCCAAGAAACTAGGAACATGTGATGAAGTCGTAGTTAATAATGTATACGCCCCCCTCTTCCCACCCCTCCCTACTTCCCTCCATCTTTTTATCCCCACTTCTCCCTGTGCTTCTCTTCCTTAACTCTCTCCCCATTCAGCCCCTTTCCACCACACAACTGTGCGCTCCACCACACTCAATGCGCCCATGCCCTTGTGGTGAATGGGGGTAAACATGCATTAACATATTTATATCTTAAGCCCCCATCAGAAAAAAAAAATGACAACAACGCCGATGTAAATGGGCTCATTTGAAAACCTTGTGACCACGATTTCTTTCACACTGCAACGCCATGCTTTAATTATGCCATTTTAATGTATCAGTGAACCCGAACACGTCCAAAATCTGCTCCAGAAATTGGATGTTGGAACTTGGATGTTTTGGTTATTGTGGTTGTTGTGCGGTTGATATTGGCAAACACAGTTGTGGAAAGTGACAAAATATATTTACTCATGTACTGTTCTAAAGTACAATTTTAACATGTATACTACTGTATACTTCTGCCACTAAATTTCAGAGCAAGTTATTTTTCTATGTTTATTAACACAAAATGTGTGTAATGTGTGTGAGGTTTTTATCTGTGTATACACCTCAAGTCAAGGGTTCCTACCCGCACAACAAGTTATCTCGCTTATGTGGTGGCTTTGCATTTTTAGGTGCTATGATCGGTTTTAGAGGCCCTGCTGTGCACCTCTATCATACTCCCATTGATGTACTGCAGTGAGCAGTGTATTTGTGCACTCTGTCTCATGTTGACCTCTGCACACTTATAGCCTCATGCAGATCACATCTCACCTCCACTCGCAACTTCAAACAGAACAGATAAACACAGACGGAAAATGTGTCCAAACCATCAAGGTGTTTTTTTCTTTTTTCATCTGCTTTCTCTTTTCTCCCGTTTCCCAAGAAATCAAACCCTGGAAATATCCAGGTTTTAATCCACACTGAGGCCCTGTGGGGCAGACCAAAGGATTGTCCTCTCTGTCTGAGTCAGAATCCATACATATTGTGCTGATGCCATGGTGGACATCACTCATTCACTCTTTGAGCGAAACAGGCTGCTGCTTTCCCCCACGAGCAGGCCTTAAGGGAGATGCACTTTCAGCGGCACAAATGGAAACAATGGGGACGTCGTTGTCTGCATTGGTGGCTCAATTACTGAAGCGCAAGAATCGATGGCGGTAGCTCCGGAGTATTTTTATAGGGAGCTGAGTAATGCATGCTGCTCATGACACTGTCACAGGAAATGGAGGATAATACTGTGTACACTGTGGAAAAAGAAGGCTCAGGAGAATCCAAATCGATTTAATTCAATTTGGACCAGGCTGTCCTATTTCAAGGTGCTTTTTTTCACTCATGGGCAAGAAGAAGAGAATCTGGATAAAGTCTTTCTTACGCGACCACCTGCTTTCCCCTTTTCCTCCCCTTTCTTCCTTTATTTGTCCTAGAAAGAAATGACTTGGGTTACTGGATAAATTATTTATTCCAAAACTGACCGTATCCGTCATGCTTCCCTCTCATTTTCTCACCATCTTACTGTCTCTCATAAAGTCCAGATGCAAATGTGATTGTGTCCCTTTCCTATAAATAGCAGCCGCCAGAGGGTTTCTTCCAGAAATCAGCCACTGTTTCTCCACCGTACCAAAATAACCAGGGGAGGGGAGAGTGTGAGAGCAACACTGTGGCAATACAGCATTCTCACATTCAGTCAGAATACTCTATCAGTATGGAGATACGTAAGGAAGGGAGAATGAGAGAGGAAAAAAAAGTTTTGAGTGATTGGTCAGCGTGACCAGGAGCACACTCCTGATAGGACGCCTGTCTGTTGGTGCTCTGTCCTGATTGGTTGTTGCAACATGCCCCAGTTTGGTGCTATCTTTCCCTCACGGTTGGAGACTTTGATTTTAATGAAGCTCACAACTGTCCACAGTGTTGATAATAAGAACTCCACAATTAGCCTTTAAATGATGGTCTTGTGTATTGAAGTGTTATAAATACAGTTCCTCACAGCGTTATTGGCACCCTGATGATGAGCTAAAGAGAGGCAAATTTAGAAAATTGAGAATACTGCATCTTGTTCAACTGTGATTGCTCTATAAATTTATTTTATTTAAGTATTATTTGCACAACAACAACAACAACATTTTTTCTGTGAAAATGTGCGGATTATGACTTCAGTGTTCATTGTGTTGTAATGCAGGGTTATTGGATGTATTTTGGTGGGGTTTCAGAGACACAGAGCAGGTCTGTCCCTAACGTTCTGCGACATGGCAGAATACACAATGTCAAGGTGTCAAGATTTAGAAGCAGAATGGGTTCAAACAGTTGTAACTGTGACCATGACACACAGGTATAGATTGTTTGTTTTCTCTGACAGGAGTATTTTAGTTGTAATCTAAGTTATGCTTGAAGGTATAGCAAAAAATAAATATTTGATAAAATAAAAACAAAATCAATGGGCATTTTTTTTGGAGCTTCAATTACTGTCACAATTGATTTCTTTTCAAACAATTTTTCTAACAACTCCTCAACTGCTCAGGACAAAAGTTAAATAAATAAAAATTTATATATATATTCAATTAATATTTTTTATTTAATAATATTCATTATATTTAATTTCTTTAGCAAAAGTGCCAGTAATTATTTAAAATGCTGAATATTCATGACATACAGCTGAAAATGTATCAATAGCAAATAGTAAATTTTAATAAATATTACAAATCCTATGAGAAAAAAATGGAAAAAAATCCACAGTCTTTCTAAAATCTATACAGTTTTGAGGTGGATTTAGTCTTTTTTTTTTTTTTACATTTGCTGTGAATCCAAATGTTGTGAATAAAGTCACACAGAGGGCCACCCCTTCTATTGTTTTTCACCCCGTGTATTCACAATAAATGAACTCCAAATCTTTGATAAGCCTTGAAAAATTAAATTCAACAGCACTCAATTGAGAATTTGAAAAAAGGGAATTATTTGGATCTTTGTCTACAACGACACAGATTTTACGGTTTATGAAAACTCCTGTGGAGGATCAGAGTGAATGCAACACAAACACTCTCCATACATACTCTCTCTATCTGATCTTGTTCACTGTCATTTCATTGGCACGGCACAAGCAAACACACACGTTTGCAGGTACACAGATGCACACACAGTCCCTGCGTCTCTGTCCTCATTAGGGAGGCTGTGTTGTTTCACAGCTGATTGTGAGGACTGCACAAAGTGATCCTGATGAAGTCTTTATTTTCCATCCCAGCTAACTAATCAATTTCATATTCTCTTTTCCCCACATCCCCCTGTCTATCCCCGCCTCTTTCTCTCTTCCTAAAAGCCTGACACAGAGCCAGGAGTGAGACAAACACCCATGGAAATTATTTCAATAAAGACTGCCATCATATATCTGAGGTGCTAATAGTGTGATAGAAGGACTCATAAGCAATTCAATTAAATAAAAGGAATAGAGGGATGGAAACATACATGCTTGATAATATTTGCTTTACTCATCAAGATATGCATAAAAAAAAAAGACAAATGTGTTAGAAAATCCTGTTTTACAAGCAAAGCACAAGCTTCTTATGAAAATATGCATGTATTTCTGGTTTTGGGAATCTCACAGGCATATACATTTAAATCTGTTTTAGAGTGCTAGAAAAAAAATTGATATGTAGGGTCACTTCCATGGTGCACTACTGGACGAATGAGGATGAAAAAAAAATTCAAACATAAAGCCATTTTGCTCATGTAATCAGAGCACAGCTATGCACAGCCAAAATATTGCATATCCAGCACAATCTAAATAAATGGCTGCATTAATGGACTTAATGTATTCATTCAAAACAACCTGAATTAGGTTCCCTGTGAATGATATCAGTGTTGAAAATGCATGAACACTTGCTCACAGGCCCAACCTTTCAGAACATGCAGTAGCTCTTCCCTGAGGAGACTGTACTCTTGAATTGTTTAAATCTCTCTCTCTCTCTGTCGACAATTCCCACAACATGACACAGCCGTGAGACCCATGTCGCCAAGGAGTCAAGCCGCTTGAGTCCCGAGACAACGGCCTATAATCCAGTGGTGTTTTCAAAGCAAGATGAAGGGGCAATGGAGTGCACACAAGTGTAGATTTTAGTGGAGCAGCTAAGCTATGGTAAAATATTTGGACCCAGCAGGGCACAGATTTAGCTTTTGAAACAGCACGCTTCACTCCACCAGATGACCTTTTCTAGGGTGTGTCTGTATGGATGACAATGACTTTTGTCAAATTGGGTTTGTATTTCTTATTTGGGAGATGTAAAGAAAAAAAAAAAGACCCTCGAAGTGTAAGAAATAATAATAATAATAATAAATCTAATAAAATTATTACTGCAAATGAGTGACACTATAACAGAGGTACAGATTATCCTGTCATCATGTAATGATACACTGTAATATAGATTTTTATATTTCACAACATTACTGTTATTATTATTATTATTATTATTATTATTTTTGTTAATAATAATAATAATAATAAGAAGAAGAAGAAGAACAAGAAGAATAAGAATTGGATTTATGTAAAACCTTACTTTTTCCACTTTATTCCACAGGAAAAGTAAACTAAATCTGAGATCTAAATCTGTTTTGTCCACTGAGGCTGCTGTGTGCTCCATTATGGCTTGGAGAGCTCCATCTATGGGACCTCACGGAACAGAAAATAACAGTTCTGCTGAAGGCTCTTTGAGAATGACCGATTGCATATTTGTGAGAGAAAGCCCAGTGCAGAAAAAAAAGACTCCATTGTGATTAGGCAACTTCATTGAAACTGGGGCTTTTTCTTTCTTCTTTTTGACTTCTGTGCCATATTTGCAAGTGATGAAAATGAGATTGGGAACCCCAAAGGATATTTCTGGTGAGAGGTGGGTGATATTTATCTCTTTGGGTCTGTTTACCTTTTTCACCAGCAGGAATATTAACAGGAATCCAACATTTAGTGCTGCAGTAATCCCAGTGATTAAGACCTGCTGACAGCTGAAGGTAAAGTGTATTGTTACTCTGGGACCCAAGGTGCGCTGCCATATTAAAAACTGGCTCTGCCTGCAGAGCTGGCTGTGAAAGCAGACACAAGAGACGAGACGAGATCAAAGGGCTGCCCAGTGAGGATCTCACCACTACAGTGGTACTGTTCATCTGGGGAATGTGTGTTTAATGTGTGTGCAGATCCGTACTGTAATATGGACTCAGTTGGAAACAAAATAGCACTGTGTGAGCTCTAATGTAGAGGGAAATAAAAATGTTGAGGAAGTATGACCTTAAATTTGTCTCATTAAGATATCATAACCAACAATATATACATACTTGAATTCGAAAAACCTTTATAATATCTTAATTGTTGCATTCTTGAAGAGGTTTATATTCTTTTCTATGTTCATTTTCTGCTGTTTATCTGTGAATATTAAATTGGTGGGTAAACTATATTCTGATAATAAAATTAAGTGGTTAAATTTAAGTTTGGTTATTTCCAGAACATTTCCTGTATATATTGTACAGAAACTATGTCCACACACTCACGCAAGATGCACTTGGGACTTGACCTTCACATTGCTGCATGTTAGAAAAACACAAAGAAACTAAATAAGTAGAACGCCAAAAGGAAAAAGGAATGACTGGTTTGAGGGCATAAAAACAAGACTTATACAGCCACACAGTACATTCCAATTGCACACTGAACATTTAGAAAAAAAAAAAAAAAAACACATCCATTTTTTGGGCTCTTCCACCCAATGTCCAATCAGATGCTCAGGTTGGAAGATGAAAATGCCACTCTTCCTGCAGGCAGCCCCGGGCATGTCATTAGGAGAGGAATTTGATGCCCCGTACAAGCGCTTGGAACTATCAAGTGCGGTAAAAGTGAAAACTCATCAGTTTTTCTCCAAAATTTCACCATGTCCTTGACTCAAGTGTCTGAGAGAGACACAGAGAGAAAGGTAGAAACAGAGGGGGGAGATAGATAGATAGATAGAGAGAGAGAGAGATAGAGAGAGAGAGAGAGAAAGAAAGAAAGAAAGAAAGAAAGAAAGAGAGAGCCTATAGGATTAGGCCTTTAGGTGTCACTGTACTTTCAAGAATCCATCCTGCCCCCTCACACAAACACACGCAGTCATACACACACACGCACACACACACACACACACACACACACACACACACACACGCACGCCCACACACACGCACGCACACACACACACACACACACACACACACACACACTGCAACAAAATGGTGTCACACTGGGGCATCTATTGTTCAAAACTGTTGGGTTTGGCTTTCAGTCTGTTGTGGCAGCAGAGAGAGGGCCCTGTGCTCCACTGAATTCCCCTCTCCAGAGTCGGGTGACTAATGGCCGAAGCATCAACTCTGGAGTTGTTCACAAAATCAAATTTCTCTCAAAGATGTCAATACGGACCAACTTTGACTGCCACAGAGTTTTGTTTTTCAAAGTGAGCACATATAGCTCTTTTTTATAGGCTCTAATCTACAGTCTCATTTCAAAATGTTTTCCACATTCCCGCAACCGCAGAAAATCTGTGAGAGTGGCGGACACATCGAGCAACAACTAGGTTTATAAGGTGTAATTGCGACAAATTATACCGGTACTTACTTGTAATATACCTTGTAATTCCATTCTTGCAGAGTTAAATGTCTTTTTGAGAAAGTGGGGGGAAAGTAGGATAAAACAAGAGATGGAAAGAGACGTTTTAAAGTCTCAACATTGCACATTCAACACTGCAAGAACAAAGCCCTGCCATAAATACATCCATATGCTCTCTGTTTGTGGCTACACATATTTCTATTCAAGGAAAAACATGCGGTTTTATGCTGAAAGACTTACTATTCAGAAAACAACCTTTGTAGATGAGAAGATTTGAAACAATTTTCCCTCACTTTCTTCCTCTCCCGCTTCCTCTCTCTCTCTCTCTCTCTCCCTCTCTCTCTCTTTCTCCTAACACGATTTTACTGCTGTACCACGCGAGATGGAAATCTGCCGTGTTGAGTTCAAAACTAATCAGTTGTAGCACTGTTATGTTGTTAATATTCAGACAAACCTCCACCAAAAAAGGCCTAATCACAGGGCCTGAGCAACAGCAATGACAAACCCAGCCCCAATGACTACAAATACAACCGTAAACACACGCTAATAAACACAACACAGAGGGTTTTGAGTCAGTGATCTGCGGAGGAGGAACAGACCTAGTTAAATGAGGTCTCTAAAATTTTTTGTTGGAGGTGCTCCAGTCGAGCAAATGTCATCTCGTACGGCTGCCGTTGTCATGGAGTCCCTCTCACCTCGATGTGATTGTTACGGGCCACTCTTTGTGTTGCTGAGAGCAGCCTGTGAAAGCTGCAAATGGAGCTAAAACACCCAAAGGAGTTTCACCAGGGAGCATTAAAAATATATCCAGAGGTTAGCAGTACTGGGCAGGATGGACACATGCTGTCGGACATGCTTGATAAACAAGCAAATCTCACACATACTGTTATAAACAAATAAATAAATTACGAAAGGAAAAGAGAAGAGAGGACTGTGTCTTACCTCAGAAACTTATGGAATATTTTTGCACTACAGATGCTTCATAGCCAAGTCACTGACAGATTTTTCACCATTTATGATATTCATGGGCCAAACAACTAATTAATTAATTAATTAATTAAGAACATAATTACCAGACTAATCAACAGTGAATATAATTATTAGTTGTAGCCCTACCCGTGAGTAAAGCATATAAACATAAGCAAAAGAAAGTGCTTGCTCACTCTATACATAACAACAACACAGCACGGTGCTTATAACAGCAAACGCCAGGCAACAATGAAGCAATCAATGCTGATCGCATTTAATCAGATTTCTAGATTATCACTTGCATGCTACTTCATGTGAGTACTGCACAGTGACGTTACAGCAAACATGATAGGAATACACACACAAAAAAAAATCAAACCAAAATTTGGAAGATCCATCTTTATCAACTGTTTTCTGCTTGTCATCTCTGCTGCTACAATTCAGCTCCACTGCTGTACAGCAAGCACATGGTTATTCCCAACATATTAATTGCATGATTGAAAATCTTCACCCTCCCAACTTTTTACCCCTCCATCCTGCTTTTTCCATTACCATTACAATATTTTCTTTATCACAAAAAAATCATATGTAGTTTTGGGACAAACACCTCTGCCTACCGAGCTGAAACAACCACTTCTGACAAGATTTGGGTAAAGTGGGGACATTGCGTTGTGCCCTACTGTTTGGAATTTTAGTACAAGCCTTCAAAAACATTCAAGGAAGATGGTAAGTGGGGAGCAGAAACAGCGGTTTTCTCCCTTCACATCCTCTCTCTCCTTCCCTCCCTCCTTGAGTGTTTTTTTTCTCTCTTTCTACTTTGTGCTTCTGTTGGAAATTAGCTTGAAGACAAAGAAGCCATGTGTTGCAACATGGCATGCTTATTGTACCAGTGTGTTTGGGATTTCCGATGCACGACCTTCCAGGCATGGCTGCACAGGTAATTAAAACTAATTTGGATTCTTTCTCCATCTCTGCTGACAGGGCTGTTCGGGGCAAGGCTTCAGGAGACAAAGGTAGCTTGGCACATCTTTATGGGGCACAGGGCCGATGTGGCTCCAGCTGAGGAAGTGTGGGAGAAAAGGAGGGGAGGAAGTGCGCGAGAAGAAGGATGTTCAAAGAGGTATGTGTATGTATGTGAACAGAGTAGTCAGGAGAGTTCAGGGGGCAGTGTGTGTATGCAGAGAAAGGCAGCAGCCAGTACAGGAGGCTTTGTGACCTACATTGAGGATGATGATGAACAGAGAAAAAGAGTTGAGAGACAGGGCTTGCAGAGGAAAGATGTAGAAGGTTGGGGAATGAAAAACAGAGGAAGAGATAAAGACGAGAGGTTCAATGAAAGCAAGAATGAAAGACGGAAGGGAGGGGAAGAGGAGAAATCATAAAGAAAGAAAAAGGAAACAGGCAAAAAAGTGTTGGGTTTCATAGCGCTCCCGACAGTGGCATGCCAGATGACCTTGGGCTGCCATCTGTTCCCTCTGTCTGGCCTGTCAACATACCTCTAACGCCAGTTAAAACATGACATTTCAACTTCCTTACACACCGAGGGGTAGCCGTCGTCACCCCATGCGAGCGAGATAGAGACACATAGACAGGAAGAGAGAGAGTGAGTGACAGAGAAATTGTGTGTCTGTGTGTGTGTGTGTGTGTGTGAGAGAGAGAGAGAGAGAGAGAGATACAGTATGGGTAAGAAAGGGAGTGACCTTTTCTCTAGCAGCCCCATCTTTATGAGCTGATATTGTTATCAATGTATTACTCCCTGGATGGCCACTAGAGCTACAATAACGCCATTGAACCGACAGTTCATCATCATAGGACAAAGAGGGGCGCAAACACTGACATCCTATGGGGCATTGGGTTGCAACTGATTGCGCTCATAAATGAGCATGGCTCTCATAAAATCATGTGGTAACTGCTTAGCGGTGCACAGGGTGATGGCTTTTGTTATCAACAGCTCGAGTGCCGCACAGGCTGCCTGTTTTTTGTTGCATTTGGGTGGCCGGGTCATGTTTTCAGATGTGAAGTTAATCATGCATCCATTGAAATGTGTTATTGTAACACTGATGGTGGGAGAAATAGGGAAGTACTTGAATTATTTTTTCCAATTTTTGTTTGCATTTATTTCATTATTTATGATGGTATGATAATTTTTACAGACACATAAATATTTTATTTATTTATTTATTTTTTCAAAGGGAGCGGTGCTGCCCGCTCATATTAAGATTTATTCTGGCAGCTGGAAAGGACAGAGCCTTGATGTATTTAGATTTTATCAGACTCCAGAGGCTGCAGGCCATGTAACTATCCCTGGACATGTGTTTATCGTGTTTTTTTATGTGCCAATAATATAACTTAATTGTTAATGGTGTGGGCTTGGTGTGTGCATGATAAAATTGTAAGATTGCTGCCATAACATGAAACGTTCTGTGGCAAGTTTAGAAATAAACATAAATAAATATCAAAGAATATCAAGGGGGACTTCAGGACTCAGGATGATTCTCTTCTGCTCTCAAATAACTTTTTTTTTGCATAAAAATTAGAAATTACTGCTCCCTGTAGTTCCAGAGTGGTTTGTGTTCCCAAATACTGATTGAACTGTCTTGGGGCAGTGAATGCTAAAGTGAAGTTGCATTCCTATTTTTTTAGATATTAAAACCTACATCAATTGTTTAATCACTTCCTCATACTTATCACTGGAGGTCCACAAATTACTAGTCCATTTTGATGAGCCAATATTGGTCATCTACTCCATGCCCTTAAGCAGACCTTTTGGGCCTGCAGCATGACAGACAGTCATGTTTACCAAGAGCTGGAGGGATTTAGATTTTTATGACGTTTAATCATCACAGTGATCTACGGAAATGTCTGCCAAGCAGAAAGCTCCTCTAGCCCAAATAAATATTGAATTTGTCAAGAGACTGAAAGTCAATCAGGAATGTATTGATGGTATTAGTCCTGAGTCTGTTAGATGAAGTCCTTTGCAGTGCCTCTGTCTGGTTTGGGTGAATGGCACTGGCCCATTAACTTCACTAAGGTGGGTGTTTTTGTAGGGGTGTATTCAAAGCAACTCACTAAATGACCACAGTGCAATTAATATGGAGTATGTTTTGACTGCTACCCGTCTTTGGGGATTCACAAGCAAACCAGAGAGAGGAAGAGAGCAGAGAAGAGACAGGGAGAAGGCTGAAATTTGGGTCAAGAAAAATCCTTTCTGGAAAAAAAAGAAGCAAAAAAAATCTGTAATCCCTTCTACCACAAGCTACTTAAATCATTATTGAGCTCTTTTCAGGGCAACGTTTTACTTCCACTCTTAATGTATTCACTTTCAGTTCCTGAGCAAAGCATCCCTGTTCACTTACTGCTGCCAAGTGAGGTGATGTGCTGACGTTAGAGAACAACCTAACAGAAAGCATCGTGGGACAGTGCCAGTAACCTGAAAAGTTAATGACACCTGTAAGGAAATTACACCAATTATGAATGGAATATTTACATTTTAGGTCGCAGGCTGAAAAAATTAAATCTCTGTTGCCCCCCCCACCCCCCCGCCACTTAAACTTCATGCCCAACAACTGCATACTTCCCTCTCAGTCCTGACACGTTGGGGATTAGAGGAGGTAATTCTACAAAGACCATACATTACACTCGCCTCCTCATCCTTCAGTGACTGATACGTACGGGAAGTGGGACCCTGACCCACTCCTGACTGAGGGAAATTGTTGTGAACTTTACACGCTTTTGCAAAGAAGCCAAACCTGGTGCATACACACCAGGGTGCTATGGCTGCCTCTTCTGACCCCAAAGACCTTTAGCTGGCCTATCCCCCTTCAGCCATTTATTCACACACACACACACACACACACACACACACACACACACACAGAGCTCCGGTTGGACAGATTGGGTTACCCCCTTAGAAGCGAATGCTCATGTTGTTTTGCATTCTCTTCCCATTTTGATCCTGGCAGCCTGAGGAATGCCTCAGTCATTAACACCAGCAGCCTGTCTGTACCGACAGCTAAAAGGTTTGCATTCATGAGAGCCATCCTGGAAACCAGATGTGTTTCTTCTGTGCATGTGTGTATATGCAGTGGCTGGAGTGAAATTGTTTCAGGGCAGCAGATCAGGCCATGTGTGTGCCTGAGCCCTCAGGGCCTGAGTGGTGCACAGCCCATCTAAGAAAAACACATACACATACAAAACAGCTTAATGCATTTAACATTTCATCTAAATAATATGAACCTCCCAAACTGGTCGACCTTATCTAGTATTTTTTTTGCATTTGATTCATAGTTTTTCAAATAAAAAATAAATTTAATGAGAAAAAAAACAACATAGTTCCTTACTTTCCAAAGATGTATCCGAACTAAGCAGACATTTTCTTTTCCATTTGCAAAGTCTGAGATCTCACCTGCTGAGGAAGCCACTAGAAAATAGAAATTGAAAAGGTTTACAGCTTAATCTGGGACTATATAAAGCAACCACTGTTGTATATATAATATTTAATCAGCAAATATCTCAAAATTTCAAATGAAACTGATACAGTCTGTATACTGGGAAAATATCTTATATTTTGATGAACAAACCAATTTTAATTTGTTGCCTCTATTTTGACTGGTGTGAATTAAAAAATGAAAATGGCAATCCTTGGTCTACCCATCAGACTTTTTCTATTGGTCTCCCCAAGGTGTGCAATATTTACAATTTTCAACCAATATGATTTCCGTAAATTTAGACTGTGGAAGCCATCAGGGTAATCTTCAAAAGCTAAATATCATACCTGGGAAATACAGCTGAACGCAAGTTATTAAATACTCCGTAGGACGTCTTGAAATAATGTCAACAGCTCTAATTAGGGAGTTTTAATTCCTGTCTTTAATTCACTTTTCCCACACAAATCCAAGACAGAAGACACCAAATGTTGCCAACTAATCTTTGCCACCCACAGAAAACAATGCCGCTGCCAGAGCTAGAGCAAAATGAAAATACATTGACTACGTTTCAGAGTCAATTATTTTCTTCCAGTGAGAGTCTTGCTAACACTGGGCAGAACAGTCCCATTTTGAAGTGGCAATCCATTTTGGCTAAGTGATGTCATGCAGCCTGTCACGTTAGTCTGTGCGAAGCAGTGGGCCTATTCCTCATCTCAGCAGCCGCTCGCTCACGGTGAGGACAAACAGCATTTCTTTCTCATTTGGAAGGAAATAACGGGGCCAGAATCTGTGCTGGCAGCCAAACAGAACTGCTACCAGAACAACACTACACCAAAGAAGGCATCCAGTCTTTGTTTAGGTTTTTTTTAATCTTTCTCTAGTATGTTTTCTAGCTGTATAGATGTTTGCCCGATATTACCAAGATTATTTCAGTTTTTGAGCTGCTCTTAGTGGTTTCAAACTGGCCATATGTTCGCTGCAGCTGGGCACTGGGCATTTCCACTGGACACCACAAAAACAGCAGCAGTGACTTGGTTGGGGAATAGTAAACCCCTTAGCCCATTTAGGCCAGCACAGTCACATATCTATTCCCTCTATTCCAATTTTCCTGACCTGCACACGGAAATCCTTACGCCAGAGACAGCTTCATTATTAGCGTGCCTTGCACAGAGCTCAATGGCAGGATATTGCATAGAGAAGCATAACAGCCGAGCAATTTGAGTTGGGCAGCTGGGCATGCAGGTATTGTAATTTTAATTCCCTTCTCAATTCCCCGTCCCTGTACAGTGAGCTGCTGTTCCTCTCAAACAAGTTGAGGTAACGGTTTCGATGAAAATGCTCAGTGTGCTGAAACTGTGAGGGGTACAGAGAAGTGGGCAATATGTTCACATCACAGTTTTCTCATTTATAAACCACTTAAGGAATTCCTGATTTTCATTCTACACAAGTTCATGCATATTTTTATGAAAATGTCAAACATCACATAAGGACTGTGAGAATAAAAGAAAAAACAAAACAAATACCTGCAGAGTGTTTTTCTGCAGTGGCAGAGTACACTTTAAAAATAATTACCTAGCAACCAAAGCACCACTGCACAGCAGAACTTACCAAAGTGCACTCACTAAGAAGGCCAGGGCAAGCATTACACAAAAAAGGAAGTTTATTTTTTTTTAATTAAATCTTGAGTATAAATAAAATACAATTAAAACATCACAGCTTCTGCTTCCATCACCACATTTGTGGGGAAAAAATGTCTCACTGTTATCATCTAAATGGCCATTAGCTCCACAAACCCAATTAGCAGAACAAGATCTTACGCAGCTTTCCATCGTCCCTCCATCACAGGAAACAGTAGAGCTTTGCTTCATTCTGATCAAATACACTGTATAGTGATTAATGACTGCGCTTCCACAGTGTTGACAGGCTGTATGGGCTCCAAAATTCAGCCCCACATAGGCACTACACATATTTGTCTGTGTAACTGACACTTGAATGAATAAATTGGGCAATAGCTCCATCATCGACCTGACTACCTATACCCAAATTTTTTTTCCAAATGAACAATAGGAGTGAGATGCTGTCAGGCCCACGTTCCCTCCTTGACATGCCACATCTCCGCATCGGGAATAATGACCAGGCTAAAAATATTACAAACCTAGCAGCAAATAGCTTAAAGGTTGTTTTAATTATACGGATGGGCTGTCGAGCAGTCACGCTTGACAGGAAATAGAAACAAATGATGTAATGGCTGAATGAATGAGTACCATCCTCTGATAGCTTGGTGAACACCACCACAGGAAACTCCTGAGCATATAGAAAATCTATGAGAAATATATTCCATCCAAAAATTCTGACCTACATCCAAGTTTTTGTCACAGTTGCTGTAGAAAAAAAATTAAAAGTTCTGAGAGAGTTGTTAAAATCTGAGGCAAGTGGGTGAAATGGATTAAATGCACAGCAGGAGAGCATGTCTGTGTATGTGGGTCTTTTTCTTGGCCTCAAACATGTTTTATTTACAGTTCTGTCTACTTGAAATATTTGTGTGCTGCAGCCATAATGCTGTGTGAGACATTTTTTTCCACACATGCTTATGAACATGGCTTAAAGCTTGCATGCTCTGGCGACAGAAACACAATGGTCATGGGATGTGTTTATTTTTAAAGGATTAAGGAGTGTAGCTGTACAGTAAATCCAAATAAAATGTATATACTTTTATAATACAGATAGCAGGTGAAATCCTCAGCTGATTTAAAAGGAGAAGAGTAAAGACCAGAGCAACACAGCAAGACTAAGAGAAACAGATTAACAGAAAGAGCAGACGAATGAGAGAGAAACTCTGTCTGCCTGTGAGGTGTATTTGAATTATCCCCATTTGAAAAAAAAAAGAAAAGTTCAAGGCACTTATCGAGCCATAAATCTCTGGTCCAGGAATTAAAAAAAGTAAAAAAGAAATAACAAACACCAAACGTCATGCTGCTTTGAATGTCTGCCGTCTATCCCCCACACTGCAGGAGTTCAAAAGAATAATAACTTTGCCCTCACTCATCACCACCCAGAGAAGCGTTAGGGCAGCTCATAACATTGTTTTTTTTCCCTCCTTCTTCTTTTTTTTTAATTAGTAACTCTAATCTGATCATTAAGGGCGGCAAAAATCAGCATAGCTATAGTATAACTGTGAACCAGGCTAGTAATTGAAGTGATGGCAGCAGTTAGAAAACTCACATCTGTCTGATGACACTTTCTGCCATCTCTACTCAATTATGTGCTGTGACCTGAATGCGAAAGGGGACGTTAATTGAGAAATATTCTGTGTGAGAGGGAAAAAAGTGTGATAAGAAAAGTATTGAGGATCAATATATTGTGTTCTGAATATGTGATCTACTGTAGCTACATGAGGAAAAAGCTTGAAAACAAAGGGTGATATTCAGGATGAAAAGGTTAGCTAGGGTTAGGGATAGATTTAGAGATAAAAAGATACCAGCCAGGGAAAAGTGAAAAAACGTAAAGAATGGCGAATCCAGCTACAGAGACAGTGAGAGTGATAGCTTGAAAGGGAAAAGGAAAGAGGGTGGATGGTGGAAAAGTGGTGGAGTGGTAGTGTAAGGCTGCTGATGGAGGGAGCAAGGGGTTGTGATTAGTGCTACATGGGGACGGGTCCTCTGCAGTGCTTAGTGCCTAGTGGTGTTGGGCCCTTAAGAGGCATCCTCAGCACTCATCCCCCTCCCATGACACCACCGTCACTGGCCAGACAATCCCAGCATGCCTGCATATTCTTCTATCCACTCAGCGCTGCGCAACACCGAAACCATTTCTCAACATTTTCTTTCTGGCATAAACAAGACGTCCTGTTGGCATGAAATTGTCCCTCAAGGAATTACACGGTTGGTCTCATCGTTTTACATCTCTTCCATGCTGGATGAGTCCGGAATTTACTTGGAGATTGTGTTTATTATTATGCTGCACGTTTGTCACATTATTACCACAGATATTGCCTTTGTTTTGCATTTTTATGTATCTATTTATTTTATTATTATTATGATTTCTTCTTTCCACATCAGATCCAGCGCCGACTCTCCCACCCCCCTCCGGCAGCTTCAATTCAACCATCACTCAGCACAGCACAATTTCAGCCAGAGCCTCAGCCGGCTGAATTAGGGTAACTTGAGCTTCTCCAGATTGTAATCAAAGCGAAAATAATGAGTGCAGGACAAAGACTGGTGCTATTACTCTCGCTGGCTTAATATTTCTCTCCTTTCGTGTTTTTTTTTTTATCTTTCATTCCCTTTGCACTCCAGAGTCCAGAGAAACAGCAACAAACAGCAGTGTGGGGGGATGGAGCAAGTGAGACTGGTAGCAAAAGACAGATACTGAGTAAGATCTAAACAGAAAGAGGCAACGAGTGGGGAGGCGGCCCTTTACTAGCCTTCACAGCTGGGGACTTGCAAATGAACTAATCACCTGGGGGGATTCTTCTCAGCTTACTTAAACAACCAGTAAGTTAAACACACATGCTTCACAGCCATCGTGCCGTAGGTCTGTGTGTGTGTGTGTGTGTGTGTGTGTGTGTGTGTGTGTCCACGCGCGTGCGTGTGCCATGTGTCCTCGTGGGTATGAGAGCATTTGTGACCTGCAGCGTGACTGACTGAGGTAAGCAGCAGGCTGTCAAAATAAGAAAGCATCTGTTCCAGTGAATCCTGGCAGAAGCAGAGACAGTTAGTGAGATGTACTGGGAGGGAAACCACAGACTGGGATGAAATCAGTGTACGGTGGCCCCCATTTGAGGTTTTGTGATTGTTATTCTTAGTAATAATAGTGGAAAACTAAATGATATGTGACTGCAATTTGTAAATAAAACATAGGGCCTGCTGCAAATTAGGCTTGCTGCAGTACTTCCACCTCTTTTGCCATAAATACATGGCTTTGGGTTAGGGACAAGGACATTGAGAAGGAAAACAGGGTAAGGACAGGAGAAAAAATGAAGCACTCATTTCCCTATTTGTGTTTTTTTTAGTTCATGCTGGCAGTAGGGACGGGGTGACATGTCCCCCTCAGATTCATAGTGACAACGATCTGTCCCCCCACTTTCCCAGCATAAGGCGACAACCGTCACAGGTAAAACAGAGGATTAATGTCATTGCAGCAGCATTGGGAGCCCAATGTTTGAGTGATTCAAGTCATGGTACGTTCAAGTTGTACACAGATATCCGAATTTCCAAGCTCAAAGTCAGAATTTAAGTCAGGGCACCCAGTGAAGTCGGATTTCTAACTCAGAAAGTCTGATTAATCTCACCAACCCAGCATAGAATTCATGTTATCTGCTACTTACTATACGTAAACAGTAGCTACATATTTTTTTTTATCTATAATTGAGTTACATTTTGAAAATCTAACTAGTTACTATTTTTCAGTAACCAGCACAACACTGTTGAAAACTGTGCAGAATATTTGAAAAAAAAAAAAATCTAAATAATTCAATCAGCCATCTGTGTTGCCACTAAAGTCTTATATTATATAGAAAAATCGATGTCACCTACCCATTTGGCCACCTTATCGGCACTGATTTTGTACAAAAGACGGCAAAAGATAATGTCTGAATTCCTCACTCACTCCAGCCTCTCAGAGCTACAATATTGTGGTGCAGGCACAGAGGCAGCTGCACACCAACATATAAGAAATTCTATAAATTTCACACCCTGCTGCCTGCCAAAAAATGCTAGGCTGAGATTTGGTCATTTGGCCTCTCAAGTCTCATTCCAATCTTCCCCCAGCAGAGGGTCCTGTCCCTGCTGCATCCCTGTTTGTATGCAGCTGTGAGAAAAACATCTTGAAGTCACCAACCAGGGGGTCTCTACAAGCAAGTTGGAACAAGGTCAGGTCTGTGGCACTGTGATTCTGCATTATGCTCACAGAAACCATGAGGAAACCAATTACAAGACATGACTAAAGAGAAACAGTAGTAAAAATATTGGGAGGAAAAAACAAAGAATCAAAGCAGTGTGTAATCTAGAGCCAGCCTGAGAGAATATTCTTCTGCAAGTAATTACAGTGTTATTATAATATATGTTAAAGCCAAATAGATACAAGATCTGTTCTTGCAGGGTCTGATCTGAAAGACTCAGAGTGATGGGTTGTCAACTTACAAGCTGCATTTTGTTCCTTTTTGTTTCTGTGTCTAGCAAGGACATCCCTCGAACAGAGAAATAATGAAAATGATTTTGCGAAGAGAAACACTCCCCTTTCATTCTTTCAGGCCATCATTTACGTTAGAGATTAGCTGTAGGCTGCTGACACTATCAGGGGATTATTACACATTTTGATGTTCCAGTGCCTTAAGGGGGCATAGGAAATGTATTGATAGGAAATAGAGGTCCTGAGTCAGGCAATTTATAGGTCTTTCCCTTTCCCATAAGGAAAAAAAAGTTGAGTGAATATGCACAGTGTGCAGTGTTGCACAACATGCTTCTGTGAAGACTGTTTACTAATGTATGTGTTGGATCTCTAACATGTATACTTACTACATTGAATGAAAAGTACATAAAACAGCAATATAATTGTCTTGGAATTTAATGCAATTGTGTGCAATTGAGTATTAACACAGGTTGTAAAATAGTTAGCTTGTCAATGAGTGTGTGTGATGTGAGAAAAAAATATTACAAGGAAGGGACATGTGGGAAAAAAGATTCACAGCCCTGTTACTATGTGTGTGTGTGTGTGTGCAGTATATTTTGCATCCCCTTATCTTCTATCCACCACTAAAGTGAAATAAATACCAAGTGTTTCCAACCCAGATTTAAGATTTTTTTTTTTTGCCATTTTCCAGCATAAGCATTTGTACTGTACTGTACAATTTTAAAGCATAGGGAAACCACTAAACATGGCATCCTACAATTTAATTAATTCTGTATTTCTTAGTCTCCGGCGGGTAGATGGTTCCATGTTATCGTTACATGTTAAGTGACACATTTACAGTATTGTGCCACTGGCTTAAGAAAAACAACAAATTTGTTCTTGAAACCTTGTAGTTTGCCAAGCCATGGCACAACACTGTAAATTAAAGGTGAATAAAAAATTTGCTTCAACCTAAAAATAATTCCACAGACTTCAAAAGAGATATTATATTTTACTTATCAAAATTGAAAGGCAAGAAATATTTTTGAACGTCTTTATATACATACTGTAGCGTTGCTGCACTGGATGACAAATGGGTGTTGCTTTTTTTTTCTTTTGTTGGTCAATTCATAAACCTTTTCTGGCTTCATTTGGATGATGGCAACATCTTGTGAGGGCAGCCAGTGGGCTTCAATCAGGAGCTGGATTTGTTTTGCAGCATCCCAGTAATTAACTGATTGATAATTTCTGGGTTGGCTTTCCTTAATTACGGGGCTGATTGTAAATGAACATGGTGATCCAGTGAATTAGAAGCGACCTACACAACGTGGAACACCTTCCAGATTTCTGCCATGTCTGGTCACCGCCCACACATTGCTGGCTGCTCGTACAACATTGGAGAAATCTTCCCCTGACTGGCCCCCTTAACCACACTTACATTATCCTCTTAGAGATACAAGGCAAGCTGACATTTTTTTGCCATCTAAATTTCATGAATGATTATATACTGTTAAAAGTTATGATGTTTTACATTTTGACGTAATTAATTTTTACACACAGGCATTGTCATTTGTGAAAGCAAATGCACAAATGACAATGCAAAAGCTACACACACACACACACACACACACACACAAAACCTCAGATAATTGTAATATTTTCCATTAAATCTTCATTTCCAGAAGGTGAAACAGCATTTACACTTTGTGTGACAGCTCACAAAAGGTATTACCCTTTCTCATGGAAGTTTTTTTTTTTTTTTTTTTTCATTTTCAGTACTTTACATAATGGTTTAACTCTGCATTTTTCAGGACTTGCAGGGCTGCAAGTGATAAACATTGACAAAATGGTCTGAGGGGATGGCAGGTTATATATGAGACAGACAGATGATTGAAGGAGTTCAAGTGTCATGCTGCCATGTGGACTAGTGCACTGCAGCAGCTGCAATCAAGGCCTTTATGGCAGCCATTACTCCCAGCTGATGTGGAAAGCGGAACCTCCTCATTATGGCTGCCTGACAGGGATCAAGGAAAAGTAAAACCTCTATAACCTCTGAGCTAACCGTGACCCAGTTGCTCACCCTCCAGTGACATCAACCCCACAACAAGGGGAGACTGATGAGGGAGAAAACCAAAACAATAAAGATGCCATTTACTACCCACACTTCTCCCCATAGTGTTTTCTCTTAATCCCCATAAATGAAAAACACATAAGGCAGCAATAGCTGTAATAGCTGATAATAGAAATATCAATTTCAGGATTTGTGGTAGATCGAAGGTATGGGGATTCTTTTGTCTAGGGATTGTTCCTTGGCAAAGCACCAGTGAGCAATACTTCACAGGATTTTCTTGTCTCTTCATTTCAACATCTCCCGGAAAGGTATGAGGAAAAGCTTTTGATAAACATAGCTGAGAGGGGGAAAAAAATCAGACCAGAATAGTGTACAGTGAAGCATATGTCTGCAATTCAGCTTTAAGTCCGGATGAAGTCACAATGGACTTTTGTTTACTGTATCATCAACACTGGAGCATGCTTTGGCAGCACTTGCACAATTGTAAAACAATCACATAATCTGTTTGCATGTGAAAGTGTTTTTCTACATTGGAGCATGGAGAAACTTTCCAAATTACTCATTGTTTATTGTCTGACACAATGTGTCAAGACTAAGGAAAATTTCAGGCAACCTATGTTTTATCCTTTAAGAGGCAACGGTTGATTTGAATATTGTCGCAATGGAGTTTGCATGACTGTTCCCAAACATTTTTTTTGAAATTCTGATACTGGAAAAAGCCTTTTCTGACAGCAGGGACAAAATTCATTTACTGCTAACCTGTATCTCCTTGAACTGCTGCCTTAACATAAAAAGAAAAAAAAATGTCCACTGCCTCTTTCTTTTCTATTGGAGACCAAGGAGCCATCCATCACTATTTTCCACAGTGCTTTACTGTTCAAACTGCTCTCTCAACATAGAAATGAGTACTGTGGGTCTGGGCAGAGGTTTCTGGCCTCTTGAAAACTGTACACACGGTGAGGCATACTAAACATGTATTACTGCATTGTTCTCAGTAGAAAGTCTGCAGAAATAATTTTCATTTGATTCATGAAATGTGGGGTGGTGTAGTGGTTAGCACTGTCACCTCATAGCAAGAAGGTACTGGGTTCGTTTCCTGGCCCTGGGCCTTTCTGTGTGGGGTTTGTATGTTCTCCCTGCGTGGGTTCTCTCCGGGTACTCCGGCTTCCTCCCACCATCCAAAAACATTCATGGAGATTAGGTTAACTGGTTAATTCAAATTGTCCGTAGATGTGAATGTGAGTGTGAATGGTTGTCTGTCTCTACGTGCCCTGTGATGAACTGATGACTTGTCCAGGGTGTACGCTGGGATAGACTGCTGCCCCCCACGACCCTACGTGAGGATAAGTGGTAAAAAAAAGGATGGATGGATTTATTAAATTAATATAATTTTTTTTTCGGACTGATATAAACAATTTAGTTACAATCATTTGCCTTTTAATCAATTGTTGGTTATGTAATGATAGTTGTATAATTTTTTAGCGACTATTAAAATATACGCTCAGAAATGATGTGATTTATTAAAGGAACTCTGAAACACAATGGATGAGACTTGATTTGAATGATAAAAGAGAACAAAACAAAACCAACAAACCCCCCTAAAATCCCTTGATTTTGTATTCATAACATCAAATCCGACCAAACCCTCATAGGTTAAGTCTCGGTCAACATGCTCTCCTTTCAGCGGTAACAGAATCAACAGTAAATTATACATGAGAAGCAAGCTTCTACCTAACCCATTAAAAAAACCCTCTAACCTGCAGGTCAGGCAGCGGACAGCAATAACAGAACCTACCATCGTACCTTTCCTCGTCATGTCAACTGAGATAATAAGGGCTCCAGCTGGGGGCATGACACGAACACATTCTGATACTACGGCAGAACAAAAGCGGGGCTGCTGAGCGTCCCTGTCAAGAGCCGAAGAATAGAAATACAGTGGTTGAATAGCCATGCAGCCAAATCCAGCACCACCGTGCCATCACACAATGCATGCGGTGCTAATCCCCCTTCATGGAGGCTGCATCTCCTGTCATGCCCAGTGGTGAACCATGCTGAGATGCTGCTTTGGGGACTGACACTTCGACAAAGGCGGCGTCCTGGGCCACTGTTGGGCCTGTGTGCTCTGCACTGCTGTGCATGGCATCTGCATTGGGGTGAATAAAAGAGATGAGCAATATGTTGAAAAAAAAAGCTGCCTGGGTGCCGAGACCCCCGTCAAGAGGCTCGGTGTGGCCACCCATCAAAAACCCTTGAGTCCAGCATTCGACCCGTGTCCATCTCCTCTGCCATCCACTCCTACCAGCAGGGAATAAAACTAGCACCCGCCATTGACGGGTAAAACAAAATTAAGCACCTGCCAATGGCTGATGCTATTTGAGACCAGAATTTTTTTTTTCCATGTTCTCAGAGTGTGTGCTTTGAGCGCTTCAACCAGACTATTTTGTCCCTCGCCGCCCACTGTCTATCTATCTACTGTGATGTTGCTAGGTATGCATTCTGCGTCTCTGATGCATTAAAATCTGAAAGGAGGCAGTAAACTCACTATCCATGCATACTGGGGACGCACCTCGTTTTTCCCATAAAAATGGAGGAAGTTCTGATCAAAAACTTGTGTTTAACATCATAGTAACTGGCAAAAGAAACCTTGTCAGCAGAGCAGACAAACGCTGTTTCAACCCTCTGTACATCTGCTCAGAGCAGACCTGATCCCCTGTGCACAGTGCACAGTCCTTCACAGTGCACATGCTAGTACAGCCACTACCAAAACAACTAGCCAGTCACCGTGGATTTCATTTTAACAATTAAAGATCTGAACCTTATAGTAAATAAAGCTCCGGTCCTATTGGGTATCAACGAATGAATCAATTGTCGGTGGTGCCAAATTCCGATACCTAAGTGTCTGTGAGCCATGCTCTCAAATGTCATTATGGACTGGGGGACGTGTCCCCTTCAGATTCTTAGTGACACTGATCCGTCCCCCCACTTTCCCAGCATAAAGCAACATACATCGCTGGTAAAACAGAGGATTATTGACATAACTGAAGCATTGGGAGCCTGCTGTTTGTATGTGAAGAATTTCAAAGCTCCAAGTCAGAATTTCAATCAGAACCCACGTGAAGTCAGATCTCCAACGCAGAAAGTTGGATTAATCTCATCAACCTCAACAATCATACAATTAGATGATGTTTATATTCCCAGTAAAATAATGCATCGGTAGATATTTTCTGTCTGTCATGCAAGATTTTTTTTTTTTTTGGCCAGTAAAAAATATGTTTGGCTCGTGAAATTCTGGAGGTCACTAGCCAATGGCCAGTGAGCCAAAATCTTAATTTTACACCCTGCCTATCAGTCTGGGTTGGGTCTGGCTGGGCTTGCTCTTCTTGGCTCTGTTCTGGTGGATCCGACAATTGTTACTGAGAAGGTTATTCACTCAGCACATCTTTTTATACATACACACACACACACACACACACACAATGACCCCACAGCCCCTGCCTGTCTAGCCAACCAGCTCTTTTACTCCGCGACCAACAGACAAGGTGGAGAAAACAAGCTGACAGTGTCACTCGTCCGCCACTTGCATTTCACGCTGCATATGCGCCCAGAGACGACTCTTTTTGAGCTGAGTGAAACACACGTTTGTATTTTTCTTCTTTTACACATAGTCAAGATGGCAGAAAAAATAGGTCAAACACCATGAAGATGTGGTTAAACTGAAAATGGCTGCTGTGGAGGGCGTGTTCATCAGAACGAAAGGTTGCAATAGCACTGAGCAGAGATGGGTGGCACTCTTAATATACTTACAGTAAAGCCCATCATCACATCATAATGTGCAGCCACTTTCTGGTTTATGATGAAAATAAGGTGCTCATTAATTTTTCCTGAAATTAAAATAATTTTAATAATATAATAATGTTAATAATATTGTTCTTGAAATCATTGCTCAGTTTTTAGAACTCTTGTAGAGATGCATACAACATTTTTTTTCCAGAAAATGTATCAAACATATTGCCTCCATTTTCATTAAATTCTAATCTTTGCAGCTCAGCGTTAAGATTTTTTTTAATTTCAGTTTTGGTGAGTCAATTGTAGGGCAATGTGCCATCATTTAAATTATACCTCTTTGTTAAAATTCACAAACACATTTTTTTGCCAATTTACTGTGAGAAGACTATCCCTGTTATTGCATTTTATGGAGATAAAATCAGTCACACCAATAGGTCTTGTTTTAGGCTAGTATAACCTTCACTGGAATTGTCCTTCCCTTTGTCAAGTCCTTTAATGCCTGGTATTGAGTTTCTTGTTATTTACAGATAGGAGAGGAGATGTATTTATGGTATGACACAGTAGTTGATCTTGCTGTGCTGTGCTGATGTGGTGTACAGTGTGCTAATTAGAAAATAATGATGGTAATAATGGCTAGCCACTCATTAACATTCATCTGTTGAGCCTACTTTTTCCAGCTTTGCTTTTAGCATGAATGAAATGACATGGAGAAAATCAGTATTAGAATATTATCTTGTTACAGAGGCAGGCTTAATTATGCGATGTATGGTGTATGACCTGAATATCCATACTTCATAAGCTTGTAATAATTCACACAATTAAGCCGCACTGTGGCTATACCATGCAGGCTTAAAATATATAGTTGGAAAACAGTTTACGGTACCAGAATTATGCATAATACGATACTGATAATATGCAGTGTGCTCCTTCCATATGTTTTCATATGTGTTTTACTAAAAAAGCTGCCATATGAACTGAGGATCTACATAGAAAAAGTACAGCTAATCATGCTTTTGACAAACCTCCTTTGTGTAACACAACCTACATATGCAAACTATTAAAAACTGTTTACTGTATCATACACCCACACTTAATTTCATAAGGAAAATAAATATTACATTCAGGGTGTTATGAAAGTAACGTTTGCACTCACAAAAACCAATGCATACAAATATTCACATATGCATACAGCATTAACACATGTACTAAGAACACTATTTATACTGAATACAGTCACACACAAATGTCTTTAGATAGGACAATGACAAACATTCACAGCCAGCACCATCGCAGTTATCGTCACAATCATCTTCACAATTTTTTACCATCAGCAGTACCATCCAAACTGCTTTTTCCTGGAGAAGCACCATCATTACCACATTCAGTTTCTTCAAGTCAGTCAGCTGAGAAGACACACACACACTCACAGTAAATAGCCAGCACACATGCATGCAGCCATAAAAATACACATAGCCATCGCTCTCTCAAGTGGCTGGGCCAGTTGCACACTGCTCTCTCTGCCTCCATCCCTGACGGCAAAGCTGTACTGTCAGTTTACCTTGCCCCAGGACATCCACGAGACAGCCTATCAGCCTTCTCCCCACTGCCAAAGACATGTAGTCCTGTTTATCACCTAATTGACTCTCAGAGGAAAGCTAAGATTGACAGTGTCGCTCCCACATCACTTAAGTCCTTTTTAGCCAAGCAACCCCTGCACACCATCACCTGTTAATAATACATTGCGGCCGACTTACTTTACTGATAAGCACCGCTTCACTTCGCACTTTAGTCAAATACAGCCCAGAGGAAAGTCATTAAAAACCAATCACGTCTTCTTATTTGAGGAGATGACTTTCTCAGCCACTTTTCCCAGTTCTGTCTCACATCTACATTCAGAAGACTCAGAGGCGTTTGAGTTTCGGTCCAGCGTGACAAGACAATTACGGCGGGCCGTTGCTGCCAACAGCTGACAGAAGTGTGGAGGTAACATATATTGTACAGCGTATTTATTATGCACTGATGGATGAGAAGACAGACTGGAGTTGTTGTAATGACTCTAAACAGAACCGACGGGATTGATTGAGACTAATTGACAGAATGAGAAAGTAGTGGTGGAAAAAAAAAAGTACAGTGATGTGTTTAATTTCCCCTCCCCTGCCACTTACTTGTCATCAACTGACATGAAGCAGCTTTCCATTTACACACTGTGCATTTGACACCTCTCTGAAAGCCCAGCCTGCCTCTCGTGATGGTGGAGGATGGGGTAAAAGGGCATCGGGTAGGAGTTTGAGCTAAGATGGCCCTTGTCCTCATCTGTCGGAGATTATTTCATGGGTCGCAATCGCCGTGCCGGTGGTTTGTTATGCGCCACTTGTTGTGATGTCACCAAGGTGACCCTGGAAGAACTTGACCAGCTGGATGCTGTCATCGAGCCTCACCGCATCTCAACTAAGCAGTCCATGACTTTTTAAAAGCCTGGGGCCAAGGATATTAATAGAACTGCTTAGTTACATGATCAGCAAGGCTATTGGAAATAGTTGCATTAGGGGGTCTGCTCTGAAACAGGTAAACAAATTACTCCTGGCGGACAGGATGACGGAAAGATTGAGAGTTAGTGTTTAATCAAGGTTTCAATGAATAAGAAAGCTCCACACACAGGAGTGAATCACCTCTCTTTTATCACTTGTTTGATATCCCTCGTCCTGGCTCCCTAGGGTCTTCTTCCACGTTTGCAACAAGCTCACTTCTCTGCCCTGTTGTAATTCATTTACTATCACTACAAGCAAATCAAAGCCCCTTTCTCTTACTTATGATACTTGTGTTTTGTAGAGCATAACAAAACATGGTGTTTTTCGTCTGGACTGAGACCCTTTGTGGGTGCTGCTCTCACATGGAACCTAGTGAACATGAAACTCTATTCTTCAGCCTGTGTCATCATAACAGGAGCTATGTTCTGCAAAAGAGAACTATCAGGACCTGGAGACGGGGCTGTCAGGATACCAAAAGGCTTTATTAATACTCATAGCCAGCTTGCTTGAGCTGTGCTTCACTTCAAACATGCACAGAGACAGAGGACTCACCTGGGGAGAAGAAAGGTTGTCTGCAGCTGAGAGAATCTGATTTTCATCCTCTTGTATCCATCTTCGTAAGCCGTCACTTATTGAGGAAATCCTCATTGCCCAAAGTACCTCAGCTCATTATGTGCTAATGATCTGTCTGCTTTTTCAAAGTGTCCACTTTGAATACAGACACAAACGTCTTTGCACAGAACACAGTTGAAGTACATACCAGTCAGTTTTCACTTGTGGCAAAGAAAAAAGTTTCTTAGTAGGAGAGGCGCGATAAAGCCAAAGAACATTTTAACAAGACCCCCAAAAGAGCCAAAAGATTTTTTTTTTCCCTTTCCATTATGAACATAAAGTAAAATATGTAACGGGATGCAACATACACACACACACACACACACACACACACATTTGAGAATATCAGCAACTTCTGATGTTCAAGAAGAGCAAAAAAGCATCAACTGACTCTTTTTGATTTACCTTGACCTGAAAAATGGAGAACCTACACAGACAGTTCTGATGTTGCTCCTTCTATTCCACTAATTCGTTACAATGGCATACTGAAAGTTTCCTTGTGACACTTAAGTGTATGGGTGTTTTTATGTGTACGTGCATTACAAGTGTGGAGGTACCAGTTGAAAAGGAGGGTATGATCTTGACATCATGACAAATGGACAATGGACATCAGCTGTCTGCCACCATGAGACACATTACACGCTTTGATATGGGATTTCACAAAAAAATACATGAGAGAATAGCCATTCAAATGGAATCAGGTTGTAGAGAGTTAGGTCTGATATTTCAAATTGCATGTGTGTTTGAAATTGTCAAAAGCAATAAAAGATGTTTTAAATGAGTGATGTGTACAAACACGTCCAAACATGCAGTGGACTAGACACACACTCAGGCAGATGTTCTTGTTTATAGCAGTTCTTTGTTTTACTTGTACACTTTCTCCCAGAGTCTGCCCCCCGTTAGGCCTAATGCCACAGAGGAGTCGACTTGTCTAAGTACAGCCTACTGTATATCACTGCCCTGTCTCTCCCTATATCTGTCCTTCCCTCCCCACTACTCTTCCTCCATCCCTACCACCATTAATCTATCCCTTCATCCTTCTATCCTGAATACCTGATTTGGCTGAGAGCTTTGCACTTTATTACGCTGCTGCCTGTTCCTGAGACTTAGTGCATGGTGGTTCACAGTGTGCCAACTAAAAAACACATTCCACATTATTGGAGATTTATCCAATTACAGACACACACACAGACACACACACACACACACACACACACCTGCGCACACACACATAAACATTATAAACAAGAAGCAGCTCTAAAAGCATGGACTGACCTGTGGTGGCTTTCTGTTTAATAGCAAATATGGTGTGTCTCATTTATATCCCATTTTGTGGCCTTGTAGCTTACTGTAGGTCCCTGTAGTCGCTGTGTCACCTATATGGGGTGTCATGATAAAGTAGACATGAAAACTCCAGGTAGCCAATTTAATTTAGTTACATGCAGCTCTACATTAAAATGATATGGCATCTCAACATCCAGAGACAGCATCTCTTGATAATGGAATGCATCAGATATCATCTTGAAAGGATATTTTTGAGAGCATTAGAACAAAATAAATACACTAAATAATCCCTTCCTGGCAAAGCAACCAGACGTGCTCCGGTTACTGATATTTACACAGTACAAAATAATAACAATGCTAATGTCAATAGAAACACAATAATGTCCCAATCTGATTACGGAGCCCATGTGTATGGTGAGTACAAAATTAAATTTGAAATTTGAGAACTTGCCTCTCTCTGTAATGTATTATGATGGGGGTTTAGAGGAGGTGAAGGTGGGGGCAGAATTTAATAAACCAGCCAAAAAAATTTAAAATGCATATTGGCCTGAGATAAGGTGGAGACTGTCCTTTTTTCTAAGGTAATTATGAGATTTTATTCATTTCTGTCATTAGTCAAACTGACAGCTGGTCCCTGCAGGCTGGACTTGTCCCATTCCCCTCTACTGCTCACCTATCTGGGAAGGAACCCCATAATGAATGTTTACAACACACAGGTAACAGAGTAAATATTGGACTCATCAATTATGGAGGATAAGGGAACTGGCAATCAAATCCCATGATTATTGTTACCGTCGGAGGCAACATGAGCCCAGACAGTGGCTGGTGGTCACACATGACACAAAGTGCAAGAACAACACGCAAACGTGCTCACATAAACACATGCATATACACACACAAAGGCGGATAATAACACACTAAAACACACACACGCCCTCTCACCTTGTCATTTGGCGGAGCTGTCTCAGCCACACCAGATAGGGCAAAAAAGGAGCTTGTTAACATTGTGTTGGGAAAAAACGGAGCGAACGGCAGAGAGATAATGGGAGAGGGAAAACAAGGGAAATGGAGAGACAAGACATTTAAATGATACCGTTATCATCAAGGGCAGTTGCTCTCAAAGCAAAGGTTGGTAAAAAAATTATATAGTTTACATTTCCAAAAAGAGGTATAAATATTTATTACCTCCACTGTGTCTGGGTGAGCAATGATTACTTTCAAAATAAATGACAAACAAGGGGCTGGTTGCTTTGTCGAAGGTAGTGCAGCCCTTTTCTGTAAAACTAAGTTAATCAATGAGGCAGAGAAAAATAGCTTGTGTTGCTGTTGTTACTGACTCAGTAAGCGTGTGTTTTCTTTTGCCTTATAATAGTCTAGAGACTTCATTTGTGTGGCGCTCAAAAGAACTGCATGTCTAGGCATGGCGACTTAGACTCCCTCTCTCTAAGTTTGTGCTGATGTCTGCGCCTATCGTGTTTTGACAGCACCTCTCTCCCGCTATTCCACATGTTGGACAGCAGGACCCACGGCTCAGAGATGGTAAACTGACACCATATCCCAATTTCCCAAAAAACTCCCTCATTACAGCAAAGGATTGCTGATGGGGCTTTGAAACCAGCCGTTGGTTCAGACAAGGTGAGGGTAGGCACTCCCCTGTCCCTGTGGCTTTTTTTGCTTGGTCAATTAAAATGTTCCAGCGTGAGAAAGACCTGCAGGTGCTTACAGACACTGATAGCAACGCTATTTGTACTTTTTTTTGTGTCGTTTTTTTTTGTTTTTTTTTGCTCCCCAGACATAATGGACACATCTTGCAGATTTCATTTTGCAGGCTAAGTGTCCCCTCGCATCTGTTTTGGCCTTTGAAGAAAGCTGAAGGGAGTTGGGAGCGGAGCAGGTGCCGGCAGTATGTACACCTAATCACTATAGTCCTCCTCTGTTCGAGCCTTGATCAGACGGCTGTGGCTCTACTCAACACACAGCTGAATACAAGAGGGGGGGTCATTAACGTGTAATTACCCACAACCAGGTATTCACACACACACACACACGCACACGCACGCACACACGCACAGAAGCTACAGCACTGGCATCTTTGCAGAATATACTCAAACTCCCCCTCCCAGAGGGACCAATCTATGTTGTTATGTTGAACACCTGTTACCTACTGTGCATGCATTGCATAGTCTGAGTGGTGCACCCAAACCAGGTAGATGAGTAAAATTACACCATCGCTTCAGGTAAATGTAACCTAAAATACCTTATACACCACAAGATAGTCATCCAAGTTTTTGAAAAAAAAAGTTGGTCTGTTTTGGACAAATTTGTGAATTAACTGGAGGCACACTGTGGATGGCCATAATGACTCCATATTAGTGGTACAGCTGTGCCTCAGCCATTGAGTTTGCTAAGCTGCCAAGGGCTAGGAACACACACACTTGCACACAAGCATGCATAGCAAGCTAATAAATTGCCCTGACACACCCTTTGGCAGCAGCACAGCCCACTACAACCACATCCCCCTCGCCCACAACCAGTCTAACTCCTAATTTAGCTGGTGAGACATAGACTCCCTCAATGCAGACTCCATTTCCAAAGCAAGAGGCAAAGGGGCTGGGAAGAGAAGGATGATTGTTGTATAGTAGGTTGGAGGATCTGGAAGTTGAATTAAACTCTTTGCATTTTTGGAAAGCTCATTTGACCTAAAACAACCTAGACACAGACTATATGGAGTGAAAGCAATACAGTAGAGAGCACATATGCTCTGTACCTTGGTCAAGCTGCAATATTGTAAGCCACAGTGATTGTCATATGTTTGGCTTTCTTCTGTTTGACAGTCTGCAAAATGAAAAAAAAAAAAATAATAGCCCTGGACCTTTTATAACCATGAGAGAAACTGGCAGTCTTTCAAGACATTGATTTCAACATGCAACCAGCCAGATGGCTGATGTTTATCATATTCGAAGCAGGAGTGGTGCCCTTGAGTCAGGCACTGGAGAGGCTACAGATAATTTTGTAGTTGTACAGGGTTGTGTAGGTCCACATGGTTCTGTCTGACCAATGTAATCATCTGCTCAAGTCTGAGTATGTGCTATATGCCACACCTTTCCCATTGTTCCAGTGGCATGTCCAGACTTTTTTCACAGGGGTGGCCCAAGTGGGGTGCTAAGTCATGCATGAGTGGCCAGCAGGATCAGTCTTTTATGATTTATTTGACTACCAAAATTACAGTCTTAAATGTTAGCATAAACTGAAATGTAAATAAAACTTGTAATCACAACACAGGTCAATAAAAGTATAATACAAAGCCTTTTTTATGAAAGGTGCCAAAATAAAGACAATGCAAAAAATATAATAGATAATATAAAGTGCGGATCAAATCAAACTAAATTAATAAATAAAAAACTTCAAAAGGTACTTTAGTTTTTTTCATGCTGGGTGGCATTTGAGGTGGCCATTCAAATTTCAGCCACCCCCCCAGACACGCCCCTGCATTTGTCAGCCAACTGCATTGATAAGGCCAAAGGGACTCCATCTTGTTATCTAGGGTGTAGGTGGTGGAAGTGGTCTGTGTACACAGACCCATGATAATTGTATGTATAGCATATCCACTGTCCACATGCAATTACAAAATTGTACACACTTCTGCTTACTGAAGCATGTTCAAAGCTTTGAAGCCTTCTTGATCTCTCTCCAAATACTCATTGTAGACTCAGATACAGGTCTGATGCAGTGTATTTTATAAATTGGGATGTAATACACACTTTTGGATGGATTCTCCTCACAGACATTCATTCTGTCACATTCAGTTGTACACAAAATAAGTCAAGAAAGTAGCTGTGTAAACAATGAAAAAAGAGAACCTGAAAGAGAGGTGTGTATTATTGTGTTTTGGAGGCATAGTCGGACGCCATCCACCCATCCAGTGCCTGCAAGTGGGTTTTACTGGACTATGTTACAAGCACCTTCAGCATACTCTGGCATTTACTGTGTTTGTATGGAGGAGTGTTGCTGAGAATTAATAAGATAATATTACATGTCTCAGTATTAAAGCAGAGATCTCTGGACTGAGAAGTGTGTGGATAAATACTGGTAACAAGGTAGTGACTGAGGACCACTTCTGACAAGGTATTAATATATGTCCTGGGTGATCAAGTGGACAGCTCTAAGTATGTCAATTCACAACTATTAAAATGCCACCACTTATGATTGGATCTCATTTTCGCGCATCATATGCAAAAAAAAAAAAAAAAAGAGGACAGATACAGTATCAGCTAGTATCAGTCCCTCCTTTTTCAGCCGAAAATTTTTACCAACCTGGGATGAGAGCAGACAGGCGGACAGGCGTCAGATCTGTGCAGATCACCAAAACAGTAACACAGACACATCACGACAGCATTAAAATAAACATCCAAAACACAAGCTTGACTGTCTGTGGTTTTTGTGACATGACAGCAGCAGGCAGTCTGAGATCAAGTCTGTGGCCTTGATACAGCATATAAAGGAGGCTACTGTAGCCTATCAATATATATATATACTACTATCAATATATATATATAATATATTTTAATATATTGCTTTGGTATATAAAGGAAATACAGATGTACTGACAGGGATACACTATTGCACTGAGGATATGCATTAATATTCATAGAGCTTCTGGTTTTTACTTGCCGAGTTCATGTATGCCTATCATGTGCAGTGCGACCCTGCAAATCTGAGCAGTGGCCAGACCAAAGTGGCCCGGGGGACACATTAAAGAGCACATTGCTGAAAGCGTGTGGCCATAAGCAGCCTAGACCACCTCTAAATGTGGAGCATTACAGTTTTAATCCAATATTTAACTCAAAACACTGTTTTATCCTCTCTTGAGCAATGCCGTGGGTAAAGTCACAGCATATGTGTGACAAAGGCAAGTGGAACTTAGGAGACCCAAAAGTCACATCATCATCAGTCTACAGTACTCGACAAACAGCGTTCAAATCTGTTGACAGTGGCTCTACTGTGTGCTCTGTGACGTCACGTGGCATCGTTAGAGCGGAGCGGGGCAGAGCTGTGAGAGGTATTAACCCCTGGGGATGTAAAACTGAAGTGAAACTGGTGAGGCGTGAGGCTGCCCTGAACGAAGTCTGCTTGAATTGAGATCCATATCTTATTTTTCTCAGGCTCTCCATCTTTTTTTTTCTCTCTCTCTCTCTCACCCACTGTTTTGTATGGCAAGGGTGACTGTGCTCAGGGGGACATTTTAACTAAATTCTAAATGGCCTGGTGTAGTTGTTCCATTCTGAAATAGTAAGCAAGAAAGGGGGTCACTAAACCAGCCATTATTTTCAGCACTGGCAGTCTCTTTAAGGCTGTATGGAAAATGTGCATCATCCTAAGACGTCAGTTTTGACCGACTCATTAGAAAGCACACACACCACTCGTCTATATGTTATCATTTATATTCCTTCACCTCAGTGCTAGCCATGGTATTTATAAGAATTTATCCATGTCAAATGTTAAGTGATGGAACTAGACTGAAGGGTTATATAAAGGCTAACAGCGTATTAATAGATGGAATTATAAAGCATGAACAGATTCACATATGTGTAACACAGAGACACATTTTGTACCCTTTCTCAATTGATTTGAAGCGACAGCTGGGTAAGTAACACCACCAAGAGCGTGGACAGCGCAATGAGATCCAGAGCTCATGGGCATCATCTTGTCTAATAAGTTTATCATTAATCGCAGCCTTCGGGGATATTTTTTCTTGAATTAATTAGTCTCCAACAACTCAGTGCTCAGCAAATGTGAGGTTACACAACTCACTTAGCAAGGCACGGTGGCTTGTCTCTTATGTTATGTTGTTTCTTTGCTGAACGTCATTCTTCAGATATCACTGTCAAGCTCATCATCAATGGCTATCCTTCATAAAACATCCCCAATTAACATAGTAACATGGTAGGCAATGTTATGTAACTACGTAACAAAGTACCCTTGAAATGTTAGCTTAAAGGAGGAGTGGTAACAAATTGGACCTTAATTCTGGGATAAAATACTGCCATTTACTCAACCATATCACTTTAAAGTCATTTTCCAACAATTTTGGATTTGACAATATCCATTTAAAGGGAGTGAAGCAGCACAGAAATGCAGCCAGTAAACTACACAAACTTGACCATTTCTCAAATAACAGACGTTTAATAAGATGGGCTACACTATTACTATTCTCATTTGAGTCCGGAGTTGTCTGTAATGTCAGAAAATTCCTTCCTGTGTATCATAGTTTCCCAGTGGCTGTATCATAATAACACAATGAGGAAGCAAGACTACCCACATATTAACACAGAAACTTAAAGACTTTAACTTACACTTTAAGCTAAAGACTGAGAAGAAACAAAGCGAGAAGCACTATCACTGAGGACCAGACTTGTGCCAGCACCAAACACTGTGCTATAGAGCCTAAAGCTTGATCAAGTCCACAGCCAGAGGAAAAAAACGCTGGAGTTCAGGATGTTCAGAATAGGACAGTTATGTGTTTTACCATTAGTACATCGAAGCATAACTTTGATGTCCTGTGGGGCCCCTCCTTGGCATAAAAATGAGAAATGATTCTGCAAGATGCTTTGGACAAAAGATATAGACTTAAGCTGTGCAGACACTGTATCATATTATCAATCATTGTTCTCAGCTCCAGCTCAAATTGTACACCTAAATTGCAGAGTTTGATAGTTTGCAGCTCACGATTCATGTGCTCACACTATATGGCCCGATGCACTGATGTGACCTGACTGCTCTGTAGAAACAGAATTATATTGTAATTCTTTATTTTATTCTATTTATTGATAAAAAGGATTTTCCCTGATCAGACAGTTATTTGTATATACAGAACAAACCAAACTGTCCATCAAAGCATTCCCTCAGGTTCCTTTATCTACTTAAAATAAATTAAAGTACAAAGTTTCCTGAAGGAACCCCTGTGGTGTCCTTCCTTGACAAATGAGTTACTTAGTCTATAGCCTAGACTAATCACTTAGCTCAACAAATCATACTTACGTGCTAATATTAATGGCTTAAGTGATGCCAAACAAACAAACAAAAATTTTCATAGACCACATTCCCTGCTTGTGTTTCATCAAAAGTTACACACCTTTGTGAGGCGCATTCCTAACTGAGCAATGTGAATGGTGTCAATTAAAATCTGATTTATAATATACACAATATTTTCCATCCATCCATCAGTTATCTACCATTTATCCTCCATAGAGTCGTGGAGGGGCTGGGGCCTATCCCAGCTGTCATAGGGTGGACAAGTTGCCAGTCAGTGATTGTCCCCATGCATGTTTTTGGATGGTGAGAGGAAGCCGGAATACCCGGAGAAGTCCTGGGCCAGGAATTGAACCCGCCCACACAATATCTTCTCTGACAATATTTAATCTGATAGACTAAAAATAGACGAAATTGTGCTCAAGAGTTACTGCTTTCTGAGTGTTTTCTTACTTGAAGATGAGTCGACCCGTCTAAGTTCAAACTTTTGTTTAACGTCAGGTAAACAAGTTGTTAGGAGCATCCCTGATAAGTAACAGTGTGCAACTATTTAAATAGTGGCTATCTGCCCAAATATATAAAAGACACAATAACCTTTTCCTGATAATTAGTTTTGGAGTGTGTGCGGAGGTTGATAAAGAGAGGCTTCATGGAGGAAAGCCAGCCTATAGTAGCTCACAAACTCTACAGCACTCCATTTGCTGGCCTTCAGTTCCCATTTTAGATTCATTTGTCAGGGGCTTTTAGTTGGCTCTTTAGCTGACCTTACACTGTTTTGCTTGGAAAAACAGCAGCTGTTTGTAAGCTCCCCAAAAGAGTGTCAAGTGGCACTTTGAAAAGTGAGGCTAACCAGACTTACTGTGGCGAGATAGCTAACTGCATTTGATATTGTTTTTATTAGGATTTGACACAATGCTAAGTTCTCCCAGCGATGAGGTCTAGTTTCTTGTGCTATGTGAAATTCATGAAAGAAAGAAATATTTGAGTTCATTCAAAAGCAAAACTGTTTTGCATCAACTAACCAAGCTTAAAAGCTATACCTGGTACAGTCATTTAGTTCCTTGTGTTCCTTGAAATTAACATTTTACTATATATCTGTGTATATACAAACGAAGTATAGACATTCAGGTGTCTGTTTTCTGAATAAGGTAGCTAATAAGGGGAATTAAGATATCAAGGGGAACCTTAATACAAGGGTAATTTTTATGGATTGTAAAGCCATATGCAATCAGTCTAAGCTGCTCTATGATATGGCATTAAAAGCATAATATTCTAACAAAACTACTGACTAACCAGCAGGAAAGTTTGACATTTGTCCTACAACTGTCCTGTCAGAAAGAGAAAACATATCACTGTGTTTAACAAAGGGAAGTGGGCACACATGAAAAAATGGTAGAAACAAGTAGTTCAAGGGGAGAATAATAATGCTGAAAAAGATGGAAAGTCAAGCAAGTTGTATGTGAAAGTTTTCCTCTTCACCTCTGTTCGGCACAACCACTTGGGGCGATTGCCTGCTGAATTCATGCTCGGTCAACTTTGGATCAGCAGTCGCATCCGTCCTTTAAAAACCAGCACGCCAAACATGGCTATGAGCTTTCCTTCAGATGCTGTCTATCAATGTCACACTGGATCAACAATGCAGAACCCTTTCTGACTGTCTGCTCCCCTGCTGCATGACTGCTACCCCTCCACCTCCTCACTCCATATCTTTCTCTACACACAGAGTATTGTCAAGGGCAAGATGTGAACTCAGTTGCAAAGCAGTTGACTTTTTTAGTTTCTTTGTTTAACATCTGTTTAACGCACAGATCAATATGGGTATGCTGCTGCTGGACTGACACAAGTTGGTACTGCTCAGCTACCCCTTCACACTAGTTTGTTGTAGGTACACAATTGATCATGTATGCAAAACACAATAATTAAGGGAAAACTTGTTTATCTTCCCAATGCAAAGCGTAGTTGAAACTAAATAGATATAAAAATTAACATAAATATATGCATGTAAATGCAACAAATCATTTTATGGTAAAAATACACTTCATTGTAAGTTTATTTGGTCTAGATAAAACATTTTTTCAGCTTTTTAGCATCACATTAGTTTTTATGTTTTGTTTTTCAATATCAATTTTAAAGCTGTGTGGGTGAAATTATTGGTTTATTTTCATCTATAACTCAACTCTATATGAGATTCAAATAAAACCACTTCACACCTTCTATGTGTGAACATAAAGCACGTTCTTCCATTTTGACAATGCAGGGGGTTGTGTCATTTGGATAGTGAAAACCAGATCCAGATTGCCCACTTTGAAGGAAGCACCCCCCCTTGACTGTCCTTACATCCCACACCAACTCCTTTATTTCCATTTGCATACAGGATTTTGTTAGAAAGTTAAACAACACATAATTCCCTCACTATTTTATATTGCTGTGAAAATAGCCCCTTCAGACTACTGTATTTATTCAAGTTCCTAACCAAGAACTACATTTAATAAGATTACATTTCAACACTTTGTGATAACATTAGAATTTATCTTCACTCTAATACTCATTCTTACCGAGTAGAGCTTGAACATCATAATATAAATCAATGACACGGCACCTCCCATATTAAATTCAGAATCAGAAACAAGTTTATTGTTCAGTAAGTTTGCACAAACAAGGCATTTAGCTTGGTATTCTGGTGCATGACATATAAACGTGTAACCATATAAATGCAGAGCAGAGATAAGTACCAAGAGATGATAGAGTGACTAAGAATAAATATAAATATGAATGCAAAAACTCTGATTATGTGATAAGGCAAAAACAGTGCAATATGGGCAGTTAATTGGAAACAAAATTTTCAACGTTCAGAAATGTGTAAAATCAGTAGGATGAGGGATTCAAAGCATTGTTTTTGCATAAAAAAATAAGATATAGTAAGGCCACCGCAGTCAAAGTATAAGGAAGGCCTGTGTTGGATTAGTCTTGTTTTTAGTGCAGTCGAATATCGACATGAACTAAACTTTATTAACGTGATGAAGATGGAATTGGAATCACTGTACAAACAGTTTTTTTGACCAGGTGATTTGGATTTGAGACTCAAGGCAATCGAAAGACATGCTTCTCTCATCTGGATGCTGAAAGTCATTTTGCTCTTCTTGATACCGTGGGAATCCAAACACATATCAAAGTTGAAATTGGCAGCTGGGAATAAAGTGGCCATCATTGTGACCACACGCCCCTACCCCATCTCCCATTTTTTCAGTTTCACTTAGAGTGCAACTCCCATAAAATATGGGCTCCATCATCACCAAGGACGACAGGCCAATATGTTGGACGCCATTCTCACCGGAGAGAAGCACCGGTTCCTCAATGACCCATAACAATACCCTCTGAAAAACAGTGAATTCTGAAGGGATGGCATTTAAGAGGGGCGCTGACTCTCTTCAAAGCGCTTATTACACTTTTACATTAAATCTCAGCTTGAGTGTCAGATGAGTTTCCAGCCCTCTCCTGACACAGCAAGGCAGTGTGCAGAAAAGAATAAAAGGGGGAATGAAAGAGACTGCACAGGTGTCACAATAGAAGAAAAAAAAGGGCAAAAATGGAACTAGCAACCATGTTTTTTGGCCAGCGCACTGGCACACTCCACTATCTCCATTAAATGGGACTGCAGAAGAGTGATCCCCCTGGCCATTCTGGGGTGAAGGCTTTCTGCCCAAGCCCTGTGCTTTGACAGGAAAGGAATAGCATGTTATTTTACACTTAATTGCAACTGTCAGCAGCAGCTAACATCAGTTCTGAAAGAACTGTAATGTGACATGACTACAAAATAAACTCCTTTCTCCCCATCCTTTGAAGGACATGTGTAAGGTCCATTAACATATTGTATGGTAAGCAGTAGAGGAGCATAGCACAGCAGTGCACCTTTGAAAAAGACAAACAAAATAAAATATTGCCTTCGCTGACGAGGGATGGTGGCTGAACAGAAAAGCAAGTGTAGTAGTTAATGGTATGTCACTGAAGGGGAGGAGAAGTCAGACCAAACAACTGCACAGGGAAGCCCCCCCCACAATAATGCCTGGCGTATGTCATAATTTTAGAGTGTGGAATAAATTCATTGGTGGCCAGAATGCCCATAGCTGGGCCTGGTCAAAAAAAAAAAAAAAAAAAAAAATCAGTGAATCCATAAATAAAACCTGCTGGCTATAGTCTTTTTTCTCTCCTTTCATCAGTTACTGTGTTATGCACAACTTTGAAAATGAGGAACAGCAAAGTAAAAAGCTGAATAAAGAAGAGTGTGCACCCAACTTATTCCCTCTACTGCTACATCATTTACAGCTAGAGTAGGAAAAAGGTTGAACATTGGTTAATTCCAGTGAATACTGCAAACTGAACATACAAAGGAGCCAAAGTTTTGCTGTGTGCTAAATGTGTCTGTATCACAATATGAATTCTATGCCTGCATAGAAATTATTCAAGTCTGATAGTGTCATTATTTGCTTCAGTTATCACCCTCAAGGAGGGGCAACTGGTGGGCAACACAACTCTGGACAGAACAATGGCCTTATTATTGCCCTGATTTTCCAGGGTTCCATATTTCAGTCCTATAGTGACTAGAAATGACCAAGTCACCCATGTCATGTGTTAAGTCAGAGTTGAAGACTTAATTTGATTGCTTATGTATTTTAACAATGACTGACCATCTGTAACATTTCACTCATTAGCACATTTGCTTTCACAGAGACTGGGAGAATGTGATGATAGATCCCGAGGACTATAATAGCGTGAGTGTGACTTTTGTCTTGTCAAGATGGATGAAACAATTTCCCACAAGAAAGAACCACAAGTGCTTTTTTGTCCCAAAGTAGTGCCAGAATAAGATCAGAAAATACAATATCTCATTCTTAAACAATTGCGCTTTAGCAACTTAAAAATAGATTCGAAACAATAAAACAATAACGGTCATACAGCCTCACTTATGAGTCCTTCAACACTGTGCAGCAAGGAGATGCCACATTTTATTTTTGTTTTACAAATTATTATAAAAGTGAGCTTGAACTCTTGAAATTGAGATAACCTGTAAATTGTGTTGCCTCAATTTTTCAGAAATTCCAAATCACAATGGCATTTCAAAACAGCTGTCAGTTATTTGTCATTAGACAAAAGAGCATTTTTGCTGTTGGCTGTTGGGCATGCAACTGAATGCATGATGAGATGCGTCTGTCAGCAGCAATGGCAATCAACTGAATATATGTTTACTCGTATGTTATACAACAATAAAATGTGGTGCACAAGGCAACCTGGAGTCAGTAGAAAACTACAGTGTTCAAGCACACGTCAGTAAATTAACTTGATGCTGAATTTCCCCGTTGAGGTCTGCAGCTCATGCCATAATTTAAGCTTTTGTTTCTGTGTGACATATTGTTCCCTTTACATAAGTAAGGAACTCCATTAAAATTATTTTTTTTGTCAAAATTTCGGCTAAAATGCCATACTAAATCTTCATTATATTAGTTTTAAATCAGAAATATAGGTGTAATACAGTACAATAGCACAGCCAGAAATTTGAAACCCTAAAGGTAGGCTACACGCCACAAGAATAAATATTTAAAAAAAAATTCCAATGATCCATAGTTTAAATATGCATGGGGTAAACCACAAACACCATCACAAACACCGGGTACAAATGTATTTGTGAGAAGAATAGCTAAAGATAATATATAAAAATATAGGATTGGGAACATAAACTGGGTTTACTGAGTAGATAGTAGATGAGAAATTGTGTCACAAAAAAAGTTTATAACTAACTGACCAGGGGAGTTCATACTGTCTATAAATTAGCTATACATTATTTTACTGTTGTTGTGTTCCTGCAGAGATCAGTAATGCTACACAAGTCCATGCCTTCAAACTTTGTTGTTGTGTGACATTAACTCTTTGACGTAGTTCTACATCATTTAAAACTCCACCGTGCCATTGATGTATATGAGTGCCATTGATGTATTTCAATTTCAAAATGTTTTTGTGGCAGCGGGTCACCAATCGCAGCCTCCTGCAGCCTGTGAGTGATTTTGGGGCTTCTGGGAGATGTAGTCGCAGCAAAAAGAGAAAACCAAAGGAAAAGGCATGCTGAACCTCCAAAATAATCACATATGAGACACTTCCTTAAATCAAAAATGTACCATTCATTTCCTTTTGAAAGATGTGTGCCTACAATGTGACATTTGCAGTGCGCAAGAAAATTACACAACATCACAGAGTAATACAGTTCTCAAACTATATGATTCACAGTTGATGGTGATAATGTAAAAAGAAGTATAGCAACACACCACCAATGATGAAGAAGACAATGACAGAAAGCAATCTTGGATGCAAACAAAGCACAATTTGAATCATTGAAATATTAAAGGAAATCGGAACTGCCAGTGTTTTGTGAGGATGGCAATAGGGGTGGGCGGTATAAACAGTATAAACATTATACGATATAAATTTAGCCAGCAGTAGACATTTTGGGTTCTACCTGCCTATCGCGGTAGAAGACAATCAGCAGCTAAACTCTCAAAGGTGTCGCTGTTCTGCAGAATTAGTGAGAATATCTGCCTGTAAGTATTGTTGGTTGCCATATGCTCTACTCTGTTTGTTGTTGCACTGTTTGTGTTGAATATGGCCATTTGTTTAACAAGTTAAAATGCTAATTTCCGTTAGCCAGTCTATGTCATTTTCCATTATGTGTTAGCATTAAGCTAGTGGGCTTTGTGTAGGGCTAATACTGAAGGCAGTACTATTGTGTTACTACTACTACTTTGACAACTAGTAAAACATTGTATATGTGTTTTAATTTGTCTTTATGTGTGTTTAGTTTTAGGCCTACAGTTAAACTTGCCTTGTAGTGTGCCACTTGTTTCCTGTCTGCCATTATTGGACAAACTGATTAACTGATTAAATTGATTGACATTCCAGGAGTGTCTGATTAATGTTGTTGTGACTACTGAGGTCAGGCACACCTGGATTAATTAGTTTGTCCAATAATGTAAGACAGGAAATAAAGGAGCTGGCTTAAGTTCAGGAAGTAGTGGAGCTGGGCATAAAGCCTATAGGCACTAAAGCTACTTGTTTACAAGCTTGGGTCTACCTCCAAAGTTGATTGTTGATTTTGTACATTTAAGTAATTTTCAATTGTGTGTTTATATGCTTGGGTAAAAGTTACCTGTTGTACTTTGTTGTAATTTACACACCAAAGTATACCATGATATATACTGTGTACTGTCTATGGTTCAAATTATACCGCAATATAAATTTTAGGCCATATTGCCCACTCTTACATTCATCATATTTGCCAGGCCGGAGGGATTCAGACAATACTTGAAAAACACTGAATGTGAACTTCTAGTAGCACAGTGTTACTGGTTGTAGGCTTCTCAGAGAGAAGACAGAGGGTCGACATGAACTGGCTTGCAGCACATTCACAAACACATGTACTTCACATTGTCTGAGGTAGCCACATGCTGATAACGTTGTGGATTGTACTCTGGTTCAACTGAACCACAAAAGGCTTCCCTCCTCTGCTCTCCAGCCTCCCCCCGGTGGGAAGAAAAGACCAGTTGAAGGTTGAAATAAAGGGAGGAATTCAGGGAAATGACACGGGTGGAGAGGTTTACAGAAGGTGAACACCAGACGTACAGCAACAAGTCTAGCACAACCTGTCCTTTCTTTGGTTATTATTGTTAGGACTGCAACTAATGAATTTGATATTCATTCATAGAATAGTTATTTTATTCATTCATTGATTAATCAATTGGTCCAAATATGTTGGTTTGTCTGGTTAAAAACGCAGAGCCCAAAATATTCACTTTACTACCATATCAGGACTAGATGTAGTCCTTGTGACATCACAGACTGGTTGAGCCTTAGTTTTGAAGCCTCAGGTTTCACACTTAAGCCACTACCATCTTGTTATTTTTTTGCAACCTGAAGTGACACGAGAGGATGGAAATAAGTGCAACTAAGCACTGAACAAGATATACAATTAACTTTCATGAACTGAAATTGCATCATGAAAGGTTTAAAGTTCTCAGAATTAACTCAATGAACAATTGGATCAAGTAAAAGATATCACCATTTTACTTTCTTGCCTCCAATTGTTTTTGCATGGGCTCTTTATAGCCTTCACTTTAACAGCATTTATTGCTATGTGATGTACATGACCTGCTATGTGAAGTACTCTACCTTGGGGTTTAAAATATCTCTTGTTTACACGTGAATCTGTGGTTAGACAAATGCATTTCTCATACAATCAAGTTAAAATAAGTAATATCTCCAGGGAGGGATTCTAGCCCAATTCCTGCAACCAGTCTCCATCCCTCACTCCTCTTATTGTTATTGTCAAAAGAAAACACATATTCTATGGAAAGTTTTGGCTGCCTCCCATCTGAGAGGTAGGGTCTTTCTGAGAGGACTGAGACAATGAGGCAATGAGACAACAAGATGATTTGTAACCGCGGAATCAGTCCATTCAAGACCCTCAAAATAAATGACAGTTATTTATTAGCAGAAAACCAAAGGAAAAGGCATGCTGAGCCAAACTAAATCACATATGAGACACTTCCTTAAATCAAAAATGGGCCATTCATTTCCTTTTGAAAGATTGTCTCCAATGTGATATTTGCAGTGCGCAAAAAATTACACAGCATCACAGAGTAATACAGTTCTCAAACTATATGATTCACAGTTGATGGTGATAATGTAAAAAGAAGTATAGCAACACACCACCAATGATGAAGAAGACAATGACAGAAAGCAATCTTGGATGCAAACAAAGCACAATTTGAATCATTGAAATATTAAAGGAAATCGGAACTGCCAGTGTTTTGTGAGGATGGCAATAGGGGTGGGCGGTATAAACAGTATAAACATTATACGATATAAATTTAGCCAGCAGTAGACATTTTGGGTTCTACCTGCCTATCGCGGTAGAAGACAATCAGCAGCTAAACTCTCAAAGGTGTCGCTGTTCTGCAGAATTAGTGAGAATATCTGCCTGTAAGTATTGTTGGTTGCCATATGCTCTACTCTGTTTGTTGTTGCACTGTTTGTGTTGAATATGGCCATTTGTTTAACAAGTTAAAATGCTAATTTCCGTTAGCCAGTCTATGTCATTTTCCATTATGTGTTAGCATTAAGCTAGTGGGCTTTGTGTAGGGCTAATACTGAAGGCAGTACTATTGTGTTACTACTACTACTTTGACAACTAGTAAAACATTGTATATGTGTTTTAATTTGTCTTTATGTGTGTTTAGTTTTAGGCCTACAGTTAAACTTGCCTTGTAGTGTGCCACTTGTTTCCTGTCTGCCATTATTGGACAAACTGATTAACTGATTAAATTGATTGACATTCCAGGAGTGTCTGATTAATGTTGTTGTGACTACTGAGGTCAGGCACACCTGGATTAATTAGTTTGTCCAATAATGTAAGACAGGAAATAAAGGAGCTGGCTTAAGTTCAGGAAGTAGTGGAGCTGGGCATAAAGCCTATAGGCACTAAAGCTACTTGTTTACAAGCTTGGGTCTACCTCCAAAGTTGATTGTTGATTTTGTACATTTAAGTAATTTTCAATTGTGTGTTTATATGCTTGGGTAAAAGTTACCTGTTGTACTTTGTTGTAATTTACACACCAAAGTATACCATGATATATACTGTGTACTGTCTATGGTTCAAATTATACCATAATATAAATTTTAGGCCATATTGCCCACTCTTACATTCATCATATTTGCCAGGCCGGAGGGATTCAGACAATACTTGAAAAACACTGAATGTGAACTTCTAGTAGCACAGTGTTACTGGTTGTAGGCTTCTCAGAGAGAAGACAGAGGGTCGACATGAACTGGCTTGCAGCACATTCACAAACACATGTACTTCACATTGTCTGAGGTAGCCACATGCTGATAACGTTGTGGATTGTACTCTGGTTCAACTGAACCACAAAAGGCTTCCCTCCTCTGCTCTCCAGCCTCCCCCCGGTGGGAAGAAAAGACCAGTTGAAGGTTGAAATAAAGGGAGGAATTCAGGGAAATGACACGGGTGGAGAGGTTTACAGAAGGTGAACACCAGACGTACAGCAACAAGTCTAGCACAACCTGTCCTTTCTTTGGTTATTATTGTTAGGACTGCAACTAATGAATTTGATATTCATTCATAGAATAGTTATTTTATTCATTCATTGATTAATCAATTGGTCCAAATATGTTGGTTTGTCTGGTTAAAAATGCAGAGCCCAAAATATTCACTTTACTACCATATCAGGACTAGATGTAGTCCTTGTGACATCACAGACTGGTTGAGCCTTAGTTTTGAAGCCTCAGGTTTCACACTTAAGCCACTACCATCTTGTTATTTTTTTGCAACCTGAAGTGACACGAGAGGATGGAAATAAGTGCAACTAAGCACTGAACAAGATATACAATTAACTTTCATGAACTGAAATTGCATCATGAAAGGTTTAAAGTTCTCAGAATTAACTCAATGAACAATTGGATCAAGTAAAAGATATCACCATTTTACTTTCTTGCCTCCAATTGTTTTTGCATGGGCTCTTTATAGCCTTCACTTTAACAGCATTTATTGCTATGTGATGTACATGACCTGCTATGTGAAGTACTCTACCTTGGGGTTTAAAATATCTCTTGTTTACACGTGAATCTGTGGTTAGACAAATGCATTTCTCATACAATCAAGTTAAAATAAGTAATATCTCCAGGGAGGGATTCTAGCCCAATTCCTGCAACCAGTCTCCATCCCTCACTCCTCTTATTGTTATTGTCAAAAGAAAACACATATTCTATGGAAAGTTTTGGCTGCCTCCCATCTGAGAGGTAGGGTCTTTCTGAGAGGACTGAGACAATGAGGCAATGAGACAACAAGATGATTTGTAACCGCGGAATCAGTCCATTCAAGACCCTCAAAATAAATGACAGTTATTTATTAGCAGAAAACCAAAGGAAAAGGCATGCTGAGCCAAACTAAATCACATATGAGACACTTCCTTAAATCAAAAATGGGCCATTCATTTCCTTTTGAAAGATTGTCTCCAATGTGATATTTGCAGTGCGCAAAAAATTACACAGCATCACAGAGTAATACAGTTCTCAAACTATATGATTCACAGTTGATGGTGAAGAAGACAATTACAGAAAGCAATCTTGGATGTAAACAAAGCACAATTTGAAAGAATCATTGAAATATTAGATTAGAAGAAAATCAGATCTGTCAATGTTTTCTGAGGATGGCAACACATTCATCATATTTGCCAGGCCTGAATGATTCAGACAATACTTGAAAAACACAGAATGTGAACATAAATGTTAACAAGAAAACTCCACAGGGCACCTTTAATGACTATCCCAGTGACAAGGAAGTAAAACAACCTACTTTACAGTGACAGTAACATAAACACTGTGGCCATTTTATTAAATACACTTGTGTAAATTAATGTAGTTTAAGTAGGGCTGTCAAACGATTAAAATATTCTCATCAGATTAATCACAAGTTGTTGTGAATTAATTTTGATCAATCACAATTAAATATCATTAATTTTTAATGTATACAGTATTAATCATGTTCATTTTGCATGAGCAAACAGAAAGAAGGGAACATATCTATACTGGACATGTTTATTAAACACGGTCAACTGTCACTCCTGCTGTTTTATTAAACACCCAGTGCTATGTAATTTATTTATTCTATATAAAGTCTAACATCAGGCTCAATAGGTTTCTACATTTCATGTTTATATATTCAGTATTTAACCTTGTTGTAAATTTATATTCATATTTATAATTGCATATAAGGCAAATTTTTATACTCATTTTGTATATACATTCTGAGATTTATACACTTATTTTTAATATTTATTTCTCATTTTTATACTTATTTCATTCTTGTACACTGAACAGGGAGAAGCGCTACAATTTCATTGTACAATGGTAAAATGACAATAAAGAACATTATATTCTTCTAGTTTCAACAACAACTTAACAATGTTAGGTCTCTTTGTTTTAAACAATCATTTATCCACAATCAACCAATGTGCGTCTATCTGCTCCACTATACTTGTGTGTCAGGGTTGAATAATGTGTTGCGTCAATGCCATGGAGACTATAGAAGTGGATATTTGGCGGCTGTGGAAGCTCCTAAACTGCTCAGGAAGCCTCGATCCCCAACACGTGAACGTCAAAGCAGCCACAGTGAACAATGAGGAGATTGTTGAAGTTTATTAGTTGATATAAGTCAAACATTGGATGTTTTTAATACAAAGGTTGCATCGTCGCTCACAGACAGAGTATAGATCACCACCTGAGGTGCATCAACTCATCTACGTAGAGGTCTGCAGTGACTCAGAGCCTCCCCAGCCTCCGCTGAGATGAGACGCAGAAGTAGAAACTAGTCTTGCTGTTTCTGTCTCCTGTCGCACTGAGCATTTGCGCCAGTAACTCTATTTGGACCAACTGCCTGAAATGCGTTGGAGATATTCTACGCTTCAGATGGGTTAATTGTGTTAAAATTATTTAATTATTAAATAATCAGATTAATTATGATGACAGATTAATCCATGTTAACTTGTTAATTTCAACAGCCCTAACTTTGATACAACCACACTTTTGCTGACATTGTCAGAAATTTGACCCCATTTGAGAGCAGTGCAGGGTGAGAGCCATCTCGGGGTCATCCCTATGTTCCCCGGGTCCTATGTTTCCCGCTCGGGGAACTGATGCAAACAGAAGGAGGGAGGGAGGCTATCTCAGTACTCTGGCCACCTTGTGATACCTGTGATACTACATGTTGTATAGTTGAATAGAAAGCTGAACATTGAAGCTTGAGATGCATCAAAAGCAAACGGTGAAACTTTGTTGAAGACCTACTTATTCTATTTGTTTGCTTTGAAGATAAGACAAAGCCAGGTTCTCTACATCTCTATGTTAGCGGGAAGGGCAAGCCCGAGTGTCTCATATACGGATATAGCATGTGCTTGACATTTTTCTTTTTTTCTGGTCAAGCTGAATACCATTATGATCTACAGTTTGCTTACTGAAAAGAAAAGTCTTTAGGGAAATACAGACTATGGAAATTAATCTTGTATGGCAACACTAAAACTTATTTGACAAATTACCATTGCCCTGACATCCCTCCATAAAAGTTTAACCATTGTTATTGTAATGAACCTTCCAGAACTCATAGCTCCAGTTAAGTGTCTACCCTTTAGCTCCTTACATATACAGTGGCCTCCCTGAGAGGCATCATTAGGGAAAATAAGTCAATACAATCCTTGGAAAATAGTTTGTAGTACAGATTGTTGAACCAGGCCATGCATGTGAATATCAACTACATCTGAACCTATGAACCCATTTCCATGTGTTTAGCTCTCATGGAAGCTTGTAAGAGTATTTTGGTATTTGAAGCAGAAGCATGTCAAACAATCACATCCTACAAAGTCTCTTGTATTACTGCAATGAAACGGCACCATTAAATCCAATGAGAGGAAGTGCATTAAAGAACTTTGTGTAGATTGTCATACTAGTATTCTCATACTCAATTTGCAGAAATGGGTCATACACCAAGCTTTTGAAAAGGGGAAATAGTTGCTCAAACAAACATTGAAGAGCAGAAGGAACAATCAACAAGCATGTGCTTTGGTCCTTGGACCGTAAATGTATTGAAGTAGGGTGTGTGGTATCAGACTCACCATGGCTGATTACATAGCTTAATGGTCTTGGCTTCACCTCATGTTTTACAAGCTCAAATGGCCCCAGTGGTCTGATAAATCATTGGCATATCGAGTCAGAATGCTCCAATGAACTGTTGACATTCCGAGTTTCCTGACTAAGGGATCAGACCATACAGCAGGCCAATGTAAACATAAAAAGTATGTTTTCTCCTTTATTTCTGTTGAGACTCATGAAACATAGTTGTCAGACTTTTTTCATTGCTTCCGCACTGATCTTTAATAAAACACAATGCATTGCCAAAAAAAAAAAAAACATCCACTGCTCTACAGGTGGTCTGTGGTGTGTGGGAATGAGGTTGTGAAAAGGTTACTGCTGACAACTCAACTTACAACTTATCTCCAAAATATATAAAGTAATATCACAATCCGATCAAACCATATCATTACATTACAAAAATGGGAAAAAGACCTTTTTATTGCTTCTGATGCTGACTTCTGGACCCAAATCTGCAAGAATATCTACCTCATGACAAAAAATGCTAACCTACAACTCACACAATATAAGATACTTTTTGGGCTGTTGCATCTCATTATCCCCCCTCACTCTGCCTTCTAGGAGACTCCAGAAACACCATATCTCTAGCTCACTGGAAAAACTTACTCGTTGAACATACAGTATCTCCCTGGGATTTACATCCTCTCTTCTTAATAACACTACAGAACCTCAGTCCTTCCGGTCTACCTTCATCAATTTCCTGTTATCTTAACTTCTATCTTACCTATTTTTCTTGTCTGAGAGCCAATCAATCAATCAATTAGTCAATAAAATGCCTATAGTCTTATCATTATTCTCACTCACACACCACCCTATGGTCTCCTTTGGTTAAATTTGTTTCTCTACACATTTGTATTTATTGTTTTTTTTTTTTACTACAGTTGTTATTATAATTGTTATCGTAATTACTTATTATTTTTTCTGTTACTATGTATGAACATGCACACACACACATAAAGAATTTTTGAGTTGCCTTTACTAATTTGTTATAGTAATAGTACAATTATGCACAAATTTACTGTTAATTCTATGATAATCCTTTTTTGTTTGTTTGTTTTGCCATTTTGTTTTTTCGACTTTTGTCTTTCAGTCATTCATGTAATCATATTTATGTAATTGACATATTAGATATTAAGATTATATAACATGCATATATATGCACATTATGTTATGTTTTGTTATGCTATGTTATGAGTCACTTCCAAAGGACATGGATTTTAATTGGTCATGAATCATCAATAAACACTGAATCATCATCCTTTTAGAATCATGTTTGCTCTAATTACTTTTAGGGAATTAAAACATAAAAAATAGCACTTTCCACATGTAGCCTTCTTAGTGACAAAATCATCTTATGATCAGTGATGTGTTCAGCTGACATCAATTAATATTCTTTTTAAGAGGAGGAATTAAATTCTATACAAATCATGCATGAATCAGGTCCAAAGGCAAAACTGTGTAGGCTACATGCAATTCAGTGACCACTTCAAGCTTCAAAACATCATCATTAACATTTCAGTGAATTTCTGAGGTGAATGAAGTATCTATCTATCTATCTATTCAAATTATTAATACTCTCCATATTAAATGCTTTTTCCTTATAATATGTTTGTGAATGGCTGTGTGTTACTGTCACATCAGGACAAGTAATTGATTTCCAACTATGACGATGATAATTCACAATACTCAGCTCAATACTCAAACTCAGCTTGGTCTCATGGATGTGAACACAGTAAAACTATGAAAGGCCTTTGAAATGAGCAACAATTGGGCCCTTGGATAGTGAATGTATTTCCATGTATAATAATCTTGACATCATTTGATATGGATTAGCGACCATGCAGAACCTTTCAGGTTCACCAGTCTCTCCAGTGCATATTTTAGCCAAAGTCAGTTGTGAGCTCCATTGCTGGCGGCTGACGTCAAAGTATTTTGGCACAAGTCAAGAAAAGGGATTTAAAGACTATGATTCTACTTCAAGCTCCAATTGTGTAAATGGAAAGTTCTCCAACAGAACCCAGTATGAAATGTAAGCATCTGTTTAAGATATGTTTTGTGGCTATGTAGACTAACCAATCTTGACAAGCCTTACCCTACGAGTTTTTTTTATATAACTGTATTTTTTATCCACACAGAACTAAACAAGTAAACAATGTAAGACATGTCAGAAAGATTTCTTAAATGATAAAAGAAGGCTAAAAAACAAAAACAATGACTGTGTAAAAACAGGCATACACATAGCCAAACCAGGATATTATGAATTGAAATACCAGTGAAAACAGGTATGTTTAAAGAACAAGAAAACTTAAGCACAATCATTGAGACCATGAAAAATCAAATTGGTAGAGGAAGCAAAGCAACACATATTTACAGTATGGCCAAAGGCAAAGAATGCAGGAAATGTGCAGTCTAATTCTGAGCTTAAATCTCATAGAATCAAGACCAATTTTAATGATATGTAATTAAGGCCTAAACAAATTTTCCCCAACGGATGCGATTAATGGGGAACTTATTACAGCCTATGGCACCCAAGGGGGTAATACATTCATACTAATCTCATGGCTGTCAGCCTAGGGGCTTCACTGCAGTTGAAATGCCTTCATATTAAGGGCAAGAGTAGACAGGAGGTAGAGAGTCCAGGGACGTAAAATTAGAGGTACGATAAATTAGCAGTGCTGTTGCTTGTAAAGTCAAAACAAATGACAGTCAGGAACTACACAACAATGTGTAATAGCTGCATTCTAATTACATGTACCATGCAGTTCCAGGAAAAACTACATCTTGACAAAGAGACAAAGGGGTTAAGTATGTTTGTGGAGGGTCATTTAAGCTCCATATTGCTTTACATAAAAGCAACCACAGATGAAGACAGGGATAACGGTAAGCAACACACATTACAGGAAACAGTGCTTCGTCTTGTGCATTTTTCGCTTGTGTCTGTGTCAGTGTGTGTTTGAATGTGGAAATGGGAGTACCGGGCAAGACTCTAAGAAACTGTAGGACAATAAGAATCACAACATCAACCAAGGCTGGGCAGTTTAGGAGCGTTACATTCCATATAATGATTATGTATCACCACTGTATGACAAATCACCACTTTTGGCATTGTGGTTGCATTAATTGCTTGCACACGACCAGCTCCATTACCTCAGCTGGGCGGAGTTAAAAGCGTGCAAATAAAAAGTGCCTCTCAAATCTTTCAGTCTGCAGACAAACTGGAGACAGTGGCATTGACAAAAAAGTTAATGTCAGAAGAGGGTAAGTGATTGATGACTGCTTACCTGAAAGCTTCAAGTGTTCTGTAGCACAGAAATGTTCTTCACATAGAGGGCCCAAAGACCATAATCGGATATTGAGGCTAAATGGTTTGCATTTTTGATGTTTGATTCTGTGTGTAAATCAAGAAACGTCAAACAAGAATGCACAGGCTCTTCATCTTTAAGTGCAATGTTATTATTTGACAATATTATTTCACAATAATGCAATCATTAGGTCTGACAACCACTGAGTAAGGGAAATCGCAAATGAAAAAAATCCAATAATTGGGATCTCATGAAGCTAGTATGAAGTCATTAAAATGTTCACTGATTGTGTTGTAGCAAAAACTATTTTGATGATTTTTACTGATTTAATAAAATTTTTAAAAAAGTGTGTTCTTAGGAAAACGTGGAGATGATCATGCTAATGACCACACCAATGACTGGATACTTATTTAGCAGCACTGCCACCTAATTTCACCCTTTTCTTAATTCAAAGCACTGAAAAGAATGTTCTGGCTCTTTAAGTGTTTTCATATTTTTTTAGAATAAATTGCATTGACTATATAGGATGATTACCACAGCTGTTCAAGGATGAGGACAAGATGTTTAATTTGTTGCCATATTCTATGGCCTTGCCAATAAATGTGCAAATTGACTTCATACATTATTTCATATATTTATATATTTATATTTTCATCCACATGCAGTGAACTGCACTGAAACTGTCAACACTGAAACTGTCAATTTGATTTGAGTGATCACAAGTCATAAAGGTTGTGAGCCACTACTAGTTGATAATTAAGGAAATATAACACAAATTTATAGCATCAAAGTGCAAGAGGTTTGAAATACAAAGAGCATATACTTCAACGAATGTTTGTGTTTATGTAACTGTATAAGCTGTAGTTAATGGCAGCAGAAGAAGTACCTGACAAATTACAGAGCTTACAATGTTGAATGTAACCCTGGCCAATTAACCTTAAAGAGATCTCTGTAAATGTTTCCTTCTGTTCAATGAGCATTCACAATCCCTCCTTACTTCCTGTTATTGTTTGCATTATCGTCAGAAATTCTCAGTTTCCACTGCCCGCATTATTAACAATTTACCCCTAAGTTCCTTATGAAGGCTCGAGAGTAGATGCACATGGTTTACTTGCCCTCCTAAACATCAAGCAAATGGGCTAAATTGCTTTCAGACTGAATGAGCAGTATTACATTCCGGATGAGAAAAAAAAAAAAAAATGAATAGAGGAGATGATGGTGGAGGCCAGTATTTGAATTTGTTTTGAATTTTTTTTTCAGTGGTAACTGAAAATGCCAACATGCAGCATACCCTCACTTTTTAATGTGTAAGCAATGCATACTGTAAATAATAGGAAACACACACACACACACACACACACACACACACACAAAGGAATGAAAATGTCAGCTGAGGGCATCATGTATGCTTTGGTATGTTTGTAATCCTCTGAGAATTGCCTGTAGAGGTGGAACAACATTGGAAGCACAGTGGGATGATACTGTATATCCCTGCTTCTTGACTTGCCCCATTGCTAAAGATGAAGCCTCATAAGATGAAAGCTGTAAATGTTACGAGTATTTGGTGGTTTTTGATTGCTTAGAAATGTGGAGAAGAGAAAAGGAGGCTGGAACATATTTTTGTTCTTTCAGACGTGACTTTTTTTTGTGGTAGGAGAACCTCCTGGAGCTTGACAAGGGGATCAACACCAAGGCGCCATCTTTTTAAAAACAAATAATGAATAGGATTCACCAAAGCTCCATTACTGTTAGAGAGTGTCCAGAAACATATGCTTTCAGTCCAGTGATTCCATGCTCACAAAAGCAAAGCATAATTTCAGGAATGAGGAAATGGTATTGAGAAAAATCAAGAGGAGATCTGTAGTGGTTAGTCCACAATCCTCAATAAACTTTGTCTTCGGGTGAAGGGATATGCTGGCTTTTCCATCGCTAATGTGTTTTCCACTGCCTTTGTGACAAACCCAGCATCTGTGTCAAATTATGCCCACAAAAGCAAAGCAGTAGCAGCGGCAGCATTGTATTTAAGATCGGAAGTTTACTTGTCAAAGCACTTTGCATATTCCCATGAAGCCTGTAGAGTGAACCCTGCAGCCGATGCAAGCCCAATCAGAAAACACCTAATAACATTCACTAACAGTAATCAGAAGGATATGTTGCAATCACTGCTACACAGCAAGAGTCCTGCTCACAGAAAACAGCATGAGGTCTAGCTATCGCACAGCAAGAGGCTCACCCTCCACTGTCAAAATCAATGCTTTTTGACTTACCTATTAATAAACATTGCCAATTAAGAGACAGAAACTATTTGCCAACCCTCTGAAACAAGTTGCTCTGTAACATTGCATTAATAATGAAATTGTAGGAACACATTGTATCAAAATGATGATGACTTAATATTATTATACAATATCTAATCGATATTTAATCGATTTTATGACAACAACGACATTTTATGACAACATTTAACATAGTCATCCCTTGGGAGTTTATTCACCATGATTTTCATGGATTTAAAATTGTGTTTTTATGATTTTGTTATTATGAAACATTCTTGTTTCACTGTCATTTTTTCTTTATTAAAAATGATCAAACTTTTTCTGAGAGGTGGGGACAAAAAGAGAAGCGTTCTTCACTTCTGAATCCTGGTAATGTTTGTCCTATAAATGTAACTTTAAACTCTGTCACTTAATACATCCAAGCAGTGCCCCCAAGGCGAAGAACTGCAACACACAAATACCAGTAAAGGCAGCGGTGCTTTATAAGCCGTCTGCCTTTCTATTCAGGGGGACAGATTCATTTGTCTCTCACCAGATCCTTTTCGAGTGCCAGCACAGAGGAATAACAAGCAGTTAAGTATTTTCTTCTGCTTGACCCATGACTTGTGGCTTGCAGGCGGAAATGAAGGCAGAGAAGAGGGAAATCTCTAGGCCAGAGCACCAAAACACTGTCCTGTCAACACAACGGATGGTTGAGAAATCCCTGGCTTGTCAGAATGGAGTTTGGGAGCTGATGATGTTGCCTCTACTTTAAAGGAGATGAAGAACGACTGTTTTTTGTCTGCTTGATCTCTTGACCCTGAACCGTGGACACATGTCATGTCATTGTCTGCCGTCTGGAACGTTGTTCAGAGATTTAAGATGCTCACAGATTTACAATTTTGGTGGCAGTGAAATGTACAGTGTAATAGTGGTGGTTGTACATTATATCTCTGCAAATCTTTTAAAGATGGTCTGCTTTATGCGTGAACTTTTCCTTGTAAAAGAAAGAAAATCAGTTTGAAATGCTTTGCAACTCAAAAGAGGATGTACTCTGTGTACAAATCCAAATCCTTTTCTTTCTATTTCTCACACTCATAATGTCTTTGTAATATATAAAGCTGCTTTTACAAGGGTTGTGTTCATAACATTCCTGTGCACAAGATGGTTTTGATTACACAGTTGTCATTTTCACTCAGGATTACAAATCTCAATTAAAGGTAAATGAAGCACACCATTGCTGGGTAATGTTTTTTCCAATGTGTGAAATCTGCTACCAAAATAGATGGTATACCAACAACAATTGTTATGATTCATTCTCAGAGGATAATTGCTCCAGTATGTCTCATTTTTATTAATGTACTTATTTTGATTTATTTTGAACGGCGGAAACGGTGGATTCAATTATATTTTATACAAGAAACATATGGACAGAAAAAAGCATTTGTAATCAATAAGCTTCATTGTACGGTTTTATATCGCACTGTGCATTGTATTTTGTTAAGTTGTACTACAGATACTACAATGCATGACAAGCAAATCATGCCACAGGAATTCATGACACACACCTTACTTGTTTCATATAGTAGTGTCCAGTGTTAAGAATTATGTTATATGCTCTCAAGATCATAGTCGGACTGGCCATCAGGGGCACCAGGATTTGCAGACACTCTGTCGGCCAGACAGAAGACAATAGAAATAAGATAAGCATGGTTTGGGCCAGGCAGCACGGTGGTGTAGTGGTTAGCACTGTCGCCTCACAGCAAGAAGGTACCGGTGTCTGATTCCCGGCCCGGGGCCTTTCTGTGTGGAGTTTGCATGTTCTCCCTGTGTCTGTGTGGGTTCTCTCTGGGTACTCTGGCTTTTGATAACATGCATGGGGATCAGGTTAATTGGCTAATTTAACTTGCCCGTAGGTGTGAATGGTTGTCTGTCTCTATGTGCCCTGTGATGAACTGGTGACTTGTCCAGGGTGTACCCTGCCTTTTGCCCTAAGACAGCTGGGATGGGCTCCAGACCCCCTGCGACCCTATGTGAGGATAAGCAGTAGAAAATGGATGGATGGATGGTTTGGGCCCAGCTTGCTGGCTATTTAGCTATATTGGATGCCTTTACTGAAACATTTGTTCACATTTAATAAGATGGGCTACAATATTACTATTCTCATTTGAGTCTGGAGTTGTCCGTAACTTGAGAAAATTCAGTCTAGTCTACTTCCTGCGTATCAAAGTTTCCTAAGGACCCCTAGTGCCCACCTATGTGGACTTCACAGTGCCTGAACTAAAATATTTATTTGTGATGTTGTCACATACACATACATGCTTTGTTTTAGTTCAGGCACTGTGAAATGAGAATAGTGTAGCCCTTATTAAACATTCTGTCATTTGAGAAATTGTCAAGTCTGTGTCATTTACTGGCGGCATTTCTGTACCCTGGACAGTCCTGTTAAACGAATATCATCAAATCCAAATATCGTCAGAGGTACTCTAAATGACTCCAAAGTAAAATGGGTGAGTAAATGGCAGTGTTTCATCCCAGAAATAAAGTCCCATTTGTAAAAAACAGAACTTCCCCTTTAAATATGAAAAAAAAAACATAAAACACAAATATAAATAATGATTTCATTTGTTTTTGTTTTATTTTTATAGGTTTTACTGTGGCTGTGGTCTTCCACCACACCTGAAAGTTGTTGTAATCTAAAACTACAAGTCAATTTTATGTGTGACTAAAATTATCATGAAATATACCTTATATAAAGAATACTTTTAGTAATATGGAACACTTATGGGGCAAATCACCATGGTACTTGTCGCTCTTGTAACTACGACAGGCAGTGGTTGTGTGCACCCACTGGTGATGTCACAGTAGACAGTATGACAACTCATAAGGGCAATATACGCCAGCTGCGTCACGTATCATTGTGTCATTAGATGCCTGTAGCACACACTCGACACGGCATGCAGACAGAATAATAATCGCTGCATAATAACCAGGAAGTGTGCATCTAGGGAGCGAACGTGATAAAATGACTATTATTTTGGAGCGCTGATGCATGGTGATGCTGGAAAATAGGAGGGTGGCGTATTTTGATGCTGTGACATGCATCAACTTGCAATGACACACGTAATAGTGCCACGAGAAATCAGAAGGTGCAGGTGTTTTGACACATGTCATGGCTGTCTGGGTGAGTTGCCCTTTAGAGGCAGCCAAATTACTACAGAATTCCTCCAGATTGTGATACTGTATAAGGAATCCACAGCTAAAGTCAAGTTTGACCGAAACTCAGGGTATCCAGCAGAGCTGAGCACAAAATTTATCCTTGTAGGATTTCTACTTGAAGCCTTTGAACTGGCCAGCACAGTAGCTACTACGACTAAGTCAGACTACTTTGTCTCAATCCTTGGTAAAATGTGTACATTTCAGTGGGTGTTTTAATCACCTTGCGTTAAACAGGCATTGAAGACAATGCAAAAACACTGTTTGAAATGCTGGCCATTTTATCATTAATCTCCTGAGTGAGAGTGAGAGAAGCAAATGAAACTGAAGTGAAAGAAGGAGATGGTGAGAGATGGAAGTAAGACACTGGCTTTATTTTCCCTCCTATTTCATTCCAGTCCATTTCACAAACATCCACATTTGTAATGTAGGGTGAAGGCAAGAGTTCAGAGCAGACCATCCATCCACAGAGCATTAGAAATGTACTGTAGATACAAGAGATCATAAAAAGATGGGCAGAGGCTGGGGAGAAGCCATTATCAGCAACAGCCAAATTTAAACTGAAAGCAGTTGAATTGTTCTGTTCAAACAAGAGGTGAGGTGAGAGTGATGATATGTACATGTGATTGTTAGTACACTAGTAGATGTTTATGAGGGAAAGGTTTTCTACATTTGCGTAATGTGGTACATTTCTGTCAGGCATCTGGAGAACATGCCATTGCCTACTGTCATTGCCTTTTTCTGCTGCCATTCTCCTTTTGCACTGGGGAAATTTTGATGCATTTTTAATTCCAATGGTTACCATAGAAATGCTGAATTTTTTTTGTCTGCTGCACTTTGAAAGGCAGGTGCATGGTGAGGACCCAAGGTGACAGTAGCTGAAAGAGGTTCAAATATTTCACCAACTGCCAGGGGGCACAGGGAAGGTCATAGCATTTTTATTCTTATTCTGAAGAAGTGAACCTCCCTGAGCCAAAAAGCAAACTTCTTCAAACTGCCAATTGAAAAAGTATGTTAAAACACATAATTATTCCCTGTGTGTTGTAAACAGTTTTATCACACTTGCAATCACTTTTGCAGAAAATATATAAAACAGATTTTCCATTGATTCATCAAGTTCACATCTTTGAGCCCTGTGCACAATAAATCATCACAATATATTTTGAGCAGTGAGATAAATGACCGGGGTTAAAGGTCATTGATGGTAAGGCAGGAGCGTGCAAGGACAGTGTAACATAACTAACACTCACCAACTGAAGGACAAGACGAATCAGCAGTGATCTTGGCTTTAACGGTGCGCAGTTATGAAGATGTGTCTCCTGGAGAGGTGTGTGCTGTCTGGGAAAAGGAAAAAAAGCATTTTCCTTTGGGTCCTCCAAGAGCCTAAGCTACAATACTCTGTCGGACGATGAGGCAGACCTGAATGTCACTGCTAAATTTACAGTCTTCCCATTTTCTTTTCAGGTTCTATTTCGAATATGTTCAAGAATTATTGTCACCAGGGTCAGCTGAGTGTTTGTTTTGGTGATGCACCAACAGCATCCAACGGTGTCTGAGAAAAATGGGAAAAGCACCACCAAGGAGGACAAAGCACAACTCCACTAAGCCTCAAGGGTCCCTCAGGCCATATTTTAAGGAGGCTGGAGGGTGAATATAGCTGTGCATACTCCCTGTATCTACTCTGTGTACCACTGGTTGGTAGTGGCTGACTAGATGCTAATAAGCTTGCTCTGTCATGCTTAGACTGTTAGACCTGGTGCAACTGCATGTTAAGATAAAGAGCCTACATTTGGTAATGCCAAATCCCAACGGCCCTAGATCCCCCTTGAGTTTTAGCATATGAATGAGCATAAGTAATGCAAATATATTTCGAGAAAACTTTGCCTGTCCTTCTGTCAGACTACTGGAGAAACTTCTACCGAAACATAAATCCATCTATGTTCCAAGCTGGTGTTTCTGCCTGGAGATAGCTTTTGTTCATGGCTGGCTGGCCTTTCATTTTGTGCTTGGTGATTGGCAGTGTCCAGCGGGCCAGTTCCTTGAAGACTCCCCCTGTACTGTCTAGAGGTCCTCTGCTATTGATTTCCTGCTTGCCCTCGCTGCTTGACCTGCCAATCAATGGTCAGAACAGTGGGATGTCATTGGGAGCAAGCTGACGACGTGTGATGCTTGGCAGACATGTAACTGATGGCACTGAACGAGCAAAACATATTAGAGACAGAGTGTAGGGAAAGCAACAGCCAGCAGACAAAGGGATACCCTCATCTTTGTTAGAGACAGAAAAAGTAAAGTTAATCTGAAAATAAAAGAAATGATGTGCTTATACATTTTGAGGTGAATTGGACTTTGGAGTGAATCACCTCATGCAGGCGATGAGTCACTTGTGATTATTTTCTTTTTCTGTATAGTGCAAGCAAGTGTGACTTAGAGTACTCATTCAATTCATTGGAACAGGTGATTAACCGCAAAGAACAAACCTACAGAGAAATTCTCTTGAACTGTGGACAGTGGAGTGGAAACTATTGAGAAACATCACACCCCAGAGTTTTGCTGCATGATTTTGGATTTTTTTTTTTCTAAAAAGGACAACAGTGTATGGCACCGCTCTTTCTAAGTCAGTGTTTTCGTGGCAGTGCCACTCTTTATGTGGCGGTGTCTTCATGAGATACAGGCTAGTAAATTTCTGTGGTATTGATTAAAAGGACTACCACATGAATGCCTTCACACTTTTTTACTTTTTTCCTGTTTTTGTTTTTTTCCCCTTGTATTAGCTACAGAACCTTTGACCTGCCACTTAAATCTTAGATATTAGACAATATTAGATCAATGTCATCTTCAAAGTTTCAGTGTCAGTAAAGCAGAACTTGCTAGACTAACACAACACAGAACACACAACTATTGTGCAGCCAAGGGTATGCATGTACCACTCAAAGAGGAAGCCGGCACATCCACAAATCAGATACAGAAAACATTTTAGTTATGGCCTTATTAAAATGAGATAACACTATGAAACAAAACAACACATTACCACCAGCAATTATGTGTATTTCAACTAGTGGAGTTTGTCAACCCTACACACGTTTAGTAGGAAAAAAATGCATGAACAGTTGTAGTGGCCAGAATTGCAAAGAAACCTGTCGGGACCGGTAGAATACAGAAAATGCACAACAACATCCTCTTGTCCTCTGCTGTTCATTATAGCAATCTGCTCTCTGTCTGTTTGCTTGTGTGTCTGCTCATCTCCTTCATTCACTAACATTCTGTTAAGATAAAAACTGACTGGGATAAGCATGTAATTTAACTCTCAAGCACAAATAGCAGTGATACCAGGATATTTCTAATAAAAAAGTGGATGAATTTTATCTGAATTGCTGCTTTACTAATCCATTATTGTATATTGTATATAATGTCATTCTGGAATTGCAAACAATATTGTAAGGATTTTTGTCACCTGATTTTGTTTCTTTTGCCCTAAAGTAGATGAGTGACTGAACAAAGTCAATGATTGGAATTCCCATTTGGTTTGAAGTTGTCATACAATAACGATCATACTGTTTATTCACTCTTTTTAAATGATGAATTGGTAATTTCAAAAATACATCTGTAAAAACAGTAAAAACAGAATTCATAGCATTTTAATTGTATTCCTGAGGAATATTATTTATGTTCTGTCTACTTGATTCTATTACCAACATGGTTTATGAACAACTCAGTATAATTTTTTAAACTGTAACTGTTGTTGTTGCTAATTACCTATTGACATAGTTAACAGAGTTAAGCAAGAAAACATAATCAATTTTTCATCGGCTTGTTGTTGTAATGGTTGCTTCTCCCCATTAATGTGTCCTGCTGTAATCCTTATGGACCAGTCAGCATGAAATATATATTGCCATAAATACTTTAATGTTGTGTTGATGTCTGCTTTGCTCGTGCAGTTCCAGAAACATAAACCTTAAAGTTAGTCAAAGAAGGATTTTTAACCTCCACTAAATAAAAACAATGTTTAATCATTGCAACATCCAGATATTGAACTGTTCTCACTTATTGTTGAGGTATTTTTTCAAGTCAAATAAGCACAGACAACTTGTGACATATTCTCAATAACCAATTTTAAACTTATTTTTCAATAACATTGCAAGGATGGCTGAGGCAGACATTCAGCTGATACAATGCTATTTTGTTGTCAAGGGTACTGGCGTCAGCAAAATCAAAACGTGTCGGCGGTAGACCTAGCATCAAGTTGTCTGCAAAGGAAACACTTTACCCACAGCTTCTCTGACAGTTATGAGAAACCACCATTAGTGCATTATGCATAATTGTACACACACTACTATCAAGTGTCAGTGAAAGACAACGGGCAGAGCAGCTCTCTGTCGACTATGGCGCATTTGTTATTGTGAACCATCAGCATTTCTCCATGTAAATGGAGTTGCTACAAAGGGCCATTTTCCAATCTGCTGCCATGAAATCACTCTACCCACCACTCTTAATGACTAACCTTGGAAGTGGATTTCCACTCAATTTATTTTCATGAAAGACAACAGTAGCCGAAATTCTGTCCTGGACAAAGACTTTTTAAAATTCGTATTGCCTATCTTGGTAATGATGGATCACCTAGAATATAAAAGTAAATATAAACATGCACACATACACACACACACACAGGCACCCATGCATGCACACACACGCACAAAAAAGATGCAATGTGCATCTTCAGGGTATCAAGGTCATCTTGAGGGAAAAATATGATCTCAAAGGAATCTACTCCCTCCCTTCATTTTTTAGTCTCCTTGATCAGCTTTATTCTGGTTTCTTTGATCAGCTGCTTATCATCAGTGATTGGCCACGATGTGTACTTGACAGTCCAGTGTGTGATTAGACAGGGATAGAGAGGCATAGCATAACATGGAGCCGTAGGGCTGCGGGGCACCCTTCCCATCAAGACGTGCTCCACTGTAATTAGACATTAGCACCCAGCAGGAAGCCTACTAACATGAGCTGAACCCCCGATTAGAATGATTATCAAAGATAATTCACTTTAATAAGTACATAACCAACCACTGGACTCACACAAGTAGAAATAAAACTGGATGCTTCTGTAATTACAGCTAAATTGGTGCATGCATGCCAGCTGATTTTAATGCAGCATTTCAAAAGAATGACAAAAAAATGCATTTCATCAAAATCATTAAAACTCTTTATTAAAATATTTTTAATAAATTATTTCTAACGCTAAATAGAAACGAGCAAACATATTTATTCATTTTCTAAAAAAAATCCTTGCATACATGTGTTTGAATATTAAGAACAAAATAAAATGTAACTCAATACTGGCATTGTAAGGGTATTATGAATACTGATACATAAAGGGCAGAGAGAGTGAAATCCATATCCAAAGATTACACTTTATATTCTGGTGAAAGTGCATTCAGCTTGACATGGTAAAAATGCTCATGGAAATATGGCAAAGAGTGTCTTTGTTGGAATGAAAAGAAACCTGTCTCCCCAAATGGCCACCTCAGAGATAGTGCTCTTTAATATCAGAGACAGCTAAGCGTAGCTTGAAGCCACAGACATTGACAAGCCAAGCCTGTGGGGACTAGAGGAGATAAGCGTGGCACACAGACAAATACAGCACTTGACTTTTCATACTCGTCAGCTACAGTTGCACAGGGATTACAAAGTCAATGGCTGTTCTTCTATTTGAATACAATGTCTATTTAGTAGGAGTAAGAAAAAGAAAAACATTCCACTCCCACTAGAGTGGGATCAATCATCAACTAATTTTACTGGACTGCTCATGTGAGACGCAGTTGGGAGTCCGGGCTCCCCTGACAGGCCTTAGTGTGCTGGGCTGCTTCTCTGAAAGGCTGCATTAGGTTTTGCAGGCATGATTAAACTGTTTGTGTTTTAGAACACACACCAATGTGTACACACACGCATACACAGGGTAAAATATGAATGCAGCTAAAATATAATAAATAATAGGTTAGCGGCGCACAAATAATAGACCATTAAAAGTTTCCAAAGAACCAAGAATTATTTATAAGACTGCATTTGGTATTTTCAGAATTCCATGTTACAAAAATAAAGTTCAAACCAAAGGGGATATACTGATCAAAAAAAAAAAACATCTTCACCTGTGAGTTGTTAGATTTTTCTTGTCCCTTCAAAATCTCTCACCAGCAGCTGCATCTGATCATGGCTGTGAGGACACCTCACAATGGTTTCTCCCCAGGGGGGCTGATTATACCTGCTGCCAACTTCCCTTTTGTTCCTTGGTCCTACATGTTGGGTCACAATGTCACTATCATAGCCTTACATACAGGACCTCCCCAAGGGCCCAACATTTTTTTTTTTTATCTCATGTTCTGAGTGCTTATATCCTGTACTAAATGCTATGACTCTAAATTAAACTAAATACATCAATACAATACTTGAGGAAGTGGAGATAGTAGACATTATCTAACTGGTCATTTCTCCAAAATTTAAAACAAAACAGGCGGCATGGTGGTGTAGTGGTTAGTACTGTCTCCTCACAGCAAGAAGGTACCGGGTTCGAATCCCGGGGCCTTTCTGTGTGGGGTTTGCATGTTCTTCCCCTGTCTGCGTGTGTTCTCTCCTGGTACTCCGGCTTCCTCCCACCATCCAAAACATGCATGGGGATTAGGTTAATTGGCTTATTTAAATTGACCGTAGGTGTGAATGTGAGTGTGAATGGTTGTCTGTCTCCATGAGCCCTATGAGAGGTGGCGACTTGTCCAGGGTGTACCCTGCCTTCCGCCCTGAGGCTCCAGCCCCCCATGACCCTATGAGGATAAGCAGTAGATAATGGATGGATTCAAAACAAAACACTTGGAGCTCAGCACCATTTGTGTGCGTGCATTTGTGTATGTGTGTTTCATTGGGGGGCCCTGATAATATGTGAACTAAACTTTGACATTTGGCTCCCCAATGTCTTTGAGTAGCTTATCTACCTCCATGTTATAGTGAAAATGAAATCTTTCCACTCAATTATGCCAGCAGCAACAGTGAGCGCCTTGACACTTCGAGGGACCCTTAGAGTGGCTCAGATGCTGACATGCATTCCTTGCTACCTCATGCACACATATTTGAATACACACACCCGCAGACCCACCAAACACCATAAAATTTGCAACTTGAGTGCATTTGTTGAAGCAGAACTGTATGCAGAAACCACACAGGCCCTGTTGTTCTGTCATGTTATGCCTGGTGTTAATGATTCAGTGTGCTGGAACTCTGCACACCCCACTGATGAAAACAGTTACAGAGTTGCAGCATATACTTTACATAAATGGATGCACGGAATTGTTTTCTTTGATACAAATTGTGTGAAGATATGCCAATATTTACATCCTCTGGTATGATTAAACATTACTCTTCTGCCATTTGTCTATTTGCAACATTCATATTCAAATTTTAAGTTTTCTATTAATCTCATTTCACAGGATTCTGTCTTGTTAGTTTTCACTAACGGCAAACATTACTTTACAATGAGAGGAGTCACAACTCTTTAATCTTTGGGAACCTGGTCTCATGAAATATTCGTACAAATCAGTACGAAAAATATTGCACTAAAATTCGTACATAATCCACGTAATTCGGACATCATGTGACGTTTGATGCAGGCTGCTTCGTCTGGGAAAACATGTCGGACATTCCTTACATTCTCAGTGAACATTTATTACGTTGTCAGTGGAGTAGTTTATGAGTTCGGGTGCATTTTGATCACATTTCTAGCGGGAAATATGCATTTTATTTTCATAAGCCTAACCCTGTAATCCTATCCCTAAACCTAACCATCACTGGAGGTGTTGTTGGGCTTATTTCAATGCGTATTTTAATGTTACAGTCCCAGCTGACAGTGAAAGGAATGTCCACTGACAGTGAAAGGAATGTCTGGCATTTTTAAGGCTGGCGCTTCCGGGTTCCCTTTGGGGCTCGCGCATGCGCTGATTGGTCATGTTGCCGGTCATTCGGAAGATATGCACGAAAATTTGTACCTTACTTTTCATATGATATCATACGAATATTTCATGAGACTACGTTGAAATAAGAAGGAACCGAAGAAAAAACTGATGGAAAACAAAAAGCAATAAGACATAACTTTCCGTTTTGACAGCTGCTGGTGGATTATCTCCACTGTAAAACAGCCTACGAGTTGGGTGCAATTATATTCAGCCCACAAGACCAAGAACATGTTTGCCATCAGCTAGACCTGTCAAACTGTGATACAAGTCTATAGATGTACTGGAATTCCTGTCAAGGTGAAAGGAAAAGGAGAGTTGAACGGCATGATACATTCCTGAATATGAAGCCGGCGTATTCTTATACAAAAGTGGTTATTATATTGTTTCTGATTAATCTAGACTATTTATGAGACTGATGACATCTAAGATTATATTCCCTTTGTTAACCCTAGTGTTCGTATATACAGTTAACCAAAAAAATTACACCAATTGAAATTTCAGAGAAGCTTCAAGATGTAAAGACAATATGAATTGAAATATCTGAAAAACTATATGAAATGAAATAAATTAATAGAATAATAATAGAATAGCAAATTGATTTGCCTCTAAATATTTAACCTTTAAGAATAAGAAGAGTTTATTGCAAAATGCAAAATTAGCATTTGTTAGTATTTATTCCTTTCATTTGTTGGGGATCTAGTGAAATGGAATTTCTTTTTCTTTATCCATTTTGGATTGGTGTGCATTGGAAAGGTTGACCACAATGATTTACTGTATGTGTCTCTTGGTATAAATACTAAAAATTCAAATTCAAAACACATTGTTTGAAATTAAGTACTTTAGAACCAAGTCCTGAAATGAGTTATGGTTATTAGTGTACTGAAGGCCACAACAAATCTTGATTGAACAATATAATGTCCAATTTTATGGAATACGGCCTTGAATTTTAGAAATTAATGTGTTGAAAATGTCCCTCTGTGATTTTTTTCTAACTTTTTTTTTTTTAAGAAAAAAGACAATTAGGACAAATTATAGAAATTCTGAAGATTGTTGGCCTGGCTGGATCACAAGAATCCACCCATCCATTATCTACCGCTTATCCTCATAGGGTCGCGGGGGGGCTGGAGCCTATCCCAGCTGTCTCAGAGCGGAAGGCAGGGTACACCCTGGACAAGTCGCCACCTCATCGCAGGGCACATACAGACAGACAACCATTCACACAACCATTCACACAACCATTCACACATACGGTCAATTTTAAATTAGCCAATTAACCTAATCCCCATGCATGTTTTTGGATGGTGGGAGGAAGCTGGAGTACCCGGAGAGAACCCACGCAGATCCACGGGGAGAACATGCAAACTCCACACAGAAAGGCCCCGGGCCCGGGATTCGAACCCGGTACTTTCTTGCTGTGAGGCGACAGTGCTAACCACTACACCACCATGCCACCCATCACAAGAATCCATTGGTTTTTAATTACCCATACTGACTGAACTTTTGACATTGTTTTCAGAGGATCTCCCCCTTGAAGTATTATTAACTCACATTTAGGAGCTTTCCTAAATTCTTGTCATCACAGTGAAAAATGGATGAAAACGAAATTAAATTGTAGAGTTTTTTTTTGTCATCTAGAATGATAATAAATCATTTTTAAATGTGAGCATCTGATATTCTTAAATATATTAAGTAGAATCTTCACATAGGGGGCACGGTGGTGCAGTGGTTAGCACTGTCGCTTCATAGCAAGAAGGTAGTGGCCCCCATTCCCGGCCCGGGGCCTCTCTGTGTAGAGTTAGCATCTTGTCTGCATGGGTTCTCCCTACATTTATAGTTTTTAGTATGTTTCAGATGAAAGTGGGGTGAAAATTTAGCTGTTGTGGTCAATTTCAAATTTGTGTATGTCTCTGTGTTGTATGTCGCTGTGACTGGGGAGAGTACTGCTACACCACCCACACAGTATATGTTGGGCTGCATTTTAATTGTTTCTTTTTTCACTACATTACCATATATTTCCATATGTTTCTTGACATTGAAGTTGATATGAGCACAAGAGTATACAGATTGTATATTGTACAGTGTACATGCTATCCATTTTCTTGAAAAAAAAATACGCAAAGTTGCATAAACTTTGCTGCTATTCAACAGACAGCTCTTCAAGCTGTACATTTTTCTCTACATCTTTAAATGTTTGATATAGTCCTATAATATTTTGTTCTTGTACTGGACCTAATTTAGTTTTGTGCCTCGTAGTCCCTGTGCGTTCTCATCTCACAGGTATCCATGGATCCAGTCTACCTGGTGGAGTAGTGGTTGTGCAGACCAGTCAGGCTTCATCTTCTGGTTCTGAGTGACGTGGTGGTGATGAGGTCATCCTGCGGAGGTTTCTCCTGTTTGGTGTGGTGGAGTGGAAGATGTGCTGCCCAGGCTTCTTCTGGTTGGCGTGTTGGAGAGGACGACATGCTTCTCATCCTTTGCTGATAGCTTGATGATGCTCTTCATCCCCTTGGACACTCTCATATAATTCTATATATACACACTGTATATTAGCTGTTGTTATATTGATTTGGACATTTCCATACAATTTTGTATGTTAGTGTTAATGTGTTTTCATTGTTGTTATTCTGTACACATGGCATCTATTGCACGTCTGTCCATCCTGGAAGAGGGATCCCTCCTCTGTTGCTCTTCCTGAGGTTTCTTCCGTTTCTTTTTCCCTGTTAAAAGGTTTTTTTTGGGGAGTTTTTCCTTAGTCGATGCGAGGGTCATTTGTAAAGGACAGAGGGTGTCATATCCTGTACAGATTGTAAAGCCCATTGAGGCAAATTCATAATTTGTGATATTGCGCTATACAAATAAAGTTGACTTGACTTGACTTGATTACAATTCCCCCATTTTTCCACGGGGATCAATACTGCATTGAATGAATAATTGATATATCAGATTCATCTAATTAGAGTTGGAATCTTTGGTTCATTTGGTTCATGCCCCTTAATGTTGACACGTGTTCTGTACAACAAGAGAGTGAAATTAGATAAGATTCTGAATTAATGAATACATTCTTTGAATATTACTCTATGCCCATGCGTTCTCAATAAGGTTTGATTTTCTTTGTAGAGTATACGTTTTTAAGTACCTTTCAGTGAACAGTTATGGGTGGCTGTGGCTCAGTGGCAAGTCAGTTACCAATCAGAAGGTCTGTGATTCGATATCTGCCTCCAACAGTCTATATGCTGGTGGTGTGGTGTCCTTGAGGAACATAACAGACAAGATGTATGTTTCCTCCCATCAGTGTATGAATGTGTGTCTGAAGGTGATATGCAGAAGAAGGACATCTAAAATGGGCCTGAATAGTACATTATGTGTATGATGGTATTGACAATGTATGCACAATATATGCACATTATATTCCACTTTCAATTTTCAGCACTGGAAAGACCACAATGGCCAGCAGACTATACAAGCAAGAACATGAGAGCATTTTTGTCACTTCTTAGGCTGTGAAAATCCCTCTGAAATAGAAAAAATGTGATATAATAAGAAAGTGAAGGGCCTCTAAAGAAGCTGTTGAGGGAACGCAGTGTTCACTGATGACAAGGGAGCGAGATAATGCAGTCAACATGTCATTGTCTCACACTTTCAAAATGTGATGTCCTCCTCAGCTGATTGGGTTGGCAGAGAAGAGATGGACAGTTAAAAAACTATGGCAAAGAATAGAAATTGAGACAAAAACACAAAACGAGCTGAAAACAATGACTTTTTACAGAGTTTAAAACATGACCCACTCCCTTTATTATCCTTTGCCCAAAGTGTTAGTCTCACTATAATGACTTCCAAGGCCTTTAAACTTCATCTGTGTCACTGATAGCAGATTGTTCACTCCTTTAAACATATTCAACATTGAAATAACAGGGCTAAGATCTCATGACACAAGTCCCATTGTAATGAAAATGGCATGAACCATTTTGTCTATACTCATTTACAAATGATTGTTTTTCATTTACCAAATAACGACTCAATGTTGTGGGGGATTTTTAGATCTCATAGTTGGAAATGGGACAAACACTTAAACCTGTATCTCACTGGTTTTCTCTATTTTCCCAAACACCAACTAGCACATTCAAGCTGTTAGGATCTAAATTGCTTTCAAAAATAAGAGAACACATTTCTGGGGCTGGAACATTACACACTGACATTTTTGTTTATTGATGGAATTCCTGGGTGGGATTACCATCTTTAGATCAAGTGGAGATGGAAGAGGCCAAGATGAAGGCAACATGGAGAGAAGTCAGCCAGCTAACAGAGATGCAGAAAGGGAACATGGTGAATAAAGGGGTACCCAGGAAATACAACAAGCTGCCATACCCGAAGCACTCTAAACTGCTAAACAGAGACTAACAGCTTTGGCCTTTTGGCTGAAGAGATACACTAAGGAGGCCAGGAGAATAAACAAGATGTTCTCCACTCACCCTGCCAAGGTGTACTCTCAGTGGCAGGGAAGTAATATCAGCTCAGACCCACCAAGAGCTGAGACGGAAAAATACTGGAAGAACATCTGGGAAAGAGAGGCATCACGCAACACCAATACCCAATGGCTAGTGGACCTGAGAGCTGACCACAGCAGCCTCCCAGAACAAGAACCAGTGACCCTCTCAATGGCAGATGTCCAAGAAAGAGTGTCAAAGATGAAGAACTGGACAGCACCCGGCCCCGATATGATCCATATTTACTGGCTTAACAAGTTGACAGCACTCCAGAAACGCCTGGCAGCACATATGAACCAGCTGCTAAGGGATGGGACCCACCCAGGGTAGCTAACTGAAGGCAGGACAGCCCTCATCATGAAGAACCCCCAGAAGGGACTCATCTCATCCAACTACCGGCCGATAACCTGTCTCTGTACAACATGCAAGCTCCTGTCAAGCATCATGGTGGCTAAGATGAGTAGGCATATGGCTAAATACATGAGCGGGGCACAGAAAGGAATTGGCAGTAACACCAGAGGAGCCAAACACCAGCTGCTGGTCGACAGAGCAGTTCACAGAGACTGTTTAGAATCGACAGACCAACCTGTGCACTGTCTGGATTGACGACAAGAAAGCCACACACAATTCAATTCAAAGCAATTCAATACCACACACATGGATACTGGAATGTCTGGAACTGTAAAGTCAACAAGACTCTAAGAGCCTTCATCAAGAACTCCATGGGAATGTGGAAGACGACACTAGAGGCCAACTAAAAGCCGATCTCCCAAGTCACCATCAAGTGTGAGATATATCAAGGGGATGCACTATCACCATGGCTGTTCTGCATAGGTCTGAACCCCCTCAGTCAGATCATCACAAAGAGAGGCTTCGGATACCGTTTTCGAAATGGGGCAACAATTAGCCACCTGCTCTATGTGGATGACATCAAGCTGTATGCCAGAAGTGAGCGAGAAATTGACTCACTGATCCACACCACAAGGATCTACAGCGACAACATAGAGCTGTCATTCAGACTGGACAAGTGTGGCCGGATGGTATCGAGGAGAGGCAAGATGATCAGAACTGAAGGGGCTGACCTAACAGAGAGCAGGATAGGAGACATCCAAGACAGCTACAAATACCTTGGTATCCCACAGGCTAATGGAAACCATGAGGAGGCCACAAGCTAAACATCTCCAGAGAGTAAGGCAAGTCTTTAGAAGTCAGCCGAATGGGAAGAACAAAGTCCGAGCCATCAACATGTACGTACTACCAGTCATCAGATACCCCACTGGGATCATAAGCTGGCCAAAGGAGGAGAAGCCACAGAGATCAAGACAAGGAAGCTCCTCACCATGCACGGAGGATTTCACCCCAAGTCCAGCACCCTGAGGCTGTACACTAAGCGGAAAGAGGGAGGCCGAGGACACTGTCAGAGCCACTGTCCAGGATGAAACATTGAAAATCCAAGAAAGGAAAATGGCCCCAAAAGATGAACTGCTCAGTGAAAGCCTCAGGCAGCAGAAACCCGAAGAGTGTGAGGAGGGTGAGGAGCAGACAACATGGAGGCACAAGCCTCTACATGGCATGTACCACTGTCAGATAGAGGAAGTGGCTGATATCGAGAAGACCTACCAATGGCTGGAAAATGCTGGGCTGTCAGACAGCACAGAGGCACTGATCATGGCAGCACAAGAACAAGCCCTGAGCAGGAGGGCTATAGAGGCCAGGATCTACAACAGTAGACCAGACCCAAGGTGCAGGCTGTGTAAGGAGGCCCCCGAGACAGTCCAGCACAGAGTAGCGGGATGTAAGATGCTAGCTGGATCAGCCTATATGGAGAGGCACAACCAAGTGGCTGGGATAGTGTACAGGAACATCTGTACCCAGTATGGACTAGAAGTACCCAAATCCCAATGGGACATACCATTGAAGGTGGTTGAGAACAACAGGGCTAAGGTCCTGTGGGACTTCAGCATCCAGACTGACAAATAGCTCTTGGCTAACCAACCGGCCATAGTGGTGGTGGAGAAAGAGCAGCAGAGGGCAGTGGTGATAGATGTGGCGGTACCAGCTGATGCCAACATCAGGAAGAAAGAGCACAAAAAGGTTGAGAAGTATCAAGGGTTGAAAGAACAGCTGGAATAGATGTTGAAGGTGAAGGCTTACGTGGTCCCTGTGGTGTTTGGAGCACTCTGGGCAGTGACCGCCAAACTGGGAGAGTGGCTCCAACAGATTCCAGGAACAACATCTAAAGCCTCAGTCCAGAAGAGTGCAGTTTTAGGAACAGTGAAGGTACTGCGCAGAACCCTCAAACTCCCAGGACTCTGGTAGAGGACCCAAGCTTGAGGATAACACGGATACCACCCTACAAGGGTGCTTTAGAAAACTAAAATTAGTGCTGTACAGAATAAATGAGTAGCAGAAATGAACTTGAAGATGAATTTGAAACATGTTGAGACTGAAAAACTGAAGCATTAAAAAAATTGGACATAATAAAATATTAAATTAAACCATTGCACAGTGAGAGAGTTGCAGCTCCCCACTGTATAAGGTGTTAGCAGGGTTAGGGTTCGCGTAGTCCCTGCGTGCTCTGCACTGGTGTCACACATAACACTGCTCCACATGTATTTTTTACATCGACCCGCATAAAGGTCTGAGCAGACCAGACATTCCGCACGGATTCCGGTCCGCTCACAGTCCGCCAGAGTATGAACTGGCCTCGAATAAAAGATGAAAGTTCCCACCTGCCTCCCACGCCCCCTCGACATCTCACTGCGGCCCCCCAGGGGGGCACGCCCCTGCATTTGAGATGTACTGGTCTATAGGCACATGTTTATGAACAGAACTTAATAAGCCAATTTGCTACCAAGATACATCAGGTTCATGAAGTGTTTTGTATTTTAAAACATCTGCCAATGAACAGATAAAAGCACTTACAGTACTTAACATTTGTTAAAGTACCTCTGCCCAAAAGAAAAAATAAAACCCTCAGTGGCACATCTATTATATTGTGTAATGAAAGTGAAAGAGGGAGGAAAAGTGAGAAATGATTCATATGTTTAACATTTGATTGAATTTCTCCACCAAAGTCTAACAAGAATCAAGTGGTTTGAGAGTTTATACAGTGGGCCCTGCTGTCATTTCTGTGTACCATAGCAAGGCAGGGCAAATGCAGAACAAATAAAAATCACTGTCTTCCAATTGATATGCATTGGATGTTTTCCCACTGTTCTGATAGAGATGCCTCTCCAAACAAAGGTTTGGAGATAACGGACAGGCCTGACTGTGTTTGCTGGTGTGGCGAACCAGCAGAGAGAGACAGAAGGTCACCATATTGATATGAAACTTGACAGGTCCTGTTCTTCCCATTGTTTTACTATCCAAGACAATGTAGATCACTGAGAGAAAGATGAGAGAGGGAGAGGGGGAGGAAGAGACAGAGAGCAAGGATGTTGGCTCATGTGTTAGCTGCTAATGGACTGCTATAGTTGTGTGGGTGGGCCGGCGCATGCACGTGTACATGCATCGCAGAACGATGGGGACTTGGTCCAGGACTGATGAGATGCTTCAGGGATAATGCCAGGCGTGGAGTTGATATGTGATTTGGGAGAAGGCTTTATGCAATTTTTTACTCATTATTCTTAATCACATACTTCAGCGTTTTCTTCACACTCCCCACACACACTACCGCTCCCCTTCTTTCTGCCGCCTTCTCATATCCTCAGTCTGGAGGCTGACAGTGACAAATAGAGGAACACCACAGCAGTATCTCCACAAGACTGGAGGGACAAATTATTACAGGTTATTTTCCTCTTCTTTTCAAAAGCCATGCTTACTCATGTGGGACTGTGGAATATACAAAGAATTTCATTTTACGACGCTTTATGTCAGTCCATGGATAGCACATCGTTAGCTTGCGTTCACTGCTCAGTGTTTCCACATGATTGCATACACTTAATATCTACTTTGTGAGCAGAGTTCTTAAGATGACTTGTAACTTAACTAATGATGATTTTTACTTCCACAACACTGAATAGTGTGTTCAACGCATTGCTAGGAAGACAAATGGATGTTTCATATGGGGGCTTTGTAAAGTGGAATATTTGGTTACAAAAGAGAAACAGACCTTTGGATCTATTTTTTTTTCATTCAAGTGACATGCATCCAACATTCACACTCCATGTCTGCAAGCTTTACAATCACTTGCTCATACAGTATGACTGCTTCTAAAATTACTGCTATGATTAATTGTTAATATTTCGCATCCATCTGCCATTAAATTACAACTCATACAACAGAAAGGGTTGAACTGATCAAACCCTAAAGGTTGATTATGAATTATGCGTGGGGACGATAGTTCTTTTTTTCAAATACAATTTCTGCATGACTGTCAGGCAAATTGACTGCTTAAATAGTCAGTTTGGTGAAAAGAATAAGTGGGGAAAAATTCATAATAGTGGGCCAGTCAGGAGTAAAGGACAAGTTTGTATTCCTAGGTGTAGGTCCCATCAGGGGAATAACTCATAAACATGTCATCTCTTCTTCAGGGAAAGCCAGAATGCCACGCTAGACAGGAAACTAGTGGACTGCATAATTTCCTTCGTTGCAACTGACACCTATTCCATATGTAGGCACTAGACTGGGCCTAAGTGTGATGGCTATGCATCATTATGCCTTGGAAATGGAGAGTGCAAAAGTGCACTAGCAGTGACTGGCTTACATCTGACAGTTGGCCTTGTTTTACATTAGTCACATCAGTTCAAATCTCTTCACTCGACAGAGTGGGAGATCAAATGCCAAATACTTCAGTAACCATGGGAAATAATTCATGAGTCAAAGGCTGCTTTGATTTTTTTTTAAATGCTTTACAGCTGGTTGTGTGAAATATAGCCTTATCAAGAATAATATCACATTTTCCAAACATAAATCCTGATTTCATGCAAAGGAAAAATGACTGGTTTGCCCTAACTAAAGAAATTTATTTTTCTCTTGTATCTCTGGTATGAAGCCATGCAGACAGTTCTGTTTTTGGTCAGCAAGTGTATAATGTATGGTAGGAGGAGACAAAAGAGGAATAATAGGAGCCGAAGGAGAATACTTTTTCTGTGATGCTTCACTGATCAACACTAATGTAATACCATAACATGTTTTATTATTAATTTTATTTGGAATGATGTACAGTACACTGAGGTTGATATTTGATTATGCAGTTTTAAACTCTTTAAATGCTGTCAAACTGAAAGCGAAAAAAAATGTTGGCTGTATTGTGCCTCTCCTTTATTTCGCCCGCTTTTGTAGCTGGAACCACTACCCCACTAATTTGACTCTACTGGAAACATGCTTCCTGTGAAAAATGCATTTAAACTCAGCCCAGTTGAATTAAATATCGATCAATTCATTATTTAAAACTTAATTCTTTGCACATGAGGAAACCTCCTACAGGAAAAGCTGTGATCACAGCGACTTCAAGAGCTGCGAACACTGAGATTTATATAGTTTTTGTTTGTATTGGCAACATTTACATGCTTAATAACCTTACCATAGTGCAAATGTTAACCCCTGTTTGAGCTATATACACTACACATTAAACAGATCAATCATAATCCTTTTTAGACAGCGCAAGTCAGGCAGGGCACAAATGCTGGCATATCCTCATTTTCACGTCGGCACAAGCATGCTGTGCGTTTTTGCCAATTTGCAGCAGAGGAGTGATAATTTGGTGCCAGAAAATCGACCTGTGTATTATGCCTTCTCAGACCATGTCTAACTGCTGGCGCAGGAAAGGTCAGCTGGTTTAATACTATTGTGGTGGATCTGATCAGGTGCATGGGCGGACATATGCTGAACACCACGGACAGGTGTGGTGGATGTCAGATGTATTTCATTCATAAATAATCAAACAACAGTCATTAAACAATGGAGTTAGAACAGAATGAAAAAGATGAAATGAACACGGAAATGAATAAATTCACAAACAAGGATTCACAAATCTATTTTGAAAATTCACAAATGCATATGAAGATATTTATTAGTTTCATAAAATACACTCAACAAAAATATAAAGCAGCACTTTTGTTTTTGCTCCCATTTTTTATGAGGTCAACTCAAAGATCTAAAATGCTTTCCACATACACAATATCACCATTTCTCTCAAATATTGTTCACAAACAAGTCTAAATCTGTGATAGTGAGCACTTCTCCTTTGCTGAGATAATCCATACCACCTCACAGGTGTGCCATATCAAGATGCTGATTAGACACCATGATTAGTGCACAGCAGCAGCGGCTGGCCCATAGGGGGCGCTGGGGCTCTGCCCCACCGGCTGTGGAGGGGATTTTTTTTTTTTTTTTATCGATGTTAGTTTGACTTAATAGTGTGTGTGTGTGTGTGTGTGTGCCTACATGCAATTAAAATCATTCAAACAACATTTCCACCAACTGACACTCACTAAACAGTGAATTTCCACTGACAGACAGTGTATCATTCTCTCATGGGGCGCTCGGCAAAGTGTCCCTAACTTGCAGCTAAATAGCCAATCCGGTTATGGTTGCTAGGGGAAAATTATGAATAATTGGCCTATCAACGTCGCCAAATTTAACGCCTGTGGGGCGCTGGAAATGGAGCCCCAACTGCTACGTAAAATGCGTGAAGGTTTAGGATTGCTAAAGCTACGTGAGGAGCCAGCGATATTTTTTTTTTCGTAGTGCGACTCCCAGACTCTGTGGAAAAAATACGCCGACGAGGAAGAGAGATGATGGCGATGGCGGTAACAAATGGAGTTCAAGAGCGGCTTGCACCAAATTCGGTGAAATCATTATTAATATACCCTTTTTGCGAGACGGACGATGGAGCTTGTTAAGGAGCTGGGACCCGACAAGCCCGAAATCAACATTTGCCAGCAAACCAAGGAGAAAGAGAAGTTGTACAAACAGAGTTTTTGTCGGAGCTGGTTCAACCGTAAGACGTGGCTGTCAGGTTGTGGAGCAGCCAATGCACTTTTTTGTTTCCCCTGTATCCTCTTCAGAAGCGACAAATGTGATTCGACTTGGACAACGACTGAACTAACGGACTTAAAGCACCTCTCGGATCAAGAAGCATGAGCGATCCAAAGTTCATATGGAAAACTGTGTGAAGCTAGCTGTGTTCGGAAAGATTAGCATAGCAACGCAGCTAGATGATGGGCACCGCATTGCTGTAAGAAGGCACAACAAGAGGTAGATAAAATCCATAATATTTTATCTACGATCATCAATTGTGTAAAATTTTGTGGCGCTTTTGAATTAGCAATGCGGGGACACGATGAAAGGGATTCCTCTGACAACGCTGGAATATTCAGAGGTTTAGTTGATTTAATGGCATCCATTGATCGGGAATAATAATAATATAGTTGTGGAGTTGTGTGCTTTGTTGTTTCTCTCAGGCTGTGACATGCACTGACAACTTTTGCTGCTTCTATGGCACTGATGCTGTTTTCTCCAAGTAAATGTTGAATTTTTTCTTGATTAGAGAGGGTATTAAAATCATCTGTTTGTTTAATTTTTGAACTTGCTTCTCAATTCTTTGTATATGTTACATTTTAATAGGAAATGTTCTGTTTCATTCTCTCTTCATGTAATAACTCAACCCACACTCACCTTAGACACGTCCCCCCTCCACTCACTCACATGCTGTTGATTTGTATAGATTTAGCTGAAATCATAGCCTTGTTGTGAATTTATCCTTTGATTGTATTGTATAGTATTTGATAGCATAAAGTCTAATATAGCTGTAAATTGTTACTTTTTCTGTGAAACCGAAAACTGTGAAATTAAATTATTATTGTGGAAACATAGTCATTTTCCGACTGTTCATTTGAATGCTTATGCTAGATTAGGCAGGGAAATCTGTTGGCACACCAGCCCCACCAAATTTTTTTTTCACCAGCCGCCACTGGTGCACAGGTGTGCCTTAGACTGCCCACAATAAAAGGCCACTCTGAAAGGTGCAGTTTTATCACACAGCACAATGCCACAGATGTCGCAAGATTTGAGGGAGCGTGCAATTGGTATGCTGACAGCACGAATGTCAACCAGAGCTGTTGCTCGTGTATTGAATGTTTATTTCTCTACTATAAGCTGTCTCCAAAGACGTTTCAGAGAATTTGGCAGTACATCCAACCAGCCTCACAACCGCAGACCACGTGTAACCACACCAGCCCAGGACCTCCACATCCAGCATGTTCACCTCCAAGATCGTCTGAGACCAGCCACTCGGACAGCTGCTGAAACAATCGGTTTGCATAACCAAAGAATTTCTGCACAAACTGTCAGAAACCGTCACAGGGAAGCTCATCTGCATGCTCGTTATCCTCATCGGGGTCTCGACCTGACTCCAGTTCGTCGTTGTAAACGACTTGAGTGGGCAAATGCTCACATTCGATGGCGTCTGGCACGTTGGCGAGTTCTCTTCGCGGATGAATCCCGGTTTACACTGTTCAGGGCAGATGGCAGACAGCGTGTGTGGCGTGGTGTGGGTGAGCGGTTTTCTGATGTCAATGTTGTGGATTGAGTGGCCCATGGTGGCGGTGGGGTTATGGTATGGGCAGGCGTCTGTTATGATACCGTGACGAGATCCCGAGGCCCATTGTTGTGCCATACATCCAAGAACATCATCTCATGTTGCAGCAGGATAATGCACGGCCCCATGTTGCAAGGATCTGCTTCCAATTCTTGGAAGCTGAAAATGTCCCAGTTCTTGCATGGCCAGCATACTCACCGGACATGTCACTCATTGAGCATGTTTGGGATGCTCTGGATCGGCGTATACGACAGCATGTGCCAGTTCCTGCCAATATCCAGCAACTTCGCACAGCCATTGAAGAAGAGTGGACCAACATTCCACAGGCCACAATCGACAACCTGATCAATTCTATGCAAAGGAGATGTGTTGCACTACATGAGGCAAATGGTGGTCACACCAGATACTCCCTGGTTTTCTGAGTCCCCAGACCCCCCAAATAAAACAAAACTGCACCTTTAAGAGTGGCCTTTTATTGTGGCCAGTCTAAGGCACACCTGTGCACTAATCATGGTGTCTAATCAGCATCTTGATATGGCACACCTGTGAGGCGGGATGGATTATCTCAACAAAGAGAAGTGCTCACTATCGCAGATTTAGACTGGTTTGTGAACAATATTTGAGAGAAATGGTGATATTGTGTATGTGGAAAACGTTTCAGATCTTTGAGTTCATCTCATAAAAAAATGGGAGCAAAAACAAAAGTGTTGCATTTATATTTTTGTTGAGTGTACATTTGTGAACTGTCTAACGCACATTTACAACGTGCTTTTAATTTGTAAACCTCCCTTCATTTGCTTGTGGATGTTTTGAGACTCGTCTAGCAGTGACCAGATTGACAAATGCATTTTTTCTACATGGAGCCCGTCAGCAGCCAATCAGATGTCTCGCCGTTTGCAGCTAATCACACGACTGTATCCCCACGGGGGGCATTGTGTGACATCACTACACCGCGTCTCTATTGCACCACAGATCCAGGCCCAGAAAAGAATGTATATTCTTAAGGAATTTGATTCTGAAAAGATTAAGATTAAGAAGATAAGAAAAAAAATATTTAATTTCCACTCCCTCCCAAGGTAAAAGGTCATTTTAAATGAAATTTATTCCACAAATTAATTTCTTAAAATTTTATTTGTTAAATTTAATTTGGATGTTAATAATTGTGTTTTGTGAGAGGGAAATTGAAAGCCATGGTTCTTTCATTGTGAGTTTTTGTACATTGTACATTTTTTGGAGAGAAATGCAGAGCTGGTTGTTGTCAAAGAACATTGATTTACCGCTAACGGTAAAGACAGTGATATTTGGTGTTTGGTGTTTTTGTTGAAAGTAAGAAGGTAGACTTTGTTCTAATTTTTTAACACTCTAACACTCTTCTTACACACTAGCCCACCATTTGCGCATCCTCTCGGAGGCTCCACCTAAGGGCCGTCCCAAGCATAGACATAATACAGAGCTAGAGAACTGTAACACTACTGAAGAGACATAATGCCAGGCTAGTGTGCATCATACCTCTGCTCAAACAAGCAAATATGAAATCGGGGGATTACTTTTCACAAGTAAGATTTACCATTTTATCATAAACTCTGCCTAAAAATGTGCCCTTAATCATAGCTACGTGTATGACAAAAAACACATGAAAATCAGTGGTATTTAGCGAGGTATTGTGAATAAAATGCACTGACAGTTCATTGGTCCTGTCAAATCAATTACACTGGGTGGAGCATATCACCATTCCAAGATGACAGCCCCGCGTCTCGTCAGCACCGATGGGCAGTCATGTTCGATGCTACAGCTATGCTACGTCTATTTTTATTGAAAGTTCAATTTCCAAACAAGCCCCTTTGCTTTAATCAGGTTCTACAGCCTAACACGAAGCTATAAACTGCGTTGGCTGTTTTGTGTATCAGTGTTTTAAATTTTAAATAATTCTTACTTAATGAGATCGATGTATTATGTTGTTTATTTTTTTGTTTTGTATGCGTATTTTACACATGCATAGTACGGATCGGGCAGACAGCAACAACTCTAATCGATCAGGAAAAAAAATCTATGGCATATTCTTAAATGCAGATACACAAACCGCTTTTTTCCAATTTTATACATTAAGTCATACAATATATTATGACTACCAGAAACTCCTTTAATATTAAAGCCATTAAAACTTTGGACCGATGTGCTTTTTTAAATGTATTTGTGTGAAATATCTTGACTTGCCTTTATCTTTTAATTATCTGTTGTCATGTCTGTTAAACTAGGTTATGTCAAATAATTTTGCAGCTAGCCCACATCCAGGAGCTGCATTCCTTGCAGCTACCCCACGTCCATGAACTGCCTGTGCAGCAAGCCCACGTCCATGAACCCCCTGAGCGGCGAGCCCACGTCTATGAGCTGCCTGAGCAGCTAGCCCATATCCAGGAGCTACAGGAACGTCCCATCCATGAGCTGCCCGAGCAGCTAGCTCACGTCCATGAGCTAGCTGAGCAGCGGACCCACGTCCAGAAGCTGCATGCCCCGCAGCTGCATGCCCCGCAGCTAGCCCCTGTCCAGGAGCTGCATGCCCCACAGCTAGCCCACGTCCATGAGCTGCATGCCCAGCAACTAGCCCACGTCCATGAGCTGCATTGTCCGCAGCTAGCCCACATCCATGAGCTGCCGGAGCAGTTAGTCCACATCCAGGAGCTGCATGTCCCGCAGCTAGCCCACGTCCATGAGGTGCTTCACCTGCTGCTAGCCCATGTCCATGAGCTGCCGAAGTAGCTAGGCAACGTCCATGAGCTGCATGAGCAGCTAGCCCAAGTCCATGAGCTGCCTGAGCAGCTAGCTCATGTCCAGGAGCTGCATGCTGCACAGCTAGCCCACGTCCATGAGCTGCATGCCCAGCAACTAGCCCACGTCCATGAGTTTCATTCTCCACAGCTAGCCCAAGTCCATGAGCTGCATTCTCCGCAGCTAGCCCATGTCCTTGAGCTGCCAGAGCAGCTAGCCCACATCAATGAGCTGCCGGAGGAGCTAGCCCACATCGATGAGCTGCCAGAGCAGCTAGCCCACATCCATGAGCTGCCGGAGCAGCTAGGCCACGTCCATGAGCTACATGAGCAGCTAGCCCAAGTCCATGAGCTACATGAGCAGCTAGCCCAAGTCCATGAGCTGCCTGAGCAGCTAGCTCACATCCATGAGCTGCCTGAGCAGCTAGCCCACGTCCACGAGCTGCATACCCAATAGTTAGCCCACGTCCATGAGCTGCATGCCCCGCAACTAGCCATAATAATCCGCCCCCATAACATCTGTAACCCCGCTTGGCAGTTGATGTTATTGGTCTGTTGTCTGTTTTCTTAATTATTATTTTTTTTTGTTGAAAAAAACAAACAAAAAAACTTTTCAATCAGTAACTGCTGTAAAATGCTTTGATAGGCTGCTGAGCATTTCCATGGCCAAGCAGCTGCATCCAAGCTATACATCACCAAGTGCAATGCAAAATGTCGGATAAAGCATGCCGCCACTGGACTCTAGAGCAGTGGAGACGCATTCTCTGGAGTGATGAATCACGCTTCTCCATCTGGCAATCTGATGGACGAGTCTGGGTTTGGCGGTTGCCAGGAGAACGCTACTTGTCAGACTGTATTGTGGCAAGTGTAAAGTTTGGTGGAGGGGGGATTATGGTGTGGGGTTGTTTTTCAGGAGCTGGGCTTGGCCCCTTAGTTCCAGTGAAAGGAACTCTGAATGCTTCAGCATACCAAGACATTTTGGAGGATTCCATGCTCCCAACTTTGTGGGAACAGTTTGGAGCTGGCCTCTTCCTCTTCCAACATGACTGTGCACCAGTGCACAAAGCAAGGTCCATAAAGACATGGATGACAGTCTGGTGTGGATGAACTTGACTGGCCTGCACAGAGTCCTGACCTCAACCCGATAGAACACGGATGAATTAGAGCGGAGACTGAGAGCCAGGCCTTCTCGTTCAACAACAGTGTGTGACCCCATAAACACACTCCTAAACCTTGTGGACAGCCTTCCCAGAAGAGTTGAAGCTGTTATAGCTGCAAAGGGTGGACCAACGTCATATTGAACGCCATGGATTAGGAATGGGATGTCACTTAAGTTCATATGCGAGTCAAGGCAGGTGAGCGAATACTTTTGGCAATATAGTGTATCTTCACATACATACATTTGTGAATTTTCAAAATACATTTGTCAATATTCCAAATAATTTGTGAATATTCAGAATGCAATTGTGAGTCCTTGTTTGTGAATTTATCCACTTCTGTGTTCATTTATTGTTTTTGAGACTGTTCTGGCTCCATATTAAACCCTGTGAATCATTGTAGAAATCAATAAACAGGTTAAGCAAAGGTTTGTGTGAGCTTCCTCTCTAGTTACAGGCCTGAGCCAGCGTGTAACAAATGGGGGCTTGTCCGGGATTCAAGTTGGGTTTTTGCTCTGGTGTGAGTATTATTTTTTTCCTGGACTGATTAGTGTTGTTTGTTAACTGCTTGTTCACAGCTGCTACCACATGGGATGTGGTTTGGTGAGCCGTTAAAGGTAGGTTTTATAGCAAATACTGGAGTTTATGTACTCGTCATAGCTTGAGCTGCTAGTTAGGCACTAACTGATGGAGGAAGTTCCACAAACAAAGCTGTGTTAAATGTGGATTTGAGTTGAGTGCATAAATCAAATAACCAAGTTCTTTATAAATGAGAAGTTTATTTGACAAACTATAGCCAGACTACTACTGTAAAAGAAAATAACTAACAATAAATGATTCGTTTGACAAAATGACCAGGTTACTAACAGAAATAATAAAATAGAAAATAAAAAACTAGAATAAAGGAAGATTGATGGAAGATATATGGCATTGACTCACTGTGACAAAAATAGAATGAATGATTAAACAAAGGCAAAGTTCAAGATTAATTAATTCAATGTGACCAGTTAAATTCAGTGGTGGCTATCTAGACCAAATTAAGAATTAGGTTGTTACCAAAATTTGGTTTAGGTTTGGTGGCGTTCAGCAGTTGAGAGTTTGAGAGGCATCAGAGAAGACTGTGAGTAATTTACTATTCAGAATTGGTTTAGCGTTTTACTGATATCTTACTAAATATTATTAAGTTTGCTGGATTAAGCCCTAAATTCAGGCCATTTAATTTAGCGTCTAATCATCAAACTCTTTAATATCTGTAAGATGTATATGCAGTATATCACCATTCCTGGATGGATGGGAGTGAGGAGTGGCGGTAGGTTCTGTCTGGCTCTGCTGGATCTCTGCAGGCGACTTCGGCTTGAACTTCACCAGTGGCTCTTTCGGGCATCAGTGGACATCTGTGGACAGCTCTGGACATCTCTGGGGAGTTCTAGAAACCTTTGGTCATCTCTGGACAGTTCTGGACAGCTCTGGACATCTTTGGTCGTCTCTGTCATCTCTGGTTGACATGGCTCCATCTCAGTCTCTCTCTCTGTCTGTCTCTATTCTTCACAGTATAGTCTCTGTGCCCTTGCTTCAATTCTTCCCCCCCTCTTTGTTGGTGGGGGAGGTTGGCTGGATTCACACCAACGTGTCGACCGACAGTCTTTTCTTCTTTTAAGTTTCTTCATGATGGCTGGAGTCATTTTCTGCAGCCTGTGTCTGAGCAGAGGAGCTGGCTCACATTTTCAGGGCAAAGGGGTAGACAGAGGAGACAAGATGGTCTTGAAGCAGGATGCAGAGTTGGAAGGTTCTGGATAGGCTGTTCTGCATGCCATGAGGTGCTGGGTCCTGAGGAGACCATTCAGAGGCAGCATTCAGAGTCTGTCAGTCATATCTGGAGCAGGTTGAAGATTCTGGAGAGGTTGCTCTTCATGCCATGAGGTGCTGGGCCTGCGGTGGAACAGCATGTCTCTGTATCTGGGTCATCATTGTTTCCCTCCCCCTCCCAGCATGTGGGAGAGGGAGAACAGAGATGCAGTGGAGAGGATGAAGACCAGAACTTGACTGGCTGAAGGGCTGAAGAAAAGTAGCGAGCGCTCAGACCAGCTGAGGCTTTTTATGATCTTTGTTGAAGGTCCAGTGGGGGTGTGACCACTGGTTCCTCCCCATCCACCAAGTTAACTGAGATGATATACTTTTAACTTATTTAATGTTAATGCTGCTGTGTTTTAATTTATTAAAGTTCCCCTATGTGAAAGCTCCCTCTCTCAGCTGCAGATCAATACCAATCAACCTATAGTAGGAAACCACAGAATAAAACTTGACCAATTGAATCGAAATTAATCAACAAATTAAATACACAGATGAACCATGGTATCAGAGCATGTAGGTAGATATTTTACAACAGTCTATGCATAGCTGTGTATGAACAATTATTCCAAACTTAGTGTAACATGTGTCACATTGATCCTGTATAAGAGCAGAGGAAGCAGGAGGATCTGTGTGGAGACTGACCTTTGATATGGTAAAAGTCATACTTATATGACAGTAGCTGAAGAATCAGAGTTGATGATTAAAAGTTCATTTTTCTGGCTAAGCAAAGATAAAGAGGAATACAACATGGCTCTAGGTGTGTGTGTCTGCTCAGGATGAATTTAGGAGTGTAGAAGGCAGTCATAAAACTTCCCCCAACTCCATGTGTCCTGGAGTTCCTTATGGTCAGTGTTTTCCCCCCACAGTTTGTTTATTTGGCCAGTCGTAAAACTTAAGCCTTTAGCACTTAGGTGCCAGGTAGTGTCAGGGTCCTGGAAAATACTGAGACAGATATAGAATGTCTTAATTATAACAAAAGTCCATTATTTTATACTCAATTTATGCTAAATGGTGAAAGAGGTTGGTCGATGTTTGTTTGTTTAGCTGTTGCCTGTTTAACTGTTGTTGGCTACTTGAGGTCGTCGTGTCCAAATCAGGTTGGCTTGGGTGGTACGTCTGGTACTAGGGAGTTTTTTTGTTTGGTTTAGTCCTGTTGAAAAGATGGCTACTGTGGAGGACTTTACAGAGACCAAGTGGGGAACTGTTGTCTAAGTGTACTAAAGACCAGATCCGAAAAATTGCAGAACATTTTGAAGCTGAGCTTCCTAAGCAGCGTCGAAAGGATGCTATGATAGTTACTTTAAAAGCCCACTTAGAGCAGCTGGAAATTTTGCCAGTCCAAGAAGTCCCAAGTTATCAGAATGGTGATGGCAAGACTGCTCAGGAGGCCACTGTTGCCTGGGAGATCAAGTGTTCTCTTGTTTGACTTTGGTGAGTTGAGTTTTGAACAGAGAAAAGAAATCTTGCTGTTGCAACATAAGGAACATAATTGAACGTGAGGAACGGGCTTGTGCTTATGAAGAGCGGGTTCGTGTTCGGGAGCAGGATTGGCGATTCAGAGGTTACAGGTAACGGCAAAGTTGCGTGAAGCAGAATTACAACAGGAGAGCTATAGGTTAGAGCTTATTAATGAGGATAAGGTTTCTCTAGTGTCCCCTGGGGTTTCCTCAGTTACATTTGATGTAGCCTTTAATTTGCGGTTGCTACCTAAATTCAATGAGAAAGATGTGGATACCTTTTTTGGTTTGTTTGGGTGGCTCAGTCAGTCACGCCAATGGTCTGATTCAGAGAGCACATTGCTCTTACAGTGTGTACTTACTGGCAAGGCTCAGCAAGCATTCGCTGCCTTATGCACTCCTGACAGTCAGAACTATCTTACAGTTGAGGCGTCAGTGTTAAAAGCTTATGAGCTGGTACCTGAGGCTTATCGCCAACAGTTTAGGAAGTTAAGGAGGTCAGAAGGGCAGACCTATGTAGAGCTTGTTTATGAGTTAACCTTGAAATTCAATCGGTGGGTTTCAGCTTCTGAAGGAAAGAGCTTATGTGAGTTAACGGAACTGGCTCTTTTAGAGCAGTTCAAAGATATTCTCCCTGATTGTGTAGCTACTTATCTGAATGAGCATCAGGTTAGGAATGTGACAGAAGTGGCAGTATTGGCTGATGAGTACACCCTAAACCACAGGATACATGCAGGGTGATGGAATGATTGGCGCCGCAGGGATAACGGGTCTGCTGGCCGTCCAGCCAAGTTAAGTGTCGAAATACAGTCATGGAAAAAATTATTAGACCACCCTTGTTTTCTTCAATTTCTTGTTCATTCTAATATCTGGTACCACTAAACGTATAATACAATGAACACAACAAAAAATGCAGCTGGTCACATAATACTTTATGTCCTATTTGACATTCTTAAGCTTAATTGATTCCCAGGGTATATAAGAGGCCATTTCATGTCACAAGCAGCACTGCACATGCAAAGGCCTAGAGTGGTTTCCTGCTTACATTCAAGCCGTAGCACAACTCAGAAGTTGTCAGCTCTCACATAATGCCTAAAACAAAAGAATTATGTGAAGCAACAAAGGCAGCCATCTTGGCACTGCTGGAAATTGGCATGAGTGAGAGACAGGTAGCGAAAAACTGAAGATCTCCAAGACAGCCGTTCATTACAACAAAAAAAAACAAGCTGAACATGGCACTACCAAATTGCTACCTGGCCGTGGCAGGAAACGTCTTTCTACCCCACGAGATGACCGTGCACTCATCCGTTCCTGTGTCAGGAATCGTCGTCAGACCTCCAGGGACCTTAAAAATGAGTGGGCACTGTCGAGAAATGTGACTTGCTCGGCAAGGACAGTTCGAAACCGACTTGTTGAAGCTGGTTTGAAGTCACACAGAGCACGCAAGAAGCCCTTCATCAATGAAAGGCAGAGGAAGGCCCGGTTACTCTTTGCTCGAGACCACAAGGATTGGACTGTTGATGATTGGGCTAAGGTTCTCTTCAGTGATGAATCCAATTTTGAATTGATGCCCACTCCAGCCAACTTACTGGTTAGGAGGAAGCCTGGAGAAGCTTACAACCCAGACTGTCTTGCCCCTACAGTAAAACATGGGGGTGGATCAGTCATGATCTGGGGTTGTTTCAGTCTGAGTGGAACAGGGCAAATGCAATTGTGTGAAGGCCGAATGAACCAGGTCAAGTACAGGACTACCCTTGAAAACAGTCTTCTTCCATCAGCTGGAAAACTCTTTCCTGCCTCGAATGACTGGATTTTCCAACAAGACAATGCCCCTTGCCACACGGCAAGGTCAGTTAAAGCCTGGATGGAGAACCACAACATTCGCACCATGCCTTGGCCTGCTCAATCACCAGATCTTAATCCAATTGAAAACCTGTGGAAAATCATCAAACTCAAAATGGAGAACCACAAGCCCAAAAACAAAGAAAATTTGTTTGAATTTGTCCAACAGGAATGGGCTGCTGTGACAGCAGAACAATGTCAGAAGCTGGTGGAGAGCATGCCAAGACGCATGGCTGCAGTCATCAAAAACAATGGTTATGCAATCAAGTATTAACTCTTGTGTGTATCATGTGTTTAAAGCAAACAGAAAAGAAAACATGGAATGCTTAAAAGTAGTGTTTTTGGCGGTACAATGCCATAGCTATTGATGTAAGAATTTAAGTAATTTTGGTTATTATCAAGAAAACCATGGAAAATGAATAATCCTTAGTTCTTTTTGTTGTTATCATTATAATTGGCCAAACAAATGTACCTTTAGTTGAGCCAGGCATTAAAACTAACAAGAAATTGAAGAAAACAAGGGTGGTCTAATAATTTTTTCCATGACTGTATAAACACCAGTGCAGAGGTCTTCACTGAGCAGGCGAGGTAAAGATGTATATCGGACATGCAACTTTTGTTTGGGAAAAGGTCACTGGAAAAATTAATGTCCAGTTCTAAAAGCAAAGAACAGGTCATCTCAGCATAGCTGGGGGCCCAAGCCTGTGGCTCTTGCTGCTTCTGTCCATCCTGTTGTCAGAGATGAGATTATTGCCACTGTTAAGCTCCACACTACCCCTAAGTCAGCTGCTGTTGCTGCTTCTGACTCAAACCCAGTTCAACCAGAGTTGAAGTCTCAGGCCTTACGGAATTCAGAAGAGTGTGATCCAGGTTATGCACCTTATATTTGTGAGGGTTCGAATCCCGGGTCCGGCGCCTTTCTGTGTGGAGTTTGCATGTTCTCCCCGTGTCTGCGTGGGTTCTCTCCGGGTACTCCGGCTTCCTCCCACCATCCAAAAACATGCATGGGGATTAGGTTAATTGGCTAATTTAAATTGACCGTAGGTGTGAATGTGAGTGTGAGTGGTTGTCTGTTTTTATGTGCCCTGCGATGAGGTGGCGACTTGTCCAGGGTGTACCCTGCCTTCCGCCCTAAGACAGCTGGGATAGGCTCCAGCCCCCCCGCGATGTTGGTGCTGTGTTGTTGCAACACAATATGCTGGGTATTGAGAGGCCACTCAGCTTTTTCTCAAGCAAGTTTAATTCTTATCAACTGAACTACTCGATAGTAGAGAAAGAGGTCCTTGCACTGATTTGGGCCTTATAACACTTTGAGGTATACATCGGTAGTAGTTGTAGGCCTCTAGTGGTGTATACTGATCACAATCCTCTCACCTTTTTACATTCTTTACAGAACCCAAACCAGCGGCTGAGAAGGTGGTGCCTGTTTTTACAGCCTTTCCATCTGGACATCCGGCATCTCAAAGGTTCTGAGAATGTTATTGCGGATGCATTGTCTAGAGCAGTACCTTAAGATGTTTGCAGTTTCTGCTCTCATCTGTTTCCAGCTGTTCTCCTTCCTATCTCTTAAGTTGCTGAGTGGGAGTTGGGGAGCCGGGGAAAGGTACAGTGGTAGATGAGTTTAACCATAACAACCAGGTAAGGTTTTGGATCATCAAGTGATAAATTTTAAGTGTAAATCAGTCAGTCACCGTCGCTGTTGAGACAGGGTCCTTAGGACCCTTTTGTTATGGGGGGAGGTGTGGCGACTCTGGGGTTGCCCTATGTTGTTTGTTTACACATGATTGTTTTCTGGAGTGCCTGTAGGTCCAGGATCGTCAGGGGAGACGAGGGACACCTGTACAGCCTGGCTCACGTCTATTTAAGATTGCTGCCAGACCCGGCTCGGGCTCTCTATCACCATGCTGTCACCTGGGGATCCTCTCGATTTCCCAGCCTCTACTTTCTGTTGATTATTTTCACATACCCACACTTTTCACTCACCTATACACTCATGACTTTACTGACCTGACTGATTTTCATACTTTTGGTTATTATTGGTGTTCAGCTGACCTTGGGAACAATAAACAGGTTAAGCAAAGTATAGAATAAACTTTTTCAAAAATTACCTGCTTTTGTAGAAGATGAAAAAATATCTTCTCATTAGAAGTAAAAAAAAAAAATTGGAGCAAAGTAAACACTGCACTTGAGCTGGTCACACACTGATCGCATGTGCTCCGCAGGTGAAAGAATGTGGCATTGCATGAAAAGAACCCAAATGCAAAATTCCAAAGAAACAAACAAAAATATTTATTTACAGACAAACAACTTTACACTACAGGGAGGCATCTACACTCTGACCTGACTAAATATAAAAAATATTTGGCTGTCACTTCTTGAAGAGCCACGAAAGCAGGGGGACATTACTGTCCCCGTGACTGACTGAGCCACCCAAACAAACCAAAAAAGGTATCCACATCTTTCTCATTGAATTTAGGTAGCAACCGCAAATTATAGGCTACATCAAATGTAACTGAGGAAACCCCAGGGGACACTAGAGAAACCTTATCCTCATTAATAAGCTCTAACCTATAGCTCTCCTGTTACCCAGTTGCTATTGAGCCTCTGGCAGAGGCTGTCAGACGTGCCCCCTCTATCTCGGGTGTCTCAGTTGGTGAAAAAACTCACAAAATATCTTTGTATGCTGATGATGTTCTCCTGTTTCTTACAAAGCAAGATGTTTTAATACCAGCAGTGCTAGACTTGATTGGCTGCTTCAGTCAGTTTTCAGGCTACAAAATTAACTTTTCGAAATCGGAAGCACTTCCTTTTGGTGATCTCGGCCGCACATGTATATCACCCCCTCTATCCTGTCCATTCAAATGGACGCCACAGGGCTTTACATATCTAGGTTTTGCAGTAACTCCATTCCTTCACCAATTATATGCAGCTAATTTTACATGCTTACTTAAACGTATATATGAGGACCTTGAAAGGTGGACTTCCTTACCACTATTCATGTTAGGCAGGATTTCATTACTTAAAATGACTGTCTATGTAACTTCTGTATGTCTTCCAGATGCTCCCAGTCTTGCTCCCTAGAAAAGTGATCAAAGAACTAAACAGTTGATTTAGTGCGTTTATCTGGAATAGAAGAAGACCCCGTATGAGCTTAGCCAGACTTATGAAGCCTAAAGAAAAAGGCGGCCTGTCAGTTCCTGACATGAGGTTGTACCAGCTGGCCTTTAATTTAATTAATTAGTGTATCATGTTTAGTCCACATGAATTTGTTTACTCTGTTGGCAGGTTTTATTAACCTTTCTTTTGTCACCAGGTGCTGTGGGCTGACTACGGCAGTTACTCCCGGTGGTGCATTTTTCACAGTCCCCCCTTTCATTTTGATTTTGTGTGTGTTTGTGTATGTGTGTGTGCGCGCGCAGTGTCACAGGTGATTAAACTGAGGACCCCTTCCCCTTTTTGGTTGCTCTGCCCCAGCCCCAACTCGGTTTTCACCTGTCCTGCCTCTTAGTTCAATTTGGGTGATATCTCGTGTGTGACAGCATTATTTTATAATTTTTTTTTCTTTTATTAAAAGGTCACCTGTTACATTTTTTTTTGGCAATTTTATGTGTCAGACATCCAACAACATTGTTTTTAAAGTGTGTTACCCCAAATGCACCCCTGGGGTCTGTTTCACAAAGCAGGTTCAACAAACTCTGAGTGTAACCCTGAACGCTGAGTTGGTCTACTCTGAGCTTGGAAACTCTGAGCTTCTGGTTCCAGAACACCTTATTTGAGTTGGTTCAATCAACTCGCAGTAGTTTCACCTGGAGTTAACTGCGTGCGCTGCAACTATAAAAGCTAGCATCAATGCAGCCCCGATTCGATGAGTCACAATTGCAACGGGGAAGCAGAAGGCTGCGTTTTTCATCCCACTTGAATTAGAAATTTTAATGCACTCATATGGCGAGTTTGAACATGTTTTTAAAAAGAAGTGCAACACCACTGCAGCTGCAAAAGAAGGGAAGACAGCGTGGGAGAACATTGCTATCTGGGGCAACGCATAAGTTTAAATCACAATAATATTACAGGGGAAAACTATTTGAATGGTAGTCTATTAACATATCTCTGACTTAATGGTCACTAAAATGTTTTCTAAGCTCACAATGTCCAGTATTCACAATTCAATATAAACTAAGTATTTTTTGTCAAGCAGAGCCAGTCAATCTCGTGCCCGTTTGCAAATTAGCGATGTGCAATTTGCACCATTGCCTACACATGTCACTGTCCCCAGTTATTTCATGAAACCATAGTCCTTGACAAGTGCACTGATTGCATGTCAATACCTTTATTCAGTAGTTTCTTTACAGTTTAATGCACAACTTTGCATAGGATACTACATGTTGAGAAAATGTATATCTGTATTGTGCAACAATTCAGAAATGGGGATCCCCGAATATTGATGGGTATTTCGCACACTGTCTGAAAAGACAAGTCATTTTGACAGGGTTAAAAGGGCTACACCAAAACTCCCCTGCTAACTGAATGAATGAGGAAATCAAATAGCGTGTGTTGCTGAAAGAGGGTGGAGACAGACAGAAACTTGAGGTTCTGGTTTCAGTTACCTTCCTTCTTGAAATGGAAAATTCAGTTTCCCTCATTTCAAGGTTAACAGACTCAGAGTTTTCACTAAACCTGCTTTGTGAAACGGACCCCTGGTGCTGAATTCCAGCCAGTTAAGAGTCACTAGCTGTGTCCCAATTCAGGGTCTGCATCCTTCGGAGGACCCAGCCTTCGCGGTCTGATTGCGTCACGACCTCGTAACATCTGCTCCCCAAGCCCGGGAAAAACACACGCTCGCGACAAAATACACACGAAAAGACAACGGACAGATCACAGGACACATAACGGACATAACGGACAGACGACAATTAAAACACGACAACAATGGACCTAGAAATTGATGATTTTGATTTTTGATGTTAGCGTTATTAACGTCACGTGTTTTATCAATTGTCCCTTAACAATTGTAAGGCCATTTTAACTCTGGCGTTAAGGAAAAACATTTAAAAGTGAACTCCGCGCTAGTGCCGCTGCTGTTGCTGTCGTTAGCCGCCACTGTAGACAAAACAGACGCGCAAAGCATCTTGGGATATGGGAGGCCGCGAAGGATAGTAGCGGTGCATCCTCCGAATTCGGGGGAAAGGAGGATGCATTTGGAGGCTGCATTTGGAGGATCCTTCGAGTTTGAAGGAATTGGGACAGCCTTCGCACAGCGTTGTGACGTAAGCGGCCTTCAAATGCGCACTTCGAAGGATGCAGACCCTGAATTGGGACACAGCTACTGTATTTAAGCCTGTAAATGTTCATAAGCTATGTCTGAACATGCCCTCTCTGGAGAGAGGATTTAGCTCTTGCTGGTCTTACCATTACACTTTATCATTACAGTGGTATTTTTTGTTTGTTATTCATTGTTGGTAACCAGGGGCTACAGGAGGATGATGAAGAGCTGTCATGTATGGTTGACCATCCTGCGAAATATACAGAGCTGACTATGGTCCTCTGCAGTTGAGAGGAATACACCAGTATGTTGTGCTTTATAAAATGTCCTGGTCTGAATAAAAATCAAAAGGTTATGAAATATTGTTTTAGCAGGCATAATTGTGAAACTGTAGTCACACATGACAATTCTAAATATAGAACATTTTAATATATTGAATTTATTTTTTTGTAGTTTTCATAAATACATGTTGGGAGTCATTTCTGCAGACAATTTCAAGCATTATAAATCAATGCACAAAAAAAACCAAAAAAAAAAACGGTCACAATTGAAACAGAGACAACCTAGCAGGAAAGACAACCTAGCAGGAAATCCACATTAAAAAAGGTAAGATACACACTGATTACAAATCTCTGCAATACTAAATATGGTGTCCATTGTGTTTAGTCAGTACAACATTGCATTTTTGTATGTCATAGGGTCCACAAAGTCTTTTTCATATCAGCAGCATACCCTGTTTCATAAAACACAAGCACAAAGAGATGATTCTTCTATGTCAAAAAAAAAAAAAGGAAGACGCATTGTGAGCAATTAAAGAGCTTAACCTCTCCTCAGTAGTGTACTTCTAACACACTTGCCAATTTCACACTATCGAGTCAAAGCTTTCTCACTGCAGGGCCGGATGCTAACTGAGGGCCACCTCCGGGCCATCTTGGTGCTAATCGTCTACGTTTCTACGTTTCTAACCCGACCTAAACCATAGTCTTAATGGTGCCAAAGCAGGGCTAGATGCGGTGTCAAGGAAAAGGAAAAGCTACATCAGTTCCATGCCAAGTAAAGCAGTAACTCAAAGGTTGTCCTATGTTTTGCTGTTAGCTGCGTAGCCTACAACTATCCATGCAAACAAATAGCAGTTATATTAGTTAGTGAGCTATCTTCTGTACAGCCTTGTGACGATGTGGTTTAGCTGGCATTATGAACAGATTGTTTTATGGTTTACATAATTCAGTTCTTTTGTATTTCCATGCCTTGGCTCTCAGTTGTTGGTCTTTGCTGTTGTCCCGCATTTAGCCTCTGTGACAGCTTTTTTCTTTCTTTATCAAACTCGTCACCTTGACTCCGTTGGAACATGATCAACATGAGGACAATCCGCGTCAGCAGAGGTTCCATCGCAAACGAGGGGCTAACCTGGAGGGGCTAGTAGCAGTGTGAACACAAACGTTTCGGGGCATGGCGCTTGTGCCCCAGGGCTATAAGCACTGAGGTAGCCCATTAGGGTGCGCTAGCCCGGCCTGGCTCGACAGTCTGAAACCAGCTACTCTTTCCAGTTTGGACATAGTAGCCTGTATACCTGTGTGTTACCAAATGTAATTTTACTAAAGAAAGTCCATGAAAATTACACAATGAAAGCATAATTATTACATGATAAGTATTAAATTGGGTAAATGCCCCACTAAAAAAAACATCTTAGACCAGCCTAAGCTGGTTAAGCTGGTTTTAGCTGGTTTGATGGTTTTAGCTAAGTTTTGGTCAGCTGGTGTTAGCTGGTCAGGCTGGTCAAGTCAAGCTGATCAAGCGGGTCTTAACTGGTCGGGCTGGTCTTAGCTGGCCAAGCTGGTCTTTGCTGGTTGGGCTGGTCAGGGTGGTTTTAGCTGGTCAGGCTGGTCAAGCTGGTCATGCTGGTCAGACTGGTGTAAATATATACTGTAAGGTGATCTGCCATGATGCGTTCGGCCAAAAATAATTTGGCCTTTTTTAACATCAATTTTTTCCCATTTATACCTTAAGATTGATGTCCTCATCTCCATGCCAGCGACTCTCCCTGCACTGTGACCTCCTAATGCTAGTCTGAATAAACAAGAAATTAGAAATGAAAATTGTAACAAGAATTTTGACAAAATACATTCATTTGTCAGTATTTCATTTCAACCAGCTCTCCATCACTTTCCAAAATTCGAAATTCCAAGGCTTGAAATTTAGAATTTTAAGCAACACTGCTTTAGGTGGATCTAAATTAATATTTCTAACACACTCTCTCTCACACACACACAAACACACACACATTGGGACTAACGTTAGAGTCTCTTTTTCACATGTGAACTGGCCAAGAGAAGAGGCAAATAAATGTTACACAGCCCTGCAACAAATACAGGACAATGATACATTTATAGCAGCCTTAAAACAGTACATATTAACTAGGAAACTCAAGGAGAAACAGCAAATCAACAGTGGACAGAATTGGGTACTTACCTTCTAGCAAGCAGGAGAAGAGTGGGTCGTCAACGCTGTTGTGTGTGAAAGATAGAGATGCCAAGACCCACCTTAGGTTGCTTCTGATTGGTTTATGTTGCGTGGTGCCTTCCGTGGTTGGTTAGATTTAGGCACAAAGGACTGATGGATTTGTCTGGCAATAGTTATCTCACTCAGTCAGAATTAGAATCAGAGTTACTCGAACTATGGCAAGCCGTGAGGACCAAAGGTTATTATCATGAAAAAAATAAATAAATAAATATAACGTATTGAATGGGGAAATATAAGCATGAGGAATGTCAAATGTGCGACTTGATGTGAGAATGGGTCAAATGCAAAAAGCAATGATGCGCTCTCAAATTTCAGGACTATTAGAGGTGCCTAGAGTTTATAAAAGTAGAATGGGAGCTAGACATTTCAGTTATGTCTAAGCTCCTCTTCTGTGGAACCAACACCCACTCTCAGTCTGGGAAGCAGACACCATCCCTTTATTTAAAAGCAGGCTTAAGACTTTCCTTTTTGATAGTGCTTATAGTTAGGGCTGATCCAAGGCTGACTCAGGCTGCCTTGGAACAGTCCTTGGATATGCTGCTACAGATCTAGACTGCCGGGGGGGGGCTTCCTCTGATACACTGAGCTCTTCTTTTTCTTTATCTGGATGCCTCCATTAAGTCATTTTACAAACTCACCTTCTTCCCCAGAGTCCTGGTGCTTTTTTTTTTTCTCCCAGACTACTGGGTGATAAAAAGGTGACGTGGTGATGACGACGGTGGCGTCGACGACGGTGGTGACGACGCTGGTTACTCTGTACACATGGCATCTGTTGCACGTCTGTCCATCATAGAAGAGGGATCCCTCCTCGGTTGCTCTTCCTGAGGTTTCTTCCATTTCTTTTTCCCTGTTAAAAGGTTTTTTGAGAGGAGTTTTTCCTTAGTTGACGTGAGGGTCATTTGTAAATGACAGACGGTGTCATATTCTGTACAGATTGTAAAGCCCTCTGAGGCAAATTCATAATTTGTGATTTGGGGCTATAAAAATAAAATTGACTTGACTAATTTTGGGGCAGCAGTTAGCACTGTCACCTCACAGCAAGAATGTACCGACTTCGATTCCCGGCCCGAGGCCTTTCTGTGTGGAGTTTGCATGTTCTCCCCGTGTCTGCATGGGTTCTCTCCGGGTACTCCGGATTCCTCCCACCATCCAAAAACATGCATGGGGATTAGGCTATGTGGCCAATTTAAATTGCCGCTAGGTGTCAATGTGAGTGTGAATGGTTGTCTGTCTCTATATGCCCTGTGGTAAACTGGCGACAGGGTGTACCCTGCCTCTTGCCCTGGGACAGCTGGGACAGCTGGGACACCCCCCACCCCCACCCCCCCACGACCCTTTGTGAGGATAACCGGTTGAAAATCAATGGATGACTAACTTTGTCACCTTTGTTTGCAAAAGTTAGTGAGGAGAAAGAAACCTGTTTCAGCACACATTGGCGAAGCAGAGGAGCAAGCAGGTGAAGGAGGTGACATTTTTTTCACTCCTGGGACCTCATTCATGGGCTATGGGGACACATACTGCTGTTAGCAGTGCAGCCCCTCCCTAAACGCAGAACACGCTCTGCGCGTAGGGCCTCATCCTTCATGAAGGGGCCACATTTTGTATGAGGTGATGCATTTGCGCATATGCACAATGGATGCACATATGCGCTACTGCGGGACATGCAGCGTGTACAGCAGCAAATCAGCTCGAGGAAGGAGAGAAGCGACCTGTAATCTGACCGCGAATGCGTCGCTGCAATAATTGACAGCACTCAACATCTGACCAATCAGAGGGAAGTGCCGGCACGCACTTGCAGAGAGAGTGAGGAGTTGTCATGTTATACAAAAGACATCAGAATAATATGATAATAAAATTTTGTTTACGGTCCCAATTTGTTCAGGGGCAACACTGACTGTTAGAATTTTGCATAATAAGTCACCTTTAATCTGTTAGTAAAATAGTTTTGATTAGGAGTCGTCTGGTCCTGTGGTCCTTTGAAATTTTGTGACCTTTGTGACCTTGATTAATTATACTACAAGGACCTTTAGTGAGGTTTCCAGGGGTGAATTTCCCAAGGTGGCATTGTTGATGCCACATTTAACATCTAATACTTAACCACGTATTCCATCTTGCCACACAGACAATACTTGACATAAAAGCTGCGCATGGGATTCCAGCACCACCCCACCCCTTCACAACCCTAGTGTCCCAGGCAATAATCGGATTGTGCAGATATATCCATGGATATCCTTCTGTGTATCAGTTACTGTGGTGAACATATGGAACAGTAATTGAGAAAATGAAGAAATGTCCAAGGAAAAACAAGTTTAAAATAATGTACACCATAAAAAAACAATAATGGCAAAAACTTAAAATTTCAAGCCAACCTTTTGCAGTAAGAGTTTTGAATTGTGTCAGCGATTTGCTAATGATGAAATATCAGGACAATGACAACAAATTGTTCACACAAATCAAAACTCTTACTGCAAGTTTTTTCCATTATTCTTTTTTTACGGTGAAGAAATGGTTTTTGCAAAATATTGTAATGAAGGGAAATATGTGGTATTATTATTAGTGATATGATTATCAAGGTTAATTCCATCAATTAGTGATGTTTTTTGGAAATTGTATATTTATGTATATTTCTCTAATATGGCATATGGAAATATAGGTAATTATCTTTATGTTTGCAAGAAAACATTGTTTATGTTTATGGAGATATTTTGTTTTGCAATGTACACGCAAGACAAGGGCATACATGGTCACAGTTTGTGCATGAGATCTGCATTAGTCTATATTAATTGATTGGATAAGGTGTGGGAATCAATGTACAGTGTTTGTTCTGTTTATCTACCATGTTGCATTGTTTTTGTCTCAGTTTTTTATTCACATAATCACTTTTTGCATTCATATTTATTCTTAGTCACTTGATCATCTTTGGATTTTTTTTTATGTTTATGTTGAAATGTTTATAGACCATGCCCCAGAATACCAAACTAAAATCCTTGTTTGTGCAAACTTACATGGCAGTGAAGTTGTTTCTAATTGAATTGCATCCTGAGTGAAACACCTTCATTAGAGCACTGTTAAAGCTGCATGACCAATGTCAACCCTAACCCTAACATTGGCACTGGGCAAAACAACTTTGACATTGGCCCTGGACTCTTAATTACTTGGTGATATCAATGCGTTAAGGCTGGCGCGCCCTTTGCTTTAAAGGGAATAAGATGATGGATGCCATGATGGAAGTCGACTGTGATCACACCCACAGTGGCATAGCCTTCCCTCCTTCATATCAGCCAGGCTGTGCCAGGCTGCACTGGTTTACCAAATTGCCAAAACAGATCTAACACTGCCTCTGGCACAGCTATGCCACGCTTCTGCCAGTCTTGCACCGGGTCTACAAAAATAGAGCGATGTTTTTGATCACATGAATCTTTATTACAACTCATTATTTTATAACTCTAATACAAATGTCATTACAGATTGCAGTCATACAAATAATGGGTTACAACCAGTGCCTAATTAAGGTAGGTAAACCAAGCACAGCCATAGCGTTAACATGCATGTTGACGAATAACAGTTTTCTTGTTAAAACATTTATCTTGATCTAAGGTACTGCTTCCAGAGATCTATTCCTTACACAGGCTTAGGATGTTCCAGCCTTTCTGGGGGAGATGTAATTGACAATTTGTCACACTGAGTAGTAGTTTATTTCCCAAGACACAGATCTCAGAACAACGTTTTTATTGGTGTGATACAGTGGCCAGACAATGGCAATGCTAACCAAAATCTGATCTGGGTACTTCGCAATTTATGAAAATTTGATGACATGTTAGTTTTTTAACATTACTGTTTCAGTGCTTCCGTGCAGATTTAGTAGTTAAATAATTAAATTTCTGACAGCCCTGGTCCTTGCAATTGATGAAAGGCTGCTTCATCTTGTGCATTAATTACTGCTGAGGTAATGAAATGGCCCATCACTCTCCTCATAAACCAGCAAACAGTGGGGCAAGAGAAACCATCCTTCAGGCGCAGGCGTGATTATGCAAAAGCACTGTTAATCATCGGGCCCCATGTTCCTCCCCATTTTGTTCCCTTTCCCTCAGTTGGTTAATGTTTACCACCAGTACTATGTTTTATTTATTAGTTTTGTCATAAAGTTCTGTTTCACATGAATCTTGCCACTCATGCATGCAGCATGAGTGTTGAAATTAGCATCTCATTACGTGCAATAATTAGGCCAATAACGGCCAGATGTTGTTGATGTTGAGCGTGTGTAGGCAGATAGCTCAGTCTAGCTTTTTTATTATGATCAATTAATATTAAATGATGAAGTTTTACTGCTGGCATGAATTACAGAGCCTTGATGAGTGATATAGCAGACAGACACAAACAAGTTCTTTCACTTCACTGAAGAGCTTTGTATTCAGCGTTAAATGAGTGCAGTGCTAATGAAGTCTTATATCAGGGGTCCATAATCTGATTTTGCATGTCAGAGAGAGAAATCATTGTCCCTCTTATGCATGCAAGTGTCATGACAATGTACATGGCTGCTGGGTAAAATTATGACGATTTTTCAATGAGACTTTGTCCTGCTCTTCCGGGGGCATCCGAGGCGCTCCGAGGCCAACCGGGAGACATAGTCTCTCTAGTGTATCCTGGGTCATCCCCGGGGTCTCCTGCCGGTGGGACGTGCCCAGTATACCTCGTCCAGGAGGCATCCTGACCAGATGCCTGAGCCACCTCATCTGGCTCCTCCTGATGTTGAGGAGCAGAGGCTCTATTCTGAGCCCCAACCATTTCACACTCGGCTGTGAACCACTCCTAACCTAACTCTCGCCAGCTGGATGTAGTTCTGCTTAGCTCCATGTGGCGTTTCACTGAGCTTCACACATCTTCAAGGACTTCAAGGGACTTCAATGACTGAGCCAATCAGGATCGCCGGGCAGGATTTTCATAGATGTGACATAGCGGAGAAGCGACTGTTTACTTCAGACAATAATGGCGGCTCTCAGCAGGGAATCATGTGTCAACATTAATTCTGCTATTTCAACTGTGTTGTCTTAACTATTGCATATTCATTCTTTAAAAGATGCACTGATAAAGGTTTTGAAGGCATTCATTGATGGCAAGGATATTTTCGCTCTTTTCCCGACTAGGTTTGGCAAGTTGATTTACCAAATACACTATATTGCCAAAAGTATTCGCTCACCCATCCAAATAATCAGACTCAGGTGTTCCAATCACTTCCATGGCCACAGGTGTATAAAATGAAGCACCGAGGCATGCAGACTGCTTTTACAAACATTTGTGAAAGAATGGGTCGCTCTCAGGAGCTCAGTCAATTCCAGCATGGAACTGTGATAGGATGCCAGCTGTGCAACAAATCCAGTCGTGAAATTTCCTCGCTTCTAAATATTCCACAGTCAACTGTCAGCTGGATTATAAGAATGTGGAAGTGTTTGGAAACGACAGCAACTCAGCCATGAAGTGGTAGGCCACATAAACTGACGGAGCGGGTTCAGTGGATGCTGAAGCACATAGTGCAAAGAGGTCACCAACTTTCTGCAGAGTCAATCGCTACAGACCTCCAAACTTCATGTGGCCTTCAGTGGAAACGCGTTCTCTGGAGTGACGAATCACGCTTCTCCATTTGGCAATCTGATGGAAGAGTCTGGGTTTTACGGTTGCCAGGAGAACGATACTTGTTGGACTGCATTGTGCCAAGTGTAAAGTTTGGTGGAGGGGAGATTATGCTATGGGGTTGTTTTTCAGGAGCTGGGCTTGGAACTCTGAATGTTTCAGCATACCAAGACATTTTGGACAATTCCATGCTCCCAACTTTGTGGGAACAGTTTGGAGCTGGCCCCTTCCTCTTCCAACATGACTGTGCACCAGTGCACAAAGCAAGGTCTATAAAGACATGGAGGACAGAGTCTGGTGTGGATGAACTTGAATGGCCTGCACAGAGTCCTGACCTTAACCCTATAGAACACCTTTAGGATGAATTAGAGCAGAGACTGAGAGCCAGGCCTTCTCGTCCAACATCAGTGTGTGAACTCACAAATACGCTTCTGGAAGAATGGTCAAAAATTCCCATAAACACACTCCTAAACCTTGTGGACAGCCTTTCCAGAAGAGTTGAAGCTGTTATAGCTGCAAAGGGTGGACTGATGTCATATTAAACTCTATGAATTAGGAATGGGATGTAACTTAAGGTCATATGTGAGTCTAGGCAGCTGAGCGAACACTTTTGGCAATATAGTGTCGCTCCACTGGTGGTTAAGGAAATGGGACGAGTGCAGGACCCTGTCATTAATATCGTCTCCCCGCTGATTGCTCTAGTAGAGGATCAGATCCAAGAGGCTGAAAAATGGGGGTTACAGGAATGCAGCTGGGAGGAAGAAATGACAACGAGATCCTCCATGGACGTTGCCAGTTAGTATTTGGTAGTCTGGAGTTGTGGCTAAACGACAAATGGCCGACCATGCTTGCTTCAGAGGTTTACTTGAATAACCTAGTGGGGATCATAGTCGACAGGGTTCAAGTCATGTATAAATGATAGGTTAAAAACCCTACAGTTGTCACTAATGTGTCTTTATTTTATGTGAAACAATGTTCGCTAACATAAGACAATGATTTGTGGCCTAACGTTAGTAGTTGTTCAGAATTTTGAACATGTAGCCTCATCTCCAATTACCCCATGTGCTGTTGATCGGTGGAGACCAGTTTCAGGACATCACATTCAGCCCTTCTTACAGTAGGCCCAGTTTGCTCATGCTAGGCTAGTGCTAACTCTAACCCATAGAAGTATGCTGATATTGTCAACAGAGGCCGGGTCACCAAGCTGCTACACATGGAGAAGGCAACTCAAGTAACTGTGAGCCCAAACAGAAGCAACATCAGACTTGGACTGAATCATGTTCCAAGTTATGACCTGGACTGCATGGACTGGGTGGTGACGGCGGTCAGAGAGAAGACTGTTGATGTCTCCTATTATTATTGACTGTAGATCACGCAATCGGAAGTGTTCTGCCGTCTCAAAGCCGAACTTGGATAAGATGCATGGGTGAACATGAGATCCAGAGCTCAAGGCTGAAAACCTGCTGATAGGAATGTTCCACAGGAAGACACTGCCACAGTACAAACACAGAGTGCTCACATCCTTCACAGGTGAGGGTAGCTGCAGGGTTGTTGCTACAACTGCGCTGGGGACGGGCCTCAATTTTCCTAATGTCTCACATACGAGGCACCAGAGGATGTGGAAGCCATAGTGCAACAGGTTGGGCAGGCAGAGAGAAACTCTTTACCTTCACATGCAGTTTTGTATGCTATCAAAGCATCACCAAGGGTTGCTAAAACAGTGAAAGCAGTGATTCATGTAGGGGACAAGGGGCTGTTTTAGAAAAGCAATTTTTAGTCACTTTGAAGAGCACACCACAAGCTTGGGGCTGGGTCATCTCTGTCGCACCTACCGCCACTCCATGTGTTCATGTTCATCTGGTGTTTGTGTAGCGCCTACTCCAAAAAATGAATCCATAGATCCAAACATGTGTGCTACTCCACTTAGTTCTAGAGAGGTGACTAAGGAAGACAAGAATGTGGTCCAAGCCTGCTTTCAGCAGTACAGATGCACTTTAGTCCCAGACATGCCACTTATCACTAACAAGACTGACTGCACTGGGTTTGGGACTGAGCTTATTGAAGCAGCAGTCAAACACAGTCCTTTGACTGTGTCTGTCTTTGACTTGAGTTATATTACAAACAACCTTCCTGTATTTAGAGAACGTTTTTTGGTGATTTTGAATACACAGAGCCTACTCTGCCTGAGGAGAGCTTCACAGAGCCAGACATTGATTTCACAGGTTATTTTGATGAGCAAGATGAAGACTTTGAAATTGAAACCCAACACAGTAGCAGTTCAGAGTCAAACTAGCATCCCTCAGCAGCAGGCTAGTAGATGCTGTTGTACTGATGTTTTTGAAAGACTGTCACTGCAAACAATGTAAATGATGCTGTATAAAAGTAACTGGAAAAAATATAAATAAAATTTTAATTTTGCAGAAAGCCTGGGTATTTTTTTTTCATCTTACAATGACAATTTTTAAGTTTGAAATAATGAAGCAAGGAAAAAGGTTGACAGAATTTACAGTTTTATTATTTCCAAAATTCAATTTAAGATCACATTATACTCTTTTTCAGCAATTTTATATAGTCAAGTCAAGTCAAGTCAACTTTATTTGTATAGCCCAATATCACAAATTATGAATTTGCCTCATTGGGCTTTACAATCTGTACAGGATATGACACCCTCTGTCCTTTACAAATGACCCTCGCATCGACTAAGGAAAAACTCCCCAAAAAAAAACCCTTTTAACAGGGAAAAAGAAACGGAAGAAACCTCAGGAAGAGCAACAGAGGAGGGATCCCTCTTCCAGGATGGACAGACGTGCAATAGATGCCATGTGTACAGAATAACAACAATGAAAACACATTAACACTAACATACAAAATTGTGTGGAAATGTCCAAATCAATATAACAACAGCTAATATACAGTGTGTATATATAGAATTATATAAGAGTGTCCAAGGGGATGAAGAGCATCATCGAGCTATCAGCAAAGGATGAGAAGCATGTCGTCCTTTCCAACACGCCAACCAGAAGAAACCTGGGCAGCACATCTTCCACTCCACCACACCAAACAGGAGAAACCTCCGCAGGATGACCTCATCACCACCACGTCACTCAGAACCAGAAGATGAAGCCTGACTGGTCTGCACAACCACTACTCCACCAGGTAGACTGGATCCATGGATACCTGTGAGATGAGAACGCACAGGGACTATGAGGCACAAAACTAATCTGCAGCATGTGTTAAAGGGAGGAAGAGGAAACACATCCTCTTCTCCACTACCCTAAAAGATACAACCTGAGCAGCATCGCCTCTTCTCCATCTCACCACCATCAGGACAGACAAAGCCTGGATGACATCACCTCCTTCTCAACAAGTAGCCTCAGCTCACGGACACCTGGGAGCTGGGAGCACAGGGGCTCCGGGGAAGAAGATGAGTTAGTGAAATGACTTAATGGAGGCATCCAAATGAAGAAGAAGAGAAGCTCAGTGTGTCAGAGGAAGTCCCCGGCAGTCTAGACCTATAGCAGCATAACTAAGGATTGATCCAAGGCAGCCTGAGTCAACCTTGGATCAGTCCTAACTATAAGCACTATCAAAAAGGAAAGTCTTAAGCCTACTATTGAATAAGGGGATGGTGTCTGCCTCCCGGACTGAAAGAGGGAGTTGGTTCCACAGAAGAGGAGCTTGATAACTGAAAGCTCTAGCTCCCATTCTACTTTTATAAACCCTAGGAACCGCTAGTAGTCCTGCATTCTGAGAGCGTAGAGTTCTAGCAGGATTATAAGGCACTATTAGCTCTTTAAGATAAGATGGTGCCTGACTATTAAGTGCCTTGTAGGTGAGGAGGAGGATTTTAAATTCTATTCTAGATTTTACAGGGAGCCAGTGCAGAGAGGCTAACACCGGAGAAATATGGTCTCTCTTCCTGGTTCTGGTCAGAACACGTGCTGCAGCGTTCTGGACCAGCTGGAGAGTCCTGATAGACTTATTAGGGCAGCCTGATAATAACGAGTTACAATAGTCCAGCCTGGAAGTTACAAATGCATGGACTAATTTTTCTGCATCGTTTTGGGAGAGAATATGCCTTATTTTTGCAATGTTACGCAGATGAAAAAAAGCTGTACTAGCTGTATGTTTCATGTGGATGTTGAAGGACATATCTTGGTCAAAAATTACCCCTAGATTCCTTACAGTGGTGTTCGAGGCTGGTACAAAGCCACCTAGAGTAAATAAGTCATTAGATAGGTTATTTCTGAGATTTTCAGGGCCAATTAGAATAACCTCAGTTTTATCTGAATTTAACAACAAGAAATTGTGTGCCATCCAAGTTTTTATATCCTGAAGACATGTTTGGAGTTTAGCTAACTGGCTGGATTCGTCTGACTTAAATGACAAATATAGCTGAGTATCATCTGCATAACAGTGAAAGTTTATGGAGTGTTTCCTGATAACATTGCCTAAAGGAAGCATATATAAAGTAAATAGAATAGGCCCAAGCACAAAACCTTGAGGAACTCCATAACTGACTATGGACTGCATGGAGGACTCATCATTAATGTGAACAAACTGTGATCGATCCGATAAGTAGGATTTGAACCAGCTTAAAGCAGTTCCTCTGATGCCAGTTAAATGTTCTAATCTCTGCAACAGGATATGATGGTCAATAGTATCAAAAGCAGCGCTAAGATCTAACAAGACAAGTACTGAGACGAGTCCATGGTCTGACGCAATTAGCAGGTCATTAGTAATTTTCACCAGAGCGGTCTCGGTGCTATGATATTTTCTAAATCCTGACTGAAAGTCCTCAAATAGATTATTGTTCTGGAGGAAGTCACACAGCTGACTGCACACTGCTTTCTCAAGGATCTTAGAGAGAAAAGGAAGGTTGGATATTGGTCTATAGTTGGCTAAAACCTCTGGATCAAGACCGGGCTTCTTCAGAAGAGGTTTGATTACGGCTACTTTAAATGACTGAGGTACATAGCCTGACAGCAAAGATAAGTTGATCATGTTCAGTAAAGAGGTGCTCAGTAACGGTAAAGCTTCTTTAAGCAGTGAAGTTGGGATGGGATCTAAGAGACAAGTAGAAGGCTTAGATGAGGAAATCAATGAAGTCAGTTTGTGGAGGTCTATGGGAGAAAAGCAGTCCAAGTATACATCAAGTTCTTCAATGACTCCTATGCTTCCTGTGTTTAAAGACAAAGCAGTTTCAGTCAAAGGCACAGTGTGACTGATTTTCTCCCTAATAGTTATAATCTTCTCATTAAAGAAGCTCATGAAGTCACTACTACTGAGGGTTATGGGAACAGATGGTTCAATAGAGCTGTGGCTCTCTGTCAGCCTGGCTACAGTGCTGAAAAGAATCCTGGGGTTGTTTTTATTTTCCTCTATTAATGATGAATAATAAGCTGCTCTGGCCTTACGGAGAGCCTTCCTATAAGCTTTCAAACTATCATGCCAGTCCAGGCGAGACTCTTGCAGACGGGTTAGACGCCAGCTCTCAGACATCCAGCAATATTGTATTCAAAGTGTATTGCCCCAAACTCAGCCCCGGTCCTGAATTCCAGCCAGTTTAAAAATCACTGTATTGAGCTCTGCTGAGAACAGGCTGTTTCTGTGTCTGTACCTTTAAATTTTCCTGAGCTGTGTCTGACCACACCCCTATCTGGAGAGAGGAAGTGGCTTTCTCTCCTTCTAGATGCCTACTGGCACTGGCAAAAGAGGCTACTAACATTACTCCGCAGTGCACGGACAGCACCGTCAACAGTAGTCAGAGTCACCCAAATTACAAATAAGTGCATAACACTAGCTTCAAATGAGCCTTGTGCTCACAGGGCTTATGTTGAATGTTTCCTGATAGCATGTTAGCTCTGCAGCAATCGCAACACCATTAGCTGCAGTGCTCTGTCTGTAAACATGTCCCTGTAGCGTTAGCACTGCAGTTAACTGAGCTAGCTAAGATGACAAGTATACCACAGGGGAAATAGTACTGGGAGGATCTGGACTGTATAGAATACATGATACATATATACATACTGTATACGGAGCTCAGTAAACAAGCTTGTGCCTGGATACTATAGGCATGGAAGCTGTAAGTTATTCCATTTTGTGTTGCTTTACTGTGTAGCTCTACTTAGCACAACAGCCTATAAACATGTCCCGGAGGGTAGCTGCAGTGAAAAATGTTTAACTTGCACACATTGGCAAAGAAGACGAGCAAGCAGGGGAAGGAGGTGACAGACTTTTTTCACTCCTGGGGCCTCATTCACAGGCTATGGGGACACATACTACTTTTATACTAGCTTTATAAAGTAAATTTTGCATAATAGGTGACCTTTTAACAGTTGTATTATTATTGAAAAAAACATACAAAAGCACACACTGTTAACAATATTTATAATGGGGTCATTCAGAGAATTTAGACTTCACCCATCCCCTCATCTTAGTGCTTTTTAGTTTTGTCAGAAGATCTCTGCTAAATTTGGGGAATGCAGAAAACTCTCTTCCTGGGCGGTCCTTGAACAGCTCAGCCTCTCTAAAAAACTCCACCAGCGCTAGAATGTCCTCAGTCTGATGAGCAGCATGGTGCACGCTGGTGGATCTTGATACCTGCAGTTCTCGGTCTGTGGTCTCCATTAAATTTTTACAGGATCCTAATGGACTTGCTGACCCTGTCTGCAGTTTGTTCTGTCTGGTTTACTTCATCTCAAAAAGGACTTTGTTGAGATGCTCTTGATGCAGATCTAGTGAAATGTTTCTTCCTAGTCCTCCCTTCCCATTCCAAAACTTATTCCAGGTCAGACTGTGTGCTAAGCGAGGGGAAAGTGTGAAATTGACTGACAAAGTAAGAGGGAGTGTACTGTTGGCAAACTGGGTATGCCCATAGGCCTTGTAGAACATCAACGCTACAGTATACAATCGCATCTGCCTCTCTGTCTCCCTCCTTACCTGCATCCTGCAGGTCAGCCAAGAAGCCAAAACACAGTCTTGCCTCTGTGTGTTGTTTGTTGTGGTCTAACACTGAACTGTGCCTGTCTGTATTTGGAACTGCTTTGGGAGATCCTGTCAACCCATGCTCTCTTCTCTCATGGTTCTCCCTTGCCTTTTTGTACTTGTACACTCGTTTGCAACCTGCTACATGGCAACAAAGCTTCTCTCCCTTTTGGGGCAAGTCACTAGCTGTATCTGTGGCACCGCTTACAATGTCTGAAATGTTCTCAAATATGACAAATTTGTCAACCACCTGGGACACTACTCCATGTAGCCAGTTCCTTTTTTCCTCTTGTGAAGCTGTTGCGATGTCATTGATGAATCCGTCTGGGACATCTGTTGACACATTAAAAGACAGTGTAACGCATGTACAGTATGGTTAGCTATGATGTTACATAAAAAAAAAATGAATTGCTGAATTGTGCTTTTCTTCTAAATGTTTTCACCAGACCAGTGGCCTCTGATGTTGGTGTTGATGGCCTCTGCCATGAGATTGGGCGTTTGTGAGTTTGATCCGCGACAGTTATGAATGGTACCCAGTGCCTCCTTGCTTGGCACTCAGCAAAAGGGGTCAGATGGGGGCAGGCAGTATTCATTGGAAAGGACGCAATTGGCCAAATTTGCCTTGCCTTACATTGCCCGTTTACGTTGTGTAGTAAATACCACTGCACTTGCACAGAAGAGTGACAGGCTTTTATGGCACCAGCTAGTATTAGGTATACAGGCATTTAACAGGGGCTAGAAGTTTGTTTCAATGTGAGAATAGAGCTCTGTTTCAAATGTACTTGACACATTCTGTAGCCCAAAGTGCTCCATTGCCGCAAAGAGAGGTGCAGTGCCCTACTGCACAAACTCCTGAGAGGCACTGAATGCAGCATGTGGACCTTGTTTTGCATTGCTGCATCTGCAAGAAGATGAATTGTTATTGATGATGGCGATAGTTTGTAATGGAGTCCTGATGTAGAAGTACCAAACCGTAATTCATGGTGGTTGGACTACATTCCTAAACTGACTCTTGACAGTTGACTTTATACACACACACACACACACACACACACACAAAACCTCCTGAGCTACAGAACAGACAGAAAAACAGACATACAGACAGAATAGAATGAGTGATGAAGTACCGAGCCTTAATTCATGGTGGCTGGGTTTCATTGGGGAAAGGGAAAAACCTGAAAACAGTGAACAATCTAGTTTTAGAATGCAAACATTAAAACAAACACGTAGATATTAAACTGACAACAACAAAGAATACCAAAGACAATGCACGAAATAGCACTTCTATCTTACTCATGAACTCATCATCATATTCATATTGGCGAGGAATGTCCCATGATTCCTTTCCAAACTGTCTTTGTAAAAGACCAGATGATAGATCTAAAATGAAATATATTTTATAATATGCAGTCAATGAAGTCATTTGGTGAGGAAGAACAAAAACAGATCACAATTTAAAACACAGATAAATATGAAGACGTACAATATATCACAGAAATACAATGCCAACATTTTTGTACTTAACTGAATCTGTCTTTTCATGGGACAATCCTGAAGAAATGACCCTTTGCAGGAATGTTAAGTAATGACTATGCAGTTCGTATAACAGTGAAAATGTATCTGCCATTCATCCTTAAACCACTGTCAACATAAGTAGATATACAGGGTGAAAGAATTGTTCAAATTGTGCCCAAAAGTGGACCAAAGTGAACGACTTAAATGTGTTGCCACGTAGTGGCGGATGATGATGATATGTATTATTTTAGGGGTACAGATGTTCTTTAAGTATTTACAGCCCTGTCCTGATAATAGAATTGAACTGTCCTGATAATAGAATAGAACTGCTCCTTACTGTTTATTTGCACTGCTAATAGTTATAAATGTCATATTACCACATACTGTTCATCATCACTTCACAGCACCTTACTGTTTGTTTATTTGCATTATTATGGTCATAACTGTTATACCATTGCCTGCTTTTCATCTTTATTTCACTGTAGCTGTTTATTTATTTGCACAATGAATATCGCCACAATTCATAATTATTTACCTGCCTATAGATTTTATACTTTAAGTACTGTGCTTCTGTATTATACGTTTAAATAGTAATATTTTTCTGTTCTCTATATTGTACTGTAATTAACGTTTGGCACATACCAGCCAAAGTACCTGGTTCTATGCTTACTCAAGTCACAAAGTACAAAATGCCAAAACTCAGAATGAAGTGTGGTTCATTTGACACTTTTGTGGGTCAAAGGCTCTGACATTTCTGAAGAATACTGGTGAGGGATGTGATGAACCACGGTTGATGATAGCAGCTTGAAGGCGTCTAGGTACTTTGTAAGGATTCTGCTTCCCAGGACAACATGACCACGGTGCATTAGGGCTTGGGAGTCAAGACAATGTAGGGATTTCCTAGTGTCGTAATCAGTTAGTGACCAAGTTGGCTTGTGTCTGTCTTCCACAGCAACACTTAAGCCCAAAAATATTTGGACAGTGACACAATCTTCATGATTTGGGCTCTGCATGCCACCACATTGGATTTGAAATGAAACAACTACAATGGAATTTAAGTGCAGACTTTAAGGGTTGATTCTGCAGCTGTCTTCAGTTGTTACTTGTTTGTGGGTCTTTCTGCCTTAAGTTTTGTCTTGAGCAAGTGAAATGCATGCTTGATTGGGTTGAGATCTTGTGATGACTCGGCCATTGCAGAATATTCCACTTCTTTGCTTTAAAAAAACTCCTGGGTTGCTTTTGCAGTATGTTTTGGGTCATTGTCCATTGTCTCTACTGTGAAGCACCGTCCAATCAACTTTGCTGCATTTGGCTGAATCTGAGCAGAGAGTATATCCTTATACACTTCAGAATTCCTCCGGCTGCTTCTGTCTCTTGTCACATCATCAATAAGCACAAGGGACCCAGTGTCATTGGAAGCCATGCATGCCCATGCCATCACACTGCCTCCACCATGTTTTACAGAAGATGTGGTGTGTTTTGGATCATGAGCTGTTCCAATTATTCTCCAAACTTTCTTCTTCCCATCATTCTGGTACAGGTTGATCTTAGAATGTTGTTCTAGAACTGGGCTGGCTTCTTTAGGTGTTTTATTTTGTATTTGTATTTTTTTTTTTTTTGTATTTACTCTCATGAAGTCTTCTCTTTATGGTAGACATAGATACTGATGCACCTACTTCCTGGAGAGTGTTGTTCACTTGAGTGGATGTTGTTAAAGGGTTTTTCTTCACCATGGAAAGGATTCTGTGATCATCCGCCACTGTTGTCTTCCATGGACATCCTGGCCTTTTTGAGGTCCCAAGCTCACCAGTGCACTCTTTTTTTTCTCAGAATGTACCAAACTGTTGATTTGGTCACTCCTGACATTTCTGCTATCTCTCTGATTCCTTCTTTATTTAAGCCTCAGGATGGTCTGTTTCACCTCCATTGAGAGCTCCTTTGACCGCATGTTTTGTGTTCACAGCAACAGCTTCCAAATGCAAATACCACACCTGGAATCAACTCCAGATCTTTTAACTGCTTGATTGATAACGGATTAACAAGAGAAGCTGTTTTGGCAGCCTTCTGAGTCAATTGTCCAATTACTTTTGGTCTTGAAAAAGAGGCAGCTACGTATGAAAGAGCTGTAATTCCTAAACCTTTGCTCCAATTTGGATGTGAATACTCTCAAACTACTGCTATCTGTGAGAAACAAACAATAAGGGGGGGGACAACCATCAAGCTTTAACAGAAATGGGACATTTATAGTGTGTTGACACAAAGCACAGATTGTCAGTTACCTTGGGTACTTTTAAGGGAGCTGTAAAGCTTCATATTTCTACACCTATTATTACTATTAGACAACATTAGTAAGATCACAAGCAGCTTAATGGATGAACAAATTTGATATTGTTAATCACAGGCCTTTCTTACCAAACAAGACAAACAGCTTCATGCCATGCATGGCTTCATCCAGGTCTCTCACACACACTGGGTGTGCTGGTTCTGGTAGCTCCTTCAGCACCTTTGTTTTCACTCCCTGGAACAGATCCACCATTGGCTGTGCTGGTGTCTTCATCTTCTTCCTTAGGGAATATTTCTTTGACCACTTTCAGTAGTTGAAATTCCTCTCCACACACATTTGCCAATTCCATTTGGGTTTTTTTTAACAGCATTAGAGTAGGAAGTTGTAATGCATAATCTGCAAAGCCTTTTAAAGGCTGCCTACTTCACCCCAGGATATTGTAGGGCACTATTCATATAGTGTGAAAACGCTGACAAGCGGGGTTCTCTGCCTCTCAAAGCTATAGTGGCACATAAATAAATCGAAAACAAAAATGGTGACACGCTGGAGATTTGCTTGCAATTTTTCGAAAGAAAATGCATTCAAATCTTCAGCTGATGACTTGGACAGCGTGAAATCTGTGAAGGGACTGAAGAGCATCTTGTGCTCAGCCTCTATGATTTGCAGGATGTTTTCCCTGAGTGGTCCAAAGCATTCTACGTGTCTTATTAGCTGTTTGGCAGCCCCGCTCCAAGTGTTCTTTGCATGGCTTCCACAATGCCTGCTGTGTTGACACTATCCTGTCACCTTTTGGCCTGGAGAGATAATAGATAACCACCTGAAACACAAAACAATATCTTCTATAGTCAGTAACAGTTGTTACAGTTGTTAACATGCATGATAATGTTTGTTGTATACTGTGCCATACTTTATTGTCATTTATTTTGTTTGTTGGGATGATGGGATACTGGCAGCTACTTTTCTTGGTCCAATCTGACCATAGCCCTGGTCCTATAGGGTACTTCAATGGCTAGCTACATGGGACTAACCTTGAATAGTCGACAAACTATCCATTACATTAGACTATAAATGGGAAAACTAGTCACATTATGCGTGCATTGCACGGGTTACGATTCACAATTTTGACTTACCTCGTTAACACTTTGTCATGCTCTGTTTTCAGTTGTTGGCTTCAGCAATTTAGGAGCTGGGGGAGCAGTAGGTGTTCGGGGGTTGGGGACACAATTTTGATGGAGTCGGCACCCTGCCCCTTTGAAGTGTGACAGACGCCTTTGCACTCACTGATGCCTCTGTAGTCAAAGTTGAGTGTTCCTCTTCAGCTTTTTGCCATCCTCTAAAAGTGGCCAGAGTTTCTTTGAGTCTCCTTGTCAAGCGAAAACACCGCAAGCATATTGGACACAGTCTTTCCTGAATGTTTAACAATTTTAAACCAAGTTCTGTAAGACGTTTGTCAATTCTTTTTTCGTTGGCGTCTTTGTGAAATATTCTTTTGCTGTTCCCAATGTAGCCTTTTATTCACCGACTTTCATTGCACAGATGACATTGTTCGTTTACTAACATTGCTGCGCTGTTTGCTCTGCTGCTATATCTAAGATGTCGGGTGTTCTGTTTTCTCTTCGCTCTCATCAGGGAGGCTACCCTCTCGTCCGCCGAGGTAAACCCCAATGTACAGGCACCAAGTTGGGGGGCAATAAGTATGCCCACACCTGCTTGGCGCCTCTCACCGGGGGCAACTCTGGAGTGGAATAGAGTCCAACCCTTCTCAAGAGGACTGGTAGAGGAGCCCAAGTGGTGCGTCGATTTGAGCCCGACTATATCTAGTCGAAATTTCTCAACCTGGTGCACCAGCTCGGGAAAATGTGTTCCATTTTTGTTTTTCTTCATAAGGGGTCCTTTGAGCTGTGCTTTGTCTGGTCCCTCACCTAGGACCTGTTGCCCTGGGTGACCCTGTTTGCAACATAGCTCCTAGTATCATAGGGACACACAAACCCCTCCACCACAGATAAGGTGATGGCTCAAGGAGGCGGTGAAGAGTGAGGTTTGTGTTAAAAAAAATTAATTTGAAGACAAGTCCTAGATCATTCTCAGCTCCTTGTTTTACTATTAGCTCTGAATCTAGGTAGGCAGTATATGTTAGGTTACCTCCGTGAATAATGATCAGACATAACATTATGCAAGTGGAGTGAATAACATTAAATATACACTATATTGCCAAAAGTATTTTAATTAATCAGAATCAGGTGTTCCAATCACTTCCATATCCACAGGTGTATAAAATGAAGCACCTAGGCATGCAGACTGATTTTACAAACATTTGTGAAAGAATGGGTCACTCACAAGAGCTCAGTGAATTCCAGTGTGGAGCTGTGATAGGATGCCATCTGTGCAACAAATCCAGTCATGAAATTTCCTCGCTCCTAAATATTCCACAGTCAACTGTCAGCTGTATTATAAGAACGTGGAAGTGTTTGGGAAGGACAGCAACTCAGCCACAAAGTGATAGACCATGTAAATTGATGGAGCAGGGTCAGCGGATGTTGAGGCGCATTTTGCGAAGAGGTCGCCAACTTTCTGCAGAGTCAATCACCACAGACCTCCAAACTTAATGTTGCCCTCAGATTAGCTCAAAAACAGTGTGCAGAGAGCTTCATGGAATGCGTTCCCATGGCTGAGCAGCTGCATCCAAGCCATACATCACCAAGTGCAATGCAAAGCGTCAGATGCAGTGGTGTAAAGCACCGCCACTGGACTCTAGAGCAGTGGAGACGTGTTCTCTGGAGTGACGAATCACGCTTCTCCATTTGGCAATCTGATGGACGAGTCTGGGTTTGGCGATTGCCAGGAGAACGATACTTGTTGGACTGCATTGTGCCAAGTGTAAAGTTTGGTGAGGGGGGATTATGGTGTGGGGTTGTTTTTCAGAAGCTGGGCTTGGCCCCTTAGTTCCAGTGAAAGGAACTCTGAATGCTTCAGCATACCAAGACATTTAGGAGAATTCCATGCTCCCAACTTTGTGGGAACAGTTTGGAGCTGGCCCCTTCCTCTTCCAACATGACTATGCACCAGTGCACAAAGCAAGGTCTATAAAGACATGGATGACAGAGTTTGGTGTGGATGAACTTGACTGGCCTGCACAGAGTCCTGACCTCAACCCGATAGAACACCTTTTGGATGAATTAGTGTAGAGACTGAGAGCTAGGCCTTCTCCTCCAACATCAGTGTGTGACCTCACAAATACGCCTCTGGAAGAATGGTCAAAAATTCCCATAAACACACTCCTAACCCTTGTGGACAGCCTTCCCAGAAGAGTTGAGGCTGTTAAAGCTGCCAAGGGTGGACCAACGTCATATGGAACCTTATGGATTAGGAATGCAATGTCATTTAAGTTCATATGCGAGTCAAGGCAGGTGAGCAAATACTTTTTGCAATATAGTGTATCTTTATCATGGTACCTGGGATATATAACACAACAAAAGAGCATATTGTCCTCAAAGTTAATGTGACAGAAGCAGGTAAAATGGGCAAGTGTAAGGATTTCGGCCATCCTCTTCATGTGATCACTGCGCATGACAATCCTGCGAGCCACAGATCAAATATGGCAACATCTCTGGAACTGGGCACGGGTGGGGGGCACCCCTCCTTTTCCATCTCAGAGAATGTGGGTGGGTGGGTGGCCATAGAAGTAGGTAGGGGGACAGCCGTGGGGAGGGAATTATGGGCATACTCCTCCTAGGTAAGACAGCGTAGGCAAGTTTCCAGGACTTGGTTAAGCCTCTTTGTCTGGCAGTGGGACCCAGAAGTTTCTCCAAAACTTACAAATAAATTGGGGTCCATAGTCTCTGGGAAACCCATGAATGTGAAACACATTATTACATGTAACCTGTGCCATCTCTGAAGCAGACAGCAGTTTGTGTAATGAAATGTAATTTTCGGGCCTCGAGTCCACTCCGCCTCAGCTTAGGTTGCAGCTTGTCCATTGAGGTGGGATGTGATATTTGTAACCTGTGATCGAGGAGTGGGGAAAAAAGGGAATTGAGAGGAGGCTACACTGAACCAGGAAAGGTCTGCAGTATTCAGACTCCCTGTCAGATTTCTTGGGCGGAGTGAGGCAGTGGTGACACTAAAATACCTGAATGAGAGGTCTGGACTGTGTATGGAGGCTCCTGTTTGCAGGTCAGAAAACATTTCGTTAACCTGCTGGTACAAGTTAACGTGATTAACGTGAGCTGCCACAGAAATATTTAAATCTTCAAGATCAACCACACTCGACTCGATTTCCTCGACTTCTTCCTCGTGACAGAGGTGGTACAGTGGCTAGCACTGTCGCCTCACAGCAAGAAGTACTGGGTTCAATTCTTTCTGTGTGGAGTTTGCATGTTCTCCCTGTGGCTGCATGGGTTCTCTCCGGGTACTCCGGCTTCCTCTCACCATCCAAAAACATGCATGGGGATTAAGTTAATTGGCTAATTTAAATTCCCATAGGTGTGAATGTGAGTGTGACTGGTTGTCTGTCTCGATAGCCCCTGCAGGAAAAACCCGCATTTTTCATGCACTGTGAAAGGGTCAAAGCGGGATTTTGAAGTGGGTCGAACGACCTTCCAATCAACCCGGGAGTTTATGGACTGGGATCGGATTGGCTGCAGTGTAAAAGTGGAGCCGTGTCGACGTCGCCTCGTTATGTACCCGATGACATTGATGTACCTGCCTGTCACGTTCTTTAGTCACTGAACAACCTGTCAGGCTGTCACTGTGAAGCTCCAGGGCTGCAGAGCTGCTCACTCATTAATCAGTTTTCCTGTTGATCTCCAGAGATCGATCTTGATCTGTTTCGACCCCGGCTCAAGGGGGAAGGGAAGCAACATAAAAATAAAATACCTAGATGGAATAAAGGTTAAGTTTATTTAGTAAAGGGACTGGTGAATAGAAGCTATTTGAAAGGGGACAAACAAACCAAGGGAGAGGGTCTGGGAGTGTTGTAAACCAAAAAAATAAATAAAACATACAATGTAACAAAAAGAGGACTCAAAGAGTTACAATTGCCTTGAACTGGCTAAACCAACAACAATAAGAAAAAACAAAACAATCTTACTCTTTCTAAGAACAGAACAAAGGACAGCAGGACAGCACCCCAACCCCAAGATATCCTTGCTAATTAACACAATAGCGAGAAATACAAATGCTATAAAAAAAAAAAGACAAAGACAAAGAGACAAAGAGAACAACCAGCTAACAATGATTAAACTGACAAAGTAGCGGAATATACACAAGTTCACACAGAGCTGTAACAACGAGCCGACCGTGAGGCGAGCTGCCACTAACTGACAAGCCACCACGATTGAGGAAGTCTGACAGTCTTTGAAGTTGTGGTTTCCGGAGGTGATTACTGGGATTGGTCGGGTGGAAAGAGAGCACACCAATCAGTAGCGTAGTAGATCGATGGAGTAGTGGCTGAGGGTCGAATACGACGGACCAATGGCAGTGCAGGCGGCAGAAGGGGCGTGGCCAGGAGTCCAAGCTGATGCACCAATTGCGGCAGGCTGATGACAGAGCAGGCCAGCCAGAGGTGGAACAAGCAGGGAGGAGAGACAGAACAGGACTCACAGCAAAAATATGGACAACAGTAGAGCTGCAGCTGTAACATGATCAAGTCAAACAAATAAAATGTGTAGCAATATAATCTTTAAAGTATTAGCATTAGCACTGTGCTGTGTTTGTATACTTTGCAAAAGGGACAAAATTGCAATGCGCGGAACAACAACGTTAACGTGTGACTCGCTCATGTCTCTGCTGTCCATTGTTTACCTCGCAGTGTTCCAGTGCACTTAAATCTGTAATGATGACATATGGGAGGGAGGAATAACAGGCATGTAGCTGTCACAGCTGGAGGTCAGAGCCGTGGCAGTTGGCACTGTGAAAGAACCCTAATGTTAAAAAATCCTGCGTTGACCCACTACTTTCAGTGTGAAAGCAGTATGTGTGCATTGCGATAAACTGGTGACTTGTCCAGGGTGTTACCCCTCCTGTGGCTCATTTTATGGCCAGTTGATTCTGTGTTGCCTGTCTAGCAAGGCCATAACCTAAACTTATGACTTAGGAAAAAAAGTTAAAAAAGTTAAATAACAAAATATATTTATTTTCTACAAAACATCTACTAACATAAAATGTTTAAAAGTTGAGAGCATAGAGTTCAGAGAATGTCCCTGAGTTTGTTGGCCTTTGTCTTCCTCATTACCCAGTCCATAGCATTCAGGAAGAGAATAGTCAATAGCACTGTATTCCTAGTGGCAACAGAAAAGGTCCCTCAGTGACATCTTTGGGGAAATTCCATAGACTCTCACAGTTCTCTACAAGGTGTCTCGATGCAGGCTGTCACAGGCTTTCTGGAAGTCATTGAAATTGATGTAAAGTGGGGGGTGCCATTATGTGCACTGCTCGATGATGTTTTCAGAGCAAACATCTGGTCTATGCAGCTTATTCCTCTCCTGAAACCTGCCTGTTCCTACCCTAGCTTTTGGTCCACTGGAGTCAATTCTGCTGAGTAGAATTCTGCAGAAGACTTTTGATGGTACTGGTAGCAGTATGATCCCTCGCCAGTTGTTGAAGGTTTGGAGGTTGCCTTTCTTGGGAATTTGACATTCAGACCCATGTCCCAGTCGTCAGGGATTCTTTCCTTCTCTCAGATACTTCTGAAGAGGTCTATGAGCACCTTGGTTGGTGAAAACATAACCTCCTTCATGGAAGTAACAATGGATATAATGATTCAAAATTATGAAACTTAAACAGGTATTTTATTTGCATCTTAATTGCTTATTATTTAAACACTTGTGTGTCCCACCCTGAAAAGACAGGAAATGACCTGGAATCACTCAGACAGCATTCAAACTTCATAAATTGTCACGTCCCCACCATTAAGCTATGCACATCTACCATCATCTGATGCTAAACTTGACAGATGAGGATGAAATGAAGTGTGTCAAATGCAGTTATAGTGATCTCATTCAAAATGCATTTCCCTGATAGGACTTATTTCAGTAATATATCACATCTTACTCCTAAGCTTTTCATTTGGTTGTGCATCTAATATCATATGCCACTGACAATTGCAGCCAAATAGTGTAAAATTAATGACTGAGCTGGTATATGTCTTGAATTTGATTAGCAGCAACATTAGAGTGCTTCTTTTCTCAAATGCCACACTTAGCGATGCCTAATGACCATCTCTGCTTGGTCTGTACAATACAGACAATGGTGTTATATATTAAGCCTATTTGTCTAAGAAGGCTGTTGTCCTTCTCATCATATTCAGATCAAAGTTATTATGGATGCTTCAAGTGAAAGCCAACTATGGCTTTCAGTCAGTGCTGATAGCAAGTATTGAGCTATACAAACAAACCTTGGATTACAAGGCACATTATTTTTGAGATGCATCCAAATATAAGTCATTACATCTACACAGAAATGCAATTGAAGTTCCAAATACTCCACTTATGTAATATAAATGCAAATTCTTATGGTTAAAGTGACATTGCTCTGTCAGTGTTATGTATACTATTATCACTGTCAGCTGCAGTGGAGGCTTCCAATAACCAGTATTCTCTAGAGGAGGGTATATTGGTCGCATTGCTCTGTGAGTGCTTAAGTGTGGCTGAAAGGCACTTCCCAAGTCATTCAAAAATGAGCAAGACTTAAAGGTCACATTGTGCATATCACCTTTTCAAATGCTCAAATTCACCTTGTATTATTCTGCTTTGCTTTGCAATAGAAATCCTTCCTTTCTCCCTTTGGAAACAAACTTCTCCCTCTCATTAGGAAACATGAATACTGTATGACATACTGGATACAGAATCCCAGCGTCTTCTTCAGAAAACTGTATGGATATATGGTCAGCTGTGGGGCATCCCATCGACAATGATGGAATTACAAATACCCTAATCTGGAAAAAAATATCAATTATCAGCAGACTCAGCACCGCCATTGGTTTTCCTGACATAATAAAGATCTAACATTAATAAGGTGTGCTTATCTCTGGGAAGACAGCCACAGATTGATTTTTGAGAGAAACGTGGAAGAAAGGGAACAATAAATTATTTAAACCGAAACATATTCTACAAAGACAAAAGTAAAAAGTACACCAAAGAAAAAAAGACATACAACTGCTTTATATTAGAGTTCACTGCCTGCCGGGCATCTAATGTTTCTCATCCATCAGCTCCTGCTCCTGTGCCTCCCCAAGCTCTAAACATAACCCAAGGAACATTAATAGATACTTAGAAACATTAAATGAGACCCTGGGTCACTGCCTCTGTGTGCTGGCAACAACAACACTTTGAACAGATTTTTAAGTTTGAGGACTTCTAATTAGTCTCCAGAGCTCCTTCTGTGTTCTTCCTCTCATCATATAATGTTGGTTTGCTGAACAATAAGACTAACCAACGGGTGCATGGGAAAACTAATGAGCCATTGCAAAGGATGGAAGACGGGAAGCAAAACTGGCTCAAGCTGGCAACATGTTTTGACATGCAGTTGGAAAAAGGGAATGAATTCTAGAGACACATTAGTAAAAGCAATGTTAACTTGCTCCTATAATTAACTTCTTCAAATGCAAGGAAATTACTATTAAACGTACCCATCGATTGAGCAGCTGTACCTCAGAGGCAAAGTGAATTTCCTACAACAATGTTGAATGTTCCAAGTTATCTTCTTAGGGGGTTACCTTGATTTGAAATACAATCAAGCAAGGATGGTGTACTTGGTCACTGTAATCAACCTGCATCACCATGACCACAATAATTTTGATTAATAATAATGAATGTCTAACTATGACTGAAATTACTTACACTTTCATGCGGCACCAAAACTTGAACATGGTTTCCTTGATTAATCTGGTTATTATCTTTGATTCATCCCACCCCCATATTATATAAAATGTTATAGAAATATATATATATATATATATATATATATATATATATATATACACATATACACATGCATATGTGTATGTATATATACATATATATGTGTATATATATATATATATATATATATATATATATATATATATACACATATATATGTATATATATATATATATATATATATATATATATATATATATATACACACATATATATATATATAAAATCTTCATATTTGAGAGGCTGGAAATCAACATGAAACTTTGTTGGAAACATTACTGAAATGATGATCAATCATCAAAATGGATACAGATTTACTTTTTGGAGAAAAAAAAACATTCATTCACCTCCACTTTTAATTGCATATTACTGATGTCCGTGGATAAACATCTCTGGAAATATTCATGAATATGTCTGATTCTTTTTTTTTCAGTATGTCCCTTGACGGTTGTCAGTCATGACTCAAATACAAAATTGTTCATGTCAGTGTGGTTCTGCATACATCAGTAGGCAGAGTACATTTCAAACTGTACTAGACATGGGGGTCTGATTCCCAGTGGGACCACTCATGCAAAAGTGCATTCATTCTTGGTACATTTAACTCTCTGGGGAAAAATGCACTCAAAATATGTTAAATAAATGCTCACAGTTTTTTTTCTTGAAAGTTTGAACCATGCACAACTGAATAAACAGACAAATGAATGAAATACAAGCAAAGCATGACAAATTTACTGTCTCCACATGTTGATAAATTTATTTTAAATAATTCTTTTACATGCAGCATAACCACTAAAATTAAGTTTCTCGTCCAAACTTTCCTCAAACAAGACTGTATCAATCCTTCTGCTATTTCTACGACTTGCTGATCTGTGCCTTAATCTGCCCCACTGTGGTGCACACACTTCTTCAACTACATCTGTATGTCATCATTTAATATCCATTATATTTCCTAATAGAGAAGCATTGGCAGCTTCCTTCCTGACTCATGTTGCTTCCGCTGGGCAGAAAATTGGTGAAGTTGGAAGAACTGTTCTCATCAGCGTAGAAACTTTTTCTCAACAGGGTATTGTATCTCAGTAAATCCCAGAAGTTAATGACCGCTGTGCCACAGAGGGTTGCTCTGTTTTTCACAAGATGCCAGATTTTTTGGAATTCCCCACATTCTAATGTGCACCAGAACAGCAGTTTTCCAGCTGAAGTCCCAGGCAGTATGTAGCATCTCATTAGCTCTGGTCACTGATCGAGTGTGACACACATGAAACCTGACACATGCTGCAGACCTCCACTGTACATTTCATCTGATTTCCCATACTGCATGAAAAATGGCTTTCTGCATCTGTAATTATTTTTTCCCTTGGCTCCTTGACTCAGATATGTCCCAGCTTTTATTGTGATTCTTTTCAACTTTGCAGCATCTTTCAGTAACATTTTTAATCTTTGAAAGACATGTTTTGAAATCTCACACAGATTAGAATGTTTCAAGTCAATAAATTCACTGTAAATGTGAACATAAGTAACTGGAACTCTGAGAGTGTCTGACTTTATCTTTTGAGAATGAATATGCCTAATTGTTTGTGTGATTCTGTTCTATATACATATAATAGAAATGCTAGACATACATCTGTTTAGCGTTTACACAAAAGAACTTAAAGTTCAGAAACACTTTTTGTTCTACTGGGTGAAATGGTCCTTCCACCCTGAAAGCAGTCAATACATTATGTGTTCACGAAAAGGAATGGAAATAATTGCACCTCTGTGGCAGCTACAGGATGGTAAAAACACTGACCAACTGACACTCGGAGCGAGATGAGAGAACCAATCATGTCTCGTCCTGCTCACATCCCCCCTCTGTCCCTCCCTCCTACCCACTGCTGCTGGAAATATCCAGCACACTCGTCTGCAGAAGTACTGTACAGAGTTAGCACTAGCAAAAAAATTCCTTCTGTTGGGAACAATGGCAGAGAAAATGCAGCCAAAAATATCACTTCTAGCCTTACTTCTAACGGCTCACCCTGCTAAACAGGAAAAGATAAGAACCAGTGAAAAGACTGCGACAAAACTCATCTCAACATCTCACTCAACATCAATGGAGACACATCTGAAGGGACTGAAAAGTGATGCAGAAGTCGTTTTCTTTCTGTTGGACAGGTAATTATTTTTTTTAGCTCTGGGAGGAGTTATTATTTTCATGAAATATGTAATGTTTGCCAACTTAGCTACTTTTGTAGCATGTATTAGCTCGATGCTAACGTTAGCTTCTCTGTGGGTGTAAGCTAGAGTGCGATATTACGATATATATCGTAATGCGGTAGAAAAATATCTACCGTACGATAAAGCCTCTGTTGTTTATATCGTAATGTTAACATGTAGCTACTTAGTTAGCTCTGTTGCTACACTAACATAAACGTTACTCTGGTTGTGGTTTAGATACACTGTGTAAAGTACAACTCAATGTCGGAATGACCGCTGGATAATCCAAATGTATCATGCGAGTTAAAAACAGGTATTGTATGATGCATAGACATAATTGTATGGCGGCTACTGTAACCGCAGCAACGCTACTGCTTTGTGGCGGCATGTTTACGTTACCCATAAGGACGGATTTGCGGCAGTTCTCACTCGGAAATAAACAGAGATAAAGCAGCATGGAGGACGTTGTTTTGCGTGTGAATGATTTATTATCGTTTAAAACACATCTTATACCAGCCAAACTTTATAATAAAATACAGTGCAAACATAGCCGGACTTCCGGTCGCTCTCAAAGTAAGACTTCAGAATAAAAACATATTAGGGATTACGCCACAGAGGAGATGGAGGAGAGTACAATGGAAAGTAAAAACACATCAGAAAATAATACTATATCGGAATATATATCATTATCGGGATATAAACTTGGCTATATCGGGATACAGAATTTTATCCATATCGCACAGCCCTAGTGTAAGCCAGCTGTAGGTGCTGCTTGTATTGAAGAGGTTATAAGATATGACATTTTGATCATATTGCACAGCCATAGCATCCATTATAAAGGTGCTCACAGACTCCAGTGGACTGTGAGCAGAGCGGATCTGGATGTCCGTTCAGCTCAAAGCTTCCTTTGTCGAGCTCTCTGCCGCTAGTCGTTTCTTGTGAATCAGAAGGTCGATGTCACGTTGAATGCGGGTCGATGCCGAGCAGTGTTTTGCGAGACAGCAGTGTGGAGCAGAGACCGTGACGGTCACAAAATTTGTGCTTTGCGCACTCTGTGTCCGTTCCGCCGAGTATGTTTGGGCCTTTAGCTCAATGCTAACTTGCTCATGCTAGCTTGGCTATGCTTGTACACTGGTCGTCAATGCCGCTTGTATTGAAGAGGTTATAGGATAAGACATTTTGACCATATTACATAGCCATAGTCATCACTGTCTGCATTATAAGGGTGATAAAATTACGTTGATATATTGGCTTTGAACAGGACGTTGAGCACTGACGGGAGGGGGAGGAGAGTGTGGAGCTTAAAGGAGGCTGAGAGGAGGTGCTACTTTCAAATCTTGCTAGCTCTCTTAAATCATGGATTATAACTTTAACTTATATGTTAACTTTTTTGTGTAAATGCTAAACAAATGTACTCTATGTCTAGCATTTCTATTATATGTTGATTTGAAGTATACATTATGCAAGCACTTACACATAGCCTTTTAAAATCAAAAGTATAAAATAAAATAAAAAGGTGACATGCCACGTAAAAAATATACTTCTGCCAGTATATAGAAGGTCCTTCAGTATACAGAAAGTCCATGACAGAAACAAAATACCGACAAAAAGACAAGTTAAACCACTACAGCATGGATTAACATGATACTCACAGGCGCAAACATACACAAAAAGGCCAGAATCAAATGCACATACACAAAAGCTGACTACCACAGCCAACTGGCCCTTGAGCACCACTGTGAATGGACCACAGAGTAGGCTCTATACTTTCTCTGCTCTTTCCCTTTGCCTTTGCCCCCTCGGCACTGACAGCTGCTTCCTAACGAAGCCCACTCTCTTCCAAGCAGACCCCGTGATAATGAGGCTCTGCCCAGAACTACAGGCAACCAGGGAGCAATGTCAACAGCTCGGAGCTGACCTCCTGAACGGGCCTGCTTCCTCTCGTTCACTGAGAGAGCAAAAGCTGCACCTCATTGTTTGGTTGGAGAGTGGATCCTTGCCTCGGGGAATTGCCCATGTCCAATACTAAATCTGAGCTGTGACCATGCAGAGGCTTCATGTGCATATATATGTGCATATCCATGAATGTGCACACGGCAGCCAGAGTACACACATGGACAAGCATACACAGATACAATGTGGAAGAGAATTTTAAATGATTTGTCCATGTCATAGAAAAGAGGATTTTGATAGTGGTAAATCTTGGTTTTACAATAGATTGAAACACAGACTCAACAGACCTCACCTGCATAATATTTTGTATCAACAATGAATAAATCAAACCAGTATTGGCAGAAAGGACCCAACCAGAGGAAGAAATCTCCATGGGGCTTTTGCATTGTTTATACATACACAGAGTGTCGACAATGTAAAATTCATCCTTCACACATTAATCGTGCATCTCCTGTGGGGTCTACTGCACATGATTCCTGTTAATGTTTCTCAGGACCATCAAATTTATATTTTTCAACCATACCACTTGTTAAACCATTTCTTGTAATGCACTAATATCTGAAAAAAGAAACTTGAAATATTCAGTTTCTTTTGGGATGGTGTAGCTGCAGTAAAACAAGCATATCATAAAAAAATGTTGGGATCCCAGTGGCTCCATCTACTCACAGACAATACATTAACAAAACAAGTAAACAACACACAACGTGATTATTATAATTATATCTTTTCAGGGTATCCCTTCGTGGAAGAGACTCTTGAAAAGACCAGTCTGAATTTACTTTGGTTGTACACAAACCCAACATTAATCACACTGGATAAGCTCTGCAACTGACAACAGACATCCTCTGAATAAGTCAACTAATCTGTGCCAGTTTAGGGACTAGAATAAGAGCAGCTGAGGGATAACTGCATAGGAAATGGAGTAAATAAGGATTTTCAACTCAGTATGTGTCTGGTCAAACGGAAGTCTCATGAAACTCTGTGGTGCTTTTATAGAATTAATTGACCCAGTCAGTGTATGAAAAGAAAAGAAAATAATTCAAGGAAAAGTTAGGAATAGACCAACAACAAAACCATGTCCTGCTAAACTTTGATGACAGTTCATTGTTAAAAACAACCAGTTCGGTCAATTAAACCAGATAAAAACATTTTGCTGGACAGTGTATAAAATATCACATATTCATTTATTATTGACCATAATTTTTGGCTTTGCACTGTTGAAACATGGAAACAACAATGTCAGTGAAACATTCTGGTGAACACAATATAGCCTCATGAGTAGGGTTTGTAGATAGGCTTCAAGGTTGCTGATAACCAGACTGCTGCATGAGCAAGGATGCTGAGATCAAACCACAAACACATTGAAAGCACAATGGAGTCATGCATTAACACATCACAGAAAGCAAAAGACAGTACATCCAACACAATGCTGTCTTAATAAATTCAATATTCTACACTAAAACAGCCGGACAACAAAAAAAGTTGCAGATATGTTTTAAGTGGGAATTAATCTAGTGTAACAGAAGCAAAAGATTACTGGGGTAGCATCAACAAAAAATTTAAAAAAGTAAGATTTACTCCCTATTATAACAGCTGCAGGAGTCAAGTATGGCTCCTGTTAGATAATGTCTCTGACAGCCAAGTGACTTCGCCACATGTGAAGCGCAGATCTTCAAATTTCAGTGTCTCAATCGCTTCATCCATGATCATCTATTGTTTGTCAATCAAAAAAATTATAGTTGATCAGATCAGATCAGAGTCATTGATGGCAATTATTCTAGCAGAGCAAAAGAGGCTACACTTAATCCATGCTAGCTTTCATTGATTGCTTTCTTAATTTTTTGCACTCGCCTAGAAATGTAATGACTTGATTTATTTACTGTAATTTTACTGTAGTCCTTGGCATCACGCACACATCTTCCCTACAGTTAATGTATTTGTATCCTTGCTTTTCAGTTTTAATAGTTTATTTGCCAGTATCACATTACCTGAAAAAAACTAAATCATAAGAATATTCTAAAACAGGTGTGCTAAAAAGGACACAATTTCCACACATTTTGGATGTTTAGGGAATCTATGTATTGTATCATAGAGACCAAAAGATTCCACTTTCAGTGAAATAATACATTTTCTCAGTCTGCAGGGTAACAATCTCATCAGCCATCCTGCCTAAACCTTGCCAAGCTCACTTAAATGGCCCCCACTTCCCATTAACAGTGATCACAGGTCCTGCTGGCCCCTTCCTCCCCTTTGGAACAACGTTAAGTCTTATGTAGTGCAGATGGAAACACGTAAGAAGATTATGGTGGAAAGTAAAGCCTTCATGGTTGTAATTCAAACAGTTTAGAAACCACTTGAATTAGTGATAAATCCTTCTGGACTGGTCTCTGAGCAGATGTGACAAGTTCAATTATTCCCTCTTTATGAGGAAGCTTTACAGGAATCTTGGTGCCTCATGTCTCCATCTCAGACTATAAATGTTACTGAAGAATGAATATTTTTTATGGTCTCTGAAATTAGGTGTACGTATGACTTCTTTCGTGAGTCAAGGGTCTTCCCGTTCATCTTCAATAATCAACAAATGTCTGCAGCCAACTATGACTGTCTAATTAAATTTCTAAAAGCGGAGACCTGCCTAGGACTGTCAAGAGCCACAGAGATAGTAATACCAGATTATCTGCTTTTCTTACTACAGCTGTGCTTCATCTTGGAATACTGGCACTCCATTATTTCTTTTTGTCTCTCAAATCAGTTTAAAGTATGCCTAAATATGGTTCATGATTAAATCTGTGCCACATGGAAGTACCCTCAAGCTCCATATACCTGGGAGAGTACAGCATGCATAAGATATCTGGGGCATTGTGAACATGATGGTGATAATGTGATATTGGTCAGTGTTCAGTGCAATTTTAATAGCAGGTGCACTGTCAGACCTCATGTTACAGAGGGTCTGTTTTAGTCTCGCATTGGTAATGCACAGAATGACCATTAATGTGATGAGTTCCATAAAATAATAGTGGACACCATCTCAGTCCAGCTTCAAACATGAATCAAATGTCTTGTGTCTTTTTTCCAAATAAATGGTAAAAGGGAAAAGTGACTAGTGAAAATGACATAATAGATATTTCCATACAGCCTAATAGAGTCCATGAGGAAGAAACCAGTCTGCAGGCACTAAACCCAGTTTAGGAAATGACCATGGCTAAGCAGGTGGAGATGCTTTGTTCTGCTAGTCAACTAATACTGGTGATTTCCCCGCTACAGCCTGATCTCACTATGGTTAAAAAAAAGTAGTGTATTGAGTCAGCCAAGACAATTATTACATAACCACAGGGTTCACACTTTTCTGTTGCATGCAGGCCTTGAGGGCCCTCTCATAATTTCCTCCCCTGTGTCAGTAAAGATAAAATCATACAGTATCTCACTGCATGCTCATTGCATTCTTCCTGGTAGGGCCTACCAGTTAACATTACAGAGGGGAAACTTGCTCCTCAACACAGGACTCCCTCAAAAAATCATGATGGAAATCATACTGCACACCAAGCTTGACAAATCTGCTGACAGGTTACATTGTACATCTTGACAGAATGAGGGAACGCTGCTCATTTTTAGAGACATCATAGTGTGTAGAACAAAATTGTGATACTATGCATATCTCACTCAAACAACTCTTTCTCCCCCCCGGTTAGATGTAGAGCTGCTCTCCTGAGCCACAAAGGGTTTATTTATATTATATGTGGTGCTTTCTGTTCATTGTTTCATGATATACATCATTACTTACTTGCCTTTAAGCTGCTGTTTTATTTATCTAATTGTATATTTTTATCTATTTTTTTCAATCTTATTGCTCGGCATTCATTGTGGATAGCAAAGGAAGCATTTCATTGTACAGGGGAACACATTTCCTTACTGTTCACATGATAATAAACATCTTGAATGTTGAATCTTGAATTAAATGAGCATACAGTATGCTATCATAATTAGTTAATGCAGTGGTTATACTATTTATTATTGTTTTAAGGAAGAAACAATTAAAGGGTAACCTTTTTCAACCTGGACCCAATTTTCCCATGTTTTGTGTCTAACTGACAAATAGGAATCACAATTTCTGAAAAAAGGTACAGAATTGAGGGAGAACGCAGCAGTTCACAGGCTGCAAGCTGGAACCACCATTTACATCCTTAAGACTGACGTCCACCTGTAAGAGAATAGCTGTTGTCCCTAGTTGGATAAATAGTTATTTTTAATGACAGGGTATACCTTTTTCTGTGCTCAAGGAAAATGAATGCAGTATTTACAAAGTGTTATGTTTGATTACAAACCAGGCATACACAACATTTGTATTTCACACAGAAATCTAACACTCTATAATAGGCAAACCATCAAATAAGCAAACATATTCAGCAATGTTATAATTGTTTTTTACAGGGACTCCTTGTACCATCCAGACCCATTTTAATTTCCTGTCAATCACCCACATTATTAATAAAATCTAAATTGCTTTTTCTATTTGTAGCCTCAAACCTTTGTGAAAACACAAGGATTTATCTCCAAAGTGCTGTAGCTGCATTAAAAGTCAAAATAACTAGTGAAATATTTTTTAGAGCTGGATATCCTGCTTAATTTTCATTGAAGCCTTTTAATGTCAAAGCCTCCTGGTGTACACAATCACTTTAAGATCTGGGACATTCTGCAGACGTTCTGAAAAGGCCACAGATCATAAAACATTTGTACAATATTATTTTATCATGCTAATAACCATAATCTCCATTTTGACTGTGTTCTATGTTATTACTAAGTCTTGTCCACAAAGATTTTGGACTTTTGTGAAAAGCCTGTATTTCCATGAAGCTGGGTGTGATGAAAGACTGTCCGGCAAAGCTGAGCTGCAGGAGGCAAAATCTTCTCCGCAGTCTCAGGCAAGCTGGATTCATGTCGCCATTCTGAATGAATAATTTAATCCTCAAAGTGTACTTCAAAGATGGTCACCAGGTGGTGAGCCTCCCAACAGCTGCCTCACAGCCCAGTAGACAGTCAAAGATTGAGCAGAATGATTTTCTCCAAATGTTCGACAAAACTGAGTCCGGATGATAACATTGTGTAGGAGAACAATCATACCTGCCAGAAGACATTCCTCTCCCCGGTCTTTTTCAGCTTCTGTTCAAGGGGACGATGGTGAAACAGTGGTTATCCTGATGAAAGGGAAAGCTTAAATTGAAAGGAAAACTACCCACCTGGAAGATGATTCCACCTCTTTTTGGACAAAAAAAGCTGCTTCATGGCTTTTCAAAATCAGCAGCATATTGTGTTGCTCTAACCTGATCTTTTTCTGATGTCATGTCTGAAGAAAAGGACACTTGATGCGACTCCAGCAGATGTTGGACATCTGGACATTATTTTGAATTCCAAAATAAAGGAAAGCTGCATTGCTGAGATTTTTTTTCAGGGAAACATAGCCCACAATGGAAGTCGCCTGGCCTTGTGATTGGTCATTATTGGCATTACATGGGGACAGGCAGGCCAAAAGTTGTTGAATGTTGTCGATCTTCCCAAAACCCCAAATCCTACAAGAGAGAATAATTTGTATTGAGCGTGTGCATTTGAAAAATAGGACTTTCTTTGTTTTGACAGATTGTAGCATGCACTCAAACTTTAAGCAAGGCAGAACACAGAACACAGCTAAATATAAACCTCATTATACTCCATGCTATCGTAGTTTCACTGACACTTGAGGCGTAAAGAAATGGCAGAGGTGCAGAGACGCAGGTTGCAGCAGAACAAAAATGTGTCATGAATGGATGTGATGGTATCAACAGCGTGCTGTAAATCAAACTATATTCTGTATTCCTACAAGATGACAGTCTGAGCCTGCCAGTTTTTTCTTTCTTTTGCAGAAAATAACGCAGTGTATTTACAAAAATGTTAAATTGTGTCATGGCCTGTTTTGTTTTTACTGAGCAATATTAGTGTTTTGGTATGCAGTGTTATGCAGGATTGTTATGGTTAATTATAATAGATATTATTATATATATTTAAAGAAGCAAAATAATGTTTTTGAAGGGTAAAAAGATGACTCCTCTGATACACCATCCTTATTTAAAACTAAGGCCATTTGACATTGGATATTTAGAAAGGTCCAGAAATGGAGATTTGGCCATGAGGTGTGAGGGAGAAAAAAGAGATGAATTAAATTAAAACTGAATAAGAATTATGTGTGAAAACAAATTCATGATGCATTGAGCCATCTTTCATTTCCATTGACTTATTAAGCAGAGTTACTGTGGGAGGCAAATGATGGAGCTCCCCTGGAACTCACTACATCTTCCCACTTAACAGAGAGGCAAGAGCACGCCAAACCCTGCAGGCTGACAACGCTCACCAAACAAATCATGGCAACACATCCACAGGCAGTCCAGAGTAAATTGTTGTATTAACCCCCAGGCAAAGGCCCCCCTCAACAATTCAATAAGCAGAGACACATTCCTACACATCCTAACAGAAACCTAAGGATTTGACAGCCCACAGAGCACACCGGTGCCGAGCTGGGAAGGCTGTCAATGTTATGGGTCAGTGTGTTAATTGTTTTCTGTTTCAGGATGTTTATCTTTTATGGCTTCTTTCGCTGCAGTCATCTTGCTAAGAAAAAAGAATCGAAGCAATTTTTCAATATTGTCACCAGGTCATTAAAAATCACATAATTTTGACAATTTGCAGTTCAGTGGAGTTCAGTTCTTCCTCCTGGAATAATGATAACTCTTTAAATGTTAGAACTTTATATTTACTTTATGATCTAATTTATTTTACAAAAATATCTGTTAAAATTCCGTTGAAGTGTTTCTACTGCCAAAAATATGTTAGAAGCCAGCTCATCAGATGAAACTTAAGTATACAGTTGTTCGGTGAGGTCTGACTGAATAACTGTTACTTTAGGAACACATCTGATGGGTCAGGGGTGAAGGACACTGTCAGGAAGAGGATGCCATTATTTTGGCTTACTATAATCCCCAGATCAGATTAATTCTGGCTTAAATGAATCTAAAGTATTATGTGATCTGCAAGTCACATCTCGCTGCCAACAGTACATTTAAGCTGTCTGATGCGGTGTACACGTTGTCTTCCTGTCTACTCACATGCCCTGTGACACATGTTCTATAGCCGCCATTGCTAATTAGATGAGATGCATTTGTCCATGCAGCCTGGGTGGAGAGCTGACTACAAATCAAGCACACTTCACCTATCGAAAATGAATTCAGCCTGATGTCACTGCCACACTCCTTTTCTAATTCTGACAACAAAACAATACTTTGCTGATATTTGCATTTAATGCCATGCCTCCGGATGGCAATTCCCAGCAAACCATTCATTATATAAAAAACTGGAGATAAAGCATGCAATTAGCAATGTATGGTAATGCTGACATTTTACTCTTGCATTAAGTGATGTTATTCTGCGATGTGGAGACTCTAAAGTCTTTCTTAGCTCCGTGTCCACATAATACCTCAATTATCCAAAGATATAAACTGAGAGTTACCACAATGACAACAATGTTTTATTCAATGTGTGCTGTAATTGTTATTTGTGTCTTGCATCATTTACATAACAGGATGCAATTAAATATTTAGAAATCAGAAAACCACATTACAATGGGCTTAAGGTCAGTGTTGTCGGCGTCTCTTGCCAAACAAAAGTATTTGTAAACATGTTATTGCAGGGACCAGTGTCATAGGAAAGACAAACAAACTAAAGTTAATATTTGGTTTGATATGCACAAATAAAACATAAGTGAAGCTTGGTTATAAGCAGTGGGTAGATGCTTCATTGGCCTACAAAACAGTCAGCCTTGATTGCTGCTCCCCATGTATGCCAGTGAAAAGTACTTTCTCATTGTGTTGATATTTTTAGACAGCAGTAAAATCTCTCTTGGAATGTGCCTGTACATCTTTCAGATGACTAACAGTGTCTTTCATTTTTAAATTGCAAACATGCTGTGTTTGTCAGTTTACATCGTAAAGAAACCACTCTAGCTGATAATCTAACATTATGATAATATTTTAACTAACCTAAACCACCTGTGTACGCTATGCACAATCACCACTCAAACTTTAGTCCAACATTTTGTCGAAATGAATAAACTATTTTGACTAAACAAGGTTAATTACTTGGCATTTTGTAAAGCAATGCAAATTTTACATCATATCATTCTACATATATTTGTTATGCTGTTGTGTTACTTTGGCTGACAAAAGCAACATTTTTCTCAGTGTATAGAATTTCCATCAGATTGTGTGCTTAATGAAGACATGACAGCTGGAAATAATTTCACTGAGATAAACTTAATTCAGCTTAACAGTTGCATCGGCTCTTGTTAATATCAAATGACATAATGTTATTATTTGCTTTTGGTATCCTCAGCACTTTTTTGCCCTTTTGAATTAAAATAGTCAAAAATTGTGTACATACATCATGTCAAGCCAAACTTTAGAACTCCATTCAGCTGCTCAATTCTCATGAAGGCAGACATTTTATTCCAGGTGCTGCTTTTTTTTCTCCTCCATACCTTTTTTCCTCCCTTTGCTATTGAGAACCTCTTACCCTCTTATAGACATGATCTGACAGAAAATCTTTGAGAGGCAGCGCTGTGCTAACTGCCCAGAGATTTCAACTGTCTGTTCTTGCTGGAGGAGAAGCTGAACGCTGGCCTCCTATTAGTCTAAACACATGGAGCCCCCGAATCCTCTCTCTCTCTCTCTCTCTCTCTCTCTCTCTCTCTCTCACTACTCATCCCAGTCCTGGCGAGGGGGCTGCTGACAGCTCTCAGCGTCCCAGCCTGTCAAAAAGGGCCTGTTATTCAGCACCCTCCCTCTGGGACAGCAGAAACAAATACACACACACACACACACACACACACAAATCTGCAGACGGGCACACTCACAGACCATGCTTTCATAAAGGCCTTGTACACAACACACACTCACACACTCTCTCACACACACACAAATATTTTCCTTATCCCCACAAAATCCTTGCACATACAAAAAAAAACTTTTGACTGCTCTTAGAGGATGTTCTGCTTGTTGTCAGCGTTTCTCAAAAATATGCTGACATTTTGCATGTGCTAATCAGGATCAAATGTATTATCCATACAGACACTAATTTACGGGGCTTTCGCCTTTTCCACAGCAGCACTGACACAAATTCTTCTCTTGATGGAGTCCTCTTGTCAATCCATGTGATTGGATGAAATTTACCAATCATTAGTTACAATTTAATAATGTCTGGTGAATCGGAAGAGCTGACAGGTGTCCAATCAGGAGTTTGAAATGATTCCTTAGAGATTTTGAACGCTAGCTTGCAAATGAACCTGCAGGTGCCTCCACAGCTGTATTCCCAAGTCCATCACAATACTATGTGCATACTAAGGAGCATAGATTGCTCATTGCTCAGCCTGCTGTCTTGTCCTGACAATTTAGGGAATTTTACAGATTTCAACAGCAGAGACATGAAATGGGTATGAATATGATCTTAACAAAAAAAAACTTAAAATAGCAAAATAAAATGTACCCACGAAAAAGAAAAATATTGCAAAAAAGGTCCAAAAGATTATTCTTAATGCATTACATTTAATATTTTTAATGAATTACATTTAGAGCTACATTAAGAGCTAAAACAGTCAACTGAACTTGCTTACATGAAAGTCCAGCTGACTATTTTTTTTTTAATTTACCTCGACCTGGATGACTGAGAACCTACATGATAAGCCAAACACAAAATTTGTAATTTCAACAAATGGCATGATAGCAAGCCAAAATCACACACTTTGTGATGGTATTTAAGATGTGCAGCTCTATTAAAGCCTTTACATTGTTGCCATAATTTAATTGTATTTCAATTCAAGGACAAAGAAACTAACAAAGGACTTTCTTATGTTGTTATTAATATGTATAATGTGCAATTTATATATCTATGTATAGCGTCCTTCTTTCAAACTGAATTCGCATTTTTAAACCCAAATTTGAGCCAGAACACTGCAATTCTCTGAGAAGGTATAAATTAATGAAGAATAACAAACAACCACAATGTTTTTTGTTTTTTTTTTCTGTTTAGGAATGCAAGTAAAGAACTGTAATTTGACATTTCAGGAAAAAAAAGTAAAAATATTCTTTACTGTTTTTTTCAGCTTTTTTATAAACCAGTAAATTTGAAAAATCATGGAGAACAATATTTTAGCATTACAGATTTTTGATTAAAGAGCTTGCACATATTCTGAGATTAATAATTACAAATACCTAATCAATATTTTGGTAATCATTAATGCTGTTAATTTAGGGTGACAAACCCCACTTTTACACAGACATTTACACACACAATTTTAATTCTCTCTCTCATGTAGTGTATGAGTTGACTGAATACATACACACACACACACACACACACACACAAAATGTAGCGTCTTCATTTACTCTCATTTAGGTAATCATATGATTTCAATCAATTTATAGCAAACTATTTTGGTACTTTATTATTATTTATAATCCAAACCAACAGCCCAGGAGTTGCAGAGGGGTAATCCCTGATCAACTCAAGGAACAAGTAATGATTACAGCTGATCGCAGTGATGGCATTAGAGAGCTGAAGCTCTGTACTCCAGAAGCCTTTAAAAATCATCTTAGAATTGGGGCTATTCATCACTTGATTAACTACACAATACTCGTTCACCCATTCATGCAGGGTATTGAAAATAATAGTAAGAAAAAAAAAATGCCTTGTGTGAATTCAACCTTCATTTTCCAAAACTAATCAAAGTGAGATAAAAACAAAACAAGGGAGAACAAACTTTTTCTGAGATGCCAGCTAAGCATGAACATAGTTACCTTTCTTCCAATTTGGCCCCATTGTAAATAATTATCCTCAAATGTGAGTAATAACAGTATTAGTGCCCCTTAAAAAAAAAAAAAAAAAAAAAAGACTTCTTTGGCTGCTAAATAAGGAGATCTCTTAATTTCTCTTTTCGACGCTGGCTTAATTGTGTTAAGAATTAATGGTGCATATTCACAGCCAAGCTCATCACAAGACACTGGTTACACTGCTCTTCCTGCTGGGCCCAATGCCACACACCGGGCCCAGAAGTGCCTGCCGAGCACCAATCCCGGTCTCACTCCTGCTTGGGGGTGAGAAACTTTGCGCTATACATATGCATGAATATCCCTCATATCTCCCCAAAGGCAGCTATATCTCACCATTAGTCGCTCTCAAAAGTCTTCTGCGGCGCGCAGTATTGACTTCTGGAATAATTTCAGGCAATCCCAGACGTGATTTATGGTGATGCACATTATCGATCACTTAAGGAGATATTTAGGTATTCAGAATAAAAAGTTATGTTCTCATTATGTTGATGGCGTGAGGCGCCAGGCCGAGGGGGGGAGTCACTGTACACTTTACCGGAGAGGTAATTAGCACGTCTGAGTAACAGCAATACTCCCCCTCTTTGCTCTCCTGCAGCTAAGGATGGGCTGATGTTCCTTATAGCACAAATTGTTACTGTCACCCCACAGGTGGGAAACTAGCCCTCATCACCTCATCACCCCAAAGGATGTGAGACACAGCAACATATATTAAACCGCTATCCTTGCAGCATGCGGCTAGTGTCTTCATGAGATATTTTACTCTTTATGGAGCCCATGGGGGACACACAAATCCAATACAGCTCCCTTTTAGACGGGCACAGGCGAAGACATGCATACAAACAACTGGGATTTAGAGTGGTTCCTCTGCCAGAGGCAAGAAAAGTGAGAAGCCATTGGAGTGCTTTGGGCAAATGCATCAGCACTGGCAATGCCATGGGCTCTGAGACAATAGGAAATGAAGGAATTTACCTAATATGAGATTGTACAATTTCTCCACGGCCATAGCAGAAAGAGGAAGAGATATAGCACACTGTTAATTAAACCCGCTGTGTGCTTTAATGCTTGAAATGACTGTAATTGTTAACACTTTCTGTAGGTTTTCAATCCAACAAATCACAACTTTACACTGTTCTCCTCACTCAGGAAAAAAATATTATAAGTCAGGGAGAAGTGGAAAACTTTTTTCTTACAACTTTTTCCATCGTGCAGTTTGGCTTCAAACCAAGGATGCCATTACCCTCTTTGGGGCCTTCTGATGAGAGACACCAGACTTTGTTCATGGCTGGGAAAAAAAAGAAACATGTGCAACACTTTCTAAAGCTGTTAATGTTTTATCCCATAATTCACAGGCCCGGGACTTGGGAGTATGTCTTTGTGGGAAAGCCTTGGCTGGACATGGTGGAACCAGCATCATTAGTGCCTGTCTCCCCGGGGTGGCATGTGTGGAAATTACTGCCCCAATCAATAAGCAAAGTCCAAGTGTTGAAATATTTATCCAGACAGAGCTTCATCCTTGCGGTGGACTGTCTGAGCACTCTTCCTGCACCTTAAAGGGTTATTCAGAAAGCCATATATGGGCAAGAGTACACCTTGAAATCAATGGGGTGCCACTCACTAGCTGAGTGCTGAGTGCTACAGGAGTCCATTAATTTATTGTCGATACATGGGGCGGAAACAGTGTAGGAAGCGAAACTCCCCTTAAGGTGTTCTCGAAATAGTGTTGTCACGATACTGGCATTTCTAACTTTGATACAATACCTCCAAGAACATCAATATTTCATTTTGCTCCAACACAGGCAAACTATTTTTCAAGAAAAGCAAACTTGTACATGTACTGTATTAAGCTCATGCATATCACTGACAAAACTACAAAGCTGCAGATACTGCTTTTAACACCAGAGATATTGAAGGAACAGGTTTCCTTTGTTGTCAAAGGATAAATTACTACTGGTGTTGAAAGTGTGGGAAATGAGTATAAATATTCAAAATTCATATTAATTGCAACAAATAAATATTTATGACAATTCAACAATCAATTTCTAAAAGAAACACATTTGAAAATGTAGCTACCACAGAGATGAGAGCTTAGTCACTGCCTCTTTATGTCATAAACATTGTAGATTAATTCTGCAGGGGCCAAGACATACGTACCCAATATCATAGCAATATTCCCTTGGTAGGGCTTCCTTTGAACTCCAACACTTAGCTTGTTATCTCAGTTTATCTTCCCACAGAGCATGTTACGGACGATTAAAAGCTCTATGTGATACTTGGGCTAACATCTCATTATAAGAGTGAGCCCATTTGTATTGCTAACCTCCATAGTTAGAGTCCACAAAGGATGACAGCTGACTGCTCCTCAGCTTGAAGTACTCTACTGAAACATATGCTCATTACGGCACCAAAAATTGCTCTCATTTGTTAATATAACTCAGGACCTGGCGATGGACTTAGGACATTGTCTGCCTGTAATATAATGTAGCCCCCTGTTATGTGTATGGAGAAAAAATATTTAGTAACCTTTTTTGTTGTTGTTGTTTCTTTAACATGACTTACTCAGAGTGGCAATTTGTTTTCATTATCTTGAGGAGATAATTGGTAAAATTATGTCTCAAAAAACTCCCAATAACCTCTGATCCTTCTTAGACTCCTTGACCTTTATCAGATTCCTCCAAAGAAATCCTACAAAAAAGGCAAAATGTGACTTTTGTACCACCAATTACTATCATTCATTTGTCTCTCCCACTATGATAAAGAAATTTACAGGAATTTATGGTCCCCAAGAAAGACTAAAGAGTTTTCTGTTCTGCAGATGGGCCCGCCGTGTAAAACTGCACCGATTGCAACAATGACTGCATCATTTCCTTAATGATAATCTGATCATGTTGATAAGCTAAAGGGAAAACAGCAGACATTCTTGGTTGCCATAAATCTCAGCACCAGCATCAGTGTTAACAAGCACCACGGGCTTGTAAAATGCTGATGACGATGCCAGAGTGTGTGCGCACATACCACTGTCACTGATAAGTGATCAGAGTGTCTGTCCACAATCATGTTGCACTCCTCATTAACTGAAAGGTCTTCATTAGCAAGGGTATTGCAGTAATTCTAGACAAAATGTTTAATTAACATTATCAGCATTTGTAACTGTTGCTTGTTTGCCTTGTTGTTTTACATTTTTCCAGTTGGGTTGAGAATCTGTCTCCCTGAGCTCCTCTTTATACAGTATGAACCAAGATGCCTTTTGGATGTTGAGAGTTCATCAAGGATGAAATGCACAGACAGCCCCTGTGCTCAGCTGCTCCCCTGACCCTGTCCACACATGGAAATGAAGATGGGACAGGCACAACGTGTTCATTTGATATGTCCTGAAGAGAAACAATGTTACAGACAGCATGAATGGAAAATAAGAGGGTTTCTGGGGGAGGTTAGAGGATTGAGCTGCATGCATGGAAGAAATATAGCATCTGCAACCAATTCTGTCCGCAGTGTATGATAGATATGCTGCATATCAGCGACTGTACTTGCGTACATGCAGGTACACATGTGTACTTTACTGAATGTGTGCCATTACACGTGTACTTTTGTTTACTTTTGTAATTAGTATGTATATCTGTATGCATATAATTGAATGTGTGTGCATGAGTTATATTTCCATTACTGCATGCTTGCAAGCGAGTTGGGTATTTTTGTGATCCAGTGTGGCCTGTTGCAATATGGGTATATGTGTCTGCAACTGTTCTACAGTCTGTCTTTCATGGTTTGGCGTGGAGGCAGTCCAAGGCGCCCATCTGCTTTAGATCACCACTCAATCACAGTTCACCTCAACGTAGCTTCATTTTTTTCTTTTTTTTTCACATCGGCCTGATATGACCACCCCAGTGTGTCCCTGGACACAGTAACTGGCACTGTCTGGTGGAATTTGTTCCACATCCATTCCGCATTACAAACCTTGGAAATCCTGTACCTGTGTGCAGAGATGAAGACCAGTACTGACAACTAAACATAATATAATCTGATAAAGCATGTCAATCCATGTTATTATGAATCCACATCGACACCAAATTTCTCCTGTTAATAATGCATTATCTATTGAAAATTAAAACTCTTATGAAAAAAAGGTGCTTAACTTAGCTTGAATTTAGTGTGGTTATTAATGCTTTTGTTACTGAAGCACTTTTGTACAACATTTATCTCATGACAAAGATGCTTGATTTGTGCATTCCATATTTGGCAAGAATTTGTTGAAAGTGTAATGTGTGGCAGTCCTGGAAACAAGAAAACTGTAGATAAAAAAAAGAAAAAAGAGTCCTCTGAAGTGAGATTCAAAAGAGGAATTTTTTTCTCCAAGATGAGATGCACTCCCACTGTCTGACATATAATACACCAGGCCTTGAATGCTGGAGCAAAATAGGATGAAAACATGCTTCTTGTAAAAATAAAAACAAAATGAAACACTATATTTCTCCGTTACCACGGTGTGTCTCACTGCATTTGGGACTTGCCTTTGTGCAGGAAAAACTAAAAATTTTACTCTCTCTGTAATAAGCTGAGTAGGAGAGCCCCTGCCAAAGTGGTGTTAGCCCCCCCACAATATTCCAGATGCTGGAATCCCACTGTGAAAATGTGGGAAATGGCGAGAACCTGCTGCAGATTTATTCACTGCTGAGCTCCCATTCTAGCATTCTAGCAAAAATATTTGCATTCACCATCTACCACTGTTGAAACAAACGGCAGACACACCACTACAGAATGAATTCCTACCATTCAAGGAGATATACAGAATATATGAATTTAGAGAGAAGGAAAGAGCACAGTGAAAGCTCAGGCATTACCCTAAATACTTCTGAATTGATTTCAAATTGTTTCCAGAGTGTAAGCCAGGCCAGCCAGAGCAATTTGATCTGAATTTGTGTAAAGTCTCTTGTGTGCACTAGCTCTCTTAATTTAAATGTTCATTATTGGTTCATTAGTGACTTCCTGACTTTATAGCACCAATTCTTTACTACATCACTCCTCTTCTGACAATAATTGGTACCATAACATAGACTCAGTCTTGCTTCACGCACCAGACACCAGTAGCTTGCCCATTAAGTCTTTTAAACACAATGTGCAGCCACATTTGTGTGAATTCAGAAAGTTAAGAAGGAGCAGTGAAAGAAACTACACAACACACACGTGTATATAAATGACCCCAAATGATATTTCAACTCCGCAATTTAAATATGTTTAAATCAATCTATGAATAACCTCTTTGGCATAACTGTAAGATTAATATATTGTGATTATGGTGGAAAATTCTGAAGCATAAGCAGCTTTTATTCTTTAAATTAAACAATTCATCCTCACTTTAAAAAATCCATTGAAAGCTTTAAAATAATATTTTATATATAAGTCAGACTATTATCTGTACTGCTTTGGCCATAACTGTGTGTAATTATGACCCAACAGTGGCGGACAAAATCCCTGGTTGTTTTGTTCACAAACTGCTTTGGTTTCCCGTGGGCTCACTGGGTTAATTATGTCAGTTTCAAATATTTTGCGCCTGGTGAATATTTTCCCTCTAAGTGGGGTCTACTGTGTTGAAATCCAACACCCACCCCCGTCCTCTTTCTCTCCACAATGTACACATGTGTTTGATTATCCCTTCTGCTTAGTAAGACAAGTGAAAAGGAGAAGTCAAAGCTAACTTGTATGCCTTCTATCCCAAAAATGCCTCATCTCATAACGGACCTTCACCACAGGAAATAAGGAGCAGTCAAAGGTCAGCACTGAGAAAAAAGAAAAACAACTACTGGAGCTGGATTTTTTTAAGTGAAACTACCATAGTGAAATCTGTCTTTGCTGGATTTATTTCACTTACTAGATTGCCTAGATGTTCTGTATTGATCAGTACTACAAAGAAAATAACTAGTCAAAATAAGGAAGGCATAGGCATAATATAATGTACAGTATTGTGAAATAAACTGTTAGATAATACAATGGGGGGTTTGTCAGTGAATCTGGGCATTAGATTTAAACCATGTGAGATATTTAAGACCGAACCAGATATGATCTTCTGAATTGAGACTGCTGTTATTGCTTTGTCTCTATCTGATATTCATTGACTTCACGTGTCAGTCAAAAGACTTTTGTCTTGCTTTTCTCTCTTTCTTTTAAGGCTTGAAATCCAGCAATATAATCATGTACAAGCACCATTTTGACTTACTTGGAGAACTTTAAAGCCAGATCACACAACAAAGGCTATTCACAGCCAGTGGTCTGTGGAGTGTGCACTGACAATACATACCCGATTACTCACCCTCCTTCAATGCAGACACGATATATCCACTCCGCCTTTTCCCTCTGTGCTCTATTCGGCAGATGCCCACACAGGGATAGGGAAAGCCATTGTATCTAATTGCAATGCTCAGGATTTTGATTACACTCCTGCCTTGATAGCACAACACTGTAAAAGAACAATTGCTCAGAGAGCACCAAGCAGCAGGAGGTGCAATTTCAGCCTCTTCTTAATGAGAGAACATATCAAAAGGTAAAAGGGAGGAATTTGTACTTTAATTCCATTTCTGAAGTAATAAAATGTGGGGGCCTTAATTTATTAGTTTATTAAAGATGGAACTAAACCTCTGACTATTTCCTTCCTCTTTGTATTGTGTTTTAAGGATCCTTCCATCTGGGTCTGTTTTGCCCATATTTCTGAAATTATTAACCTCAAAGCGGACTTCCCACAGGGGTTGAGTGATGTAATGGATTAATAAAATGACTATAATAGGCTGTAGCTTCTGTCTCACACACTTTCACATAAAATGGAACCATTCCTGGGATTCTATACAAATATTCACGTCACATGGCTTTACTATTATCAAATCATATGTATCGGACCTGCTCATTGCCAGCAGTTATATTTGTTGTCAAACTGAATTTATGGAAAAGTCCTTCCAGGAATGCAATTGATTTCAGTGGATTAATAACCTTTTTTTTTTTTTTTAAATGGCTCAAATCCAGCAAATACTAACTCAACTAAACCAAGACAGACTTTACACACTATACTGAGAATGTATGAAATGATATATGGTACATTTATATCTGTGTGTGATTACTGAAATAAAAACATACTCCATGGCAACTTTCTTGAAAGTCATTGCATCCCATAAAACACAATATGAGTATGTGCAGAGAAAATCCAAAATACTGGGAAGTTCTCTGTATAAGTGGTATTTTTGGGGGAATTCTTCTTATTACATTTATCAATGTGTAGCCCTGTGTGGGAGGGCTTAATACAGAGGTTAAATCATCTGTGTTGACACTCTTAAATTATTTATTCTGCCCTCTAAATCCGGCAATTTTATTGTTTATTTTATGTAGCTGACCTTGCTCAGTACAAAGAGGAAGTGAAGTACATAATATTTTTTTTTTACATCAGACAGTGAAAAAAACTGCTTCTCTTTGTTGATTGCTAAGTGGCAAATAACACTGGCCCCTTCTGTCACAGGAAACTGCTGTATCCTTAAAGAGTTAACATAACAGTCTGACTATCAAAACACCTGTGGTGTAAGGGTTTACTTAAACTAAATGTATTGCCTCTGCAAAGGAAAAAAAAATATTTCCTTTGAAGAAAATACATGCAGTTCATTTGAGCTTTGAAATGTTTTTGTTTTTCAAGTGCTGTTTAGTTCTCCTGCATCTGATCCCATGGAGCTGAAACAACTCAGTGTGACACTGACGCACCAACCTGGTTCGCTACTGCTAGAGAGGAATGTTATTCTATGTCAGTTATTACTGCATTAATTGTAAACTGTCATCTATAGGTAAAGATGACACTGAATCACTTCACTGACATTATTCACAACAACAATACAGCATTTTCCAAGTGTGTGTTGACAAGCATATTCTGTGTTTTAGCTAAAATGTTGCAAAATGTGAGAGACAAGGTGCTTGAACAATGTCTTGGATGAAAATGCATCTTTTCAATCAGTGTAAATCAAAGGAGTACTGCACCTACACCTTCGTATCATTAGCAAATTTATTATTTAAAATTCAAATTTAACTGTGTATTACAAAATAAAGTCACTCAGCTTTCAGGGATTTCATAATGATTAGATTTTCAGTATAATCCTGACAAAATAATTAGCATAATTATTTCAGCAATTTATTTTCATCCAATTTTTTTTTGAACGTGGCATTTGAGGTGTGCCATCATCATTCAATTTTTTAAATACAATATTTGTACAACAAGAAGTGTCTGTCAAGGAGCCATATGAGCATATAAATGTCATTGTTACCATGTGGATGATTCATACAAATCAAAAATGAACTTTACTATTTTAATGTGAAGATTTTTGCTTCTCCTAATTGTAATACAAATATGACTTAAGGTTTATACCGTACACACATAATAATAACCTTTAAAAAAAAGGCCACAATACCATTCCTGGAGACAATTTTACAATTTTGCATCTGACAAGTACTGCCTAATCAGTCAAGTCACTGTTTAATTTATAGAAAAAAAACGTCTCTCTAAGATATTATTAAAATGTATATTGATAGAGTGGCATATTAATATTTAAATCACACATTATTTATAACCCCAGCCCTCATGCATCTTCTCTACAACCTAAAGGTTATTTCCTGTCTATACAGCACCACGAGAGCTGATGTAGGTATAGTTAGGTCATGTATTGTATTTATGCTGTTTACCTCGAGTCAACAGGCTGGGAAAACAGCAAACTCAGAAGGTAAACAGCGTTGGTGCACCGGGACATAGGCCTACTTGTGTTGATTAATGAAAGGAAGTCAGATCTCATACAGATTAGTGCAGTGTTGGACAGCGTCCTCTGTGAATATTAATTTCCCTTGAAGAGGTTTCCTTGCCCTCTCTCCTCAAACACTGCTCAATATATTGGACGAGGTCACCAGAGAAGGTCGCTGACAAAGTTCTCTGGCAGCTAAATTAAAGTGCTTCATTAATGGACTGAAAAGGTAGTGAATCCAATCAGTGTTTAGCTGTTATTCCTTTTCCTTCATCACCCGTCTCCGTGTCTTAATGGATGCCATTATGCTCATAGAGACCTTGCTGTTTGAAATCAGACAAAGTATTTATTTCATCAAAAACATGATTACTCTCACTTTCACTTTAGATTTCTGAATTTTTTTCTTTACATTTTACATTTCTTTACAATTACTCATCTCTTTTGAATGAGTAATTGAAAAGAAATCCAAACTATGAGAGAAATCTCAAAAATGTTAGCTTTTCATCTGGTAACATTTCACACAAAGGTTTTCTACTTGAAAAGTTTTTTGTTCTGAAGTTTTGCTGAATTGAATATCCCAAGACATTTCTCATAAATATCCAGTATGTATTCACTGGTCTAGTGAAAGCCTTGATGGACTTTTTGTCAAGGGAACATATATTGAACAATGCCAAAAGTGACCTTGACAGAGTGTGATGCAGTAGCGTACCTTGGTGGTGACTGATCTGAGCAGATAGCGAGGTAGAAGACTTATCCAGCCCTTTCAGCTGTCAGTGTTCACGAAGGAAAAGAGGGGAAAAGAGGCGGCTGCAGCTTTAGGGTATAGGTGACAGAGTGAGCGTGTCTGAGGAGATCAGTGAGTGAGATTAACAGCTCAGTCCATCTCTGTCGCTGCTACTGAACCTTGACACAGCTTAGAGGTTTTACGAGGTCACTGGAGTAAGGGGACAGGACACATGCTGATACCTGGAAGTATTGATTTATTCATCAATATGCAATAATGCCTTGAGACATCCTGCAACACAAACTATGTACAGTACTTCACACTAAAAATCTCATATTAACAAGAGAAATGAGGATCATTCTCATGTACTTTTCCAATGTTTGCATGATTGAGAAAATGCATTATTCAATGTTGCAGTTAAGTTTAAGTGCTTGAAAATAAATATCCTCAATTAGGAGCAGCAGAAAAAAAAACATAACATGATTCAAGGCTAGTGGGAGTGGCTCAGAAATACAGGGTAAAAATGATGTCTTTAGAAGCAGCTTCGTATCCTGTGTAGGGTGACTATATGCATCAACTACAGATAGTATTTAGCGTTAAACTTTGGCTACAGTGGAAGTTGTATTTTGTGGATTTTGCAATGCTAGCCTTGCTCAGCTGTCTGGTTAATACTATCATCAAACACTTTTTCTTCCAAAGATGGAACACACACCATGTCTGGTGCGAATCTCTTTGTCTGTTTTGACAGAATGTTGGAGAAGTAAAAGCTAACAAAACTAACAAGCAGCATCCTGTGTGTGAGTGAGTGTGTGTGTGTGTATGAGAGCGAGAGAGAGAGAGAGAAAGAGAGAGAGAGAGAGACAGAGAGGAAGAGCAGTGACACACACATACACCCGTGTTTGTGAGTGTGTATTCATCATCCCACAAGGCATGTGCTGTGCTGGAGATGTTTCTATACAAAATCCTGCTCCTCCAGTATCAATAGCAGCTTCAATATCAGCTGCTATTAAGTTACATTTCCCACTGTTCCTGCTCAGCACAATTTTGGATAGATTAAAAAGCAACGCAGAAGGTGCCCAATAAATCAAGTGCAATGCAATGACTCAGGCCTTTGTGTGCCAGAAGCTGCATGCAGAATATGAAAAAAGGTGAGCTTGATACAAGTTAACTTTTACAGCCATGGCAGAAAGGACTAAAACAAAAAGACACATGGAGAAAATAAACAAGCTTTTACTAGATAATCACTGGAAGGGTGGTTAGATAATCTATAGTGTTGTGTTAAAGCTATAGTCTGTCATGTTAGAGAGCCAGCAAGGGAGCTAGCAAGATTTGAAAGTGGCACCTCCTCTCAGAATCCCCTTAACTCCACACTCTCCTCCCCCTCCCGTCAGTGCTCCATCCAAAGCTACACCCCCTCAAACTTGAACATCTGACAGTAGGATTCAGCAGGGAGGGGAGAGCTGATATGCTACATCACCACAGTTGTGTCCCAAAATGTCCCATTCAATTAAGCCAAAATATCAGCATATTTTGTCACCGTTATAATGCAGATACTGACGATTATGGCTGTGCAATATGATCAAAATGCCATATCCTATAACCTCTTCAATACAAGTGGCACTGACAACCAGTTTACAAGCGCATATAAGCTAGCATGATAAGTTAGTATTGGGTTAAAGGCCCAAACATACTCGGCGGAATAGATATGTATACAAAGCTCAAATTTTGCAACTGTGCGGACTCTCTCTGTACTGTTGTCACATAAAACACTGCTCGGCAGCTATTTTTCACATCAACCCGCTTTAAATGTGACATCAATCACAGAGATTTCACAGCAAATGACTAGCGACGGTGCATTCCACTATGGAAGCTCTGGGTGGAACGGACGTCCAGATTCTGCTACACTCACAGTCCACTGGAGTCTGTGAGCACCTTTATAATGGATGCTATGGCTGTGCAATATGTTCAAAATGTCATATCCTATAACGTCTTCGATACAAGCCGCACCTACGACCAGCTTACACCCACAAAGAAGCTAACGTTAGCATCGAGCTAATGCGCGCTGCAAGAGTAGCTAAATTGGCAAACATTACGTATTTCATGAAAATAATAACTCCTCCCAAAGCTAAACAAATAATAACCTGTCCAACAGAACAAAAGCAACTTCTGCATCACTTCTCAGTCCCTTCAGATGCCTCAGTGTCTCCACCAATGTTGACTCTGGTTTGTCCTCCAGCTTATCCAGTGTTTTGTCACAGTCTTTAGTCTTTTCTGCCTCCCTCTTTCTTCTCTTTGCCTGTTTAGCAGGGTGAGCCGTCAGAAGTAATGCTGGAAGTGGTATTTTTGGCTTCATTTTCTCTGTTCCCTACACAATATATTTTCCTGTTAATTCTGTATTTCTGCAGAGGAGTGTGCTGAATATTTCCTGCAACAATGAGGAGAAGGGAGGGACAGAGGGGGACGTGAGCAGGATGAGACATGAAGGCATCTGATTGCTTCTTCCACTCGACCCGAGTGGCAGTTGATTGGTCAGAGTTTTTACAGTCCTGTAGCTGCCACAGAGGTCTGATTTTTTTTCATTCCTTTTTCTGAAAACATAATATATTGACTGCTCTCAGAGTGGAAGGACCATTTCACCCAGTACAACAAAAAGTGTTTCTGAACAGAATGACAGATTATAGCTTTAATGTTGCACAGAAGGCGCATAAATATTGTATTTTTAAAATCTCCTTAAATCAGAGAAATAGAGTCATAAATGAGTACTTGAAAAGAATTGATGAACTGAATTGGCTCTGAATCTGTGTGGGAGTGTGTTTCTGAGTTTGCGTAAGGAACAATTGTGTGTGTGTTTGTGCTTACTGCTCTCGGGCACACAGCAGGTGATGATAAGGAACCATGACAAATACACACACTCACAACCATTTACAATCTGAATATGCTGTACAATTCAGCTACTAGCCGAGCGCTTACACTGGCATCCATCACTGACATAACAGGTGGCCTGGAGCTGACCAGGACAGACTGTGAATATCAAATACAAATGTGTCACAAATGAGCATTGGATTTGCAGCTCCCCTCTGTCCAAACAGTTTTTGGTGCAGCAAGGCTGAAACTACAGTTCAGATTGATAGCAATGTGAAAGGACTCCTGGATTTTGCAATGCTGGGAAACTTATGAACGATGTTCCCTCTAAGTTGTGCGCGTGTGCAATTGTGTACTGCTCCCGTGTTCTCAGCAAATCTATGTAGCACATAGACAATAAACACATGGCTATACATTCTGGACCACTTTTCAATGCAACTAAAAATAAATCAATGTCTAAAACTGTCTAGCCAATGATATAATGCAGTTTGCAGTTTATTTACTTATGCAGCAAATCAATGTCATTAACAGTGCTTTATGCGCACATGCCACTATTTGGCAGGTAAATGCTGCCAAACCCTTACTATGGCGAAAAAAAACAGGCGGTGACACATCCACTCACCAAGTTGGTGAGTGGATGTGTCACAGCCTTAGTGCTTATTCTAGCAGGACCGTCCCTGACCAAATTGGGACCCTAAGCAAATTTTATTTGGAGACTATAATACAAATACCACTACTGTTACTACTACTATTAGCACAATATTAACAATATAAATTGATAGGCTATATGCTAAACATATTGGCTAAAATTTATATCCTATCAATGTCTGGATCAACTGGTCATTTTACTACTCTTTTTAATCAGAGGTGAATGCAAAGAGCATTAAAAGGCATTCAGTAAATGTTAATCAGGGCTGCTGACAGAGATTCTTGAGTAGCAGCCCAGGTAAACTGTGCCACAAAGTCTTATTTCAACAACATATCTGCCTGCTTTACTCGCTCCTGACACCTCCTCAGGAGGAGAGTGCTACATCCGTAGTGACCAAGCACGGCCGCAAACGGACAAGGAAGACTGACACAAAAGGGTCAAAAGGGGGGCTCGTCTCCACGCTGGCTTCCCTCATCCTCTAAACGAGGTAGGCCTTCTCGTTACGCTGCAACCTCCGCTGTCTCCACAGCCTCTCCTGCTTCTGCTCCCTGTCCTGCTGCTGCTGCTGCTACTGCCGCCACCGTCGCCACCGCTGCCGCCGCCACCGCTGCCGCTATCACTCCTGCTCTCCACCCTCCCACCCTCCTCTTTCACTGGCCACCATCAGTTCCGCTCCTCTGTCCCCGGCACCTCAGCTGGTTCACCCACCGTGCCTCAGGATGCCCTGCTGTCCAGCCTGCAAGCCCCGTCCAGGTCAGTCCAGGCCATTGACTCACGCCTGCAGGCATTAGAACATGGTCAAAATCCTGCATTCACCCAGCATTGACCTCAGTCCTTGTCTGCTGAAAGCACTATGGCACTCAACCTGGTTAACATCATTCTCCTGTCACAAAATCTCGTCCTCCGATGACACTCTACTGCTACTTTTATCAAATCAGCTGATCCTCATTTAATCAGAGATCTGTCTATACATGAATTCCTAGTTGCATTTGGGATCTTCAGAGACGTTGTATATCCGTTCATCCCGACAGAGGACTGAGCTTGATGCATATTTGCCACTTATTGGCAATTTAAATGTCAGGTATAGAAGGAATTTGTTTTATCAATACCACAAGGCGTTAGCCAGCAAAGCAGCGCTCTACATCAAGCAGTCAAATACCCGACTTAACTGGTCAATCCTGGACTCTGAGATTCTCCTCATCGGTGGGTCTCAGGCAGTCACCTGTAACACATGCAGGAACATGGGCATTATGAGTCCCTGTCTCCACGTCTGCCTTTCCTGCCGACAGTCCCTTCTGCTGCTTCAGGATTTCCTCCGACAAGTCGTGCTGTATTAGACAGCCGTGACAGAAAGGCAGAGCTTACAAACCCATTTGTAATAATTTCAACGAGACCGTGTGCAGTTATCCCAACTGCGCTTTCGTTCATGTTTGCAGCACATGCAAGGATGCACACCCTAAATCTGCGTGCCACCGCCGCTTGATCCCCGCCTGCCTGGCTTACCCTCGCCAAGCAAACCAACATGGCTCTCACACATCATGAAAAGTCATCCGTTCCTCCAGTAAATAGCTCTGGCTGCAGAAGTGTCTAATCACCCAGACTCTGTGTTTACTAATCATCTGCTCACTGGTCTGTCTCAGGCTTTCCGTGTGGGGGTCATTTCATCCATAATTCCTTTTATGTTTCAAAAAATCAGCAGTCAGTCAGTCAGTTGCTAGGGAAAGAATTGAACAAGGGTTATTTAGTCGGCCCGTTTGATTCCCCTCCTTTTTCGTCTTCTGTACCAGTTCCATTTGCATAGCTACCAGGAAATACTCTGGAAAGATAATTAGCCAGGGGCGTGGCCATCAAAGCTGACATAACCCATGCCTTTAAAACACTGTTCCCATCCATTCCTCTCAATGGCATTTATTTGGCATCAAGTGGGTGAAAAATTATTTTGCTGTCAGATTCACATTCAGTTGCAGGAGTAGTCCATGTCATTTAAACATGGTGTCAGAGGCCCTCTGCTGGATCTTCCTAAATAACTAATAACTAAATAACTAACCTAACTAAATAATCAGACTTCCACCTGTGCTTCATCTTCTGGATGATTTTCTACTTATTGATTCCCCACATAATAAATCTGGTTCCTCACTGGCAAATTTAAAGCACCTGTTCAGTCACCGAGGCGTCCATCACAAAGCAGCAAATTTTTTTGTAGGCTGCTCAGTCTGGCCTTGTCCATGCTAAATATCCAGTACCAAAATTTACTGGATGACAGCGCCACTCCGGTCTAACATTGTCTATGACTCATCATTCACTCCTCCATTTCCATTCAGTTTTTCCACAGATGCGGCTCCTTCCCAGGGTTTTGGGGGCATTCAGAGTTTTCAGAGTTTTAGCTTCCGCCGCAATCCACAAGATTTTTCCCATCACAGTAGTCTGCCACATCTAGGGTCATCTATGGCAATGCAAAAGAATCGCAGTGCTCTGCGATAAAACCCATGCTCATTAAAACGGTTTTCTCTGCATAGCATTGAATCTACTCTCTCTATCTACCGCACAGCATTGTGGTTTCACTGCATAACGTTGCAGTCTGCATTCTCTCTCCTCTCCATAGCATTGCGGTTTCCCCTGCATGGTATTGCAATCTATTCTCTCTCCACCACATACAGTAGCATTGCAGTTTCCTCTGAATAAAGTTGCAGTCTATTCTTTCCCTCTGCCGCATAGCATTGTGGCTTCCTTTGAATAACGTTGCAGTCTATTCCATCTCTCTACTGCATAGCATTGCGGTTTCACTGCATAGCATTGCAGTCTCTATTCTCTCTCTCCACGGCATAGCATTGCTGTAACCTTTCTCTCTACCACATAGCATTGCGGTTTTCTCTGCTTAGCATTGCGGTTCCCACGGCATAATGTTGCAGTCTATTCTCTCTCCATTTTGCTGCTCAATGTACTTTAACCATGTCTGTTTGTGTTTTCTCCGTAGTTTCATTTTCTCCAAATCAAGGTAAGGTATGCCTTTACTTTCTCTTGGGGGGGAGAACATCTTCTCAGATGCCAGCACCTCTTCACCAGATCAGTCACTACGCTGATCTACTCCCTGGCATCTGAGCACCAAAAAAATATTTCACAATAAATGTCATCGTACTTTCTAGCTGTCTCTTTTCAACCTTATTAGTCTGTCCTGATTGAACTGACACTGTACCATATGCTGGTGCAACACATCTCACTTTGTGCAAAATGTGAATGTTTTAATATCAACAACATCACATCACATCTCGGGCTGGGTACCGAACCTCAATATTTTTGTAGCACTGACTGAAAACCCCCGGTCTTATCGGGTATAAAAAATGAATCATCTTTAAGTACCGAAATCCAATACCCATGTCCCCTTCAAATTCATAGTGACACCGATTTATCCCCCCACTTTCCAGCATAAGGCGACAAACGTTGCCTGTAAAACATGGTGTCAGAAGCCCTCTGCTGGATCTTCCTAAATAATATCAGACTTCCATCCGTGCTTTATCTTCTGGACGATTTTCTACTTATTGATTCTCCACATAATAAACCTGGCCCACTGGCAAAATTATAGCATTTTTTCAGTCACCTAGGCATGCCTCTCTTGGAAAAAAAGCAGCATTTTTTATTTTTTTGGGCTGCTCGATCCGGCCTTGTCCGTGCCAAATACACAGGACCAAAATTCATTGGATGACAGTGTCGCTCTGATCTAACATTTTCTATGACTCATCATTCACTCCTCTGTTTCCGTTCATTTTTTTACGGATGAGGCTCCTTCCCAGGGTTTTGGGGGCATTCAGAGTTTTCAGAGTTTTAGCTTCCTCCGCAATCCACAAGATTTTTCCCATCAGAGTGGCCTGCCACATCTGGAGTCATCTTTGGCAATGTAAAAGAATCGTCGTGCTCTGCGATAATAAAGCCCATGATCATTAAAAAGGTTTGCACCTTCATCACCTACTGTGTAGATGTTCGCCATTTTAAGCCCCAGTATATTCAGGGCTTCACTGCAGGTATCAATTTAATGTTCAATCTTTTTATCCCTCTTTTCCCAGCCTGTTCCCTAACCAACCGATTAAGTTGTTACTGAGGGGAATTGGTACAAGTTCTCCTCAACCGCCCGACAACAGGCACCAAGTCAGAATTTAAATCGGAAGTTCCCGTGAAGTCACATCTCCAACTCAGAAAGTTGGATTAATCTCACCAACCTGACACTGAATTTTTGTTGAACATCTGAAAGAAACTGGGAACTCAACTTTGTGCTTTACTTGATTTAAGCCCCAAGTTTTGACTTCCAGTGAACACATACGGTGTGTGTGCATGTGTGTGTGTGTGTGTGTGTGAGAATGCTTGTTGAATATGTTTCTGTTACATTACTGAGAATTTTTTTAATAAGAACGGAAAGTTTTTCAACTCACAGACAGCATTAAAAAGAGGGAGAGAGGCTTGAATGGACATGCATTGCTGTGTTTTCAGTCTCCTCCCTTCTGTAACTCAGCAAAACAGTATATGGAGTGAGTGATGAGTTATGTTTCTGTTTACGTATATTTTCTCAAATGTTCAATAACTTGATCCTCATGATCTCATCATGATTGAATACAAACAGAAAATCTTATCTATAATGTGTCATTTTTTAAAAAAATTAAATTGTATCATTTCATATGTCAAAATATAATTGATTAATTTAGAAAATAATTACAGTAATCCATATATAATGTATTGACAATAACATATTATTATTATTATTTTATTATTATGAATATACAACTTAGATTCTGTATTCTGTAAAAACTGCAGTTGAACATTTTAGAGCACAAATATACATACAATAAATAATTGTAAATTAATTATAGATAGCATGGCAAAAAGTGAAGATGAATGAGAATAACAGAATAACACATTTAGAAATGGCAGTGGAGTGGGAAAGACACTTTCAAAGTAAAACTAAATCAAGGTTAAAAATGTAATGTAATGTAATGTAATCTTAAGTATTTTCAACCTACTAATGAAACTAGACTAATGATGACGGTTGGGATTCAACATATTTGACCTGACAGAGGACATCACTAAACCATTGCTATGGAATATATAGACACTGAAATGGGCGTGACAGGTAGTTCAGGCAGCAGTATAAACAGGTTTGCAATAAAGCAGAATGATTGTAAACATAACAATATGCAGAAACTACACAGACCGATCTCAGTTTTCTCCTGTAGTCATGCACAAAACAGCTGTCTTAAAATGATGTCTGACAGAGTTTTACACTGTGCAGTGCTCTGTGTCTGTGGATGTGCATCTTGTGCACATTCACGTGTGAATGTTTTACTCTGTCCTCAGGAGGCTCAGCAGACATTTGCGAGGCATATTCACCATTAAAAAACAGGACCACAGGGGACACTAGCTAAAGATAGGTACCAGGAAACAGCCCCAGCAATCCAAAGCAAATGTGGTTTGATATTCCATTTGATAAGTGCCTACATCCTGAGTTAAATTATTTCATATGCTTCGGGAACACTGAGAATTTCATGTCTGTGGAACCAAAAGGAAGATGTGTGTACCAGTCATAAGTAGCACTACATGATATCTTTACTTCATCCAGTATACTGTGGGCCAGATTTAACATGATGATCTTGTGGGTACAAAAATGTAATATTCATTCACATAATGAAAACTATGTCATTTTATGTAGTCTTTGTACATATAGTTTGAGGCAACATCTGCAAATCATAATACACAAAAGGTCAGAGCAGAATCTGTTTGGAATTAGTTCTAAACTCAGTTGAATGTATAGGACTTTGTCAGTCATGTTATACTGACAATGATGCTCAAATTCTATAGCTCTTTCACTTAATACAGTACAGCAGATGCATTCAAAGAGTAGGAAACTATATTAAAGCAGCTGTGACCAACACGGCTGACCAATACGGCTGACCTCAAATGATCGGAGGTCAACTTGCTCTACTGCTTGTCCTCCATGGTGATCCAAAATGAATGTGTATGAAAATGCAATATACTTAATGGTATATATCATTAATAACAGGTCAAGTTATGAAAATTCCAAGTACTGTTTATAAATGTATGTTGCTTACAGCAAAACATCCAAATTAAATGGCACAATACAGCAATAGTCCATAACCTCTGAAGTAGATACAATATAAATGTTATTTGCACTGACTCTGCTATCAACAGGACAACATTGTGATTTCCACAGTAAAATCATTTTCTGATCATACACTGCAATGGTTTGATTAACTTTAGAGAAGCCAAAATATGTTTTAGTGAACTGGGAAATGGATGCTATTCTACAAATTAGTTCACCGTGATATATTTGTGGAATAGGAAAGCACAAATCAAGGCCGTGTTCCTATGTTGTTATATCCCAATGCAGTGTCGAAAGATTAACTAATTAACAACAGTATGCATGGTGTTTGACCCATGCATAATTAAGTACAGCACATTCTTCAAATTAGAGACTGCGCATTTCACTCTTGCAGCTGTAGTGTAATGACTTCAGGTGTTTAATCATTACAAAGGACCTTATACATCTGTGCAGGTGTGGACATTATTCCCTATGAATGTGTTACAAATTGCATTTTGATTTGTTTTGTGGAAAGGTCTTTATTTGCACCTCTGCAAGCTTAAAGCCAGGAAAATCACTTTTTGCAGTTTTTGCACCAATTCTGTGCCAAAACAAGTAAAACTACACTGCACATTTGGCACTCATAGCAGAATAAGCTGAAGTAAGGAAAAGGTTAGCAGCAAGGTTGTCTAGTGGCAGCAAATTGACAGTGTAGCTTACAGTTAGAATAAATGAATAAACACTGCAAAGACACTCCTGAACACATAATAAGTCACTGCCATTCTTTGTTGATCTTTCAAATCCTTTTTTAGTTGTCGCATAAATTATGCTATTGCAGCAGCTATGCTAGCCTCTTAGGAGCCACCATAGTTGTTTTGAATGAACACTGAAACCATGTACACAGATGCCAGTAGCTCCTCACAGGATGCTGATTGACGTGGATGCAAATTCATTACTTGAATCCTGAGAAGATGGATTTTTGTGTGATCTTGTATGATTCTTGTGTCACAAGGCAGCCATGGCCTGCTTTACACTCAAAAAAGTTTGTTGGGTGAACATAAAAAAATTATGGAATGAATTTCCACCCAATTATAATATGCTCATTTGGCATGAAACAGATTTGGTGAGTGAAATTAATGGAAATATGTAGAATCAACATAAGGTGTTGGTGGTACTATTACTGAATTACGAAGTTCCTTGTGCCAGTGCTTTTGCCCATTTTGAGTCATATTTCTAGACCCATGGGACATTTTGTATTATGTCTCACAGAGTAGCTCAGATGAAAGAAGACACCTTAAAAGTTAGTTTTTACCTTGTTCCGTTCTTGTTTTGTCTGGATGAGAGTCGAGGCCACTTTCACCAAAATCACCACTTTTTGTCCAGAATCCATCTGTTTTGCTCTCTAATCAGGATCGTCTCCACTTCCTGCTTTGATTGGTACATATTAACCCTTTATGTCCCGACTACAAATCACAGAAGCCCCAAAATTACTCACAGACTGCAGAAGACCACGATCAGCAACCCGCCGCAAAAAAAAAAAAAAAACACTTTGATGGCGTAACTTGTCAATAACACTCAAAGAGTTAATGACGATCAACCACAAAACATGACCATATATGGTAGAAGCTACATGCTTCTACGTTTTTTTTAAGTGCATAGATCACATGAAGGTATTGGTGAGAATTGAGAGTGATTTGTTTGATTTTGTTGTTGCAGTCACACCTGGTAGAGATGCTGTTATTTTTTTTAACGTACACACAATTAAAAAGCAAAGTTCTTTGGTAATTGACACTGTATGGAGTGCAAAGTTCTGCAGGTGTCATCACGGTATTGTTATTTACAGACATGCCTGCCAAGACCCGTATAGTGTGTCAAGTTCTATGGCAATTGCCAAGTGTGTAGCAGAGACATGTGGCTGAGGCTGGGTTTCACCATGCCGGCGGGCTGTCTGAGAAACACTTCCAGAAAGACATTGTGAGTGTCTCCGCGTGTATACCTGCCCGATCCTGCTGCCATTCCACAGTAAATGGCTATTTATCATGGCAGGGATGGGTTTGACAGTATCTACCTACCTCTCAAATTCAACAGCATTCATAGGCGCTGCACAGGGTAAATTACACCCTCAATTCAGAAGGAATCAACCTTATGAGGGTACAGCTTTTTGGAGGGAGATTGGCCTATAGCTAGCAAGGCTGTCTGACAACTAAAAGGCTGTTGGCTTAATCTCTGGCACTGACAGGGGACTTTATTCCAGCGCTAGGATGACAACTAGTGGGTGGATGCTATTATACTATACATCTATGAGACTCTCCAAGGATGCTGAAATCCTTTTAAGCCACTGAACAACAGACTCCTCAAAGAATCTTACTTTAAAGCTGACCCCCAGCCTCGGAGGATCAGGAGAATGTTAACACTTAATGATAACGCTCTTTAACACATGACTGATAATTAACAATCAATGCATGTCCTAATTTGCATTAGACAATTACAAAGACTCAAAACAGGTCTATAATTTTTCAACTTGTTTTGTTTTGTTCATTATTTACAAGGACTTCAGTACAACGTAATGATTTATTAATTAAGGCTACAATTCTGTAGAATACACAACTTACTGTAAACAACAGCACGCGTGTAGGAGGTCCCAAACCAAATAATCGAGGATTCACTAATTGCACACAATATTCTCAATTTTCTTATATTATTAAAGCAATTAATAATAAATCTCACCAAACACACATACAACCCTACCGTATGAATCAGTAACAGATACTATCAGTCAAACTTACTTTTAGTCTTTCAGGTAGATTGGACTTGAAGGATTCCTGGACATTTAGTTTAATATGATCTTAAGTGCAGCTTAAGTTTCAAAGATGTGTCCAGTGCCAAATCTAGAGAGACCAACCAGTCAGCCATGGTGCTTTCAGCCACCATTTTATTTGGCCTGGAGAACTGCTCTCTCCTTTTATTCTTTTCTTCCTCATTTCTCATTTCTCTTTCCCTACTCATGTTGAACTCATCCCCCAGACTTATTAGAATGGCTCTGACCTCATTATTCTGCATAGACCCAGCTGCTTTCTCCTTTTTAATATCAGAAAAGGCTACAAAGAATGAGGTGTGTGTGTGTGTGTGTGTGTGTTTAGGAGGTGGATATTGGTCATCAAAATGTGTCCGAGTCCCACAAGCTGTGAGTCAGATAGAAATGAGAAAAGAGGGAAGAGGAAGAGGCGCTCTAGCAATCAGAAAAGTGTGGGCAGACCTGGGGAGACAGGAAGATGCAGGTGTTTGGCTGGTTTCTGTGGAGCAGGTGTGCTGTGTGTGTGTGTGTGTGTGTGTGTGTGTGTGTGCGCGCACCCTTGTGTAAGGGTAATGCTAGCCAGCAAAATATTGAAATAAGCACTGACAGCACTCAGATTGTGAAGAATAATTTTGAAGAGTGACTGCCAATGATTTCTGCATTAGGGTCCTTCCCTAAAAGACAACACCTGCACACCTTTGGCTTCACAAGCTTTCACACACAGTGAAGATAGATGTAGATGTCCCTGCTCTCTCGCTTTGCTTCGCGCTTTCTCTTATCACACACAAAGATGCACAAAGAAACATTCTTAACACCCACACACACACACACACACACACACACACACAGTTCGATGCAGGTTGCCAACATATTAAAAAGATCTGCGCTGTTGCATTCAGTCATTATATTTCACTTTTTGTTGCCCTCATTTGAACATATAAATGAGAGCTAATTTGTCCCGTTATGAAAAAGAAAAAATGTCTAAGCCATTAATATATGTGAACACAAAAGGTGCAAGAGGTTTTTTTTTATTGGTTACCTGGATAATTATTAAATATTATTATTATAAATTACAGTTTATACCACATTCTAAATTATTATAATTTACAATGAGTTACTGCATGCAAAATGTGTTATGTGTAAATAGAAATCCACAATTTTAGATTTCTTTACACATTTTAAGATCAGATTCACTGCCTTGTAATTGTGTTCTTAAACATTTATCCTTCATGAAACAGAGGGATATAATATAAAACAACAGATTCATAGACTTTAGCTCTCATTGACAGGAAAAAAAATAACTGGGAAAATGTGGCATTAAATATAATTACGAGCCCTAAGGTAATGTAGTTTAACATCCCTCAATAAAGGTAAAAGCTTGGCCCCTGCTAATCAAAACAATGAACACCTTTCCCCAACAGCAGGGAGACTCTGAGAGCATCAAAAACAGCTCATCCTCTGCGGTGTAACTTCAAACAGGATCAAGAGTCAATAACATTTAAGGTCAAAATTGAAATAATAATAAAAAATATTGTCACAAGTTTAAAAAAAAAAAAATGGGGGAATAATACCAGATGAATAATTTATCAATTTCAAATGAGAACACTCTGATACAAGGATGAACACGCAATCCTGTCAGCATTAGCTCTATAAATAGTCACTTTTTCTTGCTGTAGCAGCCGAGCGCATTCAAACACCGTGGCTATACGGCGGTCTCAGGAGAGGGAGAGAGGTGTCACTGGATCACAACAGTAGAAGAAGACAGTGGTTACCATGTAGCCTTCGCCGCAGTACCCAGCAGTAAACATCTGTGCCATTACGGGTGTGAGCTCCAAAGGATGAGGCCTGGAAAGAATCCGAACAGGCAATTAGACAACCTCAGGCCAGCTGCTCTCCATCCCCGCAGCAGCAGAGCCTTCTTCTCTTGGAGCTAATTACATAACAAAGACAGTCTTTAATCAGGTCTTGCCTGTCCCCTCCCCTGCCCCCATCCCCAGTAGCTTCTTTCCTCCTCTCCTCTGTCCTCCATCTCCCCTTCTCATCCTCTCACACACTGCAGTTTCATGCAATCTGTGAGATGAGCCAGAAAAGAATAAGGGGTAAAACAGACCAGTGGTTACCTTTCCCCATGTTTAGTCACACACTGTCCACTTGGCTGGATTGCTATGGTCAGCCTGCTTAAGTCAATTGTGTAAGCTGGTTCAAAACAACTTATTTATGGTTCCCTATAGAAAATGGTTGTTTGCACTTTCTTTTAATTATTTTACACCTTAACAGCAACACTTAACATCATTTTTTTATTCATTTGTTTTTTTTATCATCTTGACACTTTCCTGATTTTGTGATAACTGCTTAATGATTGCGGTGAAGAAAATGTATTTTCACACACTCTCTATGTATGCTTGGTGTTAACATAACACGTTACACAGCATTACCACTCAAATTCACAATTTATTTGTTTTAATTTCTCTTATTGTCTAAAATATTATAGTTTTACATAATTTATATACTTTCATATTATAGTTATAAAATTATACCTCTCTGTGGTATAATTGACCCAAATCCAACCCTACCTATACATACACATTTAGGTTTAGTAAGAAAAATATATATCAGAAGGGAAAAATTTAAATTGTTATTATTACAATACAATAGTAGTGTCTGCGGGACCCCAAGTCTCAGTTACAGTTAGGAACGTCTTTACTGTAAAGCAGGTTAATTGTCTGGTTGAGAATTTGTCTGCTTCAACTTCGAGCTCTGCCACTCAAATGTTTCTGTTTATTCTCACCAATCAAATGGTTCTGAACAGAAACAGGTGGGTTTATCAACCCCCTCAGACAAAAGAGGAGAAATGCTGGGGCATGTTTTGAATTGAATTTCTGAAGGAAAACTAAATGAAGTCGTTGGAAAAGTCCTTTTTTTTGTCTTTCTTGTTTTTTGCTGTGTATATATACAGTAGTGTACCAAAGTAATATCTAACAAGTTAATTAAATGATTAGCCTGTCATCCATCAATTTATTCATTCATCCCCCCCACACTTATTAGGTTCAGGGATTTGGTGACAACAGGACAATTTCTTGCTCATTATGCCGTTCACATAAAAAAAAAAAAAGGATTGTTTTTTTTTTTAAAGATAATTTACTGGTACCATTTATAGTTGCTTTCCAGTTTTCAGATTCTACACACTTTGAATGAGGACAGCATCCTATATGATGCATTTAAACTTGTGACACCTTCAACTTATATGTCAATAAAATGCAACATAAATATTATAATCAATACCAATCTGATAATTTTGATAATTGCTTTCAGTACATTTTGATACAAAAATTTGATTGCAATACTTTTATTTATGAGCATTTTCAAGTGTGAACAAACCTTCTGTGGGTCGATAAAATCAGTCTCCTGACTTTATAGCCTATGCCTTGTGACATGACAAGTTTGAGACTTACTTATCTGGTTTCTAGCTTTGAGAAGTGAGTAGCTCAGTTTCACTAATATTGATTAAACTTTCGTAGGTCATGGAAACAACATACTGGACTTCCTTTGCAGTCGGTGGTGTTCCCCTTTAATAGAATGAGCTGAGTACGTATTTCAACACCTCTCCCTCTGTAAATTTACCCTCCTTGCACCACACAGCACATTTACTACATTGTGATGGACAATGAGACTTTTCCTTTATCCATTAAGTCCTGAAGGCGTTCCCAACCCAAAGCACATACATATTGTTCACATACATTGTTTAGACTGCTGATCTTTACCAAATGGCGTCACTGGGCCATCTGTGTCCGAGATTATTAAACAGACTCCATCTTGCTTCTCTCTCACTCTGCTCTTGTGTCGCGGAGGCACAGCTATTCTAAGTTGGAGATGAAACATCCATCACAGTTAATGTTCTTAAGGAAACTCTGGGTTATCCTAATTATCACAAACACAGACTAGCACAATTTGCTTGTTTAATCAAATTGTGTGCTTTGTTTAATTAGCTGGATATGTGAAAACAGAGGGAGAGGAAAGAGTTTTTGAAGGGAGAGAGAGACAGAGAGGAAGAGTGAGAGAGGAGGCCATGCACGTAGACACATTCTTTGCCTGAGGACAGAGGGAATTAGAAAGAAAATTACCAAGCCATTGTAGAATTCGCACTCAAAGCACAAAAATTAGAGACATTTCATGAAAAACCCTGCAAAGACCAATTCAAGGTACAACTAAATCTGCTCAACAACCAGGAAACTACACTTAATGCAAAATGGTTGACATCATGACATAATTATTGAATGGCATAGTTGTTTCATAGTGTATTCCTTTATTTGCCATACTCAAACATTTCACAAATTATTTATAAAAATGGTTTCAGTTGCTTCCTTTATGTCTGTTACTTGGCCATTTTATTGGCTGGATTGCCTGCCTGAAAAAACCCTGTCTTTTAACAAACTTTTATGCATATAATTTCCATAAAGTCAGACTAATGTCGCTGTGAGAGGTTAATTGCGTCTCAGTTTTTTCATGTAATCCACCTTGACTTTGCATTCGTATTTGCTTTGTTTGACAAATTAAGCTGAGGAAAAGGAAAGATCATATGCTCTCTTGAAGTCAGAGACAATTTTTAGAAATAAGGTCCAAATTCACATTAGTTCACCATTACTCTCTATCATAATTACTGTCCTCTAACAATCCAATATTTAACTCCCTGACCTTTGCTAATAAACCAGTCCTCATTTAGAATGTTTAAAAATGAAGGACAAATTTACAGTTGTATGCCACAAATCTTTCATCTAAACTCATGCAAATTATACAGATATGGATGAATACAATTTTAGTATTGATTTAGAATTTAACATTTTTTTCCCCATTTCCCAAGCCAGAAAATTCCAAAAACAAAAAAGTAATCTCTCAGTTCACCTCACTAAAAGTGTGTGGCAGTGTCTGTATCTGCAGAGACCCAGCATAATATTAGATAACAACATTTTGATAATGTAATCAATCCAACCATCACTATACAGAACAGCTCAGGTATAATGCAGGTATACATCTAGTCCAGTCCAGTAATCGGTCCTTTTTAACTAAAGAAACAGAAAGAATAAACTAAAGAAAAAGAATGGAAAAATCAACAAACTAGGCTCAAATGGAAGAGTGTGTTCTTTTCTCCAGGACACATGATCCTCTCCTCATCCTCATGCATTGCAGTTCTTCAGTACAGGTTGTGGAATCTAACCTGCTACAGTGTCAAATGAGACCAATTACGTCTCCCACCAATCATTCGTTCCCAGCAACTGAACCAACATCAAACTCATTGATTGAGAACAAGGCTCCGGTCGACGTAAGGTGATCAACCCCTAACAACTGCTCTCAGCCACATTGATTTTTTTGGCACTGCACTCTGGACAGATAAATAGATATTGTTAGATGAAGTACAGTAGATAACACCTTCTGTTTACTGAAACTTCAGACAGTTTTAAATCAACTTATAGAAAAGTTACTGTGGCAAGAAACAGTGTTTCTCAGGAAACTCTTAGGAATTAGATAAATAATTTTTGCTTACATAATTAGGTTGTTATGTGTTGGCACCTATAGAGGAATATAGCCAGCAGTACAGAAGTTGTTGTTACAGCACATTTGTAGTTTTACTTCAGATATGGTGACTAATCTTTTCAGAAAATGAATGCAAACATCAGAAATACATCAACCAAATCACTGTTAAAATGTGATTATGTAGTCATAGTAACAATGAAAAAAATGAGCTTATATTATTTACATTTGGGAATATACATGTTGAATATGTATTGTATATATATTGCATTTTGCATTAACACCAGTCTACTTAACCAGTCTACTAGAAATTATCACATAGATATTTGTTTTGCTAATTACAATTTGTGGGAGAGTGTAATTGCTTCCCCAGTCATGTTCCTTATCGATTTTCAGTGTTACAAAAACTCCAGTTTTGTTTGGGTAGAGGACAGGGTGGATATTATATCTGAAATACATACTATTGGTGGACATATTTTTTGTGTGAAGATTTTGTGAAAACCACACAGAGGTGTCAGCCGACGTCTATTATGATCAGTGTCATCGATGCTGCACTGTATATTTAAGTCCTGCGTTTTACATAATATTTCATCAGAAACAGCATGCAATTTACATCTTTCCCCAACCTTAGCCAGGTGATGCGAATGCATCAACACAACCATAAAAGATTTAATCATTCTTTATTTGCTATGAGTGGCAACTGCATTGCACGAGTGAGTATTGCCAGAAAAACAAATTAAATAGAGTGCAAACTTTGAACACTCTGCAGATCAACATTTTCTCATCATATGAATAGAAAACACAAATCAGGCAGCATTGTGTTTCAATGTGAGCATATTTCCAATTGCATATTGATAGTATATGAACACAATTTAGAAGACATTGTGTTTAGTACAGAACTTTAACTTTAAATTTGTGGATGATTTGCATTGTCCAGGACATAGTACACAGTTCTTTAAAAAGGAAGTGGGCCAGACGAATTGAATGATTTGTCATGGAACTGAATCAGTGGTTTGAACACAGGTTCTTCAGTCTTTGTAGAATATTATATTCTATATATATTATATTATATATTAATATATAGAATATTAGCAAGTTAAATTGCAATAAGAGTCAAAAACAGCTGGCAATAAATATGGCAGGTTTGTGTAAAACTGCAAAGTAAATAATAAATAAAAACCAGAAGAAAAGAAATAAGAAAGAAAAAATGTTTACATTTTATCGCAAAGATAAGATTAGCCAGAAAAGTGTGCGATGGGATGTGGGAGATATGAAGTAGTAAATAAAAAATGCTCTCTCATTTCCAAAGTTTAATAACTTTCAAAAGATACATGTGGATTATTGTTTTGACATTGTCACAGGGCTCCACAATGTATTTTGTTTTGTTGTTTAACATTAATTCAATTTCTGATTGATAAGTAGATTACAGACAGTATAGGAGTCTGTGCCTCTCCCTAAGCTGCTTACTTAGAGGATTCAGCAAGTCATCAGTTACCATGATAACAGGTCGAATAGCTAATTGTGAAAGGGTTAACAGAGGAATAATGTGCACACAAATACAATAAGTATAGGGTACAATGCCGAAACTATTAAATATTACGCTTGTGTATGAGAATTTCACATAGCCAATAACATTTAGTTACGTTGTATATAGCGTTATAAATCATTTCTCCTGCACTCTGGAAGGCAGGCGACTCTATTAAATATGTTTATTGTTACCTTCATGGACTTTCTACCCTCTAACAAATGTCTTGCTTCGTTGCTCTTTCACTTCTTTCAAAAGGTTATATTTAATAATGCACTCTGAGAATTGTCAACCTTGTCATTCAAACCAATCACAGTGACTTTATGCTTCCAGGGTTTATTATTTTTTTTCTGCTCTGCCTCTGTATGGACTTAGGAAACAAATCTCTCGCCCTTGTTGCAGCTCAAGGACACTCAATTCAGTGTGACCAGTATTATCAACTTGTTACAAAGACAAACCTTGAGAGCCTCAGGCTAAAACTGCCTGGAAGGTGTTTTGAATTTTTTATGAAGCGTACCTGATGCAAAGCACTGGGCTCCGATGTGTCGCAATCACAGCTGGATGCAGAGTAACTCATAGCTTTGCTTTGCAGTCATGAGAGATGATTATACTTTTTGTATTGTAGTTTTCAAATTGGCAGGAATTAGATTTTTTATAGAGCTACATGCACTAGTGTTGAATATTAAAGTGATGCATGGAGAAATGTTGCATTTTTTTCCAGGATAAAGATTTAGGGCACCTTTTCAGGCCAATTTAAGTTCTTTCCATGGCCTCAGAAAGTTCATTCAATTTTGTGCACCAGAGTAGGTCTCAAACGATAGAGCAGTTGCAGACTTTACACTTGATGACATCACAAGTTAGTTAAGTTCTAACACTAGTTTTTAGATTTGGGAGAGTTATTCATGTTTACGAATATTTTGAACTGTATTACACCATAGTAATAACATCTATGAATTTTGAAATTTTGTTTTCATTTTCATGATTATTGCCAGTATAGGTATATTTGACAAAATGAAAAAAACATGTCAGCATATGAACACTATTATTGATAATTGTAACAACATGTTTCATATGGTGAAAACTTATTTAAAATTGATATGTACAATAGAAAATGGTACTTCACAAAAGTTGTGGAGAATATTTTCATTGTCCTTTAAATAATGAGTTCGGTCCAAAACAGATGAAATCAAGTTGATCCCATCTGCAGTTTTTGGTAAAGGAAGAACTTACAGACATTTTATAGTATTCCATCACAGTAATATATATTCAAAGTCAAAGACACATTTGGAGTGGATTATCACTTTTTGCAATTTAGACACATTGAAACTGCATTTGGAAGTAATTGAAATTGAAATTCTTTTTTTGTTGTTGATTGGGGAAACCATGTGAAGGTGTAAAGCAGTGGGACATCAGCTGAGGAAAGAAAAGTAGATCATTGTTATGAGAATACTGTGATAGTTTGTTTTGCACATCTATGAGCACAACTTGATGTAATCAATATAGATATTTTTAAGGAATTGTAGGTGAATTCTGCATTCTGTTTGGCCATTTCAAATGTGAAAGCTTTCATTTCAGATCATTTCTGTTGGAAGGCATACGTTTTGCATTTGATCCTATCTGTTCCAGGATATGAAAAGCAGAGGAGACACATGGGATCAAACAACTGGAATCTGACACCAGGCTGGTTAGGGGATCACATGTTGCTTCAGAGGTGGTAGACTGAAACATCTCTTTTTGTACACAAGATGCCTGATATCAAATCATGCAGATGTGAATAATAAAGTAAACATCTGTGAGAGATTTTCCTCCAATCTGCATTTCCATGCTGCAAACATACTGTTGCTGTTAGACCAAACAAAACTTGAAGAACTTCCTGGCTTTTATTTTTTCCATGGGCCATTATCTTGTTTGAGTGCACTTCCAATTGAGCCTGGAAGCTGTAAAACTGGAGTATATTTGTATATTCTGGAACTGGTTTCTTAAAACCGGTGGCTTTTGGTCCATCAAGGTGGCCTGAAATACAGCGTTCACATATTGAAAGGTAGATGAAAAAGTTTTGTCTGAAACTGTGTGATGACCACATTGTAACAGATTATATCTGATTATACAGTGAGACAAAACTTCCAGAAAAGAGAGAAAGAAAAATGGTGGACGAGCAATTATCAGCTAAATGTGTGACGTTAATCCCCTGTCTAAGCCAAAGTTAAATCCTCTGTTAAAGTAATCTCCTATAAATGTACTAAGCTCACTTTTCTGGTAGGTTACACCATCTTTTTCTATAAAGTCACAGTGACAATGTGGAACATGGTTTTTGCAAGGATATTATCTGCTTGTCTTTGTGTTGGAGTTCCAGTAAGATTTGGGGCACCATTGTTTGGTCTTTGTTTTGGTGGTGTGTAGGTTTTGGTGGTGAGGAGAACTATTGCATGCAAAAATGTGAAAACATGAATATACCAGTATGTTTGCCCATTCTGGGCTACTGCAGAAACATGGTGACAGCTAAATGAAGAGGAGCTGCTATATATAGATGTAGAAATGAATGGCATATTCTAAGGTGATGAAAAAACAATGGTTCTTATATTCAGTCGATTATATACTAAATAACATGTACACAGTAATATTACATTTCTGTCAATGAATCCCCCCATTGCAATGCATTGTTATTGAGCAATCATACCGCACATCTAGTGAGGTGTTTTTCTCCTTAAATGACTGCGTTTCCCAGTTAAGGTCGCTCCTAAAAGATAAGAGCATAGTCAAGAAGGTCTTAGCTGAGAAGGGTCACTAATGGCTCTTTTCCACTACACAGTAACAGCGTGGCACGGTACGGCACGGCCCGGTATGGCCCAGTTTTGTTGCTTTTCCATTACAACTGAGTACCTCCTCAGCGTGGGCGGGGTTGTCAAACGGCAGCGCGAAACTGCTGTAAATTCATTTGCATGCGACACAGAAAACCGGGAAGAAGAAGAACAACAACACAAACAATGGAGGACAAGGAAGTGATCATGTATTTGTTGCTCACTCTGTGACTTTTTGTCACGAACAAAGCAAAAGAAGAGAGACAAAGAGGACTCCAGGAAGTGTAAAAATAGCAAAGCAGTTGATGGTGGATTTGAGTTGTTTTGGGCTTTTACACCAGTCAGACGCTGACGTCCTGACTCTCACTCGCAGCCGAAAACTGAACATTTAGTGTGCTAAATATCCAGTTGAGTCACGCTGACATAAAAAGAGCTACAACCAGTGAGAGCAGACATGGTTGAAAGGAGCAGTGGCTGCAGTAGAGCAGCAGCGGCAGCAGCAACAACATCAACAACAACAGCAGCTTTTCTCTTTTTGTTCTTTCACAACATGGTAGAGTACAAACAACCTGGAAGGCTGTGTTCTGCTCTGTGTCCATATTTGCAATGAAATGCTCGCTTGTTGACTGAGGTCCAGTCAGCCGCCTCTTGCTAATTCATGGTCAAATGAGCCGCTCAACAACGGCTCTTCTTTCTCAGGAAGCTGCAGCGAACTGGACTCTCTCCTCAGCTGCTTTCAAACTTTTACAGAGCCACTAATAAGAGCATCCTGTGTCTCAGTATGACGGTGTGGTATGGCAGCTGCACAGCACAGGACAAGAAAAACTTAACGCGGGTGGTGAGGACAGCACAGGGGATTGTGGGCCTCCGTCTACCAGATCTGGACTCAGTCTATACTGCCCGAGTCCAGAGGATGGCCAGACACATTGCAACCGATACCACCCACCCAGGCAATACACTCTTTGTACAGCTTCCATCAGGAAAGCGGTACAGGAACATTAAAAGAAGGACACAAAGACTGAGGTGCCATCCACATGACAACGGAATTCTGTGAATCTGACAAACTTTAATACCGATTCCACCTTGCGTACAGACAGCTCCAGCTTTGTCGGAGACCCAAAACGGTATTTTCTGACAACGGGCCATTTCGGAGTTGCAGTGTGTACCCAGCATTGATGCTAACGATGACGTCACATCATCACGTGACCAGAAGGAGTTGTAAACAAGGACTTCATGCACATGCTCATCGCATTCTTTTTCGTGGGTCTCTCTGCAGTGCCATGTATCTGCGTGGCATATTTATTACATCCTTTCACTCATTGTCACTTTGCCATGTAGACAGAAATAATTCCAGCAACGTTCTCACAAGCGTTGTTGTGCCATTGTCGTGTGGATGGGGCCTGAAAGACAGGTTCTTCCCCAGAGCTGTGAAAGCAATAGCCCCCCCGTAGTTTGACACCTATACAACCCATTCCCCCACACCCCTTCTCACACCCACCCCTTCTGGCAATATACAGCTCACCAGTTCTTACACTAAGATGCACTTTATCTACTCCTTCTCCACATTTTCTGTGCATGTTTACATTTCTGTTGAAAATATTAAATTATGGGTTGATATTTACAGTGGATTTCTACTTCAAATATCACATTTATGTTGCTAATAGACATTTCTGTTGCAAGTACTACATTTTTGCTGTAAATATTTTACTCCTATTTTTTAGCATTTCTGCTGTAAAAATTGCATTTCTATTGTATATATCACTTCTCTGCAAATACGGGTGTTTTATATTTTATATTTTTATATTTATGTCATTTATATCTTTATTTTTATTCCTTATTTATGTGTGTCCTTAAGCTGACAGACCCAACAAAATTTCATTATGCTTGCATAATAACAATAAAGAATCTTGAACATAGAAGGCAAAATGTCCATATATTCAGTTATATTGTCACTCATACAGGAAAAAAATGCCTGGGACATTTTCTTTATCTCACAAGTTCAATAAATGATGTTCTTCAATAATCTTTGTGGGAAAAGAAAAGCTCCTGTCAGCTTCAGAGCTGTTTCAGTAATCAGTGCAAACCTGGACTGGACCACAGTCGCGTAGTGTGAACAGTCCACAACTCTGGCAGTTGTGTCGCATGAACAAGGCTTAAGATGCTTTTCGTGGAGCTGATCACTTCCGCTGTGCTGAAACTAAATCAATTAATGTCATGCAAATTGTTCACCAATCACTTCATCAGCGCATAAGTCAGACACTGCTACCTAATGCATTAATAACATTTTCATGACGAAAACAAGTAACTATACTTGGAGAAACTGCTAAAATCAGAGTGACACCAGGTAATAAGCGCTGATGAAAAGCCTAGGTGTCTTTTTCACTTTTTCTTTTCGTCCATTTCATGTTGCAAATTAATACTTTAAAGATGCTCTTTGGTGGATTATTTGTTTGCCAAATTACAGGAGAAGCTTGGACAGATTCAAAAATGGTTAATCTAATTTTATCAGCATGTTTGATTGTTAGTTAAGGCTCCGTTGTTATTTTCCTTGATTTTTTTTATATGGAGTTCTGCTTCCTAACCTGCGTGCATGTCTCTGGCAACACATTTCGGGCACTTTGTCCAAGCAGTTACCTAACCCTGCTTGGAGCTGCATTGAATCCTGACCACACTGTATCCGCTTGTATTCATAAACACTGTCTGCTTATGATCTTAATGTGACCAGTTCACAGTCGACGCTAAGAATAAAAGGAAACTCCAGGCATAAACTATAAAACACGCAGACAGCATGCTGAGGCTGGTGCTGTCTCCTCAAGGAAGCTCCGTCCCACATCGGGTCGAGTGGAAAAGCCAATCAGATGCCTTTATGTCTCGTCCTGCTCACATCCCCCTCTGTCCCTCCCTCCGCCCCACTGTTGCCAGAAATATCCAGTACACTCCTCTGCAGAAATACAGACTTAGCAGGAGAATATGTTCTGTAGGGAACAATGGCAGAGAAAATGTTGTCAAAAATACCACTTCCAGCATTACTTCTGATGGCTCACCCTGCTAAACAGACAAAGAGAAGAAAATCAGAGGCAGAAAATGCTGTTACAAAACTATGGATAAAGCTAAGAGGACAAAGAGTCTGCTCAGAGTCAACATCGCTGCAGAAGTTGCTTTTGTTCTGTTGATCAGGTATTTATTTGTTTAGCTTCGGGAGGAGTTATTTTCACTAAATATGTAATGTTTGCTAACTTAGCTACTTTTGCAGCGCGTATTAGCCCGATGCTAACGTTAGCTTCTCTGTGGGTATAAGCCGGTCGTAGCTGCAACTTGCATTGAAGAGGTTATAGGATATGACATTTTGAACATATTGCACAGCCATAGTGTCTGCATTTTAAAGGTGCTCACAGACTCCAGCAGACTGTGAGCAGAGCGGAATTGGAAGATTGATGTCACATTTAAAGCGGGTCAATATGAAAAATAGATGCCGAGCAGTGTTTTGTGTGACAACAGTACAGGGCGGAGAGTGTGTGGTCGCAAAATTTGAGCTTTGCGCACTCCGTGTCCGTTCCACCGAGTACGTTTGTGCCTTTAGCCAAATGATAAGTTATCATGCTAGCTTATCTGTGCTTGTAAACTGGTCCTCAGTGCCACTTGTATTGAAGAGGTTATAGGATATGACATTTTGACCATATTGCACAGCCATAATCGTCAGTGCCTACACTATAAAGGTGTCAAAATGACGTTGATCATGGGCTTTGAACAGGATGTTTTACAATTGTGGTAATGGCGCATAACAGCTCTCCTCTCCCCTGCTGAATCCTACTGTCAGATGTTCATGTTTGAGGGGGTGTAGCTTTGGACGGAGCACTGACAGGAGGTGGAGGAGAGTGTGGAGCTTAGTGGAGGCTGAGGGAAGTGCAATTTTCAAATATTGCAAGCTCTGTTGCTAACTGTCTAAAATGACAGACTATAGCTTTATCTTGATCTGACCATTAGTTGTTGCAGCAGAACGTCCAATAAAGCAAATTCAAGTGACAAAGATCTCTGGTTATGGTGTTTGTGTTTTAGGAATGAAAGAGGTCTGCAGAAGGAAAAGTTCAGGGTGGATGGATGGGTAAACTCTTAATTTTGTCTTCCAGTTCTTCATTCATTGGCAAATCATTGGCTTAAGAGATAAATTAATATGGGTGATGGGAACAATTTATCTTCTCTGCTTCACTACACTTATTTATCAAATTCTTTGCTTTTACAAAGGCCTGCAATGCTGGCTGTGACCATTACAGGCATGTTGGTGTGGCTTCCGTGGCAGCTGCAATCATCAGTCATCTCAGCTGGATTTAAATAATCTAGAGAGACCCATATATCTGAAAAGATTAACGGCAGAGGCTTACTACTTGAGCTAGTTACAGTATGTACATTTCTGCTGAGTAACTTGGAAGAACATTGGATTGAAATTAAAGTGAGCAACATACATTATGTGACTGAGCAACAGATTAACTTCTGTCACTCTGGAAAATGTAATTTTACACCTGGTCTTTTTACACTCTCCTCTCCTGATGCATGGGGATGGATATTACTCACTTCATCATGATCAGAAACAGACATTGGAACCGGCAGTAGAAACTATTCTGACATCCTGATGTAGAGATACATCCTGATGAAATATAAAGAAGATATATGGAACAATAAAGTCTGATGGGTACATGAGTCTCCTGAGTCTGGAGTCTCCTGATTGTCACCTCGTCAGAGTTGAAGGCTGGCACCTGGGTGGGTGTGGCCACCAGGTCAGAGCAGAAAGGCTCAGCTGTGACACTCTTTGCGCACCGGCCAGGTTGGACCTTCAGCACAAGCTGTGGGGGGTTTTGGGGCCTTTGTTTCTTTGCTTGGCTGTTTGTGTTGGTTTGGGTTTAGGTTTTCTTACACACTTACACACACTCACTCACGCACACACACACACTCTCAAGCACAAGACATACATGCATCCATGTCACACTACATTCTAACTGCTATATATATGTATATGCTATATATATATATATATATATATATATATATATATATATATATATATATATATATTATTTTTGTTAAAACTTCAAAAACAAATGTGGTCTCCATGCTTTGTCCAGTTCCTGGAACATGGAACTTGACAAAATGGGGGGGCTCGTCCAAAGCCAGAGTTTCAGTAAGAATGGTTTGTGTACTGATTATTGGATATTTTATTGGAGACACATTGAATTGTTAAGTGCAGAGCTTGGAGATAATTGGGTAAGTGTGGGAAGTTTTCATTGGTGTTCCCCTCTGTTAGGTTAGAGGCTCTGCTGCAGTTGTTTTGCCTTTACTGTTTTGCGTGGTACCCTGGGAGGACCCTTCGAAAACTCAGCAATGCCACTGAAGATTAGGGTTCAGCGTAGGTAATGTTTTGGTTAGGCAGTTAGTAGGGGGGAATCAAATGTTGGAGCCATTTTGGGTATTTATTTCCATTTTGTTATCTAGACAGCTAACTTTATTTCAGGTATGGATACCACTGTTGAAGATTTTGTGAAATCTCCCTTACATGAATTACTGGAGCAATGCACGAAGGAGCAACTTCTCAAGTTGGCACATCATTACACTGTTGCTGTGAATGCCAGGCACACAAAGGAGACCATCAAGAATATTCTACAGGCAAATCTGCAAGAGGAAGGAATTTTGATGGCTGATGATGGTAAGACCACTTCTGTGCCTTGGTTGACCTTTGAACAGCAAAGGGAGTTGTTAATGTTGAGATTTGAACATGAAAACGAGTTGGGGAAAAAAAGAAATATAAGGTGGAACAAATGAAACTGGAAGTGGAGCAGATTAAACTGGGGCTGATTGCAGCAGGGAAATTTCCTGCCAGTGGCGAAGCTGGTGCTGCTCATTTTTTCACTAAAAATTTAAGGTCAATGCCAAAGTTTGATGAAAAGGATGTAGACATTTTTTTGCAATGTTTGAACGGGTGGCCAATGCCCACGGTTGGCCTGATGAGGAGTGTACACTAATGTTGCAGTGTCTTCACAGGAAAATTGTGGGAGGTGTATTCTTCCATGTTGGTGACAAAGTGCAAGGTCTACACAAGGGTAAAAGCAGCTGTACTAAAAGCTTATTAACTCATGGCTGAACCCTACCGTCAAAGGTTCAGAGGTAGGAGGAAAAGTGGAAAACAAGCATATGTTGAGTTTGCAAGAGATTTAGTTCTACACTTTAATCATTGGTGTAAGGCAGCTGAGGTTGAGACCTTTCCAGATTTGTGTGATCTAATGATATTGGAATAATTTAAACGGCTGTACCAGACCACATTGCCACTTACATTACTGAACATAAAGTTGTCACTCCAAGTGAAGCAGCAGTGTTAGCTGATGAATATGTATTAACTCACAAACATATCTTTGAAAAGCGACCTTACGGTGAGAGAGCTCACTTTAATGGTGAACAACCTCAGTACACTAATACCCCTTTTCCACCAAAAGGAACCTGGTGCTAGTTCAGTGCTGGTGCTAGTGCTGGTGCTCAGTTGGTTCAACTTGCGTTCCTCCTGAGCACCGGTCGTTTTTCCACTGGCAAGGAGCCCAGTCAGAGCCACGTCATTACATCACTGCAAAACGTCAGGACGTCACTACATTTTCATTTTTCACCCGGCAAAGCTTTTGCGGTGCGAAATTAAAACAAGACGTAATAAAAAATCCAGAGCTGACAGAACTATCTGCATGGCGTTATATTTGTGCTACATTCCTGAGCGAATAAAGACAGATTTTGAGCAAGCAAATGAACGAACAGGGGAAACACTGAGACTCAACTGTGTTTGTGGCATGTTCAAAAATGAATTTACTAAGCACATTTCTGTGCTCAAATCTGCATCAGTTCGCTCAGTTATGTGGCACAAATATGACGCCATTACCGTAATCACTTCGAGCAGGGGCTCCGTTTGAAAACAGATCGGGAAATAGCTTACCTGCAACTGCCAGCGAGACGCAGATCGGCTATTTCTTGATTACAACCATGATCACAGTACTGGTGGAACATTATTATTCTGGATTTCAGTGCGTAACTTTGTGCAAAACTTCTGTGTGCTTTCACCACATTTAATTTGCGATCAAACCAGGAACTCCGGTCGGCAGTAACGCCACCCCAAGCCCCGACGTAACTGGTGCTTAGCTCTGGACCAGCAAAGACTTGGTGCTTGCCTGGCCCCAGTTTTAAGCACCAGGGGCCGGTGCTTAAGACTGTGGAAACACAAAGAACAGGTGCTATGTCAGGCACTGGCCCCGAACCAGCCCTGGAACCATCCCGGTGGAAAAGGGGTATAAGTGGTTTCCAAGAATGGAACCACAATTTAATGGTAAAGGTGGGCCTGAAGTGTGTCATTACTGTTGTGAAAAGGGTCACTGGAAAAAAGAAAATGTGCTGAATGGTAGAGGTAAGGCTGTTCAGGTGAAGTCAGCTGGGTTATTGGTACCAGTTTGAAGGCTTGTTGGTTCAACTGTGGACTTTTTGAAGTGCAGGTTCAAACAGTGGACACCTGAGGTGGATTCAGGTTATCATGTATTCATCTCTAATGGTTTTGTACGGTTAAGAGGTAGTGACATAGAAGTCCCAGTTAAAGTGCTGAGGGTTTCAGGTTCTATGCATACTATTGTGAGAGAGGCCATCTTGCCTTTTTCTCCAAGGTCTGACACATGGGGTTGTGTACCCTATAGAGGTTTGGCACTACAAACCCTCTTTGTTCTTGTGCATAAAATGTTATCCTGTGGTTTCTTTCAGAAGGATGTGGAGGTTGCGGTTCGAGCAGAGATACCACTGCAGCAGCTTCTTTGCCTGATGATGGGGTAATTAAACGTCAAAGTTTTTGTTTTCTGTGCCGAATGACCTTTGTGTTTCTTGCATCGACCTAGTACAAGAACAGAGAAAGGATCCATTCCTGAAAGGCCTGTATGATTTGGTGGTGCCTGTCAGGTAGGGAATATTGGACTTGGTCATGTCCTCCAAGAAGACTTACTGTTCAGGATTTGGGCTCCTCATGGGGATGAGTTTAGCGGGGATCTGGTTAGTGGTATTACCTGAAAAATTTAGAACGTCAGTGATTCAGACAGCACATGATAATGTTGCAGGTCACATGGGGGTCAAGAAAACCGACCATCGGGTGTTACTGCATTTTTTTCTGGCCCAGTGCAAAACGTTTCTAAATATGAAAAACATCATACGTGTCAGGTTACCAGCAAACCAAATCAAACTCTGAAACCTGCACCCTTATATCTGATTCCTGCATTGAGTAAGCCCTCTGATAGTTGACTGTGTGGGGCCTCTTCCTCGGTCCAGCTCTGGGTGTTCATATGTGTTAACAACAATGTGTCAATTCACAGGATATCCAGCTGCCTAGCCACGGCACTCTATCATGACCAAGTCTGTGGTAAAGGCCGTTAGTGAATTTATATCTGTGTTTGTAATCCCCAAAGTTATAAAAACAGGCCAAGGGTCAAACTTCACTTCTCGGCTGTTCTCTCAGGTTCTTAAGCAACTTAATGTCACTCATAATGTCTTCGGTGTATCATCCACAAAGCCTTGGGGCTCTCCACCACCTTCACCAGCATTTAAATCATTGCTGCATGCTTATTAACTGAGTTAAAGGCAGGATGGATTGCCATGGCTTTTTTGGCAAAAGTTGTACAAGAGAATACAGATTTCAGCCCCAATGAGCTTGTCTTTGCTCACACTGTTCGTAGTCCTTTTTCTGTCATGCGTGATCAGTGGGTTACATCTGATCCCCCCCAAAAAATCTAATATTGCATGTGAATGGGTTTAGGTGTAGACTTTGAGGCTGGCAAATTGGCAAAACAAAAGTTGTAAGTAGCACAAAAGAAAATGAAGCAGCTGTTTGAACTTGAGTTTTATGCAGGTGATTAGGTGTTGGTTTTGCAGCCAATGATTGAATCATCCAAGTTCTTTGGTCCCTGTAATGTTATCCGGCATGTTTCAGAGCAAAACTACCTGATTGAGATGCCTAATAAAAGAAAATCTGTTAAGGTCTGTCATGTTAATTTTCTTAAGCCGTTTTTGGCACATGATGTCTCTGCTAATGTTGTGAAAGATACTCCTGTTTTGGTGACCAGTACTGAACTGGAGGAAGAGTTGTCCAGTGATGTGGTGCTGCAACCTCAACTTAACCAATACTTTAACCAAACTAAGTTCACTGTGTGTACATCTAGAGGAAGACAAACAGAATCAATTAGTTGATCTTATTAAAATGTATCCTAGTCTGTTTTCTGATATCCCTACTTGCACCAACTTGATAGAACATGATGTTGATGTGGGGGATGCAAGACCCATCGCTCAGTGAATATCGGGTTAACCCTGAGAAGCGAAAGATATTTCGATTCAGAAGTAGATTACATGATTGAGAATGGTCTTGCTGTGCCTGTTCTGATTTTAGGAAGATTAATGATGTAACAAAGCCCGATTCCTTTCCTCTTCCAAGAATGGAGGACTGTGTCGATCAGGCGGGGTCTGCCACATACAGTATGTCAGCAAGTTTGACCTCCTTAAAGGTTAGTGGCAGGTTCTGCTCTCCGATAGAGCAAGGGAGATCTTTTGTGACGCCGTCTGGTTTGTATACATATACAATTATGCCCTTTGGGCTGCGCAATGCTCTAGCTACCCTTCAAAAAATGATGAATAAGGTGGTGTGGGGGCTGGAGGGTTGTGCAGTCTATTTTGATGATACGACAAATGGGAGGAGCACTTGGAGCGGGTGAGGGATTTGTTTGACAGGCTTGTTTGGGCACAGCTGATGGTCAATCTGTCAAAATGTGAATTTGCCAAGGCCAGCGTGACCTATTTAGGAAAGGTGGTGGGGCGAGGGGAAGTGCGCCCCATTCAGGAATTCATCGATTCGGAATTGGAACTGTTATGTGTCCTAGGGATGGCTGGTTATTGCAGGCAGTTCTGTCCAAATTTTGCTTCTGTGGGTGCTCCTCTAACTGATCTGTTAAAAGGTGATGGTAAATATGTTTGGTTGTCCATCTGTCAACAGGCATTTAACCAGCTGAAGAACCGTGAGCTCCTGAGAGACCTGTTAGTTACTTCTCTAAGAAATTTAAAGGTTACCAACGTAAGTATGCAGTTATTGAAAAAGAAGCCCTTGCATTGGTTATGGCTCTTCAACATTTTGGCTCAGCTACCACCGAAACAGCGACAACGTGAGGCACAAGTGACATGATTTCGCCACCATGACGAAGAGCAGGCCAGCTAGTCTTCAGAGGGAGGGGTAGAAGACGGGTGGCGGCAGGAGCAGTGTTCCCAACCTCAGCCCTTTGGAGGAGCAAGTGCCGGGAGCTGGGCTGGAAACTGTGGAGGGTGTGCTAGGAGGCATTGAAGTGTGCCACATGGATGCCACCACCTGAGCCCCTGGCAGCATGGGGCCGGATCATCGACCTCACCTCCCCCCCTTTTCACAGCCCCCTCTCTGCTGACCCAACATCCGCTGCATCTGCTGGGACTGCAAAACCCATCTCTCCTCCCTGGCAGTCTCCACCTTTGCCCAGTCCTCCCTCCCGTGGCCATCAGTCGGCGGAATTCCCTCTGTCTAGGGGTAGCCTCACTGACAGCGCAGTTTCTCCGCCCGGGATGTCCAGTGAGACTGCAGTGAAGCTCTTCTAAGATCTGAGGAGGGGAAGATATCCGTCCTCAAGAGCATCAGTGAGGAATTGGCAGCCCTGAGGCAGCAGAGGCAATGCCAGTACGAGGAGGTGATGGTGTACTGGAGGGTGAAACTGGCTCTGCTGTCTCCCCAACACCAAAGTGATAAAGCTGTAAGTTTTGCATTCACATTACATATTGGTTTGTTAAAATGAAATATTAATTGTGTGTTCCTTCTCCAGACCCTCAATGATGTGCCACATACCCCCTCTTTTTGCATTTATTTTTTTTGCCTCCCAAAGTCGAACCCCTTGTCCTTGCCGTGGGAGGTGGAAACAGTGGTCTGGCTAACAGGGCCCTGGTGAAGCCGTGCTGTTGAACGAAACAAATTTTGCATTCTCATTGATGAAACATAAACATAAAACATTGATGGTCAAAAAATTTTGTATTTCACTCCCAGTCACACCAAAAAAATGTGTGCAACCACGCACATCCTCTTCAGAATTTGACTTGGTGCAGGATCTCAAAAGTGCAGCAGTATATTGAGAAAAAAGTTATCTGAGCACCAGCACATACTGTAGCTCCCAGTGAGGTTTTTATTATAAAGCAACACATCATCAGGCTTACAAAGACATACTCTACAACCCCACTTCAGTGTTATAGAATATTGTCTTTCCACCTCAACTGTGAGATAAAAGTTAAAGTGACCTCCTTCATTCATGCTGTAGGTGGAGATCATGCATCTCAGGGTGCCTAATCCTGACATTTCAAATGAAGAAGACAGCTCCATGCTATTCGTTTGAACAACCAAAATTTCCGATGCAACTTACAATGCAGACAGTTTGTGAGAAGTGAGTGGATTTATCTGGAAATAGAGATGGGTTGTACAGTTGTCTAGATTTGTTTGGACTGTAGATTGGAAGTTGTTTTTGGAGTCTCTTGATTGTCACCTCATCAGAGTTGAAGCCTGGCACCTGGGTTGGTGTGGCCACCAGGTCAGAGCAGAAAGGCTCAGCTCTGGGAAGCGACACTCTCTGCACACTGGCCAGGTTGGACCTCCAGCACAAGCTGTGGGGGTTTTTGGGGCCTTTGTTTCTTTGTTTGGTCATTTGTGTTGGTTTAGGTTTTCTTACAGTCATTCACACACACAAACACACTCTCAAACACAAGACATACATGCATCCATGTCACACTACATACTGACTACTTTTGTTTAGTTCACTAAGTCATTCATTAATAAATTCTTTTTGTTAAAACTTCAAAAACAAGCATGGACTCCACGCTTTGTCCAGTTACTGTAATATGGAACATGACAAATGTTTGCCAACTCTGAGAAACTAGCAATAGTACGATAGATTTTAAAAATGATACAAATGAAAACTGAGCCCAGTTTTGCCAACTCTTTTCCAGTTAAGGTAACTATTACCACTAGCTCTAAAAGTCACTAAATCGAGCCAGAAAGTCAAGTGGGTAACACTAATCATTTCATTAGATCTTCTCCTCTGAGTGAGCAAGGCACTCCGAGGGGGGAAGCTGAACATCATTCATTTGCACATACCACCCACAACTCTACAAAGCCAGTTTAAAAATAATAAATACAGTTTCCATTTTAATACTTGAAAATATGTGTGATTGAAAAAGTAAAGATAAAATTTGGAATATTTGGCCAATATCTATAACACTCAGTTGATCTGCTGTATCTGGACTGCGTGGTTTGATAAGATTTGATTGACAGTGGACAGTCAACATCAGCAAATGATTCCACAGTTCTTAAGTTTTTGATTTAAAAAAAAAAACTATTCTGATTGGTACACAGTTTGTAATTATGTTAAACCAATGAAAAAGGCACAGAAAGAAAAACAAATCTGTTATGACATAAGTGAACCCTTCTTACTTTGACAGAAAATGCTATATTCTTGTTGTCCATCGTCCAGCTTTAAAAAGGATCAGCCCACCGATGCGCACCCTTGATGACATAAGCATGTGTCCGATACACAACTTGAAAGAACAGTCACATGCCAGGGCATGTTAGCCTTATCAAAGATCTATTGATCATTTTGTGTGAACATTTCTCAGCCAGCAATGGCAGCTTGCCATCACCTCCTACTGCTGACAACACAACTTTAGCAATACCACCTCCTCGTAAATGGATGAAAATCTGTCTTTTTTTCTTCTTGTACAGTCGTCAAGGCTTCCTGCAGTACATTCTTCACTATAAAACCTGACCAGCTTTTCTGCTCCTATTTGTTCAGAGGCCCATAGCAGCACTGGCATGGGCCCCAGACCTGAGGATTCGATCGGCCTCACCAGACAGATGGCCCTTGTATTGCAATGACAAAGTTCTTCGCAGAGTCTCCAGCTTTCATCAACAAGGTCTTGACTGATGAAGATGCTCATCATTCCAGGTATGGCCCATTAGTCTATGGTCAGGTCATCCATCTCATCCATAAATCACTGCATATTTTAGATGATGTCTTCTCTTTTCATTCTCAGTTCAGTGTTCTTGGCAACTGCAAATAATCTTTTGCAGCCAAACCATCCATTTATATGGTAAATGTTCAGCAGAACTCAGTGTTTTCACTAAAAAGCACATTCTAAATGTAAACATTCAACTCTAAGCAGTCTTTTGATCTGATTTCACATTTTTCTTGCACCACAGTCAAGATTATGGCATTCAATAAAAGTTTGTGTTCTGACTTTAATGATGATAAAAGCACAATGTTGTTTCTACACACACCCACAGGGACTTTACTGCTTGTATTTGTATTGTTCTGTCAACATGGCACAAATAAGTTCATGAAACGATTCACTTAAAAATGCTTTTAAATAACAAGTGACACAGTTGTACAAGCCACGCTTCACTTCCGTACATTTTCAAAAAAATCTGGATTCAGTGACCTGGACCACTTTAAGATGCTGAAAAGCCAGCATACTATTTTTGGATTTGTGGCTTTTCCTGCTCAGTTGAGTCCACTCTTATCGAGACAAAGCAGATTAGAGTGAAGCCCAACATTAATCTAGATGAATGTCTGCATGAAGGAGGAGTAGGACCAACAATCTTGGGACAAAAGGAAACATTAGCCATTGGTTTCTGTGGGAGTGGGGGAGTTTGTTGCTTTTCAGTCAAAGAGCAGGTTGTGGTCATGTTAACTTAAGACTTTTTGGTCGTCTGACCAGCACACAAATCTAAACCCTCATTCAGCTCAGATTTGATCATGCTTGCTTTACAACCTCAGAATACATCACTCACAATTAAAACGACAAAAACTAATTCAAAGTATGAAAGCAAAGGTCTTACAATCCCATACCTTGAACTCATTTAGAAAACAGAGAAGCTGCAAAATCAGAGAGACTTTGGAGTTGTCACTCCATGACTGCAACATAATTAACCAAAGATTTTAAAGCAGCAAGTCAAGAGTTGATCATCAAGGGGTTAGTGGCTAATTTCAGTTATCGACTGATTACTATCTAGCCAGATAGAGAAAAAAACAACATGCCTCTCTTGATCATCCTGAAACTTTTTGGCAGGAGTTGAAAGTCTCTGTGAAAACTGTGGACTCCTCTTAATCACTGTGTGGTTTGCTTAGGGATGCCAGTGTTTACAGAGAGGAGTCTGATGAAAAACCTTTGATTGCACGATGAGCATCCACATACTCACACTGTCAATGTTTTGGTGCTTCACACACTGTAACTCCAACTTCATATCATCAAATGAATGTCCAAATATAACCTCTAAATCACAAGGGATTCCTTTCTGTCCTGATTAGTGGTTGACATACCCAGCTGCTTAAACTAAACAGCACCTTTTGTAACGAAAATGAAAAACACACTGAGCTAAATTGGCAAGTTGTTTATGTAGCAAATGAATTCTTTGGCCAAGAAGCATTTTTAAATGAAATAAAATGCATTCATTGTAAATTACCTGTTCCAAATTAAATATAGAGGTATATAAAATATGGTTGCACACGCTAAGTAAAAAAACATGAAAAATTGGCAAGACATTTTATAACATTACTGCACCTCAGGGAGTGTGAAAAGAAGTGCTGCCTACACAGTGCTGAATCAAGAAAAACTAAGAACTCTGTGCTTCTTGGAGGTGTTTAATATGTTTATAAGTTTAATATGACCTGTATACAACATCACAACTCCAATAATAGGAAATAAAGAGAGGAGGAAGAGTGCAATTAGTTTAATTATTCAGACCTCCCAATTTGTTACAAGTGTTTGCCTTTTCAGTTGACTTGAATCACTCGTAATCATGCACACTTACAGTTTAGTGCTTTTATTTCCATTTTATTGTGGTATTTTCCTTGTATTGGTGCTAATGATTTCATCAAATCCCTTTGTGTTTTGTTGTGTAAATGTGTTCTTTAAATTAAACTAGAGTGAGAAGCTTGTCTTAGTAAGTCGAGGACACTAATGGGTTTCATTGGTCCACCACACTTGTATAGCATTTATTTTAATTTCCCTTTGTTCCCCACACTGTGTACATTGTGTACCATGCAGCATATGTGCAAATAAACAAAAGGAATGTAGAGCTGAAATCAACATTAATAATAACAATAAGCTGACTTGAAACAGTGCTCCAGGGTAGCAGGTCTTATGGTTAAAACACCTCATATAATGATGATAACTAGCTAGCTAGCCATTTCCCAAGTGAGCAGCATTGGACACAAAAAATAAATTCAATTTTAATTTTCTTATGTGTCAAGAGCAGAGAGTATAAAAATAAACTTGAAGGTGAGTGTCTACAATTATAAAGTCAATGACTGGGCCTCTTTATAAATAATAACAGAAAATACTTGAAACACTTCATAGATATAAATATTAATAAATTCTGTGTAAACTGATATTTAAGGTGCTAAATGTGAGATTGGGAGCATAGTAAATAGTTCTGGATATCATATAACCTAGAGATTATTTACAACAGACCCAATTGCTTCACATTATTAGTGTAGCGATTGTATTGTGAGTGATTCATCATGGCCAAAGATGGGAGTCAAATAAGTAAAGTTGATCTCATTTAATTTAAATAATAAATATGACAAAACACTTATGGCAATGTCTTAAATTGAGTGAAATAGATTGTGAAAATATTTTTAATTTTCAATTTAGACAGTGGCATTTCTCAGAGGAGACACCTCAACAGCAATGGTAACATAATATCTTTTAATGCATGAGTGCTCCTATTCTCCAAATGGAATATAAAGTGGTTCAAATGTCTGACCACGCTGTTAGCTGAAACAGACACGCCTACCAATACCTGGACATTTATGGGTCACCTCCTGATTAGCCTCTATCGTCATTAATGATCCCTTCATCTGAAATATCGTTACAAGACTTTGACAGCAAGTGCACCAATTTTTCAACACATTATTAGGGGGACTGTCAAACAGAAACATAGTTCTACCAAAGCAAATAGCACTGCAAGACTTGTGAGGCCCAAATGACTGGGTGAGTGAAGGAAGAACTGCAGGAGAGAGTCATTATTTTTAAGCTGCTGGATACAAGCCCAGATATTTTGAATTGGTGCCTAACAGGAGATTAGGACAGAACCTATCAAGGTCTTGGCATTTCACTGAACTATTTTATGAGGCTTTGCACTGTATGGCGAGTGATGAGTGACTTTCACTGCGGGCTGACTGGATGTCAGACCGGACCATATTGTGTCCTAGCTTAACAAGCACCTGCTACCATACAGATGTTGCTGGCAACAGTTTAAGGTTTCAACACTTGCTCTCAGCTCCTACTTGGGATTTAGGAGATTACCAAATGTGACAAGTGCAAATTCCAAATGCCCTGTCCTGCACCACAAGTGTGACATGTCATCATCACAAACAGTGACTCACAGCATTTAGCACCTTTAGAAAAAAATATTTTTTAAAGCTTGTTGCTTTCAGGCACATACTGTACATTTCTTCATATGTTGGGGGCCATGTGCTGAGATTGTTTGTGGCTCATAGAACAATGGCTGGGAAAAGCATGAAGAGATCAAATCTGTTAATGATTGTCCCACTTTACTAGACAAGGTGTGGACCCGGCTCCCATGTCCTTACCCCCCTTCCACGCAGTCCATCTGGCTGAACCACTCAAAGACTTCACGCTAGGAATGTTTGGGAGAAACAAAGTGTATCATTGTTCAGGTCTCTGTTTCACTAAACTCAACTGTTCATTATTCTGTATATATGATGTAAGCATATTGCATATTATTATTTTAAAATACTGTAAATCCTAATGTGAGTCAGTTCATGATACATACATAAAATATTGTGCATTATTTTTATATTAACGTCCATAATATTCATATTCTGTTTTTGTCTAGGTTAATATTTTGCAATCTACAAACAGACATGATTTAGTTATACAACAATTATTTTATTTGCAGAATTAAAAGTTGTTAATTGTAATTATTATTATTATTATTATGAGATCAATGCCTATTTGATTGTGACAATATAATCATTCATCAAATAATATGACACTTTGAAAGTGGACATTATGCATAATATACTTTTGATACTTGTACATTTTGCTGTTAATAATTTTGTATTTTTTCTTAAAGTGAATTTTTAAGTATGGGACTTTATTTTTAAGAGAGAATACTTCCTCCACCACTGCAAGAATTACACAAAGATAATCTGTTCTATTCTTATGAATTATCGAGATGATAAAAGTTTGTCAGATCTCTGGCATACTGAAGTTGCACAAACACAGCCCTCGCTTTGATGAGGAAAACACAGCTTTGGGTTGGATATGAATTTTAATCCCCACCATACTCTGTCCGTTTTTAAGACAGATATACCAATATTCACACACATGAATGGCTCACAACAAAAACATGATGATTATGTTGTTTTTCCTCCCATCATATTGAATTACATCTTTTGTGCCTCCACTTCAGTTCCCAAATGTCTCTGATTCACATTTCTTGCTGTCAAAGTCACACATCCATCGTTCTTCTCACGGGTGATGGACACTGTTTACCATGACCATGATAAACTATTTCCTCATAAATGGTTTTGTCACGGCCTTCTGCTGGCTGTCATGTGGGATTCTGCCTGCAGACTAAAACAACCATAATTCACTGGGTGTATTTACCTCCTCAGAGGACAGAAGCTTGACAGATGATAAATGGCCACTGCTGACAATCATCAACACATACCGCCCTGTGTTTGCCTTGAGTATAAGTGGCGCCAGGACATGGAAATAAGACTTTGACATATCACACATGGGGAGAGAGAACATGGAGAGAGGGAAAAAACAGAGAGCAAGAAAAGAGAAGAGAGGGGAGCCATGGCTCTATTAGCGACTGGTTGAAATCTTTGATATGTATATCGAGCATGTTTGCTTCTCTGTTTCCTTGTGTTGACTGTGTAATATTTCCCTACTGTGAATGGATTGATGCTGTACATGAAGACCCAGCAGGGGAGACACACAGCTGTAAATTAAAGATTTTTTTTTCTCCCTGCTGTTTCTGTGCGGTATAGTCTTTCAGCATATGAGCACATGACTCAGAAGCTAACACAGTCAGGGAGATGAATGTATGCCTCCTTACAGCATGTTTTTGTGTAAAGATGTTTCCACATGGCCTAATAGTATGTGGCAAATTCACCTGCCACACAGCCTGTAAAATCCTTCATGTTTTTTTTTTCTATGTATGCTTCTTGACTTGTGTGCAGACAGTAGCTATGTGTGTGACAGGGTGGGTTAATGGTTACAGAGACTCTCCTGTAACTCAAAGCTCTCTACAACGGTAGTTGTGTCCATCAACTTCCACACATCCTCAAGGAAAGGCACAACTACTAATGGTACGTCTTCACTGGCTGGGAAATAAAAGCTTCTGCAAACACTAACGAATCCATACTGTATAACTCTCAGAGGTTTTTGAGTATGTAGTGTATTTTGAGGTGTTCTTGGTAATTTACAATAGTCTCCTACAATACAATGCAATGGAGGAGCAGATCATAGCTGAAAAACAAAGGCATAGAGTCTGAGGAAAGTATTACTATCAGGGCAATTTTAGGTCAAAAAATTATCATCAATCAAGTGGAGGGTAGTAATATTCTGAAGAGAAAAAAAAAAACTGCATACCAACTATTACAAGAGTATACTATGAGGATAAGTATGTTATTTGGTATGTGATTTAGTTATTGTTAAGGAACTCACGGTGGCACAACCCAAAAGCATGACTCAAACAAAAATGACTTACAATAAAAATAAATGTTTATTTAAAGGCAGAGTTGGCGATGTCGATGAGCTAGCAAGATTTGAAAAATGCACTGCTACAAATCCCCCTCTAAGCTCCTCCTCCTCCAGTCAGCGCTACGACCAATGCAGCCTTTTCTGCCTCCGTCTTTCTCTTCTTTGGCTGTGTAGCCGGCGGAGCCGCCACGGGTAACGCTGGAATCGGTATTTTAGGCTGCTTTTTCTCTGCCATTGTAAACTGGTCTGGTATTCTCCAGCTACCGAAGTATTTCAAGAGAAGCGCGTGCTTGATACCTGCGGCCACGGTGAAGCGATGCTCACGTGCCCACGCGGAGTGGAGGGTAGAGTGGGGGCGCGCGGGGGGCGAGCGCAGGACGAGACGAGAACGCATCTGATTCGTACTTCACACTCGGACTGAGGCTATTAATTGGTCAAGTTTTTATAGTCCTGTGGCTGCCACAGATCTCGGATTCTATTCACTCCTCTTTCTGAATACATATTAAATTAACGACTATCAGGGTGGAGGGACCATTTTATCCAACATAACAAAATCTGTCTCTAAAAATCATTGCCTACTATACCTTTAACAAGCAGAAAATCACTTGATAAAACAAGGCAAGGCTAACTACTCTGACTGTAACAAGAAAGAAAAATCACTTGTCAACAGAAGGCAAACTCTAACCTGAAATGCTATATATAATACTGAACAAAATGCTACTCTAAGAGAGAAAAGGATAAATACTAACTGCAAAATAAAGGCACTCCTCTCACAGGAAGGACACTAGCTACATCTATGCTGACTATGGAAGGATAAATAACTTACTATAAATAAATGTATCTAATAACAAAAACCAAACAGAGAGGGAAAACAAGACTACCAGACTAACTAAACAAACTAACTGGAAATCGCTCACAAAGTGAGGATGAAAAAATACAAAGTAACAAACAAAACGCTGACTGCACTAACACTGACTACACTCACACTAACGCTACAACAAAGTGACAAACAAATAGTCTTGTCCGTGCATGTGTTGTGAGTCCTCTAAGCCTGACTCTGACATGGAACGGCTGGTTGTATGATCTGACGAGCAATACGAACTGGCACAGGACTGGGGAAACGCAGACATGAGGACATGAGGAAATGAGGAACAGCTGGAAACAATCAGGGGCAGGGCAGACAATCAACCAGACACAGGAAACAGGACAGTTATGAACTGACACAGTCACAATGAAGCATGCTGACATTCAACAGGGTCAATATAACTGTGAACATAGCCACCATATTAGTTTATCATGTTCACATGCTGACACTCAATAATTAGAACTAAACACAATGTACATGCTCACAATGAAGCATGCTGATATTCAGCATGCTCAATATAATGGGGAGCATGGTCACCATACTAGTTTAGCATGTTAACATGCTGACACTCAATGATTAGTGCTAAACACAAAGTACAGCTGAGGCTGATAGGAATAGTTTTGGAGGTATTCTGTCATAAGCCAAACAATAGTAGAATTTTGACCTGATGATGCAAATTGAGAGATCATTAATGTTGTTACAGTTCATTCTGAGGGGAATATCAACATCTTAACCTGTTGCATGTCAATGCTAATGGCATCCAAAAGTTGCTGAGACATTTCACTATACATTTTCACACCACGAAGTTCAAAACTTCATGGTTGTGTTCAAAGAAAAGTGAGTAGAAATCATCCTTTGACACAATTGTCTACTGCAAACTACTGCATAGCTGCTTAGTACACTTCTTATTGGCTACATACTTATGACAACAACTTTTTTTTTTTTTTACCTTGAGACGGCTCCTTTTAAATTAAAAACATGCTTTTTTTCTACCAGTAAACATCGCTGTACTCGATCAATGTCTTGAATGTACCTCTGTCCCTCCTCCACTTGAAACAAGGATACTTTCTAATCATCAAGCCTTTCATCCAGGTAAAGTACACCCCTGAACACAATATTAATTAGCACCTAGTCTTTGATCTTTCTCTAACAAGGAAGAAGTGTGCATTGAGAGTCTTGAATAAAAACTGTAGAAAAACAACAATTTTTATGGATTGAGGTCTTTCCACAAATTTAGCCGTCACATTGCAGCTGTAGCTTCCCTCAGTGTTACACATGGATTTAATCTGTAAACCAGACTATTGTTGGTAACCTTGTCCAAAGTTGTTTTGCTACATCTTGGATGGATTAGTGTGGCCTTGGATGACATCTAGCCTTCTTTGACAGAAAAAAAAACAATGACAATTATAAACCTATAAAAAATCTATGCAACACTTAAGTTATTCAAGTGTCTTTGTACTCAATTCTACTGTTTGTTAGAGAATTAAGATATTAGTCATGTCAGACCTTGCTTCCTTTGTGGGCTATCTCTGAATTAGATGCTGTGAAGGACATTTTCAACAGCCAGCATTGAAAAAGATCCATGGTTCTGCATACATTTCCCACATTCATACTTTGCTTTCTAGCTGGGCACACATGAGGAGGCTACAGCTGTTCCCTACCCTCAACGCTGCCAACTATTGTTAAGACAGATCTGAAACCGAACACTTGGTTGCATTAGGCATGTGCAAAAAAAATGTAGTCCTTGTTTCTTTAAGTCTAACAATTACAGAACCATTAACATTGTGTGAGTTTTAACTTCCAAACCTCAGAGGACAATGCCATTCACCCACAGAGCCAAAATTAAACTCAATCTATCCCTTTAGACAGTTTCAACAGGGTCAAAGTCAAGAGCATGACATGTTGAGGCACTTCTGCAGAAAGTCAGTGATGCATCTCATATCCAAATAGTTTGAAAAGGGCTCTGGGGATTTTGATCACTCTCAAAATACAATGTGTTTGATTTCTTCAATATTACCCCTGTGAAAATCCAGAGAACAGGCTGTTTTCAGGATGTCAATGTTGTGTATCATAGCCATCATAATGCTTACATATGCTGCTTCAGGACTCTAAGGTCTCTTCAGAATCCTGTACACATGGTGAAACGGATGATTCCCAGAGATATCTTGGGGATATTGGGTTTCCCCAGCAGATGAAACTATTTGTGACCAATATGTCAATTTTTCCAGTCTGTTTGAGAGGAGCATGACAGGCAGGTTCTGACATCCCTCAGCCTAAGCACACATGTTCTGCTGACCAGTAAAAGCTTCACTTTTCCACTAGATTTGGAGAGATTGCTCTGTGGCGATTTATTAACATCCTGTCCAAGTGACAGGGTCAGCTCAAGACCTGGCTCACAGTGGAGCAAATTTAAGCACTCTGGCTCTGCTTTCCTCCATCAGATTTGTAGTGCAAATCCGCTACAGTATTTTAGATATTATGCTAGTTGTGATATATGCCTGAGATAAAATATAAAAAAGACTTGCTAATGAAATGGAATGCACTCTGCTATCTTGGGTCAGTGTTATATTTGTTAAAATTCAATTCAGTCCAGGCTAGATATGAAAGATGTTTTATATTTCATTAAAAAGGTATTAGAATAATAATTTAAGGAATACAGACAAAAATGGCTGCCTCCAGATAAATCACCCAAAGATAACATTTCCAGATCGATCAGTGCTGGCAGCAGCCCAGCACTCAGTAAGCTTATCTACTATTCACAAGGCATTTCTATTCAGACTGATGTATATAGGAGCAGACAGACAGATGCAGTCATTGTCTGCTCTGTCTCATTCTCTCTTCCTCTGTATGACTTGGGACTTATTGGCTCCGTAAATGAAATTGCTCGCTTGTGACACGAATGTGCTTCCCAGAATTTGTTTATTGTGCCAAGTTTCGTTAAATTCATTTAAAATAAAGGGATACTTGCAGTGTTTAGTCTCATCACTTAAAATGGTTAATGTTGAAAGGTGACACCTGCTGCTGTGACACGTCAGTAAACCATTGTCATGGTCCAGCTCGTTGTCAGTGTTAATTTTCCACAAGCCTCTTATTTACTCTAAATCTAGACAGATCACCACTCCTTAAAATGACTTCTTAAGCATGCTACTATTTAGCATGGTAACATAAACATGTTTTATTCAAATGACGAGTGATAAGAGCACGGGAGGAAGCCATATTCCCCTCAGTGCCAGCAGGCAGGCAGGAAGACAGATCTAGCTTCGCTCACTAAATTGTGCTTTTTTCCTGAAAATTGGCAAGCTCTGGCTCACTAGAGGCACACTATGGTGTTGTCAATAACAATGACTGCCTGTGGCTTATTTATTTTCTTATCAGCTTTAATCAGTCTGTGTTGACAGTGACATCTGCGCTCAGCAATATCCAAATGCCACCAGTTAAGATCCATGTGCATATTTGTGTTGTTTTATGTCATACGGTGTAGTGTATAATTGGAAATATGTGTTTGAAGATACAATTGACCACCTAATTTGAGGTATAGTGATATATGTTCTTAAAGAGCTGAAGTTAACATGGTATGTGCATTTAAAGGACCTGTCTTGACCAACTGCAACACACAATAGAGGATGCGTCGTATGTACTGTTCTTCAGCCTTCAAAAATAAGAACATAGAACATAGTCCTACATCTTGAAGTGCGTGGGACTAAATAATACCATTGATGGCCATTTAAGTACAGTGATTTCCTGTAAAATATTGAATAATAACAGGATATTCACTCAAGATTTTATAGTTGATGAATGAGTAAAAGTTGAATAATAAGGTTCTTGCCTTTTGCCCTCTGAACAGATAGCTGCTGGTTTTGGACAGCTGTATGACTGACTGAATCTCCACTTAGGAGCACATTTTTCCACTGCCTGACTCAACTGCTGGATATGCTGAGAGCCGTTTGTCTGTCTGGAGAAGTGATGTTGGACTCTGTGTGTGTGTGTGTGTGTGTCCATACAGGTCTGTGTAGCGTATGTGGCTCATCCATGTCTACCTCTCTCACTTGCTGAAACATATCCGTCCAAATTTGACAGCACGGGGGCAGACAGCGCGGGGGCAGACAGCCATGTTGCGGAATTCTGATCATTTAAATGCTCAGAGGCCTGCTTGAATAGCAGAGGTGTTAAAAAGAAAAAAGAAAAAAGAAAAAGAAAGACACATGGAGAGAAAGATAGCAGAGAGCAGTCCTCTGCATGCCTCCACATCACATAAGGGACTACCTGCCACTTTCCTGTGAAAAATAATGCTCACTTGTCAATCTTCCAAGAGCCAGTCAGATAGCCGCCAGTCCCATGGAGGCCTATTGAGGTGTATGCTTTGTTTCATCTGGGGCACGCCTCAGAGGAGATCAGGACTGTTGTATCTATGAATTGCCTCAAAAATATAGGGTCTAGGAAAAAAGGCATATTTGATGTAAACCATGAGCTGATGTGCTGTTTCGCTTCAGTATGGTAAACAAAACGCTAACAATTTTTTTTTCTAATGGTGGCATTGTTACATCTGAAAGAAAAAAACAAACAGGCTAAAGATGTGGAACATTTATGTTCTGCAGTTACAGTACTTTGTGTAAAACACTATTTGAACTGCGATTCAATAGCACATTATTATCCCTGGACCTTTTAAAAAAAATTAGATTTATCACCGCCCTAATTACTTAAATTACTGTCTGATGATAAATGGACTAGCACACATGATTATGTGCAGAAGGTGCTGCATTCTTCCAGAAAAAGCAATTCTCTGTAGTCTGTAACACAAACTATAAAGGTGTCAAGTGATTTATCTATGCGGCAATGCAAATAAAGAAAAACATACCCAGCAGCTTGTCCACACAAACATTTCCATGTCATTTTGAAATACACTTTCTATTATGGTTTCAAGATGCATTCCACTGAAGCAAGCAAAAAAAAAAACACTTGTATAACTGTTGGAGACATAACTTTACCACTAGAAAAGCATTTTTTTTCTAAATAAAATTAACAACTAATGACAGTGCTCTTCCAAGCTCAAGTCCAGTGCAGCAGACCATGCCTGAAGCGACCACACTGAAAGAAATTCTGTCCTAAACATCCCATGGGTGTTCTTAAATGAGGAGGTTTATATCAGTGGATCTCGTACAGAGAGAGAGAGATTGAATGTTTTGCAAATTATTCACAGGGATTATAAATCACAGTGGTGTCAGTGTTTCCAATGATGGGAGAGGATGCTGCCTCATCTCTTAATACAAATGACATGGAAAACAACAGCTGCAGCAATAAAACGCTCCACCATAAAAGAAGGATAAATAAATATACAAAAAGGAGAAGCCGAGGCTCATCATGTCTGCGAGAATCTCAATGTCATCTCAATGACTTGATGATTGTTTTATTGTTGTATTTGCTTGTTTCAGTATTGTGCCTCCAATCGTCTAATTCATCTGTCTCATTCATGTCTTCTTTATGTTTATATTATCAAAATTTAATTGTTATTGTTTCCATGCCTGTGAAGCACTTCCTCACACTCTAGAGTAGTGATTTTCTCTTGTTTTACCCTGTGATGATGTACAACCCAAAGTGACTGACCAGTATCAGGATTCTGAGATCTTATTCAGGCAAAAGCTGCACTATGTGACAGCTTCATATTTCTTAAGCATTCAGGTGTCACACAGTGACACATTTAGTTAATGAAGCATATTCTCAGATGCACTTAGAGAGACATATCAGCTTGAAAGGCCATTTCAGCAGAACTGTGGGGATCGTGGGTTTTGTGTTAGTTTTCTTTGTGTTTTCTGGTTATGTTTTAAGGGTCTGTGGTAGTAGGAACGCGTAGCGGTAACTCTTAAATCTGATTCTCATTAACCTGATCAAGTCTGCCATAAAAGCCTGGTTCAACCACCATTCCAGTGCCAGATAATTCTGTCTCCTTATGGTAACACAACCAAATGTTTGCTCACCTTGATTATTCCTCGTGCCAAGTTCCTAATTTGGATCTCAATCACTATCGTCAAGATCACTACAGCACCATCTTTTGCAACTGTGCCGACCAGGCACCCTCTCCCATCACCTTGTCACCATTGTAATTGTTGTAAAGTTGTGAAGTGACTCATTCACTTTTCACCTTAACCATCTCAGCTGTCTGCTTCTGTTGAGAAATAAATCATAAATAACACTTTCCTCTATGTATAAACTGCATCGATTTAGTTTTACCCACATTCTGAAGGCACATTGTCCTCAGACAGAGGACTGAAGGTCACCCCATGAGGTAACAAGAGGGGGATGTGCAACCTAGGCTGTGTGCTTATTTCCTTATATGATCAAGGTATCAAGGTTCTTTTCTCTTGATCCTAGGTAGGAACTAGACTGCTACAGCAGATCGCCTGCTTATCTTAGCTCAGTGGAGAAAAACCCAAAGCTTTGTAAGATCATATACTCAATTCATTAAACACAAACACTTAATTGTACTACTATTGTAGTGTTTCCTCTTTTATTCTGAAATTTCACCATTTCCTCACTGGTAGTTTTGGTGTTTTACCCCTACACTTCCTTGGGGTCTAGTCCACTGTAAAAATGTAAGAAAAACTGCATTGCTAGTTTGAGTTTGAGCACATATTCACTTCCTGTCAGCTGATGGCATAAACTCCAACAAGAAATAAACTGGGACACATTTGGATTATGTGAAATTCTTATGTGAAAGTCTATTCAATATAGTTGCTATGTACATAGCTGCAGATGGAGGACTATCGAACTTGAATGCAGAGTTTAGAAAGAAAAGTAGGTCTTCCATACTGTACAGGGTCACTTTTCTTTCAGCCTAATGCTTTGTTATGTTCTAAAGCACACATTGTTGTGTTCATTTCTGAATGACAAAGTAACAGCAAACATAAAATTTGTTATTTGTTGTAATGGGAAATGCTGTGGTATCCCGTGTGGGTTGCTGGTTTCCTCCATGTTGCCTTAGAGAGAACAACAATATGATAATTTGCTGAGGGCAACAGGGCACAGAGTGACAGTACAGTTAAAAAACTTCCTCCACTTGCAGCACAAATACCAAACTTTTGTGTTGCCTTCATTTTTAGGGATTTTGCCTTGATGGGTAGTAGAGAGTGTATCTAAGGACTGTGAGGGGGCATGCTAGAGGTGATGTCTTTGTCTAACATCAGGATACAAGGATAAGTCCACTTTAGTTTTTTGGATTGAGTGTACACAACCAAATGAAGTATGGTGTTAGAATCCAAATGGTAATGCCTTCTCTCCCCTGCAATCTATGGACTGTCCAGCATATGATATATATATATATATATATATATATATATATATATATATATATATATATATATATAAATATAAATTAAATATATATATGCATGTTCTCCCCGTGTCTGCGTGGGTACTCCGGCTTCCTCCCACCATCCAAAAACGTGCATGGGGATTAGGTTAATTGGCTAATTTAAATTGACTGTAGGTGTGAATGTGAGTGTGAGTGGTTGTCTGTCTCTATGTGCCCTGCGATGAGGTGGCAACTTGTCCAGGGTGTACCCTGCCTTCTGCCCTAAGACAGCTGGGATAGGCTCCAGCCCCCCCGTAACCCTATGAGGATAAGCGGTAGATGATGGATGGATGGATATATATTTAAACACACACACACACATATATATATATAAATATATATATGTTTCTAGCCAGTGTTATTTTTGTTTGTTTTGTTTTGTTTCAGTTTCATTGTTATTTTTTTTTGCCTTGTTTAAACCAAACTTCAGCCTTTGGACCCGAGGAACAAAGCCAGTGTGCAAGTGCCAAAAACTGCAGTTCTCCAAATGACCACTAGACATAGCTGTCTGCTCAGCTGTGTCATTCAACTTCTTCAACAATACCCGCTTTGCCCATTTTTCGCTTAGCCAAGCTGCGCTGGGCAACATTATGGAGACATGATTTAAACGGTAACCCTCTTTCTCCCTTGACGGTTGAAGGAATGTGAGAATCTTGCAGCCATTTGATTGGTCGATAAAAGCGTAACCTCGAGGTGTCTGCACACAACCATCTTTTCACTTTTCACACTGAGCCACAACACCTAAAAAAAAAACACAAAGACATTCAAAGTCACCTGTACAGGTTATTTATTAATTTTAACAGAGCTTCATTTATGGTATGGAGAAAATATTCAAATCCTGGATGTTTGAGAGACAAGTGTTACCCACTGTACCACCAATGACATGATATTTAGTACCTCAATCTAAACCAAAGCTTTATTTTTTAACAGTATTTTACTGTAGCTCTTACAATGTGACCTTATTTCTTGAATGTGAATCTCATCATAAAATCTCTCAGAGGCAAAGTTAGTTGTAGGTTTTTTCCTGTGACAGCAGTGATAAAATGACTAATAAATGACTGATGAGGGACGATGTCCTCCAACAGTCACTCCATCCCAAGGCGAGTGTCACCCTTTGTCTCTCTCCATGTATTGCACTTTGTCATTATTCATGGAAGCAGCGGAGATGGTTATACTACACTAAGGCCAGGTGAGACCGTGTGGTGACTCTGGCTAATGAAGGTGAAACACAATGACACTTCATTTCCACATTTCCTGTGCTCACTTTTCTCTGACCCGATCCTCCCTGCTAATCTGTGTCCTGTGATGGCTCCAAACACATGGCCACATGTACTCCATCATATTTTTATTAACATTGCTTCTTATAATGAGTGGCGATATTCTTTATCCAAAGTTGTGCAAGCATTTGCAACGCAAAATACACTGCAAACAACAGGCATATCCGATAACCTTCTCAGATTCAGCTGAATTATTATCTTGAAAGGTGTACTACATGGTGCCATTAGCTTGGATGTCCACAGCATTAATATAGATGCAAACAATTATCAGTTATTAGAAAACGCAAGTAAAAATGGCAATCAAACAGGTGGACTATTGAAGCTAGTGGATCCTAGTAAATCCATAGAAGCTCACTTCTCTTTAGGTATATTTATATACTATTTCATTTTAGATTCAGTATCTATGCATTCTGAATGCCTTCTTTCATGATGTGTGTGTAAGACCAAAGCTGTTTGGAGATGTAGTATCCACTTAGCTACATGATGACATGATAAGACAGTGATTGAAAGGCACGAAGGAGAAGCAGAAGGTTGGACACAGAGACAGAGAGATTGATGGAGAATGACCCAGAGGAGTTACTTGTCGCATTTTCATTTCAAATCAGAAGAAAACTGAACTTAAAACCATTGGGTAAGTGAAATTACCTAAATAATTAACACTGAATACTGCATCAGTACGGACTGAACAAGACTGACAAAGGAAACACATACTTCTTCTGCTGCAGGTAGACATCTGGGGAAGGGTTTATCCAAAGTTTCACCACTGTCAGTTTCTCTGTCAATTTTACAAGTGATCGCATTCACGAGTCACAACATGTTCAGGTTATATCCCAGACTAGTTGCCCTAGTTGGCACAAAACCTTTTCTCAAAGCTGTATCTTTTCTCCAAGATATGTCCACAACATTAAGAAATAGTTTGGTGACATCCAGCGCTTAATCCTCTTTCACTTTCCTTGAATTTCCACAGCAATTTATCACCATGACCATAAATGCAAAAAAAAAGACAAAAAAAAAAACTTTTGTGCCACCGTTTTGTGGTTATTCTCCATTCTTATGACAGCTTCAGCATGTGACAATATCCTTCCAGCTCTGATCTTATTCACTTCAATAAACATTAACAGAATTGAAATCCATAGAGGTAATGCAATTCCAGCCTTTTTTTGTCCAATAAGTCAATAAACACCAAAAACAAAACCACTGTGTAAAATCACAAAGTAATTTAAAATACTGAGTCTGAATTATTGCACAAAGACAGCAAAGTTAGTCAAATAAATTTGCACTTTTTGAATGTAATGCAAGTTTTTTGTTGGTGTAAAATGTGTCTGTCCAAGTTAGAACATCACAACACACAAACAGAAATTTCATATTTGTAACCCTCGATGGGGACGGGCAGTTATATGAGTCAGCCTTTATTATATGCAATATATATTTGTACCTATTTGTACCATCGGTCAGAGTTTTTTTGTTTTTTGTTTTTTTTGGTGCCAGATATTGATAATTCCCAACTCAACCATCAAAATGAAAATGTAAAATAATATTCATAAGTAAATGTCATCATACATTTGTACACTATATGACAAACTTTCCCTTTAATCCACCATGACCAGCTTAAATGTTCTTGAAATGAGTTATGGGAGTGACCCTGTCACCTGCCTGCACTCTTACGAGATTCATCCCCTAATCCCAGTTAGTACTTTCAATTGCAAACATTTTTAAGTGGCTAGCACATGGCATGGCTGTTCTAATATTCATTGACTGCTGTCAGAGTTTCCTAAATGATGTAATGGATTCCCCAAATTGACTCTTCACAGACTTGTGATACCACGCACATGATATTATAAAGGCTGGGGAATTAACCGTGGTGTATATGACCCCAATTAGCACTTATCTCCATCACTTGGAGTGCTGCAATCCCGTGAGGCCGATTTCAAATGATCATTGTCAGTCAGTATGAGACGTCAAGGAACTTTGAGAATGACACTGTCTCAATCTGTCAACTTAATCTTGAGAGATTTGGCTTACTCGTAATAAAAAGTCATTTTTGCATGCAGAGGAATGTGGTGTTGCTGTGAAAGGATAAGTCAGCAGTTTCTTTTACTGGGTTGAGGCTTAATAACACTGAGTTGCTGCTGAGGGTGTTGATTAGATGCAAAGGTGAAAATCTAAGATGCTGGAAAAAACTAACAAACCAATATATATTCATGAAGTTAATTACAGGATGTGCTAAAATGATACCTTTTCATTATCATGCCGACTGTCAAACAGCAACTAGCGCTGAAAGGTGTCAGATTATGAATCAGTGCAATTATAGAAATATTATGAGCTGATGCTTTTTCTGAGGTAGGCATATTTGTGCTGTTATTGAACTGTTGTGCTTTACAAGTATTCTAAATTGTTTTGAGTTTGCTGTCGAAGTGTTTGTATTCACTGTTTGTTACTTTTGCTGTCATTCAGCTGATATTGGGTGATAAATGATAGAATGAGCTGTGGGGACAGATGTTGGGTGAAGGTGACTATACGGTAAGCCATATTAGTGACTCTCAACTGCACAGTATGCTTCAGTTTAGTGGAGAATATTGACAGCAGTGCCGGCCATAATTTCTTCAATAAGTACTTAATTAAGTCCAAAAATGTGTTTTGGGATTATTGATATTTGAATTATTTGATATTTAAAGAAAAAAAAGCACAGCAATTTGGACATAATTGTTGATGAAGTCAAAACTTAGTAAACAGTGAAACAAATACAAAAATGTTCTTTTGCTTAATCGTTTTTAGCAGTCTCTGATTACTTGCATGTGCTAAATGAATCCATTAATCAAATCATGTTTTCATGCAAGGTGCAAAATTCAAGGTAAATGAAACACACTGATTGCCCACTGATTTACTATTGTGCATGCACAATTGGCATTGCTATATCACTTTCAACCAACAAGTGGCTTGTAAACCAGCTCATGCCAAGAATCACCAACAAGTGTGGCATTTCAATGCTGTATAATCACCTCACTTATTATTCAGAGTAGTCTATCTGCTGTTGATTAATGATTCTGTGCAAATGTGTACAGAGAGGGTCTGGTTAATCTGCGGAGCTGTTTTAATCAAGTGGACCTTTGTTTTGTCCAGCCATCTAGTTTGCCCACCAGCCTTGCACTATATCATATGACCATTATGTATTAATCACAGCACAGAGTTAAATTCTGCAGAGAAGAAATTTGGTTAGATTTGACTGCTTTTTACCTCCTCCCTCATCTTTTCCCACATCTTTCCCTCCTCCAAAAGTTGTAAATCCGCTGAGCATTTTATCATTGAGTGGTGAAAGTGGGCACCGTTGTGAGCTGCCTTGACCCCAGTGGACCTTTACCACTATCGACCAAGTGACCCAGTGTACTGTTGGGGGAAAACAACATTTCCTGCTATCACACCGAGGTCCCTGGGCAGAGAGAAGGAGAGAGAGAGAGAAGATGGCAATGTGACTGACACCGGGTGACAAACACTTTGAACTCAGACAACAGGAAATTAATGCAGGGAGCACAGCTCAAGGCACAACACATTGCATGTGGCACACTTAAATTGACACGTCTATCTAGATGACACATGTTGATGCCTTGGCTGTGGCCTCAGCTCAACTTGTGATTCTCTGCATCTGTTTGTCCTCTAGTGCTGATGGCACAATGGCCACATAAAGACAGACCCTGCAGATACTGCAGCCATCCTGTGAATATGAATCTAAGTGGCTTAGCTTTTCCATCCCGGAACAAATCTCAACATGGTATCAGCAACTCTACAAACTTAATGCAAAAAGTGCATTGGCGGCTGTGCCATGAAATAGCTCCATTTAAAGCACAGATGGCAATCAGCCAGAGAGCCGTCTATGCCCATCAGTCATTACTTTTATATCAAAACACTTTTCATTATGGGCAGTGACAGCATCTGGTTTTTGGTCTTTGGGATTCAAGCACTTAACCTTGCATGACCTCTGGGCTAAAAAGCTGTTTGTTAGTCTTTAGCTCTATACCTATAACCCCCTTTAAAAACCCCTACAGGTTTTCCATGAATGTTTGATTTCAAACTTAGTTTCTCCCACAACAACAACAAAATTTAAAACACACAAAACAATACGGCCACCCTATGGTCCTTCGAAACATCTACCATGGATCTCATTTCACTGATCTGCCAGCCACAGCTGTAAGCTATAATATCAAAGTGGGTCGTAATGTGGCTCCTACGTGATATCACCTTCAAGCTGAAACGCACCCACCCCTTCCTCCCTCCCAATGTACTCAAGACAAAACAACCATTCAACATCTGTTGGGATCCCTTTGGCTTCGCTTTAATGCATTTGAACAGTGCATGTTCTCGAGAAAATATTGTAGGTCTCCATCAGACAGACAGCAGAATGAGTATTTACCATAATGATTGCACTGCACCGTGGGCTTGTGCATTGAGTTGCAAAGTCAGGCCACAGCCCGTCATTAAAATGTTTTCCCAGGAAGGACATCTGCAGCGGCAGGCTGACTTGTACATAAAGGGTGAAACTAATCAATTAGGCGGCAGCTCCTCCATAATCCATTACACTCAACGTTGTTGAAATACATTCAAATTAAAAGTCTATTTCCAGAACTTCTGCTGGAACATGTAATGGGCACCATTCATAGTGCTGAGTGTCAATACTATGATTATCACAAATAAGCTCAAAGCAATTTAGTTTTCTGAATTAACAGGGAAATGTCTGACATTAGAACTTCTAATCGTTTAAATCTATTTTTGATTGTTGGAGATATGAAACCCCAGCTCACATATCCCTAATTGCTTGTCCCTTTCTCAGTCAACATAATGCTTTTCCTCTCTTCCTATCTGCAATATGATCCTTTCAATCTGAGATGTAATTTACATGATTGACAAGACATCTTTTTGTCATTTGTAAGACATAAAAACTTTAAAGGGGTCATGCCAGTACTGCTGGTTGATTTCAGACATTGCATGTAACAGTGAGACAATGACATGCTCTCCTGTAGCACCATTTTACCACTTCCAATGCGTGGCAGTCTGTGGATGATTTTTAGCACAATACAAAAACTGTTTTGGATTCACCATTAGAAGACCCTGAGATTTATTTCATGTCTTCTTCAGCGTACAGGAACTTCAATTTATAAAGTGTGTTCCATCCTTACTTGAAGCTTATTCTGTTTCAAAACTGTAAAATTGGTTACCCCCCATTCTCAAGACTTTGAATCAAATTGGTGTTTGCAAAAAGTCAGACAACATCGTGGTGCTGGTACTGGTAGTGCAGGCCAGGGGTAAACCGTTGATATGAATCAAAAAGTGCAATTGATTCCTTGAAATGCATTCTCATTTTAATAAAATGAAATCAGATTAGATCTCACAATACTTCACTCATGCTATATTGAAAGTGGCCTGCAGTTCAGTAGACATTAAATTATACAGCATACAGAGACTTAGTTTTCTTAGATGGGTTTATCTCTCTCTTGTCTCTGTGTCACTGCTTTAGGTGGAGGTACAAACATATTTGAGTTCATTTTTAACACACACACACACACACACACACACACACATTTTTAATTCTAAAATAAACAATCCTTTAAGTTTATGTGCTATTTTTAACCTAGAAGAGAAGTAGCAAGATATGCAATTTGGCATCTCAGCCAATTATTTGACTAAGACAAATTATCACACAAATTAGACAATGACAGTACAAAGGCAATGGAAGCATTATGACAAAGATCATAGACAAATCTTCTTGGGGATGTATGCTCGCTCACAGTTGCTGGGACCCTATGGGACCACTTGGCCAGGATTAGCATGACAAGGTTCCTCCTGCAAAGGCTCTCCTGAATCTTAATGAGCAACCATCGAACATAGACATTCATAATATATTTTCTATCTTGTCTTCATAGTCTCCTTGCACCTTCGCCACCAGCAAGGAAACTCTGAATCAATACTTAGTTGCACTGCACACCTGTACTCAAGGTTACAACTGTTCTCTCACTACTTATCAATTATAAACACAGTATGGGCCCATCGGCTGCTTTATAGATCTCATTTATGTCCCACATGAATGATTGGGGTTCCCAGGCAAGGTATTTCGAAGAGTCATGGCCGAAGTCCAATCAATAGCTTGTGATGCCATAATCATTTTAAATAGAATATATGATACATGTTGATTCCACCAACAAATTAGTGTTTCAATTAGACAGCATACAGTTATTAGAATAAAATTCTTTTGATCATACCATACAGTTTCTGGAACACTAAGAAAAGGTTTTACTTATTATTGATCATCCTTTATTTGGCTAAAGAATGAGTCGAGAGCTAAGTTTTCCCTCAACCTTTAGAATGTGACCTTCAAAGTAAGACTTTCTTTTCGTTTCTGAGGATAAACCAAATGGTGGGCAATGGCTGGTAGACACAAAGTTGTCTTGTCACATAATCCTCGTATGATTGTGATCTGTTTTAATATTTTTATATTTGAAACATTACCTGTTCTTACGCATTTGCACAGAGAGAGAACAGGTAGAGGCTCAGCATTTAGGCCAAAGTTCTTTGAGAGGAAAAAAGACTTCTGATGGATACACATTGATTACTGAGATTTTGGTTTTCCAGGTACAAGAGAGGCCCTCTTACATCTAATATGCAGCTGGAACAATTATATCTTCCTGTGAGAAACCAACTTCTGTTGTGTCTTGAAAGGCTTTGTTCAAAAGGGTGAGATTCCTGGCCCACCTGGATTTGAGAGTTGCAGTGTATTTTCTCATCTCTGAATTTGCTTATTACAGAAACAACAGTGCTTTGAGTGTAAAGATGGAAGAAGCAAATGGTGTAGGTGAGTTGCCAGTAAGTTGTTACATGATTTTTCTCTTCCTGCTAAATGATAAATTAAGTCGTTGATGCTATGTGATACAGCGACATAATGGATTCGTTTGTACGCTTCCCAGCAACTCCCATGGCGTTATCTATATTGTTCTGCAGAAGCTTGTGCATTGCAGGAGATCCTGTAGTTACTGCTAGAGGCCACTTTCCAGCAACTGTCAATGAGTTGATCAGACAAATGAGATATTTACAGATAAGTCTCCCTCTGCTGCAAAGAATATATGGTGCCTATTTAATGAGAAACAATGTGATGATTCGTACCATTATGGAACAAAACTGTGTTATACAATGCTATACAATGTTTTCTGATATGTAATGTACTGCATGCATGAGTCAAATATCCCCGACAATAGATAATATTAGATAGAAGGAGAGAATTCAAAAGATCAGAAATGATCTTTCTGACGAAGTGTCTGATCTAAAAATAAATGGCAACTTATGCAAGCCTCTAAATCTTCTAAATATTTTCTGCTTGGTTCCTATCAGAGAGTACAGCCAGTTAAATCATCACATATCTCAATTAGCCACAAGGTGAACATGTATTGGTGTTACAGGAGACTTTAAATGTTTTATATTTGTCCTAATTAATAATGGTGGAATCAATGACATTTATTCTTGTGCGCTATCATGGCTTAACGTTCACTGCTTATTGTGATTAAAGGGTCTTCACTGAGGGCAAGTTCACACAGTAGAATCTCTCCGTTAATCTCGATGGCTATCCTCATGTTTTCGTTAAGATGGTTCTTATTCTGATTACAAGGGCTTCTGCAGGACTCCCCTTCAAACCCAGTCAGAGGAATTAGCTGCCCCCCTTGAGGTAAATTGGAACTCTGTATACCAAATGGTTTATTTCATCTTTTTTTGAGCCGGTCGCTCTCATCCCGAAATCCTGCATCTGGTAATTTCATAATTATGGGAGGGAATTATAACGAAGGCAGCTGGAGCTGCAGGTTAATTGGATTTTTCACCTCGACAAAACCGGATCTAAGTTGCCAATCTGCACATTTGAAGTTGGGGACAGGACAAAAGAGGCTGGGGGAAGAAAAGAGTTAGCTGTTAAAGGGTCCCCTTTGACTTCAAGAGTTTGGGAAGTTACTATTGCACTGCCAGTTACTGTTTGTGGCTTGAGAGGTTTTCCTTTGCTTATATACACAGTTGCTTTCATCCACATTGATGGCATCTATAATTGGCACTGTATTTTCCATTCACAGCAATTGCGATTGCGGCTGCTATTGATAACCTCAAAAATCCCCAAGGATCTGAAATGGAACTCCTTATACTCAACTTTCAACAGCTAAATGATTGCAGAGTTGCAAAGATAGCCAAAGCCTCTGCATTTGAATAAAATATTGAGTTGTTTGGACTCAAGGCTTTCAAAATATACATAAGCATATTTGTGGGGATAAAATGTTAGGAAGTGGTGATGAGGTGCATGCAATTATTATTTAATTTAAGATGATGAAGACTGTCACATTTGATCTTAAAAATGTGATGAGTTCACCCAGAGCAACCTTGCATAGAGGACGCAGAGAATCTCTTTCATACAATTGCATCATGTCCTATGGAAACATCCTGAAAATTACCTCCACTCCACAAACATAAATATATATGCCTCTGTTTACTCAACAACACATCCGTCTTCAGCAGTTCCACCACGATTCTGCTGACAGTATTTTCTACCTCAGTTTCCAGGGGCCGACTTGCTCCTCTGTGGGAGCAGCCAAGCTCTCAGCCCCTCGGCTCCTGGCCTACTTCTGAATCAATGTTTGACAAAGGGCGAGTCTCTCCCTGAGCAAAAGATGGGGAATTAGAGAGGCTCCCGCACGGTGAGGAGGCCACACACAAAGCTAGAGGGTGCCGAGTCCACGTTCTCTGTCACAGACAAATAGCCATTCCAGGCTCATGTTTCCCAGACCTTAATAATGAAAATAAACCTGCTTACTAGCCGAGTTTATCCGCATCTAAGGTCACAATGTTAGGATAAACAAACTGCAGTTAGAGCGAAGGGTGAGGAAAAGGGTTGGCAATTATTTGTTTGTCTATATTTGAGGAGAGTGACAAACTGCTCATGGTGTGGAAACATTTCTGGTGTGTATGTGGATTTTATATCCTAGACTGAAGAGTTGTCTTTTCCATTTCACGTAAACAGAAAATGCTAGTAAGAATGTGATAAGTACTCTCAAAAACAATGAATAAAGAAAAACCTTGAGATTAGAATAACATTTGACACATTTCTATTGGTGTTTACTGTTGTGATGGTTTATGGTAACACAAAAAAGTTTCTCTTCTGAGTCCAGGTTATTTGTTAGGGCTCTTTATAATTACTTTTGTTCCAAATTACAGAATGATATGTTACTAATTGTTCACAATTGTAGCCTAATTATTACTGTAATTGGATTCTACGTTGTACAACTTTTGATCTCGCATGCGCAAATAAAACAGTGCTACACATTTAACAATGCAGGATAAAAATCAATATGCTTTTTTTTTCTCCCTATTATTATGCATGCCATTATGTCTGCCATTTCAACAGTCAACAATCACATCAACATTTGATTCCTAACTGACATTCAAGGGGTCTGTACAAGAGATCACAAAGAAAAAGAACATAATTCTTCCCTGACAATTTGGAGCCTCAGATAATTGCACAAAATGTCACATAATTGTCGAAAAAAGTCGAAACAACACACAGCCCACACAGCAATATGTGTGTCGGCTCTGACATAAAGTGTATTTTTTTTGTTAAGTTCTGAGTCATTTCCTTCAATGCCAAATGGTAAACAGCACAATTTCCAGCCATCCTGCTGAGAGCTGTCACTCTGCCTCAACTGGTGTTTTATTAAAATGCTTCGTAAATTAGCATTACCTGAGGCATAAACCATACAGGAAATGACTGTGGGCTTCTGTTGCGGCAGCACACATTAATTAGAGCAAATGTGTGTCATATTCAGACATATTATGTGTAATATATTTCTACAACCGCAGCCAAGTGTAACATTGACCCCTTGTTAGGTCCGTTGACACGTTTCCTCTCCCACATGGCATTAAAATTGACATCTTACAAGATTTCTATAGTGCCGGGCTTTTTAATGGTGCCAGGGCTAGCGCCCATTCAATAATATACTAAGTGGACAATGCTGTGAACCAGTGTCATTTTTGAACCTTTATTAGTGTTACAACCACACAGAGGAACATTTACAATGCAATTTTCCTACCTGAGTTTCTCATCTTTGAATCACATAGAAAGATTTGGCTTTTCTAAAACATACGGTGAAATGAGTTCTCTCTACTCTGCAGCGATCGCAGAAAAAGCAGAACAAAAAGCAAATAAATCCCCCAGAAAAACAAATTCACCAATTTTAACTTTCAAGGTGCTCGTGACTTACTTATAACCTGAGTCAAAAGTGTATTTTGTCCATAGCAAAATAATTTAACTTGTTTGTCAAATAGTACCAAATACACAAAGCATTAAAAAGCAACTGGCATTTGACAAAAAATCTCACATTTATTTTATTTGTTATACAAGTGTTGAACTTTACATCAGTCTTAAGTGATGAGCCCCTTGGTAACATGTTTACATAAAAACATGAGCTACAGTACAGCATGTATACCAGTGCTGGAGAACATTCACACATTTCCTATTTATTTTTTGGAAATATTTTAATAAATAAAATGTCCAAACCCAGGCGGAAGAACTACATTTATGATAAAAACTTGTCAAAAGTCATTTTCATTTCAGTTGCGCTTGCCCATCACTCTGCCATGACAGTTAAAAAGGTCTACTTCATTCAGAATTACACAAAAAATGTGCATTCCCACTCCCACTTCTCTACTGAAGTAAAGCCATTGTGGGAAAATCAATCAGACAAATTTCAATGGGCAATATCAATGGAACTCATGAACCAAAAAGCACTGCAGAAGTGGAAAAAAGGCGAGAATGCGTATTTGTAAATTGGTGAATCTTCCTTTCTTTTCATAAGCCTTTATGTTAAAACATACTACCATGAATGAAGTGTTGGAACCATAAACACACTGTATAACATATGTGCAACTTCTACACAATAGTCTCTCAAACTTTAAATTTTGCAATTAAAAGGTTTCTTCATATTTACGGTTTCGCATGATTTTTTTTATTTTACACTAGCAATACAACAAAATATATATTTTAGCCATTTTCCTTGACAACAGTTCAATGTACAGTTGAGAAAATATAAGGCCAGGGGCTTGATTGCTAGTGGTTATACAATCCAAACTTCATGGTGACGGAGAGTGACTCTGGGCAACCAGGACATTATATTCCTTTTCCATCAGTCTGATCGGGAACATTTTTAAAACAGAGTCCATGTCCTGGTCCAGGGGTATTGTTTTGTTTACAATAATAAAAAACAGGCTTCCAGGATGTTGGGGAGTGTATGTACAACCTTTTGACCAAGAAATTGCTGATATGATGTAGCCAGTAATGTTTCTTTTTTTTGTCCTTTTTAATTTTTGTTCCTTAAATTTTTTTCAATTATTCAACAGCAGCAGCACATTTAAATACATAGTTGGCTTGTCTCTTAGAATTGAAATTTGACTCTGCATTTTATGTACAGTCTCATTCAAACAGTCTGTTGTTCTGCAAGGAGGGTGGCATGTCTGGGAAAAGGAGGTTTTAATGCAGCTGGAAGAGGAGGGTTTGGAAATGGATAGTGTGTATGACGGGGCATCTCAGCTCTCTTGAAAAATAAAATGGCCATTTCCCTTCACTGCCGTGTCCTCCAAGAGGTCAGGGCTGCAAAAGAGGAGGATGGGGGGAAATTTAAGCAGCCTGCATTTAAAGGCTTGTCACCAGCTGCATCTGTCCCTCCCGTACATCGCCTTCAGGGATACAGTCATCTTTAGTAATAGGAATAATGTAACCATCACTGCCTCCTCGGCCTATCTGGTAATAAGCTTGGAGCTGGTGGCCAGCCCCTAAGTTGGGCATGCTCTTGTAGTAAACATCCTCAGTCTCACTCCCCTTATAGGGGGACAGGTCCTCTACCACGTCAGGGCTGCTCTCGGGGCATGGAGAGTCCTTCAGATTAGGCATACTAGTGTACAAAGAGTCTCTGTTTGGGGACTGCAGACTATCTTCTGGGTTGGTGGGTGTCAGTTGGCTGACAAAGGTTTCAACTTCCCCATCGGTCCTCACCTTCTTCTGGGGTGCATACAGAAGCGAGTGAGTCCGCTGGGGGATGAGCGGCGCCTCCAGCTCCTGCTGATGGTGCAGCTCGAGACCCACTGAATCGCCCATGTGCACCAAAGACGAAGCGTCGGCTACGATGGCGTCGTCTTCGCTGCTGTTGCCACCGCCTACCACTGTCACCTTGGGCGGAGCCCGCTCCGTGTGGTGGTGATGGTGGTACTGCGGTGGCTGCTGGTGGTGGGGTGGATGATGTAAACTGTGGTGGTGCTGTTGCTGCTGCTGCTGCTGATGGTGGCTTTTGTTACAGGCACGCAGGTTGTTGTGTACTAGCTCGGAGATGATCATTTTCTCAAAGGCAGCATCGTCCAGACTGAGGCCGCAGTCAACTACCTGTACACTGTCGCCAAAGTCCCCATTTCGGAGTGAGTAGCTATTGTTAAAGTTACCATTTAGCGGTAGAGTATCCATTGCACTTGTATCCCTCACCACATTGTTCAGTGAGTGCCCTGAAAAGAGATGGACAAGTGAGGGAATTTTACATTAGTCAACATCAATAACCATTACGTGAAGGGGCATGAGTTTAATGCTGTTTAGGATGCAGTTTCCCTCAAGTCAAATTAAGCCATGCCTTAAATTTTTAGTTAGGCACAATCCTTAACATTCAATATATATGCATGCAATATTTGCAATGAGAAATCATTTTAATTTCCCACATATACATTTTGACTTTCCCTTTTAAAATTGACCTCATAATAAGCAGAGCATTGTGTGTTTTAATCTGCCACAACAGTGACAAAGCAATGAAAAAGATCCCAAACAACATTAAGGAACAATCTGGATCAGTAATCACTATCACAACACACAGGGCAAAAGTAGATGTCCACAAATATGAAGCCACAAATGGGCAAGCTACGACACTTACAGGATTTCTTGCAACTAATAGGATGGATGTGCTGAGGGAAAGAAAAGGATGGGAAAAGATGACATAAACAGAAAAGGGGGAGTATTCATGTATCAACATGGGACAGCCATCTTTGTTCTCACTACAAGGGGAGCCCACAAGCCGCACTCCACCATCACCACACACAGCAGGTGAAAAGACTCACTTTAGACTCACATCATGTCTGTCTGCTCAGGCTATCTGGTCTAAGAGCAGCTGATGTACAAAAGAAAGTAAAATGATTTATTGTAACATGGAGAGGAATCACTCAAAAAGAACAACAAAATGTAAAGTAAAAGTCTTAAGTGCAACTTAGTAGGAGCAAGGGTTCAGCAAAGAAAATAAATAAGCATTTAATAGCTTTTACTTTTAAAAATTAGCCAACAGATACTATTTTTATTGCTTTGTTTTTTTTGGGGGAGGGGTGTTATGTTGGTACACTTTCTGTCCATTAGTTGGCAGCTTGTGTACCTAAAGCTGGTAAAGGTCAGAGCTTGCCGGCAGCCCAGCACTTGGCATCCGTCACAGTGACAGTTCCCAGTGAGAACCCGGTCACTAGTAGAACAGCTCAAGAATAACACAGCTGCTACAGAGGCCAGATGCAGTCATGTTAGGAATTTCTCAAAGTATGGAGGTCATGGAAAAGAGCAGTAAAAAGGATATATATTAGCTATGCCATGACTGAGATTATAGATAGAGCAAAAATGTGCTCTGCTATGGCTAACATGCCAGTGGGAGTAATTGTGATTGTAGGAGGCATGTTTTTTACAGAGCCCTTTGGAGATCAGGGGAAATGACATGAAAGTTTTTGGTAAAAAGAGAATATGTGAAAATTAAACAGCTGCTGCCATGACATCCAAGTGTTTGTGCCTGCTAGGAGGCAATTTAGTGTCCAGACAGGTGCTGTCTGGAAAGGTGTGAGAGAAATTATACTAGACAATGTAACTGCCAAATGCCACAGGAGGGAAAAAAAGGAAAAGGAAATCTCTGTGATAAATACCCCTTTCCACAAGAAAAAAAGCAACACATTTTTGGTTGGTTAAAATCACAGATTAAGCCGAAGAGAGAGAAGCAGAGTAATGGGCTTTTGCAATAGAGCAGTCAGATCCGGAAGATTTCTTCAAAATGGCGATATATTTTTTTTATTTCTTTTCAGATTGGAGTAGAAATTGGGGTGGATAATTTTGTGAACCACTTGCTCACTGAGTGTGTGTGAATGGCCTAAAAGTAAACCAAGTGACTGTGCCAGGGTTTCAGTTGTTTTTAATAAGCATGCTGAAAAAAATTTACATTTGATAGGCAAAGTTAAGTTTTACTCCCATACTTGTCTCTCTGTAGGTCACTAGAGGGAAGCACAGGGGAAAAGCACAAAACATGACAAAAGATGCCATTTCAGTTTCGATATAGAACAGCACACAAAACTGCAGCACAGTTTAATATAAGCATAAATGCCATGTGCAATTGAGATATAGTGATCTTTGATAGTTTTAGCTATTACCAAATATCAACGTGATGCAAAAGTTGTGTAGATGCATTAAGCAACATATATTTAGTTTGCCCTTTAACACGTTTTAAAGGGAAAGCTCCCTCTCCAACACAAATTGCATCTCACATGACAAATTCAGGAGCATAAATCTTAATCATACAGTTTATACTACAGCTTCAGGTCTAACCCACTGTTTACATTATCTCAAGGCAGAACATGTTGTATCTCTTCCCAAACTTAATCATTATGTCCCATTCAGAGTTTGGATAAGAGAAATATGAGAATGCAGAGGGTGAGTCAAGAAGAGCCACACAAATCCCTGCTTTACATGAAAGTGTGTGTATAGTATGAGCTGTATTTGGGAGACAGTGATTCAGAAGGAAAGGCGATACTGCAGAACATCCTGCTTTTCATTTGGCCTGCTGTGTATTTGACTAGAGAGACAAAGAGGAAGAGAAAGAAAGAAGGCAAAGAAGAAAAAAGCCTGAATGCAAGTGAAAGTATTAAGAAAGCACACCTGGCGAGTTAAACACTGGAGCCGTGGGGGTGTTACACACGACTGTCTCAGCCAGTAAGGTGTTATAAGGGTTGTTAGTGCCTTGTGGTCGAAGAAGAGGATTTGTTAGTAGATAATTCCCGGTCATTCCTAGAGTGGCAAGACAGAAGAGGAGTTAACTTTGTCAGCTGACAGTGATCAAAAGTCTTATGGAGAAAAGACATGACATTTTCGGCAAGTTCGTCCTCTGGGTGTGGTATCAGCCAGGATGTCTGCCAAAATCTGAAACTAGGGTGTTTATTTTGGAGGTGAGAATGCAGATTAAACTTTAAGGAGTAAAGGGAGGTGAAGCAAGACACCAGCTACCTCTGCTGCTAAAAAACATTTTCTAATTTCCTAACATTTAACAATTTTTAGGTATTTGTTTTTCACAAATCATGTCTACTTATTATTTTTGAAAAAAAAAAAAAAAAATCATAAACCATTCCCCATTTGGACCAGACCTAAATATAAAATCTCCCAAAAGATAAGAATGCTTCATTTTCTATCAAATCTCTCTTTAGACATTTCCTTCCAAATCTCATGTCACGTTCATTTGTTTTTCCCAACTTGCCACGTGTGCTTAAGGATCTGAGGTATTTCTACTGCCATTTATCAACTTTCCTAAATTCCATCAGTCATGTTGGGAAGTCTTCAGGGATGTTTTTAATGACAGGGAATGGCTTCCAGGAGATAGAGCCCTTCTTTAGTGCGTTGACTCTCTAGGGTAATAAGGCTACTGCACCCTAGAGTAATCAATATCCAACCTTTACATTAACATCTCCAGGAAATGCTACTGTAGGAAAAAAAATCCTACTTCTATATTGTTAATGATGTATTGGCAAGTCAAAGCCCTAGGTGTAATGTATTACCTTGTGTGAGGTGATGGCAAAAAAAGAAAGGAAAGGCAAAGAGCCACAGTGACAGAGTCAGAGGAGGGTAGAGGAGGGGGTGAAGTTAAACCACCCCTGTGTAAACCCTTCCTTTGCATGCTTGGAAAGCCATTTCAGAGGCAGCAAAGAGCCCAACATCTCACTAAGCACTCTAGGTCAGTCAGAGTTGAACATCATCTTCTCATCATCATGTTTGTGCTCAAGCTAAATAATAAATGACAGTTTTTTTCCGCCCTCCCTCATGAATCCCTCTGTAAAGTAACAGAGGTCACCTTACATGCCAGGCAACAAATTGCTTCTCTCTGTGATTTTCCTGAAATAAAACTTTTTTTTCTTCGCTGTTTAAAATTTTGTCTATGTTCCCCCTATTCTGGGTATGACCTCTGAACAGCTAGCACTTAAATTAAAAAAAGGCTCTTCTAGCCTTGCCCCAATTTGAGACGGACGCTGAGTATTTGAGGACAGATTTTTGTAATCCTTCATTGGAAGAACGGGGAGAGTAAAGGCCTGCATCTTTTTTTCTTTTTTCCACTCTGTCAAATTGAAGGCATTCATCATGATTAGAATCGCAATGGAGATACTTTTAGCTGGATGATGAAATGTGTGCATAGCTGTGCATGTGGAAAGAAATGAGGTGTGAACTAACCTTGGTTAAGGGTGGAGGTACTGTTGATGTCACCTGAGATAAAGGAGGACTCAGATTGCTTTCTTACGGTGTCATTCCACATTCTCCTGATACGACTCTGTCAGGTCAACAAGGGACAGTCATTAGGACTTTAAACAAGCCCGCTCACCTTTCAGATCAACTCATTTATTTTCTGTGTATATACTACTGACTACTACTCCTCACATGCATACCCGTATGCAGCGAGGCAAGAGCAGCACTCATGTTAACTCTCTTATGTGTAAGAGATGTACGTCAACTTTCAAATGACTTCAGATGCAGTCACAAGCACCTTAAGCATCATGAATCTGGAAGTACTGTCTACTGGTAAGTATCAATATGAAAATGGTAAATAAGTGCTATGTATTAATATAATGTCATATGAGTCTTTTGATTATGATTTTATTTTATTTTTTGCCATTTCAGCTTTCCCCACAGCAAAATGTGCTTGCAATGCAGTGCGGTAGTGTTTCCCATGCACATGACATTAGTGAGAAAAAGATAAAAGCAAGTGCTTAAAGGGGAGCAGATCAGAAGAAAGGTACTCATGCAGTACAGCAGATGCTGCTTGTAAAATGTGGCATCATGTTTGTCTAACTTCCTCTACCTCTCAAGCTAAAATGAATGATGTGCATTTTTTTTGCTCATGGTCATGATGAAATACATTCTCATGAGCAACTGTTCAAACATTGTTCACAACAATGTAATGAGCTGTATGGTGAGGGTATATGTGTACGGAAAACACTGTGTTCTTCTGTTTTGATTGTCTTTGATTGTATGAAGCTGTTGTCTACCTGTGTACCAGAGGAGTAGCGTGCGCTTGTCCGTGTGGTGGAAGTCTTTGCAGAGCCATGTGAGCTCTCGGTCGGCAGCCCACCGCAGCAATACGTGTGGCGGAAGCACTTGCTGTACTCTTTGCGGACCTGCATGAGCAAACAGCCAAGTGTTTACCTATAGTACATTGTTGACTTAACATACGACTTAGCCAGCGTTGTTTGTTCTTCATATCAGCACATGGTGCTCTGTGAATTCTGCAATCTGCAGCAAAGGTATGTTCAAATTCAGAAGTGTTTGACCATCAAAGGTAAATTACTTGCCTTTGAGCCCTGCGGATGATGAAAAACTTACTTTTTTCTGGAGAAGGCAGTGGAAGATGAAGATAAACATTCCTTGGAAGGTGTTGAATATGGTGAAGAGGTATGCCATGACAATCGAGGCCTCGTTGATGAAGAAGAGACCAAAGGACCATGTGAGACCCAGCAGACAAAGCAAAGCAAAAGCGCCCATGACCCAGGATCTGGAGGACAGCAAAAAAAAAAAAAATACACAACACAAGGAGAGGACAAATCCAGCATTAGAGGCATTGAATGATCTGACAGGAGGATGAGTGGGATTTGCAATCACCAGAACTATGAAAAACTAGGGGAAAAAGCTGTATACCAGGTGAGAGGAAAACAATAAAATGACAAACAACACCTATGCCATCCTCACAATCCCTTTCCCCACCATCCCCACCATCCCCACCCTTACATCCACACACACTCTCAGCCCAACTTCAATCCAGTTCCTGCCATCAAACAGACAATAAGGAAGCAAGAACCTTGGTCTGGGTTTCTGTAAATAACTTTTTATGAGTCAGAACATATAGAACAGAATAATCAGAAAGCACTGTGTGTTTAAAAATATGCTAAGAAGCATTTGATGCCATTGCATACTAAATATTTATTTTGTGAGTGTGTTATCAGAGCTGGAGAACTAGGCAGATGCGGGAAGAGTTCAAGGGAAAAAAAAGGAGATTCCCCGCCTTGTGTGTGAAGGTCCTGTGGAGCCTTCAGACACCAGCAGCAGTCACAGGTCAGCGCTCAAACACACAACAATGACAACACTTGATCTCAAGATGATGGACACGGTGAAAGTGAACAGTCACAAGGACAGTGGGTGAGCAGCTTTGAAGCTGCAGTTTGGCAGAGGATGAACCGGCGAAAGAAAGAAAGAAAAACAAGGAAAGAGGATAAACTACAAGCTGGTGAGGAGACTTCTGGGCAACATTTCCTTACTTGATGAACTGTTTATTATCTTCATAACTAGAGAGCATGATAAGCAGGAAGAGAGAAACACAATTAGATCAGAGCGCACAACAGCGTTGGTTAGTCTGAGTAAGATATTTTCAAGTTTGATCCAAGGGAAATCACGAGAGGCATATATGTATTCAAGTCTGACAGAGAGTTGCATGTTTTGCTGTTGATGACACAATTATAAAAGTAAAGTATTTGGTCAGAGCACATTGTCTGTGGTTGAATTTGCACTTATGCTATTGTATGCATGGGTGGTTTTCGTGTGGGTGAAATTATCTGACGTATAGTAGAAGCTTACCCAGGCAAATCTGTATTATAGTAGCCGTCACAAACGCGATAATTACTGGTGTGGATTGCAGAACAGAGAAAGCAGGAAAATGATTGGAGAAGAGAAAGGAGAGGTTGTGTGTTAACTTTGTTTTCACATGCAACATGCAATGATACTGGTGCTAAAGTGACTTTCCAACCAAAGGACACAAAGGAAAAGATCACAGGGAAACAACTATTAATACACAACATCTTTCAGCTATTTAAACAAGCTTCATTCTAACATCCAAGTACAAATGCACACCATGTTGAGTAAAAGTATTTTGTGGTTTCCTTGAAAAGGGGGTAGTCGATCTCAGATAAACTTTTCTGACTGATTGCAGTTTTACCACAGTGTTGTAACTTCACACACATTCATTGAGGAAAAAAAGAAAAATAACCAACACTGGGTGGGTGCAACACCGCTGGTGTACTGAAATACGTAATATAATGGTGCAAACAGACATGAGGCCTGCGAGCAGCAAAACCACCCAAAATTCAACCTGCAGTAAACAGCAATAAATATTGTTTTCACAGAAGTGCAAAAGAACAAAACAAAACAATTAAGACTTAAAAAAAACATTATTTTACCTCCCAAAGCAAAACACATCAGAAATGCTGAAGCGACTCAGAAAGCCTTAAGGGGATGGTGGTTGGGTGGTGGCGGTTGTGTAGGGAGCATTTTTTTTTTATGGGATTAGATGCTGGGATCTGGGTTTGATGTGTTCTAGCAGCAAACACACATGGTACTACACTGTACTCCACCCTAGCGGAGCTAACAGCGCATAGTTAAGCTGCAGCCGTAGAGTGGTGTGTGTGTGTGTGTGTGTGTGTGTGTGTGTCATGCCAGTGAAATTCTGCGGTTAGTGGCTTGGAGACAAAGACGACTCACAAAGTCTGTGCAGTCATCACAGCTAAGTCATGCCAAAAGTCTCATTAAAAAAAAAAAACAAAAAAAAAACTGTTCAACATTTGCAAAAAAAACAGGTAAAACAACAAAAAAATGGTCAAAACAAAATTATCCATCTGATCTGGAGAATTTCACTTTGAGAAAGAAATATAAATATATTCCAATATATTGTTTGCTGGTCCAGTGCTGAAATTTTACTTGGGGATGGGGAAAAAAATCATTACCTCAAGACTAAAAGAGCCTTTTCCTGGGGGGAGTGGCAGGATAGCAGCAGTGTTAAATTGCTGATAAACAAGAGAATGCAGGGGTTCATCGTATGACCCTTTACTTACTTTATATTCTCCAGTCGGCTGGAGTCTGGTTTCAGGGTGGTAGAGTGCTTCACCATTTTGTACATTGTTATGACCAGGAAGATGAGATTGAGCTGTCGAAACAGAGTAATGGCAGTGTTAATACATGAAGATATATGACGCAAGATATACCAGACACACACAGAGAGAAAAAAACAGTTAATTTGTATATGAGTATTAAAAGAAGAGAGTCTTAAAATATCTGCATGTCCAGAGACTAATCCAATAAACATCTATCGTTCCAGTCGGGCTCAGACGAGGCCGACTGGCGCCAAATTTAGTGTCATTCTATATCAATAAGAGCATGGAAATGCATTAAAATCCATCACAGAAAAAAAAGGAAAGAAAGAAAGAGCAGCAGTCTGGCTAAGTCAGAAGGGAATGAAAGCATAGCAGGAGAAATAAGAGACTCTCTTGTTGTACAAAACAACTACATATCATTTTATGCACATAGTGAAATATTATAATGTGTAACCTGCTGCAAAAGGGTATATTTTGTTCGATTCTCATGTGTGGACAGAAAAGAAAGAGAGAGAGAGAGTGAGAGAGAGCAAGAGAGAGAGAGAGAGAGAGAGAGAGAGAGAGAGAGATTGCTTGCTTGTTCCAATGTATTAAATCTTAAGGGAGCCAGTGGCACATATCAGGTTGAGACAGGGATACCATGTGCTGCGTTTCTGAGCGCATTTATTCGGTACCTTCAAAATCAATACTGTGATTTAGAGACACAAAGGCTAGATGGGCCGGTGAGGAAGCAAGCTCAGAGTAATTTACTTCTAAAACATTTATTCAGGGACAAACCAGACACTGACACAGCATGTACACACACTCAACACCTGTACAAATAATGTCAAGGAATATCTAAAAAATAGTAATTGAAATGTGTATCTCCAGTAGTGCATGTCAAAGGACTAGAAACATACAGCAAGTGACAGGTGAGTAACACAAAAATGATGACAAGCAAATGAGCATGTTTGCAATAACCAAACCTTTTTTCCAAGGCAAATCTTATAAACACTGCATATCAGTGTTTATATCTTTAAAATGGTGAAAAGGCAGGAGAAAAAAAGGAGATGCATTGCTGCCAGTATGATGGCCTGAAATAAATGAATGACCTTTGCAAGCTGGACTCAGTCCATGGCCATTCACTTTTGAACAGAAATTGTCAGTGTTTTGGTGCACGCTGCTATCAAAAGACCGCCTGTGATCAATACATCACGCCTCCACATGCAATCAACACACGGAGCTGCTCACAATAACACAGACAGTAAAAGGGGAAGGACAGACTGGGGAAAAAAAAGAGGAGAAGAAGAAGAAGAAGAAGAAGAAGAAATCCTGAATAATGAACCTTCTTTTATATTACAGATGCCATTGAAACTACAGTATTGTTGTTTCGCAGTTATCAGCCATTATTCAAGCCGTCTGAGTCAGTGGTGGAGGGGAGGAGGGACACGAGGGCGAGGAATTAAGGAAAAAAAGTATTTCGCACACTTTGGAGTGGTGACATGGATCTGATGAGACAAAGGGGGGGGGACACAGTACTTTAAAGTAACCTAGCAGCGTGGCACATGTTCCCACCCCCACCAACATGCTTTTGCAGCCCTTCCTGGGGGATCCCCCTTTGCTAGAGTGAAGCTGCCTCGCTTCTATCCTTCACTCTGTGTCTGAATCATCACTGCAAGCCATGCAGAAGCATCTCGCCACACTGGGACTGAGGAGAAAGCTTTTTTTTAACTGAAGTGGACTGCGTGTGTACACAGTGAACTCTAAATGAACTGCTGGGGATAAAATATTAAAGGTGCAGATGGAGCTGTCCAGATGATAAGAACTGCTCCCGACGTGTCATGATCCAAGAGGCCTTGTGTTGAAGCTATCTCAAGCATACTAATGCACCCCCCAACACTCATTACTTCCATGTTCCCCTTTCATGGAGCTAATACCCCCCTGTGTCCAGAGACAGGGCAACATCTGCCAACGAATGATCTAAATGCCTTCCACCAGCTTTTGTTTTAAGTTAGTATTCAGAGCCTGTTTCAGCCAGGAGCAAAAATAAAAACAAAACAGGAAAAACAAGAAAAACGGAGAAGAAACAAAAAGGATGAGGAAAAAAGCATGACCACCTTAGGTCAAAACTAATGTTATTTGGCACAACCATGGTTTTAGTGGTCCACACATGAGCCAAAGCAGCGCTGTTTTCTCTGCTTTTCCTCTTCCTCGCGTGCCGTGTCTCCTTCTCTCCCTCTCCCTCATTGACAAGGACAAAGCCAATTTGTAGAGAAACCAGGGTCATGGATGGTGTAGACAAATCTTGCTCCTGCACGGTCCCCTGAGATGTCCCTTTCCACAGCACTTTGTCTTTTTGAGTCAATTGTTGCACAGAATCAGCAGAGCAATGTGCGTTGCTCAAGCCAGTGGTGCAAAACATCCTCATTCCTGTCACACATTAGCTCTGCTACGATACATTAGCTCATGCAAATCATTATGGAGGCAATGCCTGATTGGTAAACAGTAAGGGCCCAAATTAAGGGACAGAAAACATATTCCTGCCTGGCTGACAGAGCATTTGCTGAGACAGAGAGAAATGTATTTTGTTTTAATGCAATGTTAGCTTTCCCTCAATTACAAGCTCACACATTCAAAGCAGGTGCTGAGACAAAAAAAAATACAAAAAAGCAGGCATCTCATCATTTATTCAAAGATATTTAAATCCAACACAGACCTTTGTTGGGACCATACTCCCTCCTACATTTTTTTAGATGCTATAGTGGCAATGTCTCCTGAAAGCTGCTAGCGGTCTGCCAATAGCATTCAGAGAGTTGCTGGAATTTGACACGGGTGCCCCCTTTCCCATATATTTTCAGTGTCAGTTTGATGTTGAACAGAGGTCACTGTATGTGCAGATACAGTACCAACCATTATGCTGGATAATGAACATAGCACTGAACAAATACCACCCCGTCCTCTCTGCACAGCAGCAAGACACGTTTGCAGAGCTTCCTCATCCCTTGGTGTGCATGGGGGCAAAGCAATACATGGTGCGGTGGAGTAAGAGGATAGATCTGAGGAATACCACCTGCTATTTCTTTTTTGTGCAGGAAGGGAAGACTCCCTAAGGTCTCATTCTTCTGAGCCTCTCTGATGGAGCGGTAGGTAATAATGTCATGACCAGTAAATAATTGCATGGCTCAATGGGACATATGTTATTACGATATGCTATATGTCCTTCACCCCTAATGGTCTTTGACCAAACAGAGAGGTGCCGCTGCTTTTCCTCTTCTGCCCAACACTGTCATCCGCTATTTACTGGAGGCTGATGCAGTGGAAGAAAAAATGAGCTCGAATATCTGCTTTAAAAATGCACACCTTTAGGCTATTCTTCATCTTTTTTGTGTTCCTTTATCATAAGAAGTGCAACTGGAAGGCCATTAGGTGGGGCCTGTAATGTGAGACTTCATGGGAATTGTGTGAATGTGAGGTTAAAGTAGACTAACAAATTCTGATCCTTATCAGGCTGTTAGGAGTCAAGGAGAACTGTCAGATGCCTCAAAATCTGTCTTTGCCGTAAAATTAACCTGTCATCACTGAGGAGCAAAAAAATCCTGCTGACTTTTTCCTTCAGTTCAACCATCTCACTTCCTTTATCCCTCTCCTTCATCTCTTTCATCTCACCCTCTGAGTCCCTTCCGCACTCTGACAGTTGCAGTATTCAAAGGAAAATAAAACAGCTTACCATGATGATAAAGGTGACAGGTCCTATAAAACTCCATATGAAGTGATTGTCCACACTTAACCAGCACCTACGACAAAGAAAAACACACTTGAGCACGTGCTGCAAAAACAATGTCAATATTATCTTCATGCTCCTGTGGCCAAAAATTGGTGGAAATACATAGATTTTTGAATACTTAGGCATTGATATAATTTCTAATCAATGTTTAACTTGGAGTGCTTTCAAACACTCCTTTCACGAGTTTCACATTGAACCAGAAGAAAGACCCCAAGTAGCCCCTCTTGATAGCTGGGTCTTAGCTGAGATATGGCCATTAATCTATGTAAAAAGCTTTTTCGGCACAGTGCTCTTCTCTAAGACAGCATTTACAAACAAGAGGTCACAGGAGGGTCTTTAAGCAGAAAGGCATTAATGTAGCTGCGGCCCCCCGTGAAACCACAGTGTTGAGTCTGTCAGCCACTTTCAAATGACATAAAAAATTGAACAGCTGCCCATCCTTGGCAAAAGGAGCTCAAATATGCAGTCTCCAGGGAGAGATGCGCATAAAACCCTGGCAGAAATGATGAGTAGATTTCTTTTCAAAAGCTGCCACATACAGTCACAGCAGGTCAGTGCCGCACAGTGTAGCACCCAGCGTGTCTGCTCTGCATTTCTAAGGTTGTGCTCAGAAAGCTGCACTCACGCTTTCTTGGTCCCGTAGCTCCTGTAGTCAATAGCTGCGGAGACACCGACCACAATGGCAGGGAAGAGGTAACCGGATACATAGTAATACTTTTTCCGTGAGTATTCACTCTCAAAGACCTCCACGAGCATGAGGTACAGCTGGATCCCCTCAAGACACATCCACGAGAAGGAAGCCAGAAAGAAGAAGTGGAGGATCCCCGCAATGATGGCGCATCCAATCTGAATGAGAACAAAAACTGATTTAGACAATCAAAGGAAAAACAAGAAAATACAATGCAATCACAGTAACAAAATATAAATTGGGGAAGATTAACTTAGGTAGTACAAAAAACATTAAACATAACAAGAGGAATTTCCATCCATAGCACTTTCTTTATTGAACATTGTATATCATATAGCCTATCTTTTATTAATACCCCCTGAAAAGACAGCACTGCTGCCTCACGCATTTGGTTAAATTGATGAAAAAAGTAATGAATATTCATTCACCACATGAGCTCCGACTATAGACAGGTTTAGCTTTCCATCAGCACAGAGGAAATTTACAGTAGATACCAATAGTATCGTAAAGTTAGGGTTACCAGATTTAATCGCACAGCTCAGCTATACACAGAAAATGTTTTTGTGCTTCTGGAGAAAATGTAGGTAAATATAAATGGTATGAATGCAAGGTAAGCCGTGGTAAGGTGGCTTTAAGTGAAAGAGGAAAAAAGAGCTGTCCAGTGGTAGACATGGACCCCTAGTAATCTATATTAATGGTGCTGTCTCACTCATGTCATGTCGGGCACAAGCAGAGATGGTTAGAAACAAACAATGCTTAATGTCTCATCCATTTCACTCTGAAAGTATCTTTTGTCTTCTTTTGTTTTGGTGAATGAAAGGGGATAAAGTGAGAGAGAATGAATCAAAATCAAATCAATAAGGTGAAATCGCTCCAGCTTACCCTAGGTTCAGTCATATCGATACCAATTAGGAATATTAACTCTGCAATGAAGAGATTGATGCACAAGTTCTTGTGGATGGTGTTGCGATCACTCTGCAGGCCCCGGAAGAAGCAGAAAGTGAAGATGCTAATGGTGAGGCAGACGAGGGATACCACAATACCGACTCGAGTGATGACGGTGAGGAGCAGCTCATGCACTCTGTCGTTAACCTGGCAAAAAAAAAAAAACATTAAAAAAATGTTGGTGAAAATAAAGTTAGTTGTTTCTTTCAGGTCTGTGAGTTTGAAAAGTTTGTTTCATATGTCAATGGCCAATTAGAAGCACTAAACTTCCTTTATGACAAAAAAAAACAAACAAAAAAAACACAACATTGCTCATCTCCCTGCAATCTCTGTCTCATACACAAAGCTCCATAAATCTATAAAAAGTGGACATGACATACTGAGATTTCACGGTGTGCCATGAGGATGGCAAAGTTGGTGAGATGGCTGCAGGAGCAAGTGGTATGTGTTTTATTGGAGTCCAGGAGTTTGCAGCCTTGGGTGGACCAGTAGCCCATCATACTCCTCTCGGAGTAATTCCAAAAGGAGCAATTGGAGTTGAAGTAGTGCTCCATCTGCAGATAACAAGAGATATGGTTAAGTGTCCAAATAATTGACTGCCTGAAATTGAAGTACATGTAGAACATCATGGCCATTTACCCCCTACTCATACAAAGGGTTTTTTTCTACACTAATATGTATGAGGATTTCTCACTTCACAGCTCTCGTGAAGCAATTCATATGTTGTATATCATTTGGCACATGCTTGCCAAATCAACCGAAGCATAGCTGGGGCCTTAATAACAGAGAAGCATAATTGTTTGATGGCATGTCTTTGGAATTGCACAATTTCTCTGATAAAGAATGGAGTCATGCATGGCCCTCTGGGAACTCTAGTGACAACTTTAAAAGACAAAAGATAATTGGTACTCCAGTAATTTCATCCTAGATTGTACGGCTAATCTAGGAGTTAATTTCCCCCACTATAAAAGAAAATGGGTATCATTTATATCCCAATGTTGATTAAGGAATTAGTTTTCATTAAGAATTCACTTAGGTTCTAAAGACTCCTTTAATTTGATGTTCAATGACTTAAATAAACTGCAGAGTGACCTAGCCAGACATTTACAATTCAAATTGCAGATCTCTGTCTGCTCTGGCTGTTCCCTCCTGGTGTTTTTTAATATGACCTCTCCATTCACTCCAGTGGAGTGACTCACATCAATGTGCTCCAGGGTGAAAATCACCGGGTCATTAATGAATACACGGCTGGATTCTTTGTTGATTGAGGCAGCGATGATGTCAGAATTGACGGCCACTGACACGTTCCTGCCGTAAGCCTCGTTGGCCATCTTGATGGTGGCGTTCTCTGCGCTGAGGAACTGGCCCAGATTTTTGTAGAGCACAAAAACAAGCTTGGCAACTCCTGTAGAAAGTGTGAGATATCAAAAGACTTCAGAGGACGAGAAAAAAAAAATCAAGCTTCCAGAACAAATTGGAGAAAAATCTATTGTGACAAAAAGGGGACGAACATATTGAAACACTCCAATTTAATTCCATTTAAAATATTCAACAAAGGAATTGCAAAAATGAGTGAAAGATGAGTGCAAGATAGAGACAGACACAAGCTTTTAAAATCCTCTCGTTTTTTTTGTTGGACTTCACAGAAACACGAACGGGAACATTGAAAGGGAGCTTACCATTCCGACTGTTGAGCTTGACTGTATTGGATGACAACTGGATTGAGATACCACCCTTGCTTGATTGTGGAAATTTAAAATCCTGGACCTGACCGTCTGTGCTGAGTACATACACATCCAGGACTGCGAGTGCAAAAAGAGAAGAGAAAGGGTTCAACATGAAAGATGTCAGGATAATGGTCATTACAGACTGTTTGACTAAACCCAAAAAAGTGGAGAAGATTAATGCCAAAGCTTTATCCCTGATATATCTATACAAACTGAAATGTTGCCAAACATTAACATTGACCGTGAGCTACACAATAAAAACCTCAATCACAAAGCGATCATGTGATCCCTGTGGGACTCTGTCTTATGATAAATGATAAAACACTGCACAGACGAACCAAGCAAATGTCTTCCTTATATGGTCTAACAGCAGAAGAAAATGAGAAGGAGGTTGTGGATGAACAACACACTTTTTCTGACTCCACAGCAGGCTAATGTTCGCATTAATGTATAGAGTTACAAGGTCTAGACGCATATATTTATAAACTAAGCGTGCGCAATCAGAGAATCCAGTCTATTTAATTGTCTGATATTCATCACTTTGTCAGTAAGCGACTCGTTAAACCTAATATGCGTTGTTCTTCTTTCCCCCCAAGGTTTAAACGGATATTATGAAAACAGTCCTTTTTTATGTGGCGGCCTTGTTTCCCTATCGCAAGAGTTACTCTCTCAATGAATTTAAAGTAATCAAATTAACTGAGCTTGCATCAATCAAGAACTCTTGTCATTTGCTTACAACACACTCTTGTTTTACTTACTTATATTGTCTGCAGGGACTTTGACAATGGCAGGCTCCATGAGGTTGTCAGCAAGGACAAAGGCCCCTTCCTCCAGAGTATCTAGTAACATAGTGGCTGCATGTGTTTGCTCTGTGCTGTTCATGTCTTGCCAGGACTTCAAGGCCTCTGGTCTGAGAAGGTTATCTACCGTGTCCACAATGGCCTGTGTCGAAGCACACAAATAAATACACACACAAACGTAAACAAAGACATTGAGTTACTCAAAAAAAATGTTTTGTAAGCATACATATCTGTGAAATGAATAAAGTATCTATCTATCTATCTATCTATCTATCTACCTGTCTGTCTATCTGTCTATCTGTCTGTCTATACTGTTGGGATTGGGAATGGATGAAATGATGTGCTGAGCAATCACATCTATAAGGCTGAAAATGAATATGATGAAAACATAAAAGCACATTTAGCTTTTGTATATGACAAAATTGATTGATTACAGACATTACAGACAAAACAAGAAAGACATTTTTGCAATGGTATTGATCATGAAGGAGAAAGAGAAAAGCAGAAGCATCGCTGAACATGGTGCGGATTCAGTTTCTTTTTCAAGGGCGGTGCATCGGGTCAGACACTTGGGGTCACAGCGTATGGAGCGTTTGAGGTCTGTCCAACAGCATGATTTTAAGAAATGACCTCATTAAAGTCAAAGTTCCAAAAGCTGTCCTCAATAAAAACATCTCTAAACTTTTTACTTTTAACTTCTAACCTGCAGTCAACTTGTCCTTAATGATGCAATAAATGCAAATACTTAACTGTACAATAATCCTTAAGTAACCCTGCAAAAAGCACTTAAAATTACAAGGGAATCTGTGCAAAATCAAACAAAAAATAGTTCAATAGTTGGAGACATGGAGACAATTTTCAAGCCTCACACTTTTCTGCCACCTGAACAGAGGATAAATTGGGCGTGGGATCCAGACGACGTTTGAGTTTTCTTCAGGAAATAATCAAATCAATGTGTCTAATCTGGTAATCAATGCCCGCTATCGCTGGTGGAAAGGTTGTGGGGCAGCTATAGTGATGTTGCGTCAACTATGGCAGATGTCAGATACTGCTGACTCAATGATCTCTGTCCCAAATCCTATCATGCTGTCATTAGTAAAATAAGTGCTGTAATTTATCAAATTGAAGCAGCTTCTCCAACAGTGTTGCTTCCTCCAACTTCAAAACTACATGATAATGAGAAATTTTGGGGAGGAGGCTGGAAAACATACATGCACATATTTTTTCCCTTTTCTCCCTTTCTTTTTATGAATGCATGGCTGTTGACTGGCTAATTAGCTCGATCCATTTTAATACCCTCCCGAAGGAGATATTTGGATTGAGGGGGATGACTTTGTTGGCAGGTGGAGGACGCTGATCTCCCTAATGGTTGAGGGCTATATGTGGCCAAAATACTTTGATGTATGAACCCAACCAAATAGCAGTCAACGAAAAAAAAAAAAAAAATGGTCTGGCCCGACTAACCCTATTAGACAGAGTTAAAGGTGTGCACAAGGGCCACAATTTTTACTGTTCATGTGGTAAAAAATCAGGTGACAGCCCTTTGGAAAAAAAAAAAAAAAGAATAAATCCTTTTCCATGCACCTTAGAGGTAAATTGTGCCAGAAACCTTTGCTTTGCTTCTAGAATAAAGTACAAGCGAACTGTTTGACGGAACATCCAGGAGGGTTTTGTATAAAAGCAACAAAAAAGTGACAAAGGAATGAATCCTTTAGCAAATAAATAATGAGCGAGATGTAAGAGCAGGATGTTTGTTTGAGTTGGTGGTGTTATGTATCTAGACGTGCAATGTTGAGTAAAACAGAATGAAAAAAAAAAATACACCACCACTATCAAATGCATGGAGGGGTGGGGAAAAAAGATACATCCATGTGATTTAAGAACACATTCTGGGTACAATTGTGTCTGTGGCAATTACTCAAAAAAAAACAACAAAAAAAACGGGAAGCACAGGGAGGAGTACATGACAGTGCAGAGTGTACATGCTGCTGACTGTGGGCTGGGCATAAACAGTAGCACAGTTATAGAGGAGGGGTTGGCAGCAGGCAGAGTGGGGAGAGGCATTGCTCCAGTACCTTCATGTATGCCCTGCATGTCCTTTCTCGTTTTTGAAGCTTTTTTATTAGAAAAGAAAAAGAACAGATAAAAAAATGAATTGCACAGTTCATAAGCCTGAGTAAAGAGCTTTGTAGAAACAAGGCCCTGTCTGAGTGGTCAATATACAAAGTGACTTTTGAATGCAGTGTTGTGCATGTTCATTTTTTCGGTGAACAGTGAACTGAACGGATCAGTTTTCTAATCATAAACATGAACAGCAGTGGCGCTCCCTCCCACAAGAATGAACGGCACGCACCATTCATGTTCATTTGAAAACTCTGTTTTTCAGGTTTCATGACACTGTTTATGGCAAACACGATGAAGGTCACTGCGACGGTCCAGTGTGGCTAATGCCGAAGTCAGTGTTGCAGAGCACTTGGCGGACTTTTATGAACATACATCACAGTGACAGTCCGGTGCCTCGGAGCCAGCCCGGTGCCCGGAGCCTGGTGTCCATGTTGTCGTTGTAAGGATAATTAGATCTCAACTGACTTACCTGATAAAATAAAGGTTAAATAACATAAACAGAAGTGTTAAGGAGCTACCGGTGCTGTGGTGCAGCTGGTGAGGAACGGTTAAGAAGCGGTACTATTGAGTGACACTGACTGTTTTATTTTTTTTTAAAAATCTAACAAATGAATGTGAACTAGTTAATTTTTAGGACTGTGAAAGTTTTTTTTTTCTTTTTTTTTTTTGTTGAACTTTGAACATGAACTAGTTCATTTTCATATGTGTGAACTGAACTTTGAGCTCGTTCTTTTTAAGAATGAACTGGCACAACACTGTCTGAATGACTGATCCAGCCACTCCCCTTCTCATGTGCTGCTGACCTGCTTCCTTGGAGGTCCAAGTAAAAACTTGCTTTAGCTCATATTTATAATATGCTTTATTTTCCCCTCAAGGTCTCCAGACATTTTTGCCTTGTCTGTCTCACAGATTTCCTTGATTTGAAAAGAAAAGGCGGCTGCATGTGACAAACAGAACCACTACTGCATTACTTTGGTGAACACTATATCTTCTGCCTGTGTCATTATCGTTAACTCCTGAGTGCAGAATGATGCAGAGAGAGAGAATTGGTGATTGATGATTTCAGTATTTGTGTTAAATATATTGCCTTAAGTGATACAGGGTAATTTGGTGGATGCGGTTACCTTGTTGAAGCTTCGCCCAGCAGAATCCTTCTCACTGGGTCTTAGCTCCTGCAGCTGTGCATCCAGGATATCCACCAGCTGCTCCATCAGGCGCACTGAGGAGCTTACGTCCCCTGCAAAGATGGGGCCTTTGGTGTGCTTGGCTAACTCATTGGCCAAGTTAGCTGCATTTTCACCGCTGCGGATCTGCAGGGGGAAAGAGTGACTAATGTTCATACCAATACAAGAAGACAAGACTCAGAGGGTTTCTTTTCTTTACAACCTTGTTTCTGACATTAAATCACACTTGAGTAAATCCAGTTATTAAGAGGGACTATAGTGTTTTCTTCATGTAGGAGAAGTTGCCAGGTGGCAGTTTCTGGCAAATGACAAAAACAGGTACACAGCTGCATGCAACTACTAATGAATGTGTATACCTGTCATAACTTTATGCTTTATGTTCATTTTTGCTGATTTGTCTGTCATAATTTTCAATTCTTTTGACAGAATTGTAACATTTTCCTTAACTTTGGGATCTTTAATGTCATGAAGTCCCAAACACTTCCAAATCTCAGCTACTTGTTTAGAGTGATCAAAACAATGTCATGTGTCATTAAACAATGCAATCAACCTTGTGACTGATGTTTCCTCATGTCTTTTGGCCTTCGCTCAAGGTTCTATCCTGTTTTGCCATTTGTCCTGCCAAGGCTTTCACCAGAACATCTTGGAATACTATCTCCCCCTGTCCTTGACCCTCATGTTGATGCAATAACAAATCAGATATCCACCTCAATCTCATCCAGCTTTGCATTCATGCTCGTAACAAAGACATATTTCCATTATTTTGATCATCCCTCTCTGTGTTTTTAAGGACAGACATTCCACTAAGAAGGAAAACAGAGTGGCAGAGCTTGTACAAACCTTCTGAGCTACTTGGTTGACCCAGTGGGAGGTGCAGTTGCTGAGATCAGGGCCCTTCGGGTGCCAGGCCCCAGTGGAGAGGACACATAAATATGAGGCTGTGCCTGACAAGATAAACAAGAAAAGAAGAGTCAAGTTCAATCAGATCAAATTAAGTTCAATTTTGTGCGGAAGCCCTTTACAGTGCAACAAAGAACAAGGACAAAAAAATAAAAATAAGAAAACACATCTACAAATTCAGATATTTCATTCAATATGAAGCCAGCGAATGTCTGTGTGCACAGGAATATCAGCCCCGATGGATATTTGTTTTTTCACTGTGGTAATCTGGTTTATATACTGTCAAAGGACAACATTATTGGACACATTAAACTCCAAACATGTGAAGACATCAATTTTGTTTCAGCAAAATCATGTTTTTGCTTCAAAGTGACAACATTTCTTTCCCAATCCTAATTATTCCAGCTCCTGATGAACTCTGAGCGCTAACATGATTTCACACACAATCAAATAAGGGATGCACGTCTCCGTGCAGGCTGCAGAAGATACAGCTGAGTCTGCTTCTCTGCAACACAGCCGCTACAAATTGCTAAATCAGGTTTCAACCCAGAATGGCACAGCTAAAACCTAACAACATTATTTTCACTGATTCCCTGAACACCAACTTCAGACAATGCTCTTTACAGATAAAAAGTTGGATGCAATGTTGTCAGACAGACCTAACAAACTCTGGAATATTCTCTTGGGATGCCTTGGGACATACTGAAAGCAGCAAGAAGACTCGGCCCTGAGGTGAGAGGGAGCCCTGTTTACCTCGTGTTCCCTTGGGGCAAGGTCGCTCCACCAGCATGCCCCTCTGGGTCTGAGGCCACATTATGTCTCTTTTCTCAGTGGCCTCACAGAAGCGCTCGGGTAACGGGAAGGACTCGAGGGGTGGAGGGGAAGTAGTTTGTGGAATCACAGGAGGCAGCTTGGGCGCTCCCCTGCTGCCCTCCTTGAGCCCTGTTGTGGTGGTAGTGTTGGCCACACCCCAGTGCACTGTGGTTGTTGTGGTGGTGGTGGTTGTAGTTTTCGGAGGCTGAGAGGACGTGGTGACTTCTGATAGTGGGGGAGCTGTGAAGAAACAGAGGGTACAGAAGCATTATGTTTAATGCAGTTATGAAATGGTGTGCAGCCAAATGAGGAAAACATGATTCTCTCTCGGACATATATTTAATATCAGTCTTCATGATAACATGATGCAGTGCTGTGGATTAAAACCACAACCAAATGGAAGTTTGACTTTCAGTTGCAGTGTGAGGTCAGCTAATTAGCGTGGCACCCCTGGGATGCATAATATAGACTATTTTGCTAAGAATACTTTAGCAGGTATTAAAACCTTGACATTCCAATGGGCAGATGCCCTCAAATACCTCTAAACCTTAACCATGTCACCTGAAACTATCATTACAAATTTTGTAAGCATGTTCAACAATATAATGCTTATACATAAGTGTCCTGTTGTGTAAATTGCTGTTAAGCGCTTTGTGCAACAAGCGTTATTTACATACACGTTGACTATGGCTTATCCAAGGCACTCAGTCTGCAGTGAACAAGACAATAATTACAGTAACATCCTCCAGTCTGGCAATCATTCCTGTCTGGGAGATTTTGTGGCATGGCTGATTAAATTTCACGAACACAGAACCTGTATATGCAGCCATGGCGTCTGAACATTCATTTTACAGTTGTTTCTTTGCTACAACTCATACTTGGATAAAGCAGCTGTGCAGTAACTCATGCAGTGCCTGGGGCAAATACAATATGTTTCAGTCTCGGAAAAGGAGAAAATAGTGTACTCTTTACATTTAACATGAGCCACAAAGGTAAAAACTATGAAGATATGTGATACACCAGAGAAGTGTAATTACATTTCATAAAAGTTGAACATAAGGGAGATGAAATAATAAGCACCAACTATTTGATAGAAATCAGCTCCACATCTCCAAGTACACAAAGAAAACGTGACCCCTTTGGAGAAAATGTGTTGGTTTAATTTAGGGATAAGCTATCAGCCGAAAAGAGCTCTGATTGGAATGCAATGTGCACACCGAATGTAATCGCATTTGAGTACTTTGATTTCTTCCATTAGGTTGCCTGTAGAACATCCAGAGAATGTAAAGAGGTGCTGTTACACTGCTTGAGCTGAACACAGTTGCTTTCAGTGTTACAAACCGATTATGACAAGATTAAAGAGACAGAGAGTGAAGTCAGGAGTCAGAAACTGGACAGGGAATATATATATATATATATATATACAGAGAAGATAGTGGTGGAGAATAAGCACACTTCGAAGATGATGACAGGAAAATTCAGAGACAAGGCTAAGCTGGAGACAGTTTCTGTCTTCCAGTGGATTGGAGGAGAGGCAGCCAGACCCCAGGCAGCAACACCTCCATATATATATCTGTTGCCTCCATTATATAATAGATAATGGTTCTTGCTGATAGCAACCCCCCCCCCAACCCCCTCCCCAAGCTAGGCTGAAGGGAAATCACCTTTGAGGCTGGCTGCTACCTGTGGCGAATTAGGCTCTATTGACCAGAGGAGACGACTTTGTGTGCTACCTCCTGTTGGGGTCTTTAGAACTCAACACACACATACACAAACACACACACACACACACACACACACACACACACAAAGGTATACACAGCTGACTGGGTGTTTTGACACTGGGATGAAGGCAGATTTGGCTGGCTGGCTTCACCTCAGCCTCCTCGGCTTTGCCCCTGTCCCTCCTCCTCTACCTGTATCCTTTTTACTCAACACAATTGAATGTGAAAGTGAAATTCTTTGCTGCACGTCCTGTCACAGTGGTTGAAAGACAACCTGTGCTTAGTTCCTTTCAGCAACAGCACTGAACTGGCTGGGTGAAATGTCTCTATTCTATGCACCAATATCCTTTTACTGAAACCACATTCGAGACTGATGATTCCCACAAAGATGGATGTATTATGTAAAAAAAAAAATTCTGGTTGGTCTAAAGAAAAAAAAAATAAATAAGTATGTGTGGACATAGTGTATAAATAATCATTGTTTCTTTTGAAATATCTGGGTCTGGATTGGCAATCTTCCAGAAGATTCACAAGAATATGTGGGGGGCTTTTATAGATTTTTAGATTTCAAAAAGTATGAAAGATGATAAGATCCTAGTCTCCATGGATGGGGAGTTAAGAATGCAGACAGAAATAAAATGAAAATGAATCGCTGCTCGACAGCATACAGCCAATAAATCAAAAAGGCATCTGCTGTAATTCAAGCGCATTCCTTTAGCATGTCAACTAACAACTGTATCTTGTCGACACCCCTCACTCATGAGGGCTGCTGCACACTCCAGTTACAACAAGTTTGCATGTATTTTGTTGCCACCTGCGATCAGTGAGAGTAATTAATATTAGGCTTGATTTTTACGAGGCTAGAACAAATGCTTTTGACACTCCTAAGTTGTTCCGGTGGAGACGGATTGCCCCAATGCAAACTGGAAGGATTTGGCAGTGGGAAAGTAATGCGGGGTGGATTTGTTGGGCCAATGTTTGTGCTGCATGAGACATAGAAAACTGTGCTGGCTTCACTAAAAAAAATGTTTTTTCTCAGAGTAAGCGCCGTCATAAAATACAGCTATAAAGAGCTTCATTAACAAGAAATATTCTGAAAAGGACACAAGTAAAAGGGCTAAAATAATCCTGTTGAGAGTTTCATTTCATGTCTATGATAAAAACTAAGCCTCTTTTCCTGTGTGAAATGTGAATGTAGACTACACTTCCAACTAGGAAATCATTAGTCATCTTATTACCTTTATGCCACAGTTTGGTTTAATTTGATACAAATTAGAGCTGGACACTGCTCACAGGTAGTCACCTCTATACAGAGATGTTGAAGTGGATAAGTTGACAGCCACTGTGAGAGATGGGTATTGATTGTTGTTGGTAGTCCAGGAGCAGCCTTCTCTATACCTGTTATGATTCATAACATGGAGTAAACAGTTCTCTTTTCCACCGCTGCGATGCATACCTCAAACCACAGAATGCCTTACCCGTGTGATATTCCTTTGATTATGACAAAAGAAGCAAATCCCATGTTTAGGCTATACAGGGTCCTTGATTATTATGTTTCTGCTGCACTCAGCCCAAGGGGAACCTTCAATTAGCTGTCACAGAGTGTGAGCGCATGGAGTGATATTCTCCAAAGCACCGGCAATAGTCGGGACAGACTTATTCATAACCTCTTTTGTGCGATTCAACGCCCACACATTGTTGTGCTTGAATGTATCTCTGTGGTTCTGTTATTACTGTTGGGGTTATGGGTCTGGGATTGATGAGAGACCATGAGAGAGGAATTCAGGAGAGGAAAAGGCAAGAGGAGCACGGTTTGCCAAATGTTGTCAGAGCATATGTATATATGTAAGCACACATGCACGCACACACACACAACACCCACACACGGAACGTCTGAGCGCACACACGTATGGAAACCAAATGAGACTTTACCACAGGAGTCATGCCAGGGTGACAAATGAAAACCAACAGCGTGTGTGTCTTTTATATTAAGCTTAATGGCTTCACTTTCAGTAGGCACTGCATGGTTGTTCATCAGGGTAATGTTTCATACACATTACCAGGTGCTGTTTATCTTGTGAGGGAGGGAGAAAAGGGCACACATTTAGCATTTGTTTCAACAATTTGCAAGTTACAAGAATAATTTGATCTCCCTTGCTCTGTCATGGAATAATCCCATAATGATGTGAAGCGAGGTTACTCAGGACATATTTGTTTCCATCTTTTAGGAGACTTTCTTCTTGCTAAGGTAAAATAATTGTGTCTTCTACACTGCAAAATGTGGCTCCTGTGTGGAAATCACGTTCTAATTAAAGAGCAAAAGGTAACAAGTCAGTCAAATAATTCTAAGTTTGTTTCTGCCTTCAGAAGGGGGCCTCGCTCAAGGGACTGAGAGAATCTAGTGGATAGGAAATAAATGAATAAACCATCAACTTTCAGGTCAGTCAGCGCAGAGTGTAGGTTAATTGAAATAAGGTGCTGAACTGCAAAAAAACCCAAAAAAAACATATATATATATACATATATATATATATATATATATATATATATATATATATATGTGTGTGTGTAAATTATTTCCTCTGCTAATGCAGCCACTGAAATATATCAAACGTGTCTTAGTTCTCTCTGGATGCAGCCTCGCTTCTGAGTTCGTAAGGAAATAGAGGCTGTTCTTAAGTATGAAATAGTGTGATGATTTATAATACGTTTGTGATGCATTTTGATATCTACCAATAATAACAATAATACACAAAGGAAATTGGATTACACGTCTTTCACTCTGCGCTGCATTTGTAACTGTGGAGGAGAACACGGCACATGATTGCTTGTGTGCCAGCAGTAAATATGAAGAAAGCTGAGTGAAAATTCGTGTAATTTCCCACGAGTCATGCCTGTGAGGGTGTGTACAGTATACACCCATGTCTTAGGGAACAAAACCTAATAGAAGGATTATGTTATTTACTGCTGTCTGCAATATTTCTCTTTCCCACAGTATAAACACATTGATTCATATGGACAAAGACAGGCAGACAGGCATGCAGTGTACACTCCAACACACGCGCACACGCAAGCACAGTTATAAACACATGTACACATTCATATACACCCTCACACACAGAATGGCACCAAAGTATAGAGAACAGACGCAGCAGCTGCCAGACAACAGCCAGCTTTTTTCCTCCTTGCAGCTTTCTCTGTACCGTACGTGCCTCAAATTTCAAGCATTAACTCCAAGTCTGCCGAGAAGACTGATATTTAATGCCGTGCGCGCAAGAGGATGTCTATTTTAGATGTCTGCATAGACAGACACATACGGATACACACATCGAAGCATGCAAGCACACATGCACATTAACGCAACACTGCAACACAAAAAGCATGAATTTCCACAGCTGAGAGAACACACATAGACACAATAATCAGCCCTGTGTGAAATAAATCTCCTCAAAGGCATGTGTCAGGCAGTGATGGGGACCATTGTGATGTCTGAGTAATAATTCTTTTAATACGCCTTGTTTCGCAGTTAGACTGTAATCAAACAAGAGACTATGGATCCCCTCGGCTATAGGGATCAGTGTAGCTACAGTATAGTCACACCCATCCTTGCTTTTTATGTAAAATATCTCTTAGTGACAGTCTAAACCGGGTTTGCTGTTGCCCACAAACTTGTACGCTATCAGCGAGGATCATTTGGCCACACTGTTTACAGTAGTTTAACGTCAGAGGGTAAGACTTTCCAGAAGTGGTAACTAGCAGCTTGGGAATACAAGAAAATATTATCTTAAGGTGTGCTTTTGGATAAAGGGTGAAAAGTCCCTCCCTGTCTGGTAACAATTGGCCCTTGTGTTTTACGAGGAGCGGCAGTGGTTTTGATCAAATTTCAGAAGAAACAGGTGACCTCCTGACCTCATATGCTGAGGTCTGCCACCAGGCACCGGTGCTTAGGCATTATCCCACAATGTAATATCAGAGACGTTGTGAACAAGACTGTAAATCCCTATCGTGGGATTCCCCCCCTTTTTTTATCGCCCCAGTTAAATTCACCCTTATATCGTAACAAAGAAAGAGACCTTTGGGTCAGGATGTAGACAGAATAACGCCACAATGTGCCGTAAAAAATGCTACATGGGAGGAATAAAGAATAGACACTGGCATATAGGGAGATCCTGTCGTCCAGCAGAAATGAAGGACAATTTTAGCTTAAGATACACTCCCCAACAGTGCCCTAACATCACAAATATTCCTCCCAGCAAACAGAGAGCACAGTTCAAATCAGTAAGATGCCTGTTCGATTCAGGGGTGCCTTTAGGTGCTGCAGCGTCTTGAGGGATTTTTTGTCAGTGCTAAGAACACAGGTTTAAGGCTGTTGGTCATTTTAGGGGTTATTTTTTGTTTCCTTTTCATTTGTTTGTTTGGTCTGGTCCTGGTTGACTGGGCTTGTGTAATCAGTCAACATCAGTGTGATCCCGACAACAGTCAATAAGTTTATGTCACGAGTGAATATGAAAAAAAAGAAAAAAAAAAACAGGAGGAGGTTGTTTATCACAAAAACTTTCACTCAAAGAGGTAGTTTACAACAGTTGCAGGATCTGGATCAATCAAAAAAGTGAGCAATCACAAACTACTGCACAAAAGTGTCATGCAATGTTGTTCAATGGAATAACGTCACACTGTTAAATAAACTGTTCCTAATGGATAAATACTTGTGAATGGCAACACTGGATTGTGTGTGATCTTCATGTGTGTGAAGGCCGTCTTCATCCTGTTGTTGTGTAAGCATGTACTGTTTCCCAGAAGGCACAGCTAAGGATTTACTCAAATCCTGTCATTTACTGTGCACAGCTCTTTATCCTGACTTCAGGAGAGTGAAGCCAAATAGACGCCTATATTATGTGTAGACATGCATGCACACAAATGCAAATATCTTATTGAAGGAACAGTTCATGGATGCTCATGAAGGAAGCAGACTAGACACTTCAAGTCTACAGGGAGTCTGCAGATAGAGGAAGGGTAAAAGAAAAGTCATAAAAAGAGAAAAAGAGAGACAGACAGAAACGGCAAAATTGAATGCAATGGAGGGATAATGAAAGTGAGAGACAATCAGATGGACATAGAAAGTAACAAGGACAATGTGACAGGACAGAAAAACAAAAACAAAAAGGGTGATTTTCCACATCAATACAGTCTCCTTTCACACCGCTGTGTTCACTTGGGCAGCTGACAGGAGGTTGTTGTCAAGGCAAACAAACAAACTGACCATTTTTAACACATCCTGATCTCTGCACCACTGGTGAGCATGTAGGAGGAAGGAGTCTCTGTCATTTTATGTGAGCACCTCAGATGTGCAGTGAGGACTTGATGTTGACGTGTAAAGTATCCAACCTTGCCTCCTCTCTTTCACTTTTCCCTGCTTTCTCTCTAAATGTTGCCATGCGCAGGTTGACCTCTGTGTAAGCACCAGAGACGACAGGAATGAATCATAGCGGCGCTTATTAGTGAGCCGTATATTCATCAGACTATAAGAGGTAGGCTCTCTGGGGTGACTGCTAATGCACATGACTCACAAGCATCTGTAACAGCTGAGCATTTTTGCGTTGCAAAGCACTTTCACACAAACTACAAGACATTGTTTTGACCACATGCAGAGTTGTGTAAGCTAATTGGCAAGTCGCATCAGTGAGCCCTACCTTATAATTTCAAACAAATTGGGTCATTCTCTTCCTTACAATCCCCGCTCGCAAATGCATAATTTCGGGGTGCAGCAGAGATTGAAATTGTATGCAAATGTATTGACGTTTCAACAATTAAAGAGGAGGTCTTGATTTGTGTGGGTGTTAACTGCAGCGCCGAGGGCTTTTATACGGAAGTGATTCAGATTCTAATATTGCAACGGGGGATGGATAAAAGGTTTCCGAGGCTCACCTGTGTCCCATTGAGGGAGTGAATAGAGCCTATCTGTGCATACCTCTGGTAAGAAACAGATTTTGATATGCTTACTTGGTGGTTTGAGGCCAAATATCAGAGCTTGGCATAAATAAACGGTCCGCAGAAATGGATGCATAATGAGTTTTCTCTGGGAATACCTCATTTAAATCAATTTAATCATCTCACTTACAAGATTTGATTTTATGAGCTCTTATATGCAAGAAGGAAAATAGGAATGGAGCCATGGTTAAACGAGTGGATTATAGCACTGCTGGTCAAAGCCAAGAATGAGACTTACTGACCCATTTTATGTCTACTTACAGCGGAGCTGCATGTTGGATGTGACCCCATCCACTCTTCCCGTAATCCTACAAGAGATGATCTTGCTTTGACACAAGTGATGTTTTTTGGAGTTGACAAGGACTCAGCTGTCACACAGGGTCCCAAAATCACTTTAATGTGATTCCACGACAGAGAGAAAAAGAGTGCAGTGCCAGTAGTGGATAGTGTAGATGCTTTTGAAGTAGAAAAATCTGTACTTGAATTAAAAACCTGCTAATCCTTTTGTTTTCCTTAAAGAAAACAATTCGGACAATTAACACAGCTCTCGTAGCTAGACTGATAACCAAACAATAGTTTCTGCATGTGATGTTTTTTTTTTCCTTCTTTAACCTAGTGGTGCTCAAGACATGCACTTTCAACTTGTTTCAGTGCTCAATGAGGCAGGCACTGAAACGAGCATCAAGATATCACAGCGAGGGCATCTAGTGACAGCCAGAAAAAAGCGCCATCATTTATGTGTCAACATAAGCCATGTGGGAGGACAAGTTTATTGACATCCCGATGATCATCCTGGACCATTCCCCCTTGCACTCATCAAGTGCAACTCAACATACATTAGTCTGCAACAGGGCCAGACTCATGTCTCATTTGTCAAGATGAGAGAATGGAATCTACGTTGTGAAATGTTATGAGGACAAACTACAGTATGTCAGGCAGTGTGTATTTTGAAACCTAAGGGCAGAAGGCACCTTTGGGTGCTTGAGAGGTCTGACTACATGAACAAACATTTAAAACACTTAAACACACTTACCTAGTGCATGTTTGTCCCACACACACATATGCAATAACTGGAATGCAGTGATATTTCAGGGCGGAAACTGTTAAAACCTGATTTCTATCAGTAATCAGTGTCCATTCAGCAACTGAATAAATCAATTCAGCATGCAGCATGCATCCATAACAATTTAGCTGAAAATGAAGGCTGTCTTGGAGGCTGCTCCTTGACTGCTTAATAATCAGTTTACTGTATATAAACACATGACAGCATGTGAGGCCATGCTTCATTTTATTTTTTATTAGCTAGCACAAAAGGTGATACCATGACCTCTTTTATAGTAGATCTCTGCCAATGCTAGGACCTACTTGGAATCAGCTTATTTGAATTATCTCTGTGTGACATTATGGTTTGTTCATGACTAAAATAAGGAAACATCTTTCAGCTGAAGTGTATTATTCAATTAAACTAAATTTACTTTTGATATGCAAATAGTTATTTTAAATTATGATCTAATATTTGTCTTTTGGCAGTAGAGAAACTTCAAAAATTATATTCAGATTTGGAAAAATAATAAAAGAAAAAAAAAATGACTGTTGCAGTATTCTACCATCCCCAAAAGTGGATCACCATTGAGCTCTCGGATAATCCGGTGAAAAGTTGCTTGACCTCTGTTGCTCATCACTGAGTGCGTTGAGCAATACGTGGACTTAGGACTCTGGTGTGGAGGGGATTACGATAATTACTGTTATTATATTCTCAGGATGAGGACTACTGTAGGCCTAGACTCTCCTCTCCTCAGCGCTTGACAACTAAATTAAAAACAAACGCTCCTGATTTGACCCTGTATGATTGATCTTTCTCCCTCGTGTCTACCATATCTAGACAAAACCTTGAATCCTTACACTCCAACAGCCTACAGTGTGAAGTACTTTTTTAACAGCCGATGGAGATTTGGAGTTTCAGCATCACTTGGGGAATGATCTAACCTTGCCCCAGGCCAGACTTTGCACCTGTCCGGGCATGTATGTTTCCAGAGGTGAAAGTATATCTCTCTTTCCCTGTCATAGTCTCTCAAAAAAGGGATATGCTAGCAGGGGTCCCTTGAGTGTTTGCACCAGGGACTCAGGGAACGCCCGAATGGTAAACCTCCCCAAATCCCCTAGATACTGATCCCTTATGATATGGTAACTGGCTTCGAGGTGTTGTTTACCACAGAGCCTTACTCACTTCACCCCCCCCGAGATTTTTTCTACACTCCAAAGCTTCCGCAACATATCTAGTACATATTAGATTCTAAATTAAAAATCAGTCAGCTGTGACACTTGATACATAGATAGGGAATACCATGGGAATATCAAAGTGCACTTGACAGCAACTAGAATCATGATTTAATGCAGTGCAATTTAACAATAGTGTCTGGAATAGAAATGATGTGGGTGTTCTGGGTTCTTACCATGTGCTGGATCAGGTGGGCCGAAGTCCAGGTTGTATCTCAGGATGTAAAAATTATTCCACACATAGAGCTGGTTGTCTCGCGGATTGTAATCCACAGCTGCAATGTACTGGTATTGGTTGGGAAAGTGGATGTCAACGTATTCCCCATGGTTCTGTTTGGTATTGTAAATGTAATCAATGAGGCTCTTGCTGACCTCACTCTCATTGTCTTCATAGGTGGAGCGGACCACATAGAGTACTCCACAAACCATGAAGGCATTGGAGGCTGAGCGCTTATCATAGGTTGTGTCCCAGGTAGCTTCAAATCTTAACGTGTAGGGGTTCAACTGGCTGATCACGATCATGCCGTTGTTTTGCTCCGTGGCGTAGATCACCCACAGCCCATTCTCGTCTACCGCCAGGTCAATGTCTGTTTTGCCACCCCACTTGTAGGGTGACGTGTCATGGTAGTTGGCATTATTGATTATCGCCTCACCACTTTTGATTCGAGTTCGCAGATCAAACTTCACAATGTTGCGGGTCCGTTCCTTGTTGAAAAACACGGCCCCATCGTAGACCACAAATCCAGTTCCATCCACCCGGTGGGGTAGCTTGTAGGTGATGGTTTGCCGGGCATTTTGGAAGTCATCAAGGGAGGAATACTCAATGAGAGTGTCTGTCCTATAAGGAGTCCAAGGCATGAAGTAGATTTTATCACCAGCTTGCAGTGGGTCTTTGCACCAGGCACCAGCTTGTTGCTCCGCTTCAAATAGAAAGGAGGGATCACCGACAGCTTTCAGAGTCCCAGGACAAAGAAAAACTAGTAATGGGAGAAGAGTAGAATAAGAAACAGACACCGGTTAACATTTGTAAATTAATACCATATAAAAATATACGTAATATCCGTTATCTCTAATGTCTTCATATTGTTTTACAGGTTGACCACAAGGAGTGGGGACAGACCCGCATTAAAGAGTGGCCAACTAACAGCTATAGCCAAATATTCACAAGCAGAATAAGGATTTTGGTTTTGTGCATAGAAAGAAAAAAGGAATAGGAAAGTTATTAAACATAATGTTTAAATATATAAGGTATTCTGAAACAAAAAAGAAGCTTGGTCTCATAGGCATTTACTGTTGGGAGTAGAACACAAATAAGGGGAAAACAAAACTTAACAAAACAATTGGTCCTGTAAACAAAAAAATGCATCCAACTAATGTCAACAGACGGGAGAGGTTATGACAGAGCCGGAGTCAGCGCAGTCTGCAAAATGTTTGTGTGCACTTAGAAGTGTCTTGGTTACACCACCTAGTCTACAATATACACCTGAGAGGCTTGTTATTACAAAGTGGTGCAAATGTCACAGCCATTAAAATAAAAAAATAATAAAAAATAAAACAATAATAACAATAAAAAAAAACTTTCAGTAAGGGTCTCTTGAGGTGTTTTGGTTGGTGGAGGCATAAGAATCAACAGAGAAAAGAGCAGCAAGAGGTCAGGTGAGAATAATGGGGAGAAGAGTGAGCAGGGGAAGGGGGGGGCTTGGAGAAAAAAGGGACAGTAGAAAGCAATAGCTTGAAAAAAGTGCCAAGAAACACTGTTACCATGGCATGCTATGGAAAAGGGTTTGGAAGCCAGGCAATATGAGATTCTGCTGAGTAGCAAAAGCACCCAGGGAGAATAAGAGGGGAAGCCCCTGTGGACTACAGCCAATATGCCCCTATTTACATCTTTTGGCTGCTTGTGTGCCATCTTTTCTTCACAGCCAGCCTCTCTTTCCTAGTTGCACTACACTGGCTGTTAACATCAGGCTACAGTAGAAGGGATTCTGAATCTGATAATGTCTACGATTGAATTGTAGGGGCCACCATGGGAAAATAGGTAGTTTACAACCAGATGCCACAAAACAAGGAGCTAGGGTTCGGATCGTGTCTGTTATTTACCTTTTTGCTCCACTTCTATTTTAAGCGTTGGAAGAGAGAATGAAAGGGGTGCAAGGGAAAAAAGAGATTAATATGAATTGTTATCGCTATGATTACATATGCAGAAACACGTTATACATGGATAAAGACAAGGCAGGCCTATTCAGAGAAAGCAGGAAAGTTGTTAGTACAGTGACATACAGCTGACATGGTCCTGTTTTAGAGAAGGGTTTAGATAAGAAAATGATCAGTTGTCACAGTTGGTTTAGGGCACAGTGGTGGATGGATTTTTCTCTTGCAAGTATGCACAATTGTAAATAATTTTTGCAAGTGAACTAAACTAAAATATCTTTGATTTTTGTTCGATACACAGGAAGGTAATTCTGAGATTCACAAGAAAATTATCATCATTTAGTTATGAAGCAATGTTGAACTTATTATAGATTAACAATATAATTAATAATCACAAATAACTCAAAGTCATCTTGTGCACACAACAGTAATGTGCTATTTATTGCATCATTTCATATATTTATGTTAATTAATATTTATTATAATTTCATCAAACTTGATTTTGATGCTTAAATTTGTCTGCTTAAATCCATCCACCACCATAAACCAAACCAATTCCATGAAAAAGAAAAAAATGTCATCTCATTTTTTTATAATAATAATAGTGTAAACTATTTGACATATCGTTGAAATACATGTAGATCCAAATAAAATGAAGATGTAATTTTACTGAACAATGTGTCAAATACTTACACGAGTCTTGACCTAACTTTAACTATTTACAATTATGAGGTCACAAAAGACTCAACAAAAGAAAAAAATAACTGTGGTCTTATTTGGGAGGCAGGTAATCAGTCATTGGGGCAAAAAACTCCTGTGCACTCACGATTGTTATTTTATGCTTTTTTCTGCTTGCTATAAATTAGCCACATTACCAGCGATGTTAAAGGCTGATTTATAAAATAAAATAACTAAAAAAAAGTAACAAAAAAAAAAATTAAAATGCAATGCGGTTTGGCATCACATGAAATTCACAAGCTAAGAATTAACAACAGCAACAGATAAAACCATATATTCAAAAAAAAAAAAAAAAAATCTTTCAACATCATGTTCAACCTCAAGCCTTTGTCAGACTGCTTAGCCGTGTCATCCCAACTTTAACACTTCTAAACAATTGGCCTGATTGCTGTTTCGTCGGCTGGTTGTAGGCCAAATGTGAGGGGAAAAGCTCTGTATCACAGAAAAAGATACAGCTATCCAGTGACACTTCCTCTTGCTATGTGCACAAAAAAGGTCAGGAGCAATTATTTAAAAAAATGTTAAACTACTTAATATTACACAGCGATGAAGCTACATTTTACATTTAATTGAGAAATGTACCTTATTTAATGAAGGAACTTCTTTGACTGATTCAGATACATTACTATTGAATTTTGAACAATTTTAAATGAATTCGTTCAATATCATACCAACTTTTTACTAATGGATATGTTGTTCACTGCCCTTGATCTACATTTCCATTGGGTTTTGTCTGTCTCAGATTTCAGTCTCAGATGGTTTCGCAATAAAAAGCTCAACCACAGCGGGCCTGTGAGGATAAATGTTGAATTACTACATGTACATATTTTGGGCCAGTTTACACTGTGGGAAATTTGAGAAATCACAAACTAGGTTCCCCTTGAAGCCTGCAACCAACCAGCTCCAATTAGTGTAGGCCCATATTACAGTTTGAATCTGTTATATTATTGAGTCTGACATAGGCTTCAGTGACAAAAGCATTATTTTTAAAAAAGCAGTGGAAACTAGGATCTGTAAATGATTGCACGCCATTCTGTAGAAGAAATTCAAGTGTGTTGCAACCAACTAAGCGATCAAACATGGATAGGAAGCAAAGAAATTAACGATAGTTGAGTTCTCAGAAACCATGTAGCCATGTAAAACAGAGGAGGCGAGAGCAGGACAGAGAGGAATGGTGTGACAGAAACCTGGAAAGGAAAGGAGAACACGTGACGGAAGACCTGATAACGTTACTAGAAATATAAAAAAAAAAATAGAAATAGCAATCAGTGTCAGAAATCAGTGAGTAGATGAAGAGGGTGAGTCAAATAGGTGAGGAGGTTTCCTGCAGATTGCACAGGGGAAGAGAGTCAGTCATTTTTAATATAGCAACATTAAAACAAACAAAACAAACATGAGATATATACCAATTACAGATTACAGATTAGCCAGGAATTCCTGACTACTTCAAATCAAATTATAATGACTTTTTATAATCACTCTCCTGATGGTCCATCTTGATATAAATGTACGACTGTTGTCAATGGTAGACTCTGCTTGTGGCCATGTTTCATTCAAATTGAATCATCTTGTAAACTACACTAAATAAAATTCAAAAAAATGAACACAAAAAAAGGAAAGAAAGAAAGAAACACCAAGGGGGACCCAAAAGTCATGCAGTTACAGCTTAACTTCACTTTTCATAATCCAGCTATCACTTCTGGGTAGTTACTTAGAATGGGATAAAAAATGGAACTATAAGCATTGAGGACTGCATATGCCCACTGGCAACGACTCCACAATTTTTCAAGGGCAGAATAGAGAAGGGAACTTTTCTTTTTTCACAGTATTTTTCAGCATAGCCAGCACAGACTCACACTTAATGAAGAAACGTCTCTGCTTGTATGTTGTCTGTTTCAAGCAATTACTAGTGCCAGTTCAGAGGATGACACAGTGCCATGTGAAGGCAAAATTTACAACCTTGGCTGGAACATGATGATAATGTTGCTAATGAGGGCAGTTCATGACAAGAACCAACTTATGAAGCCAAAAAAGGATGGAAATGGGAGAAATGTAGACAACTTGTTGGAAGGCGTACTTGCACAGAAGTGAAAAATCCCAAATTGCCTGTGTGATTATGCGAATGCTCATACAATAGAACAAATGAATTAAGTACTGCATTGCATTCAGTCAGTGACAGAGACAGAAAAGAACTGTTTATATCATATTATGTAAATAAACTGCCGGTTACAAGTCAAAATGAGGACGCTTGTCCCATCGTTGATCAGCTTACTGGGGATTCAAAACGTTGTCTTGCAAAACAACTTCTCAAGTCTTGTATCCCTGCAAATCCTCCAAATGCTTCTGAACCACTGCAATGTTTTTAATCACAGATCTTGGTATTTGGCACAAGATATATTCCATCAGAAAACTAGAAAACTGTAGAAATGTTTTTGAAATCCCTTCTGAAAGCACAGGAAATTTCTGTGGTGTGGGAAAGCTCAGTAAATCTTCCCCATGACTTCCTTTTCCTGTGTTAGAATGACTCTACAAATTGATCGTATATGGATTTTATTTTGGGGGAGAGGAGACACAGGGAAAAAACATGACACGGACCTTTCCTATAAATCATAATCTATCACAGTTCACAACAGGACTTGAGTGGAAAAGGCTGGACTGGGCTTGTGTGGACTGGATCAGACTGGGAGAACAATACGCACTTACCAGGGCAGTTGCGATAGGATACATTCTGTGTTCTTGGTCCTATTCTGGTTGGGCATGGACCTTGAGAAGCAAAAAGATGGGGCTACAGACATGCATGTTTGAAACTGCTTGGGAGTGAAGTGGGGACATGTTTGGAAGTTTCGTTAGACAGACTTTGTCAGGACTGAGAGGCAAAAGTTTATGTTTCATCACGCTATTTCAGTCTTAACTGTTTCCTTGGTGCAAGAAGGTGGCAAATGACAAATAATTACAGTGGGTGGACATGAATGCACCTTGACCAAATCCTATTATTACAGTTTGAGGTAACACAGCAAGACATGGGATCAATACTTCACTTAACTATGTTGTGAGTAAAAAAAAACAAAACAAAACAAAAAAAGAAAAAAGAAAAACAAGCAGGCAGATATTTAAAGTAAAAGTTAGAGGGTTTGGCTTAACTCGACAAGGTTGTCTCAAATACTCATTATTGCTTAGTCCATTTTTAATTACAGGTCCTCAAATCTTGGAGAGGTTAACCTTTAAGTTGTAATGAGTTTCACCATCTAATGATGTTCACTAATGCATTCTGATTCAACACTGAGGGGAACAGCTTGAACCACTATACTGGTAATGAGCAATGTAGAAGAAATGTGTGTGAGTTAAAAAAAAAGTAATGCAGAATAAAGACATGTTATTCATAGTTAGGCTAAACTTCCTTTTTGAGATTATTCAAAAGTGAAACATTCACTCAAAAAAGCAGCGCACAAAATACTTATTTGAATCTACAAGAGCTGCCAAAATTTTCCCATCACTTACACTCTAATTCCACCTGATTAGTGTTTCTGGCAATTCATCTAAATCTTTGTCATTAATCAGTTTGTAAAGGTTACCTGAGGGAATTTCCTTCACAAATTGCAAATGAACAGCAGCTTAAAGGACAAAGGGGAATTTTAATTCAAAGGGCAATCTAAAGATTGTTTGGGAGCAATGAATATTTTAGCATCCAAGAAGCAGACAAAATGTTAACACTATCTCTTTAGATGAAATATTACCTTGTTGACTTACGAGTGGAGCCATTCTGTACTGTTACATAATGAAACATCTGTTAACATATTCCAACACCTGTTGTATGAATGTATATTAAGCTATCAAGGTGAGCTGTGTTTTGGGCCTGATAGACTTCTCCGTGCAAGACTTGAGTAATGAAACACTCGCCTGCCATCATGGAGAGTAAGCATGACTTCCACTAACATCCCTGTGTTCTGCTACCCTCATATCTAGGATTGGTGATCGGCAGGAAAGTCGGGGAGGAAATAGATAATAAAGGCTACAGAACGAGGACCAAATGGTTTTATGAGTCAAATTTCATGAAAAGTTCATGACGTGACACAGATGGAAAAAAGAGACAGAAGAATATGGTGCTGGAAAGTGGTGCACACAAAGAGAGCAGACTGCCTGGACAAGGCAGGAGTAAGAAATGAGACAGGATTATGGTATGAAACAAAAGAGAGAGAGAGAGAGAGAGAGAGAGAGACAGAGAGAGAGAGAGCTGATGGGAGTGTGGGGGGAAAGGGAGGAGGGAACATTTTCAATTCATGACAGAGGGGTCAAACTTACTGTAGGGCACACACTCATACTGGACCTCCAGGTACTTGTAGGTCCCTGGGCAGGGGTCAGGGAAGACATCTGAACCCGTGATCACAATGCACTGGGTCCGATTGTTGCATCTGATGGGGAGAGAATCAAAGAATCAGAAACTAACTTGTCAACAGTGTCTAAATACAGCCATGCTTGTCCTTTCAAGCAAAGTAAATAGTCAGATGAATTGAACACACACATTAACATTGTACAAGTCGAGCACAGAAATGCAAAAATGTGTTCTTATGCTAAGAAATATTAAGAAATACTGCCGTTACCGCGTAGCAATGCTATTTAGTCTGTTATCTAAAGGGCCAACTCCATTTGTTTTTCACTACCAACGCATTAGGTTGTCTTTGCTATGTATACGAGACATAGCAAGTTATTCACATCACATTACAATTGCATGGGGACCCCATGTGAGTTTGGGATTTGACCCCCCACATCTGTGTTTGGTGGGGCTCATAGGCACGAGATAAACAAAAATCTGTGTTTCACTCAAATGTCCCGACTTATTGATTTGAGCTTGCTCCTTCCCTGAAAGGTTCTACATGCTGAGTGGCAAGATGAGGCTTTTGAATTTGCAAAATTTCCAAAATGCCATCAAAGGTCTCATTAATGATTTCTACTGCCGCCGCAAACCAAAAAAGCAGAAATAGCAAAAATATTAAATAAGGCATCTTGCAAAATGTGTGAAATGTATGGTACTGGTTTTATTTTCAGAGACAACCTATATATAATCATTAAAAATAATTTAAAGGACCTTAGGTTTTCTTAGCTATCACATACCATATATACATTTTGTTTTACATTTCACCAGCCAAGCAAAGCAGTGTCGAAAGTTAATTTTGGTCTCTGCTATTAACATCTGGAGAGCAGACATTCTAATTGAGCCTGTGGTGTGCTCTGAAGCCCGGGGAATTGCAAGTGACCACCCTCTCACTGTATTGAAATCATGATAATGACATCTATACCCCCAGCAAGCCGTCTTTGCTACCAAAAGTACTTGAAATTCTATTGGCAATGTGAGGAGCCAGATCAATAACTCTGTTCTGCTGATTTAGCAGGGACCAGAGATAATATTTTCGATCTTCTTATCACAGACCAGTGCACCAATTTACTGCAGATCATTGGGAAATATATTACAGGTTGCATTGTATTGTGCTTTGTGTTTTGCCATTGCTTTGGGCCACTGAGGTAATCACCGCTCTGTGCCCAAATGTTATTAATATAATATTAGGCACCGCAGTAGAACAGTGGAGAGTCGCTCACTGTTGGGATGTACAGCACTGAACATTCAAATGGAGGGTGGGAAACTGTTTAGCTCTCACATTTCAGCCGCCTATTGTGCATGCTACATGTAGCGTATAATAATTTATAGTGCAAAAAATAAATAAATATATAAATAAAAATTTAGCAACTTAAACAACCCCTGTGTTAAAAAAAAAACAAAAAAAAAACACTAAATCACAATAATGGCATGGAACGAAATTAGGCATTACTTTTCTCTTTTTTTCAGACACAAAAGCATCTCCTAATTATCATCAATAATAATTTCATCAAAATAACTAAAGGGAATTTTTGCCATATAGAAGGATTGTAAAATATCACAGCCATATTGAAACATATTTGTGTCTATATCTGTGTGTGTGTGCATCTGTGTTTACTGAATGTCTCAAGGGGCATTCCTCTTTATTAATGACCCCCACGTGTGATAATAACAGATGAGAATATCAGCATATTGTACTTGTTTTTATGGAAATGATTTCCGTGAATTACTATATTGGAATTAAAACACAGGTGCCTCATGCTGGGCCCATAATACACCATTTGTTTTTGTGGGAAATATTTCATGACTCTGCAGCACTTTCAATATATTATATGGTCACTTTGATGATTCTGTCTCCTTGCTCATGCATAAGCATATCATGCAGGAGCAATATAAATTACAGAGCTTTATCTAACAGATTCCAATGAGACCAGGAAATGACTGCCTGGTTTATATTAGGCATATGAAACAGAATGATATCAAAAATAAAATTCATGACACTAATGAGACATAGGCCTGCCATCGTTTCTCAGGCAAATGTATTAAACAACAGGATATAAGCACAGGGGAAAAAACACCTCATATTTCTTTTGAAACAATGTTGACATAAGTGTTGATAGCTCTTTCTGATATATTGCCCTAATTTTAGAACTGTGGAGCAGGAGCGCCCTTTTCTCTGGGATTGTGTGACTGATTCCGCCTCATCTGTGAACCCTTGGGCATCTCTTGAGACCAGTTGAAAAAGCCTTAATGACTTCTTCCAATGCATAGTCCTAGCCCTTGATTTGAGAGAGAGCATGTAATTGAAATTCCTCCCATAAAAAAGTTCAGCATTTGGGTCTGCCAGGGCATAGGTCTCAAAGTGCACACTAATTAAATACATGTAAAATATAATAACTCTGACTATCTTTTGATAGTCTGAGGCTATATAGTAATTAATCATGTACATAATGAATATTAAGTCAAAGGAAGCCTTTCTCCACTTTCCTCCAGATTGGAATATCCCATTTATATAAATGTGTGTGCAACAGAAAAAAGTGGATGATTTTATCTTGTAATGTAAAAGACAGCAATTAGCCATTTGGAAAATGGGATCTATGTTTATATAAGGTAAAATTTAGGAACAGCATTACCCAGTTGTTTCTGCAACAGCTTATTTAAAGAAATGGCTTATGTTCTCTACACCCTGAATATGACTTAAATTCAACACTGTCTAAAATCCTAAACTGACATTACCTTATGATCTATTCATTTAAAAATATAATTTCAGAGTCAAACATATTACTAACCTATTTTTTGTATTTTTGAGCTCCTCTCTGCTTTGATTGCCTCCTTTTCCCCAACCGGGGGCCTCATTTATCAAAAAGTGTGTAAATCTGCGACTAAATCTGAAGTACACCGTAAATCTGAAATTGAGTGGACACGCTAAAAATATACACCCTTATCAGATCTATCAAACTGTGTGTATGCACAGGTAAGCGCAATTCCCATTGATAAATCACACCGTAGTCAAGAAAAGCGCGGACATGATCACGCCTCATATCCCTCCCGCTACACACTCAAACACGACCATATATGATCAATGCAAATTAGCACTTGAATATAAAGTACTCAAGTTCTAATTTGCTAATTCATACAAAGTATGAAGTCTTAGTATTAATGTACTCTGTCTTAGACTTTTATATAAAAAGTAAACTTCAACTATACTGCCTCAGTCAGGAACAAGAACATAGGCTATAACTAAGAACACTTAGGGAATCAAAATTAAGAAATACAGAATAATGTTGGAAATTAAAGCCACAGCCTCTGCCTCAGTAACAAAGGGGAAACTTCAGAGCGGTTGAAGATCTTATTGGTCCAAGATCACCCGCTCCCTCCTCATCCTCCCTGCACCATCTCCGTCATTGTGCGTAATTGTGCGCTCAAGATCACCCAGCAGCTTGGTGCGATATTTATATTTGGTTTGATGGTGTGCTGTATTTAGTGAGTGAGGATCATTACAGTTTGAAGCAGCAAAGACCAAATGTGGAAAATGAATCCATATGGAACAATATTTGATGGAATTTAAATTTTTGCCATTGTGAAGTGATTAGGGGCACCTATAAAAGCAAATAACATAAAAAACAAATAAGATGTATTATTATTATTATTATTATTGTTAATTGGGCCTGATAGAGGAAATGATCGGTGAATTGGTGCTTTTTTATATAGGTGCTCCTCCTCTCCACCTCACAGATTGCAATTCTCCGACTCTGCACCTGCGTCGCCATTTCCCCGTCTCCAAAAAGCGTGAAAATGACTGTGTAAGTGGTATGCCATGGTCAGACTGGTTGTAAATATACAAGCTTTTTCAGAACAGGTTTTGGTTTGACAGATCCCAAATATGGCGGAGAAAAGCATGTACGTGCAAAATCGAAAAAAAAGTGTAAAAAAGCATGTATCCACAATTATAAATGAGGCTCCAGGCTGTTAATCATACTTAAGTATTCCAAATGTAATCCCATCACATCTCTGACCTTTTGGGAGAGGCAGACATCAGTACAATTAGAGTGTCAGGGAAAATGCTTCTTGGATTTGATGCAAATCTCCTTTAAAAATGAGTACTCTCTGCTGACAGCGGGAAGGGGTGCGATAAGATGTCAACAAGGTGTAACTGATAGCACTCCCAATACCATGTATCCACTTGCAATTTAACCTTTACCACTGCCATCATAAAACATGTCAAAGGAATAATTGGACATGACCATAATGTGCTGAAATGAATAATAAATTGACTTGAGCATAAAACATTCAATAAACTCTATTTCCACTGACAGATATTATCCCGCATAAACCATAAATGACTGTTATCTGGATATGTTTTTTTTACTAATCCATCTAAAGTACATTGTAAAGTAGTTTAATCAATGCTACTTTGCTCTAACATATGGAAAAGTGTTTTTGAATTATTATTATTATTATTACTTTACCCTGTAAAAATATGCTTGAAGTATATTTAATTTATGATGTAAAGATTTAACTGTTGATTGTAAAACATCACTTTTGGCTTCAAAAATCCAGAAATAGTCAAAATGAATATAGTTTAGTCTGCAAAAAGTTTGATGGCATACATCAATATGTTTATAAGAAAGCAGCTTTCTGGATGGACCTTTGAATGTACTGCGTTTAAAGTGAACCAGTACAGAGAGTCATCAAGGTCTCTTATAATGTGACCCATCATGTGCTGTTCATGTGACGCAAACAGTTTAGTCAAAGGGCAGGATGATCCTTGATTGCTGCATCCTAGATTGTTTTGCTCCCACTGCTAAATTCCCTGCCCCTTTAACACTCAAGATGTTCATGAAGCCTAAGCAGCTATTTGTATTTCAGAAAATAAAAAAAAAAACAGCATCAGCAGCGAAAACAATCTACGTGTAACTGAAGGAGGAAAGTGTCATGAGTGAGGGGAGCACATTACAGAAAAAGGCACAATCTACTTCCTGGTGCTCCCAGTTTGAATTTCAATCAAATTAGGGTCTCTTAAACTCAAAGTGACCCGTCTAGCTCCATTTCATCTGAAATGCTGATTAGGTTCATGGCACAATTATCATGGCAGACATCTCTCTCAAGAGGCAAGTCTGTTGATGGCAGACAGGCCATTGAAAAATTAAATCATTTCCAGGACCACAAAATGGCAGTGAAGAAACAATGTGGTGCAAAGTGAACACAAAACAAACACACATGCTAGCTGTATAATCACATCCAATGTCAGTAGATATTTAGAGCGTTTTCTAAGGGGGTGGCCCAATAATGTTTCAGGAAGTAGGTCATTAGAAATTAACCATTAGCATCCTGTTTTCAACTTCAGACTCAATATCTGGGTAAGATCCCAGAAACTTGTAATTACTGTCATATGCTTGTGTTCATGCTATATTTACTGTTGCCAATGGTGCTCAACGGGGGGATTCCAGGCTCTTACACACTCAGGAGAAAGGCTGTCTGACTCACATCCGTCCATCTCACCTATTGATTTTTAAACCAGCAAAGGTGTATTGCCATGCCAAAGTCAATGGAAAAAAAGTTTTGTGACATTCTGCAGGTCTAAATGTGACCTTTATAAGGCGGCAGAATGTAATGCTGCTAGCACACCCACATGGGACTGGCTTAAAAACAACAATGTTAGTGTCCTAAAGTGGACGAGTTAGAGTCCACATAAAGAACTTGTAGCTCCCAAAAGGCTGTTCACTTGTGACGGTGAAAGGGCTTGAGCAGTTTAGTGAAGAATAATGGAGGGAAGGAGAACAGTGGATTAGAAAAAAAAAATCTTTGCAGGCACTCTAAACATAAGCACAATGCAGTTCTGTTGAAGGCATTTAATAAAAATGTCTGTTTCATCGAGCAGTCTGATAGATTAATATTAACAGCCAAAAACAAAACCGTAGCTGTAATAATTTGGACACTATGGACCCCATGGATGCTGAGCAAGTCAAGGAAGCAATAACTACCCTGACCTACTGTATAGGATGACATGATCTTGGGGCGCTACACCACCTCACTGCCAGGTTTACCCAGTTCAGTAGGAGTCTCGATCAAGCCATCTCCACGGCCTCTCCGCACGAGCTCCACCCCATCCTCTCCGGCACTAGAGCTTCCGGCCAAGCCCTTCTGTCCAATCTTGCGAGCCCTTCATCCCAAGGTGGCACAAGTTAATGCAGTCAGTGTATCCATCAGTGCCTGTTTACTAGATGTAAGTTTGCTGTTTGCAGTTTGCTGGTCACTGTTAACGAAGTCTTACCACACAAGTCAAAGACACTCAGGGTTGCGGACTACCCTCTCCGGGGAAAAGAAGCAACCAAAAGAAGAACGAGCTCATTTGGTTATGTCATAGCTGAAGAAAGTGAGTGGGACATGGTCATATTTTTTAGGAATTTATTCGAGGTATGAAAAGATGAGATTCTTCTTATTCATATTTCTTTACATGTGAGACTAAATAACCGTCTCCTTAAGAGGGAGACTAGTAAAGTATAGAGATGCACCAATCCAGTTTTTTCCCATCCAATTCCGATACGATACCTGGGCTGAGCGCATCGGTCGATACCCGATCCCACTCTGATACTTCTGATGAATGAATGAACCTTACACCTTGCCATGTGAGTGAAGGCATCAGGCTTGACATAAGCATTTAGCCTTGTTAAAAAAAGGTAACAAATTACCACAGATATGAATGTACAGTACTTAATTTATTTATTGACAAATAACAAAGTGTACATTAGCAGCAAAAAGAAATAAATAACACTTCCATGTAAAGTGCACTGCAAACAGATATTTTAAAATGTAATATAAAATATAGCATGTTGCTCTGTTTGCTTATCACTCGCTGCTGTGCGTGCTCTCCGTGGTTGTTTTTTTCTTTTTATTATTATTAATTATTTTGAGGTTTCAGTACGTGGTCGCAGACACACCCCTCTTATGTAGTACTGTTCATAGTTGTTTACACAGCTCTGGTGACTTTATTTTATTCAACAATAGCTGCAAATCTTGTTACAAAGCCGAACAGTGTGTCGCCAATTTGTGCACATTTTATGTCAGAGGACTAGGAGCGATCGGCGGGGTTGTGGTGACTGTAGTGGAGTGTAGAGGCATTGCCGCGATCACGACAGGTTGCGGGATTGATGTAACTGGTGTTGCAAACATAGAATTGAAGTGACTGAATCGGTATGCTGGATCGTCTTCATTCATCAGACATTCGATCCAGCTAATTAGTCAATATCGGAGCCGATATCCGATCCCGGTATCGGATCGGTGCATCTTTAGTCAAGTATAGCTGTCCCAATACACACTCTTCACCAAGACTTCCTCATTTGCCTACTTCACCTGTATCTCCAGTTGCATCCTCTGCCTGGGACTCACCTGCCACCGAGGCTCCCCAAGGCCCTGTTGAGGAGCCCATGTAGCTGGGTTGGATGCCTCTCTTTCCAGCCAACCTTCAGCACCAATTCTGGGTTAGGGTTAGGGTGCCAGTACATTGTTCATCTCTTTCTACCCACATTCAGCCTCCTTTCTTTTTGGGGTCCAGCCAAAAACAGAACTGTCGGCATCCATATGTTGACAGTATACTGTAAACTGTCATATTACTTAATGATATAACATGATTGTTGGTGCACCTACCAAAATACATTTCCCCATATTTTAATATGCAAAACAGGTTTTCATTTGTATTGTTTTGTTCCAAGTGTTATTTATTTGTTTAAGCAGTAGTTTGCTACTAAAGATCACTTGCGTACTTATTTAGCACATCATCACCAATATGGTCTTCAGCGGAGAGCAGTTTCATGGCTCATGAACTTGTGTACACCCCAAGCTTAATCTGGATCTTTATGAAATCTTAATCTGCTGTGCTTTAAATAAACACTAACGGGGAGGAAGAACAAGGCGGTGTGCTGTCAGGCGGCAGCAATGGAGCTCCTCGGAGAGCCTCACAAGCAGCCTTTCACTGATATAAATAGAGTAAGCAGCATCATTTAGTTTCCAGAACTGCCTCACATTTATTGACAATTGCACGCTAATATAACTGGGTTATTTCACCATTACAAGTTGGCTGTTAACTACTAACTAATTTAAATGTTTATAAAAATCTGTGATATACAAGCTGATGGTATCATTCCAAAATATATCCTTTCAAGCAACCAATGGTGAATGGTAATGATAATTTTAATGTTGACTAACTAGCTGTCCTCTGATCCCACTGATGGATTTGTCATGTTATATTACTGCAATCAATGACCTTGTTATCAAATACTCACAATGAAACTCATTAGTCAAAGAGAAATCGATAGATGTAAGCCACTTGTTCTTACCATAAATCAAATATATTCTTTTTGTGACAATGATTAGTGATGATGTGTCATTGTCATCTATACTATTCCTCAAACCGCCCTGCGAATATCTGGCGTGAGATTAAAATCAATAAAAAGTAAGCACGAGGTAGTTCGTGCATGTACAATTAGATGTATTACAAAAAATATATTTAAATTACAGTTTCAATCTGGAATGTGTATGGCAAGAATAAAAAGATAAAAAGAGGTTGCAATCATCATTATCATTAGTGCAGATGAGGGAATGCAATTATTAATAACTAAAATCCTGAATGGGGAAAAAAAAAAACTTGCAGAATATTGTTATCAATTAATTAATTATTTCAAACTGTACTGCCATGCAGTTTCACATCTGCTGGGGAGGTGTCCACGTGAAAAAAAAAAAAAAAAAAAAAAAAAATCCTGTACGGATTATCACCCACTTGAGTCGACTAATTGCTTGCAGCTGAATGTTCTAATTGAGCCACAACCGTCCTAAGGCTATTTTCCTAAAATCATTGTGCTCATGAATATAATATGCCAGCCAGATATAAAAACAACTCTGAGTGCCAAAAGGATCTATCAAACTCAGTGAAGCCTCAATCCAATTCTCCACACTTCAGGACCACATTAATTTTCAGATGTTTAAGAGTGAACACAGTTTTCAACGTAAGTGTTAATGCGATTTGTCCCACACACTTAAATTAGTAGGCCGGGGTAATTATGGCAACAAATAATTTTGGCTCTTCATTCCTTGCTTGATAGAGACTGTACAGTAGGAAATACTATTTGTTCTTGTGTGCAGTGGGCTGCCTCACATAAAGAACATTTAAGTTGGGTTAGCGCCAGTAAGACCCAGAGCGCAGACAATAGTTTTGACTTGCAGAGAAGTGAAGGGCTCAGACCTTGAAACAAACATTCCATTCAAAATAGGCAAACAAAAAACAAAAAAAAACAAAAAAACACCATATTTCTTGTTTGAGAATAATTACTTTTGGCAGCACAGACACAATATTTGCTTCCTATTTTTTCCATTCCAGTAAATAAACAGACAAGAGATCATTAAAGAAGAAAAGAATAAAAAAATCACAAATTAGTCTGACGTAATCTTGGGCATTTGTGAAGCTGTCCTTGAATCTATTTCCATGACAGCAATATACTTTAAATTTCTACACTAATTATGCTTATACTGTTTTTATGATACATAGACCTACACGTGAATTGAACTGCACTCAAAATTCCCATTGTGACATATCGTATAAGAACTTTCATACTGACACAGAAATTAGCCACTTTATGTAAATATATACCAGTCATTACATCAGTAGATGTCTTTTGGATTTCTTCCTGCAATTTCAGATATGAAATCTTGTGAGGTTTGTTTTTGTGTGAGTTTTGAACCCATATGTCTGACAAAGACCCTTTGTATCACTGGTCCTTTTCTTCAAAAACATATTCTCTATTTGCTCCGACTACAATAGCTCAACGATGACACTGAAATGCTAAAAACACATTTAAATAACATCTGAACTATGTCCTCAGGATATGCATATGAAGAATGAACCGGAGTCTCTGCAGACACTGGTGCAGAGCGTTTCTACGTTTCTACTGTTTGGAATTTGTTGTCAGGTGGCTCCTGCTGGGTCAGGATTTGTGCTTCAGTGAACTGTTTTTGTAGCAGGGAGGCAGAGAGGGCAGTGTAATACATCGGGCCACAAGTGGGGTGCAGGCGGGTTGCAGCCTTTCAAGACAGACAATGTGAGTCAGCTATCTGAGTTCATCAAATGGCGCTTGACAATAAACCGTCTGAATACAAGGGCTCTGCTGTTTTATTTCATTATTTTTTATTTCCCAAGACGACTTGTCAGAGTTGCTGACGGTCTCATACCGTCCAATTTCTTTCTCTGTGGCACTCATGTGTCATTCCATCCCATGCACTTTGGCTCAGATGGCATCCCCATGTGACAACTGGTCTCATGTATACAGTGTTACCAGTGGAACCCTACTGAGTTGCACGTGTGCATGAAAGTCCATGCACATCCGTGGGTATGTTTTCTACTATAAATCATGTTTTTTTGCACACCAGTGATAGCAGATACAGAAACAGACGTTTTAAATGTGGGACAAGTTCATGGTCATTGATCAATCAGTAGATTAGGTCTGTCGAAAGCCTGCCGTTAATATGACTAACAGGATTTACCAAAGAGCTAATTCAGAAAAGCAGTATTAAGTTAAGGAAATGCTGGTGGTGGAATAAGTTTTCAGATCATTTACTTAAGTAAAAGTACCAGTACAACGCAATAATCATCATTTTACTTTGGACAAAAAGGTATTATCAATACAGTTTCATTAGGGTAGTCATTATGCTGATTGTAATAACTATTGTAATAAATTATCAACTGTAAAATTATAGGTATGAATACTTATAAGCACTACATATTCATAATACTTTCTAACAATAATCATAACAAATTATAAAGCATTTTATGATTACATGGAAGTCACGTTATAAACTCATCATGTTTTGTGAGTAAAATCTACATAAGGAAAATAACCGTGTAACTATATAATTATAGATCTATAGATCGATATATAAATCGGGAAATTTAAGTAACCAGCTGCATATGTTAAAAATACAGAATACAGAAATAAGAGCAGCAGAGCAGTAGTTTAGTGTGGAGTGAATCTGTTGTTATTTGCAGTTTGTGAGTAAATGTAGTTATTTCACACCATCAGAAATGCTTGGAATGAAGCACATTTTGCAATAAACTGCAATTACAACAGACAAAACAATTACATCCTGCAAGTCGAGGCTCAGATCTGAAGTTTGATGGTCATGTCAAATCAGGAAGGATTAAAAATAATCCTTTGTTTTTGAATGTTGTTGAAAGGTTAATTTGTTGTTTAATGTGAGACATTGGTATCCCTTGTGAGTTTATTGCTTTGCTCTCTGACTCTGATTTCTTTTTTCCCTTTCTCCTATTTATCAACCCTGTTTCACCTCTAATACTCTTTGGTTTGGGTTCAGCTCTCTCAGTCATTGCAAGCAATGTTTTCTAGGTTACTGGTGCTGACAGGCAACTGCTGCTTTTTTTTTTTAAATGCACATTCATTTTTGCTAAATTCAACGGGAGTAAAAAGACGGCAACTGTGATATTGTCCTTGGCGGAATATACTCCAAAAAAGCAGAGTTTTTTTAAACACAGGAAAAAATGGATGCCAACAGGGACAATCAAACAAAATGTTTGACAGTGGTCTACATGTGGTTGCTCGGGGCAGCTAGACAACAATTATTGTTGAGCTATGTCAATTATTTTGTAAGGGCCCTGTAACTTTGGCAGATACCTAATTTTGTGATCATTTGTTTTAGTACTGCACTGAGATGTCTGCAGTTTTACCTCTGTGACATGATCTTGTAGGCATCTGGAAGATAGCAGTTGATGTTCTCCATCTGGAAAGGGTCAGCATCGCAGATCTTGTCATCTGTTCGGCCATAGTTGGCACTTTCGATCATTATGACATCACTTCCTGGACACCGCAGATCGATGGGGTAACCCTCACAAGACAGCTCTCGCCGTACTAAGCCAAATGGCAGCGCAGCTCGACTAAACCCTGAGGGAGAAGAGAAACAGAGAGAAAGCGCTCTATCAGTACAAATCGAAGGGAGATGTGTAGTTGAGCTGACACAGAGGAAGAAAGGCAGGAGACACCGGATATCAGAGCAGGATGTGCTGGATATACATAAAAGCAGTATTTTGTGCATGTTCATTCCTTTTTTATTCAAAAGGTTTTATCATGCTGGTTTGTAGTGATCTTGAAACTGGACTACTGGTCTGACATACATCAGTATATTGAGTGAACATTTCAGATCTCATCCACACCAGTTAGCAAATAGTGTTAGTAGGCTATGTCATCCCCGTCCCTAACTGCTCCTGGAAAAAATCAATAATTGCCATTACAGTCTAGTTTGTCGGCAAAAAAGTCTGGAGCCTTTTTATCGCTTATGCCCTCAATACACAGTAAGCTCACCAATACAGCACCAATAATCAATCCCAACTGCTGATGTGATGGTTAAAAAATATACTCTAACAATATCACTTTGACTAAATCACTGGCAGCCCTGAGTAATAACGACAACCTCCTTGTTTGTGGTGCTGACTGTCACCACTGTTTAAATAATGGTGTTGCTAGCTGTAACTTGGTTTATGGCTATGTTGTGTTTCCAAAGGCTTTGTATTCCTAATGAGGTTTAGTTCGGAAAAAGTAGTAAACAAGATATAATGCATTAATTTCTCTGTCAGACCGATCCATATGTGCATTACAAAGGACTTTGTTTTTATTCTTTTCATGGGTCATTGTGTGAGGTGGGAGCAACACCACACTCAAAGCCACATACATCAGCTCTTCTAAATTGGCTTGGTTAATTTTACCCTTTTGGATGCTTCATCAATTAACTACTAACATAATTATCTTAGTCTGATTAAATGCTATGCTAATGGCAGGAGATTAGCATTCTGTTTTGTATCCCTCACCAGGAAGTACAACTACTGTGGTATTTCACAAATAAGGATAAATGTCAGTTTGTATTACCTGATCCTCCATGTGTGCACCAAACAGGTGAAAGTCGTACTTCTAAGGGTAAACAAAGGATAAATCTGTATGGAAGAGAACAGCTTGCCTATCTAACCTCTATAAAACCGTTTTTGTTTTTTTTGGAGCACACAATCATCAGGGAGGGATCTTTTGTCCTCTATTTGCTCTTTCTGACAGTAAACTTTCTCATGGAACAAATAGACATGGAAAATGTAAAGGCTTTCTAATGATAGGTTTTAGACAATTTTCTTTTTTTTTTTGCAGCCGCCTTTTTTCGCTGGAGTCAAAAGAAACACTTAAGGTGATAAACAATTTATCAGAGATGTTGGCTTGACAGCCAATCTTGAGGTCTTGCCAATGCACTTCAGCATGGCTCCATCAGAAGTCAGCAATGCAATGTATAGTAACTGTAACAACCTATGTAAAGCACCAGTCAATGCCATATTACAATTTTTATACTCAACAGATTTATAACTGAGGCAATTTCATTATCTCTCTCTCTCTCTCTCTCTCTATATATATATATATATATATACACACACACATATATACACATATATTATATATGTATATATATATTATATATGTATATTGTTTCTTTGTATATACATCATAATTTAAATGTCACATCCATAGTAGTAATAAAAAAATATTTATCTATTTATTGTGTTTCATTAACATTTAATTTACCATTAAAATTATTTTTCTTCCTGTTTATTTACATACTGTAAATACTTCCTACTATTACTATTATTTCATTGCTGTTGTTTATTGTTCTTTTCTTATCATAACTTGTTCTACACTGCTGTGGTAGGTGAATTTCCCGCAATACACTGTACATACATATTAGACTGTCTGAAAACAAACAGAATTAAATGAACAAAAACCTTGTCTTGTCTTGCTGGAGTGGTCAATGGACTTCACATGGATCACTTGGGCAGCAGTCACATATGGCTGGGTGGGATACATTATCATACACTGGCCTATTTTGTGGCTGGAAGTGAACTGGTTCTTTGGCCATGTGCAAGAACTTTGAATTTGATCTCCAAATCTGCAGCCAAACCCGCCGATGCTCTGTGTCCCAGGGACACTGTTGGAACACTTAAATCCCTCTGCAGAGCCTTTACAATCTCAGCTTCTGGTTTTATGATTTAGAAGTGATGCAGTCTCTGCTTAAGTAGGAAAACAGAGACCAGAGCAAAAAGAAGATAAATGTGTGAGCAAAGACTCCCACATTGAGCAACTCCTGCACTGTGCAACTTTTCAACCATGCAGATGACAGGCCCTATAATAATGATACATTTTCATGTTCAAATCTCTGAAAATCAAACTAAATTGCCATCCTCTGAGCACACTTTACAACGCCAGCTGGGTTGCATCATGGACCAAAAACATGCTCGTAAACAACCTCCAAAAGCCTCTCTCCATTGATTAGGCCTGAGGATGAACTACTTTTCGCCCTGGTGTCGGATGGTATTTTTGGAGCATGGGGAGATGAGTGACACAGGCAAATCCATACAGGGACAGGTCACCCAGTCCAGCAAACAATAGGGACAAGTCTATAATGTGACTACAATTAAGTCAGCAATATTCAGATGATTTTTTAAATAACTACTTCTTTATTTTGGGATTTTTCTCCACATTGTGGTGACATACTCCAGGAAAACATTTTTTTTTTCTTTATGTAGACAATAAAACACTATCAATCATGATCCAGCATCACAATTACATCAGAATGTGACAACAGTGAATCTGGCATAAACAAAATCCAATGCTTATATTTCATTTTAATATATAAATAAATTTATTATTCAAATGAGCCAGAAAAGTAATCATTATTTTGCTTGTGCATATTTGCATAATTATTCAGGGAAGGCATGATATGAACATTATTTACTTTCCATATGGTGAAAGTAAACCACGTCAAGAATATCAATATGCTGCTGAATGTTAACACATTAGCACTCACTCTTCCTGGTCTTCGAAAATTACATCTAGAAAGACCTCAACAGTTTATTAGAACACTTGTTGCTATGTTGTATTTGATTTTATGTATTTCACTTCAGAACTAGGAGAAGGCTGTGTAGCAAACAAAATGGTGTCACATTTAGCACACACCACTGGTGCATGGGTGCAAAAACGGAACCGCATGACTGCAACTGAAAGGATTTTTTTCTTCCTTGTGTTCATCTTAGGTTGTCACACATACAGACACGGTTTCAGACTTGAAGGGAAACTCAGCACTCTCCTCTTCACAGGTGGCATACACTTTAAATACCTCCTCGATGCTATTTCACGAGCTTTGATGCACTTTCACTCTGTGATAGTGCATTCAATATCAGTGACAAGGACTAGAAAAAGAGATGCTTACCAATCAAACACCTAACAATGAGTTTATTTACATTATCTGCTAATTAAATGCCAGAGAGCAAAGGTTCAAGGCATAATCAATGAAATATTGTGGAATGCTCTATCTTGTGACATGGTGACATGTCACAAGATAGGTGCAGCAGAGACATTACCGGTCAGATCCTTATCATGGTCATGCTGACACTAATCAGGCATTCTGTTCATCCATCGCACCACCACCACTAAAAAAGCATTCCAATTCCTATTTAGCCATGTAGCAAGCGCTGAGCTGATCAATGCCACTGCACAAAGCATAGCAAAGCAACCAGAGCCCTAATCTTTCCACTCACAGACTGAAATTTAATAAAAATACTTGCATATTTTACAACTTTCATATTTCAGAGCCATTTTTGATTTGTCCACTAGAAAAGAGCAATTTGGTTTCTTTACATCACATGATCACTCAACCTTTTGACACATTGACACACTCGATCATTGTGCATGCTGTTATTACATACCAGTAATTGACATTGATTGGTGCACCGGCCCTCTACCGGACATGACTCCCGGACATTTGATACACAAATGAGGAACCTCAATTTAAAGCTTCCTTGATTAGTATTTACTACATTGTGCAAACTTTGCGATTGCATTGGGCTCATGCATAATCTCCAGCTGAAAATTTACAAGAAACTCCCATATGTAAAGTGGACCCGTTATGTGCTGTCTCTTTGGTGTTGTAATGATTTAATTCATTTTTTTTCCTCCACAGATGAGCCAAATCAATTGGAAAGTGACCATCTGGTAGGATATGAGTGTCACTGAAGCAGAGGTAATGAACAAAATGTCTTCCTATTTCACACAAATGAGGAGTCATTAGGATCTTCATCAGCCATGTATGGACTTTCTCCCATGTAGTCCCATGAAACTAGACATTATGATCAAACCCAAAAGGGACAATGCAACACACAACACACATTAAAAGCATGTAGAGTATGCACAGATAAAATGCAGCCTCTGAAACAGTCATGTGTTTAATGAGGGCAACAAACTTTTTCTATTAAATAAAGGTATTCCACTATCGCCTGTGGTGCTGCAGAAATGACAGAGGAATTATTCTGCTTTTCATCAGGTCTATCTTGCTTCTAGTAAAAGGTTTTCATATTAAAATGACCCTTTGTATCTTGAGTTACACATGCTTCCAGAGTTAGTCCAGGGGCAAAGCAGAGATTGATCAAAAGGCCTATTCAGCCACTCACGTTGCCATCATTGTGTCCAGAGAACAAAAGAGGTCTCCAGATTATTTTGATGTGAAACCAGATAATTTTTCTGTCGAGAGCCAATGAAAGATGTGACGGGGACGCTCCTGATGCTTGTCATCTACCGTTAACACAGCCCTTTGATTTTCCTCGCTGTTTTGATGAGAACCAAACAGCTGCTTGTAAATGAGCTAGCATTTCTGCTTGGCCCACCGTTATTCTGCAATCCTGAGTCGACAAGGTCGCTTTTCTGGGGGGATTTGGGGTGAAAGAGAAGTGTGGCCTATAGCATTAGCTTGGAGCCACAGGAAACGCAGCTTGAATCTAGCTGCTACACCACTGTTTCCCCCCTGCCTCCTCTCTATGGTACAAGCAAAGGAAGTCAGTGAAGGAAAAGAAACCTTTGAGTCAAGACTCTTCCAACAGAGCTGATTCTATAATCCAGAGATATCCTTTACAAAAGCATGTATTCTTAAGAAGTCAGGTCTGCACGGGGGGAGAAGAAAGAAAATATTGCATATATCCCGTAAACAGCAGGGTACGAGGTAGAATGCTGACACTTTGTGGTCAAAAAAATGACATTACTGCTTTGACAGATATTATTCTTTAGAATTTGGTAACAGTAATTCAACACAAAACTGTGTTTCTAATTTTTTTCCACATGTGTGTTGAAAGCTGATGTCATTTTTTTGGGCATGACTAACAGCAAACGACAGTAACTTACATGGAGGTTTCTTCACCCCTGTAATTCAGCCCTTTACATCTGTAGATTATTAAACTCCTTGACAACTGATGTTGAAAAGTCTTGTGTGGAAAAGATTACACTGACACAATTTTAGACACAATTTCCATCAGAGAAAAAAAACAGAATTTTCTTATTTTTTCTGTTCTATTTCAGACATTTATATGTGTGTGTGTGTGTGTGTGTGTGCGTGTGTGTGTGTGTGTGTGTGTCAATTTGCACAGAGAGAGTGAGACAGGAACAGAGAGAAATATTGGGAGAAGTAGAAGAGGCAAAGAGCAGCAGGGGAACGAGCATCCCAGCCTCATTTGTATTCGCCACCATTCAATTCACTCCAGTTCATTTACATCTCCACTACTTCCATAGCAACAGCAGGGGGGCTATCAGGAGCATCTTTGATATAGGTACATGACTCTGAAAAAGATCTTGTCATTTCTCTCTGAGTAGATGCCATGAAAAAAAAAAACAACATTTTTTTTCTTCTCTTTTAGTGTTAAAGTGGGCTTCTTGAATCAGACATTTCCCCTGTCAGAGACTCTTTTTTTTTTACATTACCTCGATTCTTCATACTCAACCAGTGTAGACACGGAAGCCTGGACAAGAAATAGCATCACTGCACAAAAAAGAAACATGATCCCCTAGCTTAGTACTTGATTATTTACTGTGTTTATAAAAAAAGCATGGACAACAGCAAAGTCTGGTTGCCCAAAAAGGTTTGTGTTTTTTTTTTTTTCTTTCTAATCCGGAAGAATTTGAACAAATACGAGGCATCAAGTGTTGCTGCCAGACAAAATGAAAATGCATTGCACCAGCAGGAAAACACAGCCTCATCAAATTCCATGTACACTTGTATGTAAATCAACCTTAAGGCCTAATTAAGCTCTATGGGGCTCATCAAGGTCATAAATCCCCTTTTTTCATAATGCATTATTGACTTCACATCATCTGCACATGTCGGCTGACTGCACTTGCACAAGCACACAATGTCATCTCACTGTCTAATATCAGATAGCCCTGGGGCCAGGCGGCATGTGTATTTGTCTGTGTGTGCATTTGTGTGTGTGTGTGTGTGTGTGTGTGTGTGTGTGTGTGCATGTGTGTTAAAGAGAGACAGAGAAGAGGGGGTGCTTTTTTAGGTCACACAAAAAGCAAGGACATCTTCTGGTAATGAAATGGCTGCAATGGCCATCAAACAGTAAATTTTGTCCTTAACAAATGGTTACTGGTAGATTTGAGCCTTAAATTACAATACAATTTAAGATTATCAAGGACAGGTCAAGGCTTTGTGCCAATTTCATTATGACGCTGTTGAGGTAATTGGGTTCAATTGTAAAAATTCAGGAAGCAAGCATCATCCCTCAGTAAATTAAGAAATGATATAGGATTTAACCTTACAGTTTAAACTGCAAATCGAAAGTGAGCTGACTGCACTATAAATGTGTTTTGTTTCATTAGTAGTGGAATGATCCTATGAGTCATACGAGCCATAATTAATTTGGTGTGTTCACTGCTAAGAGTCATGGTGCCTTTTAGCAGGAGTGACCTCTTTAGACATCATTACTCAGCCTTATCAGTCACTGCGTGCACGTGGACAAGCTTAATCGCATAACAAAGGTATCAAAAACGTATCGAATTCATGTGCACAGGCTAAGGATCGTATCGGGACTGGATTCTCGAATTCAATAGGAACCCCTGGCTTAAGCCGTTCTTAATTCGCTTCGTGCCTCTTATGAACGGGATCGTATCGTAGTCGCTTCCACCGGGGAAGGAAGCGAATACGCCGTCATAAATAGTAATGTTTTTGTCGGAAAAGTCAAACAATACCATGGCTTCGAAGAAATCAGCAACTCACTTTTGGACAGACGAGGAGACAGAGTTTATTATTTATTGTTGTTTATAAGTAGCCGTTAACCGGAAGTAGTTCTAACACCACCATCACCCGCCGAGTTGCAACACTGGATTTGGCGAAATCCAGTATGATCCTACCATGTGACCGCAGTGAGACAAAATTTGAGATGGAATCTAATGATCCAGAGTTTAAACATGATAAGGATTTGAGTCAGATTGTTTCATGACTCATTTTTTTCCTTTTCTATTATTTCCACACTTTCCATTACAAGTGTAAAAAATGACTCAGGTACATTGAGTAGCCCAGGCTTGCTTCTCTGCTCCAACGAAGCGTTTGATGCTCCTCGAGTCAATAATAAAGCATTTCCCTATGGGTCAGCAGTGGCGGTACACACAAATGAGAAAGGTCCATCTGCTTGGTTTGCACTCCCAAAGTGCACTTCCTCAAGCAGACCACAGCAGTGGTTCCTCTTCCCAAGACTCATGTGTATGCATTTGTGCCACATTATTCAGCCAGTGCTTTAACTGGCCCCCACCTGGCATTTAAATTCCCTGACCAACCGGGTCGTCATGCCCTGATGACATGACTGCTGCTCTAACTGAATTCTTTATGTGGCTCTTACTCAGATTGGACTGCAGACTTCTAGGTTAGGTGGAGTGTTATGTGCTACAATGCTACTCAGACACACTGGCCTCCGAGGCTTTTGTCTCCTCACTGGACCCGGACAAGGTTACACATATATTCTGTACACCTACAATGCACTTCTCTGACAAATGCAACATAACCAACACAAAAATGATTTTTTATGATATAATTATTTTGTTTCCTTTTTCTTTTTTTACTTTTAATCAATGCACTATCTTTAGATTTCCTGTGGTTTTAGGATTCCATCTAGGGTTGAGGCTGCTCAAATTCAGTATCATTAGTATGAGTTATGTCTGCTTTACTATGTTCTGCTGAAATGACTCTACACGTGACTCCTGCCAGCTAGAATCACCTGCTATCCCAGCTGTCTTAGGCCGGAAGGCAGTGGACACTCTATACAAGTCGCCACCTCATCACAGGGCACATAGAGACAGACAACCACTCACATTCACACCTAGGGTCAATTTAATTTAGCCAATTAACCTAATCCCCATGCATGTTTTTGGATGGTGGGAGGAAGCCGGAGTACCCGGAAAGAACCCACGCAGATACGGTGAGAACATGCAAACTCCACACAGAAAGGCCCTGGGCCATCATGTAATGCCAACCAAGTTCCACAGCTGTATTGGGACATGGTACGTTCCGGCTAATCAAAAAATAACATACCGCCAATAAAAAAATAGCACTGCTGTATCGGTTATGGGTGATTTGAACGCTACATTACGGAGAAAAGGATGCACACTGCACCGGGAGTGCCTCATTATCTTATCATTTGATTTTGTAGCTTGCTGAATCATGAAATTACAAACAAGGAAACCAACAAACACTCATCTCAGGGAATATCAGTGTTTCATAACAATTTGACAAGAACGTATGTGAACTTTAGCCAACACATTCATTCCTGATTTCAGCAACTTCACCACACACCTACGTCGCTATAATCCTTTACTGTCATACCCTCCAACTTCATATCAAAACTTGAGAGCCCTGTGTCCAGTATGAGGAAATATAAATAATATAATAAAAATAAACATTTTTCAGATATCGAAATTTAGGCTTTGAGATTGGATTGGAAGTGGAAAAACGTGAATCAGTACATTCCTAATTCCATCTCATAATACTTGGAGAGAAAGCTGGGCAAGCGAAAATTTAATTTTACTCTTGTTTCAATTCATCAAGGATTTCTTCACTGCTATTCATTATAATCCAGAGGCAGAATATTATCTTGATGACCTTTTATCTCATATGCATTTTTCTTTTTAGTGAACTGATTGTTACAACATTCAAAAGAAGGTCCCCCCCCCCCTCCCACCCCAACATTTTTTTTTCCATTAGAAACTTTCAGATTTGGATTAACCTCATTTGAATCAAGGCTGTTTCACTCCTCCATCTGTTTCCAGCCCTCACATGTCACAGCAGGGGCACTTTGAAGTTCTAAATTACGAATTTATCAGATGTCGCTCGTGCTTATCAGCCTTAATTATTGCTTGTTGGCTATTTAAAAATAATTTGGTCACTTGTGGGGGTGTATTTATGCGATGGAAATTAGGGTACAAGAGCAACTATTAAGCAAGAGATGGCCCTGCTGGTCTAAGTCCATTATATTCTGTGAAAGACGACCTTCTATACTAAGAGGTGTTGATTGAAAATGACTTACATCACTTGATTTGTAATGTCTCGGGACTCTGTCTTTCTTAAGCCCATCATTTACTTGAAGGGGGGAGGGAGACCAGAGGCCCAAGCCCTTGACATATGGACACACTCAGAAGTCATTATGACTCAGAAGGCCAAAAGCCAAGTCAAGTGTGATCAAGGACGCAAATGGCCCAAACCTACACTTCGTAGCTTTGTTTCCCTAAATGATGACCAAAAACAACAAAAAAGACAGAGCAATGAGTACAAACAACTTTATATTGTACCATTTTGTACCAGACTGGTTTCAGACAATATTCACTGGAAAAAAAAGGCTATGAGAAGTTTGCATAAAAGGAGAAAATATTAAATGTACCAGTGAAACTCTGTAAGTTAACAAGCTTCATAAATGGGCACTCAGAGTTCCTTCAAAAAGGCCCTGGTTCTAAATCTTTTATATTTATGGGCGTAGTTTCACCACCTCTCGTTTACAGGAGCCTCTTCAGGATTTATAGCTGCTCTAAATCAGGACTGAATGCAAGAGCACAAAGAGGATCCCACTAAGGGCAAGCAGGGATATCTTTCATCTGACTCTCAAGCATGAACTCTAAAATCTGTGAAGTCTTTGGATATATTATGTTATCTGTCATTACCAGCTCTGCAATCAGTTCTCATTGTATGGCATCCCAACTATAAGCACACTATGCTGTGCTTCAGTGAAAAATGCCTTTCATCTTCATCACCCTCATAATGAAAACGTAATAACATACCCCTTGAATACCTGCAGATTGTTATTGTTTACATTAAGTATTTCAGCGGCTGTAGGATGGAAACTGCACAGGCATGAGTCAATGGTTTCATAAATAGCAGTTCTTGTAAGATCACTTCAATGCATTCATCCCTCGGTTGCTCTCGTTGCTCAAATCAGATGGTGCAGAAAACACGTAATCCACAGAATCACACAACATAAATGGTAACAGTTGTCGTCAGCATCAAAGTCACAGAAAAAGCTGAACTCTATATAGATATATAACAAGTGAATATTGCAATGCTGCACTCCAAGTGACCTGAATGTTGCGGTCTAATCACCTTAAAATTCCACAGTATTACAGTAGCAAACAGGAAACCAAGCTACATTTGCCCTTTGACCAGCTGAGCTGGCTCATTTGTCTGGCGCGAGGTACAGGCTGGTTCCTGTTTGAAAAACCATCTCCAGTGGATAATCAAAAACATTCTCCTCATCTGCCCCTTCCAGACTTCATGAGCAGTCCCTGCGTGAGGTCTGTCTGCGGTCCTTGATGTCCACTACACAGACTTGAGCAACATCAAAATATTACAGAGCTAAGAGCCAAAGCTTTGTTAACATATGGGTATTTTTTCAATACGCGAGCCTATTTTTGTACTACATTGTACAGAACCTGTACAATCTGGTCCTGCAGTAAGTTAAATAGTATTTTCATCCTGCCACAACGAGCAACAAATATAAAACACAGAAGAAGAACTTTAAAGTGGAGGCATATCTCTGACAAATTGAAGCTTATACAAAGATGCCCACATACTGGTAGTCACAGCTGCTATGCCCTGATCAGCCTCAACCAGCAAAAGCAAAACACAATAAATGTTCCATGAATAATAGGTCTTTGGTTATAGACCACTACACTGGAGACTGATAAGTTGTTGTTTTTTTCTGTACTTGGGATTCAGAGACGAGACTGGATGGTTTATCAGAACATATTTTGTAGATTGTTTGGGATATACTTGTTATGGGCCCATATGTTTCTACCTGAGCAAGAACAAAGTGAGACAAAGCATGACAGTAAAATACAGGCAGACAGGGACATGTGGGTAGATGACTAATCTAGGGTGCCTGAGATCCCACCCAGTGAGAGCCTCGTGAGACCATTATCCACAATGATCAGCACCAAGAATGATGGAAAAGGTAGGTTTCACACTAAGTCTGAGGCTCTGTCACGCTGAACCACTCTCCTAGACAGGTCTGAAACCCAATTAAGGACCATGTTAGAGGTTGAGCACCATGTCGAGCAACACTGTTGTTTTGTGTGAGAGGTCTGCAGAACTCGTGACTTCAATAAATAAACGGTCACATCCTTGCAAGAGACAAAAAAAAAACCCACACAGCTCAGGAACCTTGACATTAGCGAGAAGTTAAGGAATAAATAGCCTCATAAAACACAATTACAGTATGCAGTATACACGCTATAACTAACATACAGAGAAAAATAGTTTCTCCTGTGTGAACTACTGCATCACTGTCACGGCCGACATCCTAGCTAGAGCTATGGACGGCGACAGATCAAAACAAACTAATGATGCTTTCAAGGTTATCTCTGCATAAATAACTATGAAGAAAAATGCTGATGCAGCTGCCCAAACCCTCACATAGCTGACACAGGCCACTACGTTGGCATTAAAAATATTTGGAAATGAATATAATTATGATGATTGTATATTCTGGGTTAGTGGAATATCTTTTAACTGTCTCCATAGCCAGGTGAAGGGAGGGTCTGTGTTTTGGTGGGGAGGGGGAGGGTGGCAAAATGTCAAGAGCTCTGCCATGCTCTTGCATGACAAACACCAATCTGGAGCCACCAGTGACAAAGCCCTAATCCAGAAAATCCCTCCTTCCTTTGCTGAAAATCCTAATGAGGATTTGAAGTGCTCGGCAGGGAGGAGACCCAGGGGCTGTGGTTATACCTTGCCACTGCTTGCTCTCCCAGTCATTGTCTCCTTATCTCCTTACTGGCCAAGCCTGGCTGGCGATGAAAGAGACATGACAGCATGGTGGGCCTTCGTACACAGGCCCCACGCCTGCCTGACTCCACGGGAAGCCAGATTCCACAGTCTGCCTCAAACAACCAGGATCACATCAAGCAAGAGGTGGAAAGACAAAACCGACAGAAGTTGTTGACTCAAGACACACAAGACAAAGGAAAGATTTACCCCTTTAGCTTTAATGGTTTTATTGCAGTCCCTAATATGAAATAAACTAAAAGCCATAAAAATGTAGCTTAACAGGCAAATAGTTTCAAATAGCAATTACCTAAGAAATGATTTGTTTCTTTTAACAAATTAGCTATGGGCCAGCCTTTTCAAAGTAACTTAAATAATAAATATTAAATAAATAATAGCCAGGGAACAGTGTGGCACCTCAGCGGGGTACCACGGACAAAACTCTGGCACAAATTAGTACTTCAAAAGAACAGGCCTACTGCCGGCGTTTCCACACATTGATACTTGACAGATAGTATTTCGATTTTTTTTCTTTTAACATAACAATCAAATCCACCAGAAGAGAGGCCTCTAGTGGAGAGAGAGAGAAAAGTTGATTTTTGGTAAACATGCATCTTTACCTCATAATAGGCTTATGATAACTGGATCTTCATCTGATTGGATTTACCTGCTCGACACTAATCTGCTTTCCATGACCACTATCAGTCTGTCTTAATACAGTTAAATGTGGAACGAGTTCAGGAAAGGTTATCAGAGTATAAAATAATAGAGGAATGGACATTTTCCTAAAGTTCTATAAAAATGCTCTCGTGGTGACAAGGGAAGGCTGACAGGAGCAAATAGGAGATGGCACTACACTGGGAGGTGTTGGATCATGTTCATGCAGGTTCTGCCTCACATTAAGCCCTGGGCTTTTACTTCCAGTAATTACATTTCAGAAAACCTTGATTGTCTATTTCACTCCATTCACTTTGAGATGAAGGCTTTAGGTCTATTCTCTTTTCCTTTTACACGGCACAAAAAGAGGACTTTTAAAGGCACCCTTCCCTGTTGCCCTTGAGATATCTCAAGTACTTCAAAAATGTCAAGCTTTGAGGAGAAACAATAGTGTGGTTTCAGGGTGTACGGAGGGAACAGAAATTCTCCATGTCAGACGAGTTCAAACAAGTTCTGCCACTAAAACGTAGCTTTTATATTGTGGCCAATTCTTTATTTACCTTTAACCTCACAGACACAACCACCATAGGTCCCATAGTGCCAGAATGACTACATGCGATCTAGAGAGAACAGTTGTTCTTTAATCTTTGTTACATAGAGTTCCCATAACCTGCAACACATATTTTGCTATTACTGTATGTCTGCAGAACATGGTGTCATTGTAAAATGTACACACTGTACTGCCACGTGATCAAGACATTGGTCATACTTTTTTGATCATCGATGTCACAAAGCAACAACAGACACATTTCCTACTGCGACAGTCTTGGCACGCTGGCGTGTTGCAAACATTGCCCTCCCTACCTCTTGACACAGAACTCTTCCTCTGCTCTCAAATTCTGTCTCACCGTAATTCTAACAATCTTCAGGGAAAGCCTTTGAAGACAGCGTATGGCTGAGCTAGGTGTGAATTGTTATTCTGTCGCTCATACAGACAAATCCCTTCAAATACACCAGACTTGACTAAATTATTTCAGAAGACGTGAGCCAATTTAACCATGTGTTGCGAGGGGAAATCACCATGTTTTTTTTTTGTTTTTTTTTTACATTTTTGCAAAAAAAAAATATTACTTCATAAATCTCACTTTTGGTGGGTTGCTATGGTGACATCCACAGAGGACACCAGTAGGACAAAAGGAAATAAATGTGCAGCTTCAAAAAGATCACTCTGAATGCCTGAGGGCAAACGTGTGTTGATGCAAAACAATATCAAAGCAGGTCTGAGTAAAGCATGCTGATTAAAGTGATCGACCGAGATTTCTGCTACTTCCTGACCTCTCTCTCATCCGCCCTAAAGTATCTGACATATTTGTCTGCTCAATATATGAAAGTTGTGGGCAACAAGACTTAGAAGGACAATTCAGTATTTCACTTGAGGAGCTTGTGAGACACATTTATTTTTAAATGTTAAGATAAATGTAGCAAAGGGCAAAATGTTCTGCCCTTTAGTCCCTAATAAGCTCCAAAGAAACTGGTTCCAACCTCTTCCCTAATGCAGCTCATTAATATCTTTTGTTAGACCAGCCCTGCCTGCTAAATACCCATGTCACTCAAACTCCACATGCCCCCAGTTTGTAATGCAGACTTAACTCTGTTAATAAATAAAGGTCAAGAAAAGAAATCTGTCTCAAGCTCAAGCCAGGACAACCCCTGATGGCATCATCAGATTTAGAGAATGTCCATTCAGGGACACAGAAGTTATGATGCAACTGTTTTAACAGCATGGGTAATGCTGCATTTGAGTGAGTTAATTCAACTACAATTGGTGCATGTTAAATGAAACTGCAGCAGTTATATTGTGTGAAGTGATGTGATGAAAATTCACAACTGAGAAAATGTTTGAGTTGTGTTATAACTAAAACCCCAGATGACTTGTCTTGTATCATTACATCCATACTGATATTGATATTGATTAGTGTATCTATGTCATAACAAGGCCCTCGTGTGCTTCAGAAGGATTATGGACATACTGCAACAGCACTGGATCAAATGTATGTTCCAAGATCGTAAAACAGCTTATGAACCTACCTGCATCATAGCAAAATAATTGTTCCTGTTCTGGCAAATGTTAAAATACTGCACTTAAGAGAAGCTGTTCAAAATGAGATGGAAAAAACAAACAATATATTTCGTACAGTATGGTTAATTCTGTATCCATATCATTAGGTTCAAAAGCTTGAGGCTCCAGGGCTCCTTTGATATGCCTAGCACTGGACCACATGTAATCTTTATATACAGCATAATTAAAATAATAAGCCAATTTAGAATCTAATGTCACTGACTAGGCTGCTGGGGTTGTGGATACAAGCATTTTTTTTTTCATATGTGCATAAAGTAAGGGAGATGAAAGGCCTGGAATGGCAGTGAGTCAGCTGAGCAAACAGATAATACAGTCACGTGTAGTTGTGGAACTGATACAGTAAAATGTGGAGGATGAATGTATAGGAGTAGTTCAGAAAGGATCACAGTATCCCATAGCTACAGTTCACTCTTGGCTGTAAGTATCTATTCCCTAAAAAAAAAAACTAGGAGAAGAAAAAGAACCAAATTTAAGATTATACAGCATTCCCACTAACTCATTTAATTCAATTATAAAAATTCATTAAAAAGATATTAGGGATAGACGCAGTTTAATGAAGCATGTTTACTTGGGGATATTTTTTGTAATGAATTGTTTCTGGACTGATCTCTGCAGTTGGGATGGGAAATGGGAGAGAGGTAAACGGCAGTGGGGAACCAACAAAAGGAAGAAAGGTGAATGACGAATGTCATCAATAAATGGGTTCAACTGATAAGCACAATTTTTCCACTCAAATTTTAAAAGTGGGAACCCACAAATCTCAGTGAGAGTTGTGCTAAGATGGTGTCAAAGAAGTTTCATGCGACATCGCTGTACCAATGGTGAGTTGAGTGAAATTGAGCTGAACCTTGCAGTGAAGTGAGGCACAAGTTTGACCTCATTGCATCCCCTTTTGACATGGTGCATCATTAGGAGTTATTAGTGTAACGTCAAGCTCAATGATTGGATTCCCATCTTTCATCTTTCAAACGTTAACAATTCAGTGAAGAGCCTTGTGGAACCAGAATTGCCACAACCAGCAGAAACTCTGATATGGTGACTATCTTTCCTGCCCCCTGAACAGGATTACTTTCATATGGGTTTGAAATTGCAAACTGTCACCTGGATGTGCATGATATGTTGATGTGTCAGTGTGCCAACAGAGTATATGGAACACACATGAGTTTGTACAAACACTTTTTGTTGTGATTTTATATGACACTCTGCTTTTCCTTAATCCACTGAATCCTATAAAGATCACACAGTAACACATATTAGCAAGGTGATACATGGCAAATAGAAACATGTTGTGGCAGTGTATTAAACATCTTTATAAATCAATACCCCCTGAACATGAATCAATAATCCTACATTCACTCCAACATGAGTGTTAAAGTCAGTAAAGCACGTATAGTGAACAGTTGGAGCTAGAGCTTCAACAGTTGGCACCAACAAACCCAATCTGCAGTGGCTCTTTGATATATTGCACTGCAAACATGCCAAGTTTAGTTTATTCTGAATCCAATTTTCAAACATCTAAAGCAGTGCACCTCTGCTCACATGATTAAATACTAACATTTACAGGATACAGTTTATGAGATGTGGTTTTGGATGCATAAATCTAGTAATTATGAAACAGCTGAGAGTGATTTAATCAAAGCTAAATGTACTATGATTAAAACACATTCAAGCTTTATATTTTTTGAGGTGTGAAATCTGTGTGTGTCTGCCATGAGACAGAACATTTCAGTGAGGAATTTACAAATGGATCCAGCTCTGATGCCACTGGGAACAACTGACGCTTTCAAGCAGAAAATCTCAGACAAATCACAATTTACCAACTAATGAAACCACTCAAGATTATCCCCCATCCGCCTGTGCCCACTGTCCTCAGAGCTGCATTACTTCCGCAAGCACCGCCTGCACTCAGAGGAGAGCTTTGACTTGAGTCACAATTTCACCGTTCATGCTATTTCTTAAATAAGACAGCAAACAAAAACATTTTCTAGCAGTGGCTGCCAATGAGCCTGAAACAATACTCAATAATAATAATTCAAAAGGTGCTATACTGCCATGAGAACAAATCAGTATGTTTTCAGAGAACACAAACGCATCTGTTTCATATGTACTTACCCTCGGTGGAGTGTACTTGGGCTAGTGTGATGAGAAACCAGCAGAAGTTGTGTAGTTTCAGCAGGGAGCATGCCATGGCTCCCGGTGTCGATGTTTTGTGTTGTGATGAAAAAGGTTCTGATTAAAAAAGTCCAAGCCAACTGGTCTCAGAGATGCTCATCATTGATCCTCACACCTGTGGAGCAGAGACCAAGAGAGATGTTCAGTTCAGGGATGAAATATATTCCATGTGGTGAGCTCTGTCCATGTGTGATTTCACAGAGGAATTCACCCTGTCACAGTCTTGCCAAAAGGCACTTGATTCTGCATTTATATTCCACTGCAGAAATGTGACAAACTTTAAGCTGTGAAATGCTACAAACCCACGCAAAGCCACTGAAATAAGCCCAGAAGGTCAATAATCCTGGGAAGGGAAATCCCTTAATGGCTGCTGAATGCTAACCATTTCACAGACATGGAGGGGCGGGACGGGACCAATGCTGTCATCAAACAGATAAGCCCCATCGCCTCCTGATACTAACCTTATCAGGGCTGTGTCAGACTACACTTTCTGTACCTACCACAAAGAATATAATGATACCTTTCTGAGCATTTCTATTTTTTTTTTTTAATTATGTAAGATTTTAATTTTCCCATACCACAAAGTGTCATATAAGTGACTTTGACTGAAATGATGTTGACTGATTTCACCATGTGCTGAGACTTCTCATTGCCAAAATTCACATTATGGTGAAAAAAATCTTCCCATAAACTGAAATCTGAAATCAGCCTTACAGTAAAAAAAATCTTCCCACTCTCCAAAGAGTTGCATCAGGAACTGACCAACTGTAAACTGACAAGGCATCAAAACTCTAAAACCACATAGCGGAAATGTTAAATTAACTGACAGTAACATTAAATGCTAAAAATATCCATGGTAATAGCTTTGTGAACATTAGCCAAAAAGCTTTTCATCCTGGCATATTGCATTAGCTTCGTCAGCGTCAGACTAACAAATGGAAAAACTACTTTATAAGAGAGGTGGATATATACTATACCTTGTTTGTTCAAATTTAGTACCTTAGTTATTTATATAACACCTACATGGCCAATCAAACATCCATATGATTTTTTTATGTATGAATTTCCTACTAGTGGTTTTTCACTTCTGCATCAGCAGAGGCTCAAATGTAACAATACCTCTGTTTGATTGATGTCCTGTGACTCTTTCCACCCCCGTGCCCTAGCCAAACAAACAAATAAAGAAACACTACCAAGCAAATGGTCATTTTTCTCTGTGGCTGGCTACAAACCACCTTATCTCCCCAGCAGCCCCCTCCCTCTCTTCAAATCAGAATTCCTCTCTCCAACTCATCCATACCTGTCCCTCTAGTTCTAGTCTGTTTGAATGTTTGTTTTTGCTCTCTTTCACAACAAAAGCAAATGGTCTCCTCCCTGTCATGGATACAGTGCTCGAGCGGTGTAGGGCGAAACCTAATGCCTACCTGCGCGCCCAGGCAGGCGTTTCATGCTACTAACGGCTCCCTTTTGTCTGTGTGTTTACACTGCTGGGCTACTCCTCACGTCCTCTCACTCCCATGAACCATTAGCACATTCACCATGGGATATGGCATCACTCTGACAACAAGGCACACAGGACCCTATTAGAAACAGTTTTTTTGTCTTATTTTTGAGCACATTCAAAAACAACATGCCATTTTCTTGTGTGTATACAGCCTGCAATTGTTTGTTAAGATTCAAGGAAGAGAGTGTTATCTGCAATAATAGCAGCTAACAAGAGAACTGAAAAGACGATGAGGAATTCTGTTTGTCATGTGTAGTCAGAGCTGCACATATCAGCTTCGCCTGGCTCCTCCACCCTGGAGAATATCAACGGCCTGAAGAGTCTTTGATCTATTTTGTCTGAGTTCTCAGACACCATAATAATTCATCACAGGGAAAACATGCGGCGCGGACACATTAGCCAACAAAGTTATAATTAAGCCTGCCATAATCAGCTCATTGAATATGACATTACGTCTCACCTGAGACCTCTAATTTTAGAGTCATTTTAAAGAGGTTAACAGGAGCAGGGTACATGCAGCCACAGTTTTCTGTGGTACAATGTGCAATCATGAGACTCGACAAATGAAAGTAGATCACGGAGACCAAACATGTTCGCCAATAAAACCCTAACCCTTGTCTTTTAACTGATCAGAGCTTGTGGCGCCAAATAAGTTAATCAGGCAAGTGGCTACAACTAATCAGCCTACGCTAGAGGTCCATACAGTAGCTATAGTGAGGCTTTAAGCAGATTAATCCACAATAAAGCTGTATAAAGTGAGCATAAACTGTAGGCTCATCCGTACACACACAAAGAATTACTGGTTTGTCCATTTTGTAAAGCCAGCAATACTTATATCACACACTACACATACATGTGAGTGATATCAATAATAATGTAATAATAATAACATTTAAACATTATATTGTCATTCCCAAAATAATTAACACAGTTTAAAAAAATCCCCAAAAATAAGTTGACCAAAGTAACATTATACACAGATGAACAGGAAATATGGAAATATAATATAGTTGCAAAATGGAGATACATCTTTGTGGAGATAATTCTTTTTAGCACCAGGTTATAACAAAGCATATTCCCACAGCAGGCACTATCACTTAAGATGTTAGTCGTAGCATTAAATTTGTTTGACTGTCACTCAAAAATATTAGTTTTATTTTCCCACTATCCCTAGCCTTGTCACTCTTTTATCAAATATAGTCCCACTTTGCATGTGGTTCACTCTGTGACCTCTGTGGTGCGTGCACAGAATCAAAACTCAGACACGATGGGATCCACCTGCCAAGTACAATTTCAAGGACTGATGCTGCGCTTGCTTGGCTTGCACCCTTGACACAAGTAAAACAACTTGATTGTGGTCTTTACATGGTAGTTGCAATAATAATAATTACTCTTTTTTAATTATTAGGGTAATTAATAATTACTCCTAGTCCAATGATTAGAGTGCACATTGATTGTTTATGCAAAAACTAAAGCAAAATTATTAACACAAGGTAGAGCTATGCGATATTTCAATACATATCGTAGTGCGTATAAGCCTCTGTTGTTTATGTCATAATTTTAACATGTAGCTACTTGGTTAGCTCCATTGCTACACTAACGTTAACATTACTCTGGTTGTGGTTTAGATACGCCATATAAAGCACAACTCAACATCAGAATGACTGCTGGATAATTCAAATATATCATACGAGTTCAAAACATCTCATTCATTTTATGAAGCACAGACATAATGGTATGAAGGCTACTGCAACTGCAGCGAACGCAATAGTGAGTGACAACGAGTGATAAGGATGTAATACATATGCCACGCCGATACGTAGCGCTGCAAAGAAACTTAGAGAGACCCACGAAAAAAAAAACAAAAGAATGCAATGAGCATGCGCATGTTGTCCAGAATAAAAGCATATTGGGGATATTACACTGATTACACCACAGAGGAGATGGAGGAGAGCACAACGGAAAGTGAAAATAACTTAACTAGTAACGTTACATCAGAAAAAAAAAAATACTATATCGTATACATATATATCTCATTATCGGGATATAAAATTGGCTATACTGGGATGTACAATTTTGTCCATATCGCAGAGCTCTAACACAGGGTAGCACTTTATTCCGTAGTTTTGAAAATTATATACCACAGACCCAAGTGCAACATGAATAACATCTGGAACAGGTTAAAAGTGTGAATTTCTTTGGTGGCTGCCTGTGCTTGTGTTTACATATGTAAACAAACTATTAGAAGGCTCAACCAGAGATAACAGCTTTGAATCAATAAGATGATTCTTGCTTCCCTGTCAGCATTGCTTAGTGTAAAAAGAGTGCTCAACAGACCTCCTGCATCAGAATATGGAGACAAAGACAAAATACCTTTAAGCAGATTTGCCTCCAAGGCAGTCGACACCTCCTGCTATGAAAAACCACGCAAAAGGTAAATCCCTAGTATATGGGGATGGGTGGTCTGTAAATCGACGATAGCAATCCTATACTTTAATATATTTTGTATCCTGCTGTGAGTGTTTAACATGCTGAGACACCAAAGGCACAGACTGAAGGGAGACTGCCATTCTCATTAAACGTGTTGAGGTCTCCCCTCTCAGCTGGGGGTTTCTTTTCTCTCTACGCCGTCAAAACAGAAACCGGCGGCGATTGTAAGTTGGCTGTTTTCTTAAATGGCCCTCGACTAGGGTTTGATCATGGAATGGGTGATAGCATCTACAACTGTGTGTTGTTGTACTGGGTTTTGGAGTTTAATAGGGGAGGGGGATAGGGGGATGATAAAGAGTATCATGATCAACATGGCCGCTTCCAATCCACCACACGGAATGAAGGCAATTTTCTGTGATTGTTAAGCACAGATTGCGACAATGTCAACAGGCATCGCACGGTTCTGGCTAAATATTAAGTCATTGCAGACATGTGTTTAAGTACTCTGAGAAATGGAGAAGCCACAGGGGCATGGGCCCAGAGGCTTTCAGCATATGTGTACTTGATATACGTATAATACAACAGAGTGCTTTATAATCGACAACTGAGTGACAAAATTGTGAATTGCAGGATCCCAACTGGCCTTCTCTTAAGAAAAAAAATAAAAGGCTTAGTAACTGGTAGGAAGGGGGTTATTAGAGGAGAGGGGAGGAGGACTGATTGAAAAGGACAGTTTGAAATTTGAATGCAGCGGGGGTCTGAAAACAAGAGGCAGATGTCAAAGAATGCCAGGCTCCTTAAACAAAGCTCCTGGTTGTCCCTCTCTGGCTGTTAGAGGGCCACAGGAGAATAGAGGAAGAGTTGGGCCATTCAAAAAAAACGAGGTCGGGGAGAATGGAGGGGGGACCAAGAATAAAGAACCTGAGCGGGGGAGGGGGGTCGAGTTACAATGAAAGATTGACAGCTTGCAAGTCTTGCTTGACCCTTGAATTAGCCCCTGTGCTTTCAACAAACCTCAAGAAAGAGTTGGGATGTTAATTGTCACGGAACATCACAGGGATGCAAAGGAAGGGAAATATGGGGCCGGAGATTCACTGAAATGTAAATCAGAACCAACAGACCACCACGTGTTGAATGGAGGGAGCGTATTTGGTTTCTATTGGGTTTTCCCAACAGCATCCTCATACATGAATTCATATATACTATAAGACACATCTTATCTCTGTTCATCGTGCACACTTTGAGGGAAAACTGAGATACCTGGGGACATAGGACTCAGTCACAGAACACTCAGCTGTGGAGGAAATATATTCCTAAAAGAGATTGTGTTCCTGCTTTGACCCTGGTGAAGATGTACAATTTGCAAGCGTAAATCAGAAAAGTCGCACTTCAGAGGGGAGAGATTGGGCTGGTGATCAGACGAATCTGGAGCCTGTCTGTCAGATGTGGGGCAGGGAGGAATCAGAGACTGACCAGAATGATTGAGAGCAGCATAGGGCCAGAGAAGCTGAATGACGCCCAGACAACAAACATTGTGTGACTGCTGGTGCTCCAAACGTAGCCCCTGACCCTGTCAGCAGCTCAGACAGAGAAATACCAGGTCAAACATGTATGCAGCATAACTGAACTGCTCGGCTAGTTGTGGGGGAGGTAAAGGAGGGTGAAAAGGAGACAAAGCAAAGAATGAGAGTTTTTCTAGCAGTGATGAAGGCCAGCTGATGTCGTTGTCATGATACAAACAAAAGATGAAATGAAATAAAAATAAAGCTGTCACATTTTGTCAGAATATCATATGCAAAAAAGAAAACCCTTGATAGTACAAATATATTATGGCCAGATGTCTGATTAGGATGGACCCTTGCAGTGCCACTATTGCAGACTCACTTGATCACGTTATCATTTTCACTTATTTCCTAACAAATATCATCATCTGAGAGTACATAAAAACAATTGTTTTGAGTGGATCACAACATTTGGGTTAAATGAGTCATTACCTAGCTGTTATGCAAGCCACACTTCATGAGAAAGTACAGTAGCATGCAAGAGAACCGGAGCGTGTGATATAAGCGTGCTTGTCATACTCATTGCTCTTAGTGTTTGCACCATTGATCATTTTTATGAGCCACTCAATTAATCGATTAGAGTACTCCCCACTGGTCAGGACATATGGCTACTAAATAAAGCAATCATAAACCAAACGCTGGAACACTCCAACTCATCAATATATTTATGGAAACAAAAATGGAGGCTTTGTCAAAAACAAGATCATGAGATGGAAAAAAATATATTTCAGGTGTAGCTTAAAATATGAGGAACCCATCAGTGAGTATTCCCTACTTTAAAAATGTCAGTATACTACATAATGTGTATACAGTGTTAAATATATAAAATGCTATTTTTCAACTGTATGCCAAGGCGCTTAGTGCTACTTTGCCCCCTGCCTGAATATATATTAAATCCATAGTCTCATAATCACTTTAGCAATGCAACAAAAATCCTATTAACGCTGAAAGATACCTACACCTGTCTGTCCACATGGATTATAGCCAGATGATTTTCCACAGTAACAAAGTTTTAATACAGGTTCCATAGGTTTTTAGGTGTAATTTTGATGTTTTACTGGGAAGTGAAGTGGATTATCTCAAATGAAATTTCAAAATGTCATTTCCACTTGCTGATAGCACAAAACTATTCCTTTCAGGTCTGTTGAGATAAGAATGATTCAGCCAGGGCCGTTAAACGGTGTCTTTGCCAAATGTTCCTCCGCTTAGGAATTAATAGGCTGACATTAATACAGCTAGATAAATAGGAAGGTCAGGAATGGGAGCCCTGCCATTATATGGGCATCTCATGGTGATAGCACCTGCCAATCAAGTCCAATAAGTCCTTGACACGGCATGATTCACCTTGGAATACACACAGCACAGGCAATGTGTAGTGTGTACGCCCTGGTCCAGAGACCCAATCCAATTAGTTCTTGTATGTAAATACTTTGCTGTGTTGTTGAGTCGGAGAGCACATTAGGACACCAGGAAAGAAACCCGTGTTTTCCATCGGTAAAATAATCAAAACGCATCAGGGATTATAAAAACGGAGCCCAGCAGTTGGCCCAGACACTCTCTCCCAGAATAAAATTTCTCAATTTCAGTATGTGTATGATCATTGTTGCATTCATGCAAGAATAATACAATGTTGCCGTGCAAAGTCAAGCAGCAGGGACAAAAACATGAACATTTGCACATCCACAGCAACACACTTCTAAAGAGTGTCGGTGGGTAAAAAGTGTCTGATTCGTTCATGTTGTTTGAAACTGAGCTACGGTGAACAAATAGACAACTGAGGTCAGAGATTTGCTCATTGTGGTCACAATTACTGAAATACTATTATTGAGTTTGGCAGCTTGTGTCGTTTATTTATTTTTAGCATTGCCGCTTATCTGAAACAATGTGTTTGTTTGCAGAGAAGGGACTGAGACCTTTTGGGTACACGGGCCCTGATTTTAGTCTATGATAATAATGTTCTGTATTTGCTTGGACACGCATCAGGAAGCAGCCTTTGTGTCCCCCACCCCACAAAATGAGCAGCTGAATAGTTAAAAACCAGCTCCAACCTTTTATTAAGGATCTCACCATCAATAATGCACTGTGATCGCGAGGCGTTATTAAACACAATGATGAATTTTTAAGGTAGTGGGCAGCAACAAAAACATGAAGAAGGTAAAAAAAAGAAGAGATGGATTGTGAGAGACAGATTGAAATGATAACAGAACAAGAATAATTTTTTTTTTTTTCAGAAAAATAGCAATTGTCTCTAGGACCAAAAGACTGAGAGAACATGGTTAAATGCCACCTTGATGTGAAAAGGTGTGTCATTAAGTAAATCATTGGCTTACAATGAATATCCGATCCTGCCTTCTGAGTCATAACTGCTATTGCACAACCCAAATCTGAAAGCCCCAGAATTCTTATCTTCTTTGTTTGCATTGTGTGTTGAGCTACATCTGCTCATTCTGACTACTTAACAACGGCGTAATACTGGCTTTTACCTGGATTCACCTCATTATTGCACTCGAGCACCCACTGTGTGTTTTTCTCTCACCACACATTTGTTCATGAAATAGTTGAGAGAGAGGATCCGTCTTTGAATATTTCTCAAATCACTCACCAAAAAAAAAAGCAGTATTTGGGGGTTTAAAGGGTGTTAATTGTTTCAGATTGGCTGCATTTTGCATAGTATGGCCGACCTTGCCTCAGTGTCTAATTGAGGCTTTTAACCTTTCTGTGGCTCAGAGGAAGGACAAACACAGTCAAAATAAGGGACGCCACATAATCTCAGTTCTCACTAAAATAGAAACAGCACAAGGACCTTACCCTTAGAGCAGAAGCAATACTAAGCAACACATTTTAGAAGTGGAGTGGATCCACTGTATCCTACTTCATCCGAGCATTATTTCTATCCCAGCGCTGCCGTATCTATTTTCAATCCAAAAGATTGCATGAATGCCTTTGTCAGCCGGTGGAAGTGGCGTATGTCAACCTAAAACAAGGTATAGCATTGTGTCTCATCAGGAAGCTCAGACAAAAGAAATGGGTGTAGTCTTTTCCTGAATGCAATCACTTGTCAGCCCTAAATCCTCAATCAGTATACTGCCCTGACAGGTAATGGCGCTTGTTCAACCTGATGATGGCCAATTGACATTTTTTTTTCCCAAATACAGAGAAGAAAATATCTAAAAGGCATTTAGCTGCTGCTCAGAAATGGTTATTTCACATGGTCGGCTGCATAATAACATAAAACAAAAAAATTAACTAAAAAAGAATCCCCACATTTACACACAGCGACATGCCAAAGTGTAAGTTGCTTTGAATTTTCCGGCTGCATCATACAGTTTCAGTGTCAAATCCCACTTTCAGCTGTGAAAGAGAGAGGACAGTTTTGGGGCTGAGCCGTCTCCACAGTGTTCATTAGCATAACATCAGCACTGTGTCGGGGATTGTGATGCAAACAAGCTCAGATTGGCTCATTCCAACTCCCCCCCCCATTTAATAACTAAGGTGCTGCGGGAGCTCGCTCCTGCCTCTAACGGATCAGACAGAGAAAGAGAAGTTTTACCTTCAATTCAGATTCGGTGAGGGATGTCATCGAGCAATCACTTGGCTTACGTTCAACAGACGAAAAATGATTAAAACAGCAGGTTAAAAAACATAATGGATTGTTGAAGGAACGAATATCTTGTTCCAAGAATATGCCACGCTTCCAGCTGACCATGATTCAAGCTTGACATGACTAAAAAATATGTAACTGGCTGTGGCTTATGCTATCGTCCCCTGCTACCCACAGCAGGACAGCAGATACAGCAATCACTGCCTCTGCACCTTGTGTATGTTTAATATGTGTTTGCTCTTTTCTGATAACAAAAAGAGGGGAGGGGGTGCAAATAGGGTTTTCTTTTTTTGTTCTTGTCTTCTCTCTCTGAATAGCTGGACCAAAGTCAGGGAATCTAAAGACAAAAGGGGAAGAGAGGGAGAGAAAGAGAGCAGACAGATACAGGAGACTGTCAAGCGGACTGCGATAAAACATTCACTAGAAAATTATCTCCCTGACATAAGGCCCTCCTGTTTTGAATACCAAAGGGATTCAAATTCCCAAACAAACTCTGAAAGGTTGACCAATTTTGTGCTCTGCCAAATGATCGTGGATTGCAGTACGGGTCGTACCTTTGAACCACCGCACCGGAGGTATGAAGCAGAGATTTTAATCTCTTTATCTCTGCATAAGTAATCCACTGAAGTGTTATTGCTCTATGTTATACAAAATAATGACAGGAGAATAATGACTCACCATGAATATGGTGTGAATGTGATGATGAAGTCCCATGTTGGGAGAGAAGGCAATACCATCCTTTGACAAGAGCTCTTTGCTGGGAAAGAAAACTCTCCCTCTGAACAATAACAGGCATCTCTGTGAGGTGGTTTGCACCATTAAGAGCCGTGCCAATGAAAGATTGTTTTATCTGACAAAAATGGCTTGCAGATTATATCATAGAATAGGTTTTACCTTTCCTTGACCTCTTTCTGTTAACATAATCAACAATTACTGTCTTTGTGTATATAAACTGCAGCGATCCGAAACAACATAAAAGAGACACATGAGAGGAAGTTTTACATTTTATATAATTCATTCTCTTTTTAAATTGCAGTGCAATCCGGTGCCTTGCAAAAGTAGAGCCTTTAGCAATCACCGACCTCTCCGGTGGCATTTTTGAAAATCTGTCATTACAAAACACAGAAAAGCACAAGGTAAATAAGTATGACAAGACTGGTTTTATGCTTAATATATTAAATCATGTTTATACTACCCTCGCGACCCTATGTGAGGATAAGTGGTAGAAAATGGATGGATGGATGTTTGTACTATACTGTCAACCGGGGTAGGTAGGACCTTAAAATGATGACACTTCTAACTATAGGAAGCATCTTATGTGTTTTGCTATACTCTGAAACACCAATGCATACGTTATTGATTAACCGATAAAAATAAAAAAAAGAAAAGAAAAATAGACAACGCTACTAACGCTGCTTAAATGTGAATTAACAACAATAAAAGAGCGTGAATAGCTTACCACCAGTCAAAAGCAGCGATTCACTGAAACTTTCTTATATTCTTGTCTTGTAATACATGTTCTTCTGTGTCGCAAGAATATTTTCCATCTCTGTCATCCTTATGTTTTATACACCAAATAACCTCAGTGTCAATTAGCACTAGTTTGGGGCTTTTGCAACATGCTCCAGTTGTATGAAACACATTTCTGTCTTGCACAAAAAATGCACAATTTTTTTAAGTTCTGTTAAAATATGAGTATGCAGCTGAGAAAGCTTGTTGTGGCAGTGATCTCAGAATACTGTCCCCGAGTAATGTCTGCATTGCACATCCCTAGTCCCTGCTACACTGCTTCCATTATGCACAGGAGCCCACGAGCCTTTTCAGGTGAGAGAATGAAAGATCGCTTTTTTGGACCTCGCTGTAAGGTGAGTAGGCGTTGCAGTGTCTGGAACGTTCCCCATCTCTCACTGGTTATTACACTCAGCTTCACTTTCTGGTAGCTGCATTTTAACACCGCCATTTACAGAGCAAAATTTCCTGCGGTTCATCATCAACAGATCACGCTGAATACATTCACTTCTATACTTCATAGATTTTATCGGGGCTTAACATGGCAAACTCCTCCATCCTCTTCGGCCTCTTCGAGCTGCCTGCCCCTAGCCCGCTGGACCTATTTCTGATGGCAATGGCTGCAGGAGCCACATCCTGTCAGCTCACTCCAGACTCTGATGATGAATGACGGAAATGCCCCCCACCCCCTTTGACTGTCGTCTACACTGCTTTTCTCTTATTTCCATCAACTATTACTAGCGCTCATCACATTGGTTTAGCTGCTGAAGCAGAATCTAAAAAAGAAACGTGGCCAGGCACAGATGCAGTACTAAATGCACTTTTCTGTCTGGTAATCATTTCACCTTGCTTTAATTTTATATTTTTGAACAATCATATTTGCTGTTTAGCGTGCAAGAATGGTATATTATAGATTATTAAGATAAAGACCACTTATATTTGCGTGCCGCTTTTGGCTTTTTCCATGTTGGAAAAAAGTCGTCCATCTATCGCCAAATGAAAGGAAGGTTTGTCGAAAAGCAATTCAGGGTTTTATAGACTGTTTTTTGTAGATGCGATCAGTTGCATAAAACAGACTATAAAACCTGAAAGCTGGCTTTTTGTTAAACAATTACAATTTCACTTCTGCAGTCTGAGTAAATCCAAGAAATGTCTACCGCTCTATAGATGGGCACGGCATAATGGGGCGCACAACACCTACATTTTTTACAAAAAATACAAACTGATAAAACATGGTGCTATCCAAGGGCAACATAACAATATATTTCAGATTTTGGGGATTTTTGACTTGAAAAAATCTCCTACGCCTTCGGCTAAATAAACTTAAAAAACTGGTCACAAAGCTGAAGACAAGGCTGTTAAATTGTGGAGATGCATGGTCTTCTTAGGACCATGCTCTGTAATTAATCTTAAATTCTTACCATTACATTTCAACAAATAAAGGTGATCAGGGAGTCAAAACTAAAAGTAATAACCCTCCCTGAGCTTATTCTTAAATAGATTTTAATTTTGTGGCTAATTCCATTTTTTTTCTCGTTTCTCCACATATATGTGCCTCTCATCCAGCAATATGATACAAGGTGTGAAGTAGAAACTGCAGTTCTCACACTAATCTTAATTACTAAATCCAGTTTGCTGGAGACTGAGTAGTTGATTTGAACAAACATGTCGCTCTAATGGATAAAGCAGTCAGGGTATGTGTGATTTATGGCAGAATTCACACCAGCAGAGCTGCCTCACACCTCATTTAGATGGAGGCATGATGAATTATTAGGGCAGCCTGTACATGTATTTTTCCTGTGCAAATGCCAAAAAGATCGACACTGAGGTGTCAATATTAAGCATTCCAATTTTCATTATAAATACAAGAATAATTTGTTCCCATCCACACACACACACATAGCTCAACTTATCTGCAGTATTTAAGATGTTCATTACCTAACCCCCGGCAGTGGAGGGGGAGTTGGATCCAACAGGCAGCATTGAACGCCAGGCCTGGCACAGCTGTACAAGCAAAGCTGTAAAGAGACGTCACTGGCCACTGTCGCTCAATCTTCTACTCTGTTAATCCCACACTATCTGCATTCACGTCAGCCCCCTCCTCATGTTCCTACATTGCTTTTCACACTCCTAAGTTCAATTTGGCAGGAAAGTGGATATGTTGCATCATTTTTTGCTGGCTGAAAAGCATTGTTCACCCTCCTTGAGACGGCATGATTCAATAGTCCTTTTTTTTTCTTCCAAAATATTTCTTGTTATTGTTCTCTCTTTCAGGTATTCACTGAACCAAATAAAGTGTGTGCAAAACGGGATGGTTTAGTAATTGAAACCCTGCAACCAAGCTCTGTGACTTCTAACAGCAGCATGGCAAATATGAGCACATATGAGATTTAAAAGCCTTTAATGCTCCTGAATCTCTTCTTAGCTGATCAGATCATCTTCTGAATGGCCTCAATACACAAGCAGGGCAGTGTGTGTGTGTGTGTGTGTGTGTGTGTGTGTGTGCAGAAGAGTCAGCTCCATTTATCTCTGTTCATCATTTTCAGTATTCGGTAGAGAAACAACTTGCTGTAATATCAAACCCCAGACAGTTATTGTAGCTGGACAAATGTGATGAAGAATGAATGCTCAACACACTGAATACTCAGCCAGCGCTCTTAAACCCTACAGTTTAAAACAGGAATTTTATACCCAAGCTCCAACTAAACCGAATCCTGGCCCTCGGGGCAAAGATTGCATTTTAACATCTCTGTTCGGGACTGACATTTTTGTCCCCCTCTTTTCAAATGTTTTCCCAAGAAGCTCCTCTCCAGTTGACCCAAGCAGAGACCATTGCCTCTGGCTTGTCACGGAGCGGAGAGTGATGCAGTTCTATGGGCAACAGAGAGGGAGGCTCTGTACTGAGACAGCAGCAGGTGCAGCTGTGACAGTTGCCGTGTTGTTGCTAGCCTCACACTGTAGTCAAGATGAGGTTCACAGATGTAGCCACTCAGTGCAGTGCTTTATTGGCTGCCTGAGACAATGCATCTCTGTCAAGAACAACTCCTCCTAAGGCCATTTCAGTCTAAGAGTGCTCTGTATGAAACAAGGCGTAGAAAAGCCTCATTCTGACATACAAGGTCAATTCTGCTCCACAGCAACACAATCAAAGCCCCTTTGCTCTACCAAAAAACAAAACAAATTCCAACCTGTAGCAATCATGCAGAAATATAGGGGTTTGAGTCATATTTTCACGTAAAGGAATATATATTATTATAATACTAGTCATGTATGATACCTAATTGTGCATAAATATAGTCGTCATTCAAAGTTATCTAATTCTAATAATTATAAAATTAGCGAACATTTTTGTACTAATTATTGCTACAAGCAACACGTTTCTGATTAATCATTACCATGCTTCTCTTGTACACATTCCTCTTAAGTCAAGGAAGTGTCCCCCAAGGCTGCACTTTACCTCCAGGTGCATCTTGCTACACATGCATTCCAATCATGCAACTCTTTCTATAATAAATCGCACCTACAGAAAATTAATGGCATCCATTATATTTTTTTCTTTGCTTTTGTGTGCATGGCGAGAAAGCAAACCTGGCTCCTTTCTTCAATTCAGACCCTCGAAGCAGTCGGCAAGGTCCAATCCAAGGTAGTGTTTTGTTGAATCTTAGAGTAGTGGAGATCTGAGATAATATGACTATTGTTTTCCTGTAAAGCACCAAGTCTCTGCTTGTTCAATTACTGGAAGGAGCCTCAACGAGGGCGGTTAAATCATTTGCAGAGACATTATCTACGCAGAGAGAGAAAGACAGAGAAAGAGAGAGGGGGGAGAGGAAGGGAGGGAGTGAGAGAGGGAGAGCGAGAGAGAGAGAAAGAGAGAGAGAGAGTAGACACAGGGGCCAAACTTTAGTCTACAGAGGAAACAGAAATATTTTTTGTGGACCACACATGGAGGGTACTGCGAGGATAAAAGCAGCAGGATTCATGATTCACGGCAGGTAATTAATAGACTAATACAGTTCTCTCTGTTTCAATGCCAAAAATCACATCATAATATAAGATTGTTTTCATTACAGGTGATGATGGATATCTATGCAGACTATGAAAATGTACACTGGATTTACGAGCGAGCGAGCGACCTCAAAGTTCACGCTTCCTCACATATGTCGCCTGCGAACACAACTAACTCACAAGTGCTCATCTGTCAGCGTGAGCAATCATTAAGAGATAATTTGATTGTTTTTTCAACCTCGACTGTGTTTGATGTCTCTGGCATGGTAGCAATTGAACAGACAATTATTTTGTTGATTAGCTTAGTTTTTAGCAAGTTACCATGCCTGTGATATTCCTCTGAAACTCCCAGACCAGACGCTCAACTCCATCTGACTTGGCAGCTACATTACAAGAACAAAGCTTCCACACTTCCCAAATAAACACTGTACAATGAAATATAATTTCTCAAAGTGTTTTCTTTTCAAACCAACTGCACAATCAAATAAGCATATACTCTTAAAAAAGTGAGCACAAATATTAGATGTAATATGCATCTGGCAGGATTTCAACTGCAAAGTAGCCAAGCTTTGGAGTGCATTTACATGCATGTGTCGTGTGTTTTTCTTACAGTTTGAGTACTATTAGGTGTATTTGATCATTCAAAAAAAATCAACGTTACCTCAACTGCATTCCAAATTGCAGACTCCAATACATGTGAGCGTCTACTGGAGCTTTCTGAATTAAAGCGCTCTCAGTTCATCAATATGCAAACACAAAAGGATGAACTGTTTTTTATGGTTTTAATTGGTTGTTGCTACATCCTCTTTGCGTTCAGTATTGTGGGAGAGTATCAAGTCTGCTTGATTGCTAAATGGTATGTAGCTTAACATAATATAGGTATGTAAAATTATTTAATTATTATCGATAGCCACAGCTATATCTTAAGTACCACTCCAGTAAAAAATAAAAAACAAAAAAATGCCATCGGAAAAAAAAAAGTACAATGACATTCTAACACCCCTTACAAGCGTTGTTCTTCACTGGAACAATGTCAGTCTGAATACACTGAAGAACGCCCACAGCCCTACATGAAAGAATTTTTTGAAAAAAAAAGAAGGAAAAAAGGCACAAGGAGTAAAACTTATCTCACAATTGTCAAGGACAACAGCAGCGTATAGAGAGGAAATATATTGCTCTGGTGTGTTTACCCACACCATCCTTAAATAGCAGCCCTGTCTTGTTGGGAAAAAAGGGCTTTTAAGTGTGGAAGTGCCTCGCTCTCCTATAATCCAGCCGAGACATTACTTCTTCCCTTGGCAGACGTCCGCAGATCCCCCCTCTCTCCCAGCCAGGCCTTGCTCTCGGCTGCTATGGCAGAGCCGCAATAACTGCTGTTTGCTTAGAGCCTTGCCTCCCAGGTTCTCCTCTGTCACACAGAAATTGAATATTTTCCCAAATAGTGTTGCAGCTGCACACAGATAAGGACAAGTTCTGTTCCTATAGCACGAAGAATGAGGCCGGGTCATTGTATGTGTGTGTGTGTGCGCGTGCATGTGTTTTAAGTCATAATGGCCTTAGTTATAAAAAGAATAAATGCTATAAATTAAACAAGAGCTAAAAAACTATCATGTCTAAAGTAAAAATATGAACGTAATATCATATTTCTATTATTTGATCATTTCAAAGGTGCCTGTAGTTTAAAAGTACAAAAAATAATTCCAACTGATGTGAATACCCTGTTTTGTTTAGGGTATTCGCAGCACATGTTTTTTTTTTTTTCTGTAAAATAACAGTGTGAAAAAAAATCCCACTACACTGATGATTTTTGCGCAACGCTATATTGACACACATATGTTGACCTAAACACACACTGTGAATAACACACAGCATATCTTATCTGAAGCACAATGTAAAAGACACAAGCTACGATCAGAAACCACGCCGGTGTGTTGCACCCAATCGTTTTATGACCAGACTACCATTTTTACAACCCAGTTTTGCACTTTGCTGTTTTTTTAAATACATTTCACTAAATGAGTGAAGCACAAAAACAGAGATGCCAGATATGCTCCTGGAAGCTGCCACTTAACCAGTGCGCACAGGAAGCTTTGTGAGAGCCATCGGCTAATATCCGTGTTGTTTCTTGTTACCAGAGTTTGAATTGACCCTTACGTTCCGCTGCCTATGTCCTTGCTGTGTAATGTTCTGCTAGGAAATTATTTAGGCAAGCAGAAAGTTTCACCTGCCATTTCAGGGGCACCGATTCCCCCGCCGCACCAGAGGCCTTTGGCAAGTGGAAACAAATGTTTCACAAAATGGCAGGGAGGGGAACATTCTGGCGCACAGCGTTTTACTGATTGCCAATCGTAAAATAAAATCAGTCATGAAAGGGGAGGTTTTCTGGCCCACCAAAGGCCTGCACGTTACATCAAATTGGCCATAGCCTTTCTTTTACAGCCTTGTTTCTTCCCTCTAATAGGGAGCTGTTATCCGCACAGTATGACTCCATGTAGGTGGTTTAGCAACAGCAAGGACTGCATGTGAAAACACAAACCAACAATTTACACACCAGATAAGCAATGGCATGTAAATCCAAGTGATTTAACTCCCAGCAATCCTCTACTTCTGATGCATACACAAAACCTCCACCATTTGCTTGATCTTGCCATAGAGTGACGAAGGTGGTGTTTACCGTGAATAAAAGCACGACATCCCTATAACGTGTAATGCTACAGCACAGATGATCCATTCAGCCACAGTGCAACCGTTAAATCAGTCATATGGACTCGTCAATCGCTGCTCAGATAAAGACAAAACACACACTGCCAAGCTTGTGTGAGAGAGCAAACACAATGTGAGTAACTGGTCAGTGTGTGTGCACTCTTACTGAATGAAATAAATAACAAATGATCTTAATAAAGCCAGAGTGAAAATGCCTGGTTTGTTATGATTTTAAAAAAAATCTGGAGAAGCTATGAAAGTCGCGATATGATCTGTTTATTGCACCAGTCGTGTCCGTAATGTCACGACTTTAAATGCGTTCAACGCCACTCACCCAATCACACTCACTGAATCTTAAGAGTCTCATGTTCTGCGAGAGAGTCACATAAAGAGAACAGAGTGATACGTAGCACTCTGTCTCCCCCAAACCAATATAGAAGTGTGCTGGGCTGTATTGATCTGCGAGCAGAGATGAACGCAAAAGCAAAGAGGGGCAATCTGGTGCTCTGGCAGATCAAGAGCAGCTGCAGTTCTTTGAAACCGGACGCACTTCCACTGAAACAAGGCTATAGACCGAGAAAGGTACTCTCTCTCTCTCTCCCTCTCTTACGCCAGACTCAACGGTAAAATGCTCATAATGGCATGCTCGGGTTGGAGATATCAAACACTGAGACATCCGAGAACACAGTTTCATTCTGTTATCAACATTCACAAGTAGGCCTAGTTGTATTACACCTGTATCACAGTTTTACAGGTGTTGAGAATTTGTTTAAATTATTATATTAACTACAAATTGCGCTTTCTAATATATTTAAAAATGTATAGATTCAAATTATTTTTTTTTACTATTTGTGAATACCCTGTTGTTGTGAGAGCTTTGACGTATTCTTATACACCCACGCAAAAACAAATACGAGTGAGATTATGTTATGTGGACCTACTTACAGGAAAGGGGGGACTTTCAGTTTTACAAGCTCACATACTTATTCTTGAGCCAAAACCAGTGGCAGAAAAGAAGACGCCTTCCATTGTGTAAGAGCTCTGACCACTTTGATATGCTAATGCATTCCTTCCAAACATCTGGAATTTGCACTTTGCATTATTTCAAACATTTTTTTCCACACACAAGATGTGAAAATGGAGTCCCCCAATAAAAACAAAACAAGAACAAGAATTGTTTATCTCCTGGAGCTACACAAGCATGTATTAAAGTGTGTATTAAATTGTCTTTTACATTCCCGGAAACTCAAATAGGCTGTCTTTGTATTTAGCTGAATGTCACTTTGTTATGTATGGAGAGTGAGATAAAGCCACTTCATCCTCCACACGCACACACACACACGCACGCACACACACACACACACACACACACACAGTATTCTTTTGTTTTTAGCTTCTTAAGAAAAATGTCTAAGAAAAAGGCTCAATCAAGTCTTAAAATGCATAGTTGATTAAAAAACTCAGACCTGTCACATTGTTACAGTTAGTGTAGCCTATATTCCTCATATGAACAGCTACAATGAGTTTGTTCTTCAGAGACCGATGAGACACATGGACTCTCCTTCTCTCTTAAAATCAGCAAGCAAAGCACAGTGGGCATGTGAACACTGGGGCTAAATTTATCCCAATCCGCTGATCGATCACAGGAGATTGCTGCTGCGCTCCAGGCTGCCATGCATCAGCGGCTGGCCGTGGTGCTTGTGGGGCCAGGAGAGGCTTCCACACCGCATGTGCGCTCCTGTTCCTCCTGCTCCTCTTGCTTCTCCTGCTCCTACTCCCTACTCTTAAACACAGGGTTGACAAGACGCGCTCGTAATCGGTAGGCCTGAATAATAAATGTGCAGTGAAAGGATCTAATTTTACTGCCATTGCGCCGATTACATTTGAGGTAAGTGTGCAGCCAAAAATATTAATATTAGCGTGTTTTATTTTTTGTTTCCTTCTTTGACTAATTTCCATGACGTGTCCTATGCCTCTAACACCGTGTCTTTGACCAAAACTAAGTATTAACATTGTGTAGGCTGAGCCTTGACTGATTTTCTTCTTTCTTCACTTTCTTTGGACAAATAGCCCACTCCCAATTAAAATGGATTAGCCAGTGAATGCTCTCAAGAATCACACCGACATAGCTTCTCAGGTCACAGCTTCTATCATAAATCCCTATTCAAACCAAGAAAAACTCATGACTAGTACCAACAACAAACTACAGTTCAACTCTGGAGTCATATTTTCCATTCAAATTGTGCCTTACATGTCCAGGTTCACGTGAAAGGACTGCTTCCTGACTTTCTTTTAAATAGTTTCCATTCAGTCGGACAAATCAATCCACATCTGCTTATGCTTTGATTAACCGTTTTCCAATTAGACACGGTACCGCTTAAATGATTACCAAAAGGCGCCTGGCTTTAAAGCCGTATCCATTGTTCAAATCAAATTAGGTTGCTTAAAATAAAATGTGATCTTTTCTACTTTAAAGAAAAAAAAAACTAAAATACACTGAGGTTAAAAATGAGTGGCGAAAGCAAATGCAAGGTTCCGAAGTGACTGAGCAATGAAAGAAAAGTTTTTCCCAACTTGTCAATACTGCTTAGGGTTTGATATATTAAAGCTGTGATGAGGCTGTAAAGGTGCCAAACGAGGGAAATAAACTACTCTTACCTTTCTTTAAAAGCAGTGAAGCCAAACAGGCAGAAATGAAGTCAGTGGGGAAGTGAATTGTTTAAAAAAAATGTCAGATTCTGGAAAGGCAGAGTGCTGGGAACTCTTCTGCAGCGAAGAGAGTGCGTCTGCTGGTCTGAGGCATGCTCTCCTTATCTGGAACAGAAGCAGGCTGGCTGGATGAATGGATGACTGGATGGCTATCAGGCGGCAGGTCCCTCTCTCAGCCCGTACATTCCCCTGCACCGGACACACACTTCCATCGCCAACAAGCTGTTGCTTTGCTCAGTCCTGACTCATCAACACCTCGCGCACCTCTGAGCGGCTCATCTATTCTCGGCTCTCCCGTGCGCCTTTTTCACTCCCGAATCAGCGACTACAAACAAAAAGAGGAGAAGCGGAGCTTGGGGACACCCCCCCGTCCTCACCTCCGAAAAAAAAAACACACAGAAGGACAAAGTGACTGAGAGGGACAGAATGTGGGGTTGTCAGTGTCTGTTGAAAGGCAGGGGAAGTGACCGATCTCCGTTACGTTAAACGCCGATGCTGCTCTCCTTCCGGCTCCCGTGAACGAGCCTGTGAAGACTGGGCATGTATGAGCGGCTCGCCTCTGGAAAAGATCCCGCTCACAGCGTTGAGACACTTGGTGGAAGCAGCGCGGAGCGGGCTTTCAGTAAACAGCGTCAGTGCAGTGGAGAGCAGGCTGCTGTCTGCAGGAGCCGTCTGAGCGGAGGACTCCACCAAAACCTGACATGGAGTACACATCCGCGCCGACTCGGAGTCTAGCTGTGTGCAGGAGACTAATCACATCAACTTATAAACATGCGCAACAGGAATCACATAAGCGTTTCTTTATTACATATATATATATTTTAAACATCGGAGAAGATTCGGCTACGTCACACAGAAAGGAAGGGTTATCAATATAATTCCCCCCTCTTTCTCTGCTCAATAGATGCAACGTTGACTTCCTTTTGGGCAGGAGAGGCCCACGCTCTGTCACAGTAGGCAGTCCAGCATATTCAACCAATGACAGAGGACTTATTCCGCTGTAATACTACCAAGCATCAAACGGAACATGCCCCCCTTCACTTCAACTGGCCCCACAGGATAACACACTGGCAGTGGTCAAGCCGTTGTTGGTGTGTGGAGCCAAGTGTATGTGTGTAGAGCCAAGCTCTTTTTCAAACTGAGAATCTCTTCTCAGTGAGTGAGTGTGTGTTTTCCCCTGCACTTTTCTTCTACATGATTCATGACACCATCCGGCAGTCAAGGGGATTTTTTTAGTCAGGCTGCTTTGACCCTTTGACTTGTTACTGTAAGCTGCATGGTATGTTGGTGGTCTACAATTCATATTCGCCATGCAATTACAGTTTGATCTGTGCGAGATGTCTGTGGGACATCCACAGTTGTAATATATGATTTAAAATATATTTCCAATTTTCAATGCAGCTGTTTTTTTCATTTTTTCACTAGTGTCTCTGTCTTTAAATCAGATTAAATAGAAAATAAACAAAACAAGCAGGTTTCTTTCTGCTTTTGGTAGAGGCTCACGGCATGTTATGATCTGGTTGAGGAATTCTGTCCAGAAACATTATCAGTCAGGACGTGGGTGCACACCTGGCTTCAATAAAAACTGTCTTTCACCCACTGTGGAAATGTGGAGTTGAGTCATGCTTGCCAGGTGAAGGTGAACGCAGCAGAGGGGCGGACTTGTGTTTTCATAAGCATAATTTTACATAATAATACAGCCATTTTTTTTTTGCAAGGGACAAAAAAGAGAAAACAGATGTAATAAAAGGTCACTCAGTGGCAGGCGTCCATATCTGAGAAATGTTTATTTATAAGCCAAGACTAAAACACATGTGGGGTCTTTATGGCTGCAGGATTGCACAGCTTAAACTGTCATTTTGCATCAATTCATCTGAATCTGCTTCCTCCAGTTGTCAACAGAGGGCATTAGACTTGTATTCTTCTACATGAAAATAAATCATTGAAATGTAAAATTCATCGGTAAACAGGTGAAGATATCAGTTTGAATCATGCAGTAATTACAATTATTTTGCTAATTATATGCCCCTTGTGTGTGTGTGTGACCCCAGCTTGTGCAGTCATTTCTTTGATAAGTCACAGCGGTTGCACATAAATTGTTTATGTGCAAGTGTTTACGATAAACTGTGATATAATCATATCTTGGAAAGGCGGCACAATATTGCACGTAATCACTCACCAAATGGTGCATGATAAATACAGCTCTGCTGCGCAGCCCAAAAACATTTAGAAGGTTAATAAAAAGGACAGGAATCATGACAGAATTTCACGTGAATACTCAAACAAAATGGAAAATCTAAAGGAAAGCTGTAAAGATGCACAGTGCTAGGGACTAACCTCAGGCAACCATGGGGAGAACAGACATCCCCCCTTCCCATGTGGCACTGAATCTGCCTCTTAACCTTCAATTGTTCCCCTAACAATGCTTATTGGTTCCTTCCCAAAATATTTGCCCATGATTGACATTTCAGGCACACATGATCAGTCACAGGAGTGCTCCTGACCCCCAACAAATCATCCCTTCTCTTAATGATGAACAAAGATTTAGCCAGGCTATATGCTTCAGAGCACAATTATTAAATCCTTGTCTAACCTCAACCACTCAATCATTTGTTTGTTAAGAATTTTTGAATTTTTGGGGAAGTTTTTGAACCTAGAAGCACACTAACAGTTTTCTGCCTAACTTGTAGTTGTGTTAATTGGTGACTAAAATAATCAAAACGTTCTGCTCCTGAAACTGAAACAATTTTTTGAGCTTATCATTTCTAAATGGTGCTGTGCAAAGCGCTGCAAATCAGTTTTAGGACAAGGTTGCATTTCTTCTTGTCACATCTCTTGCAGCCACCAGAGTTAAAGTTCAAAGCAAAGCTTCAAGTATATGAACTGCAGACTTCGTTTGCATGAACTCCAGCAGCTCAACCTGTCCCAAACCAAGTGAAACTCCTCCGCATCACAACTACACTGACTCACTCCGTATTCTCCCATCAATTTAGTCAAGCTGGCTGGAGCAGTCTCCTTGGAAATCAAACTCTCAAAGTTGACTCATAATCAAAGAAGGCCTCTCTACACAGTGGAGCCTCGGTTAATATTTATGTAGCCATGGACAACCATGCAGCGTGGAGGTTTGACCTCACTCCTTCAGCACCTAGAGGAGTAGCCCTATTTGTACCCTGTCTGAACTGGGCACAGAGCTTATTTAGGGAAGCAACAGGCGAAATAAAATACAGAGATGCCCCTGCATATTTGTTAGTTTGAATATTTTCAGACCTTTAACAAGCTCCATTCATGTTTGGTTATTTGTTTTGCTTGTAAATATGGCTTTTGATGAAAGAATAGCCGAGCTTTATTCATGTATGTGAAGCTAGGCAAAGTGCAGGTTGACACAGACATTATTTTGCTTTGAATTTCCTGTTGGGGTTAATTAAAAAATAATGGGATACTATATGTATGTACTGTTGCTGATTACTAGTTAATTTTTGAGGATTTTCACAAGGCTCATATTTTTTTTTACACCAGCATACACATGACCAAAAATCATAAACATAAAAAAGAGTAAGACCGTATTGGCCTCTTTCCCCATTTTCTCAATAAACAGACCTAAAAAAGACAGCACTTAACAATTAACATCTGTCTAAATCAACATGTGTATGCTTTAAGCAAGCACACAAAGTAAAATATTATCAAATCAAGTCCCAATGAGTGATCTCATCATTCTGCTCAAATTTCAGTTATTTAATCACTCCGTCTGTCCAAAGATGCCATAGTCAGTCTCCCCTAAAAGGGCCCAGGACTTATAATTGACCCACCAGACAGGAAGCAATTAAAAAGAAGTCAAACACATGAGGGGCTTTGAGATCAAATTTGAAAAAAGCAAGGTCCAGCATGGGCTTGTTGGGCTCTGGCTTGCACAACTGTCAAATAAGTTGAGTGTTAAAAGACCACACTCCATAAACAAGTCCTTTTGAGAAAACGGTGTCACGGAGTAAACATTAAAGAAATGTCTAAACTGTGTTTTCTCATCAAGCCTTTTCAGACATATTCTTTCTTGTACAAAACAGCCTTTTGCTCTTTCTGAGGTTTGATGTATGAGGCATATGTTGGTTTAAACAAGCACAGGGGAACGATGGATATAGGTGAAGAATCTCTATTCAAATGTTTTGTATGGAAACTTAGCCAAGTGGAAACAGATGTGCCTCACTTGTGACCTATAAAAAATGATATATGGTCGCAAGAAATAAGGTTCAGCAGAGGCCAACGGTTCCAATTTGCTTCACTTTGCTATGTCGTGCTCTGTGTTGTACAAATGTTGACATATTTCTTATACAAAAGATGTGGCATTTTCACTGTAAACCAAAGCTCAGTGTACTTTCAAAATGACTGGGTTGAAAAAAAGATCCATTTATTCACGATAGCAACACATTTAAAACTGCAGGTTTTCTGTCATGCTATCACAATTATAATTCATCAAGCTGATATAATATAAAAACAAAGCTGTTAGACAGCAGAAAACATCTGTGATATGCTTTTCACCTTTGAATTTTTCAAGGGACCCTAAAAATAATTATTTTTCAATTGTCTACCATATATTTAAAGTTGACATACCCCTGTAATATTCCCACAGTGCTGAGTAAAGTGCAGGACTCCAGATGTGTTACACTAGTTGCAATCAGATGCATTAAAAAAATGAGAAAAATACATGTCTGGTTCCACAGTTTAGCGAACATAAGGCTTCATAGCATGATTAACATTTTTAACAGAGCTTTAAATTTAAATCGCTAGAGCTCTACATGACATTCTGAAAAAACAAAACAACAACTATGCAACTATCAAAACTTTACTTTCCTATGCCCACTGAAATGACAAGAATGTTAAAAAACACTGATGAAGACGAGGAGCAGGTCCGAGTGAGGAAGGCAAAATCAGCCTTTACCTGGACAGACAATAATAGAAATCAACTTTATTAGTGAAGTGTGCAGAGGATAATCTGTCTGTGTTAATATCCTCCAGGACAAAGAGGAAAACACCTTCAATTGTTCTCTCTAATGAAGATGAACACTACACTGCAAAGACAGAGGAAATATGTGACCTCACCAGTCCCTTCAGAGGTCAATAATCTTTTAGAATAATTGCCTGAAATTTTAATTGAAGCAAAATCTTACTTAAGCATTCATTATTGTGGAAAGACATTCCTTCCTTCAATTTTGCATTCCGATTAATTCTACTAAATTAAAAGTAACTGCTTTGTGCCAGTATAAAGGAACACAATTATAAGTTTTAAATACATATAGCTTATTTCTGAATGTTCTAAATATTGAGCCTGCTCACCAAAGCATAAAAATTTATGCTGGCAATTGCTGTACTGTAAATGCTTACTACCATGTCAACAACAATCTATGAAGGTCTTTCATTTTGTCAAAAGTTGCACTTTTGTCCAAACAGCTTGTTCTTGAGGGATCATTACTTGTTTTAGAGTTGTGTTTTCAGTCACATGCCTCAAGAAGCACCATCTTTTGTGAATGTGCAAGGTTGTATGTAAGTACTGCCAATACCAAAAGCATATTAATGAATACACATCGTTTAATAGGTCAGGAATTGCACTCCTCTAAATCCTTTGACACAACTGTTTATTAAGCCAAGTTAGTCTGAATGAAATCTTCCCAAGCCAATCAAATAGTTTGCTTGATTAGTGTTATGTTCTTCCTGGCACACCAAAGAACGGATAAATCCAGTGGGGGAAAAACACTCGGAAAGAAAGGGCAACTCCATTTTCTAAGGACAATGAACTAAATTGTTCTGTCCCAATTTCTCAAGAGATACTTTGTAATCATGGATAATTATTGTTGCATGGTAAAGTGGGAAAGGAACAATAGTCGTTGTTCCAGGCTTTCCACGTGTTTGAAATATTAAGGGATATTTTGAAGATTTTTTATTTTTTTTTATTTTGAAGGTCCGTTACTGTACACCTGAGACCACGCTCAACACAACTTTTTGATGTCTGAAGCAACACTCCACACACTGTTCTACCTCAGGAGTTTGTCAGATACCAATTCATTTACAGATGAATAATATACTGGTGTGAAGTGGTGGAGGATGTAATAACATGATTTATGTAAGAAGTAGTAATACTCCAATAAACAAAACAAAACAAAATAAAAACACTTCAACACACATATAAAGGCCCCTGCATCTGAAAAATGCCAAATGCAACATTATAATAATATCTATTCTACTCATACACAATAGTGACATTAAAGTATCCACAGTAAAAGGACTTGTGTGTTACCCTATTAATGGATTATTATTACTGATTCCTTAAAGTATTCTCTTGTTGTTGTTGATTAAGGTGTTGGGTGTATTTTACATAAAGCAGACCTTTCTTTGAGTTTCTGTTAATATGATGCAAAATGAAAACTATGTATCAAAGATGATATTTGCTTTGACATGCTTAATGCATTGGATTTTTCTCTGGAGAGCTCGGGTTATAAACTCTATGTGGGTGAGTTTGAAAAAGTCTTATCCATAGCGACCACATGAGAATCAAATAAACTTTACATTTAAATTGAATTAGATAGTGTTTTTCTATTTCTTCAAAGCTAGCTATCACAACATTTGGGCTCCCCAGCTGCAACAATGAATCAGTTAGATATATGAGATAATTGTTTTGAATAATATTTAGCAACAAAATAAGTCAAAATATCTGATTCCAGCCTTGAATGTACTGTTTATTTTATTACTATTATTATTATTATTATTATTATTATTATTATTATTGTTAGTGGTAGCAGTAGTAGTAGTAGCAGTAGTGGTATATATATTTTCCACCTCTATGACCATAAACTCAATATCCAAGAGTTGTGGACAGAACAAAACATTCGAGGACATCATCTTGGGCTTTGTGAAATACTGATTCACATTTTTCTGAGATCTTATAAGCCAAACAACTAATTGTGAAAATAAATTGCAAAAGTAATCAACAGATTCAAATTAATCAGCATGTCAATCATAATGTGAGAACTAACATATATACCTTTATAAAAGATGCAGAATAAGAGGTCAACATGATGCATGCAATAAATGTTCCACAGGAAATGGAAAAATGGAAATGTGCAATGGATCCCATCTTTTTTTCATATGATAGGAAAGGCTTGCCATGTTTAACCTAATGCTGGGATGTTTGATTAACTGTGTTAATCATTTCCCATCTGCACTGAGCCCCTGTCTCTGCCTTTTGATTAAATTCTGACTAGTCTTGCATTGTTCATTATGTGTACTTGTCAAATAATTGACTGCTTGAAGGCAAAAAAGAATGTATGCCTTTCAATCTTGTTGAGGAAGTGCTTTAATATCATGTCATTCACTTTGCACAGCATGTCCGGGAGACTGGGAAAAGTACCTCACCAGCACAACCTCAGGGCGACGGGAAAGGTTATCATGAATATGGCCCGTCTGGTTTTCAACAAGCTTTTTCTCCCTGAGGTTCATGTCCAGGGTCAAATACATTGGCTTTTGCCCCAGCTAATTCAGAGTATACAGTATATGGAGGACATGTGACCAGAATTCAATTCATAGCATAATCTCATATAATGGTAGTGTGATAGAAGAAAAGAAAGATTAACTGAAACATCTTTAAAATGGCAACTCTGAATATTGTTGCATGCTGACAAGTAGATGTAACCGAACATACTCAAGGCCTAACATTCATGTAACTGATTTCTATTATACACAAAATGGCATGACATCTGTTTACCACAGATCATGACACTATAGAATGGTGTCTGTCTGCCTTTCATGTTCAAGTGTTTCCAATGCTAACCTCCTTTTTAATTACTTAGCACAAGTGAATTCAATCATAAAGCTGTCAGCTTTAAGAAATCAGACCTGCCACGATATTATAGGCCTCTGCTGTGCTATTCCTGGGGTTAAGGATGTGTAACTCAGGCTCTTCAGCACCGTCTTTGCTTCAACACTTAATGCAGTCTTGTTTGTATAGTCTTTAATAAAGAAGCACACCACTTTGTATGCATATGAGGCAGACAGACAGCTTCTTTTTCCCTCCTCAAGGATGAACGTGGGCTACACACTCAACATGATTAGCCTTAGTATAACTTAGATGAAGTGAGTTCTGAATTCTAGACTGTAAGCAGGGTTTATAGTCATGTAAATCTCTGTTTTGATACTCTGTTATGGGCCATGATCACCAAATCTGTGTGAAGAATTCATTCATAAAAAGCTTGTTTCTAGTAGTCCCAGACAAATTGCCTCATTGTGGAAATAAAATGAATTCCTTTGCATGGTTCCACAAGAACTGTCAAATGATGGACTTGAATATTATGACTGCTTTACTTCAATTGCTACGGCAACAACCTAACTTCCCTTGCCACGCTGCAAGGTTTGTGCTACGTCATGTTTTGCTCCTTTTCAGCTTCCAGACTGCAGCTGCAAAGATCACAGAGGTTTTAAACATGAATGTTGTCAGAATAGAGAGAGAAACACAGTGAGACAGATTTCATGGAACTGCAGAGAGACAAAAAGAGAGTCTATGTTTGTGTGTGGGAGGTTCTCCCCAAATTACTAGAGTGAACCCATAGGTCAGTGGTTTGTCATGGTAAACATAAGCCGTTGGAATTGAGTTCAGGAGCTTTCCCACCATCGGTGTGAGGTGGCAAAGGCTCAGCTACTGCTGCATTCTTGTGTGTCTTACCATTAAGACCCACTGAATACTTTGGTAACAATGGTCATGTGGTCAATGAGGAGGCAGCGGTGGAGGCAGCTCAGACTTGGGCAAAGGGTGAGCACTCGGGAATGGACTCATTAAGTCACAGCTGTTGTGTTCAGAACAATGAGGCTGGGACTCTACTCAAACCTCTCCAGCAACCAACATTAAAACCTCAGCAGAAGGTGGGAGTTTGACAACAAGCGATTGTGTCTCAACTTTGTCTGAGGACTTAGTAAATATACATGGTTTTTTGTATCCAAGTTTGAGATATATTACACACAGTCTCATTTGAATAGGCTTCCACTTGTTCAATTCATTCAAAGTGTTTCTTCCTTGCTTCGCAAAGTATACAATTAACGGAGAGAAACTTTTACTACTACTTTCTTACCATTTGTATATTTCAAGTGATTCGACGCTCGCCTTGTTTTCCGAATACAAAATCCCGCCTCAAGCCGACAGTAAGAGGAAACCAAAAAAGCAAAACCAGTGACCTCTCCACGGTTTGGGGGTCTCAAACTGATAACGCCCTTCCCGTCTTCACAAAGCAGTCCCCTGCTGCTGCACCCTTGGTACTGCAATGCCAACACTATTGCACTAGATTGGATTAGAGAGACAGCTAACTGAGATGGAGCCCAGGCTCACCACCAGTCTCATTTCTCATGTAAATTCCACATCGGGTCATGGTGCCCTACATAATAGAATGGATATAACACAGTAAAAGGTTCCTTTGTCTGCAAAATTACAGAAGGTGACATCATTTGGTGTTATCCTTTTTTGTTCATTTCTGTAAAACTCTAAGAGTGCCTGGGAAATAAACCAGAGGAATGAGTCCCTGCCTCATGTCATAGTGTATTACCCTGCTGGATATTTTCTTGGAGTACTGAACTCTGGATTTGTTCTTGGTTTCCTTTTTCCTTTCCGTCCTGGAGCCAGCGGTGTTTGCTTTGGAGCTGACAGTTGACGTTTTAGGATTCCGGAAGCTGGCCCACCAGCAGGCATGAAATCTTAACCTGTAATAACAATGTCACTACGATCAGCATTTACACTAATGGCACCAATGACAACCAAGCCCATAAATGCTAAAAAAAAAAAAAACATGTTGGCATGGCAAAGTTTAAATTTCAAACTCTTAAATCCTCCTCAAGAAAATGCTCTAACCATAGTTTATCCCTAAGGTCTGGTTTTAAAATAAATACAAAAACAAAAAGCTACATAAACAGAGAGAATGGGTGCAGGAAGAGCATCACACTCAGGTCAACAAATCAAGAATTCACACCTTGCCACTTCAGATGCCAAAAGTCAAGAAACCTAGTCTCCAGCTGACAGAGGAGCTAACTTCCACTTAAATATTTATTTACGTTTAGGTTTCTGCAGATATGCCCTGTTTCTTTACAAACAAAGCTTGTGTGAGATCACGACTGCACATTTTCACATGACCCTTCATCACTCAAGACCTTTTCTCACATTTTCATAACAAAGTCTACCTGGATCCCATCACCAGAAGTCAACAGAGCAGTTGGTACAGGCAAAATGTAATTAAAGTTAGTGGTTTCACATGTAATTATCACAACAAACTCTGGGCCTTGTGTTCCTTGAGTACTTTGTTGAAACAAGAAACCAATGTTTGTGTTTATCTTTTCGAATTAGCTGGAACCAACTTTAAAATTAACTGGGATCTCTGAGGGTCTCTTTTTTTAATCATCACGAATCCTCGCTAACGCAGGCATTCATGTTTTGTCACATGCTTGCGCTGAAGCCTTTCTAAGTAAGTCCTCACAAACTTGTAGAGTTGTTTAAAGTGAGGGGCAATGCGATAAGACATCGCCTGAGAATTTGTTGTCAGCTGCTTGGTCCTGTTTCAGTTGAGTGTAGTGGTGTGTATTGGTTAAGCTGGTATTGGACCATATCAAATTTGCCCCTTGCTTTCAAATAAGCTCCACCCCACCCAACCTCCACACACACACACGACTAACTGCTCTCTGAACAGTACCCCCACACAGCTGTCTCCCTCCACTGGGAGACTGTGAAGGCCAACTGTGCAGCCACTGAAATGAGCTGCTAATCCCGTACAGGCTCCCAAGCATATTACAATGCACAGAGCCACCAGTCCATCAGCCACTGTGTGAGCGTGTTTAACTGTGAGTGCTATGAGTGTATGTGCATACATGTGTACAATTAGGCATGTGTCAATCTGTTTGAGTGTCAGCTGCATAAAGCAGTGTGTATATATGAGAAGGTGAAAATGGTTGTTGTTCCTGTCCTGCATGACCTCAGTAATAGCTATATATCCCCCTCACAGGGTTTTCTAAGAGTACAACCAATTGCCATTGCAGGAAAAAGATTCCACTTCTCCCCAACAAGTGTCTCGGCCTCCTCTCTCTCCCTTTCATTGGAGCGATGTCATTACAGTGCTTATGAAAGTGAAATGAATGAGGCCATGAGGGGATGGATCGGAGGTCATGGCCTCAGGGCCTCTGGGGAGTGAGGATGCATAAACTCATCACCTGGTACTGATGGAGGACCACTCACCTCAACTGCCATCTCTATCTATCTACCTCGTTGTTGCCCTTGCCACACAAGCAAGCACAAAGATGAGGCGAGAGCAATTTTATACTCAAATGAAGTTCACAAACATCCATAAATAACATATTGAGAGGGCAACTCAGTGTGATCACTGGAAATCAACATGACAAGGTAATGGAGATATAGCATGAATACAGAGGGCTAGCTACAGATTGCCCTCCTTTGAAATAACCACTGAGTGGTGCAATTACAAAGGTGAGTCTATGTTTGAATGGGTTAATAATGTGATCATGGAGCTGTTATGAAATCATGCATTTTTAACAAGGAGATCTGATTTTAGTACCCAAATACAAATTGAAATATTCATCAATGTGACGACGTAAGCCTTAACAAAAAGCTGAACAAACTGATGTTTTGGATGTCAAGTGTAAGCAGCTGCTGCTTCAATTTCACAGGTAAACCTATTCTCCATCAAAAGAAATTGTCCTGCAATAGGAAGGTCACAATCCACAATCAAGATTCTTCTCTCAAAGTTACCTTCAAAGACACAAAACATTCATTTGCTTCTTTTCTGTCAGTCTCTTTATAAGCATCAGCCTAAAATGTGCAACTGTAGTCTGATTGAAGAGGGTCCTACTACTTATCATTTCTATCCCAGGAAAGAAGAAAATTGAGATACAAATAAAATTATGATTTATGATGGGTCAGTTGGATATTCTCTGACAATTCAAATATAGTGACTGCCAACTATGATTACCCATGGAAAAACACAAACTCAACTTACTGACATATATCGTTACCTCCACTACGAAGGACAGACTTTTACTGCTTTGACTTCCACTGATAACGTAACTGTCAACAGTCATAACAAGGGACATTTTTCACAGCTACCTGTCTGTGACACATTGTCCACTTATAGCCATCAGCAGGCCTCACAATGACAGTATTTGAATTTTCATTTTGTGCCTGCGACGTCCGACCACTTAAACCTCACTCAGCAGCTCAGCCTGTAGAAGAGGTAAGGGGTAAATATCATACCAAAACTGATCAGAGTAAAATAAATTGTGTTCATAAAAAAAAAATAAAAAACTCAGACACAACAAGTCAACATCCTGAAAAACCTTCCTTCGGACCAGTCATCACAAATAAAAAAGTAAAAGTGAAAAAGTAGTTGTGGATTGATGGATATCTGGTAGTGTTGGGTGAGACAATTGTGCACGTAATCAGCAATTACCCTAATGACAGTGCTGACATACATTGTGGTGTAGGGTTCGAGCGTGTGTGTCAGGGGGCTGGTGTGGGAAGAAGGGCCAGGGAGGACGGAGCTCTGCTGAAAGGCCTGTCGGAGTCTGTGAGTGATGGCTTGTCAACGGAGTACTCTTGTTTCAGAGTCAAGGCTCAGGTGGCTCCATCAGGCCCTTCAACCACCACATGGTGTTTCTCAGGTCACATTGGCACTTTTCCACACTCCCCTTTATCTGCAGCTCATTGCTCCATCTCCTTCCCTGTATTTAATCGCCTCTTTAATCTGTTCGTTTACCCTCCTAAACCTGTGAATTGTGCAATATAAATTTAAAATACAAATGCCCAAGGCTTTCATTTAGTTTGTTGGTTACCAAAAATACAGTTTCCACTACAGCTTTAACTATGCTAATCAAGTAGAAATACTGAATTGACTTTTTCTATGGCCTGTGATATATTCAAGAACATTTCCTTGAATAAAAGTGCAGCATTATTTTCTATCAGCAAACTCAACTCACAGTATATAGGTCATTTCTTAAAATCAGACAGCCGGAAGTGCCTCACAGAACAAAATAATATCAGCATAGACAGAGAACAATGAACTAGATTTTGCAAGACTAAAAATTACAACAATAAACAATATACTATAAAAAAAGAAAAGTCACTACTGTAGATAGTATACTGTATTATATTACAGTGTGTAACATTTTAGGGCATCATCAACGAAATGTAATACAATATTCCTAACTATCTTTTCATTAGTGCATAATCACCTGAAATAGAGTACTGTATAATAATACAATAGAATACAATGGTGAGGCAACAGAACAGGTAATAATAAGAATAATAATAAGAATAATAAGAATAATAATAACAGTTCCAAGGGATACAATAGGGCTCAGCGGCGAGAGCCCTATTGTAACTTGCTTGCAGCAGTCGGCTCGGGCCCTAATAATAATAATAATGAATATTTACAGTATGTACTAAAAACAAGATCAAAAACAAAAGTAATCCTCTAAAGTTATGTTAGATTATGTCTGATGCATGATGATACATCTGGGGGGAGGTGAGGTTATTGGAAGAAAAGAAATAAACACAAAGTTCTGCCACACAAATTTATATATATATATATATATATATATATATATATATATATATATATATATATATATATATAATTTTTTTTTCTGTTATGTTTCTGTTCTAGCTTAATTTGTGTGTTGTGTGTGTTAATGTGTTTTTTCCCCTCTTTTCTCTTGGGTTCTTCCAGACTGGACGTGTGCAAGGCAGGAGGTGTGGCTGGCGTGCTGCACAGCTGACAAGACACACCTTACTTCACACCTTATCATCCACCAGTCAAACATCCTTCACCACTCCTGTGCCAAATATGTACCCTGTGGTAATGCATTCCTTGAATAAATTCCCATGTGTTAAACCATGCTCCAGTTATTACTTACCTCGATCCATGTGTTCCAATCTTTATACACTACCAGACTCCTTGTGTGCCTTGTCTCTGTCTGCTAAATCTGGATTCCTAGTGTTGCTGCTTTCTATCCCACGGCAGCATTCACTATCTCAATCACCATCTCCTGCTAGCTTGCTTACCTTCACTGCTCAGCCTATTCCCTGAGCCTTTGTGTTAAACAATAAACTCTTTAAAATTGCCTGTTGCTCTCATCTCTGCTTTGGGGTCCACCACAATAAAACACCACACTTTTCTCTAATGTTTGTTTTCTTAAATGAACCCATGTTGGATGTTTAGAGAGGAAATGTCTCTCTGGTGGAACTGAAAACAGCTCATAGACATCTGCAAAACAACAAAAAAAATGGTTGGAAACTAGTTATTACCTAAAAAGTTGCATATGCAAAATCGTAAGCTGAAAAGCAACAAGCAATGATAGCTGTCAGATAAATGTAGTGGAGTAAAAAAATAAATATTTAATACTGAGTTGTACTTGAATACTATAAGGGTTACCATCAATGTATGCCCAGCAGGCTGAGCAGTAGGGATTTATGTATTATTAAGTTGCTTTTTAAACTAAAATGCATTGTACAAGTAGCAAACTCCTTTTTCAGGAATAACCCAGTGTGTTGGTTGCACTCTTAAAGAGTGTCTTAATCCCTGAAAATTTGTAATTTATGAATTACTTTTAGAAAATACAGTAATAATTCTTAAGAAATGGAAAAACTAACTTCCATTGTGGTAGGGGGCCTGGAAATGTTACCTGCCAAAGCTAACATGCAATAGTTCTGTCAAAACATATTTGCTGTTGCAAATTAGTTTCATATATAAAAAAATGTTGAGTGTTAAATTCGTATTGGTTTTGAGTCAGTACAAAATGGTCTGAAAGACACATTAAAAATAATAATTTGTAGATCATAGTAGCCCTGTGCTGCTTGTTAATCAAACATCCCCTACTTTGACACATTACTTCAGCATTACTTCAAATAGTAAAGCATATAAGGCACAAAGAATGAGAGGTCTACTGGCTTTTATATATACTTGATATCCTAAGCATAACAATTATCACACAGACACATGTGCAGCAGTACTTCCAATTAGTACATGTAAATTAAAAGGCCTAATAAATGCTGATGAATTATTCAGATGTAACACTGACAATGATTTGTTCATACCAGAAGTCACGATAAAAACATCCTCTTCATTATAAATGACCACTGAATAACTCATTTGTGTCATGCCCGGAGAGTGATGTGGGTTTCAGCATAGTAAGTACTCATCAAATTATATAGCAGGTCATAGCCTTCAAAATGTATTCAACAGGGCAGACAGGCAGGCAGAAGTTTGTTTACTGACTCTCAAGAAAAGTATTTGAATATCAAACAAAAAAAAGCCAGAGTCTGTCTTTCCAGTTTGTGTTTTGTCGAACATACAAGCAGTCTTTTGAGCTGTGTGTGCACATGACCCCGTCCTGCCGTATATGTCTGCATGACGTCTTTGGACAAGCAAGGATACATTTGCGGATGTTTACTTTATGTTATGCTGATTGTGTTTTCTTCTTGAATTCTGCCTGCAGAGCTGGAGTCCATTCAAAAGTGCCATGTGCCGTGTGTACTTGATAACATCATTCCTCTTTCAGTGCTATACAAAATAAGACTGCATGCTCCAGGGTATCCAACCCACAGTGATCATTGTATAGAGACTGCTTCAGCCAGGCAGAAGCTGACTGGGAATAGAACGGTGAGTTATTTAATAAAAATTATGTCATTACTATCATCACATCCCTCTGTCACTCAAGTCTAATCCTACTGCTGGTTTTGCAGCCTCACTTTGAGTGTGCGGGTCTCTTTGTGGGAGGGAAGTTGTCAAGTTTTGACTGTGACATAATTTAAATAACAAATTGTTACTGACCTACTTATAGTACTTCTGCATTAGTGTGTAATGTGCCTGAACCAGCGAAAAGATAAATGAGCAGTTTGTGCATTGACTGATGAGACTGCTGTAAAGCTATTCAATTTAGAAACACACTAGGATAGCGACTTTGGCTGGAGCAGCATTAGCTTTGTTAACCAGTGACACATCACAGCTCACAACAGGGGAGGTGTGTCATAGAGGTTCATAGGTCTGTATATGTCAGATAAGAAGCGAAGGGCTTACTGGATCGTGCAGTGTATTGCACGCTACGAAGGCACAACAACAGCACCAAAGACAGGATGCTTGACTGGTCAACTTTCAAACCTGGAGAAAGTGGAGGAGAAGCAAAAAGGACTGAAGAACAAATAAAAGATTGTCCATTTGAAAAAAAAAAAAAATAAAACAAGACAAACTGGAGGTGTGAACTGACAATTAGAAAAAGAGTGAGAAGAGTAAGCAACAGTCAAACCTTCCAGCATGAAGACCCTAACCACTGTATATTCTCCCTGATAAGGCTCCAGAAGCTTATCACCCAATGGGTAATTTCAATTAAAAGGGGTTTTGCAAGACAAGTGGTTAAATACCTCAGAGGGAACCTGTCACCACAGGAGAGGTGGCAGACTGCCTCCACAAGACAAGGGGCAAGAGAAGAGGAACGAGAACAGAGTGCCGCTTGAATGGCTGGACTTAACCCCAGTAGTGGCACGTGATGAGCGTTATTGCATTTGCTCCTCACCAATCACATAATGAACTCTCTGTCAGACGAGACAAAAGTGCGGCCACACCTCTGCAGCATGGCAAGAAGCTAGAAGAATGCGATCGGTAGGATTAACAAAGAAGGAGCCCTGGAGGGAGGCAGAGAGAGGCCTTTTGCCAGAGAGAGATAGGAAGATTCGAGAGCTTAGCGTTGTCAAATGTTTTATTCAGCCATGACCGTGAGTGCTGCCAAACAGATTAGCCTGTTTACCACAGGTTCTCATTTAAGAGATAAATCTTTAAATGTTGGATTTGGCAAGGGGAGGTGGAGACGGGCAGCATCTATGTCACACTAAGTATGGGGAGGGGGAACCTAATGCAGCTGACTAACAAAGGGAACTGAGAGGCAGAAATAAAACTTCTCATTAAGCTCAGAGTTGTCTGGATTAATGACAGCTATAAGGAGACTATGATCAATATGCCTTGGTATATATCTCTCCCAGGGTGAGATGAGGATCGAGCTATCTTCACGTAGATGGTGTGAAGGGGGGGTGAAGATTTGACTGTGCTCTTTGTTGTGGCTCAGTGGAATTCTTGCCTCTCTCCTCTCCTTCCCTCTCCACTCCTTTTGTTCTTGTCTATTACAATAGGGGGTGATGAGGCTCCCCTGGGCGTGTTCAGCTACACAAGTCCAATCTCAGTGGATAATCATCTGCAAGATATATCAACACAACGGTTGTAATTTTTTAGAGAGAGATGCCTGAAAACAGAAAAAATTAGAATAAAGCAATGAGAAGTGGAGAAAAAGCATCAGGGCGTCTACCTACTGTATGTAGAACTACCTTAAAATGTTTCCATTTTTCATCAAACATTGTACATCACTGTCACATTTGCTTTCTACTCTGCCGTTTCTGTGTTGAACGCACCCACAGTTTGGCTGTGAGAGCGTCAGTTCTCTGTCAACTTGTTAGAAAAGGATCATGCCAAGCATTCCTCACCATTTCCAATTAATGATGCTGCTCTTGGCGGCCAAGTAGTAAATGACTACCAAGAGGGTTGTTTTATTTCCCAGGATGAAGTATACACCATTTCTGTTTCTTACTCAAGAACTGATAACTACTAGATCCTATACTACCCACTTTCTTACTAATGAGAGGTCATCACACTAGGTGTAAATGTCAGGGGGAAATGCTGTCATTTCTGTTGGGCAATTCTTTAGTGCTTTATTGAGCTTAAGGGACAGACTGGCAAGTGTCAGGTGTATGAGTTAGGGACAAAAAAGGACAAACTACTGTAGGGCAACTTTTAATGGAACCAATGGGACCCGTGAGGGTGTGTGTGTGTGTGTGTGTGTGTGTGTGTACAGCTGCTTTGTCCCCGCATGTGCGTGTATACACGACAATAGAGAGAGCAAATGGTTGATGATAGCGACGTGACGGACGGTGATTGACAGATGGATTGTAATGTTGATGAGCTGTGGGTCTAACTGACCATTACACTCCAGAATTCAAGTCTCAGCTGTCATTTCTCCAGTGGTGCATGAGAATGGGAGCACAATCCATCTGTGTGCAAAACAACAACATTCTCTGGAAATCTCACTGGCTACCTGGTTATCTTGTTCAGATCAATAACATCTCAAGCTATCATGGCTGCATCCTGAATGACCCTTCAAAATGGCAGCCATATGGCCAGTAAAGCAAAGAAATGGCTTGGTTAAATGTGCACCACACTCTGGATGTCAGGTCTTGTGCTGCACAATATTTTCTTTTCAGCATGGCTGAGGTTGTCAAACTGGCTCTCAGAGTACTCAAAATTTGAGTAAGTGAAGTTAAAGAGTTTCAAGCAGGCTCAAATGTGCAAATCTTCGAATTAACATAGGTCTTGACATGGAATAGCGGGGAGTTGTCATGGAGGGTCATGAATATTCAAGCTTGTGACCTAGTTTGATATGCTAGAGCAGGATAGTGGGGTGCAGGTTATAAAAAAATCCATCTGAACTCAAATATATTATAGCAATGATACAAATCATTGTGGGAGGGATTTCATTCTAATTACTCTATCAACTGTTGAACTGCCTCTGCTTTGCAAAAGGGTTTCTTCATCTCCTCACATCTGTATGATTTGATCTTGAGCAGTGATGTAACAAACAAAAAATGCATTTCACAATTATAACACAATATGCCATGTCTCTCCACCTCGTCCACCGTAAGAGATAAGTCCCTCCAAGACAGTGTGAACACCCTTCCTCTGAATCATAAAGCAACATACTGAAGTACACAAATGAAAAGTGTTTCATTCTTCCGAGACCATAAGTTAATAAAAAATCCACTCTGTTGGCACCAGACTGTCTGACACAAACTCAAATTGATTCATAATTGGGTTTGTATAGATTTTTATCCAGCTTTTGCTGGTTACATTAGGGCTCAACTAGTCTCATTTTGCAGTGGAGTGTACAGCAAAATGCAACCTATGCTCCAGGCTCGCTGTGCATCGTGCATTGCAATAGCTTGCTCAAATAATAACAGCCTCTGAAGGACAATTTTTCTTCCTTCCACTCATCAACACTGGTGGATGCATTTAAGGTCACCTTTTTCCACTGACACAAGCCTTTTTTTCTGACTATGGGATTTACATTTTGCATTACGATGTTAAATAAGATTGAGGATAAAATATGATTTTCACATACAAATACAGAAAAGCTTTTCTTGAAACCACAATGCAGGTTTGGGGGAGGAAAGCAAATATTTTATGCAAAGTGCTCTTTAAAATTTCACATTTACTGTATCAGACATAAGTGAATAGGTTCTCAGTCTTTTTACACTTCTTAACTCATTGTCACTGACGTATTTTGCAGTCATTTAAAATCAGACACTTGAGTGCCATTGATGTATTTCACCATCAGTGTGTTTTTTCAGCAGCTGGTCACCGATCACTGTCTCCTGCAGCCTGTGAGTTATTTTGGGGCTTCTGTGAGATGTACAGATTCTGGAGAAAAAGTGGAGTGTAGGGTGGGAGTGGCCTCTGATAAAATGGAACAAGGTAAAAACCTTTTTTTCATGATGAAAGAGCGAGTCTCTTCTTTCATATGAGCTGTTCTGTGTTTTCAGAGACAGTACAAAATATTCTGTGACTCAAAATGGGCAAAAAAAAGCTGGCACACAACACTTTCTGTTTTACAAAACGGCTGGCATTAAAAGAGTTAATTAAATACTTAATATAGTCTTAATATGAGAGAATAATGCAAAACAAATGTGTTGAAAAATATTTTTAGTTTGTTAGTCTAGATCTCATGCTCGTTATTTCTTTTTTAGATACATGTTAGACAACATGGCAGGTATACAAACAGACAGTACTTGTTAGTGGGATCAGTTAACTGTTGTTTTTGTGAGATTTACTGGCACTAAGACAAAAAAATGTATCCCGTAAAATTAGTTCCCATACAGGTACACAAAGACACACTCAAATAGCAACTTTGTCAGTTATTAATCTGACTGGGCAGGACCAGTTGTGAAAAAAGATTGATATATGACCACAAAAAGTCAGACCGTGTCACTAAAGGTATATTGAGTACCTTGGACTTGCCCAGCACAGCCACACTAGTCTTTGGAGTGCTTTGTGATTAGGAAGGGAGCAGGCTATTCATCAGACACTGCTGTCCATTCAGTCCTCAGTGGGGCCTGTCATATAGGTCTCTATCCAGCACTGAGCTGTGGTCAATCTTTAACCAGACAGCAATGTCCCTTTGCGATAAAAAAAAGCCCAAGTTTGGGATTTATGGTCAATCTGCAACAGGCCATAACATCTCCTAAGGGACCACATAAAACACTGAGGAAAACAGAGAAGGAGCAGTAATACACACATTTGTCTTTTATGGCTCGATGTCGTGATAATGATGTTTGATTTTCCATTACGTTCAAGTGAAGGGTAAGGGAAACCGAGGCTGGTACTTTGATGCCCTGACCCATTGTTGTAAATGCCCATGTCTGTAATGTAAACTTTTCCCATTAGTACCAACAGGATTAGACACCCTGAAAAAGATAGTTAAGTCATGCCAGGGCCCCGAGGCACTCATTAAGTCCACCTAGCGAACAATATCATAAAAATAAAAAGGATGCTGTGACTCCAATCTGTATGCAATGCTGTTGTTATTCTTATGAGGAAGGACCCAAGGCGGTTCAAAGCAGCTCTTCGGTTGTAAAAGGCAAGTCAGCTTCCATCACTTACCCATCATTTGTATAATATGTCTTTGAAGGATCATGTGCATATTTAAATGAGGGTATATGTGGTGCGCATTGACAGTGCTTCATTAAAAGACTGAAATATTCCCGTTTCATTTGGTGGAATCCCCAGCGCTGCATTTATTGGTTGTCCTTGGCAATACAGAGGAACATTAATAAAGCACACCAATATCATTCAGCTTGTGGGATAATTAGGCAGCCTGTCCCTGAGAAGACGGTATATGGCACATAAATTCTATTAATAAGCTATATATTGGTTTAAGATCTAGAAGCCCTGGATCTAAACTTGTCATGAGAGTAGCCGAGCATTATAGCACCTTGGTTCTGTGGGGACAAGAATGAATGGCTTTTGTCCTTAATTAAAGTTGAAATTGGTAAACATTCCCCTGCTTAAGCTTTCAATTTACTACTCAAATATATTTAAATTATGACAAAATAATGATTCTGTCCTTAATTTTATTTTACCTTTTAAAATGGTTAGTTTGCTTGTCCTATTCGCTATGTAACTAAATCCTGTGACTCCTCGTCCATAACAAAGCAGCACAGTATTAAATATATCTGCCACTGAGCAGCTTGTTGTAGCAATCATTTCCCTGCTGTTTTTGTTTATTCCCAATTTTGTATTGTTTGTGTTCATAGAAGGTGTTTTTTTTTGGAAAAATCTATTTCAATGAAACTAAGGACGTCCGGCAAGAAGTGGAAGGATTAAGCATGTGGAGATGATACAACATATTAGTAATTTTGTTTCTCTAGAGAGACAGGACAAGATTTGGTTGCCACAGAGTAATATTTGTGGCCAAAGGCAATCAGGCCACTATTAATGTGGAACCCTGAATCATCCTGTACAACATTTAGACTTGGTGGTCAGAGAAATATTCATTTCACCGACATTGACGAAGGTGAACTTGTGAAGTGGCACTTTGGCTCACTTTTGGCTCTGGCAATGTTTCTGAAAGACCAGTGGTAGGGTCATTTATAAAGCTTTGCTGTCCAACTCAGAAGGTCCGGGGCTAGCCCTTCAGCGGTGACTCTCTCCCACCACTCTGGTTATAATTACCTCACTGACAGAGGAGTGGAAAGAAGCAGGATGCAGGATGACACTGCAGCTGCAGCACAGTGGCAGAGGAACAACAGGATGGCCTAAGTGGAGGCAGGAGAGATGCCAAGGTAGAGGGAACAAATCTCCTGTTTCTATTTCCCCCCCTAATTGTTATTCACTCATTTTGCCATAGACATGCTGTGATTCATCAGAGTGGTACATTTGTCTTTGAGACAGCTTTCTAAACATCACTGTGGTCTGGACCAGTAACACTCACATCCTCAGTCTAAACTGATCCAGACCAATCACAGTAGCACAGAGCAGCCTTACTCACACAAGTGCATATAAACAGAGGCTGCCCACAAATTGTTAAGCAAACAAAGTGCTGATTCTTCCAATGCCTCAACTGCATCCTCAAAGGAAACTGCTGCCACTCCCATGAAAAATGGCACAAGTCTATTGATTAGCGGTGAATAGTAGGAAATAAGTGGAAATTAAGATGAAATGTACTCTGCTGGATTGAGGCTTTGAACCAGTTAACTGATAAAAGCACAACAACTTAAAGTCTTAGCACTAGGGCTGGTCCTGATGTGAAAAAGATTGTGTAGTCTCTTTCTCTGAATTGAAGGAATGCTATAAAAAAAGAATAATTAATTGCCCTGTATTTACCTGCCTTCTCAGCATGCACTGAACAGATGGTTTATAGTGCAAACTGACATGACCTGTGTGGAAAGCAAGACAAAACAAGGAATTTGAAGACAAAGTGCTCTGTGATGAAACACTGACACACTGTCAAACTGTCACTGTGTCCTTCAGCTACCACACTGAAGCCCCTGTGCAGATTTCTGCCTGCACATACCTTCTGATCCCTGTGTTGAAATGCATAGCTCTAGAGATATATGTTATCTCTCAGAGGTGTAGAGAGGGAAACTGAGAAACTGTGCGAGTAATATGGCTAATCAATATGGAGAGCTCTCAAAACATTCCTAAAATGGCAGCACAAAAATTTACTGCGAGTGGATTTGCATTTTGCCTGCACCTCAGCCCTCCTTTAGACAGCCGTATTGCGTCTGGTTGCCAAATGGGTTACTATCAGCAACAGTGAAGTGGTGGAGGACCCACTTAAACACAGGCAGGGCCAAGAAACTGATCTCCTGTGAGAAGAATGTTTGGCTGTCTTCCCATGTCATGCAGTGGTGCTGATGGGCTGATAAAGATTTTTGCCAAGTGGCTTCTTCCTTTCCTGTGACACTCCTGATTGGCCAAAGACAAAGTCAGTGCTTCAGGAGACACCAACTCTTTTTTTGTCTCTTTCCAATCTGGAAGTAAAAAGACCTTAAGGATAATTGTGACAAGCTGCTGACCCCTGGGCCCAGGTCAAATTTCTCCAGGATTGGGGCCATTTCCTGACAAAAAACAAACTATCCAATACGGATTCAAAACCATTACCACTCCTTTACATTATCAGAGGATGTGTTCCCCTGAGACTTATCGACTTATCTACTAATCTACATTTGCTCAGTGTGATAAACGTTACACATAAACTGTGATGACTCTGACTGACGAGCCAGTGATAAAGCAGGAAGAGCTTCTTGCAGATTTGTTTGCCATTGTATTACTTGTTGAGATTTGAAGCAGCGGAAGATAGCTAATGCAGTCTGATTAACTGTTATTGTCTCAGTTGTGTGTCTGTTTCAGAGGATAAACTGAAATTATCTCTAAAATGGGAACGAGAAAGTTAACAACTGTTTTATTGCAATATCAAGCTCAAATATATCTTAATAAATCAGGGAGGAGGATGTGAGCTCATTTACTGCAAAACCTGATTCACTGTGAAAAATTTTATTTAAAAAAATGTGTAGTGGTTTATGAGCAATATAAACATATCTGGCAAGAACAAATAGCTTTCTCTTGTAGCATAGTTAAGAATAATGATGGTCAGCAATTGATTTAACAGCAGATCACCCCCGACACCAAAAACGCAAGCACATTTTTGCCAAAGGCATGACGTTAACAGACGATTTCCTGAGGAATGGTTTGTTTAAGGGCCTAATGTATCTGAGCTATGTCAACAGCTAGTTTCACATGTCAGCAGTGTTGTATATTTAAACCTTTTTAAATGTTTGATTGATGGTGTTAATGAGTGATATACAGGGCTTTAATTTGTGTCGTCTTAATGGCAAATGTCAAAACAAGGGAGACAGACCATAGCACATCTGGAAAATTAAACTGCAGTTAAATATTGTAAAATACACAGTTTTTTTTGTGTTGTATGATCCACATTGCAGGTAACAAGAAGTAAGAAGAAGAGAGGGGTATTTTTTAAAAGGAATTAGACTGCAACATTTAATGAGTTGGCTTCACCTTAATTATCATTCCTTTTAGGCAATCTTTTTAGCCTTCATACAAATTCAGCCATCCAACACTCATTTGCTAATGTCCACAGTTTATAAGTTGATTTGCAGCAAAATATGTTCACAATGGAATTACAGTAATGACCTGGCCCACCAATCAACACAGAAGAGGCAAAAGCAATTTTACACATGGCCCACAGAGACTGTAATTCTAATTTGAATAGTTGTATGTCTTGTTTTTATTGTTTGGACCATTTATTCGAAAAAGCACATGGGGGCTTGGTGGACGTCAAGACAAGGAGAAGAGGAAATTATGACAAGTGTGCTTTAATTTATTGTGGCATCATTAAAAAAAATCCTATTTCATTCCTTGAGCGTATTTGTGAATTACGTGTCATCATTTGATAGAGGGAAGAATGAAAGGAAGTTGTTTAAAGGTCACTCATAATTTGAGGTTTAATGTTAGAACCATCTGAAGTGTTAAAATATTCTTCAAAACATCAAGAAAATAGGATGAGGATGATATTAATAAATTAGAGCACAATCAGTGTCTGTAACAGGTGAAGAAATTTTTCATACTGAGGTCCAAACATGCACCTTTGATAGTATGGCTACAACTCACAAGAGGAGACATAAAACATATTTATATATTTCACAGCTTCGAGAAAAGAAAGGATTTTGATATCGTCAAAGATAAAATAGGTTTTTAATTATTCATTTTACAGATATTTGACAGGGAACAAAAGAATATTGAGCAACGATAAAACAAGAAGACAGAATAAGATTTGAAAATAAAAGTGATAATTTCACTGTTTCAAGCAGTATGCATTTACAGTAGATGAGGGATTTTGGCTACACATTTACAACACCAGATTCAAATTAGTTTCACCCCATACCATATATTTTTTTTAATGTGATTAATTGCAGAATTAGTAATCATCATTCACCAATCATCATAGAGTGGAAAAGCACTACAGAAATGCAAGACCATTTACCATCAACAAAATTTTAATTTTTATTTTACATTTCATGGCACTTTTTAAGATCAAATTTACAATGATTGTATGTGCAATTATGGCAACTTGAGAATGTCTCTTAGACCAGAACATGATGTTGATTGGTCTACAGTCAGCTGCCATCCATTTGGCAATTTTGGCATTCAGTTTCACCCATGACTTGCAGTCCCCAAATTAGTGCTTTGCCTGCACGTGTCCATTTGTGTTGGACACATTTTAATAAAATGTTTTGCTTGTGTAGCATGTTTTCTAAACCTCCAGTCATTGCAAATACAATGCATTTCTTTGCTCTTATGTAAACATTTGAGGCACAAAAGATGGATCTGAATCCAAAGGCCATGTTGTCATATCACAAATGGACTTCGGATGCAGACATATGCAGCTCTTTAGAGATTATGAGTCATGTTTTCTGGGGTGGCAGCTAAACCTTGCCTTGCTTGTAATCCACGGTGCTCAACCTCCTTTACGAGGCCGTACAAAGAGTGCCTTTTCTGAGCACATAGCATTAACCCAAGACACATACCAAGTGTGTTAACTGTATCCTAAAGGAGACGTGCCCCTGCGAGGTCGGAGCACCTAGGGAAGTAGTGAGTCCCCACTGGAGGACAGCGTATGACGTCTCATTGACTGAAGCTTTGTCCCCCAAATACCGTACTAACATTGCAACATGGAATGTTAGAACCATGCTGGAAGAATTCACCAGGTAGCTACAGAAAATTAGTTTAGAATTAGTTGGGTTGAGTGAAACATGATGGGAAGTGGTAAAACAAATCTGCAAAGCGGAGAAACCATAATATATTCTGGCTTCCCAGAAGATCATCCGATGTATGTAAGAGGAGTAGTGATAATCATGTCAAAGGTGAGTATGAACGAATGGGAACCCATCACAGAGAGAATTATCTTGGCAAGGTTCACATCCTGCTGTCAAAACATAACGATAATACAGGCATATGCACCTACCAATGATGCAAGTGATATGGAGAAGGAAAGTTTCTACGAACAGCTCCAAGCCACCATGGCCAAGTGTAAGAAGAGGGACATCACCATCCTCATGGGGGACATGAATGCCAAAGTAGGATCTGTAGAGAGTGACAATGAAAGAGTGATAGGGAAGCACAGTGCTGGAACGGTGAATCACACCGGAGAGCTTTTTGTAGACTTCTGTTCCATAAATGACCTAGTAGTAGGCGGCACCTTGGTCCCGCACGAGAACAGCCTCAAAGTGAAGTGGCAATCTCCTGATGGAGCTGTTGAAAACCAGATAGATCACATTGTGGTTTCTAGAAGATGGTGCAGAACTCTACAAGACTGTAGGATAAAGAGGAGCGCTGATGTCAGCTCGGACCATCATCTACTCCTGGCCACTGTAGGATACACCTTGCAGCCTGTAGAAAGAAGAAAGTATAATGTGGAGAGGCTGAAAAATCCGGAAAACAAACAAGACTTCAGGCTCACCTTGGTAAACCGCTTTGATGCTCTATGCTACAACTCAGAGGACGTCGAGGAGAGATGATGACATCGAGGTACAATGGTCTACTATTAAGGAAGCCTTCACAAGTACATGTGAAGAGGTCCTGGGAAAGAGTGAGAGAGAGAAGAAAGAGTGGATAAGTCAAGAAACATGGGAGAAAGTAGAGGAAAGAAGTAACCTGAAAGTAAACATTGATAATAGTAGAACCAGGAACCAGAAGGCTAATGCCATGAAGCTCTACAACAAAGCAGACAGGTCAGTAAAGAGAAGCTGCAGGGAGGACAAAAGGAAGTGGATCTCGGACATTGCTGCTGTGGCAGAAGAGACCACCTCCAAACAAGACATGAAGACCCTTTATAGAATTACGAAAGCTCTGAGTGGCAAAAAGCAGTCAAGTTAACAAACTGGTACAAGACAAAGAGGCTAAGTTACTTGCAACCAAGAAAGAACAACTGGAGTGTTGGAAGGTGCATTTTGAAGAAATCCTTAAACGCATCCCTGCTGGGTCCACTGGAAGTAGATCCCCAGAGAAAGTACTGGACAAATGCACCGGACCACCTAGTGGTCCGTAAGCATTTCATAAGGTCATCACAGCAGTTAAGAGTGGTAAAGCTGCAGGACTGATATCATTCCCCCAGATGCTGGTAAAGAGGATGGCGAGCTGTCTGTTGAAGGCCTCCATCCCCTCCTTACTAGAATACAGTAAGACGAGAAGATCCTGCTGGACTGGAAGAAAGGTACTATCATCAAACTACCAAAGAAGGAAGATTTGACTCAGTGCAGGAACTGGCATAGCATAATGTTCCTCTCAGTTTCTAGTAAGATACGTTGCAGGACAATCAACACCATGGAATCAAAACTTAGAGCTAACCAAACAGGCTTCCGTCCAAACAGATCTTGCAGTGACCAGATTGCAACTCTGAGGATCACAGTGGAACAATCAACAGAATATTATTCACAATTGTATGCAGTCTTCATAGACTTTGAGAAAGCCTTTGACGCTTTAGACAGGAACACACAGTGGAACATCTTTGCTCATTATGGAAAACCCCCCAAAATCACCAACATTATCAAAATTTTCTACACCAACTCCAAGGCCCAAGGTGAAGATGACTGCAGGTGACCAGAAGGGGTGGAGGCACTTCACTGAGGCCCTATGCTCCTGGACGGGTGACGAGGATTAAGTCAAGTAAGTAAGTAAGGAAGCGTGATCCATGCACAGCACCTGTTTCAGAGAGAAAATCCTCCTCTCTGTCATTGTGGCTTTACTGCAATTTCTTGACTAAACACACATTTAAAAAACTAAAATAGTCAAATTACGGACTATGTAGGAAAATTAAAATGCATATTCCATGCTTGGCTATAATGTTTGATCACTGGTGACTAAACTGACAAAAATGTTTATCGTAAGATGGGAGACTTACAATCTTCTGTAAGAAATATAAACCAAATAATCTTTAAAAGCATATTCTGGAGGTCATTTCCAAGACTCTGGTGTCACATTTTGGAAGTGAAAACAAAGCTAATGATCTTTGTAATGTGTTACACAATGAAATGCCACCTAAACCTAGCCTGGCCATAGCATTCTGTAATCTTCCACTCAGTGATCATTTCCCTACATATTACGTCTGGGTTTATTCCCCTTGGACTCGATTTCTCAGGATGAATTCCATCCTGGTAAATCAGCAAATGGTGGGGAGGCGGGGGGAGGCGGGTGTTAATGATGACATCGAACATATGCGCAGCATTTGCATGATAGTCTAGCTGGTTGTAGTTTGGCAACGGCAACGGAGATGGAAGTGAAGGAAGCCATTCAGTCAGTTTTGGCTAGGCTCCCAAATATTCAGCAATTGAATTGAGCAAGAGGAATGTTTAACCAGTTTTATTGCTGGCAAAGATGTTGTGGCTTTACTCCCCACGGGGTTCGGGAAAAGTCTTATTTTTCAGTTAGCTCCGTTAGTGGCGAAGGAATTGGCTAGCCTGAATGCTAGCAGTTCATTGCATACGTCAAACCAAATGTTAGTGATTGGGTAAAATCAGATCCAATCATTTCAAACTTCAACAGAGTTCAAGCCTCCCATCTGAAATCGGTTCTCAATGGAGGAATGCCAGACCCTCTGTACGATAGTACAAGGGTTTGATAGCAACGCTGTTACTTTTGACAGAAACTAATACTCTGATACTGTGTACCCAACTCAATCTATGAAAAGTATCTTAAATCTCAAATCTTAAATAAGGCAGCATTAAACTGAACTAAAGTGTAATTATTATTATTTTTTTATATAAATGATTGCTGTATTTTAAATGTTCAAATAATCAGTAATTTAAGTAGATGAGTAATTTTGATGATGGAGAATGTGAGATGCAATTCAAAATTTAAAAAAAAGAGATGGGATTATTTCTTCACAAAGGACATTTTACGGTTCATATCACATTGCTTCAAAATGATTGATTGAGCAGTGATGGTTGAGTGAAAGCTCTCTTTTTTTCTTGAGAGGCCATTAATAGATCCCATAATTTGCATCTCCATTGAATAGGTATGGAGCATCACAAGGACTTGGAGCTGCTGCAATAAAAGAATTGCATTAGTCTGGACTCTGAGGGGGCGCACAGCAGCTCTGTGGCACTGTCACTTTATAGCAAAAAGGTGCACGTGTTTGTCACTGTGTTGTTGTGCATTTCCTAACACAATCTAAAGACATGCAGCTCAGGTTGAATGGAGGATCTAAATTGCCTGTGAATATGTGTGAATCTGTGTGTATTTCTGTGATAGACTGGCAGGTGCTTCCCTGCCTTTCACCCAATGCGTGATGGGATGGGCGTGACCTTGAAATAGGAATGAGTCGATGTAGGAAATGGATGGATGAGTTTCAATGGAGTTTTAATGTCCCATGATGGTGTAAATCATACTTCACAGGCTTTACTTCAATATTGGATATCAAAATAAATACAGAGAACTCCTAAATACAGAAAAGAAACTTATCACATTGCAGTGTTACCTATCCTCACCAGGACGATATACTTCTAAAACATTTAACAAAGAGCATCAGATGTAAACATAAATGTTATAAATGTGTTTGTAGAACACAAGGGCTTACTAAATGTATCCAAACAAGGCACACAAATAATGCCAAGAAAATGAAATAGCTGTATGATTGTTATTGCACTGACTTTCCTCAACTTTCCTCTGTGAAGAAAAAAGAAAAAAAAAAATTTAGTTTTAAGCTATTTTGAGCACCCTAGATACTTTTTTTCCATTATAATTGATAATGTGTTTATTCCTCAAGTACACATTTTTTACAATTTGGTCTGTTAATTTATGCTGATTAACTGTTTCCCCGGTAATTATGCTCAAGTAATTACAACATTAATCTTTTTTCGTGTGAATTCCTTGCACAAAACTTTCAATTCAAATACAGATTCAGTGACATGGAGGTACTGAAATGTAGAATAGTGGCTATCAATCTAAGCAAATATATCTTAATGTGAAACATTGTTCATGGGCAATTGGAATTATTGAAAAATGATGGGTTGAAATGAGGGCTCACCCTGTAAACCACCTATGATCAAGAGCTTAGATGGCCATTTTTAGAACAAGGATAAAAGGTTGTATCAGTGCACAAGAATCCATCTGCAGTCCTATCAAAAAAATGGCAAAAAGTGGTCTGAGGTGTGCTCATCTACATTCCCCTGACACTGCAAGACACCTTGAGGACTGGACAGCATGTAAGAGGCCATAAATGGTTTTCTTAGCACTGCAGGTCTTTACTGTGTTCAAGGAAATGACCAGAGTGTATGAGATAAAAGCAAACATGTTTTTGTGCCCCAAGACTTGGGTGACATGAATGACAATATGGAAGTTGTAGGCTGGAGGAGGGAAACACAATGAGTAGGTGAATGGAGGTCACTTTTTTCTTTGATGTTTCTTGCACTACAAGTGTATAGAAAATGTATAGAAGTATAGGTTAAAAGTGTATTTGGAGAAATGTTTTGCTCCATGCAATAACTTCTTTATTGAAAAATTACTAAGCTACTTTTTGTAATTTCTCTATTCATTATTAACACAGGTCATAGACCTATTACTTCTCAAAGTATTGACCAACCCCATCCCTCTCTGCCAGCCCCCTCACAAACCCAACAAACCTAAATTGGAGAATCGTTGAACAAACTTTTGCATGTAATCATACACATATTTTATTCATGTAATGATATGCAATAATAGCTAAATCCTTCAGCATCAGCAGTTCCTGCATGCCATGGACCACGAAGAGCATCCTGTAACTGAATAGATAAACAGTGTTTGCTGATATCGGAATGAGTCTCTAAATTTAGGACACTTAGGAATGCACATTTCTCTTTAGTTAAACCCGCTGCATATTTTGTCCAACTTAATTACACAGAATGTTGTGCCCTACTTATAGCTACACGTTTAAGTTTCTCTGGTAGGGGACTGAGCGGGCAGAAATAATACATTTCAGACTCTCCTCCTTGACAGACAACTTATCTAACTTTGAAGGCAATAGCTCCAAGATGGCTAAGCCGCTCTAAAAAAGTGGAAACTGTCAAGTATGACTTGTGTGTGGTGAGGAGCAAGCTGGAAACTGAATCGTGCAGCAAGAAAAATATTTCACATTCACTGTATCATATTCTAATAATCCACATTCCCCACCAGTGGGAGGGTTATGATTGTCCATTTGTCTTGGCTGGGCCACCACTGATAGGGAGACACTCCCTCTCTGTGTCTGCACCATGCTAAGTTAAAAGCGACGCTGGCAACTGCTGCAAGTCATTTGTCTCTGGTAACATTGGTTTGCAGGAAGCCAGGACCTCGGCCTTTGTGGATGATACATTGTTGCCATCACTTGCCCTTGTTTAATTACATCCACATATGGGGTCTGGTATCATATCCTTCAAAGCTTATCCATCATTGGAAACTTTAACCAAAGTCTGTGTTATTGTGTCATATAATCCTGTGTTTGACAGGAGACCGGGAAGAATATTTCAGCAATAACTTAAGAAACAGTATGCCATCATGACAGCTCATCAATTAATATGGTTTATCATGGCCACAGAATATATAAAATAAATTTTTTGGTCTTTCAAATTTAGGTCTCTCTCTGTGAGCCTTTGAGGAACAGTTTCTTTTTTCATTTTAATTTGAGCCCGGTGTTTATTATCATGTCATTCACTCCGTTCATGTTGTAATTTGAAATTCAATCCAATACACCTCCGCGGAACATAATGTTGTATGTACACAAGTACTGTATCGAACATAACCCAATGTGTTGTGTTAAAAGCGAATATTATCTTATATAAATCAAAATGCATCACACCAATATATTTGCATCACTTTTGTTTGTATTTTGTGTCTGTATATTTCTGAGGCATGCACACTTTGAAAATGGTAAGTGGAAACACATTCACCCATTCACACACATACACCACACACACACACACACTCACTCACTCACTCACGCACTGAGACATGCATGCACTGAGACTGAGACTGAACCATCGACATTCTGATGAGAGGCTGAGGAGCGCTATCCCCTGAGCCACTGCCACCAAAATCTTAAGTTCATTCACACACGTTAAATAAGGATACACATGAATATGCTGTTTTTAACTTTTTGTTTGTTGGTTGTGAATTTATATGTAAAATGTGGCGCTGCAGTCTTGGCTAGGATTCTCAAAGAAAAGAGATTTTAAATCTCATGTGACTAGACTAACTCCTGGATAAAGAAAACAAATGAAATAAAAAAAATGACAGACTAACATTAAATTTAAGTATCATATACGTATTGATTCACGATTTTTTTACAAATATATACAAATATGATTTTCATTTGTATTTTCTGCATGTTTAATTCATTATTTAGCCTGTAAATGTCCTACAAATTAGATTTTACTGTCCAGAGAAACCTCATACACATATACTATTCATTTTGCAAAACATGCTAATTAGCGTAGTGTAAAAGAGTTGTATTTGTTGCTATTAAGCCCACCCATACCCAATGAAAAATTATAATTAAAAAAAAAATTAAAAGACGTTCTGCATGATGGCCAATTGATGACATTTGATAGACTCCAACAGCTCTGATAGCTGCAGTATTAAATTCACTAGCATGAATAAAAGCAACTCATAGCCACATTTTTCTCTGACATGGCAACGCTCTGGGGAACACTTGGGTGTGCAATCACGAGCTTCTCTGTCGTTAATATAATGTTAAAATAAACAATCCGACCAACTCTCTCGTTTGACACGCTGCTTGGATATGTTTGGAGATTTCTCTCTTGTCTTGACTCTTGTCCTGCAATGGTTTTATTTTCTTTATATTTGTCGTTTTTCATTCGAAGCATTTCACATGCAATAAGATCCTTGTGTATTCACACAAGAATGTACTCTGCATTCAGCAGCTGAAATCTTTAGTTGTTTTTTTTTCTTCCCTCCCATTGATGAATAGGATAAGAAAATCCCTCTGTGTTTCTCCAAGGGAGGATATTTCTCTGAGTTGCACAAATGCAACAAATCCTCAATGAAAAGTAAACCGACAGTCAATCTTGACTGATACTCCTCCTTAATCTCTGCTTGAGAGAGTGAGATAGATCTACATTTTGAGTTTAACACCAGACTCAATCATTCCCTGGATGACTAATGTGTTGCTGGGACAGAAGTTTGCAATGCATGGTGAGATCTCTCAGGGCCTTTGTGGCTCTCACATGCTGGACATCCCCATTGAGACTGTAAAGAATAGGTGGTCACTAGGTATGGACACAATGAAACAGAACTCAGGGACTGGAACAATTGCTTGAGCTGTCAGAGGGTGACAGAAACTGTAATTAATGATATTTTCTATTTTCACAGAAGAGAATGAGCATCTGACAGAGGCATTATTAATGAGCGCAGCCTTGTTGGAGGGAATAATGGCACTTTATTAGCAGCAAGACAGATTTAACAGATCCCTCTCAAACAAAGGGTTTAGACACATTGAAAAATGGAGACAATCTGCCCTGAGGATCCAATGGGAGAAAATGTTCAACACAACAAAAATGTTGGTATTGTGATCATATTCTTTTTTTCCCCCTTCGAAACCATCTGTTAGGCAAGTTGATAATAAAAGAAGTATATTTCTTCAGAATCATGCCTCTTGAAAAAAAATATGACAGCAAAAGTTTTTCAAGCTAAATATTTTTTGTACTCTGTGGTAATTTATCTACATAAACTATAGTTTGACAGGTATATAGACAGATTGTCTTTGCTTTAGATATAAAAACATGTATGACTCTAGAGTCAAAAGGTGATTTATTCATGAGAACTCTGATGATAATTGCTTCATGTGTTACACATCTGTAAAAAAGGTGTGAGATGATGGCATATAGTAGTTTTTGATAAATTATATGTCCTTTTGGATCTCTAAATGAACAAATCAATAGGCATACATTGTTCTGTTTGAATAGTGGCCTCAAAGCAGGAAGTTACATTTGTCAACCAGAAACAAATACAGTATATTGAATATACCAAACATTTTTTTTAATATAACAATACATCTAGCAAAAAGTAATCCAACCAATCACAGTGACAGATGTGATTACCCCAAATCATCCCATATTCCCAAAAAATCTTATGGATTTAGGCAGGGAATAACTATTTTTGAAGTAATGCTGATAACGGCAATATCGCCACTGGGTGAGAGAGATTTGTGAGACGTATTCCGGCAGTGCTTCAGCAGATATTCTCCTTCATTCATCTCAGTGGACTGAAATATGGCTTCGATGTAACACTACAGGCACATGCCATTGAATAGATGTATTCAATGATTTCCAGAAATGAAATGATACCCAACCCCCAACCTATTTTCAGTTCATGTAATTGATTCTCATCCAGCAAGTTTTACTGTATTATGTTTGTTTGAAAAGTTAAAAGAATCCGGCTAATTTCTCCCCAACCAGGCAATACTTAACCAGATTAGAGTGGCCACTTCAAGCTTTGTTGATGCATCCAAGTGAGGCAGGGCAGCCCAGCTGCAAGAGCTGATCAAAAGAAAGAGGGGGAATATGATATTAGCATCAAGTGCTTCAATGAGTGACTCAGACAAAAACATTGAAAAAAAACATCATTATTAGACACTTCCTTTACCCATGTTTGGAAGTGAATATATCTGTTTGTGAAGCAGCTGTGTGCATCCATACATGGCATTGAATCGTACTTTAACCAGCATTATAAGGCAATTCCTCTTTTCCTTTTGCATCCCCTTATTGGTAGTATGCTAATGACATCCGCGGTGATTAGTGATTTTTCTTCTAATCTTTATTCCACGGTGGCCTGAGCAATCACAGAGGTAGAGCTTCAAGATTTACAGCAGCAGGCTTCTTCTGACTGCTCTTCCCATCTGCCCTGATTTGATTTAATTTGAATAATAACTAGAAATTTTGATTCAAAGGCCACTTTGGTGCACCACTGTGCATTTGCAGATTCAGGAAACACATCCACACAAACACAGGAAAGCCTTTTTTCTGTCATGACCTAACCTGTTTTGAGTAAAAGGTGTTTAAAAGACAAGTTCCTGTTTCATCACAAATGTTTAAAATGGTAATAGCTTGCATATGAATATAGAGAGTCCTTTTTTTTTCTTTTCCCGGGCATGTAGTGTTTTTCCTCTTTAGTTTAATGCAAAATTAAATCTAATCAATTGTACATCTGCCACTAAACAGGAAGCTCATCAACAACAGCCTTAGATCGTATAGGTCCATCATTCCAAAGCTATAGATATTTAAAATATGTTGAGCGCAACCTGTACATTTGATGAGTGACTGAATTCCTCCGAGGCTTTTGTAGAGACAGTATCTTCAAAGTCTTTTGAATCCCCTGAGGAGTGTGGGGGCTGTCCAAATGACTGTGTGGTCCGTTCCCAAGCATTTGAACAGGAGACCATCCAGAACACAGGCAAAAGAATTATTTGATTTTTCCCACTCAACTTTCAGCATTAAAAGGAAACAAGAGGTTACACAAATATCTATTGAACTTCCTGCTTAGAAAATTTGGCCCTTACAAAGATCAACCCCCCCATGCTAGGTATTGAAAAGAAGTCTGTCATTTTTTCTGGTAATTGAAATACTTTTTATAAGTTTCTGTTGAAGTTAAAGTGTCTTTGAATGGAGACACTACAGGGTGCAGTTACCAGTGCAAGTTTCCATTGAAATGCACCTGGAAGCCCTCCCTAATTGGCAGCCATCTCATTTGGCTTTGATACTGCACCTCATCATCTGCATGAGCAGAACAAGCCATTGTCTAGGGAGGAAGTGCAGGTGAGTAACAGGCTAATCGGCAAAGACAACGCAGACAGTGCTCGGGTGGAAGCAGAAGTTCAACGTGAAGTCATAAAGCAAAATAGTGTCAATTACAGCTTGTATTCATAATATACTGTACGCTCATGTAATGTTTTACCGTAGCTTGCGAGGAGCTGCATTATATAAAGTGGTAATGTGGGCAGTAAAACCTGCGTTTAGACAGCAAGATCCAAGGACCTTCTAATTAAGAGTGCCATCTCAGGGACAGCATGGGGAGTGATCTAATGGTGAGTGGTCATGCATGTTTTTACCTGCAGTGTGCTTTATCTACCAATGCCTCACAGCACGATCTTAGACCGACCTGTCTCCTGCTTTACTGCTGAGATATAGACTGAAACGTGCAGGTGCTAGGAGCTAGTCAAGCACCATTACAACTTGAGTGAAACAAATGGGCAAAGTGTTTCTGCTGGGTTGTACAAACAGTCTCACCGATGTGAGGTATCATTGGAGAACTGTGCCTTTGGATACAGGCATGTTATTGCAGAAGGTGTGGTAAGCCACCACCTGCAGAAGTGACTTCCTGCGTCTTCCTGTGATGGGGTGAAAAAATAGATACACTATAATATTATGCTGTTGCTTCATTGTCTCCTTAGCAGTCAATTGTAACCCATTTCAGAGAAGCAAAGTGCTAATTATAAAAGGATGAACAGAACATGGATGGAGCCCCTCCCAAAAAAAAAAAAAAATCCCTGGCGCGCACAATCAAGGTCACCTCACACAGGTGCCTAATCTCACATTTCGGATAGGTTCGTCCTTGAGAACAAACCATATAGCTTTCATCTTAACTCCACATCATGTTCCTGTCAATCTATATACATTCTGTGTGGACCTGTAGCTGCAAGCAGTGATTATTTTTCTAAGTATTGCAGTGTAAGAAAATCAAAGTCCAAGCACTGAGAAGAAAATCTATACAGATGGGAAAGGGCCAATTGACTAACCTTCTGACATGTGCAAGTTACTTGGGTAATTGAAAATAAGGAGAATCAAACAATCAGGATTGTCCATGCCAAATTGTTGTACAATTATTTTCAGTCCTCAAAAGATTAAATGAAGAAGAACATAGAGCAAGTCAGTCAAAAAACTCTTTACCAAATAATGTCAATACCCTGAAATCCCTTTATAATAACTTTTGCAGTTTTTTTGAATAAACAGTGCTGTTTTGCACAGGTTAAACTTTGTCAGACATTTGTGCAATAATGTATTGGTGTGTCATAACTCTTCTGAGAGTTGAAAAATGGATTTAGTTAAGTGCAGGAAGTATTATGTTTAGCTCAGGGCAAAGTGTTCTCTTGAGTTATAGCAGCCGATCACCCGTAGCTCTAGTTTGGGGACTACATGGGGTATTTGTTTACACCAAAGGAAATGAAACTATTTCCATTTAACTGCCTACTTATTGGCCTCCTTTGCTTCATTCCTCAGTACATGTAATATGTTTCCTACTGTTACAGCGAGTATCTCTGCTTTGACCACTGCAGATGAAAAAAAAAAAAAATCTTCTGAGCAAGGAAATAAAATAGTTGTGCATTACATGAAGCATTGGATGTTTCCCATTATGTCTTCATAACTGGCTGACTTTTTATGCAGAGGTGCTGATGCAATTAGCTGTTCTCCTTCTAAATGTGTGCCAGATCGTGCTTGGGTTTCAAAGAGTCAAAGAAACAATATCTTGCTTCAGTTTCAGGGGAGCTGTACTTAATTTGGCCTCCTTTATCTAATAAGAGTTTTTTTTTGTTTTTTTTTTTACTTTTCACCAACACCATGTGGCTTGCTGTTGGCTGAATCCAAATAACAGACCACAATGGTTAGCCATCAGAGCCAAGAGCCTGGTGTTTTATCTGTGATATCGCCACAGTTTTATCTCTATCTTTAACAAGATTGTCTGTAAGAATTCCTACTGCCACTGAGGCCATAATCTTTGTGAAAAACATTTTTGTGAAAAATATAGAGATAGAGATGTGACCCTTGGTTTTAAAAAGATCATAGTGTTGGAAGGTGCTACCAAAATAAACACTGAAAACACATATTTCACCCACATTTATCACCATCACTTGACAACACCATTGACAAAAGCACCATAACTTGATTTCCAATATGCATATATTCCATGCCAGCAGCGAGTGCTGCATAGGATTGCAAGAAAGGCAGAGAGATAGAGAAGGAGATGAGGAGCTGCTGGAGAGAGCCATGAGGTTGAGCCTTGGTAAGCTGGCCCGTGGCTTCAACACTCTCACATTTGTCTGGGCAGCAATGGCAGTAAATTTGTCACCAATAACACAGACAAAGAGACACCCGGGCTGCCCCTGATTCTACTGCCCCCTAGAGGAAACAGCACAACAGGCAAACGTAAAATACACATCTGAACGCATCATCAGATTCTACACTATAAGGTGGTTGCAAATAGTAGTCACTTATGAGTCTCTTATAAGCAGATCTAGTTTAAATAAAAGGGAAATGCTCTTGTCTACTTTGCCTCTCAAACTTTGCAACGCAAATCAATATGCATGGCTAGGGTATTCAGAGTAAATGGACTGTGTGCTTTTGATTTATACACACAAAACATCCTAAAGAAAAGACTGAAAGATTTCCCAAAAATTATTTGTTATCTATTGATGCGGTCTCTCATCCAGTGATACAGCTTTGGAACAAATCTGTGGAGCAAATTTACAGTCTACTGTCTCCACAATATTAAATTGCTACCCACCCATTACGCTAAGCACAGATGCCCCATCCAATTGGCAGCTGGCGTGCTGTATATTTCCGTTAATATTTCACATTAGCCTGTGGTGCGACATAATACCAGATGATTGCTTGTCTGTTATGGTATACGATGAGAAGTGTTCAGGGCTGCTAATGTGAGACGTCTCTGTTTACCAGTTTGATGGATGGCCTCCCTGATAGGACCTGAGTTACGTTCAGGGGTGTCACAGGAAAAAGATGACAGATGGGCCCAGCTGTTGGAGATATCGACACTTTGACCAGACCATGGAGACATTAATCACTGCATGGCCAAGCAGCACTAAGGGAGAACGGGTGACTTCTCTTATTTAAGTTGCAATTATGGGATGCACTGAACGTTTTAGTCATCAAAAGTTATGAATATTGTGGCATAACAAAAACAATGTTTGAAAACTGTACAGAAGTGAGAACAGAACAGAAGCGACCCAAAGACCTCAGGGGTCTAGTCATAAAGATAAATGGAGGCTTGTTGATAATGTAACATAATATAAATGATGGCAGATATCCAGGAGTCATTGTCAGAATAACAAAAAAATGACATTAACGGATCTTTCTTAGTTGCGCCATCTTGTCATGCTGATAAGACTCACTGAGTAGACACTACTGTGGTGATGTGGTGCTTTGCAATAAAATATTTATTCACCTGATTAGATCACCCTCTAGTTTTCTCATCAGTATTTTGGTGATTTATAACTTTCTATAATTGTGTAAGTTATTTGATATTTCATTAACTTTCTTCATACATGTATATTTTGAGTACAGCAAATTGAAATTAAATAGGGTTGTGCTTCTACTGTTCCTTCAACTCTCTGTTTCCAACCAGACCAGCCGCCTGATACCAGTAGTACAGCTCACGATGAGTAGAAACAATATTCATGGGAGACAGAGGAAGAGAATGATAATGTATGTGTTGTGGGAGGGGCTGATTGGAGGGAGATTAAATTCCAATCAATCAACAGAAAGTGAAGCTGTCATTGAATGAGTGCAGTTAACCCACCATTCTGGAATTTACACTGTTAGTTCACTCAGTACACTCAGAACTAAAAAGGCATTTTATTTCAAATAGGATGAATGTATCACAACTAACCTGGTATTACAGATCGATAAGTTTTGGTAGCATTTTTGGTGGAGTTATGATAGAATGGACTGTACTCGTATAGCACCTTTCTATTCGTCCAACCACTAAAGTGCTTTACACTACATATCATATTCACCCATCCACACACGTATTCATGCAATGATTCATATGATGAGAGAAACACATTCGTACACCACATTGTGAGCAATTTGGGTTAGGTATCTTGCTCAAGGACAGCACAGCACACTGACTGTTTGGCAGGAATTGAACCACCGACCTTTCTGATTGTTGGCCAACCTGCTCTACCACTTAGCCTCAGCAGACCATATTTGTACAGACACCTTTGTCACTCTGTCATAATTGAGCTTATTATGATATACATAGAAAAGTGATAGAACAGGCAAAGACGAGCTGAGAAATTAGAATTGAAATCATTTATTAACATAATGTCTGGAAGTTCATTAATAACACTGTTTTTTAATTATTCATGGTCTTGTTTCAGTACAGCAGTTTTTTTTTCTCCTGCTGAGATACATATCTCAGTTGGCTGAAAATGTGAAAAAAATAGAGAGAGAGAGAGAAAGAGAAAGAGAGTGTGAAAGAGAGAGAGAGAGAGAGAGAGAGAGGAGAACGAGGGAAAGAAAAGGAAGAGAGGGAGAGAGAGACAGCAAGATCACAACACAGAGATGGGTCATTATTTCAGCACTGCAGGGGAGACAGTTAAACACTACTTTGTTCTGTTCAATTTGACTCTGCACAACATAACATGCAACCATCTGGGTGCAAACCAGCTTATACCTTATTTCAAGCAACTTTATGCATCTCATGTGTATGACTGTTTGACTACCCATGGAGCTGTGTATTCACATGCACAGCTTGGTATTCTATAGAAATCCCACTATTATTATCAAACAGTTGCCGTTGCCAGCCTTCATGGAGAAATGCTTTTTACACCAACTGCAGCAAAGTGTTAAACATTATAAGTTGTTTGCTTCTATTTGTGCTTGGTCACTGTCTATAAATAGATTATTTTTTGCATTGGGTTTTAGCTGGATTCAACTTGAGTTTCTCATTTCGTCTTCTGTAATTCTTGTTAAATGGAATAAAAAAGATACAAAAAAAAATCATTATCTTCTTTTGCCAAACAATGTCTGCCTGAGTAATGCCTCACTGTCTTAATCCTCCAAATCTCAATTAAACCTCAGCTTCATCAAGGGCAGCATTAGCACAGCAAACATTTTTTTTCCAGCTTTCTGCTCTCCTTTTACACTTATAGTGAATACCAGATGAGATGTTATGCAAGAGATCTGTTTTTGTTTATCACACATATTAATATCTCTAGTAAATACAATTCTACAACAACATTCTCGTTGGACATTTCTACCATTCCAGAGAAATGTCATGGGGTCTGGTGATTGCCCACTGTGGCATACCTACACAGATGAAACTCATCCTATATTCTAAATGCTAAGTGGTTTCATCCTGCAGCGAGGAATGGAATAAATATGTGGACGGCCGTCCTCACTCAAATATATTCTCAAACATGGCTGCTTGCCCCGGTGCTTAGCAACATCGAAGCCAAGCAGAAAAAAAGAGCCGAGAGAGAAAAAAAAGGGAGGCAGAGAGAGAAATCCTCGCTGACAGCTGCTTTCTCCATGCTTTCAGTGTTGTAAAGATGTTACCCTCAGAACTGTGTTAGGACAACTGACCCATTGTTCCTGTTGTAATTAAAGAGACCACAGCTGAAGACACAAAGCCACAGTCCAATGGGACTTTCCTCAATTTTCCAGCACACTGCAAGCTATCAAGCGCGGGCATTATGTCATTATCCAAATTTTGTCATGTTATCTTAAAGCTAACACTATAAGGAATAATTACTTTATATGACCATTTATCTAGTCATTATTCCACTGATTGGATGATTCAGGTATTTATTTATTTGTGGTGTGGCGTGAACACTTGAGACATCCTCTTCTTTGCTGTTAAATACAACAATTCTTTTAGTCTTAATAATCAAAAGAAGTGTGACAAGATGTTATTGTCATATAATTTGACTTTTTAAGATTGCTGGTAATCAAACATCACCCATTTAAAGCATACCTTTTCCCTTGTTATTCTTTTCTGAAGTTGAAAGATGCTCTTAGCTTTCTCAGTTTTGAATTACAAAGAGAACACTAACAGCTTACACATGTATACCGTAATGAGAGCAAATTTTCAATTAAAATTTAGATTGCAATTATTATGACAAACGCTTTAGACAGTCATTTATCAGATAAATTGCATCAATGGTTGTGTTATGATGTTGCACAAATTTCAACATCTGCAATCACATTCCACTCACTTGTCCATGAGCCTGAAGTAGTTGTAAATTGAGTAATTTCACAGCAGCATGAAAAGTCGAGGACAGGCTTAGCAGCAATGTCATGCGAGACATGGAATCACATTATCTGTCTGCACTATTTGATATTTGATACATATCTTTCTAAGCTTTGAGAATAGATTTGAGTCTGTGTAGATTCCCTCCACACTCAGAGAAATGCTCATTCTGTTAGCCAGATAATGACCAGTCTGACTTCAAAACAGTCCATTCTAATTAAAGTCCTGGTCCGAGGCAAAGCCACATTCCACCGGCAGCAATCTGATGGAGTGAACGCATTCACATGAAACAAGCAGCAATGCAGCAGACTTTTATTACTGAGGTATTCATCTGGTGTCAATCATTCTGCATACCTGGTGCAGATACTTGCTGCAGATATGATATTTGATATTGCTGATGTTTCCCAGAATCAATTAACAGCACACGTCATTGCACATAATTTTTAGATAATGTAGGTTTGAATACATGTTGATTTAAGTCTTTTGAGAAAAGACAGTCAAGAATTTAATTATTAGGCTTCATCGAACAGAAACACATTTTTGTTGTTCTGAGTGTTTAATTACTTACGTGCACAGGATGACCTGAAAATTGCATATTTTAAAGGGATATGTGCAATTTTGTCAATACAGGAAGACGTGCAACCTTCCCTATAAGCTGCTGAGACAAACAGCAGACAAGTCTTCACTGAGTGGAAAGAGAATAACCCTTGAGATTCACTTGAGGTTCAAGAAGACATTAAAGTATAGCAAAACCACAGAATAAATTCCATTGAGTTTAACCGTCCAAAGCAGATTTGTCAAAGGAGAAGATTTTTTACTCCCATTTGTCTCTTTGTCTATTTCATTGTTATCAGGTTATTTCAAATTATATTTTGTATATTTGTTTGTAAGTTTGTCTTAGCCAATGTGGTGCTTTGGAAAAGAAGTGGCCTAAACCAATGGACAACAGACTTTTTGAAATGTGGCGTGCTTCCCTCAGACTTGAGGAGGCTATAAATCCTCTCAAGTCAAGTGTGTTTTGATATATATCTGTGCCAGGTGTATTTTAATAATATAATATATTTTGAGAGTTGTGCAGCCTTGGTAGAGTGTTTTCTATTTCTTAGACTTGTGTCATCCTTCAACAGTAAACTTACAGCTTTAGCAGAAGCAAGGTAGTGCTGCTTAAAACTCATTACTGATGTCTGTGCTGCTTCCTGCTCATGCTGTATCTGCAGACATGGTGGTAACCTTCTCTTTGTAAAGGGTTTACATACTCACGCCTATGATCCCCAGGAACAGCAGGGCTATCAAAAGAGCTTATTAAATGAGCAGTTATGGTTCTTAACAGCTGCAAAGCACACATTAATATGTTTGCAACATAACTACATACTGGGGTGGTTTGAAAATAAGTGTGCAAGAGATTTCATATTATCAACATTATCAACTAAAGGTGATACTCATAATGCTTTGACTAGGACATAAATACTGAATTTTCAGATTCCTGATTTGCATTCACACACACACACACACACACACAAACTGGTAATACTGTTGTTGTGGGGACTTTACATTGACTTACATTCATTTCCCAGACACTTCCCTTGACCCTAACAATAACCAGTACCCACATAATCATAATCCTAACCCTAACCAAAGTCTAACCTTATGCTTACATTAAATCTTCTCCAAGTCTTCAGCCAAAAACATTTTGAGGACATGCATTTTGTCCCCAGAAGGAAGATGAGTCCCCACGATGTGACCGTATGGACATACTTATGTCCCCATAACATAAGTAATACGTGTACACACACACATACACACACACACACACACACACACACGTGATGAATTACATGAAATACTAAGGTGTTGAAAATATAGTGACCTTTAAGTACCCTACAGTTACATTTTGAGAATTTGGTATAAATTTGACTCATCAGAGGAAATATGACTAGCATAGATTTGTTTAGCATAGATTTGTTCAGTTAATTTTAAATAAATCAACCAGCTTTGCCTTTGTGTCAAAGTCTCCCAGATGCCAGAAACTGGGAGATATTACTTTTGTGGTAAGCCCATATGTCAGAGTTTGTAGTTCATCATACCAATTTTACTTGGTGGAGAGATAATTGAAAACTGGCCAAAGCACAACTACAATGTGGAACTTATTAGATCTGCAAACCCGTATCCTTGAAATCCTGCATGTGGTAAGATTAAGGCTATGAAACACAAGGTGGTGGTTTTGGCTGACAATGAAAACATTTGTCAGGTGTTTCAGTATTAAACCAAGAACGTAATCTTTCCCTTCCCATGATGAAGTTTTTAGAGTAAAGCTCTCAATTAAACATTAATGTCCAATACTGATACAACTTGTGAAAACAACTTATAATAGAAGCTAATTATTGGAAGCATTGAAGGATTACTCATTGTATTCAAGCATGTCAACCATGTCAACATTTCTCCTTCACTGAATTATCATGGGATGTTGTATAATAAGTGTAAATGACAACTAAGCATCTTCACCATTCAGTGATATCTCCAAGTCCTTCGTACAAAACTATAATGTATGTGTCATCACTTTATTTCACAGTTGTCTTCCTCTTTTTATACTCAATAATTACTGATATGGTACCGCTGAGTTAACAAGATTTATTGTCACTTTAAGTGATGCTTCTGGATTTTTAGATTATGCCCAAAATGGTCAGTTAGTTCCTGAAAAAAACACTGTGCGACTGCAAACTATCTTTAGTTCCTTTCCCTTTGTGTACAACATGCTGGACTTTGCATTTATAGCATTTACTGTATATATATATATTATATCATCATTTTTTTTCTTTATTTATGTGTCCCTTTAAGCTGAGTGACTCGTGCATAATGACAATAAAGACTCTTGAATCTTGAATCATGAATTTTGAATCTCGATTTATTGGACCCTAAAATCAACTGTATCCTTTTGAATTACAATAATTGCAATAATAATTTAAGAGCAATCATCAGCAACAATCATTTCAAAGGAGAAATCTTAAACTTTCCGCACACTGTCACTTGATTGAAACATTTTTTTCACTACATAAATTTGTCATCTTTGTGGCAGGTTCGTTGAAAGCCTTCCTTTTACGTGTATTTGAATCAGCCAAAGCAACCTTGAAGACGTGTCAAGAAAGAATGTGTGAAAACCATTCAAATTTAATTATAATCTTAATATATAGAAATAGAGCCGTGCTGTGAAGCACATCTCTTCCAATACATTGGAGCATTTTTAATAAAGATTTATTGGCACTGGAAACTACTGCTACCTGACAAGCTAATGTATAGCGGCATGCAGACAGCCTTCCAACCACAGAAATGTGTCATACAGATAGATGTATCATCTTAATAAAACAAATTAACTAATTACTTTATTTTAGCACACTGGACAGCAGGTTGATGGCGTAAAGTGGTGCATTGATAACTGCAGTAAAGTGGTTCTCTTTCACATAGGTGTAAGATAAAAAAGACTCCAAACACCATACCGTCACTGTGATCAGAAATAACATGAGCAATGTTACTGGAAAGGATCATAGTACCAGCAGGTAATAGACTATAGTTACAGAAACCCAAAAGCTTAATTAACTTTAATTAGCCCCACCTTTTTGGTCCATTAGCACCAGCTGTACCAACATTTTTTGCTGCAGATTAGCATTATCCTCCTCAAACTAAAGGTCATTATGTTTTCTGCTTTTTATAATGCAGGCATATTAAGGCTTCAGCCTATCTCCCCTCATGGCATACTGGATGGGTTATCATGACAAAAAGAGACTAATTGAGATACACTTATGGGCAATTATCTCAAATCAGACTGACTCTTTGGAATTTGGGAGGAAACAGAGCTCCCATGTAGTGCTCAAAGGGAGAACATGCATTGTAGACACCAACTGGGCCATGATTCAAACCCAGGGCTATCTTGCTGCAAAACAATCCCGAGGGTAGTATGGAAGCAATGCAGCATTGAGGCATGTCACACTGCTGCAAAAGTTGAACCAAGTTATACTTTTTTGCTGGACAACCCCATGTTTGTTTTTTGCTGGAGCCTTCTGCATTGGCATCCCTGCAACAGTACGAAGCCAGACGGGCCTCATTGAAATGAGTGAGAGGGGTGTTTTTTTTTTTTTTTTCATGCAGGGCTAAAATCTGTCTGATCGCAGTCAAAGATCAATTATTTGAACAATAACCCACTTTTTAATCAGTGAAATTATTTATAGATTATTAATTTAATACATGAACATTTTATGGATGTTTATGCAACAAATTAAAATCATCTTGACAGATTTCAGGGTAACCATTTAAAAACAGCGCAGTTTTTCACTTTATGAACTGACAAATCATCAAGTGCTGTGATGGATATGACATGACAAAGTTTTATAAAGCATTACAAAGTTATCTTTAAAAGTAACACCACTGGTAACCATTTATTGTCAAAAGTGGGGATTATGCTGCACTAAGAAGTATTGATACTTTAACATTAACTGTAATGGGGTGATATGCATCTGGCAGACCACAGGTCTTACAGTCTAAATGATAGACATGTCTCTATGTCGTTGAATGGAATATTTCCCCAAACCCAAAGGCATCTGCCCTATTGTAATGATCTCTTACATGGCGTATGAGCTAAAGAAGCAAATTTAATGGTGGCAAACATTATGATCATGACTCTGTACTGTATTGTTTATTGCTCAGGAAATGATGTACACAACTTACTTTCCTATTTGGCCTTGCAAAGTTAAGCAGCTTAATTCTTATGTTTTTAGGTCTAACCCTCCTTTTGTCTCTGGAAAAAAAAACAACAACAAAAAAAAAAAACCCAGGGAGACTTCTCTCTGCTATTGACCTCTCTTGAATATGAAAAATGTTGTGCATACAGACCTGATTATGCAAACACTGAATATGTTCCTCGAATGGGAGATAACTTGAACCTGCATAATTTCCTGAATATGTATTTTTTGTTTGGATGATGAATAGGGAAACATGTTGTTGCTCATACCTGCCCAACTGTGGCTCATCCTTCTTCCTGTTACCTTGGGCATAATTTAATAACCTAAAACTCACCCAGCCAACTGTGATCCTACTGTGCACCCTGATGGCAGAAATATGTGTAAACACCTGCACTAATTACCTTCTCAGGCAGATTATTTATGAAATGCATTAAAGCATGTGTAAAACGATTCATTGGTCAGAATTCAGGGCAATTTTTCACTCGACCATCCAAATATCTTCCAGCCCAAGGGAGGCAGAGCACGTTCCCATTGAAACATAACCGTATTATCTCTCCGTGACTGTTCATTTTCAGAACTGTTTGTTGAAAGGAGACTAAACAAGATTATCAAATAGACAAAGATGAATATGGCTGTATTCTCTAATTCCAACCACATTCGATTGTTTATGTTTGATGTAATCTGCTTAATATGTTTATTGTCCTGTGGACATTCCTGTTTTTCATGAATTCCCTAAATAAAATGATGACAAAATCCTCAAAATTGTGTCCCTTGTGAATAAGCTATGCCAAGATATGCCTCATAAATAATTTCTTATTACAAAGTTTTTTGAGAAAGCACATTGACTGCACCGCAGGTGCTGAGTAGAGGACAAAATTAGCACGGCACTTTGCCTTGAGTGTTCAGGAGGACTAATTGAGCCAAAACTTCTCAGAGATAAAGATGTCTGATTACATTACATCAGTGAAATATTCTTCTTCAGTCTCATAAGTGTGCTGATACTGGAACGACAATGAACACGCCAAACTTCCACCACGATTAACAGTGGGTAATGATTGCTCCTATCTACCAATTATCCATGTTTGGTTATCTTGCACCAGAAGTTACTGGGAGGGAGCCAAATTGATCAAGGAATTTGTATTCATTTTCACCCATAATGATGAATGAATCTAATTTGAAGAGTGAAGTCAAATCCATTGCTATCTCATCAGTGAAAATGACAACTAGATAATAGATTTTAAGACCTCTCCATTCAATTGGTGAATAATTTAATATAGTTGGGTAATGAATTTCATTGATAGCCTTTTACAGATACAGAACAGCACCAAACTCTTGCATCACATACAATGAAAAATTCAAGAGCTTACTCAAGCATTTCACTTAAGTCTGCAGTCTTTACTGTGGTGCAATTCACAATGCAGATCACATGCAGATGTAATTTCATTTTAGGACCCACAACAAACAACTTTTTGTATCCAATTTGCACCCATTTCACACCTTTGACAATACTTCAAAAATAACAGTTCTGATAACATCACCATACAGTTAATTTTGCATAATTTTCCTGGAATGCACATCCATATGAACAGTGTATTGTTCAAACCATTTCAGGTGTTTTCTTTGGACTGTGGGAGGAAGCGACAGGATGTGATTCTGCTAATCAAAAACGTGCCATGAAATCAAAACACTTCAATCATCTAAAAATCAAGAAATGTCCAGATATCTGAGGATTTTATTCAGATGTCTCGAACTGTAGAATCAGGCTATAATGTCTGATCTGTTTACGTTATTTTGTTTGTTTCTCCTGGTGTACCAACTGTCAAAAACACCCTGAAAACACTGTGAGCGAGGGACCCACAGAGCACACAGAACAAATAAATCGCAGCCAGCAGTATTAGTTAATGATATGACAGCATGCGTCGCCAAACCATGCAAGTAGATCCACAGTTCTCATTTTGAACCTCAGTATTCTGTTGATAGTGGGATTGATGGATGGTTGTCAAAATCCTGTCCAAAGATGCTTTCCATATTTCTTAACAAATTTCAATGGTGGCCCACTTTATGCTAAGTGTGCACTACTATATGTAGAAAAAAGTCAATATATTTTTCATAAAAAGTAATGAATTGGATCAGTGGATGGTCAATAGGACAAAAGAACTCTGACTGGGATTGGAACTCTGTGTATCCCGAGAACTAATTTTATTCTCAAGACCAGTCCAAACATATATGTCCAACTATTTACTATCTTCGAAATCACATTTCCTGCTATGGACAGCAGTTACTGTACCGCAAATCATCAAAATGCACTTGCTTTGACTCTGCATTTATTAGCTGGAGGTAGCAATGCTCGAGCAGGTGACAGCTAGTCAGATGTGACAGAGTGCAATATTATCCCTCAGCACCCCCCCCCCTCCCCAATTTCAGACAGCTACATCATGAGAGGATGATGCATTTGAATTATTGATACATTCTCAAGGTTGAGTGCATCATGCTTTTTGAGGGGCTCTGAATGCCATGAAAATTATTTTAAAGAAAGGAGTGCATTCATGTCTGAAATCCCACAATTAGCGACACATAAGTACTCTGGAGCTATAAAATGATAATGCCAGGAAGACTAAGAGATGTAGCTCTCAATGACCACATAGGGCTTAGGGTTTCTGAGGATGGGGACTTGTGACAGATGCTTCTATCTTTCTGTTGCAGTAGGAACATTTGATCCGTGCACACTGCGGATCAGGGAGAGGGAATTTGTTATAATTAACTATGAGAAGTGAATGCATCCTACCAAGATTATACTAATTACTTGAGCTATCTTGGTGTTCACTATAGGATCAGAGCTCTCTGTGTGCATTTCTGTGTCAGACAGGTCTATTGGAGAAACAAATATACACCCTCATTGGTTTTCTATGAAACTGAGTACTTAATACTCAGGGATAGAAAATGCTAGACATCAACAATAGCATAATAGCTAGGCTTATTAATGCGGTATCTATATTTTGTAGTTCATTAGTTAATTATTCATTATTTCTAAACCTTGAATAACACAATCTCGGGTTAGTAACAACAGTTCATTATGTATGTTATCACTTTTAACCCAACCATCCCTGGTGGACTAGCCTGCAGGAAAAGAAAAGCCATTTGAAAAACGATTTGAAAATTTGTGAACTTGTCCTTGAAAGTGACTCTTCATATTGAACTCACAACAACTCAAAGTTGTGAGCATAATGTGTCTGTGTTGTCAGCCATATTAACAAAGTGAACACACCATTGAACAATGTCATTAACCACCGACTCATGCTAATGTCTTCCTTTAACTATCAATGACGCTTAGCTTACTGGTCTGAAAGGGAAATCTGTTTTCTGGATTATTAGTTCAAAATAGAAAGTCACTGAGCACTTTGAATGTTGTTGTGGTGCTTCAGAGGGTGGGACACTGCAGTTAAATTGAATTGAAATAATTCAAATGGCAAGGATGGGCAGTGAAGAACTACTTGTGATTGTTTTTATTGATGTATTTGTTAGTGGTTAGCACAGAGTCAATGAATTGGGTGTTGCTTTTATATTGTGTCCTGTGCAATACCCCATTTAGCATGCCCATCTAAATGCTAATAAGATTAAAGCTGTTTTAGTATAACTGATGTAGTAATTCACTGATTGCTAACTAACTGTAACTTTGTGGCAACTTAAATTTGACGTGACGCCTTAAATTCTCACTACAGCACTTTGTTTGTGCTGAGCTACTTGTTTCTCTAAATGGAGCCTTCATCTGGTTCCTATTTTCTCATCCTTCTTCAAAAAATCAAATCAATACGACCCAAACCTTTGTCATTTGCCCCTCATTTCAGATCTACTCACATTTATCTTGCCTGGGTGCACATCTCTAGAATGCTACTCCAATGTATACTCAACAAATATTTTCCCAAAACATTATTTTCAACACATTTTGCTCACTCTGTAATTAAACATGACTGTATGACCCAAAGCTATACCTTTCTAATAGATTTTATATTTTACCTTGGTGATGGCTCAAACTCAGAATGGAGTGAGGCTTTAAATCCTTCAATTAGTTGAAGAAATACTGTTGTTGGTGCCTGTGACTCTAGTTCCTTTGTGTCATTCTCATTCCATGGATATATTAATCAGCTTCGGCCCGTAGGCCCAAACAGATGGCTTTGATAACTTGCTTAAAGCAGTCCAAAACTCCACAGATAGTGCTACAGTAAACTAGACATCAATCTTTGGCTCTATTTGTTCTATTCCCCATGCAAACAGAGTCATTATACACTTGGCTTAGGGGAGCAATTCCCTGTCGCAAAGCCTAACCATCTCCTCTCGAGGATTTGGATCTTTGTCATCTGTATTTCTTAAACCAGCCATCAAGTGAGAGCAACTGTTTCCAGCCACCTTGCACAATCTGATATTTCACCACGCATTTCATTTCTTTCTCATCTGTTCAAAGTGACATTCAACAAGTTTTGTTTTTATTAGAAGACTACATATCAAGCATGCTTTTACAAGTTATGAAGACAGTCACCATTTAATTTAATTAGTGAAGTGTCCACACAAAATGGACCTATTGCTTGGATCATAGTATCTCTTGTTGGCGGGGCATGTCCGTAAGGAATGTGTGGCCGAGAGTGCGTGACCATTTGGAATGGGCAGGCTGTCTGGCTCCCAGGAGTGTTAGTAACATTCTTCAGAGTCGCTTGCCACTCGTTAGCTCCATTTTAGTTGTAACATTAATGAAGTATATCCAGCATTTAGCAGAAAAAAGTTAACCGCAATAAATGAGCTGCGGCCTGTAAAGGCCCACTATGGACAACTATTGGCGCTTTTCCACAACACAGTACCGGCGTGGCATGGCATGGTACGGCCCAGTTTTGTTGCTTTTCCATCACAACTGATTACCCCCTCGGCATGGGTGGGGTCATCATACGGCAGCGCGAAACTGCTGTAACTTTATTTGCATGCGACACAGAAAACCGGGAAGAAGAACAACAACAACACAAACAATGGAGGACACCGAAGCGATCATGTATTTGTTGCTCACTCTGTGACTTTTTGTCACGCGCAAAGTGACAATGACGCTTCCATTGACGACACTCGTTGGCCAATCAGTGGAAGGCAGTCGGCTGACGTTGTGTTTTAGTATCGCTTCGGATCGGAACCAGGTCTGAGGAGGTACGGAAAAAGGACCTAGTACCAGGTACCAGGTACTAGTGGAAAAGCGCCACGACCGTGTAGAGCCGTGACGTACAGTACCGTACTGCACCTGTGGGAAAAGCGCCATATGTTCAGTCTGAAAGACCCTGAAGCCCCCACCCCAGTGCTGCACAGAGCACTGTTTGCTTGTTTATTTAATTATTATTTAAAATATTAATATTGAATATGTCCAGATTGCACCAACTTTGACACTACAAGTCCTTTCGTCCCCAGCAACACATCCGCCTAGTGTGAAATAGACCGGATGAACGATTCTTGAGCTGTGCAAAAGACACACACACACACACACACACACACACACACACACACACACAAGGAACACCACACACCAATTTGTTCAAGATAAGCTGTGGAAGATATTTCATACTGTCAGACACATTGCACATTTTAACCCAAAACAATTATGGTGTAATTATTTTATTACCCTTATGCTATTAAGAGGAACTATCAGTGAGCTCTTAATTTAGAAAGTGACTTTTGGCTGTGTGTCTTTTGATAGTTATATCATTTTAAGGTGATTCAAGTTTTTGAGTATTTAATATAGCTTCACAAATGACTCATCCAAAATCTCTACAATTAAAGCAGTGATTGAAGAAATTTTACAACCCTTAGTCACCATGAGGTATATCATATTTTCAGGTGTCCCTATAATCATGGATTCTCTTTGCATTTTAATGAGCATAAAGTGGCACACTATGTTCTGCTCTATTTATTCAAGTATGATATAGAACTGATAAACTGGGAAAACTTAAAAATAAAGATCTGGGATACCAAACTCGCTCAAAAGGACAATATTTTCACAATTTAAGACACAAATCACATCAACAGTGATTTTCCTGCACTAAGCAAACATTAAACTGACTAGACATGTGTCAGCCTCAAGACTTCCATATGTCTTTAATGTAGTATGCTTTCATGTTGCATCTTCACATTTTTCATAAAGATACTGCAGTCATTATGATCTGATAATCAGACTGAAATGTCACTTTGTAAAGATTGGAGAGCCAAGCTCAGTGCAGATTGGTGTTTACCAGTATTGGATGTCAATAGTCAACTCAACCTACAGTGGCACTCATGAATATCTTAGCATCCAAGATCAGACTCAGGATCCAGTTAAACACATACCTTAATTATTTAGCTCATTACTGAATGTTTTTTTTTTTATCCTGGCCTCTATTCACTTTTCTTTGTCAAAGAATTTGCTGTCCCTTATTCATACTCATTTATTCACTCCATATCTAATCATATTCATGCATAAAAGCATGACCAGGACAACATACTGTACAACATATTCCATGCTGGAGCTGTGTCTGATTTATTTATTTGATGTCTTTTTTTATCATGTCTTTTAGTCTTTGCCTCCTGTAAAGCACTTTGTGACAGCCGTGTTTGCCTAAAACATTCCATAAATAAATCTGGCCATTCTCAAGTTGACCTGGAAAAAGTCACAGATTCAGAATGTGGTGTGATATAATGCTGCCAAACAATGCTTTGAAAAGGGAATGATGGTGAAATTAACAAATGGCAGAAAATCAATATAAGATTACAGCCAAAAATACATAAAAAATAACATCCTGCAATCTGTGAATTTCACCAATTCAATTTATGCAAATACATGCACGTTGTGCTATTTTGCAGAACAAATTCCATTTAACACTGCTGTTTTTTTGTCTGTCACACCATTCATGTAAAAAGGCAGTTGAGTTATTATCTTCAGTGTGGAAAGCATTAATGTGATATCTGATGGCTCAAATACAGATACAGAGTGCTACAATATATGACAAATAATTTCAATTTTTACATCAAATATGAAGAATATAAAGCACAATAAAGAGTAGAATATGATTTGGCCGATCCTACTACCCCAAACTATAAGATTTCATAATGAAATAAGTTTCATTATGAATAAAAATAAAATAAGACTCATTATTACATTAAAAAATGCCTCTGTGTGTGAGTGAATTAGGGATACATTACCATACTTTGATAAAGACTGTAAGTAGCACTCAGTTAAAAAGAAAACTGTTAAATTATCTAACCACTATTTGAACACTCAGGCGGTACATCAGTTTTAATATGTACTTCTCTGTCATTACTATAAAACAGAGCTACAACAGCATGATACTTTAAACAAACATCACTATGATGATATGATGCCAGAGGAATCACAGAGAGCTTTTTAGAGAGCCAAAAGCCACAAGAGTGACTTTTCAAAGATTTCCTTGGTTTTACTTCCTTGATTGCAAGTCAAACATTACAGATCTGGCTCCGTTCCTCTATAAACAAATCCATTTTCTCTGTTCAATGTAACAGTTTTGTCCCGAATATACACCCATACACAACTGCAGTTACGCCCATATATTAAAATATTTTATGACTGCAAATTGTTTTTCATGGAAAAAGCTGTGGCTATTGGGCTAGTATTCAAATGAGGTATTTGGCAAAAAAAAAAAAAAAAAAAATCAGACCTAGCTATACACAACTATTACAAGCACAAATGGGACACAGCTTCATGGAATCCTGAAAACTGGGCAGAGAGTGACGGGTGGGCAGATGGGCAGTGGATAAAGTCTTTTATTTCCACCATTGAGTCGCTCCACACCTTGGATAATAGGAGCCAATTCAGTTCAGCCCATAAAGGGGTTTATCAGTTCCTGTCAGCATGCCCTGCAGGGGTGAGGCAACAAATAACAAGGTAGTGAAAAAGAAAAGTGGTAGGATCCAGCTCCCTAACCTGTTTCCCCCCATGCCAATGACATCTGCATTTTCAGAAAACACTCATTTCCGCTTATGACTCCAGACAGGAGATTAAAAAATTGAAAGTCATGTTTGAACAGCATTAGAAGCAGATATCGAAGTCACGTGATTCAAAGGAGCTGTACTCGGTGCATCTCAGAAACGTCACAAAATGTCAAGCACTGCATAGGCTGCCTAGTTACCAACTGCAATAGTTGCATTTCACAGGATGGTCGATTTATTTAAATTATATTTTAAAAATATGGCTACTTTGTTGCGGCATCATTCTAATATTTTTGCAACAGTAAAGCAACAAGATTAATTATTCCTGTAACACTAATATTGCTGCATTAGAATTACTAAACCCAGAATATTACATGTGCTGTTGCTTTCAGGGCAGTGCACTACTTAGAGCCTTCAGAATTTCTATTTCTGGGAAAATACCCCGTTTAAGTGCTAGAGGATGAACAAACCGTGTCAAATTACAGCCCTCAGCCTGATTTGACAGGCTTGTTAGATCCAAACTACATTTCTGTATCCTACCTGGCTATATTTTAGAAAAGTGACAGTATATTCTGACTGAAACCTCTGGAGTTGCTGTCAAAATAATAAGCTATATTGTTAAAAATGTTTCCACTTCTCCATATCTGCTGGTCCAGATTTGAGCCATCACTTAATCAATATAAAAACAGGCATTTTTTTTCTTCACATACGACTGATGAGGAGCAGAAGGAAAACGCAAAATAAAGCTCACAGCACTTGCCAGTACAGAAATCTAGGTCCGACGAACCCTTCATTTAGAGTTGTAACCTTTACATAGTGGCTAATTTTGCATGGATAAAAAAAGAAAAAGAATATGGGAAAATGCCAATAATAATAAGGATAATAATGGGAGTGGATTTTCACAGTTTGTCCAGAGCAATTACTTCTGGCCTTACTCTAAGTCTGCTTTCCAACAATAAATTACACTTAAAATTAAAAACAACACTGCAGAGATAAAAATCAGCACTTAACCTAACAATTTCAAAAATCTGTCTGGCTATCTGTTTTTGTTAATGCTCTCACTCTATATATAACAATACTATATACATGCAGTGTGTATTTCTACATATATATTTTTGTTCCTTTTTGGAGAGTGCTGGAGGCACAGTCATGAGGGCTCCTCCACTGAGTTTGCCTTATGCTTGCCGGAATAAATTGGTACCATATGGTGTGATGACAGGATCACTCAATCTTCTGTGTACCTGAACACCACATTAATCATTTTTTGGGGGATATTCTTTCCCTTTCATCACACAGGAATTTCCAAATAGCCCCTGCCTTTATTCCTCTCACACATGTAGTGAATTTACATACACAGGCTACAATCTGCCCTTGTTAGGAGCCAGACCGTTTGACCAAGTTCAAGCTGGAGCAAAACAAAATGTTAAGGTTAGGTGTCAGGTGAGACTTCCTTCCTGTTCGACATGTTGGCTTGCTCTCATTGTGTTGTGGTTAAGAACAGGGATATGTTTCAAATTAACTTTCTTAACAACTGGTATTAAAACATTTATTGCTATTAAATCTTTTTTGAGAGCTATGAAAACTATGAGAACATGAGAAAAATGTTTAGTGAATGACTGTGATTTATTTTTACCCACATTCAATGTTGGAAAAAAAATAGAAAATAAGTTCACTAAACAATAGTTACTTAAAATGTATGATGAATATATTAGCACCTACCTTAAATATCTATGTTGTAATTCCATAGGTATATGTATAGGGAAAAGTTCCTTCCACTAATTCAGGCTAAGAGTTTTAAACCAGAGAAAGGTGAACGGAGGAAAAAAGGGTGAAGTGGCCGAGAGGTGAGGGAGAGAGAGACACAGAGAAAAATGGGACAAAGGAGAAAGAGTGGTCTTTATAGCAATGTCCGCTTGATGAATCAGACATGTCTTATTTGTTGGCTGCACTGCCAGGGAATTTGCATTGATTATTTTCCCCTCAACAGATACATTTAAATCAATGTGGCACAGCGCAGCCAGAAAAGTGTGAGAAAATGTACAAGGCGCACAGTGAACCCCAGAGCAGTAACCTTGGTCAGACAGGAGGAGCCACAGCTCCCCCTTCATGCCAAACAGATGAGATCAGAACTAAAAGCAACACCGAAGACAGCACAATCTCTGATCTTCCGATGAAAAAAAATTCCCTTCCTACACCCGTAGTAACATTTCTGTGGGTTAATACGTCTTCATTACATTGCAGTTTTTCATATGCAGATATGCCAAGTAGTGTTTTCCCCACTGGTTGTATAAAAAGCAGTATATTGCTTTATGTTTCACACTGTTGGTTTTGTTCTTTTTTTCCTCTGCAGTTCTTAGAGGTTTCTTTTGAAATAGTTTTTGTATTGTTTCAGATATATAGTTTTATGAGTTCCATGAGTACTTTTTTAGTCATAAGTAGGTCAATCAAAATCCATTTGAAAAATTTCCTAGTATTGCAGGAGACACTGCTTCAACCTGCCTTGATATATTCATTTTAATGTGAATTTAAGGCATGCATATTTTTTAGTTTAAACAGAAATTACAAACAATGCATGTCCATGTATATAAAATGCTCTTCACTCAAGGCCCAGCTTATTCTGGGGCCTGCATGTTTTAGTCTTTCCAAGGTCAACAATGAACCGTTATACTGTAATACCTAATAATGTCCTCACAATGCAAAAGGCTTTCAATATGTGCATCCCATTCACACTGTCAATACTGCTTGAAATACAATGTCAAAAATTTACTTTAATAGAAAACAACTAGTGTGTTTTTATGAATATGAATAAATAAATATATTGTGTCATGACTTCAGTGTTGTATGGTGACAAATACTTGACAACTATGCTGTTGTTCACTCTAACTACATTTGATCATCTGATATTTGCCAGTAAAAACTAGGTTAGGTTATTATTTATTTTATGACAAAAAAAAAGCATTGTCTTTTATGCAGAGCCAGTGTGGAGCTCAATTACTGATATCTTACTGTTTCATCACAGGGTTTAGCTTAAATGAAGTCGCGCAGTTAAGAGAGTTTTTTTTTTTCCATCTAATGACGTCCTGTGCTGCCCTCCTGCATACTCAACACTAGATGTTTGCAGGGGAGCATGATGGTTTGGAAAGAAACAATCAAGACAATTTCTATTGTATGTGAGCACCAAATAGCAAATAATATAGCAAATAATAAACTGATAAATGTTGTAGCACTTTTAATTTTTTCATGAGCCTTGAGCACTAAATAATAAATATCACCTTCTAATTGGATGGGCCATTTTTCACACCCACAACACACACACACACACACACACACACACACACACACACACACCAATATGCACCGCTCGCACAGCCTCATTTTTCCTGTCTCTCTCTCTCTTTTCTCCATCTCATTGATAATTTCTCCTGAAGCTTCAGCCTCTCACATTGAGATCAAAGTGGCTGTCATACACATTGCCAGTGGAAGACGGTTCAGGAGTATCTCCCTTCAATATATTATTCCTCTGTGGATGATGAAAGCGTGTATACTGGGGGAGGTGATGACGCTGTTATGAGGCGAATCCAGTAGGGGATTGGTTTGCAGGACAGCAAATGGTTTAGTTTGGGGCTGTCCAGGGCTGACCATTACAGTAGGACTCCAAAGTAAAATTAATATATTATCATGGATGTGTTAGCAAGTAAGCTGACATTACATAGAGCTTGATCTTTGAAAATAAAACAAATGTGATGTGTCCCATTTGTAATTTGTATGCAGTTATCTTTTTCTCCACAGAGAAAAAAAGAAAATATCTCCCGACTCTCTCGCTTTTCCCTGAAAGGCACATCTTATGTCTGACTAAAGCATACACTCGTCTCTCCCCTAGGGTGCAGTGGCAGTGGTGCAGAAAAAGTGAACTGCAGAGGACCCCACTGTTTAGCAAACACTCCTACTGAGGGGAGGAATTAATTATTCAGAGCCAAGGACCACGGCAGCCCCATTTGATTGCACCACAAAAGAAAGGTCAGATCTTTTCGTATGAGGAACCTCCTGGTTGTGCACCCTGTCAGATGAGGGGATGTGTACAGTATATAAGGCTGAATGGCAGACTGGCTAACAGCTCAATTTAAATGGACAAGGATGTCTGGGTGAGGATGTGTTCACAAGACGTGTGACAAACAGCAGCACAAACATGGTCTCACTGAAAGAGGTGTGGACGTTTGGTGATGAGCAGCTGGGGAGAAATTTGTGGGCTGTGGAAGTGATTTTGCCAAATCTACAGGAAGCTGAAGCTATAATTAGAATGTGAAAGCCTGAGATGTCTTACAAAAACATGATCAAGATACTGCTGGTGAAAAAGATTAACCACTTATCGCCACAGAGCAAGTTTTTATTTATTAAAATATGACCAAACTATTTTGTTTTCTCTCCTCGTGAATTAGTAAACCAGCAGTTACAGTGTTACTAGGCAACGACATACTTGATATAGACTCAAATGTCTATGTAGGCAAATGTTAATGACATCATTTAATCTTGGACAAAATGGCCTACTAAGGGCTAAATAGTTAGGTTTCAAATTATGCAACTACAAAATGGAGTATAGCAAATAATGAAGTTGGCGAAAACTTCGTGTCCATTCCCATAGTGTGATCATCTGCATAATCCTATCAAATTTCACTGTGAAAGACCAAAGCTTTTTTCCAGCAATGGTGCAAATGTCTGATTTTCATCAGGTCCTTTCTTCCAACTCTGAGCTCACAATGCCTACGTCAGTCAGAGCAGATCATGAACACGCTGCAGCAGTGCAAGAAAATCCAGTTACAGGATCCTTTGGGTTTATGTAGAAAATCTGCCGTTGAAGTCGAATATAGCTGAGGCCCCATGGCATTAGGTCTATGGGTTATAATCTCTAAAAACTGTGGCCTGGTGTGCCCCATAGAGCTGAAGATGGAACGAGTGGGGTAAATCCAATGACTGTGCAACAGGGGGTGCTTCTTCACTCACTATTGGTGTACAGTATGTGCTCCACACATCAAGAATAGTGATCCTATTGGTTCTTTCCTATACCCTGTCAGCCAATCACCAATGACCTAGGTCTACCATTCCATAGAAACCAGGCCTGCACCAGTAATTACATCAACTGCAATGACATGGAGCTCCAGTTTTCTCCCAGCAACTCACACTACAATATACAGCAAATTATTATGACACAATGTGAAAAAAATACAAACTAAATCAGCGAAACAGTAATAAAACATGTAACCAAGTTAATAAATTATAAGAAGGAGGCAACAATATAACAGCCTCAAAAAAAAATCAAAACACAATTTAACCTACTTAATTGCAGATAATCAATTATAAGGTTGTGTTTGCTAACTGTGGTGCCTTCATCTTAACAGTATGAATTAGCTCATTGATTTATGTTCCTGTGGTGCATTATGGCTGAATAGACAGATACAGATAGGAAAGTGGATAGAAAGTGGATCATCTCTAGGATGATTTCTTGCAGATGGTTCAGCCATTACATCTTAGTCTCTCAGATCATTAATTTCCCAGGTAATAAAGCCCTGTGTTGTTAGCAAGCCCCCCTTCCCTCTTATACCCCATGTCGTAGGACGCATGGGTGTAGCTTGGGAGTAGCCAAATAGAGATGACAGTTTGTGCCATTGTTCATCAGTGAATCTACAGAGCCATGCTGAGTCTATTGCACATGGATGAAAAATTAAACTCAACACCAAAAAAAAACCATATATATATATATATATATATATATATATATATATATATATATATATATATATATATATATGTGTTGTAATACAGTCTCTTATTTGTCCCCACATAGATTTCTATCACTACTTTCGGTCTGCTTGAAATGTATCCATAAGGGCTCGACAGATATGAGTTTTTGCAGACATATTTCAATAGAAGTTGCGCATAGACAATATTCTGTGATAACATTCAATATGTGAAAAGTTGGAAACACCAGAAAAAAAAGAAACAATGAGACTACAATGAGACAACAGCATTATCACTGTGACCCTGTACTAAAATTATAAAAGCTCCAGAGAAAGCCAGTAAGTGGACTTTTTTTTTAAATTAACATTACTGTTTCCTTGAATAAAAATGTTTATGCTCAAAAAATTTAAATCATTTTAATTGCAGGCAAAGTGGGAAACAAAATGTGCAAAAGGAAAATCAACTACTTTTGTATGTGTCTATGATCTGAAAGGAATGTACATTTAATTTGCTGTATTGCCATACTGAAATATGCTTCTTAACACTGAGCACAACAGAATTTAGCAGAATGCAATTATAAAGTTTTGATCCACAGGCAGTGCAAATTTTAACCAAATTTGTGAATTGATGCATATTTCTATCCACAGTTGTACACAACAACATAAACAGTTGGTAGCACTAATTTCCTGTCAGATGTCATTGAAGTGATGCAGAAAAATAAAGTGAAATAAAATGATGTAAATAAAAAAGCTAAAATATGGCATTTATGTTTGTTCCATGTATTAATTTAGGACCTTTACAGTCTCCTTATTGCTTTATAAAGATGTGATGTATCTGTCTGCCATAATTCTTCTCTTCTGTGGAGTAACATCATCAAAAGACTTTCTCTCAACGCACAACACAGAACTTTGTCTTAGCCAAACATTTTTGCAATATTCTGACTTTATTTTTAATTGGCTGTGCTCCGACTGAATTTTTTTTTTTTTTTTTTTAAATTGAAATTTGCATAAAAACAATGGTTGGAAACAGAACATTACATTATCTTTTCCACTATTATGAAATGACTAATTCCTGTATGTAATATATTTCCTGTTTTCATAAGAGTTCATAAACAGCACTGAGTGTCAACATCAGAATCCAGTCACACTGAATTGCATTATATTTCATACTGAAGCTGAACTGATGCAGTCCATGTTCTTTTCAGATGTATTGCAGCAAAGGGGCAAAAGTGAGAACTCATTCAAGATGGTCCAGGTATTATCTGCAATAGTGAGTGAGTGCAGCCCTTTGAAGCCAGGAAAAATGCATGACTCTGTGGAAATATGAACACTTCTCTTCCTGATAATACAAGCATTTCATCACATTTCACATCAGAATATACTGTACTGTTGCCTACTCACAGCTCTCTGGAAATCCAAAGGCTATCTGCTGTGCAAAAAAAGGCAAAGAAAGAAAGAGCAATCTAACCTTGATTGTCAACCATTTCAGTGCTGCGGCAGCCTCATGAACTTCTAGGAGGCATAACAGCAACACAATCTTCCCACTCATAACACATGCGAGGATCTCTGGAGCAATAAACTGATTCTGAGAGCTCTCATCAATCTTTAATCCTTCCTTAGGCTCTGTGGGGCCGCAGTGAGTAAAAACCTCCCTGCAAAACCAGAAGGAGGCCGGAATCCAACACATTCAAGGTTCAAGCAAAGCCTATAGAAGAATTGTTGACAGTTGATGGGGCCAAATCAACTAAGGAGACCTTTAACACTTACTACCCAATGGCTGAGACATGTGCCAATACCCATCTTCAGTCTGGACTAAAGGTTTTTGGCGCGCCTCTTTAGAGCTTTGTGGTGGATAATAGAAATAATACATTACACAGTTTTCACAAGACACAACTGTGCACTGCATTTAGCCTTGGTTATACTCTGCAATACAAGGGAGAAAAAAATCAATAAAATAAACTGAAAGATTATGTACATTCAGCCATTCAGGCATTCACCATATCTCAGTAAATAAAATTGTAAACAGAGTTGATTATGTGCTATAATTGGTAAATAATTCAGATTAACATTTAGAGCTAAATTCATTAAAAATAAAATGTAATGGGATTCAGTACTGGCAGCAAAGAGTTAAGAATTTGTTGGAAGTAGTGTTTTAACTAAAGCTGCCTGGTGTTGTGTGGGCCTTGGCACTTTTTCCCAGCATCCAGAAGTCAAGGACACAGACGAAGCAGATACGACAGAGGACAATCTAAGTAACTATCTGTATCACTGTACCAGAGCCACGGACATAGCTGGGTGTAGCCTGTGAATTGTTGCCAAATGGATATGACAGTTTGCTCCACTATAGATCAGTGAAACCACTGAGCCTCGCTGAGTCAAGAGCGCAATGATGAAAAATTAATTTAGACACCAAAAAATTAAGTGCCTCAGTGCCTCAGGAAGAGTGTGTAGTCTGTCCCCAGAGGTTGTTTTGTCGGCCTGCTTTCAGTGTTTCTGTTCTGAGTGGAACCCAGCATCTTGTAATGTGACCTAAGTAACTGTCTGCTGACCGATCTGAACTTTAATCCCACTATATGTTTTCTCACCAACATATATCACAACCCAGTAAATTTAAGTAAATGTTTACATCGCAAACAAAAAGAATAGCAAGGTGACCAGAGAAATTGAATATCCTGTGGGGTATAAATTAATAAATATCCTGTTTTACCATGGTGAAAAAAACAGCTTGTTGGACGACGTTTTAAAAGTAAGGCCACTCAGTGTGTGGGCTTTGGCACTGCCACCCAGAATCCCTACGTCAAGGACACAACCTAAGAGGATACGGCAGGGGCCAATCCAACCATCTGTATCATCATGATCAAGCCACAAATAAACATATTTTTACTTTTAATATTAGACGAAACTACGGAACTCGCTGGAGCAAAGCCAGTCAACTTCAACTGCCCTCTCTAGCTAATTTGTGTCAAAATTTGACTTGCCCCTGAATACTTTTCTGGTTTATGAAGATATAACAAGTTTCACTATGGAGATGGGCCAAGGGCGGGGTTGGGGGATGGGGGGTCTGCAGTAGTTTACCCGCTGCAAAAGCAAAGCAGGTGGCCAGGTTGATGACAATGAACAGACAGCATTGGTGGCCCAATTTCTTCATGTCAGACAACACCATATGGCTCCTCTGCTCCCCTCTACCTATTTAGAAACTGCTTTCACATAAGTATGCAAGTATCATAGTCTTCACAATTAATTAAAAAAGGGAAGAAACAGGATGTACTTCATTCTATATACTGTGTAAAGGATGTACTATTAAGGGAAAACATATCCCCCAGGTATTTATGTGTTATGTTTGGCACGTCCTTGAAAGCAACAAGGTTTCAACCGACAGCACACATTTTTTCCCCCTCGACACATCCTCAACTTTTGCATAAAATGGAGACGAGACCTCTCACTGTTGTGGAGCACTTGTATGGAAAAGCGGAATACACTCAATTAATCTTTCTGACCTTTTGTGAATGTTTCACAAGATGAGAAGAAACCCTTGCTTACCCCTGCTTTGCACACCCAACTTGTTATCAGTGTACAAAAAAGGTGTGCTAAACAATTTGAAATCCCTACAATATGAAAATACAATGTTTCAGACATCATAATGACAGTTATTAACTTTCAAGGACAAGCTAACCCTCTCAAACTTAGAGTGTTTTTTTATTGATAGCGGTTCATAATACCAAGATATCTTTGCTGAGGCTGTCAACGGTCAGAAAGCAAAAATTACAATAATGATGTAAAAAGTGTTACAAGGAAAGCCCTAAAAATCTCAGCCAGACTGTTTCCAAAAATGAAACTCAAAAGGACTCTGTGACAGCTTTGCCTGCACACCACCAAGAGAGGGAAAGGCTCAAAGCGTTACCACTACTATTTATTCAGAACCATGTGACTTGTGGCAGTGATTGCTGACACAAAGTCTCTCATAGCTGATGTGGTGACAGGTAACAGGGTAAACTATGTGCACCATGGAGACAGGGCAATCCCATATGTGGTAGGAAAAAGACTGCAGCACCATATGTTGCACACTGCATTGGAAAGTAGAGCACATGATTTATTACTGTTCATATACAGTACTACATATATTGTTTGAAATGCAATATTATTTTTTGCTTGTGTCTTTTTGGGTCACATCAATTTCATCAACTTTTAAAATCAAAATCACACTAATTGGGGTTATAAAAAAGGAGTTCAACTTCCATTCAAATTATTTTTTTCTTTTTTTTTTTTCTTTTGTAGGGCATTTTGCTGAAATCTTAGATCTGATTCCATGTACAGTACTACTCTAAAATGTATTCCTTTAGTCAGAGCCGGGTGTAAAAAAGTGAAGGACATGATCAAAACATATCTAAATTTGTAATAGTTATTATGCCTGTTATGATTATAGCATTTAATCCAGTTAATTTGAATTCCATTTATGTCAAAACTCCTGGGATTATTCCCAGGTGTCATCTTAACACAGAAATAAGAGCCTAGACAAAAGCAGAAAGTTTTCAGTGGAAAAGTGGTGAAGGGCTCTTGTCACCTCCCCCCATGGGTTCTCAGCAACATCATGCAGCGGGGGACGAATAAAGCAGAAAATGGGTTTGTGCAGCATACAATAGCACATAGATAACAAGAAGGACAAGTATTGAAAATGTCCTATGGGGACAAGTTTACAGAAATGCTTTATTTGTGTGAGACTGTGGAATGCCTAGCTCTTAATGGCGCACTAGTGGGGGTCACCATTAACTGACAAAATAATATCAGTGGGGAAACATTTGCATCGTGGTGTACAAATATGCAAGTTGTCAGGCATAGCAAGCCTGGCCTTTTCAGCGTGACAGCAATCCCTTTAGGTGTGAGGCGAGTGCAGTTCAGTGGCGCAGGGGACGGAAAGAGATTTGGCGGTGGGGGGACCGTTGGGACTGCGGAAGTTGCATGCAGTGAGGTGTGTGTCAGGGCACCGGAGACAAAGCAATGATTACACACAATGAGGAGAGCAGAGCGCACGCTGACACTAATGCAGTCTGAGGGGAGACACGAGACAGAGCACTTGTGACAACTGTGAGAGGGCGTCACTCCTCTGACATACGCCATCATGGGTACCAAATAGTGCAAGTTGTTGTTTTTTTCAGCATTGGTTAACACTGAACATCTCCAAAACTAGTCAAAACAATAATATACTATTCTGTTATATAAATAAATGATTGTTTCTGCTTGTCAGTTTAAAAGTTACTTAAATAATGAAAGTTTAAATATGTCATAGATCTAGTGTAAAACTGTTTCTAAGTTTCCATTGGTGCAGTGAGACCTATGTGTTTTAGTTTCCATTAGCAATGAAGAAATCAGAAGTACTGGGAAGTTAGTATTATGAGGAGAGGACTGTGAGCTTACAAACCAAACAAAGCAGCATAAGAAAAAAATACAAAAAATAATAGTGTTAGTGTTAGAAAAGCCTTATTTATTCCATGTATTTTTTTTTGTCTGATAAATTCCTTCTTTAAAATGGTGCTTGAAACCTATATTAATAGAAATATATTAAAACAATCTTTTGAGGTGCAAAAGATTTGGAACAAATATCTAATTTACCACTGTTGAGACAGGAATCCAGATCTATTGTCACACAGCTCCAACTGCTATATTGTTGTCCTCATAAATCCACAGCACTGTATGTCCTGCATGTCAAGTAAAGTTTCTGATAAAATTTTTATGTTTCTTAGAGTATAAATACAGCCCTTGATGAGTCAAACAGCACTAGTTGAACAGGACACCCAAGTCCATGTTAACCTTGCCATCACTCCACTCAAAGCAAGATGCCAGTTTAATTAGTGAGGAATCTGGCTTTTTTTAGATATTCACAAAATAAAGCAGTTTGCTTCAACAGAAAAATATGAAACAATTATTTCCTATTGTGTGTTAATTTTTTTTACATTCATGGAAATATAGCTAATATGGAGACCAGATTTTCAATTTGTTTACTTGTTGAACAGAAAGAGGGATCCTTCACTGGCTCTTTAAGAAATAGAGTATAAGAGATAATTGCAATAAAAAACATACACCATAGCCATAAAGTGACACTTAAGCTTTGCAAAGGCAATTTCAACTTCGCTACAGCTCTGATCCGTTTGCTCTAAGGAGGTATGCCATGAATCCTTTACAACTTCTAATTAAATTTGATTGGGAACAAATGAGGATGTCACACCATCATGAAGTTTGACAGCACATTACACATGCATAGAGAGCGCTATTATTGATTTTACTGAGTCTACCTGTCTGAGTTCCTCTGGGCCAGCCTCCGTCTCTTTATGACAGACGGGGATCCTGATGTGTTCCTGACTGCGTCTCACTTAAGGGATGTGCTTAGGCGCATGCTGTTTGTTAAAACAACACCTGTCTACACCTCTCTAATGTGCGATATATTTAAGTACTTCTGCATAAACACCTAACATCATATGCAACACTGATGCTACTGAAACTTGTCATTTCAGTTCCACGCAGAGTCACCTCATAAGTGTGAGCATGATTAAATTCTGAATCAAACAGCACTACTTTGGCTTTCAGTATAACACAGGCAACATATAGCTGATTACACAGATATAAAAGTGTATCAGAAAGGTTGACTTTAAATGAATAATGTGCTCACACCTACTTCACTGCATCTCAAATAATTATAAAACTGTCACGTGCCCATCAAACCTGCTACTAACTCCTACTGTAGCCATATCACTATCTGATATGATATACTATGACTGCTATGATATATCATATCTGATGAAACAATTATGAATGTGAGTGATTAAATTAGATATATTGACTGCATTGAGAAGGGAAACTGACAAGAATAAAAAAATAACCTCTCCTTGGTCAATGGCTTGCATTGTCTTTGCATTGTAACAGATATCTTTGAAACTAAAACTATCAGTAGTGTCTTTGCTCTTTTTCTCCCGCATAAACAAATGACTTAGGCAATGCCAGTGATGCTTCACTTCAGCAAAACCTAACCCTAACCCTAACACATTTTGTTTTTAGACAAAAGCCCCAAACACAAAAAACAATGCCAAAACTGCCAAGCTACGATGGAATTCTATACATCCTTGGACACTGAAATCTGAGTGATAACATTTAGCACAACTTTATTCTGTTTAAGATAAGAGTTTACAATAATGCCTGTTCAGATAATGATCATAAAATTCTAAAAAGTTCCAGATATCAGTCACTCTTCATGTTTCAAACAAGCAGCACGAACACCTTGCATTTTTGTTTCTAAATAAGGAACTATTGCCTAGGTTACTGCATGCCTATCGCATTCCTAAAGGAATGTTTAATCTATTTACAAATACTGTCATGCAGTAAGCCCGAAGGCAACACTGTCACACCGAGAAGAGGAATTATTTTTGCAAATGACAGAGAACTCCTAGCGAAACATAACAATATTCTTTATTTTAAACACACACAAAGCTTCAAGAATGGACTTCCTTTCCCTGATTGAAAGTCAAGGTGTCACTGTAAGCTCTGCTCTCGTATGACTCCTGACTGGGAGATACTTTAGGGAAAATCAACAAAGGAGAACTCTTCATCATCTTGGCAGGTAGGTCTCTTCACAAATTACCTTTTCCCCTCCATCCATCACACAAGGGAGTTCAACTGCATCTGTACAATGCTCTGTTGCTTACATCTTTCACATCCCACTTCTCTACAGTTCATCTCATAAGATATTACTTCATTATATCTTGAAAGAATGTCACAAAATTAAAATTTTAAATGTAAAAATGCTATCTGACACACATTTAAATCTGTCACTGGGGAGAAAATGAGATTGGCTTGCTTGGGAATTAACATAATGAACATCAAGCACGTATATATTTACAGATGATTTTGAAAAAAAAATACCAGGGCTCAAAACTAACTTTAGAAAATGGCATCCAGGCATTACCTTTTGATTGCCAAAACTGAATATATGGTTGCCATTTTAGTCATATATATATATATATATATATATATATATATATATATATATATATATATATATATATATATATATACATACATATATATATATACGTACATATATAAGTATATATACACATACATATATATATATATATATATATATATATATATATATGTATGTGTATATATATATAGATATATATATACACATACATATATATATACATACATACATATGTGTGTGTGCATGTGTGTGTGTGTGTATCATTTATTTATGATGTTGGCAGACTTTTCACACAGTCCAACATCTTAGTTTGCTAGTTTGCTTCGACATTGTCTTAAACAGATGAATAAATTCACATGCGATGCTATATTAAAACAATACCTAAGTTAAAATTGTATTTTTAAACTCATCTCACCTTTGACAATTTATTGCATGGCCTTACCCCTAACCAGTGACTTACTAAATTGTACTCAAAGCAGCTGTTGGAGTTACCACAGGTTACCATCATTTGGTTTCATTTGCACTTGAAAGGAGGCCTGTGTCAGCCCTCTGCCAGGTTGTTCTGCACCTCATTCACGTACTGCATCCAATGATTAAGCCAATGTGAAACTCTAATAAGCAGCAAGCATCACCCGGTGGACTTGCCTAATTGGGTCAATCAAAGATGATCTACTGAGAATCGCAGCAGGGTGAAAGTGGGAGCTTTCAGTATGCCAGCAGTTTTGTAACTTTCTGCACAGACCACTGCAAATGAACAGTCCTGTGGACATTAAGATGGGGCCCTTTGATTAAAAAGAAAGAGTCTCCTGGTAGCATGGCGATGACATTGCATATCTAACTGCCTTTCTTTGGATCTGACATCTCTTTATGCAATTCCCCTTCTCTATGCTCTGAGAAAAGGAATGGTTTAGTTAAATGTGAGAAAGACACTTGCATGTCCTCAACCCTTCTTTGGTGGAGTCCCATAAGACTTGTGATTCCAGAGCCTTTTGTCTGATGCTTTGCATACTGATGGACTGAAGTGTGGAGACGTGCGGTTGCCATTCTAGCACCACAGTTTACAGTGACGCAGTCGCTTTTCATTAGGCTTTATCGGCCTCTGCAAGATGAAATATTGCATCAGAATTTCACTCATACTTTTATTTTTAAAACCCCTGCAGCCATTAACAATTGACCCCCATAAAATTCAATCAAAGCTCCCAAGGCAGGGGCCTGGTATCAGTGCATGATGAATATAAGAGGACAGAAATCCCTGTTTGGTGGTTTAAATATCTGAGCTTTATCTATACTAAGTCTAATTGGCAAGGGTTAATTTGTCCCTACTGTAGCAAGCCACTAGCATTACAGATTAAAACTCAATTATGTTATAGGAAGGGCACACACGCACATGAACACATAAAAAATTTAATGAAAGTGTTCATCCCATCTTGTATTGTTTTGGTAATTTTGAATCACAGAGGTTAACGGTCTCATGTTTGCTCCATTGGTAGCAAAATAATTGTCTCTCACTTTACACTTTTCTGACTGCAAGTAGTTTTCCTCCAGGATTTGTCTGTATTTTGTTGCATTCATGTTACCCTTTACCTTCACAAGCCTTTCAGGGTGTGCTGCAGAGAAGCATCCATCAGCAGCATCCATCACAGCATGATGCTGCCACCACTATGCCACTATGCAAAATGCTGCCATGCAGCCACACATACTGTATTGCACAAACCTGAGCACAATGGGCATAAATTTATTTGTCGACCAGGACTCACAGTCTGGAAAACAGACCATAGACAAGCTAAGCAATTGCATCCAGCTTGGGCCAAGTTTAGAAACATGTAACTGAAGCACTGATGTCATCAGTAACAAAAAAGACAACACAGATGGTCCTGTTGTCCACAGGGGAACATTATACAGACTGTACTTGGTATAAATATAGCATAAGTGATTATATTGGCAAAGTAGGAAACGATTAATTACTCCAACACTATATGAGGAAAATACATTTCACTTCATACAATGGAAATTTGTGGAACATTTTAAGAGAGGTGAAATCCATAATGGCTTTATTCGGTACCGCCAAAGCAATCAGTTTGATTATAAGAATAGACACACCATTTGAATCCAAATTTTAGTTAAAAATGTCAATTTCAAACTTTTAACTTTAACTTTACAAAAACAGACAGAATAAAAACAGACTGTCACAGATGGCAATTTTTACCACACACGGTATGCAGTGATCAAATAAGATCATAGAAGCACAGCCGTAAAATTTTGAGCATTACACATCATTCGTTGCTGCTGACTATAGTAAGAATGGATTTATAGCACTAGGAAAAGATAACATTGAACTGATGCATGACACAAATGTCTAATAAAATTCACATTGCTGTATATGTGGCAGCGTATTAAAGATGATCTGCATAAGAAATGTTAAAATATTGGACATACAAATATATTTTGTAAAACATACCAGTAAATCATTAAATTAAAGAATTCAGAGTTTTACTGAAAACTCAGCATTGCTCATACCACAGCTTGAGTTCCCGATTGGCTTAAAATGTCCCTTAGGTGATTCTTCTATGTAAAAAGGCTATGCTTCTGCACAGAGTTATGAAATGCAATGAACTCCATGACCCAGCGTTCTGCCATACAAGTAGAAACAATATACCAACTAATGCTATAATCATGGTACAACCCATGTGTGTATACCTAAAATCTATCATGTGAAAAGTGAAGGAGTGACTGGACATGCAAATCTTAATGTGGGCAAAAGTAGCATATCATATCATGTGCTGTGTGACTGAAAAAACACTGTTTTTGGTAGGTTATGCTTCCATTATGACAGAGAGTTGATGGCTGTTGGTAATGTTGCAACTCTACACATAAAACACTGTTTGTTTTTTTGATTCTCAAAAGAAATTTTCTTGTGTTGTATTACATTGTATTGCAGATGTAAATGATAACGCTATTCACGAACCCCATGTGGAGCTACAGCACACAAACAGCCTGCGTAGTAGTGACTGAACTGTCTCGACATCTGACTGCCACTGTCAGCCACAAGGCCTTTAAATATTTAACTAAACCTTTTGTACTCCAAACCAGTTAAAAATTAATCACTGCTCAACATGAGAAAGTTACTCTGTCCCTTTTTTCTTTGTGTGGCTGTGGCCTTTAATAGCGCATTCACTATTGCTCGGACAGCGTGTAATTCTTTTTGACTTTCGCTTCCATTTGCCTGGAGGATAGAGCGGTTTAAAAACATTTCTGCACACGGAAGCGTGGCTAACAGGTAATCTGTCTAATTATGGCAAGGGAGGGGTTTTCCTGTAAAATATTGACGAGCTTCCATAACCTTTCTTTCACCCTGTCTGTATACAAGCATCTGAAACAGAAACAGTCACTGCCTGGTAGCTCTATGTCTTAAAGGTTGGGAGGTGCAGGCCAGTAAAATGACTGTGATCCTTAGCAGTGCTTTTTCACCAGGGTCATTTCCAGTATCATAGAATACCACAAAATAACTTCTAATGTCCTATTAATCACAAGAGAAAATTGAATTACAGGGGTGAGAAACAAGAGCACTTTATGAAGTACTGCAATCAATAAAATAGCCCTGGTGTAAATAGTAGTGTGTTGTGTTCGAGAGCTGGTGACTTGACTCCATGGTGGTTATTAAGGACTCTCATTTTGAGGTTATTAGCTTAAATTACATTATGATGATTTTCTTTCCACTTTCAGTTGGTACAAAGGTTGACAAACAGCCTCTTATGCTTCTCTATCTCAGCAAATGAAATACAGTATAACAAAAAAAGTATTTGTGGTTCACTTATTGTTTTCAATTTGAAAAGTAGCGACACTTAATTGTTGCTAAAAGACTTTCTAGTTTATAATTCTGAGAAGACTGTAAAGTGATTTGCTTCAGGGAATCATAAAGAGTGAAACAAATTCATGGAAGCATGTATTTTACATTAATGTTAAATGAAAAGCATAGCTCAAATTCTGGATGCCTGGCAGATAAAACTGGAGGTCTGACTAAACTTGAGTGTGTATGTGTGTGTGGGTGGGTGTGGGTGTGGGGGTGGGTTGTTGGGGTTTAGCGGGATCAGGTGTAAGTATTTGACCACACACAAGGGGAGTCTTCCCTCCTTAGGTAAAAGAAACCTAGTATCAGCAGGTCATCTGTAATAAGCATCCATGATTAATGTCTTTAAAGAAGAATCACCTAAGGGACTATTTAAGCTGATCAGGAAAACAAGCTGTGATATGATGAATGCTCACTTTTGAGTAAAAATACACACTCCTTTGGCTCAGGGGATACCTTCTTCCTTGCCTAATTGCCTTGACATAGAGAAATGATTCATTTGTTCTTTCTAGTTAATATTCTGAACTAGAACACATGTACAACTTCATGTCAAACAAACTTTATACTGTATTATTATAGTGTATATTAACTATGTTTTGCCAATATTGATATTAGTTCTGATGAAAAAAGACTGTCTGCATTGCTTCATGACATTTAAGGTTTTTTCAACTTGTCGATTATATGCTCTTAGAGAAGCAGTCAAAATTACAATTACCGCCGGCAATCTAGTGCTTTTTGTCTTTTTTGTCTTTATATAAACCACAACAGCTCATTCATTCTGGTTCCAAGTCATTCCCCAGGCTCACTGTGGCATGACATAAACATATACATCAGCCACAGAGCTAAGCCACTCTAAATGGGTTAGGGTCAGGGTCTAAATACCTCTTTGGTGGGCAACCGGGCAACTTTGATAATGATCAAAACTCAGGTTTTCATCAGTTCAGCGAGATGAGTCAGACAGATCATCTCTAAAAACCAACATCCACTCTTTTGAAGAGTGAGCAGCTATCGAATAGAAAGTCACATTGAGGTCAGACTGTTTGGAGTTGGCTCTAACATAAGACAAAAAAAAAAAAAATGACAAGAAAATTACGTTTGAAAAAGTGGAGGTTATGATATATTTGACTAGACATTCAGTAAGTAATAAACAAGGCTATTTTTTAACGTCAGTTCATGATGTGTCACAAAAAAAGTCAAGTCATGTTAAACAATTCTCCAAAAGATTTATTAAATTTCTATTATCAGTTTGCCTTTTTTGTGGAATGTTCAAGTCAACATGTCATTTTGTCTTTTGGAAGCATGTCTGGAGAATATTATTTATTTTTTTTATTATTATTTGTACTTTGTAGCTTGTAGTTGCCTGTTATTGTGATTTTTTTTTAACTTTTGTGAATTGATTTTTGTTATTAAAATAGTTTGTTTGTTTGATTTGTGCATTTGAGCGCTGTTTATTCTTATTTAAGTCCATTGATTAACATGTCAAAAAGTCATAAAACAGTTATAGTATAGGATATAGTATAACAGTATAGTATGATGTAAATAGTCATGGTAGAGCATGGCAAAAAACATAAAAAGTCAGTATATTGAAGAAGTCACAGTATCATATGACATATGTACTCAAGTGTAAACAGGATTGTGGCAGCATGTGCAACATGTTTTGGAGGAAATAAATTCTTCTGGAAAGTGGAAATCATTTTTTGACGACTTTACCGCAGACAGACTTGGGACCAAATCATCTGTCAAACTGCCAACAAATGCCACAGATGATGATGAGCTCAAAAAATGAAAAAAAAAAAATGCTAAGTGACAAAGAAAATTATTCTCACTGCTTTTGAGAGTCTGACAGAGGAGAGTGAGTATTTGACTGACCACACAGACAAATGGGGGAGTTTATATTGTGTAGGAAAACATGTCATTTTCCCTTTTAAGGAAGAAAAGGTGTTAGGAATGTGGATTATCTAGTTGTTGACTAAAGTATCTCAGGGAATCTTTCCCAACAACATTTTTTTTATCTTCACACACAACAAATTTGAAAAGCAGTGGCATTATCTAATTGTCTTGTACTTCGACCAATACAGTGTGAGAAAAGTGAAGAGTAATTATGTCCCAATTATGTTTTTCATCAGTATCATTGGAAAAAATGTAATGAACATGCAGGAAGTCATAAAATATTCATACTAAAGATAACTGCAAAACCTCACGTGACAATGTATTCCATTTTTTTCTTCCAGTGGTACTGTATTACATTACAATATGGGGATATAGCAACTAAAATATGACAACATTAAGCTCTTTTAGTATAATTAAAATAACAATGTGTAATGTTTAATTTATATAATATTCATAAATATGTTTTCATGTAAAATCAGTTGAAATTAAGAATCACAGTCCTGGAAAGAATGACGAATGAGAGTTGAGGCAATCTGCAACCACACCACTAGATGCCACCAAATCCTATGCACACTGTAACAAATGATGTACTGGCTCAGCTTATAAAAATGCCAATGTAACAATATGCATGGGTATTTTTAAGTTGTTTCAACTAAGCTAGTACTGAGTAGATGTCACAAGACTTCTCTAGTTAGGCAAACTCAATTAGTTTAGTACAAACTACATGATTTCTCCTCTACAAGCTTATTTAAGTTGGACCAACTTGTTAAAATTACTAATTTGAGTGATTCTAACTCATTTCATTTTCCTCTCATTCTACTCAGAAATGTCTACGCAAATTGTTACATCATTTTTTTAGTACAAGAACGTAATCATCCAAGTCAGAATAAAGCACACTTTATTAAAACACCAGTCAGCATCTCACTTACAGTAACAGGACTGAGTATGTATTGAAAATATAATATTTCAAAAAATGTTGACTGGAATATTGACATCAAACAATCTTGCAGTTGTAAAAAGTTAGACTGAATTACTACACCATTTCTAGCTACAGTAGCTGTGTAGCTAGCTTACACCTTCCCACTGGAAAAGTGTCTAGTGTTGTGAAAAACAATTTCTTGTACCCTCAGTTATTAGCTGCTCAAAATTGTACTCACCAAGCACTGAATTTTGCAAACCGTGTTCTCCAGTAAGTTGGACTAACCGAATCCACTTTCCATGTTAAGTTAAGGCAGAAATATCTGTTCAAAGTCCATGTATTATTGCGTTAAAACTGTTTTATTTCTATTCATTTGGACTAAATTGTTATTAGGGTGTATTCACACAAAGAAGGTCAGATAGTTCACTTGCTTCGGTCTGCGCCAAATAATTTATTTATTTTAGTGTGGTTCGCTTTCACACTGTGATTAATTGCAACTCAGGATGTCCAGATACAACAACCGATATTGCAGCCTTGAGCCTTGGCCGATACCGATGTTGATCCGATACAATATCAGCACGAATCACACCTACTTTTCTTACCTATTCTGTAGTATGGAATATTAGAAAATACTTGCTCAAGTGATATTACTCAAACAAAGAACAATAGTCAGCAACAATAGGTATGAGAACTGACCCATTTATTATTAACCAATGGCTTACATAACCTACTAAACATAAGAATATTCTACAGTTGAATAAAATAAATGAAAAATAAATTAGAAGACACTGAAAAATAACCTCAAAAAAATCTAATAAAAACGAAAAAATATATATATTTCAAGTGTAAAATAACTACTAGTTCAATTGAAACATAAGCATATACTGTAAATGAATAGAATAAATCAAATAAATGAATTAGAAGACCCTGAAAGTCTTCATGCTGTTTTTTGTGATGCGTGTTGACTAGATAGTATTAGCACCTTAGCTCAGCTGTTGTTGTGATCACTGGGCTCTGCATGTTGCTCTGGAATGGACTGCTGGTATCGGAGTGTTTATATTGGAGATTTTAGATGCAGTCGAATATAATCCGATACGCGTTTTTTCGCTGATATCGGACCAATATCCGATATCAATATCGGTTCGGGACATCCCTAATTGCAACAGGGCCAGAATTAACACATGTACTAGAGTCGTTCAACCACTGGACGATAAAGGTGTTGGCGGGGTAAAGCAGGAAGCCCAAAAGTGAAAGGAGGCCGATAATGGAGACTTTGCGTCCGAGCGTCAAGACCATTTGATGCAACGTGAGTTTTACAAAATCATGCTTATAATTTTGCAACAACAAAGACGTGCAGCAAAACAGCTGAGCAGGAGAGCTCTCGTGTGTCCAACATGCTACAGTAACAACAGGTCTACTGTACAGATGACAAAACAATTAGCGTTCGCTTCACGTCTCTCTCTCTCTCTCTCTCTCTCTCTTTCTCTGTGTTCTGTGTCACTGAGCTATCCTACATTCCCCCCTATTTCGTGAAAAATACATGAGCCCGTCAAATCCAAAAAGGTAGATTTTTTGCAACTGGGTCGGATCGAGGTCGGGCTGCTTTCACACTTGAAATGAACCACACCAGGGTTTGATAGGAACCGCTCCGAGACCACCTCCTCAGCTGAGTCTCGGTCCGCTTGTTTGGTCCGCACCAGAGTTCAAGTGATTGTATTCACACCGGCCAAAAAGATCCGAACCAAGGGAGGAAATGAACCTGAGTTCATTTTAATCGAACTAAACAAGGCAGGTGTGAATACAGCCTACAGTTATCAACTCATAATAATGCATATAGTACATAGTACTATGTATAACAAACAAATTAGAGAGGATTATATAAATGCATTTTATAGGAAATGGGGTTGATGTATACACAATACAAAAAATGGCTTCACAGAGCTGATACCTCGTGAAAATGGACCACTTTCTATTCAATTTCTATGTAGAACAATTATTACTGCCAGTATTATGCACATAAATTAAGCAAAGTTTGCACCATCTATTCCTCTCTCTTTCTATCTCTCTCTTGCCCTAAAAAGTAGGGAAGGGAAAAAAAAAGAAAGAAAAAGACCAAGATGTATTGTTTGCTCATCTATTCCCATTTCTCAAAATGCCCGGCCTCCCGTTGGTTTCAGAGCTGGGGTTCTTTGACCACCGCCATGGCTGCAATTCCTCCCACACAGGAGAGAATGGCATGACATTTACCAGAGCTCCAAGGCGGTAATACATTTTTTTGAAATGGCACGGCTGGAATATACAAAGCTGAAAGGACCCATGCTGGGGCCCACTGGGACTCCTTCATACTAGCCTGCTAAGCCCATTCAGATGGGGGCAGTAATTACAGGCATAGAGGCAAAGCTGAACTAATTCATACAAGGTGTAAAGCATTCGCAGACCAAATGTCGGTCAGTTTACTGTTGGAGCGCCCGTTGTATTTAACCATAACCATTATGACTGAGATATTGTGACAGCTCCACTGATTTACAGTGACCACAGTAACCTCATGTTTTAAAATGATCAATCTCATAATGACTTCATCACCATGTATTTAATTTGAGGTGATTAATTATACACATACTTCCAAGTAAAGCCATTAATCTTGAGAAGCAAGTTAATCATAAACCTCAATTTAAAATACTCATGTAGTTGCGGAATTTCATATTTACCCTCATTGGCCAGTTTTACCACTCTACACTAAAAAGCTTGATCAAATGTCAGACCACAAAACTGATTCCAACCTGTAACTAGGAAATGCCTTTTTTATCAAAGTATTATGTTGCTACCATACCAAACTGCACAACTATAACCACGCTACAGAAGAAAAAAAAAATCTGAATTGCAGTCAGGCCTGCAATTATTTGGAGTCTCACACACACAAAGCAATTGAATTTGCCTAACACTGTGAAGGATATTTATTTCCATCGACATACATTTGTCCATAATGTATTGTTTGTAGAACACCATTGGGAGCAGTAACCTCCAGTTCATAGGCCATATTTTCTGATTTTAATTGGATGTCTTCACTGTAGCCTTGAGAGGTCTCTATTGTAATACAAAAGAGGAAACTAAGAATGAGCTTGCCCTTTCATTATTCCCATAAACACTACAATTGCTCTACAGTGACATTAGAACTTTTGTAAACTCTGAATACCATCCAAGCACATTTTAACTGAAGTTAAAATTTAATAATTGAATGGTAGCTATTTAAGAAATTGGTTTTACTCCTTTATTTGCTCTCTTCAGTGTCAGCCTATCGGTCTGTTTGTCAGTTCATTTTGTTGTTTAAGCAATTTCAAATGTCTGAGACAGCAACCAAAAACATTATCTCAGTAGGGTGGCACTGAAGCAGTCATAATCAAAATCACATCTCAGCGTCTTTGATATGAATGCTGACCCCCCTGTGAACATGGAAATCAATCTCTTTGACTGGCACTAAGCTGTTTTTTTCATTACATAAGTAAAACTACAGTGTATAATTTTCCCAACTACCAGCTTTTATTTGTTTTTAATTAGTTTTTTTTTCTTTTAACTTACTTTCAGAATTATTTTGTGCATCTTTAAAAAGCTGCAGTATGTATGATCTTGTGACAAATGCCATTTTGGCCTTTCTTTGATACCAGCACAAGTGCAGGTACAGTACATCTGAGAAAGTGGCAGCAAGTGAACAAATGAAAGACTAATAACATGGATGAGTAAGCAAGAGAGAAAATTACACTTCACACCTGCAAGTATTTTCAAGAAAATGTTGTTGTAGCATGCAGCTATATTTTCTCCTCCAACTAAATCCTTAATTGTTTTTTTCTCTTAAATAAAACGGTAGCATTATGCAATAGCGGAGTAAGTATTCCAGTCCTTTCCTTAAGTCAAAGTGGCAATCCTGCAGTGTAAAACTACACTTTCTTCAATATCAAATGTTAATTGCACTTATTATACAGGCTAATTCAAATGCTTATTAGAGTGTCTGGGTTTAATCATTGATTATGTGCAGTATTTTATGTAAGAAGCTAGCTAGCAAGCTATTTTATTTTATGTTATTTAAGTAACTGGTGATTATAGTCCTCAAGTAAATGTGGTACACAAAATAGCCAACAAAAATTCTGAATTGTGGTGGAGTGGAAGTATGAAATGGACATACTTAACTACAGAATTGTACATATGTAGTGAATATACTTACTACACCATTGGTATCATGTCAAAAAATGAGCTCCAACTTTTTTCAACTGTCTCAATGTCTAGTAGTTCATAAAATGGCGGCTGTGGCTCAGTTTGGCCACCACTGGGAAGGTCAATGGTTTGATTCCCGCCTCCAGCAATCATGTGCTGTGGCAAGATGCCTAATCCCAAACTGCTCCAAATGCTGTGGATTGGTGTGTAAATGTGAAAAGCTCAATGGCTGTCTCCCACCATCAGTATGAATGTGTGTGTGTGTGAATGAGTAAATGTAAAGCTCTGTGGGTCAGATGAATAGAAAGGCACTATACAAGTACTGTCCATTTACATTTACACTTGATTTATAGTTTACATTTTTCAAATTGTGACCTCCCCTTTGTGGGTATGAGCCAAAATGACACACAGACAGGCTAATTTACCTCTAATCTCTGACTTGAGATTTCCAAAAGAAAAATAAAAAACTCCAAATCTTCATGATACTGAGAATTAGACCCAAGTCTAACCCTGACACTGATCCTCTGCTGACAAATATAACCGGCTCAAGTTCATTCAGTTGAGGTGTTCTCCACCCTAAGTTATGCACTTAATGGATATGGTATAGAGTTTCAGGTTCCTGTTGTTGTGGAGGTCGGAGGCCTTTAAAAGCCACCATGTGCAAGTTATTCAGCACTGATCCTCTTCCTGGCTGCAATGAATCTTACCATGGGGTTTCTCTGGAAAGTAATCCAACGAGTGACAACTTCAGGAGGAATAAGGACAAAAATTCTTTATCATACAATAGCATCAATGTGATAAATCCTGCCTGGAAGTGAAATATAACTAGTCTGCATTATGAGATGGTGATGGATATTTGGCAGTGTCAAAAAGCATGCATCTATCAACAAAGAGACTGCACTGGTTAAATATTGTGATTAGTTAATTAATGTATAAGTCGACCAATACAAAATAACTTAGCTAGTGTAGAGATGATTGAAGTTATTTTTCAAGCAAAAATGCTTATCGTTCACTGGTGAACTTTTTCAATACATTCTGTATTATGGTATTGTGACTTTAATATCTTTGGATTTTGGGCTGCAGGCTGGACAAAAAACTTTTTCTGATAACATATAGGCAAAACAATTAATCCAGACAATAACAAAAACAATTTCCAACTGAGTCCCTGAAATAATTCATGCTAGGGATTTCATAGCCACAGAAAAAAGTGCAGAAATAGTGACGCTTTTCAGTGCATTCTATGATTTATTTGAAAATGCCTTCAGATTTAGTAGTGCCTGTACCTTAGTTAAACTATGAAAAGTACTGCATTCCTCAAAAACAACTTTATATCTTCTAACTTGACCAATAGACAAAAAATACCTTAAATTTTAATTAACACTGCTTATCATAAAACACAAGATACAGCTATCATCATGATTAATAGGAACTGTCCATTTAGATGTTGCCTGATATAGTGGCATACAGAACTGAATATAATGAGCAGTAAAAGCTTTATTCACCCTCCAAAAATCCCTTATTAAGACTAGAACTGCAGTAATCTATAAAAAACACATGAAATGTTAATAGATTTTAATGATTGATGCAAAGATAATTGGCATGTCAGAAATGAATAACTATAGAACAGAGGTGTTTTGGAATATAATAGTTGAGCTGATGGCAGGGATTCAATCAATTTATAGCCATTGCAAACTTGAGAATACAAAATGATGAAAACCTGAAAAATCAAACCGCAATTGAATTAGTTTTTTTATTCATTCTTTACCCTGAAGCAATTACATTAAAAAATGAAAAAAATATATTGATGGATAATATGAGATAGTGTAACTGTGTTGTCAATTCCATATGAAATAAAGGTTAGTCATATTCAGTGCGGTACAGACAAATTGAATGTCTCTTTAATAAAGTAATCTCAAAACCACTTAAGTACTAAGAGTGCAGCTTTCAAATTGTAAATACACAAATATACAAAAAGCATTCTGTTATTCACTGCATCTGATTTTTTCCATACAAAAAGTGTGATTTCTGCAGTGCGATTTGTATGTATGCACAAACACAAAATAATGTGTGAAAACAGATGTAAGCACTTAATGATTACACTGGAGTGTAGGGGACCTACTGACCATACCACGACCAGTGACAGGAGATATATGTCCTTGACAACAAAGAGCCATTGCTACACAGGGTGTATAATTTACGGCCCACTCAATAGCCAAGGGTGAAACACACATCAACTCCCCAGTATTTAAATTAGCTTTATTCCCTTGTCATTTGAATGCAATAAATAGGTCAGATGAACTGAATTAATTGAGACAATTCCACGGGCTGTTGGAAGGGTTTACATGTGTGGTAGCTTTGGTATGTACCTGCACATAGTACAAGTTATCATCCAGTGCTCTTCACAAAGAGGTCCATATTTCTAATCGAATATGGTCACAATTTAATCCAAATCCATATACAGAAAAACTTATCCTTTCGATCCAGCTTTCAGCAGACTTAAAGCAGGGCAGAGGTTTAAAAGCTACAGTACTGAACTATGTGAAGAATTCAATGGGCTAACAAGCCTTACCCCTTTATCAAGTCATTCCAACCATTAAATATCCTGTAAAACAATCTGCTTCTTATTTTAGTGAGTTTAATTTATGTGAGAAATTTCTGAATTTATTTTCCATTTTCTTTTGTGCTTTATTCATTGGTTTCATGTGGGCAGTGATCAGTTGGAAATAAGTGATGCCACATTCTTCCATGTACCAATGCATTGAGCAAAATACAAATACAGATTCAAAAAAATGTTCAAAATTAAACTGAATAACAATTAAGGGTGTTTTTTTCTGAAATGTGATTGATTCCATTAACATTTAATGCAACAAAGAAACTGGAATGATGATTTATGTCTTATACAGTGGTTCACAACATTGTTTGTTTCTTCACTTTGCCTGATTTAATATTAGTGAGTGGCTCTTTTATTAAGACAAGAACAATGGGAGATAAACCTGACCTGAAAGACTTAAGTAAAAAAGACTTGATAGTTGCCCTTAAGACAGCATACACACGCATAAGGCAATATTCCTAATAAGAAGTTACTGTCAATCACAGAGCAAAATGCCTCCATGAACAAATTGCTATTCTTGTCACGTCACGCTTCTTGTACTGTACAATAATACTGCAGAGCAGAGCGGCAGGCTGTGCAGGGGTGTCCTACTTTAATAAATGAGCTGAAGCTCATATGCTTGCAAAGAAATCACTTGCCCCACAACATCAGAACAGCAAATGTCCTTATGTAACTACATAATGTAGTGACAAAGTTAATTTGAGAGACATTTGGAGGTTCAGGGAAGTAGAATTATGGCTTGTATCAAGCATAATTTATTGAATTCCATCATATCCATAGCATATGTACTTATGATGGTCTCATTGTCTTTTAAGAAGTGTTACCAATACAATTTCCCACACAAAATATTTTTTAAAAGCAGTAGAATTTCAGGGAGGCTTAAAGGAAGAACAATGAGAGAAGTGAGAAGGGAGAAGAACTCCCACCCACACTGATGATATTGACTCATACTTCTCCATATCTAAATAGAGTTAATGACTTTTACATGGACCTTTAATATGTCACGTGCAGCAAGCAGATGGTCTGATGGAAATTGATGACAGGCTTAGGAGTCATTAGTAATGATACTATCTGGCAGCAGAAGTCCTGAAAACTGGTCCTGTAAGGGTGATATACTGTACTGGCTGCCCCTGAGCCTGGTGGAAAAAAAAATAAAAACATGTGGCAGGGACCTACCGTGAAACTCTGGGTATTAAGGCATCAATATGCAGTAATTGCTTGCACTGCATGTTCAAAAGCTCAGATAGTATGATCAGTGCTGGTTGCTGAGCAGTATTTTCACAACGCCAAAACTATTAGAGTCATTAGCGGCCCTGCTGCGGTGCAATCTTTCGTCTATCCGGAGGGTGACCATTTGGGAATTGCAGGAACACAACTAAGCTGTAAAAATACATTCCATATATTTTCTTAAACCTCATCTTAATTCAAAGCTGAATTGCTTTGTGGAAGAGTTTTCCACAAACAATAACAATTAGTTTTTACAGTTGAGCTGTTCAGAGATTTGTTGTTATGTTTCCTTGACTGTTTTAAAGACTTCATTTGATGTTATGGCTCCATTGTAGAGACATTTTGTTGAGGAACTTTATGGCCCTCCAAACAAACAATCGTTTAAATTCAATTAAGACTTTGAAATGGTGCACTTGAAAATAGTACTTTTAGAGCTTTGTTTTTGTGCAGTCTTGACCTATGTGCAATCACTATATCCGGCACAGTGTACAGTAAATATATATATATATACAGTATATATATATATATATATATATATATATATATATATATATATATATATATATAGTGTATACCATACATATAGTATGTAATATTCAAAAGACAGTAGGTAAACTCAGTGTAGGTGCTGTGAAGATCAACATAGCAAGCAATAAACAGTAATGGGATGACCTGTGCTTCTGCCCATCAGAGAATTTCATAATTCGCAATTAGTGGTCATTGTATTATAGTCAGTGCAACTCAAATCTGGCTGAAGTGTCTGCACTCACTTACCTATCCGGAGGCATTGCAAATAAAATATCTCACTGGATCCAGACATGATTAATGACTGTCTTAAGAAGGGCTGCAATGGCAGATTAAGCATGTTTATGAGTGGGCTCATCTATTTTCAACATGTCATTATCGTTTACAGCATCGACTAAGCAAATGGCCAGAGTCTGTTTATGAATACAAGTGCGATCCGTATTTTCCTGATCATTAACAGTTTGTAATAAGAAAGTTGATGAAAAGCAATGAATCTGAAAATGCACACAGGTGCAGTTAAGTGTATAAATCTCCACACAGAAAAAAAAATAATGTCATTTAACAATTTTGTGATTATTAATTGAATATATATAAAACTAGACCTGTACAGTATAAATATGTGCAGTATAAATATTATAATAATAAATCTAGCCTGCGATTAGATGGCGACTTGTCCAGGGTGTACCTGCCTTCCGCCCTAAGACAGCTGGGATAGACTCCAGCCCCCCTGTGACCCTATGAGGATAAGCGGTTGAAAATGGATGGATGGATAGATAAATCTAGCTTTTCAAAAATCCATTCATAAAAGGTAAGATAATACAGGAGCTATTCCTACAAGAAATTAAATTGAAATTAGTGAGCTTGCCATCAAGTAAGAGGTAAAAAGTGATGCATGTCAGATATAAAACATCTTCAATTCATTCTCTTGTATTATTTCTTCCTCACTCATTGCCCCTGATCTAACAATATCATTATTAAACATCTTGTCCTCATTAATCATGCTTTCATATTGTCTTCAAAAACTTAATTATGAAAACAAAAATGTTCAACAGCCTTTTTACTGTATTAGTAGGTGTCTTATCATTTGACTATCCTGATAAATTTTGATGAACCTGTTTGATGAACAAATGTGAATAATTGATAACTGTTTTCCAATGGCTTGATTGTCACAAACCAAGACAAATAGAGTGGAATAGAATCATAAAATATTCACTCAAGTGTTGGCCTGAAAATTATTCATTTCAAAGTCATTTTACATGGATGCAGGTGTCCTCGCCGAAACAAGATAACTTGACCATGAACTTCATGGTAAAGGACAGCAACGAATGGGTTTATTGAAGAAATGTGTCCTGCTGCTGCTGTTTCACAGCTGAAGAAAGCTTATCAGTCACCATCAAGGCATTCAGGCCTCTTAGAGTACAGCAAGTAACAGCAGCCAGGAAGCCTTCAGGTCAAGGTTCAAAGAGAGTTATCTCCAGAAAACACCAACCTTCACTCTGTCCCTGACATTTCTTCTGATTGAATTTTTGGTGTAGCTGTAAACACTGCAATGCTTCGAAAGAGCATCTCTCAGTCAACAAATGCAGCAACACAAATGATGAACTTTCAGCTCTTTTCAGCTAAACATCACCATGCATTATAACAATATCATCATGTTTACTCTCAAACTGTATCAGACCAATCTCGTGAACTGCAGTGGTATTTCCTGCCTTACTTGTCTAACTGTGGAAGTTAAAAATACAGGAAAATTATTCCATTTCATGGATTAGGATGACCAGTTCTATTCTATGTCTAAATTCTACCATAACCCAATTATTCATGGTGGAAATGTATTCAAAATAATAGCAATGAGATAAAGCTCACCATTTACATCACGATGACTTGGTGCCATCTACTGTTAATATAGATATGACATTGTTTGGGGATGTTATGCATTACAAAGAGCAACAGCTCATATTTGAAATAAACTGCTATTTGGCCTTTTTTTGGTTAATTTGTGTTTTTACAGTTATCCAAAAGAAATCTCAATTTCTTTAACACCAGCATTATTAAAAAAGAAAAAAAGTTGTTTTTTTCTACTGTATGACAAACTTTCATAAAACCAAAGAAGAAACTAAAAACTGACACAATTGTTAGCACATTAATATATAATTTGCATAAGCAAAGACCTGTTTTCATTATATATTTTTTTTCTTTTTAGAAATGTTGGACAATATTGAAGGCAAGCCTCATGTTTGCCACAAACAACTCATGAAGCAGCACAGGCCAACTGTAAAAATGCAATTTGTACCGGCAAACCTTTCTTAGAATTTCAATATGGCGCCTCCTTCAACGAGTGTGTGTTGCCATCGTGGACAAGTTGGATTGTGGGAGTAAGGTATTCATTAGCATATCAGTGACACAGATTAACATACATTAACATACATTATGGCTGAATTAATCATGGCATGGTGGAACTTGGAGAGGCATCTGAAAACAGTCTGCTCTGAAGTCGATTCAAGGAAGAAAGCTCACTGTTCGTGCATATAGTAATCTCATGCACAGCTCAAATAAGCCCATACAGCATGTACAGTAGCAGCCTATGATATCTGAGTGCTTGTATGCAGCTTATTCATTGATTTTTTTTCATATTCAGCATCTTCTTCTTCCTTGTTGTGGGTGCTCGACTTATTAGTACAAGATTTGGTTGTAATATAATCATATTTTTTTCATGGAGTTATTTTACATAAATGATGTTGTTACAAGTGACAGTATGGATGATCTCTGTCTTTTAGGACAAATGTAAAAATGCAAGCTGGAAGGCTATGACCTACACTGCGAAGTCACCGATAATTAGAAACAAGGACCAGGATACTTTGGGGCCAAGTTGATGCCATATTTCCAAAAACATGAACAGCATAAACATAATGACACAAAGGACATATTAAACTCACTATTGATGCTTCCAATAGCACCCTATTTCATTTCCTGATAATTCTACGCTGTGATCAACAAATCTGTGTTGAAATCAAGTTTCATTACGATGTGTTCAAGATCTAGTCAGTGGAAAAAAATGCATTATGCGAAGGTAAATCATAATATCATCATGATGAGTTCAATGTAATCTTGTAAGATTTTGTTTTTGGTAAGAAACGTGACTAAATACAGTTGTTTGAAGGAAATGTTTTTAGGGAGAATGAATGAAAATGGGTGGCACGGTGGTGTAGTGGTTCGTGCTGTCGCCTCACAGCGAGAAGGTACAAGGTTTGATACCCGGCCCGGGGCCTTTCTGTGTGGACTTTGCATGTTCTCCCTGTGTCTGCAGGGGTTCTCTCCGGGAAATCCGGCTTCCTCCCACCGCCCAAAGAAATGCATGCGTATTAGGTTAAATGGCTAATTTAAATTAGGTGCGAATGTGAGTGTGAGTGGTTGTCTGTTTCTATAGGCGTTTTTCTACAGGCACGGTACGGTATGGTACGGCACGGTTCTACACGGTTGTGTCACTTTTCAACTAGTACCTGGTACTAGGTAGTTTTTCATACCTCCTCAGCCCTGGCTCCAAGTGAGCCAAAGCAACACTAAAACGTGACTTCAGCTTACTGCCTTCCACTGATTGGCCAATGAGTGTCGTCAATGGAACCGTCATTGGATGCGTGATGTCCGACTTGACTGTAAAAGCCAAACACAACTTGACCCTGCAATTTTTAAAACCGGCAACTGCTTCACTATTGTTACACGACAAAATGGCATCGCAGAAAATGACACCATGGTTGGCCAGTGTCAAAAAGCCAGAGAGTGAGCAACAAAGACATGATCACTTTGGTGTACTCCACTGTTTGTGATAGTAGTAGTAGTGCTGCTGTTGTTCTTCTCCTTCCCAGTTTCCCTGTTTCACATGTAAATGACATCATGGCAGTTTTGCGCTGCCATATGACGCCCACGCCAAGGAGGTACTATGAAGTACTCAGGCAGTACTATGAAGTACTCAAGCCTTTTTACACGATGTGTCACACGAAAGCGCAAGACTATTGCTGGGTTTACATGACAACGGAGAGAAAAAAAACTCTTGTTTACATTACTGGGAGAACAAAAAATGCTGTAGTATGTACGCCAGGTCAGTAGTTGGCGATGTAACTTTGTGGAGGCATACCCCACGTGATCACTTTTTCCAGTCCACAGACCGGAATAAGTACAGCCAGCCACGAAAACACAAAGCAGAAATACTTTATGTGGCTGGCTGTACATTGTTTTCACAAAGAAACACAGAGGACAATGGAGACAAAATGTGTTTGGTGTGAGAGCTTTGTCTGGACCGACGACGGGTTGCAATTGCTTCCACCATTGTTGTAGTAATGTTGTTGCCTAGTTAGCGCATGGTAACTAGAATAAAGTGTAATGCGCATGGGCAAAGCGGAGCATGACGGCAGCGTCCTAACTGATAATTCCAGCATCCCATTTACACGGCGAGAGAATTTGTTGCGTTTGAAACGCAACAAAATCTTTGAGTTTTATACTAATACCGTTGTCATGTAAACAGGGCCTCAGTTGTAATGGAAAAGCACCAAAACTGGGCTGTACCATGCCGTGCTATTACTGTGTAGTGGAAAAGTGCCATACGTGCCCTGCGACTTCCAACTGGTGACTTGTCCAGACTTGTCCCCCCCAACCCTCACCGCTTATGTGAGGATAAGCAGTAGAAAATGGATGGAATGGAAACTCTACTTAGTACTAGATTTGGTTGTATGCCAACAAATAGGTTATTATTTTTCATTTTCTGTTGATCAACAATCATCATCCCTGTGAAACAAAAAAATAAAAAATGAGTCATAAAATATGATTTTATATGAAGTTCCTCACAAACAAAAAAAGAAATGTGTACCCTCCTTGAGGGCATAATAGTTCTTAACACTGACTCAATTCATGTCTTAAATGAATAACATATCAATCAACTGGAAGTCCTCCTGCAGTCACAAATCCTAACCACTCTCAGCCAAGGTGGAGCAAATCCACAAAATGAATTGATAAATAAAGTGAGACGCAAAGTGTGTGTGTGTGTGGGGGGGGGATTAAGCTTACACATCAAATGTCACTGATTCCATTATCACCATTTTGGTCATGGCTACTTTTGTGGTTTGCTATCTCAGTGGAACACACAGCTGGGGTCCTATCTAGGTACAAACACTGATTCTGCCTTGGGCCCAGGTAGCACATTATATGGCACTGCTCTTGGAGATGAACTCTAAGCAGATAATGTCATTTCCTCCAATACTCATCATTAATTCCTGACTGCCAGGCATATTGTTAGAGCCCATATTGAGGCAAGGCCACATCATTGGTAGTGTAACTCAGGTCCTGACCGTCTGTTCCACTCAGTTAAAAGTAATATAAATAGTTTCCTTTTAAACACTACTTAAACAGCCCTCAAAGTGCTCCTAAAATTGTAATGTAATGAGAGTGCCATGCATGAAACTGGAACGCAAGTGCCAGAGTGGCTAGTATCACTTGAAAAGGGCCATTTAAAAGGCAAACTGCAGAGCTTGATGGACAGCTCCTTCTCCCTGTTGCAACGTGCAAAGGGGCTGACAACTCAAATTATATGGTTATTACACCAGTCCAGTCTGGCTCTAAGGACCTGCTGACACTTTCACAATAAACATGACCCATCACACAGCAAGCTTTTTGCCAGTCAAGAGCATGGTCATAATGAAAAGTAAGAGCCATTTCACTTTACCCTGAATATCTACCATAGGTAAAATATGCTCTCAAGCATGTCCTTTCTTCCACATCCTCCAACAAAGATTCAGATAAACAAAGCACAGTAGCACTGGTACAATGACACATTTAACTTAAATGCTAGGTTACAATATGTATGAATAAGTCAGATATGTTAGCTTCTTTTCCAACCATTGTCATCAGTATAAACTAACACAAATACTGCTCCATGACACTGAGATTCACAATCTGAGCATTGAAATGAACTCGACAAACCAAGCTAAAAAAAAACTGGAAACATAAAACAAACACCAGCAGCTGAAAGTCCTGACTGGTAAAAGTATCACTTTCAGAAGTACCCAAAGAAATCATTGAGAAAACATGAGCACAATCTTAGTTTACATTTTTATAGCTTTCTTTATGTCCAAATTAACAAAACATTGTCAACAGAGTGGACAACATCCCCCCAATCCTTCTCGTGCTTACTAAATGATTCACTACCCTGGTATAATTGCAGTTTTTCATCATCAATAAATAGTAATTGATGACTTGGATGGCCATGAATTCAAACATCTTTGTAGTCCAGCACCATCATAGACCACATTTAATTTGTGAGCGGTAAGAAACTATGCATACACTTTTGAAATATCCTAAACTCAACATCATATTTATGCACACTCATAATTTGAGATCAAGTCAATCAATTATTCTACAAAAGTTGTGGACCTCTCCTTAAATACAGAGACAGATTACTGATGGGAAGTTGCAACTCATTGCATGTTTTGACATGAAGTAATGATTTTCATTTTCTTATTTGTTAACATAGATACAGACATTTTAAAGTCAGTTCATTATTCCGATCTAGGAAAACAGAAAGAGTAGCTTATTGGATGCATATTGACATACTGGAAAAATAATAAATATTCTAAAGGAAGATTTTTTTTAAAGCACTTGCCCCTTGTGTCCCTACTGACATGGGTTTATGTGTTTCACTTTAGGCCAAAGCCTTTACAAGATAGAATACCAGACACGGTTTCCATTTACTACATGTGACAGAAAACAATATAGTGACAGAATGTGGACTCTATCTGAACATGCTAAAAGTGGAACTTTGCAGTCATTCACAAAATAATTTCACTGTATTTGGAGAAATGGCATTCAGAAAATAGGTAAGTTTCCACTGCTCTACATATTTATGTTACAGTGACTTCAAATTCTTCACTGAAAGTGTCACTTTCAAGGCTTTTACTCTCAGTGCTCAATTGATCCAGATTAGACAATTTGTTACTCTTAGATAATGCTTTAAGTATACCAATGCCCACCACAGTATAGCTCAACAGAGTTAAAACATGACTCTTGGTATAGCCTGACTTGTTCTCATCTAACATGGATGGAATCTGTAGTGGTTTAAGCAACTCCACTTCCTTGGGGGAACGATTTATACATCACACAACATCTGAACCAGCAGAAGGCCTGACAGCCTCAGAAAAGGGAATGTCAGATATCTGACTGAGGTTTTATGCCAGTTTTCTGGCCATATTGAGTTCTGTGGTTTGGGTCAGGGAATACTGAGGCCTTAGAGAGATTCAATACAGACATTTTGTTGATGTTCTAAGAGATGGTCCGCTTGACATTTTGACACTACCTCTATTAGTTTTGTCCATTTCCACCACTGGCTTGTCAGTCAGAGTGAGAGATATGCTGGAATCTCAAGTCTGAATATCTCTAAACGGTTGATTAATCATGCGCAAAGGTCTGTCAATTGATCATCAGAATATGGACCTTTGTCAAATACCAAATTACACAAAAATGCAAGACCCAAGTGATTAATTTTCCACAATAGTCATGTTCTGTTAGATTAGAACTGACATTTAGGTAAGGGTAACTCGTAAGTAAGCAATTCGGTCAGTAAGACACAAGTGGTTTCTTTTTGTGATCAGCATATGGATGGATACATTTTAAAGGGAAATTGTTGCTACAGAAACTAAATTTGCAAAAAGAACGATATGGAATGTGAAACTGATGCATCACAACAAATTATATTTCTAAAGAGGTGTATATTTGTCTCAACCCCCCTCTGCAGAACAAAATTTTTACATCTAAAAGCCAGGTCAGGGGATGGGGGAAGCTGCCCAAAATAGTTCATACTGGCTAAAATTACATGCAAGACCGCCATTCTAAAGCATTTAACAAAAGGGCCATCCAGTGGCATAGCATGGCATTGAAATGACAGTCTTGTCCTTGCATTGTTTGATACGTCACAAGATGGCAGCGCAGTATCTCTTTAGCTCCTAGAGGTCACGGTGGATGGGTGCACCACTAATCTCTGATACTCACACTGGGATTGGGTGGGGGGAGGGCATTCTATGCAAACTAAAGCTTTAGATAACTTTTCTGTCTTTCGATGACCTCAAATGCAGCGACATCCCTGGGTCGACAGTGCTCTGTCAACCGAATCCTTCTCACTGCTTGGTGACTTCAGACAAGGGTATGTTGCCGCTCCACAAGGATAAATCCCGGCCAAGAACAGATTGTATATTAATCTGATATAGTCTTTTATTGTTTGGGGAATAATGCTGTGGAAAGCAATGATTGATCGAAGGGCTTGAGAGACTTTTATATTGTCAAATCGGTCCACTTACAGATCTGTGGATGTTTCTCCAGGGGACATGATCTCACAAACCCAAAGAAATAATCTATCATCATGTTCAAGTGTTCCCTTTCAACACTAAAGAACAAAAAGTATAAACATTTAAACCTTCTAACTCACTACTCATGGATATTGGATTGCCAATGATTCCATCACTGAAATATTGATTTATTATTTTTAAGTCATATATACTTATATCTCAATGAAAGTACATCTGTGCCACTCATACACTTTTCAACAGTAAAGTAAACATGCAGAAAACTGTTATGTTGAAACATCAGTAAATTACTTGCATCTCTTGAGTACGCAACTATTTTCCTTTACTAGCGTGTAGATTTAGGCATCAAATCATTACAAATAGACTCCGGTGCACGGATAAATAGTGCCCCAACTGTAACTGCCACTGCATCCCAAGAGGAAATATTATCTGGAAGGTTTGTGGTTTCATTGATTTCAAGACTGCAATCATCCCCATCTGATGTAGTGGGCTGAGGGAGGATAAGTGAGGCAACACATTCTGCGGACCAACTCAACCCAACTGACAGTGGGACAAGTAAGAGATAACTTCAGCACTACCAATTCATCAAATAAATTTAAGAGGTGCAAAATCACTGCAATTTTTTCCCCAACAATTGTGTAAAACTGTCTCTAATTAATCAGTATTGTGAGCCATTATTTTCAGTTGGTTCTTGTTGATATTTAATGAGATTTATTCAACCTATCCTTTTTCTATATGTAACAAAAAGTCTTCTTAGTCAACGAAAACTGCAATATTTGATTAATTAATTAATTATATATATATATATATATATATATATATATATATATATATATATATATATATATATTATTTGTAATTTCAGTTATGTTTGAAAGTGGTCTATGTTTTCTTTTCCAATTTTGTACAACAGAACACATTCGTAGGTTGGCCCTCTTTCAATACTCTTCAGCAAAAAAATGGATACACAACAAAACATCATTAATGGCCTTTGGAAATTATCTCTGTACACGACTCTAATGGTGCTGTCAGGTTTCAAACCATTAAGCAATTTGCGGTGAATCAGGGCACACAGAAATAAATTGAATTCACACTTGCTGTGGTTGAAACTACTCAAGACAGAGGGAGAAGAAGATGCTTCTACTGTATTCCTCAAAGAACACACTCAGGGAAACCAAGGCACGACCATATGTGGTTTTATACAAGGTTTAGTGAATGATGATGTTAACTTCAATGGCCTTTCCTCTTTTTAACCTGCCATGACAGCATAGACATTTCAATTGGATATGTGAATACTAAAAGCAAAAGAAGGAAAAAAAAATCCATTGTCTCCCTCCATTCTTCATTCATCATGTGCGTATTTAGGTTTTAGGTCAAATTTAATACTGAAAATATGCCACAGAAGACCTCAAAACTTCTGGAGTCTTGACATTGTTATGATCACAGAGAGAGAGTTTATATATAGGCTATGGCACATCCATGAAAATAAACATGATGAATTAATCAGTTGAGCTTTAATGGGAGAGTATTTATGGAACTGAATCCCAAAGCTGTGTGCTATGTCGTGCCAAACCTCAATCTACAAACCTGGAGGAGCTGCAATGAGGATCTTTATTTGTATCCTCTGGCATTATTCATCACTATTCTTCCCGTATGTCAGCGATACAGAGAAAGAGAAAATGCTTTGGACTTTTCCGGCATAGCAACCTAATTTTCAGCCAGAAAAACGACTATATCACATTACAACAAAAGGTGATCATACATAGTGCTTAATTCTTTAAATTTTAGAGATGAGAAGTTTAATTTCCTGATGCAGGTTTTTCAAAAATACATCTCGGTACACTATCAATATTATTTTTTTTTTTTCTGGAAATGAATGTTAAATTCTTCAGGCTTAAAATACGGCTAATCCTAATAAAACAATTATAAGAGAAATTAATTCCAAAAAAACCCACAAAAGACGATAGTGAATGCATGACACACATGCTAGCTTTTTTGCTAAAAATATTGTGATGTCATGGTGTCTATCCTATAAGAAAATCTGTACACACACACACACAAACACACACATACACACACAGCAACAGCTAGCCTCTGTAGCTTACACCGATCACAACTCTCAGTGTAACACAGTAACAGTAACAGAGAGCAGCCCAACATCCTGACTGCATTTCATCTCCCTATGAAAGACTCTGCCAACAGCTATTCACTAGTAATGAACTCCCTAAATTAACAATAGTCACCCAGCTTGGTGACAATATCACAAGTCAACACAAACAATCAATCGCGTTGCTGCAATAACATTGAAAGGATGTGCCTCCAATTTATCTTTATTAAATCAATAGGGATTTGATAGCCTTACCTGCAGTGGAGTGCTTTGCCCAGTGTTAGAGCTGTAAGTGTCTAGTGCATTGGGACAGGGGGAGATCTCTGGTTCACTTGTTGTTTGTCGGGGATGGGGTAGTTTGCTGTGTGGCTGGAAGCGACACTCCTAAGGGCCCACTGTGAATAGAGGTCAGGATAATAGACACAGTCACACAACAAAGACTGATAATCCTGTCTCGCCCCACAGCTCCCGTGTTGCAATCAGACATTTTTAGGGCAGTTAAGCTGCAGCGAGGGGCAGCTGAATGAACCGCGGTTAGCAAAGACTCCCAAACTCCCATTATGGACAGTAACCGGTGTCAATTCGCAGCAATTAGACCACTCAGATGTGTCAGTAGACAGGCCTCAAATTAATAAATAAATAACTTTGACCACAAGTGCTCGCTGATATAGCCTTTTGAGTCATTTGAGTCTCCCAGTGGTCCATTTCAGTGCACAACACTTAGTCTTTCAAAAAGTGACGAGGTGTACCACCTCCTCCCCACTTATCCTGGATGACCTTTGAGTGAAATTAGTCCTCAGTGAGCAAGTTGCTTAAATCTGCTTCCAGTGTTCGTCAGAAACATTTGTTTAAATTGGTGCAGATGCTTTAATGTCAGTTTGAACTGCTGAAATAAACAACAGCAAGGAAGCACATGTATTCTTTTCCTCTGTGGTATACATTTCACATCTGAACTTGAAGAGCTTATAATGTAACAGTTATTAAATATATATGTCCGATCTGATAAGGAAAACTGAACTTTACAGAGCAAGTTTGTTGCTTTAGGCCTTAGCGTAAAGAAAAGAAAAAGAGCAAACTGTCCACTGTTGTCTCCATAACACATATGTCTTTTGAGAATCATGTGGGGGACGTAAACTCGATGTTGGGCTTGTGTATTTATGTACTTTTTCATTTAGTGTCCACTTCCACTCAGTCTGTACAATCAGCACAATAAGCAAATTATTTCTGTGGGTGTGTTAAACTGGTTATTGTATATATTCACTCATCCAAAACAATTTGAATATGGTAATAGCTTTGAAAAATACTTTCTATGGGAACAGATAGAGCAGTTTTGTGGTCTGGCTTGAAATTAGCTATGCTGCTCTTTGAAAATAGTTAATTGTAGATTTTTTTTAATTATTTTTTTTAATTTTTAAAGAATACACAATATTGTTCATGGATACCTTTTCTCAGAGTCACACATGTCACACTATTCATTCAGTCATATTATAGCCTCCTAAACAGAACAAAGCAAAAAGGACACAAAGCAACACAGTGAATTTCACTGGAGCACTCAATCAAGAGGAAGTCAGTACATCAGAATAAGGGGCAGCTATGATTCGTTGCCTGACTTCAACTTTCACCAATGCAAAAATAATGTCCCTAACTGTCTTCGATCTGCTGGAGGTGATAACTTCACAAACATGTGGGCACCTTTCACTGATGGAGAAGGATCTGTTCTGTCCAAACGTGTGTCAACAAGCATCATGCTCACAGAAATGTACTGAGGAGGAAGAAGTAAACAAATAGACAAATGAAGATGGATAAAGGCTTTAAAATGCCAGAGGAAAGATTGCATTTCTATTTCAAATATGGTTCCATCCAGTGATTATTTTCATTAGAAGTTATTGCAAAATGCATCAAATTATTGCAATCCTTGGAAAGTTTGACCCTTACCATTGTACTTGAAAAAAAGTGAGTCAAAGGAGAGAATTTTTTTTCTCAAAGCTGGAAAAAAATAGCTGCCAGTGGCTCCTCAGTGGCCTTAGTGGACAGATTGTGATTTTCATCCCCAAGAAATCATAGAAACCTGTTAAAGCCCTCTTCTGTGTCTGCAGGGCAGATTGAGTGACTGTTCCTGGACAGTCAGACACCGTGAAAAGGGAAAAAAATAAATAGATAATATATTAACGTGAGCACACAAAGCACTCTGAGAGGTCAAAGCAAAGATGAGCCTCACTTTCTGAAAGAAAGAAAAACAAAAGCCTGTATGACGTTTAACACGCCTGCTTTAACCAAAGTGCCCAAACAGTGTGAAATGAAGGACCAGCATGTAATAATGGTGACATTCAAAATATTATAATTGCCTCTCATTTCCATTTCAGATTTAAGCTGTAAAAATATGACCAGCAATAGTTCAGCCCTTACTGAGGCAATTTATTTAATCCTTATTCACCACTGTGAAGTGGTGAGGAAACTGAATACATACACTGCAAGAGGCAATATTTAACTCTGGCTGTGCTTCATACTTTCTTTTTTTTATGGATTTAATGATATAAATGCTTCATTTTTAAAGTCAAAAACTAGCCAGTAGAATGTGTTGTATAAGCGTTAAGACATCTAGTGAAATGTCTACATAAGCAAATGCATCTTTAGTTCTCTCTATATTGCAGTGAATGAGGCAGAAAACAGGTTGAGTTTAGCCGAGGGAACTTATTAGCAGAGCGTCCCTGGTGGGTGAACTTCTAGGGAAATGGAAAGTGAGGCTTTCCTTCTTCTGAATTGGCTGTAATGCCATGAGCATCCTCTGCTGGTAAAGAAGCACTTCAAATGCAGACTCTAATGAAACACACCAGAGAGGCACTATACTAATTAATACACAACCTGCATGAATAATCCATATGTGTATATTCAGCTTTCAATCTTACATTATAATCATATCTTACATTACCCAATGCTTTAATGAGCACATACATTAACTCTGGGAATAGTGGGTTCATCTGTACTCAATATTGTGATATATGCAGATGACAATGTATAAAACAGCTATTTATTTTCATACAGTTTTCTTTTCTTTATTTTCTTTTTTTGTTCAGAAGAAGATTTCATCTGTAGTGGCAGTGGAAACAATGCCAGGCATTATGTATAAGCCCTTCAGTCCAGACAGGATAGCAGAGTAAATAAAGTAGGTGGTGGAGACAGCATGACCATATCACTGCATTCAGGGAGAAACCTTACATTTCAAGTTGAGGAGGGTTTCCTATAGGAATGCATTCATTTTATTACTGATCATTCTGACAATTACATTTTAGAGATTCATTTATTCATTTTAAATATCATTGAAATATTTTACTATCACCAAAACCCAAAGACATTCAGTTTAGGATATATAAGAAAGAAAATCACCAAATCCTCATACAGTATTTGATAAGCCAGACAGAAAAGATATATACTTTTTACTTGAAATATGACTAAAAGCTGACAACAGTGTGGGCGTCCCAAGGTCATTCATTTTCATATATTTTGGTCCTGTGTATTATTGAAACCCTTTTGGCTGGAGGTTCAAAAAGCTTTGAATACTGTTTTTCAGACAAACATTCCATTTGAATTGTTAAATTTTGGTGCTTTAACATTGGAAAATGTTTCATCTAAAGAAAAATATTTATCAGGGATTCTAGTGCTGCCGGCAGGAAAGCCATAGGAGATGGTTGAAAGCAGGAAATCCTGCCATGACGGAGTGGATTGACATTGTGTACATTTTTTTCAGAATCAAAATGATTACCTTTGTGTTATAAAAACTGCAACAGGGAACATTTTATGAAAGGTGGGAAAGATGGATGAGTAATATCACACCAGTAAGACCATCATTTGTTTAAAGTGGTTTCATATGATTCTCTCCCCCCTTTTATTTCCTTATTTTCACTGAGCAATTCTGAAGTACACCCAATGTTGTTATTTTGTTTTGTTCAAAGTATTTATGTTGCAATCTATAGAATAAATATAACGAGTTCCATAATAAAAGAGAATTTCAAAAAAAGAAATATGACTAAAAATAAATAAATAAACAACGAATGAACCAAAAATAGGTGCTGGTCAAGTGATTAATATATTACATGTTTGCAACTCTACTTTCCTTGTATTGAAATTTACATGAAACTTTACCATATATTGTATAACCTGAAGTTCTGTGTAATTTTGTAACACCGACTTATCAACGGTTATGTCTGTCAATGCAGAACTACAGCATATCATTTGAAGTCAAGCCACACTAATAATTTAGCAGCATTATTAGCTGATCATTGATGTAGCCCAAAAGTGATTCATATCAAATTGCTGAACAAACATGCTAAAATTATTTGAGCTATATTGACAGATTTATATTTCAAATAGAGGATCTTTTGCCACCATAAATGTCTTTTATAAATACCATATATCAGTGCCATTATCAGCTACATAATTCCGATATTTGTTGGGCTGTCATTTATAGACTTCAACCACACAATGACAAAAATGGAATTGTAGAACTAGATTGTAAAAACTACATCACCTAGAAAACACTGAATAATGTGGAATTTGTCAAAATCTGAATGCATTCTAGAAATCTACATTCACTCTGCCATTATAAAGTCTTTTTTTTTTTTTCTTCACTGTGCCTACTGTAGTCAGAATGAACAGAAAATAACCATGTCGCTATGTTGTGGTGTCATTCATGGGCACACTGCTCCTTTCCTCTGCTCACTGATGTATCACACTTTAGTTGCATTTTAGTGCTTACTTGTTGACTTGCAAGATACAGATTGATGTGAAACAATTGACCTTTCATCCATAAAGTAGGAGAATTTGGCAATAACATCTAAATTTAGACTACTTTTACAAAAGGAAGGAATGTTTTGGATTGAAGCACTTTGTCATTATTGAAAATGTATTACATCAAATGCATTGTTATTCAATTATTTTTCAATATTTTGTAACCGCATTGTTAAATTTTTTTTTTCATGCACTGGAAAAAATCCACTGATTTCAATGGACTACACCTGTGTGAAAAATAATGCATCACTTCTAGTCAATAAGTCATCTACTTTCCATACACACCACATCTTGCTTGACAGTGCAAAACAGTTTGGGAGTATACAAAGGCTTTGTAAAAAAAAAAGAGGAACTTTGCCAAACACTATTCCCAAATCTGTGAAACAATTTCAAAACTAAACAGGGAAATATATTGCTTATGGTGTTTGGGCAAACATTACGCAATATTAACCTGTAAACCAAAAAATAAGAACAAAGTTGAGACTTGCAGCTCCCGCAACACATACTACTGTATTCCCAGGATCCATGGCAGAAAAAGGTCTTGAACCATAAAATAGATTGCTGGGCCTTTGAAAAAACACCATGTGGGCACAATAATAATTCATTGTCCACAGACACATGCGCTATAGCAGTAATCTTTAGATCTCCTTAGTGAGGAAATATAGATATCTGTAAAAGCACTGAGGGGATTAGGCAGGGTTTTCTACCTCCTGCGGCACATGGCCTGAGTCATGCTGAGAGCACCAGGAGCTCTGTGGAAGTCTGCTGAAGAACGAGAGGATTTGACCTAGCTGTTGAATTATTCTGATATGACCCAAACAAAGCCATCAGCATGGGACCAATGTAGGGGGTGCAGTCTGTCTCATATCTTCCCTCTTTAAAGGAATATGAATATATCAACATAATTTAAAACACATGTTAGGAAACAATGCCTTTAGAATCACAATGAAATTATATTGATATGTGAACAATAGACATAGCATGAAAAAGTACTCAAACTATTACAGTAGCATTAATACTTAAAGGGCAGATTCAGTGAGAGCATTATTTAAAAAAGTCTTCTGAACAGGCTTTTCCCTAACCTATTAGTTCACACTGCTGATGTACACATACAGCTATTAACCCTCACAGTCATTCTCCTGAGTTAATTCCTAATGAAAAATAAATTGAGTTGTTCCCTACACTTTCATAACATTTCCTTCTCAGAATAAATGGTCTCCTTTATGTGAAAAGACACTCTGCTGTTAATGATTATATAAGCAGGGAGCCAACCTGACATCCTGTTTTCTATTACTGTTCTTTATTCAATTTGCAAGGCGTGCTGCAGGTGACCTAACCTATAAAAGGGCACTCCAAATTAAATTATGAGAGCTCCTTGAAATTTTATAAATTCAGAATCGGTCTCACAGAGGGATTGCATACCAGAAACTAATGGCTTCACCTTTAGCTTTGCATAAATCAATCACACCAAAGGTTAGAACACATCATGCCAGAATGTATCAATGCAGTTTTTAACATCATAACATGTAGTAATTTTGGAAGTGTGAATGGCAGTTGGATGAGGTCATACAAAAAAAAAGTATGTCCTTGCATGTATTCACACATAGATGTTTACTGAATCTGAAAACCTTGAGAAGTACAGTGAAATCTATATAAGTGCAAAATGCACAACAATAAGAATATCATGTGAATGTAAAGATGAAAAAGCTTTATGCTTTACTTGTTAAAATGGTTTTTGTTTTTATTTTTAGTTTTGTTTTTCAGGGGAGTTTTTCATCAGTCAGTAGGGTTGTTTGAAAAGGACAGAGGGTGTCATATCCTGCATAGATTGTAAAGCCCTCTCAGAAAAATATGTACATTTCACATCACAAAATGCATTGTTTATGTAATTTCTTTAGTAATAAAAACTCAAATCTGAGGATGAACTGCTGTTCTGTTCATGAAGTGCATATCTTTTGAATGTTGTTCGGAACAAAACAAGCCAACTGAAGACAGGCTTTCTGAACTTTTGGTGATATTTTAAGAGTAGTACGTAACATTTTTAATCAAGTGATTAATTAATAAATCAAGACATTTTTTGCATTTTTTTGCAGCCCTACATACATAGATAAAAGGTGCAAAAAATATTAGAAATCATTATGGTAGACATGAACACGCATTTACCATCATTGGTTTCATATAGTGATCCATTATCTTTCCATGATTGTTCAGCAAGTATTTCTATTTGAATACAGTTGGAAAAACTTATATAAGCAATGCTTTTCTTGTTATTTTGTGCAGTTGTGAAAAGTGGCAGTGCAAGCATTGTCACCTCAATAGGGTCCCCTTTATCCCTGACAGAGCACAAGCTCTTTCCAGTGTCATTTTGTTCCAGTCAGTAACCTAACAAGAGGTTGGTGGCAGAAAAAAAGCCCAATCAGTAACACTTGTTGCACCTGCAGACATGGAAATGTTTGACTTCTGTGTTTGAGAAAATGGAAAACATTGTCTTGTAAAAAAGTCGGGAATATGGATAGGATCATTCAACTGTGTTCACTCTGAGTCAGGACAGATTTCTTTATGAAGCAGTCGAGTGTGAAGGAAATTCATTTGTAAATTGCACCCGATCTTTGGAGAAATTGCTCCTTTTTTGAATTCAAGTCCAGATGCAGAATTGACACAGAACAAATATATTTCATAAATTTGAGCTGGGTGCATTTCAATATTAGCCAATCGTGCAATGACCACAAAACTATTTTTTTTTCTTTACAAATTGCCATCATATTGAATGTGACTTGTGTCTTTCAAAAATAGTGTAATTGATCCAATTTAGGTTCTTTCTTTTGTTTGAATTCATTTTTTTTTTTTTAAGATTTGAAAATGAGCCATCTCCACCAGTTAGCTGTCAACAAACAGAAAGACAACAAGATGTGGGTAGACAGGGGAATTATGTGGGGAAAAAATGACATGGGAAGCCATGCAAAATGATATACAGTATATGTACAGTACATTCCATGTAATAATATATATATTTTGAACAGTTCTGGCTGACCAATTGTCATTCTATTATTTTCACCACTTTTAGACATCACATTACAACTACAAAAATAAATAAAGACCAACCACTGATATAGGAAGTGTTGCTGTTTACACATGACTGTGAGTTCCTAACTTCCATATTAATATTGTATTATTTTCCATACATTTCTGTCACTGAGCATAAATTGCTATGCCTTCTGCTAGTTTACCATATCACTTTTTTTCTGACATGTAACATCCAGGGGGCTCTGCAATATCTTTTGCTGACATTAATATTGTGTATGATGCTATGCCCTATTTCCTGAATGTAATTTACAGCTTCAATTGAGTCCACTGACTCATGATAAGTACATACAAGAAACTCTGTCTGACTAAAGAATAACAACAAAATGAATGACATGATATTTCATGAATAGAATCTGAGCATTTTCGTTAATTATTGTCAGTGGGGATAATAAAGACTGTTTTTTGACAGCACTTATCAGGACTGGCATGTTTGTATAGAATGAATCATCATCCATCCAGTTTCTACCACTTATCCTCATAGGATAGTGGGGGGCTGGAGCCTATCCCAGCTGTCTTAGGGTGAAAGGCAGGGTACACTCTGGACAAGTCTTAGCCAGTTCATCACAGGGCACATAGAGACAGTCAACCACTCACACTCACATTCACACCTACGGTCAATTTAAATTAGCCAATTAACCCAATCCCCATGCATGTTTTTGGATGGTCGAATGAAGCTGGGGTACCCAGAGGGGAACCCGTGCAGACAAGGGGAGAACATGCAAACTCCACACAGAAAGGCCCCGCACTGGGAATCAAACCACGTACCTTCTTACTGTGAGGCGACAGTGCTACCCACTATACCACCATACTGCACAATGAATCATCAGTGACAGTGACAGTGAAAACAGCATGACGGTGAAACAGAAGGCTAAAAGTTTAGAAATTGTGAAGTTGGCAAAATGCTCTCAGGGTGGCTTTATACTTGCAAGGCCAACAAGTACTGTTCAATCTACCAACCTGAATCTCTCCCTGTCAGAATAAAGTTAGCCTGCATCAAAGAAGGTAAGCAAAAATAACAATATTGAATCATTTTCTTTTGTATAAATGAACTGCAGTCCTCCTCTCTTCTATATGAAATAAAGAACCTTTTCATTTTTGACTTTGTGGTAGTCAGTCCACCAGTACACCCCATGTCCAAACTGCAGACCAAGAAAACTGAACTCATTTCATTCCCTCACGATCGCACACAGGAACTCTGATCTGGTGATCCATCCAATTACTTTTACAATTACACCGCGTGGTTTCAAGTGTGTTATTAAAACATGTCAGATATTTCGGAGACATCCACTTTGACTCGAGACACATCTTTAGTAAACAGCAAATAGTAGCTTGATTGGTCTTGAACACTCACATGTGGCCTGGAATGCCTTGCTCTCTTCAGCTTAACTCCTCATTTTAAGGAGTCACTGTATGTATGCTGGCTGTTCGTCTATTTGGTGGTCATATTCATCTCTGAATAGCAAGCAGGCTTTTGGCCACTAGGGTAGGAAAAGCTTTTTGAAAAATTAGATGATAAAAGTGTTGAGTGTCCAGAGTTTACTATTTGAAATCATCCAAAAAACTACATTATAAAATTTCAGGGCTGTTGCACATTTGACTTATTTTATTACTCTGTGAGTGCTAGTGGATCCTGCAAAACAATAAAACTTAAAGCAACTTTTTTCTTTATATTTTTACTGAATTTCAATTGCCCTCAACAATGTTTAAACTCACAGTCAAGAACTCTAAGTTTCATAACAACCAGGCCCTTCACACTATATACAACGGCCATGTGTCACACTCACAGAATGAAGAGGAAAATGCTGCATTGTTCCTATTGCCCGGATATGAGAGGAAGCAGACCCTAACCTGACTCCTGACCACTAGGCATGTGAAAGCTTGAAACGAAAGCCAAACCCCTCCTGTTTCCTCTTCATCTCTAAAGCTACATTAACAATAGTGTGTGTGGGGGACACATTGCAAACAGCACTTTAACATCTCAACTTACTGTCTGCCTTCACATCTACAGTAGCGACAGTGAAGCAGCAAAGTGAAATTCAAGATCAAACTAGAAGGTGTTAGTCTGTCATGATATATAATAACATAAATGATATCTGTAAGCAGTGGAAAGTTGCATCAACAGGGATTAACTTGCTGTAGTTTTGCTTTTATATTCTAAATTCCATCAAATATGAGTGCTATCTAAAATTATTCACTCTTTCACTTTTCCCTTTATAGTTGACATTTAATAGTTTTTATCAATATCAGTACTAACTTTTTGCATAGTTACAGTACAGGCAGATATGATGTTGCACATCTGTAAAATATCTGTACATCTTTGATAAGCAGTGTTTTGCTAGTTACTGAAAAATGGTATAGTTACTAGGTACTTCAATTCAATTACTCAATTACTTTGTTGATTACTTACACCAAAAAATAACACATTAATGTTTAAAGTAACTTTTGCTTAAATTGGAGCTTAGATCAATGTAATCCCAAATTGAGTGCACTTCCCAGTCTTACCAATGTACAACAAAACATTGGTGAGTGACATTAATTTGACTTTCAATGCTGGAGATCTGACGTCACAGGGGGTTCTGATTAAAATTCTGATTTGGAACTTGGAAATTCCGACATTCGTCTACCACTTGAACACACCTGTTTTACCGCCGATGATTGTGGCCTTATCCTGGCAAAGTGGGGGAATGGATTGGTGTCACTATGAATCTGAAGAGGACACGTCCCTCCATCCTTTGTGACATCTGTGCGCATGAATTACAGTATTGATCTGAATTTATCAATCAGGAAATCATTTACCAACTAATGGACAAACGTGCCATCGGTTAACAGTGTTACAGTAACACATTACTGCCCAACACTGTTGACAAGTGACCTATTGTGGGACTATAACTGGGAAGTCCACGCCATGGATGCGAATTTTTTTCAATAAGCCGTTTTCAGAGCACATGAAGTGCCTTTTGTGAAAGAGGCCTATTGAGGGAGGAGACTCTATAGGCACAATATACAGTTCACAAGCTATAAGTTTTAAAATCCTGACAAATTTTGAAATTCAGTTACAGTCAATATATCTTTAATTTCTGTATTTTGGGTGCATTTCAGTTCATTTTTTGTAAGGCATTTTGTCAGCTTGTATGTTTTGAACTGTACTTTTGGAGATGAAAATCTGTCTAAAGTGACACAAAACTCTCAACCCATTGGCGTTAATTTATAAATTTTTTTTGTATTATTTTTTTTACTATTGGCTAAAGATTACAGCCACATAGTAGGGTACTTATTGACCAGGATGCAAATTGTATCTTGTAGAACAATCATTGTAGCTCTCCCCTAGGAACCTACCAGCTTCACAGTGAGTAATGTCAAAATTACACATCTTTGAATTCTTCAACTGAGCCTCAGTATTTGTATCTTTGTAAAAACTTTAATAATTTGGGTGGCAAAAAATATGTCTGTGTGGTTTTCATAATATATTGCACATAAGTGGACATAGTCACTATGATTTTCTGGTCATTTTGAAGCTTCAAGTTCAGCATTATGGCTATCACCATCCTGGTTTGTGGCCTTCACTGCCTTCCTATTTTGCAACCAGGTGTGAGATGAGAGGGTGGAGCTAAGCACAAACTTATTTCGGCAGCTAAAAAAGCTAGTTTTAACTTTGCAAAACTGAAAGCACACCATGAAAGGGTTTAAGTTCCGAAATCACCATTCCCACTAAAGCGTTCTCATTTGCTGGTTATCCTGTTTACCAATACATGCCAGCCACGCAATATAAAGAATTAATAAAAATTAAAGACAGACTACAGAAGGACTTTCTGATGATTAAAAAAATTGCTTCTTAAGAAAATGTGTTAAACTTATCATCTTCTGCCATGATGTTGGTCACTTGGGAATATTTTCTGATGTTAAAAAGCTCACTGATGTTCTGATATTACTATTTACTTTGTGACAACACAACATATGAGACAGCAGAAAAACTCCGGTCAATTTAACAGGGATTGGATACTATTGTTGACGGTTCGAACTTGCACTAGCTAACACACTGTAGACAGACAGTTTAAAGTCACAAGTCAAGCTATATGCTAACAAAGGTAACAAACAATCCATATCACATCTCTCTCTTTCTTAAAATGATCATGTTCAACGTGTTAACATACAGTCACACCAGTTGCACAACAAAATATATACCACAAAATACAAAATGCGTTGCCCATGGCGTCCCTCCTCTTGGTGCTAGTTAGCTAGCAAACATAACGTAGTTGCCGAGCTAACAGGTAACATGCCAGTGAGCGAAGAGCATGCTACTGTAGCGGTTTTAAAGTAATACTTGTGTATTTCACTGAAGCGCTCCATGTTCAAATATATTTATTTACTGTGTTCTCTTACCTGTACATGTATGTGGGTGTGTGTGAGTGACTCGTCCTGGCAAACTAGGTACTGCGCATGACGTAGGCACACTCAAGCAGGTACGTAATGTAGGCGCACTCACGCGAGCTGCGGCTAGTGCCGGTATTGATATTGCCGGAGGTAAGTTGTGTCGAGCTGAGCTCCGTTCATAAAAGTAACACTCCATAGTTATATTTTATTTAAACTGTGGTAGCTTGTTTATTGTCATGTCCGATCTGTATTTTGTAGGTTTAGTTAGTTCTGTGATTGTAAAAGTATGGTTTTAATTGTTAAACATCAACGCTAAAATGCTAGCATGCTAACGTAGCTTTCGTGCACTATGAGGTTTTGTATGTTTTTATTTTCTTATCAGAAGAGCCAGACATGTCCTCATGCCACTTATTCATGCGCATCTGTTTGTGTATCACAGGTACGGAGAGTGTTATGTGGAAAAATGTAATAAGTTGGTTGCATATGTTTGTTTCATTTAAGAAACATGTTTTACTACTTTGAAGATATCCTGTTTCCAGTAACAGTGTGTTTTTGTAATTTAATTTGATTTATCTGTTATTTATATTTCTTTAATGCCTTCATGTTTTATGAGGTGGCGGTGTCTGTATTGATATTGTCAGAGGACAGCCAGGCATGTCCTCACTCCACTCATTCATGCGCATCTGTTTGTGTATCACTGGAAGAGTTGCGTGATCCGGTTTCCAGTCATCATCATTAACAACCCAGAACACAACGCAGAGGAAATTTGACACGGATAACACTAGCGCTAGCTGAAACCATCACAAAAGCTTATTTCTGGTTTGCAGGTGATGAGCCGTTTTGTCTTCCTGGCATTTCCTTTTCAGGACTGCAATGTTGCAACATTTCTGAGTTAATGCTAAAACGTTCACTAACAAAAAGTTCTCAGAACTCTAACAATACATCCATGAAATGTTTTCATAATCTCACCATCGGCTCCTGTCTCATGACTGTTTGCAAGCTCTTACACTCTTACAGCTCCCCCAAGAAAACAAAATTAAGTGTATGTTCTACAAGATACAATTTGCATCCTGGTCAATAAGTACCCTACTATGTGGCTGTAATCTTTAGCCAATAGTAAAAAAAATAATACAAAAAAAATTTATAAATTAACGCCAATGGGTTGAGAGTTTTGTGTCACTTTAGACAGATTTTCATCTCCAAAAGTACAGTTCAAAACATACAAGCTGACAAAATGCCTTACAAGTTTCTAATTTATTGGCCAGCCAAATAGCTTGTGAAGGACTTTTTGATTTGTTAGTAAGTTCATCTCCTTATGTTCCCTAACCAAACTCTGACAAATGACAAAAAATGAGAAAATCAAATTTTCAACCAAAATTGTAGATGATGCCTTAAACCGTTGTGAATGCCTGCCAGGTGTTATTTCAGTTATAGGATGGATATTTCTTTTGAATGAACTGCAGACTGTTTTGTCAAAGCAGAGTCATCTATACTTAAGTGAAATGTAAATGTTGTAACACCGCAGCTGGCATCTCTGAACCCTAGCAGAAAGCACACTTTGTCTCTTCAACCTTGTGTACTGAAATATTCAAGAGCTCCAAGTTCATGAGACAGTTGCTGCCATCTGTGCCCCAGCGTTCAGTCCCCCCATCATGGCTGAACATAAGGCCAACATCAGAACAGACATGCGTGAGAATACTCAATGCTCTGTATGGCAAATCTCAATATTGCCTGAATACCATAAACAACTCTTTTCGTTTGCTCACACATGCAGAAACCCACGCAAAACTCTGCTACTGCAGAGTCAAAATTTCCATATCCATGAGAGAGGAGAGGAAAAGAGGAAACATTTACACAAGACTGCCTCCACACAGTTAAAGAAATCTTTTCTCTTAGGTGTCTTTTTTACAATGTCATTGTGGAGTGAGCAAGCTCCTGTGAGCTTTACGAATTTCTCACTAAATGAGAGATTTCCTGAGACAAAAAAGCGGAGGAGGAAGGGTGCAATCAGTCCAGGTTTGTTCTAGACAACATCACTTCCTTCCTTAGCGTTAAGAGAGTGTCAGAGCGAGACATTCAGATGTGGTTTTCACCCTGCACTTTCCCAGGACAGTAATGCTGCGCAATTCTAATGGTGTCATTCAAAGCAGCTGCCTTTCTCAGCAATAAACTGAACGCCTTGCCTAAGCAATTCAAACCGCCTCCACAGATTGCAATACAGCCAACAAAGAACTTATCTTCCAAGCGAAACTATTCATCAATGAATGTGTCTGTGTTCCAAAAAGTAGAAGGGGGTTTGAAAAGACCTCAACTACTGTACACACCTGAATGGCTACTTCTCTTTTTTGGCAATTGTCACTATTTCACATTTGAATTCACCTGTTTCCCAGCTGCCACTGCCAGTTAAATTTTACCTTGAAATAACAATTCTGAGTGGTGACATTCATGGGCGTGGTGGATCAGTAAAATTCTAGATATTTGCACTTAAAATGAATATCTTTGGGGCCTTGGAGAAAGATGTAGAACTGAACTATAAACATGACGTGCTATGAGGTAGCCTATATAACACAATTTTGTTTTGTGTGGGTCAGTAACACACCGACACCCAGCCCTGCTCATTTCCCGCACAAAGAATGGGGTCATTAGTCCATGGCATGTGTCAAAGAAACAAAAGTAAAATGTGTTGTCCTATCGCTTATCTTCAAAGGCACACTCAGTTTATAACTGCAGCACAAAGGGCTTTAAAATGCTGTTTAGAGAACCAGTTTTGTACAACACCACTGTTACTTTAAGCCACTGTACCAGCAATGTGAACAATAGCAAACCACACAATGTTTCAACAACTTTAAATGGCACATGTTATCTTCAATAAATCACAGTTTTAAACTAAATGTGTGAACGATGTGGCCATTGTTAAGAGCGGACGTAAAATATTATTTCTTTTACTTTCATTTCTTTATCTTGTATATGAGCAAAAAAGGCAAGAATTTAGTTAATAATTAATTAACCCTTTACACGTCAAATACAATGAATCTGTAATGCATTCTTCAGTCAACTCAAATTTGAAGGCTCGTATGGAAGAATTACAGATGCTGAGATGGTCACTGAAACACTGGAATGTGTTTGTGAATTTGTGTCCAGATCTTTGCGGAAAGGGGGGGTTCGTCCTTCCGTGAAGCTGCTGAGTTTGGCAGCCTACTGTTCATCTTCAAGTGAGAACAATGGTGAGGAGTGTTCCAAAATGGCGACATAAGTCACAGTGCCATCAACAACCACAACACAAAAGTGACGGAATGCTGCTCAAACATCTTTTATGTTTTGTGTATAGTGGAACCAAATTAGAAAGTGTGTTGGTTGCGTGACGCTGTGGTTTGGTGAAGGGACCAGGCTGCATGTTCTTGAAAGCAGATTAAAGATCAAGACAGGAAGGGCCAGGTTTAGGGAAACAGGAAAAATGATGCAAGGAAATGGACTACGTCATCAGCCAGCCCACCACAGTCTGTGCTAAAAGTAGAATTGAGACCTGGCACAAGTATGGAGTGTTTGCTCAAGTCACCAATGAAACTTGTACTTTTGACAGGTAAGTAAGCTTATTTATATTATACCATGGCAGGTGTCTTATATGGAGACAGTGGCAGATGTGTTTATGGGGTCTTCATAATAGCAAAGATGATAGTATGTGATGAGGCAGCAGTTGAGCTTGATATAATATTTTTTGAAATGCTGATTATTTTGTCATTTATTACAGATTGTTCCGACAAAAAAGTGTTTTCTAAACGTGTATGTACTGTGGTTCAATGGATTCTTTCAGTGGCTCCCGAGTGGTTACATGAGTAACAAGTTAACCAAAGAGCCAAACATAAAAATGATTTTTTTTACTGGAGCCCCACAAGTCGATGAAGAAGCAGTGGCATCACAAAATGATTTGGACTATTACTTTCATGGTCTAAGTTAAACTTACACACTCTTGTGTCTGGTACTTGTGTCTGTGCAGCATGGCTCTCCAGTTTGATGGACCCATGCAGCCTCTCTGACATTTGTGATTCTTGTCACCAACTCGCAACATGCAAGGCCCTGAACAGATCAAACAACGCCTGCTTCTGCAACCATGGATATACTGGAGATGGAAAAACATTTTGCAATGGTGAATATAAATGTACAATGCCACCCATGTGTTACTGAGCATTTACAATGATGCAAGAGTACAAACGTGTGTGTAGCTGTCATGAAAGCCTTGACTATTTTAGGAAGCCTCTGTTGTTTGTGGCTGCTCAACAGAAGCATAAGGCCAACATTTAACATTTTTAGAGCATGGCGGTTGACTGTTCAGTACAAAGGTTAAGGAGATATAAATATATTAGGCACATATATGCATGCGTTTGACACAAATAAGCATGTTCTGTATAGTATTGTTCTTTTGCAGCTGTTTTTCCTCTCTCCCTATCACCCAAAAAAAGAGACAAAATAAAAAAAATGTGTTCAACGATGGTAAAGCCACCATGTTGCATTTCTGAGTCCACAAACAGAGAATGGACTAACTTGGTTATTTTTTTTACATGCAAGGAAACCTGAAGAAAATCATTTTTACCACAACATGCTTGCTTTTAATTCAACAACTTTATGTCCTTGTCCACCAAACCCTCTTTGAGACACCATTTCTATTTGTTGGACCTGCTGTAGTGGTTTGGAACTTACAGTGTTTGTATTCCCCACCAGGCACAAACAGACACAAAACACTGCAATGTGAAAATCTATCTCCATCATACGACTTTATTAGTAAAATTTGTAATGTCAGCATTGCCTCTCAGTCAGAATTGTTACTCCTGTTTCTGTTTCTGGGCTGTTTAGAATTCCTGGAACCCTTTTTGTTTCCTGACCACAACTAATGACAATCACATCACATCTTGCATGTTTCAAGAGACAAAAGTAAATCAAAATGTGAGCAGTACCAATACTGAGGCTAAATATTTTAAGGCAAAAAGGCACATTGAAGTTCAATGTTACTGCAGTCTTTTTTTTTGACAGCAGATAAAATCATTTTGTTCAATTGTTGTGTGAGTTCACTAATGCAAAAAATTAAAGTCATGTCATAGTCTGTGCCATTAGTTCATGCTACAACATATATAAAAATTGATTTCATAAAACAGTAAGCTACAAGGTAAAACAACGACATCAAAGTGAATCATAAAACATGGACACAGTGTTTGTGCTAGAGTGACAGCTCAAGGCTCCCATGTGTCATGGAGGTATTTCCCCTTTGAAAACATTCACCTCTCTCATCAGGACAGAGGATTTCCCTTCTCGGACAGCTTTTGTGCAAAAGGTACAAAGCAGGGGAAGAGCAAAGCAGCCCTGATCATAGACAAGTAAAGAGAATGGCAAAACACAACAGGTAATTTACAATAATCAGAGAAACCAGAGAACAGAAGAAAGCTGGAACAGCACTTTCTATGTGTTGACCACAGCATTTCAAGACATTTGAAGTAATTTGACTTTCTGAAAATCAAAGGCAAAGAACTCTTCCACTATAACAAATGTGAACAATGTAAATTGTTAAAGTTAGAGCCAAGGCTGTAATCAAGATGAGACTAACTTAGCGGTGCCTGAGAGCAGACCACAACTGAGTTTAATCAAGTTCAAATCAACAGCATGTTTCAGGATGAGGATCAAAAGTAAATGTGGAAGACAGATGAAGTGTGTGTAAGAAAAAAAACAAAAACAAAGATTAAAACTGCAAATTTGCCATTATCGGGTTATCAATATATGGATTGACATATTGTAGAAAATATAGATTGTTACGCCAGATGATCATCAGTCCTGAATTGATCGTTAAAGTAAGGAAAAGTGCTCACCCTTGTTTCTGTTTCTGGAAAACAGATATTCATGGTAAAAAAATGCTGCCACTAATGCTGTTTTGGGTTGCATCTCTTTCTCTTCAGGGAAACACTGCACTATTTTAGGTTAAATGTAGAGGATTAACATCAATTTCTGCAAGGGCTCTCTCTATGTCTTATGGTGCAGTCATTTTGTCTAACATTCAGTAGTCTAATTGCAGAAGACTCAATTCTGCTGACCAAAATGCAATTCAGCCACAAAACTTTAAGCTTTTTAATTGAGAGAAGACATTTTTTTCTGACGGAAACTTTACAGAGCAATTTACTGTCACCCATTCAGGTATTGAGTATATTGAGAGGCCTTGTAGGACATTTGGTAGAAGAATGTCTAAGACTCTGTAGGCTAAAGAAAAGGAAACAAGCTTTGCACAACTAATCAAAGAGCTTGCCTAAAAATAATTACCACAAATACTATAGATACTTGTTCAAATAAAGGTCATATCTAAATACTTTTTTATACATTAATAGTGACAAAAATGAGGAGTATTGCAGCAGTCCTGCATGGTTGTTTGTGGTCACTTAAAGTGGGTAAATCACAGTAACATGAAGTGGCACGTTAAATCTTCAAAAAATGTGTTCATTTTCCTTGCTTCCCCTTTAAGCCTTTTTTTATTTTGTCAAGTAGCTAACTCAGTTTACTCTCCATCTTGCTCTTTTCACCACAGATGACAATGAGTGCCAGAATGTGACAAATATCTGCGGGGACAAGGGGAGCTGCACCAACACAGCAGGCAGCTACTACTGTACATGTGTCTCTGGATACACATCGACAGCGCTGGCCGAGTTCCAGCCTAACGATGGCACTGAATGCATCGGTAATGTCCAATTCACTCAATACTGTCAGTACTGTAAATGTACAAAAATTACATTACATATGCGTGTTAATAGAGGACCTCACATAGGCAACATATGTGTGTGAAAGGAGTTCCCACACAGCTGTGAAACCACCAGAACTTGTTTGTGAATTGTTTTCTCTTTTCACTTTACCGAAAAGGATGAATGCATTGGAAGTGATTTTGCCCCACTTGGCATTTCACTTCCTCTCCATCTCCTGAGTAACCACACAATAATAGAAATAGAAGAACTTGATCTTCATTCCATGTTGTAGAATAAAATATTCCAACAGATATTCAACTGGATGGCACACCTTATTTAGTGTGGTGCAGAAGCATGTAGCTAAATTTGGAAACTAATTTTATGAATATTCAGATGCAATATGCATACAAGAATTGCAGGTTTTCTTCCAAAATCAATACAGTGTATGTAATGTAATGAGAGGACTTATGCCACATTTGTATATGTCACACACGTTCATAAATACAGGAATCTGTATTTATTATTACTCATGTTTGACATGTTTATCTGTTTATCTTTTAATGGGGCTGAACTCTTCATTTGCACCTTTCAGATATTGATGAATGCAAGTCAGGACAGGTCTGTGGACCAAACTCACACTGCCATAATACGAATGGATCTTTCTATTGCACCTGTCAGCGTGATTACATCCCAACTTCAGGCACTAAGCACTTTCATCCAGAGAGAGGTGTAAGATGTAAAGGTCGGTAGGAGGATGTGTGTGGACTAACATCCACACACACGCGCACAACACTCATACACTGGTACTTTCATCCAAGTTCATGCATCAAGCTCTCTTTTTTACCTTCTCTGTCACACATGCACCCATCTCTTGGAAGGATCTATTATGTAATACATCAAGTTAACGGTGCAGGGTTAAGTTTTCTGATGTTTGAAACTATGCTTTTCACAAAGAGAGATGTGATGTGGTATCTGTGGAGGTTTATGCAATACAACACTCTTTATCCTGGCAAAAAAAAAAAAAAATGGAAATAGATTCAGCAATCAAAGAGTCACTTTTGGTAATTGTTGTTGTTTTCCAGAGCATCCACAAAAATACTGCCATGACAACATTGGGTGCATCACACAGACTGTCAACAAAACACTTGAATACGTAAGTACACTTTCTCAGCCAGATAAGATAAATATAGATATGATGACACTGCCCTCTGTTGGAGAGAAACAAGATGAACATGAGGTGGATTTGGCAAGTTGGCATTAGGCACTGATGGCATCAAATTTGCAAATTTGCAAATTTGCTCCTGTTACGATCAGGCACAGTTAGCAGCAATGATCCAGATAAGAATAGTTTTTGCAGTCTTTGACGAACCACTTGAAGGAAATGTTTTGTTTTTTTGTTTGTTTGTTTTTTGTTTTTTTTTGGCAATGGGGATTTCTAAATGTCGGTGTGTATTTCTGGACTATAAATTAAATATTCAATTCTGTTGACATGACAGTTTATACAGATAATTAACACATATTGATAAACTAAATATTAAGCTCAAATCATAGCCTTTTACAAAGGGAAATACATGTTGAATGTGTGACAATGTGAAAGAGTGTGTGAAAAGTATATTTTAATATTATATATATATTGTAACATATATTATTAATTTATATTATAGAATAGATATTACATATATACAAATATAATATATTATTAATATAATATAATAATATATAATAAATATAATTTTATTTAACAAAAACATACACTCCTACAAAACAGCAGCTGTGAAACAGCAACACATATTTTCTGTCACTTTAATTATTTGCAAAAGATGATATTGACTGAATCCATGTCTGCTCTGAGAATTACCAAATAGCTCCTCCTTGTGGGAAATCTCTAAATATGTGTGTGTATTGAGTTTGTAAAATAGCTGCCCATTCCATCTGAAAAAAATAAATAAATCTAAAGAATATCAATATTTAAAAAAAAAAAGAGAGAAGGACTGGATGTAATAAGTTGCAGGAATGTGATATCAAATACTTTTCTTTCTCTCATCATAGATGAGCAACCTCACAGAGCCTCAAAGTCTGCTAAAGGAAATTGTCAAGCAAACGTCCGGAGAACTCACCTCAGTGGAAGTGATAGCATATGTTGAGGCCTTGAGTTGGTCCACATCAACATTGGCTGTTGAAGAAAGAGATTATACTGTCAAACCATCCGTCATCAACTCAACTCTCACAGTAATCTCTGTTTACCATTCTTGTTTCTCAATCAGCATTTGGGCTCTTGCCTGAATAACAGGTTTGCTTTGAACTAGTTTAGGCAAAAAAGAAATACTCTGAATTACAATCAAGTTATTTATTGTGTGATGTGCAGACACTGTGTGCATTGAAGGTGCAATCAGCTTATTTTGTTTAAATATGTAATATGTTTTGGTAAAATATTAAAAGCACTTACTTTTTTCCAAGAGTTGACCATTACGAGACACCACTATAATGTGTACTGTCAATCCTACAATTCAATAGCACAGAAATATCTGTTATAGATTACAATATGCATGAAAATAATGATTACATGCAGAATACAGCAATTAATGAAAGGTAAAAAGAGCTTTCCAACCATGCCTGATTAAAAACACTACAGGCATATGTTACATGCTTCAAGGATAAATCTGTTTTCCAACAGAAATTAGTGAAAGCAGTAAACAACCTGGTGGAGAAGGATGAATTGGTGGCTTGGAGTCGAATGAAAGAGGAACGACGGGAATATACCATCACCAAGCTGCTACATACTGTTGAAGAAAGTGCCCTGACTCTGGCTAACAACTACAAAACTCCAACTGAGCTTGAAATCAAAGCCACAGAAATGGGTGAGATAATTATTAACACAGAGTGCTTTCATAGATATTCCAATTATATTAAATTGTCCTGCCATTATTCCCACCTGTGCACAGAAAAGCAAGGTTTTGGATAATTGTCATTTTCATACTTTTAATTCCTTGATGGGTCTGACTTTTCATTTCTCTCCTCAACCACAGAATTGAAACTTTTCACCTTTGATGCTCGTCATACAAAAGCCAAAGTGTCTGCTTCCATGGGAGGAGATCATATGAATTTATTGCCAAAGCCGAGATCAGAGGAAGATAAAAATGGTAACGCAGCCTGCTTTACATGTTTAAAGGACAGTAAAATCTATGATCATCTGCATGCTTTAGTGTACAGGGAGTACTCTTTTGCTTTATCTTGCCATATGTTTTATGAAAAAGACAAATTAAGTGTTTATATGCTCCCTTATTTGTCGCAATATCAACATATAATGCTGTAAAGCATTTTTATGATTCTTTTGGGGGCATATATTAGAATTTGCTCCAGTAAAATCAGAGCAAAAATAAATCACCCATCTTTAAATCTGGAAGATGTCCTTTGGCAACAGTTACACATGCAGCATACTTTTACAGTGTTATAATTGCCTCAGATACAACATTCATTCCTGTCTCGAGACAATGCCACATGCAGAAACCGAGCAAATAATGGTAAACACATTGAACTCTGCACAGTTGCTGACTTTAATATCATTTGATTAAAAATACAGTAAGTAAGTGAGTAAGTGAGACTCCCTGCTGCCTTTGTCAAACTTTTTTGTCCATCAGGAAGTGTGTCAGTGGTGTTTGTGCGATATGACAGCATCGGTGACATCCTGAAGCCGAGCAGCGACCCGGGTGTCACTGACTACTCGCGGTATGCAGGGACTGGGGAAATCACTGTCAACTCCCAAGTCGTAGCAGCAGCCGTCAAACCTGCTGACGTTTACCAACTTGACCATGTCACCTTCACTCTGAGACACAACGAGGTAAAGACTACACAGAGTGCTGAGGCTGGCTACAATGTTTTTCCACCTCTGCACTCTTAATATATACCTTGAAAATGCATGCTCCAAGGGTTTTTTTCTTGACCCAGTTAAACAGTAGCTGGTGGTTATTTGCTCTGTTTTATCCAATCCCCTGTTGACTTGATTCACTTAAGCAGCATTCTAAAAATTATCATGAGCAACATATATTTTGTTAAATAAAATATTTTTCTATAATTTGACAAATCTGAACACAATTAACATGAAGGTTTTCTTCACTTCCCTGCAACCTTAAACTCACTGCTACCTCCACTGCATCGTATATGCTCCATTTATCAGCATTACAATAGCTTCCAGTAGGATCGTGTTCAGTCTGAAACATCAATACCCCATCACATGCATCCTTGTCAAACTTGAGAGAATTGCTACATTCTTTTACTCTGGAAACAGCTTCCTTATTCCCACACTGACTCTCAGAATTTCCATTAAAGTCAAAATCAAACAAACTCACATGGGAGGAGTAGTTAGTGCTTTGTGTAAGGTTTTTTTTTTTTAAATTTTAATGTATTTCTTGCAATGACCTCTCAGTTAAGGGGAAATGGAAGAAGAAAGGTGAATAGATGATGGAGGAAATAAGAGGAGTAATGAGGGAAATAACCCTAAAAGTTAATGTACTGGTATTTTCTCTTAAGATAATTAAAATGTATGAGAAAGTGAAATCATTATATTTGTTAGACCCTCGAGGCTTAAGTCTAACAAAGGAGGGAGTGATTTATGTTGAGTGAAGAAAATCCTCTGTAAATTGCCTTTAAAAAGCAGCAATCAATAATTTGGGCTTCATTTTCACATGTACACTTTTCTGCTAGAGAAGTGTTTTTTTCTCGTGAAGCACGGATGTTTTTTTTTTTTATCTTGCATACGTTGTTGTGACACATTCTGCAAGCATTCATTTGAAAGGAAAATGCATTGATCTAAATTTAATTTTTTTTATACAAAAATGCAGTAGAAATGTCACACCAATTGGGCTGCATAAATATATAAAATTAAATGTAAATATAGTAAAGAGAAAAAAAATCAAACCTTTTATTTTAATTTATGTCAGTGTTAATTTTTTCAGCATATGTGGTTGTTGTATGTATTGTTGTAATTCAACTAAAACGGCAAATATTATTATGGAAAATATGTTGATCTCTGCTTTCGATGAATGTGTTTAATTTTATTTGTTTTAATTTCTACAACTGTACATTTGTACATCACAATGAGAGTGCCATGATAACACCTACACCGAGCTCCATTTAGTGCAGCACACTGAAATTTACTCCCTGTAACGTTCATTTTGAGCTATGCAAGTCATGCATGATAAATAGCTGACATTTTATTCTTCTAATAATGAGTCATAAAATTGCTAAACGATAAGAATAGCAAAAAAGCTAATACAAGCACATGCAATAATTGGACATTACACTAAAGACACATTTTTAAATATAATTTCTAATGCACTCAAAGTCTGGATGGATATTAATTCATTTTAAGTGCTCTTTTGATGAGACCTGCACAGTCTATTTTTCACCCCCTGTTGTGGTCTCACACTGCAGCATAGTACAAAAACTAATAAAAACAGCACCATGACCAGATATAATTTTGTTCCTCTCCTTCCCCTAAAGCCCATAGACACTAAAGCAGATGTAACCAAGTGCGCCTTCTGGGAGTATGAGCCGGACAGTCTGCAAGGCCACTGGGCCACAGGCGGCTGCAAGATGATCCACGTCAACAGCAATGCAACCACCTGCTCCTGTAACCACCTCACACACTTTGCCATCCTCATGTCCTCCGGGCGAGCCAACGTGAGTATTCTTACATTGAAAATACAACTGTGCAGAATGTATTTTTTATGTATTTATTTATGTTTTACATTTCTCATAGGGCTTTGCATTTTTTTTTACTAAAATCATGGTGAACACATTCATTTTCAGCCAGAGTTAAAATTCATATCTGGATTTTTTATTTTAAGACAATCATTTATACAATCTCTGTTGAGGTTTTATACAACAGATATGAACTATTGAAATTTAAATTTACTAATAATTGATTTTATATTAAAATGTATTTTAATTTGCTGCTTATATTTCCTACATTACGGTGCTTTTTCCTGATCTGATTCTATATATTTCTTCTATATATATTGTTGCTGTCTTGTGAAAATAAATTTCACAAGGTTTGTGACAGAGCATTTTCAGATAATCCATTGATTGAGCTATTAATCATTTTATAAGAAATGATCCATAATCTTCCAGGTCATCAAGAAAATTCAGAACCTTTCTTTTAAAATTACAGTAATATCTCAAATATAATGAATCTTTTAAACTAAATGCTATTTAAGATGTATTAAAACAAGACTTTGACATATTGTGTCCTAAAAATAATAATATTCTTGTGAGCATTTCATGCAACAGAAAAAGTCCAAACCAAAAACAATGAAACTATGTTGGACTTAGTGGCCCCTAAAGGTAATGTGACTCCAGAGATATCCACCCACATCTTTTAAAGATGCACTCCCTGTTGTTTTATAACCGTCAACGGTGTCCTCAAGTTCCTTTTCTTAAGGGATTTGGGGAAAATGTTTTATCAAAACCAGGGGGTGTATTTGTAATTATACATGAAGATTTAATATGCAAAACGAAAAAAATAACTTAATTAAAATCATGCAAGAATATAATCGTTCTGACCATATCTGCAACAACTGGCTGATATCTGACACAACAGGACCAAAGCTGTCCAGTATGCCAGTTTATATCCACCCATATGTTGAATGATACCAAACTGAAAACACAAGAAATTTCAACTTCAGTATACCATAAAATCACAAATCAAACACCTCCCTTTCTATTTGCTTCTAAGCTGGTGGCCCACAACACCATTCTGACCCGGATCACCCAGCTAGGGATGATCATTTCCCTCATCTGTCTGTCCATGTGCATCTTCACCTTCTGGTTCTTCAGTGAGATCCAGAGCACCAGAACCACCATCCACAAGAATCTGTGCTGCAGCCTCTTCATGGCAGAGTTCATCTTCTTGGTGGGGATTAACATGAACACACACAAGGTGATCTACCTCAATTCACTACGACACATACCATATATTATGCAAATGTATTGTATGTGTCACACACCATGTAACGGAAGGATAGGCGAAACATGCTTAAATAAACTATACAACACACCAACAAAAAAAGCATGTGAGGGTGGTAAATGACCCGTTTATTTCTCTCATTTACACTTTAAATTGCTTTTTAGTATTTCAGTCCATTTAAACGCATCTTTGACATGAAAATTATGTTAAATAAATAAACACAGTGCCAATGGGAATTCTTACATGTGGAATAGGAGCAAAAAATTTAGTTTTACACATTGTAAAAATCATCTGTCTCCTCTTTTGTGTGTGTCTTCGCAGCTTTTCTGCTCTGTTATTGCGGGGCTGCTGCACTATTTTTTCCTTGCGGCCTTTGCCTGGATGTGCATTGAGGGCATCCATCTATACTTAATAGTGGTTGGTGTCATCTACAACAAAGGCTTCCTGCACCGCAACTTTTACATCTTTGGCTACGGAAGCCCAGCAGTGGTGGTGGCCATCTCAGCAACACTCGGCTCTAAGTATTATGGGACTGATAAAGTGTAAGTAGAAGGAGAGGTGGGAAGACAAGGCTTTTATACATAGACCTCTTTTTTTTTTAAAACTCTGGTATTTTTCGGAAAGATAATTATAAATACAAGGGAACAGAGATTACATTTGGCCTGCAGGGACATAAAGGAAGTAGAAAGTGCATAGATTGCCTTGTAGGGAGTAAGGTAATAACTGAATTATTGTCGAAGAAATTCTGAAAGTTTTAGGGTACCATGGAGAGTTTGAGTTTAAATACAAGTCTGTTGTTTATTAATGTAAAATATAATTACAAGACTGAGGTTATACAAAAGAAGTGCTGATTGTTCATTTGTAAGAGCTGCAGTATCTTTTTCAAAGCAATTGTTTTTGTGGGGTTTTTTTTAAGATAAGAAAGGTATGTACAACCCAAGCAATATTGCCATAATTGAGAGTAAAATGATGGAGTGCTGTTCCTGAAGGAAGAGGGACTATCACAACAAAGGGATCTTAAAACACATTCAGTCAGTAAACGTGTATGTAACTAACACAGTCTGTTTGTGCTACAGGTGTTGGCTGAGCACAGAAAACCACTTCATATGGAGCTTCATTGGCCCGGCGTGTTTGATCATTCTGGTAATATCCATGGACAGCTGTTAAAGCATTAATTGGAAGCATCAAACAGGGATTTTTTTCAAAGATAAATATCCTTTTTGTTGTGTTTGTGTCATGTTTGTTTTGGTCGGCATCCACTTAAGGTTAATCTCTTGGCTTTTGGAGTGATCATCTACAAAGTCTACCGGCACACTGCTGTGAAAAAGCCTGAAATCAGCCACTATGAAAACATCAGGTGGGATTATCTGTATTCTTGTCAAGAAGGCTGAAAGAAACATTAAAAATCAAGCTGCAATTTCCTTATCTGCTGAACTGGTACGGTTTCATTCGGTGTCCTTGTAGTAGCAAGTTACAATTAGGTGTTTATTGAAAAATGTGAGTTTTGTTTTGCAATTGCACTGTTTAAGACAGCATCATCACCCTCAGGTCTTGTGCCCGCGGTGCCTTGGCTCTGCTGTTTGTGCTCGGAGCCACCTGGACTTTAGGAGTGCTGCACATCCTTAATGAGACCACCCTCACTGCCTATCTGTTCACCATCGCCAACGCCTTCCAGGGGATGTTCATTTTCATCTTCCTCTGCGTACTATCCAGAAAGGTAACACATCTTGATTTGCGAGATGTTTCTTTTCATTTATTCAACATTCATTGTATTTGAACTGAATAATTTGCTCAAGGGCATCATATTTTTTATAAAGGAAATGTGCTATATTTTTGCTATTAAAAAATAAAATTGAATTTGAGTAAAATATAATATGATAAATTAAAATAATCATATAATTAGGTTACGGAAATTGCTATATTCCCAAACTCCTCTATTACAAATGTCCTTCATTGGAAATCATTTTTGAAGTAAGCAAAAGCACATGGGAATTGGCAGAAACATATCAAAAGTAAAAGTAATCATTATGTAAAATAGACCCATTCAGAGTGTTGTATTTATAATATTAACTGTACATACTGTATACATTTTACATATTTTAAAAATGTTTTATTTATATATACATATATATATTAAATAAAGTAATAACATATAAATATATTACATATATTACATATATATTACTATTACATAATGTAATATTATATATTACATTACATTATATCATATGATAGTATATTGTATTATTTTCATCTTCAATGTGTCGTTCCAGATTCAGGAGGAGTACTACAGACTTTTCAAAAATGTGCCATGTTGCTTTGAATGCCTGAGATGAAGCCTGATCACTTGCACTTGTACAACAGCTTTTGCAACATCTGACGACTCATGCTTTCAGTTTTGAAAAAAAAAAAGGAATTGTTTAGTGCAAATGTCTAATAAATGACAACACTGCTGTGTTTCCTTTATGAATATTGCCATCATCTATGCATCATGTTTGTTTGTTTAATGTTTAATGCACAATGCAAATAGATGAGTCAACATTTCCACAAGACATTCTTCTGACAGTAATGCAGGAATATTTTGTGTATTTTCAGTTAAATTTCAGTTATCATCATTACACTCCAAATGACCTATGCAGTCTGTTGTCTTTGTTCCTTTCTTATGTTTGTAATTGATTAATAAATTATTAAAAACAATTGTGGCAAACCATCAGAAATCTCTGCTGCTCACTTATGTGCAAACTCAAAGGTCCTGTTTACACACACAATATAATAAATATGAATAGTTGTGAGGACTGTTTAGTGCTCACATAGTAACAGTTAGGAAAGCCAATGGCTCCATCTATTGGACACATTGAGGAATGGTCTTTCCATATTTGACAAAAACCCATAGCTGGCAACTCTTTCTGAATAGACACACTTTGGCCACTGGCCACAGCCAACCAGAGTGCTCTTGACTGTGTCCATCCGTTTATCTTCTGATGGCTACTTCCAGCAGGATAATGCACCATGTCACAAAGCTCATATCATCTCAAACTGCTTTCTTAAACATGACAATGAATTTCCTGTATTTCAGTGGCCTCCACAGTCACCAGATTTCAACCCAATAGGGTCTAACCTGGTAATAACAAGGTGTCTTGAATGAAGTGGCCAGTAACTGTGTCTGCACGATCAGACAGATGCTCCTCTTTGTGTATTTTTTATATTTATAGCATGTTGGATCATCTGACTTTAGCCCTTTACAGCCTTGTACATGAGTAAATACTGTGGTTGAACCTTTATTTTTTGCTTTATTTTAAACAAGCTCCCTCCTGAGCTGCAGGGTATGATAATCCTGTGTCCTGTGTTGGACAATAAACCACATCCAACTACTAATATTCTAAATAAGTTATTGGAATTCACCACTAGTTTTGGCTGACAAAGGTGCTACTTGGACTAGATCATGACATGACTAAACCGAACTAATCTTCAAAGGTGTTTTTGATTTATTTTTTTTATTTTTTTTTCCACTTTTTGGCTGTAGCTTGATCCAGTTTAAAATAAAATATACACTATGATGTGAGAGACCTCTACTGGCTGATGTTGAGATTAAAAATGAAAAAAAGAAAAGCAGATGGCAAACAATAGTATGATGGCTTATGTGTGACTATTTGACTTCTGTGTTGTGCAATCTGAACACCAGAATATGACAAGAACAGACAGTTTTGGCTGATTGCTGCTCTGTGTCATCACCCTCAAACAACACTATTTAACATGGCTCTTTGTAGAGCCCTTTAGGCTGCAGCAGATTGTAAAATTGGCATGACAAGCAGCGATTCATCACACTTTTTGACTTTGTTGTGTCCAGGAGGAGAGCACTGTGATGACAGGGGACAGTGTATACTTTTCAAAAACCAGAAGCTGTTCCAGATATTCAGGTAAAAGACAAAAACAGCCGCCATCTGCTCAGCCTTCACTCCATGTGACTGGGTTTCACTGAGGGAATAGATGTTGATCCTGCTGGGTTTATCCCTTCATTCAGTTGTGAAACTCTTGTTTACATCATTCTCTGAACAATTATATTTCTTCGATATACAAAATTGAATAAACCATGTTTTGAGTTATGTTCAGCAGTGGAATGTATCTAAGTACATTTACTGTGATAACTGTATTGTAATGTACATATTCAAGGTGTGTTCCTTACTTGTGAGTATAACTTTAGACTTCTACAAGACTATATCTCAGAGGTCCACTTGTATGCTTCAGATTTTTTCATTCCTTTCTTGTCCAGTAAAAATAAATTATTTAAAACCATCAGACGAAAGTAGCTGTTTTTCATAAAAAGTTGAGTTTTAAGAGATATGAGGTTCTCACAGGCCCCAACACTAAAACATATAATATATGCAAATACGCAAATGCAACATATACTTGAATGCAGCATATATTTTCATACTGTGAATGATAGATAGATAGCTAGATAGCTAGATAGATAGATACCAATAAACCATTATATACCAATAAATAGGAAAACAGCTATCTCTCACATATTACTTGTGTCAGTGCGACACTTTGTCACAGGTCAACATGGCTCTAGTAAAGAGAGCATGTGTTTACTGACCAAACCTCTGTCCTGATCACATGGTTTCAGTGCTTCACCAATCAAAGCCCACGCTAATCTATATAAAGAACAAATCAGAAATATTAGGTTCTACTCAGTTTCAACATGCGGGGGCTTCTCCTCTACTGCCTTGTGGCCCTGACCAGTAAGTTTTTATGGATTAATTCATATTACTTTACTTGTTAAAGAATGTTGCAATCATCCTTTTAATTCAGCTTCAGTTACTATACAGTATATAGTATTAGTATATAATGATCAGTGACTTTAAGAAGAAGAAGTGGAGTATCATTAATGGAGTAAAGTCAATTTTACTTAAGCTGTCAAGTTGTCTTGTTGTGCTTTAGGTGTTTCTTTTTGCTTTAGTTTATGCTGATGTCATTTTGTTTTGTTTTTCATTCAGTGAGTCTTGCATCTGTCTTTTAACATCTTGGAAGAAGTTGGAACACATTTTCACTTTAACGTGCCGTCCCCTGCATTAGATTGTCCTGTACATCAAGTCAAATTTGCTGATATATTTGTTTATATTTGTTAATTTTTTTGTATTTTTAGCTTGTCAGAGTGTCCATTATGGTGAGTCTTTCATTCATAATATCACATAAAAACCTCTTTTACAAAAACATTTCATAAAGAAGAAGTGGAATGATATTTGACTTTAACTATATTCCAGAGCTTAGCCTGAACCCAAAAAAGACCTACGAGTACAAATATGAAGGGATGGTGAATTTTGGACTTGGCTTGCCAAACTTGGCTGAGTCTGGTACAAAAATCGCATGCAAGCTCAAGATCATTGGTGTGTCTGAGCAAACATTCATCCTTCAGGTAAGAGTGATGATACAAACTCTTTAAACCCAAATAAAGCAGCATAAACAATAACAGGTTATTAATCAATGCTTCTCTGATTTATACAAAGTAAAGTGATTGCCTCATTTCTCCATTATCATTTATTCAGGTATCATTAATTATTTGGAGGCCAATTTAATATGCATCTGTGGGAAGGCTCTAATCCCCAAAATAGTCTTTGTGGTATAAAAAAGAATGTAGAGTACTTTGTCACAGTTCTGTTACTGTACATTTACATAAAACAGATGAATGTGCATCTATAATGCATAAACCTTCCAGTATCTTTTTGTCATCTTTCCGTCATAAACAGATGCTCCCTTTAAACTCTGTTGGAATTACAAAAAAGTCAGCTTTAACAATCCAATCCATTGTCCCCTGTGTTTCATCTGAAATGTGGAGAATTAGAGCGTTTTCATGCTTACTCATGAGTGTGACAATAAAACTGCTCATTTCTATCTCTGGTTCAAAGGTCTCAGACTTGGCCTTCGAGGAGTTCAACGGCTTCCCCGGGAAAAGCAGTTTCAACTCCTCCCCAAAACTCACCCAACGTATCGCTTCCCAGCTTGTCAAACCCTTCATGTTTGACTACATCAATGGACACGTCAGTAACATCCGAGCCTCTGCTGAGATTTCTGACACTATTGTCAACATTGTAAGAGGGGTACTGGATTTTTTCCAAGTCACTGTGAAGACCACACAAAGGATATATGAACTGGAAGAGGTTAGTCACTCTTCTCTGCACCACCAGCAGCAGAAATAAGATCATAAAAGAAATAATGTTTGATTTTGTTTGTAGGTTGGCATTCATGGAAAGTGTCAGAGTAACTACGCTACTGAGGAAAATGCAGAAACAAAGGACCTGACTATCACTCAGGTTGTGGATGTCAGTAACTGCAAGAACAAAGCAGACATCTACAGAGGCATGGCTACTGCTGTGCTCGACCAGGTCTCCAAACAGGTGTGTTAATCTTAATGCATCTGATTCCACTATTATAAATGAAACACACCAACAGTGGCTATTTTTTGCTGGTGTATCCCCCAATCTAGAGAGGGGAATCTGTCATTTCCACAGTGAGGTATGTGTACACAGTGAAGCCAACAGCAGAGGGAGGTCTCATGACCAGGGCCCGTGGCCTTGAACAAATGCACTTTAGTCCCTTCAATGTGAAGGGAGGCAGCTTCAAGATGCGAGCGATGTAAGACACGAAAATACCTGCACATTATTGTACGCCCACTCATCCACAATGTGTGTCTGCCATACAAATCATCTGCTTTAAATAACCTCTCCTGCAGGAAGGAACTGGAGCTGCTTGGCGTGACTGACACGGCAAGAGCCATCATGTTTAGACCAATGGAGAGCAAGGGCGACCTTGTTTACAAGTTTGTCAATGCAGAAGCTAATTTCCCCATTATGATGCAGAACCTGGAAGATCCAGTGCCAAAGGTAATAAGGACTAGTAAGTTTATTCCAGATAGGAGCAGAAAGCACTATGTCATTTTTTTTTGGGAAGTCACCCAAAATAAATAACTTTACTTTCTCGAAAGTGAACGAACACTGAAGAGAGGGAATAATTTGTGCAGTGAGAAACTAATTTTAGAGCATCATCCATAATTTTGTCTGGTCCTGTTTACAGGCTATTGAGTTGATCAAGCATCTGGCTGAGGTAAATAATTACCAGATTGACAGTGCAACAACTGAGGACGCTATAAAACTGTATCAACTCCTGCGAACAATGCCTTACGAAGGATTAGAAGTTATGTGGAAGCAATTTGCAGGAAATGAAGAGCACAGGTAAGTACTTGGTTGTTATTTTTGCCAGTGATGGTTAATAAAGAACAGAACAGGTATTCAACAACCCCTTAAAACCCATTCTTTGTTTTGCTCTCTATTCATCTCCACTTCTTGCTTTGAAGCCCCAGGCTTCTGGGATTTGTAGTTGGTAGTCAGAGGCTAAGGCTGTGTGAGAACGACCTCTTGTGCTTGCTGCCAAACCACTTTGACGTATATATACGTCAATGGCATTCAAGCTTTGGATTTTAAATGATGCATAAATATGTAAATGGCACTCAAAGAGTTAATGTTCTGGGGGAAAAAGTAAAGCATGTGAAATGTGCAGTTTTTATTTCAGTAGAATGGGTATGAATATGCGTGAAAGTTGGTGGTGGTCGGAGGGGCCGTAGGTGCAAAATGGCAACCACGCTTCTGTCAGTCTGCTCCAGGGCAGCTGTGGCTACAATGTAGCTTACCACCACCAGTATGACTTTATTATTTTAGCTGCTAAAACTTTACCCAGGTATTAACTCAAAAGTGATTTCATTCAGCATGTCTTTGGATCCAGTGAGATCACTGCTTTAAGGTTTGAAAGTGAGATACTTTGTGGATAACCTTTAAACAAGCTTTTCATTTTTGTATTAAGGGAACAAAGTAGTGGGCGGCACGGTGGTGTAGTGGTTAGCACTGTCGTCTCACAGCAAGAAGAAGAAGGTATCGGGTTCGAATCCCGGGCCCGGGGCCTTTCTATGTGGAGTTTGCATGTTCTCCCCGTGTCTGCGTGGGTTCTCTGCGGGTACTCCGGCTTCCTCCCACCATCCAAAAACATGCATGGGGATTAGGTTAATTGGCTAATTTAAATTGACCGTAGGTGTGAATGTGAGTGTGACTGGTTGTCTGTTTCTGTGTGCCCTGCGATGAGGTGGCGACTTGTCCAGGGTGTACCCTGCCTTCCGCCCTAAGACAGCTGGGATAGGCTCCAGCCCCCCGCGACCCTATGAGGATAAGCGGTAGATAATGGATGGATGGATGGAACAAAGTAGTCCAAGTCCAAGTCTCAAATCTGACACTGATCCACTCAACTGACCCACTTTGTACAGATGGGATTAAGTCTGGCACATTTCCATTGATTTATGATTTATTATCATGTGAGACATGATGACAGAAAGGTGATAACTGAAAGTGTGCTTTCCTTGCTCGTTAATATATAAGGCAGTCACTGACACCTTGTACAAGTGCAATTAAACATGACATCCGAACTTGTCCTTCAGACTTTCATCTTTTCATTTTTATATTTGAATGATAACCCTTTCATTAAGAACTATCGATGTTGTCCCTTTCACTTACTATCAGACGTTGGTTTTTGGATATGATTGTTGAAGTCAACGACGCACGAATCCTGAAGTTCCTCGAAATGAGATTCCAGGCAGGAGATGTGTCTGTCACTGAAGGTCTGGAGACCCTTTTGCTGGCGATGAACCATCTCCAGGCTATTCCTGATCTGGTTGAAATGGCCAAAGTGAGTTAATTGCGATAAGATAAATCATTTGCAGGTTGTTGTGTGATCCAGAGAATTTCAAAATGCCTCTTTCTCCACAGATGTTCCTGAACATGTCCTTTTGCAAATCCAATATATATCTGTGGCATACTGTGGTGCTATCCTATGGCTCTCTGGTGTACAAGCACTGTGCTTATTACACACCTTGCCCTGTAATGGCTGTTCAGGTAATCAAAAAGGAATGAATCACTGAACGAAACTGCTGAACAGTGTAATAAAAGTCATAATGAGGTCTATTTGTAACAACTGACTGAATACGTCTAATATCTGTACTGTAGCCACTGCTTGACATGGCCATGGAGAGTCTGAGGAATGGCAAGGAGGCAGACATGGTCATTGCTTTGAAAGCTCTTGGGAATGCAGGTCATCCAGGCAGCATCAAAACCATCATGCGCTTCCTTCCGGGAGTTGCCGCCAACCCTGTGGATCTGCCGCCTCGTGTGCTGAGTGCTGCTGTGCAGTCTATGAGACTTATAGCTGCCAGAGACCCTCAAAGAGTAACTATAATGCATAACATGCAAAATTAAATCAATATTTTAGCTCTATGATAGTTTTTATTTAAATCATGCTTATGGTAATTACATGCTCAATGTTGTTGAAAATGTTATTTCTGATGCATTTACACAACAGTGAACTGTTCTATTCCTGGAAAGTGGGTTTACTTTTCTTCATTGTGGCAGGTTAGAATAATTTTCAGCAATCACGTGAAAATGGCAACTCTGACTCATGCTTTTGTCACTTTTTTCGTCTATTATGTTTGCAGGTCCAAGACATCACCATGAGTCTGTTCCTGCAGAAGAACCTTCCCAGTGAGATACGCATGCTGGCTTTCGTGATCCTATTTGACACTAAACCACCAATGGCTCTAGTGTCCACGGTCACTGTACATCTGCAGGAGGAAAAAGACCTCCATGTTGTTAGCTTTGCATACTCCTACTTAAGAAGCTTTGCTAGATCCACTACTCCAAACAACCACTTCCTGTGAGTAAAACAATGCGGGTACAGTATAACCTGTCAGGTGGCAGTGAATATGTCATTATCTTTCCAATGTTCTCCAGTTTTCAACTCTACATTTTTGTGTTCTCATCAACTACAGCTCAACTGCCTGCAGCATAGCCGTGAAAATCCTAGCCCCTAAATTTGGTCGTCTCAGCTATCACTACAGCAAAGCATTGCGCATGGACTGGTTTAATGGTAGAGTACGCTAAAGTACAGAATCTTGGATTTCTGTGAGACTGTTTTATGAGAATTTGCGTGTTTTCCCTGGCGCAGATGATTTCCTAATTGGTACAGCCACAGAAGTCTTCATGCTAAGGAGTGCAACAAGCATCTTTCCCACTGAAATAATGATGAAAGGGAAATTTTATTTCATTGGTAGAATTCTGCAGCTACTAGAGGTACAGCATGATGCACTGGAACTTTTATTAAGAATAAAGTGTCAGCTAATAATCAACTTTTCTTTTCATGCTGCAGTTTGGTATCCGTACTGAAGGACTTCAGGAGCTGCTCAGCAACATACCTAGTTTTAATGGGGATCTTAGTTTCAGTGATTTCCAGGGTATTGTCAATATGGTGAGTATATAACTGACACTTTAAGGTAGCATCAGAACTGTACTTTTATGTGTTTTTAGTGACCTTCATGTGTCATTTTCAGCTTCAAAACTGGGAAATTCTGCCAAAAGATAAGCCCGTCCTGTCTGCCTATTCACGCGCCTCTGGACAAGAGTGGTTCTTTGCTGATATTAACAAAGAGATCATTGAGAATCTCATCAGGGTGAAAGAATAACTTAAACACAAGGTCTAAGCTATTTCAGCATACAAAAAGACAATGCGTGTTCAAAGCTCATTACATGCTGCTGTCCTGTGATCCTACTCGCAGGCTGTTCATCCCTCTGCAGGGCACGACAGCCCACTGTGGGCTACGATTGAGAATCTTCAGAGAGGAGTGTCGTGGCATCGGACAAAGCCATTCTTGACCTTTGAGGTTCGCTACTTCCAAGCTATGATTTTGGGTCTCCCACTGGAGATTAGCAAATATTATGAAAGCATCAATGGGATCACTCTGAATGGTGAGGAAGTCAAATCCGACAGCATTATGATGCCTTAGCATTATTGATTGATGACCGAAACAGTTTATTTTATTTTATCTAAACCTTTAAAGTATTTTTTTTTTCTTGTCTTGCGTAGCTAAAGCCAGCGTGAATCCACCACTGACTCAACATCTGGGACAATTGTTGACTTCTGAAATTTCAGTGGAGACTGATGGTTTTATTGGGCAAGATATTTAATGTTCATTTAATTCAAAAACAATCTTAGATCATATAAAGCAATTATCATAGAAAGCAAATCAAAATTGCCTTTTACATTCATTCTATTGAGTTACAACTTCTGAATTAATCATATCTTTTATTAGTTGCACAAAGGATTTCTGGGTTTTCTACGGAATCAACACAGAGCTATTCCAGTGTGGTTGTGAATTGAAGAGCAAAACACCAAGTGCTATCCCATGGAAGTTTGCTGCTAAGATTAACATTGCAGAAAAGAAGTTTGAACTTGATTTCTCTCCATCTAAAAAAGAGTTTGAGCTCTTTTCAGTCAGGTGTGTTTTAAGGATGTGTGGGAAAAATGGTTTTGCATAATAATAATGGCTGACTTATTTTCCAAAATTTACAAAATTAATTGATCAGATTTCAAATGAATTCAATTCAAATGAATCAAATCATGACACCAAAAAATCCGAATCAAATCATGACACCAAAAAATCAAAATCAAATCAATCTTGTACATATAGTACTCAATCAAAAAGTAGACAATTTAAGCCTAAGAGTGATTCTTTTTTTTTTTTTTCAGCTCAAATGTATATGCAGTCTCCAGGAACATTGAAGAGCCATCTCTGGCTAAAATGACTCCAATAATGCCCAAAGCCATTGACTCCAACCAAGAAGTTATCCACATGGGCCCTACAGTTGTAAGATCTGAGTCAGATGAGGTACAGTCAACATCTTAAGAAAATTACTGTTGGGACATGAATTGATTAGCATTTACAGAATGCAACGCAGATTAACAGCTTTGTGATTTTCATCCGATCCAACAGTTTTTGACTCCAAATACCTGGCATCCAAGAACCAAAGTCTGTGCTGAGAGCAGCATTTATGGAGCTGGTCTGTGTGTGGAGTCTGAGTTAAGGAGAGAGTATTACCATGAACAATACCCCCTGTACTATTTCCTGGGATACACCTACATGGCAGTCAAAGTAGTCCCAGGTATATACAACAGGTCCAACATGTTAGACCTCAAGAACAAAATGAATATATTTCAGTTCAGGCACATAACTTGTGTTGGACAAAACAGACATGAGACAGGGTTTGGTCAGAAGTTTTCTGTCTTCTACACACCAGTGAAGCAGGTTCAAGCTGCTTTCACACCCTAGAGCACATTATTATATCACTACAGCCTAAAAACACTGGAAATCAGCAGAAACATGATTTTTAGGCACTAAATTACTCTCTTGTTGTTTTTGTCGGAAAGAAAAACAGTTTTATGAGTGCAAAGCAGAGATGGGATAGCATCAGATTGTACTGCTGTTCTTGCTAATGTAGTTCATGCTCTTTCATCAGTACAGGCAATCAAAGCTGTCGATAAAATCCACCTTGAGGTTAATGCCGGCTCCAACATACATTCAGTTGGCACACGCCAACTGCTTGAGACGCTAAGGAGGCTTTCCAAGGTATTTGGCTACCCTTGCAATGTTATTACCTGTGCATCTGCCTTGATGTTTTATCCATTTAAATGCTCCTGTTGCTTAATTGTGTTTACAGGAAGCCACCCAGCAAGTGAACCTGTCCTCTGATTCAGTCTCAAACATCAGCGCATTTAATCAAAGCCACCATGACAGCGTAAGATCAATACTGGACATGATGCACACAAACCCATTACAGCATGCTGCACTGCTTTCTGTCTCATTCAATAGGGGAGGGACTCGATACCTGAAGCTGTGTTCAGTATCAAAGCCTTTGTCATGAGTGGCAACCAGAAGCCAGAGGGTTATGATGCAGCTTTCTATTACACACCTGAGGCAAATATTCAGAACGCCCAGCTCATTGTGTCCGAGGTTGGAGAAGACACCAACTGGAAGATGTGCGCCGATGCCACTGTGAATGCCCACATCGAGACAAAGGTAGGTATAAAACACATAGAATACCTCCAGTTTTTTTTCCATTCTAAAAATGGACATCTCATCTCATTACATTGTACATAATAGTATAATGTGTGTCTCTACTTTATGGATGTGATGGTTCACAAACTGCACTTGGTGACCTTGAAAATCATCAAACTCATAATATTGCTGTTGAATCGGATCCGATCACCACCAAAAATTAATCAGTTTTAAGTTAGGACACTTCTGACCAACCCTGAAAATGTTGTCAAAATATGTTTTTTGAGTTATTTTGCAAATATATAACCTCCTTAGTGGAGGTAAAAATTCAATTACATTATATACAGGTCTGCGCAAGGGTAAGTCGAATTGGACAAACAGCCCAAAATTCCTAACAACTAAAGAAGATTAAAGCAGGTCATGAAGCAGGACTCCACTCAAAAAAATCAAGGTAACTCTCAATGCAGTCGTAAATAACGATCCTGATAAAATTAGATTACTTGACCTTTTTTGAATCTGTTCAAGCTTTTCTGTAATTTGGCAAACAAATAATCCACCAATGAGTATTGTTAAAGTCTTAATTTGTAACGTGAAATGGACAAACATAACATATATATATTTTTGACTCGCAGACCACAATGGGTTTCTAAAATTTAAAGGGCTAGTATATATATATATATATATTATATAGATAGATATAGATATATATCTACATATATATATATATACGTATAGATATATATATAGATATATATACTATATATATATCTATATCTATATATATATACTAGCCCTTTAAATTTTAGAACCCATTGTGGTCTATGAGTCAAAAATATATATATGTTATGTTTGTCCATTTCACGTTACAAATTACACATATATATGTATATATATATACACGTATATACGTGTGTATATATACGTATATATATACACGTATATACGTATATATACGTATATATATACGTGTGTGTATATATATATATATATATATATATATATATATATATATATATATATATATATATATATATATATACGTACACACGTATATACGTATATATACATATATGTACATATATATATATATATATACTGGCCCTTTAAATTTTAGAACCCATTGTGGTCAGCGAGTCAAAAAGTTTGCACACCCCTGGGATATGGTGACAGATTTGACCAGTGCAATGAACTCTTGCTCAGCACAATATAATTCTCACTGTGAGAATTATATTGTGCTGCCGTGAGAATGTCATGGCAGCATTGTAAGTAAAACGCATATATTACCCTGTAAATCTATTTGAATGCATTGTTTTAAATTTCTACATTAAATGTCGCACTTTGCGAAAAAATGGAAGGTTGCATACAGAGGCCTAATGCAAGTCATTTCTTCATGATTTGTCTCTTATGTCTGGTTTAGGCACACATTAGATGGGGAGCCGAATGTCAGTCTTATGAACTGTCAATGAGATCTGCGACCTCACATCTGCCTGGCTCCAAGCCAACACTCAAGGCCAAAGTACACTGGATCAGGATCCCAGAAAAAATGGCAGAGATGGGCACAAGGTGAGACTCAATGGGATAAAGTTTAAGGATACAGTTTCTATCAAGATGATAAAATGTGAGAAAGAAAAGGAGAGAGAGCTGAAGATGAGGATGAAAGATGAAACTTTGATTCACCAAAAACAGTGGAGACATTTTTTTTGTGTGTTTGCAATTATGACACAAACTGTTAAACAAGTTTTTTGTTTTTTTTTTGATTCTACCAGAATTGAAAGTTACATCCCAGGCATGGCTTTACTTCTCGGTTTCTACCAGCAACATGAGAAAAATGCCAAGCAGGAGATTTCTGCATCAATTGTTGCCACCTCAGCAGACAGTATTGATGTGAAGATTAAATTCCCAGAGGTACCCAAGGAAACACTCACTATCTACATTCATATTCAACACTCGCATGGACTGCAATATTTTCAAGGAAGTGTAATTTCTTGTCTTGTCATTAGTATACAGTCTACCACCAGGCTATTCCTGTTCCACTGCTGCTTGTCAGTCTTCAGGAGGTTAGACCCAACATCATAAACTCAACAACAGACAGCTTTGGACACACATAAAAGCATGTGAGCTACATAAAACCAGTTTGATTAAGCTAAATTTTTTTTTTTTTCATATAAATTATCTGTTCTTTTGATATTGTGTTGTGTTGATTTTATATTGGGTGTGTTGGGTGGGAAGTGGATTGTGTTGACAGCATTCTGTGCAAAGCAGATGCGCAAAAACAAGCAAGGAGCTGTGCCATTTCTGATTGCTTTTTAAAATATGTTTTGTGCTGCAGAGAGACAACAAAGTCCAGATGGGAGCCAGATGACTCTTTTCACAGTGATAACGCTGCAAGCAAAATCCCACCACCATGATGAAAGTGAGGATCATAAAAGATGCATCAGTAATCTGTCAGATGTCACCAGTTTGGAAATAACCTGTGAAGGTCCTGATTTATTCATCATAAAGCTTGTTAATATTTGAATGCTCTCTTTTGATGAAATAGTGTGTAAATTCGTGCTTGTATCGCAAAGTATCTTAATGGTGTAATTCTAAAAAGTTTTGTTCTTTTGCTCTGGCTCTGTTGATATAAAGCCTTTGTTCATCTAAACATTGTGTTATTCCAGGAGTACAATACAGAACAGTCATAACAACTTTTGAGCATCGTCTCTATCAAGTTCAGGTTCAGGTTGTTAATGCAACAAGGAAAAAAGCAGTTGGAGATCTTTTAGAATCAAATGATTGATAGATGGTAACAACGAAGTTGCTGATGATTATTGCACAACATTGTTAGACAATGATCAGTAGTTTTGGAAATCTAAATCAAGTCAAAGAAAATCTTGGTTTGAAACGAGAGAGTCAACGTTGACTGGTGATAAGTTTGCAGTACTCTTTAGTTTTTAAATGTATTCTTTTTTCTTATAATATGCAGTATGTGAACAGGTTTGTCTGCTCTACCAGCCCACTTGGCAAACCTTTGTTAACAGGTCTTGTTATTCTCTAAATATTCCATTGGATTGTCAAATACTGCATGTTGTGGATGAGATTCAGCAGACTGGATCATAAATTATTTTTTGCTTCAATAGATGGATATTTTCAAGGTCTGGGTGACCTGCTCTGTTTGTTTGGTCAACTCACCCAGCAGGACTGTTTGCAGATATCAGTACAAAATGTCAGCATGCATGCCCTTAAAGTTCACTGCCTCTACTGCACAAAGCTCTCTGTCCTGTGGTGAATCATGTCACACGCTCATTGGACAGTTGAGCTCAACATTCAGATATCTGACACGATGAAATATTTGATGAACAGTAATTTGGGCTCCTGAACCAAATCTCAACTTTGAGTTGCAACAAATGGGACGTGTCACCGTCCAAAGATAATGATTGCATCTTAACCAAAAGATTCATCATCCAAACTACTCCTGGCTCTGCTTATCCTGCCTACGCTGATTTAGCCAGATGGTGTTGAATCACAGAGAAAAGACATTGCCATCAAAGGCTGAACAGGATGAGCACAAGTATAATGGTCCCATTATGTTCCATTTACATCTCTAATATCCTCCAGGCTTTCAAGTGGTGGCTGATGAGCTGATTTCTTATCAGTTATACGTCAAGCTTCCCACCGCCTCCTGTCATCTAGAGGATCAGAACACCTTGACCTTGTGTTGACAGGTGAAATCAGCTGTTTGAAAGCATTAGTGAATGATTGATCAGGTCATTTGGAGGAGGAGGGTTGGGCCAATCCCTCCTTTTTATCACTGCTCACTCTGTGATTGTGACTTGCCCCATTAGGCAGATGACGCCAGACCTGCTAAAAGCCATCTGAGGGTAGCTGATAATAAGCCCATGGCTACAGACATTTTTGTCCAATTGCAGCTATTAATCCATGTTGGAGGCACAAAAAGTCAATTCAGCCAAAGAGGAATTACTATAAAACCCACCAGTTCAACAAGTGACACTTCCTTATAGGGAAAGATTGGTGGCAGTTTTTTTTTTGTTTTTTTTAAAAGAAGAAGCAGAACTGAGAGTGTTTTTGAAAGATTTTCTGGCCAATCTAAATCCTAGAAAACTCCTGTTTTTTGTTGGCACTAACAACAAGGGGGTTATAATCCTGTGGTACTGTATGTGTGTGTGTGTGTGTGTGTGTGTGCTGGAGTGTGAGCACTAGAGGACAGTGTTTACCAGGCATTAAATTATGCCTGGCACAATGCTAAAAGCCTGGCACCAATGTCTGTTCAGTTCACAGAGAGAGGCTATGCAATGGATGTTGACATTGTGAGGATAAATAAACATATGTCTTGGCACGGTCACAGTACTCCTGCAACTCTGTGGCTTGCAAACAGACGACACATTTCATCGACGACACAATAGAAAACAGAATAGTTACTAACTATGAACTTATGAAGGCAAACTGTGGTAACCACGTGATCTCAATGGCTGGCTTGTGTTTTTGTTTCAATAAACATCATTATGGTCTATGTTCTGGGGATTTGCACTTACGGTTCAGTGTGGACTGGCATTTCTTAGCTGATACAGATTTGTTATTAGCAAGGGGAGCTGGTTTGGTGTCAGGTGAAGAAGAGCATTAGCGAATGATAATCGGGTAATTTGAATGAGCCATAAACTAGATTGCTTTTTCACAAGCACGCGTGATCTTACATAAACTGCCTCCCCTTCTAATTTAAGGTACACCAAATCGAGACTGGGATGCAAGGTGAAGTGTGAGTGGGCACTCTGGTCAGACACTTGACATGACACATGACACCTTAAGGGGGGCTCAAAACCCAACATAATGCCCGTTGTTTGACTAACACTGAGCTCACATCATTGTGCCATCATTCTCGTCGAATGAGCTTGTCATCATGTTCCCCTCTTAACTATCTGTTTCATGTTTACAGGGAAGTGCACATTTACTGTATTTTGATTCTTCACTCTTGCCAAGCTTAGTGAAGAACAACCCATTGAAAGCATTACTGTCAAAATAAGAATAAGTTTATGATCACTTTGGACTCTTATAATAACATGTGGTAGAAGAAGACTTACTTTTATTGATCCCTCAATGGGGAAATTACAGTTTGACATGACATGGTAGCCATGACATGGTAGCCACGTGTTTGGGGCTTAACAGAATTGCCAACTGAGGTCAGATGAATGAAGTGAGATTTCAGAGATGACAGAGCTGCTGTTTGAGTTCATCTCAGGAGTCATCGGTGTATTTACAATGCTACAAGAATGTTTTTTTTTTAGCTTTTTCTGTAACCATTTAGCAAAAACATGCCATACCACAAAAAGGCTTCATACATTTTCCTAGACATGTAAAATTTAATAATAATAATAATAATAGTAATAATAATAATTGATTAATGGAAATTAATGTGTACTAATTTTACATGAAATGTAGCAAGAAATTTGTCTACAGCATGAAATTTTGCACCAATTTTATAAAAGAGTTCTTCAAGATTTGTTCCAGTGAACTCATTTTTTTAACAGTTGATTAAGCTTGGTGGTTTATTGTTAAGTAAAAACTGTTCCTTTGTGCCTGTGTGAAATTAGTGACATTCTGGTGGTTTGCCCCTAGCTATCAAAATTGCAACAACTGCAGAGCTTTTGAAGCAGGGATTTTTTTTTAATTGCATGCTGGAATAGAATCCATAGTTTTGTGATTTTTAACAGCACAAGTTTCTCTGATTAAGTAGACTGGTGATTTATATTTTGTTGTTATTGGAGTATGAATATAATAGTTATATTTCAAGCCGCTAGCTTTGGTTACCCAGAAAGTAATTAGAAATGTTTGATACTTCCAGAGTTCCACAAAATGCATTTTTCTGCGGGCTATGAATCTTATTTTTCTTTTGTAGTGTTTCCATTATTATAGAGTCTAGAGAACTTAATTAGTGAGGGGGGTATATGGGTCAGACTGCCAAGAAGATGCAGTTGATGCAGTCTGTGGTTGAATTTTAGGAGAACTGTTGTATTTATAGTCATCATTCTGCATCTGAAAAGCAACAGAAAGTATTCACATTGATGAAAGGCCTGTTGTTTTGAGTAGGGGGACCAAAGAAAAGTTTTTGTGACAGAGATGATTCACAAATACTTGAGTTTCTCCATTGAGTGACTGTAGAACTGGACAGCTAAATTTGTAGACACTGAAGTGTCTGCACTCATGCTTGTGCACTTGCATACAGTCACACTATCACACTGAAAACAGGAAGGGAGAAGCCACAGCAAACACACTATAGCCACTAACTTGTAGGAGGCAACTTTGGTTGCAATGAAGATTTTAAATGGTGAGGTTATTTGTGATGTGCTTAAACAGAAGTGCTGTCTGTCCAAAAGACTGACTCCTTGAGATCCATTTGCAGTTATTTTTGCCACTGTTTGTCCATCCTGCTGGCCACCACTACAATCAACTCCAAACAGGGAATGTTGACGGGTTTGAGGTTACCAATGAAAATTGTGAGCTTAAACAAACCTTTCAAACTCAGCAGGTCATAGTCTTCAGCTATTACCCAAATCTGGTAAAACATGGCCTCAACATCTGCTATGAGCACCACATGCTCCTTTCGAAATCGGGTGAGAACACAAACCAATGAACTTGTAAGGTCATGACCTTGAAGCAGCTGGGAGTTCAAAGAAGTACCCTGAATTGTGGCACCACAATCAAAAACAACCTGTAGCCTTTTCTTTTTAGGATAAATACATGCAGTGGTGTGGTATGTACCACACCCTTTCATCATGATATGCTAAATGCTTAGATGGAACTCGATCTGCATAACCATTGGTGATCATCTTGGACGTGAACTCAATGTAATATTGCATTTTTGGAGACTCAACACACATTGTCAACACACACTCATTATGTTTGATAACCTGCATCTGGAAGTGCTTTACCTCCAGGTTGATTGACTAATGTCACTGGAGGACGGTGTGATCAGTGGCTAGTGAGATAAAGGAGGAGGGGACTTTAGGGGCACACATGGAAACAGATGCAAGAAGGGGAGCAGAGCAAAGGGGAGGGGAGCAGAGCAGGGGGGAGCAATACAACACACAGACATTATGGGCCAGTAAGGAGTGAGACGAGATTGACAGGTCGAGCAGGGAACGGACGACAACCAAGGTAGCTGTGCAGCCATGGGGTAGAGACCAGCAGAGGCGGGTGGCAGCAGCTGAGCCGAGGGAACCTAGAGTGTTACATTGTGATGGCAGAGTGAGGAGCTCTGCCTGGCCGCTTAAGCACCTACGGTCATTAGTAACACTCTGGCACATGAGAGGAAGCTATTTTAACTGCACCATGCTGTGTATGCCCCACTGCCGCTGTGGTTGTGTGTTCCAGGGCATGAGCTGCGCGTCCGTCATCTCACAAGGCGAATCAAAAAGGAGGAAGCAGGGGAGCGGCATGGTGACAGACACGAGACTACTTCTTCTCCTTTTATCCTTCCTTGTTTGAACCTAGATCCTTGGCCTTGGCCATTTATTTTAGCTGAATTCTTAACAGGTTTAAGTTATGTGTTGAGACTGCTGGCCTCATTTTAAAGACTGTTTAAGGACCTTCCTGTTATTAGAAACAGCTTAATGGTGCAGCTTGGACACATCCTCAGTGATGAACCCAAGGTCACAAGGTGTTTCAGGGCTTAGATACTCCTGCTACTGTTTTAGCACATTTAAAAATAAGTATTACTGACCTGTTCTTCAGTGTGTTTTGAATAAAAGAGCATATTGTTTTCAACTAATTAGCTGTAGTCAGCTAATTGGTGGCAGTGGTTCAAACACAGTGTTCACCACTACATATAAAAGGACCGGTGCAAAGATTACAACTATTCCGGTTTCATTCTCATCACCTCCATTACAGAACAATGTCATGATATGTGGCTTTGCGGTTGAACTTTTCCTGTACATCACAGGCCATGCTTCTCCATCAATCCCTGAGTTTGTAGGGCAGTTTTTTTTTATAATGGTTTGCACAATCTCCCATAGAGTTGCAGCATTCATGGAGCAAGAAACTGTATGACTAAAGCGCCTTGACAGGCAGGTGTTGGCAGCTTCAGACCAAATCCCTGGGCTGGCCTCTGGTATACTGTCCAAGATAATACAAACAGTCCTTGGGGCTTTGTGTCCTTGTGTCTGAAGCTCTGATGAAGGTTTGGTACTGCATTGGATCTCTATCAAAAGCATGCAGGTCTTGCATGGGCAGAAGAAAAAGTGATTCTTGTTCAACCAATAAAGACATGGTCTAATTCTGCTTCTCCAAAAATGTAAGCAAACGTTGGTCACATGTATGGTGATCTGTTGTAGGTGTAGATGGATCAAATTATGCATGTGTTACAGTGAGATGTGCTGCACTGCTGGGCAGTACTGGCAGACTAGTCCCACAGCAGGGGGAAGCTCAGTTTTTTTGACTCACCTTAGGCCTTATATGTCAATGGCAGTGTCATTAGAAAGAGGAGAGTCTGAATTTGGAGCACAAATAGGATCAACAGCGCCCTCTAGAATCTTTAGCTTTTCTCTCATCTTGAAGCCTTTCAAGCTTATTTACAAACTTTTTTGCAGTATGTTTTGGTTGTCTCTTACTTGTTTCATTTCCAACATTTCCTGGACCTGGAATCAATCGTTTCCATTTTCATTCACAAAAATAATCCAATAATCCAAATTTGAGACAAATCTGCAATTATAGTAAACAGATGTTTTATTTATTTATTTATTATTTCATAAGGTACACAATAGACATAGTAGTCGTCTCCTCTTCTTATTCCCCCATCTATATCCACAGGAACTAACCCAAGCTCAACCCTAATCTTCCGCACCTGCTGCCAGGATTTTGTATGTACCACGAGTCATACACGCGCGTTCACGTCTATCGTTTACAACTCTGTGTTTAGAAGCGATCCGAAACATCCAGAGAGTTGTCCAACAATACGATTGAATCCATGCTTAATCAACATTTCTGTTGGCAATATATTGCAACGTATGCTTCCCAAATGGAACCAACATGCCACGGCAGTCTAGGGCAAGGGGAATAACAGTGAAGACACATCACAGAGTACAATTGCATGCCTGCACAGGTGGATATGCACTCAAGTAAATTACAGAACACACCCACAGTGCCGCCCCCTGACACCGTGGCGTCTGCACTCATGCTGGTGCACGGGCACACAGTCACACGATCACACTGAAACCAAGGAGGAGAAGACAAACCACATACAATACCGCAAACCCACTTATTGTTCCTACATAGTGCATATGATACGCAAGATAAGCTTAACCTTTGCTTTCTTAACCACAGTATGTTTTGAGTTGATTTGTAGCCATCCATCCATCCATCCATCCATTCTCTTCCGCTTATCTGGGGTCGGGTCGTGGGGGCAGCAGCCTAATCAGGGAAGCCCAGACTTCCCTCTCCCCAGCCACTTCATCCAGCTCTTCCGTAGGGATCCCGAGGCGTTCCCAGACCAACCAGGAGACATAGTCTCTCCAGCGTGTCCTGGGTCGTCCTCGGGGTCTCCTGCCGGTGGGACGTGCCCGGTACACCTCACCAGGGAGGCGTCCGGGGGGCATCCTAACCAGATGTCCGAGCCACCTGATATGGCTCCTCTCGATGCGGAGGAGCAGTGGCTCTACTCTTAGCCCCTCCCGGATGGCTGAACTCCTCACCCTATCTCTAAGGGAGAGCCCGGACACCCTGCGGAGGAAGCTCATTTCGGCTGCTTGTATCAGTGATCTTGTTCTTTCGGTCACGACCCACAGTTCGTGACCATAGGTGAGGGTAGGAACGTAGATCGACTGGTAAATTGACAGCTTCGCCTTTCGGTTCAGCTCTTTCTTCACCACGACGGACCGATACAGCGTCTGCATCACTACAGAAGCTGCACCGATCCGCCTGTCGATCTCCCGCTCCATTCTTCCCTCACTTGTGAACAACGCCCCGAGATACTTAAACTCCTTCACTTGGGGTGGGATCTCATTCCCGACCTCATGCCACCGTTTTCTGACTGAGGACCATGGCCTCAGATTTGGAGGTGCTGATTCTCATGCCGACCGCTTCACACTCAGCTGTGAACCACTCCAGTGAGAGTTGGCGATCACGGCTTGATGAAGCAAACAGAACCACATCATCTGCAAAAAGAAGGGATGTGATGCTGAGGTCACCTCAGCGCCTCAGCTGCGCCTAGAAATTCTGTCCATAAAAGTTATGAACAGAATCTGTGACAAAGGGCAGCCTTGGCGGAGTCCAATTCTCACCGGAAACGAGTCCGACTTACTGCCAGCAATGCGGACCACACTCTGACACCGGTCATACAGGGACCGAACAGCCCGAACCAAAGGGTCCGGTACCCCATACTCCTGGAGCACCTCCCACAGGACTCCCCGAGGGACGGGGTCGAACAACTTCTCCAAGTCCACAAAACACATGTAGACTGGTTGGGCGAACTCCCACGCACCCTTCCCGACGGACCCTCCTCTCCAGAACCCCTGAATAGACCTTACTAGGGAGGCTGAGGAGTGTGATCCCACTATAGTTGGAACACACCCTCCGGTCCCCCTTCTTAAAGAGGGGAACCACCACCCCGGTCTGCCAATCCAGAGGCATTGTCCCCGATGCCCATGCAATGTTGCAGAGACGTGTCAACCAAGACAGTCTCACAACATCCAGAGCCTTTAGGAACTCCGGGTGGATCTCATCCACCCCTGGGGTCCTGCCACTGAGGAGCTTTTTGACCACCTCGGTGACCTCGACCCCAGAGATAGGAGAGCCCGCCTCGGGGTCCCCAGACTCTGCCTCCTCATCAGAGAGCGTGTTGGTAGGATTGAGGAGGTCTTCGAGGTATTCTCCCCACTGTCTCACAACGTCCCGAGTCGAGGTCAGCAACGCTTCATCCCTACTATACACAGTGTTGATGGTGCACTGCTTCCCCCTCCTGAGACGCTGGACGGTGGACCAGAATTTCCTTGAAGCCGTCCGGAAGTCATTTTCCATGGCCTCACCAAACTCCTCCCACATTCAAGTTTTTGCCTCAGCGACCGCCGTAGCCACTTTCCGTTTGGCCTGCCGGTACCTATCAGCTGTCTGAGTCCCACAGGCCAAAAAGACCCGATAGGACTCTTTCTTCAGCTTGACGGCATCCCTCACTGCCAGTGACCACCAACGGGTTCGGGGATTGCCGCCACGAGAGGCACCAACCACCTTGCGGCCACAGCTCCGGTCGGCCGTTTCAACAATGGAGGCACGGAACCTGGCCCATTCAGACTCAATGTCCCCCACCTCCCCCGGGATGTGGTTGAAGTTCTGCCGGAGGTGGGAGTTGAAACTCCTTCTGATAGGGGACTATGCCAGACGTTCCCAGCAGACCCTCACAACACGTTTGGGTCTGTCCGGTCGGACCGGCATCTTCCCCCACCATCGGAGCCAACACGCCACCAGGTGGTGATCGGTTGACAGCTCCGCCCCTCTCTTTACCCGAGTGTCCAAGACATACGGCCGCAAGTCCGCTGACACGACCACAAAGTCGATCATTGAACTGATTTGTAGCATGGTGGGCATTTTGAGAATTACTGCAGCAACTTCTTTGGGAGTTGCTATTGGGGTGTACAGATTAAATAATGTATAAACAGCACATACAGAAGGATCACTGAACAGTGAGTGTTAAACATGTGAATTCCTATAGTGAAATACCAGAGCTCAACAAAAAAGAGATGTTTATTTATTACCTCCACCAAGGAGGTTATGTTTTCACCAGGGTTTGTTTATTTGTTTTTTATTTGTTGGTTTGCAAAATAACTCAAAAAATTATGGACAGATTTTGATGAAATTTCTCAGAAGAGGCCTAACTTAAAGCGGATTAATTTTTGGTGGTGATCAGAACCGATTCAAGGTTATCATGGTCAAATGAAACGTTGTGACCTTTCAGGGAGATTTTGCATATTTCTGAACATTCCAGGGTGTACTGTTTTCAGCCAATCATCACCTAATTTGGTATATAAGCTACTATAGGAATCCAGAAGTCACCGATTCAGTTTGGTCAAGATCAGTAAAAGGTCAAGGTCACCAAGGTCAAATATGCTTTCGTAACCATAATTTCATGGAGGAAGGAGCTAGAGCAATGCAACTGCTTTCAAAATATCCAGAAAAGTATTCTCAATTTATCATCTTAGACATTCTTATAGTAAAATATTAATATTTTTCACCATAGTCGTGAAAAAACTGTGCATAGAGAGAGCATTATTTAGCTGGCAGGAGTATGTCCTCTCTTGGAGTGCTCATGTTTTAGCATTGCTTTAACTTCATATACCATTTAATGATGAAAATGCAGAGATGGGAAGAGCAATTAAATCAAAATGGTGCATCATGTTCATGTACTTATTACGTTATACTAATTAAAAACATGTCAGCTCAACTATAACCCTTACGCTTCCACAGCAAGTAAATATTATATTTTCAATCATTCAATACCGATATTTTAAAATTCAAATTCAAATGTGACAAAATATGACATAGAGGAAAAATAAATGAAAAGTACATGATATCAATGTGAATACAATTTTAAACGTGGGTTTCAAGGTGTGTCACAATCAACACAATCACTCTTAGGCCTTGTGGGCTTGCAGGAGTATACACTCTCTCAGAATGCAGCCTTGGCAGAGGTCTGTGCTCTCTGGGTGCTTTTCTAGTGACAACATTTGTCTGGTTTGTTCATATTTTTATTTTCTCAGAAACCCCTCTAAGCTCAGATCCTGAATCCCATTGACTATAGACTCAGAAAGTAGCAAGCATAGCAAAAAACAAAGGACATGCCCAAATCACTGACCGTCACATCCCTCAGGCATCACATTTTCTTTTTAAGATATTTTGCCTTACTTGCACAGAGAGAGAGAAAGACTGGATATAGACAGGAAACATGGGCAAAAGTGCTTCTGCCCTGCAATTGAATTAAAAAAAATATTAGGTAAGTATAATGTTTACTTTATTTCTCTCTGCTTATGGTTGAGTGAAAATCTGCCCCTGCCTCTCTAAACATTAGCACTTAAGAGGTTTCCTAAATATGCCTGACTTGTTTATGGTGCCATGCTACATCACATGTTTTCATGGACGTAACAGGAGCAATTTTCTTTACATTCAGGGCTGATTGAATAAACATTAAGTTGGCAGGGAAAACATAATCTTTTGATCCTCCTACACCATAATTCTGTGTGATAGCACAGCAGGCAAAACACAATTAAATATCCATTACTCTTGTTGGCATCAGCATTGTCTGTGTCTTTTAACTCATCAGACATAATCACTATTTTTACAAACAAAACTAGTAACCCAGTAACCATTAGGAGCAGTTTTCAAATGAGAAGAAGGTAGTAGAACCAGGAGGGGGCACTGCTGATCTAACCAGTGACTTAAGGAGCCTTTACTGAGGAGCCTTCCATTCTATTTTTATTTCTTGTGAAAATTTTATGTCTTCCTCCTCAGATCAGCACTCTTCTCCTGCTCCTCCCATTTGACCCAGAAATTCAGATACACACAACAAAACGAGTATCATGTCAAAAGAACTATAGAAATATGAGATCATACTTTGCTGTGCACCACATATGGATGTGATTTCAAGTCTTCTGGATCTGTTGCGTATGAAGCATCTTTTTTAACTGATAAAGTTGCTTACCAGCAAGCTGTCAAATGTTACACAAAGAATAAACAAAATCCACTCCCAAAGTAGATAACTTCGAAATCACAAAGACAGCATTGATGATGGAGCAAAAAAAATGCACTGCATAAAGCATTGGTAGGGTTAATTGTTCTGGAGCCAAGAATACATTAATTCTGCATGTGCAGTCTTGTAGGCTCTGAATTTAACGCAAAAGAAGGCCACTGATCCTCCTGTCTCCAGTCGCCATAGTAACTACACAGTTTATGAAGGCCCTGGCCAATGAAGACAAGAGTCCATTGATTTAGCACACACATGCATGATGTTTACAATACCATGCAGACACATATGCGGATGCATTGTTGGAAAAAGTGCTCATTCTGAGGTATGCAAGTTTTCAAGATGTGTTCACTGAACAACGTCACATGTGACAACACAGACATGCTCAAACCATATACATAATTCTGGCAGGCAGTCATATTGTAGTTAATAGACTTATATATACCGAGATGAGCATATGGCAGGGTTACATGGTGATTAGACATTAGCCGCATGACTGGAGGCTTGCAGGTTTAGGCCCCACAAAGACCAGAATTTATACTATGTAATACAATGATGCTGCAGCTCATTCAACCATACCATAACAAGATGCAATTAAAAGTTTCTTACTGGTTCTGGCTCACCCATCAGAACCAAATGCTTTCTGTAGCCTGCAGAAATTAGAGTTGGGGCCAATAAATTTAGCGCTTTGGCTCAATAGGCGATAGAATGTATGCATGTATCAGAGTTTGACTTGTACATACTATAATCTGAGTTTTGTGGGGGTCATTTCCCCCCAATTTTAATGATATTTTTGATGATCTTTCCCATATTTGCGAAAAGAACAACATGACAGTTACTTGTTTTCTTCAGAAATATGAGCTAACATGGGGAGAAAAGTGAGTTAGAGCTATTAAATCTAGACAAAGTTGTCCAGGGTGAAGCCTGCCTTTCACCCTAAGACAGCTGGGATAGGCTCCAGCCCCCGACAACCATATGTGAGGATAAGCAGTAGAAAATGGATAGATGGATGGATGGTTACCATGCAATTGAGCTTGTATTACAAATATGCTTATTTGTGTCCGTGCAGAGTGTGTGTGTGTGTGTGTGTGTGTGTGTGAGTGATTCATACAGTATAGAGCCAGGGGCAATGGAGACGCTGGCAGCAGTGGGTACTTGCCTGGCTCTATTCAAAGTAAAGAAATAAATATACAAAACATATCCAGCGCTCACTTATTAACACACTGTATCTTTTTGCTAAGCCAATGCAGAAAAATTAGTGGACTAAAAATGGGGGTTGTGCTCACTGGAGAACACCAGCAACCAACAGCATAGAGGAAATAGTTACAACATTTTGTGTACATATTACAAAATATGTATAAATATAAATATAGTGATTGACAAAACTAGTTTTGGACTTATTGGTAACAGTGTTTAACCCTCAGGCCACTGGGTGTTTCCTGTGAAAAGATTGATGCTGTTGCTCGGAGATACAGCACAAGAGTAACTGCAGCTCCTAATCTACATGTCTATTGAAAGCAAATAATCACTTGAAAGCATCACAGTCATAACAGGTACACTCAGTTCAGGTACACCGGAGTTCATCTTGCATCAGAGGCTCAGCTCACTAATGTGAGTGAGTTTTTGGTTCCCAAAATTGAACACTCAGGAATGTATTTTGAAACCTGTTTGAAGAAGTCTTTCATGAAAGCTTTTCAGACCAAATGACATTTTTCCTTTATTGTCACTCAGCCTTGCATCAATAAATGGAAACTGAGCTTAAGTGGCCTTTGTTGGAGGACTGCACTTTTGCTTTCCATATCGTTGCATACATAGAGCAAGAATAACCACAAATTACAGCCCATTAGAGCATAAAAATGTCTCTCTTTGCGTATATGAGCTTTTATATGTATTTTTGAGGAAAGAGTCGTCGATGATGCATACACTTTTTTACTGCATTAGTGGCCAATATTGACTGCCAGTTTCAAATTGTATATCACCTTAATAGTTTCAATAAATATCTCAAATGTAAATTGATAGAGGAGGCATGATACATTGTGTTTGCTATTTATACAAAGTGGCATGCCAGACACAATATTGTGATGTGATAAAGCTACAAATATGTTCTACCGTCAACTTCATTTGACACACTGTTAATGAGAAGTAGCATAATAAATTACTGTGTCACCATGTAAAATAAATGAGAGAATTTCAAATTTGCAACTACCAAACATTTTTAGACACCCTGAAAAATGTGTCTAATCTGCACTGGGCTTGGCATTTTACTGCAGGTCTGCTGCCATGTCTGCTCTCAGTGAAGCAGAATGATTAAAGTAACACTTAACACAATAGCTTGACAAGTTGACTGTGGCTGCACTGCCTCAGACATAAATAGGTGCAATCTGAAAAACATTCACAACAGGGTATCTGTCAAAAGACAAGACACACAAATGAGTCCAGACATAAATATCATAATCTGCCACGATTACCTTGACAAACCCTAATACCACAGGTAAAATGGACCAATATCGGGTGCCAGACGTACTTCATTGTGGCACAGATAGCTCCTGCACATTGTTTTTTTGCCAACAGGCTGCTTTTCTCACCTTACACATTTTACACCCCGATTCTCCATCCTTGGGGTGACAAAGCCAAGCAGACAACCTCGGTGTGTTGAATAAGTGTGTGATATTACTGCAGTGAATTCAGAGTGTGCCCATCATCTATCAGCAACACCCTTTTTTGAAATAACAGAATATGGAGAACTCTTGATATGTATTGAAATTCTAACCAGTTCTAGTTGATCCTGACTTTTCCTAAATATTTCAGCAACTCTTTTATAACATTTTATGTTGTTCAGACATTTGTGCTCCCCACAGGATTAACTGTATTAACTTCTGTGTTTACTTGACATCAAGCCCAATTATCAGTTCAATAATTCACTGTGTTGGTTTATGACCAAATAAACAAGTAAATACAATACAAATAAAAGTCCAGTCAGCCTTGTCTGTTTTTGTTTCATGCTAATTAGCTAACAGATAAATAAAGATTACTCACGAAAGGTGAGGAAAACTAACAAAGGCAGCAGACTAAAAAACAAAACCTGACTTTACAGAGTACAAACCAAAATTCAACAGAGTAACAAACAAAACAGTGAACACTTAACATGAACAGTGACATAGACCTGGACAACTGGACTTGGAAGGCTGGCCGACTTGACGAACAAGACGAACTGGCACAGGACAGGGGAAATTGCAGACTATTTATATATATGAGCTGAAAAAGAAGGGTAGGAAGTGGAGTGCTGAGACAAAAGGGAAACAGCAGATAAAAAGTGAAACACGAAATGACAAGACAACATGACTGAGAAATAAATAATTGTTACTTAACTTAACAAAATGATGAGACATGACAGATACTACTCCTGCTTAACATCAGTATTAGACTCCAGTCTGAAGACCACCTCAGTTCTTTTTGTAAATGTTACACCAAATGCAAATAAACTAGCTATTGAAAATGCAACATTTCAAATGAGTGGTGTCAAAGAGCATCTCAGCGCTTTGCCAAACAAGTGAATGTACATACAAAGCAAAGCAATTTTGGTAGAATAACAATGGATTTGTTGGCACAGGACAACAATAATTACTTCAAACCCAACATGAGCAATGACACTAACTTGCTTAATATAGAAAATAGTGGGGACATAAAAAGAACTAAATGCATATAATGATGTTGCACATTCATGTACAGGATTAATGGGCTTGCTTATAATAGACTTGATGGTAAAGCCCCTTCTCCACTTGTCTTCATTTATAGTGCCTTGAGGCAAACATAATATGCATGCACTGAATCCTGTAAGATGTTACAATTAATGTGTGTATGCAAGCCTTAACTTAATAACTGAATGTTTACCATCCATGAAATACATCTTTTGTGTGTTTGGTTTCAAGCTTTTAGTGTTACTGTCATAATAATTTAAGGCACCTGCTCTTGAAGACAGATCTGCTGTGTTGGTATATTCTTGAGTAATGAGCACTACAAATCACTCTTTTATCCTCAAGACACATTTGAAATTTGTCAGTTGTTTATAGCAATGCTGGTGGACTCTGCCTTGACCATTTTTGTCCACATTTAAATCTCTTATTATTGTGCTACCATGAGGCTATCAAATTTAACAAAAAAGAAAGATAAATGTATGCCATATCTTTCATACTCTTTTATTGCACCATACTCTCTAAAAAGCTTGATTGTTCACTTTCAGCAAACACATAGGATGCATTTAACTATATACTAATTTCATATAAAGAAATCAATGATTGCAATTTTCCTTTTCAAAGCAATATTTAGTCTTATTCAAGTATTATTCATTGCTGTCAGACATCATTTGTTGGCCTGAAGTTAAATATCATTTAGTGTAAATCATTAGTGTAATGCTGTTACTTTTGACTGTAACTAACACTCTATTGTCTTACTTTTAAAGTAAATAAACAATGAATCAGATGTATTCATGAGGAGTTGTGTATCATGTGGCATTGATCCTTCCCCCACACTTTTCCAGCATAAGGTGACAAACATTGTCGGTAAATCTTGTTGATCTAAGCTCCAAGTTCTGACTTCTAATTGAACACACCATAAGGCAAACTCAACTCTTACTCCCCAGATTCACAGGTAATCATCGCTGCCTATTTATAGATCTTTACAGCATTTCTAATACTGTTACTTGGCAAGATGTGATTTGTTGAGGATGACAGACTCAGTTTGATGTTTGTGCTTCACAGATCTGTTGTCACAGGAGCTCTGCACTTTGATCTTTTCTTTAAATCATTTATATTGTTGATCTTTCTCAAAAAGTGTCAAATGTTCATCTTTGAAAACATACTGATGATGCAGTTAAGCTTCTTAATGATGCTTTTGAAGTCCCAAGCAGATTTTAATTCTCTATTGTCTTAGTCTTAGGTCGCTTTCACACCCAACCTAAGCGGACCCGGTTCACTTGGGGGGCTGAAAGTTGCAACATTGTTGCATTTATTACTTTCGGTTTGGTTCCGCTTTCACACTGCGATTCCTGAACTGCACCAAACTTCCTGAGCATCAACAGTCAGGTATGTAATCTCACAGACTACAAACAGGGGTGGACTGGCAATCTTGTATTGTGCTTCGTTACATTATTTGAGGGAATGCTACAATGTTAACGTTGCCTACCTACATACTAGTGAACGCAACCGTCACTAATGCTAACGTAGTTCGTCAGGGATTAACTTTGCTGTTAACTTTGACAATATAACATGTGACAAAACATCAGTACAGAGTTTAAGGACCGTGACTGTTGGTAGCAGTGATTGATTTTATTCAGACATGTCAAATTGTATATTTATGGGTTATGTTGTTCAGACAATTGAGCTAAGCTAGCTAACTGCTAACAGTGGTTACTCATTGTTTGTTTTGGTCTGGTGTGCGTGCTGTACTTGCTGTACATGCATTACGTACATTTGGTCCTGTGTTTGGTCTAGTGAGCTTTCACACTGCATACGAATCGCACCAAGGTTCACTTGCAAATGAACCGAGAACCCCGTTTTCAAGCGGACTAGAGTTTGTTTGGTCCGCACCGGAGTTCGTATGAGCTTTCACACCTGCCCAAAAGAAGCGGACTATCTGAGGAAACAAACTTTGGTCCGTTTAAAGCAGACCAAAGAAGGACAGTGTGAAAGCGACCTCATTGTCACAGCACTGTGTCAGCACAAAAGAAAGGTCTGACTCCACACATTAACCTTCTGGTGAATGCTCTTGCATGTTCGTATTTCTATAAAACCAAAACCAATTGCAATTATTGTGGGTGTTGCTGAGGACAAGATGGGAAATGGTGCCCCATGCACAATAGATCACACTAATAGCATTTGGTTAGTCAAACAAACTCTTCATAAGCTGCTCAAGGTCACTTCAAACTTCTTTGTATTTGTGTGAAAGTTGTGGTTGGTAAAGTGAAAGCTAGCATGATTGTTTTTCCAATGAAAGCAGCTGGCAGTACTACAGTGAAACTATGTTAACAATGACCATGGCTATTGTTAGTACTCACAGCTGGTAATTTGTTAACATACTGACACACAATAAGTGTACAAGGAGCAGGCAGGGTTATTTAGTTATAAGTGGGTTATTTTTTTAAAATTACATTTATTACATTGATTTTCTATTATTAGCCCACTACATATATTAGCCCACTACTTATAAATACCATACCATTAAAGGTAAAATATGTTTTCACAAGAGCTAACCTCTAAAAATCTCAGAAGAACATGATGAGGTGCATTCTAGATAGGAAGACGGAGGGATATATTTATATTCTTCATAAAGCAATAAAAAGATCGATCTTAGTACCAAATAGACTACATCAACACTGGTTGTTTATTTAGTAATATATCCTTTTCAGTGAAGCCCATGGACATTTCTTGTTTACTGCCTTAATCTTTGTACCATTGGCTCTCATTAATCAGAGGTCACTTCCCTTCAAAGGATGATAATGTTGATGAAGCCGAACTGCCGAATCACATTCACTGCGGTCACATGGTAGAATCGTACTGGATTTCCCCATATCCAATGTTGCAACTCAACGGGTGATCTGTCCCAAAATCCACATGCACATGGAGTTCGTTTATATCAGATAATGGTCAGCGACCTGGCTGACTCTGCTATGCGAGGTCGCGCTGTAGCCCTTTCAACAAGTGGTGTTAGAACTACTTCCGGTTGATGGCTTCTTAACAACAACGACAAATAATAAACTCTGTGTCCTCGTCTGTCCAAAAGTGAGTTGTTGATTTCTTTGAAGCCATGGTATAGTTATAGCCATGGTATAGTATAGAAGCGGATTAAGAACAGCTTAAGCCAGGGGTTCCTATCGGATTTGCGAATCCAGTCCCAATACGATCCTTAGCCTGTGCACATGAATTTCATACATTTTTGATGCCTTTATTATACGATTAAGCTTGTCCATGTGCACGCAGTTACAGTTTGCTAACTGCAGCTGAAAATTTATATAATTAAGATGTATGTGTCTAAGTTAATTTGCTGTGCAGCTGGTCTTCTACCAGCTTAATTCTGTGTTTTGTATGTGCATATATGGCACCCCACCTCTTTGTTCTCTGTGAATTAATACTTGCTGTTACACTGCTAATCTATGGAGACAGATTTTAAAGAGTCTATTCCTTTGATCCAATGTTTTCACTATGATGCAACATGGAAATTTTTGTGCAACCTCTGAGATCTGAACAGATTTCATAAGGGGAACCGCCAGGAGGAGGGGAAAAATTTGATTATCTTGACCAATTTTTGGGTTTCTGTGTGGAACTACTAGTCGGCAAAAAAAAAAAAATTAAGAAGATATGCTCTAAAACACTAAATTAATACATCTCAACCAATGGTTGGAGACAAGTGCATAATATTATGTCCATCAAATACATCCAATATTCAAATACTTGAAAATGATTCTTTCCAGTCTCTTATAGTCTTTTATGCATTACAGTGTAAATTGATTGAAACATCTTCAAGAAATTGAGCCATGCAGTTAAATGGCTGGATGTTTCTTATTCCACTGGAATGTAGTGTGACCTCCAGATAAGACAATCTCTTTGCAGTGACTACATATTACCTTCCAGCTCTTAGACAACCTCACTGCCTTCTTCCATCACCACTTCACGAGAGGCAAAAATGGACTTGAATAAAATTTGGTGTACTTGTGTCCTTCAGTGAACACTTTTCTCATGAGGCTCAATATTTGGAGGATAAAAAAGGTGGTGAAAATGGATTAATTACTCCAGTCTCTTTCCACTTGCGGCCCAGGGGACTCACCGTAGGACTGAAAAACTCACCTCTTCTCCCACTGCTCCTTCCATCTGCCATGTCACACCTACAGGTCACAGCCAGAGCACTGCAGCACTTCCAGCCCACAGCGCACATTGGTTTCCTTAGGAAGTCTGGGAAAAAACAAAACAAAAACAAAAGGTGTGCGGAAAGGGTGAGGTTAAAATGTCTTGACAAGAGCTTTGAAGCCCACTAGTGTGTGTGTGTGTGTGTGTGTGCGTGCGTGCGTGCATGTGTGTGTGTGTGTGTTAGTTGCTCCCTGTGAAACCACCACAGGGTTTGCCATATCTTTGGCAGTAAGCTCCCTACCAGAGAGTGAATGTCAACGTGGCAATGCAATGTCCTCCTGCCTCTCAGAGGCTTGTCATTCACACAGTAGGTTTTTTTTTTCTCTCTCTCTCTCTCTCTTTCTTTCTCTCTCTCTATCTCTCTCTCTCTCTGTCTCTCTGTCTCTGTGTGGTGTGATACCACACTTCATTCTCCCTTTTTCTCTGCTTCTACAGGAGTTTTCAATACGTCTCTCTAGTGAGTCAAGCATATTGATGGACACAGAAGTGTTCTCGCACCAATGCCTCCACGGCATCCCACACTGGCACTGACCTGAATTGAGAGAAGAGCACCTGGCAATGTGACCAATGCTGTCAGAATTCAGCACATCATAGCTTTGTCATGCTCTACAGCCACATGAAATCCTCCAAGGGACCCAATCATCACGTTGCAAATAGTTATATTTTAAAGCACATCATTCAAAGGGCCATTATGTAACCTGTGACTAGACTGCCTCAACAACTCTGTCTAATATGCAAGTTTTGCCTACTGTGTTTCGTGATTGATGTCACTATACGATTTTCCAGACCAGACAGTGTTCTTGTCTTGTGTCCGGCATCAAAATTCCACGTAATGCTTTTGTCTTATGCTCCTTTTCCTATGCTATGGGCTTTATTTTTGTTGATTTTATCAATTAAAATTGTTGTAGGAATATGCATCATTATGTCTAACGATGGTGTTGAAAATTTTGCTATGAAAATCTAGGGAGAGGATGATGAGTTCGGGTTATTTAGCAGGACCACCTTAAAATCCCTGTTGTGAGATTCATATCAAAGATTTTCGAATAAACATTTCATACACACTAAAGCACGGAGCCCTCTGCATTATGAGACCCAAAGGCACTTGCTTGCTTTTCACAGCTGGAAATTGACCCATACATGTGTGGTTAAGGCTAAATAACACTCTTATTTTACTCTGTTGAGGATAGAGAAAGCTAGAAAGACAGAGAAATGTTTTTGATTAAAACATCCGGTTTTATGTCCCTGTTAAAGGGATATTCCACCCCATGTGAAATTTAGTCATTCCTCACAGTCCCGAGAGTTAAATAAGTAAGCAAAATGTTTTTTTCGCCGGCTCAGCCATTGCCCTAAACTGTCAGTGCTGCCGTTAGATTAGCTTAGCATAGGCACTGTAATGCAGTGGTTTTCATTTATTTTCTGTCATGCCGGGCTATCTTGGTTATCCTGGCTCAATTTATCCGAGATCCCATTGCACAAAAGCAGGATAGAGGAGAGAGGGATATGTTATGGTATAAGCTACCATGGAGATTTATTCTGTGGAGCTAGCCTGCTCCAGACCAGACAATGTTTCAGGATTTATTCAATCTCATCCCTTATCTCAGTCACTGCCCACTACACAATGTTATCACATTAAAACTACGGGCATTTTAATCTGACCCGCCAAATACGTCCAAATTATATTATTAAATTCAATTATATTATATTTACTGCTGCTTCCACATTAACACGTCCTCTGCGGCATGCACTATGGCAAGTCTAATTGGTCAAACTGCCCGAAATGCGAAACAACTAAACAATATTAATGGAGGTCATGAAGAATTCCATTCAAAAAAAATCAAGGAAACTAAAAATGAAGCCGTACCTACCGATCAAAAATGCTGAAAAAATTAGATTAACCATTTTTTTTAATCTGTCCAAGCTTTTCCTGTAATTAAGCAAACAAATATTCCACCAAAGAACATCATTAAAGTATTAATTTGTCACATGAAATGGACGAACAGGAAACGTGAACGCGACGTTCTTTTCATAAACACAGTGCTTATAGAGTTAATGTAGCTGACAACTACTGAAGCTGAATTGTCAAGTACCTTCAGAAGATCTGCTAGAAGATGTGAATGCTGCAGTAAGAACAATCCCAACTGGGACCATCACTGAGACCAATAAGCTGATACACAGTACAGCAACAGTACTCCTTGAGATGCTAGGATATAAGACCAGTACCCTTGGCAGGAGGCAGTACCCTCCATGGAAGAGACGGTTGGAGGCCAAGATAAAGGCAACATGGAGAGGAGTCAGCCAGCTAACAGAGATGCAGAAAGGGAACATGGTGAATAAAGGGGTACCCAGGAAATACAACAAGCTGCTCATACCTGAAGCACTCGAAACTGCCAAACAGAGACTAACAGCTCTGGCCTCTCGGCTGAAGAGATATACCAAGGAGGTAGAGGCTAGGAGAATAAACAAGATGTTCTCCACTCACCCGGCCAAGGTGTACTCTCAGTGGCAGGGAAGTAACATCAGTCCAGACCCACCAAGAGCTGAGATGGAAAGATACTGGAAGAGCATCTGGGAAAGAGATGCATCACACAACACCAGTGCCCAATGGCTAGTGGACCTGAGAACTGACCACAGCAGCCTCCCAGAACAAGAACCAGTAACCATCTCAATGGCAGATGTCCAAGAAAGAGTGTCAAAGATGAAGAACTGGACAGCACCGGACCCCGATATGATCCATACGTACTGGCTTAAGAAGTTGACGGCACTCCACAAATGCCTGGCAGCACAGATGAACCAGCTGCTAAGGGATGGGACCCACCCAGGGTGGCTAACTGAAGGCAGGACAGTCCTCATCATGAAGGACCCCCAGAAGAGACCTATCCCATCCAACTCCCGGCCAATAACCTGTCTCTGTACAACATGGAAGCTCCTGTCAGGCATCATGGCGGCTAAGATGAGTAGGCATATGGCTAAATACATGAGCGGGGCACAGAAGGGAATTGGCAGTAACACCAGAGGAGCCAAACACCAGCTGCTGGTCGACAGAGCAGTTCACAAAGACTGTAAGAATCGACAGACGAACCTGTGCACTGCCTGAATTGACTACAAGAAAGCCTACGATCCAATGCCACACACATGGATACTGGAATGTCTGGAACTGTACAAGGTCAACAGGACACTAAGAGCCTTCATCAAGAACTCCGTGGGAATGTGGAAGATGACCCTAGAGGCCAACTCAAAGCCGATTGCCCAAGTCACCATCAAGTGTGGCATATACCAAGGGGATGCACTATCACCACTGCTGTTCTGCATAGGTCTGAACCCCCTCAGTGAGATCATCACAAACAGCAGCTTCGGATACCGATTCCGAAGTGGGGCAACAATCAGCCACCTGCTCGTCATGGATGACATCAAGCTGTATGCCAGAAGTGAGCGAGAAGTTGACTCACTGATCCACACCACCAGGATCTACAGCGACAGCACAGGGATGTCATTCGGATAGGACAAGTGTGGCCGGATGGTATCGAGGAGAGGCTAGATGATCAGAACTGAAGGGGTGGACCTACCAGAGGGCAGGATAGGAGACATCCAAGACAGCTACAAATACCTTGGTATCCCACAGGCTAATGGAAACCATGAGGCCGCACGGTAGTCGGCCACAGCTAAATAACTCCAGAAAGTAAGGCAAGTCCTGAGGAGTCAGCTGAATGGTAAGAACAAAGTCCGAGCCATCAACATGTCCGTACTACCAGTCATCAGATACCCTGCTGGGATCATAAGCTGGCCAAAGGAGGAGATAGAAACCACAGATATCAAGACAAGGAAGCTCCTCACCATGCACGGAGGGTTTCACCCCAAGTCCAGCACCCTGAGGCTGTACACTAAGCGGAAAGAGGGAGGCCGAGGACTCGTGAGCATCAGAGCCACTGTCCAGGATGAAACATCGAAAATCCAAGAATACATCAGGAAAATGGCCCCAAAAGATGAACTGCTCAGTGAAAGCCTCAGGCAGCAGAAACCTGAAGAGTGCGAGGAGGGTGAGGAGCAGACAACATGGAGGGACAAGCCTCTACATGGAATGTACCACTGTCAGATAGAGGAAGTGGCTGATATCAAGAAGACCTACCAATGGCTGGAAATGCTGGGCTGACAGACAGCACAGAGGCACTGATCATGGCAGCACAGGAACAGGCCCTGAGCACAAGCGCTATAGAGGCCAGGATCTACAACAGTAGACCAGACCCAAGGTGCAGGCTGTGTAAGGAGGCCCCTGAAACAGTCCAGCACATAGTAGCGGGATAGAAGATGCTAGCTGGATCAGCATATATGGAAAGGCACAACCAAGTGGCTGGGATAGTGTACAGGAACATCTGTACCCAGTATTGACTAGAAGTACCCAAATCCCAATGGGACATACCATTGAAGGTGGTTGAGAACAACAGGGCTAAGGTCCTGTGGGACTTCAGCATCCAGACTGACAAACAGCTCCTGGCTAACCAACCGGACATAGTGGTGGTGGACAAAGAGCAGCAGAGGGCAGTGGTGATAGATGTGACGGTACCAGCTGATGCCAACATCAAGAAGAAGGAGCATGAAAAGGTTAGCACCAGGGGTTGAAAGAACAACTGGAACAGATGTGGGAGGTGAAGGCCAACGTGGTCCCTGTTTTGGTAGGAGCAGTCGGGGCGGTGACCGCCAAACTGGGAGAGTGGCTCCAACAGATTCCAGGAACAACATTTGAAGCCTCAGTCCAGTAGAGCGCAGTCCTAGGAACAGCAAAAATACTGCGCAGAACCCTCAAACTCCCAGGACTCTGGTAGAGAACCCGAGCTTGAGGATAACACGGATTCCATATATATATATATATATATATATATATATATATATATATATATATATATATATATATATATATATATAGACAGTACATAGTCTGATGGATAGTTATATTTAAGCTTAAAAGCTTAAAAATAAGAGAGTAATATGAAAATAAAGACAACAGAGTAATATAAAAATAGTAGCTACTATAAACAGAGAAAAAAATTGCAACTATAAGAGAAAATATACATAACATATAGATAATTACAGATAAGGTGCAGAATAGCTGTAGATAAGGTGTTCACTGTAGTGCAGATCAATAGATATTGACCCATGTGGATAAGTGGGAAGAGTTAAAAACTTTGTTAGCCACAGGGAGGAAGGACTTCTTGTGGCGACTGAAGGTGCTGCAGCAGGAGTCCAGTGTGGCATGCTGGCGGTTGTGATTTATTGTGGAGGATGTTGAGCAATTTCCTCTGCTCAGACACTTCTGCCAGAGACTGCAGTTCTACTCCCAGGATAGAGCCAGATATATGCAGTCAGTTTCACTTACAATTTCAACTGATTCATAATCACAGTACAACTAGATATTCAGAGATGTTAATGACCTATTTGGATTTTAATTGTGATGTTTCAGGGAGCACTAAGTGTGTATTTGAGCACTAGTTCCATATTCAGGAGGTCTGCAGTACTTTGCCTCACCCTCTCTCCTTGTTTTATAATTATGGTGGTGTTTCCTTTCTTTTTGATTTGGTCCTTTACCACTTCGAAAGCCTCCATGAGGATTTCTGCCTCCAACAGGAAAAAGCACGCTGCTCTCGTTGCCGTGGTGAATTGGCGAATCTGTTATCGATGATGGGATCTATTAGAGGAAGTGGTGTGTGCACACTTATCCTGGATTGGTGTGACCTGGCTTGATGAATTCATGTCACTCATTCTGGCTTGGTCTTTGTGCAACCGATTAAGCCTGGACTCTCTTGTTTTGGATTGGTTGAACCCATCTCATTCACATTATTCTGGATGTCTGAATCCTACTTTTGTGCAACGGGCCCCTGGTTTGTCCTTTGAACCGGAAGGATGACTTCTTGCAGCCTTTTCTCCACAATCACTGCAGACATCTGAGCCATTTGCGGCGCTTTCCGGTTAGTAACAGTATGTTAACCATTCCAGTCCAGAATTACCATTCCAGTTAATATCACGGCTCACATGAATTACGGAGGCTCATCACAACCAAGCTAGCCCACAAGTGATAGTGTGAGCTGATGACAACAAATGCTACTGGTGTCCAATCCTGGTGTGTTGCTAACCTGTGTTACATTTGAGGAGGATCAGTCTTCACAGACAGGCAAGTAGAAACATGCTCATCTATATATATATATATATATACGTATATATGTATATATATATATATACATATATACGTATATATGTATATATATATACATATATACGTATATATATATATATATATATCATTTCTTATTTCTGTTAAATTAAAATTAATAAATCAAGACATTTTGGCGAACTTGTGTTTCAGTGTCATTTCAGTGTTGGGAATTTCACCCAAAGAATTAAACATATTTACCCACAACAAGGCACTCAGTTATGTTTTACTAATGCACAGATGAGATGTGGTTCCAGTTCAAAGTAATCCAGTTTTATTACAAAATAATCACAGTTCTAAAAGCACAACCACAAATAAAATTGCATATGGATGTGAGGGCTCAGGACAGAGACTTGTCAGGGGGTGAGGCTTACCAGTGGGGGACGATTCAGAGGTGAAGGATTCCAAATAAACACAATAAGACACACGTGAAAACCACCACAAATGCTTTGGATGATATTAAAACTGGGGAAGCATACAAAAAGGGGGAAACCACCACCTGTGGCATCTTTGCTGCAGCCCTCAGCCTCTCTCGGGCCCCTTTAAAGGCAGTCTCCAATTGGGTCTGTTGCTCCTGGATCCACTCATGGACACCACCAGCAGGTTGATCCTGGACTCTGCTCAGCAGTAATGGCGCTTTTCCACAGGCGCAGTACGGTACGGTACGGTACGGCATGGCTGTACACGGTTGTGGAGCTTTTCCACTAGTAGCTGGTACTAGGTAAGTTTTTCGCACTTCCTTAGCCCTGGTTCCAAACGAGCCGAAGCGATACTAAAATGTGACTTCAGCCGACTGCCTTCCACTGATTGGCCAGCGAGTGTCGTCATTGAGCACGTCATTGGATGTGCAACATTCGACTAGCCTGTAAAAGCCAAACACAACTTGACCCTGCCATTTTTAAAACTGGCAACTGCTTCTCTGTTGTTTTTCGACAAAATGGCATCACAGAAAACAACGCCATGGTCGATCGAGGAGGTCAAAATGTTCCTTTCCACAGAGCGAGCAACAAATACATGATTGCTTCAGTGTCCTCCATTGTTTGTGATAGTGTTGTTGTTCTTCTTCTTCCTGGTTTTCTGTGTTGTTTGTAAATGACTTCAAATGATGACCCTGTCCACACCGAGGAGCTACTGAGGTACTCAGTTGTAATGGAAAAGCAACAAAACTGGGCTGTGCCTTACCGTGCCGTTACTGTGTAGTGGAAAAGCACCATAAGTCAACTGGGAGTCTTGGCTTCTGCCCAAACATCAGAAATTATGGAGATTCACCAGTTGTCTAATGAGGCGTGGTGTTATAAGAGAACAATACCTGTGATGGGCAAGAGTTTCAGTCCTGCTTCCTCGACACAGGGAGCGAACCCTTCACATTGACTTTGACATTGGGCTATGGCAGAAGTGGTCTGAGCACTAAAGAGCAAGAGGAAGCAAGATAGATATGGCACCCTTTTATCAGGTGCCGTCTTGTGGTGATAGGTTGCCCAAATGAAATTTGGGATGCAGCATTTCATCCTGCTCCACTGAACTGAAACTGAATATTCAAATAAAAGAATAAATAAAGAGCTGACATGACTGGTGAGGGAGTGAGTGCAGCTTCCTCACAGCCCTCCTTTGACTTTTTCAACATTTAACCAAGACAAAGATAGTAATGCTATGAGATGACACAACAAAAACTGGATGGATAGAAAAGAAAAACAAAGACAAGACAAACCAAGAGACAAAGAACAGAGAGAAAAATATTTGTTTTGGGGGAAATTGGTCAGATTGTAAAATCATATAGTAGTGGGGGTATTTAGTATCGCAGCCAGGATCAAATTTGATCATTATCATCTGATAGTTATGTTTAGCAGAAATTAAATCTAGGGATATATACTGTGTCCTGAAAGAAATGTTTCAAAGAAAATAATAAAATATAAAGAGATAAATATAGCAGTAGTATTGTGATTTTCAAGATATGTTAAAGATGTTCTATCACTGATAATATATATATATATATATATATATATATATATATATATATATATATATATATATATATATATATATATATATATATATATATATATATATATATATATATATGTAATACAGGTGCCAATACATTTCTTACAAAACCATATTTTCTTTTGAAATAAAAGCTGACCATCGACTAATATACTAACAAATTAACTAATAAGAAAATAACTTGACTGATTTGTACCAAGAAATTAAAGTGTCATCAACAGGCCCCTGGAAAATGTCATACAATTATATCGAATAGAGATTACTTTTTCAGTTAATCAAGGTATTTAATTAAACTAAAAAAAATTAGTAGTTATTGAGATAATTATTCAAATTGTTGTGATGCAGTTTCCTTGTAGGACTGCATACATTCATCGATGAAAAAGAGCAAAAAGGTCATAATGTAAGTTTTGAACAGCAGACGGCTCAGCGTCTGAGATGAATCACAATGCTATTAAACCCCTACAGATATATATTGCTTATTATAGTCATTTCCTGATGTGGATGGTAAAACTCTGACTTAATGTACTTTTAACAGCTACAGATACACTCAAGTGTGTGTGGGTGGGGAAATGGAGGAAAGAGATTTCTTTGTTTCTGACTCCAAGGGCGAGAAAGAATGACTTGTAGCAGATCAATATTTACTGTGGCATGAGTTTCATAGTGTTTTACCCGCTGCAAAGGTAAAATTCTCCATCATGTCCTTACTGTGAGATACAGTCCTTCCCTTTTGAGGAAGTTTCAAAATGGAGCCTCCGGGCAGACTTTGTCAATTGAGTGGTTTGAGTGTTGCCCTCACTGCAGGCAAAAATCAACTCTCCGGTTCTGCTCCCCACAAATGTTTGTGGCACATCACTTTAGAAAAAGACACTGGTCTGTCTAGAAACAAGCCAACGGGTTTATTGTAACAGCCTTCTATGTATTGTCACTGTTGTAATACAACTGTACAGATGGGACCCAATTTATCTGTATGTCTATTTGTAACATGACAATGGTTATTGAAATTATTCATAATTTTGACCAAGAAAGACATGATCTGATGAGATAAATTAAAGGAAAGATACAGTGAAAGCCACACATGATTTGAATGTAGCATTAAGTTTCTTTTGGCATGAATCTGAGTGGTTGCCATGGTTTATGTGTAAAAGGTTTATTTCTGTATTTTTTCACTTGAACCCCTATTTGATATTTTTTAATATTAGTCCAGTATTGAGGGATCAGAATGTAACTGATAGCCACAAAACAACCTGCAAGGGCTTCACATCCAGCATAATTGTTATTAGAAGTGTCATGTACAGTATAAAGTGTAATGACACATTATGGAAAGGACCCTGCAGAGAAATGAAAGGTTTTTCTTAACATTATGTTTCCACATGCCCAAATAAAGTTGAATGGCCATGAAGACCTCATCCACATTGTTGATATCAAATATTTGGGCATGATATTGCAAATATTTTAGATACCACTAAGCTATGCTTTCTGTATGCAAACACATTAAACTCCAGCCGGCACTTGCGGCGTTTCCAGCATGGATGTATTCAACGATTTCATCATTATCTTCCAGCAACACATCACTTCCCTTCAGCACACATCTTCTCTTTGAAAGAGACTCCATCATGTCCAACAATCTGAGTCTGTTGTGGAAAACAAACACTTTTATTGGACATAAATGGCGGTGACAGTTTGCCCCAATAGCACCATGTTGCATGCATATATATATTTATATATACATGCCTGTTTTTGTTGCATTTTGCTGCAACATACAAACTTTTATAATCACACCATCCTGACAGTAGTTTTATTGAAATTGTTCTCTAATTTTCTCAGCATGACAGGATCACCTTTAGCTGACATGGCTAGAAACAGGACACAGTTTGTAAATACAGTACCCAGGAAAATTAGAATACAATGTGATGCAGGTGGTCGATGCTATACATATCCAATCAAAAATAAATCAATTGTTTTTTTTTCAGTTTTATTAAACAGAACTCAGTATGGTCAACTGAAGTTGTGACATGATGTGATGAAAATGACATAAAACTATGATCAATAATAGTATTATAATACTGTTATTATTCACAGTCTTTTTTTTTTACTAGTTTTTAATGGACAATGTAAGAATGATGTTAAAATGAGCAAAACTAATTGCCACATTGATTTACTCATTGAGTGCCAGCCATTTTAGAAAACAGAAATTACCTTGTGCCATTGTTTTTGCCCATTTTGTGTCATATGTCAAGACCCACAGAATATTTCGTACTATGTCTCTAAAAACACAGAATAGCTCAAATGAAAGAAGATACTCTCTATTTCATCATGAAAAATGTGCATCCATCACACATATGCACAAATACATCCCCATGTGCAAAATGTGGCCCCTCATGAAGGATGAGGCCCTGCGCACAGTGCATTTTGCATTTAGGGAGGGGTGGCACTGCTCTGCACCATATTAAATTACAGTTTATATATCCCATTTCAGGTGGCAAATATTGCTTACATCTGAGTTGTTCCACTACAGTGTGCTGAGTGACATGTTGAAGAAAAAAATCCTGACAGCGAATGTAAACACTTGAGCTAAAAATATCACAGATGCTGAATGTGACTTATGAAGAGCGATTCAGTAAGAGAGAACGAAAGGGAAATTGAAAAAAAAAAAAAACAGTCTCTGCCATAATAACAGTATAGTGTTAAACCCAAAGAAATAAAATGCCATCACACTAGAAATGTGTTCTGCATTAATATACAAATGTCAAAATATGCTGCTGTAGCTGTTGTCTGCAGAAACAGTGGGTTTTTCTCCTCAAAAGCTTGTGTGTATGTTGACTTCAGGGAGAAGTCACCTCTTTATGCTGCAGCTGCAAGAAGAAACCGAGCCTGTACTTTCCCGTCTATGCACCCTATGGCAGTGTTAAATTCAATGTTTCCGCTCTTCTACCCTGCATGGCAGGAGCAGGGTTGTTTTGAAAGATTGGGTCAAGGCAGGAGCAGCTTAAGATCTGTTTTGCTGAAACAAGAAGCACAAGCGTTCTTCAGACAGACTCCGAACCCTGGCTAAATGATCTGGCACAGTCGCGCTGTGCTTTTAACATAAACATGGGCTCCTGTCAGCCATTTTTACAGTCCCTATCTTGCACCTGTCAAGCTCGACACAGTTTGATTGAACTTGTCAACACTCAGCTTCCGGCTGGTGGCGAACGCGATCACCCCAGGATGCACTGGCAGCAGCCCATCCCTGCCACTCACCTCGGGTCACTCTCACAGCACCGCTTTGTTCCTCCCCCGCCATACAGCTCACCTCAGCAGAACTGGAAATACAGCATTATCATATTATTTATGAGGGCTGGCCTTCTGGGATGCAGCTCAAGCACGAATACCAATCGAGCTCGCCTGCCGTCCAGCTCCCAGGGCTAAGCACTTGCACCACTGCTCCCTGGGTAGAGTGTTATCTTCAAGTTGAGGCTCAGTGGGTGTTATTTATTCACCATTTAAACAGACACAGTGTACACACTGTATAGTAGGTGCCTTTGTCAGAGCATATATATTTGCAACTCAGAGGGGAACAAATAACTTTCTGAAATTGTCTGAAGATTCTGATTAATATGCCTGAGCTCCACTGTGGCTCCCAGTGTCAACACAAGGACATGATCTACTGTCTGTCTTGGTTACAGACAATCCGCCAATCTGTTCACTGGGATGTGAAACACAGAGCTTCTCCCAGTATTTGGACTGGCAGATTAGATTGTTAGCAGAAAGTCATTATTTCCAGAAAGCACACTAATCTGCAGTTGCTGTCCGAAAGAGAAACCTTTACCTACCCTTCACCCACAAGACATTGTTTCAGAATTCACACTATGAATGAGACTAATGAATGTGATTGCAATGACATGGATATGTAAATCATAGCTATGAGTCAGGTAACTCTATTAGTCATTAATACTGCCTGGCTTTTTGAGAGCAATTGGCTCCATTCAATTTTTTTACGCAACTGACCATCAGACTGTATCACAATTTCTGCTAACCAAAATACATTAATGCTTTTATTAGAAAGGAAATTAAAAGTAGTGTCTTTTTATCTGGAATGTGAAAACATTATGAATGTATTCTCTTTGAAATTTCCCCTGTCCCAGCAAGATAAGCCAACAGAAACCTCTTGCAGCCTCTTGCAGTATTGTACAGCAAATCAGAAAAACACCCAGAGTTTTAAAATATCCAGTGTTTCTTCTATTTTTCTTTTGTAAGAAGTCATTTTAGCTCAGAGTGTTTCCTTGAATAACTTGTCAGAATTAAATTTCACCTAATAAATCTGCTTGGCATACTCCGCCAGTATCTCACAGAGTGATTGCGCACACACAAGAAAAAGGCTTTGAATGTGTTCCTTTGCATGACAAAGAATTGGCCAAATCTGAAACATTTACATGGCTGAACAGTCAAAGTGAAAGGGACTCTTTTGTTTCCCTGCGTTATTCGCTGAGTTCATTGTATGAACTTGTGCTGAGTTAAGTCAGGTGAACAATACTTTTTTTGGAGGGGGGAGGACTGGAAATCACAAGCTTTTGCCTTTTGCAGCAATTTAAATCAAACTTACTTAACCACCACAATGAAGGAAGTGTTGGATAGAGGTAAAGATTTCACAGTTGTGACTTCCCAATGATTCTCACTCCTGTTCCACAGCTCAGGCTGTGCAACAAACAAATCATATGTAGGATACATGCATGCCACCCAGGACTGATAGTTGCAGACACATTGCAGAAATTGCCTCATCCTCCTGTGAGCTTTTTCCTTCGACCGTCCTCAACCACAAAACACAGAAAAAGCGAGAGGTTGCTGAGCGGGGAGTGGCATCTGGGGAACACACTGGCCTCAGCAGCATGTCTCCTTTCATGCCTCATTCATTCACTTTATCACCTCATTAGATGAATGTGAAGGTGTGGAGGAGAAGCCTTGTCACCCTGAGACACAAAGGGAGGAGCCGTTTTCCATCTTATCCTCCCCTGGCCCAGCTCTTCCCTCTGCTTGCTAGCTGCATACGTGGCTAACTTTACTCTGGAGGGTTGCAAGCTGCATACAAGCATACTTCATCAGGTGACACACAGCACACGTTCACAGATGTGAACGAAATGAGGAAGCAATACAGAATTCCTGGCTTTATATTGGTCTTCTTTTAGAAACTACCGCCTAATGTTGTCATTTTACCAATTTCATTTGTGCCTAGTCTTTAGACATGACATTTATTGCACGTGTACAGCTTGGAAGAGCTTTTCTCTTGCTATTTGAGGCAAATATGTTATTTGTGATTTTATAACATTGAATTCCCATCTAAAACCTGCAATTACACTTGATTTCCTTTTTATGCCTCATTTATTAATTACAGTTTGATTAATCATGTAATATAATGTATTTGTTTAATAAAATGCTGGATAATTTTATTTCATTTCTACATTATATTTAATAATCACCTAAGAGCAGAAAAAAAAACAGTGGAGATCATACAGAGGGGATGAATTGCACGTAGTCCCTGGTTTACAAGAGAACATTGGTCAGACCTGCCCCGGATACATAACACAGCTGAAACCATGAATACACACACACCAAAACAAGAGAAACCTGCAATTTGTCATTTTTTGGCATAGAGCTAAAATAAGTATGTCGCAACCAGATATGACATTAATCACAAGCACCATCCACACTGATTTGAAAAAGGTGAGAGGACAAACCATTGTCCTCACCGTATCACTGGATCACTGTGCAGAATACAAATGGGGCTTTTCATTTAATCTGTCAGGGTCTCACACAGTCAGGAGAGACTGCAACGTAATGGAAGAGTTTTTAGGAGCTCTATCATTATGCGCTGCCTTTTTATTGATTTCCTCTGGCCTCACGTTGTCTTGAATCCCTCTACTACAAATTGCCCTCATTTTATTGGAATATAGCCACAGCACAGACCATTCCACAATTGTTTATTAGATGTGTACCTGGCTCAAGTAGCTTTTTGTATGGAATAAACAGTAGATAGATCTGGTGAGAGAAAATCCCCTTTGATGTTTCAGCTGTAGCTGTATATACCTTAGAATTTATATACAAATAGATACATTGAAATCAAATGTTCTGAAGTAAAGTATAATGCTTTATGTTATGTCTCTTTGCATTCCAATAGGAAGTAAGAATTTTAACATGTGAATACAATGCCTTTAGAATAATAATATCATATTGTATGAAAACAAATTTGAAATAGCAACACCTAGTGGTTCCTATGGGTAAATAGTCTACAAACTGAATCGTCTGTGTGCCTCTGTTGCTTTCCCGATACATACCACCAGTTAGCCTTAGCACCCAATGTTTATAAGCTTACTGTCTCTTTTTTCCTGTACCTACAATCTCCTCGCACATTTGCAAATTGCTGCATGAATGTGCAGAACAGCAGTGGCAGAAGTGTAGCAAGGTAACATGTCTGTATTTTCTAGGTCTTGCTGCTTTTCTAGATTTGTGTACACAGTGGTTCCATGTGGCTCATTCTTGTGTTGAAAAAATACATATATATTGATTTTTTAAAATTTTATTACATTTGTCTATTTAGTTGCATAACTATTATATAATATAATAACATTTCTAAAAAATAATTTGTAATTTAAAATATGCAGCACTTTCTATGTCTAAGGCAGCATGTTTAAGCTTGAGTTTCTGAACTCTATTTAATTATAAGGTCTTATTGATGGTAAAAATGACCAGCGGTAACTCCTTGTAGCAGGGTGGAAGTCTCAGTCTGCTGCTGAATGAGCTGCTTAAAGCCTCCACAGTTCCATGCAGAGGATGAGAGGGATTGTCCATGATTGATGTGAGCTTTGCTAGCATCGTCCTCTCACCCACCTCCTTTATGGAGTGAAAAATACAAAAAGTGTTTGTGCAGAATAAAACTTACCAAGCTGTGTTAGATCGTAAAGGTTGTAAACCACTGACCCACATTTGCAGCTTGTTTTGCACTTTCTGATTATACAGATTATTGGAATCTGAAACACACTTTGAAATTTTATTTCACAGCAAGATCAGCCATCTAAAACTTCTGGTTCAAAGGTGTCTGGATGTGAATGTATTTGCTTTGGGATTTTGCAGGGTGTCTGTCTGTCTTTCTGTCACTGTACACTGTATAGATTTCTAATGTTTATTGATGTGACACTCATTAAATACTTAACCTTATGAACCACCTTAAGGCAATAGAGATGTAGAAATTTGATGACAGGCTACTATGAATTCACAAAGCCATGGCTTGGTGAAAGCTTTTCCTTTAGAGGCAATTACACTGAAGCACAACCTGATCTAGAAAAGGCTGAATAATTCATCATGGGCAACCATGCTTTGTATGGAGTGGATAAATATGTATAAAATTGATAGATAGATAAATAATTTTGAAAATATAAAAGTTAAAGGTTAAACAGATGGAAAAACGAACATGTAGATGCTACTGTAAGTTATGCCAAGGTAGAGCACCACTGGGAATCTAGTCAATCTATTTTTTATTATTTTATCTCTATATAAACTCTGTAATCTAATGTTGTCTGGTCATTGATTTTTACTGACAATTAAATTAAGGTTTTGTGTTGTTACTTGAAACAAAGCTGCCGCTGCTTTGTTTTGCATCATTAAAGTAAATTAACTAAACACTAACGTGGGAAGCAACATCACTGTTGCTAATGAAAATCCAATTATTTACTAGTGAGCTCCCACACTCTCCAGTCAATAATTTTTACACTCTCAGTTTTCAGTTATTGTTAACTGTCAGCAGACGAATGCAGCTGAAGTTCAAACATGATACTGTGGATTTTTTTTTAAAAAATGCCACAAATGTCAGGGCTGCAGGGTGTTGTGGTGAATGAGACAAGATAAGCTCCAACTTAAAGGTGACTACTTACCACCTCCATAGGAGCAATTCTGGTTGTTCCATATTATTGCTGCACATTTAATGATACTGACTTATTCTGAATTGACTCTTTAAAACTGGAAATACTATTTCAGCAGAAGGAAGAATTAGTTCCAGTTGATGGACATTAAATGTCATAACCTTAGAAATTGTCCTCATTAAAACTGATGACAACAGATACTTCCATTAAAACTGTTTTTTTTTCATGATTTTAAACCCTTCAGAACAGTTTATGCTTCAATTATGCTTCCACCATATTTCCAGGCAGGCGGCTGAATAATTTTGAGGGAATCTTTTTGTGCCCGAAAGAGCTCAAAAATATTTATTAAATTGTGAATAATATAATATGATGAGGAAAAGGTGTCCAATTAAACACTGAACAGGTTCAATTAAAGATATAATTGCCTTAGGCAACAAAAAAGGCTGACTGTAAGGAGAGAAAGACTTGAAATAATGGTACCAAGAATAAGCATGAGCATACAGATAAGGACATTCTTCATTTCAGCAGGAATGTGTGTGGTCAGACTGCAAAACTGCTCCTGTCCAGCAGAAGAAGGAAATTGTTGACTTATGGGAGTAGAATACAGAATACAGAATAACTTTGGTGCTTTAACACAATGAAAAGTTTTTGTGTGTCCAAAAATGAGGACATATTTGAAGAATCTCCTGAGACAGAAAAAATTAAAAGCACTTAAATTCGAATTAAGCAGTAATTAGGTGGAAGTAAAATTTGAACTAATGGAAGTAGATTCATTGACTAGATTAATTCCAGGTGATGAAAAAAAATGCTAGGCACAACTTTGGAAATGCTCTCTTTACAAGACATGAAACGTGAAATGTGTGCCGACACTGTGAGAAATGTGCATTAACAAAATACTAAATACTATTAAGTGTTTTTAATTTTAAATGTATATCTGCTGTTGGTGTGAAAATTCAAAGTCAGTAGAAGAAAAGGCCTGTACAAACATTTTTTTTTTTTTCAGTTTAAGAAGATGTATAAGCAGAGAATAGGGAAGCATTATATAAAAGAATGTTGTGATGAAATAGTTTTATTTATGGGGGTTTTTTTTGTCATTTATTTTGACTCATGTACACAGGTTCATTATAATGGCAATTTGTCTGATGTAAGCTATTATTTATCTATTTTTTTTTAAGAAAGATGAAGATATTATAGGGTTGCCTCATTCTGCTCCTTTCCAATCACTATATTGGACTGAATAAATAAATGAAATGGAATGAAATAAATAAAGTCATCTTGAACCATTTAAATGACACATGGCAATAATGATTTCAACCACAAGGGGATATACTCCTTTCCCACGTTTTCACGTTTGACGTCAGGTTGTGCCAACCGGCGTTGGAAGAAGCATAGCATTGTATGTTGTGTACATTAATAAATTTTAATAATTGTCCAAAACTCTATATTTCCTTATACTTTCACTTCAATGGATGTTATATAGCATCACACCATGGGAGAAAATTGGCTTTTTCCATTGTTGCTGATAACAAATGTAGCTGATAAATACCCCTGGGAATAAATGATGATTATAACCTTTCTAACTAAAATCGAAAGCTAGGTGTTAGTGGGAAATGGCATATAACTCACTACAGCTGATCAAATCTGTCAGAGAATTCGGCTGGCAAAATTGGTCATCATTTGCTAGAAATGAGAAGCATGTTTTGTCTGCCTTTGAAAGCGTTGAGCTGTAAATTTGCCACTGTTATAATTATAATCTGCACATGAGTGAAAATTTGATGGGTATAGTGGAAGCAGCTCAGTAATTCCTGACTGTGTTACTCAGGACCATGTCAAAATTTGGAGCATCTATGAATCATTGAATAAAAATATTTGAAAGCTTTGAACTTGAATATTCAATGAGGAGAATGAGGTGGCAAAAGCTTCAGTACATCTGAGTTAAAGTTCATATCAAAAGGAGAGACAACATTACATCTTACTACCTACTCTTGTGTATAGTGTCAAAGGCTTGTCGCAGCATTTTGTCAAATGTCTCTCCAAGCGACTTAGGAATTCAGCGACTCGGCTTGCCTGCAGTGTGAAAGGCGTCCCGCTAAATTACGCGATCCTGTCCTGCTTAAGACACTGGGCAGCCTGTCAGACTGTCACTGTGGAAGCTCCAGGGCTGCATAGCTACTCACTCTGATCTCAGAACAGAGCAGAGTTTTGGTCCACTCCCATAAGATCAGTCTTCCTTTTGATCTCCCAGAGACTGATCCCTGAATGGCAGAGTTTTTTTTTCAGTCAAACAAATCAAATATGTAGCTACATGATCTTTAAAGGAACAATATGTAAGAAATTTATTTAAATGAATCATAAAATAGCCTTGATATGTCACCAGATATTAAGAAATCATGTTAATTTCAAATACTTATATCAATGACAACAGTAGTTCAGCCAGGATATTCTCATTCAAAAAGCTAAGTTGCAGCCCTCAACTGATGTTGTCATGTTGTGATTTGGTCTGTTGCACCACCCTCCACCTACAGTATCTCCCAATCACCAAGTCAGTAGTGTTTCAGCATCCGGGTTGCCAGCTCTGCACTAGTTGCCACAGCTGCAGCTATGAACGTATCGGATAAATAATATCTAATGTTACGAAACCTAAAATACCTTGTTATGAATCTGAGGTACATTGTAACAAAGTGCGAAATAAAACAAGGATTTGTATAGGAGATGCCTTTGAAAGATGGGACGGGGAAGCAGCATTCCCGATCGGCCAGTCTCACCTCATACCCTCGGCCACCACCTGGGAGTTCCGTTCACTTCACCCCAGCCCTCCACAGCTCTCCTCTGGCACATTTCACTCCTTCTTAGTGTCCGTGGTGATGCCCAAGGTGGCTGCTTTTCATTTACTGTAATACTTGGATCCTGCAGCCTAGCTGGCAACCTCTAGTCATGGAGGAGAGTGAGGCGAGACACCGCTCTACAGTAATTTGAAAGTGATTGCAGGACCAGGTTAGGCCACAATCCTACATACGGTTCCTTTAATGCAAGCACATAGGTGAATTAGCTCTACATCATGCTTGGGAAATCCCACCGATTAGGAAATTCTGATATGAACTGCACCACCATGTTTATATACAGCTTGTATAGCGATCTGGCACACCTTTTAGAAAATCCCGCATTGACGCGCTAATTTCAGAGTCAAAGCGGTATTGTGAAGCTTGATAATATTTTAAGAGCCCGCCAAACACTGTATGCAACAAATATGTTCACACAGGATGTGTCAATCACAGATGGGATGATTAGCTGACTACAGCTAATTTTCACCAGTCTTTTTCCTGCACACTGATACGATTTCACTTCACAGTCAAATGTCAGTGTTTTCACATAGGTTGCCCAAAAAAATCTGTGTATATTGTAATGTTATTTCTCCTTGAGTGGCGGGCTGCACAGAGCAGGGACCTCCCTCAAGAGATAGAGAGCATTTCATTTCACACTGACACATCACCTCTATCCTCACTGTCCTGCTGAGGGTTGCAGGGGTTGTCAACCGTGGGGAAATGAAAAAGGAACTCAAGCTTTTGCTGGAGTCAAAACAACGTGAAAACTACATTTGTGACCACAGAGCAAAGCTAGGAACAAAATCTTTTGGATCTCTCCAGTTGAGAGACGTATTCATGTTGTTGTATTTCAATGTTCTACTACTATCTCTCTCACAGTTTTGCTGCAAAAAATAGCCTGAGGAATTACATTGCCCTCAAGTAAAGGGTAAACACAGGGGGTACAAAAAGACAAGTTTCACTATATATAGTAGGAGGAATAATGTTATTTCATTCCCCTTTGCATTCAGATGCAAGAGGTGAACAGTTTTTGTTTATCTTTGGTCAAGTCAGGGTCAGTCTTCCAATAACGCACACTTGGGGGCTGGAATAACAGTCAAATAAATTGGATTTTATATGCTTGCCATGAATATAAGGCTCATCCAATCTGGAGACTACGTTGCACTTTTTCGAGCATTCACGGTACCCTCAGGCTCTTCATCTCCTGCAAAGCTTTGGCATATCGCTTCTCATTATTTCTTGCTGAATCTTTCAATCTAGCCAATTCAAGGTAAAATACGACACATCCGTTGTTCTCCTGAGGTTGAATTTGCAAGACACACTGCATTAGCTGTTGTTTCCTGAGCTATTTATCCACATCATTTGTTTCTTTCCCCATTCCCTTCCACATTCATTAATCTGTTAATGAGCAGGAAGTGGATAGTCTTTTGTCATGCTGGGTACAGAAGGTGATAGGTGTTTTACTCAACCGTAGACTTTTTTTTTAAATCACATAGGCAGGTATATTTGTTCGTTAAATCACATCTGTTTTTAGAAGCTATCCACTGAAATATTATTATTATTATTTACTTTATTAAGCCACTGAATTTGTGAGAGAAAATCTCATATGAAATATATGAAAAAGCAGGTGATGGACAGCAAATTACTTGGTGTTACATGTAGTCATATGATCTGATTTGAGATAATTTGTAATTGCTCAAATGCACACATGTGCAATCAATAATCAAATGGACTTAATTTTAAAGAACACAGTTGGACTTTATTGTTTCTCATCTTGATAAAATAGAAAACGGAGCTAATAATGTACACAAAGCCACTAATGAGCACCCAGTCTGATGTCCTTTTTGGTATGCATGTGGCAATACAGGTAGTTAGAGTCTCTGGAGGTGGTGGGTAATCTATTTCTCTGTGCCAGAAGGTCAGACAGATTAAATCTTGCTATGAAGATCCCAGTTTTCCATGACAGTTTTCTGCAGAGGAGACGTACAGCTCTAAAACTGCACTCTCAATGAGATTTAAAATTAACCACGTCTTCTAGTGTGAAGGTTATGTTTTTGTACTGAAAGGAACTGTCCCTTGGGTTGACACAATCTCCATTGTAACCAATGCATTTCAAAATTAAGAAAGGGGGTGAGGATGAAGTCAGATGGACTGAATTGTTAACAGTCAGCATGCACTGAAATGTACATGTGCATTTGACAATCTGATCAAGCTAACCCTGGTTTAAAAAAAAGTACATCATTGTATTTCAAATTTATTATATATAATATAATAATATATTGAAAATGTACTTACACAAATTGTACTTTTTGTAAATATATAAAAAGAATACTAACATCACACTTTCACACTCACACTTTTAACACACTTTAAAATAACTGTACTATTATTACACTTTGTAAAAATATACTAAAATATACTTTATGTACAATTTCTAAAGTGTGCTATTTAATTTTTACAAATATTTTTGCACTTTTAAAAGTACACATTTTAATACCAACACTGTAATATTAAGTTTGAATGTATTTTACGTTACAGCTAAGTCTAATTATGAATTATGAATGATCTGTGTACTTTACTCACAACACAAAATCTCATAAATGGTTTTACATGCATTACTTGGTATTAAAATGTGTATTATTAAAATATGCTATAGTGTATGTTACAATGACAATTTTGAGCATTAATTTTAAAATATATCAAAAATGAATGGAGTTCATTCAAATCTGGAAGAAAAATAATAACATCTTTAAAATAACATCATGCCTTTTTACAATGCTTTCAACTCTGACTCCTCTTTATTTCACAAATAATTCCTCCAATGTCTCAAATCAGTTTGGAAATTAATTAATTTATGTATTTTTATCAGCATTCTTTATTTGTTCATTCTTTTCTATTTTTGGTAGCAAAAAAAAACCCCACAAGGTCTGTGTTGTCTGTCCAGTCCTGTGTTTGATCTTGTGTAATTTGTCTTGTCCACATGGTCCTGTTTTGCACTGTATTTTAAATGTCTTATTTCACACATGGTAAAAGGTGTGTATTGTGTACTTGTGTAAATATGTAAACAGAAATAAGTAATAACAAATAAAAAAAGACCGCTGCATTAGCTGATGAGTCACCCTGAGCTCTATTATGCAAGGGATATCTATTGTTGGCTGGTACTGAATGAGAAAATCACCCTGTTGTGATAATAGTTCCTGTCCATTCTTTCACATTACACATGCCAAATTCAAATATATCACAGTCATTTTTCATTGGAATAATCACAGTCAAAACATAGTTCCATTGACCACCATTACCAACTTTACCACAATTAATATGACTTTGTTCTGATGATTTTTAAAGTACAGGTTTAGTCAGTGTCATCATAGTAACAATAATCTTGATTGGTCAGTGATTTCACCTTAACCCCAATGCCATTTAAAGAAATGGCTGAATAATAAGTGATTATCTCTAATTACCTTGGTTGCTGTTGTGTGGAATTCTTTAAAAGGTCACATCTATCTTGGGGTTAGGATTAATTCCCAACGAATTAAATTTGTTGGTGACATTTGAGCTCTTTTATTGCAAACGAGGCAACACAAATGTCCAAAACATGTTTTGTTATGTTTAAATGGGTACCAGCTTTCATGTTATGATTTGCATATATTTTTATACCCTCAGCATTTGGTTATACTTAGCTCTACCCTGCATGTCACTTCTGGTGACAGCTAAATGGCAAACTCGAGACTTTTAATGGGTGACCTCACAGTGACTACATCCACTTAACATTCATTCTAAGGTTTTAGTACCTGTCTCTTTAGGCTGTCCAACCAAAAAAAAGTCCTGTCTTCACTGAGTGGTTTGTGAGAGAAAACTGATTATAGAATCACTGCTTTGTCTTATTTCAATGAAAAACTGTGTGGCCCCTTTAGAAACAGAGATGATAATGAAAAGTGAAGACTAAAATCTAGTGAATGACAATCAAATCACCATTGCATGCTCTGAGGTGCAACTTCAGAGAATAATGTGTGTGAAATATGCCTTGGATAAAGCTGGTTGTAATCGTTACTCATGCTCACTTTTGTCCATCATCCCTGAATTTCATGTTCACACACCGTGGTGTCTGACCACAGAAAAAAGTGGCCAAGAGTAGTAGCTAAAAGGATCCTCTGTCCTGTGATTATGACTAAGATGGCATGACTTCATGTAGTGTCAAGTACCCAAGCAGCACATAATAACTGTAAATAATAGTCTTGAAGTTATCTTCATCTTTTATATTGCAGGATTCAGCACATGAAAATAATATCTAGAGAATGAGGACATCTATTAAGAAATGCTGAAGGACAGCAACTAACAAAACACAACTAAAGTGAGGACTATTTCCTCGATGATTGCTCAGATTTCTCCTACCTTTTCGATTTAATAATGCTTTACTCAAATGGGTTTTTTTTTCTTTGCAAAGAAATAAATCAAACAAACCAGAACAGGTTTTCTACATCTTAGCCCCTTAGGAGTCGCTTTAAGGAATTTATGATTTTGAATCAACCTTGTATCAGAATTTTATTGTAACTTGTACTGAAGATGGTTTATTTGAAGCAGTTCAAAGTGTTTAATCTTGGCAAAGACACTGAACATTTACCCTGTGTAACAAAAACTTTGTGGCACATACGGAGGGGCTTTGCCATGCTAGCTCACACAATCAAAGAAAATAAACAGGAGCTGCTGCTTCGCCTGTGGCTGGTGTTTGAGCAGAACACAAAAAAGAAAAAAACGAGGGAGCAGGAAATTGTTACACTTTCTTTCCCACATAGTGAGGTTCTGAGAAACATTCATTGCAGTAAATTCAGTGAGACAGCATGAATGCAACATAAAACCGCTTGTCAACTGAGGACTAAAGGTGACAATTATAGGATTTTTTTGAATTGATGATTTAGCAAGGACTCCAACTGTCAGTCATCATTTCATGCCCAATTTTTAAGCTGAAATAATGAATGTTTTCTGTAGTAACAATGAGTTCAATTACTACTTAGTGTTAAACATGGTTGCCTGGAGTGACAGACCTTGACAGAATTACCACCCAATTTTGAAGTACATGGCTTTCCATCAGATTGTCGACCTTCTTTCCAACTGTAGCAGCTGTTTGCAGCATAAAAACCCTATATTTTTGGACAAATCAGACATTCACTAGGTAAAATCCTATGTTAGCTTGATGTGTCAGAAGACAACTGTTTGCTACCACATTTACTGATGTACTGTGTTATTGCCATCACAAGTGGCTAAAAATAATTATTCATTGCTTTAAACAAAACCTCTGACTATACCAACAATAAGTGACAACTTTATATTCAGTCTGTGGTCTGACTCAATGGCCTCGGTGGTACAATCCATCAACATGGTGGACCTGTCCCTCAAGGTTCCTTGTAGTAATCTTGAAACAACTTTTAACACATTTATTTTTCTGTCAGTCAATAAATGTAATTTAATGACATCAGTCACATCAGGTCTTTGATATCTGTCTGCCTCACAGTAAATCATTGCTTCTTTATTTTCTTAAACTAATAAAATAACAAGCGAAGTACAAATTGTTAAACTGTACCATTAGAAATGACTCATGTGACTGCTAAGGATCAGTAAATCATCAGTTTAGTGTTTCATGTGGCTTCATTCCGAGCCTCATTATTATGTAGCCTAAAGCACACTTGATATACCACGGACCACTACGTACCCAGCCAACTGGGCACTCAACTGTTCCAGACAGCTGTTCCACATTTAAGCGATGAGGATTAATAAGAAACCACACCATGTCCTATGAAGATGCCAGTTATGTCTCAATGTTGCCTCTTTTCAAAATATTTTGTGACAAGATGAACATTTCACACCCTCCCTCTTTTAATTTTATTTGTCAAGCACATCCTGGAGAAAGTTCATGGTAAACACCACTCTTGGGGCTAAAATCGGTTTGGTACATGTTGTCTGAAAGTATAAATTAGTTGTGACTCATGAGGGTTGTAGATTTTATCCCACAGGCAGTACAGGAAAAGAATGGATGCAATAGAGAGCTACATATATCAAACTCTGTTGTTCATTCAAAAATGTTTTGTCTCACATTGTATATTTGGACTTTGAGAAATGTAATCTTTGCACTACTTTTACCCAGACATTTCTCCACCCTCATGTGACTGTTAACTACAGGTATAACCAGCCTTATTGATGAGAAGGCATATAAAAAGCACAACATAACATGTGTCAAGTGAACATATCTTATCTTTTTCAAATGCCTTTTTATGTCATGCAACAAATAAGTGTTAAATAAGTGTGTGAAGCAAGGAAATTACAGAGTGAAACATAATGCATGTAGAGAAAACAAACACTCAAAAAAAAGACAGAATCATAACTTCAATCAAAACTAGAAAAGCACTCAGAGAGTGCAGACCTCCGCCAAGGCATCATCCTACAAGCCCACAACTGTATTCACATGAATATCATGTACTTATTTATTTTTTTTTTTTTCTCTATTTCATATTTTGTCACGTTTGAATTTTAAAAAAGACCAAAATACAAGTAAAACTTTGTACACAATACAATTTGAGAATTCCAGATATTTTGAGACCAGTCGCATTGCTCCAGCTCCTTCCTACATGAAGTTATGGTTAAAAACGCATATTTGACCTTGGTGACCTTGACCTTTTACTGATCTTTACAAAACTGAATCTGTGACTTCTGGATTCCTATATTAGTTTATATACCAAATTAGGTGCTGTTTGGCTGAAAATTGCACACTCTGGAGCGTTCAGAAATATCCACCAAAAATTAATCAGTTTTTAGTTAGGCCACTTCTGTCCAACCCTGAAAATTTAGTCAAAATCCATTCATAACTTTTTGAGTAATTTTGCAAACCAACAAAGAAACAACATACAAATATACATAACCTCCTTGGCGGAGGTAATAAAAACACTTTGGGACACAAACACCAGTCTCCTGGTTGAAAGTCCTGTGTTGTTTCCATCCACCTCCATTTGCTTGGAGCGTAGCATATTTACACAGATTATGCAGCACTGCAATCAGTATGATGAAATTATTTTCAAATTACCTTGTCATTCATTCGCCACTTAATATGAACAGGATACACTCAGAAAAGCCAAATTGGGTGTCTGCTACATCAATCTAAGTGTAACATGTAGCTTCTACCACATATCATGACTTGTGGTTGAACATCAAGTAATGTTATTTTAGCATGTGTGTGCATAACCATAGCAGTATTAGTTGCTATGGTTAGCTGCTTAGCATTTGCATCGCTTGGTAATTAATAATTAATTAGTGTATTATAATTGGGTTGAACTACTTTGTAATTTTTTCACCCAACATGATGATGTTGGATTTACCCCTCATAATGCCAACACCTTATGTTGATTTGACATATTTACATTAATTTCACTCAACAAAACTGTTTCTTGCTAAAAGAGTATATTATAATTGGCTGGAATTTTTTTCCATAATTTTTTTTATGCTCACCCAACAAATTACTTTTTTGAATGTAGGTATAACAGCTCTCGGAAAACTTCAAATTTTTTTAATCAAACTTCCAACTGCAACTAACAGATAATATATGTTCATTTACAGTAATCAATTACTTGTTTGGTCTAGTTTGTGAAAAATGTCCATTCCCATCGATATCCATGTCTCACAATGTAAAAAAAAAAACATAATTATTCACTCATTTTAAATAAATTAAATTTGATTTAATATACTTAACATTTGTGACTACAATTTGAAATTAATTATCCTTACATGGATCTTTCTCATGTCCAGGAAACCCAGGTTACAGGGGTGCATTTTAAAGAACTGCACAGCATTCCTATGTTGCTGTTTGTTGTGATCGATTGGCACACTTCCCTCCAGAATGTCATCCATTATGATAATAGCCCACCAAATCACTATTACAGAAAAATGACCATGCACTTACCTACTTCAGGAAACAATTGCTTTCTTGATGCTGCATTACTCAGGTTAATAAATTAGCCCCACAAACTGAGGTTGGTAAGTTTTTATATAAAGCCGAATAAAACTGAGCAAAAAAAATAGTGTGACAACATGCAATAAGATAGCAATAAAGCAAGAAGGATCTACTGAGGCTTTTCTGTTCAAGCTCATCTTTCTCAGAACAGTCAAAACACATTGTTAACACACACTTAAGTTAATAACCACAGTTTTAATTCCAAAGAGTGTCTTAATAACCAATAAAACAGTCAGCCACACAAACAAGGCCATTCTCCTTGGGTTGATGCTTCACTTTTACAGATGCAGACAACACTGTGAAGTGGTTTATACTTAAATCTACAGAAAAAAAATGTTGTCCTGAGAAAACTGGGCATTTTTTCATGTGTCACTTAATTCACTCCCAATTGAAGAAGATTGCATGCATTGATTTCACTCTGGCTTTGAAAAGACGGCTGGTTACTAAAACTGCGAAGAAATGTCTGAGGTATCTATTACCCAAAACAGCTCAGACGTTATGATAGTCCAGTGCCTGATCTCTTTCATCTTGCTCATAATTCCTGAGGTTATTATGAGTTGAATATTAGAGGCTGCCAGTCTTGTCTCCACCCTGCACAGTCACTAACACAAAATGGAGTCATTGTAATTATAGCTTTCATGCATGGGAAGGTTCATTTTCTGAGGTAACTTCGGGGCTCAGTGAGAAAAAAAATCAATGTTATGAGTGACAAGAGAAGGATGGAAAATATCTTACTGTCCAGCCCAAACCACCTCACAAAAACAGATTTGAAGTGCTGGTATATGGTATTATCACAGCTATTAACAGTAGAGGGAGCTTGAGTTATGCAAATTAGAAGTGTGTTTGTGACAAGATTAACTATTCACTCGTCGTTTTTAATGCTGCTACTCGTCGAACATTGGTTGTTTTGGACTTATTTCCAGCACTGTAAAATGTCTCCTTGTTACCTCTGGAAACCAGCTCCTTGGCTCTCTCTCACAACCAATCCTGCAAATAGAAATGTATCACAACTTCTACACCTATAATCATAGGAGGAAGGACACCCTGAATGGTTTCATGGAGCCATTTTAAATCAAATCAAGGTAGTACTCTAAAGCTTGTTTCAGTGTAAAAAAAAGTGATGCAACCCCTTCATGAGCTCACAGCCACTCACCCCATTTAATTTCAATAGAGCAGCTCCAGGCCGCATCTTGATAACATCACAGACTGCAATCTTGGCTCTGTGGTTTGTGAGATATGATTTTAAGATATCCTATATTGATCCTCTTTGTTAAATTAGTAAAAACAAATCACTGGGAGAGATTGTTACATCAGAGGCTATTTTTTATATAGAATACAAACTAAAAACTGGCAACAAAATCACATCATGAAACCACAAATAAAACAACTGAAACAACAGCATAGTTGCATAGTATAAAATGTTACCCCGCTGTTCATTTTGTACACTAATTTTGTGGAATTGTAATCTGAGTCAATTATGAGCATATCCACAGGGAAGTTCTGTCAGTGTTCTTAACAATAATTCAGAAGAACCATGCCATGTCACCTCTGAAGAGTGTATGCCATTTCCATGGTTACGGCTGTATAGTCAGTTAACTATTATGTAGGCTAAGTCAAAAGGCTTAGAGCAGCATAAGGCAGAGGGCTGCTGCTCTAGAACAAACTTTCCCTCTCTCTTTGTGAAGTGTGTGTGTGAGCTCCTACATGCTTGTTGCAGTTTTCCTAGCCTAATGAAATATCACTCTAATATCCCTAAGATCTCCCAAAAGGGACTTATAATGAGTGTATTTTGTACTTTTATTTCATGTGGAATTACACAATAATACTCTTAGGCTATACATGATGACATGATGCCCCTTTGAATATTAGTTTTTTTGTGATATTGTTATTATTGTATAATTTCCCACGGGATAGACCTGCGTCACTGTCGGTATTAAGCTTCGTGTCCACTAAATGCTCACATTTCCTTATAGGAGACAAATAGGGGTGGTTCCAGTCGATATCTTTAATTGCTCCTGGGTTGTATCAATACCTACCGGTTTTACTGTTCCATCACGAACCACTGGGAACGGGTTGCCCGGGTAACGGCCGCATGGCAACAGGATCAGAGCCTGGGGGTTGTCTGCTTCTAGGTCTGCTCCCATTTTACATCGCATTTCTTCACTAGATGGTGTGCAAGCCACTGGAGAGTACACTTCCCCGCACAGTGGGCTCCACATCTAGCAAAACAAATCTGGGAAACTATACGGCGGACCATTTCTTTGCGGGGCTCCGAAGAGGAAAAAGTGTGGAAATAAAACGTCGTTCGCGTCAAGGTTTTCTTCTTTTTATCTAACTCCTTGCTTTATTTTGCAACAAGAAGACTTGGGAAAAGCGGCAAAAAAAATACAGCTGTGATGGACATAATGATTGCGGTGCAGGATGCTTGTGTCTCTGGTCAGTGGCTTACTGCGATATTTCTCAGTCTGTGCTGCTTTCTGCCGTCCTGTTTGCCCGCTGGACAAACTGTGGACTATTCCTCGGTTGAAAGTGTGGTGAGCAGACAAGGCGACACGGCTCTTCTGAGGTAAAATACGCTTACGCAACCTTCTCTCTCTGTCGGGAGTTTTCCAATGTTCTCGACCACACACACTCTTCAACACCAGTTCATCGTTTTGAATATGTCTCATAACTACTTTTATACGGGGTTATCGCCATCGCCTGCGATACACACACAATAGGCCATTTTCCCTCCACCCCGTCCTTGTTTTTGCCTGTCAGGGGGGGCGGCCAGTGCAACGGCCGCTACGCAGGACGCCGTTGTGTTGCGACTGGTTAGCGGCAAAGTTTTTCTAACGTACTTTCCCAATGTGTGCACCAGTTAACAGGTATGGCGCATTAATATTTGGTGTGTTTCATTGTAGGGTCGCTCGCAAATTGGACGACATCGTTTGAATTAACCAAATTAGTACCACCACTGCATGTCATGTTGTGATACAATTACATTATCGTGTTGACACCCGCCGTTTTAAGTGATGCCAGAGTTAAAAAGAGGAGTTGAAGATACAAATCGGAGCGTAACGTGCTGTTTGTTGTGACACTGCCCTTTCACTTTTGCTGAATATGCGATGTGATGTCGCAGTTTCAGAGGCTGTTTATCAGCATCGAGTTATGGCAGTGACGCGCTCTCTCCCTCCATCATCCCTCCATCTTTCTTCTGTCCTCCCCATGTCACGTACACTACGATGCCAGCTGCACAGGTAGCTTCCCATTAGAACTGGATTAACTGGGCATGGGTGTGGACTGGACCAGTGTTTGAAGAAGTTTGTATTTCTAACATACTCCATCCATGTAATCAAAAGCATAGTTGAAATAGTCTGCAGGTAAAATAATATAACTTTTAGTGCACAAGTTTCCACTCCTGCAGTTTTCATTCTAGGTTAAAATGGCAATAATGTCAATGTAGTCACTTTCAGAAATTCTCAAACTCTACACAACACAACACATGAAAAAGCATATCTTTGAGGGCTCTGATAATATCTTGTTCTACCAACATCAAATATCCGTTGTGATGGCTGTGATGCTGAGGGGGCAGGCCTGCCCCGTTTCAATATAAATACTGTGATGTTGACTCTGAGAGATGCTCGACAGGGACTTGAATACAGAGCAGCCAACTGTATAAAGTTCGACCTGGCCCAGCTTTCAGTTATTGTTGTCTCATACCTGATTGCTGAGGAGCTGAGTTGTTTTCTGTACTATAGGGGTTGCCATAAGTGGCTGGGTGTCTTGTTATGAGGGTGGTTTAAATGTGTAGGCGCCCATCACTGAATTACCTAGGCAACAGCTACATCATATTTTTCCCTTGTTCCCTGTGAAGAGACTTATACTTACTCTGACTGTCTCTTTAGAGAGGGCATCTAATTCCCTCTTGTCAATCTGGATTGGCTGTGATCAGCTACAGAAGCTTTGCCTGAATCCTGATGGTTTATTGGACCAGAGATTATCCCTGTGCTATGAATCAGCTCAATAAACAAGTTGCCTCCCACCCTTGAATAAGGCAACACTGTCTACAAGCGGGTCATTGCCTCAGTAAATGCCATCTAGGAAATGGATAGGGAAAACATTTTCAAGATGCTTTTATTGCCAGGTCCTTACAGTTAATTAGTGGGTTATTCAGCTACTCGCTGTAATCATTCAATGACTTTTTTTTCCACTCACGTGAATGCCGCCACTGTGAAGTCATTACTTGCACCTGTTGACCCAATAAAGGTTGTAAACCTCTTTGCCTCTCTGGATTGCATCTAATTGCAAAATGCTGTCATCACCAAAGAGAAGATAAAGGTCCCTCTGTCTTGGTACAGTCTCTTATTTTCCACTAGTCTGAAGAGCAAAGCGTCAAAACATGAAACATTTCTTTTAGGAATTCACTGCAGAAAACAGTGCCTGATTGTTGAGATTCTCTATTGTCAAGACCCCAGACTATTAGAGGGCAGTTTTGCAGTGCCCCTAAGCTGATTGCTGGCTAAAAAATGTGAGCATTCTCAAATACTGACAAACCCAGAAGCACGCAATTAGTCACTGCCTCTGGATTATGGAGTAGCTCCAGAGAGGTGTGTCTGCTGTCGTATGTTCATTTCCCCCACCTCTTTAATTCTTGCGCCGCATTACTGCTGCCCTGATTCATGTTGGACAGTGGGTCCACATCAATTGAATGATTTGAGCTTCTTGAAGATGAAGAATTGTCCACATGTGTACCATCACCCTTTTAATTACTTAAAAGCTCAGCTGTTCTCAACAGAAAGGCCTGTGCTACTGCTTATAGTGTCTTACATGAGCGGATTCATCCTATGCATGCATGCTGCTTCTTTTTTTCTACAAGCTTCCATAGGGAGCACTTTTTTTAGAGAAGCCACACATTCCTTTCTTGCCCATCCCTTTCCTGTCATGTGGATTCGATTGACAAAACCTTGACTCATCCCAGTAAATGAATGCAATCAATTTGAGGGGGACATTTAGATGAAAAGACAGTTTCCCCATGTTGTCAGGAAACACACGGTATCAGTGGCAGCCTCTTCCAAATGGATGAGCAGTGGTAATCAACAGCAAAGAGTAACTGTAAATTTAGTCTAGACTAAAATGAGTGTCTGTAAATTTAGTCTAGACTAAAATCTTAAACTTAGGCTGCAGCCAAACGTGATTTTCAGTACAGCTCTTAGAGTGTATCTTTATCTTGCATTTTCCATTTTCCCAATTCAATATACACTCACCGGCCACTTTATTACACCTGTTCAATTGCTTGTTGAGACAAATAGCTACTCAGTCAATCACATGGCTGTAGATGTGGTCCAGACAGTTCAAACAGAGTGTCAGAATGGGGAAGGAAGGGGATTTAAGTGACTTTGAGTGTGGCATAGTTGGTGATGCCAGACTGTCTGTTCTGAGTGTTTCAGAAACTGCTGATCTACTGGGATTTTTACATGCAACCATGTCTAGGGTTAACAGAGAATGGTCTGAAAAAGAGATGTGAGAGGTCACGGGAGAATGGGCAGACTGGTTGGAGATGATAGAATGGCAACAGTAACTCAAACAACCACTCGTTACCACCAAGGAATGCAGAATACCATCTCTGACTTCACCACATGTCGAAACATGAAGAAGATGGGCTACAGCACCAGCAGGCCACACCTGATGCCACTCCTGTCAGCTAAGAACAGGAAACAGGCTACAATTCACACAGGCTCAACAAAATTAGACAATAGAAGATTGGAAAAACATTGCCTGGTCTGACAAGTCTCAGTTTCAGCTGCGACATTCAGATGGTAGGGTCAGGATTTTACATAAACAACATGAAAGCATGGATCCTTCCTGCCTTATATCAACAGTTCAGGCTGTTGGTGGTGGTCTAAGGTGTGGGGAATATTTTCTTGGCACACTTTATGACCTCGGTGTACCCATCTTCTGATGGCTACTTCCAGCTGGATAATGCACCATGTCACAAAGCTCATATCATCTCAAACTGGTTTGTTGAACATGACAATGAGTTCACTGGACTTCACTGCAACGTTCCCATCAAGCTACACACTGCTCCCAAAATCTGATCTCAACAATGTCTCCATTCTTCCAAAGCAGGACCCTTACTCTGATATACAACATACACAGCTCATGAAAAACAATATTTTTGTCTTTTTCGTTCTAAATGGGTCAAATCACCTATATTAAAAGTAGCCTAATGGGAATTACTGCTATAATTTGATTCTTTTAATAAGCCATGTAAGTTGCTATGATCTCAGACTTTGGACAGGTGTGATACTGGTGTGGCCACAGGGAGTTTTTGTACTAAGATGTGAAAAATTAAGGGGAACATTGCTCCAATGGCCTCCACACTCACCAGATCTCAGTCCAGTAGAGCACCTTTGGGATGTGGTGGAATGGGATATTTGCATGTGCAGCGGGCAAATCTTCAGCTACTGCATAACGCTATCATGTCAATATGGACCAAAATCTCAGAGAAATGTTTCTAACATCATGTTGAAAGTAAGCCACGAAGAATTAAGACTGTTCTGAAGGCAAAAGATGGTCCAAACTTTTACTAGCAAGGTGTACCTGATAAAGTGGCCAGTGAGTGTAAATAATAGGGTGATAGACAGAAGGCACACTTATTGTGTTTTAAAAGCTAAATTTGACATTCTCTAAAGGAAGAAAATAGGTACCAGGGGAACAACAGGAGTGAGGGGGTGCACATCAAGAACAAGACAATGATCCAACCCTATTTTTGTCATTTAGTTTGACAGTTGGCCCTCAGCCACTGAGTAAGGCCTGTGCTACAGGCCACAGTAATGTAATGGTGCAAAATTGACCTGTCACTAGTTTGAAAGTCTGGTATTCGTATAAATCTAAAATCATTGCCTCATGTCAACAGACCAGTTGATGAAAATCTTTTCTGGCTGTACATGATTGTACTGGAGCTGTGTTTCTCAAGCCTTATTCAGGACAAAAGCTGTGCCATGTATCATTTTCCTCAACTGTGTCATTATTATGGCACTGAAAGGTCTTGACATTTACTATAAGCACTTGTGCCAGAGACAACGTCCAGTTTGAATGGCTTGGTGTTTCCACCCCACCACAGCTGCTGGTAAGACCCAATAGAGGAATATTAAGTGATGGTTCAAACTCCACAGGATGCAATTTAACAAACAGCATTGATGAATAGCCTACATGCCATAACCATACTCTTCACTTTCTGCATTTCATCATTTAGTTTCAATGAGCCAGTTCTGTTAAAAAGTACAAGCAAGGCTACTTCATTTAGCAACAGCTTGGTCGGAGGCAAAGCAGAAATGTAGTGCACATCAGTTAGCTGTCAAGTATTTGCAGTTTCATGCACACATTTGGGGGAAAACCTGTTTTACTTTTTCAGACACATCTGTGGGCCCCACCTGACTCTGTCACTGTTAATTAAGTGCTAAAATCCCCTCGCCTGTTTGCTGTGCCATAATGCGATTGGTGTTTGCTGTCAGCACAATGTCGTTCTCTTTCACGGCCCTTATGCTTGTTGTGGTCCCCACATCTCAAGGATCAGGTATTAGGCAAGTAATTTGACCTTATTTTTTGGCGAGTGAATAGACAATGGTATGGTGATGCCAAACAATGGCCATGGGGGAGGGGCTGTTGTTAGGAAGGGACTCCCACATGGCTTTATCCTGCCTCAGCTATACCTAACAGTGAGAAACTCATATTGTCTTATGTCAAGAATTCTTTCCTTCGAAAAGTAGAAAGCAGGGGTATTGCTACATGTCCTTTTGCCTAAGGGAAGCTGGCTACTGTAAAATGGTATTCATCACATCCATTACTCTAATATCCATTTGTAATAAATGTGCTTTAGTACAGATGGAAATCAGCCAGTAAGGTGACGTACTATTTGAGCAGTGGCTGAGAAGGCTGTCGTAGCAGCTGCCTCCTTTAAGACCACCAGTTAACCTTCTCCACGGCATTCACTTGAAACTCAGAGCCTGTCATGGCTAAATTTAAATTGTTTCATTCAGCTTGTTGCTGAAACCAACATGATTTCTCAGATGAAATGAGAGAAGTGTGTACTTTTTTGCCTTTCACATCAATGGATAGTATATTCAATCAACGTAGAAGGACGCTACTCATGAGATAAAAGAAATGCTCTTTGTGGATTTATAGATGAGCCAGACTGCACTCATCTCTTTTCAAAACAGATATACAGAAAATCCAAACTACAATAGCATTTAAAGGTACTTTTCTCCCGGCTTCCTAAATGGTGCCTTCTAAAATGTTTTTAATCCTATATGTCTTCATTTAAGTTCTAGTGTTGTAGCTATGTGGTATATTGAAAGCCAAACAAAAGCACACAGTAAACAATTTGCAAATGGACTACATTTATAGTCACCATTTGTTACGCAAGACAATCTGTTCTACTCTCTAAAAATTAAGCATTTCTATTTCTAATATATTTCAATAACACCAAAGTGATTGAGTGCCCTGGTGAATTAAAGGCTAATGGAAATGCTTTCCCAAGGTAAATCCTCTGAGGGAAATAGATGCTATGCTAGGTTTTGAAGCGTCTTTCTAATATTCTTATAATCACTACAATTACAGGAGATAGGGAAAATGATTTGGGGTGGAAAATTGAGCTTTTACCCATACCCAGCTGTGAGCATCCAAGTAATTGCAATAATTCCACAGGAAAATCTCAGAGGAGTATTTTTGTGTTGTGAGAAAGCTATAAGCCTCAGAATTAAACTTGACAGAGAGTGACTGGAGAGGCAATAACAGGTTATCTTATGGGCAATTTTAAAGTGAAGTTCCTTGAAACTGAATTTTGTACTTGGTCTTCTGTGTTAGGAGATGTCTCTTTTTTATGTCAATGTGTATCTTGGAAACAGATTTTCAGTGGTCTGAATCAGAAATAAAACAGTTTCTGTGCATTTTCCTATAGACATAAATTGTCTTTTTGTTTCGAAGATTAAGCTACTCTCTCTGACTGCTTTTTACCACCTCTTTTGTTGAACAGTATTTGCACCTTTTTGTGCTCCGAATCATACAGTATCCCAACACTTCCAGTCTTTCATCACAGAGTTGAAACGATTGCTGGGAGCCCCTTCAATTAAAACCCTTAATCAATCAGTTAGCATCTCCTTATGTTTCATGATAATTAATTGTGCTACTATGACAGCATTACGTAATCTCATCTGGGCCTCCTCAGTTGGGCCTAGTTATATATCAGCAAGTCTTGATATGCCTCTCATGTCAGCAGCTTATAAAGAAAACTCGCTGACATCAGAGTTTGAAGCCTGTGTGATGGTTAAGCTCTGAAACAAAGAGTGCAGGCATATGGGTGGTACACCTCACTTGGTATGCTGAGCACGGGAAACACCTAAACCTTTAGTAAGCTTCTGGGAAACATGAACATTTCCTACTTGGAAATCTCTGTAGGGGGCATATATCCCTGAACTGAGCTCTGTGTATTCCAAGTCTAAACATTTTTCCAGTATTTCCAGTGAGCATGAGTTGCAGAAGAGAGAATATTTATCATGAGAGCTATTCTTTTGGGATAGAGTGGTTGATGCCATTATCTACAATGTAAGATCTTTATGTGTGAGCATGGTTTAAGGCTGGAGGGAGCAGAGGTAAACATTAGTTTGATCCCATAGGAATAATAATTCAGGAGTGTTGACACTTGGCTGTCTTAGCATTGCCCTTCAGTGAGTTAAAACAGTCCAGAGGGATTTCATCACTTGGGGGATTTTCTTGTCCTGTAATGAAATTCAACATTAGTGCTGTATCAAAGGTTTACGCAACACATTTCTGTCTGAGGAACCATGATTACTCGGGGGCTATTTTGGCACCTTACAGGGGCGGCTGTGGCTCAGTGATAGACTAGTTCGACCACCAATCGGAAGGTCGGTGGTTTAATTCCTGTCTCTAGCAGTCGTGTTGTGGTGCCTATCCCAGCTGTCATAGGGCGAGGTACAACCTGGACAAGTCGCCAGTTCATGGAAGGGCACAGAGGCAACAACCATTCACACTGACATTCATAAATCAGAGGGAACCCATGCAGACACAGGGAGAACATGCAAACTCCACACAAAGAGAAAAATCAAAGAATCAAACCGGTACCTTCTTGCTGGTGTAATATGAAATATAAACAGTAATAGTTGGTTATAATCATTGATCCTTTTTTTTCAAAGGTAGTACCCAGAAATTTTCACACTGCAGCTCGGCCAGTCCATTAAACCCGAGAGGGGAATTCTTTTGTGCGTGTTATTATTATTCTTATTTTCTAGGTTTAAGTACTTCTAATGATTCATTTGACACACACACAATACACAGGCATAAAAATCAGAAGCATTGCTTTGCAGAAACAGTTGTAGTTCAGTTCGAGGGGTGTGATAGCAGAATAGCGGCGACTGTACCATGGTAAACCGCCATACCGCTTTGATTGGGTGCTTCATCACTGCAGGAAAAAAATCTTTACCATCACAGCCCTAGTTAGGGAAAATAAAGGTAGTTTGCATGCTGTCCAGTACATGTTCATACTCATAACTCACCATGAGATGAAGTAATAACTTGGATTCTTAAAGACTAGAATAATTTGTACTACTGTTCAGGTTGCCATTGTTCTGCCGTTTCAAAAAAAAAAAAATCAGTCTCTCATGAGTCACACATATTTCACTCCCATGAAAGCTTTATAATTACCTTGTCAGTGTTTTCAATGGTCATTCAAGGATATTCCCCAAATTAAGAAAGAAGTATTTACTGTAATCTCTTTTTTAGCTCTTCAGTTAGCTCACTCACGTTTGCTGTCTCTCACAATTGATTAGAAACTCCAACAGCTTAAGGAGATACATATTGTCATAATTCATTTGGCTCGATGTTGGCATGGCTGAAGAATTTTAATTGGAGTCACTGTGAGCAGGTTTTGGGTTTTGTTTTTTTTCTGTCTCTGTCATCTGCATAATGAGTGTGTGGATTTCAGACCGCTGTAAATGTTTGTTGGAGCCGAGTAATTGGAGAGTCTGCATTGGTAATTATTAGTAAATGGAGAAAGAAGCGGTGGAGCAAATCAATATCACTGAGAATAGTATACTACCTTTTGTTTCCAGTGGGGTCAGGAGTTAAGGTAACAGGAGTTGTCCTGCTGCACAGAGACGAAAAAAAGCCTAATTTGTTGGGGTCTCCCAATCCAATATTGATATTGGATATCAGTCCGCTATCAGCAAAAAAAATAAGTATCGGATTATATTGGTGTGCAGAAAAAGTCTCTGCTCCAGCTCTTCTATCCAGCAGCAGGATCCAGCATGTAGAGCCCATGTGATCACAACAACAGCTGTGCTAAGGTGCTAACATATAGCAAGGATTAGGACTGATGTTGGCCATGTGGCAGGATTTTTCATTAAAGTCAGAAAAAGATATTGCAGCTGAGTGGGAAACTTGTCATGCACATTTCTCCCATGGTGGCACAGAACCAGTTTAATATGGCCAACCTCATCAGCATTTGAAGCAGCATCACAAAAAAACAGCATGAGGATTTTCAGGTTCTTCTAATTATTTTTCTTTAATTTATTCTATTCAACTGTAGAATATGCTTATTTTTAAGATAAACTTGTGGTTATTTTTTGCACTTGCATTTGCATTTTTTTAACTTATTTTATTCAATAATAGAATATTCTTGTGTTTAAGGTTAAAATTGATGTAACCCATTGGTTAATAAATAAATGGGTCAGTTTTTCTCATACCCACTGTTGCTGACTGTTGTTTTCTGTTTGAATAATATCACTTGATCAAGCCTGTTCTAACTGTGTATTGGGTCAGATCAAGATCAGTGTTGACCAGTACTCAAGGCTGCAATATCCGTATCGTATCGGAAGTGAAAAAGTTGTACCGGGACACCCCTACTAATTTGTGCGAATGATTTATTAAGAACTTGCTAACTTTATGCACAGTAAGTGTAGGCCTCATGATCAGTATGGTATTGCAGTACTGTTGAAATACCAAAGAATGTTTTTCTGAAAAGATTCTCTTGACCAGTTGTGACAGTGATGTAGGTATTGTTTTGGCAAAATGAGGTTGTGAACACACCTACTCTAGCGGGAACTACCACAGAAACCATTTGGAGTTTTTTCCCAAGTGTTTATATATCTGTCTGATTTTATCTTTGCAATGGTGTCACAACCATTCAAGATGCAAGTGTAGCTGAGTTTGGTTTGGTACGAGTGGAAGTATGTTAATTAAGTTTTTTTTCTGACCAAGAGTTGGCACTTATTTAAGGTAAACAGCTAATAATTCAGCATTAAAATGTCTAAAATGACTCCAGAAAGAGACCCAAGCTAAGCTCCCAGCTCACAACACTGTATGCCAACTCTATGCCAGCTGTTAAGGTGGACCAGCCATTCTCCTTTAATTGACAAGCCACTCTGCTCAGTTTTGTTCTGCTTTATATTTACTAATAGCATTAATCGGTCAAAAATACTATTGTTCTTTAATCATTAATATCCCTAGAAGGAGGTGGGAAGAGGGTACGGTGGCTGGTGTAATCCCATTGCAAGATGGACTCTAGTTTAATTTTGTGGCTGATTACGGCAGCCATGACAAATGCCCCTATTGGATACTTGTGGCTTAATTGTAGATTCATGACAGTATATTAACTCTTGGCTATTTTGCACAGATGGCACATGGTTTGTCACTGTAGAGTAATCCAATTAAACACAACAAAAATATGGTGTTGCTCACATTTAATTCCAGTCTCCTCAGTACTTCTGGAAACAGAGAACAATATCATCATTCCGAAAGGTTAGTGCTGTGTTATAGAAAAAGGCCTGACCTCCATTGTTTAATAGCGTGTTTAGCAATGTGTGCAGTCTGGTTTAACAAACCCCTCTGAAATCGTTTGCTTCTTTTATGAGGGAAACATATTTTAGTTTTGGCCACAACAGTCTGTGAAGATACTGGAAAAAAAGGATTTAATCTAAACTTGGAGGACAAACGTTGACGTTAATAGGCTGTCAGGCTTTGTCCCAACCACCATGGCAGGGAGATTGACTCAATCTGTGCTAATGTTAAACAGCGAATTCATCAAGTGATCTGTGAGGCTGCCACTCGTTAGAGTCTAATTTTAGACACGGGGGCCTTTTTGCTATTCATAATGGAACTCTGATTTCTCCACACTGCTCTGTCTGTGACTCTCCCTCTCTCTCACTTTCACCTTATCTTTACCAATCTCTCTCATTCTCTCTGTTCATTAATCGCATCTAAAGGTAAGCAGCCAAGGCAAATGTAGTCATGATCAGTTAGTAGCTGTAACGGACGAGCTGTCTGTTATTCCCTGTAAACCCTTCAGCTCTTTCTGTTCTTAGTAGTCTGTTCGTATACAACCTGTGAACTTAGTCATGTTTTGTTCTGTGTGATACTCAAAAAACATACAACAAAAGCAAAAAACATAATAAAAAAGAAACTGTGTCATCAAATGATCAATTATCCTGAGTGAGAGGTTAGAGGACTTTAGACATTGCAAATTGTAGATCCCCATTATGAAAGCGATGCACAAATAAAACCACCATCTTTGCTATTCATCATAACACATTTATGAATCATTGCATTTAAATGTGCTGTGTAACTGTCAGAGAACTGTCAAGGTACAGCAGCATTTTTAAAACAATACCAGTCAATTTAGTGTTAGTGTATTATTGACTGTAGAAAACTATTGCATCATCACATTGTTTGAAGTGTGTTCCTTTTGCACAGGTTATGAAGTGAATAGTGGTTTCTTCTTTTACAGAAACTAAAAACATTGAGTTTGCAGGAGAATATTGAGGCTACAGAAAGATTTAGCTGCTTCGCAGTAAAATCCTGACAAGCTTTGGCCAGTGAAAAGCATACATTGTGAAGCAGTGACAGAAAGTGTCAGGTTTGTTTTAACAAAAACGTCACAGAGGGCATTTTCCTAATAATGTTGTTTCAGTTGATTACGGAGTAGTGAGTTAATAAGACATTTAAAAGACAAAAAATATAACTAAAATCCTTCAGCTTTCAAATATGATTGTAGTTTAATTTTCCGTTCCTATATATAATGGTTACCCAATTAATGTTTTTTCCTTTAGAATTTATTTTGATGTTGCCATCATTTTATGTGTTTCCACTCAACCATCCAACCTCATTGTAATGTGGTGTCAGCCATCAAATCCAGTGCAAAAATCCTCCAGTAGGGCTGTGGCTGTTATTGTTGTTAGTCGCATATTCTGCACAATTTTTGGAGTTGCTTTTATACCCATGAAGGTAATCGCCAACACAGGTAATATGTGCCAGATGTACACATCATTGTTTACCAACTTCTGTTTCACCAACAGAACAAAGCATCAGAACTTGGCCAAAGTCCTTATGCAGTAGGCAAGTCATGCCACTGATGGAGTGACAGGCTCTCCAACAGGCTCTTTACATACCAAAGTATCCCGTGATATAAACTGTCTACTTTCTATGGTTCAAATTATAATGCAATATAAATTTTAGGCCATATCACTCACCCCTAGTGTTGGTGAAACAACATAATTGGGTTATAATTTTCCCGGTTCGGCTGTAACAACGCAGTGATTGGCTGTTCGTGGACGGGGGCGGGACAGGCATCATATTTGCCATTTCCTGGCACATGCTACTTTTTATCTATTATCTGTCTGTTTTTTTTTCATATTAATTTGTACATTTAACAATTAACTGAGAATATAATGATATATGTGCATATAGAAAATATGCTGTTAATTCAGAAGCCTTTGGACCAAGAAAAAAGGATCGTATTTCTCTCAGGGGATATTGTAATGATCCTCTTTAACTCCATCAAACTTATATGCAAGCGTTACAGAACAACATGGACTTAACCTCTGCTAGGTTCTCCACAGCGATGACGGGCTCTGTTTCTCCTCCTTATTATACTCAGTTAGCATTATGAAAAGGGGGATTACAGCTCCAAGCTAATTAGCATCCAGCCCCAGGAGCTACAAATGAAATGTACTTGTAGATAATACAGCGTGTGTAGCAAGCATACCTCTGTCATGTTAAAATGTGCATACAAATTGTTGGATTTAACACACACTGTTTCATCTTACTGTATTTCGAGAGACACAGTCGGGCGCCACAATAGAACTTCCCTCAAGCATGCAATCACTTTCCAGCTCCTACAGTACATTCTGCAATCTCTAAAGCATCCAGTTGTCTTCCGTGGAAGTGTGTGGGCCAAGTCTTTCTTATGCAAACCTCAATCCAGGCACTGTCTTTGATTTCAACACAATGCCCCCGCTGACTTCCTCTCTGCACTGTGCGAGTGTCACTTTCATTTCAGAAATTCACCCATGTTTTTGCCAGTGCAGTCGCTAATGGGTAGTCTTTTCAAAGCCTAGAGAGGGTAATCCTGGCATCTTTGTTTTCATGGCCACCTGAGGGCCATTCCACAAGTTCAAAAGGAAGAAAAAAAACTATGCGGTGCAGTGTTTGTGTAATTTCTTTCTCAATGCTGTGTTCCATATGTACCATCACAGACAAGACTGCATGTGAAACAGGCGCTGTGTTAAATGACTTCAGTTGCATGCACCAGCTTACTTAGGGGAAAATATGAGCCAGATGCTTTATTATGTTGTGTTAATGCTGATGCCAATGAACCAAAACACTGAAGTGGGAGGTGATTTTCGACACAGTAACACTACTGGAAATTTTGGACAATTACCTTGGTCATATGTATTGACATGTAAAACAACCTTTTGATAAACAGCCATATACTGCTTGACAGGCCAATGTGGTTGTTTAAAGATAATTAGATTTACAGTCTCAGTGGATGCCAGGGATTTTTATGATTTCCTCTCTACAGTATTGGCTGGGTATTTTGTTACTGGGGAGCAAAATGATTCACCTTGAAGGAATGATTTGATTTGATTGTGGAAGAAAGAAGCTTCAGATTCAGATGTGATCAGATCGAAGCAAAACCAGGGTTTCCTCTTCTCTGCCAAAACAAGACAAGAATAGTGACAGTGACTAAAAGAAATGTGAAGGTCTGAGACAAGGTGATATCAAAGTATTTGACGCACAAAGTGTGAAAGTTATTACATAGCAGAGTTGAGTGAGCCAAGTTTCTCTATTGACAATATAAATTACATGTATTGTGAAAACTAAAACTGTAATGAGGTTATTAAGTTCAAGAGAGGAAATAAATTAGTTGATTATAAAATATAACCTTCAGAGACACTGTGCAAGAGCGAAGGAAGAAAATAATGTGCATCATAACATGAAGCACATAATCTCAATACATATTATCAACATTATTTTTTTGAATGAGTTCAGTATTGTGATTGAAAATGTTGCTCTCTTACAATGCAAGAGTAAGGAGGATGTAAAAATATACAGTAATGTTTCTTCAACCTAAAATCTGATATGATCAAATATGTCTCTTCAGTAGTATAGTTCTTTACAACAATATTATTGTTAACATTTTTTAAAAGTTGGGGTATAAACAGACTACACATTTTGACAAAAACACCAAGTCTAAACGAGACATCTTTCCACTCAGAAATATTGTGTCGACTTATGCAATAAAATTACAATTGCTTGATTGTCTGTATTAGCACATGCGTTGTGTAGTATTGCAAAAGGTTAAGTCGCGAAAGGATGTTATTAATGATATCTTGATTGTGTAATTGGTGAAAGAAAATGAAATATAAACCAAAACACATACCACACTCTATATGTATGAAGGAAAACTTGTTTTGTGTCGAAGTGCCTCATGCTCTGATTTCAGACTGGTTTGTATGCTTGTATTTAACAATCTGTATAGTGTAGCATTTGAAAAAAGAGCAATATTAGGGATATAATACAAGAACTGATACTGCAGTAGCAAATCAATGCCAAAATACGGCAGTAGAGCTACTTAATGTTAGCAGCCATGATGTGCTCAATCTCTATTCTGTAAAAAATGTATTGGGCAAAGCTAAGTGAAAACTTGTCATGATGCAGGGCTCTACATCTCTTGTGTCTAATACACAATATATTACTTGCCACCTATTTTGCGATGAGTCTGAAGGGCATTCAAACATACTGCTTTCCTTGGTGTGGGTGGCAAGTTATTTGAAGCTACGAGAACTGATCTAAGGCAGTGTGAGAAACATCCTCTACATCTCTTCTGTTTTATCTGGCTTATAAAATCTAAACTTGAAAAGTCCTGAAAACATGATAAATGACAAAAACTCAGGGATGCTTCTCTCAGTTCTCCCCATCTAGAGTAGAGAATGAAATCAAGGCCAGAATACACTGCACATGGGGCAGCACTGGTACGTGCTTGATATTTCGAGCTTCTATTATCTTCAAAGTTGTAAATTTGGCAGCATTTTTTTCCGAGTCACAAACTAGAATTAGGAACAAACACATTTCCCTCGTTCAAATTTAATCTTGCAAAATGTTGATTTTAGTGGGAATCTTGAGGCGGTTCATCAGCGATTAATAATATCTTTGCAAAAATAAGTAAACAAACCAAAATAAAGAATAATGTATATAAAAAAAAATACATGGGATTTATTATGTTGTTGTTTTGTTTGTGGGTTTTTTTTTGCCATGGTATGGGGTTTCAAGAATTATGGAATTTCGCTGCCGCTGGTTGACTTGCTGGTATCGTGCTATGCCTAATGTTTATCATTCATATGGAGTGAGGGATCTGCAGTACAGATCTCTTTTAATCCCTACGGTTTAATTTTGACCTAAGCCTAACATCGGTTTGACAGAATGTGTTTGTTGGCTGCAGATGCTATTTATTTACATGCTGGCTTTTCCAGCTGTCATGGCAATGAACACAAAATGAAAGCTTTCACAAAAATGTCAAGCGTATTCAGAAGCAGTGTTGAGTGACTAACAAATACTAATACTATGTTCTGTCAGTGGGTACGATATACAGTACGTGTGTGAGCAAATAACAATTACTATACATTATTCTTATTACTCTGGATGCATTGGTGTGTTTTAGCAATTAGCCAATACCGGTACTGACTTACTTAAACAATGTAACATTTTGTACTGGTGTGTATAGAGTATAGCCTTAGTACTTTCAACAGTATAGTGATAAAGTGACACGCTGCTGGCTTAGCTAAAGCAGACATTTCACCGTACTATATCTGACAGTAAGAAAACCTTCACTGTGAGTGAACGTTTCAGAGCACTTCACACAAACACTTTCCAGTTCCTCCAGATTGATTTTTATTTTCCACGATCTGCTCGAACATGCACTTCTTGTGTGTCAACTGAGCGGCTGCTTTTCCTACTAAATTATTCCACAGACAGATATATATTTTTTATCTCACAGTTAATAATGGGGGAACTGTATACAGCTACATGAATAATTCATGCAGGCATTCCTTTAGAGATTAAAAACAGAATAAGAATAATTTATACTGTAAGCTTACATAAATGGTTTTAGAAACAGCTAATCAACTAGCAAGCCTGTCTCAGGCAAGGCAGCTACCTAAAGTTGTGAGCCAGCTGAGAGCCAACCACAGAATATATTCAAAGGCTTCAGCCCATATCATCTCCACCATATAAATTATCATTCTTCTGCCGGACTTGACACACTGCAGCCTTTCATGGTTTACTCCACCGAGGAAGCGACAGGTCATAATTATACAGTCTGTGGGGAAGAGAGACACTTAAACATGAACAATTACATCGGGATAAGAACAGCAGATAAAAGCTCAGGGAATAACAAGGAGAGCAAAAGGGCGAGAGAGAAAATGAAACGGAAAAGAGATTTAAAAAACATAAAAAAAACAACATTTTGTTGATAAACCAGACACGAGATTGAGCTTGTAGAGTGCAAAATGACAGTGATGGTTGTTTCGACTTGTTTCGATGTTGTAATCAGATTTAGAGGCACATCGTGTATATTAACCAGGAAGGATTTTTACATAATGCCCTTTGTGCTCACCAATTGCACAGATCAGTCATGCCTCAGTGGGCACCAACAATTTTTCAACCCATAAGCTAAACCTTTGTCCTTCATTGAAACCCAGTGAAAATACAGCAGCACACTATTATTAGATGTCTTCCCAACCATATGGTTTGCAAGCTTAGTAATTGCCTGGGTCTGCAATACGGAACATTGTGGATGAATTCCTGTTCTAAACATGCTGTGCTGTTTAGCAAACAGTTCGAAAGGACACGGACCTTCTGTTTACTCTGCTGTAACCCTTTGAGCCCTGAGATGGATTAATGATCCTGAGATTGTCAGTTCAAAGACAGACACAGAGGATAGTACTGATGTGTCCTTGGGTGAGGCACTTAATATCCATCTTTATAAACACATTACACATATCATAGGTTACGTAAGTCACCTTTAATGAAGTCAGGAGAAACAAACAATGTGAGCCCCAGATAGCACCTTGGCCCACAACACAGTCTTGAGCAATATCAAGTGGCTGTTGTCTGGATTGCATTGCCTTTTCATTGTTTGTAGTTGAGTAGTGTAGGTGCATAGAGGCCCTTTTTGGCTGGTGGATATAAAATCACAGTTTTCCAGAAGGATGCTCATAGTTTCTTATCTTGTGTCAATATTTATGGCTCGTGCTGCCTGACTTAGTGTATAGCAAATGTGCACTACACAGTAAACAGAACCATGGTGTGTTGCTGACATGCTAGGGGGGGCTTGTGGGTAGTGCTTTATCAGAACAGTATAGCTCAGACACCTTTCTGAGTGGATGGTTTGCTCAAACCCAGACCCCACGTACTCTGGAAGGGGAGTTTGTAGGGTTGCCCAATTAGTGCTGAAAAGTGTGGCAGTGCGTCAGCAGGGAAGTGTGGACCAGAGGAGGCTCGTCATCAATCACTGCTCCGGCTTCAGGCTCGTTCCAGCCCTTTTCCCTCTCTGGCAAAAGGAGAAAGACGGCAAAGAGAGAATGACGGTGGCCAACCAATTTCTGGAATGACAACAGACTGCACTGGAATTGACTGAATTGAAGTCTCACTCTGGCCATCAATAAATGGCATTTATTTCTTTTAATCATTGTTTTTATTTCTTCAGAAGTAGAGGCAGAGAGGTGACTCATAAAATATGCATGGAGTTAAATGATGAGTCAGGAGGACAAGTTTGGTGGGCCGGATTTGTGCATGTCTGTACTAAACCAAGAATGCATTTTAAATTTAATTTAAGATTTAAATACAGAGACAGTCATTTACTTTCTTTTTTGTTTTTAGTTAAACATGCATAAAACATTAGGTTTAATTAAGTAATTATAACAATTAATGGTGCAACATATTCCACTAACTTGACAGCCAAAGTAGTTTTACTGTATATGAACATGAATTAGATATGGCAGATCATGAAACTTCATCGACTGCATGTGCACAGTGACCATTGATCGTCAATTGCCAAACTGTGCAACATCATATGTCGTTACCTGACAAATACTGTCGCCTCCCTTCCCCCCTTGTGTCTGCCATGTAAACCAACTGTTCCTCTTTGGCTTTAACACTGACACATAGTGTGACACTGGCACAGAGATTTGTAACGTTTCCAAAAATGGGTACTTAGCTCTCTACCGAGGGCATAATGATAATGACAGTTCATCATCATATAAAATGCCTCTCATTTAGTGAGTCTTCTCTCTGCTTTGTCACAGTCTTGACAGTGTCAGCGCCGGCTAATGAAAGCTTAAAAAATCTTCTCTGAATATTATCTTTGAGGTATTTTATCATGTATGCAACTTATAAAAGCCTCATACTTTCCAATTAACATTAGTTATATTTCCTGGCATGAGCCCTTTGGCTCATTTTTATGCCCTCTTGCTCTATAGCAAGAGAAAATGTCCATGTGGAAAATGCCTTTACATAATCTCTCCTCAGGGAAGTTTGCAATAATATCATACAGGATATAACAGAAACTGCCCTCACATGGAGCAGCGAGACAAGAGCTGTGTTAGAGAGAATTCAGCCAGATAAATATGCTTTTGCAGTTATGGCTGAATATTTTCATGCTTTTTACATGCTTAAATTGGTCATTCTGGACTGTAATATCAGGGCCAGGTTTGCAAACATCATACGGCCTGTGGCTTACTGTCTAACTGTCTGACATCCACCCTTCATAAAACAGTCATCAGCATTAGCTGAATTGTGTAATTAAGTTTTTGTCCCTCCATTAGAGCAATATTTCATCACTTGCAAATTACCCTCAACAACGTTATCTTGATGTTAATGTCCATATGGCATCTGTGATGACTGTACCATTCTCACTGGCAGGGGATGAAAATGATATTGCGTCAGTGTAGATTTCTCTTGATTAGGGAAAAAGCAAATGATATCACACTGTGATATCACAGAGGCTAGCCAGGTTGTTTTTACATCTTTAATAAGGCTATAACGATACACCAACTCATTATTCGATTTGTATCACGATTTTTGACCCACGGTTCGATACACCCCACGATTTCTTTAAATTGAAAAAGCATTTTATTTGAAACACTAATCTAAAAAATGTCACGTTTGAATATGATATTTGGCTCCTCGAATTCAGTGTTATAATCAGAGTATGAGATCATGTGTGACTACAGCCACTGATGGTCTCAGTTAAACAGTAAACCAGAGTAGTCTTAAATGAAGTCAGCTGTTACCCAGCAACTGTCAAGCTGCAGCTGTAGAGCTCCAGACCCCACGTGACTTTGTTTGTTTACACGTTTGGCAGTAAAATCCCAGTCAGTTTATTACTTAGGAGTTTTAAATCAATGCACAAGTAAATATAAAAGACTAAATATCTCTGACCCTTATCATGCACCCAGCATACTTTTCACAAATCTCGAAAAGGTTTAGTAGCAGTAGATGTTTCAAAATCTCTTCTCTTGTGATTCATAATGTGCATTGAGTTTTATCTGAAGGGAGACTGAAACGACTCTGCAGACAAACATTTTTTCATTGCGTTCGCTTGTTGCTGTGTGAGCAACGGGAAGCACCACAAAATCCACGCCATAATACGTTGGTCTAACGTGCGATTAATGAAAGTACACACGTTCGGAATCGTAATAAAAGCATGTAAAATAAATCAGATATAAAGTTTAGGGAACGCTGGATTCTGTACCCGATATAAAGTGGTCGCTCCTGGTTCCCACCGCTCTGTTTTCTTATGATCGCTTCCTGCTCGTTTTATGGCAGTTATCTATCTTTGTTCAGGATCTTTGGGAATCCTGTAAAATGATCTTCCCTTTGTTTGTCCTCAGCTGTTCTGGCATCCCAGAGCACAACAGCTATCCATCATATCTCCGAGAAAAGTTTATAGGCGTTTAGCTGCAAGCGGCGAGATCTCTGATAGTAGTTTAAACAGAGCACTCTACTGCCGACATAGTGGAGCAAGTTACCTGCAAATTCCTGTAGTTTTCCTTGGGGGTAGAGTTTTCCTTGCAGTCACTTACTATTTCTAATTATTATAACTAGTTTTCTTTAAAACGCGTATCGTCTACATCCACTTGGCAGCTCAGATCGGGTAGTGACAGGCCTACGTATTATAAAATAAGTTACTAATGTTAATTAAATGATGATTTTTTTGCATATCGTGATTCTGCCTTCTTATATCGCAATACGGGATTGTGTCTCTGCTTACTGCAATTTCGGTTCCGATATGCATTTCATTACAGCCCTAGTCTGTCAGAGTTCAATATCTATGGCTGTGTTCATAACAGCATGTGCTTTCCATGAGCATCAGTGGGAGAAGCCCACTGTTACAGCAAACAGTGGCTATGGGAAAATAGGTTCTACTAGTAATAACCTCTACTTTTAACCAGCAGTCATGAAAGGCAGGGCTGACCTACATGCTGTAAGGAGGATTCTCTGTTTCTTGTTAGTGTGTACTGGTGGGGAATTGAGGTCTTTTCTGTCAGGGGGTGATCCGTTGAAGCTGCAGACTATCTCAGCTAAGCCCAAGGAAAAAAAAGAAGCCAAACACCATCCAGCTTGTGTGTTTGTGCACATGTATGATCATGTAATGTGTTTTGTGGCCAAAAGTGTGTGCATCATGAAAGTGTGTCTGTGTGTAAGTGTGTATTAGTGCCAGACAGTAGGAGGGGTTGACTGACAGCCATGTCTCCCATAACACAATGGAGTGCCATACATCATTAATCGCTGACAAAAATGAACATTCTGCAGTATCCTTTGAGAGCTAAAGGACCGTGCTGACGGCTTTTCTTATTGTAAGCCTATGTGTGAGTGTGTGTTCGTCCACTATACACAATGTGTAGGTGAGAATTCACAACCAACTTGAGGATTTTGACCTGTGTGTTTGGTTCAGTGCCTCTATGATGGATGACATGGTTATCAGAATTTTGCCTTCAGGACGGGGGCTGTCCTATCTTGCTGTCAAGGTCAGTGGTTACTAGGTTTATAACAGAGTGGCAACCGAGTGAGCTTACTGAAACGCACCCTATATTCCATCTAACATCTATCATATCAAATGTCAGATTCCACAAGGCTGTTGTCTTACAGACCATACAAAGAAGCCACCAAATATGACTCAGCAGGGGTAAAAATGATTGGAAAATTAAAATTATATAGGATTACAAGAATGGGATTATTTGTTTAACTGAATGGTATGTCAATGATAACGTGTTAATTTAATCAGAAACAGTGCAGCGTTCCAAAATGTATGCCAGTCAAATGGAAGCTTGGGTACAGCTTGATTGGAACTAACATTGAGCCAGAGATTTAGCCTCTCCCATTAGTCCGTGGGGAGTTGATAACAGATTGCAGGCTTTAATACTAAAATAGACTCACCAGAAATAAGCATATACTATAGCTTTGACTGCAAAATCCACTCATTTATTAATCACTCAGTTGTGAGAACAATGGCAGCATCACCCTGCATGTATTTGGACACTGAGAAAAACAAAATTATGCTCATTTTCTCTTACTCAGGTTTCATGAGACAAAAAAAAAAGGTTTGATATGTGTTTGTGATGGTACAAAAATCAACCATTAGCTTAGCAAAAGGGTTTGGACTTTTAAAGTATATACACAAAATTAGAAGTACTTTTGTCTGGCTTTGCTTTTTTAATACCTCTGTATTATTCTTGTTCTCACAGACCATGCTAATTTTCTCTGCTAACCTACTGACTGCAATTTTGGTTGATTGCCTTACAGAGGAGCTGCTAGAGCTACTTTGAATCTCATGGGCCAGTAAGATTGCTGTTCATAATTCAGCAGTTTCTATTGTTTTCACTTGCAGGCTGTCAAGAAAATGTAAAGATTATCCAAAATACAAATTACGTCACCTTTCCGACACCCGTTATGTGTGTGGCTGTCTACCTTAAGAATGCAGGCTAAGACATCTAATAACACTGTCTATACATTTATTTAAGACAATGCTTTGTCTCAAATAGGAATGCAGGTTTGAAGGATATTGCCATATTTTTTTCTCCCCCTGTGGTAGTAGGACAGTGCGCCCACTCAGTATTATAGGAACTGAACAAGATGCTTCCTAATTAATTTGAATGGAAATTGCTCACTGAGCACATGAGCCAATGAAGTGTTATTGCTTCCTGGTTTGCTTTAGTGTTTCCCTACCTGCTCGGCCCTGCTCAGCCCTCAAACACGCTGGGAGGGCTACACATGCAAAAAATGCTCTTCTGGGTTCTAAAAAAGTTTTACAATTTAACACTGTTATGCTTTCAATATGTATAATAGAGAGGGTAATCATTTATTTTATTTGCAGCTCGAGGTTTCCTGTCGACAGATATCTCTTTTAAAATGGCGTCTATGGAATAAATGCTTTTTGGGCTGCAGAGGAGTAGCTTCACCATGATTCATCTGTGATTACACCCCAGTGGTTATGCAGGCGTTATGTTTGCAACAACAACTTATGGTAACTGCAGCTCCTAATGGAGGTGATAAAACATGTTCTACCATTCATGTTCTTCAATGTATTAATGTATTGAGATGCTACTTGTACCTCAAGAGGTGATAGTGAGTTACAACTGAGAAGACAAAGAGGTGTAGCTGTCCTGAGGGCTCGTTAATCACGTTGAAGTTACAAGATCAGTATACATTCTGATAGATTCTTTATTGCATTATTTCCAAAGTGGAAGAAACACCACCAGGGGGCCACTTTGCCAGGAGAAGAGGTGAAATGCTATTTGTTTGGAGCATGTGCTGTATTGTATTTGAATGACATTGTAGAGCCTCGCTTGAGATGAGAAAAAAGTAATAAACTCAGCCACTAGGTAAATGTGTGATGTGTGTTATCGTACTACAGTAATGTGATGACCTTTCCAACACATTTATTTATTGTTTTGTACAGTAAATAGTGAGCTGAGGCAGAAATCAGGGGTTCATTCACAGCCATTATGCAATCAGAGGGTGTATCTGATGATCAAGATTAGCTTGTTATTTTTGGAATACATGTATGGGGGTGGAATGCAATGGCCTTGATAAACTGAAAAAAATAAGGATTAAAATATCTTGTCGAGGCTAGACATAATTCAGTGTTGTTATTATGCATGCTCTGAACTGAGTGCCAACACTCAGTGCACCTTTAAAAAACAGTAACGGAGAGACATCTGTGCTGTGAAGGACTTGGCTCGTTCACAACGTAACCAAACCCCCGGATGATGGAAGCAAAAAGCAACCAGAGCTCTGTTCAGCCATGCTATGGTAAGCTGTGTGTAAAAATAGATTCCATTAAGCCCTGTTTTTCACAGTGTTGCTGATATGATTTGCTTCCCAATGTATAGGCTGAGTGCTTGTAATAACTCTGACTAAATATTTTCCCCAATCATCCCTAAAAAAGTGGCTAGCAATATTGCCTCGAGGCTCTTAAAACAGAGTTGCTGCCTCGTGTTTGTAGTTAAATGAATAACACACAGTAGTTGGATTGTGTTTTAGCATTTATGTTAGTGAGTATTAGATCCATAAATTATGAAAGAAATACCTCACATCCATCTCAAGGTGTCTAAGGCTCGCATTAAGAGCAATGAAAGCATTCTCTCCCATCAAATAGAAAGCATGTCAATGGAAAAAACCCATTACATTTGCCTTTAGGCACTTTCCTATTTAACACTGTTCTCTGTAATGGGGTTATTCAGTAAACCTTGCGGCCATCTTCAACTAATTGCATGTTTCATAAACTGATAAGAAAAAATCACTCAGGTTATAGACTGCAGCCCATACATCTTATTTAGATTCTCCAACCATCCAATTCAAGAGTTTAGATGACTTTACTTCTTATCAGCCATGTTACCTTCAGCTGAAATTACATACAACATAAACTGGGTTTATGAGGGCTAGATTTGGGTTGTGTCACTCAACACTCCAGTGCTGTGATCCCAGTTACATGCATGACCAACGGGGATTAGTTTGAATCACAAAATCAGTTCTGTCTTGTGTTTTTGTCAGCGTTTGATGAGTTGAGCTTGTTGTATCTTGTGCAGAATCATCAGCCCATCCGCTCAAACCCCGCAGAGTACAGTATTGTGTGTTTGTATGCATGCTCATTTGCCATTGGCTCATTTGAATGTGTGCGACGTCGGTAATGAGCAGCCAGAATTGGTGAGGCATAATAATGCCCAAGGAGGGGATGAGATGGATTCTCTGCTGGGTGTTTCTCTTTTAACATTATTATCCTGGTTGCCTAGATGCTAGAGTCCCGGATGCAGCAGCAATTTACATGGGCTTAATGAACCCTTTAGCTTCGACATGCATTCTCCTGCTTTTTTTTCCTTTTCCTACTGGTAAATCCATCATTTAGCTTTAAATAACAGCATCATGATGGGTAATATGTTGTTTTGCCAATTTTGGTGTTGCATTTGGAACGCTGCTCCAGCATGTTACAATGACTTTATGCAAATGATTGGATGTGCTAAGCAAGAGGAGCAATTTTCTCCAGGACTTTTGATTGGTTTTGTCATGAAGGAGATTAAGGGGAAGAAAAACAATTGATCAGAACTCTGGTATGTTATTGAATTAAACCAAATTGTGATGTGTGCTGCTTCACTTGGATGTTGTTTCTTTTATTTAATAAGTTAGAAGATCAGTTAGTTATTGCCACTAATGCTAAACTTATTGCACAATTTGCTTTCCTACTCACTGCCAATGATTTTTTTTTTCTCAATCAAGACACCAGGGACATTTCCAGACAATAAGAGTAATTTCTTGTTGAACACAGCAGCACCCTCATTTAGCTCCAACTAATTATGCTTAAAAAGGTCATTTGGTAACAGGCAACTGTCACCAAAATGACAAAAATGCAATTATGTGACTTTGCTTTTCCTTCGATTTTTGTTTTTTTTTATTCCCACCAATCATTTGTCAACATTACCAACATGTCTCAGAGTAAATTTAATTGCTGCTTCACGCCAGTGATGCTACAGACAAAACACCAGACTCAAGGATTCCAGCATTACGAAAGTGCAGATTTCAATATGCCATGGCATGGCCCAAGAGTTCATGAGCCAGTTTGGGTATAGAGGGGGCGCCAAAGGGTAGGGCTGGGATGATAACCACATGTGATGCCTACCGCGGTGTTGAGCTCATTACCGTCATCGCTGCAATATATTAAATAATAAAAAAAAAATCCCTACATATTTGCTGTTGAAAGTTATAAGACTGTATATTGTGGTTGATATGAAATATAAACAGTAATATTTAGTAACATCCTGTTTTTAAAGCTGACGGAGAAACAAAACTCTTCACACTGCAGTTAGGCAGCGCACAAGACCACTAACTCTAAGGGGGGGGGTTGTCGAGTTGTCGTCGGGGGGATACCGCGGTAAAATGCCATACCGCACTGATTGGGTGCTTTATTACTGCGGTAATAAAAAATCCATACCGTCACAGCCCTACCAAAGGGAGCACCCAAACATAAACCAACACATAAGTTCAGTAAATTTGTCTTAGTATTCAGACAGAAGCAGCATATTTAGTCAGTTTTGATTAAATTACACTAAATTTATGCTGCAGGAGTGTTATGGGTTTTTTTTCTTCTCATCATGAATGTAGGCCATTAACTTTGGTAGTGTAACTCAGATATTGAAAAGTGAACCACTTTTCTGAGGCAGAAAAGCAAGACTGTAATACGTGAATGTCCTTTTTGTTGCACTAGCAATGAACAAAATATGACGGCAGTGTTTTCATATTGAGACACATTTTAACACAATAATAGACAACTAACAAACTATATAGATTAATTTCCATGTGTGTAAATGTAAAGAGTGTTATAATGTTATGATAGTATAATTGTAAATGACTGTACAGTATTTGTTATTCCGAAACATAGACTTGTAGGATTTGTAGTCAGGACATAAAGTGACGGTATACGCCACAGAGATCAAAGCAGGAAGTGGAGACAATTGTGATTAGAGAGCAAAACATAATCTGGACAAAAAGTGGTGATTTTGGTGAAACTAGCCTCCACTCTCTAGAAAAATCAAGAATGGAAAAAGGTAAAAACAAACTTTTTTTCATGACAAAACAGAGAATCTATTCTTTTATTTGAGATATTCTGTGTTTTCAGAGTCATAGTACAACATATTCTGTGGGTCTTATAAAATGACTCAAAATGGCCAAAAACACTATGGCACAAGGCACTTTTGGTTTTATAAAACGGCTGGCACTCAATGAGTTAAACACAAATTGTTTGGTCCAGCTCAACTTCACACACCAGCCAGAGCTTTGGATTGTGTGATTGTCTCTTTAAAACAGTATACAAGTGTTCACAGTCCTGGTGGAATTAGATTGTTTTTCACCCTGCTGACCACCACTTCAGTGAGTTAAAGTGTAACAGGCTCTGGGTCCAGGTGGAGTGAGGTAAATCAGTGCTTCTCCAACCCATGTTGTGCCCCCTGTTGGTTGTCATCAGGGAGAAAAGTTTTTTGCCTGGTTTGCTGACTCCTTTCTGATGCGTGCCTTTCAAGTCAACCCAGCAAGATCTCACACATCCTTGGAGGGCATTGATATCTTTAATTGCAGTAATAGTATTTTACTCTTACAGATGTATTTCTATAGAGACTGTGATTAAGGCAATCTCAGAGTGGTGTATTTTTTCTAGCAATAAAAATGACTTACTGAAATCACAGTTATGAATCAGAGACCTTGTTCATGGGCTAGACCCTAGGCTGAGCATAATCCTTGCCAAATGGACTGGTGATTAGCTTAACTAAGGACTTTTGGTCCCTGCCAACACTCAGGCTCTGCATTTAAAGCAGAGTAGCATTCATTGAATTTCTGTATTCATCCAACCCTCTGCCGCCTGCTCCCACAAACAGGCTAACATGTATGCATATATGTCAACACAAAGAAAACAATATGAATGCTGAAAATGTGACAAAAGGTAGTCTTGTCTGGCATTAACAAAATCTGCTGAATTCTGCCATGATACTTGTCATGAAAGTACTGATTTACGCTATAAGCTGCAGGCATTGTCCTCAAAGCCTATCAATTTATATTGTTACTGTACTAGTACTAATAGTAGTAGTAGTAGTAGTAACAGTGGTGGCATTTGTATTACAGTCTATAATAAGAGATAGCAGTAACAGTAGTAGTTTTTTATCATCATCGTCATCAAAATTATCCATCCATTTTCTACCGCTTATAATAATAATAATAATAATTATTATTACATCATCATTAGTTTTAGTATTTGCATTAATTGCATTTTACTTTTATTGAGGTTCACATATGCGCTACCATGAGCCATGCAGCTCATACAGCATGTGCAGAGAATAGATGGATTTTTAAGTTATTTATTTATTTATTTCAGGTTGATTGTATTGGACTCATACAGCCAAACTACATTTACATTTGTTATTGCTAATACAGGTTGGTCTGGTAGAATGGTGCGTGGGGGGCCTCCAAATAAAATTTCACTTAAGGCCCCAATTTGGTCAGTGATGGCCTTGTGATACAACCCAGTTCATTCTCACCTTCCTCTAAAGTAGAAACAGGAACTGTGGGTGTACAGCATGAATGCGTGTAACACCACGAGGCAGACAGAAAAAAAGACTGTCCCTAAATCAAGCAAGTAAGCACAAATAGGGCATGTAAAATATGACTATGCCCAGAGGGCCTCTTCTCTCTACAATGTATTTATTCCAATATTTGCAGATGACTGAAAGCAGTTAAGTGCTGTGGCAATTGCTTATTTCCCTTTGTCAGGATGATGAATGTGGTCGCACCTATCGGACTGTGCAGGGGTTCCAGTGTCCTCTGACAATGAAGGATTGTCCATTTGTGCCATGGACAGAGCACATCAAAAAGGGTGGATAAAGCCCTGCAGGAAAGCAATAACAAACACTCTCTTGTTACTGTCATTGTTTAGGACAGAAGGATTTTAATGCACAGTATTTGTCATGTCATTGGCAAACACTGACGACCTAACATCACCTGACAGTTGCCCTGAAAAATTATAATTGTGTACCTTTCAATGTGGTAAATATGACTTATGTCAGTAACGGATCTAGCAAATATCTGATGTCAACGTAAACACCAACTTGTGGTGGCTGTCTGGCTGTGAATCATTTTCCAGCTTGTCTGATTTCCAATAACTCTAAGTGTAAAGTTCTTGTTTTTATTTAACTTCTATCCATATTTACTGATGTTTAGTCTTTTAAAAAGTAAATTTCTTTCAAAAAAACACTGATCCGATATATCACTTTATTCAAACTGGGCATTTTGAAATTATGGTTGCGTCCGAAATTCCATACTATACACTACATACACAATGTGTGTACTATCATTCAACATACTTTTGAGTAAATAAATGTAGTATGCATCTTTTCGGACACATTGCTTAGTGCGGAAGTGACGCCTTTCCTTAGAGCCTTTTGCCAGTTGCTTTGAAAGTAAAAAAGTTCACATACAGTATAACCCTAAGACAAGTGACACATATTGTTCACATTGTTTTTGTATTTGGTATTACAATAATACTTACAGTAAGATCCTCATTAAAAGAACTTGCATATGGGCTAGAATGAACTGTTAACATCATATGACCCATCATATGATAAATTCATGTTTTCCTATTGGCCATGTTATTGATACAAATTTTCTTTTGTGTTACTGGAAAAATGGTTTGTCCTTACTTTTTTAAACTGTAATGCATAATCATTGGTAAACCTTTTTACCACTGGGATGCTCATCTTCATCATTTGGGAACACTGACAATGGGAGTAATGGGAATGTCAGAGACATGGAGAGAAGAATTTATGGAGCAGTTGGAGCGCTGCCCTTTTTCATAAGTTTTTGCTTCGACCTATCACTTTGGAAACAGAGTTATTAAAATTTCCCAGGTCCAAGGCAAACAGACGGGCAGTGACCCTACCCCACACCCAGCCTCGACCTATTCCTCTGACTTAACTTCTCTCACTCTCCCTGGCACACTGCCAAGTCTGACCTGTCACTTGGGCAGTGAGCAGTGTGGATAAACTGTTCGGCGGCAGAATGCCCAACCAGGCGCATACAGTACTGATGAAAAGAATTGCCTCACATACACACTTCAAAGCACAAACAAATGAGGTAGAGGAGTGGACTAGAATAACGATCAGTCCATTTACAGCAAAGAAAAATACTTCAAAGTGTAATCACGGATATTGAAAAGTCTCCATGGTTACTCTAATCACAGTTAACCTTGTGCAGATCTTGTTCTCGCCTCAATAAAACGTCACACTCTTAAAAGCCACTCCATGTTGACCTACTTTTTTGTGCAATGAAGTACAGCTGTCATTCATAACTGATATGAATCTCTTCAGCTGTCATCATAGACTGAGGATTAAAATGAGTCTTTCCATTTTGTGTGGTGTGTGTGCTACATATGCGCGTGTGTGTGTGTGTGTGTGTGTGTGTGTGTGTGAAGTACTGGATGTCAAAGCAAGAGAGCGAGGACTGGGAAAGGAGAGAGAAGAAGGTTGACAGAGAGGGAGAGGGATTAGGAGGACCTGGGCACAGATGGCTATGGGAGGCAGATGTCCCTGCTGAGCTGTTCAGGGTAGTTCCTGCCAGCTCAGAAATGGTAACAGAAGTATGCAGAGCAAATAGGCTACCTCAGAACGGGTGGCTAGATTTGGGAAAGCAGATGCTAAAAAAATGCGTTCTATGCTCAGAAATGTCACTAAAATCACTACATTGCAGGAAAACAGCAAGCCTCTGAAGAATTGTGTGATAGTTGGTTTAAATCATACAAAATGTGCAATTTTTGGGGGGATGTAATCATCTCAGCTGAAGGCTTGTGTTCAACTTTTGAGCAATTCTGCTAAATTTCAATTTCAGTAAAAAATAACAGCACTCATGTATTTGAAAAAATTCCAGTAACACAGCACTATGGATGTTTTAGCATTATGGCTTCTTGCCAGGTTTTGGGTTTGTTGTAATGACACAATAGCACAAAAGTGAAGTATTTCTTTAGATGTGGTGGTGCACTGGAGAGACATGCATGAAGACATCTGGTCTATATCAGCTTTCTTGTGTAATCACCAATCTAGCACATTCACTCAACACATTGAGTCTTGATAATCTTGTCTTGATAATAGTCTTGATAATCCGACAAGCTTTCACTCTCGTGTCTGATTGTTATGCTGCTGTTGGAGGTTATGTGATCTGCTCCATCTGGTTGTTGTGATTGATTCTTTTTCCCTTCACCTCTTGAATTCCAGATGTTCCTGTGTCTTACCATATTGTTGGCATCTCTTGCATTGAGCTTTCTCTTGACTCCTGTTCTAAAACTACCTTGTTTGAACAGGGGTCGGGGGACTTATGACCAAATAATAGTTTCTGATCTATTATGTTAGTGGAGACACTATCTCTCGAATCGGTCTGACAACAAACAGGTTCTGGTGCAGCTAGCAGACTTTCTTTTTATGAGATATGCTCATATTTTGTAGTCCACAATTTGACACCTGATTCAGTCGATATGGTGGGCATTTTGTTCAAATGTGTTCTGCCTGTACTGTCCACACACACTGTTGCCTACAGACTCTGGGTGTGAATGTGGTGTCGGTTTATAATTAAGTACAAATTGATGAGCTAATCAACAGAAAATAAATCATCAATTTTTACATTCATCTACTAGTTCAAGTGTCTCAATTCTTGACAACTTGCTGCTTTTAGTTGGATTTTTGGTTGGATAGGACAAATTAAATATTTCAAGGGCTTAAGGAAAAATAAGATTTTAATTATAATGACAGTAATTGTTAGTTGGAATCCTATATGAATCGTCCAAGACATGGAGGAGAGAAAACCCATATCATACAATGTATTGTTTTCTGTTCACATTTTATGCCATATTTGAAATGAAATGAAGCATAATTAAAAGTTTCCTGTGGCCCAGACAATAGTGTAGCACTCCGAACTCCCTGTGTGCTTGTCGGGGTTTGTCAACCACCCACTGCTTGCCTCAGTTTGATCTCTGGGTCTTTAATACACAGCAGAAATGCAGTTATATGCCATATTTATATTCTCATTTCCTTCCCAGTCGCCTACTCCCTCCCTTCTTTCCATGGAGGGGGTATGAGACAGACATGTATTCATGATGAATGTCAAATGCCATTCACTCATTACAGGCTCACAATTGGTGCATTAACAAGATTTTGCAAAAATTGAGTGTGAATGCCTCGTACTGTTTTTTGGTACACAGCAGTTGAGTTTCAAAGATGTGCCTCTTTGTGAGTTGTGTTGTATGATTTTCCTGTAAGTATTTTTTTTTTGAAATTTGCAGTCCCAGTTCATGTTGAAACCACTGGGAGGTGGCAGTTTGCAGTGGCCTTCTTCCTTATTTGAAAGTAATGCATATACTGTATAGATAGACAGATGAAACTGTATAGTGTATTTATTTGTGCGTTTAAACCCCCCAATCCACATCACAGGGACTTGATATCACCCTATCCGGGTTTCCACCAAAAGTTTCCTGGCCTTTTTGACACAAAACTACTAAATGTTTCCTTCAGCCCACTGTTGTGTGCGTTTCCACCGCGCTCTAAAGACCTGCAAAGATTAGGCAAATTTGTCTGCTGTTGCATGAAAAGGCAGCATAGAGGGCAGCTGGTGGTCACAGCAGTAAACACACTCTGCTGCCTGCAATTCTGTGTGTCCACTGTTGGAGGTAATATTAATATAAAAGTAAGAAATGACAATCTCCATCGTAAATCATCTGCCAAGTCTCTCATGTTATTATTCTGATGTTTGTTTAAGCAGCGTGTGAGTGTTTGACCAATCAACAACAATTAATTCCTGCAGTCTCTACCCCAAAACATTAAGAGAGTTCGACCCCAATCAAGGACTTTTTGGGGGGAAAAAAGACCTGGAGCTTATTAGGCTTTGTAGTTGAAACACAGTGAGTCTCTCAAATTGTTCTTAGTTCCTTGAGTAACACATGTGCATAATACCTTCGTAGCAGCTAGTTTTGCATGCCCTCAAACAAAGCTAGTTAGGAGCTAGCTTTGCAAGGGTTGGGTTCAGTTGACCAATCTCAACAGTGGACCAACTGACCAATTAGAACAGACTGGGATCTCAAATACCATTTTCAAACTGAAATTAGCAGGTCGACGCTGGATTTTCCAACCCGGGTCGAACTGCCTCAGCTCAGCATGAGGGAGCTTTCACACTGGCAGCTGTCACAGGGCTGACCTCCCGCCAGTTTTTTCCTTCCTCCCATAAGTCATCACGTTGACAACATCATCATTACAGATGTATGTGTGCCGAAACACTGTGAGCTAAACAATGGACAGTATGGACACACTGTCACATTGCAGGCAAGCCGAGCAGATAAATTCCCGGGTCGATTGGAGGGTCATTTGACCTGGGTCAAAATGCTGCGACAACTCTTTCACAAAGCACGACATGCAGCATGGACTCGGGTCACTTTGGAATTTTCGTACAGTGTGAAAGGGGCTAAACAGAGAGTTAATAAAGGTGTTGTAGCACTGCTGGTATGATAATGTGATTTTGAACATTAAAGCATGTAAACAGACAAATTTATGCGCTTAAAAATAAGCGTAATAGGCCTTTCTCTCAGCAGACATTTTGATTGGTAGGAAAAGTGTTACATATAGAACTAACAATGGTTTCGATTAGGGCTCCAGTAGGTGCCATGCACAAAACTAGAACCCTGAAATCAAAGCAACTAAAATCATTGTTGATCTACACCTGTATAGTCCCTTCTGTAACGTATCAAAATGTCCCAGTACATTTACATGCACATCTAAGCCAAGCTATTGGCAATAACCAAGTTAAGGGTTTAACTGGAGTTTCAGAGAAATCCAAGTGTACATATGCGGCAAGAGAAACGTTCATGTCCGAGACACTAGGTGGCGCTACATGCCCTTTCATGTTGGCATTCTTGCGGTTCTTCTGCTACTGTGTTGTTGTCATTCCGTTTTCGTGATCTCGTCATTATGGAAGGGGGAGTGCCCAGGCCAATTAATAGTGCGGCTAACCGTGGTTTGCATGTACATGCCAGAAAAGCTAGATTTAGAACCACATTATCTGGCACGAACAGTCCAATTATAAAAACTCCAGTTCGGTTTGACTACAGTCCGACTAAGGTATATATATGGCTTTTCTTAGATCTAAAGTTAAACTGTAGGTCAGATTACTTTTGAAACATTTTTAAATGTCTTTCTGAAATGAGGAAAGCTTAGAACAATGACATGGTTTGTATTATTCAAGAAGTCAAACTGTGCCTGCTTTGCACTGCAGGATGCCCAGAGCAAACTGAAATAACTGCAGTGATTTAAAATGTGTCTTCAGCCTGCAGCATGTTTCAGTTTCATGAAATACAGACTCATCCATCTCCTAAGTGTTTATCACTTTGAGTCATTGCTACACGAAGTTCAAATGAGAACTGTTTACCAGCATAATCTTTTCAGGCGCTTATCTTCTACCTTTTCTTTGGATCCTTTTTTAAAATGCCTGAACGTAACACAAATGCTGTTTAGGCATAGGTAATAGAGTACACTGTGAGTCCTCATAGTTGTCTTTATGATGGTGATTCATTGACTGAGTTTTTTGGTTCAATAGTGTGTTCGCAGAAGTGCTTTCTGACAATGATACTGAATAAATTTGGAGTTTGCCTGCTAGACATTATTCAGTTTGTTTAACAGGTAGCCTAATCACGCGGCCAACTGCTAAATGTTTGATCTGCTCTTTGTCTAGTTGGATTTAGACTGTGACATCTAACAGTATCTGGGTGTGCAGTGGACTCAGTTTTGATGTGAATGCATTACACAGAGCTCATTCACATATTTCTAAGAGCGAATCGCCTGGGGTAGAAAAATGCTCACCCATTATTCCTCAGCAAAGGCCACCCCTTATCCTTTCAGAATTCCAGTCTCCATATTTTATTCAACCACTAATTTGTGAGACCCATTCATTTTTATTCACCCCATATTGAATTCATTCAGTCAATGTCAATTCTTGAAAAAAAAAATCAATACTGTGAATTAATCCAGAGATTAACCGTGTAGAGCTTTGAATGATTATCTGTACATGAATTAGTTCACGTGGAAACATTAGTGTTTGCTCAAATTTGAGGGTTAGAGGTGAGGGAAAAGATGCTCACTTTTTCCTAGTTACATATTGTGGGAGGCTTTGACTCAGCTGCTTCCACACATGTGAAACAAGACAAAACCATTCAACCGAAGCCATTCAAGCACGGGTCACTTGATTTGTTTGCACTGGCAGGGAGTAGGACAGGTGCACTTTGAATGGACCCAAAGCTGGAGAGGAGAAGGTGATGCTGTACAGGGTTTGTCGTGATAAATGTGGTAACAACAGACAGTTGTTCTCTGTGTCTGTGATGTGAGGTGTTGGTTTCAGCAGTGGGTCTGCGTGGATTATAACTGGTAGGCCTCAGATGTGTCCCTCCGGCTGTAGTCGACAGGATTATTTTAGGGATTAAAATCCTGGTGCTCTGTACCTTGGTTGCACAGCACTACAGTATGTCCTCATTCTCGCTCAACACTCCACCCCTAAAATTCCCAAACTCCAGCAACCATGCACTAAACTGCATGCTCAATGGACAAAGGAGCACCATCGTTGCAGCCCAAAAAAAAAAAAAAAATCAGGAGTGAATTTGACATTTGTGGAAGAGAAATGAACACAGCATATCCTTAAAATTTAGAAGCTTCTCAAACAGCTAGTATCCTGTTAATCACTTTTTTACATTTCAAGAGTACAAAATCTACTCATTAATCATGCGAGTGCAACAGCAATGGAAACAGGTTGTGCTGCACAGTGTGTGACGGCGTCTCCAAGCTCACCTGCTATTTTGGTTCATGTATGTACAGCAGTGCAGTACAGTGAGTGCAAAAGACCTGGATGAAGGGGAATATAAATCTGTCATATCACTGTTCTCATTGCTGAATGATTAAGCGTGATTAATCAACATCTGAGAAATCAAGCTGTTCTCTGTGTGGTGGACAGTACAGTATTTGTCTGTGTAACCACACTGCACTCTGGTGCAGCAATATCTTAAATCAGAGGCTGCAGATTTATCAACATATCCGTTGCCTTCAGATGGCTGCAGGAATTTAATGAACTGAAGGAGAAGCTCTTCAGACGTTACAAAGCAGCTGTGAACAGCAGATATCTTGAAAGTATTTACTTTGCTCTTGCTGATAAAATCTCCAAAGTGTCAGATTGAGGTTAAAGACACATTTTCCACCAAAACACTAACAAGTCCAGTCTCTCATCACATCTGTGCACCAAAATATCACGGTTAGATTAATCCCAAACTGTCAGAGCTCTTGCACTGGTTGTTGCACTGGCATGAAATTGTATTTTTGGCTCCATACTGAGATAAGGGCTGTTTTGCAATTCACTTTATAGTTGTATTATGATTTTGGTAATTTCCAGGTTAATGTCTGGTAATAAACTGATACTTCATTTTTCAATTGTTCAACAGAAATTTAACTTGCAGCATTAATTGCTTAATTGCCTTTCTAAGCGAAATGCTTCTTAAATGTGAAGATGAACTTCCTAGTCATCTGTGACCTGTCTGTGTTTTTTTGGCTCTTTTTGGCTTTGGGTCAAAACAAGTCATTTGAATGTGTCGACTTGGGCTTTTCGTCATTGTGATGAGCTAATGACAGATTGATTTATCAAAAAAGCATGTGGCAGATTCATTGATAATGAGAAATGTGTTAGATTTGTTGCTACTAGGCTTGTAACGGTACACAACATTTTCGGTTTTGAAAGCCATGTGGTTTGCTATGGGAAGAAAGAAAAACCTTGAAAATGGCTTTCATTCATATATTATGAACTCTTGAACTTTTTTCCCAGTTATTTTAGACAATAGAATATAGAAAAATAGAGAGAATATAGTCATGCTGCTCTAAATCAAATCAAATAAAAATAAATAGAATATTACTTCAACTAAATATATTTTAGACATTAGTATTACTTCTTCTTCAATTTGTCCCTTCCATGTTGAGGTCATAAAAGACTTTTAGGTTTATCCCTTCATTTCTGAATTTATTTACAATTATATATAAAAATTAAAAATTATAATTTGTGTTTTCACTTCCAAACCACTGCTTAATTAATTGGAGACTGTTAATTTGTCTGTAGTACATGTACGGTAGAGTAAATATAATGGCGCTTTTCCACTACACAGTAATGACACAGTATGGCACGGCACGGCACGGGTCAGTTTTGTTGCTTTTCCATTACAACTGAGTATCTCATAGTACCTCCTCGGCGTGGAGGGGTTGTCATAGGGCAACAGGAAACTGCATTTACATGCGACAGAATATTTGGAAGAAGAAGAAGAAGAACAACACTACTATGGAGAACACCGAAGCGATCATGTAAGCAATCAAAAGTGATGTCATTTTCTCGTATAGCAATAGCAAAGCAGGTGCTGGTTTTAAAAATGGCAGAGTCGATGTGTTTGGAATTACAGTCTAGTTGGACACTTCCAATGATGACACTCATTGGCCAATCAGTGGAAGGCAGTCGGACGACGTCACGTTTAGTATCGCTTCGGCTCGCTTGGAACCAGTGCTGAGGAGGTACGGAAAAAGTACTTAGTACCAGGTGCCAGGTACTATGGAAAAGTGCCACCACCGTGTAGAGCTGTGTCGTACCGTACCGCACCTGTGGAAAAGCATCATAAATTTAGGTATGATGCAAATTAGCAACAACAGGCACTAATGGTAATTGGGAATACTGACATGAACTCAGCTGCAATTTGTATTGAAGTGGTATGATGCAAATTCCTGACAATCGGCGTCAAGGGGTTAAGGCAAAGCAGGATGTGTAGCGTGAATGAATGAGCTGCTATTCTCTATAAGTAACATGTACGCTGCTGAGTCACTCCTGAGTGCACTCCTTCAATATGTCCGTGTGGAACTCGCAGCGATTTAAAGTTCCACAATGATTAATGTCTTTCGTTCTTTTTTTCTCGACATACTGTGCCATTTCAGTAGATCTGTGTGCCGAACCAAACAGGTGCTTAGCAAATCTAGTTAATACATATTACCGTTTGAAGATGAAGCACTCTCTCTTAGTTCCATCATTCATTTCATTCTTTACTAAAGCAAAAGTACCCAAGCAGTCTTAAAAAATCCTTCACAGGTGAAAAGACCTGGGATTTTCACACTCTGATCACACCTAGCTACCTTTCACTAGCGCTTCATCATCCAGTCAGTCAGTGTGAAATGCATTTTCTCATTTGAGGATTCAGTGGACAGTTGAGCTTTGTCGAGGGCACTGAGTCGTTGTAAAGGTTGTAGAGCTTACAGTGCAGGTACAGCCAGCACAACTTCTCTCTCTCTTTATATGTGAAAGTGCTAAAATGGAATGAATGACTTCACGATTAAGGGCTTCTCTTACATTTTTATGGCTGTATCCCAGTCGCTCATTATACTCTTCAAAACACTTATTTCATTCAAGTTGGTTAAGTGGGTGCCACTTTTAAGAGAAACACAATAGCATTGTCTTTAAGCAGATCGGTTCCATTACAAAGATAGCATGAGCCACTTATTTTCTGACATACTTCAGTTCAACACTGACTTTCCAGGTGGCCTTCTCAGCAGCTGAAGCTTGATTTACACTTCAGCGATTAAGTGTCATTCAACATGTCGCAGGACAGAAATGAGACAGGGCTGACTGTTTTCATGGATTTGAGTGTTGCTTTTTTTACGATCACAGATGTGATCATCTGTGTCAGACAAGCTGTGATTGGAAATGGGGTTTTACAGAGATGATTTTGTACCAGCCATCTTGTGTTATCCTCCCCTCCCTTATTAGAAACATGTCCTCTCTTTCAAATTATGCAATGCTTCAGCTTAGCTGTTATTTCTATTCCACAAATCTTGACAGGACTTGGCCTTTGGTTGCCATAGTGACACTACACCCATGCTGTTATTATGTGACAAAGAAGGAATTGGTCTTTAGGATGCATAATATGCCAATTAAATGCATCTATGAAAGTTTTTTTTTTGTTCATTAGTGACCAAATGATATGCATAAGTTGCATTGATCAATATTGTTATTAAAAAGTGACTTATTAATGTAATGTAATGTGAATTTGGTCATTTGTAGTGAATATTATCACCAGGCTCTGTAGTTCTCAGCATTATAAAGCATTATCTTTCAGCTCATTGCTTTTGGTTTTTGGGCCCACATCTTTATTGTTTTTAGTGTCAGCACTTTATCAATCCTTTGGCTTTTAACTCTTTGAGTCATTTTAATTTTTTTTTTTTTTAAATTGAAAGTGCATTGTGCCAACATTTTTCAGTCATATTTCTAGACCCACACAATATTTTGAACTATGTCTCAGAAAACACTGAGTAGCTCAAACGAAAAAAGAGATGCACTATTTCAGCATGAAAAAAATAGTTTCTTTTTACCTTGTTCCGTTCTTGTTTTATCTGGAGGAGAGTAGAGGCCACTTTCACCAAAAACGCCACTTTTTGTCCAGAATCTGTTTTACTCTCTAATTACGTTCGTCTCCACTTCCTGCTTTGATCTCCGTGGTGTATATTAACTATTTGTGCCCCGACTACAAATCACAGAAATTGAAATTACTCACATGCTGTGGGAGACGGTGATCAGCAATCAGCTGTAAAAAAAAAAAAAAAACACTTTGACAGCGTAACTCATCAATGGCACTCAAGCGTTGTATTTTCATTTACGGCGTAACTCGTCAATGGCACTCAAAGAGTTAAGATGATAATTCTGCTTCATGTCTGCTGGATTTTTACCTCAACAACTTTAGGATAGCTGTTACTACTGCTTTATTCTAAAAATAATAATACATCCCATCAAATGTATTTATTGAAGATAATAATGCAGCTGTAAATCTGCCTGCATGGGTCTTCATGGCTGTTACAACATGCTGTTTATTATACAGCTGTTATATAACAACAAATCTCAGACTGCAGCGGGACTCATCCAGAAATGATTCATTTCTACTGCCAGATATAGAGAAAGAAACTGCTGAATATAAACTTGTAGGCTGTGAAACATTAAAATATGTTTGCAAGAGTAGATCTGTGGAATTAATGCCGGGAAGATTATTTACAGTTGCAGAATCTAGTAAACAATTTTACGAGGCAAATAATAATCTGGGTCAGAATAATGGCCTAGCATTAAGGCATCCGGTCAGAGAGCTCGCATGAGTCTGGCTAAACGGATTAGATTGGCCGCTCTTACCAGCTGCCATACTGTAGCAACACTGCCATACTGCTCAAACTCGAGCACATCACTTGCACTGGGGTTTGAATTGAACGCTGTTATTTGTGAGCCAAAATACAAAAAAAAGAAGCTTGTAATGAGCTTGATTCGTCTGCAGTCACTTGTCAGAAGCAGGGATAAATGGAAGTATCAATTAGTGCATGTTTTAGATGTCAAAGCTGCTTCTAAGTAAATGCTCTGAGGTCTGTGGAATAATTACCTCAGCTTTGTATAAACCATGGGAAGTCTGTATCCTGGTGAGCTCCCAGAGAGAAGGGGCTTGATGAAAGCACAGCCCATCTTAGGTGTTGCCTGTATGCCTGAACAAGGGAAATGTGGTGCTGATTTTGACTGACTTCGCTCTGGTTTTCACTTTATAGTCAAGGTTTTACATGATGTAGCATTTTTATTGCCTGTGGTTAACAGTATATTCCAAAAACAGTGTGGAATGACAAATAATAATAAAAAATACTAAAATATAACACAATAAAAGAAGTCTTCCACACTAAAATCCTTGGCATTAAGCAGTGTCTGTTTTACCTTATATTTATTTGTAAAGATGACAAGCAAGTAAACAGTTCTGCAAAATTGTCTTGATGGTGAAACACCTCTCCATCTCGTAAAAACAAACTGGATGAGGAAGTAAATAAGGGGAAATAATGAGTTTTATAATAATCTGCGGGGAACATATTCAAGTAAACAAGTTTTGAATATCCTGTGTTTGGTAATTGCAGACACATGGATTCGACGGAACTGATATGAGGGAGTTTGTGTTGATGATGAAACACTGACACTCAAAAAAACAATAAAGTTGCAGGCCCTAAAACCAAAGCAATGAACTGAAAGATGCTAAAACTTTCTATAATGCTGAGGAGAACTACAGAGTCTGATGATAATATCCTGAGTTTGTTAAAACAAATGTCCAAATTCACATTACATGAACTCTTAAGCCATTATTAAAAGCATTAATGATCAATGCATATTTCTGCATATCATTTGGCAACTTTTGATACACATATATATATGCATAACAAAATACATAAATACATAATACATATTAATATTAACAAAATACAAAGTAAGAAATCTAAACTATCAAAAGATATCTAATCTAAAAGGTAACAACAAAAAGTGCTCGTAAGATGGAGAAACTAAACTCATCATACAAATTTTACTGGCATTACTGCATACAAGTACAAGGGAAAGACATGGTGTTTTCACAGACCTAGTATCCAAATATCGACAGTTACATGCCCCTACTTGCAAAAACAAACAACAGAACAAAAGATTAATTTAAACAGAACTATGCAGACAGTCTTTGACATAATGTGACTGCTGATAATGTAAATAGCATGCAAACTCCACACAGAATCAGGCCATGAATCAAACCCGGTACTTTCATCCTGTGAGGCGACAGTGCTAACCACTGCACCACCGTGTTGCCTGCAAATAATATATAATAAATAGGTATAATAAAAGGTTCAATTTCTTAACAAAGTACCAAACAAAGCAGGAAACTTGGCAAGGTAAGGTCATTCATTGGTTTGCATGGACAGAAAGGGTTCACTGCTGGTAAAAGTCAGGCAGACAATCACAAGACACAAAATTGATATGAAACTAGTTGGACCAGCATTATTACAAAATAAAAGAGGAAATGACAAGACCACATGAGAATGAGACAAAAATGGCAACATGACAAACAGTATATAGCGGCAAGAAAGGAATCAGTAACACATCAGACAATGTGCTAATGTAAAAATGGCCTGTTTTGACACGGCTTTGTGAGGAGGTGTAGATGCAGCCTTCAATATGACTCTGGTGTGAGATTACAAAGACGGTGAGACAACAGTAATAATGTGGGGAGGGAAAGTGCAAAACAAACCACAAAAACAGGAAAAGGCAGTTCATCAAGATGACGGAAAATGTCAAGATCCATACATTACTTATGATGATGATGCTCTCCTTCTGCCATACATCTGACACTTTGGCTTTGTTCATCCCAAATCTATCACTGAAAGATGGTTTGTAGTTTAGTTTGCTTCTTCACAGACAGTAGCAGATGTGCATACTGCATCAGTATATATGTATATAATCATTCTACTACCCATACAGCTGACTGCAGTTTCCTTTCAAGAGTCATCTTCCAAGTTCACATGTAGTGAATATTTGATTCTAAAAGCACATTTTGATGAGAAAACAGCGAAGTTAATAACAGATTCACTGGAGAAAACACTTTTTTTTGGCTACCCTCTTTTACAATGATATAATGATGAAGGGCCAGCAAGCTGGTGACATGTTGTTCACAGGTGCATTAATGTTCAGGCCTTAAGCTGGCGCTCTCAGCGGTCCAACAAAAGTGTGTGTTAAATTATTAGTCACTGAAGGCCTGTGATGGTTGAGGTAGGTAGCAAGTCTTGCTACGCTTTAAAGCTTCTCTCAAGTTTCTCTCAAGGACAAAAAATGCATCCAAGTTAAGTTTCAAAAAAAAGTGAGAGCTAAATTTGCACTTTTTTGGAGAACTAAAAGCAGAAAAGGAGTGAAGCCTTGCCTTGAGGCTTCATCAGTAAATATTGCCTAAGGGCTAGGAACACTATAGCTTAGGTGGTCACTGGGCTGACTAACTGACTAACTGTGTGGACTTTCCAAAGAACCTGGACTTCTTTCTTGTGTTGTTTTTAATCATTATCTATTGCCCATTTTTTAACACTTATTTGTCACAATACCTCAAGGACAGTGCCTTCTCTAAGGACAGACCAGCCTGGGCTGGACTATTGTCCTCTACCAGCTTTCCTGACAGACATTTTCTTGGAATAGCCTGTAAAGAGCTTTGTGGTTAGTGCCAAACTGATTTCCTCGGTGGCTTTGCTTCTGGTGCTGGCCGTCGCCATGGCATGTTGACAACAGCTAAAGAGACAGACTTGATTGCCTCTTTTCCTACTCATTATTACATTATTTGTCACAGAATATGATGTGGTTTCTTTTGTCCAAACAGTACTGGAATGATGAGACAATGCTAACACCAGCCTCGTCCTTTTTCTCTGCAATTTGCTGTCAAAAGTAAATTGCATTGAGCTTGGTAATGGTCACACAGGAATCTGTGTCTGGTTCCAGAATATAGCTGATTCAGAGCAAGTGATGTTTGGTTGTCTGTGGTGGGACTGGAGGAGGCCTTTACTTTCCATTTAAAACATGTGCAGATACAGCCAAGGGTTGAAATTGTGAAGTTTAAAAAAAAAAAAATGTACTATGTATTTGCAGTCCACAGGATCCTATACCATAATTTGTTTGGTAGCACCTTTGGCTTGGTGTACCCTCTCTTTTGTCGAGCCTTTACACTATATAAGTAGTTTTCTGTGGTCACTGTTCTCACAGTTCATGATACCTTTTAACACTTTTAAATGTCTAAACCACAGGTCATAGGTGTTTATATTCTGTAACTTAACTTAAGAACCAGGTTTTTCAGAGCTCTGAAGGGTGAACATCCCCATTACAATGACACGGTACTATAGTGAAAGTGAAGCTAAGTTGTTTGTTACATAATATTTACTGGGGTCAGAAGTGAGATAGAAGAGAATACTATTTTGGGGACTAGAACCATCTCCTTTCTACGAGCCTCAGTTACCTCTTACTCCTTACTCAGTCAGTCAGTGAGAGAAACAGATCTCAACTAGCTGCTAGGAAATTATTTTTTTTTTCTCTCTCTTGTGGCAGGTTGTGTCAGAATGAAAACCCTGCTGCCATTGCATCTTTACATGTGGTGCATTCCGTTGCAGCCATCCCAGTTCCATCGTAATGGAGACGGCAACACAAGCCATCAAACTTTTGGACATTATTTATACATTATATTTTGTACTTCAAATGTCACAATGTCAACATCAAATACCTTTCAGCCATAGCCCATGACAACAAGTCTGCGCATATTTTGGCCTATAAACAAATTAATCCTAAAAAATTAATCATAGCAGCCTATGCTATGATAGCTGCACAAACAAAAAACAAACAGCACTATCCATCTGAAATAACTATAATTAATTTAATGAATAATAAATAATATGGGATTACTGTTTCATATGTTATTTGCTATTTGTGATTTTTGGGGTAATGTATATCCTACGTATATAAATGAAATACTGATTTGGACTTTGATTATTATGGTAATGGTCAAAGCATTCACCTACTATTTGATACTTCCTTTTTGTTGGTGTTCTGGTCTTATAAAAATCTCAATATCAGACAAACATTTTCAAAATGTCCGTATATTCAGAACTTATTTTTTCAGAGAAGAATGTGCAAAGAACTTAACTTGCCTGCCAGAGACAGAGACATTATTTCTTAGCAAGAGAGATAATGGGGATATATCGAATGGATGACTTTGCATTTGTCCAAATTATGAATTTCTCCAGATCTAACAAAAGTGTTTCTTCTCACTGTAGGTGCTACCTATTGGATGGGATCTCTAAAGGAGCCTGGCTGAACCGCTCAAGCATTATATTTGCAGGGAACGACAAGTGGTCTGTGGATCCACGTGTGTCCATTGTGTCCAGCGTCGGAGACAAACATGAGTACAGCCTTCAGATACAGAAAGTGGACGTATCTGATGACGGCCAGTACACATGTTCCATTCAGAGTGAGCGCAACCCACGGCCAAAGCTCCTCAATCTAATTGTAAAAGGTATGAGTAGTCCATGTTGTTCTGTGCAGGTCCTTCTCTGACTATGTAGTATTAAATACTAATTGTAATGGTTTTCAGTTGTAATTGCTGCTGGATTACAGTTGTCTGCTTCTATATGTGGCATGCTCTCTGATTTTTATTGGAATGTTTAATATGTGGAAGAATATGCTTTTATTGCTGTCCTCGTCTGCCTTATTTTAATCTAACATTGTGTTAGTTGCTTATTACTTGGATCATTTAGCCCACAGACTATCCATAGCCAATCTAACAATAACTTGTGTTATCCATGTACCTATTGGTCACAGGTGTATCTGCCGCCATCTGTGCTGCAAAACAATGCCTGTCATTCTCTCGTTCTTGGGAGTAAGAACACAAGCTTGAGCTATTTTCCTTTTTGAAAAATAATAATCTTTTCAAGAGAGAACTTCTGTGGAGGCAAGCTGACATTGCAGGGCACATGTTGTGCCTGTGGGCTATGCAACACAAAGTAGAAACTTGTTCTTTTAAATGACTGGAGGCAGAATGTAGTTTTAATCAAGCCTCCATGGGTTTTGTCACAGCAGGTAACGAATAAGATGTGAGTTTTAAGCTTCTTAAATATGTTTGTTTTTTTTTTTTATTTGTGGGTATGCTGTGTGTGTGTCATTACTTTGGTGTTAGAGCTTTGAATTTCAGCCTTTAACATAGTAAAAGTGCTGTTGAGCTCTTGAGAGGCTGTTCAAATTAGGCTTTATTGCAAGACTCTCCATGTCTAACAAGGTCAGTAGGTGTATTTGTGTTTTATGGAACATTAAGAAGGCTGTTGTGGGCACAGTGAGCTAATTGATGACAGCATCTTAATTGTTGGGGTAATAGGGTGGAGGTTCAGTTTTTATACACATACCTCAGACTGGCTATTAGTATCAAGAAAACAGCCTGATTGAAAATCCATCCTCCAAGTGCCATGTTCTTTTCTTTAATAGATTGATGGAAATATTTATGTTGTGCACGGCCAGCTTTGCCGATGCTTGTGTTTAGGTTGAATATCAATGTTATCAGACAATCTGTATTCAAACTGTATTCACTGCCTACTGTTAGCACCTCTCTTGTATCCCTGAGCAAATATCAGATGTATTTCAAGTGCAGATAATTATTTGCACTCTACTTATGAAACACAGGCAGCATGGCATTAATAGAAGAGTTAAGGGTTATACACACTGCTTTTGTAAGTGTGAGCTGTGTGATATGTGAAATGTGTGAGTGAAAACAACTCTCCAGATGGTATTGCTGTTATGACATATGGAGTTATCTTAAGAAAAATATTTTAGGGGTGTGACCATGCATACAGTTTGTTCTGTTTGGTCTAAAACATTATACAAAGAGGTTGTTAAAAAAGAAAAGAGAGGTCCAATCAGTTCACAAACAACCTGTGAGTTTGCAGATTTCATTGGGGATGAACAGGCTATCAAAATCAAATAATCATTTATCATCTCAGGTGTTCATACTTGAACAATAACCCAGAAAGCAGTGTTCCCTCACCTTATTTTCTTATTCCATATTTTCTAAGCTGCTGGCTGTCATTTGTCAACATCCATTCAAAGCCCATCTTCTTGCATTATTTGCAAAACTGAGTGGATGTAGGGGTGGTGTTATGGTTTAGTGTGAGTGATTCATTGTGTTGGATTACTGGTGATAAGAATGAGCGAGGTGAGGTTCACAACCCTCTCTCATTTTCAGAGGGTCACAGAATTAAAATCCTCTGTAATGTGGAAGTATTCTGAACTAAGATGTTGTACATTTACCTGTTGTTTGTTGATATAGATGCACATCATCTCAGTGTTTATAATGCTATGAATGCATGCCACAACAGCCTTTGCAGTTGCAGCAACCGTCCCATAGCTGGTCACAGGGGCAATCTAATCAACTGCCAATGTGTCCATCAAATGCCTTAAGTCGTGTTTAAGTTTCCTCAAACACCTACATCACTATAACCATTATTAGAACCATATTACATCAAACACAAATCTATCTGTGCGAACAACTTGTCAAAAGACAGGGTTATTTTTTCTGAGTTTTTACTTAGCTGATGTGAGGGTGCAAAGGACAGATGGATGTCGTAACATGTACGGATAGTAATAGTATGCAAATAAAATTGACTTGACTTGACTATGGGTCTTTGGGACTTGAAAACCTGTCAGCATCACTGGATGGATTGGTCAACAGAACTGGCTGTATGATGAACTGTCCATATCCACTTGCATGGCCAGCTGTCTGCCTCATTGTTCATCTGTCAAAACAGTGGTACTCTTTACTGAAGTACAGTCCTCAGAGTGAGTGGACTTGGACTTAATGACATCCACACTGACGGTTAGCAGACCTAATGTCACTTTACGTCTGCCTCAGCGACATTTTAGAGGTGCACCGTGCCTTAAATGTGCGTGTGATAAACCATAGTCAGCTGCTTGGCAGGCAGTAATGGTCACTACAGGACCATCATGTTTTTGTAGATGTTGCCTTTCTGAAGTACATTCTGTAATGGGAATCTTACCAGGGGTGTTTTGGGTCATGGCAGCTCCTCACCACTAGCCATATGGCCATAATCATACCGAAGCAAATGTGCCAGCTGTCAGCTTTGTAATACGTTTTGTGATGCCCAGAATTCCTGATGGATGTGACCTGGGGCTAAGATTTGGCAACAGTCTGACCTACAAATACCAATTGTTGCACTACAGTTCACAAATGTAACATGTTGTTAATTTCAAGAAAGAAAAGAAAAAAAAATGTCATTTATACTCTTGAGTCAGGCGTTTTTTTTTGTTTTTTTTTTAACCCCAAAACAAGCTTTGTTTTAGAAATTTGTTTTGTAACACCTGACAAACAGTATATTCACAGCTACATAACACTTGAATCTTAAAGCCAGAGTAATAATTGGACAGTGATGACAGAAAATAAAAAAAATGAAAGTGACAACAAAAAGGGAATTAGTCACTGAGACAATGATTGGAAAACAAAATATATGAAAACAAAGCTGATCATAGAGTACACACACACACACACACACACACACATATATATATATATATATATATATATATATATATATATATATATATATATTTATATATATATATATACTTCTTACTTTCACTTTAAACTGCTATTAGCAAAACTTTACTGGGTTATGACTGTGATATCTAAATCTGCTACTGTGGAATCATCAGGCAAATGCGTCGCCAGTCATTGAGACAGAGCTGTGCATCCAAGTGTGAGCTGCAGGCAGGAAGTGTGTCGAAGTACAGATGGCTCACTCCAGCTGATAAATGCCTACGGTCTCTGACAGGGTTCTCAAGGTAGTTAAAAATTTGGTTCGTTATCATGTACGGATATATGTGTTGGTGTGACACCTCCATAACTTCTTACCATATTGTACTTTTGTTTATCTGCTTTGTCAAAACACTATGTGTTGTGAATCATTACCTGTCACTGTGCGGCTCTTGTGTACACATGCTTAAGCCCACTCATGGAGAACAGAGGGATTTCTTTACAGATGAGATGTAGCAAGGGAGCTGCTCTGTCATGTTGCAGAGGCTTCTGGGAGCATGCTGTTTTTTCATCCGCTGAAAGGAAAGGGAAGGAAAAAAAACAGACACTTTAATCTGGGCTTTTCAGTCCAAGCATACCACATTTATTAATGCTGCAACATGAATGTTACAGTTGAAGTAAAAGGATTTCATGGCATTGAATTTTTTGGGCACTTTCACTTTGCTAGACAGTGAGGAGAAACACAGAAAATGGGAGCTTGAAGAGATTATTATATATGTATGTGGAAATATGCAATGGTTTTGACCCATTTCGGGTGCATGGTAGGGTCTTTGACCAGCTCATCCTGAGAGCAGTTATGCTTATCTGAAATATAAATCTGTGACAGCAGTGCCGGGTGGCTTTCTTGTGTTTGGTTATGTCAATGCAGTTCTTCCAACTCATATTTTATATTTTTACCAGCGTTTGGTAACGCTGCACAAAACCAAATCAGACTGGCCAAGTTGCCTATTTCTTTAATTTCAGATTCCTCCAGGAATGGGGACCAATGAAAATCTAGCATTTCCCACAGCTTGATTGAGGCGTGTTTAAGGCATTGACGCACTAGTTCTTTGGATCAAGCAGTTTTTGTTGCTACGCATACGTCAGAGGAAAGAGTGGTCTGACTGGTTGAAGCTTCATCCAGTAGCACACAGAGGCATTTGATAGACGCGGGTTAAGCCCGCCCTCTGAGAACTTGGTTTACATGTCAGCATGGCCAGACTACGCTCGCAGAGCTTTGTAGTCACGATACCCAGGCTAAGCGTTTGGAGCATAGACACAAAGAATAATGTTTGAAATACAAGTGTGGCACGGTAGCCGTCTTTTTTTTAGGGAAAGCCATCATTTCTATAACTGATGATGAAGATGTAGTTTATGTATTTTGGATCAGTGATGTCTGAGAGGTTTGGAAACCCATGGAAACTTTTAAACTTTTATATGTGCCATTGTTCGAGTTACTTTCCAGGCATTTTTTTTTTATTTTATTTTGTCCTCTCTATATTAGCAAAAACTGTTTATCCATTAGGAAATAGTCATTTATTTTGCCATTGGGACCACAAATATTTCTTCTCAATCACATCCCATGGGCTTCCCCTTACCTGAACATTGCAACAGTTTTACAGCAATAGGAGCTTCTGTGTATCGTCACACACACATAAACACATGAAAAACATGCCGCTGCATTAGAGGTGGCAGGAGGTTGGATACGTCTGTGCCTGCTCACTCATCTCACAGAATCATTTAATCTCTGCGTGACATTTATCCCCCTCAGAGACCTTGTGTCACCTCAACAAATTAGACATTTGCATTTGTGCCTACCCCCCGCACAGCCCCATTGCCATTAAACAGCGCTCAAGAGAAGTGGGAAAATTGTAGATTTCAAAATGCACTGTATTTTTTTGCTCGTCATTCTTGTTGAAAATTAAATTAATCCGAAGCGTTACTTGCTGGTGGTGACAAATAAAATGATTGTGAGAGATAGTGTGATACACCAGCAAATACACAGTGATAATATACAACTAATATTATATATATTACACATATATTTATTACTGTGTTGTTGCAGAATCACACCAATAACTTGGGGAGAAAAAAATGTTCATCACATAGCAAACGTGGAGTTCTACCAGTGCCTTAATGGGTCTCTCACATAATCTAAGCCAAAAGCAATAATCATCAGGGGCATCAGGGTCTGCTGAATTACAAAGAGAGTCCATGTTTTCCGCTCGGTACATTTGGCATAGGTAACTGCTGAGCAGTTAAACCTTTCCCTTAAATACTTGACTTAACAAGATTAAGCTAAGTGGGTACCCATTATGGAGTAAAACCATGATATCAGTAGTGACATCACTGACAACCCTGTGAACTGTGACTCTTGGTCCACATCAGCCCGGCTCTGTTCTTCTTTGTTTTACTGCTGGCCTTCATCTACACATCCTCAGCTTCATCATGCACACACTGACCTATTTACAGTCTACCCTGTCCATAATCTGATGTAGGATATAAAGGAATTAAAGATAGTTATCAGGCCCAACCCGCCCTGCTGCACATCACATGACTACCCTCCTCCTCCCTATCTGTTAATTAAGATTGCAGATGTGATAATGTGTTAAATATGCACAGCACCTCTCATCTAAGAATATCTCGACACAGTGGGGAGGGAGAAAGAGGAATACTTCCCTTCAGCAACGACCAGTACTGGTAATGTGTTTCAAGCTTTCATCACTGACAACTCAAAACTGTATGCCAGGATGTAGCGCTTAATAATTCACTCAGAGGAGTCTTGCAGACATATTCTAGTCTGAATCAGTTTACATGAATATAAAGTGCATGTTCCCAGCATGCATCTGCAAGCAAACCATCACAGGACGATGCACTGGAGATGAACTGAAGTATCTTTAAATGATTTTATGTAAGACTTCACAGATGCCATAGTGTGATGTAGTATTCCATAGAGTTAAGTGAGGTATAATCCTGTGTGTGATGAAAATGCGTTGGACATTAATATGGATCAGAGAGGATCCAAGGTGAAAACTCATCGCCTACACCAGAGTTAGTCAGTGTGGGAAGAGAAGAGAAATGGAGGGTTAAACCTTCAGGTTGTCGCTCCTCTCTTTGATGTCAGGACAGAGATAGAGTATAATTACAGAGTACAGCTTAATAAAGCCCAACAAATCATAGTTTATTCTTAATACACTTTGAGTGTGTCACTCTCATTAATTGCTAGGCACATTTAAAATAGATTTAATTTTCTCCTGACCTCGGTGTGGAAATATACTCCTGTCAATGAGCTACACTTTAACAGGGCTCTCTGAATTAACCTGAAGAGTGAAACATTCTCATTGGTATTTCTCCCTCATTTACAACAGTGGATTCCTCTTGAGCGTTACCTATATCAATAATATAAAATGAAAGGATAATTCCAACCTTGCTCTACCTTGCTCTTTATTCAATTAAAATGAGATTGTACTATGTGAACATATTGGATGTAAACAATTTAAACAGTTTAATGTGAAGTCCTCTATATTTCATTGAAATGTTGCAGGGCATTTCGTCAATAGTCTCTGTGACTCATCCATAGATGAAACTGAATGCTGCTATTAACCTGGCAGTTATATAATAGCCTATAGGGAAAAAAAAAACTGAAAACTGAATAAGTCACAACTGACTGGCCTTTTCAGTGAGGCAGACCCACCCACAGGTATGCAGACTTAATTCCTTAACACAGGTGTAAAGTGGTTATTGTAATTCAGTCAGAGATTTTTGGGTAAAATCTCCTCTAGCAAAAGACTACAGTATGTTTATGTCATAGAGTAATATGTAAAACAGTGTGGAGAGGAAGACATATATTTTGTAATCCTTTGATACATTGTTGAAAGACTCAGAAGCTCAACTTTGTTCAGATATATTATTATTTTGTTAGTTTGTCATTTAGTGAATATATATAGCCTAGTGATATTCAAGTTATGGAGCTTTCACTGTAGTTTTCACTGATGTATACGCCGATGAGCATAAGGCAAACTGTCACTCCCCAGGGGAAGAGGAACCGGGAGCAGCCTGTGTCTGTTGATCATCGTCAGACTATTGTCTAGTACAGGGGTGTCAAACATATGGCCCGAGGCCAGAACCAGCCTGGCGAAGGGTCCAATCCGGCCCACTGGACGACTAGATGTCTTCCTACTTTTTCTTACTTACTTACTTACATCTTACTTTTTTCCTATTTTTTCTATAAAATTACATCCAGGCTGTGACACAGCACTGTCACGTCAAGGTTTTCCAAGAGATTGTGAAGAAGAAGAAGAAGATAAACAAGAACATAGGTCAAAAACGATGAATGATTTGTTAGCAGATTGAGAGGAAACTGCAAATGAACAGTCAGAAGTTTATCATCTCATTTGCGAAAGTTTTCAGAATAAAACATTTAGAGGTGTTATTTTTGTCAGGTTAATATGCAGTGGTTTAACTGGTTCAGCCCACATTGTGCTGAATGTGGCCCATCAATTAAAATGAGTTTGACACCCCTGGTTTAGTATGTCTACCATGATAAAGACCAAGCTACACAAAAATAAACTATTGAGTTGAAATAATAACAAGAATAAGAATAAATATTGATGACATCAAGTTCAACTTGAAATGTCAGGAGAGACCGGAGATGTTGTCACTGATAAAAAATGCATCTTGTGTAAAATTAAGTAATAAGTAAAGTAACTAGATTAGTTTTTAAAGGAGTAATCAGATTACTTTTCCATGGTAACTGTGGCAACACTGTCAAGGAGACATTTGGAAGCAATTCTTACCTTTAGTTTTCATCATTGCATTGGAGTAACAGGTATTAATGTGGTAATGGTAAAATGTAATCATCTGTCATGTTTGTCAGTGTTACAGTACACATGAGTATTGCACTGAAGCTTCATTTCAAGAAAATCGTGAATGGAATCGCAATATCTGCCAGAAAAATTGCAATTCAATCTTTTCCTAAAATTGTTCAGCCCTAATAGCCCCTGACATTTAGTTAGCCACTAATCATTGTCATTTGTGTGTGTGTGTGTGTGTGTGTGTGTGTGTGTGCGTGCGCATGCAATATTGCACGTGTACGCCTTTGTGCACATGTGAGTCTTCATCATGGAAATGGCTGATATTAGCCGTGATTAATTAAAACGAGTAAGGACAAAGGTCAGCCACTCAGCTCTCACGTCTTCTCTAGAGAGGGAATAAATGCAGCAGGAGTAGAGGGGAACATTTTTGAGAATATTTGGACGCACAGAATAATCTATACAGGTAACACCACTTAACATAAAGGCAGACTGTCGCATTGTCCCCACTGCACTTTCATTCTACCATATTTCCTTTAACCAGGGTAGCTTAAAATGTTTGCTTCATCTCGGATTCTGAGTAATGCATTATGGAAAGCTTGATTGCTCTCTGCATGACAATTTTGGACCTGCTTTACAAACTGTGAATAGCAGAGTGATGTTTTTGTACTCTTTGTACTTTGAAACGCATGTTTACAATTCCAATTGTACATCAAAATGAGCTTCGGATTATAGTAATAGGGTTGTTCTAAAGCAGAAAACGTAGACGAAATCCTACTCCTGAGAATTCACTTGGACGCTGTCCCACTTCAATTATGCTTCCTTTGCCAACATATTCTCAACATGCCTGTACTTGTGGATAACAGATGAATGGGCAGGACATATTCATTCCTGTCGTCACTCACTGTTGTCATATTTAGTGAAACGCGGTAACCTGTCATGGTGGAGAATTGTGATAATAAGTCAAGTTAAAACACCAGTGGACCATCAGTATTACTCAAGTGCATAAACATCATACTGTGAACCTTACCAGAGGCATAAAACACCGATCACGAAGACAATTTCATTTCCATCACTACAGCAACAATTAGGTAATTACGGAAACACTAGTGCTGGTGTAGTAGTAGTGGGTAGTAGTGGGAACCAGGCTAATGCCAAATTCACGCTAGAAAGTGGCAAGCTTGTTTCACTGTTTTCTGGCATTTCTGTTTTGTCCAAACGCTTAATCAATCAATCACAAATTAATGAATAATTATTATTTGCAAGGGGCGGCATGGTGGTGTAGTGGTTAGCACTGTCGCTTCACAGCAAGAAGGTACTGGGTTAGAAGCCCGGCCTGGATGTGTGGAGTTTGCATGTTCTCCACATGTCTGCGTGGGTTGTCTCCAGGGTGTATCCTGCCTCTCGCTCTAAGACAGCTGGGATAGGCTCCAGCCCCCCCATGAGGATAAGGATGGTTTGATGGATTATTTGTGGGCCACATCTTATGTAGGCCTATATTTTTTTCATCCATACATTTTCTATTTCAGTGTCATTAGGCTTTTTAAATGATGTCCAATATCTGCAATCATTAACCGCCCGCACAAATGGCTTAATTTTACTGGTCACTGTATGTTACACTGTATGTTAACTGAAGTGTGTAGGTGTTAGTTTTAATAATGTTTAAGTCAGTCAATCAACTAAAATCTGAACTGAATGATTTTTATCGACTTCTGGACATGTAGGCTGTTCTGGAAGCAAAACATAAAAGATGAGACAATCAAACTGAGTGTGTGAAAACAATCGAGTTTCAGACCAGTGGTGTTAGGCCATGGCTTTTCTGGTGCTAAACAGTTGGTTCTCAGAAGTGTAAATCACAACAGCCACATGGGTTCTCTCACTTCTATGTGGCTCCAAGCACGGTCCTCTAGACAGTGTTTATCATACAATACAACCTTCATCAGCAGTGGGATGACTGACTGTGAAACAGATTTACTGGGGTGACACATTGGCAGGCATCACAGGGATACACTGGCCTTAATTGGGCAGATAAATATCACAGGCTGCGCTCTCTGCCCTAAAGCACTGTTGCGTACCACATCCTGAACATGGACTGACCACGCGCAGTAGGGTGCTGCCTGCCTGTCTCATCCTTGAAATTCATCTGATGCCCAAAGTGCAATTAAAGAGCAGCAAGATTCAGTCAGCTTCCTTGACTTGGGTCCACTAGCGGAAGCCTTCCTGCTTCGTTAGAGAAACCAGTGATCAGTTTATTTATAGAGGAGGCCAGTATGGCAAAGGATGTATTATCAAAGACACAATAACAAGGCAAAGCAGATAAGAGATTTTAAATGACCAATGATGTTCTGTATGAACATCATTTGAACAAAGCAGTGCTCTAGTGTAACACAATAAACAAGAACAGACATCTGTTTTCTGCAAAGTACAAGCTTAGGGTTTTTAACTCTTTGAGTGCCAGTTGTTTTTTAAAACCGAAAGTGCCAGCATTTTTGCCCATTTTGAGTCATATTTCTAGACACAGAATATTTTGTACCATGTCTCTGAAAACACAAAGTAGCTCAAATGAAAGAAGAAGCCCGCTATTTCATCATGAAAAAAAGTTGGGTTTTTTTGTTTTGTCTGAAGGAGAGTAGAAACCACTTTCACCAAAATCACCACTTTTTTGCAGAGTCCGTCCGTTTTGCTCTCTAAATGCGATCATCTCCACTTCTTGCTTTGATCTCCAGGGCATATATTAACTCTTTATGTCCCAACTACAAATCACAGAATGTCCAAAATTACTCACAGGCTGCTTGAGACCGTGATCAGCGACCCGCTGCAGAAAAAGAACTTTGACGGCGAAAGCCATCAATGGCACTCAAGCATTGGATTTCGAATGATGGCAAAGGCTGTCAATGGCACTCAAAGAGTTAAAAATGAGCAATTTATTGAATAATCATGACTTTGGCCTTTTCAAAGCCCTCTGTGGGTACAAATTGCCCCCATATCACCTTTATGTTGTCCTCTCTGTCCATCCTGTTGGACGAATCATGAGGAAAAGTGGTGGATACAAGGCAGTATCCGAAAATATGGCAGCAGACACATACAAGTAACAATACACATACGGTATACACACACTGTCATCTCTAAGAATTAATTTCCCAGCCTTAAAATGCAAATGCAAGTTAATATATATGGAAGACACATCAAATGATTTATTTGCAGATACAAATGTCCTTAACAAGGTGGGGCTGGAATAGCAGTAATGTTTTTTTCAGATCTTGAATTTTGACACAGATTTTTTTTATAGATAATGACTACAATAGTGGCAAAAGCTTTTTGTTTAGCAAAGTCGTGAGCAAAGAGCCAGTAAAAAACAGATCTAGTCACCTGCTGAGCAGCACTCCTTCCTGGTACACATTCTATAAGCTGCCAACTGCTCTCTCCCCATTAATTACAATCCAGGTTCTAAAGTTTGACTTTTCGTGCTGCATCAAGGCTCCATGAGGGATGGAGACAGAGCTTTGTGCCCTCACATCAGATCATCCATCACCCACCCACACACACACACACACACAGAAACAGACATTGGTTGAGAGCTAAGATGTATAGACGATCACCCATAGCAATGGTCACTATATGGTCAGTTTGGTCACTATAGCTTCATTGGCTGACAGGCTTACTGTTTTATTTTGACTGACCCATGCAGAAGAATTTTGTTCATCATATGCAAGATGCTGAGGCTAAACGACACTGATTAGCATGACTAAATTAGAAACTATTTCAATAAGAGGGTGATAGCTTATCTTTGCATTACATGCCCAGTGCAGCTATCCCATTGAAGATAAATTGCCTCTCACAAGGTATTTAAAAAGTTCATTTTCATCAATTGATTTCCCTTAATTCATGAATTCCCCAGAAGTGTATGAAATTGGTAACAAGCTCTCCATAATCACGCTTTCTGCATCGTTAACTGCATTGGCAATTATTCATCATATGTAGTGGTTGTGACATTTGCGGAAGCATGTTATTTTTGCACCATTAGGTCATGACAGGAATATTATCATAAACTAATGGTTAATTACAAGTTGAACAGAAATGGTGTTCATCGTTTCCTCGGATGTCTGCAAGGAGCAAAGCTTGTTTCCAGCATGTTTAACAGTGAAGCATTTTATTATTTTTATCATTCAGCCTTATCAACTCATATCTACCAAGATATCTACTTATGGCCACTTATTATGACGAGTGCATATACAACAATAAAACAACTGACAACAGGTGCTAAGCAACCAAGGACATGGACATGATGGACATTGTTTCACTACTTGACTCTGGCAGCTTCTGCACATTGCAGGGGGACATTGTGAAGGCTTGAGTTAGAAATGTACAATGTTTAAATTTCTCTCTTCAAAAGCCATCATTGCCTCACCAGTACATCATTGTCACCACAGTAGTGGGGTCATTTCTGTTTTAGCCAGAGAGAGGAATTCTGCTCTGAAGTAAAAAAAAAAAAAAAAAAAAAAAAAAAGTGGGCCATAATTTGAGAGTAGAGTATAACTTAAGGGTTACAGCTAAAGTAATGGACAGAGATTTTACTTTAAGAATTCATGCCAGGTGTGTTTACACTGACTACTTTACATGCAGTCAATAACCCTTTCTTAACCGGAATATTAGCAATAACCCTGTTGTGCACGGCCATGTAAACACCAATAACCCTTTTGAAAAACCGGAATATGCTCATATTCTGGTTTTTAAAAGCCCGAACATGACCCCGTATACATGACATATGTGGTCATGTATACGCCTATCAGGATATCCCCATCGTAAGGAACATTAATTTGTGTTCTGCGCATGTTCTTTTTGCAAGGAATATTGGTCTTTTGAGTACAGGAACTACTTAAACATGGCGAAACAAAAGACAGCGCCACACTTGTGGAGCGAGGAGGAAACAGACAGATAAGTGTGGTGAAAGAGATGAATATTATGTCTTTTGTAGACTGTAGAAAGTACCAGGATAGCGAAACATACAAGAAGGTGAGTGAAAAGTTAAGCAAAGCAGGGTTTGTACGAACACCAGACCAGATCAAGCACCGCTGGAAGACACTGAAAAAAGCATACTACAGGGTTGCTACACTGCTACCGGCCCCGGGCTGTTCATTATCCACTGTGCTGCTGCTGTTGTTGTTTTTAGATACGTCATGACGTTCTCTGAGCGTCGAGAGGTTGTCCGTGCGTCACTTTTTTGATCGGGATATCCCAATTGGTTACAATTACCATGTATACAGGAATAACTCTGTTTGCTCACGCATGTAAACGGTTATTCCGAATGTTTCAGAAGCCGGAATATTGATCTTAACGCAAATATTGACAACTTTGAAGGACTCCCATGTTAAAGACAACACAATGTCTTGTCCTATATTAGTCAAATCTTTGTGAAAAAAAATATCTGTTGTTGTTCAACTTTGAAGTTGAAGCTGATATATAGTACATCATCATGCCATTGGACCCTCAGGCAAATTCCTGCAGTACATTAATAGGATAAATCACTGAATTCATCATACATAATGATACTCTTATGGGATAATGTTTATCAGCTAATGTGCTTGCCGGGAATCTATTTGTGTCTTTAGCCATTTGCTGTCTGCTACAATGGCTCACATTCCAATTCTTTATTAACCTACCTAACGTCTCAGCCACAAGGAGATCTTAGAATATCAAAAGATGCCAAAACCAGACAAGCAATAAGGACTGATGAGGTTTTATGTTTTGGCCCTGCCATTCCAGTACTTAGTCCACCTCCTCTATTGCTGCTGGGCTCAAATAAATGGAAAGAAAAAGAAAACATGCCTTTTTTCCGAACATTTTTATTGCTTTTTATTATTGCCGTATGGTTGTGTTTGTTTCTCTGCAGAAAATGATTGAGATTGATATGTTTAATAACAGTATGAGAGAGTAGCAGGTGATATTGGAGGTAAAGCTGGAGTGACTTTCAAAGTGTATAGGCTCAAGAAGTGTATGCTATTTTTAAAGCACACAATGCAGACATAGGAGCATGCAACCATGCACATACTTGGTAGGGCTGAGTGATATAGGCCAAAATCATGTAATTTTAGGCTGATACATTATCAGCGGTACAGTAGCTTAGTATTTTTTACGAAGTCGGCTATATGTTCACTTTCGTCAAAGCCACTTGTGAAATGTCATAAGCACATTTATTAATACAGATTCAGTACCATATGACATGGTTAAGCTGTGTTTGAGACAAATTATTGAGGACTGCTTTAATATCAATAAAGTCAATAATATAATCACGTGTTTTACGGTTTTGGTCTGGATTTCTCAGTTTACATGTTATTGTGTAATTAACATTAAGTTGGTAACCGGATCAGATCAAAAACATTTGATAATATATTCGTCAAATTGTGTCACCTCCTTAAGGCTACATAATTTCAACATGTGTATATGAACATATAGATATATATTAAATGTTCAAAAAGATCTCCAGACAGTGCAGACAGAGAGAGAGTGTGTGAGTGTAGGAGGGCAAGACAATGTCAAGCTTTATTGACATAAGCTGTATAATATATTAAAATTCCTTAAAATACACACATGCCGTGCTGTATATCCTAGAGGTCAGTGTTTTATTTCATAATTACACATACAGTATGTTTGAAGATTTTCATGCAATATCTATGAGTCAACAGGATTTGCCTGAGGGTTACGAAATAATAACAATGTCAGCCATATTTACTTGTATTTACTATTAATTGGACAACCACCAGGGTTATATTTTTTGTGAATCTGTGACAGATTCCTCTTTCTACTTGGATGGACTTTTTCCAAAGTTAAGCACTACAAATTATCCATGCCTGCTTTATGACACTGCAAAATGGAGGTAATCCCTTTGAGTAATATAATCTGTCACTGTTTATGTTTCCTTTCCATGTCTGACACCTAATTAACGGGCAGGAAGTTGGCTCTTTCTTGCTGCCTGCAGTGAGGAAAGGGAATAGAAAACCTTTAGGAATAGCCATGTGGGACCTGCCTTATAACTGACTTTTATATTACACCCCACACATGTATATTTTACAGGTATATATTATGATCCATCTGGATCAATGTTATCCCAAACAACCTGCAATTTGTGGAAGATTTTGAACTGCAAGGAGTTATTTAAAGATCGCCTCAGGATTTCTTCACTGTATCAAGCTAAGCTGAAAAGTAAAACTCAAATCTGCCCCTAATCCAGTTTCAAAGTGTTGCATATCTTCGATTAGACACATCAGTCCTCAGATCAGTAAGCATCGGTGTTTTAATAAGATTTATTATGCTTGGGGCAGTTACAGCACCTTCGTCCATTTCTGTGGTGTGTGTAGGATGAAGGTGGTTAAATGAAGGATTTGAATTACAGAAAATAAAGCAGGAATTTCTCACTCGTTCCCCCTCAGCTCTCTCTAACTACTCCCTACTGTCCATACTGCCATCCATTACAACAAGTGGCTGGGCTTCCCTTCTGTGCTCTAATTGGGAAGCTGGATAGCAGTAGGTTTAGCCAGTAATAGGGTCTTGCAATTTGGGAGCAGAAGTCATTCTGGAGAGACCTGTCAGAATTCATAGAACAGCCCAGTTGTGTGCATCCTGCTTTGCAGCTCCGGAAGAAAAACCTCTGCATTTTAATAGTGCAGCTGTAAGCATTTCCGTAATTCAAGGTGGCGTCATTAGAGGCTTATTTATTCACCAGAGGTGTCTGCTAGGAGGGAGATGATGCCGCCCAGATCAGCTGTGGCAGCTCACTCTCAGCACCTCCCGCGGGGCTGGAGAAGGGGAAATTAGAGAGGAATGGGCAAACATGACAATCATAGCGTCGTTACTGAATTAGCACCTAAACAAAACAACAAGCTGTGTGTTTAAGTATTGAAAGATGGGTTATAAAGATCTGTTATTCAAGCCGCAGCACAGTAACATCTGTGTTTCTGATTTTTCAAGAGGTGGAGGAGGTGTAAAACGTATAATATAGAGCACTCACAGAGATACACGCCAGAAAAAGATGAAGCTAATGGACTTCGCAGGCTTTCAAGGTAATGTGGTAACCAACAATGTCTCAAAGGCTTTTCACAGCAGGGACAGACATCCTTGGGAATAATTTGCAACTCACATCTGACCACACTTTTTCTTTAACCAACTCCATCCAAGAGGTCTCTTTTAGTCCCACAAAGTAACCGAGGATGGTGCCAGTTTAGCAAATCACTCAACCAGATTAAAGGAATTTTCTAACATATTTTAAAGAGAGTTTTGACATTTGGGGAAAGCATTATCAATATCATTCAGACACCTGTCAATTGATTATGAAGCTATAGCTATTTAGCTTGGCTTACCATAAGGACTGCAGGGAAACAGCTAGCCTAACTCTCTAGCAGTACTCAAATTGTAATTGGCAGCAATATTTTGTGGTTCAACTTGGCCATATTCTGGTGAAAATACATAAATGGCTCTGGTCATACTGTAGGGAATCGCCCCCACAGTGGATGTATTTTGACTACTAACTACAATAAACTACAAAACATGACTTAAAGCCTTACTTGCGCAATTGCATTTGGTCAGCGTTTTTGTGAAAATAATACAAATGTTACTATTCACAGACAGTAATATTGTAATGTAGATACATGCTTTAAAATGACACTAACTTGTAATATTAATATATTACAATTTGAAAATAGCTTGCAACTGCTGAGCCACTCCCTAACTCGAATTTCTCATTGTGTGAGATAGCTTTTAGTTTATATTTGCCAAATGGAAACCTCCCTCAATACTTGCAATGTCTCATTACTGTAACCTAGCAACGAGACTCTCAGTTAAATAAGACCTTGTGTCTTTATCACTTATTTACTAATCCCCACAGTATAATAAATGCCTCATAATAAACAGCGAGGAGTTAATTGAAAGTTAGGAATTTTGACACATTTAGGACTACTTAATAAGTAGTTGTCATAGATATTTTTTTTTAAATTTTGGTCAAAATCATAAACTAAATAAATGAATGAAAGATACAGAAATGGAAATGCTGGCTGTTGTCTTAATGCTTAAATGTGCAATGTGTGGGATCTGGTGGCATCTAACAGTGAAAACTGAAATTTCTACTCTGAACCAAGTGTGAAGGAGAACTACAGTGACCATATGGAAACGAGGCTACTGTAGATTCATGGTGATCTTTGATGAAGATCCGCTCCCTACTGTATGTGGATATAAATAAATCATTACATTATAAAAACACAAAGATTCAGTCAAATATATAGTAAAGAAAATATACTAATTAATATTATATTTCATTCTAGCTAATAGAGCCCCTAAATGCTACATACTGTTCCTGTATAACAGACAATTTTTCCTTTACTTTTTGATTGTAACTACAATAGTTAAGATATGAAACCAAAGCAAGGGTTATTGTCTGGTGAATAAATTACTGTTTTGTTCTTCACAGACATTCCTCATGAGTATGAAGTTAAACAGATTTCTATTGATCCTTTATTCTGTTTCCAGGACTTGTTGTTATTCTCTGATGTAGCAAACAGTGTTATACAGTAAAGCAACTGAGATACAGTTGCTCTGAACTCAAAAACTGAGGGCTCTTCATCTGAACCTTTGAAAAACTCTCAGTCCCTGCCAGGGAGGGATATGTTCAGTAGACAATCCCAACATTTTCAATTTTGTGCTATCAGACACTGAGGAGATGTGTCAACAGAGGGGTCCTACAGCAAGTAAACACAGGAATCGGACAAGCAATAACCTAGATTCAACATCGCCTTTGGCCTCTCCCACTGAAGGTCTGCCACTTTCATCTCATTTAGATCCAGATGTGTTGAGATCAAAAATGATGCCTATCCCCAGATTCACACCAGAGATGTGAAATTTTTCCAGGGCAGTCCCTCTTGTCATTGAGGGCTCTGTCTGTGTGTGGTTGGGTCAATACAGGCAGGGGTAGGACCATTTGTTCATAGATGTGCCACAGAGGTTCCAGTTATAGGAGTATTGATGATTTTAATGATGCACCATCCTGCGTTTGATTGTGGGCTATTTGCTCTTCATGTACAATTAGTGCCCATATAGTCATTGTTTATGGGCTTATATTGATAAGTAGCGGTGAAGTAACCACAAATTATTTTCTGTATAGTTTATTTATATATGTATATGTATTACTCCATTGTACAATATTTGATGGAGAGAAGACAGGCAGAGTAAAGTAAATCTAAACGGTGGGTATTGTATTATTCATAATGTATGTCCTTAGCCACCATCCTCTGTATTGCTGTGCATAATAGAGTGAAGAGGAGGATAGCTGAACTGGACAAAGTTCTTTGACAAAAGAGACCATATGACTCTAAAAAAATGTTGGTGTGTCTAAATTGAAAATTGTTGAATCAACTGTTCTTTTGTTACTTTTTTAGCAGGCTCCAGGAAGGATCAGAGGGTCAAATAGTTTGAAGCCCCAGATAACCAAGAAGCTATTACTGTATAGCAAAGTCCACTGCAGTAAAGCTTCCTTAGAGATTCAAATCTAGCAGATTGAAATAGTGTTTCATAAACCTGTGTGTGTATGTGTGCGTATGCGTGTGTGCCTGTGTGTCTGTATGTATGCTCCGTTGAATGAGTTATAATGCCTTTGTGGGTGGCTTCATGGCGTCTGTGTGTGTTTTGAGGAATCTAAATACTGAAGCTTTTAACATCAAAGCTTCAGGAGGATTTAAGTGCCCAGAAACTTGTCAATTATGATTGTAAGTGATGTCTAGCAGGGACTGTTGATGAGCTGCACTCAATAGAAAACGATTTCACTTTTCTTTCACAAAAATATGCTTTTTCAGGACCTCATGGAATAATGATACAAAGCTATACCCTACCTAAAGTGCAGCCTGGTTCCTATTGTATGAGTCACTGTGAATGTGTTTTTTGAAAGATTCAAAAAGGTCTTGTTAATAGTTATTTGAGAAATGACTGAGTGGCCAGCTGAAGCTTTTGTGGGTGGAACTGACTGACTGCCAAGCTCTGCCAGGAAATATTAAACACAGTTATAGTCAATAGCTTAATCACTGCTTATGATACATTTGAGTGTGCCTAACTACAGGGGTTGGACAATGAAACTGAAACGCCTGGTTTTAGACCACAACAATTCATTAGTATGGTGTAGGGCCTCCTTTTGCAGCCAATACAGCATCAGTTCATCTTGGGAATGACAGATACAAGTCCTGCACAGTGGTCAGAGGGATTTTGAGCCATACTTCTTGCAGAATAGTGTCCAGGTCACTACATGATGCTGGTGGGGGAAAACGTTTCCTGACTCGCTCCTCCAAAACACCCCAAAGTGGCTCAATAATATTTAGATCTGGTGACTGTGCAGGCCATGGGAGATGTTCAACTTCACTTTCATGTTCATCAAACCACTCTGTCACCAGTCTTGCTGTGCGTATTGGTGCATTATCATCCTGATACATGACACCGCCTTCAGGATACAATGTTTGAACCACTGGGTGCACATGGTCCTCCAGAATGGTTCGGTAGTCCTTGGCAGTGACCCGCCCATCTAGCACAAGTATTGGGCCTAGGGAATGACATGATATTGCAGCACAAACCACCACCGATCCACCCCCATGCTTCACACTAGTCATGCAACAGTCTGGGTGCTACGCTTCTTTGGGGCTTCTCCACACCATAACTCTCCCGAATGTGGGAAAGACAATAAAGGTGGACTCATCAGAGAACAATACATGTTTCACATTGTCCACAGCCCAAGATTTTTGCTGCTGGCACCATTGAAACCGACGTTTGGCATTGGCACGAGTGACCAAAGGTTTGGCTGTAGCAGCCCAGCCATGGATATTGACCCTGTGGAGCTCCTGATGGACTGTTTTGGTGGAAACAGGAGAGTTGAGGTGCACATTTAATTTTGCAGTGAGTTGGGCAGCTAATGGTTTTATGTTTTTTTGGATACAATCCAGGTTAGCACCCGGACATCCCTTTCAGACAGCTTCCTCTTGCGTCCACAGTTACTCCTGTTGCATGTGATTCATCCTTCTTGGTGGTATGCTGACATTACCCTGGATACTGTGGCTTTTTGATACATCACAAAGACTTGCTGTCTTGGTCACAGATGCGCCAGCAAGACATGCACCAACAATTTGTCCTCTTTTGAACTCTGTCACCCATAATGTTGTGTGCATTGCAATATTTTAAGCAAAACTGTGCTATTACTCTGCTAATTGACCCTTCACACTCTGCTCTTATTGGTGCAATGTGTAATCAATGAAGTTTGGCCACCAGGCTAGTCAAATTTAGCCATGAATCATCCAACACTAAATTGGCCAGTGTTTCAGTTTCATTGTCCAACCCCTGTATAAACACCAATAAATTGTAAGAAAACAATAGCAGACAAATATTCAAATGGAAAAAAGACTGTATCTGACAAGTTAACTGATTTTGCTAGTTAGATTGCTAGTCCAATCATTGTTTGTTTCCAGTTAATTGAAACACTTTTTGTTTAGCTTTTAGTATTCATGCCTATAACAATATTTCTTCTAACCCCTAATTTCCACTGAATGCAGAATGACGCCGATGTCTGTCATTATCCGTCATCTGCCATCCGTCAATACCCATCAGGTCCGTCTGTTGCGGGTCTGCCAGACAGCTGAAATCATGAGGACTAATGAGATCATACATATTATGTTATTATAATATTATTATGGGCCTCCACAATCAGCATATCTTTGTTCATGGTGTTAAAATGGTTAAACGCTATCTAAAAACGTTTACACCGTACTTCTTGCCGATTATACGTTGATCACAGGTTATTTTATTTTATTTTGAAAATAAATCACATGTACCACACAGTCTACTCTGTTGCCGTGCTCCATCGTGGACACAAACAGAAGCTCTGCCTATTTGTTTCAGCAGGCATCGACACGACGGCACAATTTTGCGTTCAGTGGAAATTGACACATTGATTTGAATGGAAATCTACCAGGTCCAACGAAATGTTGGCGTCGTTCCGCATTCAGTGGAAATTAGGGGTAAACCCTTAGAGAGGCCTGTTATTTTCTGTGTTTGGCAAGGGACAAAAATCAAATCATCCCCTCTATATTTAACAAGATGTCAAAGTGAATATTGGAGTCTGAATATAAGGTGCCTAATATAATTTTGAGGGGTCATTTAAGTATAGCATGCATTTTATCTCCTCAATCTAACCTGGAACAGGGCAATTCTCTTGTTAAGTCACCCACCGTACCCTTTCTTGCTCTTTAAGGTAATATATATAGATGATGTTGCTGACTTGAAATGCCAATCTTGTTTCTGTATTTTTTTTCAGTTCCTCCCAAGATATATGACATTTCCTCGGATATCACGGTAAACGAGGGCAGCAATGTGTCACTCATCTGTACAGCCAGTGGGAAACCTGAGCCAAGCATTTCCTGGAGACACATAACCCCATTAGGTGAGTTCACTTCACCTCTCACATACCTATGCTAATGAATGGGTGGGTGGATAAATGGATGGACAGAGGAGATTGATGGATTGGGAGAGGAAATGAGGAAGCATGGACATGATCAATAGGCGACAGACTGAGGAAGAGAGGACTGGTAGTTATGTTGCAAATGACGAGCTGGAAGGGGGAAGGGATGGAGCAAGAACTGAATGAGGTTAGATGGATTCAAGACAGAAGGAGGGACTGTAAGTATTGGGATGTCTAGGTTCACAACTGAAATTACAATTGAATAACAATATTAAAAAAACGGATTCAGCTTATGACGCGACCACTTTATATCAGGTACAAAATCCAACTTTCCCTAAACTTTGTATCAGACAGTAGACCAAGGTATCATGGCGTGGATTTTGCGGGGGCTTCCCATTGTTCACAGCAACAAGCAAACACAACACAAAAATGTTTGTCTGCAGAGTTGTCACAATCTACTTTCGATAAAACTCAATGCATGTTATGTCTGTAAGTGTGCTGTTTGCATGTCTGTCTTGTGATATAGGTAAGGAACAGAGCGTGGTGTAATTCCTGGTGATATGATTCACGAAAAGAGATTTTGAAACATCTACAACTACTAAACCTTTTCAAGATTCGTGAAAAGTATAGTGGGGTCATGATTAGTCTTTAGTGTTTACTTGTGCATATAGTGATATCTTGAGATTTAAAATTCTGACGGTGTAAATTCACTGCCGGCGCCACTCATTTTGATGCAGATTTTCCTGCCAATATGGAGGCTTAAACAAACTCAAGCTCAAAGTCACGTGATGTCGGCAGCTCTATTGATATAATGTATCCTCAGATTCAGCCATGGAAAAAGAAAAAAAAATAACACTGGACAACATTGTTGCACTTGCATTGAGATGTTATATACCAAATCATGTGCAGTGAACTTAATTTGATTTTATTAAGTTAACTAACTCTTTTCATGAGTTTCCTAAATCAAGTTTTTTTTTACAAATCTACAGCACGTGCAGTGAGAAAGTCATGTTTAAAAAATAATCAAATTAAAAAGCTTGATGGACTTCTAACTTTTTTTATTCCTTTTCATCTGGGCTTTGGGATTTCACCTTTTATCGTGTACACATTTATCCACAACATTTCACATGAAATTGGCCACTTCAGCAGTCTGTATTAATATATGTATTTGGTAGTACAGTCACTTGGTTTCTACCTGGCAGCTGTTAGAGACTCCAGGGGACTAAAATCAGCAGAAGAAAAAAGAAATACACACATATACATATATATATACATATACATATACACATATATATATATATATATATATATATATATATATATATATATATATATATATACACACCTGTGTGTGTGTGTGTGTGTGTTTATATATATATATATACAGTCATGGAAAAAATTATTAGACCACCCTTGTTTTCTTCAATTTCTTGTTAATTTTAATGCCTGGCTCAACTAAAGGTACATTTGTTTGGACAATTATAATGATAACAACAAAAATAGCTCATGAGAGTTTAATTTAAGAACTAAGGATTATTCATTTTCCATGGTTTTCTTGATAATAACCAAAATTACTTAAATTCTTACATCAATAGCTATGGCATTGTACCGCCAAAAACACTACTTTTAAGCATTCCATGTTTTCTTTTCTGTTTGCTTTAAACACATGATACACACAAGAGTTAATACTTGATTGCATAACCATTGTTTTTGATGACTGCAGCCATGCGTCTTGGCATGCTCTCCACCAGCTTCTGACATTGTTCTGCTGTCACAGCAGCCCATTCCTGTTGGACAAATTCAAACAAATTTTCTTTGTTTTTGGGCTTGTGGTTCTCCATTTTGAGTTTGATGATTTTCCACAGGTTTTCAATTGGATTAAGATCTGGTGATTGAGCAGGCCAAGGCATGGTGCGAATGTTGTGGTTCTCCATCCAGGCTTTAACTGACCTTGCCGTGTGGCAAGGGGCATTGTCTTGTTGGAAAATCCAGTCATTCGAGGCAGGAAAGAGTTTTCCAGCTGATGGAAGAAGACTGTTTTCAAGGGTAGTCCTGTACTTGACCTGGTTCATTCGGCCTTCACACAATTGCATTTGCCCTGTTCCACTCAGACTGAAACAACCCCAGATCATGACTGATCCACCCCATGTTTTACTGTAGGGGCAAGACAGTCTGGGTTGTAAGCTTCTCCAGGCTTCCTCCTAACCAGTAAGTTGGCTGGAGTGGGCATCAATTCAAAATTGGATTCATCACTGAAGAGAACCTTAGCCCAATCATCAACAGTCCAATCCTTGTGGTCTCGAGCAAAGAGTAACCGGCCCTTCCTCTGCCTTTCATTGATGAAGGGCTTCTTGCATGCTCTGTGTGACTTCAAACCAGCTTCAACAAGTCGGTTTCGAACTGTCCTTGCCGAGCAAGTCACATTTCTCGACAGTGCCCACTCATTTTTAAGGTCCCTGGAGGTCTGACGACGATTCCTGACACAGGAACGGATGAGTGCACGGTCATCTCGTGGGGTAGAAAGACGCTTTCCTGCCACGGCCAGGTAGCAATTTGGTAGTGCCATGTTCAGCTTGTTTTTTTGGTTGGAAACGAACGGCTGTCTTGGAGATCTTCAGTTTTTTTCGCTACCTGTCTCTCACTCATGCCAATTTCCAGCAGTGCCAAGATGGCTGCCTTTGTTGCTTCACATAATTCTTTTGTTTTAGGCATTATGTGAGAGCTGACAACTTCTGAGTTGTGCTACGGCTTGAATGTAAGCAGGAAACCACTCTAGGCCTTTGCATGTGCAGTGCTGCTTGTGACATGAAATGGCCTCTTATATACCCTGGGAATCAATTAAGCTTAAGAATGTCAAATAGGACATAAAGTATTATGTGACCAGCTGCATTTTTTGTTGTGTTCATTGTATTATACGTTTAGTGGTACCAGATATTAGAATGAACAAGAAATTGAAGAAAACAAGGGTGGTCTAATAATTTTTTCCATGACTGTATATAGAGAGAGAGAGAGAGAGAGAGATATCTCAGTTCTTAGACTTTTTAATTGGTTTGTGGGAGCAACCTGTCTTTTATTCATTTTGTTACGTATTAAAGACAGTAAATAATATTCTACCAGGGTTCATTCTCTCACAAAATGCTGATGTATATTGAGGCTTTCTAGTATCAAGATTGCAGCTCTCATCACTGCAGGGGGACCTCTGATTTGCTTTGGCAGTTTGCAAACTATCACTTAGGTGCATTAACAAAGACTTTTTTATTAGCATTATAATTTATTTAGGTGGCTCCTAGCAGGAGCTCACAAACACCATTAAGTGCTTTGAATACTGAATCCTCCCTTTGAAAACTCATTCCAAAGCATTAAACTGTTGCTGCAAAGCCCACACCCGGCCATTTCTAGTCCTCCCTCATTTTCATATTAATGGATTAGTGCACGCTGTGCTTATCTGATAGCTGTGAGGATGACTGCATTTATCTTACGGCTGTCAAATCCTCCTCTCTGGTGTGCTTACCCTGATTGCGTTAGGGGAGTTTTCTGAAGATGATCAAAAGAGCCATCCTCAGAGTCCGAGTGGCAGTCACTCATTCTACTTTGAAGTGTCCACACTTTGAAGTATGCTGGGGAAGAAATGATATGCTGGTCAAATGAAAGGGCCCAGGACTAAATGTAATCACAGACTGTCTCCCAGCACATCAGAAAGGAAGCCATTTGCCATGGGATCTTTGAGCCGCTTTTGTAGTAAGAGTGATTTGTCCAAAGGACATGGTACAACTGAAAGGTTGTAATAGTCTAATTACCTATCGATGGAATTCCATTAAAGCTGTTGGAGCAGTCTGTGCCAACCAGTGTACAGGCAACCGGAATGTACAGCCACATCATATGGAAATATGTATGTCAGCTATGAATGACCCATCAAAAGCAGACTAGTGACCACCAACTCAAAACACATTCCCACACTCAAGTGTAAGTGGATTTTCAAGATTTTAAAAATGCTATAGGTCATATATTGCAAACAGTAAATATAACCACTGTTATGACAATGGGAAATTTAGAAAACTACCAATTCCTTCAGATTTACTGCTGATACAGAAAATACAAGTAATGCATGTTGAAGATTTCTAATGCTGTCTTCATTGCTACCATCAAAGAAAGGTATGTTCTTTTTTATTTTATTTATTATTTATAAAAAAGATTTTTAAGTGTTTTGTTTGCACGTTTGCATTTGCATGTTTTGTATTGAAATGTGCTGACCTCTATCAATTGCTCTATAGAATGGTCTGCTTGTAACAAAGGTGATTTAGTAAAAATGCTATATTTCGATTTATAACACAGTCTACAAAAACAACTTCAGTATCACGAAGAGGATTGAAAAATTTCCACTTTGTTGTTTATTTTCAGTCAAACATTTTGTGTTTAGCATCAAACCATGAATCGTATCAAATACCTGATACATCTGATTATGTGCAAATGTTCAGCACAATATCTTTTTCTATGATTATAAGAAACAGTTGCTTTCACGGACATGAGCCCAAACAGGTGAAATGGCAGTGAAGTGACAAACATGTCTACATGGCAGGTTTTAGTTGCTGGTCTTACTGTCTTCAGTACTCAGCCATTTTGGGGTGGGGGTGGAGATTTTTTGCGCTGTGGTTAGTTCTGCTGCAGCAGTCAGTGAAGTTTGACAGGATGATAAATTACCCTGACTGACTGTCAAGTTCCTATTCCCTCTCTGACTGTTTTGTGTTTGCATTTTTTTTCTTCTCTCCCCTTCTTGCCAAACAGCAAACTGCCAGCTAATAATAAACTTTGTGCATCCATTGAAGTGTGGCCATAAACTGTTTATTGAAAAGATAATTTGGCTCAGTATGTGCATACTAAGTCAATGAATAGCCTTCAGTTGGGAGATGCAAACTGAAGCAAGTGCTTGTAACACACAGATCATCTTTGTTGACATGCTACTAGGAGAAGAAACAGTGCCAACATATGTCTGGAGCTTAATTGGCTTAAAGAAGCATAGCTGTTTTGTGGAACTGTTTAATTACTGATGTAGAAAGTGTGCTTGCCAGTGAAGTCCTCAGGAGTTTGGGATGATTGCTGAGTGATAAGGTCGCTCTTGACTCGAAAGCCTGCTTGAGTCCCTTTATCAGCTGGATGTGCAAAGTGAATGTTTCGTGCACATGGGCACATCATTGATGTGCCCATGAGCAAGGATTCTACCCCTGACAGTTCCAGCGCTGCAGCTTAGTCACCAGTTGAACAGAATTAGTAGGAAGTCTGTATATCAATGGGATCATTTCAACACAGCAGCTCCTCCCCCAAGATTTTGATGTTCTCAAACAACTTAGATAAAAGCTGACTTTAAAGGAGAGATGCCATTAGAATAAGTACAGTGGTAATACTAGCAGAGATTTTGAATTCAGCTTTTCACATTGTTACTTATTTTACTCCTAAACTCACAGTTACTTGGTGACATGCTTTCTTTTCAGGGTATTGCTTATGTATGGAGTACTGTGCTGTGGCCTGGTCATAGGGAGAGGGATGAAATAGCCTTTAACATATCTATTTCAGTCCAGTTTGGTTGGCTGGATGGCTGAGCAAAATTGCTTTGATATTCTTTTTTTTTCAATTGAGATTTGAATCCATGGGATAGAACTGTGACCTTTGAAAAGGCTGAATAGAATACCAGAATACATATTTGATTGTTTCTTGTGATAGGACTCAGCTTGGACACATTTCTCGCTCTTGCTCTCTTTCTGATCTAGAAAATTTGTTCTTTAAGTTAATCTTCATGTAGTGGAATAAATTAATAACTCTATCAGCCCCAGTTCTCCTCTTTAGTTTATTGCAAAACAGATGTGATTTCATATAAAATATTTGTACCACTCATATGCACAGTCAGAAGAGACTGGAAGTAACATTCACGTCATTCAGTTATAAATACAGTATCTTCCACATTATACAGAAGCACATATAATCATACCACCTTCAAGGAGAAAAAAATGTGTTTTAACTCTTGGTCCAGACTATTTACTATAGCCCCTTTTACACTGCATGAAAAAACCAGGATGTGGCATTTTGTCCAGCTCATCTGCTGTGTGCTGCAGTGTGAAAGGCGCCCCGCATCGACCCAATAAATTACCCGATGTTGTTCTGATATAGTCCCTGGGCAGCCTGTCATTGTGGAAGCTCCAGGGATGCAGAGTTGCTCACTCTGGTCTCAAAACAGAGCAAGTTTTGGTCCACTCCCATGAGATCAGTCTTTCTGTTGATCTCCCTGGGACTGATCTCTGAAGGACAGAGATTTTTCAATCAAACAAATCAAATATGTAGCTACATAAATTCTAATGGAAGCACATATGTGAATTAGCCCTATGCCATCCTGAGAATATCCCACCAATCTGGGAATCCTGACGTGAACTGCGCATGTGCGACAGTGTTTACATAGAAGTTGTATCGTGATCTGGCACACCTTTCATCATGGCCGAAGAGGAAGGGGCCAGCTCCAAACTGTTCCCACAAAGTTGGGAGCATGGAATTGTCCAAAATGTCTTGGTATGCGGAAGCATTCAGAGTTCCTTTCACTGGAACTAAGGGGCAAAGCCCAGCTCCTGAAAAACAACCCCACACCATAATCTCTCACTCAGTACAGAGTTCCATTTCTTGTGGTTGACAGTGAATCGATGCACAGTTCAAGGGCTGATTCTTGAGCAGGTTTTAAACACAATGTATTTTATTGTGAATTCAAAGGATGCTCCATGGCCACACACTTTATTTCAAGTGTTAATAACATGATAAAAAAGTAGAATTTTTCTTAACTAAAATGTGACACTGAGTTACTGTCATTCTACACGTATTGTATGGCAGCTGGTAGCCAAAGAATTATTTTACATTCCTTTACAAATATATTTACTCGTTACACCCATGGACATCACAGAACTTCAGAGCTTCAACTAATTATTTCCATTCGTGAGTAATCTGAGCGACTGTTGCTCAACCAGTAGAGCAGGGCATCTATTTATTGCAGCGTGTTTATAACAAACAAATATGACATTGTTTGACACCATACTTTTATGTACATTATGCACAGCAATTGAATTGACATCCTACATATTTTACATGTTCATATTTAAGTTTTCACACTACTCAGAGCTACATGGAGCTGCATTCCCACAGACTCTTGACTGTTGTGAATTACATCTTTATATCACTGTTATACATACTAACCTCTAAACATGTATAGACAGATATATCTACTTTTGTTGTTGTGGCAAATTGTTATATGTACTGTATATGTAAAAGACTTACTGCAGTGTTTTAAGTATTCATGCATTGGCCAAGCTTAACAGATTCAATTCCACGCACTGTGGCAGCAAAGCCGGGTGATTAAAAAATAAGCGTGGTTGAACTGTGGTGTGGAATCCTTTAGTTCAGTTGTTAAACACTGCAGTATCTTCTACTTTAATAGTAAAATAAAAATGTATTTTGTATATTGAACTCAAATGCTCTGAGGGTTTCATATGCCAGTATATATGGAACTAAAGAAATCTGTGATGTACTTTAATTGTAAACATTTTTAAAACATCATTTCTAATGCACAAAAATACACACTAAATAAGCATTAACCTGTGGTATTGCTGCTTTACACCCCTCTCAAGAACAGCTCATAAATACAACTTCACAATTAAAACCATGCTTCCTTGAGTCCAGAGCGACACACCCGTTGTGACATACTTGGCATCACACACCCAAGTAGTGATTACTCTCATCAGAAACCTGAGAAATACACTTAGTGGTCAGATTCTGATTTCTTCCTTGGATCAGATTTTTAAGGCAATGTGTTCAGCATTATCTTTTATTTACTTTTGTCCACTGAATCTTGCCCTCCATGCTTTCCATGTTGGACTCCACCATTACTGAACAGAATACTCTTTCCTTATTTTACTAAAAGATCAATCATATTGAACTTGTCATGTGTCTAAATTGTACCAAATTCTACAAAGCATTCCATGTGAAGTAGAAGCAGACGGATTCCTCATTTTATAATTAGATGATATGTAGCTCTCTGCCTTGTCTAAGCTATTTTGCTAGTCACACAGTCACATACATCTCTTAACCAAGTCCAGCACCTGAAATTGTGTTTTCCTACAGTGTATTTTGCTAAATATGTCAGCATGGAAAGTAAGAGTAAGGTAATTCCACAGGTCACTGAGGTGGCAGCACATGCAATCAAATATGACTAAAGGCTCTTTGGCCCATTTCCACTCTCTGGATTTTAGCAGTTTCAGACTGACAGCTAGGGAGCAGGGTAGGGTCATGTATCAAGGCAGACTAACAGCCTGTTTTTCAGGCAGGCCCTGCATATTGTGTGATTCTACCCCTAGTTCTGGCCCACACCTTGCGTTAGGGGCTAGAAGGCAGCAGCTCACAATGTAGCAGTGTGGGTTGTTCTCCATTTTCAGGAGTTAAAAGGATAAATTGATGTAGAAAATGCTGCTCTATGCTATAATGGATTCTTCAGCGATGCCTGTCCTATCTGCGTATTGCAGCCCTGAAGGAAGTGTACTCACAGCTCCCCTACACAATGTGAGAAATTGCTTACTGCAACGGGACTTAGCAAGCTTTGGCGCTGAATGTGAAATTAACCTCACTATGATTTCTTTAATTTGCTTGGAGTGACATCTCCCTCAGGTGAGAAGGTCCTCTAAAAGTCTCTCAAATACCTCTCAGCATACACTCACACACTAACTCATGTTAGGTCTCTTGGTGGTTTTATATGGCTTACACCATCATTGTTATTTTCCTCCTTCTATTCTTGATATTTTTTTCAGGATGCATAATGCTGTGTCTGTTTTTGTTTCCTGTAATGTCTAGGTTGAGCACTAACATATAATGCACTTCAAAGTGTAGCCCTATATCAACAATGCGATTCGTATTTAATGGCTCCTATGACCTTTGCAAAGCCCCCTTCCTGCTGTAATCGATAGGAATACAATTTTCAGCCTGGGCAGGGTATATTGCAACTGAATATATTGCCTTTCATTCATCAAGACAGACTGCAGCCCAATTAGATTTTTGTTCTAATGGAAATTATCCCGTTTCTTCTGTAATTATCTGCATTTGTGTATTTGTTCAAACAGAAGACATACAGTAGACCAAATCTATTTAGGAAAAAAGTCAATCATGAAATAGATTAGCGATATTTTTGACCTTGCATTAATTGTCATCATTAAACCACACATCATACTTCAGTTTAGATATGAATGGTATTTCCTAATATTTTTAACATCATTAACTGAACAAATAAAAATGCACTGAAACTCATTAATGAATTGTAATACTGAGAGAAGTCAAAACAAAATGCACATATTAAATATGTTGGTGCCATTGCTACAATCTCTCTAGCACCTCAATTTGTCCAAATTTAATCTCACATTTAATTTGATAAAACTTTTTACTTATCAGATAACTTGTTTTTCCCGATGTTCCATAAGCCTAAACACTGTTGTGTTGTTGTATATTGTATTTATTTGGCTTCCATTCTGGGCTTTCTCAAAACCTTTTTGTTCTCACTCCAAAAATTATGCAATCATAACTTTATGGAATGGGAACCATCTTTTGGATGTCTTTATCACAGCTTAGCAACAGAATTTGTCCGTCTTGGGAAAATTAATTTGGCAGCAAAGACAAAGAAACAGAGTAAGCCATCTTTCTTCGTTATCACTCCAATTATAATCAAAATTGATCAGTGGGAAGAGTAATGGTTATAATGGTTAATCATTTACCTCTTCAACTTTACTGCACTCACCAGTGGGACTATAGACTATATGAACTATCATTAGTGAAGACATTTACAGCATGATTTAAGCTGCACTGTATCTCAACAGTTCTGGAGTGCTTTTTCTGTCAACCAGATTAAGGTTGTTACCTGCACTGTGTTGACTTAATGGTAACCAGCAAACATCTTGTCAGATTATTAGATGTATTTAAAGCCTTTATTATGCTTTCATGTTCAAGGAACAAGAAACATTGAGAAAGAGGAACAGAAACTCAAAATTGATTATATCATGGTGATGTTATCTCTCCCTCCATAGTATTATTTTCGTCATCTCATCTACGAGGCTTGACTAATCTTTGACCATCTCAAATATGTCATAAGCAGGTATTTTCATGCTGAATTGCCAGCACAGTGCTACACAATTCTCTTTTCACATTTGCTAGCACTTGCAAGCTGAAATATTTAGCTCCATCAGTTTAATTGGTAGTCTACATGCCACCTGTGGATATCACCAAAGGGTGCTGTTGAATGTGGGAGTTATTACTCACACCTGTTCCTCATTGCTGTGCCAGTTACATTCAGCCTTGCATTTATAGTGCGTGAGTTGTACAAGCAGACATTTTGATGAGAAGAAAAACCACAGGAGAGAGTGATAACATTAATAATGGCTGCAGTCTATTTAGAGATGCCAATTTTAAGGCACTGGTATTGTGTATGCAGGCTTATTGGCAAGACTTACTGGAACACCCCAAAAGAAGGGAGCCATTAATTAAAGAATTATGAGTGAAAATTTTCTGACATAAGCATATATCTCCTCACTGTCCATTCTGTATAAATGAATGCTGACATAAAAACAAATATTTAAGCAAAAAAAAAAATCCTGCGTTCACACCCAAGCCAGGCTCTGTAAATGAGAAACAAAGTGGGAGTGTGGAGCTAAACATCAGATGGAGAAGCTTCAGACGGACTGAAAAAAAAATAAAAAAAAAAATAAAAAAATTGCAGACTATTTTGAACCAGGAAGTATCAGGTGAAACAGATATGTCCAGTAGAGTGAGTTTGTGTTTTGCTGGCAAGAATAACATTCGCAGTTTGGGGTTTTACCATTTGTTCACTTGAGATAAACAATAAAATAAAAGGGAACGACAATAACAGTAATGTGGATGACTTTATTGGTAAAAATGATCATAACTACATTAAAATTGCATTCTCGGGTTTATTTAAGGGTTTCATATGTGAAACATTTCAGTCAAAATGAAGGATTAAGATCAAAATCCGATAAACTACTCTCAGCATGATGAGTTTTTGGACTTTGCAGATATTTGTGTGCACTTTCCAGAATCAGAATCACTACTGTGAAAGTTGTAAATAATGCAAATACCGCAAATACCATTCAAGGTGGCAAAGGTTGCTTATACTTTTTGAAAAGATACATGTCTGGAGCCAACATTTTGATAACCCTTATATGATAACCCTTTTTGATTCTCAGCAAAATTAGTATTATCAGCTGTTATAGTCACCCTCCCCCATTGAAAAAATGCATTTTTGTGACTGATGCATACCTTTCAATGTTTTATATTATCATGTTTGGTATCATTTTAAAGGGGACACTCAGCTTTCATTCAAGCCCTTTTGTGAATACCTTTGACAAGTACAGTGGACACTGGAACTCTTCAAACCTTTGATAACACGCATTTTCCTGCCTTTTCTGCCTAAATCATATTTTTTCTTTGAGGCCTGTGGCATCAGGAAGCATCATAGACACAAAATTCCAACTCAGTAATACTGCCATGACTCTAAGGATTAGAGTTGGTGTGACTCAAGAAGGATTATCGTAGCACAATGTTGACTACAGACATGTAACTTTTCAATAAGCAACCTTGACTGGTACTGGCATCTCGTCTGGCCCATGGACTAAAAGAAATAAATAGTGAATGCATATACACTTTAAGGAGAAATGTTTCAAACCCTATAAATAAGGATATGAGCAGGCAGTCTCAGAGAGTAAAAGAACCCCAAAGTAAGTACAAAGTCCAGGAGACGTGATTCAGAGCTCCATTTTCTTTACTGTCACAAAAGATGTCACAATACGCAGAATGAGTGTAAAACTCACCGAGATGTGAGTCCTCAGCCAACAGAGAAAATCAAACAAAAGCTTTAAATAGGCCTGGGTCGAACACATTTTAAACAGAAAAGGTCACATAAAAACAAAATGCTTAAGCTATTAATTTACAATAATAAGTGTCTTTGAATTAGGAAATTGAAGGTTACAGTAAAACACATTAGGATGGAGTTCATTTTACTAAAATCTGTGAGAAAGAAGAAAATACATTAAGAACCTGTTACTCCCCCTTATGTGCACCAGTTTCAACCAGGAAGTGAACTCCATAACCTCTTAACAGAAACTGATGATGAAGTCTAAATGGGATCCTTATGTACATCCCTACTGAGTCAAAGTGTTGCAGGATCTAATGCAGTCCCATGAAGACAGCATCATCCACTGATCTGTTTGAAAGCAAATGGCGTCTCATAAGATTTCATGATCATAGTCATCCGGGCGTCAGGCCTCGAGTCATTTAATCCTGTGATAGAGGGTTTCTTGGGGAACGGGATGATTGTAGAGATGTGCAGCTGATCGAACCTGCACATTCAGGTCATTGGCATGTGGCCTGTGATTCTCCACAGTGTGTGGGGATAGTCTGATGTAGTTGGGGATGCTCTGCTGGCCATTCTGTCCAACTAAAAGGAATTACATTTCCTCTGAGCACGTGGAATTACCTACCGATTTCAGGTCAAACCGACTGAAAAACATAGAGGCTTAGAGATAATATTGATGCCTTTCAAAACTGTTGTCAGTGGCATCCAAGCTCCTGTTGCCAGTGAAAATATTTGTAGACTGACGGGCTGTGCAACACTGGCAGAAGGGAGGAAAGCCTGTTTGTTCTCATCCTGCTGATCGTACCATGCCTCACTGCCATTTCATAAGACATGACTCGTGATGACACTAATATTTCATAGAAATTCAATTCAGTTCATACATAGGTTTCATATTTATATTTAACATTTATTTTTTTGCCACTGAAAAATAAGTGATTCACTGTTTCCCAGGATGTTGCAAAAAAAAATGGAAACCACTGCATTTGATTCAGTCATAAATGGCTTCGGTGGCATCAGCCATACTTGGCCTCATGGGTCACTGCTTTTGATTTCATTGCCCTAGTAAAAGACGCAAGTGCACACAGTGGATTTCCACATACTGAATGTAATAATTCCCCATTATAGTGAAATACACTGGAGCTCTGCAGTGAAGGTAAAGTATAGGTCAAACATGGGGTCTTTTATAATCCATGACTGTGCGAAATAGTGCATATATATAGCAGCTGTCTGAAGCAAACGTCACAAAGTGTGTCATAATAAAAAATAAAAGCAACAGACATAACCCTGCTCTGTATAAGCCATGATTTACTCATTACTAAATAAGCTCTAGACACATTGACCCACTAAAATCCATCCAAGCTGTGTTTTCCATATACAGACATATATTAAATTTTTTTTTTTTTTTTTTCATTGTCATATACAGTGGACATGAGTGGCAAGCTACTGTACATGTCTTTCTACGAATCAGCTGTTCATAATTAAAGGTGCTCTATTCGATTAATAATAGAGAAAGATACAATTATCTGTGTAAACACCATGCTCATACAGCAGTTACAGCTGACATTATGGCATCCGACGGTGCAGAAGCTTTGCGCCAACCCACTAGTTCCCCATCTATGTAACACTTCTAGCTCTGCTATTGTTTACACTTTTAGCACCATTAGCTGTGAAACCATTTCCTCTTAATTACAAACAAAGATTCTGCATAATTCTGCAGTACTACGTAACCAAAGATTTCCTTTTCACACATACATGAGATTGTGTTATATTTTAACAGTATTTTATTTTCTAAGCTGCATTGTTGCAAGAAAGACAGCTGGTAATTAAGATAAACACGTTTGGGTTTTTTTTGTCCTTCAAAAACAATTCTTTTGCACCGTTTTTTGGAAGCTGTGATGCCTTTTATCTGGACTAGAGATGCTGGCTGTGGTTGGAGCCTAACATAGCAAGAGACCTACTTATTCAGTGAAACAGATAATATCGAGTCCCACAGCACCTGTCGTAGCTTTAACACTAGGTAATGTGTATTACTGAGGCTGAATGTCTTTGTAGAGCTACCTATGACTTGCACCAAAGAACAGGAAGTTCACACAACTCAAAACTCATATATCAGCCAAACTGTTAAAATTTCATTTTATTTCAGTGTATCCATTTATTTTGGGTTTGATTTACAGTAGTGTTGGAAAATGTTCCCTGTGTCTACAGTCTAGGACAACACTTAACTACTGAGATGCCTGAGAACTAACTATACCTCTTAACTGGTCTTGACAGTAACATGTTGTATATCTCAAGTCAGTGCTCTCTTATTTATTAAAAGTATAACAAAGTCAAATTTGCTAGCTTATTATTAATAAATCAGAGGAATGATTGTTAATGTATACATTCCTTCGGTAATGTTAGAGATAAATAAAGAAAAAATAAATCCTTGATAATGTCTTATATCAAACTTTGGCACCATTCAACCTGGTCTCATGAAATATTTGTACAAATTACTACGAAAAATATTGCACTATAATTCGTATATAAACCACCCAATTCGGACATCATGTGACGTTCAATGCAGACTTCTCTGTCTGTGAAAACATATCCGACATTCCTTACATTCTCAGCAGACATTCATTACGTTTTCAGTGGAATAGTTTATGAGTTCAGGTGTGTTTTAATCCCATTTCTAGTGGGAAATATGCATTTTATTTCCATAAACCTAACCCTGTAATCCTATCCCTAATCCTAACCATCACTGGAAGTGTTGTCAGGGCGTATTTCAATGCGTATTGTAATGTTACTGTTTCAGCTGACAGTAAAAGGGATGTCCGGCATTTTTAAAGCTGTCGCTTCCAGGTTCTCTTCGGAGCTCGCGCATGCCCTGATCGCTCATGTTGCCGGTCATTCGTAAGATATGCACGAGAATCTGTGCCTTACTTTTCGTATGATATCATACGACCCACTTCATGAGAATACGTTGCACCATTTGATTGCTATAACTAGTCTGTGCTGCCACACCTCCCATCAGTAGGATTAAGTTTAAAAAGTCCTCACTGGTGCAAAGCCCAGTTATGAGGAATGAGCCCTGCACTGCCACAAAATAAAGCCCTTTGTATTATTTTCCCATTCCTGTGCTCTCTTGGCATATTAATGGATGTTTTTTTCTGAGACATCCGGTGCTTGTTTATGGATCAACATTTTTTTTCTTTCCTGTGCTGTTGTTTGTGTAGCCACCAATATCTTTGCCAAGACTCTTGGACTCCATTGTTGTGTGAGAAGACAGGAAAGCTCATTATCTACAATGCCTTCAGCTTCGAGTTTTTTTTTTTTTTTGACACAGCAGCTAGTTGATAAAAAGCCAGAATAAAGAAGTGACAATATATGAAAATTCTACTCATTTTCAAGGGAGAGGGGCAACAGAGAATGTCAGTATTTCACTCCTGAAGCATGGATTGTCTTGATTCTGCAACTGTTTTATGGGATATCGCTGAGTCAGTGTCAGGTCTCAGCTGCTTTCTAAATAGCATATTGAGCTCAGTTTTGTTTGATTGTGCACTCAGTTTGATGTCGAATGGCTCCACACATCCTCCATCCCAAACCACATATATATAACCAAGTATATGAATATATTTCACATGGTGTACCACTGGATTGAAAATTAATTCTGGTCAGGGTAAAACCTGCCACAGTCTGCCTGCTGAGATCCTATAGCCATTTATTATGAAAGCACATCAATTTCAATTGGTTTCATTATTAATATTGTTCTATTTATCTATCTATCCATTCATCCATCTTGAGAAATAATATTAAATGATCGTCAGTGATCATCTGCAGGAATTGGCTGCCGTTGCCAAGACCTGTCATAAAATTACTTTACATTGCAACATATTTCAACCTGATCATTCTCTTTGAACTATGGACACCATACTATATCTCATTATTGCTTCTTTCTAATTATCATATTTTCACTTTCAATATTTTACTACTGGGCACCACTGGGTTGGAAATTAATTCTGGTTAGGGGAAAACCTGCCAGTCTCTATAATACACATAGACAGTGCTGCCTGCTGAGATCCCATAGCCATTATACATGCACATCCAGTCAAACTGGTTTCATTATTAGTATTCTCAAGTTACGTATCAGTCTGTTTTTCTATCCATCATCCATATGTTAAGAAATGATACTAAATTCATGCAGGTGGCTTATTGGCTTCCACTGTCAAGACTTTTGTCTTGTATTTTACAGTAATGTTTTTTGTTGACTGGTGCAGACATGTTTGTGTGCTACCTCCAGCTAATATGCCAGTCATGGTATTTTGCTGCTACTGCCTTTGGCACTGTTTGCTAACTACAGTGTAAAGCACTGACATGTGTATTGAGCCATCAAATCTGTTTCTCTTCCGGAAAGAAGCTCTAACTACATGGTGTGGAGTTGACCAAATGATGAGTGGATAGCTGGGAATACACCATTATTTCATTTCCTGCCACCATATCAATATGAATCGGTCAATGTGCTGCCAATGAGCTAATCTGCTGGTATTTTAGAATGCAGAGAAGGAAAGCAGGGGTTCAGTACAATACCTAATTACACTGTATCTTCTACTCAGGCTTAAACTATAAAGCATGAAGGCTTTCCACACTCAAACCATAGGCTACAGAAAGCTACTGTATATACACACATTCACGTACTGAATATGTGTTTGTGTGCTGTGTTTGTATTCTTTGTAGACACTCTGTAAGTACTCTGCCTTCATTTTTCTATTTCCAGCCAGGAAGTATGACAGTGGCGAATATCTTAACATCACCGGCATCACAAGGGACCAGGCTGGAGACTATGAATGCAGCGCTTTAAATGACATCGCCTCTCCTGACACCAAAACAGTAAAAGTCACAGTCAACTGTAAGTATCCCTTTCTTCTCTCCCCCAAACACTGGCCCTGCAGACACATGAAAGACATCGGGGCAGATTTCAATAATACCGATATCATGTTTCTGATGATGCACTTCAAAAAAGTACACCTTCTAGAAGTTTGAGAAAGTAGAAAGCCAGAGCAAGAAGTTCTTTAATATTTAATGTGAGAATTCCCTTTTTGTCTGTGCATGTAGGTGATTAATTCACACTAAGGAAAGGTCTGACTGTTCTAAGCACTATTCCATTATGCAGGTAATGAGTCTTTCAAAAGAGTGAGGAGACAGTAATGAGGAGCCAGGGCATTAATGAATGATACTGGGCTTTAGCTGTCTTGGTCACGTGGAAATCGCCACTCGTAAGTATGAGCAGGATTGCCATTCTCTCTCCTTAAAAGTGCTCCTTTACTTGTGTTATTCATAGAGGTTTCTGCATAGATGCCCTGTGCTAAATCTCACTTTTGGCAAGACTTATCAGGTAGCCGGCTAGGAGTGAGACGGGAGAGGAGAAGAATGAAAGGAAAAGTACTCCTTCCGGCCCGGTTACTGAGTCATCTTTTGGAAGCTAATCATACGTTTTTTAGGAAATAGAGTTATTTTATGTCATACTCAGTATTGACAATTTAGTTCTTTTAAAAAAAAAAGCAAAGCAAAAGCTAAATCTTTCAAATCCAATGACACATTTCTGCATTTCCTCTTCTACAGCTTTCACCCTGGCTTTATTTTAAAACCAAGTCCTGTGGCCATTACTTTTATGTAATGCCTGGCTCTAACGAGCTCGGTCTGAGTGGAGTTTAGAAGCTAGTTATTTATAGCTCTACTGAGACATGGGTTCAAGGATAAAAAGTGTTTTGACAACTGGGAGTGCCTTTATGCTGCAGAACAAAGGAGATATTCACAGTGATTGATAAGGCATGTAATAGTCAGACGCTGTATTTTAAAGTGAGACAGTGGGGTTATATGGGCTTAGTATCCAAAGACTTTACTTTGCTGTCAGGAAAAGTCACCAGAGCTAGAGCATCGGAGCGGCACTTTGGGTGGGAGTATGCAGTAGTTCGTCAACTGTTAAGGCAGTACTTGCCCACTGCCCAGAGTTATCTAAAGCTGACAGAGCTACAGAGCTGTTCCTGTCATTGACCAGTTACTCATTCTTTATTACCGGCATGAACCACAGAGTAGAATTGTCCAGATATCTTTTGTGGGCTCCTTTGTGTGCTTAAGCAGTTTGTTATAAATTGACTTATGAAAAGTGTTTTGGGTGCCTGTTTAATATTATATTTTACATAATCCTTGAGGTATCACAAAGCTTAATTTGCTGAAAATGTCCCTTATACAAAGAGCGTATCTGTGTAGGCTATAAACTCTCACATTATTTCTGCTTTCTGGGCTGAAAAATTGAGGCGCTGTATCTCACACAGTTTAATTGTAACACATCACAGGCTTTTCTTAGCAATGCCTTGGTTTATAATACATGAAATATAAACAATTTTAGAACTACCAGAGTCCTGTTAATACATTAAAGTGGCACTTTATGGTAAGAGACAATGTCCATTTTCATGAACCTGAGAAAATGTCATAACCCATGTAGCATGTAAATCATTATCATTAATTTGGAGATTCTGTACATGATTCATCAGACTTCAGTTTGCTTCAGTGAAAATGAAATATCTTTTTGTCACATTTGTCACACATACCATGTCTTTCTTCAAAATCTGTCAGTGAGTTCAGCAGCCTGCGTCTCCACAAAAATCTCCCTCGCTCCCTCCCACTCAATTCATAAATGTTTCATAATTCTTAACATCCTGTTTGAGTTATGGAATTCCATAGTCAGACTTTTTTATCCTTATAGGCACCTCACACATGGGAGCTACACTGTTTTATTGCGGCTATTTAGCATTCGGAGGACAGCACAAAGCTGTGAGACCTGCATAAACAAAACATGTTGCTGACATTAATGCAATGCAGAGCAACTTTGCTTGTTGAAACCTTAAAATGGCAGCAAGAGGGAGCTCTTTGAAAAATCGCAATTTCAGTACCTGTAGTCAGTGTTTCAGCTCTCAAAACATATTGTAAATTTGTTTTGTTTGTATTTGCCATGAAAGTTGCCTCATCACTCTTACAGGGAGACTTATGAAATGTGCTCATTTACAAAGATAAGGGGCAGAATAAATGAACTACAGTTATCCACTGGAGCGGCTGATTTGGCCACTAGCAGGCAGCTCCTGAGCCAGCTGGTGGCCTCTCTTCACTTCCTCCTCTCCACCCCAGTGCAATTCTCTCTGAGTGAAGGAAAAAGAGAAGCATTTGGCCCATGTACCATCCACTGTATCATTCATGCTTTACTCTCACACATCAAGCTCTATTCACCAGGCAACCAGTCGTGTAGAGAATTGATGAGGGCTCAGTTTGACAAATACTGAATTAAGATAAAGCCTTTAGTTTACACAGAAACTCAGACAAGAGAGGATGATTACATTGCACGTTGGGAGAAATGAGCATCGTTAGAAATATAAACATTGTATGGGCACATGTTCTTACAGCTGTTTTACTCGGTTGGCAAAATCAGCCAGTGAACTTCATAAAGGTTCTCCTGGGAGATTATGCAGCTGTCACATTTACTCTCATCTGTCAATAATGTGAAATAGTAAATATGTGTTGTGTTTTCATACAAGTATTCAGGTTTCATTGGATGTTGTGAAGTAATGTAAGAGGATTTTTGTGTGCATTGGTCCTTATATTGTACTAGCATTGATTCACACCTCGTGATATTGACCCTGCGTTGGTCTGGCTCAGTGGCCAATAACATTTCGACTATATCTCCTGCTTTTGGCCACTCCATTGTTCTCTATAATACAATAAACCGAGCGTCACATCAATGTTACTATAGAATCATACAGAGGCCATAATGAAGGAAAACCCATAACATGCAGCTCCTTTGCAGTTTCTCCCAACCATGCAGAGCTGTTTTATGGTCGTTTTATGTCTCTGTCTATTGTAGAGATGGGGTCAGAGTTGATATTTTTAAAGATGCCATTGTCTTCTAAGGTCACACCCTAGATTTATGTCAGTGTAAATGCCTTTTTGGCCATCACCATGTTGCAGATCACTTGCTCTTGTCAACACAGTCACACATAGATTATATTGCTTTATGTGGACTGTTGTAATGCGTACAGCACAAGTTTCAGACATGCATTGACTGCGGAGCCTCTGAGTCACTGCAGGCCTTACGAGTTGATGCACCTCAGCGGTTAGTCCGTGCCGTGGCACGCTGTCTGTGAGCGATGATGCAGATTTGGTATTTGAAACATCCAATGTACGACTTATATTATTATATATATATATATATATATTATATAATATATATATATTTTTTTTTTATTTATTTATTTTATATTTATATATTGTTTAATAAACTTCAAAAATCCCCATCATTGTTTCGCTGTGGCTGCTCTGATGTTCACGTGTTGCCAATCGAGTCTTCCTGGGCAGTTTATGAGCTTGCACAGTCGCCAAATATCCACTTCTATAGTCTCCAACTGGTGGTGACACGCACAGCATCATTGAACCCTGATGCACAAGTATAGTGGAGCAGATAGATGCATGTTGGTTGATTGTTTGAAACAAAGAAACAAAACAAAGTGTTTCAAGTTGTGTTGTTGAAAGTAGAAGAATAAAATGCCGTTTAGTGTCATTTAAGACACTGTAGCAGCACAGATTACATGGGACTGCACTCAGTGACCAGCCTCTGCCATTGTAAGACTGGTTAATTATGTGGCCCATATTTCAGCTAGGACAGCTCTTTGTCTTTGTACTGCCTCTTATGCTTTCTGCTGCGGCTGAGACACTCCCCATTCGTAAGCAAAGTTCTAGTTTCACGTGACAGGCAATTTATCTATTTAGTAGACATTACAAGAAATCTATATTCATATAATGTTTTTCATGGTACATATGCCTGTCAGATTTTTACCATTGAATGGACTGTAGTTACACAATGAAATATTACTTAATATGACATATTTTGTGGAATACAACTGTTCAACTGAGATGCAATATAATCAGTTTTGATCAGCGTGATATACTCAGTTGGTAATTGTGTAAATTGTAGTCAATTGTTCTTTTATTAAAACAGCATTTGTAACTTGTTTAAAAGAATAATAAATTGATATCTGTTGTGAGTGCCTCATGGTTTGGAGGATTGCACATGCTGTATTGAAAACATTCATCATCATTTGAGATTTGTGCAAAAACAATTGAGAAAAACTGTCCTAGTAGTTGAATTTAGTCCTAAACATCAGTCAGTCATGCCTGCACTCTCTCTTTTATCTTTGTATTAAGACAGCAAAGGGAGTGTCACTGACATTTGATTGGTTAACAACAGTTAAATTAAATACATGTCCAGATAATATATGTCTGCTTTCAAAACAATTCAGTTTTTTTTACTATTGTTGACCTCTGAGCTAATTGCAGATTAAGGGCGCTAATTAAAATAAGCAAACCAGAGTAATGAAAACAAATTTAAGCTCTGGCATGTTTGGAGTTTTAATAACACCGGGCAATTCATAACACTAAGCCTGCCATTTGTCTTTCGATGATATGAATTAGAGGCAGAAGGTTTGAGGCATTGTCACAGCAGCTACTTCCAAGTATACATGTCACCTCCGTTGGAATTTGACTGAGACAGTATTAATTAAATAGCTGGCCTGCCTTGTCTCTCATCTTTATACATTCGGTGATGAATGAATGACAGCTGGAACATGGCAGCTATCCAGAGGGTGATGCTGGAATCACATCGGCTGAAAAGCCCTGCTTGGTCAAAGGATATTTCTGCAGTGATTTTACCTGATGAGATCTGATCTCTGACCTACTTTTCAAATTTACATATTCATCTCCACTGCGGGTGGGTGCCGTTATTGGCTGAAATTCTCACTGCACAGTGTGACTCAAAGGCAGAAATATCACATCTCGGTGGCTGAGTCACAGAGATGAATGAGACGGAAACAACCGTGGAAAACCACCGCCTGTGATAAAAAGCCAGCGTTTGATTAATTAATGAAGCCACCTTGTTGTAGAATGAAGACATCCATTTCTAAATACACCCAGGTAAAACAATACTTTTTCAGCCCGACAAACAACAAAAGTGGCTGACTTTCCTTTGTAGCTTATACAAAAAAGTGCTGTTCGCTCTCACTCCTCAATGAATGACTGATACAGCAGAGTTTGAGCATCATTTTGCAAGATGGGATGTGACAGATTGCACAAACTTTAGTCACACGTGGAGAGTCACACAGACACCCAAATATCTTGTCGCGCTACGTTTTATTTGGTCGTCACTGTTTCAGATGCTCCAACTTGAGCCGCTCTTAACCACACCTGATGTTTTGATTGTCTCTTTTGTCTCTCTTCCGTGGAACAATCACGAAGATACTGCAAGTTAATTTGCAGGAAATAAATGTGAAAAGCAGAACAGTTGACATCATAGCATGATTGATGCTGAGTAGGAAGACCCTGTCTTTTTGAAAAAAAAGGCAGCTGTGAATTAAGCTCACATATTCACCATGGCCATATTTCTAAAAAGCAGGAACCCCACTTACTCTCCCACCTACAGTAATTTGTCAACACAAATTGCAAACATTTTAATTAATTAAAATGATGCACATCTGAAGTGCATCATATAGTATTGAAAGATTTCTGGGCATAATTGAAATACTGTGAATACTTCAAATTCTTTACATCACCGTGTCTTTTGTTTGCTCTCGCTTAGCCTTTCCCTCTACAGCTCCCATAATCTGTGCTTGTTTGGATTTCAAGCCCTGCCCCTTTAGCTATACCCACAACAAGCCCCTCTCACTCCCCTGACAGAGTTGCTCAGAGGAGTCATGACCACGTCCAATAAATAAGAGGCTAAATCTGTTTACTTGCAGCTAGGAGGTGCATCTTGATGACCCCCCCCAACCCACTAGTAATACAATGTCAAGTCATGACAAGAAAGTAAACAACTATTAGTGGAGTATGAGCATGTTTGCACAGTGTTAACATTTCTTATTACTCAGAGAATATTTGTACAGTATAACATTTGCACAGCTGTACACAACATTTACATTTGTATGTGTGTTCACATGTCAATGTGTGTCCAGATGTACCTCAGTGCAGAGGTGGGTTGCACTGATGGATCAAAGGTGGAATGAATGTTCGTTCCACAGTTCAATGAAATCTATTATTGGGAGTATTTTAAAATCAGGGAGAGAGTCTCAGTTGAGCATTTGTCGACAGTTTGCAGTATCCATTGAAATACCGTGGCTTACAATTCAAAAGAGAAGGCTTCCTAGAATTGAATTCTGATTCAATTCTAAGTAGAGTTAAAGCCAGTAACCTCGAGCTGTTTGGATGTAAATCCATCTCTCTACATCGCTGTAAAACTCTCGTCTTGATTGCTATTTGGATTCCTTGCTGCATGCAGGGCATGAATAAGGGAGCGTAATCTTGATCTTCTGCAGAATAAATGTTCTTGCCAGTACTGTCACAAAAAAGATTGATACATAGAAACTTCATCTGTTAGCTTGCTCTGCACTTTTTTTGTGACTGATCAAAATGACTGTTGACAAAAAACAAATGCCTATAACATTGCAGGCTTACCTATAGCTGTCTATAACATGAATTTTGTGTGTGTATGTGTTCTTGTACTTGTTACATAGTGAGGACTAGAATTTGTATTTAACCAACAAAGTCAGGACATTTTTGGGAAGTGAGGACATTTTTGTCGGTCCTCACTTTCTGATAGACATTTTAAGAGCTTTTTGAGGGTTAAGACTTGATTTTTGGGTTAGGGTTAGAATTAGGCTTAGGTTAGGTTTAGGGTAAGGTTTGGGGTTAGGCATTTATTTTGATGGTTAAAGTTAGGGTAAGGGGCTAGGACACAGATGGGGAACTCTGCTGTAGCATTAATGATATTTCCATGTGTCTTGGTCATGGTATGGTCCTCATCAGGGCATAGGTGGATAGCATAGGTTAGATAGGTGGGGATGTGTGTACCTTGAATCATTTAGTGTTTATCAGACAATAGATTGAATCCCCGGTGCTGTCGACCCACACAGTCCCACACACTAAGCCTGTTATTTATATGGCTTGCATTGTATAAAAAGAAGGAACACAATGTTCCCTAGCTGTTCTGAATGGAAATCTTAATTAATTAATAAATCTTGGCAGCAGAACCATTCCTGACTGACAAAAAAAACAGGACAATGAAGCCCACAGATGGCAGTGGGGAACAGTGTCTCTGTGTGTAAGCTGATAAGTCATGCACTGATGAGTCCATCTCTTAATTGCAATGAAAACTCATTTTCAAATCTGGCTGAAGAGGTAGGGTTATTAATTGATCTTTTAATTAAAAACCCTGCGTTCTCTGGGTTCTCTTGGCAAACAATAGTTTGTAGCTAAATAAATCATATTCAGTCTTGAAGCACACCAATTAATCATTAATAGTCACATGTGGATTGCTTAAGCCAAGCCACTCAATGCATTAAGGTGTGCTGCTCTCTGTACAAAGCCTGTCTATTATTATTGGCTGGAGAGAAATTTAACTGTTTTATTCATCACTGACATGACACACTGTGGAGCTTACATACAATTCAAGATCCTGTTTTTGTTTAAACTCTGAGATATGCAGATGTAACTGGAAGTGATCGACCCACAACTGGCCATTTGTCACCCGGCGGGGTCTTACAGCACCCATTTTTCTGCCATGCTTGTGCTATTCCTGGACCCAACCCCTTACCCCCATCTGGTGGAGTCACCATGACGCCAGGCATGATTTACAACACCGCCACAGCATGCTCCAGACACTAAATTACCTGGATTATTGGGCCGTCATGATTTTTAGTGCACTACTTTGCATTACTCTCCAAATCCTGATGGTGTATTGCACAATATATGATGATATAGGACATGCCAGCATGTTGAAATTGGAATTATTGGATCAGTCTGGATTGTATGGCTACGATCTGTCTTAACAGATCCCAGTGCCAGGATTTAAATTGGAAATACTTGATATTATTGATATGCATATAAAAACAGAGCATGTAGGACCACCCATAAAATGAAAATGGGTATTTTTCCTTATTCCAGTAAGTTGCAACAGTTGTATGACTTTGATGACAATGAGAAGGACAATTACCAGGGTCCAAAATACTTTTGAATACTGCTCCTTTGCAGTTTGGAAATTGCAGTCTGTTGAGCTTTTATGAGGTGCCTAAGTTAAGTTAAAAAAGACAATGATCGATGATCCGTATTTGCATGACAGCATTGGGTCATTTTTGTGGAGAAGTCTGTTCATATTAAAATTTAACACTTTAGTTGGACTGTGGGATAGCGGTGTTCATTATATATGACAAAATAAAGAATATAAAGAATATAAAGAATCTAATTTTGTTTGCCAGGATATTTAACCAACGTCTAATAAAGGACAATATTCCAAGTTTACCAGAAATCATTTGAGTCTAATGCACAAAATCACGGTTTTCTTTTTGGTTAATAGTGTATTTCATTGTCGATAAAAGGGAACACGTGAAAATACTCCAACTTAAAAAATAAAAAAAAATTAAATGAAGCTCCACGAAAAGAGCAAATTTTGACAAACACTTTGCCAGTGGTTTTGTGTTCTCAGTCTTAACATTAAAGGCAATGGCTCTAAGAGTGAGGTTCCCAGTATTGACACATCTGCCTGGGCCACCTTGTCCACTGTCCTAGCAACTATACTGCATGACAGCCAGGTCACCCTGGCGCTTTCTGAGGCTTCAGATAATCAATGGCCCCGTACAATGACACAAAGTGAGGATTACAAGGATTCACTAAGCCTCTGTCAGTCGGCATACTGCATTGATTTTGTCATACTTGTTATTTCTGTGCAGTATATCTCCCCTTGTCCCCTTCCTTTTCTTTAAGTATTGTACAGCTCCTCTCTGGTGCACATTTTCAAATGCTAAACTTTTTAATGTTACTTTATCACAAACCTTCGAGACCCAAATATTCTTTGCTGCAGGACCTTGTACATGTAGCAGCTGTACCAGTTTTTGCAGTCTGCTGTTACGATGCAGTCACCATTCATGCTGTTTGTGATTCAAACAGATACAGGTCTGAATCAATCTTTAAAATTTCTGAAGCGAAGTGTTGATATTTTTGGGTTTTGAGTAGATAAAGGGATACACACTCGCACAAACACACAGTCAGTGCATATATCCAGTCAAGGTCTACTAATACCCCCCAGCATGGCACCCAGTCTTTCATACAGTGATATATGAACATGAAAAGCCCTAGCATAGCCCATCTTGTCTGTCTCAAGTCCTTCAGATTAATAATTGGCACACATATGCAAGGATGGAAACTCAACATACACTAGCCATATGAGTGTACTCATTAGGATGCAGAAGAAGGTTGGTGGAAGGGCATCCATCATCACAGATCGCACTGTCACCTCAGTTCGCCTCTCCTACATGATCATACGCCACACACAAATGTTCTCCTGTATCTGTTTCACCTTGCACAGATCTAATGCATCCCACCTCATCTATCTTTCTCAGGTTGGCAATATGTCTTGCAAAAATTAATGCATGAGCTATAATGAAGCATGTACCTGGAATACACATCAGAGCTATCTTTTTCAGCAGGGATAGATTATTTGGCGCATTGGATTCATATGGCATTGTTTGCCGTTTGATGCCATTTAGTACTTTGGGGTTATGTTGTCCAAAGCTGCATCAGTCCACACTGAGGTCGTCCAAATGCAATTGGAAGTAAAGGTTTGCAGGCGTTTGGCCAAGCTCCTCCATTCGATACTGGCTACAGCTCAGGCTGACAGGTCACTTTTAAACGCTCATAGTCAGGAATACAAATAGTCCACATTTTCTTCCATTCACTTTAAGACATGGATGGGCAATTTACTGCTAGCTGTGGGACTAACCCTTAGAGTGGGAGTTTCGTCCATGTATCATAGGCTTCTAATCAGAATCTCTGTGAATGGCACAAAGTAATATTGCTTATGTTGTATGTCAAATGACTGTGCGACTGATTGTGTGTTCAGAGCAGTTTTATTATTTGTCAAGCTATGGGGAGTCAAGCCAAGTTAACACAATACACAATGTCAGATTGAGCCCTGTGCCTTATTATGATTGGGTCTCCTCTTTCCTTGCCTCTCTTGATTACTATAATGGAGAAGCAGGAAACCAGCCATGGTATAACTAGTTGGCATAAACCCCTGCATGCATTCAGTTCTATGTGGTACAATGCTACTTACAGCAAGCACTGTTTGTCCTCAATCAAAAAGAGGGTCATTTTATTTTGTTTGTCTACAGTTCATGAGCTCAACATAACACTGGCAATGGGCAGTAATTACAATCATAACAAGTAGAACATTTTTATTCCAATTATGTGGCTATGGGAATGTTAAGAGTGCTAGATTTTTTTTGTTCAACCACATTCTGTATTCAGCAAAATGCCATTGTTGTCAGTCTATATAACTTCAATGCATTAATTTAATTTCTTTCAAGACAGTGTTGCTATGAGCAGAGTAAATATTTGAAGCACAAAAGGACTGGGCTGTTTTAGAAACCGTCCATAGGTAAAGCTGCCTTCATGACACAAGCAAAGAGATTTACAGCACATTTAAGCACATGAAAAGAGTCTCATTTTGCATTCAAAAAACCTGTCTGTGCCACTGACTCTTTGAACATCCATTAAGCCATTTATCACCATGCAGTGTAATTCATTTCTTTTCCTGACATTGGGGATGGATGCCCTCTTCCCTTCCCCACTCCGCCTCTGTAGAGTGTCGAGTTAACAAAATGAAATGTGTGCACTGACCAAGATGTCAAAGGTTGTCATTTTCAAGTTCAACAACCCTCCCTCACCAGTGGTTCACATCTTGTTTTTACAGACATCTTCCTTTGAATTCTGCTCATGCTAGTGATGGCACAGATGTTTCTTTTGACTGTGTGTATGTAACCCTTGAATATATCTCTGTTTTCCCCAGTTGCCCCAACTATCCATGAGATGAAAAGCCATGGACTTGGTCTGGGACGCACAGCTCTGCTACGGTGCGAGGCAGCTGCTGTGCCATCTCCAACATTCGAGTGGTACAAAGGTGAAAAAAGGTGAGCAACAGTTTGATTGAATGAGCTGTCGCGATGAAGTCTGTTGACAGCCTCATCCCAGATGTCACACTGGATGCAGCTGCTTTGCGTTTCAGTTGAGACATGAGACATGTTTAAAAATTACAGAGTGACATATTTGTGTTTTATGTTTTACAGTATATTTAAAACACGTTTGGAATTAATTAATTCGGTAAAAGATACTTGTGTGTGTCTGAGGCTGTGCTCATCCCACTTACTTTTACTTATTTTTCCGAAAAACTATATTAGCAGAAAAACAATCTTAGAATTCCTTCTACTACTTCACAAATTTCAGAAACAAAAAAGTGACAGAAACAAAAACAAAAATAGATTTGTTGTATGTTAGTCATTAACAGATTAAACGCATTGTCAAATTTTATTTTGAAGTCAGTCGTCCAAAAAAAGATCTGCATTTTATGCTCCTTAGGAAATGAATTTCATACATCAGAGATACAAGCCGCTCTGGGCAAAATAGACATAGCACATCAAATATAAGAGAACAGGAAAGTAGCTGCAAGCAAGGTGTTAACACTCATATAATTATGAAGTGGATATGCCTTGTCACTCTGGACTTAACCCTTTGGGTCCTGAGCCTATTTTGGCCATTTTTTAATACTTTTGATTTTGTCTCTATATACCACATAAAAATGTGTAACATGCCCATGCTTGTTCTCTATATGAAGAGAAAGTTATTATTTCACTATAACCTACTTCATTAAGATATTGGGCCAAAAAAATTATCAAATTCGAATTGAATAAAAAAACCACAAACATGCTCAATCATCTATTTTGGAACTTGAGAAACTAAATATAGGTTGCTAATATGAATATGTAAATGTAAAATTGAAATAAAGTAATACTATATACAAATATTTACAATAAAAAATCTGATCACGTCGGCGTGATCATAGGACCCACAGGGTTAATAAGTGCAATAAAGTTTAAATATTGGAATAAATATTTTTTTGAGCATGAAAGATTCTGGATTGTATTGATGCAGCACAATCCACCACATGCATTGGAAGCAAATTCATAGTAAACTAATGTCAGTTCCTATATATAATTAGTATTAGTTTACAAACACAACAATTAAGAGGTCATACTTGTTTGTGCAGAAGGAAGGATAGGAGGGGAGTGATTTTCATTTGTTTGCTTTTTCCCAGCGACATTGTATTTTTTTTGTCGCCATTCGCCCGTCCTCTGGGGAGAGCCCCATAAATGTTCCTGCAAGAGTCATTTGTGTGTTGTCCTCACCTTGCATCCGAATAAAATGTTTGCTGGTGACTGGCTTAAATCATTCGCGACACATACATCAATCAGTCTCGATTCAAGTGTCAGTTCTTGAATTTCAAAACCAAATTATCCCCATTACCCATCATTTACCCACTCCTGGTGAGCACAATTTCAATCATCAGCTCACACTGTGCTAATTGTAATTATGGGGTGGATTCAATTTATTCAAATTGCTAAGGAGGCAAGTTGGCATGATTCTAGTCTTTACTTAATTCGAGGACTTGTTCTTTTTGTGACTTTTTACATGGCTAAATGGTGATTACTTCATTCACTCTTCATCATGAAAAGGACAGTAGGAGGACTTAAGAGCAAAACATGTGCAGCATCTGTACAATATTAACACTGACTGAGACTACTGTGTATTGTGTTGGAAATGAAGGCTAGCTCTTATTTATTTTGTTGATGCAGCCATATCATCAGTGCAGTGTTGCTGCCAGACTGTCTCTATTGGAAGTAGTGTGACAGTTTTGACAGCCAAATCCGTCTATTGATATGTCACCGCTTTCATTCTACAATGGAAATTGGTGATTGTTTATTTGTGTGTATGCAGGGGGGGGGGGGATTTCTTTCACTGTAACAGAGGGGAGCATTGACGAGTTTGATGTTGAACTAGCAAAGAGGTGATACTCCCGCTGAGATTATCAGTGAATGTTCAGCTAACATTTGAGGAGGTCGCTGTGAGAGAGGGAACAACAGATTTGTGGATATTTTCTGGACATAAGGTCACACATGATGTTCCTCAGAGCAACTTGAGCCAAGCAAGGGATCATGGGAGGCACAGAAAGACCAAGATAGAAACATGTCTCCTCTCTGGAGGTTTCTATGGTTTATAATGCCAAATATGAAAATATTACAGAAGCCACACTGATGAAAACAAACTCAGCTTTAATATCTACAATAATGCTACAATTAGGATGCACGGCATATGCCATTATAGAGTGAATTTTAATCTTTACAGGCTGTTTAAGATCATCACGTCTGCGAAAGTAAACATTTAAGGATTTCTCAACTACACAGCACAGATGGAAAGCACAACTGCAATAGGATTTATTGTAATCCCCCTGCACCTGCAACACAACGATGAACAACATGTCAAGTGGCACCCAGCTGGTTCATCTCTGGGTCATTTCTCTCCCCTCTCACTCCTTCAGAGCATCTCTCCAAGGCAGACGTGACAGACCAAGGGATAAATAGATCTGTTGAAGAGGGTGATGAAGTACTGTACAAGCTGAAGATCCACTAAGGATAACAAACATTTGTTCCGTCCTTGACACTTTGTGTGGGGGTAAGAAATAACAGGCTTCATTTTTTGACTGTGTTCTGTTTTCAGGATTATCAAGGGTCAAGGCATCGACATCAAGAGCCTGAGCTCCAGATCAGTCCTCACAGTGACCAACATGACAGAGGATCGTTACGGGAACTACACATGTGTCGCCTCCAACAAGCTAGGGACGGCTAATGCCAGTGTGCCTCTCATTCGTAAGTTGTCTTCTATCTGTGGCTAACTGGAGTGGTGAGGAATGAGAGGTCTGAAAGAGTTTTGTTGATGTCAGTGGGGATTTGTGCCTTCAGAAGTAATTTCCTTTTTTTTTTGCTGCAGCATTGTTGATATTAGATAAAAGCTAAACTTCAACCCAGCACTGCAACTGGGTGTCCAAATATCACCAGTAGAAATTGTTTCTTATTTCCTAGTCATGTGTTTCGTAAATGATGAATATCTGTTGTGTTTGCAAAATCTGTATGTGTGGGTGGGTGTTTGTGTGTTGTTGTTTCAAAGTCTACATCTGCATGTGTAGCTACACTACGTGTTTAGTTTTTGTGTAGACAAAACACACCACCTGAAAAAGAAATATAGCTTTGAGGTACCAACATCACAATTACAAAGACAGCTACACAGGGCAGCAATGTTAAATGGAATGCCAAGTAGCAGTATGACTCAGATTTTAAAGAGGTCTGAGTCAGCCCTTACATAGTTTTCAAAACAGCATGAGGCATTTGGCAGAGAGCCAAAAAGGCCAACTAATCAAAGGCCAAATTGCTGGTGATCAGGTGTAGACTGTAGAGTTGTGAAACATGGTAATGGAAGCATTCCACATAAATTCAGGGGAGTGAAAAAGAAAACTAACACAGTTGAAGTTTCCACAAGACAGATGCAGTCACAAAACATTGGCACATCATGGCAGGTTCAATCCACTGGCAGCGTCACTTCCAGTTTGGTTGTGTGTGTCAACAACTACAATTTTCAGTGTTCATTGGTGGGAAGCCAGTGAGGGATGATGTCCGTGTCACTGCGCTAGTAACTTCTGCTAGTCAGTCAACGTGTCTGCAGAGAGAGGGGAGATAGCATCAGCGTCTGGCCACATTACTGTATACCCCACTGGTGAGGGCTGGTGGACTTCATGGTTGTTGTTTGAAATGTGTATTGTAAAATATAGGCAGCCAAGTACCAGCAGTAGAGGAGCATAACAGCTGGTCACTGGAGAAAAAGCTCTGTGACAGAGTCCAAAAAAAATCTACATTATGAGATTAACAAAGCTAGTAATTATGGGGTCAGTCATTCAGAAAAAAACTGATAAGAAAGCCATTACCCATGAGCACTTGGACAGGTTGTGTGGTGTAGTGAAACTGTCTTTCAGTTTTGTCAGATTGGTTTGAGTTTAAAAAGCCTCCAAACAATAGTACATCTTTGTGGACTATATAATATCCTACTATAGTCATGATCAGTGGCTGTTTGGAGCTCTTGAGTTAATGATCATGCAAATATACAGTAATAGGCAACTTACTCCAGGGATGATCAAAACACAGAGATTACCAAAAGAAAAAAAAAGAAAAGAAAAGAAAAGAAAAAATGAACTTTGAAATGCCCTAAGGCTTATTCCAACTGTAGTGCTTTACAGCTAAGGTCTGTCAACACATTAGTCAGCAGACAAGGAATATAAAGGTTTTTGGATCCTGGTGCACACAGTCATTTTTAAACACATTCCTGAGTCTGTAGTCCACAGCATGTACTCATCTTTGAATATTTATGAGAAATAGCTTTAAACCACTTTCATTGTCGAAAAAGCGAAACATTTTTTCTTTCGAAGAATGTTACAGTATCCATCTACACACATTCACAAACTTGTACCAGAACACTCTTTTTTTCTTACATGCACTCTTAGGCATTTCACTTATTTTGTCCACCTGCCATCCAGCAAAAACAGCGAGAGGTTGGGAAATATATTTTCCTCAACGTTTTAGAGCAAGTATTGGTGGAAAAAATCCATTTAATGTATTCAGTGATAAAATATGAACAGGTGAATTAAATTATTCACCAGTTTGCACTTCACCCTCTAATGATACCATTGTCCCTAGCAGGCCAGAGACTAAGAATACAAAAAGATATTTCTGTAGATTTGGCAATTGTCAAAGGAGCCCTCCTTTCTCCTGTTTGTGTATGCACAAAAAACATCAAAGGCTTGTCTCAGATCCTCAAATGGATGATCTTAATGTGACACTAGTGAGGCCTCAAAGGCAGAGTGGCAAAGAAGCCCTCAGAATAGTTAGAGGAGGCAGCTTCCTGTGCTGCCACCCCCAACTTTTCTCTCTTTGTCGGTTCTTCTATTGTGGCTTTGTCTCTCTGATTCTCTTATCTCACTCTCCAACTCTCTCATTCTTTTGTACCACCCCCCCTTTCTCCCTCTCTATCATCCTCTTTTCTCACACATACATACACACTGCATCTCTTCTTCTCCCCTCCCTTTCTTTCTCATGATCTCCACTTATGGAAGAGGGGCCAATTCTGCTGTCGCTCTTAATGAGAAATGGCAAGCAATCGCAGCAGTGCAGTCTCACCGGTACAACGATGCAAATAACAAAACCCAGAGGTTGGATTTCAACACGGGTGACTTTGGATTGCTATTTTAGAACCAGTCAATAGCTATTGATGAGCAAGATGGGAAGGGGGGAAAGGGGCATGCATATGTGATAGAGTATCATACACTGAGGTGAATTTTAAGTGGGAACACAATGTGGGTGGATTGCGGTGAATGAATTTATGTTTATGGTCGTTTCTCTGGATGTTTCCATTTCATTGCAAGGTTAAGTGACTGTGCAAGAGTTGATGGAGTTGAGGTCAAGTGAGGGTCACCCCCATTCAAAAAGCCTTCCTGAAATACAGCCACTGTGTAAAAAGATTAAATATAAATCGAAATATGAAGCATTCAGGGCTCCATTTCATTTGTTTCCTGTCAAGATTCTGAAGTTAAAAGGTCCTTGTTCTTCAGCAGTGTAAATCCCTTTTGTTTTAACTTAACGGAGTCACTTCAAATCAGTCTCAGAAAAGGCTTGCCATTATTGCTGATGAGATGAACTGTGAGTCTGGAAGGCCTACTCACAGGGAAAGTAAACACATTTTGCCATCCATCCAAAGAAGCCGCAGGAAGACTGCTTCTTTGGTTTCTGTTTCAAAAAACACATGTATGAAAAGCTGAATTTTCACCCTGGCTTTGTGCACAGGTTGACATCGTTGGTTTTGACAAATTTCTGCATTGTTGTAATGAGTTGGGTAGTTGTGTCCTCACTGTGTGCTCTTGGGCTAATTTAGATTCCATTCTGTAAGTTGTGTCAGACGTGGGTTTTGTGCTGTTAAACCATTAGTCAGGGGACTGTGATCTCTTTCAGTAAAGTACTAGTTTAAGCTGTGCGTTTAGAGCTGCGGTAAAATACAAACTTGATTCTCTGGAGCAGAAAGAAAGCATGCAGCTTCTTTGTCACTACTTGTTGAAGAATGGTGTGTGTGTTTGTTTAGCATAATAACCTGTGAATCATTGAAAGAACACATAATAAAATAGAAAAGCACATGTCACAATTGTCTTTTCGAAACCGTTGTTAGTTACAAAGCTGTAATGAATTGAATCAGATAATGGCTTGAATGGTGACATCGAAACAATCAGAAATAACCTGGAGGACCTTTTTGTGCTTCTTTGTATGATTGCAGTTAAAATATTTGTATTTAATTGATTACAACTGAAGCACAGCTTGCACAGGTCTAGTTCAGGTGTATGTAATGACAAGACAGGTTCTCTCTCACTGCAACAACAGAAATGTAATCACAATTTATGAGCTATCAGGTTTTAGTGAGAATAATGGCATACTCATTTTTGTCAGTTTGTATTAGCAGCAAAACCAAAGCAGTAACACTGGAACAAAACCTTTAGAGCGTGAAACTGGATTGGTGCATTTGTTCTTACACTAAGAGAGATGCCAGTTTAGTACAAAAGGAGCAGTGTGACAGGAGCAGAGCACATTATAGGCATTAATAAGCCAGATCTAGCCCAATACTTTTGTGGCCAGGTGTTACAGGCATGATGTCAGTTACTGTGTAGTTTAAGTACAGTTACTGATGGCTTTCCACATGTTTGTGTGGAAATTATAGGCTCAGTTTAACTTGGCAAAGAAGATAAAAGAAGAAGGAGCATATTTTAATAATCCCCAAGGGGGAATTCAAACTGGCATTTTCATACTGGTCTGAAATGCACACACAACTAACAGGACTTATACATATGCATTGAGTGTCTGTAGAAACTGCATTAAATTTGCTCTTAACTGGCACAAAAATCCCCTGAAATACATATGAGTATAAAATCTGGCACAAAAAAGACAAGTAGAAGAGGAAGGAAGAAACCTAAAGAAAAGCCCTGTTGCTTCCACAGCCTGAACTGACAGATGGGAGCTGTAAAATGCTTCATTTCCATGCACCGTGACGAAATGTGGTGATAACGTTTAGTAATCTAGTCATTAATGAAAACAGCCTGCCATTACCATTGAACAAAGACACAAAGCCACACAGAGCCTCACAAAAGTGTATATTTGTCACATCAATACATTTTTTTGGTAACAAGCTGATTCTTCCAAACTTTCGCTTCGCAATCAAGACCATGAAATACTCAGGTGATGGGTAATAGATTTAGAATATATTACTGAAACAACAGCACAGAGGCTCCGTAGTCCGAACCAAGACAGCAATACTTCTTTTTTTCTCAAAATAATCACTTACTAAAAGGGGATTCTGTAGTAAATTGTTATTTTACCCAGAAATAGTACTGCTGAACTGGCTACAGTTTGTGTCTCTCATGTATAACCATTAAGATTGACTAACAACACTTACCACTACTAAAGCCTTTTCAAACCATGTGGATGAAAAAAAATATATTCCATTATCCAACCAACAGAAATTCAGTTTTGACCATGTTGTGCATTGTGTTCTTGATCAGTGTCAGTGGTCACGATCAGTGGCATTTACTTCTGAACAAATAATGTATCTTTGTGTACACACAGATGTATGAAATATATGTCACAAGCTCTCTCATACCTCATGATTTTAGATGGGGTATAACAATCACCAAACTGGCAATCCCTATTTCAACTTCCCATTTCATGTGCTAGATGGAAGTGAACTTCGATGAAAAGACTGAGGCTGTTCACTCCAATTTTCTGAGGAGTCCTCCAGCTTAATTGGTCAAGCTCTTATCCCCCAGCCCACCTCGGCTTAGCCCTAGAAGAGATTTTCTTCGCCTATACCTCTGCCTTCATTTCCTCTTTTCTCCTTCCCCCCCCTCCCCTCCCCAAGCAGTCATCGGAAGAGACTGATGGAGGAGAAAAAGAGTTACTCGCTCTCTCTCTCAGTCTCTCTCAGTCACTGCTCAGCCGCCCTCAGGCAAGAGAGACACTGCTGGCTAGTTGGTTAATGAACGTCGTGTTCGTTTGTCACGCTTATCAATCACCACATGTGTAGGTGTCATTTTGACGTGTCTCCTCATCTGCCATTGTTGTTGATGATGCTGTTTGTTCCCACACTGCGTGATTGCACCTGAGTCATGAAGCAGAGATGCAGGAAAATGAGAGCTAAAGGTGAAATGTGAAACGTGGGTCTGTGATTGCAGTTTAAATTGCAGGGACATAACACCAAAGCCATGCTGGGATTAGAAGGCACATTTTAGTGTATTGTTTTCATCTTTGTGTAAAATGATCTTTTCTATTCATTTGTCTATGCTGGTCGTAAAACCAGCTGTTATAGGCAGCGCTCATCATTTTTGTCTGATTATTTTTTCAGTTTAAAATGGACACAATGAATTGTTTCGATTTTCAAGTAGTCGCATCAAAATATGCTGAATAAATTTCATATGGTGAGGTTGCAGTGTCCTTTAGTTTCCCCAAAAGCACCCTTACAGTGTTGCGCCATTTACCTAGCATTTGAATGCCTGAATTTCCATATTTAGGCAATCAGAAAAGCCATTAACATTTTCCTGTCTTGCTGCGATGAGGAAATGTTTGGTGCTGTAGAAGAGTGTTCATCCTGCAGCCCAGCAGGCAATGGACTTTATACCCACCCAGCCTCACCACTGCTGTAGGAAGCCAGATGCACTGTAGGATGACTGAGCCCAGTGGATGATCACGGGATGATATACTCTCTGGACAGCATTAAAAAGGAAAAGTACAGAATGAATTTGGTGGCTCAAATTAATGCAGTCTTTAACACTGATTGGTCCATAATCATGGGGAGACCATAAAGGAAAACAGAAGAAAACTAAAGCATTTACCCAATAAATGTGTCCCTGAATGAAGAATAACTCAATAATCTTAATTTATAAGGCACTCAAATGGAGCAGTGAATTGGAACTTTCTCTGGAGCGTCTTCATACTACCTATTCCCTCTACTTCACAATAATACAAAAATAGCCATATTTTGTCTATGGAGGATTGATAGAATTAGGATCAATGTTATTATACACCATGCAGTTCATGAGGTGCTAGGTTTTGACACAATACTCTACAAATCAAAAAGATCAAGACACATTGCCTCTTTGGTGCATCCTTCTTTTGGATGTTTGATTTTATTAGCTTTCTACCTCATCTCTAGTGAAAATGTAACTCTGAACTTGCCTCATGTCAAGGACTTACTGTAGTACTAATAATAATAATAATAATAATAATAATACATTTAATTTCAAGGCGCCTTTGTCTGCGCTCAAGGACACCAATAATGTCCTGGTACTGCACAATACAGTAGCTATCCAAGTCCCAATATTACAGCTTTAGTACTAACTCCTCATTATACTTGTGATGAGCTAAACTGAGCTGGGCCCCACAAGAACACTGATTCCTGCAAATCATGTCCCGTAAATCTCTGGCATTATCCCGTCTAGAGAGAACAAAGACAATAAGAAATGAAATGAAATGAAATAGCTGTGAAAAAACTAATGTATTTTATCTTGTAAGTGAGCAGGCTGTGCAAGGTCGACTTCCATATGCAGTGCATGAAACAGTGTGGAGCTACGGGGGAGAGATTGCATGTCAAAAGATATGTTCCACAGTAACGGGCGAGTGTCTGAGAGCTCATGAAATGATTCACTGGTGAATTCATGCTCAAGTATTAATCAGATAGCACCCGCCTGCCTGTTTGAAGAACGAACTAAAAAAAAAACTGTCTTCACATATGGGTTACCCAAGAGTACTTAAAGTGGGAACATTTGTGGAAGAAAAGATAAATTTGATCGTTTCCTCACCAATAGCAAGGGAAAAGGCATATCATTTCAAGTGTGAGTGCTGATTCCTACCCATCAAACAGAATGATGAAATCAAATGCAAAGCAAATGTTTTATTGTTATTAGCATCATGTTAGCCTTTTAAACAACAACACAGTCATAATGCAGTTGTTAAAGCACCTTTGAAAAATAACACAGAGACAATAGATAGAGAGTGGTGTATTTGGATGACAGTGCACCCTTTTGCCCCACAATTTAAACAGCCATATTGAGTTTCCATGTAAATGGATTAAAATGGAGCCTCTAAGTCTACTGCACTATTGCATGGCCTAGATACAACAGCTCCCTGCAACAATATGAAGTATTTTGTGTGAATATTTGTTTAATGGCAGCCAAGATTTCCCTTGTGACAGATTAGATCCTCCTTTACCATGAAGCTTTCTGGAGAAGGTGTTTTTTTTACTTTTATGAGTATCTATATAAATAGAATTGTTGCTGCAAGTATAAGTAGCACTAAAAATGCATGCATCACTTTGAGTTGAGCTCTCATGGTGAAGAACAGCTTTGCTTTGCCACACACCCCAGAGTGAGTCACTGTACAAAGCTGGTCACAGCTTATCTCGAATTAAGTGCTTGTTTACCAAACAGAAAGCGATGCTAGCTATTCATTGGTCTCAAACTTCAGATCAAATAGGCCGTAATGTTTACATTGCAATGAGATCTTTATTCCAAGGTATCCCTCAATTATTCTTGTTGCACAGAAGTGTGGATTTCGCAATTGGCATTTTTGAGTCCATGATATCACTTTAACACCTAAATGTGTTGGTTTTTTTTGTAGCTACTGTGTCAGAAAAAGCATACGTTTTGGTTATATCCACCTTGTTGCATCTTTGCATTGGTTCCCTCTGTGACAAAATCTACAGAAACATCTTTACCACAAATGTGACTAAGCATAAGATCTACTTGGTGTGACATTTTACTCATGTGCTTTAAAAGTAAAGAAGATGTGTTTGCTGCCACTCTGGTAGCTCTGGTAGTTTGACACACTAGACAGAACATTTTTTGGATGAGACATTATTCCTCTCAAATGCCACCAATGGCTCAGCCTGAAATGAGTTCATAAGGTAATCAGATTGAGACTCTTCAGTTCCGTCCACTGAAAGATCAAAGGGAGACTAATGTTTCATTTCCACTGCATGGTACGGCACGGCTCTACTGACAGTGACTAATACTCTAACACATTATTTTTTAAATAAATAAATGCAGTTACCATAACAATGTGGTGCATTTGTCTGTTACGTGGTAAATGATTTCCTGATCCGCCCCCCTACTTTCTCAGCATAATGAGACAACCATCGCAGGTAAAAAAGAGGATTAATGATTGATGACAGCAGCACTGCGAGTCTGGCATTTGTGTGATTCACCTCATGGTGCGTTCAAGTTGTACACAAATGTCAGAATTTCGATGCACAAAGTCAGAATTTAACTCTGAAAGTCGGATTAATTTCACTAACCCAACATAGAATTCATGCTATCTGCTACTTAAGTAAACAGTTGCTACATGTTTTGTTGTATGTCTGTAAGGCTTGGAAGACTTGATTAAACACACCATAATGCAAACTCTCACTCCCCAGGGTCCTAAAGAGTAACTAACAGCAACACATTACATTTTGGTGTAAGTAATCAACAAGGTAATTGATTTACATATTGATTAAAGTAACTACGGTAGTAACTGTAACTAGTTACTTTTTTGTAGTAACTAGCACAACACTGTAGACCACTGATTGGTCATTGAGAATCATCACTATCATGACAGAAGGCATCCTGCACAAAACTGGCATTTTAACACTTTGAGTGCCACTGACATATTTATAGGTCATTTAAATCCAATGCTTTAGTGTCATTGACGTCTATATACGTCAAAGTGTTTTTCTGGCAGCAGGCACAAGAGGGCACTCTTACACAGCCTGTGAGTAATATTTGGACTTCTGGGATTTGCAGCCAGGACATAAAGAGACGGTATACTCCACTGAGATCAAAGCAGGAATTGGAGACGTTCGTGATTAGAGAGCAAAACAAATGGAATCTGGAAGTGGTGATTTTGGTGAAACTAGCCTCGACTCTCCTCCAGATAAAACAAGAATGGAACAAGGTAAAAACAAAGGTGTTTTTTTTTCATGATATCTCTTCTTTCACTTGAGCTATTCCATGTTTTCAGCTAGACTAGCCATAGTTGTGCACTTTGAGATTTGCTGTCAAATGTTAAGTGCGTTACAAATAAAATGTATTATTATAATTATTATCATTATAGTACAAATTATTCTATGCATCATGAAAATGACTCAAAATGGCCAAAAAGGCTAGCACAAGACACTTTATATTTTATAAAACGGCAGGCACTCAGTGAGTTAAAGTAGCCAAGTTACCATCATTAGCGACCACAACATTTTTTATTCATCCAGATTTGTTGACAATGAGGATGAAAGGATCCAGCAAGTGTCAGTAGAATGTGATGTCACAGCATTTGCCTCGACTGAATGGGTGCTGTCCATGGTCGAAAACAAAACAGACTAAAGCACCTCATTCCAAAACAGAGTTGAGTCCAGTCAAGATAAGCTGAGCCATGCAGTGGAAGTGACACAATAAAAGTTCCCAGGTGTTCACTCAAACTAAAAAGACAAAATAGATGAAGTTAGTTCTTTTGCAAACCATTAGTGTGATTCAAGATATTTACCCAACAACAAAAACCCCTTCAACTCCCCAGGTTCCCACCATTTTTTTTTTCTTGGCAATTTGTGGGAATAAAGGGTGTTGTTTATTAGCATGTCGAGGTTGCATCTTGCCACAGTGACACCGGTCCTTAATGCATGGAGAGAATTTGTCTCCCTTCCCATGTCCCTTTGTCCTTGCATGCATTTTTATTTTACGTCTCCATTCTGTTAATAATACATGAATGTCCTCTTTCCCTCCCCCTCCCCCCCTCCCCTCTCCTCCCCTGTAGCAATTATTGAACCCACCACTACTAGTGCTGTCTCAAGCCCAGGTCAGTATATGTCACCATGCTGTACACCAAATCAACAAAGAGGTCTGCTGCCTCATACTAATCTGAGCCGAAATCCTCTCCTCCATCTTGATTTAGTTCAGTTGGCTGGCTGGAATGCCTGCTAGGTGTACAGCTTCATTGTATGTCTTTTTTGTTTTATTTGCATTCCTTGTTTTTTTTCTGTTAATTTTGGGTTGGCTTGTACAGCCTGGCTACATATACTTCCTACAGCCTGTGTCATCACAACATCCTGCCCCACTTCCTTTCATTACAATGCCACCTCCACCACCACCGCCCTCCACAGGGTGCAAACAGTAGCGTCATCAAAGTGGCTGTTCCATAGGCCTCTCGGTCTGATGCTTTTCATAATGGCTTCTTCTTCTCTTTCTGCCTTTCTCACACCACTCTCCTGCTCTTCAGTGCTACCTAAATGTAGCATACATCAAAGGCAGGAAGCTGTTGGTGGCAAAGACCCTTGGTTTGTTGTTTGCAAGATGGAATATCTTCTTTTTGTACTTTTATCACTCCCTTTCTGTCTTAATCTTCCTTATATCCCCCTCTCTCCTCTGTCTCTGTTCCTTCCTTTTCCTAGAACAATCAGTTGGCGCTCTGCCACCCTCTTTAACCCTACTAGTACTGTTGTGGTGCTACACTGTCAATGTCACCCCCCCACCCCCCACCTTGCCTCACAGTGTTCTGCAGCTTCCACATTGCAGCCTAGAGTAATCCCCTCTGCCTGGTCGTCTTTTCTCCCTCTCCTAATGATCAAAATGAACAAAGTGAGACTGGGAGCAAGCCACAGAATTATCTCATACAGGTTACATTATTTATTTTTATTTTTTTTACTTAATACTGTTCACATGCACCAAAACATGCAGACATGCACTCACACTGAAAAGATTTCACTCACTGTGTCTCGCCGCATTAGACACTGAAAAGAAAACACTGAAATATTCAAACATGCCCAGTTTACTTGTAATCACATGGTGAGGAGTCATAGTGCATGATGGTGCAAAAAGGGTTTTTGTGACTTTTCATTCAGCTCTGTGGATTGACGCCAAACCCCGGATTAGCACTTGTTCGCCCACATTCTCTACCTGTCTGTCTGAGCCAAATATAATTATCCATGGAGATTCTGTTAGATAACAAGTTAAAATAAGTTCAGCAGCAATGAACAGACCTGGCGTGGCTCTGAACTCTCATTTGATGAAACGCTTGTAGAACAAATGACAATTTCATGGTCCAAAGGAACACTACAGGTTTCAATCGTGGAGATATACTCGCTGTCCTTGTTTGGTTCCAAGTTGTATTTGAAGTTAATTTTTTGATGCTGCCCTCATTAAGTGGCTTTGCATAGGGAATTGTTTTGGATTCCTGCAAATGGCTCTATGTCCCAACAATTGTTTAATCAAGTTTAATAATTAATTTTAAGAGCATATTATCTGCTTTTATTTCTCCTGCGAATGTGTTTGGGAAGGTATGCCTTCCAAATAAGGAATGAAATTCTAATATATAAGGCAAGTGAATTAGAAGATCTATGAAGTGGAAAAATTGTTTATCCCCGTTGCACTTGGAGTGCGTGTTTCAGGTCCAGGGCAAACTTACATGGAGAAAACAGCATTAATAGGTAACATAAGTCATTGTGCTTTTATAGCTAACCTTGTTGTGCCAATAACAATCAGTTCAGGTGAGCCAAAGTTTTAATGTGTAGGTTAATTAGATCCTATTTGCATGATATATATATTAGATTGCTCTGACTCAGTGCATGTACTCTGATCTTTCACCTGCTGCAAGGATAGTTTTCACAGTGATCCCACCTTGCGATTACTAGTGAGCAGTGACATAAAAATGAAATGAATATTCTAAGATTCTATAAACTGCATACTTAGATAATTGGACATTTAAAGGTGAATACTAAATCATGCAAAACCAACAGTATGGCTGATTTTAGAAGCTGTATGTGTACTAACTGTAAGCTGTTCATGGGATTTGGTTGGCAAGTACAAGTCAGTACAGTTAAATCATTGAATACACTATGGATTTCTTGGATAATCGAGTATAAATTGTACGTATTCATTATAACTGCAGTGCTTTTTAGGCACTGAGAAGGCCCTGTAATTAAATAATAGTCATAATAAGCTGTGGTATATTGTGATTATATCACAGCTAAGGGGCGTTGTTGGTGTGAAGTGATTTAACAACTACAACTTTGTTTTGGGTTATCAACTATGGCAATATTAAAGTTATAAACATTCCAATTTATAGATTTGTATTAATAAATAATAATGTTCACAATAAAAAGACCCTCTTGCCTGTACAAATCAAGGTGGTTGCTAGAATGGTGGTTGCTATGGAATGTACACTGATAACATTCTAATATTTTTTTTTCATCACAGGTTAGCGTTAAAATTGATTTCATTATTTTATTATAGTCTCTTTCTAGCATCAGTAGGATGACTTTTATATTTTTATAGTAGACTTGCCTTTTTTGTTAGGTGGTGCTTGGCATGGTGAGGATGTTGCTCCATTTTCTCCGGTCCCAGAGTTTTGGGTGCCAATCCACTTACAGCCATAATTTCTCCTGTGTGATGCTGGCTGAAGTGATCCACCTGTGATCCTGTCATTCACCATGAGAAATAACATTTTTTTTCTTCCGGTGTTAAGGAATAGACATTGTAGTGTATGTCACCGCTATGAACATATGAATCAGATTGCTAGATTTGACCTAATGTTGCTTTTGGCAGAACACCCACTGTTGAAGCTACATTACAAACCATACTGTATCCACCAAAAAAACAGTTTCACCACAGACTACTCGGCAATACTGACCATGATGCAATAAGTTGTTTCTCTTGAATTGTTGTTAACAGCCACCAAGAGTTGATATTAGAGAATGAAGACTAGTGCAGGCAACTCGAGTTCCAAATTAACAAAAACCAAAAACATGGAATGGTCAGACAAAACTGCCCTCCCTATGAGGAAAATAAGACACTTCAGTGTGTGCAACAGGCTGCTGAAAGTCAACTATGGTCAGTGCACTGTTCTTGGCTCCAGTGTGTTGGGGGGGGGCGGCATGAAGGCTGGTGATGCCAAGTCCAGTTCTGTGGTCAGGCTGGAACTGCACAGTCTGGAGGCAGAGAGGAGGATGACGGACATCACGAACACCATCGTGAATAACCCCACCCACTCGCTTGATGATGAACTGTGGCAGATGGACAACACACTCAGCCACTAGCTCATCCTACCAAAGAGCAAGACGTTACGCTTCAGGCGTTCCCTTGAGCTCACTGCCATCACAACAACTGTGACCACAGCCTAAGCCAGCTGTGACTCCCTCACACACACACACACACCTAACCCACGCCTACTCAGCCAGACCGGTCACACTCACTGCTCACATCTCTTCACTGCTCCAACATCCAGGCTCAGTGGCGACTTTAGAAATGCATACACTTTATAGTAAAAGTGACTGTTATTTTCATAAGCATTTGTATCCCTGTTGGTGGTAAGAGTGGTAATATTAATGTGTAATGCAACATTTTAGGATGCTTTGCTTTCTTGCTGAGAGTTAGATGAGAATGTTGTTACCAATCTCATGTCTGTACAGCAAACTATTATCTTAGCTTAGGAGAAAGACTGAAAGCACAGGGATATAGCTTGCCTGCCTCTGATCGAAGGTAAAATAAATTCATCTACCAACACCTCTGAAGCTCACTGATAAACATATTTTTATTTTTGTATGGCAGACTGGTAGACAGACTTGCTTACTTTTGGACACAGCCAGGCTTCAGCCTGTGTCCAGTCTTTATGCTAAGCTAAGCATCTCCTGGCTGTAGCGTTGTATTAATGGTACAGTTGTGAGAGTGGGATCTAACTCACCCACACATTATAATTGAAATGACTTTTTTTATATTATCTTTTCACCCTGCATTTTTGACCTCTGACACTTCTGACACGTCACCCATGAGCATCAAAACAGATATGTAAAACAGGTATGTGCACACTTGTCAGGAATAAAACCCATCTGTTGGTGCTAGTTGACAGAATCTTTTATCTCGTGCACCATGAATGTTTAGACCGTTTTTGTTTAAAATGGTAATATACCGGATGTTGTTGACAATGCAGGTCTAAGCTTGTTTTCTGTTTCTTAAGCATATGGATTTGTATGTATTTACCTATATATAAAGCACTGATCCAATACTCTAAAGCGGCTGGCTCAGTGCCACCCTGTCATTTCAGTGAAATGCAGATTTGAGATAATAGCATATGCTCCCACAGGCTTTCACTTCTGTTTATATCTCCAAATCACTTGACAGTAGAAAAACAATGTTTTAACACTGTACTGAGCCCAATTTCTTGTCTTTGTGAGGCACAATGTACAGTTCAAGGAAAACTACATGCATTAAACATTATGCATGTGACTCTCTGATTCCCATGTGCCATGTTAACTCCCAAATAAACAAAAAACATCCTGAGTGTAGCTAAGTGTTTCACCCCCCCATGAATCCTGTCCATAGCCGTAATTTCTATTTGGGCATTATTATTTCTTTATTTATTTTGTCTCCATTATAACCACGACTAATTATGGAGGAGGTGGTAAATCTGATGTCTTGTAAGCCTGTCGTGTTACGTTTTTATCAATCCCTTGACCCAGCATTAAGTATTAGGAGACAGGAAGAAAAGATGTCCATGAAGGTTCATGTGTCTTAGGGTAGTATCGTGGAGCAGAGGGTGTTGAAAGGCTCCACGTGAAGTAACCATAAAAAGGTGCTCTATGTGATATTGTCAATATGCAAAGATATATATGGAAAACTAAGTTCCTCTCCCTCTGTGTGTGTTGCAGTACACGGCTGGCATGCATTCAGTGCATGTTTGTAGCTGCAAGCTGCTGGCACAGCCATCACAATGTTGAGAGCTGTGTAGAGGAAACAGAAATGCTCCCAGTCTCACTTTGTTCATTTTGAATCCAGAATGGGATCCTGCATCTTCTTCTGTGTTTTAGTCCAATCAGTTTCGTATTGATATTTTTAAAGTCGCATAAAAATCACAATTTTCATGAAGACCATTATCTAATTGATTTAGAATGAGAGCAGGTCATATGTATTTCTTTAATCTATGTCCAGAGCAAAACATCAAATAGAAAATCTACCTTATTAAGCAGTCTTCCAAAGTCCCGCAAAATTCAAAAGTCACTCACTCAGCTCCCCAAGGCTCAAGCAACTGGGTAAATCAAATTAAATTCCTGAACATGTAAAGCTTCTACTAATCAAAGGAGAGCTGGCAAATGTATGTCTGAAACTGGGGTAATGTCTTCTTTGAAAAATGATTTTAAACAAAGTTATGTTTCCTGTTTGAATTCTCTATTTTGTTATCTGATGCTGGCACAAGTTGGATCCTAAGGCACACTTTGGTGATATTATGCTGTGCAAGGCCTTCTCAATAAATAAACAACTTTCTCTTAACTTATTAATTAATATTCTCTCTTGGCCATTACTTTACCATTACCATTACTTACAAACTATTACTGGAAAAATTCATACACACATTTAGTCTGTCTTTGAAACAATGTAATGCATCACTCTTCAGCTTAATGTTTTTCAAAATACTGTTGCTACATTTTCTAACTTTGGCCCTAATACATAATGTATATTTGCTGTGTGCATTCAAATTTAATGACTTTTTAATCACACTTTTTTTATATATATATTTTGCCTCAGTGCAGATTACAAGTGGTAATAGAGTAACAGTTGCCCAGTTCAACAAAGGAAATACATTGTGGATGAGGAACAGCCTCCCTGCTGAGGCTGAATATTGGTTGCTATCAGCTATTGGTGTAATTTAGGTAAAGTGACTTTGAAATTCACTGTATTTCTTTTTGTTTGAAGCAGCGTCTTTTCTTTGTCTGTGGGGCTATTGTCACTATGGTGTCACATCAAACAAAAGTTCTGTTTCTAGTTATTTTCCAACATAAAAGTTTCAACATCAGAGTCGGTGAAGGAGAGCTGCTTCCTGTATTCATTAATTCACTGCAAAAAATTGATTCACATGTTAGTTTTTCCTTTAAAAACAGAAAATCATGTATATATTACCAAAAATACTGGTAATAATTGTTAAGTGATTGTCCTGCTGCATTGCGGACTAAGTTTGTGCAGTACATTTCTATACAACATATGCGCCAACATATGCTGCATGTACACATGGACTACTGGTTATTACTGACAAGTGAAGTGATAACCTGCATAGTGGATCATTCTGAATGAACCGGTGACCAGGAAAAAGGAAAATATTCACAGAAGTCATGGAGGGAAAAACTAAAAGAATATTAAGGTGTCTTTAATTTAAGTCACAGTTATCATTTTTGTCACCACAGAATGTCCTTAATTTCCGTCAGGATTATTTTTGACATACTGTAGAGCAGAAGAACACTAACTGACTTAGAGATTGATATTGAATTCCTTGGATGTGATTGAATGAGATGAACAGATCTGACTGTTTTTTGTTTCACCCCAGGCATAGTCAATCAGTGTCAATCACCACACATCACCAATTACATTGTGCATCTGTTCCACTGTTCTTGAAACCAAACATGGTTTACGTCGCATATGTTGTCTTTTCAGACATTTTTTTTTCAATCTTGCAAAAGAGCTGCTCTTTAGGAGAGTGAAATAGAAATCAGTACCATATTTTAAAAGGGTCTTTTTTCAACATAAACTACACCAACCAGAAGTCGCGTTGCATCAAGTGTCAATTACAATGCTGTCACCGATTTGACTACTGAATACTCAGGTTTTGTGAGCCACTCTAAGTTAATGACATTGTAAATACACTGCACTTATGAAATATTCAATAGGAGGGAACATCTCCTGCTGATTAGCTCAAGTGGGGGTCTTGTTTGAGTAGACTGGTAGTGTAAATCGTCGAGGACTGGACTACAGTATTTCACTTCTGCCTTACTTTACCCAGCATGCCTGGTGTCAGATACACTGAGCTATCCACAGATAATCCTTTTTGGCAGTGGGCTTTCTACCAGCCTTATCAGTTAAATGGGAGCAAGATCAAGAGTGGTGCAAACCCCTTCTGCACCCTCCTCTCGCCACTCCAGCTCCTGTCCCGTACAGTTTGTTTTGGGGTGATATGCTGACCTTCATTTTTCCCGACTGCTAACTCCCCCAATCATCTCTGGGAGGGCCTGATAAGCAGATGACATGTCATATGTCATACTAGACCCCTAGATCCCTGGGCAGTGTAAACAGGCAGTGTTTTTTTTTGTCCAGTGGAACTGGCAGCGGAGGCACAGTGGTGTAGTGGTTAGCACTGTCGCCTCACAGCAAGAAGGTACTAGGTTTGATTCCCGGCCCGGGGCCTTTCTGTGTGGGGTTTGCATGTTCTTCCCGTGTCTGCGTGGGTTCTCTCTGGATACTCCGGCTTCCTCCCACCATCCAAAAACATGCATGAGGATTAGGTTAATTGGCTAATTTAAATTGCCCGTTGGTGTGAATGTGAGTGTGAGTGGTTTTCTGTCTCTATGTGCCCTACATTGAACTGGTGACCAGAGAGTAACCTGCCTTTTGCCCAAAGACAGCTGGGACCCTATATGGGACCTGCGGTCCTATAAGCACTAGAAAATGGATGGAACCGGCAGTCTGTGAGCTTCCCCAGTCAAAACAGTGTACGGGTTCAAAAGTTTTTATGCCATGCAGGAAATAAAACCTGTATACAGGGCCACCCCTGACCAAATTGGGGCCCTAAGGGAAATTATATTTGGAGGCCCCCCCGCGCGACATTCCACCTGGCCAACTTGTATTACCAACAACAAATGTAAAGGTAGTTTGGCTCAAATACAGCCAACCTGAAATAAATAAATAAATAACTTCAAAAGCCATCTATCCTCTGCGCTTGCTGTATGAGCTGCGCGCATCCTCAATAAAATTAAAATGCAGTTAATGCAAATAGTAGAACTAATGATGATTATTATGATGATGATGATGATGATGATAAAAAACTATTACTGTTACTATTATATTACTATCTGTTATTATAGACTATAATACCACTACTGCCACTACTACTACTACTACTACTATTAATACAACGGTAACAACATAAATTAATAAGCTATAGGCTGAATATATTGGCTAAAGTTCATATCCCGTCAATATCTATGGTCACCAGCTGGTCATTTTACTACTCTTTTCATCAGAAGTGAATGCCGAGGGTGACAACAAGACATTCAATAAATGTTAATAAGAGCTGCTGGCAAAAAAATCTCCAGTCTAGACAGAGACTGGAGACAGAGATTCCTGTCTTATGAGGAGCAGCTCAGGTAAACTGTGCTGCAAAGTTTTATTTCAACAACATATCCACCTTCAAGAGAAGCACCAGCTTCCTCATGTCTTGCCTTTTTTTTTTTTTTTACTCGTGCCCGACTTATGATGTCTTTTGGACGACATGACAGTTACTCCTCACTCACTCTGCAAGTCCCTGCCTGTACGTACATACATGTACATGTACATACGTGCATCCATAGCATATGGTCTGCTCTAGGGAGAGGTGGCACTGCCTGTAAAGTACTCATGCCTTGTGACAACATTTGCATGACTGTAACTGCATATGTTTTTTTTAATGTTTTTTTTTTTGTTTGATAATATACTTCCACACACTGTGGTTGCCATATGGTCTTCTGTTTTGTCCCTTCATTTTAATGGGTATAAATAAAGGAAAGTGTTATATTTGCTACTTGGCTAATTGGTACTCAGTTGTTTGTGTGATATTAGTCATTACGGTTTAGGGTTTCTTTTGCTGTGGCTGCCTGGGCTTTTTATTACACTGCCCTGAAACACATTCTGAATGCTAATACTGATTAGTTAAATGTGTTTAATTAATTTCACACAAACTTAAACATGTAAGATATGCTTCAGAAAGGGTAACTTTCATTTTAAAAAGCCTTGGAAACTGAAAATTAATATGGGTTGTACAATTGTTATGATTCATGAAACAGATGACCAGTATGCCCGGCAATTACATCCATTTTGATTGTGTAATAATTCTCAATTTATGTCTAAAGTGACAGTGCAGGAAGAAGTTGTTGGTATGTGTGATGGACTGCCCTCCTTGTGGTGTTGACAACAACTCAGAAAGACACTAGAGACAGGAAATAGCATCCAAGCTTCGTGAGCTTATATGTCAGAGTTTACATAACCCACATTACCTTAATAGCTGTTGTGCTAATGTTCATCTGAGTACTACTGCTGGTTTTAGCTTAATACAATATATTCTGACATTTCTGTAATTCTACTCTCTCATTGAGCATTCACAGCACATTTTAGACCCCCACAAAAGCTCATTTACCTCTCTACCCTCCAATCTTTTACATACATGCAGGTTGTTATGGATATTTCATGGGCCTTAGCCCTAGACTCGTTGCTTTTCACACACCCCCATCAGCAGATTTTGATACTGACATATCTCTCAGTGAGTCTCTGTGCCTGTTTCCAGCTCTATCATTCCCTTGCTTTCACATGTACTGCTCTCGTTTCTGCCTCTGATTACCTCTCCCACTTTGCATCTCCTCAGGAGTGTCGGCCATTAAATGCAAAGCTGGTCATGCTGTCAGTCCCACGCACTCGCAGAAGAAACACTGTGGCACGAACAGAAAACAGAATAACTGTCTTCAGGAGAACAATAAAGCTATTTCACAGACTTGACTTTTTTCTGCATCTGCCATGGATATTTCTCAGTATTTGTGAAGATAATATTGGTGGTGGGTATTAAAACTGAGACCTGTCAGATCCTCTCAAGTTTTTAAATTGTGCCTGTCTTTTATGTGTTTATTCCCACCTCTTATTTGAGGTCTTGTTGCAGGCGGTGCTTTTATCCCTGTCGCTGTCACTTATATTCTTTTTCTCCAGCATAACTTTTCGGAGTTTGCAGATCATCAAATCTATCGTACCAAGAAGATCAAAGCACATTATGCATTGTGTTAGCACTTTCAGGTCTGTGACATCCTTACCCCGTTTTGATGTTGTATTTACAACTGTTCTTCAAAACCTGCATTCTTTCTCATGAATTGGAAGTTTGGCAAATAAAAAGAATAGACCACAAAAGGGAAGTCGCTGTTATAGGGACAAGAAAAGTGTTTTATTTTTTGTCGATTCAAATCTTTTTCCAACTTTAATTGGCCCTCTTGCCACAGGCGTCAGGGCAATTAATAAGACGATTCAGTTGGAAAGATGAATTTTGGTGCTCCCAACAACAGACAGGACTCTGCAGTTTCTGTGTGAGAGCTGGAGCAGAAAATGGATAGTCATTTCCTTTTATGGCCGCGAATGGCTGCTGTAGAGATTCAGTCTTGGTCTATAATTGAGACACCAGGGTATATTCTCTTTCTGGACAGACTCTAATGGTTAGTGCATTAAGGAGGATGATTGAAGAAAGCAACACACTTACAGTAGAGGCTGTGGTAAATCAGAAAAGATGGCTTTTTGGCCAACTTGTAGATTGCAGTTGGTTCACACTGTGCTGTGCTTGAGGTCCTCCCTCTCTCATCTCTGGTGAGAGCACTCTTCAGCAGAGTTAAATGGGTGTAATTTTGAGGCAAAAGAGAGAACACTTTTAGTGGTAATGGAGAGAAGGCTTTGGACATGTCTTTGTCCTTGGAAATACAGTAAATGCATTCTTCAAGCCTTGCTTAGTTGTTTGGATTCTCATCTCTGCATCACTCTCAGGTTTTGTATTTCGCTCTAGAGAGATGAGCAGCTGTGGTTTTTGTTAAGACATCAGTTGTACTGCATATTATTCACAGACCTGCAAGTTCAAGTTCAAGTCCTGCCTTTTGTAAATTTGTAGGTCTTCTCTGAATTCTGATGCTACACCTGTCGCATTGTTTGATGTGTACAGTTACCATGGTTACATGTGTTGTGCTATTACCAGATTAGCAGAAAAGGCGCTGATTACTTGCTTATACCAGAATGTAATGCACACAATGCCCATTTCAACATGCAGAATGGAGCCAGTGTCTTCAGCAAATACATTTGTCATTCAAACTATTTAAACTCGAAAGTCTTTTTCCAATACTTGTTCCAGAATCTGACAGGTCACAGATTTCAAGTCAAAGTCAAAAAGTCAGTCAACTTTATTGTCAGTTTCACAATATGAGCAATACATACAGTGAGATTGAAATGTCATTTCTCCCAGTCCCCAGACAGCACAAACAACACTACAGTATATGCTCTAAATTAAATACTATGCTAAACTAAACTACACTAACTTAGTGGATATATTCAAATGCTATGTTAAGTATTTACTATTTCTAAGCTTAACTAAGCATAATAGAATAATAGAACACAATAATAAATAAACAACCAACATAACTAAAACACTGACAGAATGGCTATGAACTGAAAGTGATCAGAGTGGGAGAAATGTGTCCTTGTGCAACAATAATCGTGCAAATAAACTGCAATACAGTAAGGTGGCAAAGAGCGGCAAATCTGTGAAACATTTCCAGAAAAGTCAAGGTCAAAGATTTTCAAAAACTTTTACATACGACTCTGTGTTATTCCAGCTTACTTGGTGCTGCTACCAGAGCCCCCCATGATTCCCACCGCGTTCACTCAAGTGTCCACTCAAATACTATTCACAGTCTGAGTTTAACTTAAGAGCAGCAAACAGTTGTGGAGTTGGTCACCAAAATAAAGGCAGGCATTACTTCAATAGCTCATAAATATGAACATTACATCCACATCTGCAGCCTTTTTTTATGATTCTGTTAACATAAGCTTAACTTTTTACATATGTGCCTGCCTGCATGTTTTGTGGACTATCCCAGCTGTTCGGTTATACTTTGATCTAATGCTTCATACTGTGACGTTACTATGTAGAAGCAATTTGCATTTCTGACTATTTCCTGCAAGCTCCACTTGTGACTTATGGTGTAAGGCTTGGGCAGTTTGTTGTGTGGATTCATATAAATTCATATATGACAGCTGGATGCCAACAGATTACTGGTCTTTCATTTGATTGTGCCAGGGGCCTTGAGTTTTTTTTTGCCAGCTATCCTGATAATACTTAAACCGCAAGAATTCTACCCACCCATGGCATATCTTCTTCCCATGCATTTGAGTCTTAGACAGACGGGGCGCCTATATGTCACTCCACGATAAGTGTTAGGAATTACACAGTAATTAGTTTGCTTATTCCAAACAGACCCTGAGTCTGACAGTGGGAGATGCCTGAGGAGTAAAGATACTGTGCCCACTGACTCCAAAAGCCGCCTCTGCTAACCCCTCGCCTCCATAATATGCACCGAAAATGGATAGTACAAATCAAACATAGACATAATGATGTGTAGACGTTGTTTTATTGTTGAAAAATCAAGAGCTGCTTTACTTATTTCATGTTGGTAATAACACCACTACAATACAGACCAAATGTCATGCCACCGGATGAACACCTGAAAAACAGGTGCTGTAGTCACCTGCCTGTCAGCGGGTTAACAAGCAATATCCTCTTTCTCCAATTAACCAACATTAATTAGCTAGTAGTCACTAAAATAATAAATGAAAAACACACTTTCCATACCTACAATTTTTACTTAAGCATTGGGTACAAACAAAAAATATATATATTACTATTGTTAGCAAATATATTTCACCCATGTTATTAACTATTTGTGACGTATAAGAGTCAGTTTGCTAAATTAATATTAATTGGCTAAATTAGTCAAAAGACAACATGTATCTGGTTATTTATCCTTTAACATTGCCTGAAAGTGTGAAATATGTGTGTGAAAGTGAAAATGTGTCACAACAAATATCAGTATCACAAAAAATAAATGATAAATGATCTTTACCAACTGACCACCTCAGTTGTTTAGAGGGATTGATATTACTTGTCCATAACAGATTTACCAGTCTGGTTATTTAGCATTTATAAGCATTATAAGAATTTATAACGTTTAATGAAGGGCTGTCAAAGGATTAAAATTTTTAATCAGATTAATCACATTTTGTTATACATTAACTTTGATTAATCACATTTTATTTTGCATCAGCACTGCTCTGAACGTTTATTAAACACCATCAACTGTCAGTGCTGCTTTTCTATTAAACAATGTGCAATATTTTTATTATTTATACTAGTCTGGTTGTTTCTGCTTCCTGTCACCACCGGATCAACTGACCATTTGCGCCAGTAACTCAACTTGGAACAACTGCCTGAAATGCATTGGAGACATTCAGAGTCATTCTGCGCTGGGCTTAATCAGATAAATTATGATGATGGATCAATCCACGTTAACACACAATTTCGATAGCCCTAATTTAGTGATGTTTATCACAGTATTCTGCAGTTGGATGCAGCTGTTATTAATGTATTAACACATTAAATGTGGGCACTCATAAGTGGAGTTATAAGTTATAAAAGTATCTAAAACACATTTGTAATTAAATAAATTATTACTATTATGATTATTATAATTACTACCATTGCTATTATTTCTATTACTATTATATAGAAGGTATAATTGTTGATGAATACTTAAAATGAAAACACTTGCCTTGTACAGTGTTGTATGCTAAATGTGTATACTGCTTATATTAATGGAGGACTGTGAATGTTATCCATGCAACCCAATGACAATGGGATCCATTATTTATATGCATATAAAAATGCATATTATTTAAAATATAAATAAAATTTAATGACAGAATGAGTCCAGCAGAGTCCAGTCGGCTTGAAACAATTTCAGGGCTTGCTCCATTGACTTGAACTTAACTCCTACTACAGCTTAACTAATGTAACTACATTGGATATTGATTTGCATCTCATCCAGCTTTGGCTGAAACAGAACACTAGCTCCTCTTAATCGCAACAGCTCAGACATAAACAGTATAAATCTTACCGCATTCTGTCACTTTATATGCAAGGAAAACATACTGGAGGCAATGTGACAGAAGGGCTCACTAGTGCTATTCTTAAGTAGGGTTTTCCACACTTTCCTTTTCTGTCCACAGAGAGATTTCGAAATGAATCCTGCTGACTTCCTCCACTTGTGTTACCTTCAAAAACATTGCCTTATCGATTATGTGGTTCCATACGTGCAGCAAAGATTTTTAGCTCCCATCTTCACAAATCACACCCCAGACACCTTCCCCCTTGTCTTTTCTTTAATTCTTTCCTTACTACTTTTGTCAAGTCTGATGTTGTCCGTGTCGCCTCGCTGCCCTCTCAGAATGAACTCTGTGCTCGATGTAACTCTGCTGCTGCACAGTGTTGTTTTACTCTGGCAGACAATTATCTCTTAGACGCCGGGACAGAGAGAGACGCTCTTCATGACAATTTCCCTCTAACCTTAAATCAGTCCACACAGCCCATCAGCCACTAAATGGCAAAAAAACACACACACTGACACACACAGGTACCCCTGAAAGTGTTTTCACTCTTTTCATTTCTCTTGTATTTATACTATTAAAGCTGTGTGGACTTGCACTAAAGTTCATCTAACACACACACACACAACGCTTCAATCACTGTCACGAGCCTCAGGAAAAATGTCTCAATCAGCCAAACAACAGATGACAGTGTCTATAATAAACCAACCATTAAAAGCTGAGCATATGCATCGCCTTCCTCTCTGTTTACTGCTCCTCACGAATCTTCAAAATCTTTTTATTGACAAACCACACCTTGAAGACCTTGGAGGTTTTTAAACGCGGTTAGAAAAGGTCATGACATTCAGAAATGACATTCTCTTTGGGGAAATGGCTTGGATGTCTGGCCGTTAAATAAGGTTGGTTCTATCAGCTCGATTTCCTATCTGTTTGGTGTCCTCTGCATTGCCTTAGAGTGGCTGCTTGTAATACTAAAAGCCTTCGGTGCAAGTTGGCATTGCTTTCCTGTGTGTTATATACTCCCTTAGGGGCTAATAAAGAATCCCCTCCCCTCCACACACACGCCAAAACATATACTGCCTAAGCACTTACATGCCAACACAAGTATTTTCCCATTTGGTGGTGGAGGTGGTATATGTGTGTGTTTGTGTGTGTGCCTTTGTGTGTGTATTAGTGGTGGATGGATGGATTGCTGTTGCTCACAGTTAATGATGCACTTCTCCATGCACACACTCATGCAACACTTGCATCCTGCCCTAGCTGATTGCTATCTCAGTTCCCCGCTTCCCTTCTCATCTCTTCTCATGCAATGAAGGAATTGAAATGCAAGCTTTAAGGGTAAAGCCTGGGAGACCCGAAGAGAAACCATTAACCCTTTAGTATTCCCATGGCCTCGTAGCTGATGAGGTATTCAAGGCTTTTGACAAGGATCCACCCTCTTTACATGCACTAATGATGAGGAAAGGTCACTGAACATGCTGAGAGATGCCTTTGGCAAAATAATCTCGAGACTCTATACACCAAGGCCTCTAAAGTGATAAACGGCTATTGTTTTACATTCAAGTCCCCTTTCCTGCTGAATTACTGTAACGTTTTCGAAACAATCAATGGGCCCACAAGCCAGAGACCTGTCACCATTGACACCATTAATTAGCACTGAAGAATCCCAGGCACTTTCATGAGAGTGTGGACGAGCGGATTAGACCGTTTTGCTTTACATTTGTTATTACTAATACCATCTAGCATGGGGAGATCTTAGTGATGTGGGTGGCTCCCAGTGGGCTTTAGCCACAGATCTGCAGCCCAACACGAAACAACTAAAAAAGACTGGAAAGGGGCCCATGTGCCTTTCACCAGAAGTAGTCACAATCCTAGCACAGATCAGAATCAGAGAGTAATTCTCTGCTTCCATGATTGTGAATTTGCATTGCTTTTATATCTGTGACTTTGTTGTTTTTTTTTTGTCTTTTGCTTTATTTGTTCACATTTAACTGATTGATGTGGGTTTTGAGATGAGTGGCAACCTGCTTCATTGTTCCAAAACAGACAAAAGGATACTGATACCAAAATATAGTAGTGTGTGTGTGTGTGTGTGTGTGTGTGTGTATTCAATGAATTAAACAACAAAAATGTCCCTATAAATTGTTGTGTATTTAAAACCTGATATATAATATCAGGTTTTATCATATTCTTCCTCTGTGTTATAGAGCTCCATTATTGTTCAAAAAAGCATTTAATAAGCCAAATTGTTGCACCGCATAACATATTCCAACATTACAACGAACGCGGACACTGCACTTTATTTTAAGTCAATCCCACATACACCATGCTAGTGCAATAAATTCTCACTCAAGAAACAAATGTGCTTATTTATTTTTGAGTAAAGTTTGTTAAGTACATTGTGGGAGTTATTAAACATTTTTATTGATGGCTTCTTCCCACTATCCAAAAACATGCATGGGGTTAATTTGCTAATTTAAATTGCCCGTAGGTGCACTAAATGTACCATACTATTGTACTAATATATGTTCTGAAAATGCCGCTGGTTGTGTTTAGGTTGCGGAGAGAGTCAAACCGGAAAAGTAATTCAGGAAGTGATGTTTTCAGAGGACCAATCACAGCCCTTGTCTCCGTTTTCGCTTGATGGAGTGATGGACAGTTAAAAAATATTTCATGCTCCCAGAGGGAACGGAGAGGCTCACCAACAGGCTCTCCTGCAACGTAGAAGGCTCTCTATGTCCACATACAACAATTTATGGAATAATAAAAATGAAGACAGCTGGGCTCCAGCCCCTCCATGACCCTATGTGAGGATAAGTGGTAGAACATGGATGGATGGATGGATGGATGATCTGTGCAATGTACAATTTGTGCAGTGCACACTGTTGGTTTTTATCGTAAGTAAGCACCGAAGCACCGTAAATTGAAGTGAAGGTTAAAGGGGAAGTGCTGTTTTCTACAAATTGGACCTTATTTTTGGGTTAAAATACTGTCATTTACTCACCCATTTCACTTTGGAGACATTTGGAGTATTTCTGACAATATTGGATTTGACGATATCCATCCATCCATCCATTTTCTACCGCTTATCCTCATAGGGTCGCGGGGGGGCTGGAACCTATCCCAGCTGTCTTAGGGCGAAAGGCGGGGTATACCCTGGACAAGTCGCCGGTTCATCACAGGGCAACCATTCACACTCACATTCACACCTACGGTCAATTTAAAATAGCCAATTAACCTAATCACTTTTAGTGAGTAAATGACAGTATTTTATCCCAGAAATAAGGTCCAATTTGTAAAAAAAATGGCACTTTTGTAGGCAGCATTAGCTGGTTTCACACTATCAAGCCAAAGCCGAGCCAGCACAAGCTTGCCAGTGCTAAATGCTTTCTCACTGCAAGGCCAGGTGCAAACTGAGGGCCACCTGTGGGCCGTCTTGGTGCTAATGGCCCGCGATTTATGGCCCAAACTAAACCATGGTCTTAGTGGTGCCAAAGCAGGGCTAGAGGCTTCTTTTGTGTGTTCCATGCCTTGGCTCTCAGTCATCATTCCTGTTGTGATTTGATTGCTCTTTGCCGTCGTTCCACACGTAGCCTCCATAACAGCTTTCTTTCTTTATCAAACTTGTCATCTTGTCTCCGTCGGAACATGATCAACTTAGGACAATCCGCGTCAGTAGAGGTTCCATAAATGGGTTATATCAGTGACGTTTTCTCAAACGGGGGCATAAATCGGGGCCCGTAGCCCGATTGTGAACAAAACAGTTTCGGGCAATGGGGCTTGTGGCCCAGGGCTATTAGCACTGAGGTAGCCGCCTAATGGCCCAGCCTGGCTTGACAGTCTGAAACCGGCTATTGAAAGCAAGCAGAAAAGGCCAGGAACTGATGCAGAGTTTCACTTCCTCACTGTTTTATGAGCTGTTGAGGCAGGTATGGGGGAGAGAAAATGGAATTAATGTCAGGACTAATTCGTGAAAAATAAAATATTATGTTGGGAAATCTGCTGGAAAAGATATCATGGAAAGTATGCACTATTGTAATAAATTTTTTTTGTAACAATAAGGGGGATCTATTGGCTGGATTTGGAACTCAACATAATTAAGTAGGGTCATGGTTAGGGTTCTTTAATGTATAATCAGGTGAAAATGAGAATCACTGTGTTTTCTTTACCTTAGAAAGAGCCATTTATATCATATATAGCAGCTCATCTACTGCCATGTTTCTACAGTAGCCCAGAAAGGACAAAGCAAACACTGGCTCTAGGTAGGGAACTTTGCGTTGGTTACCGTAGATCTACATACTTGGTAGACAGGAGGAGTTTCTGTGTCCCCTAGATGTCACCAAATCCTACTCACTGCACATTTAGCAGCAGTGGTGTAGTCTTGTTTATTCTAGTGGGTATACTCAAACCCCATGTGTGGCTGCATAAAGTATGCAGGGATTTTAGCACCATGAAATGTTACTGGTCCCCCGTCAGTGTAAAATTTTGACACTGTTAACTTAAAACTGTGGATTTTGATGATATTTTTTACTATAATTCCCATATTGAAAAAGAAAATAAAAATTGAAAAGAGCAACACGACAGTTACTTAGAAAACGAAGCCAGTAAATCCAGAGTTTTCTTCAGAAATATAAGCTGATATGGGGAGAGAAGTGAGCTAGCTTATAAATTCAATTACATTACTGATTGTCATATTATTTTGTCAGTATTATAATTGTATTAGAGGCCTCTCTGGACTCCTGTCAATCATGTACCCCTAGAATCCATGCTGATACGTATCTTTGCGTGTTTGTCGTGGTTATACGGTAAGTCGGGTCATTTTCTCGTGGGTATACCTGCATATCACATAGACTACACCACTGCCCAGAAAGTAGCGATAATTTAAACCAAAAGATGAAGAGGACTCTCACTTAGTTTGCGGCTGAAGTGAAACAACAGCAGAACATCAAATTGTTATCCATGGAGAATGGGTTGGCTGCTTTCAAAACCAAAGTAAAATGCAAGGTGAGGCGATTAAGAGGCAAAGACAGGCTTTACCAGACATATTGATATTTGCTGCTCCTAGTACCCAGCTGAGTTGAGCTGGGGGTCATTTCACTGGTCCAATTTGTCTGTAAACGCTGACTTATTCCCCTCAGTGATTCCAGTCAATAATGTTTGACCTCATGTGAAAAACAGGAACACAAAGGCAGAGAGAGTGGTACTCACAGACTTGGGAGTCGCAGTCACTGAGCACCATCCCACATCAAAGGGAAAGAGCATGTGTCACCGTCATCAGCTCTGGTATTTATGCAGCCCTGAAAGTTGCATATCGATAGTGTCAGTGTGGCAAGATGGCAGGATAAGCCTACAGAGGCAAGGCAAAAGTGGATTTGGAAAGTGGAGTGGTGTGTGGTGGTGGGGGTTGTGGAGGAAAGATAAGCGCTAAGAGCTTTTTTATGATCTGACACATTTCAGTGTAAGGTGATGTTGTCTGCCTTTTATTCACTTATCCAGCCAACATCCAGTTCATTGTCATTGTACAGAGTGCACACAACTCAACACTTCTAATTAGTGGTCTAAAGCCTGGAACACACACAAACTGGATGTGCGTCCCACTTAACTTTCAAATTGGCAGCATTTTGTGACTTGTCAGACCACCTTGACTTCATCTTAAACTATCTTTAAAAGCAGACCTTTACACGATAGAAAGGTATTGCCTTGTGCTGGGTATCTTTTTAAAAAATGGCACTGCCAGTACCAATACCGATACCAGTACCCTCCATGTGATACCAATAACGAGTACTGAATTCGACCCATGGCTTTGTTTCACAAAGTAACTACATGTGTATAAATAAGATGTATGTGTGAGGCATATTGTATCACTGGCAATGTTGTGTAACTAGTTACCAGGGAAAGTAACTATTGTGTTACTTTTTTTTAAGTTTAAAAATGTCAAAGAATTTGGATTTTTTTCAGAGCAGGTTTCACAATCCAGGCGCACAGAGTAGAACAGCAAAGACAGGTACCTGCACACTGCACAGAGGTTTTAATATTTATTGCACCTGAACATACCACAACTGCACTGACAAGTGTTTTCTTCATCAGAAAAGTAAAGTGTGAGCCCAGATGTGGCTCTGGGAGAGAATGTACACTCAACATGTACATTTTTACCTTTTAACTTGATGAGGTTACGATGTGACAAACTATTTTTAACATACAAAATATCGAAAGCTTCCATCTTCCACCATGGTCTTAGCACATATACTACATGTGTTGTTTGTAGAACTATATAAAGAAGGTCTACCCAGGTGTAAATCAGATCTATTGTTTTTCACTCTTTCCGTTCACTTTTAATTTCTGTCCTGAATACATTATCCAGATTAACTGCAGCTCACATTGGTGATTTATGTTTTAGCCTTTTTAATGCAACCCTTCCCCAACCCCCATAGCAGAGAGAGACTATTGAGAATTAATTAACAGCACCACAATTAGTTTTCTAGTTTCACCATAAAAAGGATTCATTCTCATTCAAGTCTGCAGTCTCCCAAAGCTACACATGTCAAGAGGGTCATTCAAGTATCATTAGCACACAATTTTGTGGTTTGTTTTGTTGTATTTTATATTGTCCGTGAAGCTGCAGCATACACTGTGGCAGAATATACTCGAAGGTTGTGAGACGCAGTGCCTGACCTGTACTGTCTTAAACTGCTGTATAAAATACCCCTCTGAATCAGTGGTGCTCACTTCAGGACTGTATAGCTTTTATCTGAACCTCCCGCAGGCAGTGAGCAACAAGGTGGGGAAGAGCGAATGGAGTGCATTCACTGCCTCAGGTTCTGTCTTGGTGTAATAAAGGAATATTTCATGCATGACACTCACACAGCCTATGGGCGTACACTATCCAAAGCAGACTTTGTGCTAGCAATAATTAACGTAAACATATGGTGCCTCTCCGCCATGTAGCCTCAAATCTTATGCAGCGGCTTGCTGGAAATAATCCACTGCACATGCTAATCGCTTGACAATTGATTTGGCCCTTTTTGGTCCAACAATTTCTGTAAACCACTGAATTGATCTGAGAGAAATCAATTAACAGCTCAGAGTAGGTAAATATGAACGAAAAATATGGATTGCTCTGTGTAATGTGTGACCATCTGAGCAAATTCTTTCTACAGCTTGCGTGCTCGTGTGGAGATGCTTGGCGTGAGCAAATTCCAGTCAGGTCCGACTAGCCCCAGGTGAGCTGTGATAACCAGGCAGTCTGCAATGATAAAGTTATCTTATATCCATCAAGAAGAAAATGCACTTAACCCTCAACATTCAGGCCTGCTGTGTTATCATCACCATAATGGAAATAGATAAAAGAGAGCAGTCTTATCATAATCCTACATACATAACAGCGAATTGCTATTTTAAGAGGCTACAGGAAAAGGAGCCGGGTGGAACGGAAAGGGCAGGAAGAGAGGTTTGCCTCCTGGTTGGAGATCAGATGTTATCACGCTGTATTGATGGAGAGGCTCATGGAGGTGTAAGAAGCCTTGGTTTGTGGTAAGACGTTTTTCATAAACTGGCCAGACTGTCGCTGTCATCACAGGGGCGCTGCAGCTAAGCAACCGCTGACTCAGCGATATCCTTGGGCCTGCAGCGGGACTCGCACAGAAATAAAACCCTGATAAGCATTAAAAAGTGAGAGAGAGAGACAAGAGCATTGGGAACTGTTAGAGATAGAGGGAGTGAGAGACCCAAATATGAGAGGGAGATTATTATAGAGACAGAGAGGGAGAGACAGGGAAAGTGGGGCTGCATGAATTTGCTACATGCTGACTCCATTTGTTTGCGTCCCTGTGCATTTTATTAAGCCGCCAACATTAAACAGATTTAGCAGGAGCAGCCAATGTCATGGAGTAATTATTCTTTTGGAAATGCTGTGATTAAAAATGCTTGCTTAAACTATCAATCTACACTGTACTGCTTTTTTGTTGATGCTGTTTGTATATTGCCAGAACGTGCTGATGTGGATTTACCCTCTAAATTTAGAAAAGAGTAAAATAAGCGGAAAAACCTTCAAGGGAAAATTCATAAAACATTTGAAAAATGGAGATTTATCCATCAGGCATGCATTTAAAGTACATCATTTGCAAGCTCATTGCTTTCCTACATAAAGCATGTCCTTGAATTGATAGGTGCAATAAACATGTGTGCAGGTCAATCTGAATTTTGGATGCCGCGCTCATAACTTCACTGTTCAACTCAAATAAAAGGACTACACATGCCACACTTTCTGTTTAAGGAGAAGGAGGAAAGAGAGACTGTAAAAGTGAGAAGCCGATCAATAATGAAAAGGAACAGTATCTCTGTGGAGAACGCCTTAAATGTCTTCCCTGTTGGGATTCCTTCCTCCTGCTCACAGTGTGCTGAGGGCTCTCTTATGTGTCCACATACCCCACAGAGACGCTGATTAAGTCAAGCTGAAGGCCAATGCCTGCCTGCAATCGAGAGCCCTCAGCTCACTCAGTAAGCTATCAGGTGACCCGTCTCTCATGCATTCACTCCCCAGTTAGATACTGATGCTGAAAGGAGCTATTAGAGGGCCCAAAAGCACTCTGCTGGGGTTGATAACTGGCAGGTACCAGGATGTGGAGGGACGATTGATAGGAGGGAGATGTGAGGTGAGGATATGGCAGTACTGGGAGGCGGAGGAGGCTAAATGATCTCTGAAGGCCATCTTATTAATGGAGGCTTTTCATTACTAGCACTAATGCAAATGATTGGTAGGGCTAATGAGCTCGAAGGTCCGTGTGAATGAGGGCTCCGTTGAGCAGCAGTGTGTGATGATCATAGCGGGAGACGAAGGTGATGAGTTTTGAACATCATATCAGGTCATGATGAACATTTTGCTTGTACAAGAACAGGAGGAATAGAGAGAGAAATGGATGAATGAGCTGATGGGTCGGCAAGTCAATTGTGCAGCAACTCAATATGGCACGGCGCTACAGGCAAGAGGGTGCAAGATGAGTGGCGGAGGGAATGAGCGTATTTCACTGTCAGTGGATTGAAGTGAGGTAAAGCATGGAATATCTTGATTGCCTCCTATGAAGTACCTGCGAAGTCTGGGTGTGCTAGCATTTAAAACACAACGGAGCACAGCACATTTTTGAAGATGCGACATCCCCTCATCAAATGTCGTGAGTGTTCCATTCACACACTTTGTTGAGGCTTTTAACACGTGCTGTACTGTGGTAAAGACACCCTTGGTGGTTGCTGTGAACCTTGCATGTAGAGGGATTTAGCCTGGTTTACAGCATGGTGTGTACGGGATCAGTTCTGGCTCAGGAGTGTCTCATGTGGGCTCTCCCTCAGGAGCAGCAGGGGGGGGGAGGACCCGAGGCCACTGATGATGGTCAAGGACACTGAACCCCTCCCCCACCCTCCTGCTCAGAAGAGCCCATCTCTGAAGCCATGTCCTCTGGAGGATTGGGATGCTGCCTGGCTGGCTGCCGTCGATGCAACCCTTGTGACAGGATACGACCAATTCATCCAAGGGATGAATCATCTGCTAAATGACACGATGAACGAATCAGAGACTAAATCCAACACAAAAACATAGCAGGTTCTGTTCTATTCCTCCTGCATTTTCACACGTGTGTGTTGTGGAACAAGGATGAAACTTAACACAAGCAAATGCAAGATTGAGGATTTCTGAATGGAGCTTGAACCTCAGCGAGTGTGACGGTTAAAGAGCTGACAAGAGGAAGGGAAAGGAGCTCATGCTATGTTTCAGTGAATTATGGTGCTGTGCATAACACTTGAGATGGTGCTCAAAACAAACCCTGCGTTGAGTGTCACTGTTGCATATTTCAGTATGATTCATTATCTGTGTCAACAGTGACCGAGGTTCAGGGCCTTAGCATTTGTTGTGCATATGATATGTGGGTGATAAAACTGCTGTCGATGGAGTTTTGACTGGGAAGAAGGAGGGAAGGACGAGAGAGAGAGAGGGAGAGCTCATACTCATGGAACACTATTTAAAGCTGATGGCTTCAGCCCAGAATGAGAGGAGAGAACCAGGGATTGTTATTTTCATATGACTCTAGCTAGAGCTGGAGAGGCTTTAGTTTTTCATTTCAGTTCGGTTGCAAAACAGTAATTGAAGCATATCGCTTTCATCTCCACTTATCTCCTCCACTCCTCTCCCTTTGGAGCACTGCTTGTCTTCCTGCCGTTTGCGCATCTTGACACTGTTGGTTTCTCTATGATATATTGTCTGGGATTCTGGTACTTCATTGTAGCTCTGTGCTGATGTACATGGCAATTAAATTCAAACCCAAAAGAGGTAAAGCTCAGTCAGCCCCCCCCCCTCTCCTGCCTGCTGCCTCGCACTCGCACCCCTTTCAATTGCTGTCTTTTTTCCAGCTCTCTCTTACTTTGATTCCCCCTTCCTCTCCCCCATATCTGTCTTTCTTTTGCAATTGCTCTCCGTCTGTCTCTGTCTTTTCTCCCTTCATGATAATAAGCAGAGTAATGGTGTTGCAGGCAGTTCCTGGTTGAGGCGTTAATTAAAATAGCAAGTTACAACCTACACAATCAAAACAATGGAGGCCCTTGCTTTTCGCAGTGACACAGAGATATGAAACGAGCCCAAAATCAAACACTGTGAGGAGGCAGGAACCTGGTTACACAGACGTCCACCTCACACTTCCCCTCTTCAAGCACTGTGGGCTTTATTGTTACGTCCTCCAGCCCAGTCAACATTAGTCCTAGCATCATCCAGTAATTACCTTCCAAGCTCCCTGAACTGCTGCACCAGACTTCTATACCAGATATTAACATGATTTTTGCGGTATTTACTGAGCCAGACACTGATCAGATGGGAAACTGAAGGGAAACAGTGACATCTGCCTATTCCCCACCCGCCACCACAAACAGGCACACACACATAACCCAAATGATTTTGCTAGCGTGGCTAACACAATGCAGCGCACTCAGGCTCCGTCAACAGTGGGCCGGCAGAGCAGGACAGGAGCTGTTGCTATGGTTACCATTTCTCGGTTCGCTCTCACAGCCCAGGAAAACTGTGTCATTATCCTGTACTTTGGATAGGAGAAGAGAGAGAGAGAGAGAGAGAGAGAGACAGAGAGAGTGAGAGAGAGAAGAGGGATACAAAGCGAGAGAACGAGGTAGAAAGGGGAGACAAAGATAGAAAGGCAGAGACAAGGAGGAAGAAGATGGAGGGCGGCAGTTCACACAGGCCAGCCGTGCAGCTAACACACAGTCATCAAAATTTGCACCCATTTGTGCTCCTCTGTTCACCACTTCTCTCTTTTTTTTTCCCTTTCCCATCCATCAGCGGAGCTGTAGTTTTCACTCTAATAGGTAAACAACTTTAGTACCGGCAAATACAGCACAGTGTCAGGTGATAATAGCATGTGTGTCTTCTTCCCCTTTCTGGCATATCCTGTGAAAATTGTCTCCCACAAGCTATTATGTTGGTAAAAAAGATCAATCTCTCCATCATGTATTTATTTTAAGAGCCATATACCACTCTAATGACAACCAGCACAGGTTCTCATTGAATAAATTCCTGGACCACGATAATATCAGCACAGTGGGATAACAATAATGCTTCTCACCTCAGAAATGCAATACTGAAGAAAAGGACTCTATACTGTATGCCCATGATTGCCTCTGTGTGTGTACAGTACGTGGTTATTTTTGTTGTTCGCTTTGCTCAATGCATTTGTGCAACGTGAGGTCCACATCAGAGGAGTTACATTGTGAACTAATTACATGGCTGTGTAAGGAGAGGCACCCTGCTGATATGGGCTGTGCACCACATGATTTCCCCTGGTAGAACACAGCCTGTTTGCACTGCCTTACTGTGTGTGTGTGTGTGTGTGTGTGTGTGTGTGTGTGTGTGCAGGCATGCATGTGACCCATACCTGCAGGTATATGTGTGTGCTGACGGGGAGCATGTTTTGTAACCTGTGAGGTGTGCTTTATTGAGCTACAAACTAAAAAGAGTGTGTCTGTGTTGAGGAGGCAGAGTAGCCCCTCCAAATGAAAGGCTGCTCTTTCCCTTTCTGTCCGCCTGACGCAGCTCTCCAGAGAGACCCGTTCATATTACTGTGCCTGTCTGCTGGTCAGAGGAACACAAACAGCACGAAAACAAAGCCGCCTCCGATAGGAATGCGAAGAAAAAGGCCCCCATTTCACCCTCATTTATTCTCCACTGATGGCTTTTTTGTACCACTAGTATGAAAGAGGAGAAAGAGGAAACTTGTTTTCACACCCAACCACAAGAAAAAGATGAGAAAGAAGACTATTTTAAAACCTCAAGTGACAAAATACATGTAATTAAGAACCTCACTTTGTATGATTCTGCTGCTTCCACTACATTTTAGAGAATTTGTTATATTTTTTTTACCACACTATATTTCAAATGCAGTCGTGTACAGTAGTTTGATATGCTACAATACATCTGAAACATTGTTTCAACTAAAGTGCCATATGTTTAGATTGTGTGTGTGTATTTAAGGACAGCATCTGAGAACTTCTTTCACCACTGCTTAGAAGATACAGCAGTCTTAAAGAAATATGAACAACCAAAGCAGCACAGTAATTGCAGTTCATTTGGAAGCACAGTACCAAGCTGACTGCAGGTTTTCTAATGGTGAAAGCGCAATCACAACTAATCAGAGCTTCTCTTGTTTCCTGCCCACAGCGCCCAACACTGCACCCTATGGGAGCGCAGGAAGTGCGCACGTCCCGCTGGCCTGTCGATACCTGGTCCTGGCTCTCTCCTCCTTCATCAGCGTGTACTAGCAGAGGCCAGTCCATACACAATGACTGTCGAGAGCATTTATGAGTCTTTTTTGATATTGCTGAAGGCTAGAATCCAATCTGGTACAGTTTGTTGAAAAGCCGTGATGGGGAAAATAATCAGCGTTACTTTGTGCGGGGAAGTTTTCTTTTTTCTTTTTCTTTTCTTTTTGGTGAAATTTCATGTAAATACACTGTAATGTTTTTATTATTAATATTATTATTATTATTATTATTATTTCCTCTCTTCTTTTCTGATTGATTGACCACTTTGTGAAATCAGTGCTCCCCCACTCCACCTCCACATCAAATCTAAAGCCCCCAAACTCCCAAGTGACACTCTAATTACTTTCATGCTTCTTTCTCTGGGAGGCGATGATGCAAAATTGACAATTTCATCTGTTTTTGTACATGGCTAAAAGAAGCAATTGTGCCAAGTCTGTCAGTACACAGAATTACTATACCAATGTTGTTGATTGAATGTATTATGGGTTGTTAAACAAAGGAAAGACATTTAGATTCCTAACAATACAAATTCTTAATATGGAGTGTGCTTAAAAATACTGAAAAAAATAATAAAAAAATCAAAAGAACATAAAGACAGGGCTTTTTCAGGACCTGTATTGTCATGATTACTCAATAGATGGATGACCAGTGTTGAAGGTGTGCTTTGTTGTATTCTGAAATGGGTCCTTCAGTTACTAAGCCTGCCTAACAGATTTAATGAGGCAGCCGTCAAAGTAGCAAAGTATACTGTATTGTATCTTTATATTTTAATATAGTGTAGGCTTTTGTTTTAAAGTGGGACCAGCTTTTCTCATTCGACCAAGAGCATTAACACAGTTCATGACTTTGTACAGTATGAGGGGAGGAACACCGCTGCCCTATGTTTACATTTTTCTTCAAAATATATATACCACAGTATATTATCCATGTTTTTTTTTCCCCAGAGTTCACATGCGTGAATGTCACAACAAACTGTTGCACTTGGGATGAAAAAGCAGAGCCCAAGTTCAGCTGTTCAGTGAGCTTTTCTCCTAAAGATGCAGTTCTTTGAAAAACGCCACCTCCAGTGGGCGTCCAAGCAGAGCGCCTTGCCTCTGAATTTCTAGTGTACTATTGATCATCGACGACTGGCTGCAAACAAACAGCTGCACACTGTAGGTCGCTTGAAGTTTTTGACTTCAACTTTTGGTGTAATACTTAAATAATGGACTCGGGGAAAGCAGCATTCTGCAGCACAGCATTTTATTCCCCAATTTTTCTTTGTAGATGATTCAATACTCAAATATATTACTACAGTCTCTTTTGCAGTAAATACACTAATGATCTGCTTTGCCTGTGATCTGCAAGTCAAAAAAGAAGAACAGAACCTAAAATAAAGCTTATGACCATGCTCATCACTACAAACATAGGCCTAAGGTGGTAATTGCTCCTGAAAGATAAGAGTCCATTTTAACAGGGAATGTCCATCACAGAATACGTTTAACTATGAGGTTGTTAATAGGAGACAATGTGGCTTTTTAATCACTGAAAATAACCATATCAATGCTAAAAAACAATGGTATTGTAAGGTTTTGCTTTTTGATAAAGCATATTCATCCTCCAATATCTTCAATTCATGATGTAAACAGAGATACTGTACTTTAATGCCTTAATAGTACCATAGACATTAAATTATCCTCCTTTCAAAGGACACTTCCAGAAACTTTCAATAAGACACTCATTTGTTGGAGGTATTACTTCTTATTGAATGTTTGTAAACCAGTAGCTGACTTATCTTCCTAATTAGGCATTATATTCAGTCAAAACTAAATTTCTCAACTTATGGCTCTTGCAGGTATTCTCAAATAAGCCAGTTGCATTTGATAAAAGTGCAGTATTTGTCATACAGGTTGATATGTTGCAGGTCTTGTTTTGATTTGAGTTGTGTTTTGCCCCACGATCGAGGGACTAACAGTTCACGCAGTATTTTCACATGAACTTGTAACTGCAAAACTTTAGAGAAATAGCCATCGCAGTTAAAAGACTTAAAGCACAAACACTGTTATTACTATTTTGTTTTGTGGTGACTTGTTTTAAGGTCTGCTAAACATTTTTTTTATTATTATTTTATTGTTATTGAAATTGTTATCAGCTTGTTTTACAAATTATGAAAATACTGCACCATATGATCTTGTTTAAATGTTAAGGTATAATGAAAATGGGTCAAAAGTATATTTATTCTCTTCCTTTATGAAAACAATGTATAAAAAAGTTACATTTAAAACATGTAATACTGGATATATGACATTTATTTGAATGAGACACAGTATGGTATAGTTTATAATGTTGTCGGGTTCCTTTAGATGCCATGACTGTTGTTGATTTTTTTGTCAAGTACATTAAAAAGAACAATGTTTGCAATCAAATTACCTACTTTTTGAAACAGAGGGTGTGAACCAATATAACAGTGTTATAGAACAAAATCAATGTGTGTATATTTGGAGAAAATAGGATACCTTTTGATCTTTAGAGCCAGTGTGTAGTCATAGTTTTCACACACTTGCGTGTTTGATGATGTGCAGAGAGTATGGTTGTGCTGCATGTCAAAGTTAACCTGTGTTTTTTGAGGTGGCCATTTTGCAGATATTCACACTTTTTCTGAATGAAACCATTTTTTTTTCCAAAACTTTTGGTTCTGAAACCTGGTTTAAAAATACACACCAGCCGGCTATGTTTGTTTGTGATTTATTTGAATCGACTTTTGCTGATAAACTAAAACAACTGCTATTCAGAGTCATAATGATTAATGTGACATATTGGTGACAGTCTCGAGCTATCTTGGTTGCTCGTCTAATGCCTTGTTCACACTACACGATTTTAGCCTAGTTGGCAGGTCGGCGATGGCTTTTTTGACACCTCTCCCCAGATCAGGGTGAGGCAGTCGTCTCCTCTGCGAGCTTGGGTCATTATGTGTGGTCATTAACACCTCAAAGACGCCAAACACTTTGTGTTGCTGACGAAAACCGAACATCTAGCATGCTAAACATCCAGTCGAGTCTTGCTGATGTAAAAATAGCTACAGCCAATGAGAGCAGACATGGTTTAAAGGAGCAGAGGCTGCAGCAGAGCAGCAACAACATCAACGACTTAACTCTTTTTGTTCTTTCACTACATGGTACCACACAAACATTGACTGAGGTCCAGTCAGCCACCTCTAGCTCCTGGTTGGCTTGTCCTTGTCTAGTTAGCAGATTGCATGTTTACAGTGATCACTGAAACAGCTGAAATCCATCTTCGAGGATAGCAGACGAGTCTTTGTTCTAGTGTGTGGAAGGCAATATGTCCATATATTCAGAATATTGTCACTCATATTTACAGTGAAATACAGAAATCTTGCAAGGGAGACTTTCTTTATCCCACGAGTTTTATAAAGGATGTTCATCAATAAACTTTGTTGAAAAAGAAAAGCTCCTGTCAGATCACTGTAAACACGTCATCATTTGCGCACTAGAAAACAACGAGCGGCTCATTTGACCAGGAATTAGCGAGAGACGACTGACAGTCAGCTATGCCTGTTGATGAAGAGTCGTGTAGTGTGAACTCTCCCATCACCGACCAGTCATGTCGTGTGAACACCCCAAAACTCTGACCAGGGAGGAGAGAGTAGTGTAGTGGGAACGGCACGGAGAGTCGATGACTCTCGACAGTCGTGTAGCGTGAACAAGGTTTAAGCGGTCAAGGCCATGCTAGTATTCATACATATGAACTGTACTGGATGTGTTTATCATTTTTGGATATGGTATTAACAAGTCCCTTTTATCGAATCACTATTATTTGCAATAAAAGTCTTCATGTTACAAGATATACCCACATCTGAGTTCATGAGCACTCAAAGGGGTTGTCGTTATCACAAGGTTTGCCAGAGCACGCTGTTAAGACAATGTCCTCCTTAAAATATAAACCCAGCTCTCCCCTTGAAAATCAATGCTGTTCAAAGCTTTCTCATTTTAATCACACATCCGCCGACTGGTCACTTCGAAATCCTGTGCCTAGATGACAGTACTCAGAGAACCTGTTATATTTTTAAGACATTCACAAACTATCAACTTTAGCTAAATCACAATCATCAGGACCAAGCAGCAGCTTGTTCTGGATTGGGTAAAATCTTCAAACTGAACAGATTTTTGACACTATTACCAGAAATAGTCCACTCCCCACAGCCCGCCTCTACTTTTTATATAATAATTTGAATAATGAAAAAATGTATTTTAGATGTCACAGTAATATAGCTACATACCATCCCAGAATTTTAGCCGTAGTAAATTGGTCTGGTTGTGTGGAGACAGATAAATTTAAAGTTCTTTGAAGATGGCTTCAAGCAAAATGCTGATTGGCCAATGGCACAGTTAAACCCTGGTAACACTGCTGGGACTATTCTCCAGGCTTGAGAGACTGTTTGAACAGGGTAACTTGAATTATTGAGTCATCTTAATTTTGCCGTATCATGCATATTTCATCCCTTCTCCTCTGCCCTTAAACACTGCATAAATCCTCCTGAGCACAGATGGCCAGAAGCCACTGTACATACTGTAGGATTAACCACTGTTTGCACTGCATCCTCATCATTGACTTCAATGTGTCGCTCAGTATATATGATCTGGAGATATTTACATGTATAAATTACAGCACATTCAGTCCCAAAATGCATCAGGAGACTTATTATACCCTTTTCACAACAGCACAACGCTTTCAAGCATCTTCTGACCTAAATACACTCTTGACTCGAACTTCCACGTTCGTATGACCTACCTCATAAAAGTTCAGTTTAAAAAGTCATGTTGATGTGCAAGCCACACCATCCACCTGCAGAGATCATTGCTTCACCTCAAGCTCCTAGCTGACAACAGAGGGGGAAAAAATCTCTTCACTTCTAAATTTGAGATAACAAGATTTTAAGTATTCATGTTGGTGCATATTATTATGGTACCTTCATTCCTCAAACCTGGAATTTTAAACTGTCCATTTTAAAGAATCCTCCTCTCATCCTGGCACCAGAATCAAATAGTTCTTTTTGCATTGAGCACAAGTTTGGATTTCTGAAACAATAACTGAGTCTTTGAGGAAGACCAGTACTGTACTGAATGTGCCCTTAAAGTATTGTATCAGTCATAACCAACCCGAATTTTCAGCATGAAGCAAACTACAGCTCAAGGAAGTTTTATTGCTATTTTGACACATGTATCCCCAAATTAGCATTGAATATAAATAGAATAAATGCTTAATTAAATAATTCAAAGTGTAGTCATGGATCTTCCAGTGTTGTTATTGAGTCAAACTGGAAAGGGGCATATTCTAAAGGCATGTTTATTAAACTTCTCTGTGATTGATATACTGTACCTGACACTATCTAAAAATGTTCCCTCTGCAGTGGGAAAAAAAACAACACAGCTGGGTATAAACAAAGAGCAAGAATTATTTTGCGGATGTTGTGCGACTCTGGGTGTCATTGAAAGAAACATCATGACGAACCCAGAGGCTGCTGTGACACGCTGCTCCATTGTGGTACTGCACCAACAGGAGCACAAATGCACTGTGTTGCCAATGAAAAGCTGATGTAGGGAGGTGATTCAATATATTGCAAGATGCTTTTACAGTCTTAAAAAAAATGGGACATGAATAAATACCGACAAATTGTCATTTTATATTGCAGCCTATCAGCATGTGTTTTCAGCACATAATGCTTGACAGTGTTTTGTGTTTTCATCACTCAATTGTAGGTGTTTTATTCTGTCAATGAATACGAAATATGTAAAACAGCATTATCCTGCAGTGAAACTAAGCCACTATGGAAATGATTAGCATGGTATCAAAATACAGTTTGACTCTTCATAAAGGCCTCTGTGGCCAACATTTGCAGAGAGCAGAGCAGAGGAGTTGTGAAAGCAGGAATTCTCCTGACCTTGTGGTTAATGAAACCCTTTCTGTGCCTTTCCCAGTTTTAACTGGGAGATTGTGTCATACTGCACACTAGAGGAGCCTCTGCCTGGCTCCCGCCGTCACCAAACCACTTTCCTGATCAGCATACTGAGTTATCGGTATCAAAAAAATTCTGTTTCTTGAGTGCTAGCATTCAGTTTGATAAATATGTTTGCTGCACAGCAGGAAAATGCTATCACTCCTGTCAAATGTGGGCAGAAAAAGGAAAAAAATAGAAATTCTTTCTCCATAGCCAATCTCTGGGCAAGTTTAATTCAGCTCAAAGTGAAAAAAAAAGTTTATTTTTTTTCTAAATGTGTCTCTTTCCTCTCAAATATTTCAACTGAGTAATTCCTGACTGGTGTGACTCTTTTCTTTGAAATCCCTCTGATAGTATGACAGCTGCCAATGTACTTGGGGGAGAAGTGCTATTTTGAAAAGAAGTTGCATCAGAGATTTGTCAACCTGTCCCTCATTATTTCCACTGAACTGGAAAATAAGTTGCCAGCCAATGATGCAGAGCCTGAGATAATGCCGGGGTTTTAAAGCAAGCTATCTCAGCCAGGTCTCTCCATGGTGCTGACGACTGAGTCACACGCTGTAAAGTGTTTTCACGTAAAGCTCCCAGGCAATTGTCAGTTTTCATGAAAGATTGAACGGGTTTGTTATAGAGAGAATGTCATCATGTGACTGACAGTAAATGTAATCTCATTTCATTTGTTTTCATGCCCCAGAAGGCAGATTATATATTGTTTTTTATACACTGAATGACACAGAAAATCAGTCCTTTGTAGCACCAGTTCACCATTTGTGTCTTCAATATTGTATTTGTTTAAATAGAGTGACCTCAAGTAGAGTTCAAAGGAATGGGCTGCAGCATTTTTTCCTGTTTATTTCTATAAATTTAATATTTACATATGCCATTTGTTTTCTTTTTACAAAAACTGGGAATGGTTATTCTAAGATTGATGGGAACATACTAAAAAATATATATGGATTTGTATTTCTCTGTTTTATTTAATATGAATGACATGAATGAAAATAATATGAAGAGAAGTCTGTGTATGATGAAGGTCCTTTACCCACCAGGGATGTAGTGGCATTGATATACCTATATATAATTAATAAATAAATACACATATATATATATATATATATATATATATTGATTTTTGTCGAGAAATAAGAAAATTCATGTACTGATTACTTACATTGTGTATAGCACGTATGCAAGTCCATTTTCATCATGTTTGATGTAATTTTGTAGCAGTGGTTTGATACTAATAAACGGCAGTGGGTGATGGAATTGTGGATTGTGTTTGTGTTGAACTAATGTGACTTTCACAACAATTACAACACTGTAATGTGTTCATATTTGTTCAAGAGGAAAGAGTAAATTAAATTAAAACAAGACAGAAATAGTTTTGTAGCCTAAAACAATCCATGGTGAGATTGTTCTGTGTGTTTAGTTTCCCTGATGTTTTGGATTTTGGTTTGCCTAGAGAGCCTGCTTGCCTTGTGGTTCCATTTGTCAGTTTTTTTTGTTAATAAATTTAATTAATAAATTAATAAATAAATTTTGATCAGCACCAGTCTGCCCCGCTGCCTGGTGCCTGCGTTTGGGTCCTGTCCTGTCTGCTCTATTCCTCAAATCCTGAGAGATTGTGTAATAATAATGATCATAATGATCCTTATTTATCGAGCGCTTTTCAAAATCCACAGTACAAAGAACTTCACAAAGGCAGCAAAATAAAACTCCTAGGTCATCAGGTTTAATGAAAACAGATAAAAACAATTTGGTGACCAATATTGTAGAAAATGGTAAGAATAGGAAACTCAGTAAAATCTCGACAATAAAAGTATGTTGTTGTTTTTAAGGGAGATCACTGACTCTCATCTTGGATAGGTCAACTGATTATGACATGAGCACCAGGGAACTACTGATAGCTATCTCGTCAAAAGTCAACATGATATACTTTTATCCATAACCACAATTTTTCCCTAACAGCAACTCAATTTTGACTAAACAAGCTGAGCTCCAGGTCACTTTATGTGATGCTCACATGCTCATAATGACAATGTTAACATGTTGGTTCAAAGCATCCCAACTTTCTTCTGTTCTTTTTCGAAACATTACAAATAAATTTAGTTCTGTCCTCTTGTCCCTCACTTGTGCTGCAGCCTTGGAGCTGGCCTGTAACAGGACATCAGTCTCAGTATTTCCACTTTGACTATCTGATCAATGGCTCAAACAATAAAAATTGTCTTTGATGCACTGTTCAACCCTGACAACTCTTTTTTTCCAGCCTCTCTACAAGCCAGTCACAGTGCCAATGGGGAGTTTGATATGATGACAAATGGTTAAATCCAGTGGCTGAATTATTGACTGGAACCAAAATGTGAGGACAGAATTCCTCTGGGACAAGAGTTGAGTGGAAGCTGCTCTACTCTCTAATTGCCCCCCGCCCACCCACTCGTTTCTGTCTTGGCAGCTCTGTGTTGAGTGTTTCAAAGCACCGGTGAACTCTACAACACACTTTAAGTATTCCAATAATTAAAGCCCACAGAGATTGTCAGGATGATGCACCACACAACAATAAGCTGTGTAAATTCAAGATCCTTCAACAACAGGTCTGGTCACATTGCTTAATTGCAGTCTTCCTACAGCCTGTCTATTCTCTCACCTCAGAAGACATCTGAGGCAAAAGAAGACTTTGTGGCTCAGGAGAGAACATGCAAATGTGAAAAGATGGAGTTTATGATCCAGAACTACTCTGCTCCAAGATGGAAATATAAGTGACAGTAACTGAAGCCAGCAAGGATGAATTTGCAAAGTAAAAGTGAGAGTAATGAGACCTGTGTCTCAGACTGATCTGTACTGATGTAACATGGCAATTAGGGCGACTGTGACGGGCTGAATGGCCAATTTGGACGCAGCTAGTCATAACAAAATAGTGTTGTTTTGCATTAATTTCAAAAGAAAAACAAGTTCTATAAAGTGAATTCTAGTTGTTGCAGTTTGTCCCAGCAGCAATGTGAAAATGCTTGTTTGGACAAAAGGTTCCACATGAATCTTTCATAGGTATTTTATAGGTATTGCGTTTCTTTTGTTGCTGAGTATCTGCTCAATCAAAGTCAATCAAATAGGCAACAACCCCACCATCCAAATATTATGGGTATACACTAAGTTGCATACTAAACTTTCTTCCTGTGTAGCTCCTCTGTAACGCAGCAAAATGACTCTTTGTCTTCTGCAATCACTTGAAAAATCACATATTTTCAGATCGCAGTAATAAGTGACATTCACATTCATCAGAGGACCATCACCATTGTGCTGGAGAGGCTGCAACCAAATGAGTATCTTTTGTAATTGTCCAAAATTAGCAAAGTACTGGGAAGGCATACATGCTGAGATAAAACTGTTTGAACACCGACATGCTGCTTGATACTACCAGCTGCTGCTCCTTATGGAAAGAAGAGCATATTTTAAGATGTTTATTGTTAATTGCAAGGAAAATTTGTCTCCTTTTCGGTTACAAAACCAACCAGCCACGATCAGACATAAAGGCAAGCCTATGTCCCAGGAAAATAATGTGTGTTTAATCAACAGATATGCATGCACTTATATGTATTTTTACAAAGACCTCCTGTCATCTCTGAGACTCCTATTTCAAGGCACAGCAAGTGTGTACATGAGTATTTGTACTCTTCTACATCTCTATCCATCTTGATAAAATGAAACCAGTGCATTATTTTTATGTCCATTATGTGGCCACCAAGGCAATTCTGCCCCCTTGCTCTCAAAAAGCAAACACATCAAAGCGCAGACATAATGTGCTGTTCTAACACTACAATAAACACGCAATCAGTACACACATTCGCAGTTTCATCAAGATGTAGTAAATTTCATACACACGGAGCCAGGGCTCCTTACATAACCATAAAAGTAAGCCTGGCGGGTGCTGTCATCAAAAGTGTGCCTGCAGCCGCCTTCCCTGAGATGAAAAACAAATGAAACACTTTGAGGCTGAGTTGAATCCCCTCCCATTCCACAACTCCATCTGTCACTCCCAGCGACTTATTCTGAGCAAGAGTGCTTTTCTGCATGACCTCCATCGCAGCACGCAAGATGAACGAGGTGGGTCTGGTCTCTGTCCTCTGTCTTCTCTGTGCCAAGGCAGCAGGGGCACCGAAGCATCGAGAACACCTGCAAACTGAGAGTAATGAGGCAGCAGGCCACATGGCCGCCCATCCTCCCTGCACTAATCAATCCAGCTCACCATTAAGGGAACCAAGGAGAACTGCAGCTACTTATACAAAGTTACAGCTTCATACCTCCAGAGCCCCTTGCGATCATCTACAGTCTCTATAAGATGGTCATTATTTCTATGTTTTTCACACTGTTCCTCCCACTGAGCACATCTGTGGCTTTTTGATTTCCATTTTCATTTTAAGCCCAACAAACCATAAAGCATAAAACAAAATTTCTTGTGATCAGACAAGAGTTTTCAGGGCCCGACTAATTCTGTTTGCACATTATTTCTTTATTATGTTTTTCCGTAAACACAAACACAGTCACAGGTGTCTTCTAAAAAAAGGTAATTTGTGTAGAAGTCCATTACAAAATTACTCTACTTCTTAATTCATTACCTCAGCAAACACTGTAAACATGAGAATTAGGTCTCAATCTTCAATTTGAAGTCATCCTTGGAGGTTGCAACTGTATACAGTACATATATATATATATATATATATATATATATATATATATATATATATATATACCAGGTGTAGGGCAGTTCTTTATTGACTTGACACACCTGTGTAGACTTGACCACCACCTCCAAAGGTTGATGCACATCATCCTCCTTGACGTCTCCAGCAGAGTTGGAGGCCATCATTTCTGTTCAGTGTGAATCGACTTTCACCAGAGAACAGCACTGAGGCCCACTGGTTCCTTGTCCAGGGCAAAACGCTCCCTGTCCATGCCAGATGATGACACTTGTGTGTGGTGGTGTGGTCAGGTACCCTTGCAGGTCGGTTTCAAATGGTCTGACGTGACACTTGGGTGCCTCTCACCTCTCTTAAATGTGCCTGGAGTTGAGCGGAATTCACCATCTGGTTCCATAGATCACTGTTCACAATGAGGTGGTCATCAGCATGGAATGTGGCCAAAGGACGTCCACTTCTATGCCTTTCTGTGACAATTTCCAGTCTCTCTGTCTCTGTTGCAACCTGCTGATGACACTACTGATGATTGATTGTTCGGTGTTTGCTTGCTCTCCATGATGTCAAAATGTGAACAAAATGATGCAGAGGACAGTTTAAATATACTACCAAAACTTCCAACGCAACACATAATTGAGAAATGTTGGGCACACAAAGCCAAACAATGAATTGGAAATCTCAAAGGATTTGGTTTTGTTTGCTGTGTGCCTACATGTTGTTCCACTTGACTGCACATCCTTAGAATTTGTCACCACTGATGAAACTGAGCAGATCTTAATCACCAGTCCTTTTAAAACCTGGTCAATAAGTAGCCGTACCAATGGTATTCTTTAATACTCATTTGCATTGTCCTGGTGAAACGTCCATGGCACGACTACATCAAAATCAGAGAGAAAGGGCCATTGGTATGCTGACAGCTGGAATGGCACAGAGACGTGTTGCCAGGGCCTTGGGTGTTCATGTGTCGACTGTTTCGTGTCTATGAAACCGGTATAATGAGACAGGGCGCACTAACGACTGAGCACGAGCTCCCAGGCCACGTGTCACCACCCCTCAGCAGGACCGCCATATTCGTCTTCAACATCTGAGAAACCGTTTCCTACCAGCTACAGTGACTGCAGCACAGACCAGAGGTCGACATCAGAACAGAATCAGTGACCAAACAGTAAGCAACCGCTTGCGTGAGGCCGGGTTGCACAGCCAACGTCCCCGCCGTGATCTGTTGTTGACTCCAGCACATCACCATGTCCATCTGCAATGGGTAAGAGCGCTATTACATTGAATTCGAATTAAAACTTCATATCTGATACGTGTTGTTGTCACTTGAATTTGGTACAATATGCATAAACCATGGGAGTGTTGCGTTGGAAGTTTTGGTCAGTGTATAAATTGTCATAGAACCAGAACAACTGATACATGGATCAGACACTTGTGATTTTTGCGATTAATCACCTTGTTAGAGAACAGCATGTTATGCAATAAATACTGACACAGCTGCACATGTGCATTCAAAAGGGTAGGAAAGGTCAAATTAGGTTCACCTGTAAAGGTTTTAGAGCACTTCAGGTGCATTCTGAAATTTCATCCCAAAGCCTAATATTCCTAATTATTCTAATTTGGTATATTAGTAACCTTCACCAATAAACAAACCTCCCATGTTAAGGGATTATCAGATAACAATAATTCAAAGATAAGAAAAATTTAATCGAGTGGGTGGATCACATTTATCAAGGGTCTGTGTATGTATATGTATGTATAAGCTAAATACATGAATTTAAAATAATTAAATCAATAATGAATCAACATCGAGAGTATTTACATAAAATGTTGTGTACAATTTTCAGGTGTTAATATTCATGTTTAAATGCATATGCAAAGTTTATACACTTCCTGAGAGACTATGTTTTTCCAAAACACCCTCAAGCTAGTGATTCTCATCTTAATACATGAATGGAGTATGCAAAAGATGTTTTCTGTTCAAGTGAAATGTCCATCTTCTCTCGATTCCATCTCTTCAATCTCACAGTCTACTTCTTTGCTTTTCCATTCTCCTCCTGCCAGCCTCCAAGACAGAAGCCAGAAATGCCTTGAAAAAAGACACCCTGTCACACTGTGCATATCCCCCAAAAAATATAATCATGTCACCGTGTCATTACCCAACCTCGGCTCTTTCAGAGCAATCACGTTCAAAGAGCATTTTTCAGGAGCTCGCTCCCCAGCACAACTAGTAAGCATGGCTAATGGAAATTTAATCAGCAGCAAGAGAGGACAGGAGGCATAATGTAACAGATGATAAATAGAAGAAAGATGCAAATGGTATTTATTTTAGACAGGCTGTGCTGACAAGCCTGATAATGCCTCGTCATGCAGTTTCTCCCTGAAGCTTCCTTTTGATGGCTCCAAAATGGTGTGCACCATATTTCACAGCCTATCATTTCTGGAATAAATTGTGGTATTTATAGATTTTTTTTTCATTTTTTTCCAAATGTCTCTTGTTAGTGGTGCTTGAGCACCATGGCAATAGGCCCAAATTAATAAAGAGCAATGTAAATTGCTGCAGTCATTACAAACCATCATTCCCAGCATGTCAGTTGTTTAAACTCAAATTGCGCTCATCTCTAATATTAACAGTTTTTGTACTTTGAGCCAAAAGATGAGACCTGCATAACCCATGCCTCCAACAAAACAGATTTACACCTTTTTTTGTCTATGAAAATGTAAATAGCATGACATTCCTTGCAATGAATCATACATATGAATCATGCTCATGCAGCCCACGCATGATGCACATTTGGTTTTTCATCTCAGTATGATCTCTGGATTTCAGCAAAGTGGCCAGTTTCATTAAGACTACATACATTTACAGATGTATGCCAAAAGTTTTATTGTTATGTCAATGTCATAATGTTCTTTTTTTTATATAGAAAGATGTAGAGATGTAATTAAACTGACTGATTATTGCTGAACTATCATGAGGGCTAAGTGCGATATTGTTATAGAGTTAACTATGTGAGATCCAGAGCAACTGCTGACTGGACATTGTGATCAGAGGCCTACTGGATTGGATGCAATTTTTACCGTGTAATTTACCTCAGAATGGGCTTCATTGTGTCTTCTGAATCGACATGCTTTCACACTGATCCAGCAGTCATTCTATCCTGCAGCCCAGGTGCATATGTGCCACAGAGTAACACAGCATGCCATTAGCTCTAATATAGCTGTCAGGGGAGCTGCAGAACTGTTGCCTGCAAAACAGTGCAGCTGAGATAGTTTGCTTGTTATGTTCGTCCCTCTCTTAAGTTTCTTGTTTTTCCTCAGCGGCTTGAATCTGGCTGACACCTTAGCTGTCAGTACAACTGCACAGCAGTACAGAGCAGCATCCCTGCAGAGGCAATGTTAATCAAGTCTTGTTTTGGTCCTCAAAAGCTAGCAGTTGGACTTCGCTGAATAGCTTCAGAGCTGTCACCCATCTTTCTCTGGCAGCCTACAAGAGGGAATAATTAGATGAATCTTGGTGTTGCATGCACATAGCCTCCATGCTTCATATAGATCCTAAATTGCAAAAGCATAGCTTGAGCTTGATATAATCTTTTAAGTGTTGAATACATTATAATGTCTGTTGTGCACCTCTCCATATAGAGAAAATGGAAGTATAAAAATTCCAGCTACATGCTGTCACAGATTTCAGGTTTCACATTGACAAATAATCTCTTAAAAACACACTAAGAATTAAAAATAAAAAACACCATCTCTCTGTGGCTCAGAGACATCAACAAAGATGAACTAAGTGGAATCTACTGAACATATTGGTAGGGGAACAAATGTGACAGATGAAGAGCTTGCTGTATGATGTCCTGCTGAGATAACACAAGTTTCCCTGTCATTTTTTTCCTTCTTTCATAACAGCAATGTGGCAAAAACAAAATAACCAGAGGACTGTCTTTCACACAAAGGCAAGTAAACATAGGAGACAATTATATCATTGATCAAACCAAGCTGCTCCCACATCTTGAAAGCTTTTTGTGTTGATGTATGTTTTCAGTGTCTTACTTTTAATTCATCCATAAAAGTTCATAAAAAACGTGACTCCAGGTGTCAAACAATATGGACCGAGTTCAGCCCACAGGGAAACAAAGTTAATAATTGTGGTTGTTGCATGATTAAGATGGTTTCAGAGAACAACTGTCTGTGTGTTGGTAGTTTTCCGTTGATTAGAAAACCATCCATTTTAATGGCTTTTCTTCTCCCTTTGTTAACTAGGCACCTCTCTGTACAAGAAAATGGCACCGAAATGAATGGCAAGCTATTAAAGGAAAATAATAGCTCAAAGTAGCAAAACAAAAGAGACAGATAAAGGTTTAAGAAAAGGATATTGGTCTTCTCACCAAGCATGTTTTAAAAACTAGTTTTGTATTAGCTAGAAGCTGGTTATTATACTCTCATTGTGCAGCTCCAGTACAGCAGTCCTTTTGTCATAAAATGTTTAAAAGCAAGTTTTCCACATACCTGCTCACCACCAAGCTCCCAAGGTCATAACTTTTAATAGTTGTTAACAGTCCATAATTGTTTCAAAACAGAGAGGGAATATGTATCTGTGGCAAGCTGGCCTTCAAAATTTAGTGCTCCTTTTGGTGATGCATCTGAAGGACTGGCACTTTCTGAACAAATCCATTATCTGCTTTTATTGGATAAAGAGCACAAATGGCTCTCCCAACATAAGAGCTGTCCCTGTGACATCCCAAACCTTCAGCAAAAGATACAAAAGGATTTATGAGGTGTTCAAATACAGTGCTTGATTTAAGTGATCCAGAACCAGCACCTATAACCCAACTCAGAATGTCAAATAGAATCAAAATGTGGCTTTGTGCAGGTTGAAAGCAGATTTGAAGCACATTAGAGCTTTGCTTGCTGTCCTGAGAGTACGTACAGCCATGTTATCTCATTTATTTCCTATGAGATTGTCAGACAACCAGCCGAGACTCCAGGAAGTTACTGTTCCCAAATAACTTTCCAAACTTAAATTAGTATTTTTACACATGTCGCCTCACAGCAAGAAGGTACTGGGTTCAATTCCTGGCCCGGGGCCTGAGTGGAGTTTGTAAGTGGTTATCTGTCTCTATGTGCCCTGCGATGAATTGGTGACTTGTCCAGGGTGAATCCGACCTTTTCACCCTAAGACAGCTGACAGCTGACACTTTTGATGTGTGTTTGGGGTCAATGTCCTGTTGGAATGCCCAACTGCACTCAAGACCCAACCTTCGGGCTGATGATTTTAGGTTATCTTGAAGAATTTGAAGGTAATCCTCCTTCTTCATTATCCCATTTACTCTCTGTAAAGCACCAGTTCCATTGGCAGCAAAACAGCCCCACAGCATAATACTACCACCACCGTGATTGACGGTAGGCATGGTGTTAAAGGCCTCACCTTTTCTCCTCAAAACATATTGCTGGGCATTGTGGCCAAACACCTTGATTTGTGTTTCGTCTGACCACAGAACTTTCCTCCAGAAGGTCTTATCTTTGTCCATTTGATCAGCAGCAAACTTCAGTCGAGCCTTAAGGTGCCGCTTTTGGAGCAAGGGCTTCCTTCTTGCACGGCAGTCTCTCAGTCCATGGTGATGAAAAAAAACACACTTGATTGTGGACACTGACACCTGTGTTCCAGCAGTTTCTAATTCTTGGCAGATCTGCTTTTTGGTGATTCTTGGTTGACTCTTCACCCTCCTGACCAATTTTCTCTCAGCAGCAGGTGATAGCTTGCATTTTCTTCCTGATCATGGCAGTGACAAAACAGTGCCATGCACTTTGTACTTACAAACAATTGTTTGCACTGTTGCTCTTGGGACCTGCAGCTGCTTTGAAATGGCTCCAAGTGACTTTCCTGACTTGTTCAAGTCAATGATTCCCTTTTTCAGATCCGTGCTGAGCTCCTTTGACTTTCCCATTGCAGCGTTTGTGGGTGTTTGTATCCAATGAGCCCTGTTTAAATGGCCTCAGAGAAGTCACCAGCCGTAGTCACTCATGATCACTCACAAGAAGTTAAGAGGCCATGCTATGAAGCTCATTTCATTGACACAACTTTTTAAGTCAACTGGAAACTCAAGAGAGCCATGACATTATGTTCTTTACAAGTGTATGTAGACTTTTGACCATGACTGTAAACAAGATACAGTATAGTGGAGCTGAAACATTACTCTCCTTACCTATCTCCAGATAAGACCTATTAGAGCTGCTTTGATGTGGTTGCTTGCGGTTGAGTGTTCAACAGTTAACTGTTAACAGCAGATGTGAAAGAAACGTGATCATAAATAACTGAAACTTGATGACTGGCATATCTTAGTTCCATCCATCCATTATCAACCACTTATCCTCACATAGGGTCGCGTGGGGGCTGGAGCCTACCCCAGCTGTCTTAGGGCAGAAGGCAGGGTACACCCTGGACAAGTCGCCACCTCATCGCAGGGCACATAGGGACAGACAACCACTCACTCACATTCACACCTACGGTCAATTTAAATTAGCCAATTGACCTAATCCCCATGCATGTTTTTGGATGGTGGGAGGAAGCCAGAGTACCTGGAGAGAACCCACGCAGACATGGGGAGAACATGCAAACTCCACAAAGGAATCGAACCCAGTACCTTCTTGCTGTGAGGCGACAGTGCTAACCACTACACCACCGTGCCACCCTAATTAACGTATTGTTCTTATAATAACTGATGTATGGTATGCTATTGATGCTACATCCCTTAAGTAAAACAGATTTAATATTAATGGTGCATTCATGACCATTTATGTACCCTTTTCATAAAATGTTGATAATCTTCTGATTTTTCATCTCTATAATTAAGGTACAAAAACTACCTGGTTAATTTTTAATAAAATATAAAGATTTAGATAAGAAGATTGATACCACTGTCATATTTTCACAGTATATACAGTCTTTGCCAATAACATGTTATTGCTTCCTTATGTGACATAGTGTCACATAATAGTGTGAACAACTGTTTTGTTTGCTGGTATCATTAATGACATATCTTAAAAAGTTTGTGATCTTTACGTTAACACAATGCTGATATATTTTTTTCTTTTCCCAATATTGATCATTGAAATTGAATCCAAAATTATAAACTAATTTCAATTTATGATTTTCTAAATGCACAACTAAATACACAGATTGGCCGACTTCATTCAAAGGGTCACAAATATATTCAAATTATAATACAGCACTACTTATCAAATGCTATTTAAAGGGATATTCCACCCCAATGTGAAATTCAGTTGTTCCTTGCAGTCCCCAGAGTTACATAAGTGAGCAAAAGTGTTTATTTGCCAGCTCAACCATTGCCCTAAATTGGCAGCCCTGTCGTTAGTTTAGTTTATCATAGTCAATGTAGTCTATTGTTGCCAGCTAGCATGTCCTTGCAAAAGTGATTCCAAATAACTCAGTTATGGGGATTAAGTTAATTGGCTAATTTAAATTGCCTGTAGGTGTGAATGTGAGTGTGAGTGGTTGTCTGTCAGATGAGGTGACGATTTGTCCAGGGTGTACCCGGCCTTCCACCCTAAGACAGCTGGGATAAGCTCCAGCCCCCCGCAACCCTATGAGGGTAAGTGGTAGATAATGAATGGATGGATATTGATATCACTACTTTATAGAAATTTACATTACATTACAAATTACAGGCATCGATGATGCACTTCGTTCTGCCTCTGTTCTGAAAATCGATGGGACAGTCATATTCGTCAGACTTTATAACATCTTTCCTGTAGCATACTGCATCTTCTCTTTGTAATCCCTGGTGTGGAATGCTCCTCACAGACATGATATTGATTTATCTTCTCCATCGGTGTTGTTGAAGGAATGCCGAGCGCAGAAAGCCAAAGATTTCTTCGTTCCACTACTTTTGTAATTCTGTGAAACATTTTGTTTCTGTATTTCCTTGCTTGTTTTCACAGCACTTAGACTGTTCATATATCGTTTTCATAACAGATCCTCCAGTCAAAGATTTTTATTCAATTGACATAATATATGGGCATTGATAGCAACTATCTTAAGACTGTAGGCAGTACAACAAAAGTCCACTTGTGTCATCCTAGTACCACTGTCATGCTGGTGTGTTGAATCACTTTTGCAAGGACATGCTACCTGGCAACAATAAATTACATTGACAATGCAAAGCTAAGCTAATGGTAGGGCCAATTTAGGGCAATGGCTGAGCCAGTGAAAAACGCTGTTGCTCACTTATTTAACTCTGGGGACTGCGAGGAATGACTAAATTTCACATAGGGGTGGAATATCCCCTTAAAGATAATTTTAACGACAGAATTGATCACTACTTTATTTGACGGAACACACAACATGTGCATTGCTGTGACCTGCTGATAAATTTATAAAGAAGACATGAACATCATTAATAACTCAGAAAACATTGACCTTAGTAGCTGATATACAGTAATTAATGCATTTTTCTTGCAAAAAATCGTGTCCATTGATTGTTTTGGCAAGTGTTGCCTTATAATCCCATTACTTTATGAGGCTCAGTGTTTCTCCAATGTGCAGACCTCACATGATCTCTGTTGTGTTTGTCCTTGTTAGAGCAGATTGTTTTCCTCTGAATGCTATAGCTGGCATTTTGTGGGCATCATTAGATCTGTTGAAAACGTGCGGTGCTGGTGGGCTGAAAGGTTCCCTGCTATACTGTTGCACAGACAGAACAATCTCACATGGGAATAATGTGTCCTCCCCCTCTATCTTTTCCTTCTCAGAACTCAACTGGCTGTCCCTCTGGAGAAACTTCAGCAGAAATACAAGGTGATCAGAGAAGCACCCCGCAATACAAAATGACTCACCATGCAGTTTACCTCCAGACATGAGTCCTTATACCAGCTACAACTCTCCACCATCTCTAATGCTCATTTTGTCACACATGACATTTCCAAGTAATTACAGGTGTTTCTCATTATGGCCGTTTGAACTGAGGCTATTTTTGTCTTGACAATACCATATGTTTAAAGATAAAGCATTATTTAACTACTTTGTGACTGTCATGTGAGGCCTGCTTGGATATGCTTGTTTCAACTTTCTACCTGGGCATATGGTTGGCGGTGCTGCCTGTGTATAGTGTTAACAGCACTCATGTCTCTCGACACCAAGAGCTGTTTTCACCAAATGCCCTGTACAGATTAGGCATGGTGAATTACAAATTAACCTATCATGACTTTGATCTCTGTTCAGGCTACATGCTGCCACTGTTTTCTTGTTTTGATCTAACTTCTTAAGATAGACTGATAAGAGCAAGAGATGCTAGCATAGGGGTCTACTGGTACAAAACTCCCCCAGAGCACACAAAGTTTGTATCTCCAGCACCACCACATCAAGTGTCTTTGCTGAAATGTCACAGATATGACGGGCGACAATTTACAATGACAGCTGCAGGGTGGAGGACAGAATGCTGGAACAATCTCCATCGATTACACTGTGTGTGTGCATCTCTTTATGGCACAGATAAGCAAGAGGATGTTGGTTTTAGCACTGTCTTGGTTTACAGCTTACATCTCATCTCAGTTTGACAGCCTGTTATGAGCTTTCTCCAAACACGTCATTGACAAGTGTCTTAAGCTGCCCGTGTCTCCTTGAACTGAGGATAAATGACTGTCCTCTTGAAAGCTTAACAATATAAATGATTTATACCACCCAAAAGTCCTCTGGGTGAGTCATGACTTGCTGCATGTATAGCTGTAGCTGCCATTAAATGCATAAACAGCTGTGATAATGCGGTTAGGCTGGGACTCAGTGTGAGGCCATGTGTGTGCACCTGTTTGAGATGAAGACCTCTCTCGGGGGTTAAGGGACGTGATGTTTCTGTGGCTAGTGGTGATAAACCAGCTCCTCAAGCCGGCCGTGCATTGGTGAACCTGCTGTCAACTTCTATAACACACACACCACTTGAAGTTTGTGTCATACAATTATGCATTTGCATACAGAAATTGCTCAGGTTGATATTTTCCAGTATTGGGGCAGTATTTAAGACACAAATCAAAACTGACAGAGCAACAAATATTATGTCAGATGTGGTCTTCTCATGGTTTATTTGCCATGAAATAAAAAAAAATGTTTGTGCTTGGACTAGATTGTACAGTAGAAGTCATAACTGCATGGTAAAAAAATGTAACTCTTTACAAAAACAGTCACTGCTTCACATTTTGGCGTTGATTTTGAATAAAAGAAAATTTTAAGGTCAACTCAATTAGCCTACAAGGATTTTCTAAATTGAAAACCCATTTGCATATGCTTTTCAGTGCTCTGAAATCACTGAGCTGTGGAGAATTTGTAATGTGGTCGTAGGTGCCAAAGTTTACATATTTCTTAATTACAACATAATTGATGGCTAATGTTTCGTGGCAGGCAGGAGGGTTGTTGTTAGTGGTGCAGCGGCATGAAAAGAAGGAAGTAAAACTTGACTATGCTTGAACAGCTTAAGTTATTATTTCATTAGACCTTGGGATACAAGTGTGGCACCCTGATTTGGGCACAGAGCTATCAGCCTGGAAAATCACACAGGGATTGTGTTTACACGGTAATCGGCATTCAAAGTGCACGGGTCATGATCAGGAGAATTAATCTAATTAACATTATCATTATTTTATTATCTGATAAATTGGCTTGTCTTTACAAATGCTCCCTGAGGATAGACACGTGGAAAATGGCAAAGTGCAGAAAATCTCTGGGTGAAAGTGGTTCTGCTGGGGTGATCAAATTAAAACTGCTTTGTCAGTCATACCTAGATGTACACCCTCGGGGGCAAGGGCGGTGTGAAATTATGGTTACAGTGTAAAGTGAGAAGACCATGAAGAGACTACTTGCTGGTGATGAATTACTAATACAATGTTGGTCATTTGCCGTTAAAGTGATGTAAATAGTATACCTTATAACTATGAGAAAAGGATTATTGGCTCAAGTGATACATCAAAAACATTTAATTAAAACTCTATTGATATGAAACAACTGGGGTCAGGGTTTCATTCATGTCAGCTATAAACCATTTGCAGTACAGTGTTTTGAACATAGAAATTATTTTCAGGAGCTTGGAACAAACACACAAATGGAAGGTTATTCTACCTACCCAATGTTAGCTTTTAGTTGACTTTATTTAAAGAGCATTGTTTTGTTTATCTTCAATGATATGAATTGGCTTTTACATATACTGTACCAAGATGTTTATCACATTTCTGATTAACAAACCACAGCAAGCCACATTTATGTTCACAGGAAATGAAGACTTGTGTTATCATATGGAGAAGTTACGTAGGTTTAAGTTTGGGTCACAAAGACACCTTAGGTCTGGGTATTCTCAAATATTAGATTCAAGATTTAGAGAAGATAATGTAGCATGACTGGTCTCTTACTATCACCCACAAGAGAGATAATAACATCTACCTTGCTCTGGAAAGGTGGTGTGCCTTTAAAAATGTTTCATTCTCAGTTGAACAATTGGTAATTTTATGTTACATGTTCAATAGCAAATTTAAATACAGAACAGAGAATAAAAAGAGAGCTCTTTAAAATAACCCCCAAAGCAGTGAAAATAATAAAAGAGTCTTTCCCCAGGTTAACCCGCTGCTTCGTCAAGCGAGGGGCTTCAGAATTCAGTTCCTGCTTTTATGTGTGTATGTGCTTCAATGGGTCCTTTACCAGGGTAAAGCTATGAAAGTTTACATGTGCTTATCTGTGTCAGAATGAATCCAGCATGTAGTGGGCAGGGCAGGACTGCTTCCACAACCATCCATAGTTGTGAAGGGCCATGGATCACTGACTGTCTTTCACTTTACAGCCAAATGCTTCTGCACTTATCTTAAGTCCAATAAGAGGAATCAGCAGACAGCCAACTGGAAGCAGAAACAAACCACAAGGTGTGTGTTTTTCCAAATTGCCCAAACTTGTGTAACCAATTACACTGCAAATTTTACAAGAAAAGATTACACTTAATATATAGTTACATACTTTGTAACTGTTTTTGGTGCCTTTTGTAAGTTACAGTGATACAACTAGTTATGATAGTAAAATGGTGCAATATTTGTCACATAGAAATAGATATAAAATTGTTTAGGGCACTTTTAGTTGGGGCTCAGGCAGTTGCTTACCCTGCTTAACTGTTTGAGTGCCAGCCATTTTATAAATGAAATAAAAGTGCCTTGTGCCAGTGTTTTTGGCCATTTTGAGTCATGTTTTGAGACACAGAATATTATGTACTCACACTGAATAGCTCAAATGAAAGAAGATGCTCTCTATTTTGTCATTCGTTGGGTGAACATAAAAAATAAGGAAAATATTTCCACCCAATTATAATACACTAATTTAACAAGAGACAGTTTTGTTGAGTGAAATTAATATGTCGAATCAACATCATGTGTTGGAGTTACTATTACTTAATTATGAGGGGTAAATCCAACATCATAATCATTTGTTGGATGAACATAAAAAAAATATGGAAAGCAGTTCTACCCAATTATAATACTATACGCTCATTTAGCAAGTGATGCAAATGCTAAATAGGCGAGCTAACTATAGTAACTAATGTTGCTATGGTTAGCTGCTAATGCTGCTATGATTATTGAGCACACTATGAAAACATTCAATGACAAAATTAATCGTTAAAATTATAGAATGGACAATAACATAACATAACATTTCTGTTCAGGGTTTATTTTTGTCAGTTATTTTCAGTCAAATAGCTTACCATCTTCCACAACGAACATTGACGACTCTCAGCATGCGTTTTGAACTGTGTGCTGAACTTCAGGAAGTAACGTTTCTAAAACTCTCAGCTCACACACTTCTGCCACCTTCTGCTCTGGAGTTGGGCATGCAATTTGCTATCTTACCCAAAATGCATCACGTTCTGTCAACATAAATTAATTTACACAATTTTAAGTTATAGCATATCATGTTAAAATAACATTACTCAATGATGTTCAACCACAAAACATGACTATGTATGGTAGAAGCTACATGTTACACTTAAGATTAATGTCTCCCTGGTTTTAATGTATGTAATGTGGCTTTTTTGAGTGTAACAAAGTGCATTTGTGTGTTAAGGCCTGATAGGCAATTTTATTTTTGACACCCTACACAGTCTTAGAAACTTTACTTCGGGAAGTTCAGCACACAGTTCAAAAAAATTGTTGAAGGTGGTAAGATAGTTGACTTAAAATTACTTTGACTTCAAAATAAACCACTGCACAGAAATATCACACCCATCCATCCATTATCTACCGCTTATCCTCATAGGGTCATGGGGGGGCTGGAGCCTATCCCAGCTGTCTAAGGGCAGAAGTCGCCACCTCACCACAGGGCACGTAGAGACAGACAACCATTCACACTCACATTCACACCTACGGTCAATTTAAATTAGCCAGTTAACCTAATCTCCATGCATGTTTTTGGATGGTGGGAGGAAGCCGGAGTACCGGAGAGAACCCACGCAGACACAGGGAGAACATGCAAACCCCACACAGAAAGGCCCCGGGCCCTTGTTGCTGTGAGGTGACAGTGCTAACCACTACACCACCGTGCCGCCTGAAATGTCACATATAACTTGTTATTGTCAGCTCTGTACTTTTAAATGATTAATTTCGTCACTGAATGTTTTAATAGTATGCTCACTAATCACAGCAGCATTAGCAGCTAACCATAGCAGCAATAGTTGCTATGGTTAGCTACTTAGCATTTGTATCACTTGCTAAATGAGCATATTATAATTTAGTGGAAATAACCTTCCAAATTTTTTTATGTTCACCCAACAAACTATTATTGTGTCAGATTTATTCCCCGTAACTACATAATAGTACCACCAACACATTTTGTTGATTCAAAATATTTTCATTAATTTCACTCATCAAAACTGTTTCTTGCTAAATTAGCATATAATAATTGGGTGGAAATACTTTCCATAATTTTTTTATGTTTACCCAATAAATGATGTTTTAGAGTGTGTTTCCACCCTTAATCTTGAGAATCGTGAGACTTTGTAGAAAGTTATTCTTACCTGCTAAGTATTACAGTAATGTAACAGTTTATTAACACAGTGTTACACAATTTTTCCTTGAATCTAAAAAAATAACACAAGTATATTTAGCCTGCATTTCAAGTATATGAAGAACAGACTTGCAAAATACTAAAACAAAGCTATTTTATCAAAAATCCTTTCCATGATTTTTTATGATAATTTTTCCAGTTACTAAACCAGGAGTCCTCACCATTTGTTTGTTGCTTTGTTATGTTGCACTGTAGCTGCACCATATTACTCTGTATTAGTTTCATGCAAAAATTGGTGACAAAGTTTAGAGCAGAGATACACATTGCGCTCAAAAGCCACATGCAGATCAATCTTTAATTTGTGGCCATAAATATACAGTGAACACTGCACTACAAAAATGCAAATGTCTGCATTATAAGCTACTTCATCTCTCACATTAATTAATGGTGTTTTTTTTAATGGGGTGCTGTGTCAAATGTGGCAATGAAGCCCGCTCATGGAAGGTTACGTCAGTTAGCTCGTGCTAGCCAGTGTGAGATATAGGCACATCAAAAGGGATCGATTTCTAATAAAACAAAAGGAAAAAATAACAGCACAACTAAACAGAAGGATAGACACACAGCATAGTGTGGAAAAAGAGTCTGAGGAAGAAGCAAATGAAGATGAACATGAAGACGCCGCAGAGGGGATGAGCAGGCAAACGTCAGGTGTTCCCAGTAAAAAACAAGGAATACAAGAGGAGCAGAGGAAATTTCAACAGAAGGGGACAGACTAATTCTTATTTGTTCTTCATGGCATGACCCTGTGTGCTTAATATGCAAAGAAACCTGCCTGTTTCAGAGGAGGCAATCCAAGAAAACAAACTCAACTGCAAGGCATCTTTTGACAAAAATGTTCTCAGACTCAGAAATAGTAAAAGACTGTTTTTTGGCTTCAGAAGAAATACTGTTCACAGACTTTGACAACAATGATGTGATTCGTAAGGATTACAGTTGTCTTATTCATCAATTATGAGGTGGATGGAGGACATCAGAAAGGATGTACATGACCAGTTGTTGGCTGATCTGCACGTAGCACTTTCTTTCAGTATCACAGCGGAAAGCACAAATGTTACTGATGTTGCTCAGCAATAGCAACAGCAACATCAACATTGTGTTTGGCCGATGTTCTCAAAAGAAAAATAATTCGGAGGGGATGTTGTGCTTACTACGACTCCTTGCCAAACAAAGTGAGGATCAAATCTTCTCAGCTGGTCCAAACTTGAGTGTGTGTGTGTTCTGCTGGTGCCCCAAGCATGCGAGACAAGCTAAAACAAACCCTCACAGTACAACCTTACCTGAACAGAATCCAGCCGACTTGGTCAACTTTGACTCCATAGAACTATGGCATTGCATGGCCAAGTTTATTTACCCTTCATATAGAGGTGACACAGACTACACCTGTCTTGAGGGCTCACATCTGGCAAGACCCGTACAACCTCTCTGGGTTGGTGCCCCAAGAAGAAGACGGTTTTCTGAAAGGGATCCAGCTCCCTCAAGGTCCCGGGGAAAAGCCAAGTCAGCGCCGGGAGCCACAAGGCCGAGCCGACTCCACGCCAGAGCCAGAGTGTCGAGCCGACTCCACGCCAGAGCCAGAGAGCCGAGCCAACTCCGATCCAGAGTCTGTGCCAGAGCCAGAGCGCCGAGCCAGTTCCACGCCAGAGCCAGAAGGCCCACCCAACTCTACGCCAGAGGCAGAGCCAGAGGGCCAAGTCGACTCTACGCGCAAGCCAGCACCAGAGCCAGAGGGACAAGCTGACTCCACACCAGAGCCAGAGCCAGAGCCTGAGTCAGAGTCAGAGCCACACCCAGAGCTAGTTAGTCCAGTCGTCTCCTGTTCCACGTTACCTGGCAGTGGTCCGGCCGACTCCTGTTCCACGTTCCCTGGTGGTGGTCCAGCCGATTCCTGGTCCTCCTCTACCGACGGCCATTCTTCTGTCCCCTGCTACTCCTCTCCCGACGGCGATCCGGCTGTCCCCTTCTCCTTGTCTCCATGTCACCACTGGCCAGCAGCAGCTTCCTTGGCTTTGTTTCTGTTATACTCTTTATTTTATTTCTAATCTAGTCTCCCTGATTTCATAGGTTGAGCTTCCTTCGTTTCTGTCTAGTTTAGACTCCCTTTTAGGGGTAGAGCCCCTTTCATTTCTAGCATTAGACTTTTGTTTTATTTCCTAGAGAAGCAGCAATTTTTCAATTAGATGGCCATGTGGAGCTCCACCTGCCTAGGAGGTCACCCTTGCCAATCCCTGCATCACCCACCATTGATGTTTTTTTTTGTTTTCTGCCATTAAAGACTGCCTTTTAGAATAGCAATATGGGTCAAGTAGTGCATCTGAGTTCTCACCGAAAAACAAACCCTCCCAGACTGACCATGCTCATCTTGAATGCCAGAGTGTGATTGTAACAACAAACTATGCTACATGAAGAAAGTCAAAGACATGCATGTCAGCTTGTCTTTGTGGGATGTCTAATTTATATGTTTGTATCACTTGGTATGTTGTTTTAAAAGCATCTCTCCCCTTTATTTTGCTCCACCAATGTGGCTCTTATGAAAAATAGTGAGAATCACTAATCACCTATAGAGTGATACATCTTAAAATGAATGAACTAATGGTTTGGGTTCCTGAAAGGTGCTCAGATCAAGGCCTCAGTTCCAAACATTGAGAACTGATCTGCTGTTTGTAATAACATGTGATCCTGTTGCCTGGATTGGACTATGCCTCTACGTATATATTAATACAAAACTACTCATAAATAAATTACAATGTAAATACATACAGAGATAACTCGTGGTGGTATGCAATAGTTAATATTGAATCATTATACAATATACTACTGGTTTACATCTGCTCTACAACAGATCATTAACCATATGCTACCATGTTTACTGAACAGACAGGAAACAGCTAAACAGATGTGAGTACCCTTTGTAAAGGACAGAGGGCGTCATATCCTGTGCAGATTATTAAACCCTTTGTGGAAAATTTGTAATTTGTGATATTGGCCCTTACAAATAAAATTTACTTGACATGATGCAGAGAATTGTGGGATTGATCTTATAATTACAGCTACTGACTGATTTACTTACAAGTCATTTACCCTGAACATTGGGACGTTAATAGGGAACAACTTATTCCTATGACATCAAAATTTGCCTGTGGAACCAGAACCATTGCAGGAACAGGGTTTCAGTTTTCTAGAATCATAATAAATCCTCTGATAGTTGTATAATTAAATGGACAGTTACCACTGAGCTTGCTGTTACTCTTCCTATTTCATGCTTTGTGTTATTTTTTTTGTTGTTGTTATTCCGCAGCTTGTGGAGTCAGGGACTCGTTAATGATTTCGGTGCGGATGCGTGAAATAAGTGATGACCTCTTGACCTCACCTCGACTCTTCCACAGCGCTTTTACATAATAAGTAGTTAATCACACTCCACCACTCTCTTTCATTTGCTACCTTCTACTGTAATTTAACCCTAGGATAGGGTGGGCTGACCTGTAGAACCTGACAGAAAGCTGCTGACTGACAGCATAATTCATAGTTGCTCCTAATAATTGGTTTCGCTCTGGCCAGTGAAAAACACAGAGGACAATGGATAATCTTTGTATCTGTGATTGAAAGCAATAACAAATGGACTAGACGGTCCTGTCTAGACAAGTTTCCCAGATGTTTGTTATGAGTGGCATAAAGGCCTCAAGGTCACAGTTGCAACATTTCAAAGGGCTACAGTCACATAGATCTCTGTATGCTCTTATGCCAAAGCATTCGTTTGACACATCACCACATAGACCTCCCAAGTGAATTCACCCTACTCACACTACAATAAACAAAGCAAGCATTGTGCTCAATCTTAATTTAGATTGTTGCCATATCATCCTTCTTGCTCATCTCATGCAAACTATATTTAAACTTGTTAATATAAAGCACTGTAAATTGTTTTGCTTATTCCTGGAGGTACCTGGGTGTATATTACTCATTGCTTTTCAATTTAGAAGAGAAAGAACAGCTCCAAATGAGCTGCTGGCCTGTGGTGTTTCTTAAGCCTCTGTTTCTCTGTTCAGCGTGGGGTCTTAGACGGTAAATAATAAATAATCAGAATGAGATATGTAATAGTGGAAACCCAAAACAATGCAGCCTAATAAATGAGGTATACAGTACAATAGATGTCTGACAGAAATAGAAATGTATCAGTACACACACTGGGGTCCGTCTTTCTGCTCTATGCATGAATATGTAATACTATTTTTGTGTCAAGCACTGAACTAAGTGAAATTATACATTGTGCACAGAGTACATTCAATATGTGTCATTGCAAGACAGAGATGTTGCATCTCCTGTTACAGGTTGCAAGCTTGGGTCTTCAACAGAAAAACTTTGCCAAATGCTTGTCAGCCCTATTGCCCTCTTGTTTTGGCATTAAATGTTGACATTTGACATAAATCATGAAGTGGTATGAACATATAATAACATATATTAGAGATACTGGGCTGTGCTACAGAAGAAACTGTAAAAAAAAAAGATTTTACAGAGACATAAATAGTGTTTTTCCTTAAAGGATCTAATTTTTTTTAAATAGCTGCACAGTTTTTGCACAGCATGGTGGCACATTCATTCTCCTCCTACCATCCCCACTATATGATTAAAACTGTTCGAAGGAGAAAGGCACTGAGCTGAAAGTGCAGTCGCACTATAATAAACGATCCTTATAGATACTCAGATACCTGTGCTGGCAAAATTGGTGTAATCAGTGTATTCAAAAAAATCACAATTGAGCAACAATAGAATCAGCCACGTGTAACAGTAGATGTGAGAGAAGTTCAGCTCCTCACTTTATGTGGACAAAAAGACCATTTATGCCTTGTTCCGCAGAGGTTGAATCTATCTCAAGTAATGAGATGTTACTTGGATAGAATTATGGGTATTAGAGCATATACAAATTTATGCTAAGCCAACATAAGGAGACTGCTGTGCTGTCGTCATTCCTGCTCTCAGTTATGTACTGTAGATTTGTATTTATTTTGTTTTAGAGTTGCAGTGTAGTGTTTGGCCGCATCTATCGATAAACTATTCGTTCTATTCGTTCGATGGTAATGGCACAATAACCCAGCAGACAAAATTCAAGGATGTGATGCATGATGTTCATATAACGTTTTGTTTAATGTATTCATGTAGTGATTGGCTGTCAGGCTTTAAAACAGTCTGTACAAACTTTGCCTTCTGTTTCCCATCCAGACACACTGCTGGTCCTGCTACACTACCAAATTGCTCCCCAAACAAACTCTCCACTGAGTGTGAAAGGAACACCTTGACTGTCACAAACAGATGTTCTTCACAAAAGACTGGACACACTGTCACTTTAACAAGCAACTGCTGAGTCTATTGACAAGACAAGCCTTCACCTTCTAACCTGGCAGCCAATCAGGATGATGAAAAATGAAGATGGTGGTGCTGTGGCAACGATGCCATACTTTAATTATCTGTCTGAGAGAATTCTACAGTACAACCAAGAGCTGGTGCAGTGTTTTAATGGATGGGCCTCTTTGTTTTTTGTAAGTCATGCAGACTAACAAGAATCTGCAGGCCCTAATAGGATATTGTGAATTAGGTCTCCAAATTTTCAAATTAACATTTAGGATATGCCGATATCAGGTTTTAGTTGCATTCTTTGACATGTATGGAGTTCACGCATATGTGCCAGCTCTGCACGTTGAACACAAACTGAATGCCCAAGAGAAAAGTCCATATTTCTGGTCAGCGCATGAGTAAATGCAGGCCTAGAGCCTATCCCAGCTGTCTTAGAGAAAAAGGCAAGGTACACCCTGGACAAGTCGCCAGTTCATCACAGGACACATAGAGATGGACAACCATTCACACTCACATTTACACCCACGGGCAATTTAAATTAGCCAATTAACCTAATCCCCATGCATGTTTTTGTATGGTGGTTCCGTCTTGCTGTGAGGCGACAGTGCTAACCGCTGCACCACAGTGCCGCCCTGTTGAGAAACACTGGATGGAAATTTCCAACATTCATATTACTTATTTTTAATGATACAATCAAATGTTTAAAATTGGGTGGATTAAACACAATGATGTCTTTGGTAATAAAGGAATAAGATATAGCAGCTACTGAATGGACAGCTGCATGTGGCGTTTCATTTAAAATGTGTTGGTGGTCAAAGACACCAGAGACAATTAAAACAAGCACTGATACTAATGCAATGTGACTCTAGTGGTTATGTGTCAAATCCAGGCAATATCTGGGATTATTCCATGACTGGAATGTGAATCACTCCAATAAATAATTGATACCTCTCATGAGGACGAAAAGCAGAGATGTAAACTGTAAGACAGTTCCTGTCTCAAATTTGTTTCTCTGTGAGTGAGAAGCACATCAGATTGTATCACATCTGCAAATATTTTGTCACTCAAATATTGTGGTTTTCTGATGTTCCTTTTCCTTTGCCGCCTTCCCATGCACCCAACGACTTGGAGACACCACAAACAAACTGTGAGTTCAGTGCATGAGGAAAGCACTAAACCAGCAGTAAATCTAATATAGCATTCTCTTTTTCCAAAGAGAGCTGCTGCAGTTATATGAAGTAAATGTTGGCTGAGAGGATGTTGTATATTGTCCAAAGATAAATGCACTCTAATGGCCCTTTTGTCTGATTTAGTTTCAGTTCAGTGTGTGAATGATCGAGAGGAAAACAGACATTAAAGCAAGAAATTGAGATGACGATGAAACCCACAATTTGGAATCACCATGCTATTATTAAGGTGTGCGTGCATGCAAGAATATACCAAGCTGCTTTAAAGTTTGACCATATCTTCTGGGAGAGAGCCTTATTATAGGCTAAAACATGATGTCAATATAAAAACAGCAGAGGATCAAAGTGTAACCTTAACATGCTGACACGTAACACTCTTGAGTATACATGCATATAAAAAGGAGAGTATGCATCCTGAATGAAAAAAAAAATGTGGTTGAAACGGTTTTGTTTGGTATGACTGGATAAAAAATCATCCTCTCCCAGTGGCCTGGTAATCCTCAGGCGGATAATTAAAAAAGTGTGAGGCACAGTAGAAAAGAGTGAAAAAAAAACAAAAGATTCAAATAAATAAATAAGTAAGGAGAAGGAAAGAGACTCTGTGCTGATCCCGGGGGGATCCATTAAAGAATGTTTTCTTGAATTGAGGTTAGGTGCATTGATCTCTGTCGAAGCTGGCACAGCAGAGAGTTAACACTCCCTGCCTGTGACTCTGACTCATTTCATACATTATTCCAATTAAATCACTGTAGCCTGCCTGGCTGCCTGCCTTTATGTTTTCAAGAAAAGTGGGAATTGGCACCTGGCATACTAACTCCACTGTCATCAAATATGACAAAAAGAGTGACATGCTATCGTTGAAGTAAGAAGATTAAAAAAGAGGAAAACAGATGTATAACTTTGGTGATGTTATGTCTACAGCAGCAGAAGGAACAATCGAATGTCCACCATGATAGATTAGACACATTAGGTACACACTAATAGGTGCACTGTCCTATACTGTAGGCCTACATGTCACTGTATGATGTATTGACTAGTGTGAGCACAACCATTGTTTTTGTTGCCATTTGTACAGAATATGAAAGGAAAGTATATTACTTGGAGTTACATTGGGGGCATTTTTTGGCATTTGGCAAGTTGCTTGATTGGGACTTTCACACACACAATAAAACAAGTCAACCGTGAAAGACTATACACTAAAAAGAATGTGTTGTGCTGTTATCAGACCCTTATCCCACAGCCTTAATATGGTAGTGCACAGAAAGACAAAAAGAGAAGAGAGATGGAAAATCATCAACAAAACAATTGCAAAACAATTTTGTGAGACTGCTTTGGTCACCACTGGTTCTAAGGTCAAGAATGGACTTTGAATATGCTTTCTTTCTATCTTTCCACAGTATGTTTTTATTTGTAAGGGATAAGTTACAAGGCCTGCTTCCTTTCTTGTTTTGACAATCAAGTCATTTAGATACATATTAGTTACTAACTGGTGCAGCCATAAGTCTCAGTGCTAATTCAGTCTCTTAAAACTAAAAGAAAATATATACCAGCATTATATGCGCAGTGGCACTGCACAAAACACAAAACAACCGATTCAGATAAACATTTGGTCATAATTCAATATCAGACCATATTGTTGATATTCTGATTCGCCTTCTCTTGTTAGGGGTCCTCACAGTAAATCATTAAACTACATATTGATTTGGGTTTTACCTATATGCCCTCTACATGAACACAAGAAGATTATGGGTTGTCATAATCTGCTCTGCTCCATGCTTAACTTTGGTCTGATTTATTCATGTAGAGTATTTCCCATTTTATGGGAAAATCCCATTTTTGTTACTCATCTCTACATTTTCCACACAGTAACATCTGAGTGAGAAAGGTTTACCTCACTGATCGTTGGAAATTTGGCCAAAACAAAATCAAACCTTTGTCAGTCTTTCCACTGTTCTAAAAATGACCATTTCTGGTTTGAAAGAAAGAATTAATCGGCAATGTATAAAAAAATGTATGTATAAAAAGAAGTCATATTTTCACTGCTTACTAACCCTGGACGAAAAGTCAGCGCTCAGAAAAGTTAATCATCCTGTGGGACCATGAACGCAACATTTCACAGCAATCCATCCAAGAGTTGTTAAGCTATTTTAGTCAGGAACTGACAGACCAACTGACCAACACAGCCTTCCCTCGAGCCACACTTACAGGACCTGCATGTCAATGGGAGTTTAATCTGGGCTAATGTCAACAGTGGTACAAAACAATGCTGACTATCAAACCCTTTGGGTTCAAAATGTCCTGCATCTGGCTTTATAGATGAAAACAACTTGCATCAGCAATTCACTGCTGAACTGCTGCACATAAATTTCAGTGTCAAACAAGCAGAGAAATGGAGGCATTACAGCTGCCGCTCAATAACAAAAAAAAAAAACGTTTCAGTTGTTTCCCACAACAGCAATACGCATGGAGCTAACTGACACAAGGATCAAATTGCTTTTTTTAGCTTGATCCTCTAACCTACCACAACCATCCACCAGGCACAAACAATGGCAAAAACACACTATAACACTATGGTGCAATCAGACCAAGCTATGTGATTACAGGCAGAAAATGTATTTTCATGTGTCTTGTCAGACTGGGGAATGATACGAGGAACAGTACAGACTGCTGCAGGCTTGGGTCACCAAACCAGGCAGTTTTCAGCCTGACAGACAGACTTTACATAAACATTATTCATCAAGCAACTTTTACAGATGTGACTTCCTTGGCCCAGTGAGGATTGGCCCGACACAGTGCCCACGTCAAGCATCCTCTCTTCTTGGGGAGAGGGACTAAAGTCAACACTATTCTTAAAAGTGCATTTGAAAGCCACATGCCCTTGTAAGTGATCATTTGATTTCAATAATCAACATTTAGACAAGGCCTATCAGTCACAACTCCATTGAGGGTATTGAAATCAAGATATCCCCTTGTTGAGCTAAAATATTCTGCCACATAGTGATACATTAGATATGTTTTCCTTTATCTCTTTCTGAAATAAAGAAACATTGATTCAGCATGCTGAAATTAATGCAAGACAGAAGTGAAAGACAGAGACGGAGACAAAAACAAGACTGAATCAGCTGAAAAGGGCAGCAGAATGGAACATTTGACTAACAAGCAGTTTTTTATGCACTTTGCTGTTGTCTCAGTAGAAACATGGTGCCTCCTGGTCCCATATCTATTGATCCCGTGCTGCTGATGGAGATGTCAAGAAAATAGGGGATGGACAGAGAGGACAAGTCAAAGAGATGGTAATAGCCAGAATGAGAGGAAAGAAGGGGTAATAGCTGGACAGGATCCAAAGAGGCATATTGCTGCTTTCTTTTAGCACAGATCCATGCACAGTAAACTATAGACAGATGACAGATGCTAAAGTCTGTCTGTAATGAGTACACACATTCTCAAGGTTAACTGCAACTTTCACTGGAGGAGAACATAGCTCAGCACATCATTGTTTCCTAATGGGAGCAGGTTGCATTGGCTCCATAACACTGCAAGGATTTCCTTTGTACTTTATACAGTAGGAAAGAGGAAATAAATAAACAATGCATATGCTGGTGGGAGGGGGGTAAACATTCATTAATATAAGGGGGGACATGATTAGTTGCTGCATGTAATTTGCGTTTTCTATTTCTGGCCAAGTAAGCTCAGCCAATTACTCTGCCGATTGTATTTGTAGGGTTCTTTGTATCATAAATATGCAAATACTGCTGTCTTTTGATTCTGCTTGTTTTAACATCTGAAACTGGCTTCACAGCGGACATAACAACAACACAGTGCTTTAGTGACGTGTCTGATAGCATCATTTCTCTTTCATGGAGCCTTATCCTCCATTGACTCAACTGTAATCATATTATACACAATCTAGTGAGTCATTTGACCTTCTCTGTATTCATAATAGGAACCAAGCTGTAATCTAATGTTATGTAATCTAATGTTTGATATAATTACATCTATCGCCTGCTGTAGACAACACAAAGCCGGAAATGATCATATCTCCTAGTAGAGGCTTGTTACAATATTAAATACATGTTAAAAATCACACAGGGTTTTGACAGCAAAATGCTACACTGCATGGTAAACAGCTTGTATGACAATAGACTGCTTTATTTACACTCCCTGATATTCATAGGGATGAAAAATAATTCAAGATTGTCTCTACTTTTAGTCTGCATCTGCAGATGTCCTGCTTGTGAAAACTAATGGAAAATGCATACGGGATTTCAGCAGAGGCGCCAATCCATTTTAATCCTGAAGGCAATTACAATGTGGGGTTTTAGGGTCAGTAGTGCTGTTGATTGATGGGAAGAAAAAGTCACTTTAACAAAGTGCCTTGAACTTTAACCACCTGGCTGCAGCGCAAAGGGTGTTGTTTGATGTGGCGAGACAAAGCTTTAATGCCTTTTTAATGCATTCAGTGAAATAATTCAAAATGGAGAATTAATGGCTGTGTCTCCGATAGGCCCGATGTGTCAATATCACTAATGTATTTTGAATAATAAATAAATTCCTTAATTTCTATGGATCATTTATTCCTCAGATGAAACTGATTATGTCGTTGTCATCACCAGCAGCACTGATGACACACATTTAAAATGGATGGTATCATTTTTCAGGAACATACATGTATTTGCGATGCCTGAAAAGCCAGGTTTGTTTGTGGGGTGAATCATTCGCTTCACTGTTTTTCTATGGCTCCCTTTTAAAAGCCATGCACCGTATCCTAGCAACAGGACTCACTCACCCCCGCCTGTCTGGAGAGTCAGTGGCAGGGAGCAAAGGCGAATGCATATAAGACCTGAGCTGTCACTGTTACACATACTAGTCACATATCGCTTATTTTATGCAATGTTTAGACCCTAATCCTGTGTTGTTCAGTGTTTTATACTGTATTATACCACTGCATGACTTAATTTAAAATGGAACGTTTCTCCAACAACTGTTATAAGTTATAGTTAAAAGTCCACATTCAGATTTACATACAGTACATCTCTACAGATCATCTTTTAACACATTGTATCATTTCCACATGCTATGGATGGTTGTTTTCAGCAAAAAAACTACTTATAAGCCCGCTGTACAGTATCTTCTCAGCACCAAACGACAGAGTTGGCAACTAGCTGGTGAATAGTGGAGCACTCCTTTCGGGAGTTGAACAAAAAACGGAACAGAGCTAAAGGGGGTGAATATTAGAGTCACATTTGTCAAACCTTTGGACAAAGGTGGACAAACCTTTGGCCATTTATAAGCTCAATATGAAACGGTTGTCTCACCTTGTGAACAAAACAACAATCTAAAGCAGATTTAGATTATTAATTTTTTTATTCCATCACAGATTTGTTGAATGAACCAAGCTAAATATTTACTTCACCCAAGAGATCATAAACTGTGGAGTATTTCTGGTAGCTTCAGTGGCAAACACAAAAATCACTTTTACTTGGAATAAAACACTCCAGATGCCCATTATGGTGCCACATAAAAAGTCACAGCGGCATACAAAAGGTATAATTTTGCTGGCCTTAATGCAAGTTAGAATTCTTCCTATAGCAGGCTTTGTGCCGTGCACCACTCATTGAAGACAACAGGAAATATCATCAAGATGGAGATAAAATTGGAAAGACATGGAGTGCTTACCAAGAACAATGTAGCACTGTTTAAGTCGTTGCTGTTCTTAATGACCTCAGTGCATACAAAGTCCCTTTCAGCAAACTGCGCCACTTCGAGCCCCAGTGCCCATCCATATTATCAGACAAAGATCAACGGGACAGCAATCTGCCAAGCTCTAGCACAAAGCTGGTGTGATTTCCTGGAATAAAATAACACATCACACTCCAGGCATGCTTTCTATTCAAAAATACTTGTGGCCTAAAAGCGCTGGCTCGTCCTTTCAAGTCTGTAATCACCAACCATCACACTTTGTGGTGGAGCAGAAGCACAAAAGTGCACAACAAAAAGGGAAAAATGAAAGGTGTTTTCCTGCTAGTATGTGATAATGCAGAAAAGGTATTAGAGGATGTACAAGGTCTCTGTGATGGCAAAGTAAATCAATGGTTCCTGCAACGAGTGGGTTTCATCAGGTCATGCAGATCATAATGTCCCCTCCTGTTGAGTCATCAGTTGATTAGCTTTTGTTTCCTCCAGATTGGGCATGTAATGACCAAACTGCACAAATGTGCAACAAGCAGTGAGAAAGCAACTATAGTGCTTCCCTGGGGTATATGAGAATGAAACAACTGATAGTAATCACAGGTCTTGCCAAGACAATCAAATGTACTGTATAGAGAAGTGTTTTGATTTCTGTTTATTTCTTTGGGTCAAACGATTTCAAGCAGGCACTTGAAACAAGTCTCTGCCTCAACTACAGCCTTTTCTTTGAATTGGTTTGCAGCCAACAGTTTTGTTCCTAAATCGAACCAGTGCAAGGATAATATTGTTTTTCCAACCGGTTCGGTTTATGATCTCAAAAGCAAAACACAGAAGCAAAAACCTTTTCAAGGTCTGCTCTTGAGTTTGAGTCTGTCTTTCACACCAACCAAAACAAACTACAGCAAGGAGGCAAATGCTCCATGGTTTGGTTTGGGTGTTGTGAATGCACCCACAGATTTGTCTTTATAAGTGACATTTTTTTTAAATGAACATGACCATTGCCATTGCTGCATTCAATATTTCAAATTCTGTTCTTGAAGACACTCAGTAAATGCATTTAACTGCTCCAAATGTTCTGTGGATGCCCACAAACCACAGGCACAATTACAACTTATTATTTTCTCTAACCTGTCAAAGAATATAGATTAGCCATCACATGACTACAGTTCTGATCTCCAAGGTCTCATAATGGTTGACTTAAAACCTTGCATAATTTAACCTTCAGCTTCATGCTGTGATAACACAGTGCTTTGTACTGTTTACAATAGAAAACAGTAGCTCAAACAATACAGATTTATATAGTGGGTCTGCACAGAATTAGTTTGTAATGCTTCTATTGAAATCCCTGTAAATGTATTGTCCAGCGGTCATTTTGCTGTACAGACTAAGGCAAAAGAATTATATTTGAATTTTTTCTTTAAAAAAATATTTCCACCAGCCTTTCACTTGTGAATAAAATCGTTGTATTAAGGCCTCATTTCTGTGAGCATTTTTAATAAAGTGAGAATATGAATGGGCAGCCAATATGAGGATTGCCCTGTAGGAGTCAAGTGAGAAGTTACTATGGTGAGCAGACGGTGGGATAGAGAGATGCATGATGTGTGATGGCCCTGAGGTGTCATCAGGGAAGGTTTGGTAGGTGTGTCTAGCTAACTATCCATCCATTTTCTACCTTATCCTTATCCTCACATAGGGTCGCAGGGGGGCTGCAGCCTATCCCAGCTGTCTTAGGGCGGAAGGCAGGGTACATAGAGACAGACAACCATTCACACACCTACGGGCAATTTAAATCCCCATGCAGGTTTTTGGATGGTGGGAGGAAGCCAGCGACACGGGAAGAACATACAAACTCCACACAGAAAGGCCCCGGGCCAGGAATCGAACCCAGCACCTTCTTGCTGTGAGCACAGCACTAAATGTCTTGCTTTCAATTTAAAGTTATACCTGAACCCATACAGTGTATATATAGATAGATATACACTATATTGCCAAAAGTATTCATTCATCTAATTCATCCCAAAGGTGTTCTATCGGGTTGAGGTCAGGACTCTGTGCAGGCCAGTCAAGTTAATCCACACCAGACTCTGTCATCCATGTCTTTATGGACCTTGGTTTGTGCACTGGTACACAGTCATGTTGGAAGAGGAAGGGGCCAGCTCCAAACTATTCCCACAAAGTTGGGAGCGTGGAATTGTCCAAAATGTCTTGGTATGTTGAAGCATTCAGAGTTCCTTTCACTGGAACTAAGGGGCCAAGCCCAGCTCCTGAAAAACAACCCCACACCATAATCCCCCCTTCATCAAACTTTACACTTGTCTAAATGCAGGCTGACAAGTATCGTTCTCCTGGCAACCGCCAAACCCAGATTTGTCCATCAGACGATGCCAGATGGAGAAGTGCGATTCGTCATTCCAAAGAACGTGTCTCCACTGCTCTAGAGTCCAGTGGCAACGTGCTTTAAACCACTGCATCCGAGGCTTTGCATTGCACTTGGTGATGTATGGCTTGGATGCAGCTGCTCGGCCATGGAAACCCATTCCATGAAGCTCTCTGCACACTGTTCTTGAGCTAATCTGAAGGCCACATGAAGTTTGGAGGTCTGTAGGGATTGACTCTGCAGAAAGTTGGTGATCTGCTGACCCCGCTCAGTTGTAATATTTAGGAGCAAGGAAATGTCACGAATTTGTTGCACAGGTGGCATCCTACCACAGTTCCATGCTGGAATTCACTGAGCTCCTGAGAGTGACCTGTTCTTTCACGAATATTTGTAAAAGCAGTTTGCATGCCTAGGTGCTTGATTTTATACACCTGTGGCCCTGGAAGTGATTGGAACACCTGATTCTGATTATTTGGGTGAGTGAATACTTTTGGCAATATACTGTAGATATATATAGATATAGACTTTCTCGAGCTTTGTGGAAAATTTAGTATACATCTGACATTAATGGATGTAATCTTTGCATGAAACCTTTAAATCTAAAAGGGTATGAAGCCTTTTTCTTTAAATGTAAGTTATAAGCCTGTTATGTTAACTCTTTGCTCCTGCCCCAGGCCTTTTTTCAAATTATGCCCTTTTCCTGTCACCATCCATGTGTGACATAAGCTGCTGATAAAGTCTCCTGAGACTTATATCCACATGTCATTTATAGGTTCAGGCTTTGCATTCACAAGACAGTCTGCATTCTATCTTCCTTCATTTGCCCCCCTCCAATCCTCCCCACAACTCACAACCCTTATTATTTTTCTAATAGAAGATAGCTTTTATCTGTCCAATGAGAGAGCAAATAATCAACATAAACACAGTTCCCAATTAGCAATAAAACATTCACTTCATTTGCATGCATTAATGTTGCAGCACATATTCTGCTGGCAAACTGGATGTACTGTGGTCACAAATTTACTTCCAGATGCAAGCAAAGTTATGAATGACTAGTTTATGTTCTAGTTTTACATGGTACACAAATTATGCAAAAATATTACATGAATGCAAACATTTTTCACATATTACCTGGGTAACTAATGTAGAATCGAAATGGGTCCTGCAGACACATTTGATATTTATGTTTGTGACCAGCATTACAGCTGTACAAGACACACACACACACACACACACACAGGCACACACACACTGCTTCATGCAGTGTTTTATGCTTAGATGTGCCATCATTCTTCAATGAATATCTGTTTGCACAGTACCTGTTTTCATTAGACTCAATCATTTACCTCAACAACTTTCTCCAGCCACACATCAAATCTGACACTGCGAATGTGGGGTATATGTGTGGGTGTATATACAGTATAGAATATGTGAGGCCACACCTCACATGTGCCTAAAGTACATAATGAAATAGCTACTGAATGACAGGTTATTTAAGCTACTTTGTTTAATAATCAAATATGAATAAAACTAAAGAAAGATACAATCATGACCACGTAAATAAACCTTACCTGTTTGAATGACGCTTTATATATTTAATAAAGTAAACTGCTTCCAAATCCATTTCTCCCGTGTGGGATTACACCTACATGATAATCAGATTTTATTCTAATCCACTCCACCACTTTTCACCTGTGTGCTACGATTTTAAAGTGTAGCTCCAATTCTTCAGGTGTAAAATGTGTTGATCGTGCCTTTTTTCTCTGGTTGCCATGGCGAATCGAGGTATTGGGGCTCCATTGATGATGGCTTTTTTTTGTGGTAGATGCACATGCTTAACTCAAGGTGAACATACTCAGAGTTGATTGAACTAATTAATATCAGCTAGGTAGTGATTGAATCCCAAAACCATTTACCCACCAAGTATTTAGAACAGATGATACAACAACACGACCAAACTACTTTTAGTCATGTCACAAGCCAATGTTGACATGCTACTGGCCAATGGTTAATCAATATTGTAATTACAAGCTTTAAATTACATGCACAAGAGAGGATGTGAAACACTATTAGTTTTTAATTGAATGTTGCACAAAACATTGCACTAATGGTTCTGAACTGTGACAAGTAAAGAATAGCAGTGACAACTTAGAGAGAGAGTGAACAAATTTATCCTTCAAAATATTTTCTCACAGTTATATCTTCCTTTCAAATGCTCTTCCAAGGCTCAAGTGCAGCTCAATGTATTTTAAATGACTGAGGTTATTTTCATTCTTTTTGGTGCTGGCCCAGTGGAATACATGTTTTTTTTTTCAGATCAGGGACTTCTTTCAGAGACCAAAAACCAATTAATACCCCCACATGTATGACGGTGACCTAGATGTTATGTTAACAATGTCATGGAACAAAATTAGGCTTACAGTACACATTACAGTCTTGAAAACACACTTTACTTCGCCACACTTTGTTTCGCCACAATTTTTATCATATTTGCTAAAATTCAGATTCAGTGGGGTTGCCCCTTTGAGAGTCATGTTTAATAAATTCATTTATTTAACCATAATATACTGTGTAATACTGTAATATGTGTGCCTTGTTGGGTCACTCTTTATGCTTTATTTTTGTTCTCTGCCAATTCAGTTACCCCGGTGTACAGCCCATCCACACTAAGTGCACCTCTAAGAGTCCCTCTACTCAGCCCAGGGGCCCTGCTGATCTCCCTGGTAAGCTTTATTGCTGCTGTCATATGACCTCATGAGATAAATGAGCCCTTAACCTAGACCTATGGAAAAGATGTCTCTTTTCATTTTATAAACAGTCCCTCAGTGGATCTATGCAAACTAGTGCTCTCATTATTTTAAATCAGGTCTGCATGATGCACTGCAAATATCTCATGTGCCCAAATGCGAATAGCTGATTATCACAAATAAACCCTCCAGCCAAGTGCTTTTGAATAGCGTTGCAACTCGCTGGAGCAGGTCACTGTATAATGACAAAGATTGTCAACCAGTATAGTAAAAGCAGAGGGCCAACTCCAGGTCAGAAAAGTGAAGCCAGTGCTCTCAAACCTACATTTTCTCCAATAACCAGCAGGGGTTGCAAACAGAAGTTAGATGATTTTTTTTTTTTTTTGCGCACCCAGCCCCCGGCCGGTTGCTGGTGGCTGACAGTTGGAGGGGCGATTGCTGCGGCTTCTGCGACAGCATGCTGGGCTGGAGGATGGGGGGCTGGGGGCATTCCTCCGTGAGCGCACCAGTGGCAGGGCTGGCGAACTCTGCATGTGGCGTGTCCGTGGTGGGGCGGCGCCTGAGGTGGAGGCGTAGGGTGTGGGGCGTGGTTGATGGATGCGTTTCACTGTGGCACTGTCGGTTTTGTCAGTGGCTATGGCTCTGGTGCATTCCCTCTTGCGTAGGTGGATGGGTGCGACTGCCAATGCAATGTGGTGTGTTTGTCCATTGGGTGGTGGATGGTTTCCTGATTGTGGGATTCAGATTGCTTTTGTTTGTGCTCTCGGGTGTCTCTATGGGCGGGGGTTGTGTCCCTTCGGATTCGTAGTGGCGCTGGTCCGTCCCTCCGCTTTCCATGGGGGACGGCATTGCCAGTGGGGCGGAGGATTGATGTCATTGCGGTGGTGCCTCGTGGTGCAGGGGTGTCGGATTTCCAGGCGCCGTGTCGGACTTTGGGTCATTGCTTTTGGCAGTGGCGTGTTGCTTTTTGGTTTGGGTTATCTAAGGAGTACTTGAGGTGCTTTTTGAGTGGGGTGGCTGGTTGCAGTGGGTGGTTGGTACAGTATTTTTCGGTGGCCGACTCAGCGCTGGGGGCGTCTCGGGGGCCTGGGGGGTGCGGCTTCTGTTTACTGCAGGGTGCTGTGTGCGGGATACGCTTTTCTTTAGGGAGGGCTTTGGGGTTGTTTTGTTTGTTTTTTGTTTTTGTTGCTGCTATTTTGTCCTTTGTTTGCCTATAGGGTGGTGCTTTGTTTTTGTCCGTACTTCGCCTGTACTTGCTTTTAGATGGGCAGAGTTTTGGTGGTTGTTTTTGTTTTTGTGGCGATCTGGTGAGCAGCGCAGTTTGTGGGTGTTTCTGGGTGGTGGTGGTCGTCATGGTCATCATAGTGGTCATCTTTGTTGTCTTTCTTGTTGGTTGGAGTGGCCTCTGGCTGGGTTTGGGATTTGGTGATTAGGGATGGGTGGGCCCTCGTGCCCCTGGCCCCCTTGGGCCTGTCCTAGCTGCCTCGGGGGTGGTGGTCTCTGCCTCCTCTTGGTCACTGGATCTGTGTGGTTCTTGGTGGCCCTGGTGGTTCTCTGGGTTTGGCCTCATGGGTGCTCCCGCTTCCCTGGGTTGTGGGGGGCGCCCAGCCGGTCTGGCCATATGTGGCCATGGTAGATGCTCTGGGCTTCGGTGATCTTCACACATGCATGCTTTATCCAGATCGCTCCAGCTCCTCTCTAGTCACATTGTTGAGTACTGATGTGAACTACCAAAATGTGCTGAGTCACTCATACGACTTCTTGCTAAACTCATGCTTTCTACACATACCTCCCTCACTCGTGTTCTCCGGCGGCCCACTCTATACTGTCAGGTTGAAGGTGTTAGGAATGACACAGCAGCTTACACTCTTGTGTTATTTTCCCCTTATTTTCCCATTGATAGCTTAGTTTCCAGGGAGGGTTGGTGATGGTCACATACATCCACCAAATATTAATAGATTTTGCTGCAAAACTAAATTATGTATGATCTCACAAAAGGTTGACACCCTTTTTGTGGTGTTTAACAATGAAAACAATGCAGACAAAAAAGTTTATTACCTCAGTAAACATTATAAACAATAAATTATGGTACCATTTACAGTAAAATAGATCATGAAGCAGGGGGGTGTGCTTTAGGTCTTGACTTTTGTACCATTGTGATTGACAGGTCGCTATCACAGTGTTGTCTGATCTGGGAGTTGTCTGTGTGTTTTCAGTTCATGAAGTCAATTGTAATCAAATTTAGAACTCATTTGTACCCACAAACCAAAATAGTGACAGCTAAAATGCCGAACATGAGGCATGAAAAAAGCAATCCACAGTCAAATTGGTTACGTCGCCGTGCCTGATTACACATACAGTCTCCACAAAAGAAGTACTTGTTGAATGTTATGATGGTGTTATTACTATCACAGCTAAAGTAGATAAAGTAGATATAGCATGGCTTTTCAAGTAAAGGAAGATTGTGGCCAAAACTGGTACTGCAGTCATTTTGAAATTACTGTAGAGCGGTATCCCCCCTCTCCCTCCCCCCTGACTAGAGGTTGCCAGCTCGGCTGCAGGATCCAACAGGAACAGAAAGTCTTACAGTGAACGAAAAGCAGCCACCTTGGGCATCACCATGGGTACTTAGAAGGAGTAAAATGGGGTGGAGGAGAGCTGTGGAGGGACGGGGTAAAGTGATCGGTGCTCCCGGGCGGTGGCTGGGGGTATGAAGTGAGACTGGCCGATCGGGAGTGCTCCTTCCCGTCCGCTTTCAGCCATCTCCATCTTTGAAAGGCATCTCCTATACAAATCCTTGTTTTATTTCGAACTTTGTCACGACGTATTTCGGATTCATAATGAGGTCTTTTAGGTTTTGTAACATTAGACATTATTTATGTGTACAGCTGTGGTAATTCGAGCAGAGCTAGCAAGCCGGTTGCTGAAACACTACTGACTTGATACGTGATTGGGAGATAGGTGGAGGGTGGCGCATCAGACCAAAACACAACATGACAACATCAACATCAGTTGAAGGCTGCAACTTAGCTTTTTAAATGAGAATATCCTGGCTGAACTACTGTTGTCAGTGATATAAGTATTTGAAATGAACATGATTCTTAATGTCTAGTGACATATTAGGGCCATTTTATGATTAATTTAAATACATTTCTTACATATTGCACCTTTAATGGTCCGCAATGCTATGGCTAACATATGTAGTTAGTAATGTTGAGGCTGGGTTAAATATCTAAAGAAATGGTTTTGCCCAGTGTGTCCCATTCTACAGATTGATCTTCTTTCACAGAGGATTTGATGAAGACTGTTTGGTTGTAGCGCCAAGCCTGTCATTTAATGCATTTCAAAAACGACATTCTGTTCTTCAGTTTAGAAATGAGTCACGTAGTCCGAAGAACTGTTGCCGAATAAAAAGCTCCAGTTTTGGCAAAAAGCAAGATGACTCAGGGGAGAACATTGCTTTCGCCAGACACTATTCAGAAAAGGTTGGTAACATCTGACCTTGACTGGCTATACAAAAACATTTTGAAGAGTCCAACTTTCTGAGTTGGGTTCTCTCCTGTAAAATAGAGGTCTCTATGTGTGGCAGCGTGAAGATGCAGGAGGTATGACGCTGTATGTTCCCTGCCTCTGTGTTGACAAATCAATACAGTTGCCATTTGACATGTGAAGAAGTTTGAAGGCAGGTCAGATATTGCATTGAATATCAGCCATCCAGTAGCACATCTTCATTAGAGAAAAAGCATCCAGCCTCCAAGCTGTATAACAATTGCAGTTATGTTTCACTGAAGAGTAGCTGAAACTGTGATAAATAGTCAAACAGTTATTTACACTGTAGTCTATTAACAAAATCAAAAACAGGGAAATCCTGAGGTTATAATTGTTGATAGTTACATTAATAATGAAGCAAATTGTATTTTAACTTGCAGCTTGCTCTTGTTTATGGACTTCCTTTGAAAGTGGAGCCCAAAGGTCCTCTACTACAATGAAGTTGTTCTTGTTTACAGTTTTGTCACAAATTCATTCCTACACCACGCTTCCCTAAATCAGCTTTAAATTATACTTTTATTGACCAACAGTATTTATTTTCTAACAGCATATTCCATTGTGACTCTCAAACTGCAGACATGCCTTTTAAAATAAGGAACCTTGTTGACACATAGTGGACAAATACCACAAGATTTACAGAAAAACATAATGAATATACAACAAATAAAGTGCAACAAAGACCTGCAGAAGTGTATGTGTTGATTATTTGCTGTGAATTAAATTAGGCCTAACTCATTTCTCCATTAAAAGTTTTTTTGGGGGGAGAGTTTTTTGATGTCATTTGTAAAGGACAGAGGGTTTCATATCCTCATATCATAGATAAATAAAATTGAAAAGTCTTAAACTAGGTGTTGAGATGTGTGAATGCAGAGGGTATAAATTATTGAAAAAATCTTATTTCCAGTTGTTGCAGTTGTAAGCATTTGACCAGGGGGAAGAGTCTAGAAGAAATAGTAGAGAGGATGTGATGATCCTCAAAGGATGTTATCTGCCAGCCCACTAACTGCCTCCAGGAGAAGGCTGCCAGTGAATGGAGTTGGCAGTCGTCCTATGATTTTGGTTTCTGAATTATTTCTGACTCTAAGGTGAGTGAATCAAAAGACTGACTCAACTCAAAAGAGACTACGAGACCTGGCTTAGCGTTGCCCTAAAGCTCTTGAAGTTTTTCCTTTATAATATTTTACCTTGCCTTTGTTGGACAGTCAACAGTGAAATGGCAGACAACAAGTATGTTTTTAAAAAAAAAAAAATATGCATCATTACACAAGACAATTATGTGTTTTATCATGTTGGCTTTGATACGATGCTCTGTGAGACAATAATTGAGGTTATTTGGGTTAACAATGTCACAAGACTGAGAACGCAAGGTTTTCTTTAAAGTGCCTTTTACAGTACACCTTGTTGGCGAAACCTGCGTGCGAGGACAAAGCACAACATAAACTTTACATACTATACATATACTTGAACAGAGGTGCTTGTCCAGGGTTTGATTTATAATCTGAGCTTTGTGGGGGCCTCTAAAATTACTAAAGTTATGAGGGAGATAAAAAAAAAAATAACAGCCTAATGGCTGCTTTCAAAGAGAGAGAATTCACTGCTCATTACGTGGTCCAACACACACACACACACACACACACACACACACACGTCCACTTTTAGGGATGAAATTTACAAAATTAGACACTGCTTTTCATTGTGTTCCCAGCATGACATCGACCAGCACAAATTCACTGCATGAAAACAAGCTTTTCGGCCTTCAGCCAGTTACAGGGTGTGAATTTTGAGTTTTCTAATGCGCCCCGTTGTGGTTTGGCGGTGAAGTGCAGTCTAAAACAATGCCAATAAGTGAATGTTTATTTTAGCCTATTTATCACATTAGTAAAAATAATACTCATTACATTGAAAATGCGTTTATGATTAAAAAAATTATTGTTGGTCAAGACCCCAACACATGTAGGATTTTACTGCCTTCCTGGGAGCTCATAACCCTCCTTATGGGAGCTCAGCTCACATTGGCTCACACATAATTTGAACGGTGTGCTTGTCTCATCATTGAACACTGACAATTTCTGAACTTCTCTGTAATCTCTCAGTTTTCATGTGCCCAACCGAGTGCAGTACCACAAATTCTTCAGACTTGCTCAACAACACAGTGTACAAACTAGTTCATGTTGAGCATGCCCTGGCCTTTACCCTTCTTTCTGACCTTCTGATGCTACTCTGCTTTGGATGAGCGGGTGAAAGTTTCTATAATGACTTTGTGAGATTATAATAGAATTAAAATAATCATTCAGCAAATGTTATTTTTTTTTTTCAATCAGAGAGAATGATGACAAATTATCATAGCTAAGAAAATGGCACTACCATGTCTATAAAGTGCAAATGTATAAACACAGTCACATTTGGAACTACAGATGCAGATCTTGTCATTGTGTGACCTGTAGTGACTGTGGATAATAGTGTTTTTTATCGTGTGAAGGAGTCACACATTTTGTTGCATCAACACACACAACAACACTGAGTTAGGTGCGGTCAGAGTTAGTGTTTTTCGCAACCATATCAACAGATGCATGAGACTAATCTGCTGTTGCTGGGTATTTGCTTATGTTGTATTTAAGACTGTTTTTAACTGAACACACAAACCATGCCTAGTGCTCAGAGCTGTCAGCAGTGCATCCCATTCCTCTTCTTAGTAAATATTGAGAGAAAGAATCCAGCTCTGTAACAAGAGGTCCCAGCAGGCCCTGCAGCCTCACAGCTCAGTGAGTTAGCCAGTAGTTGAGCTGACTCAATTTGTTTGACTTTCTCTGTGGGGCACATGGTGCCCTGGGCAGACAACAAGGTCCTTGGGCTTGGCGCACACTGATCTGGAAATTCAGCATTGAACTGCCAGCCAACTCTTAAATATTTGGTTTTAATTACTGCCACAACCTTTACACTGGCAGGTTACTGTTCAAACATAATCCCCAAGAGGCTGTGCAGCAAGGGCATCGCACCATTATTCAACCATAGAGGGAGGATGGCAGCCATTCCCTTACCCGGGTATTTTTTTTTTATCTGGGAAATGGGACACAGCTACAGCAGACTATATAGGCTGCTTCTGACAAAGAGCGATAGAAAATAGTGGGAAGAGACACTTCATAACCCTTAATTATACAGCAGCTAAGTTCTAAGGAGAAGCACCTCTTATCTCTCTGGTGGGATTGGTGGATTTTTGAACTTCTCATTTGATTACTTGCCCTGTTCACCTGCCTGTCTCAACAGCCCACAGCTGCACTAATGAAGGCACATGCTGTTCCTCTCACAGATACAGAGATGATTTTATAATGTTTATAATCTCTTATTGTCCATGGGAAAATGGGAGAGGAGTGAGAAATCCTGCTGTAGATCAGTCGCCCAAGGGTAACATCTGCCTGTGTGTGAGTCTGGGTCCTGACAGTGACTGTATAGGACATTGCTCCTGTTCACTCGTGCATTAATTATCCATTTGCATCGCTGAGGTGAAAAACATAATGCATTTTCCATTGTGCTTTATTTAGAATTCTTTGCTCAAGAGATTGTTTGTTATTTTTTTCCCCGAGGCTGCGGCATCCCATGATTCAAAAGAAATGTTTTCTATTTAGGGCCGGGGCCCTCTGCACACATATTTAAAACTGCAAATGGGATGTAACAAACTTTTTGGCACAGGTAGAGTATGTTGTGGTGTAAACAAAACATTTCTCATCAGACATAAGATACTCTTTTTAACTTGAATAAAACATATTGGAGCCTGATTAAGTATAAAACTGACTATCTTTATTAAATGCACTAATGTGCTGTGTTTGTAGTATTGCCTCATGGTTTTACAGAAAACCAACCTTTCTTTTTTGCTGTGGAGAAATCATTACCCCCTTTGGTGAGAGATGATGAAAGCATAAAAGGGTAAGAAAGTACAAAGTGTGTTTTACATATTGGCATTTAATCCCGACTCTCCAATAATTGGACTCCATTGCTAACTATCCTTTGATGTATTTCTGTGCATTATTTCCGGATGCACTGTACACACAAATCCAGTATGTACCACTCTCACTTCAACGATCCCCACAAAACACACTAGGTAAGCCTTGAGTATGGGTAGTGTGTTTGCTAAGGGCGTAAATATACTAGTGATCCTATCACTTTCTGATTAAAAATGTCAGTGAGGCCCTGGAGGTGACAGATTGCAGGGATGCTGGCATCCCTGGGTATTTTTGGTGCAGGGACAGGTGCAGTGTTCCTGGGAGGAGGGAGGGAGGAGGGTACAGAATAGAGGGAGGGAGGGAAAAATGGAAAGCATGGAGGGAGGGAATTGGGAACAAGAGCTGATCATCAATGGCCTGTGGCTAGCCTACATCTTGTACTACCTGGGCTGAGCTCCAGAACTCATCTGTGTCAGACAGAGAGTCCCGATCTTCTCAGTGTGATTGAAAAAGGCCTATTGCAAATGGGTTTGTGAGAGGTAGTAAGCAACACCAATCACTCTGACAGAACCATCACAGGTCTGAAATTTAGTGTAGAAAATCAAGCGGGATTACAGCCACACCCCTTTACATCATATGGTACCAGTGACGCACATAAACAAACCCCATGTGAATGCCAGGACGACACAACTCTATGAGGGACGAAGACGCTGACAGAGTTCACCCAGTCCATCTGTTCCCACTGGTCAGGCAGTGCACAGTCATACAGTGAGTAATTATTCATTTTTAAGAGTCTAATATTGGTCATGTTCCAGGTGTATTGTAGAGAGAAAGAGTAAAGTGCAGCAACCCTTAGATGGAACCATCGGCACTGGAGCATTTGCACCTGGGGTGGTGATTTAGGGTTAGTATACTCCCACTCGACAGATGCAATCTCGATGAAGAACTGTATGCTCTGTATCCTCATTGTTATTGTGTTTAACTGGTTAGTAGACTGTTGAAAGCATTCACATTATCTCCTTCAAGTATAGTGTTATGGAGTGTTGCAAAGGCACAGTGATGTTGTTTTGATGATTTTAAGTGACTGTAAAAATGCTAAATCATGAGGCAGAAGGTACAGGCCGTTATCACAGGTTTCCATTGATAATTTTACCTGAAATTTGTCTAGCAGACAGGTCGCTAAGATTGTTTGTTGTCAATATCTGACACATGTAGATAATTAAGCTCACGTTGAGTTTGAAAAGGACAGAAGAAAAAATGGGGTTAAATGTTATTTGTTTAAGGCTAGATTGTGTTTAACTAGTTGTACATTGAAAAGCGTTGTTTCTCCTTGAGTGAATATTGTGCTTAAAACAGTAACAGTATTATACTGGTAACAGTATAGTATTTCTGTAAATTATACTATATTGTGTGGTAGCTTTATGTCACTGAAATAAGAGTGTAAATGCGTACTAAGTATTTGCTCTAAATAAGGACACCTGAAAGAGACTTGTGATCGACATTGTAGCTATGCACTTAAAACACTCAAGAGCTGAAAAACTCATGTTGTACAGCAAATGAAAATGTGTTGACTTTGAATAAGTCATTACCTTAAAATCTGAATTGTGTGCTCCGTGTCCTCATTGTTGCTGTATTTACACTGTATTTTACAGATACATTGTTTTGTTGCCGTGGGACCAGTCCTGGGACACATCTGTAAGGGAAGAATTGAGAATACCTCTTAATAAATTAGTTTTGACATAGTTTTGCTGTTTTTAAAATACACCACCTGATTACTTCAATTCATCAAGATTTTTCTTCCCTTAATTTTCTCCATTCACTGTGGAACCGTGCAAGAAAACAATACTTTTCTTAAAGAATTCAAAGTAAAACATGGTTAGTAACTGACTTACTATAATTACGGTGAAGTGAGTGAGCGGTTGAAGTGTTGCAGTCCTTGAGTCCTGCCTAGCAACATACGTAGGTGCCGACAGGCAATGCCTGCCAGGCTTGGTCCAGTGTCTGAGAAGTTGGATTTGTGTTTAGTGGCATGAAGCAATCCTCTGAGATCTCACTCACATACGGACAAAAAGGGCAGTGTAGTCTATGCAGTCTGCCGCCATGCGCTTGATGATCTCTTGGGGAAATCCATTTCAGAGATGTGAGGGATATGCATTGCAACGGGATAATCCTGGATTATTTCCAAGAGGATTGCTCAGTATACTGCAATCAAGTGCCCCAGATTGAAATGTGTCAAAGTGGTCTAATCACCTTTCTGGACTAAAACCAACCTTGCTTTCAAGAATGATGACATATTTCACATATAAAATACAGTATTTCAGATTAGCAGTGAGGTCCACCCAACTCTAGTCAAATGGATAAATGTTAGAATGTTACATGTGATGTATGGCAGGTTTTCTGAACATTACTTGATAATCAGTAATGCAGGATATGGAAGATTTGTATTTTGCATGTGTGAACATCACACCGTAGAAAAAACAATAAGCTGAAAGATGTGACAAATAAAAACAAAGCAAAGTGATACAAAAAGCAGTTGGCAGAAAAGAAGAGACAGCTGCATGTATAAATACTGCACCCAGACACACACACAGGACAAAAAAGGAGAGAGGTGAAAAGAAAAGAACAATCAAATTAGCTGAAACGACTGAAGTCTAAATACTGATCATTTTCAGATTGATTAGCTCATAACAAAGAGTGTATTCAGTGTGGCTTTTCTATCGCAAAGAGCTGTCAACCCCTGACAAGGCCACTCCATATCCAAGGCATCACCGCAGAGAGCTCACAAGCTTTTATTGCTGTCAGCAAGCCCTGAGCAAAGCAGACACTCGCCTTTCAAACTCATTAGCCAACCCTGACGTGATGAACTCATCAAAGGCATTGTAATGAGACAACCAATGTGAGGAACCAACACTCTTGAACCTTCAGTGGATCCTACTCTTCCTCCATCTAACCATATAATACAATGACATGGAGTTAGGCTTTAATGAGATCAGAATTAATTGTGAGTGCACATTTCAAAATGAAACTGTGTTAGGATTGCCACAGAGGACATAGTTGCAACAGCTGTGAATGTTTGGATGTGGCTTCCTGGGCCTCGGCCAAGTTGACATCCATGTCAGTTTCTCTGTACACAAATACACTGCACACACACACACACACACACACACAAAATATAAGCCAGGATGAAACACACACACTAGACATCACGTATAGTCACATGTACACAAACAGACAAAACAAAGCAATGCAAGATAATATACAGTATGTTGAATCTGCTCTATGCATAAACAACTTATTGGTCTCCTTGCAAATCATGAAACAATGTTGCCCACTGCTCACATAATTGAGATGAAGGGCCGATGTAGTCAGTTTACTCATTAGTTTCACTCTGAAAAACCCACAAAGAATGTTGCAACAAAAAACAAAATTGGGCAGCCATGGCTTAAGCCTGGTTTATGCTTCCGCGTTGCGGCGACGGGGGAGCTACGGCGTAGATCCGACGCCGTCGTTGAGCATTCGAAGCTCTGCGTCGAGGGAACGCACAATTCACCGCCAAGCTGCTAGGGGTGTGTGGCTGTGTCTTTGTGTGGCTTCTGGGGGCTCATATCGGATTCTTTGGTTTTCTTCTGACAATAAACAATAACAACTGAGATGGAGCGTGTGTTTTTGGAGATGGAGCTCATAAAATTGAAAAAGAAATGCTGTTAATACAAATGTTGAGGCACAGAAGACGTTTGCGGAAGTGGTCTGTCCGACCACACCGTACCGCTCGTGCCGCTCCACAAATAGCGGTACTGTTGAGCTGTTGACTGGAAAAGCAACCGCCGGAAATTAGCCTACGTTCTGAGCGGACCAATCACAGTCCTTGCTGTTCACGTCTCAACGCATTGATGTGACGCGTAATCAGGATTTTTTGGGGGTGCGTGTAAGGCTACGCCATAGGGTCCGCGTAGGGGTCTGCAGAAGCAGAAGCATAAACCAGGCTTCAGCAGTAGAGCATGTCGATGTCCTTGGACACAACATTTACTTAGAAGGTAATGAAAGCTTAGATGAAAATTTTCATTGCTGCCTTTTGTTAAGAATTCAGCTATGTAATTGTACTGGTAAGTTTTGGTCAGCAATATAAGTGTGCAAACATTTTGATTATTTTTTTAAATTGCTACTAACTTTTGATCGTAGTACATGGCATTACCTTTTCCTACTCAAGTCTGCACACTTCAGACCAGCAAGAAGAGCACAAACAAAAACACATAAAATGATGTGTTCCTGATTAACAATCTGAAAGTCTCTGCAGTCTGTGTAGTGCACAATTAATTAAAGCAATGGATTACAATTCAAAAAAGGAAAAATATTGTCAGTGATGTTAAAAAAAGTGTCCAGATCTGCAGTTACCATTCTCTGTGGTGGTTTGTTATATAGAAAAGTGACTCCCAGCCTTGTTTGACAGATCCTCACGGGTTATTGCATTGCATGCTCATCTATTTTCCTCACAGACTGTTTCATTTGAAAGATTTTAGAAGACATCCAAGAATTTAGTATTTCACGGGGCAACAAATCAAGAAAAAGTGGAAAAAAAATCCTTCACATCTGTTAAATGGTCTTGTGACCTAAAAAATTATCTTGAGGTAGTCCCTATCCCCAGATTTTGAACCAGCTGATGTATGGCATAGTGAGCATGAGTGAACAAGGGACTAATTTAGGGCATAGCTCTTGTGGTCTAACATCAGTGCGGCTTCAGAGAATAAAAGTCTGAAAGAAGCATTCACAAAACTGACTCTTTATTTTTACTTTAATTGTCTTATCTCAAGGAAAATTCTGACTAGTGTCACAATTTATAGACCCACGCTCCCAACAAAAAGCATCACTGTGTCATTCTGTTTGCAGCTTAATTCAAATGACACTCCATTCGTTTTAATTTTTCTCACAAATAGCCTAATAAAAGAAAATAAATGTGCATTACACAAGCACAAGTATCAACTATCATCATCTTCAGCTTAAAAATATCGCTGTCAGCTTTCTTAAAATGTTTAACAAAGAAACTGCCATCTAAATATCAGTTACTGTTCTTTGTAACCATGACTACTGTGCACATACCAACACACGCACACACACACACACACACACACACACACACACACACACACCACCTCCTGCATATTGAGGAGGCATGTGGAGTCAGCATGTATTCATGAGAACCCTGTGAAGAAAAAAGAAGTGGGGAGAACAAGTGGAAAGTGGCTAGGAGACATATGGAGCATTACACAGAGGTTAAAGGACAGTGGTTTTACCACATTGGGGATGACATTCGATATCTGGAAAAAGCTGACATTTAATTTCAGGATTGCCATTAATGTTAGTGGAAGTTGATGGGAATGCAGAGAGAAAGCTCACTGTCTTGAACTAGTAGCCAGTCATTATAGGCCAGTGGGTTTAACATCCAATGCCATGAAATCCTTAGGGAGGATCATGACAGGAAAATAAGTGGAGCAATCCCGAGGTCCATGCCAATTTTGCTTATGTAACAAATGACAGCCACAAAAAGCCAGCGCTCTGATATAGCAGTAAGCAATGCAGGGGCTTCCTGAGACAGGTCACTTCTTACAAATGTTAAGGGAACCACATAGCTGTGTCCTGACAATTTAGAACTCAAAATGTAAAATATGTTTGTCTATTTTTAATGAATATAATACTAACATCTATACATGTAAATATCAAAATAAGTCACCATATTACTATGTATAAAAATAAGTGTATACATGTATACACATAAAGACATTTTTGAGCAGTCTGCTATTCAGCAGGCCAACAGGATTTTATTGGAAGGAGGTTAAACTTTTCAACTTCTGGAGGATAGAAAGAAAGATATAGAGACACTACTACAGGTTTTCACTAAGTGAGTGTTTGTTTGCATCAGGTCCCCTCTGTTCAGTTTAGTTAAGTTAGCCATTTTTGTCCTGTGTCCATAGTGGCTTGTCAATTGTATTTTGAAGCCTTGTCTTCATGTGTAATGCCTCCCATACACTCGAGGACACCCTCTCACATCTTAAGACTTTGAGAAGAGTTTTTAGTCACAGACAAAACTCGGCAAAGACTAGGAAACTTACAAGGTCACTAATTACAAAACTACAACTAGATTCTCTTGAGATTATTTCCCATCATGCACCTCTTGGAAAATTCCAACAACTTTTGAGCAGAGAAAAATGGAGCAGATGGAGTGTAACCACTGTTATATCCACTATATGCTTTTATTGTGAAGGCTTACTTGGGGAGTGACCAGAAGTCCTGCTGTGTTTGTGCTGTACTTTTGCTTTGCAGTTAGGCTAGTAATAAAGATGTGTTTTGAGCGCTAATAACTTGCCGCAGGAATCATTCACATGCAACACGACACATGAAGAGATGCAGTTTTTAGCAGTAGCCACCATTGTTTCGCCTCTTTTTGTGCAGTCCAAACAAACCTCCCAGACTTCGGCATCTTCGCCATGTTTGCTACTTCCTGTTTGGTGCTGAGAGAGCACACCCATTGGTTGTCTGTAATGGTAACGTCACATTTCCCATAAGACAAAGCCTAAAGACTTATGAGAATATCAAACATGATTAACTCTTTGAGTGCCAGCCATTTTTCAAAATCAAAAGTGCCTTGTGCTAGCATTTTGCCATTTTTCAGTCATATTTCAAAACCCACAGAATATTTTGTACTATGTCTCTGAAAACACAGAGAAACTCAGTTGAGTCGCAATATTTCATCATGAAAAGACAAAAGTTTATTTTGACCTTGTTCCATTTTTGTTTTGTCTGGAGGAGAGTAGAGGCCACTTTCACCAAAATCACCACTTTTTGTACAGAATCCGTTTGTTATGCTCTCGAAACACAATTGTCTCCACTTCCTGCTTTGATCGCTGTGATGCATATTAACTCTTTATGTCCTGATTACAAATCACAGAAGCCCCAACATTACTCACAGGCTGCGGGAGACCATGATCAGCGATCAGCTTAAAAAAAAAACAAACACTTTTATTACGTCAATGGCACTCAAGCATCGGATTTTGAATGACGTTGTATTACATCGATGGCACCCAAAGAGTTAATATTGTCGTAAGATGTGGAAAAGACACGCTCAAATCGGGTCGTACGCCCACCTTACATCAACCAAGACGGTAAAGATTTTATTCCAACTTTGAAATTTTGTCTGTGACCGAAATTGCGTGAAAAGTCGGTAGGTATAAGACCAGCATCAGTGTTTGCTGCACTTCTGTCTTTGTTTTCCCTCCATTGTGACTGTCGGTCCCTGCCCTGAATGTTTCCACCTGTGCTTGATTACCTTGTGTACAAATAGTCTTGTCTCTCATTGCCTTTTGTTCGTTTCGTTTGTCCCATGAGCCCTTTGCGTTTTCTCATTCCATGTTCCATGCATTTCTGTTGGATATGTACCTTGAGCATCTTTTGTCTGTACCTCTGTTAAGAGTGGAATCTGGTTTGTTACTTTGTAAATGTATACACTTACCTCCTACTGAGTGTCTATTTTTTCTGGTTAGAATTTTTGTACACTTCCCTCCCAGTGAGTGTCTTTGGTTATTAGTCAGATTTATCGTGATCATACCTCCCGAGAGTGTGCCTCATTTTCTCACCTTGTTTTGTACCTGTGGTGGTGTTTCCTTTCTTTTTGATTTGGTCCTTTACCCCATCGTAAGCCATGAGGATTTCTGCCTCCAATGGGGAAAAGAACATAGCTCTTGTTGCCATGGTGAATCTGTGATCGATGACACAGTATTAGAGCAGTGTTTCTCAACCCTGGTCCTCAGGACCCACTGTCCAGGATCCAGAGGAAGCCGCGTGCGTGCACTTATCCTGGATTGGTTTGATCTGGCTTGATGAAGCCGATTGTGCCCATCCAGGCTTGGTCTTTATGCAACCAATTAAGCCTGGACGCTCTTGTTTTGGATTGGTTGAACTCTGCTCAGTCACTTATCCTGGATGTCTGAATCCTACCTTTGTGCAACGGGCCCCAGAATGCAGTTTGAATGGGCAGAGTGTGTTTGGAAGCTTGCAGAAATCCTCCCTCCAGCATCCCTCCGCTGCACAATGCGCCCATAGGTTAGTTACCTCAGGCCAACACTTCAAAAGTCCAATATCGCCCCGACATCGCTTCTGTGGGGAAAACAGTCCAAATGGCTGTGCAGGAGAAGAGCAGCTGGTCTCCTTCAAAGCCAGAGGTGCACTCGTGCTTTTCCGGTCACACGGGTCGCTATGTGGTGCTCGGTTTCAGCGACTTTTCCTTCCGCTCACCTCCATCTCTCTAGTTATGCCGTCATTGGCCGTTAGTGTTGCGTGGCCAGAAGATTAATAGTACTTAAAAGATAATTTAGGGACAATTTTAAAAAAATAAAAATATATTTAGAAATGGTTTAGAAATGTTAAAAGACGACAACGCTACTTAGGGATTTATAGAGCCCTAGGACTGTAAAAGGTCTACAGGTTCTTTAATACTAGGGGTGAGCAGAGTTAAAAACAACCAGAAGGGTAAATTTTAACCAATTTATTACATCATCTATCTATTTATTCCTTTTGTCCTGTTCCCCTCAGCGGCATCACTTGTCCACATGGAATGCCAGCAGCCGCCATGATCTCCACAGCCAATTCCTTACTGACCGTAGGAAATCTGAACTGTTCCTTTTCCACAGACCTCCTAAGCTGCCCCATTGACCTGGGTGAGAAGAACAAGTGAGAACCAGTACTGTCAAAACACACAATACGCCCCCCTTGTCCCTTGTCCCTTTGCACCCACGGATGGAGAGTGATGATCCCACATTTTAGTGCTCAGTGTGTTTTAGAGGTGTATGTCTTGTTGCTTTTAATGTTTTACACTTTGATGCTTTTAATTCTTGATGTTTTATGTAAAGCACTTTGAGTTGCCCTGTTGCTGAAATGTGCTATATAAAAATTGTGGCTGCTCTCTGTGCTTCTGCTTTTCTTCTTCTTTCACCTTGCCATGTGCCACACCTGTTGCTCCTTTGCTGACACTTTTGGGCCTGTAATACACCCGTACACTGAGTGTCCTTACACTAATACCTAACATCATCTGGCTCTAAATCAAATCAAATCAAACTTTATTTGTATGGCACTTTTTGTACATTTTGCAGTCCAAAGTTCATCACAGGGGCTAAAAACAGCAATGGAAAAATAAACAAAACATCCCCCATCCCTAAAGGAATACACACGCATACAGACATTTATATGCTAGAGTCTCAGTCTCTCCAGCTACACTAAATTTTGTTACTGTGTGTTAGGCAACAGGCAGAGACTCCATTTGTCAGTGGACTTCCACAGTTGCTGGTTGACTGATGAATGTCAGTATACATATAGTTAAGTAATTAGTCTATGGAAGTGGGATTTTTGAATAGTATCACACTCTGTATCAATATGACTGAGCTGTCCAGGAAGAAAGTATAGTCCATAGTGATGATTCACCCGCATTAATATATATACGTATATATATATATATATATATATATATATATATATATATATATATATATATATATATATATATACGTATATATATATATACGTATATATATATATATATATACGTATATATATATATATATATATATATATATATATATATATATATATATATATATATATATATATATATGTGAATTGTCAGGTGTTGGGAACTATTTAAGTGTCCACATGGACAGCTTACCACAGTCACATCAACTAAACCTACCCATGACATGATATTCATGTAAATAGAGGGAACATAATATTCAGTCATCACTTGCCTATAAGGACCCCTATGAAATATATTATTCTGACATCTGTCTGAGTGGAATACAAAGAGACAAGGTGTCAGCATAAATAAATAAAAAAATCTCTGTCTGTACTTGTTCCACTGGTTAGGTGTCCTCATTGATAATCATACCCCCTCATGGACAATCATGCAGTATGAATGATTGTGAATTTGACAGGATTTTTATGGAAATGAAAGAATAATACACCTAATAGTGTTTGCTCACTGATTAGGCACCCACAGTTATAATTCACTACACCCATGGCCTTCAACTAAACCTGTATCTGTATCAACATGACAGGAAGTCATTTGGGAATCAGCAGAGAATATCTATTGTGTCAGGCTGCTACTGTCTGTAAAGAATAGGGTTTGACTCAATAAATAGGTTTTCATATTCATATGATTTTCTATGCTTTGTGCTCCTAGTTTTCTTTCCATTCTTGTCACAATAACACACGATAATCGGCTGTTATCTCAATCCCCAAAACTCCCATTTCAGCAGAGGTTATTAGAGAGTGAAATAGCTAGCTATATAGCCTGTCGCTATATACTATTCCATAAAAACACCTGCTCTCAGATAGAAAATGAAATAACAGGCCTCTCAGCTATTTAATAGCGCAATTTATAGATGATGATGATAGCATATTCTCACTTACCTTTTCATCTAAATTGTATTATGTGACATTTGGGTAGTTTAAAATTATAAAAAATGGGGACATCAATATTAATAAACAAGCCTCCAGGCTGATACATCAGCAGTGTCCTCTTGTGGTGGCATGGATATAGATGATGGCCCGTCTGCTTGTTGCCCAAGTCCAACTGTCCCAGATTTGTGTTGCTTTGCCAGGATGCCTTGACATCTGCCAGACACAATTGTGTCCAGCTGTCTTGAAAGGTGGCAGCAATGTGGCATGATTTGCAAGGAAGTTTGGGTCTGAGATGTGCAAGAAGGAAAAATCATCCTCCAAAACTTGAACTATATACCATTAGGTTATATTTATTCTTACGTCTGTCAGCAAAATAAGCATGCCATCTTCATTTTGCACAATCTCTACAAGTTGAATTTTAAAAGAATAGAATTATGTATTACCAACTGGGTCTTTCTCTTGCAGTATGTTTTCTATTCAGCAACAACCAACAAAATCCACACAGTTGCTCAGCAACCCAATTCATGCTTTTCGATCCAACCATTCTTTTTAGAGCGATAAATAGCTGCGAAGCAGTCAGATCACCATGTTTTCATAAATTTGAGGTATTTGACCTGCAATTGTTACCATGTCAAATACCAGTCAGTGCACTGTATTTGACTCTGTCTGCATTTATCTCTACATAATATCAATGTAATTTTTTCTACTGTCACAACACTTCCTTCGATGTTCGTCTTTTTTCACCATTAACTATTTCTCTAGATGTCCTTTACTGATATGTGTGTTTGTGTGTGTGTGTGTGTGTGTGTGTGTGTTGGCGAGTACCCAAGTCATCCCAAATGACCTTGCATGCTCATTATTCTTTATAGCTGGGCCCTTCAAAGCAAGCTGTGGGATGGCAGAGAGGAAACAACGAGGTGTTGTCTGATCTCACACTGATTCCTCCTCTGACTGGTACATACATGCATGCCACTTGCTCCTACTAATATAGTCAACATTATTACCAGGGATGGGAGAGGAAAGCCTTTAAAGTCACCTTCAAAAGAGGATGCTGTGTTTCCAGCAATGTAAATAATTCATAACATCTTAAGTTTGCTAATATCGCTCGTGATTCAGTGGGCTACACCATGTTTCTCCCACCATGACTCCAGCAGGCTGTGGGTTTCTTAAAGTCAAAGCAATATCTATGATTCTGCTTTACATGTTTGGTGGTCTCTTAGAAAGCACAGATTCACTGATGAGACATGGGACCGTGGGCTGATTTTAGTTAAAGGGTTAATGGCTCTGAGGCTGCCTCTGATCCTGATCGGTGTAAAGGATTCTCATTCAGCAAATAGTCATTTGTGGTTCTTTAATATTACCTCTGACATTACCCCTGGCATCCAGCAGAGATGATTTCATGGGCTGGATTTCTTTTTTATTCAGCAGTGGAGATGAATCCTGTAACCCTCCCCCCTCTCCTTCTCTTTCACACACATTGCCCTTCCTCGCTCTATCTGCCTCTCTGTTACCTCCTCTCTCATTCTGACAGGCATGACATGGAAGTGGTAAGACCTACTTCTGTGCACTAGCTGGTTGTGGGCTGTGGTGCTGAGTGGCTGGCACATCACAGCACCCCTGCCTCAGGAGATAGAGCCATTTGCATTGTATTTCCTAGTGCACAGAGTACTACACTGGATATTATCATTAAATGACTAGCAGCACGATGAACCTGACACACCTTTTAAATTTGACATCTAATGTGAATTGAAGAGTCAACATTTTTGCGGTGGATGCATGTGATGAGTGTGTCTTGTTTGCGTGTTGAGATTAAGTAGTAGGGCCATGGCTGCAGTAATTGCGAGTGGATTCAAAGAGATGTGCAAAACGGGACATTCTGCTCCCCCCCTTTTCCAGCAGCTCTTATCAGGTAATTACCGGCTCACCCTTGAAATACCAACATGGTGATGGTGCACTGACAGTGGTGGAAAGGCGACATAGGTCATCTTGTAATTATGAATTCTTCCTTCTGCTTTATTGTCTGTGCATAATCAGCTCCATCAGGACTGAAATAATTGATTCTCCATTTATGCTAATGGTATGGATCTGGAGCGTACCGGAGCAAATACTCAGCAATGTTGTCTTTCGGCCGTGACATTTAAAATGGAATGAAGAAAGTGTTAGATTCCAGTCAGATAGCAGGATGTTTTCGCTCTCAGTGACAGCCTTGAGTAGAGGTGCCAGGTTGCACTTGTACTAATCCGACCAGACACTGAGCAGGAACGAGACCTTCAGATGTATTTCACCACTGCCTGTTAAGGGACCTTTCCTATTGTGTATCAACTGATGAAGGTAAATTAGATCGCACTCATGCATGCAGAGCCTCACCAATTAATCCCCCCACCAACCAGGCTGTGAGGCTCCAAACGCAGACTTGCATAGACAAAACAGACCCAAACAGACTTGCTTACTTGCAATGTCACTGACAAAACCTTCATAAAAACAAATCAGACCAATGCCTCACAACTGCCTCTGAATCCCATAGTTCTTTAATGTCAGTCACCTGTCAGGCCACGGCTGATAGGCTACCAGCAGCCCAGCAGGCTGCCTGTGGCAGGAAAAGGTAGAACTCACTCATGGGAATTAAAGTTTTCCAGTCATGATTCATGACATGAGCAAATCACTACACACAGCATCCTCTCCAAGAAGAGTGATCATCATAAAATGTAACAAATGTAGTCAAAGGCATTTTTTTTAAATCGAATGGGTGTAAAATAATACCCTGAAATGTGTGTGAGGCTGTATAAACATCTGAGTCCAATCTGCTTTAGCTGCCAGATCTCACCACGCCAAATGGGCACTAACAAATGGTCAGTTAACAAAACCTGCACACCTAGGAGCTTATATTGTTCACTGGACAGCACTCTCCCTAGAGGAAAAGCCATCAGACAAAGGCAACATGGTGGAGAGGAAGGCCATGATGGCTCTATCTCATTCCTCCCTGCCACTCACACGGCACACATCAATCACATCCCACCAGCGTCAGATCCAAGCAGCTCCTTGGATGCAATTTGTCACAGGTCCTTAGGCCCTGACATGCTTCTTAAAGGCTCAACTAACCTGGCTAAGATAACTGTCTCATGTTTCTTTAGTGAGTTTTAATCAAAATGATCTGCTTTATGTTTAGAAATGAGCACTGGTAACCATGAGGATGGACAAGGATAAAACAAAAGGGAATGGATGACAATGAATGATTTTTGACACGTTTATTCTCCTTTTATTTAAAATAATACTACATATATTCCTTGATCTTCAAGGAAGGCAATAAGGCAAACGGAAAAGTGACTTAAGTGAGTTAAAGTGACTGCATTCCTTAAGGATGAACTTTTTAATCTTGCACCAGATCACTCATGAATAAGAGCCTACATTATTCAGCGGTTGGTGCTTTATTCATCAGTCTGCATGGTGGACGAATGCTCCAGAAAGGAGGATACGTGCTACCACCTTCAAGAGCAATTGCCACTCTCGGTGAGCCCTCGTTGGGAGCAAGCTGCTGAGGGGAGGGCTGTGATGGGCTCAATTTAATGCTCCACTATGCAAATTGATCATTTCAGTTGACCATCACTCTGGCGATAAGACGAGCTGACTGGTTGTGAGGAGATGCCTTTTAAAATCTTTAGAAAAACATCAGACCAAAGTCCCAGGTGTTAAAAATAAACAAGGTGAGTAAAAACATGAAGAAATGCATCACACCTTTCACCAATGAGGCGTGACGGAGATGAGTGACAGGAAGTTAATGGCTGTCTTGGTGACCTCTCTAACAACCAGTCACCTTTAAAAGTCACCTGTCTTGGCATTCCTCAGAGATGTAAAAAAAAATGCAGCATTTGCATGATGAGTTCTAGCTTGATCAAATCTTCACACTTACTATTAATTTAGAGTACACAGTTTTCTCCTTCAATTTTTTTTTCAGTCAGTTTCCTTGTTCATAATTCCACAATTCCAAATTTCCAAATACATTAGGAGCATTGTGGTGAACCCAAATTGAGTTAGATATTCCTCAATTAATGGGGACATTTTCGGTGCGCTTATCCCCTTGTGACCCTGTGAAGAATCACACAACACACTTGAGTTTGCCGCAGAATGGACAGGGCACAGGAAAGTCAGAGTATAGGCGAATTAATTTTGTCAGTGCCTAATTGCATTTATTGGCCATGCCTGGCACCTCCTAATCCTGGATTATGATGATGCATTAACAGCTGTGACTGGCTGTTTACAAGGAATTTATTAGCCAGTGTCAACATAATGAGACAAATTCCACCTATCATATTAATCACTCCACTGCCAGGACTGTGTCATTGCAAAGAGCGGGGCCAGGTGACGCATCGGCTAAGGCTGTGCTGAAGCTGCTCCCCATGTCCTGCATTAGCCATTGTTATATGGCAATATTCCCTCCTCAGTAGCTGTCAGCCCGGCAGTCAGGTTGTGGAGTGAATAAAGAGCAATGAATTGTGGGGATGTTAAAGATAACGATGGGATCAAACTCACGGTTGAGTGTGTCAAACCACAAAAACAATTTTCTACAACATAATGCTTCTAATTGAAGTCAGGTCACTTAATTACAGTCAGAGTATCGTTTGCTGTCAACCGAACTCCTCTTCCTTTTTCTCACTCCATCTGTCAATTTCCCCTCACTCTACCTCGTTTTCATTTTAATCTCTTCTGCCACAAGAATATTCAACATCCAAAAACACAACACTGTTTATGAATTGTGTTTCATAACTGATTAAAAGCTGATTCAGTATGAAGGATATTCACTGTTCTGTTATCATTAAATGACTATAAACAGCTTCAGCCCAGAAAGAATATGCATGTGGCACTGTCTCTAATTACACTAAATTAAGCTTTGTTAAAAGGGTTGAAAAATATTTCATGACGGAACTAGTATTCCGGGTGCAGGGTGAGTAATACTCATTTTATTCTGCCTGGGACTGGAGCAGGAGGGACATTGATTTCTTTCCCTTTCAAGTGATCCCCAACAGTGATGTACAGCAATTAAACAAGAGTCTGCGAGACAGACCTGACAAAACCATTTGAGAAATGACATTGGAGAGCATCCCACTGGTCTCACCTTAATGGAAGCAAGAGGTATATATATTGCATTTTGGATAGACACACGGGAATCATCAAGTGAGCTCGCCTCTCGCCCTGTAAACACTTTATCTGTGGCTTTCTCTGATTCCATTTGAGGAACAACATCTTGTCTCAGACTTTGTGCCAACATCACTCCTCAAATTCTCTGATCTGTCAAGATTGGCTGGACACATTGATTCTGCAAGTGAAGAATGCTCAAGATCACTTGCACGCTCAAACCATGGTTGTCTCTACCCATAACATGCGTATATTAAAAGCATGAGTTTTTTTTAAAAAGTTCTTCATGGGCAATCTTTACCAAACTTCGTACTGTATGCATTATCTGTCCTGACTAAAAACGGATGAATAGGCTTCAAACTATCATCACCGGTAGATGAATGCTTGACATAAAATGCTTTGATGCATTTCGACCATCAAAACTGATGAACCAGTGGAACCTGCTCCATCTTGCATTTTATTACTGCTAAACAGTAGATTTATTACTCACATCATATCATGTTTTGTAAATTACTTTTACAATCAATTGCTTGGAGAAACTGGCTTGTAAAATGTGTGGTCTCTGGCTCCCAAAATGAATGTGCTTTGGCGATAAGGACCGGATGAGAAGAAGGGAGATACAGCTCAATGCAGCGGTGCATCTCCCAGCACGAGCTGTTACACTGTGCAGCAGTCTGCATTATATAATCCTGATGGGGTTCGCTGGCACCTTACAGTTCACCTCCCACCGCTAAAGTGTGAACACAGGACCAGCTCTCTGGCTGTGTTCAACTCCTCCTCTGACAAATGTGCAAAAACAAATACAGGCATGCTGCCTCATAAGGGCACAGAATCAAATTACTCTCAGTGAACAAAACAGCACCACAGTTGACTTGTGTTTGACACGTGGGAAATTTATGTCACCCCCTGATTAATACCAAATCATGACATTGAGATAAGAGTGGTGGGTGGAGTGTGCCAACATCCACTAGCCTCCAACTCTTCATCCTCACAGTACCTTATTTCTTGGGAACAACTCACTGCCATCTGGAAAGCCCTGGTGGCTTGCAGCAGGTTTTTCCAAACCTGCATACATGGCTGCCTTTCCCTGTCAGAGACTCTGTGGTGCATGAACCTTCACCCATGACCAGCCACTGGGCTAGAAAACGGTGTCAGCCTGGCCAAAGCCTCATTGACACCGTGAAAAATCTCTCTTAGTAGTTTTATTGACCTAGGACATAATCAGCGGGTGAGCTGTACATTGACCAGAAAAAAACAGTGAATTTGAGAAAGCATTACCACCGGTGAAGCCAATAATAGTAATTGGACGTTGTTTATCTAAGTGGTATTTTATTGCCCTCTCCCTGAATCTTTCATGTAACTCTGTGCCAAAAACAAACATACTACAGCATTGGCAGTGTCTCCATATTTGTTATTCGTGGCTTCATTTACTTCATATCTCTGCTCACTCATTTCTGTACAATGCTGGAAGCTAGTAGAAAGCTGAAACCTGTGAGTGGAGATGGCTCATACACTATCAGTGAGAAGAAAAGAGGTTTCCTTTATGAAAAATGACCTCAATGAAGTAAAGAAAACTCAGAACAGTACAGAGAGGATGCCTCATCTTGAACAAATAACAATATGAGTGTGTGGAGGCTGTTGTTTTCATGCAATATCACACTTCTGTCCTCTGTGTGTGAATTATATTGATGAAGGTCCAAGAGTAATTTCCTTTAACAGAAAGGTGATGAATCATAAAATGCCCCTCTCTAGCCTCTGATACCTTATTTTTGCTGGCTCCTAGTCATAATAAACCTGACATGGGCCTCATAAATCAAGTGCATGTCTCCCTAACAGATACATGATGATTAAAGAGATTTGTGATTAAAAAACCTTGTTCAGTTCATCTCAAGTGTAGTCAATTAAATAAGCTCCATCTTGTCCAAGACATAACGACATGGATCAACAATCATTTCACCCATGACATAAATAGGCAAAAGGAAGAGAGGGCAAAGCAAAGTAGAAAAGACTGCAGTTGAGACAGTTAAATGGCTACTTCTGTGGCCTCGGGTTCATGGACCAGCTGTGGCAGCGACCTCGAAGAGTCTTTGACTTTGTCCGACAGCAGATTGGGTGGACAAGGGCATTTCCAGAGCTGCTCTGCTTTGTAGCCAGTGGTTATGTACTATCACATAAGAGATAACTACAACTTAAATAATTTACATCTCAACAACATATGGTGCGTTACTTCCTGCATCTGAACTACCCTGATAAGGTCAATAAAGGAATTATGAAATGTTTTGTGCCTCTGGACTAACCCTGTTCTTGCAAGGTCAAAGCTGATTGACAGTTCTGTTAGAAAAAAAGAAAAGCAATATAATGATGTTCTAATTTGTGACTAAATGGACATCAGATTATTAGGATCTTTACTCCTTCAATATTGGTTTGTAAATTAACTGTGCTTATATGGACATATGGACATTAGGCCTATATGGCACAACAGTTCATGAATTTTAGTCCTTCGCCAGATCTTACACAGAAATGACATCTATTCATCAAAATCTACTCATTTGATTTTAGCATAGACCATTGTAAAGCCATGAGAGAACTTTTTCCCTAATTGAAAATCCAGTGCTTTGCTGAACGTCTACTAACATCTATACCACTGGTGGACAACTCCAAAAAGTGGCTAATTCACCAACATTTCAATTTAGGTGTGGCTGAATCACTATAGTCAAGACTAATAGGACTTTGAAGGCTATAAAAAACTCACTATCTCCAGCCACACAGTATGAAAGACATTTTGAAGCAGTTGTAGCTGAAATGTAAGAATCACCATTTGTGTTTGGCTTATGAAACACCAAACCACATCAGTTCATGTGAGGCAACAACATAACTGTACTGAAAAACTAAATGCATCCTTAAAGCATGACGGTATATGCCCGGTTCTCATTTGATTAACCAAGTCCTGGGTATGAATATGTGAAGTGTTAAATGAGTGTTAAATAAGTTGGTATCAACTGCCATCTAGTGGCACAACCTGACATTACAAGAAAACTAGATTAAAAGAACTGGTCTACATTTGGATTCTGAGTGAACAGTATTCATCATACAAAATGATCTTTCTTCAGCCTTGAGCTAAATTACTGTCACTTGGATACACAGTGGATTTGAATGTGTTATTTATTTTATTTGCGTGGTGAAATGCTTTTCAAAATGAACAGGTTTGGCCCATCTTCAAAGTTACATTCGCGTGTTTTCTGAAATATCGGACTTTCATATAAGAATCATTACACTATTGTGACATTATTTTCGTGACGTTTTATATGTATAGAACTGAATATAACTCATTTAAAGCACGGAAAACAAAGAATGACCGCAATGCGATCCTTATGTATACAAGTACAAAATAATAACCTTAATAAGTGTTTCGAAATTACGCGGGGAGAAAGGAGTCGAGTAATACAGAATTGCACTTGAAGGCATCAGTAGAGGGAGTAGGAGGAAACGCCGCGCGCAGCTAACAGCTGCATGAACACACTGAGGAAAGAATCAGTTTGTGTGTACAGGCACAAACATGTCGGGGAAGAGTTTTCGAGTTAGCGACGGGGACTGGATTTGTCCTGATAAAAAGTAAGCAGTCCTTTCATTTAGAATAAATGTACGTTTTACATACTAGGTGGTGAAATGTAGCGGCTTGTGTGTGTGCTTGAAATGCGGGTTGTGCTAACATGCAACCATTATTTAGCTTAGGCCTTCAAGCATTTCACGCTAACGTTGGCTACCTGTGTCAACTATTTAACTTTCACTTTATTTTTTACCTCATTACCTGCACACTGTGCACCGTAAACACGTCATATACGTTGTGCATTTAAGAGTGAGGACGTGTTTTGGATTTACATGCCAGGTGGTGCCTACATAAGTTGTCAATGCGTATACTTGGATAGCACGCTAGCTATCGTTAGCCTCTGTAGAAAGGGTGGTAGCCCCCTCATCATTATTGTGGGTGGTGTCGTTTTCAGTGCTGTAGAAGCCAAGTTGTCATGAGTGTAGAGTCTAACTTAGGTACAGCAGTATCGTGTTGCTCATGAACTGTATTAAAACGTCAGACAAGCCAGCTGCGGTTGTCAATGAACAGGCCTTTGACACCGACTGTCCAACGGACGATTACAAGCTAATGGTGTGACAAGGAATGTAATGAAATCTTAGCTACTTGTCTTGCACACTCGCACTAAGCATGTCTGATTGATGAAATGACAATCTCCAGTCGCATCTATCTCTGTATTTTATACTTATTTTGTGTGCTTTTTGCAGGTGTGGAAACGTGAACTTTGCTAGAAGAACCAGTTGTAACAGGTGCAACAGGGGTGAGTCCTTCTTTACACAAACTGTACATCTTGCAGAAGCTTAATGCATCCATCCTCTGATAAAGCTCCTGTACTTAAGGCATCGTTTTGCATCCACAGAGAAAACCACAGAGGCAAAGATGATGAAAGCTGGAGGAACAGAGATTGGAAAAACGCTGGCTGAGAAGAGTAGAGGCCTCTTCAGTGCAAATGATTGGCAATGCAAAACGTAGGTTTATTTAAATAAGGGGCTATCAAAATGTTTGATTCACCAGTTTGTAACAAACAATAACAATGAGCGAAATATATCACACAGTTGTGTATTTTAGTAAGCTGGTGTTTGGTCTTAGAACTTATTTTTTATTTTTAAAGATGGCGAAACTTGTTTTTTATTGTTGCATTTTACTGTTCTCATTCAGATGTGGCAATGTCAATTGGGCTAGGAGGTCAGAGTGTAACATGTGTAACACCCCAAAATACGCCAAGCTTGAAGAGAGAACAGGTATGCCAACAAATATATGGCTTACTGTTTTTTGGTGTGCTTTTTTGGAATATTTTGATTATTGATTGCCTTTTCTCCATGTTACCTTTCAGGCTACGGTGGAGGTTTCAATGAAAGGGAGAATGTGGAATACATAGAACGGGAGGAATCTGATGGTGAATATGATGAAGTGAGTTGTACCTGAAAGTCTAATGTTTGATAATTGACACATTTTTGTGTGTATAGTGTAAGTCACAGTGGAATGTTTGTTTTTTTTTTGTCCTGGAAATGGGAAAATTTGTGCTGTTTACTAATGACATTTTGTTGTTTTTATTGTCAGTTTGGAAGGAAAAAGAAAAAGTTTCGTGGAAGGAGCAACAGCACACCTTCCTCGAAAGAAAGTGAAAAGAAAGAAGTAGCAAAAAAGGCAGATGATGATGAAGAGGAAGAGGATGATGATGATGAAGATGGTGACCTTTCCAAATACAAATTGGATGTAAGGTGGCTGGAGCTGGAAATTCAAAACAACACGTAATACTAACCAATAATAATGTAATCTTTGACACTCCTGCTCCAGGATGATGATGAAGAAGATGAAGATGGAGATCTGTCAAAGTATGACCTGGATGCCAGTGATGATGAGGATAAGACAGCTAAGAAAAAAGGCAGCTGTTCGGGTTCATCCCGTTCCCGCTCATCCTCACGATCCTCAAGCTCCAGTTCACGGTCGAGGTCCAGGTAAAAGGGTACAGGTCAAGGGTAACTCCGGGCAAAATGTCAGTATCAGCTCTTCCTTCTGATTTACTGAACAACATTAATAATGTGTCCTGTTTTGCTGATTTGTTTATTGTTGTCTCAACCCCTTCCTGTTTGTGGTGTTGTAAATTGATGTGCAGACTGAATAAGGTTTCTGGATAACACCTTTGCAGGATTTTGTCTTAAAATGCTAAAGGCTTTGAAGGAATGCCTTAGTTTTTAAATGTGCAATGGTGCTCTGTTTGCAGTTGTTATCTCAACAGGTTTTGTCTTTCTTTTTTCCTGGCTTATTTCCCTAAACACTTAAATGCATATTTTGTTATTGAATATTTGCTCATCATGCCACACTGTAAGGCAAGAGTAGTTTACTCAAATAGTGAAGATTTAATGCAGTTACATTTCTGTGTGTTGCTGTGTGAACCATCAAGCTCTTTTTTTCTTGTTCAGAAAATATTGGAAAGGTTCTGTTTTTTTGTCTTTCAGGTCCCGCTCTAGAAGCTCATCCAGTTCCAGGTCTGGTTCTCGCTCGAGGTCCCACTCCAGGTGAATGAGGTGACATGCACTGTCTTCCTAAGAGAGTGTATGTTTGGGGCTGAAAGCTCCAGAACAGTCCTGTTCCCTAGTTCCCTGCTCACTCCATAAAGAAAGTCCTCTTTCTCAATCTGCAGATAACAGTTTTGATCTGAATTCATAAGGAAATGTCATAAATTTGCCCTGACAGTTTTGAATATTTGATGTGGGTTATTTCAAGTTCCAGTTTGGTTTGAAAGTATTCGAAAGTACACTGTTTGACTACCTGAACCTGACTGTTGCCAAGGCTAAGAAGTCTGACTATACATCTGGGGTCTTCATCAAGCATCTCCCACTAGTGGTGCTGTTTTTTGTTTTTTTTTGTTTTTTTGTTTGTTTTTTTGTTATCCAAAGAAAGTTAAACACATTCCTCATCATCTTGGGTACTTTTTCTCAGTATCATTAATCCACAGCTAAGTGCTATTAATCAGAGAAGCTTGATAAATACCCACACTGCTGAGACACTTGTCTTGACCTTACTGACCTCAATGCTTGGTTTATTCCTCTAAAAGATCCAGTTCCAGGTCTGGAAAGGGCTCCTCTCCCCGGAAGAGGTCCCGCTCACCCTCCTCCTCATCTGAGAGGGGACAGAAGCGCAGTCGCTCCAGGTCCTCATCTGGAGAGAGAAAGCGGAGGCGTTCTAGATCACGTTCATCCGAAAGGTTTGGGTTTCTGTGGAATACCACAATGGCACTGATTTTTAGCCATCTCGCCTCGCTTATGGGAATTCAGATTTACAGATACATGTTCACACTCTGACTTGTTATATTGTTTCACCTTTTACTTGTTTCAAGTATGCCTAATTAAATGTTAATTGCTGAGCCTGCTGACCTTTTCTTCTTCATGGTGTTTGTGTCATTTCAGGTGCCGCGGCCAGTCTTCTGGATCCTCCCATTCTGGCTCCAGTTCAAAAAAGAAATAACTTTATTACAGCCTTTAAAACAGGAAAAACAACCTTGGTAGTAAAGTGCATGTTGTGTTGGAAGGAGAACAACCATATAATTTAAGTGTGCGGTCCATTTTCATTGGAAGGTCTTTTTCCTTCAAAAAAACAGCGCAGCAGCAACATGATTTCTTTTCTTTAGTATTATCCATCATTATCAGATCTTTTACAAGCACATACATCCCAATCTGTCCGTCTGTTTATGTAACTGCAGATGTCCAATAAACATTAATGTTTGGTCCCGTAAGAAAGTCAGATATACTGTGAAGAAGCGTATGCCATTTCAAACCCATTATCATTTGTGGGAAGTTCAAGTAAACATTTTTGAATACTTTTTTCCTCTATCCCTAGAAAACATTTGTGACTGTGTTACTGTATTTTTGTTTTATTTTAAATAATATACAGTGCGGTCCTTAAGCACCAAATTAGAATAACCAAGATGTAGTAATGATTTTGGCCCATTTGTTTTACTTTATTTAATAGACATTTTTGCTTTGTGTTTTCAAGGTAAGTATTTTACTTTTTGACATTGATTGTTTCAACTAAACAGTTAATTCAACATTCTGTGGTTTAGGTGTTGAGTGTTTTGTTTTTTTTAATATACACAATTGTAATATGTTTTACCACTGGCTTCTTCCCTTTTGTCACATGGCAAATCAATCAATTTGAGAAAGGACTGACATTCATTCTCCACATTAGTACATTCAGAGTAAAACGCCAAACACTAGGCCTATATCCCGACTCAGTGTGGCAATACAGTCTTTTACTGGTGAAACTATGTACACGTACAAATAAACTCCTGTCGACATTCTTTCTTGTTACTTTCTTGTGCGTTTGACGTGATGTAATAGATTGCAACATGACACTGCTAACCTGGCGTTATCATTAGGCCTGCTGCACAACGGAGGCCAGTAAGCCTACTGGGTTACCATTCTTAAGAATGGTATAATCCAATGCTATGACAGGTAACTACCGTGTTATATAAATACATTGAGCTTAAAGTTTAGTAAGTAGTCTATAAAAATTACCTCGCTTGGGTTGGTTACACTGGGATACAGAACTTTTTTTGTTGTAAATTGTCTAAGTTTCCAACTGATTTTGAATGACTTTTCACCACTGAATCGTAAAATGACACCTGTTTCTCTGTATCAGGTCAGGTTTTTGTGCAAAGTAAGTTTTTATATCTGATCTCCTGAGTAAATTACATTTCTGTTAATATTTCTTGTCCAAAACACTTTTTAAGAGGAAAAAAACATTTTGTAACACAATTTATTCATTTAATGATACAAAAATGGATTTCTGTAAATTGAATAGCAGACATTGATAAAGGCAAATACATGTACATGTGACGTCATCGTTGTTCAAAACGTAGGACATGAACCTCCGTTTTTTTCGAAACCCTAGAATACTCAGCGACAGGGAAGCTTCTCTTCAGAGTCCAATAGACATCAGGTCTCCATCTCCTTCATGTCCTGATGGATGCTCTCCCCTTGCTCATTGCTCACTGATCCCAGATGTTTAGGAAAACGATCCATATGCAAGAATACTAAGCATCAAATTAGAATACGTAATTTGATGCTTATGTTGCATCTGCAGTGTGTTTCTCACAGATGTAGCAGAATACATCGGGCTTATTTTTGCAAGATTTCTGTTTCAAGCCATTTCGTTCACTTTTGAAATAAAAATACCACTTAGTCAAATATTTTCACATTCAAACTCTTCAAAGTTTGATTATTTCAAACAATAGAAAAAAAAGTTTGCAACATATAAAGCAAAAATTCCCGTAGCCTATATGTAAGCGAAAACGTCAAAACTAACATGTCACCATAGCCATAGCTCTAAAAGTTGACCTGAATGAGCAAAACCAATGTGCTATTTGGGTTCAGCACATCCAAATTGTCCTAAATAAGTTAAAAGAACTTAGACAATAAATTTGGTGTTGCCCAGTGTTATTGAACCAGTGTGCTTTGGATTGACATTCTCACTGTGGTCAGCAGGTGGCACATGTCTTCTATCCTGCTATGTAGAGTTCTATCAGGGACCTCTGGATAAAACAGCCATGGGTTTAATATAGCAAGATTTTTGTTTGGCAAAAGGTCACTAAGAGTAGGATATAGTCTTCAACGCCTGTTCCTTTCAAGGTCTACATGCCATGGGCTGCATTCAAATGTTTTGCTGTAAAGTTTTGGATAAATTTAATAAGCTGGTCTGATGCAAGGTATTGATGCTGATCCGCTGCTTTGAAAGGATGGCTGTAGGGTTGATATTTATAAGCCATAAGATAGCCATTTTTCATCATTCCTTCTATATTTGTATGACAACTTACAGTTTTCCTTCGATTTGAAATTAACATTGTAATTTAATCTCACTGTTAAATCGTATTAAATTCTGCTTTCAGATGCTCAAGGAAAACATTTAAGTGCTTTGTGAAGGTCCCTATCCCTCTATCTCCTTAGATGAGTGTGCCTGTGGGTTCTCTTTACCGAGATGTGATAATAATCTCGGGGAAATTGACTCGTGTAGATCCGGAGCAGGTGATATACTCATTTAAAGTGACGTATTTAAAATAGAAAGTTAATTAAAAATCGGATCTCTTACATGTGTTTGTTTCCACTGGGAACTTTTCAGTCCCGCCTCCAGCGCGTAAAGGACCCGACACGCTTTTACGCAAGGCATTCAGTAGAAGCAGTTTGGAGCGCAAGGAGATGTCGACCTCACACACGGGTTATCCTCTTCATATATGTTTATCCTTTCCGGAAGGATGACTACGGGTGGTTGTGTTTATTTAGCGGGATCGTTAACCACAAGTGGAGAGATGCTGGACTTCAACGTCTCCAGGTCATTGCGCGAAGGCAATGTCACCAAGAACACCAGTTGTGGATCCGTATCAGTTGGTTTCCCTATAGCCATGATGGTCACTGGCATGGTGGGCAACTCATTGGCTCTGATGTTGGTGTATGTCTCTTACAAAAAGAAGGAAAACAAACGGAAAAAGTCGTTCTTGCTTTGTATTGGATCGCTGGCGTTAACTGATCTGTTTGGACAGCTTTTGACAAGTCCAATTGTAATATCAGTTTACCGAGCTGATCTGAAATGGGAGCGCATCGACACATCCGGCACCCTGTGCGCTTTTTTCGGTGTGTGCATGACAACTTTTGGCTTGTGCCCTCTCTTTTTGGCCAGCGCCATGGCAATTGAAAGAGCTATGGCGATAACGAATCCCCACTGGTACTCCAATCACATGAAGACAAGTGTGACAAAGCAGACTTTGGCTGTGATATGGTGTCTTGTATTACTCTTTGCGCTGCTGCCCATTGCAGGGGTCGGGGAATACACACGCCAGTGGCCGGGCACCTGGTGCTTTATCAGCACGGGGGACAGAGCAGTCCCTGGCAATATGTTTTTCGCCATCACATTCGCTGTACTTGGGATTTTCTCTCTGCTTGTTACACTTTCTTGCAATGTATTGACGATCAGAGGCTTAATGATCCGATGTAAATCAAAGTCCGGCACGTCTCAGTCTTCAAAACAGTGGGAACGGCTCACCACGGAGACCGTCATTCAACTGTTAGGGATTATGTGCGTCCTCCTTATATGCTGGTCTCCTCTGCTGGTATGTTCCTAAATCCTATACATTTCTTACAACATGCAATCAAGCAAATGAAACTGATGAGAGAATACAAAATACTTCCTTTATATGTTTTCTTTTGTAGTGTCATGCAGTGAAAGCCTGTTCTAATTTCATAAATTGGCCAGCGTCATAAATCACAGTTTAATTGGGTTTTATTGTCAGCTATCTCAGGAGTTGCTGCAGTTCCTGTTGGCAGGACAGCAAAGGGAATAAAGAGCAGACGCTGCACACAATACACGTTTCTGTGTCATTCAGTCACTCAGTTTTACTCTTTCTATTATCTCTGCCCCCCCTCCACACACACACACACACACACACAAACTGTGTATGGGTCCTTTGAAACCAGCTGTCGCTCTCTATTAAGGAGCAATCCACTTAGCCAAGTCCTGTTTGGGGGATCTGCTCAGTGTGCTATGAGGTCATGCATTGTCAGACACATTAACTAGTCCCATCAAAGATATTAATAGAAGCCACAGTAGGCCTACTCTGGTGGCAGTGATGACAGAGAGTGACTTAGGCGGGGTGTGAACATTATGCTTTTCTACATTTGCTACAGTAGTTGCTAAGGGTTTGTTTTAGGATTAGTAACATCAAATACTAGAATTTTAAGCCGAAAGCTGTGCACATAATATAGCATCTCCTAAAACATAGCATATAGAAATTTTTCTCAATGGTGCATTTGCAGTAAAGAACGTCATTTGTCCTCATTGTCCTGTACTGGTACAAACAGCTTGTGCCTGCCTCCCTCTTCAGGTGCTGATGCTGAGGATGATCTCCAACCAAGTGTCCTCTCACGAGTGCAACTCAACAGCAGTGGCCTCCAGTCACACCTCTAGTCAGGACATCCAGTTAGACTGTAATTTTTTTCTGACAGTAATCCGCTTGGCCTCCCTCAACCAGATCCTGGACCCATGGGTCTATCTGCTCCTAAGGGAGATCCTCCTACGCAAGGTCTGCATTATGGCGAATGCTGTGTCCAACTGCTCTTTGGAGGAACAGAGGGAGACCCAGGCGGCATTGGATGCCCTTAACAAGCAGAAAGAAGACAGTAACAAGAATGATAAACCGCAATGTGGCTAAGTCAGACCGTGACAGATTGGATGGATGTGAATATGGAATATTATTTCAGAAGGGTCATGGAAAACATGGAGACTCAGTTCAACACTTCATGTTCCTCGCAGAAGGAAAGTTGAGTGGTCTCACTAGCGGTCTTAATGAAAACCAGCCAAGTCTGCTCTGGGTGCGTTTTTGCCTAAAACAAACTCACCTAGTTAAAGTCACCTAGCACGTGGATGCATGACTGTGTCACTTGTTGTATTTGGCTGCAGTGTGGCTGCCTGGAACAACAAACTAATTTAAATGAAAATAATGCATCAATACTCTTTTTAGTTTCTTAACTGAGTCATTGCTTTCAACAAACTGAAGCCATAAGCTAGTTAAAGGACAAGTGTTGAATGTGTGAATGTCAATAATATAAGAAAGAAAATGTAAATTCGGTTATATTAGGTTGTACATACTGTTGCTGTATCTTACATGAAATGTAACCACGGTGGCCATTCAGAAGAATAATCTCCTCCTAAACTGGAGTCAATTGAAAGATTATTTATTAGTGTGTATAATACTATGAAGTTTATTATTTCCCAATGTTAATAGTGCTACTTGTGGGAAATTGTTGTACATTTTGTAATATACTGCACGTAACGTTCCTCAGTCATGTAAAATGTGAAGCTTTAAATTTGTTGGCACTCTCCTTCCTGAATATGAGTGCACTGTTATGTAGTAGTGCAATTGCTCAATCCTGAGCAAAGTGTATGAGGATTGTAGCATTGTAGATTTGCGTATTAAATATTGTGACATTATGGATGACAGGGTGACTTGATACTGTAGTTATAAAGCTGTCAAAGTGTCATAAGCAATCCCAGCATATTTCACTGGATTAAAAGTGCACACTGTGTAAAAACAAAAGTACTTAATTTCACCAGCCAAATCTTTATGGAAAGAAAAAAAAAATATTTGTGCAATCTTTTGACCAGTCATATCAATAGAGAAAATGGTGCTCTTTGGATACAACGCTAATGAGCAGAAAAATAATTGAATTAAGGGAAGTCATGTCCAAACTGTCCAAAACACAATATTAAGAAAGGTTTTTGTGGCACACTGCCACAGCCGATGTATGCAGCTTCACAAGCTTTCATCAGTGTGTAGGGCAACAGTGTTTGGTCATCACATTAATACACCATATGGGAGCTGTGGCTGCAGGAACAGTGTGTTTAAACACATTTAACATGTTTTTTAGCTACAAAAATTATTGCTTCTAATTCAGCTCGGTCGCACGATAAGGCATACGAATGACAATAAAGTGCAGGACAAAAATGTGCAGCACCATTATTGATTTTTTGCATGTTATTTCTACAGGACCTAGTAAGTACTGACTGCAATGTCAAATGCATCTGCTTAAATATGCTGTGCTCAAAGCCAACAGTGTAGAATAAAAAGTGACAATGATCACTTTTGGCAGGTGGATGTTCAAGAACAGTCTTTTGTTTTGTAATTTGACGGTGATATTTGCGATTTTACATTTTATGTTGTTTTTTTCATACTTGTGTTAAGGGTAAACATGGCATTTTTCCTGAACCTAAATGAGTGGTTTTGTTGCCTAAACTAATGGATGTTACCGTAGCATTGTTGCATGGCATTCAAATGACGCAAGCAAAGCTGCATACTAATGGTGCACATAGAGCTAAAATGTTCCCTCATGCTGCACAGAATGTTTTTTGTAATACTGTGTTATTATACGTTTTTCTGCTCATAAGGAAAATTGTGTGCTTGTAGCCTTGATGCTACCTCTAAATAGAAGTGAGTGGAGCTCTCAGATGAAATCAAGGTGCTTTTCAAGGTGATTTGCTTTCAGCTGGAAAGACTCAATGTCTTTAACCAAGAGTGCTGTTGGCAGAAATATAAATGTCATCTTTTTTTGTCATGTAAAGCACTATAAATGTGTTCGAAGAGGTCCAGCATCTTGGTCAAAGACATCTCAAGGGTGGATACATCTGCTGTCATGGTAACCTTCAGGTCATGGGACACTATTTGCCTTCTCAGCACAGCAACCAACAAGATTAGACTTGTGTATACAACGCACTGCTCTACACAGTCTCGCCTTTTCCTCTCAAATGGGAAAATATATATACAAGCTCAGTTATAATGAGCCTGTTATTTGCAAAACCTGTGTCTTTCTGTCTCCAGATGTGGAGTTTATCTTACATTGATTGTGAAGCCGGTTGTGAAGGATTCGCCTGAAGTAAAACAAGAATGCAGAAGTTAACCATTGCACAGAAATTAATCATTTGGCATTATTGATGATTATTCTAGATAACACAAATGTGTTCCTCAACAGTCATCATAGCAACCAGGTTTCTTAATGTCAATGTGATATTACACAACATGAGTATTAATTTCAATGAATTCTCCACTAATTGAGCTTATGGCTCTGCATTACGAGCATTTATTCCAAGCATATGCTCATTTTGTGCAGCACTTATATGAATATGAATTTCAGCTTCAACTTCTGGGGTTTAATCCATGCATTTAAAACACTGATCACATGGGAGTTTTACAATAAACTCAATCAGTTTACAAATTAATCTGCAGCGTGCAATTATCTCAGTTCTCTGTCTGGGAGACACTGAAGCTTCTTGTTTTTTAGTTAATAAAGAATATTTACGCAAAGGAATATCCCCTTAAAGCTAACTGGCCCACATTCGTTTTTGAATTTTCCAAGATAAATCCCACCTAACTGCCAAAGTGGAAAGAAAATGGCAGAGTAATAATTCATTCTTTGTAAATAGAAAACATGATGCATGTCCACTATCTATGATGGATCCAGAAAAGGCTCAGCTTTTGTGCTTACTGTGGTTCTGCAGTGCCATTATGAATTTCCATTAGTACCAAGGGAGATCAACAGAGGTGTGACATGAAAATACATTTTCTTAATCCACTCAGGGTAATCTTCAAAGGTGGTAATAGAGCATGGCTTCATTAAGAGATGTGTCAGAATCTCATTTGCTCTCTGCTGCAAACATGCTGCAACATGCTGTCACTATCGCATATCAAGCTCAAGCTTGATTGTCCAGTGACGGTTTGCTCACACGCTTGTCTGAATATTGTTCATTTATGCAGGAACATACCATTTCAGCATGCAATTGCACACATAAATCCTGCACCAGCATTGAAAGAAGTACAACCTGGCTCTATCTCTCTCAGTGAAGTCACTAATGCATGGAAGTGATTTACTGATTGCATTTGTGAAAAAAAAATATTTCAACATTCGTCCACTTCGACAGCATACAGGTGATTACTTTTTGACCTTGTGTCATAACAATAAGTTTTGAAAGCGAAGTTGTCTTTTAGAGCTTCAGTAATATGAAAGCTTTTTTTTGAAAAGCCATTTTAAAGTTGGCAGCCATTAAAGGCATAAAAATTCAACCTTTAAATGTAATCAATGTTACAAGGGAGAGAACCAACCTGGCAGGTACAACAAGGAAAGAGTACATGATGGTGTTACACACATTACAATGCAAACAGGTTTGGTTGATCAGCCAAGACTCCACGACATGCTGGATATCTGTCATCTTCTTTACGCCTCTGCTTTTGAATGTTCAACATCTCTTCACACTGAAATGTCTCCAAACTCTGAACTCTGAGGCACGATTCTCAGACGAGGGCTATCGACATGCTTTCTACCGTTTCTTTGTCAATGTTCAGGTGAGGAATGCTGTACAATTTGCAACCTTGTTTTCCCTCACATCTTTTTGACATATCTAGCATAGAGAGGATTCCATGACATGTTACTGAGATGAAAAGATGTCTCGATATCTACCTAACAATCAACATGTCCTTTTGGTACGTTATGTCTTGATTTTTGTCAGTTCAACATGCACTTTTGATTCATTTTGTAGCAGTGGTCTTGGCTTATGTGGATGTGTAATTGTAATTCTATTAAAGGATGTGAACATATTCTTTCAATGTGTGTTGGGTTTTCTTACTAAATATTTATACATCTTCATTATCATGCTAAATACTCTACTGACTGATGCCAGTGGAGGGTGTTTTGCAAGTTGTGTGCCTCCTGAGTGAACACTAGCTGGACTGAGCCAAGCAATATACTTTTGAAAAAGGAAAAGGGGCGCTCTGGAGTATCATTTAGGACTCATGCCATAAAACCATTCGTGTGCCCCAGTTGGCTTAGTTCGCTCTCATTTTTGTTTTTAAAAAACATCTAATGTGCAATTACTCAAAACTGAAGAAGTATCAGAGGCAAATTGCTATGGCTTGTTAGAATAAGGATGACATGAATGTGTTCGTCACTGTTGACTGTTGTGATCACCGTGAGTCTCATCAAGCACTGCAGGCCATTTCAAAGAATGTGTGGGCTTCTATTGTTGTTGACCTTGCACTATGTGTTTCCCATTGGCCAATAAATGGAACAATGTGGTATCAAACAGGTGAATCATTGCATACAGAGATTTTGTTGAGAGGTGTGAATCACTATACTAGATGTTTCTGGCTACAATGTTTGCAATTCATATATGAATGCATTTAATCTATGCTACATTTTAAATACATGACAAACATTAATTATGCTTGATATCCTATTTTATTATAAACTGTACCTGACTTGGGCAGGCTTGGTGTAGTGGTTAGCACTATCGCCTCACAGCAAGAAGGTACTGGGTTCGAATCCTTTATGTGCAGAGTTTGCATGTTCTCCCCGTGTCTGCATGGGTTTTCTCTGAGTACTCCGGCTTCCTCCCACCATCCAAAAACATGCATGGGGATTAGGTTAATTGGCTAATTTAAATTGACTGTAGGTGTGGATGGTTGTCTGTCTTTATGTGCCCCCCTGTGATGAGGTGGCGACTTGTCCAGGGTGTACACTGCCTTTTGCCCTAAGACAGCTGGGATAGGCTCCAGCCCCCCCCCGCGACCTTATGGTAGATAATGGATGGATGGATGTAACTGGCTTTGCGATGAGCAGATGTATTAAATGTACAATATGTAAGAAATTTATTTAAATTAAAATAGAAATAAAATAGCCCTGATATGTCACCAGACATTAAGAAATCATGTTCATTTCAAATACTTATATCACTGTTGATGTTGTCATGTTGTGTTTTGGCCTGATGCGCCACTCATCTCCCAATCACTAAGTCAGTAGTGTGTCAGCATCTGGGTTGCCAGCTCTGCTTTAGTTACCACAGCTGCAGCTACGAACGTGTCGGATAATTTATAATGTCTAACGTTACGAAACCTAAAAGACCTCGTTATGAATCCGAAATACATCATGACAAAGTCCGAAATAAAACAAGGATTTGTATAGAAGATGCCTTTGAAAGATGGAGACGGCTGAAAGCGGACAGGCAGCAGCACTCCTCGCCGCATACCCCTGTCCACCGCTCAGCTCAATTTTCCCCGTCTCTCCACAGCTCTCCTCCGGCACATTTCACTCCTTCTAAGTGCCCATGGTGATGCCCAAGGTAGCTGCTTTTCATTCACTGTAACACTTTCTGTTCCTGTTGGATCCTGAAGCCTAACTGGAAACCTGTACTAAGGGAGAGAGGGGACACCGCTCTAGAGTAAAGTGATTGTAGTACCAGTTATGGCCACAATCCTACATACGGTTCCTTTAAGTCGAAACTTATATAAATGCCTACTTCAGATAAAAACCTACAAAGAGCGAGAGAAATGAGCATCAACATGCATAGTTTTGCAGAGAAGCAAAAACACAACTTTAAGTAGCATATTTTTTTCTCAAAGGATAAAAACAAAGGAAGCAACTACACTTGTATGCATTTTTAACTATTCAATTTGTCAAATTTCTTATAGCTGTACCTCAAACAACAGACCCATAACAAACACTTTCACATGTTATATAACACTGTCAGGTAACCGTTAGTCAAGGTATATGAAGCTCAGGTTTAATCTGCTAAGTAGCATAACAGACTGCTAAACTGTGGTCAGCTCACTGAATTCATCCTCAATAAATAAAATGTAGAAGGCTTTCCCATGGCCTTATAGATGCCACCTGTGACTCATTTTGTGACTTTAATTCATGTAATCATGAATAGTATAAAGCACCTGTCTCCATTTCCAGGCTCTGCACATTATGTAGTCGTTTTATTGCTGAGTATTGGCACTTTCTGCATCTGATAAATTAAAGAAGGTCCATTAAAGGCTTGATCCTCCTGTTAAACATCATAACCTTAACAGACCAAGGACGCATATTTTCTTATGAAGAAAGCACAGAGAAGCACTTTTATATCATAAAATAGTGTGCTTTGTTAAATCCAACAACGTGCATCTCTTTTCAGCTTGTGAGGGTGAATGGGATGCTGTTTTAAATGGCAACTTTAAATGTTCCTGATGAAAACATGCAGATGTAATTCGTATTAATCTGTATTATTTAAACTGTAGTCTCTCCCTGTTTTTGGTGAAGGAGAAGTGTCTCTTTGTAACAGTAACAATAATACACAGGACCAGTAGCCTACTACATAATAATTTCTTCATTACCACCGAGTATTTTTAAAGAAGGTTATTTTCAATTAGAGGCAAATCAGCTTTACTGCGAGGTAGCACTGTTTCAATGATTTATTTAGTCACATCACACAGCTCACTCACGTTTTATTGAGTTTTTTTCTCAACAAGAAGGTCCATTGACTCAATGGAAATGTTTTGCATAACTTGCTTTGACTGCCGCCTTAAAGGATGTCAGTAGACCACTAATGCTCCTGCTTCTTCAATGCTCTCTTTCCATAGACCATTATGCTAAGAGAGATAAATGTCTGTTTACTCTAAATGACATAATTGCTCCTCCAGGGCCTCTCATGGAGGAGCGGAGGCATGACTTTAACTAAATTAATCAGGTTGTTGATGGATGCTTCTACTTTACCTCACTCATGCATTTAATGTATTCTTTGAATGTACCGGTGAGGTCTTTGTTCACACACTGTGTGCGGAGGGAATAAGGCAAAGCAGTGTTGCTGGGCTTTGTGTGAGGGTGAGGTATCCTCAGGTCAGATAAACAACCCTAGATGAGTGAGTGAAAAGGTGGGCTGCTGGCTGCAGAGAGGATCCAGCAGCCTCCTGGCCTCTGAGCACATATCTGTGGAAAAGGTTTGGCTGTATATCCTCAGGTGATTATCCATCACTGAGCCAAACATAGCGGTTGGTACCGTATGTGATGTTGGTGTATGCTCACACTGAATGACAATGAGGATGAAATATGATAAGCTTGTTTACACAATCATCAGTGAATGGAGACATGATTTCCAGTGGGACTGAACACATGTGCAAAAAAACACCCAAAGACAAAGTGTTAAGGCTCTCAGGATTTGAAATCTATGGTCTGCCTCATTAATATTTACAATTTCATTCATATATTGTTTTTCTCTCCATCTCACAACTTAATCATCATGGGATGGATTGTGGTCAGTTTTTGCGAGAGCTTTGTCAGTTTTTATCTCACAGTCTGTAATTGTTGCCCTCTGCAGTTCAATCACAAACAAAGGAAGCCAAAAAACCACCCCATCACTGCTTGGCACTTGTAGTTCACCAAAACACTCATCTAGGGTCAGCAATTGTCTTGTTTTGGCAAGCTGTTGTGTTTTGTTGCTGTGGGCCCCGAAGCGAGTTTTAAACAGTTTATTGACAATAAAGGTGATAATGCAAGGGGACAGGCACAGGTGGGGTACGCAGGCTGGCTGATGGTGGTGGAGGCTGGAGCTGAGCTGAGCACGAAAAAGTCAGGAGAAGCAGAAAGCGACAAGGCACACAAGTGATCTATCAAGGCAAGAAAAACATGGGTAAGCACGAGAGAAACAAGGTTACGAGGAACTGGAAAATACAAAGAATGACACTGTGAAACACAAGGGTGTGCTATATGGATCTGGAGGATGAGACCGGGTCTTTGTGGAATACTTGATTGAGAGTGGTTTCACATGCCAGCCTCATGCTTCGTGCACACCCAGCCTGGAACAAACTCAAAGAGAAGGAAGAAAAACAGCAACAAAATCATCAGATTTACGTAAACAAATAATGAGCAAAAACCTAGACATAACATAAGTGTGTATCCAAATAAAGGTAATGTCAAGGTATCACCCTGTTGATATAGCTTCAGAGATACTGAAGGGCAATGATGCATATAATGTGACAAATATTAGTCACACTTATGTCTTATATGAAGAAGATTAATACAGAGAGTAACTTAGACAGTCATTGGAAAGATATTAGAAATGTTCTCGGCCAAGCCATACTTGCATTTGTTTACATGAATAAAACTGTAATAAGCAGGAAGTAGCAAACTTGCTATGAGGACAAAGACCATAAAATAATCAGTGCTTCAACAAATGAAGCGTCAGTACTGTGAAAGAAATTGTGTTGTTGTTTGCAGTGTTTATTTTGAATGAAAATCTTAACTATGAATATACAGTGCTTCCTCAAGAGGTGTGTTCACTCAGAGGCGTTAGAGGGCAGCTTGTAAGGTTATGCTTAAAAGGCTCTGTTGGCCTTTTTAATTAGCACTTCAATAGAGCTTTTTATGACCTTGTGTCGTTTAACTTGATGACAGCGACGCCACATAAACAAACCTGGAGAGAAAACACCACTCAGATGGGATTTAGTTCACTTTCCTAATTTATTTGTCAGTGTGGTATCTAATAGAATTAATAAAGCAAACATTCACACTCTGCCGCGCTAAGCAAACACAACAGGTCGACACACACTGCTATGGTAACACTGGTGTTCTTTGATGTGTCAATGGTGTTAACATGGAATGTGACATGTGAATGTGGCATTTAAAATCTAATAAACCAACAATAATGGCTCATTTGATATGGAAGTCTTGACAGTGTAATGTAATCTGGTATACAGAATGGCTGCATTATGTTTTTCATATTTGCACGTCTTGGGTTTTCTGAGCACTCAATATTTTAGCAGTCTTCTGCAAACAGGTTTTGCTGCCATCCTCTGAGGTACAGTATAATGAAGCAGCTGGGGATTTGGCAGATTTGATAGAGGAGATTTACCTGTCTTAGTTTTTTCTGGTGCTCAGGATTACAAAAGCTCTTCAATCACATTTTTTGTCAAAACAAAGATAAGTATGAATCATTGCCACATAACCAACGTGTTAGCGTGCTATCATTTACTAATTAGACTTATCACATCCACTGGGGATGATGGGAATATAAGTAGTTTTACAGGTATTAAAGGGGTTGGTAAAAAGATCAGGATTCAACCCCTGTATCAAATGTTGAAGAAGGAGAAAAAGAAGTAGGGAGGGAAATGCTCTGCTGTTCCCTGTGGCTGACTACATTACACCTACATTAATGACCAAGCCTTCAATAATCTATCACATCCCCTTGATGGATGCACAGACTTCACACTGTTTATGGTCAGTAGCATTTCCTGAACTACATTTGCATGTTGATGATGGAGCAATTCCTGAATGAATACGAGCACACGGATGTTCCAAGCACAGCGAGCACACACAGTTGCTTACATAGGTGAAACATTAAATAAATCCAACAAGATAAAGAATGGAAATATTGAAAAAAATGTGAAACTAGCTCCCTGTTGACCGTTATACGCAAAAGTAGTAAGAAGTAGACTAATCATGACTGAATTTTATTGCAGCCAAATCCTCCAGGGCTATACTGTAATAAAGACAGTAATACAATTGTAATTTTGGGATGTCATTTTTTGGCAATCTGGGCACACTAGCTCCACTCCTAACAACAAAAACGCTTAACATTTCCCTTCCCAAAAGGCCGAGGAATTTGCTGTTTTTCCATGTGACTTGGTGTAGTGATGTGCCTCATGAATGGCTTTGGAAACAATATGCTTTGCATCCTCCTCTCTGCTTGGCGCTGCCTGAGCGCTAATGGGCCAAATCCAACCACTAACATCTTTATAATAGCACTCTGCTCTACTTCCTCCTTGTCTGCTCCTCTGCTTCCAATAATTTTGAGCTTCAGCTTTGTCTTTAATCCATTTCTGTTTCTGCCACAATGGCTGAGTGGAATTTTTTTTTTTTTTTTTTTTTTTCTCATTAAGCCCATTTTGAAACAGTAAATTGCGGTCCCAGTTATACCTAGAAATGTTAACTGCAGCATTGGTTGAAGAAGTATTAAGACTTTTTATTTAAGCAAAAAGTAACAGTACAGGATTTTGAAAGGTTTCCAGACACATTTCATTTGAAATCTTACTATGTAAAATGCAAAAGAAACTGTCAGAATAATATATACAGTATGTGTTGTGAGCAGAGTAGTTCTTACAATATATTTTACTTAATTAATAATGAGCTTTACTTCCACCATATTAGCAAGTAAAATGTGTTGACAGGAAACTAAGCACTACTGCAAGAAATGAGTGTACTTCATTGTGAAAGTGCAGGTAAAATTAAATAATAATGTGAACTGCATATGAGAGTGAGAATGCTCAGGACTCTGGGTAGATAAAGGAAAACCATTAAAAAGGCTACCGGCAACATTATTCAAAGAAACAAACGTTTTGCCAATTATAATATCATTTAGCTACCCGGGCAAGAGAGAGTTAAACACTTGGCCAAACTATCATTGTCGTCTGTGGTCGAAGACTTTGGGTCTTTTTGCATCTGTATTGAGATGATCAAGCAAAATCTTCCTCCTTCTCTCTTAGCTCTCTCTGTGGCTTTGCTGGTGTTACCTGTTGTTCTTGTCTGTTCCATGTGTTGTATGTCTACTGTTATAGTGGTTACACTGATTGTATAGGTAATACATATACCTGTTTGTATGACTAGCTGGTATTACATGATGATTGTGTTGATCAGCACCAAGGACAGGGTCTGTCAAGGTTTTAGATAGATCAGAAATCCCCCAATTTCACATTATTGCTAATCGTGGTTTTCTTAATTTTTCTTGTGCTCAGGTTTGCAAAAGTTCTTTAATCACATTTATTAACTACTTTTCAACTTTGTTTTTCCAAAACAAAGATATGGTAGGAAAACAAAAAATAAGCCATATACTCTACTGTGCACCTTAATGAAAATCTTTAAAGATTGTAGAAACATGTCTAATTTTGCAGCGTCCTCTCATTTTTTAAAATTAAACTTTTACCATGCCACACTAGTTAAAATATTTCTGTAAGAATCCACTCTCAGATAATTAGAGATATATACAACGAACAACACAACAGCATTTTTTACATTGGGGCTAAGTTTCTTTTTTTAATGTTGCTTATGAAAATGGTATTCGTCAAATCTTTATTTCCATGTTAAAACCGCCTATTATACGTTTCATTTCATTGTGACATTTGGCCAGATGAATGCACTATAAATATTTCTGTTTCTTCAAAATCATTAATATTCATAATATGATGGGATCATGCCAAATTTCCTGGAAATGTGGTTAGTACTATTTGAGTCAAGACTAAAATGTTGGTCAGCCACTGACTCCCAGAGTAAGATTACCACAAATCATTAAATTGCTGAGATTGTGATGATATATTCTCTTGAAGAAACATTACTCTTGCAAAAACATGGCACTGACAAAGTGCTAAAACGACATAAACATGTACTTAGATTGGGGCTAACAAATAAAGTAGGCACATTGCACATTGCAGCTGATTTATGGTTTGGGGTTTGTTCATTTTTTAAATTGCCGATTGACTTCTCAGTAATGGCAGTTTGTTTTCCATAAATATCGACCAGCTTGCATCTATAATTTAGTTTTCCTCAAGAAGAAATGGGTTTTCCAATATTACTAATGTGGTCTCATTGAAAGAAACCATCTTTTTCTTTTTTTTAGAGCCTGAACAGCGACAATACCACTGTTGTATTTACATGGGAGTTTGTAGTAAATGAATTTCATAGTAAATGACCTTTTCATTGCAGTAAATGCATTTCTGCTCTATGTTTGAAGGTGAAAGTGTGACAACAGGAGGTTCATTGTTCTTGCAAAAGCTAAACAAACAACCACCAGAAAGATAAAGCCAATATCGTTGAAACCCTGCAGTTGCATTTCAGTCCAGGCAATAAAGTGGGAGGCACAAAGAGGAACTAGATGAGAGGAGGTTAATCAGGTTGAGAAACTACAATTTCTCCCCAATGGCAATGAAATTGCCTTTTATGTTACAGCAATTATTTGAAATTGCATGTGTACTTAACACATTGAAGATTACTGATTATCATCATTATTATGGGGCCGGTGCTGTAAAAGGACTAATTTTAAGAGGGTGGATGGTACTGTCATAACACTAAGCAGCCACTAACATTCAATCACTAATTCATCAATCTCCTAACCGCTTGAAAATTTCTCAGACAACTGAGAATGACTATTGTTTGATAGCTTTTGCTTCTATTCAGTTATTGTCCCTGAAAAAATGTCAAAGGAAACATAGGCTTTCTTAAAGATGTTACTGGCCAGAATGGTTTGACTTAACTGAAACCAAAAATCATTCTTTTCACTATAAAAGCTAAGTCTAGTGATACTGTATATTTTTTAACAATGACGTGATCCTACTCAAAAGTCCCTACATACCGATCAGGCCATCTGCCTATTATTGTGATATTGTGATCTGGCTAAACATTCCTATATGCAGCAAACTGTGATGCACTGTGTATTCTGACACATTTCTATCAGGACTCTTCATTAACTACATTTGAGTTACAGTAGCTCATCTGTGGGATCAGAACCATGTGCATCAATGAGCCTTGGCCTCTCATGACCCTGTCTCTGGTTTACCACTGTTCCTTACTTGGACTACTTTTGATAGATGCTGACCGCTGTAGACCAGACCACAAGAGCTGCACTTCTGGAGATGCTCTGAATCAGTCATCTAGCCATCACAATTTGCTCCTTGTCAAACTTGCTCAAATCCTCATGCTCGCCCATTTTTCTTGCTTCTAACACAACTTTGAGGACAAAAAGTTCATTTGATGCCTTATGAAGAAACTGCACTCAGAGAGCTCAGACCTCCACCAAGGCGGCGGCAACTCTTGATTTAAAGTTATCCCCACCACAAAAGAGGTTATGTTTTCACCGGGGCTTGTTTGCTTGTTTGAGTGTTTGTTTGTTTGTCGGTTTGTAAAGTGACTCAAAAAAAATTATAGACAGTTTTTGACAAAATTTTCAGGATTGGCCGGAAGTGGCCTAACTTAAAACTGTCTAATTTTTGGTGGTGCCATTGAATCAGATCCGATCACTACCAAAAATTAATCAGTTTTAATTTAGGCCACTCCTGACCAACCCTGAACATTTCATCAAAATCCATCCATAACCTGAGTTGAGATATTTTGCAAACCAACAAACATACAAATACACAAACAAACAAACAAATAAATCCCGGTGAAAATATAACCTCTTTGGTGGAGGTAATAATCAGTGTTATTCATTCCCCTGTCAGTGGTCATAATGTTATGCTTGATTGGTGTATGTTTTTTCCTCTATACCATAGCGCTCCAAAAACCTCACTTTCGTTCATTCATTAAGATGAGCACAGGCACTGTAATTAAATTTCGGTCAATATAATGAAGACACAACACGGCCTGGACACGTATGATTCACCCGCCTGTCGGCGCTCTGCTGAGAATATAGATTAAGCATGTTTTAGCAGCCTGCCGTGGCATTTTGTAATTGCGGTCACTGAGAGTGAAGCACACTTACCATGCCTGTTGTGTTTTTGTAGTAGTGCCCCAAGTGCCTCAAGTTGAAAAGCAAACAGAGCCGAAGAGTACCCAATGTCATCAGCATGTTTTGTCAGTTTTGCTGGTTAAACCAGCCATATGGCTTCACCAACATCTGAACGGAAAACAGCAGGTCTGGATGTAAAGTAATGTGGTATGTGATTTCCTGTAAGTTATTTTAGTGGTTTTATCACAATTCATCCAGACAGCCTTTCTTGCATCTTTTGTTCGCTAGTTAGCTGTTGAACTGTGAGAGAAGAGGAGTAGGAGGTGTAAGGGGGAATTCATATTTAAATTATCCCTAACCCTAACCGCAGGGTCCTCCAATTGGGGGAACCACAGGTTAAATCTAATTTAAAGCATTAAAAATGCTTTTGTTTTTCAAAATGGTGCCTCTGAGGTGACCTGAGCTTTGTGCATATAACTCTGAACAGAACAGTAGCCAATACAACATGTTGTCATGTTATGGCAATATTCACACAAAGATGACTAGAAGGGCACTATGATTTAAGATGTATGACTCTAAATACTGGAGTGATAGCAAATGAAGGATGATGGAATTCTTTAGTTCCTTGTTATTACAAACAACCATCAGTAAATAGCATCACTAATCATTCTTTCAGCTCAAGCCATCACATAATCCCACAACCAGAAAATTATTCACTGGAAGTGCGACAAATTTAAAGATGTATGCAACTTTTCAAGAGATTTTGCAGTTCCGGGAACTAAGTGAATGTGTGGGAAGACAAGATGAGTGTTCACTTGGCAAGCTGCTCTGTCTAAATGGTAACTACATCCTGTCACTTACAGTAGGAGTGTGAAAACAAGTGAGAGGAAGTAAAGAAGGAAACCTAAAAGAAAAAAAACTCCACATGCTGGAGCCATAGACTGATGGAAATATCACACTTAGCATGGCTTCATTTTTTATATAGAAAATAGAAAATAGTACTTGTAACTTGTTTTATAATATCTTTTGTGGCTCAAAAGCTAAGCAGATAATTTATGACATGTTCCATTTCATCCCTTTACAACCCTAAAGGCAATCATGTCTCATCCATCAACAACACTAAAGCCTGCGGTCTTTTTCTTCACCACCTCCTAATGACTATCAGTCACTTTTCTTCTTGGAGCTTGCAATTTGAGAGAATATAAATACATAGGCTATAAAGAAATTAATCAAGATGACATACAGGATTTTGTTGATTAATGGTGCAGTCCCTTTCTGCTGCCTGACTGCACCTCATTGAAAGACAGACATGCCCAGGCAATGACAGCTGTGTGTCACTTTATGCTGCTTTGTGCAGCTTTATGCTGGGTGTAAGATAAGGCCCAGTTTTCTGTAAAGTGAGGTCCAAAAGGCTTCACGTAGCATTAACGGCTAGTCAAGATCAACATCATATGTTGAAGCATGTAATGAGTGTAAACTAAAGATGATATACAAAAAATGGTGCTAAGGGTGACATGCATTGTTTTGTGCAAATTAGGTAAAAATGTGTTGCAGGTTATGTGTGTGTGTGTGTGTGTGTGTGTGTGTGTGTGTGGATGTGTGTGCGTTTGTGTGTGCGTGTGTGTGTTTGCTTTGACCTTGAGCAAAGTGACCATTTACTCATACCGAGTCTCATAGCGTGGACGTCATAGGGGGAAGTCTGAGGATGAACAAGGCCATAGTTATAGGCTCATCTGCATTTTTAGCCACAGTGTTCAAGGTTTTTGAGTCTGCTTCCAATTTGTGATGTCAAACAAGTTCTCTCGTTGACTTCATGTCCTATTCCCCCAGAGTTTTGGACAAACTGTAATTCTCTGTTGACATTCCCCTCTCTAAGAGGGGTTTGTTTGTTTTAAGGAGGATTTCCTGAGAAGTCAGGGTTAAGACGCATTAACCCTGATATTGAATGTGACCAGTAAAAGTGCAGACTTGAAGATCTGATAAAACTGACATTTTAATTCTATGAATTGTATTTACTTATGTGATGAAAAACTTCCCATCTAAGCCATGAGCTGCCATCACATCACTGTGATGCTCTGATGGCACATTAGCAGCTTGATACTGTAATGTAATGTTCACTGTTTCAGGTCCCCAGACAAAAATGGCCATTGTACATGAAATTCAATCTGATTCAATTTGTCAGTGAAGGACTTGAAGCGAAACTGAAACAACAATGAAGCAAAACTATCTAAATTATGAAAATGTCAGATGAGACTTGAACTACTCCTACTTGACTTGTTATGCTGTTTTTCATCACACACGCTCGTTGGCATGGGATGTGTGCAATCAAAATAACACAAGTCAAGGTGAAAGCAATAGCTACCATTTGTTTTATAGCAAGGCTATTTCCACCCTTGTATTATCATGGTGAAGTCTGTTTGGCAACAAAAGGTGGAGCTTGATAACCAGTTTACAAGACACACAAGTGAGGTTAAGTTGAGGTCAGTTAAGGTTTTCTTTGGGAATATAAATTCTAGTGGCTTTAATTATGTTATTCTGTTGTTTCCTCAGATGTCACTATCCCCAGAGAAGCGACTGATTTATTTCAGTTATTTTTATCAGTGCAGTCGTAGATATGAGTTCTCTCAGTTTAAAATATCACTGAATTGTCCATACTGTTTGACTGATAGATGGTCTCCGAAAATACATAATATTACCATGTTTATGTTCCATTAGTCTGTGGGAGGAAGCTCTAGTCTGTCCTGTATTGTACTTCCTCTTTTACATATCTTTGTCCTTTTTCTGGAAACAATAGATGTTGCAATTTATCATTGTCAGATTGCAGTTGCAGTCCATATAAAAGAATCATATCACAAACTTAATTCCATTTTAGCTCAAAGAGCTGCCGCTGTGTGAGTCTAGGATGTTTTCATAGCTGAACAAAAGTAATTTGTGCACCACATTGTTTTCAGTGGAGCGTTTTATGTTTGAATTACTGTTAGAGAAAAGAAATTAATCAAACAGAGGACAGAATTAATCTTTACTGTTATCTCTTGCATTGTCTTTTTGCAGACAAAGGACGGTCTACTCTTGGAAGACTCGTGGTTTTTTGTGTGCACTGCTGATTTCGCTGCTTTCTGACCATTTGAAGTGAAGAACACATCGGCATACAGTGAGATAATTTTATAGTCCTTTGCTGCAGCACAGCTTCCCATCCATCCATCCATCCATTTTCTACCGCTTATCCTCATATAGGGTCACGGGGGGTGGGGGGGCATGTTTTTGGATAGTGGGAGGAAGCCGGTGTACCTGAACAGAGCCGAGACACGGAGAGACAATCTATTGTACCAGAAATAATTGTGATAAACATGCCTCTGATGTAATGATGGCATAATAATGGATTTCTAAAATGCAAAATACATGGCATTGATTAGAAGTCAGTACATGCTCTGAAGTCTGAGGCTTTGTATTAAGTATTCACTGAAGGACAGCAAAATGTGGATATCTCATCTAAATGTCAAAACAGTGGAACCAGTATTAACTCCTGAATTGCTTTAATGAAATCAGCACTTTTCACAGCAAGCTATCCAAATGTTTCTTTCCATATTAAAGCTCTAAAACATACACTATGGGGCCCTGTGGTAGGGTCATGGATAATCAGAAGGCTTGGAATCAATCTGATAGATAATACTGTGCAATAGATACAATGGCTTTTGAGTGTACAATAACCCCATGAGTATCCAAATAACACAGACCCATTTCAGTCTCCTTGGGGTCTCTCCTTCTTCAAAACCATCTGGATCTGCTGTACTTATCTTTGTGCAGATGTGTTATGAGTGGGATGGAGATGATGGATTGTTCTTTGACCCAGGACAAATAATCCTTTTTTCCCACTCTTGCATAACAGCCATCACTTAAAATAGTATTTAGATTATATATTTTAGATTATCTCATGTATTTTTAGTCATACTGGTACTATGACAATGCTATGTTCTATTGATTTTCTTTCAACACACTCACCATGGTCCACACCAAAACTTCTCAATATGAATCTTCTCATATCTCACTATAAAAATTACAACACAATCTCTACCACCACTATATGGCTGACATTTTGACTTTTAAGGTATCTCAACAACAGTTTGGTGGAATGTTTTGGTACACAATCATGGTTGAATGGATGGATGAATTGTACAAACCTCACCTGCATCAGGTCAAATGTTGATTATTCATGGAAATTGAGAACTGCTTCCAAATAATCAGATAATCAGATAGAAATTATATGCCTCTGTGATTATCAATTCATCTCATTGATGCCGACGTGATTTACTTATAGTATCACAAACTGCAAAAACTCATATGTCCTGACGTCAAACACGGTGTGTACGCTGCTGGAAACTTACAATAAATCATGAGTCACAGCAGAGAGAAGGGAATGGTGCCAGTTTTATATTTGGTTCAAGTTTACACCCTTTGGAGAAGAACTATGTCACTGTTTCGCTACATAAGATTTGTTTCATCAGTTACATAAATTATTTTCCAAGTTATATCCTGATTAAGAAAAGGACCATTTTAATTTATTTTATCATGTTCAAATATTGTGAAGCAGACAGACAAAGTACAGTCTTATCAATTCCTATCATCTACAGCACGTTAGCGTGCCAGTACACTAAACGAAGAGGGGAAACATTATGCACAGCTGTGCCCTCAGAGCTGCCTGACTTATTCTTATTTATTCCATCATGAATATGTCTGCTATGTCTGTCTGCTAATGTTACATAACCAAGGATAAGTTTAGTTGAGTTTGTTGATGGATATGGAGTTTCTGCAGCGGTAACTATAATAAAAATAAAGGACAGCTGTGTGGTTGCTGTGTAGAAGATTTGCTGGTTTGTACTCTACCAACAGCCTTTTATTTTTAAATGACTTATTTTTCATTTCTAACCAACTATAAAAGGAAAGGAAAGTTCTCTCACTCCACTCACCAGCAGGGATGGGTGCCTGTGGTAATTCATCTAATTCAAATCATGACTGTGTCACACCAGAGCAGGTGAGATATTCAGAGGGAAATTGAAGAGAAAAGCTTTTGTCACAGTCCACCATGTTGTCAGGTCAATGGCTCTTTTAGGAGTCCAGGCCATTCAAGCAGCCTGAAGCTCAGTGCGTGCTGGTGGTCAGTGTGTGAAATCAAAGAGCCAAGAAACTCTCAGTGAGAGTCAGCAGAGACACAAACCAGACACACAATTCGATCCTGTGGTTCAGCTCTCAGGCTAGTCGTAAGCTGTCAGTGTCACACAATGGACACAGCATTCATAGTAGATTTATACTGCAACGAACATCAACCAGTTTTGGGGCCATTACTCAAAAATAATGGATTACACATCACATTTTTGTAAAATATAAAAAATGTGATGTTTGCTAAGTTACTCAGTGCTGAAAGTAATAAATTACACTACTAATACCTTTGGATTACATCACCTGAGATGCACGATAACACACTGCCGAATAATTAAAATGAAAACTCACTCACGCACAAATCCTTATTCTAATGAGAGAAAGACATACACAAGAGCTCTCTTTTCTGCTCTTTAATATCACAAAGCTGAAAGCGTTACGTTAAGTTATGAACTTTTGTCCAAACAGTACCTCACATCAAAATGTTGCAAAATGTTTAAACTTTAACATGACATTCTTGTTCTTTGTGCAACAAATTCCAAGTGTGCATCATGCACAAATGTAATCTGATTACAGTAACCCTCTACTTTGTAATGCATTACCCCCAGCACTGTTCACAACGGATGATCTGATATCACCAAGTACTTAACAGTCCTGGACAAATGTCAAAGTTTTTAGAGTTAGGGTAAGGATTAGGGTTAGTAGTCCAGGACTAATGTGTGTGTCAGTTGTCCAGGACTGTTAATTACTTGGTGATATCAGATCGTGTGTTCACAACCATGTTAGCTTGTTGGGGAAAGAGGGTGTCTTGTCTAATTAACTTGCTTATCCAGGAACAAAAAAAGATAAAGCAAGACCATACTATATGTTTCCTTAAAAGTATGCCCTAGAGATGTGCAGAATAATGATTAAACACACACACACACACACACATATATAGATAGATAGATAGATAGATATAACCACATAAAGGAGTGATTTGACACAGACAGGCCTAAAACATATCTAACTGTAATTATTGCTGTTACTGCTTGAATGAACCGGGTCAGCACCTTGGACAGCTCCCTCTCTACTGACAGCAGTATAGCATGGATCTACAGAGTACCTAATGCTGAACAACTTTTATATTTTGCCATCTGTCCTTTGATAATTGAAAATAAAAGATATTTTGAGCTGAGTTTCACATTTTAACAAGTGTACTTTACCTAGTGCTGTGTAATGAACTTTTGCAAATCAGGCCAATTTTTGTTCAATTTTATCATTGGATATACTTAAAATAATATCCATCCATCCATTATCTACCGCTTATCCTCATAGGGTCGCGGGGGGGGGGGGGGGGGTTTGGGGGGTGGGGGGCTGGAGCCTATCCCAGCTGTCTTAGGGCAGAAGGCAGGGTACACCCTGGACAAGTCGCCACCTCATCGCAGGGCACATAGAGACAGACAACCATTCACACTCACATTCACAGGTCAATTTAAATTAGCCAATTAACCTAATCCCCATGCATGTTTTTGAATGGTGGGAGGAAGCCGGAGTACCCGGAGAGAACGCAGACACGGGGAGAACATGCAAACTCCACACAGAAAGGCCCCGGGCCCGGGATTCGAACCCGGTACCTTCTTGCTGTGAGGCGACAGTGCTAACCACTACACCACCGTGCCCTTAAAATAATATGATTATGGAAACAATGGGACCCTAATATTGATATATTTATTGTGATACATTTGAAAATCATAGTTAATAAAATTTACAATTGTATCCGAACATTTCTTAATCAAGCTTTATCAATGCCAGACATGAGTAAACGTGTAACCACTTCAAAATATTCTAATCAAAGTTTTAGTACTATCCATTCAATAATAGTACATGTCACTTCATTGCCATAATCACTGATCAATGATCAGATGTGCAGTTCTGTTTGTGTTGCAGCAGCAGCTGAGTTCATCCAGTTCAGGATCTCAGCTTGGCCTTCATTCTTTATGCTACCCATAGACTTACACAAAGATGTATTATTTCCCATCTCATCATCAAAATATCAGACATGTGACACAACTCCAATAAAGCTAATTACACTGATAACTTTTCCTGGAACTATAGGCTTTTCAATTTTTCAGAAACCACTCCTGTTTCTCCTTCCTCTGTTCAATACTGTCAAATATATTGTCATTTCAATACAGTGTTCCTCTGGTCCACCTCCATAGGGCACACTTCACATTGCTACTTAATTAACAACAACTCTGATAATGATTACACAACATTTGTTATGAAAAACATTCATTGCCGACATTCACAAAGCTCCCACTTCAAGAGAGCGGCTGCACCCTGCTGCTCTTGCTAGGAAGATTTGTTGAACTACTTTACCCCTTCCCTGCTGTCATGGAAGAATGTTGGCAATAGTTCAAACAATGAATTACTACTTTGCACAGCTTGTTCTCTCCTGAAATAGGTATGAAAGATGGAAAGAAGTTAAATGTTCTCCGATCGTGCTCAAAAGCAGAACCCTAAGGAAGTGTAACACAAAGGAAAAGGCTGTCTAAATCAAAATGTAATGAGAGCCTGATGTTTATTAGTGCAGATGGATGGCAACAGGTCAGAGAAAACAGAAACATGATAACTCGTCACTCATGAAACAGATCAGCTTTCACACAAGGAAATGGCTCATTATCACTTTTGAAAAAATGGCTTGTATTGAACAACAAAAACAAATTGTAATCTCCATTTTTGGTCTTTGAGCAGCAGGTTGAGCAAAATACTCTATTATCTAAATCATCAATAAAATGATAATATCAGCATGATAACATGCGAAATGTGATATGTAATTGTGATGTGTAATTTTCCCACTTTTCAAGCACTTAATATTGCAATTAGGCTAAACAGCTGCTAATGATCCTTGGCAGTAACACTGATTTCAGTCAGTTGTGGTTGAAGTCTCAGGGGAGATAAACAGAATAGCTGTTCCAAGGATCAACAAAGTATCATATAATCATTGTCTTTCCATGACACACAGGGTGCAGGCCTTGAATGTTCTTTCTCAGAAAAGCAGTGATTCATATTTAAACAGCTACACACCGGTCGGAGCTGCCCAGAGCAAACCAGCTTCCATCTGACATGAAGTCCTGACTGAAGGTTAAATTAAAAGTTTGTTTAGCAGTCAGGCAATGTTACTCATTCACTTTTCAGTAAGCATGGGGATTTAAACGGACACTGTGTAATTTTTTCTCCTGTCTAGTGGTTAAATTTGATTTTGCATGATTTGCAACATGGTTGGAACTACGGTAAGCGGAATGGGTCAATTCCCGCCACTATCACTGCGGATCCCCAGCCCCCGGCCCTCATTTTTCCACGGACCTCCACAGCCCTCCACCGGTCCGAAGTGCTCCTGAGTGGCCACTCATCACGAATCCCCGGCCCGGAGCTCCGGTCATTTTATGGCCCTTTTATGCTTTTTTGGCGATGAGGATTCGGCCCGGCATAAGTGTGGTCTTATATTATGACCAAAAGTGCAGTGCAGGTTTTAGTTTAGTGCCAGGTACATAAAACCAGCGTCTCCACCTTGCTTCTCTGTGAAAAGTGAATCGCAAAACGCGGAAATGCATTTTGTCCTACAGGTACTGGCAAGTAGTGCTTTATGTCCCTCTCGGCAGTTCGTAGTTTTTGATAGACTGGAAAGACATGGAAGCCTCCATATGAGCGGCCCACTCTATGTAAAGCCAGAGAACTGATTCTTTGCCCAGAAAGATGAGTTAGATTGTTGTCATATGTTATTTTACACCAACGAGGATCTCTTTATGAATGAAGACGTTGATTTGAGGTAATAAAATACTTAAAAAATTACATAGTGTTCCTTTAAATCATGAATTATCTGGTAGCCAACACACTTCTTAATCTGTTGAAGTATAAACTGTAAAAAACCTGTCAGATCTTTGTTTGTCCTTCTCAGTTACAGAAGAATGTTGTTCTCTCAGGCCAGATGGTTCCATAAAATCATCAAACAATTTTACTGCCTTCCAGGAGTTTTTATGAGTCCAAGTCATTCTTTGGACACAAAAACACTTGCAGGCCACTATTGCCCTTTTGTCACTAAGTGACGGACTGCTTTCTAATTGCTTCACAGAGGGAGGCATCATGGTCCACAGCCAGCTAATCAGCGCAGATACATAACAGAAATAGTTTTTGTTCTGTGGTTTCTATGGAAATCAGCCCAGAGAACTTACCTGGGTGCTTCTGACAAAACAGCTGCAACATTTAGTGAATGCTATTGCCTTCTATTTGCTGCATTTTCTTATCCGGATTGCCCCGAATGGATAATTGTTTGTGGAAAGGGATTCCTTATCTTCAGTTTAAGTTACAGCTTCTGTGGCTCATTAGTGAGAAAAAGTCTGGCAATGTGGGACTATTCGACAGTTTCCAGATTACGGATATTCTCCAGAGCAGGAAGCTCTGACTGTGAATGTTCCCATTTACCGTAGTAAGATAATCATTGTAGTACCATTCACAGACAGTTATCTATGCTGTCAGTAGATACCATCCTCTGCTTACCTGGTTGTAGCCTTAATGGTGGATGTTTGCACTTTGTTGGACCTGAGCCCTGTGTAATAACTCTATTTGCCTTGGCAACAAATGTTATGAGGACACATTTCAGCCTTCAGTACTCTAAATACTTGTCATGGGGATGTGTGCTGGCTTTTTAGATGGAATTGAGATTTAATGGAGCAACTACAGCGATGAATCAATAAAGGTTTGCATAGAAACTATGCACCCAGGTTGCAATAAACGGCTATTGCATGTCAAAGTTATCCACCATGCTGAACAGGTAGGGTAGGGTTTTTTTTTGTTTGGTTGTTTTTTGTTTGTTTTTTTTTTCGATTACAGGGTGTTAGGTTTAAGGCTGTTAGTGACTCAGTGTGTTTCAGTAAATCATAAACCAATTACATTAAAACAGATGACCAGCTTGGTGCATTGAGGCCATTGACTTTGGTTATTGTGTTCCCATTAGTGGTGGACCACTGCTGCTCCTGCCTCAGCAATCTCGGCATGTCAGATCCTGTCATTGCAGTTGTATGAAAGCTAAAATCAATAGTAAGCGAGTCTCTACTACATAAATAAATAAATAGGATAAAGAAATTGAAAAGCAGCAGCATAATTACACCTTTTGCAATCTTTTTTATAATGGGATTTTAGTGGCATGTGAAAACAAAAGAAAAGACCTGAGTCTGAAATGCAAGGAAACATTTAGAGTTACACATTGTACATTCTTCCATCATTCCATTCAAAACCACCAAACAATCCAAATTAAATATGAAGAATCTTCTCGTCCTCCATACTCGAGGTCCTGATCACATGAGCATCAAAGGTGCACCACTATTTTGTTTCCCACTCAAACAGAGCTTGTTTTGCAGGTTGCTTCAGGTTGCTTGTTTTAAATAATGAAAACAACTAACCCAATATTACACACGCTGCACTGATATGCCTCCTGCTGATTCAGAGTTGAATTCTTTTCAAGTTGAGGTGTTCAAGGCACTCAGCAAGGCAAAAGCAACATGCTTTAGTCTTGACTGCTAAAATGTGCTCTGTGTGATCAGGACCTGATCTTGTTTTCTAACTCATTTTATAGGGAATAAATAAAAGGCCTCATGCTCATGACCTGATACTGAACTGAATTGCAATGGAAGCTAATTGCCTTAGCGTGTATATGCCAGCCAACTGGCTGTTTTTATTGGGCAATATGTATTGTTTCTCCACAAAAAAAAATAGCTGTCTACGATGGAGCCTTAGAGGTTTCCACTGATATGTGACTGTTATTAGGAGTGTCTGTGTACAGTTCTTCCAGGCTTACTGAGAACTTCGACGTAGAGTTCTGTTTAACATCATTAACAAAGCCTCGAACCATTTCCTTTTTGATAAATTCCTTTAATTTTCTATAACAAATTGGATGATATTTGGGATCAAGTATACACAAGGCCTGGTTTTATGTAACATCATTTGGGTGCATGTGCATAATGATGTTGTTCCCACAAAAAAATTAGAGGTCATTATGTTGTAATGGATTCATATCAAAGATGTCAGAAGACATATCACAGACTTGTTTGCGTCTATCAAATGCCTCTGTGTGCTGCTGGACAAAGCTTCAACCAATCAGACCACACTTTACTTTGACGTATACGTAGTGACCGAAACTGCTTGATCCAGTTCTGCGAGCATCATTGTCTTAAACACTCCTCAACCAAGCTGTTGGAAATGCTAGATTTTCATTGGTCCCCATTTCTAAGTGAATCTGAAATTGAAGAGAACGGCAGCTTGGCCAAACTGACTTGGTTGCGAAAATCTGTGAAGCATCACAGGAAGTATGGGCGGGCCCAGGCTAGTGTTGAATATGTGTCAAGAATCCTAGTATTTCATTGGTTATTCTTTGACGAAAAAAAATTGTTCCGTGACATCCCCGGCTGCCAGTCTTACCAACTGTTAACTGTACAATGTTGTAACATAAACCGCCATGTTAAAGTAATGCAGAGCAGGAAAACTGAATCACTTGTGACTCTAATGGCTGTCATGGTGATTAGCGTTTGTTTTTTTTTTCCCGGAAAAAAAACTGCTTTCACAACAGATGGAGTTACTGGAGAAGCTAGCTCTCCTGTTTAAACACATTAGCCATTGGTAAAACTGAATATTTTACAGTTCACTGCACAGACGTGTTTAGAAACTCATCTATATCAATCTTCAAGAGCTTGAACTGGTCTGCGGTTTCTACCAGATGGTCAGTGCAGTAAGAGTTTTATTGGTTTAACTGATGGGTGTTTTTGCTCAGTGAAAACCCCCTTCTAACATTGATATTATTTAAAGGGGACAGATTTTTACAAACTGTTAGTGAGCAAACATGTTTTTATATGTTAGTGTTATGTAAGTGTGCATTAGAGCTGTTTGAACAAACTCAGTAGCTGATATGTTCACACTGGCTCCATTCGTCACTGCAAAATGGGAATAAAATAATAAAAAAAATAATAATAATTGGCATCTAAAATCAAAGCTATTAAACTTTTTACATTTATATTTTATATAGGCAAGGCAAGGCAGCACAATTTTATTTATGTAGCACATTTCAGCAACAGGGCGATTCAAAGTGCTTTACTTTGCCATGTTAATGTAATGCAGAGCTTTACTTTATATGTTTACTCTGATGACATTTAATCATGTAATGCTTTTCTTTTATAGAGGAAATCACGCTTTAAGCAATAGTCAAGTAGCAAATTATACCCATATTATTAATAATATCAATCCAATATTGGATATTCAACATGAATTCACTGTATCCAAATCATTTTTTTAAATAAGGAAATTGTCCTAGTTATCCACAGTAAGGGTCATGGGTCATGTGATGTTGTTTTATAGTTATATTTTACAGTACAATTCAATTTACTTTTAACACAACAGCTAATCAGATGGTCCAACTCCTCTTTTCATTCATCCTCTGGTAACCCCTGCATATTCTTTTCAGGGTTGCAGGTTGAACAGATGGCCAGACTATCAAACTCAGACTGCTCTTGCCTTTTCTAAACCACACTCTGCATCAGCCTTGTATGTCGCTCTCACTGAGAAATGATCAGTCGAGCATAACACACTGTTGACAGTATAGCATACATCAGTATGGTGACTGATGCTGATGTAATTTCAATGGCCTCTTGTGGCTCCTGAGTCATTTATTTTGTGGTTCAGAGGTCATAACTGCCAGTGTTAAAGTGATAAAAGTCAGGGCTGGCCGAGAGGAATTACCCTTATTGTGAATATGTAGATTTGTTTCTGGTGAAACCTCAAATTTATATGTAATATCTGAATATTAGTAGTAGTAGTTATTTTAAACAGTGCATTTAACGAAAATGTGATTAAAACCCAAACAAAAAAGAAACAAAAAGTGTAAGCACTTCCGAAGTCCACCAAGTGACTATCAAAGTAGCAGTTTTAGTTTAGAGCAGAGCCTATTTGCATGAACAAAGCCATGACACCTCGTTAGTTTTATCCTATTGTTGGCTTCGGTTGACCATGTCTGATCAAGTAATAAGTGATAACTCAAGTGAGCGAGGACATTGTTTTATGAAATGTCACTATAAAAGATCAGAGGTGTGTAAATGAACACTGCATCTGTTCTGGGTCAAAATTACATATTTATTATTTTGTAGGAAAAAGTGGCAGAAATGCTGACTGATGCTGACTCTAGTGGAGACTTCTCATTAACATAATGGCCATTTAATGAGCATCGCTTACACACTTGCTACACTGCCAGTCAAAGAAAATACTGTGGAAGAAATATTTCCATTAAATAGTGACTTTTATTTTCAAAGAAATCAGTGTCAGTATATATTTTGGAAGTCCTAAGTCTGACTGAACCTGAGATCATAAACTGAAGCTACAGTAAATCTCATTGACTGACTGACTGCCTGACTGACTGAATAGAGAGAACAGTTTAATTTATTGAGTTTAATTAATTCATAATTAAGTCACAACCCAGCAGTTTATTATGGATCACATGTAGCGGAAGTAATATGTAATATTTTAAAAACACAAATTTGAATATGCAGATCTTTGAGATAGCCATATGGAGGACAACAACCTACAGTTTTTGTTGAGCAAACATTTCTCAGAGCTGGGCTTCTCCACCAGATCGAGTTAATCCTGAATAAACTGAGATTTAAAAAAATAAATAAAATAGAAAAAAAGGAGTCTTCATTGCTTTAATTTGAAGCACAGTAACTTTATTAACTGTCAGAAACATCACCTCCAACTTCATCATCTAACTCTGATTTAATCCTGCTTCTGGTTGTGCTACTGATGGTGATGACGAGGATGACGGTTGCTTGATGATGTTGTGAGCTTGTAATGTATTGCCAAAAGTATTCCCTCACCCATCCAAATAATCAGAATCAGGTGTTCCAATCACTTCCATGGCCACAGGTGTATAAAATCAAGCACCTAGGCATGCAGACTGCTTTTACAAACATTTGTGAAAGAATGGGTCGCTCTCAGGAGCTCAGTGAATTCCAGCGTGGAACTGTGATAGGATGCCACCTGTGCAACAAATCCAGTCGTGAAATTTCCTCACTACAGACCTCCAAACTTCTTCATGTGGCCTTCAGATGAGCTCAAGAACAGTGCACAGAGAGCTTCATGGAATGGGTTTTCATGGCCGAGCAGCTGCATCCAGGCCATACATCACCAAGTGCAATGCAAAGTGTCAGAAGCAGTGGTGTAAAGCACGCCACCACTGGACTCTAGAGCAGTGGAGACGCGTTCTCTGGAGTAACGAATCACACTTTTCCATCTGGTAATCTGACAGACGAGTCTGGGTTTGGCGGTTACCAGGAGAACGATATTTGTCGCACTGCATTGAGCCAAGTGTAAAATTTGGTGGAGGGGGGATTATGGTGTGGGGTTGTTTTTCAGGAGCTGGGCTTCGCCCCTTAGTTCCAGTGAAAGGAACTCTGAATGCTTCAGCATAACAAGACATTTTGGACAATTCCTTGCTCCTAACTTTGTGGGAACAGTTTGGAGCTGGCCTCTTCTTCTTCAACATGACTGCGCACCAGTGCACAAAGCAAGGTCCATAAAGACATGGATGACAGAGTCTGGTGTGGATGAACTTGACTGGCCTGCACAGAGTCCTGACCTCAACCTGATAGAAAACCTTTGGGATGAATTAGAGCAGAGACTGAGAGCCAGGCCTTCTCGTCCAACATCAGTGTGTGACCTCACAAATACGCTTCTGGAAGAATGGTCAAAAATTCCCATAAACACACTCCTAAACCTTGTGGACAGCCTTCCCAGAAGAGTTGAAGCTGTTATAGCTGCAAAGGGTGGACCAACGTCATATTGAACCCTATGAATTAGGAATGTGATGTCACTTAAGTTCATATGCGAATCAAGGCAGGTGAGCAAATACTTTTGGCAATATAGTGTATTTTTAATTGATTTACAGCACAGTGAAGCAGGAAAATATGAGAGGACAATCAAACTGAAATGTAATGGTTAGAGAAAGAAATAAATGGAGAACAGGAAATTGCTTCATTGTGCATGTTTAAATTTGATGATGAGAGCTCTAAGAATTACCATGTTAACTAGAAAAAAATGCTTTAACCATTATGTCATACAGCAGTGTCAGATCTTTGGCATGTTCCCTGCTGCAGTAATATAGCAGAACACCATTTCTGGTAATTATATGATGGGAGTTTAATAAGATTAGGAGTCTACAATCAGCTGCAACCGACTGTGTAATGCTGTACTGAGCTAAACGCTAATGCCAACATGCTCATGACAATGTTAATATAACTGATGCAGAGCAGGTGTATTATTTACCATGTTCACCATCTTAGTTTAGACCAAAACAGTGAGCCACTGTGATCCTATGTAAAACTGTGGGTAGATAAAGCATACATGAAATGTATGCATGGGTTAACGTAACATTTCATCATTTATTCAGCTAGGTACCTAAATCAACCCAGAACACAAATAAAGCAACCAAAAATGGCATGCCTCACATGTAATACTTGATTGCACGCCTCACATGCAATCAAATATTACATGTAAGGCATGCATCAGCAGCATGTAAGAAAATATCAGTCATCATTTGTCAATTTACATATTAACAGCAACATAAAGAAGATGTTTCACTTCTACCCGACACAAGCAACTGAGCGTGCTTCTCGGTAAAGTCAGCTGTGTAGCTCAGACCAAACCGTGAATAATTGGTCATCATAGGATTTACATCAAAGGGATGTGTGAAACTCAAAGGGACTATTCTGTTTTCCAATTTATTTTTGTCCTTCACATCAGAGTGTGAATATTCATGAGTCAACTAAAACTTGAAATCACCTCACCCCTCAATCTATAGCCATGGTTAGCAGAGCGTCTTTGAAGTGTAACTACCATATGTTCCCTTTACATTCAATGCTTATCTAAGAGCCCGGCAGCAGTAACATACACTAGAACATGTTCTGACCAAAAATATTTCAAAAATAACAACGTTGGATTCCATGAGGTGAAATAATTCTCCAATTTATGCTGACCTATAGAGTCAGAAAATTAATGGTCATTGGTTTTAGCAATGATGCTCCTTTAAAGGAAAACTGTATTTTTTTTAGGTTTATTGGTCAGCCCAAACTATTTTAGGGGAAATTATATTTTTTTCCTCACAATTTACACATACTTTATAGAACAAATAATTGGTTTTGAAATCATTTGCTGATTAATTGATAAAGTGAATACGACATCCATCTTGCAACCATCTCCAGCAGGAACAGTTTGCTGTTTTTTGTCATTGTAGAAAATATTCCCTAAAAAACACCATGTTTATATAATGGTAGTTTGTGAATAAATGCAATCTTGATGTGCAAAATATTATAAAATTGTTTGGGAACATTGTGCCACTGGCGACTTGTCGAAGGTGTACCCTGCCTTTTACCCAAAGACAGCTGGGATAGGCTCCAGAAAATGGATGGATAAATACACCAATAAGCTGGTGCAACGTTGGATATAATGCCTGTCCAAATGAGCTTTTGAGGGCGTTAGTGTTGCTGAAAGCAGCACAATAATAGGGACCCAAATACAAGAGCTGTGAACCAATTTCAAAAGTAAAAACATCTTTAATGAACACCAGGTGGATCGATAAAGACAAGGGGACACAAGGGCGTGAGGAAAAATGACTAAATAATAAAGCACTCATAAGGAGGCTCTAGAACACTGTCTAGGAAATCCTGACTATAAACTAGAAGCAAAAGAAGCTTGCAATGAAGTAATCTAACAAACTAAAGCTGACATACACAATATCAAACAAAATCCTGAAGCAGCATCAAAATGGCACTAAACCAGTAAAAGTAGCAAACATAACGGGGATAGGGATACGAATACATAGACGTAGACGAAAATGACTTGACAAAGGACAAAGGAAGACAAGACATTTAAACACAAGGTAATGGGACAGAAAACAATCAAGGGCAGGGACTGACAATCATAAAAGAAGGAAGCAGGAAGGCAGAAAGCAAAGTGAACAGACAGGAGAGGTAGACAACATTACTACAAAATAGAAATGGAAATGGACAGAACAACATAAATGAATGAGACAATAATGGTTAACTTAACTAAACAGGCAGGCAGGACATGACAAGTGAGTGGATGAGTGCTTTGGTTTGGGCCATGCAGAATACCCTTAGAGCTTCAGTTTGTTACATCCCTTTATATTTTGAATCACTTCCACTCTGTACCGGTTTTTTTTTTTGGTAAAACATTCACCTGCCCTGATCATTTGCCTGTAAACAATAGCTAACAACTGTTATTGTATTAGTTCTATTGATTCTCCTTAGACATGCATGACCAGACAGACAATGTGTATTTACAGCCTGCAATATGTTGTTTCCACTACTGGCTATAGGTCAAGTATAAATCACATTCATTGCACATTTGTACATGTGAAGCTTCAGGTTGCGCTAAAGTGAGTCCTTAACAATAATTTACTGTACAATTTTATATAATGCATCCTTTATTTTATGATCTATAAAGACTATTATTTTGACCTATAACAGAAAGTAAAAATAAAAGCAGTGTCTGTAATTTATTAGAGTCTTATACTGTATTGGGAGAATTTGTGAAACAAATCATATATAAATATGCTTCCTCTGGCTCATAATACACTCTGCTCCACTCATGCATGGTCCGGGAGAACAAGCAGCACTCTTAATAGCATAGTAAATTGGTGTTGTCAAATGTTGTCAAGAATGCAAATTCAGCATTAATGGGGTGTGGCGTCCATCCTTGTAAAGTGGCTGTTTTTCATCATCGTGCCCAAGCAGCTCTTTTAGTAACCAGAATCAATCAAGATCTTAAAAGAGTCCCCAGGTTAATGTGGTGAGAGCAGTAAAACATGTATCGCTCTGATGAGGGGAGATCAACAAAAAGTTCCACGATAATATCAACCTAAACCACTTCTTTAATAGTCAAGCCATGTTGTAATGTAGAGTCCAGTTTCATGACAAAAAATGTTGTTACCCACTTAAGAGTCTGTAAGAGTCTCAGGAGCATCTCAAACATTAGCCATTATTGTTGTTCTTGTCTTAAATGCTAAACTGAAACTATAAATTTAAAATGATTTATCACCATGATCTCGGATTATATATGGATCTCTTAATTGTCTCATATGTCTCATTTCTGTGTTCATAATTCTGGCATCTTTACTGTTTGTCTAGATACAAATCAGAGGATCGTTGCCAATCACTTTTATGTTCATTGATCTGAGGAGAGGGGATGACCTTGTAATCACATTAACATAATCAATTACAGCATAATCACTTGTTATGTGAGGTTGGCTTTCTTCTTTCAAAATGTGACACCATCATATAATCATGTGCATTTTCGTTAAGTTTATCGATGAGTCAGAAATATGTCATGATCTCAGATCAGTGTTTGCTGGTGTTTCAAAATCACCTTTATTTATTTAAAACACATATTCCAGTTCACCGCTATGTGACACTTTGAGGATATAAGCCTGGGTTGCAGAGCACTTTCATGTAGCCACACTCTCAAACAACAAATTCAACACCATTGCAGTTCTGTCTGTTTTACTAAAGGGATTTATAACTCAGATGTGCCCCATAGGTCCAAGTATTCAGGTTAATGTGCTGACTCAATACTCAGCAAGCTCAAGCCAGAGTCTGGCACCTTCACATCTCTGTCACAATTTTTAACCTGTATATTAAGGTTTTGAAATTTGAGGTCAAAAATGCACTTTACAAATTTGCAAAACAGAACAACCCCATCACCAGACACGAGCATCAATATTGGACAAACTGTGGTTTACATTTAGTGAGCCAGTGCTTTTAAAGGTTATTCTCTACAATATCTGGACATGGACCAAGTGAAGTGGATTTTAAAGTTTTCATCATTGGATCCACTGTTATAATATATTTGTTAGTGTCTGTGTAATTATTTGTCCCCTGTATTGTTGTACTTATTTTTGATTTATGCTCACATCTAAGGTCTGAAACTGTGAGTGTCTCTATGTAGTATTGCTGCCTGTTGAGGCCAAGTACGTTTAGATTCAGTTGTGATTTAATTTTATTCTCTTTGATGTTTTTTTTCACATCTGGCTGTTCCTCACTCAACATCATTTTGAATTGCTTGAGCTTAATTCATGTTGATGTTCATCTTTACACATTTCATGGGACACTAACCCATCAAAGGATACTGTATGACATCAGGCCATTATAAATCTGCAGCATCTCTCACCAGCAGATGGAAATGTGGCAGGCATGAGGTGAGAGAGCAGGTTTGTGTCTGATGTCATCAAGCACACTTCTCATCTGCCAGCACAGATGTTTCATTTAATCAGGAGAACGATATTGTGTGCCTCTCCGTGCAAACATCAAGTAGATCCAATTTCAAAACTGTGACAAATTTTGGTGAAGAAATTCAATAAAAAGACACATTCATAAATGTTGAACTGTTAGTGTAGGTGCTAAATTGTGATTACTTTGGCTCTGAGTCAGTGTCATTACTTCAAGAATGCAAAGTTAAACATCTTTAATACTGTTTAAACAGCTTATTACAACATAAACTACATATGCTACAATAAAGTTGTTGCATCATTTTAAACATTAAAAGTGTAACTTCACCCTATATCCTACAAAATGTTGTTTCCATATAACTAAAATGCATTCTCAATTAAAAAGAGCAAAAAAAATAGCCAACTGGAAATCAACTTAGAACTGAAGAAACCTCTCGGATGAGAGATGAAATGTCTTCAACATACCTTAAGCAAGTCCAGTTGACTCACCTGGATGACCTACACAGACATGCATTTTCAATAACTTCATTGGATTATTTTTCTCCTGGATTTTAGTAGCAGTTTAACAGATGTAGTCAACTTAAATACATTGTAAAAATGCAAAAAAGACTAACAAAAGTACTTGGTTATGTGTACTGAGCATCATAATTTGGATTAAAATTGCTGTTTGTTATCCATCCATCCATTATCTACCGCTTATCCTCATAGGGTCGCGGGGGGGGTTGGAGCCTATCCCAGCTGTCTTAGGGCGGCAGGGTACACCCTGGACAAGTCGCTACCTCATCGCAGGGCACATAGAGACAGACAACCATTCACACTCACATTCACACCTACAAATTAAATTAGCCAATTAACCTAATCCCCATGCATGTTTTTGGATGGTTGGAGGAAGCCGGAGTACCCGGAGAGAACCCACGCAGACACGGGTAGAACATGCAAACTCCACGCAGAAAGGCCCCGGGATTCGAATCCGGTACCTTCTTGCTGTGAGGCAACAGTGCTAACCACTACACCACCGTGCCGCCCTGCTGTTTGTTATGTTGTTTAAAAAAAGTGAACTGCAGATTTTCATTTCACACGGACACAAACAGCCGTCTCCTGGGACAAAATTAAAATAGCCACAACAGCTTACCTTTATTAACTTTAACTTAACAGCATATCATTTCTTTTGTCTGTACTTGTGCCTTTTGTGTAATTGTAGCTGTTTCTTATTTTCCAATTTTACCAAATGTGACACTGAAAGTAAAGTATAATCCAAGCCATGACATGAACAACTGTTACGGTAACAGAAGGGAAAGATGGAAAGAGAAGCCACAAATGAAAAGAGACACACAGGGAGAGATTGAGACGAACAGTAGGGAGTGATCTGTGTGAATGTAGACCACACTGTGTGATGCACACTGCATACAAGTGGCCTCTGATCTCTGTCAGACTCTTCAGTCTGTGAGCACCCGCTATCATGGTAACTACAGTTACTCCTTGAGCTGAACATGAAGCCAAGGAGCAGGTGCTGAAGGGACCATTTTCAGTTTGGTTGTCATGACAACTTAACATGTGATGTGACTATTCATAATATACGTACACATACATGCTGTACATACATACTCGTTATGTATGGATCCAACATGGAAAAATTGGTTTATTTATATCCACGTTAGGTATTGTAACAACAACACATACATGTATCTAGAATGTGTCTGTTCACATTCATTTATTGATATTTACTTACTTTCCACAACCTGCAAATAAACAAAACTATTTTCTTCCAGAAAAGTCCATAGCATTTTATTCTGGTTTGCTCTCCTTTTTTACTTTTTATGTACTGGAAAAATTAAACAGCTGTGCCAAAATATTCTTTCATATTGCAATATACCCAGTAATTTAGTGCCCATAATGTGACAAATAAAATCCTTCAATCTTGAATCTATTCTTCAGGCCAGTTTAGCTGTCTGAGAAATAATTATGGGAAAACACCACAGATGCTGGATATCTGTGATATCTTACTGGTTTAATTTTGCCAAACATCTAAGACAGGTTGTATCTTCTTTTTGATAATGCTCGCACCAGTTAGAAAGCAGACAACAGCAGGGTGATAAATGACACAACAGCTTTAGTAAATGGCACCCACAGAGATAACACCAGCTTGCTTTTAATGTGCAGACCCCAGTGATCTGTTTCATGATGATGCGCATCAATGTGCTTGTGGTGCGAAAAACAATTTTTGACCCAAAAAATGGGGCCATTGGGATTCTGTTACTTCTCATAAATGGTCTAAATCAGATTGTCTGGGTTTTTGTTATGTACTTAAAATTGAAAGAGGACATCATTTGTGTTCTTGGCACAGATTGTGTGCATTACAGCTCAGCATCAGGATCCTTTCCATCTTCACAATATCATCACCAGAGAATGAGTATGTCTCTTGAGTACCTGTGTGTATCAGAGGCATCTTAGAAACAGAACAAAAAATCTTCTGATGATCTGGCACAGAACGTACACCATTCTGTTGAGTAAAAAGCTCTTTCTCTGCTTTTTTACTTATTTTTTTTAAATGCCTACTGCAAATCTAATAGTGTAAAAATTCAGTTCAGGGGCCTCATCTGTAATTACATCACATACGCAAAAAAAAATGGCTTGACATGTGCCTACACCACTTTTGAAGCAGGATTTTAAAATCAACTTGACGAGGACATGTGTGTACATTTACACACATACATATGTATATTATGGAGAAATTCTGATCCATATGGAGAGGTGGTAAAAATTAAAATTGTATGCATGGTGTATATCACATGCTATTTATAGATAGAATTTTAGTTTTCAATTATTTTTTATAAGATCATTGCAATGACCAAAATTTTTTTCTTATTCATTAAAATATTTGATAGGGACATATACAGCATAGATAGGAATCTGAACCATAGATCCAACGCATAAACATTCATGAGGTGTATTACAAAATACATAACACCAAATATGGGTAAATGTAGAGTGTGTACAAGGTGGAACATGAGGCTGATTTGCACAGTTTATTAAAGGAAATTACACACTGGCAGAAATATGCACTTTTTTTTATATAAAGTTGCATATTTTTTTCCCTTTTGGACATTTTCACATTTGTGAAGTAGACAAACATTTAGAGTGCATTCTCTGCAGAGTTTTATAAACTCTTTAGGTCTTTATTGTCCCACAAGAGGAACTTCTTTTTGCAGCAAGACAGCATCAAAACAAAAACATGAACCATAAAACACATAGATTCACTAATGATTAAAGGGATACACCACCCCCAAGCCAAATTCAGTGTCTCCCCACAGTCCCGAGACCTAAATAAGTGTGTGAAAGCATTTCCTGGCCACCCAGCCATTGTCCGAATTTATCAGAGCTGACCGCAGGTTGGTTCCGCGGCATAACTACATTCCTATGACCCCACAGAAATATTTCGGCCAAAGTGAATAAATACTCGATTTCCCCCCCAATTACTTTCCATGTACTGCACATTTACTTCTAGTGAATGGCGGTGCAGATCACAACGCAAAGGGCTTGTCTTGTTCATTTTCTTTTGGGAACTATTTTTCGGTGCAGAAAAACACAGCCGACGCACACGTTGTTAATTGTTAATTAATTGCACTTCTTTTCCCCGTAACTGTTATTTTCTTTCCCCTTGTGTTTTTTACGTGTGCCTGCATACCTTATTCTTTCTGGCAATGTTAGTCATAGTCACGTGCGCTTGTCATATTAAGGGACACTGATTATATACTGACCAAAACTTCCAACGCAACACTCCCATGGTTTATGCATATTGTACCAAATTCAAGTGACATGCTAACAACACGTATCAGATATGAAGTTTTAATTTGAATGCAGTGTAATAGCGCTCTTGCCCATTGCAGACGGACATGGTGATATGCTGGAGTAAACAGCAGACCACAGCGGGGACGTCGGCTGTGCAACCCGGCCTCACGCAAGCGGTTGCTTACTGTTTGGTCGCTGATTCTGTTCTGATGTCGACCTCTGGTCTGTGCTGCAGTCACTGTAGCTGGCAGGAAACGGTTTCTCAGATGTTGAAGATGAATATGGCTGTCCTGTCGAGGGTTGGTGACACGTGGCCTGGGAGCTCGTGGTCGGTCGTTAGTGCTCCCTGTCTCATTAGACGGTTCCATAGACACGAAATGGTCGACACATGAATGCCAAGGCGTCTCATGTCTCTGTGCCATTCCAGCTGTCAGCATACCAATGGCCCTTTCTCTCTGATTTTGATGTAGTCGTGCCATGGACGAACGTTTCACCAGGACAATGCAAATGAGTATTAAAGATCACCATTGGTACGGCGACTTATTGACCAGGTTTTAAAGATTGGTGATGAACAACTGCTCAGTTTCATCAGAGGTGACAAATTCTAAGGATGTGCAGTCAAGAGGAACAACATGTAGGCACACAGTAAACAAAAGCATATCCTTTGAGATTTCATGTGATGTTTCGTGTGTTAGAACTCAAATTCATTGTTTGGCTTTGTGTCCCCAAAATTTCTCAATCATGGGAGTGTTGCGTTGGAAGTTTTGGTCAGTATACTTAGAGCGGCATGGTGGTGTAGTAGCAGCACTGTCACCTCACAGCAAGAAGGTACCGGGTTCGATTCCTAGCCCGGGGCCTTTCTGTGTGGAGTTTGCATGTTCTCCCTGTGTCTACTTGGGTTCTCTCCGGGTACTCTGGCTTCCTCCCACTATCCCAAAACATGCATGAGGATTAGGTTAATTGGCTAATTTAAATTGACCGTAGGTGTGAATGTGAGTGTGAGTGGTTGTCTGTTTCTATGTGCCCTGCGATGAGGTGGTGACTTGTCCAGGGTGTACCCTGCCTTTCACCCTAAGACAGCTGGGATAGGCTCCAGCCCCCCGCAACCCTATGAGGATAAGCGGTAGATAATGGATGGATGATTATACTTATTTTGTTTCCTATCCATTTACAGTAACATTAATATACTGAACATGACTGATACAGGGTGGCACATTGGTGCAGTGGTTAGCACTGTCGCCTCACAGCAAGAAGGTACCGGGTTTGATTCACACCCAGGGGGCTTTCTGTGTGGAGTTTGCATGTTCTCCCCGTGTCTGCGTGGGTTCTCTCCGGGTACTCCGGCTTCCTCCCACCATCCAAAAACATGCATGGGAATTAGGTTAAGATGCTAATTTAAATTGCCCATAGGTGTGAATGTGAGTGTGAGTGGTTGCCTGACTTCTCCAGGGTGTACCCTGCCTTTCGCCCTAAGACAGCTGGGAAAGGCTCCAGCCCCCCTGCGACCCTATGTCAAGATAAGCAGTTGGATGGATGACTGATACAGCACTGGCTTGACTTTATGCATTTTTATGACATGCTTCGTATCATTCTTTTGTTATGACGACTAAAACCTAATTTGTTTTTTTTTCTTGGGTTAAATTGTCATTCTTCTCCAAGAATTATAAACAGTCACCCATGTTTGCAAACTGTCCCTTTTTAAAGACACTCAGAGTTGTCATCTGATTCAACAAAACATTAATCATAATGTTTGTGTTAGCAGCCCCAGTATCTGGTAACATGCTGCTCTGTTGGCTGTGAGTCAGTGTGAATGACTGAGCCGCGGTGTGCTGCATCCTGTATTGTACGTGATTCAGATGGAATTTTTTTTTAACTTACTGGAAGATGAACAAACAGCAAAGACAATGACTTCTGGGAAATAAATGTAACATCAGATTGAGACTGAAGGAGAACAGAATCTGCTCTGTCTGTTCTCACAACAACACACCTCGGAGTATAAATAATTGATATTATACCGCACTCCGACAGGGTCAGGAGCAGGGAAAATGTTCCCTCCAGCTCAACCTGCCGACACATCTATCACCACCACATTAACACTGACAACTTATTTCCTTACCCAAGCGGTACTTTATTCTACTGTCTGATCTGATGGACTCCTGTTAGACATTCTCTTTGAAGAGGCAGCGCAAACGTGATGTATTGATGAGCCGTTAGAAACATGCACAGATATAACACATCTCACCAGATGGAGGGTAATAATGAGAAACAAGAGACAATTTTCTTCTTGATCTACTCCTACACGTTTCATGCTGTGGTGGAACAGATTTTAGCCCCTAGTAAAGAACATGCATATGTTAGACCTTTTACTTGACATGGTGATGCACTTGAGTGTTGCAACGGCCTCCCTGTCATATAGTTACCAGGGGCGTATTTAATCATTTGGGGGGCCAAGGCAAAACCAGTTATTGGAGTCCCCCATATCCTGCACTGACAAAGGTTTTATTGTGATATATTTTTACTGAGTGAGTCTCACAATCCAACTTTTAATCACCCTCGGAGCTAAACTGGTTTTCTCCTGGATCCATTGCTCATCCTGAGAATCAACACATCAGACAGTGTAACCTCAAATTTTGTACTTTAGTTCAATTTTGACAAAAAGTAAGTATATTATTTACGCCACTTTGTCCTGCTGTTACAATTATCTGACCGCTTAAGTTGCCAGTCCCCCCCACCCTCCAGTGAATAATATTTATCACCCCAAAAGCACTTTGAATATTTACAACAGAATATAAGGGCCACATTGAGATTTTTATACAGACTTCGAGAATAAAGTCATTATTTATGAGACTAAAGTATTACGAAAATAAAGTTGTAAATTTACAAGAACAAAGTCGTAAATTTACGAGAATATTATATTATATATCTAATAATAATTAATAGAATTAGAGCTTAGAATATTATGTAATATTCTAAGATGCTGTTGTAGAAGTGGAGGTGTTAAAAACTTCGGTCAAGTTTGAAAGATATTGGCAGATTCCAAATTTCTGGATCAATACAACAAATCCGGTATGATCTAATGTTGGTGGTACACATGAGGAGCTACAACCATATTTTCGCGGAATGATGAGTCCCTGGTGCTCCATGGAAAATATTGCTCCTGTGGAGACAGTGGAGGAACCATCTACAAAGTGCAACACCAGAGGGAAAAATTTTCAATAACTTATACATCATAAACTGCAGCATCACCACATTTAGCTCAGACACATCTCACCTCGTGCTGCTGATACTTCATCATTACACTGACTTTGACAAAAAAAAGTGATTTCATGTATTTTATGGATTATTGTTTGATTTTTATGGAAGTAGTATTCAACAACATATACACATTATTACTTTCGGTAAACACAAGATTTATGTGTCTGAACTGAATGTGGTGATAATACAGTTGTAATGGATCAGTCACTCATATAAAGTTATAATGTAGGAGTTAGCGTATACTTTTCATTCTGGTGTTGCACTTTGTGGACGGTCCCTCTCCTCAGGACCAGTGTTTTCCTTGGCGCATCAGGGATGCATCATTCTGGTAAAAATACGGTTGTATCTCATCATGTACCTCACCAACACTGCAGAAATGCATTGTTTACATCTTTAGATCATACTGTATTATGTATTGACCCAGGAAGTTGCAATCTGCCAATATTCTTTGAGTCTACCAAAGTTTTTTAACTTAATTCTCAGAAAATTACGACTTTAATCTCCTAATTTTATGACTTAATTCTGGTAAATTTATTACTTTATTTTCATAAATAATGACTTCTCTAAGTCTGTGGGGGAAAAAAATTCTCAATGAAGCCCTAATACTCCGTCATAAATATTAATGTTTATCATCCACTAAAAAGTGACTTTGAGGAGATTTTCCTATTTTCTGAGCTAGATAAAGTCCTTAAAATCCTTCTTAATGATTTATTAGCTAACGAGTGAATAATCTCAACACTTTTGCTCTAATTGATAAGAACGTTAATTAACATTTAATATAGTTTATCATTTCGACTGCTTTAAAACTTGCATCTTTGTAATTAAAAGTGTCCCTCATGTCACTCTCCACTTAATCTCTAGTCCTACTGCATTCCTCTTGGCTCACACTGACAGCAGTGATGCTGCTGACAAAAGTGTCTGGCTTTTGCTGTTGTTAGGAACCAACATTTGATGTCACTGTGAAAAAGGTTCACACCTTTGGTAACTTTGATAAAAACTGTTTAATTTCCTCTTGCCTTCTCCTCTTCTCTGCTCCACTTGGGTAACTCTGCTTCATTTTCTTCTAAACCTCACCAACAAGTTTGTTTTGCTACTGTTATGGATTTTTTCTAAATTTATGAGTCCCTAGGGTTAGCTAGTGTCCTTTTTTTTACAGCAGTAAATCCTTAAACTGTCCCTCCAGAATGCAGGGTTGAAGCACAGTGTCTCAAGGAAAACAGGTGGATAGTTATCTCTAAGTTGACTAGGTAACCAAGGTCAGAGGAGTCTGCCAGCGTTGGCCGTTTGATAAGGTCGATGGCTGAGCGTCAGCAAGACAACAGGCGCCACTGTTAGTTCAGAGCTTAGAATAAGCATGCCCTGACTGTAACGCTACCCAAGAATAATGTAAGGTAATATACTTGTACTTAACTGGGTGTTAGTTTATAAGGCTGAGGACCATTGGGGAAGGTAGGAATATCAGCGGACTCTGGCAGCTGTACGGTTATCCATGACAAAAGTTCATATTCCTCCTGATATATCAGAATCTTCAATAAATGTTACTTCTTTAATCAACTGCAGAAGGCTCCTGGGTACATCCATTCTCCCATCATTGACTGTTCAATATTTTCCACGACAGCTACCATCTTCCTGAATCAGGTCTGCACATGCACAGTAATATGGAGTAGTCTTTTGCATGAGAAGGGAGGGGGAGCAGTTTGATGCATTTTTAAGCGTGGTAATTAAGTGTAAAACAATATTTGCTTCCAATTAAAGAAAACTATTAATCAGTTTTTATGAAACATTTGGGGGCCCCTGGAAATCTCAGAGCCCCAGGCCTGTTATGGTATGTGCACCCCTGATAGTTACTGTACCTTCACCAAGACCTTCATCTGTCTTGTCTTATGTGTGGTTTTCTTTCATGGACAGACACCCAACACTGTGTTGTTTAGCAATGGACTGACTGAAGTGGAAAACTGCAATGTGTGGTTTTATGATGTATGCATATGCCTTCAAGTGGAGTTTTGTTTACAGTGTCATCTAAAGCACCTCTTAATGATATCAATTTGATGTATTTCAGAATATATATATATATACATATACATATATATATATATATATATATATATACGTATATATATATATATATATGTATATGTATATATAATGTAACAACTGTGTAATAGCATGGTATTCTTTCATTGTCAGTTTCTCAACACATGTACATAAGGTTATTACATTATTTTCAATACAATACTTATTTCAAAATTATTTGTATGACCTCTACACAGAGGGCAACTGCCTGGTAAAGTGAAGCCAATGCTCTGGTTGCCAAGATAAATCTGATTGTGTTGAAGTCTATGAAAAAAATACCCACTTGATTCATTACCTCAGTAAACATTGTAAACACAAGTTTATGGTCCCATGCAACAGGATGTTTATTTTATAAATTATGATCCCTTTTGGAGTAAAATAAACAATAAAGCATGCTTTGCTTTCGGTTGTGGCTATCTGTTGACTGACAGTTAGCTCATTTTAGAATTTTAACCCTTTCATAACGTTTCCAGTTCACAAAATTTGATATTAACATTTTGGTCGCCTAAAAAATGGCTTTCTTGACTGCAGACTTTTGTACTTAGCTCCAACATCTAACGTCACTTCTTTTTGAGACTTTAAAACAGTAGTCATAAAACAATGGTTGACATCACAGTGACTATGTCCACTTCTCATATACAGTCTATGTCCCTACAGTGTACATGGCCAATAATGTTGATTTTGAGTCCGATACTGGCAACTAAGCAATGCAACTGCTGCTGTCACATGGCTTCAAAATTCACTGAGGCAGCTCAGTGAATTTTATAATTTCATTGTCCCTGTAGATCTCCGGCCAGCATCACTTTTGACCTCTTGCATTGAAAGCCACGGGGCCATGTCCTTGCTCTGATCAATACATACTGCAGCAAAGGTTGGTTGCCATAGAGACAAAGCAAAAACTACAAAACAAGACCTGATAACAATAGCATATGTTTTGTTGTCAGTAAGTACGTTTAGTGGACATATCAGTTGAATTACATCTTGAAGATGAAATGCTGATGAGAGCTAATGGTAACATGTATAGAGTCAATCTGTGTGATGATTGGATTTGGTTAAAACATTTATTCCAGCCATTTGTTGAGTATATTTGATTATACTTTCTGTCCTGCTGGTGCTTTATGTTTTTTCCCTTTGCCAGTCTTAACATCATTACATTTAATGGCAGCAGTGTTTGACCAGACATCTACTGACTGTGAGTCATATTACAGCAAAACATCTAAAATTCCCAAAAATATCTGTTTTGACATCTGTTTCAATTCATTTATGGGTATAAATAAATAAAACCTAAAACAACACTTACAAGACCAACAGCTGCTGCTGTCGCTGTTGTTTCTCATTTTCCCAGAACAGCAGCAAAATTGACATAATTCAAAATCAATACAGGACTAATTTTGCACTTCCCCTTTTGAACTCAGAGTGGTTGAGAGACGAATAGAGACTGAAACCCTGACGTTTAATTATTGTTTCCTGTACACCTGATAATGTTATGAGGATTTCAAATAAGGCCTCTTTATTGACCTAAATGCCCGTATACTAACCTACGAAAAATATATATTTCCTGCACATTTTCCTAAAAAACAAATCAATTGTGAAATTAATTTCTTTATAGTACCTCAGGGTGATAGCTGGCAGGGCAAGACAATTTATAACAAACAAGGCATGGCAGACATGCTATAAATGTGAACATCAATGTGGACATCTATTACAACCAAGCTATAAAACATGACTCTACACATGAAGTGTAATACTCCAAAGGTCAGCCACACTGAGGTAATTTTTTCGGTTCATTTGATTGTCTTATTTAATCTATTTCTTCAGTATGCTTTAATGTTAAGGGTAATTACTAAAATTAAATTTCCTTATGCCAAAATCAACATATTTGTAACACAGAACATTTTTGATTTTACACAGTGAGATCAAATTCCAAAAAGATAATGGGCTCATGACAGGTCCACCATCGTCTGAGCTTCAAGTCATACCCAATTCATGCAATTCCACGGCTGTTCATGGACCCCAGAACACACACATATTCAAATACACCATTTTAGAATGGGCAAGAACAAAAATTATACTGCAAGACGAAGGCATGTCTGTAAATGGGAGCTTTGTAGGTACACATACAACCTGTATGTATGTATAGGGTCAGGACTACTGTGAAAATGGTCATGCCAGTTCTCCTTGCCAAAATTATGCTGTAGACTAGAGTGTTGACGAGTCTGCTTCCTGATGGTTGGTTCTAAGGCATTCTTAATGTTTTATAGTTTCAGTTTATTTCCTAAAACTGATCCTGAGCAGATCACACATCTCAGGGGGTTAATGTAATGGTTTTGTCACACACAAATAAAAGAGTGTAAAAACATTTGTAGCGTGAGTAACTGATCCTACCAAGAAAAATCCAGGCGCATAACCCCACGTAAAACCACAACTTGACATTAATTTAATTTTTCAAGGTGAAAATAAACTTGAAAAGTTAGTTTTAGGAAAATGTAAACTGTCTCCTAAATAGCAGTAAGTAAACGCATCCTCTGTCATCTCCTGCAGTTCTCACAGACTGTCCAAACTGACATTTTGGTTTGTAGATGATGTCAAATGAACAAGTCCAATTTTGCTGTCACAGTCATTGACACACAGCAGGTTGCCGCACATGAATGTCATCTATGCCTTCAGATGTGATGTGATGAAGTGCAGACGACCTCCAGTGAATGCTAGTGGGTGTTTTTTTTTTTTTTGTTTTTTTTTTAAATCTGTGATTCAACAGAAAAAGACAGTTCATGTTAATATATAAGACATCTTTGTTGTTTTAACTGGTGATGGAACACATTAATTAGCAGTGAATGTAATCCTATAGTCATATTTACAAAACTATAATGTTTGTATTATAATTTATACAGTCATATACATTTAATATTTAATTTGCTATTACAAATTCCTTTTTGTACATAGTGTAAATATTTTATTGTAAATGTGTGTAAATATCTATTACATCATAATTGGTGTTTTATTGTATTGTATTTAATACACACATATATCACATATATGTATATATATACTGTATATATATATATATACACACACACATACATATAGATACATTAATGTATAGTGTTTTGAGTGTATATATATATATATATATATATATATATATATATATATACGTGTATATATATATATATACATATATACGTATATATACCTATATATGTATATATATATATACACACATATACACATATGCACACAGTTTCAATTGTATTTGTAAAGAACAACAAAAAAAGCCATAAAACCACATCATAATGTCTTAACTTGATTGTATCATCAGAGAGTTTTATCCACACAATAGAGACATGTTCTCTAAAAATGTCCCTGGCAAACACTGAAGTCCTGCTCTGAATGTTAAGCTAGGAAAGTCTGAGCGCACACACACACACACACACGCACACACACACACACACACACACACACACACACACACACTCACTCAGTGGCAAGATCCCAAGTCTGGGAGAACTGAGAAGTGAATTTCAAGCATCTCAGTCGCCATCTCAATTTAAATACAGAGCATCCCAGCCCTGTTTCACTTCAGACCATCACCTCCCCACAAATCCATACAATCTAAACCAATATCAATGGATCCTCTCGGGCAGTGTTTGTGGTTGCTAAATTCTCAACAACGCTGTTGGCAAAGATTTGATGTAGCAAAGCAATGTACAGAACTGACAGCAGAACATATTCAGCCATCTGAAAAAAGGCCCACCAAAAAAAAATCTAATGTTCAATTCATTTCGACTATTTCACCGCTTTACCTTGCCACTTGACAGTCTGTCGAGGGAACTAAACCGTGGTATCCATCAGTGCTCTCGCTAAATCAGGAAACCATTGGATTTAGAATTTCTGCAGAGGTTTAACTGCATTACATTTTAGTAAGTAAGAGTAAATTCAAGTTTCAGTGAACCAAAACGAGACAATAACTAATCTTCTACAGAGAACGGAAACCTTCTGTCTCCTCTCCAAGTGGAAATGTTATTGACGATTTGGTCATTAGGCCATCAAGTAGCTCACTGGATCCATCAGCTAAAACCCCAGTGTGCTGCCTGCCACTATCCATGCTAAATTGGATGTGGTGTATTGACTTTCTACTGTCACCAATGCTGAACTCACAATTACACTGCTTATATGTTTGAAAAGCAGGATTGTAGAGACGAAGCAAAAGACGCAGAGACTTAAACTGCAAACTGATTTTAATGGATTTGTTGGTTACATAGATTACATTAATCATGAGTGGTCTTTCTCAAATGAATATTTGAGCAGTGATGTGACTACAGAGGAGAGCAGGGTGGGAGTGCCTGAGTGAAGCACATTCACAAACAATTTAGCTTCAGCTTTGCTGGAGAACACACATTAAGCGTTTCATTATTCATTAGGAGAATAGCCTTCAGTTTATTCTAGAAATAAACCTTCAATATTGTCACTGCCGGGAAATTCTGCTCAAAATAAAGCATGTGGTTATCAAACATACTCTCATTAAATGGCAAATATCCTGAGTAGTCTCACACTTTACAAAGCATACTTAAAACAAATTGAATTTCATTAAACTGAACTGAATAGCGATCTTCATAAAGTTGTTTAAAAGCCTCTAAAATCTCTGATCTCATAAACACCACATTTTTCAGAAAGGAAACGATAGCAGGTAAAATTAGGATATTAATAATACAGATTACAGCTGCAATTGTAATCAATGACACTAAGAGACTGTTTTGTTCATCAAAATTAGAATGCAGCTTTTAATGTATAGTTTGGTTGTTTTGAAGTGGGGTGGAGTTGTACAAGGTATTATTCTATCACAGGTGTGTTAATTATAGTATGTAACAACCAGTGTGCTTTCAGCTTAGAGAAACAGTCACTAGAGCAGAGCAATACAGTGCTGTGGGCAGGGACTGCAGAAAAAAAATATTTTAGCCACCTAAAGGGAACTAAACTTAAAACGAAACAAATTTTTAGTGAGCCTGTTTTTTGGGTGGCTAAAATGTGCTGTTCTGTGGCCCCAACCAAAGCAATGTGGTAAACTGGGGTGAAGCATCATCGTTTCCATCAGGTAATACACCTACTGTGAAAGTACCACATACAATCCCACTTCAAAACTCCCAAACTATCACTTGAACTTTTATATCGAGACAATAAAAATACAGTATTTGATGTTTTTTTTGTTTTGACTAAACACAAGTACCCCCCCCCCCAAACAAAATGAATCAAAACAGATACCAACATAAAAAAAAACCAAAGCAAACCCAGCTCAAGATAAATATGATTAGAACTGTTGTTGTAGTAAAATAGGCATTAAATGTTTCTCATAAAATTGTGTTAATTATTTTTGGATAGCATGATTTGTATTTTTTAATGACTAAGTTGTTCCCTGATAGTTGAATCTCCGCTGCTTGTACGGCGAACTGATACCTCCGGCCTTCATCCCAACTTTGACGTATTTCAACCTCAGCCTCGACGACGCCCTGAGGACAATTCACTTTGTCTTTGGATGCTATTTAAAGAAAACAGGAAAAGAAAAAAGATGAGAAATCAATACTTATGTATATATAGTCCGTACCTACAGGAAGTAGTAGACAGACATGAAGCTACAGTTAATGAATTAAAAAAAAAAAAGGAAAAAAGGAACTCAACCCACAGAGTCACTCCTCCTCTCTTTTGGTACATGAGCTGAGGCGGGATGGGAAAATGCAATAAAGGCCAAGTCAAAAGCAGATTATCGGATGGGACCGCCACAGAGAAAACTGGTCAATAATACACCACAGACTCCTTATTTTACAGTAGCAACATTATAAATGTCACCAACCAAAGTTTGTGATTCAAAAGTAGCTTGAGGATGAGAATAGTTGACTGGAAATTTGACCGTCTGCCCTAATCTGACCTGCCGTCCCATCCAATTACACACTTCACCCATCATGTGCCTTTTCCCTGGACCACACACAGTTATTAGAGATATTTGTCTCCATTTAATTTCCATTTGCTGAAGATGGGCAGCAGAAGGATGCAGAGACATTATCTGAATCCTGAAAAGAGGAGGTGCAGCTCACTATGCAGGCTACAGCTGCTTAAGGTGGCATAAAGCCTGTTTAGGAAAACTCAAACTCCCTAAAGACAGTAATGCAGCCAAAAGGTGGAAATTAGTGGTGAAATATTCATAAATAGTCATAATGTCTTTTCCTGCTTCATATTCATCTAATATATATAATTCATTCAAAATGAGCTGTTGTTATTCTAGCTATTCTTTTCCCTCTCTAAATGCATCTATGAATAACGTAAAACACACAAGGAAAAACAATGATTCATCGAAATACTGCGTGTCTGATGAAACCTCAGATGCAATGCCAGGGCAGAAATAAAAAAAGACAGAGGTGCAATAAAAAAAACCTCAGATGTCTGCCCATTAAAGCGTAGAGGGGTGATAAAAATGCAGATGTCTGGAAGGGCTTGGGCCAGATCAGGGCTGATGATACACAGAAATGAGAAAAATATGAAATTGAGCAATGGACTTCAAAATGGATTCTCGGAATATTTTTGATGAGCCATCTGATCTATTAAACAGAAATACCCTTGAATTTTTTTTTTTCCACAAGAAAAATACTCAAAGAAATGCTCAGCTACTAAATCAACTTTTATTTTTAAGATATGAGCATGTTTGTGATCATCTATAAACATTTTTCCAAACTTTAAGAGGCTAACACAGAGTGACTCTGGGAGATGACCTACAGGATAAACAATATATAAACTATCGGGGATTTGCTGAGCAAGTGCAAATGGAGGAATATGCCCAGTGGACCACGCTGAGAGTGATTTATCCCAGACTGCTGCATAGCTAGAGACCTCACAGTGCATCTGGTCATACAGCAGGGAGAGGGGGGGTATGAGATGGGTGGTTACACCCACAGCCCTCACAAAGTTCACAGCGTGGAAACCACGGCGCACATAACAAGATCCTGGTCTGCAACTCTTCCTGGCCTGGCTCTCCCTAAATATCCCCCCAAGAGAAATGTCACTTCATCTCCAGTTGGATTTGTCTTAAATTTGACAGATGTGCCTCCTTCTGCACTAGACAGGTCAAATTTTGTTATGTGCCTTGAAATAAATGACTGGGAGCTTGTTTGATTTGAACTACAAACAGGAAACTAATTCTTGGATGTCTTATAATTGTTATATTCCTCAAAATATGTACTGCCTGGAAAATTAGATGCGCCAGTATTTTTCTTTTTACAAATAATTGCCCACAAGAACAGTTTGTGACTCGCATGACATCCCACACACCTCAGAGATTAGATATAACCTTGTACTTGTAAAGCATGCAGGCACATGGGTATATTTATCCTCTGATTAATCATTAACAAATCTCACGTGTGGCACCAGGGTTTTTTTCTCACAAAAAAAAAAAAAAAGCGTGGTGTCTGACCTGGTGGCTTTAACTAACTGTGGGAAATGGTCGTTAGTAGCAGTAATGACACTTACCTGGCTATGGATGGATGCATTAAAATTAGAGCTGCAACTAACGATTAATCAGTGAATCGGATAATTAATTTCCATCCTCTTATTTAAAAACAGCACATTGTCTCAAATTGACAGTTCAAAAAAAGTGCACAAATCACAGACTGCTGCACGAACGTCCCAGAGCTCTTAAAGTAATAAATTATGAATAATTAAAAAATAAAAAAATAAAAAAAAACACATGCAAAGCACGAGCACATCGAGGATCTGTCAAGACAACAGCTTGCTGTGTTGTACATGCCGTATTTCCCATCAAGCAGCCTATCATGACTGAAAACACAGGCTCTGCTCTAGGGCTGGGATGATAATTGCATCACAGCAACACCGCGGTGATGTGATGCCAACTGCGGTGTTGAGCTCATTACCATCATCACCACAATATTAAAATAATAAAAAAAATATCTCTATATATTTTCTGTTGAAAGTTACAGGAGTGCATGTGGTGTTTGATATGGGGAGGTGTGTTCTGTTTTCTTTTTCTTCTTATTATTATTATTAATCATTTTCGAGGTTTCAGTACTTCTCAATTCAATTTAATATATACATACACATAATACACAGACATAAAAGACAGAAGCATTGCATAAACAGTCAGAGTTCAATTTCAATTGTAAGTGCTTATAGTGGACACACCCCTCTTATGTAGTACTGTCCATAGTTGTTAACGCTGCTCTGTTGATTTGATTTTAGAGGGGTTTTCGCGATCACAGGGTAGTGGGGTTGCAGCAGGGGTAACGGCAATCGCGGAGGGTAGCGGGGTTGCGGTGAGGGTAGCGGGGTTGTGGCTTTATCACTGCGGTAATTAAAAAAAAAAAAAAATCCATACTGTCACAGCCCTAGCTCCATATGAGCCACTCTGCTCTTCCTCTGTCATTTTTTACAGCAATGTGCATCCGTCCGCTCAACTCAGTGAGTTCCGTGACGTAGCAGTGACTGATATATTGGTCACGTGACACAACAAATCAATAATGAAATTTGTTGCCAATTTTAATAATCGATTTTTATCTATTTTATCGATTTTTTTTGGTTGCAGCCCTAATTAAAATTTCTAAAATCTAACAGAATGTCTTTCTGTGAAGTTCAGAAAATGACTTAGTGTATTTGGTGGGAGCACAGGACATTTAACAAGTACAATCATGCTATAAGCCAAGGTGAAAGATGAAGAATCTAAGCAGTTGATACCTGTCAACCACTGACCACCTACTTACGTTTAAGATTGTTGTCATGTGTTTTCAATCTAAAACTGTCAGTCTGGCTTCTGTATCAGACCTGAGATACACCTAATTGGCAGCTATCAGAGTCACACACTGAAAACTTACAGTCTGACATACGCTTATCGATCAGCGAGGTGTTGATCAGAGAGCCTGTCAATCTGATGTTTTAACACAGACATAAACATCTAAAGTAACTCAGTACTATGGCTCATCTTAAAGTAAGTATTTTTTTTACTCACCAGTCATTGGGAAAAGACATCCAACACATCATAATAATTCAGAAATCATTTTAACTGTCACAGAACAAGGAGCCAAAACACGTCTGAGTCATGCTGGTTGTTCTGTACATTATTCTATACAGATTAAAACTTAGAACTAGTGCTCTCATTTTCATTTGCTGCAAAACCAATAAGTGTGCATTAAACTCCCACCACTTATCGAGTGCTGAAAAAAATATCCAGACTCTCACAAACTTGATGTAATTTCATTCGTTGATTTTGGTGGCTAAGAAATCACATTGGTTTGCTGAAGTATCAGCTCCTCAGCCATTGTTGGATGTTACTCACAGCGGCAGCCAGTGCTTGCTCCAGGTCTTTAATGATGTCAGCTTCATCCTCCAGACCCACAGAGAGTCGGATGAGTGTGTCACTGATCCCCAGGACAATTCTCTCTTTTTCTGGCACCGATGCATGGGTCATAATTGCTCTGAATTATGGAAACAGTACCACATATAAACTTATATATGAGTCATACAATCATTCTGCTGTTTTAAAAGAGCTTCAAGTTTGTTTCAATGTCTGATAGGGATTTTTTAATTGATCTCTGCTGCCCCCTTTTGGTGCTAATTGTAACATTACAACTTTGACTACAGTTGCTGATTGTTAAAGTTTTATGTGAGAAATTGATTGCAAGGGTGCAACAAGTGCACAATCACAAATTCTTTGAATGTGAAGTTGCACCTACTTTATTTCCTTCCTTCTCACAAAAGACTAAGACATTTTAAGACCAGCACATCCAGACCCAGTAACATATATCCTAAAGCTCTCTGCAACTGTTAAATAAATCTGGGCAGATGTTTTTCAAAAATAAAACAAATATACATATAGTACATTTTTAATACAATATGTTTACAGTAAAAATATGCAGGGATACTTACGGATGTTCCGCCAAACTTTCATAACCACCCAGACTCTCCGCTATCGCAAACAACTGAAATAAAAAGAGGACACAGTGAAATAAATTGTATGTAGAGTGTAGAAAACCACACTCTCTTTTGTGGCTCGGATCACTTTTAAACATACAAACAGTGAGCATTTGGTCTTCTTGTGACAACATGTGCTGAAGCATTATTATATTATGTTCAATTCCTTTTGAACAGCTTCGTTTTTATTTATTGAGGGTTATTTTCAATTTAAACTGGTTTAATGAGTTTGGGACGCACTCAGAAACATTCTCTGGGTGCATTGTATTTTGTATTTTTATGTTAGTCCTAAAATACGCCAATTGTCGAAATATGTAAATCCCACTTAACAAAACGAGCAGGACAGATCAAATTGGAATGTACTGATAAATTACTTTGAGGTTGCTGAGGAAGGTGCTGGCGTGCTCGAGTTTCCCTTTAATATAGAAGGTGATCATCCCTGGACATCCAGTGCATTGTCTCTTCATCACTTCATGCTGGGGGTGAGAAGGCAAGCCTACGTTGAGGGAGGTAAATAAGAACAATGTTAGGTGGTGCTTAAAGTCTAATGAGGTTTCTACCTCACAGAGGAGACTTTTACATATAATGCTGCAACACAGTGTTCTTAACATCATTGGCACTGTGGAGAGCTGTTTTTTCACCACCCAAGCCATAGGAAATAATGGGTCTGACACTGAGAAATTGGGGTGTGATGGGTTTGAACACACGTTGATAATTCGCATGGCTTATTGCTATTTTCAAATACGCATGCACAGCCTATGAAAGTTCAAGTCAATATTTCTGAACATTCACCATTCGCTCTCAAAACCAGAAACCACAGAAGTGAAGTATGTGTAAAAATGATTTATTCTGCCTTGTGTTAGGTTATAGACTTAGAACACAGGCCATAAAACCAAACTCCAGCCTCTACTGCAATATTATCTAAAAAAAAATACAACTTATTGAATTATATTGTTTATAACTAATGTTGGCATTAGTGGCATACTGGAGATTTTGTTTGCATACTTTTCAGTATGTACTGCTAGTATACTAAGCTGTTTTGAATACAGACTAAGTCTCAAACTTGTGATGTCGTAGGGTGTAAAGTCAATGGCAATGACAATGAATGGGAAACTGACTTTATCAAAACCACAGAATGTTTTTTTATTCGTATTCTCTGTTGAAAAACTGTATGTTCCCATATACTCAAAATATTTCCCTGCCATCAAAAACATATTTCCTAAATTATTGTCCTCTGAGTTTTTGATTTATGGCACCCTCATGACATCACTAGTGCAGTTTCCCTTTTAGTCCAGAACATGATGTTCAGTTTTTCATGAAAGCATGACATTTTGTACACTTGTTCCCTGTCAGCGATCCAGCAGATTTATGGATATTTTTACATAAAGTCATTTGTTATTTCACTTTCTTACTATGTGAATTAATGTGATTATATGTGTCATAGGGAACTGATGACTTTATATGTAAACATTTTCAAAAAGTGGAAAAACCCACAAGCTATTCCTGATGTAATCTATCAAGTATTTCTGACTCCAAGGATGTATACATCAAATGTATGACCTATCGACTTCGAGCATTAGTCCCCTCAAATGCTACCGACCAACTCTAATTATTCTATTCTTAATTCTGATAAAGCTACTGTGAAAAGATTAAACTTTTGCGTTTGTAACAAAGTTTATGTGCTGAAAGACTACCTGGATAGATAACTTGCTCCACCCTGGGATCTGCCTCCAAAAACTTGGCAGCAGCCATGGCATTCTTAAAGTGTCGTTCCATCCGCAGGTGTAGTGTCTTCAGCCCTCGGTTACACAAGAAGCAGTCGAAGGGAGATGGTACACAACCCAGAGCTGAACCCAGGTAAGATCACAAGGGGGTTAAAAAAAATGACAAACCCTCCCAAAACCCAGATCAGGCAAACATGAAAGTAAAAAAAAAAAAATACTTCCTTCTGAAAAGGTTTTAAAATAAGGGAGGCTCGTTTTTAATTATTACCAGATCAGGCAAACAAAAAAAGAAAAAAAAAAAACTCCTTCTGAAAAGGTTTTAAAATGAGAAGAATGTTTGGTTATTAAATAAGTGAAAGTGGGTCAGGTTGAAATAACCAATCCACCAGGAAAGTTCAACATGCTATTTCCACGCACCATTTTGCAGAAACTTCAGTCTCTCATACAGATCCTCCCGGTTCATGGAGGCCAGACCCATTACCACGTCACTGTGACCTGTCAAATGAAAAAAGACAGGAATAAAAGACGTTAATATTTTGTTCTGTCCAAATGTCAAGTAATTTGGAGCAGACAAACTTCCATTAGTTTGTGTTTTTGAGAATGAAGTGATAATGATTCAAGAAAAAACACGTATGTTACATTAGGCCAATAAGAACATGTGCATGATTTTCTTTGCCTGCCTGTCTATGCATGCAGTTATTGTCTCCCTTACAAAATGACTGCTTAATGATAATAGCTAGAAGAACAAGTCTTAGCTTTCATGCAAAAATTACAGACAACAGATCATCTTCATTCCTCATGCATGCTGATATATTCCTACTCACAAAACACTGAACAACATATATAATATTGTAAACCATTTGCAAGAAAAATTGGAAAATATACCCAACCTACCATTCATGTATTTGGTAGCTGAATACATGCAGATATCGGCTCCCAAAGCCAACGGACGCTAAGAGTGCACAAAATAAAGACATGAGTTAATCAGTGACTTTGTCTCCACATGAACTGGAATTTGAGTGCAGGAAACTACTGAACTGCCACTTCAAAATCAAGAGGGAATGGAATGCACATCTGTCACTCTCACCTGGAAGTAGGCAGACATGAAGGTATTGTCCACAACGACCACTATGTCTTTGTTATATTCGTGGGCCACCTCAGAACAAGCCTTGATGTCGACAACCTTCATCGTGGGGTTGGTGGGTGTCTCAATCCATAACAGCTACACAAAAAAGCAAAATGTAAAGTGTTCACACTGGTGAGGTTTTTAAGAAGAGCCTTTTTAAAATCAGGCTTTGACTGATCTTTTATTTTATATTTTTCCTTTTGATCAGGATGCAATTATGCAACAATGAATAAAGAAAACACACCAAACTACGAATATCATGGCTACAGACAAATTATTGTACGATTCCTTATGTCTTACTTTAGTGTTGGCCTTCAGAGCAGCCTTCAGCAGCTCTGGTTTTGTACAGTCAACAAAAGTCACCGTCAGACCAAGTTCTGCAGCAATTCTTTGGAAGTAGCGGTTTGTACCTTTGCAATCACGAAAGTAAAAACCAAGTTAACATGAGGAAAATGATGTGGTTCAAAATGAACGCTCACTATATACTTTCACTTTTACGCCAACAAGCATTCTGTATGAGTGAGTAAAAGTTAGGTTTCTAATGGTGTATGGAAACATTTCATGGTTGTATCAAGTTGTCAGTTAATTAAAGGTGTCTCACCTCCGTATACATCATCCATGCAGACGATTCCATCCCCTGCCTTAAGTAAATGAGTGATAGTCACGGTGGCAGCCAGCCCTGAGGCAACAGCAATGCCTGCAGGGGAGACAGAAATTGCAGGTTGCATACATTTCCTCCATTATGACTGAAGATAAACATAATTAAATATTTCATCTCCATGTCTAATTATGTGAGCATCTGTTTTAATAATCTTACTTACAATACTTTGCTCCATCCAAAGCAGCTACAGCCTTCTCGAGACAGTTTCTTGTTGGGTTTCCGCTCCGGCTGTATTCAAAACCCTACATTTAAAACCATGATTAGAAGATTTCAGCCATCCAAATCAACCTTTATACACAGTCTTCAAACAACAAGAGGCAGTATTTCGCAGGTTATTTGTAAGAAGAAGTGACACCACCCAGTAATAAGACTAATAAATGACAAATTGTTCTGTGTGTGACAAAAAAAATGCAGTCACACCACCCACATAAGTTAGTCTGGATTTCAAGGTTATCTCTACATGATAGAGCAAATATCATTACTGTGTCTTCACCTAAAATGGTGAGGGCAACTAAAGGACACAACTGATTTTATGTGTGTTGTGTATGCAATTTCTAAGTTCAATAAATGTGATATGTGTCTTGTGTATATTTAGTATTAATGTTTACGTTAACCAGAAACCATTCTAGAATAGTATGTGCTGAAATGAGATAATTCAAAATCATGCAATAAATGGGCAAATGACCCTTTAGCATAACTGACTCAAATATAATATGTATAACATCAGGTTATAGCTCGTCTATAACGCTGAATAAGTCAGCTCACGCACGTGCGTACTACCAGATAATTCCCATCACCCCCCGCCTCTGGTAGCTAGCAAGACATAATCAGGCTACTTACGGCGTGGTTTCCTGGTGCGAGCTGCTTGAACGTGGTAGACAGGGAAATCGGTGGCACCACAGCCATTGATTTCCATTGCTCCGGCTCCTGACCGACGTGAATAGCCTCTGTGGCGAACGATTTATACGCCTTGCTAAAGCCGGCGTACAAATCGCTCTGGTCATCATGTTTGTGCTTTTGAGCCATAGCGATGCTTTCAGTCAAATTTATGACCTATTGCTATCACGGCGTACTAAGAGTGACTATGTTTTAACGCCGAGGTAAAGCAATGTATGTGGCCGTAAACTGAGCCCGCCCCCGTGAGCCAATCAGCGGCCATCAACAAGGCAGTGATTGGCGGTTGAGCTGGGGCGTTTGACTGACGTCATGATACACGTTGTTCGTGTCTTTGTGTGTGTTCAGTGTGATGCAACGTTTCCTGTCCTTTGAGTCAGAGAGGCTACAGTTTTTACTCTATTGTCTCATTGTAAGACAAACTCACTTTATAAAGCCACTTCATAATCCGATTTGAAACAGTTTCAAATTGATAACGTAAGTAGTGAGTAAAACTAACTAAATTATCAATTTATCAAATAGATTAAGTAAATTCTGCCCCGTTAACCACCCAATTCAATGTTCAAATATGGCTTCTCATCCACCACCGTAACATTTTTTGTTATGAAATTATACATTGATTTTGTGCGTCGCTTTGTTCCCTTTAACGCGTGGCACGCGCAACAGGGACGTTTAGCTGCGTTTCCGTTCTTGAGCTGTTGGGGGAGAAAGTGCCCCGTCATGCTTCACTGTCTGAACCTGTCGACCTGTATGAAAGGCCGAGAGAGTATTTTAATCGATATCCTTGATATCAAAAACACACACTAATTCACTTGTGACCTGCAAAAACTCTGACATGTTAACTAGGCAGTCTTTATTTAAGGTCATAAGTTAACTAGTTCAAGCCTTGTTTGTCCTTACTAGTGAACTAGTTGGAACCAAACTGTTAACTAGTAAAGAGATGATATCTACTAGTTGATGAGTAGAAGAAGAAGAATTCCTTTATTAGTCCCTCAGTGAGAGAAATTTCAATTTACTCTCTGTTAGTATTTTTATGCTGTTGCACATTACACACAAGTTATGAAACACACATGCACATGCACTAGAGGAGAGGTGGCTGCCCTTCACCCCGAGCAGTTGGGGGTTCGGTGCCTTGCTCAAGGGCACCTCTCCAACTACCAGTCCACTCTCCACACATGGTCCGACCTGGACTTGAACTTGCGACCCTCTGATACCCAGCCCAAGTCAATACAGACTGAACTACTGCCCCAAATCCATTTGTAAACCCATTTGCACCTGCACTAGTCAACTAGTGGGACTAAAAGTGTATACTACTTCACCAATGAAAGGCAAATTGTCTACATGTTTACTAGTAATCAGAGTTTTTGGCTGTACTAGTTAATATGTGAGGATCAAAAGATTTGCGAGTTAACTTGTTGACATGTAATATTGTGACCAAGTTATAGTAAGAATATACATATATACATGACGCCAATCTCCCGTTCCACTACACGCCATAGTTGTTCTGTTGAATTGAGATCTGCTGACTGTGAAAGTCAGTGGAGTACAGTCAATGTCACGTTCAAGAAACCAGTCTGACATGATCTTTATGACATGGTGCATTATGCTATTATTTCTATAATGATGATTCTTTATTTTCATAACCCCATGGGCTTGTAAGACACCAAATACACTTGCAGTGCACAAACATTTTCCTTACGATACAAAATTACAGTACATTTCATAGCTTATTCTTAAACAAAATATTCTGCCTTCTCTCCCAGGCCTGAGAAATAAAATCTGCCACAAAAAAGGTCCCCTTTCTAAAACACAATTCAAGCTTTGAGTACTCATCCAACCAGAAAAATTCAACATCGATCGAGGACATTTAAGTGAAAAGTACATCCCTTAAATCATCATAGACTGGACAACAAAACAAAAAGTGAACCTCATTCTCAATTTCAACGAACACAACAAACAGTCTTTCCTCCTCTGGAGTGACATTAAACCTGCTAGTTTCTATGGGCAGTGGTAATGTTCCTGAACGTAACTGCGCACATAATGACCTCTGCCCTTTGTTTAAATTATATTTCACATAAAATTCTATATCATAACAATTATTTAAAAGACAATAAGTAAAGTAACTAAATTATTACACTGTTGTATTGTCAGTGTGTTTCTTTCACGGTGCAACGTAAGCAAATGACAACATGCATAGCCTATTGGAGATTTTTAAATAAATAAAACTATTACCAGACTTGTAATTACTTTATTTTCCTGAAACAAACAATTGGAGAAATGACCGTTAGTAACCTTTTAATGAACTCTCGCGATGCTACGAGACGGAAGCCATCAACCCCAATATTCCATACTAGTCGAGTAGAGCCGCTTATGTTGTGCAGGAATCAGCGATAGTTTTGAACCTCAGGAGGAAAGTGAAGTATTTGTTTTCATAGTAAACCGGTGAACGTAAGCCTGTACCTGTTCGCCTTCGAACAACCTGTCGTTTTTACCTGTCCGGTGGAGGATTAAGTGTGTTTTCATGTCGTGCAGTGTGTTTGCGTGAACACTTCCAACTGGCGAATCGCATCAGTTCGCCCAGAGGGTCATCGTCAGCGACGACACCCTCTGCTTCGTTAACTGTTTAGAAAATGACCGGAGAGAAAATCCGCTCCCTGCGAAAGGATCACAGGCCGAGCAAGGACGAGGATTTACTGGAGCCGGACGAGGAGGCTGCTACCGGGACGTTCACCGCCTCAAAGACGAACAACAAGAGCCGAGCGAGTAAAATCTTCAGCAATCACAAGTTAATCAAGTCTTCATCCACCCAGCAGCAGCAGAACCAGCAGTCGCAGATTAATGCTAACACCAACACACTGTCAACATCGGATGTAATCGATGACAACAACAAAAACCCCATCATCCCAACCGGACAGGACTTCCCGGTGCATGAATGTGTTTTTAAAGGAGATGTCCGACGCCTCTCTTCACTCATACGGACGCAGAATATCGCCCAGAAGGACGTCCATGGTGAGAATACTAGTTTATCACTTATCCCCGAAGACAAGAGCCCAGAAGTCATCAAGAACCACCAGTTTATGGTCCAGTGAAGCTCAGTTTTAGTCAGCTAATAGGCCATCAGTCCCCAGCAGGACTGAAAGAAGACGAGGCCAAAATAAGCAATATTTAGATTCCACCTTCAAATCCAGTGTTCTCCAGTCAACTAAACAGGAAGTGAATAGGAACACTGTTTATCAGGCTTTGTCCCCAAAACAAACCTTTCAGATGAGCCACAAGTTGAGCGACTGTTTGTGTTTTTATTTTGTGCATTTAGGGATTATTTACAAGACCTTTCTTAGACTGATAGCAACTCTTCGGCAGGGCAAAGTCTGCTCAGATAACACCACAATTTCCACAGTAACCCTCCGTGAACCAACAAAAGGGATGAGATTTATTTTGTTCTGGTTCACATACCCAGACAAAGATGGTCTGTACTTGTGCTCAGTGTCAGCACTGAAATGTGAACTGTCTTCAAGTCAGACCTCTGACGTTGTGTTGTTTTTGAACATGAGCCTGTATTTTTTCATAGGTTTTGCACTTCCGGTTGAGGGGTGGCTTGGTTTAGTGACAGGTATGAGGTTTGTGTGTGGTAGGAATAAAGAAAAATACTACATTTATTATATTAATGGCCTAACATTAGCTACATTGTACGTAACAAGCATTCACGTCACATCCATATTACTACACCAGCAGTTGTGTTTGTATTTCCATAGTTTATTTATTATTGATTATAGACAGACTTTTTTTTCATTTGTAATTTTCTCTAAATTCTCAGTTCGTGTTCAACTAAATTTAAAAATATTAAATATTTACTGATATTAACAGTGGAAATATAAAATATGATAATCCTTTATTCATCCCACAAATGGGTAAATTTAGTGTTACAGCAGCAAAGTGCATAGTGCAACATAATGAAAAATGACACAGTGACATCGGTCCGAGTGTATCGGTAGAATAAGTACAAAACCATATAAGTAGGTAAAAGAAAAATATGTAAACAATGCACCTTAAAAATATTTGCTATATTTACTAATATAGAAAAGTAAACAGTGTATAAATATCGAAATAGCAACTGACCAGACCAAAGAAATCAGTATGTATACAACATTAGCAGACCAAAAAAAGGTGGAATAAAGATAGAAGTATTGCACACGTTGTGAAATGAATAGTAGAGATTGCATATTTATAAAAAAAATAAAAGAATAAAATTATTGCACATAGATTATCAGAGTTTCAGCACTCTCGCAACAAACGTATTAATGCACAAATACGCTTCACATTGGGCAGATCCATAGATGAAAACATTTCAGCACTGTGTTTTTCCTACTTTTTGCAGAAGAAACATGGGCAATTAAAACTATTGACAGCAAGATCTGGTTTTGGAAGGGCACACTGCAAATAAAAATGAAATTCCGTTCACTTCCCTTGGGTTCTTGGTTTATCACAACATAGCTTTGGACTGCAAGCTGATGCCCACCTTGTATTTTCACACACATTAGGGCTTCTACAAGACAGGCCATTTTTACTGTGGATGCTTACACACTGCTCTCTGCTTTGGAAAAGCCCAGAGGAGCTGACCGGGCAATTTGATTTCCTCTTGAGAGGTTCTCAGACACTGAGGCACATTTCACATTCTGGGAGGAAAAAAAAAAACACGCTTCTCCTCTGATCAGTCCTGTTTTACTGTATGCACTTTACTCAATGTATTTCTCATGTGTAACCGGGACAATGTCTGTTAGCAAAGCTATATCCCTGCCAGCTGTGGTGCAGTACGTTAATAATATTGCTTGTGTCGATAGAAGAACACACAATAGTCACATACTATCCATGTCATTTGGAATTAAGTTGAGTCTGCCCTCAAATTTAAACATGTTTTATTTTTGACACAGTGCATTTTGATCATCAACAGTGGCCAACAGCCTTTTCTCTCTTCTTCAGGAAACACACCTTTGCATCTCGCTGTCATGATGGGCCACAAAGGTGAGTAATGTTAAAAGATGCACCTCCATTTGCCTCACTTTGTGGCTCTCTAATTGAATCTCTCTACAGGTCTTTTGTTTTTCGTTTATTTGTATGTTTTAATTTCTTATTCTGACTATGTGTCCATATTGTTTTGTCTGGTTAAACACCACCAGACATTTGCCACACAGCTCACCACACAAATCTCGGATGGCAAAAAAAAAATGTTGTGTTCATGGATTTTTGCCTGTTCGAAAGAGAAGTGAACAAGAAAACAAATCTCATTTCTAATAGTCATGTAATACCTTTATAGAGAAACAGCATATTTAATCAGTGGGGATTAGATAACAATGACACTGCAAGAAATAGGACCCTCTCAGTGGCTAAAGTCTCTTGAGCTGATTGATGTTCCAGCACTAGCTCAAAGACTAGTAGTTGGGGATGGGCAAAAGGAATAATTAGTTGAGATAAGAGATGCCATTTTCATCTTCCTTAATATTTGCTCAGTCTGCTATTATTAGTTTTCTGCTGGTGTCTCTTGTGCTGAGGAAGTATTTTAGTTATTATCGTCATTATTCATTTAAATCAAAAGAAGCACTCTCACACATATGGTACAGCTATGTGTATGGTCCCAAAAGGAAATGAAAAAGTGTAACAAGTTGTGTTTTTGCATAACACATCCTAGCATCACTACTAGTTAGTTGAGTATAAGATGAATATGTCATGATGCATCAAGGCTTTGTAGATGTCTTTACATGATTTTGTTCTTACCTGAGTTGCTGTGGCTGTGCCGAAAGCATGTGCATACAATATTAATACAATGCAAGGAGACTTCAGAACATGCTATTGAAAAATTAATCCCCCCTTTCAGCAGGTTCTCAGTTAGTAATTCCTGCATAGAGTTACTCGTACTGCATCATCCCAGTTGTGTTCAGTAGCTATCAATGGAGCGTGGTTTTCAATTGATTTCATGTTTGCAAAGTTCAGTTCCTGTCGGCAGAGTCGAGGCTCTGCCACTGCCTGTTGGGAATCTAGATAGCAGACAGGAGATTTGTAATGGTGGACGGGACACTGTGGAATTGATTGTGCTAATGAGGTTGCCTATCTCTAGCCTGGGCTGCTAGCCCATCCTCCAGGGATGCTCAGGCCAGACAGGCTGAAGGCTACAGCGTGAGGTCGTAGTCTGGGTGTGGCCTGGTTGGGATGGAGAGGACGAGGCTCTCTTTGTGTATGATATGGTGTTTGTGTTTATCATTCACCAGACTGGTAATGACAGTGCTGCATGTGGTCCCGTAAATTTGGCCTCGTACAGGTTAAAAAAAAAAAAAAAAAAGTAAATCATAACTATGATGGATTATGCTGATGCTATTACAGGGAGCTTTTTTTTTCTTTTGGAGTTGCCAAAAGTCTTGAGTGGAAATTTTTACATGGCTGCTGCAACTAATATTTATTTTATCATTGATTAGTCTGCCTACTCTTAATTAATTGTTTGGTTCAAAAAAGTTGGATGATACTGAAAAATGTACTCCAAAATTGGTAATATACATAAAAGCAGTACATTTTCACACTGGAGTTTTCTCTGTCCAGTAGATGCTCTTCAGGCCACTATCTGACTTATTGTTTATGTCCCGAATGCAACATTACAGAAAATAGACACATGGTCTGTTTTATATATGTGGTGGTGTAGTGGTTAGCACTGTCGCCTCACAGCAAGAAGGTACTGGGTTCGAATCCCGGGCCCGTGGCCTTTCTGTGTGGAGTTTGCATGTTCTCCCCGTGTTTGCGTGGGTTCTCTCCGGGTACTCCGGCTTCCTCCCACCATCCAAAAACATGCATGGGGATTAGGTTAATTGGCTAATTTAAATTGACCTTAGGTGTGAATGGTTGTCTGTCTCTATGTGCCCTGCAATGAGGTGGTGACTTGTCCAGGGTGTACCCTGCCTTCTGCCCTAAGACAGCTGGGATAAGCTCCAGCCCCCCCGCGACCCTATGAGGATAAGCGGTAGATAATGGATGGATGGAAGGTATAGGATTAACACAAAAGCATGGGTGAGCCTCTGAAACATCATAGGTAGGTTTCATCAGGTGACAGGTCATCATTGAAAAAAGTTTAATTGAGAGGGGATTATGTACTTTACGATTACTTTAGTATGATTAACAAGGATTGTCTTATCTCTGTTACATTACATAAACAAGGTAACGTTGGTGAAGCAATAGATTAGCACTTTATTTCTCTATAGAGCTCTGCCTCTCTTATTCCCCTCTTAGAGTTGTACCGTATGTGTCTCGAGCCGAACATCTGCATTAAGGTGTACAGCTGCTGCACATTCAATCAACCCAGAAACCCACAGGGAGGCTTCCTTTTAATACTTCACAACTGCCAAACAGATCAAATCGGACAAGCAAACCATTGCTGAGGAGCGAGAGGCCAAATGTTAATGTATCCAGACAGCTCTCTGAGAACACCGCAACTCAAAAGAATCATGCTTAACAGATTAGACCACCACCCAGTGTAAGGTGTTAGCCACAGCTGTCCAAAATTAACGGTACTGCTGATTACCAAAATATTATTATGTTTCTCTAATGGTTAATCCACCATTCTGTGCAAGCTCTTTAATCAAAATGATATAGTTAATGCTAAATTATAACTGGTGTCATTATCCATGGTTTTTTAGTGTTTCACAAAAAAGCAGAAGCAAGCACGTTATTATTTTCTGATTGGGGTACCAAATTACAGTTATTTACTTGCATTCCTGAACAGAAGCAAATCTTTGTGGTTGTATGTTATTCTTGATTAATTGCTGACTTGTGTGTGGCTCAAATTTTGGTATAAAAACGTGAATTCAGTTTGAAATTCCTCACTTTTGTTTAAAATGGCGAAGCGTAGGGAACTCGCTGAGAAAGAAAGAGTCTGAATTAAAACACTTCATGAAGCTGGATGGTCTTTGAGACAAACAGGACAGTATGTACTGTATTATATGATATGATTGAGCTTCTCAGTTGTTAGGATTGCCACTAGCTGTTGCTATATTGCCTCAGGCTTTGGGAAATTATCATATTCACACAATCCTTAGTTTATATGACAACTCTACTCTCAAAAATTGGAATCTTTGTCATTTATGTCCTAAGATCATGCACCGATTACTCTAGATTTAATAATGTTAGGTTGGTAGAGCAGATATTATTAGAACATCCATCCATCCATCTTCTATCGCTTATCCTCATAGGGTCGCAGGGCGCTGGAGCCTATCCCAGCTGTCTTAGATCGAAAGGCAGTGTACACCCTGGACAAGTCTCCAGTTCATCACAGGACACATAGAGACAGACAACCACTCACATTCACTCCTACGGGCAATTTAAATTAGCCAATTAACCTAATCCTCATGCATGTTTTTGGATGGTGGGAGGAAGCCGGAGTACCTGGAGAGAACCCACGCAGACACGGGGAGAACATGCAAACTCCACACAGAAAGGCTCCAGGCTGGGAATCAAACCCGGTACCTTCTTGCTGTGAGGCGACAGTGCTAACCACTGCACCACTGTGCCACCCTAGAACAAACATTTGTCACATATTTAAATGTAAAACAAGTTATGGTGACTCCAACTGCTCAAATATTGGATAACCCTCAAGGCAGCCAGTCTGCTCCTTGTACCTGAAATTCTGGAGGCAGAACAGAAGCTAGCTGGTTGGCAGCTCGGGACGCATGGTCTGGTTGTTTTCTTCATGGTTATATAACGTATGCTAGATATAGTATTTATTATTATTATACTATCAGTGGTTTTAGCAGGAAGGTATATAGGTCAAAGGCCAGAGGGAATGCATGGCTTACATCAGAAAGCAGATGCTTGTTGCTGTCTGTATTTTTGCTGCATCCATCTCTGTCATCAGCTGCTCCATCGCTGAGCCTGAGTGCGGACCGGACTAATGCATAAACACAGAGATTTGCTTTTTTTCTTTGCTGATGCAAGGCTCTTTGTGAGGCACTCTGCAGTTGCATTGACCCTTTCTGGTGCCAATGTAGCTTCCTTGTTTAATGAAAGCATGGATTGTGGCTGATATTAGTCAATCTTTCTGAATTGCAGAGCCTTTAACAGTATTCAGAGCTGGACGTGAAGATGGCGTCAAGCAAATTTAGGGCTGAAATTTAATAAGAAAACAAATTCACACTGGTTATGAGTGACGTCTTTGAACCTCAGCTGCTCCCCTTTGTTTTGTTTTTTTTGGTTTTCTTTACCATGCCTCCACATGGAAGCAAGCTGTACATGATAACTGATAATTGCCTCTTCAAAGAATATAGACTTCCGGCAGATGCTTTGGGTGCGGTCACAACATGCCTTTTGTACTAAACTCCTGGTGTCTCCACACTCCTCTTTGTTGTGTGGAAAATATGTTTAATTAGGAAGGAGTTCAAAATGTATTCCTGTCTACCATAAAGAATGCATGAGACCCTGGCCTCTTTGTCATGAATAAAACATTGAGTATGTAGATCAGAGGCGTGATGTGTTTTAAACTTTTGCTATGTGTTGTGCTGTCTTTTCAAAAGGCAGACGTTCTTATTTCCACTTCTAGGCACCAGGTTGGCTCTCTGAGTACACCACTTATGGACGTTTTTTTTTTTAATAGCTTTCATACTGGTGTTAAGCAGAAAAACAAGTCTGAACATGAGGGGAAAAACCAGTTTGAATTTGTTTACATGACTAATGGGTTGACTCAAAGGTTTCCAGTGAAAGAAGGGCTGTATCGAGGGCTTCTTTTGTCAGCCTCAACAATCCTCTAAAAGGCTGGTCCAACAGTAATAATATTCCTGCCCCATAAAGTGAGAGCCCTGCATATCCACTCAGCAGCCAACGTTAGCCTCTGATTTGCATTTGGGTGGTTTGCTGCTCACAGGCCTGTGCTTATGACAGTTTCTGTCTGATGCTCAGACACAGACAGCAACACTGTAATGAATGATGTCACAACAAACCTCACAGCTGAGCCGGAACAACAGGCTTCATTTTTAGCTGGCTGTATTTAGTTGATAGGCTGCTCGGAGAGTGAAGGGATTTTGCACTGCACTTACTGCTGAGCTAGCCATTGAATGAGAGATGAGGCTCTTTGGCTGTTTTCCCATCGTTGCAACACTAGCACAGGGGATGTTTGACATTTTATTCCTGAGATTCTTTCCTCATTTTATAGCAATATAGATAGAAGGATGCAGGGTCTTGTGTAACTGGAGGTCCCATATGGCCCTTTGGTTAATGGGTCAGCTGACATCTGAATCCTACACACAATCTGCCCTGCTATAAAGCCAGCATTCATTTTTAGCATTGATTTGATGCCTCAGGAAATATATAGAGCTTGCCTCACACGTAGCAGTAAGACACCATTTGTGTCTTTGCAATGTACTGCAAAATAAGTTAACATAACGGTGTGAGATGTCAGATTAAACAGGAGCATGGAGCGTCATTTGTGCAAGAACAGGCAGCACAGAAGGAAAAGGAAAGCAAGGAAAAGACTTTGGTTGGTTTGCCTCATAATCCTACCAAACACTGACAAGCTGATGGGAAACGTGAGATGTTGAGTCATTTTCAACTGATAAAAGCCCTTCCAGAATATATATATATATATATTGTTTTTAAATATACGTCCTGTGCATGTTTGAGGCCAAACAGACATCTCTGGTCAAAATCTATTAAACGTTTTATAGTGCTGCATTTATCACATAGTAGGAAGTTGTTTGCACTTTTATCACCTGGCTTTTTATTTCTTGAACTCAATGTGTCCCCAGTGCCTCCTATTTATGCAGAAGGCAGCATCCAGGATTTCAATCGGTGGTCAGAGACAAAAGCCACTTCACGTCTTTCTTCACTGGTTACCTCTTTGTTCCAGAACCATCTTTCACAGATTTATTTTTTTAAATATGATAAGTTAGCTGCAGTTATGTTTTTTTTTTTTTTTACTTCATAAATACTAGATGTAAGAGAAAATGCTGGCAAATGCTGGCTGTTTATAAGGCACATATTTATTTATCTCTTTCTGTCATTGTTTATCTTTGTCACCATTACTAAAACTGTTCATTTAAAGAAAGTTGTCATGATTTAAGAAATGATGTACCTATCTGACTGTCCTCCTACATCTTGTAGAGTGTGCCCACCTGCTGCTGGCTCACAATGCACCAGTGAAGGTGAAGAATGCTCAGGGGTGGAGTCCCCTTGCCGAGGCCATCAGCTATGGAGATCGACAAATGAGTAAGTATCAATGACTGACTGGAACACACTGAAACCCCATCTCCCACGGCCACTGCTGCAGGTGTCGTTGGTCATCAGGCGTATTTTCTGGAATCAATATGCCACCGTTAAGGTGTCAGGTTGGGGTTTCCTGTATGAAAACAGTGATGGAGGTGAGAATAGATCAGATCAACAGTTGCCTCTGCAGTCTTCCACATCGCTGCCGCCTAGTGAAGCCATGACGCTGGCCTGCCTCCTTTGTCCCTCAGTGAAAGGCAATCCATCAGATATCTCTTTCTCTCTCCCCTCATAGTCTGGTGATGCTGAAGCCCCCTGTCTCAACCATTTTTGCACCCACACGTCATAGTGACTTTGAATTCAATTTTGCTCCTTGTTTATTTGTAATGGGCTTGTCAAAATCATCACGTTTGCGTTAAACCAGTCATGCTAGTTTATAGGTTGTGGGTGTTAATTTTTAACACATTATATATTGAAATTCTGCTTATGAGCATTCTCAATAAGTGCTTTGGAAGCACACCTGCTTTCATGACTCCCGCATCAGTCTAACAGGTATCTCTTTTTGTACTAGACCTTTAAGGCTGTATGGATTTTTGATATCTATGTATTCCTGCATTTTGTCCTTTATTTTATTCAGTGCTCTTGTCCATCTGGTAATGGAAACATGAAGGCCTGATATTTCCTTCTGTGTGGTGGAGCTCTGTAGCAGTGTTGAGAAACTAAAATAAGAAAATTTAATCATAACACTGTTCTGTCAAGACTATAAAATAAAAATATTAAAATATTATATATTAAATATTTTTTTATATTTTTAAAAATATAAGAATTTAAAAAAACTAATGAATTTCTGAACCCCTTCTTCCTCTGTTTGTGTGTGTATCCTTCTTCCTGCAGATAATTACCGAAACATTTTTATCATTCCGGGATTTCATCCGCAGTACGACTACAATGAAGCTAAAAGTGAGAAATGCTCTTGAATTGTTCAGACAAGTATGAGCCCATCAGAAGGAAATAATTGTAGCTTATTGGCACCAAAGTTGAGCAGCACAAAGTGTCTCCATTGACCGCTCCCTCTAATTAACTCACAAATGCCTCTTCGCCTGACCAGATATACAAGTGTCTCTACTGACTGAATCCTCAAATGAACTTCTAGCTTGTATAGACCACTGAGTCATGCAGCTACATGACATATTGTGTGTTACTTGAAGATACACTAGGGGATGATAGTGGCATCATCAAATATGTGCATAAACTATTATATATAGAATATTTTGGGGGAAAATGTGGTGTAAATTTTACATAGCATCTTGCGTTAATGTTGTACAATGTTACATGGAGCAAAAGTATATGATTCACATGTATCATATATTTGACTGCGTTTTGAAGTCAAGTATGATGATATAGACTATATTTACAAAAAACATATTGAAAGTCTACTCTACTATTCCAGCAAAGCGTGGCTCACCTCTCTGCCTCGGTTGCGAAGCCGAGTTAACACAAGGTAACCTTTTGAGATACACAATCAACGTTGGGTCTACTCTGGTTTGAGGTATGAATGATTCAAAGGCTGAATGACATTCAGGCAATGAACAAGTTCACCTGGACTGTACCCGCTTCTTCGGGATGTGGGGCAGGGGGAAGTGTTTGTAAGCCAGAACTATGTTGGAGAAGAGTTTGTACTGGCTCAACCTGCTGGTAGAAGGGTACTGCCGGTCAATCTGCTGATCACCTGAATCATCTGACAAGAGCAATTGCAGCTTCTGATGCACTGAAGCAAAAACTCTGCCACTCAGAGGGACTGTTGTTGTTCAGAGTACAGTGCAGGGCCTCTGTTGTAACAGCTCAGCCTCAAACAGCTGAGTGTGCATGCTGTTAAACAATCACACCCGGCTTTCCATGCAGAGAATTTCACCAGGCTGCCACAATGACACTAAAGGAGAAAGGTGCTTAAGGAAACTGTGACTGTATTTCCTATTCAACGCAATAAATGCTGAGTCCCTTACTGGCTTAGCCCGGGAGAACAGTAATTATTCATTATGGGCTGAGTCGACACGTCTTTGGAGGAATCAGTGAGGGAAGTGGAGACCTTGGAGCTTTATCTGTTTGATTTACAGTAAGGCAAATGCCCTGAGCTGCTCAGTCATAAAAAGCTGGGAACATAATTTAGAATTATTTTGATTTAATCTAATCATAGAAGTGGTTCTCCATATGCTCAGCTTAGTTTATTTCTTTTAGTTTTCTTTAATGTGATTAATAAAAGTAACTCCTCACTCAGTGTCACAGTGTTTGTGCATAATTTTCATTTGTCAACCCACATTTGTCAGTGATGTGATCACCAGAGCTTTTATCACTTTATAGCTTCATCATTTGGGAGGCAAACGTGCCTCAGAACTAGTTTTTGTCATGTGTTTTGTTCAGCAACAGCTATTTCTGTCCTGCTGCTCACACAGTTGTGTTGCTTCAGGAGCTCATTCAAAGGCTGCCGCTGTCATGTTGGTGTTTATTAGACAGGGAACCGTTTGCTTGCCTTCATTTTAATTGCCTTATTCTCAATTTCAAGATCATTGGATTGTATTATAAAAGTATAAGATCAAGGGATATGGATAGATGAGATTTATGTCTTTATATTATTACTGTTTTTCCGTTGTGTTATTAAAGCCACAAGATTTGACAGTATCAAAATGGAAGTATTTGTTGTTAAATTGACTGTCCCTTCACTTACCAGAGGGAAGTTTGACAGTGATGGAATTTTCTAATTTTAATTTTGTTATTTATTTAGTCATTTCTATTAGACCGTTGTTGTTGGACAAGGGGTGTTGTGATTATCACTTTGGTTTGTCTAGTTTTACAGAGAATTTATTAGTGGACAATCAACATTTTGAAGATTTGTAGTATTGTAAATACCCTGTATATTTGTGTCCTCCACAGTACATTATAGTATGTGTGTGTGTGTGTATATATATATACACACACACACACATACTATAATGTACTGTGGAGGACACAAATATACAGGGTATTTACAAGGACTCATATATATATATATATATATATATATATATATATATATATATATATATATATATATATATATATATATATATATATATATATATATATATATATATATATATATATATATATATATATATGTGTATATATGTGTATGTATGTATGTATATATATGTGTGTATATATGTGTATATATATGTATATATGTATATATATATATATGTATGTATATATATGTGTGTATATATGTGTATATGTATATATGTATGTATATTTATATGTATATATGTATATGTATGTATATATGTGTATATACATACATATACATATATATGTATATATGTGTGTGTATATATATGTGTGTGTATATATATATATATAGTTAAATTCACATCTGACAAAATCATATTAAATCCATAAACTGTATAAACTAAATGTTAAAGCTCCACTGCCCCCATGTGTAACTAAATTCTTCAGCTCTTCAGCTCTCACATGTGGTGTAAAATCAATTGACCATAAGTTTAAATAATTTAAGCTATATTCAGATTTTCCTGCTTGCTGTTTTGTGTCTGCTTTGCTTCACCACACAGTGACTCTCTTGTTGGAGACCTGCCAGCAGCAGTTGTTCAGTTAGATTCAAGGCCTAATTGTAAATTAGCAGTTTTTGATAAATACAAATTCCCTGACTCTGTCTCTTTTGATTTATGTGTGGAGGTGAAATTACTGAGAACCCAGGAATTTGCCCAAATCAGTACCTGGGTGAATTAGCTCCAGCTTGGAGAGTCACTTTGGTTTAGTTTTGAAGAGGTTGTCATTGGTTTGTCGGCCTGTGTTGGCTGGGTGGTCAGTGAGCAGATGGTGAGATATTGTACTTTTTCTTCCCCTCATCCCGCAGAGAGGCAGCAAGGATCAGGATGAGCCCCTTCTAGAGCTTGTCCACACTCATTTGGCAGCCGGGACACTTCACATCCCGTACTTGTGTCTGTGTTAATCGGTGTGTGTCATTATGTGTATCAGTGTGTGTATACGTGCCTGTACTCTCATTTGGTCTTGTTTTACCATTGAGCCCTCCGCCCCCCTCTATGCTGCCTTGTCGGGAGCATCAGTAAGACAATATGAATGACATGTTTGTGTATGTTGACTCATCACACGGAGCATAGGAGCTACTTAGGCTAATGAAAAAGCCAAGCATCCACTATTGCTTTTAGTCATAATAAAATGTAGGGCAGTCCGGGTGTCATAAGCTTTAACATTTTCCTTTTTTATCATTGTTTCCATTAGTTTACCAGTGGCACAGTCATGTCATCATATATTCCCCTCCTGGCTTCATTAAAGCACCACTGTTTTTTCAGTGAACTGATGTTTTCACCGCCCTTATAAACAGATAACAACATTTAAATAAATGCTGACTAGTTGGGTGTGGATTCATTTTTATAACCCTGTTTTCTTTTGCATAAACAAGCAAGTCTCCTGCGGCCAATGTGCTAAAGCACTGTGAATGCCTGTTACTCTGACCTGTCAGGGTAAAAAGTCTCCTGTGAGTGTGTCTCACCCCCAGGTCATTAAAAGACGTTAAAGGCACGGCTCATTAGCAGGAAGCTCTGTATCTGCAAGGTTCCCTTTGAACGTTTAATCGCTGCAGGCAGTGTGCAGGGATTGGCCCGATGCCGCTGGGAGTGTCCCATCTGGCCCCTGGAACTCTGCGTATCTCTGGACCAAAAGCCATCATTACTCTAAACCGTGTGATAGTTTGCCTTTAGCATGTCACATTACTGGCAGGATTTGCAGTCAGTTCCTCAGATAAAGGTGATGAGTCATGACACATACATACAGGCATAAGTTTAAGCGTTAACCCTTATTAAGACCTTAATTATAGCTTTCCTGAAAAGTACTTTAATTATTGACCGTTAAAATTTGATGTGATATTGATTTGTTCTTACTTTTGTTTTTCTAAAATAAAAATAAGCTCTTTCTTTCCTCTGTCTTCATTATGCTTAAGAAGAAGTTGGATTTCATGCCATGAGATAGATGCTCGCTGTTTGCCGAAACGAGCAAGAAAAGGTTATTCAAAAGAGAAAAACACAGTTGACAAAACCCATTTCCTCAGTACATTTTTGAAGATCATTTTCAGTCATTGTTTCTCTTTTTTTTACACTGCAAGAATCTGCCTCACATGCTCGTTTTCTACTCTTTTGTCCTTCAGTCACAGCGCTGCTGAGGAAGCTGAAGCAACAGTCCAGGGAGACTGTGGAAGACAAGAGGCCCAAGCTGCTGAAAGCCCTGAAAGAAGTAAGTGGTCCTCACTCAATAATACTGCTTTCACACTGAAATTAGCGAGTCGACGCAGGATTTTCTAACCCGGTCGATTTGCCTAGGCTCGGCATTAGGGGCTTTCACGCTGCCAACGTCGTGGGTCTAACTTGCCGCTGTGAGAGCTACTGTCTGTTTTTTTACTCCCTCCTCTTCTCTGTGAATGCCAAGCAGCTCACGGACCTTGTGATCTTGCCAGTGTGCTGCCATGATTGATTAGAAGGCGTGCCTGATCACTTTACAAGCGGTGTGTAATCATGATCCCGATCGGTGGGATTTCCTGAGAATGACGTAGGACTTACTCACGTATGCGCTTCCTTTATAGATCATGTCGCTACACATTTGAGTCATTGAAACGGATCTCTGCCCTTCAGAGATCAGTCTCAGGGAGATCAACAGAGAGACTGATCTAGATAGATAGTTACTTTATCTCAAAATGAAATTCACAAGGTCTCATGGGAGTGGTCCAAAACTTTGCTCTGTGGGACACCTTTCATACTGCAGGCGAGCCGTGCCGAGCCGATAAATTCCCAGGTCGACTGGAAGGTCATTTGACCTGGGTCAAAATGCTGCTACAACCCTTTCACACTGCAAGAAAATGCGTAGACCCGGGATTTTTTGTGCAGTGTGAAAGGGGCTTAAGTAGTCCTTACTCTGTCATTCTCCTACTCATAGCAGGTCAGATTTTGCTCATTATTTTTGTCTATCTTCTTTTTTCATTATTACGACAAAGCAAAGCCAGGAGGGACACACATATTATCAACTAGTCAGAGTCTAAGACATGTTATTAAACAAAACCTTGGTGCTTTTGTGGCTGTCTGGTATGACATCACATGTACAAACACACTATAAACTGTAAATGTAAGTGCTAATACTCTGGCAATTATTCTTCAGGGTTTCTTGTGACAGTTTGTCACACACACACAATCTGTAACAACCTTTATGTGGTTTTCAACATATAAATGACTTAGGAGCCTTTCTGCGATTTTAGCATCCAGGTCAGCTGTGAAGCAACATCATCAGAGAGTCAGGGAACAAGTAAGACGGTGGGCAAATACAAGACCAAATGAGGCAAACTATCTAAAGCCCTGTGAGGTTTTAAACTGAATTTAAAGAGGTTCTGTAATATATGCTTTCGTTTTAATATTAACACCAGATTTTGAGTTGACTTTGAGTTTTGAGAAGCTGCTTAAACATCGAGTCTGTGTTTGACAACTGGATGCGATCCTTCTTGGATAATGAAGCAGAGACGCCAGAGATGAGATCTGTATGCATCATCATCAACTCAGAGATTATATAGCTCTGAGAAGTGATGATCTCCCACCAGCCTGACATAGTCACCAAAATACCAGACTGAGACCACCGCTGTTGGTGATGAGATTTCAGTACCTCACCTCAAAGAATAATTAGGCTATAATGAATTGTGAGGCCCTTTTTTCCTCGTGTCTATGCTGACTAAAAGGCTTTGATACACCATTTTGATTCATATTTTGCGAATACATCTTGTCATGCATCTTGTTTTTCCCACTGTTTTAATTTGTTTTCGTTTGCAGCTTGGAGACTTTTATTTGGAGCTTCACTGGGACTTCCAAAGTTGGGGTGAGTCAAGCAACACCTGCTCTGAAAAATGTGTTGCAGACAGAAAATGTGATGGAATCTGCCAATTACTGTCTGGTTAGTGTGTGTCTATGACATAAGACAGCGGTCCCAGATGTTTTTGTGCCACGGATTCACGTATTTCACGGACTGGGGGGGTGGAGAAATTATAGAACCGACATAAAAGCAAATATAAATGACCGGTGGTTTGGGGCTGCAACCACAAAGGACACTGGAATCACCAGTGGTGAAAGGCTGGAAATTACTCCCCCTGCTGTACATGAACTGACACACCATCCTCTAATGTCAACACCTCTTGTTTTATGATCATGTCATGGCTTTGTGCTGATTCCGGAAGTAGAATTCAGCTGCTCTGAATTGACACGTTGCACAATGCAGATGAAACATACCCAGTGACTTCCTTATTCATGCCTATTTGGAGTGTGAGCCTAGACTGAATTCTGTGTACTCACTGTGTCGACGTGAATTATTGACAAAGTAGGCAGGATGAGAAGAAGAAGAAGAATTCCTTTATTAGTCCCTCAATGAGGGAAATTTCAATTTACACTCTGTCAGTATTTTTTATTTTCAGTTAAACATTACACACAAGTTATGAAACACACATGCACTAGAGGAGAGGTGTCAGAATGAGGGGGCTGCCCCATATCCAGGTGCACCGAGCAGTTGGGGGTTTGGTGCCTTGCTCAACGGCACCTCGGCAGTGCCCAGGAGGAAGAACGGGCACCTCTCCAGCTACCAGTCAACACTCCACACATGGTCCGACCTGGACTTGAACAACAACCCTCCGATTCCCAGCCCAAGTCACTACAGACTGAGCTACTGCTGCCCCCAATATATATATATACAGTCATGGAAAAAATTATTAGCCCACCCTTGTTTTCTTCAATTTCTTGTTAATTTTAATGCCTGGCTCAACTAAAGGTACATTTGGATAATTATAATGATAACAACAAAAATAGCTCATGAGAGTTTAATTTAAGAACTAAGGATTATTCATTCTCCATGGTTTTCTTGATAATAACCAAAATTACTTAAATTCTTACATCAATAGCTATGGCATTGTACCGCCAAAAACACTACTTTTAAGCATTCCATGTTTTCTTTTCTGTTTGCTTTAAACACATGATACACACAAGAGTTAATACTTGATTGCATAACCATTGTTTTTGATGACTGCAGCCATGCGTCTTGGCATGCTCTCCACCAGCTTCTGACATTGTTCTGCTGTCACAGCAGCCCATTCCTGTTGGACAAATTCAAACAAATTTTCTTTGTTTTTGGGCTTGTGGTTCTCCATTTTGAGTTTGATAATTTTCCACAGGTTTTCAATTGGATTAAGATCTGGTGATTGAGCAGGCCAAGGCATGGTGCGAATGTTGTGGTTCTCCATCCAGGCTTTAACTGACCTTGCCGTGTGGCAAGGGGCATTGTCTTGTTGGAAAATCCAGTCATTCGAGGCAGGAAAGAGTTTTCCAGCTGATGGAAGAAGACTGTTTTCAAGGGTAGTCCTGTACTTGACCTGGTTCATTCGGCCTTCACACAATTGCATTTGCCCTGTTCCACTCAGACTGAAACAACCCCAGATCATGACTGATCCACCCCATGTTTTACTGTAGGGCAAGACAGTCTGGGTTGTAAGCTTCTCCAGGCTTCCTCCTAACCAGTAAGTTGACTGGAGTGGGCATCAATTCAAAATTGGATTCATCACTGAAGAGAACCTTAGCCCAATCATCAACAGTCCAATCCTTGTGGTCTCGAGCAAAGAGTAACCGGGCCTTCCTCTGCCTTTCATTGATGAAGGGCTTCTTGCATGCTCTGTGTGACTTCAAACCAGCTTCAACAAGTCTGTTTCGAACTGTCCTTGCCGAGCAAGTCACATTTCTCGACAGTGCCCACTCATTTTTAAGGTCCCTGGAGGTCTGACGACGATTCCTGACACAGGAACGGATGAGTGCACGGTCATCTCGTGGGGTAGAAAGACGTTTCCTGCCACGGCCAGGTAGCAATTTGGTAGTGCCATGTTCAGCTTGTTTTTTTTTGTTGGAATGAACGGCTGTCTTGGAGATCTTCAGTTTTTTCGCTACCTGTCTCTCACTCATGCCAATTTCCAGCAGTGCCAAGATGGCTGCCTTTGTTGCTTCACATAATTCTTTTGTTTTAGGCATTATGTGAGAGCTGACAACTTCTGAGTTGTGCTACGGCTTGAATGTAAGCAGGAAACCACTCTAGGCCTTTGCATGTGCAGTGCTGCTTGTGACATGAAATGGCCTCTTATATACCCTGGGAATCAATTAAGCTTAAGAATGTCAAATAGGACATAAAGTATTATGTGACCAGCTGCATTTTTTGTTGTGTTCATTGTATTATACGTTTAGTGGTACCAGATATTAGAATGAACAAGAAATTGAAGAAAACAAGGGTGGTCTAATAATTTTTTCCATGACTGTATATACATATATATATATACGTATATGTATATATACGTATATATATACATATATATATATATATATATATATATATATATATATATATATATATATATATATATATATATATATATATTTTTTTTATGATTATGTATGATTATGTGTGTAATGGGCACATGCTGGTAAAAAAAATGTTTACTGGTTGTGTAACAGTGTATTTGTGAATACAAGTAAATTATTTGTCATTCCGGGAAGCATCTGATTTAAACCAAAGCTGTCTGAAACTGTCACAGTTTTTTTTCCAAATGCAATCATTCACATAATTGTTTTGGACTGTTAAAATATTGCTTAAGTTTTGAGCAATGGTAAAACAGCTTCAGACTTATTCAATATTTAACCACAGCCTACATGTTCTATAACCTTCTAGTCTACAGAGCTATGCTGAAGCATTAATATTGAATGAGATTTCTAAATTTCAACGTTGATCACATCCGTATCTTTTCATGTCGCAGTGCCTTTGCTGTCTAGAATCCTGCCATCAGATGCCTGCAAGATCTACAAGCAGGGCCTCAACATCAGGCAAGTCCTGTCAACAAATGGATTGTATGAAATGCATGATGTTTAAAGACAAAGAAATTCAATTCTACAGCTGCTTTGTAATAGAAATAACTATGCTGTGGTCTTGATCCAAAGTAAACAAAAACACTTATCAAGGCACTCGGTGTCTTAAATATTTCACCTGTCTCTCCTCGACTTAGTTTGGTTTACTAGAGTGTGAAGTCAGTGCTCATCAGTAAAAGTCAAGTGAGGTCAATTTTATTTGTATAGCCCAATATCACAAATTACGAATTTACTTCAGAGGGCTTTGTGTACGGCATATGACAGAACAACAGATCCATCCTCTTCCAGGATGGACAGATGTGCAATAGATGCAATGTGTACAAAATAACAGTAATGAAAACCACATTAACACTCCATATAACAACAGTTTATACATACAGAATTGTATGAAAGGAAGCTGAACTCTGCACAGAACTTCTGTGTTTTTCAAGTTAAATCAGAAGCCCACAGGAGGAGAGTTACAGTAAGTAGTAACGTGCTGCCGAGCTGGCATCAGCAGACATCTGTCACACCCAGATGCTGACACTTTGCAGACACAGCAGTGAACCAAGCGCTGAACAGCCTTGAGGTTCAGCTCTCAAAGCCGGGGCATATGTACATCAGCACTTGGATTCCGGTTTTATTACTGAGTTATAACTTACAAACCAGGGCAGCCCTTATCCAGAACATTCACAGATGTTTCTATATTTGGGTAGCATAACATATCAACTACGTCTGTTTGAAGACATGGCACATAAAAATATACTTGATGTGGAGTCTGTCATCATTCTCTGAAACTGCTCCTTGGTATTCAAAAGAGAGGGAGGGAGGGAGAGAGGGACAGCAAGTTCATTTACATTCTAGTGCTAAAGTTGGGCTTGTCATACCTGCCTTTTGTCTGGTCTTCACAAGCAGTTTAGCTATTCTCTTTGCTGTCGCACAACTTTCCAAGACTTCCAAGATATTGAGAGACAAAAAAGATCACCATACGCATTGTCTCCAAACTCTCAGAGAGTTTGCTGTGTTTGCTCGTGGCTTAGTGGTGGCCAAAGTTGAACTCAGTGAAGCTCTTTTCCCGTCATCCTCGGTTTTCTTTTCCTTGTTTGGCTGTCTTCTCTTTATTTTTCCCCCCCCCACATGAAACCTACTCTCCGTATGTGCACATTTTGTCTGTGTGTATGTGTAGATTGGACACTACACTGATAGATTTCACAGACATGAAGTGTCAACGCGGAGACCTCAGCTTCATCTTCAATGGAAATGCCATCCCATCCGAGTCTTTTGTTGTGCTTGACAACGAACAGAAAGTCTACCAGCGGATACACCACGAGGTGTGTGGGACACATACAAGACTGAAAAACTAACTTAAATATTGTCAGTCCAAATAATTGCATTGATTAATTTTCTGTGAATCGACTTGTAATATTCATACAACAATTTAGATTGTCATATCTTGTGTTTGGAGGAACTGATGGTGATGCTTCTTTCCACCTTATGCTGAGTATTCATGTTGTGTTGATGCATCTGTCTTTTTAGGAGTCGGAGATGGAGACAGAGGAGGAAGTGGACATTCTTATGAGTAGTGATGTGTACTCCGCCACTCTCTCCACCAAGTCCATCACCTTCTCTAGGGCGCAGACAGGCTGGCTGTTCAGAGAGGACAAGACGGTCAGTGTCCGTTGTTGTTGTATTGTGCTTTTTTTTATTATTACTCCCACTGCTCGGCTGTAGGTGGAATGGTTCCACCTGGACGTGGAATTTCTGGAATTGTTTGTAGCTTGACCCAGACAGGAAGTTGGGAAAGGCAGGAAATGGAAGGTACACAGACATATCAGAGTGTATATTACATGTAACATCAATTTCGATAACTGTTGGTCCTCAATTGCTTTACTCAGAAGGAACTTGAACTGTTGATCCCTTTACAACATATCTGACCTGAAAATATGTACAAACTAAAAAAAAACCATAAAATTTTAGGTCTGGTTTTGGAAGTGCTTTCTTCCACAGAAAGAGAAAGATATAGATCCCTATAAATTTTGTCACCATTATTTGTTATTAGCCCAACCTGTAAGACTCATACATTTCCCATACAAGGCAGGAGAGACAGTAAGTGTCAGTGATAGACATCCCCAGGATATCCCCAGGAAGGAACCACAGGTTATAAGCTCAGGCTTCAACAACAACAAGTGAATGATGAGTTATGTGGGTATTGCTTTTTGTCTTCATGCTCCGTTATCCTTTTAACGTGTGTTTAAATGGGAAATTGGTGACTCAGCGGGAGGACTTATCTAACTGGATTCTTCTACTTCCAGGAGCGCGTGGGAAACTTTCTGGCAGATTTCTACTCTGTGAACGGCCTGGTGCTCGAGTCCAGGAAGAGGCGGGAGCATCTGAGCGAGGAGGACATCTTGAGGAACAAAGCCATTATGGAGAGCCTGAGCAAAGGAGGACATCTCATAGAACAGAACTTTGAGGTGAGTTGGACTTTAAATGTGGCTGTGTTATTTCATTGATGGAGGAAGCATGGAGACTTCCACCCGAGAATCACATTTACAGCCTTAGTCCACAGTATCCATGCCTTCATCACCCATGATCTGATTACTGGGTTTAATGAACCCCATGGAGCATCATATCACAGACTTAGAGAGATTGATTAGATAGATTTGTGCTTTAAACATGCACACTGATAACATGACATTACACAGGAACTAACTTATATCCACCTTGGTATTCTTTTAAAAGAAACAGAATCGCACAGTGTGTAGCTGACAGTACAATCTGTATGTTGCGTCTCTTAAGTCTCTGGCACTAAACAACACATCAGGGTACTGTCGATTTAAGAAGACTTTACCAAAATGTTCCAACAACAAAAAGTCTCTTTCCTGTATTCCTATTTGCACTTCCACAGTTTCTTAAGAACCTTGAACATTAGGAAAATTAGAAGGATGACATGGAGAAAAACGGTTGTGTTTTGAATGCACGTGTCAGGAAAAATAAGTAACACAGAGTGATTCTCTGAACAATCAGCAACATTCAGGCCTACAGACACCTCCCATAAACCATCAGAGAATAGTAAGAACTAAAGCTTTACATCTCAAATTATTTTAAAATGAGATTAGCTCCTGGTTTCACTGGTAGAAATGCAGATTTAGTTCCCAGTCTACTTGAGATTTGTGAGATACAAGCTGTACATGTTTGATGTTGTTGTTGCAGTCTATCTCAGATTATCACTCAGTGGTAAACCTGGTTAAATTTAGACTGTTTTAGTGGTCTGCTACAGGGCCGTTCAGATATTGTTTATCTTTGACATGAATTTTGTTTCTCAGTTATAAAAACAGAATAGGATGGCTGTACAATTGATGCACATTTAAAGTTACTTTGTGACTCACTGTGAGGACCTTTTTAGTATAAATTAGAACCAGTTGGAGCATTGCTCTGTCAGTAAACATCCTGTTTACTTATACCTGCAGCGTAACCACCAGACCATTCCTGAAACTGTCCTGTCCCGCTGGAATCTTGGGGTAGGGTGCAAGAGTCTCAGATAAAATAGACATAACCCCGTCAATCAACTTTGCACGGTTTATTGAAACATTCCTGTCATGCTGTTGTTTCTTTGATGTGTTATTTGTTTTTGGATATGAGAACAGAAAGCTACCACATCACTCCTCCTCCACATCCACTATGCATGGATTTTGAATCCCAGCACTGCCACTCAGTGGTGAAAGGTGCAAAACTGCACCTTCACATTGACTGGGATGTCTCTCCCAGCCACCAACCCTTCAGTGTAGTATGTTCCAGAGTTTGCTTAGCAAGCCCTTGTCTTTACACTGAACACTGAACAGTCGCACAGTGAAGTCAAAGCCTCTCAACACTCAATGGATGCCTTTTAACTGCTGTTGTCGTCTCCCTCTTGTTCTATGTCGGGCTTTGTTTCATCACAGTGTCCTCTGTTGTTCTGCAGTGTAGTTACACTCATGTGAATCAGTGCCCTTTCGTGTTTAAAGTGAAAAAGCTGTGTTTTAGTGGGCTGATGTGGAAATAGTTTCTCCTTGCCCAGCGTAAAATGATACTGGGGAAGTGGGTGAGGGGAAAATAAGCAGCTGCTGTGACGTAGCTGTGTTTACCACAGCGAAGAGAGCTGGTCAGCTCTGTGCTTTTGAACGGGGCTTGACACAAATGAACACATGGATGAAGGCTTTAAACCCCTGATGCCATGGAATGATGGAGGGGTGGGACCAGCATACCAGCAGATCAGGGCCTCCGCAGGTCTGTGTGTACTCTGTCCTCGTCACAGGTTACAACACGCCAAAGTTGATACGCAGTGTGAAAACGAGAACTCAACAAGGCCGCGTTGCATTCCCACCGTAAAAACGCCAAAACTTTGCAGTGATGACTGCGGTGTGGGTAGGAATGAAGGCCAACAAAGATAATATCTCCCTTTTTATTCACACCACACACAGCTGACTTGGCATAGTCAGGTGTCTCTTCATGCACAATATTTTTCACTCTGTTCTGCCCCAGCTTACGCATTGATGGGCATCATTAAGTGTGAACGTTGACAGGAAAATCTGTCTATCTATCTTCTATGGACCTCAGGTCTGGAGAAAGTGCAGGCCACTCAATTTGAGGTACCCCAGCCCAATGAGCTTGGGCATTGTCATCCATGAAGATGAAATCAGGGCTGTGTTGCTCATGGAGAGGCACAAAGACTGGATTAATGATGTTATACAGGTAGTGTCGGCTTGTCACAGTACCATTCACCAGGTTTAGGGCAGTTCTGTATTGACTCGACACACCTGAAAGACTGTAACACCACCACCTCCAAAGGTTGGTGCATAACATCCTCCTTGACGTCTCCAGCAGTTACGGCAGCCATCATTTCTGCTCAGTGTGGATCAACTTTCATCAGAGAACAGCACTGAGGCCCACTGGTTCCTTGTCCAGGGCAAACGCTTCCTGTCCGTGCCAGACGATGACGCCTGTGCCCGGTGGTGTGGTCAGGTACCCTTGCAGGTCATTTACCATGCAGACCATGCTGATGTAAGCGGTTTCAAATGGTCTGATGTGACACTTGAGTGCCTTTCACCTCCCTTAAACATGCCTGGAGTTGGGTGGCATTCACCAACTGGTTCCACAGAGCACTGTTCACAACGAGGTGGTCATCAGCATGGAATGTGACCAAAGGATGTCCACTTCTATGCCTTTCTGTGACTCTTCCAGTCTCTCTGTGTCTCTGTTACAACCTGCTGATGACACTCTGTGACACTCGAAGCTCAGTGGCAACTTCCCTCTGAGAACATCCTGTTTGAAACCTCACAATGACCAGGTACTGATGATCGATTGTTAGGTATCGTCTTGGTCTCAATAATGTCAAAATGTGAACAAAATGATGAAGAGGAAAAGGACTGTAGAGGACTGTTTAAATATAAATTGTCATAGAACCAGAATATTTAGTGGTCGATTCATGGATCAGACACTTGTGATTTTTGTGGTTAATCACCATCATATTATGAGCACTTTTATTTTATTGTCACAGCGATCTTATTTCTGTCCTTCTGTCCATCTTTGTGGTCTTTGCTGTAAACATTTTATTTTATTAACAAAGCTACAAACTTTATTTGTTGAAACTGAATCCTGTGAAGTGTGAATACAAGAAATGAATTAGAGCAGAAACACTGCTGGTCAGTAAGTAAGCACAGTGTTTACCCTGGATTAAACTCCACTCTGTGAAATAATGTCACATCTCCAGTACCAGCTGTTTAGTGGTGCACTAAATTATAGTAATTCAGTGGTACTTACAGTAGTGTGAGGCTGAAAAGGCCGAACAGAGGTTATTGGCTCTAGTAAGGCACCAGGGCCCTCTAGTGGTGCTGTGCATGCCATAGCTCTGTGTGAAGGAATCAAGACATACTGGTAGAATCCATCCATTATCTACCGCTTATCCTCATAGGGTCGCCGGGGGGCTGGAGCCTATCCCAGCTGTCTTAGGGTGAAAGGCAGGGTACACCCTGGACAAGTCGCCACCTCATTGCAGGGCACATAGAGACAGACAACCACTCACACTCACATTCACACCTACGGTCAATTTAAATTAGCCAATTAACCTAATCCCAATGCATGTTTTTGGATGGTGGGAGGAAGCCGGAGTACCCGGAGAGAACCCACGCAGACATGAGGAGAACATACAAACTCCATACAGAAAGGCCCCGGGCCCGGGATTCGAACCCGGTACCTTCTTGCTGTGAGGCGACAGTCTACCTACTGGTAGAATAAAGTGTTAAAATTAGATCAGAGATATTCCACATTTTAGCTGAGGGACATTTTGCTGTTGAGCAGAAAAAAAGAAAACACTTAAACCTTAAACTTAGCATTTGACTATTTTCAATGCAAAGGAATTCCCGGGTCAGAGTTTAGATTCTTTGTTATTTTGGTCGAAATTACTGTTGTATCCTGACAGCAATCAGTAAGTTTAAACCATTAATTTTACTGTGTCTCTATGTAATGATTCATTAGTATGAGTGTTAACAATCACCATGTTTTGTTGTTCAGGATTTTGGCAGAGTTTCTTTTTGGAGAAGCCTGAACTGACAGGCTGTCAGTGTTGCTGACTTGGCGACTTTCTCGTTAGATGGGGACTTTTGGAGCGTTGTTCGCTACTTTCACTGGAAAAGAACTGGCAACACTGCAGTTGGATCATTTTTTTTTTTTAAATGTACTAAAGACTTAATGTGTGATGATATATTCAAGGACCCAGCACTCAATCAGGAAACATTATGTGTTTGTCTCACATCAGTGTGAATTTGAACCATTGTCATACTGTTTTTGTCCTTTCAGCCAACGAGGAGGCAATCTCTAACTGCCCCTTCACCCAACACTATATCCTGGGAAGAATACATCACTGCTGACAATGGAAAGTAAGTTTTACAGGCAAGCTACACCTATAAAGGAAAATTTATAGTTATAGTTTCCCTCTCTATAAGAATGGATAGTCAGACTTAAGGGTAATCATATTCCTATATGAAATGTATTTATGTTATATTATTACATAATGTATTTAATTTCCATACAAATAGTATAGCACGTCGGAAATCTTTATGTACAAATATCAAATCTTCAATTTCACATAATGTTTAATGGCGCATTTCAAGGCCGGTGGTGTCTTCTGACTGATAGAATTGGGGGGAAACTGCACTTGATAGTTTAGAGCATAATAAGTTGTAAGCTCTTCATCGTGAGAATACATCCTGACAGATCGTCCTCTGTTTCTCCGCTCAGAGCTCCTCATCTAGGAAGAGACCTGGTCTGCAAAGAGAGCAAGAAAAACTTCAAAGCCACTATAGCCATGAGTCAAGACTTCCCTCTGGGCATTGAATCGTGAGTCTTCTCTTTGACTTCACATCCAGACTGTTATTAAAAGGCAGGCAGCCAATAAAATGTTATTTCTCCTGCCATGTGTGGAGTGGTGATAAAAAGATTACAGTAAATACTAATTTTTGCAAATGATAGAATAAACTTTTTTTTTTTCTAAAACTGGATAGTTTAGATGATTTCAATATGGGTTGTAATGAGGTACTTATCCATATGTTTCATCCATCAAAATAATCAGTTTATGTGTATCCTGTATGTTTAAAATATTTCACTGCTTTACCTCGCTGTGACACACTCAGTTTAATTCTAACAGAGAACTGAAGCCATTTATCAGTCTTCTAACCAAAGCAGACATGTCAAAAAGTTCAGGTTCGACACAAGAGCCAGGCAATTACTGAAAGTGTATTTGTTTCTCGTCTGTAACCTGGTGACTATTTGTTGTTTCTCTCCTCCTTCAGGTTATTGAATGTTCTGGAGGTGATTGCACCCTTCAAGCACTTTAATAAACTCAGGGAGTTTGTTCAGCTGAAGCTCCCCCCTGGCTTTCCTGTCAAACTGGGTAAGAAGCGTGCTGTGTAACTTGGATGGCTGGATGAATAAAAAATGATTTGATATTTAACATATAATTACTTAAAAAGGGTATTACGAAACGAATGCGTGTGAGTCTTCAAAAGATATAATAAGTAATTCTGCTCACGTCTCTCTCTGCAGACATCCCTGTCTTTCCTACGATCACAGCAACTGTGACATTTCAGGAGTTTCGCTACGATGAGTTTGACCAGTCCATTTTTACCATTCCCAACGAATATAAAGAGGACCCCAGCCGCTTCCCTGACCTTTAACCTCGCAAGCTGGAACAGGAAACAAACGTGCAACAAGGCTACATTATGCTACAAAACATATTTTTCAATTACAAAAGAAAGAGAAATGGAGGGAAAAAAACAGTTTACGGATTTCCATCAGTCAACCTTAAACCCCGAGCAAACAAGACGACCAGAGTCTGACGCACAAGACGAGAATGGCGTCTTCAGAGCTGATTGGAGGCCCACTGGCTGAAAGGCAGACATCTCATCATATTAACAAAGTGCCCCTTCAGATTTGGTTGAATCCAGCAGTCAAGGAAGCACCGTTGAGCTGAGGGCCGAAATGTTCGAGTTATAATTCGTGACAGCAGAGCAGTTTTTTTTTGTGTACGAGCTATAAGAGAAGACAGACAACTGTTTCACTCGATGCTTTGTATTTAAATATGTAAGTAATGTTTGTAAAGGGAATGTGTTTAACCAGCTTGTAGTAAAGCACTGACTACTGTGTGAGACGTTGGTGAGAAATTCCACCAAAAATGACTTTTAAGGTTTTAAGATCCTTTTTCCTGCTTCAACAGATTTCAAAAAAATATGCGATGTTATATTAGAGGTCAATGAGAGATAAAATTTTGTATAATCTAATATATAAAATCACTATTTTTTTTTTTATACTCAATTCTTTAACAGTATCAAATTTAGAAATATTCCCAAAGATGTAATGTCTCTTAGAATTTTACACTGAAAGTGAGTTTGGGAAAATGTGAAGTACCGTCTTTTGTAAGTTTAAAAACCTAGAAATCAGTTTCAACAGAATTCTTTTGTGTGTGCGTGTGTGTGTGTGTGTGTGTGTGTGTGTGTGAGAGAGAGAGAGAAAGAGAGAGAGAAATGGATATTAATGGGCATGGAGTAGCATCTCGGGCACTATTTATATCCACTACAGTCAGTCTTCATTCAGTTGAGTAAACACTCTTTTTGTTTCACATCTTTAATCCTGCATTTGAACTATTATGGTTTTATTGAACTCTAGAAATGCTGCAGTTTTTATGGTACCACAAAATTTTCTCTCGTTTGTTGGAGCGGCAGGACGTGTACTGTAAGTATAGCTGTTGAAGCCTTTTGAGTCGCACTACCTTTGTAAACTGTGTACAGTTGTGCTAAATGAGGAGAACTGGTGATAGTATAGTAGGGAGGTATTAAGGAATGAATGACTGACTACAACATTCATGTCATTTTTTACACCATGATAATAACCCCTGCACAGTATGTAAATTCATGTTTTACGACCTTTTTGTTTTCTATTCTTATTCTTTGTGCAAGAGGAAGAAGTTTAGATTTTTTTTTTTTTCTTATGTAGCGTCACAAGTTAATTGAGAGTTTGATTTGTAACATGGTGGCAAGTTGCCATTTTTGTACATACTTGCATTGTTTTAAAGGAAAAAATAATCTCTTAATTCTTCTGTCATTATTTCCCTTCTGACTATATCTGATAAACGTTATGAACCTCCTGGAGACGTGTACGACAAATGATCACTTCCACGGGGTGAAAAGCACAAAGCACCATGCTTCTTCTGGAAATGAAATCTGGGTGTTGGCTGGAAAAGTTCAACTGTGTTTATAGCTGCTGCTATGGTTCAGTAGCTCTAATTAATCATGTCAGTACAAACCAGTGTTGTGCTCATGTTTGTTCGATAACTTGCCCGGAGTTTCAGAGATACACAGATGTGATAGTTCCAGATGTTGTTTAAACAGTTGGCTTTAGTAATCAGCTACAGCCATATTCAGCAGTGGTATAAACCATGTACATTAAATTCACATTACTTTCCGAATGAGCAAGTGCCGCTGACGCTACAGGAAGCGTGCCTCCTCACTCCTCAACCTAATGTTTTAATTTTATTTCATGCTCCTTCCTTTTTTAGCTGCGTGGATTTTCCATGTTTTGAGTAGCAACTTCATCTACATGTCTGTTTTACAGCAAAGACTGTTGTATAAGTCTGCGATATTATTTTCATATAAAACGTTTAAAGTAAAATTAAAAAAAAAAAAATCCACATATGTATGATTTTGGACTCCCGTGCTTTTTCACACCTGTAATTTCAAACATTTTAATAAGCAGAGAAGAGATACAGAGAGAAATTAACTATGCTTTTAATTGTAGGTCAACAGATTCGTTTTAAATAAAATTAAGGAAACTGCCCTGGATAAAAATGATCATACTCATAACTTGATATTTTGTTGTACAACCTTTTGAGCCTCATAAGCAAACTGCTGGACTTGTCTCTGCTTTGAGGGGTACCTTCTTCAGACTGCATGTTTCAGCTCCTTCCACAGATGTTCAATAGGATTTAGGTCAGATCTCATAAAGGCCATTTTGTTTATGACCATTCTTTGGTCTTTTTAGCTGAGTGTTTTGGTCATTATCCTGTTTGAGGACCCATGAGCAACTTTTTAGGTTGTGTTCTTTTCTTGGTATGCTTCGTTTTTGCATCTGTGACCATAGAGGACATTCTCCCAGAAGCTTTGTGGCTTGTCAATATGTCTTTTAGAAAATTCCAATCTTGCTTTTTTAATTATTTTGCTTTCAGCAGTGGTGTACTCCTTGGTCATCATTAAGTCCCCTTTGGTTCAAACAGTGATGGATGGTTCGATCTGACAATGATGTCATTGGAATACACTTCTAATCTCTTTGGATTGGGCCCTTTGATTAACATTCGTATTACGCATCTCTTCCGTTTGTTATCAATTTTTCCTCTTGCGGCGCGTCCAGCGAGGTTGGCAACAGTCCTGTGGGCTTATCTCATTGAAAACTGTTAATGGAATTTGTGACAGAATTGTCATAGCTTGACTTCAGGAAGTTGGAGTGCCTCATATGGCATGGCCAGCAATGTCCCCTGACCTGATCACCCACGGTGCACGTCTGGGACCAGCTGAAGCAGCGACTGGATGCTCGTATCCCACCACCATGTGACCTGGCAGCACTGCGTGTGGCACTTACGGAGGAGTGGAACGCATTGCCTCAAAACAACATCACGAGGCTGGTGAGGAGCATGAGACGTCACTGTAAAGTTGTCATTATGGCAAATGGTGGAAAAACCTGCTACTGACTTTGTTAATTTTGGTTATTTGGGGCTATCTTTGTTATTATCTAAATTGTTGGGGTAATAAATACTGAACAAATGAAAATGGTGTTTCTTCTCATTCATTAATCGTAATATCAAAAGGGAAATATTGCTTCTTTTATTAAAATTCAGAACAAATAGGAAAAACACCCATGTAATTAACAATATCCCTAACTTATGAGTACACAGTGAATAATGCCACTGTAAATGTAGTTAGAATTATTGTCCACGAAACATGAAAATTGATCAGTAGGAAGCTAAGGAAGTTACAAAAGCCATTAACTGAACTTATTCTTTAACATTTTCTTTCAGTGACAAAAGAAGTTCACAGTTTGACCCAATTTTATTAGTTTCCGTTTTGAAAACCTATTGTACGTCGTTGCAACAACACATTTCAATCTACAGTGTACACTTACAAAGGGTTGTAAATAGGAAGGTCATTCAAAATACAACTTTGTGCATTACATTTAAAGCAAAATGGTTCAGCAACCAAAAAAAATACCACGAAGCTGATGCTGGGTGATGAGTGACTACAGTGCCAAGAAGAAAGGACTCAACCCTGACAAGTAAAATATTTACATCGATGGCATTTTAGTGGGAAATGCTGCATATTCTACTGTCAGGGCGACAAAGCTTGAACACAAGAAAACAAAAAGAAATCAACAGGATCTTAAAAAAGTACAGCAATGACAATTTAAAAGCATGTCTCATATTCATATTTTAGTCCTTGTTTTCTTATCTTTACAAAAAATATTTGACCGCTTCCCTTCTCTACCCTCTCCTTACCCAATACTTCTACAGTTAAGACAACAAATCTTTTTAACTTTAAGTGATCAGGCACAGACATGTTGTGGCCTATATTAAAAATATAAAAGAGGACGAGGAAAGATAACGTCTTAGTCACTCATCTCCATGTCTTCCTGGTGGTGGTCATCTCCGTTTAGTTTGGACTTTTTTGGGATATGGCCCTCTGACCTCTCCATCTCCTCCTGGCGTTTGGGTGATGAGACAGAGTCGGAGTCGCTCCTCCTCTCATCCTCCTCCTCCTCTCCTGCCTTTTCACTGTCATAACCTTGCTCCTCTTCATCGTAATCACGAGTCACCTGTCAGGGCAATTTCCACAAAATTAAAAAAAAAAAATTAAATTAAATTTAAACAAAAAATTCAGGAGGTTCAGCAAAAATCATGAAGTACAATTTTATTAGGAAATTCCATGCTCTAATCCTTGCAGTTGGGTGGATCATTTCAGGGGCCAGAGTGGTTGTGGAGAGCAGCATAAAGTAACATCTTAAACCAGGGAACAGACCTTACTTTACTTTCCCAGTGCACTACTCACAATAACTTAGGGATATTGTGACGTCCTTAGTCGATTTCATACCTAAGGTGTTTGTTTCACTTCAGTGATTTTTGAGATAGGGAGGCATTTGTATTAGGGTGATAAACACCTCATTTTTTTTTTTCCCCACATAATGGTCTCACTATGTACAGTGTAACTTACATATTGGGGCCAATACCAAAAAATACAAAAGACACCCCTTTTCAATGTGGCATCAATTTGAACATTCTGGGGGTAAAAGCTGGTATTGTCAGAAATTCATTCCCAGTTTATCAATCAAGCAGCCATGAACACATGACATCACTTAAGAGACTAGCAGCACCACCTGGCCATAGCGCTCCTTCAGGTCGGTAGCAGGCAGTCGGATGTTGCTCGTGAACTTGGTGTGTCTCAAAGTGTCATCAGCAGACTTGCAGCAAGACACAGAACTACTGGCAGTGTTTGTGACAGACCCAGGAGTGGAGTCCCATGAGTGATGGACCACAATGATGACTAGTACTTAAGGACCTATGCACTCAGACACCTTTACTCAACTGCCACCTAGCCGCAGGCCTGTGTATGTATTGTATCCGAGCATTCACAATATGCACTCAACATTAGCAGGGGGAGCTGCGTAGGAAATGTTGGGAGCCACTGCTCTAAAAGTACCTTAACATCTCCTTTCTCACTATCGGACTTGCGATCTCGATCTCGCTCCTTGTCCTTGCTCTTCTTCTTCTTACTGCTGGAGCGTTCTCTTTCTTCTCTGTTCCGGTCCCTGTCCTCTCTCCTGTCTCTATCCCGGTCCTTCTCACGCTCCTTGTCCTTCTTTTTCTCTTTCTTGTGACTGAAGATGACAAATGTATCATTTTTAGATTCTTTACTTAACATGATTCGTAGCAAGTAAAATGCATTTGACGACTCACCGTCTGAGTGATGGAGACCTGGACAACCTCCTCCTCGGGGACCGGGATGCAGAGCGGCTTCGTCTGTGCCTTCTGTGACACAAAAGAAAAATCATGTTGTTAATACTCATGTCGGCATTTACATTACCTTGAGAAGACTGGCACGTTTAGATGCAAATCGCCCTAACAATCAACTCAGTGCTCAGACCACTCACCGACTGATGCTTCGAGATCTCCTGGCACTGCTGTAGCTCTTGGGGGGCGTCTTTGACCTTTTCTTTGACTTTTCCTCCTTCCTCCTGTCCCTGATCAAAATGCAAGCAAGGCCAACAATTAGCATACAGCAACATACAACACAAGACAAAAACTAGCAGCTGTTGTGAGTTAATTTTTTTTAAGTGGTATTTTATAATAACAAGTTTAAAATAAAAATTCATGACTAATTACAGCTCTAATTCTGCAACAGTAATCTTTTTTAATTTAGTGCTGGGGATAACAGTGGCGATGAAGATGGAGATGCTGACCTAGATCGACTGCGGCGGCTTCGATCCCGGGAGTGGGACCGCCTCCGCCGTGGACTCTTGGACCTCCTCCTACTCCTTGAATGGGACCTCCGCCTAGACCTGCTCTTCGAGCGTCTGCCAAAATGAAACAGTGTCAGATTTTGAAATTACATTACTAACGGAAATTTAACTGTTCGTGTAAATTCTACGATTCATTTTGTTCACATATGATACTGCAAGTCCACAGACGGAATTCGTCACACAGGTGTCTTTACCTGTGTCGTGAGCGAGATCTGGACCGCCTGCGGCGTGACCGTGAACGAGAGCGGGAATGTTTGCGCTTGTCATCCTTTTTATCTGCAAAAACAATGTCCAAGTTTAAGATCTACCTGGTAGCAGAGGGTTAATTGCTCATGTAAGAATGGAACAAATATTTTCCACAGGAGACATTGACTTTTCACTCATCATAATGTACTAGGAAAGGTATGTAATAAACTGCTGAAAAAAACATGTAGCCTTTGTTGTAAAGGGGATATGAGGGAACAGAACTCACTTCCTGGTTCAATGGCTGCAGAGATGAGAGACTGGGCCTCTCGGACTCTCTTCATAGCCTCTTCTATCTCCTTATTGGAAGCATCATTCTTCAGCCCTGGATTCAAGTTCAGTCCAGCCGCTAATGGATTTAGCCTGCCAGGGCCATTAAATATTTAGAGTTTTTTCCTCCAAACAATTATTTGGGTTGATGTGACAATCTGAATGACTGCAAGTATAGTTTCTTACTTGGGGTCCATAGACTGCATAAGCTTCAGAAAGTCTGCAGAAAGAGCCTGAAAAAACACACATGGAAGATGTTATCATTAGAAAAAAATGTTTTAACATGATGCGACTATGAATGTGACTGAAGTGCTCACCTGGGGATTCATGTTAGGGCCCGGCATTCCCATGGCAGCCATTTGCTCCATGTTCGGAGCGCCAAGACCTCCAAATGGTGTCCCTCCTATCTGAAATAACAAACACAGACACTCAAATCACACGCATCCTGTTAGTGCTGGTATCCCAGTTAATGTGGTATGTTTGGGCTGGTGTCAAATCTCCTAATCAAATTTTGGTATGGCCCAAACAACAAAACGAAGACCTTCTGGAAAAGCTGGGCCTTGTTCCGCTTCCAAGTGGACTCTGCTTTCACACCACAAACTGCACTGAACAATCCAACGACAGGATTTGTTAATAGGAGATTCGCAATTTTAGCAAAATCAAAATTACTAATAAATCCATCTGCAGATTGTGAAATCTATATTTAAGGCCATGTACAATAATGTTTTAAAGCATGTGAGTGTGGATATTTTTTTAATAAAAATAAATGTCATCAATTGTATAAAAAAATTAAGCTGAGTATTTCTGACATAATCTATCAAATAAAACATGTCAGTGTATTAAGTACTCAATACAAAAAGAGGCTTTTATACAACCTAAAGCACATGGCTCCTCAATCTGCAAAAACAAAACAAAACATACAAATGGCTTAAACTGTTACGCTTTATAAAGAAGAGAGCATAATTGTTCATTCATGAGATTTCATTGAACATAAAGCTTATCAAATGTGTTTCGGACACACCTGGGACTTCCACAACGTGAGCACAGCGGCAACAGTGACTAGCCAATAGTTGATGGTGGAGGAAAAAAAAAAAAAGCTGGTGGACTTGATAATAAAGATGCTTGATAATAAAGCAAGAGGCAACAAACAGCAAGCAATGCGATTAGAACAGTTGAGCATTATGTTGGTGATCAGTGACAGTGAGTGTATTTAACATTATTGGCCACATTTTCTACATTTTAAAGTTAATTTGCCATTTGTTTATTAAATGACCATGGGATTTTTTCCAAGTCATCTTTTTTTGACAATACCACAATAATACTGTACAACGGCCTTTATACCGTGAGAGTTTGATATGGTCGCAACACTAGTCAGTACCCAATAGCTTTGTGTTTCACGATTTTTGACCGTGAGCACACAATCAAGTTTATTATTCAACAGAGATGACGAAGTTGAAATTTTGTCTTAGCAATGAGTGTGATAAAGACGCACAAGAGGAAACGGTTGACGCGTTACCAGACTGATGGGAAATGCCACTTTTCACATGCCTGCCTTTATTTTCTACCCACGAGTAGAAAAGTTAAAAAACATTACATAAGCTACAGTCTACAATTAGGTTTATGGTTTATTAGCATTTAAGATCAAAGATGATATGATACAATGTAAGCTTTTAAATGAATCTTAATATCAAAACTCACTGTTGCCAGAGGATTAGGTGTTGGAAGAAGGCCTCCCCCAGGCATCATTCCTGCCACAGCATTGGCTGGAGCCAGCAGCGACATAGCTTTAGATTCATCAGGAATGACTCCTGGAGAAAAACAACATTTCAGTACATGCTCCACGCAAACATCGATAAACACTAAGACAAGACTTGCAGACAAGCCACCTTTGTCTAACTACTCTGAAGTGAAAAAAGTAAATAATATAATGAAATTTTAAAAAATATATTTAAAAAAAATCCAAAAATCCACTTTGTTGTCTTGTCTGTAAATCTTGATCCCTGACTTTTTTTGTGTCAAAGTATGATTGCAGGATTAGCAGCTAGGAATTTATAAGTCACAATACACACTGTGGTCAACACTGCCAAGATTTTATCACCTGTACTTGTTTTTTAAGTCATGAACCAAACGTAAGCAAGCACAGCCAGTTGTCCCGTGGGATGTGCTCTCAACTTTCATTAGATGTTTTATGAACAAGCGACTCGTGCCGGCTGCTTCGCTATAAAGCACACAAAAACATTGAGATACAGAAAACAAAGTTCATGATTTTAGGGTGTAGACAAGAGTACATTTCAACATCACTTACCATCACCAATACAAAAACAGAAAAGGTTCAGACATATTACCTTTTCTGGGCTTTTGTTGGTGGTTAATTTGTACAAACCCACCAGAAAAAAGCAAAATTTACTTGGCAACCAGAAGTATTGCTAACAAGCTAGAGTACTGCTAGATTTTAGCCAACAGTATGCCATTAAAAACAATAAACAATATCAAAGATAAACTGCACTAAACAGTTAAGGGCTATTACCAGCAAAAGCTGTGATAAAATCATGACAAATGTGTCCAAAGCTGAAGAAACCACACAGTAAAATCAAAGTGAAAATCTTATGGAGATGATCATCCATGGTGCAATCTGAAAACAGGCTAATTTTAAATCTGACATTTTATATTTTAAAAAAGGGGGAAGGGGGAGGGAGGAGAGAGAGAGAGAGAGAGAGACGTGCGCACGCACGCACACACACACACACACCGTACACGCGTACACACACAACCACACACAACAGAAAGGACACTTGAGAAACAGGATAAGGCTGCAGAAGACAAAACTGTTGGTGGCATGTTCAGCAGGGCCTGGTATATAGGGCTGGCTGAACCAGGAAAAAGAACTGTAAAACAACAACAAAAAGAAACACCACTGTTAAATGTGAGATTCACTCTTTCAGAGTCATGTTTGGAGAGGGTCAATAAACAGCATTTTTACTGCAACAGCAAGCAGAGGCTTAAAACTACTTTTATCCATTGTGCATTAGTACAAATTTGGAAATACAGATGCAGTGCAAAAATAATACAAGGCTTTGGCACATGAAGCAATAGGCTTATGTTGTGTGCTTATCATGATTAAACATGAAATTATATCAATATTAACTTCCACATCATCTGCTCGAAGTAAATGTGAAGATGGCAGCAGACACCTAAAAAAATCTTTTCTGGCATGCACAGCGGATAAGTTAATTGAACCTACATGCTTTGTGCTGGTGCAGGGGTGTCCCGAAAATTTTACATTAGCATTCTATCAATACCATGTCCCAAGCCAGTATTTTTATTTGTAATGCACCCTATACTAATAGTATACTATACACTAGATTCAGCAGATCTGCTCGAGCATCCGTAGTCTGGTGCATGCCAATTAATCAACATACATTTGATTTGAAAAGTAGTAATGTCCTTTGACGATGTGAGGATTGGAGAATGCCCTGCACCCTCGCATTCTGTTGTGCGGCTATTTTGTTTTTTTCATGAAACGATGCCTTGAACAGAGTGAAAACAAAGAGTTAATATTTTACTGCAGAACAAGAGAGAGAAGGGGGCTTGCGAGCCTGGTGCCATTATTTTTTCTAATCTCCTGATGGCAGCAGAGGACCACTTTCAGCCAGCAAGGAAGGGGCTCTCTGCAAATGACTTGTCCACTATGAAAACCACAACACAAATAACAGAGAGAGAAGTTTACAGCTAGATTGTCAGACATGGACACAAATGTACATTTCCCTTTTACATACCTAGAAATGCCAAGCATTGAAAAGCTTAGCGAATTTTGCTTGGTCACAAAAAAAACTCACAATGGCTCACATAGTGTTTGCAATTTTATCAAAACAACCTACAAATTGTGATGTACAGGCAGACACAGCCATGTGAGCAAGACTACAATAAAACAGATACCCACCTTCCGCAAAAGGGACCACGATCAAAGCTCTGTCCACGAAGACGGTGTTCGTCAGGTGCTGGGAAACTCCCACCGATTCAGACTCAAGGAACTTTACAAAACAGACACGTGAAGTCACAGGCAAGGGAGAGTCACTGGAAGAAAATACAGATATGTTGTGCAAAAAATACAAACAAGAACACCCAACATGATTTCTTCAGAGTAAAGTGACCTAAAAGTGTTTTGTGTTCCCAGAGAACTCCAACTTAAAAATGTGTAATATGCAGCATTTCCCCCAGAAATATATATATATATATATATATATATATATATATATATATATATATATATATATATACTGTATATATATATAGACTGGTCTTTGCATTTACAAATGCCCTGCTCTCTGCCTGGATTTATCTTATAACTTTTCCATACTTGTGACCTTTGTGGGCCAACAGCGGCGTGCAGGATGTGAAGTCTGGTAATTACAGATTATAGATTATAGGCTGTATATTTCACCCACTCTCTGACTGACCTCTACATCATCTGCATAGATCAATAATGTATCTTAGACATATTTTAACAATGTGTTTTAGTTGGCACAACATTCACTGACAACTTGTCAAGAATCAAGCATTACCATCAATCAATTGCAGCTATTACATCCAGGGATGCAACTACTGTTTTGGATAATTGAGTTTGACCGCTTACAATTACCAAGTTCTTATGTATCTAATTTAAAGTGAGGTAAAGCAGTGAAAGGCAGAGGCTTGAAAATGTTTAACGTTTCTCAGGATGAAACTAACGGCAATTTTCAATCTCAAATGATACTAATGGTCGTTCACCAAACAAACTATGCTTGGGCTATTTTCAGGTAGTACAATATGAGAATTTGCTATTTAGGTGTGTTTTTCACCGTTGTAAACTGATCAATTTTGGGGTTTAGGCTCGTCGAACTTAACCAACATTATGGGAATCTGTATTGTTCCGAAGGGGTTAGAGGTTTAATTCTCTCAACCAATTCACAATTGTCTGAGTGGAGAAATTGTCTAACGATTAAGCTGTTGACTGAAAGAATACATCACTACGCCTGTGGAAGAAATGTAATTTGAATATGTATTTAATCCCCAACATAAACACATCACAGTATAAATGGTCAGTACGTATCCCTCATGCGGTACAAGAGGAAGAGGCTGCTCCTGCGTTCACTAAAGGCGCGGGCAAATGTTAGCATGCTGTTCATCGAGGCCTACTCGGCCCTAAAGGCCTCACAAGATGCTTAGCGTAAGCTACGTTTTTTTTCCCCCCAAATTACTGTTGACAATACTCACTCCGGTGGAAACAGTTTGAGCTCCTCTATGTTTCCGAGGAATCCAAAAAGAGTCCGCATTTGTTCAGACGTTGTGCTCGGGGAGACATTTGTCACCTGAATGACGTGTGTGTTAGAATTCATTTTCGCGAATGCTAATCAAGCTACCTAGCTTTACGCTAGCAACGTGCCTGAATTTAAAACAGAAAAAGACGCGCTACGTAATGTTTACGAAGAAAACGACATCAGGCGAATACAAAATCTAGCATTTTTTCCTGTGAATATAAAGTGATTAACGTTTGCTGCGGGAAAATCCACGACGCCCGTGAGCGAAGAGAACAACAATGCTACTAGTATGAAGATGTCGCGAGGAAGGGATGCTGATTTCACGTGTTATTTATAAGCTCGTACACATGATATCCCTTAGATCTAATTAAATCTTCATTTGGAACGTAAAACGTATCGAGCAGTCAATAAATCTGGTGACGTAAGTACAATATATTTTACTGAGGTGCAGTAAAGCAGCATAAAATGGAAACAATAAATTGTACATTAGTTTACAGTATATGAATTCGAATGTGTTTTTTTTTATTTTAATGAGTGTCTCTGTCATTCTAAATACTATTTAAAAATGCAGTTCAATCCATATAATGTTGAATACGCAATCCCGAAAAGCAATAGCTCGACAATATGTATAAAACAATACATGGAAGTTGAATTCTTTAAAGGACTAGTCGACTTTCCAACTGTATTTAAATGCATCATGGCTGGGAATGCCAATGTGGGTGTGGCTAAGGTTGTGTCACAGCATTAACTTGCTAGGCTAGTTTGCAAGCTAGTGATTTCTGCAAATACCTTTATTGCCGTTTTTCCTTCTCGAAATCTTAACGCCATGCAAATGTCGCAGTGCTTCAAGAACGACACATGTATGCAAAGAGAGATCGGTGATTTGAAACGATAAAACATTGCTCGTTTTAAACAAACAGCGTCGGAAGGCTGCAAAGGAGTGACTGTTCCGCATATAGGCGCAAAGTCGTCGCTGGCTAATTTAGCATCCAATAGACGTGTCAGCAGTTTGCTGCAGTGTTTGTTACTGCAGGTATTTGATAGTATACTATTCCTTAAACGTTGACGGTGTCGTTACATTGTAGTCTAACTCTAGCAAAGCATGATGATCCAGTAACAATCTGGGAAGATGGACCGGCAGAGATCAACTCCATGAGACAGGCAAGTGGATGTGCCTCAGTCTATCTGCTAAAGGTAAATTCAATTTTGGACAGTGCAGGGCATTATTATTATTATTATTATTATTATTATTATTATTATGAATGGATGTCAAACCCCAAACCATTTTTATGGGGAAGAAAGATTTTCATCACTAAAGCTTTTTGTGATAAAATTAATTGAGCTATTAAGTACCCAACTGGTTTTTAACTAAATGTGAAGGAAATCAGGGCACAAAATTCAATCATTTATAAATGTACTTATCTCTGGGCATCAAGACTAAAACAAGTATTCTTTCTCTTGCAGGAAAATGTTTGCAACTCACCAAATATAATGATAAACTGGAAAGATACAAAATGGTGATTGTATTCATTTGTACACCCCCATTCTTATGACACCAACTGGGAGATATGGGCATCCTAAGACTGGTAGGAAGAATCATGGGTAGGATCAGTACTTTCAGGTCCTATCAGTTTGTGCTTCTCCTGGCTGCTGCACTTGCTGTTGTAGCTTTTTACTACTTTGGCTCAGAGAGGCAGAACTTCTCAAGCACCACAAAAAGGATCAAGCAGACGCAAGCCAACCACAATGCCATCAGAAACGATGCCGACCTTACCATGGACACCAGGCTCTCGCACCCAGCTGGATCTGAAGAGCAAGGAGAGGAAGATTTAGGAAAAGAGATTGAGGGATTACAGTCCAGGAAAGCAAACAATGTTAACACAGGTGACCATCTCTACCACGCACTCATGATGTTCACCAAGGTGGACAAGAGCCGGAGCCTACAGGACAAGTTTAGGGTGGCCATGTTGTCTATGGTCAAGCATGGACACTTCATGGACGGAGAGGTGTTAGTCCTTCATTTTGTGAGTGACCAAGACAGCAAAGAACTGGGAGAAAGAATGCTGCAGGAGTTTCTCCTTAACGCAACGTTTAAGTATGAGGTAGGTAGTCTAAAAATACGTTCGCACTGCACTGTGGCTGTTAGCTGAAGAATAAATCCTTACAATGTCTAACTTTATTTTTTATTTACAGTGAAGTTGTTGTTTGTATACTAATGCTACTATGTATACTAGTGCCAGTCGTTTTGTAAAACCGAAAGTGCCTTATGCCAGTGTTTTTGGCCATTTTGAGTCATTTTTTAAGACCCACAGAATATTTTGTACTGTGATTTTGAAAACACAGAATAGCTCCAATGAAAGAGACTATTTCATCATGAGAAAACTGTTTTTACCTTTGTTCCATTCTTGTTCCAGTTTCACCAAAATCACCACTTTTTGTCCAGATTCTCTTTGTTTTGCTCTCTAATCGTGATCTTCTCCACTTTCTACTTTGATCTCTGTGGCGTATATTGTATCTTTATGTCCCAACTACAAATCCCAGAAGCCCCAATGTTACTCACAGGCTGTGTGAGAGCCTGTGCAGCCGCCTGCTGCTGAAAAAAACACTTTGAGGTATATATACGTCAATGGCACTCAAGCATTGGATTTTAAATAACATTTACATATGTCAATGGCACTCAAACAGTTACATTATAAATAATGTATTTATTGAGCCAAGTTAGGACAGATAAAAGGAAGTTTGTATTGGTAGTATGTAGTAGGTATAATTGTATAATTGTAGTAAAACAAGGAAGACATGTCTTGTATTTTAACTGCACATTTCTGATGAACTGTCAGTTTCTTAAAGAATGCAGATGTATTTAATTTACATTCAAGGGTTAGATGCAAAAGAGCATTAAGTTAACTTTTGATGAGGAGACATGTTTTGGCATCGAAACACACCATTTTAACTTGATTCCCAAACAGATGGCCTGCTTTTATAAATTGGTGCATTTACGTAATTTTTGAGTGTTGGCCTTTTATAAGTTAGTTTATGATAGATACAGAACAATTAGCTTGTTACTTAATGTATAGAAAACAAATGATAAATATCAAAAGAAACTTAAATATCACTATGAGGAAAGTCCATTATTGTTAAACACTGAAGGAAAGATTTGAAAGTAGTTTATACAACATGCCATCTTACTATGTCTGAGGATATTTCACCCTGTTCTGAATAGCCATACTCAAAGATGAGATAAAAAGCCTGATGTCACAGAGCTCATACAAATAAGGACAATGGCCTCACACCTGCACACACCTGATCAGTCACTGAATGAGTTAGGTACGCTTTCCATATGTCATAAAGTTGCGGCCCTTGCATAGTGAACCTACAAACACACGGGGGCAGTGTTGACCTGCCAAACTAATCCCTCACTAATGGGGATATCCCTCCCTGACTGTTTCCTCTCTGCCAAAACAGGATTATGTCCCTCTCTCTGTTGCATGCAAAGTCCATTATTTCTCCTCTTTGGAGTTCTTCACAGAGAATCTTATCATAATGATCATACATTCGTTTACACATTACTTATCCCCTCCCCCCTCTTTCTAAAAAATTCAGTCATCTCTCTTTTTTTTTTTTTTTAATTTACTCAAACCTCAAGCCAAAAATGCCAGAAAAAGCATAATTTGTGTGCTGTGAAAATAAGGAGGAGGAGGAGGAGAAGAATTACTTTACTGATCCCTCAATGGGGAAATTGCAGTTTAAATTATTAAATAATGTGTAAATATAGAGATATTTGAAGTGCAGTATAGCCTCAGATTATGCTGAGACTGCAGTGTGATCTAAATGCATCAGAACACAAGTGTACTTGTCAGAGTGAGTAACACTGGATATGGTTATTTATTTTCTTTCATTTTGGAGCAGGACAGATGCAAAGCAGATTACTGCACAGTAATGCCAAACTAGGCTTGAGGTAATTTAGAAACAGTGTGTTCTTTATGTAGAGTGTTGTCATGCTGATATATGCAGTTGTGATGTTGTAAAAGTCCACACTCAATATGTAGCTTGGCCATAATTCTTCTACCAGAAGAATTTTGAGACAATGAATCATAATTATGTTCTGTCACCACTGACACATGTACAGGTCTCTATTGAAGTGCACACTAAGGTCGCTTTCACACCTAACCAAGCAGACTCGGCAGGTGTGAAAGCGACCTAACTTTGGCATTTAAAGATGAGGCGAGGACTCCCCGGGGACTGCTGGAGGCTGTGTCTTTGAGCATGCTGACATCCTAAAGCCTCATTGCATTTTAATGTTTAACTAAAAGGAGCTGAAGACATCGGGTTTGCAAGAGCCTTCATCACTTCTCAACAGTGGTATATCACACACTTCACATTCACAGCAAACAGCCTCACACAGTCACACTGCCCAGAGACCGTGCTCACTGCAGCTGACCGTCATCCACACAACATAATGGAATTGTGTGCTTTCTGTTCAGTCAGAACACAGTGTTGAGATTCCTAGTTCAGTATCCTGTGGTGTAAGAGTGTACAGTACCTACAATATATCAATCATGTCGACCTAACTGACAATAGGGAAAGTCACAAGTAAATTAGCAGGGTCCAGTAAATGAAAAATATCTTCCCTTGTCCATGGATACACTCTAAATTGCTAGCATGTGCTCTCTACTGTACTTTGTAAACTTTCATTCCAGCATGTTTGATAAGGTTAAAAGATGTGTGCATGGTTTTTGTGTTCTGACCACACAAAGGTTATTGTTTGGGAAATTAATGTTAATACAGGATGCTGTTGTTTTAAATTAGTGAACATACAGTATATAGCTTTACCTGCAACGATACCCAAAGCGCTTTACAATATACATCACATTCACCCAGTCACACACTGACGCTCGATCAGGAGCAGTTAGGTGTTCAGTGTCTTGCTCAGAGCATGAACATTCCAAGCCAGAATCGAACCAGTAACCCTCTGGTAACAAGACAGCCACTTTACCCACTGAGATTTGTTGTTTCTAAGAAGTTATCTGCGAGTGTCAGCTTATTCTGAGTGACTTTTTATTTTACATCTTGACATCTCTGGTTCTGATTTTCAAGGACACGCATAAAGGACTTGGCCAAATGGGTTGAAACCCATTGTCAGCCAGGTATTTCATTAAAAGTAATATTCTTATGAATGCCAGTGTGGGAGTACATGACAACTCATGAACTTAAGGCTATCAGTAAATATTTGTATTGGGTAAAGTCTCATAAATATCTTCCAGTGGTTTCATATATATCCCAGCTTTGCTGCAGTTGGAAACTTGTTGTACTAACGTGATTCCACTGTGTCGATATGCTGCCAATCTGCAGGTATTGTTCCATGACGTGGTGGCTCTCACACAGAAGTTGTTTCCTATCGTGGAGGCCATGCAGAAGCACTTCAGCGCTGGCTCTGGGGCTTACTACAGTGATGCAATCTTCTTCCTGTCTGTTGCCATGCATCACATCATGCCTGAAAGTAAGAGAAAGCATTTGTCACTTGTATTTGTCAGTTTAAATGTATATTTAGAGCTATTGCTGATCTGTACAAGTAATTTGGGCAAATTTCATGTTGGCTGAAAAAGGACGTATACATTACATCTAAGAATATATGTAGTTTATACATGATAATGAATGTTATTTAATGTAGCATTTAAATTATTATTCTGCTTCTCTGGCAGACTATATTTTAAATTCACTTAGATGCTCACACACAGCTGGAAAAAGCAACATGGGCAGGTATCTAGCAGACACGTGGCATGCTACAGAGGCCCTGGGGAGTGAGGAAGGAAGGATGTGCCCTGTCGCTGCTGCCCACATTAGTGCCCCCTGTGTTGGTGCTGACTGATGACAGCAATCTCCTCTGTTATGGTTCACTTCAGTGGAGGTGCAGCATGGGGCTTTGAATCAGTAATCCCAGTTAAAAATGTTTTGATACAATACCAATTTCGATGCCTTTATTTCAATACCGGTTCCAGAACTATACTTTTTTTGATACCCCAATAAGTTATTTTTGTGTAATTTGGGCTTTAATCATGGTCATCATCAGTATTAATTTATTATGTTTTTATTTATTTTTTTCAACTCAAACGGTTATTTCTGTATAATACTATATAAGTTCCTACTAAGTTATATTAGTTCCTCTTCGGGACCCTGGGGGGGCGAGAGTTGAGTTTGCCTTATGGTGTGTTCACCGGAAGTCGGAACTTGGAGCTCTAATCCACATAACCCCAACGTTTAGTGCTCCCAATGCTTCCAGTCTTATAGATGTACAACAAAACATGTAGCTATTACTTACATGAGTAGCAGATAGCATGTATTCTATGTCGAGTTGGTGAGATTCACAGGGGTTCTGTTTTAAATTCTGGTGGAATTTGGAAATTCCAACATTCGTGTATAACTTAGACACACCATGAACCTAAATGCACACACTGAGCTCCCAATGCTGCCGCAATGACATACTCCTCTGTTTTATCTGTGATGTTTGTCTCCTTATGGTGGGAAAGTGGGGGACGGATCGGTGGCACTATGAATCTATGAGTTCCTAGTTCTCAGACGCTTAGGTATCGGAATTTGGCTCCAAAAATTATTAATTTTTTGATGACTGATAGGATCTGAGCTTTTCGGTTGGTGCTGCACAAGTATCAGAGTTCGGTACCCAGCCCTAGTCAAAAATTTAAAACCTGAAGTCTCCATCTTGCAAACAGTTGGGCTCCATCCTGTTTTAGGTATTTAAACTACAACTCAACGAGTCCACAGCAGGTGAGAACACTGACCATCACATTTTTGTTCTTTGAAGTTAATATAAAGTTGTGATCTAGTCATAAAATATTTTAGTAGGGCTAGACATATGAGTAGAGGGGGTAGTGATATGCTTTTCACTCGGAAGCAAAGAGGTTTTCAGCAGTTACATGCATTATAATATTTTCATAAACATAGTGGTAATGGAAATCAGCATAAGCTGGAAGCTTAATTTCTTCATTCATTAGATTTCACCAAAGAAAAATGCTCCACATTTGAGTGCTTGACAAATCCAGTGGTCATTTTATTTTATTTTTTTTCCCAAAATTTCTTTTAGTACTTCAGAGCAATTTACATTACTCAGGAAAGCAGGATATCACTTAAGAAGAAGAAGAGAAAGATGGATGTCTTGAGGTAAAACAGGATGATAAATAAAAGAGTGTGCTTGTGGGGAAAATGTTGTGTGTGTGGTTTTCACTCAGCTGTTGGCTCTGAAAAAAATTTGTGGAGAAGCACAAAGTTGTTTTGACTGGATTTTAAACATTTGCTGTATGGCATCGAGTATTTTGTATGACAAACATTTTTCAGCTGAGAAAAAAACACTACGGAATGCAACATAAAACAGGTGGAATTAGTAAAATAAATGTACACTTTATATTATTAGACGTTCAAACAGAGGTAACAGAGAATACAGGGCATGTTAGTGCTGAACAAATTCATGAAATACAACCAAAAGAGGATTCTTGAAAATAAGAGCTGCTACTAATACTTTACCTAAAAGGAAAATTTAGCTTATATCTCACTACAAGCAAAGCTATACCTGGCCCAGTCTCCAGATAGTTAACAAGTGCCTCAATATGCCTCAATAAAGCTTCAGCAATAGCTAACATCTGTATCAATCTGAACACCATGAGAGACACTGTGACAAGCCGCTCACATGAAATCCCAGCTGACCTGACTGACTAACTCCACAATATATAGCTGGACTGGGTGTTGCTCCAGTCAGGCTCTTTGGATATCCAGGCAGGAAGTGGTAAGATGGAATCAATCTAGTACAGAGGACCATGCATCTGACTTGGCATATGTGGAAAAAAAAAATCAAACACTAAAAGGGTTAGACACATGGGAGGGTGCCGGCTGCGCCGTAACAGTGTCTCACGTGGTGCTCTTGAAATGTGTATTGATCAACCACATGTGCCGCCTGTCTGCTTTGGTCACAAAGTGGTCATGCATTTCTATTTAAAGAATCCTTTTATCTCTAAAGGCCATAATGTGGTTGTCTTAACAGAGAGTGGGGGGACTATTTTCCTGAAACCCTTCATTCATTGAGCCTCACAGAGCATCATTTATGATTAAAGACAAATGTGATCTATAAATAAAATTAGGAGCTGCAAGTGGGCTGGAAATTTAGCATCCTCTGACTTGCAAAGTGGGAGTTGTTGTGATATCAGCAAATTTAGTTTGGTTGTCAAAAGAGGAGGAAGAATTCAAGGAAAGTGTCAGCTGAACAGGAAAGTGTTTGCTCAGTGTAAAATGTTTGGGAGGTCTGTATTTTATTTTATCAGACTTGTTGTGTCCAGACAGCTGTCATTAGAACTATCTATTTTGTACCCAATAATAGTTCTTATAGGACAAGACAAATAGCTATTATATATTGCAAAACAGCTGTCAATAAGTATGACAATCTCTTTACTTTTAAGAGCTTTAGTGCATATGTGACAGTGTTAAGAGCAGTCAGCAACAAATGGCGTTAAAAAGAGCAGTGTGTTTTCACCTATCTGTCACTGGGGGATGAGAAATAAAATTGCCTGCAATGGAAACATTGGTGATGTTCCTAAGAAACAGTGTTTTTGTTGATGGAGAGGTGTTCCATGTTTTGTTTCCCTCTAGAGGTCTCAACATGCTGAGACTCGAGTCGCTCTAAAACTTTGACCTCTATATTCCACCTCAGAGGTGGTACTACTGATGTGTGAATTGCTTTGCTAAAGTGACACAGATGGTAACCGGAGGCGAGGAAGTCACTAAACTGTTGGTTGTCACACAAGCCTAAAATTACACAGCCGATGGATGTAAAAAATGCTGATTTATTGGAGTAGATTTTCAGTTCTATCTTGCCTGTTGGCAGTCATCTGTTTCTGGTCTGATGGATGTGGACACATGAATAATAACACACACACGTGCTAAATAAAGTCTGCGATAATAGTGACGTCAATAAATAAAATCAAAAAACTTTGAAAACATCAAAATCTATTATTCCCTGCACAGAAGTGTCAGCTCTCAAGATGAAAATGTTATAATTAATGAATAATTTGGTTTGCTCTGATCTGTGAACTGTGAAACTGTACCAGATTAAATAGAAAATAAATGAAGTAGCAATTTCTCTCTGATCTGGAGTAACCCAAGAGTGTGCACTATTTAGTTTTGTAAGTAGTGCTTTTGATGAAAGGACCCTGTTTTAAGGAAGTGCATTGTGTTCACCAGGAAAAAAAATTCTCGTTTCCTGAGATTATTTATCTTGTAATTACGAGAAACGATCTCATAATTATGAGAAAAGAGAGCCACGATTGAGAGAAGGGAGCACAGGACCTCATTTTTACAAGATAATTCATCTCGTAATTATGAGCTCTTTTCTCGTGATTACGAGATAAGTTATCTTGTAATTCTGAGATTTTTCTCGTAATTATGAGATAATCTTGTGAAAACTAGAACATTTATTTTCCTGGTAAATGCAATGTGCTTCTGTACTGTTTACCACTAAAGGCAGAGTGTTTATTATTGCAGCATGCATGAGAGTGAAAATTAATTTCAAGCAAAAAAAAAAAAAAAAGATGTTTGTTTTCCAGTAAATTTTGCAGGGAAACAAAGCAGACAACAATGACCCGTACAAATAGGCTGTAAATGCTCACATCAAGACTGATATTAGGGCTTAATCCAATTGACCCACTTTCTTCCTGAAATGTGATGTTCGATAACACTATCTCTGTTGTTTCGTAGCTGTGGCTGAGGAGCTGAGGTTTCCTCTGATATCACCATGGCCTCAGGCGAGCTTTAACCCTTACAACATTATTCCTGCAATAAATTTACAACTCTAACCTAACCAGCCAACATTGATTTTATTTATATGTCATTTCTCTATGTTCTTCAGTCTTACAAGACCTAGAATTCAGCAGAATTCCATTTTTTTTTTTTTTTTGCTGTTTGGAGGAAATGAAGCGTGAATCAAAGTGGAAATTAGTTTATAAAAAAAATGTGTATTTTCTGATGTACATTTGATGAGAGTATATATAACTGCTGTTTCTGTAAATGAAATTTTACTCTTTAACAAAACATCAATCTCTTTAAAAAGCATTTATTTTACTCAGTGGTACAAAAACAAAAGCAGCACGTGTAAGCATTCAGTAGCATTACACCTGCTAGCATGGAGTAAATATGTTTATATGCTGCATTCTGCTGCTCATGTTAGCTCCACAGCTTTTTTTCATGTCTCATTCCAGCTTCTGTGATAAGGAATAGCACTATTACATTTTTGAGGCTTGCTCAAAAATCCACAAAGCAAGCATGAAAATGAAATCAAAATCTGGAGCTATTGCATGAAAGTCAACGGACCACTGCCAAATAGTTATGGGACCTTGATCAGAGCTGGCTGATGCTATGCTGTGATTGGCCAGTCTGCATCTGTCGATCGGCGAGGCTGTGTGAATTGTCATTTACTGCTGAGAGGAAATGAATGAAGACAAAGAGATGCAAGTGGGATAAGAAGGAAATGCAAATAAAATAAATGCACTTTCTGTCTGTTCTTCGCCACTCTCTCTATTGCCTCAATAGTCTCATACCCAGCTATATATTTATGAGCAAGGTAAGCTTACAATTCTGAAATACTAATTCACTAATAAACAATTTTTTCACCTGTAATAGACAACTCATAACAGCTAACACATGTTAGTGAGCATGTGGAATTTTTAAGAAGTGCTTCATCTCAGACACAGGCAGCTTTAATTGGGCTGTAAAAATAACGACCACAGTGCAGATCAAAGGCTGCCATATTTCACCTTCACATGACTTTGTGTTGAGTCATTGATCTAACATCCAACCCACCACATCACAGTGATGCAACAACCCAAGGCTGTCTTCCTGTTATTCTACCACTAGCTAAGCCCTGTTTGTTCAAACAAACAGCGTTGACCACTCAGATTACTCGTCCAAGCGCCTCTCTGTTGCCACAGTACATGAAGGCATTGTGATGGCAGCTTCCGTATTTGGAAAGCACAGAAAGCAGGTCGATGCCACACTGCTGAGTCTGTTTTTTCCACAAGTTATTTCAACAGAAGTCACCACTCAACTGTCTTTGCAGCTCAAGCTTTGATCATTGTTATGATTTCTAGAATAAGACTAGGATTGATAATTATGGTGATTAAACTGTTTATTAGCAATATATATAAAACCAGAAATTTTGAATCTAGGGATTCATCTCTTTTTCTTTTTTTTTTTTTTCTAGCCAGACACAAAATCCAAAAGCAAGACGCATTGCTGTGGTGTTTTCTAACAACTTTGAAGCAACATTTATGTACATTATGAAACCGTTTTAGATCAACAGTACAGCATAAAGATGGGAGATTATTTTTTAAGATTAGTCGAGTAGACATACAGCATTTTCATTTCGCTCTGCCTTGTTTATACAAACTGAACTTCAAATTAATTTATTTTTTAATTGTTGCCTCTTTATTAACCTTCTAATAAGCACTTCTTGTTTACATACTGGAAGAATAATGCAACACATAAAGTCACCAACGCAAGATCGTGACCCACTGACAGTATGATGTGATATTCTCATGATTAATCTATTTTTAAGTCTTTCATGTTAGATAAATAATTGAGGATTTGGCAGAATGTAAGGGGCACACCATTCCTGAGTACCTCCCATCTTTTCATCACCATGCCTACCAGCAAAACAGAGGAAGCTGAAACAATGAACAGATGAGGGCCTGAATATCCTGGATACTACCGTTACCAATCACAACTGCCAGATGTGCACTTTTTATAATCGTGCTCAACTTTTTATATTTCTACCCTCAATTTTCATGCAATTTTCTTTGCTTGGGTAACATTATAGAAAAGTAAAAAACACTATCACCAGTCAGAGTCAGCTCCAGTTAAGTATCACTGTATTCTGCATGAGTAGCCTGGCTCAGCTGCAGAGATTTGAAGGCTTTCCTATTTTGGCCACGTGCTGTGTGCAGTTCACCCCAGAAATAGACAGTGAATAAGGTCTTTTGGCAGTATATTGACATCATACCAGCAACATTACCACAGTGTCAGTGTCACTATCTGCAGAATGCTACAACAAAGAAAGAAGGAAAACATTATTTTAAACACTTCCTGTTTGATTTCATAATAATAATAAAAGAATGTGTGGGAAATGATCCTTCATTTGTTAACAAAAGGATTTTATTCTGAAAATACAGTAACTTGCACTGATTCAAAAGTTAAAGTACCAGCTACTAATTTGGATTATTGTTATTTGTGCAGTCTGTGTGAACACCAGCAGCGGTTACAAGTGATAAGACAGTCAGTCACTGGATGAAGTTCTACTTAATGCGAAGTGCACACTGCACAGTGGACTCAGAAGTTAATTTCCTGGGATATTTTTTAAAAATGAACGGCTCGTTTTTGTCATTTGTCAAACTTGTTTAAAAAGATTAATCGATATTCATCATTCACTCACATGGAACAGGCACAGGTCAGTTTTCACATTTAGAAATGTCTTGGATGTATTTTACACTTTTGTGCTATCTTATCAATGCATTGTCCTCCTCTTTCAGGTCTGACACGCATAGTGCAGCTTGACTTGGACCTGAAATACAGGACCAACATCAGGGACCTTTTCCAAGAATTTGACCATTTTCCACCAGGAGCAGTAATAGGCATCACCAGAGAGATGCAGCCAGTCTACAGGTAGGCAGTGCACAGCACGTCACATATTAGTGATGCAAACCATACTAAAATTTGGTTTTTCGGTTTTGAGTAAATGGATCCCTGGTCGGTTTGTATATTTTTGCATGGAATTGGTGAGAGCAACCACTTTAGCAAAATCCTCTCTATCGCTGTTGGGATGAAAGCCACTGCACTAATCTCACATACCCGTGTTGACCCCAGATGGACTTTCATTTTCATGGGCCTCACTTGCACATTCACAGTTTCTTTTTCTCACAGTCTCCAAAGTGAGAAAGAACATCAGAAGTCTCTTGTACAGAATTCACAAGAACCTCAGCAGTGTTACCAGTCTGTCATTTCCCAACTACCCTACTGCAGACAGAAATGAAAAAAGTTGTCAACATTTGACAGAGACAAAGTGGCCTTTCTAATTAACCATGTAATGATTGTCAGTCCAGGATTTTCATGTTAAAAGCAACCTGAAATATGTAAAATGTATTTCAATAATGGTCAATTCCAAAATCTGAACTGGTGTAAGTATAGGAGTTTAAATTATCAGATGTGATTCATTACACACCGCATTCTGAACAAATGAAACTACTGTTATGAAGCGTTTATTCTAAGATAATTGTTTCCATCGCACAAAATCAACCAGCAAACTGCTGAAAACCATCTTTTTACACCTGTAGTCCATGAGGGCAGATATAAAGTCACCATCACAAGATAGTAACACACTGACAGTAGCATGTGAAGTTCTCTGAATAAGTTATTTTAAGTCCTTCATGTCAGTCAAATAATGGAGGATTTGGCAGAATGTAAGCAGAAAGATGCTGTCGGGAATGTTTTGTTCTCGTCCTGTGAGGTCATTGCCCTGTTCCTTTGTTAGTCCTGTCCGGAGTAACAGACCGACAAACACACTGATTAATGTAACCTTCTCTACCTGGCTATATTATTTTCCCTACGGGTCAGGTTCATTGGAAACTTGACATCTATCAAGTAAAATTATTGAGCCCACTTTGACTTTAGCTTACGACACCATGTGGTGGCACTGCAGAGCTTAATCTTCCTCTTACCTTCTGTGTTAATCACTCGGCTGCCCGCTCACTCTGGCCATTGGTCATTTCTCGGTAAACACAGCTCATACCTTAGCACGTGCACATTGGAAAGATGCGTGTGGAAGAGTCACAAGAAGTACTGAAAATGGCAACAAAGCTTACTTGGATTTTTCAGCAACATTCAGCAACAACAACTTGTATGGAACTATTGAGTCATGGTAATTAAATAAATCAATAACAACTGGACAAATGAGTTGGACAAATGCGGGTCCACATCAAAAACTAATGCTAATAATACTAATCCATGTGGAATGTGCCGCGGTATGCCCGGCATATGAGCGGTGTCAGCAAAGAATGCATAGGCGCACAGCCGCAGGCAATTCAACAAAGATTTACAAATTTACAACTTTCAAACTGTTTTTTTGAATGAGAAGTTTAGCTCCTAAATGTAAATAGACTGTACTTAGTCATCGGACCACTCGTTTTACACTACATACCACATTTATCCATTCACACACATTCATAATGATGGTTGGGGACAACCAGGAAGTTTTTCACATTAATGTGCAATTTTTGGGTGTTGCCTGATATCTTGCTCAAGGATACTACAGCACATGACTGCTGGATGTGAGAATAGAACAACCGACCTGCTGATCGGTGACCGACCTGCTCGACCACTGATGCACAGCCGCTCCTAGAGTTGAGATGAACTCAAGTCTTTGCATGTCAGTGTGGAAAGTTGTTTGAGTAAGAAGCATTGGAAATGCTCACAGATCAACTTTCTGTACTATCCATCCCACACCTCATATCATCCAGTTTTTCTTTCTCATCTTTTGTTCAGAGGCATGCAATTAAAATAATGAAGATGCATGCAGTCCACTCAATAATAACACCAACTGTTATTCAGCCAAATCCAGATTTCATACTTATTACTGTCAATGAAATGTGTGCATGTGCACATGTACATGTCAAGTGACTTTCAAGTCCTTTGCTTCTCAGCATTTATCCATCCCTCTCCAAGACAGTAAAATAAACATGCCTGCTTCGTTTTGACTACTTCACTGTTTTCCATCTGTGCGTGCGTGCGTGCGTGCATGTGATTACATGAAGTAAGTCAGGTGGGAGGCTTCATGTAGCAGCTGCTTACTGGAATAAACCTAGTCAAGGTTTTAAAACTGTTCGAATGATATAATGATACTGTTGATGAGGAATTTGTCTGGCATATTATAATATTCAAAAAGGTGTCATTGAAAAACAGGGTTTTGTGTCTGTAATCACAGTTATGTAAATGTTTGGCAAAACTGAAGGTTGTATCTGCGAGCTCAGCTCTGTAGACTTGTACATTAGACATGTATCTATGACTTCTTTGATGGAGTCTGATTTAAGTGTAATGGAACAAAAACAATCGCAATTGCAAATTTTGTACTCATCCTTTAGATCTCACTACTTCTCAAAGGCTGAAACTACATCAGAGGAAATAATGTGCAGATTATAGTTGAATGATGCCTATACTGTAAATACTGGAGTTATCCTATATGTTTTAGATGAGCATGGAAATTATTATGTATTGTTGGCCAAAACTCTTTCCAGTTTTTTTATGTCTCCCTACACAGCAGCACACAGTTGAATTTCAGCCTTTGATTGAGGAAAATAAACTCCTAATGAGTACAAACGAGTCAAAAACATCTTCCAACATCTTCACTGCAAAAGTGAATCAAAGACTGAATCACCTGTCAAGCAGGTAAAATGATAGTATAATGATAAGAGAATTTCACGATAGCCAAAGAAATTTTGACTGCCTCAAAGAGTCTGAGTGGAGCTAATATGTGAGAGATGAACTAGACAAATGTGGGACATGTTATGCTTTAATGCAATAAGTTCACATTGCAGAGTTGTCATCTATTCTGAGCAATAGGGGAATCTGCTGGAAATTCAGTGGAGAAACAAGAGAAGTCTTTGATGATGCATTGCACCACAAAACACACCGGCCTGGTTCCACTGTCAGTATATGAAGTATTTTCCTCCGAAGATAATCCTCTTAAGAGTGCACATTTGAGAAACTGCTAGTTAGCCATTAGCCAGTGGTCAGTAATGACTGTAGAATTTAGTATTTTCAAACTTGCAGTCCTCTCACCTGGAGTGTTTTCCTGTGTTGAGTGGAGAGGGCTCTCAGCTCCCACTCTGTTTTGGTGCTAATGGACAGAGCATTGTGCAGGAGAACATATCCTCCCACTAGCCGTATTCAAAAAACATCCTTACCGAAAAATTAATTATTTAAAAAAATGTTTAAAGAAAATAAATAACCAAAACCCACTCTCTAGTGTCACAGTCAAATTCACGCTCCCCCTCCACTGTGCCGTGTAGAAAACATCTCAGGTGGGAGCTCTTTGTCATGCCAGTAACGTTGTAAGCCATCGAGACCGTCTTCCACCTTTCAATCTCCCATGTTTGGTGCTCTCGTGCAAAGTCCAAATGGGAAATTTTGTGCCATTGAAGGAGACAAGGCCTTTGAAGACGTTTTTTGTTCTTAAAACACTTCTCTCACAGATAACTTCTAATGAATATGAGACTACTGTTGGCACCAGTGACAAGCTTAATTTGGGCCGAGGATCATCCCGTGTCTTCACGGACAGCGGATTGGATCCTCCGCCTCAGGGCCAGTGAATTTTTTGGGGTCTACCACTTGACTTTTTCGTTCCATAACCCTCAGGACCCTAAGTTTAAAATGACTGTCTGACTGTATCCAATCTCAGCAGCAATGGAACGCTGCGAGAGGCCTTGCTGATGCAGCTCAACAATCCGACCGCGTTCAAAGAGAAAAAGCTTTTTTGCCTTTGTCATCAAGAGATCATAACAGTGTGGATACTTGACAGAAAATGACACTGAATCCATTTTTGCAAAGATTTAGGCTTTTAAAGGCTGTGGTCTTAAACTTTTGATCAGCTTTTGATGAACAGACTATTTCTGTTTAATGGTTGGTTGGAAGAAATTACTTACTCAATTTTTTTTTTTTTTTTTGTCTCACTCAAATGTAGCATGTTTCACGTCATGACAAAACAGCAGAATGGAAAAGTCTGCGAAAATGTTCCCTGACTGACTGACCTGAATTTGTCTCACGGCACATGGACTCAGTGTATGTCTTAAAAATGATAAATGCTCCATAGAGGCCACAACTCCACAGCTACCAGACCAGCAGATTGTTTAAAACCATGTGGATAAGCCACAGCTGCTGTATATAGGTCAGTAATAATATCAAAGCGTGACTCAGAGAATCTGCTGCTCCCACTAGATTTGATCACGCTGCACAGAGAGATGGAGAGAGCGTGAACAAGGTACTGTCAACAGTATGAATCACAAGAATTCTCCAGTTTTCACCACATGCGCCTATCTGCAGAAACAGAGCAGACCCACTCAGCTGAATTTATTAAACATGGCTTTACGAGTGCTTTGTAATTTCTTTTATTGACAAATTGACTGCCTTGCAACAGTTTGGTCTGTCTTCTGTGTCTATTCTGTGTTGCCTTCTCCATTAATATTTAATCCACAGGAGATTTCCTAAGGCTTGGCCAGTACTAAGATTTTTTTTTTATTCTGTGGAGAAAGTGTGCATGTACACATATATGCAATGAAGAGTACATCCCCAGACACCTAAGATTTCACCCCGACAAAAGAAAATAACAATAATACACCCACAGCACAGAAAGGGATGGTCTCCATAGACCTGATATAAGTATTCAAACCACAGCAACATCAAAGTGCTGTTGTAAGACGATGGCTGTAGAAAGGATCCTGTATCATCCTGTCTTTCTTATTTGTCCCAGATGGGTTTTGTTTGTTTCTCCTAAGAGATGAGATAAGTAAATCCTGCATACAGAATGAATAGGGGAACACACTCACTCATTGCTTTAAAGAGGGGATATTCTTTTTTTGCATGCAAAAGAACTATCCTAGCTTTGGTCAACTGAACTGGCCCTGTTCCAGATATCACTATCCTCTTCTCACATATGTACTTCTTACAAGTGTAGCTTCTCTCTTGCAGCTCAGTGTACTTTGAACATTTAATCCAGTTTTAGAAATCTGTATGTTTTACACAGACACATGCCATATATTGTAACTTACCTTATTTTTCATGCAACTTATAAATACAGCAGGACTTGCTGGTACATATGTCAAATGTCGTTTGTCGTTCAAATAATATAAAGCAAGTGCTGTTTGTTACACTAGACTAGGCTGTTCTTGGGTGTACACAACTAACGTCTGTGCATACAAATGCTTGTTGAATGAAGCAGCGTGTCATCTCGCTACTTAAGACTTGGTATGTTGGCACAAGTCTCAGGCAGTCCAGCATGCTCGCCCTGACACTCCTGGACCAGCTTTCTTCCTGTTTTTGGCCCCAGTGCTGTTTGTTCAGCAAATGTGGACTGAAACCAAGTTGACCCTCTTTTCTAAATGCCTCTTTTGTGGATTGTCATGCCAACCTATTTCCATCTGTTCTCAGACACACTTTCTGGCAGTATCGTAAGGAGAACCCTCAGACCAGAGTTGGCGATCCTCCTCCTGATGGCCTCCCAGGCTTCAACAGTGGCGTGATGTTATTGGACCTAGGTGCTATGAGGGACTCTGCTCTCTATAACCAACTGTTGGAGCCTAGCAATGTGGCCAAACTAGCAGACCAGTATCGCTTCAGGGGCCATCTTGGGGACCAGGACTTCTTCACCATGATTGGCATGGAGCATCCTGAACTATTTTATTCGCTAGCATGTGGGTGGAACCGGCAGCTTTGCACCTGGTGGAGGGACCATGGATACGGAGATGTGTTTCAGATGTATTATCGCTGTGACGGACCGATCTATATCTATCATGGGAACTGTAACTCCCCTATACCAGATGATTGATATAGGCACTGAACTGATGCTGGAACTGAAAACGAGTCAGTTATGTCCCCAACATAGTTTAAGCAAAATATTTTCCCTGCTTCTTGGTTGGGTTGATGGTGACCGCAATGGCAATATCCTGTCTTGACTACTGTACTGCCTGTGTCGTCACAGATTCTGCCACACTGCTGGCCAAGGGGCTACTGAAATGCCCGCCCATGCACAAATACTACAAATACAGTGTCCATCAATAACATTTCAGAATACATTTTCATGTCCAATTAAAAGAAACTTATTGAACATGTCTATTCAGGTACAGAAATGACAAAATATAATCTTTGAAGTTCAGTTTGAGGAAGTAATCTACCAGGAACATGTTGCTGCCTGTATTTGATTGGCAAACGCAGTGTCTTGCTGAATGATGATGCTAGGGCTGTCCCCAACCAAAGAATAAGTAATTATTGATTCAATCATCAGATCAGTAATACCAAGTTTTTCCACAAAAACATCTTGTGTCGTGTGTGCTCATAAGTTTCTTATTCATTCAGCACGAAGGCCTAAAAAAATAACCAAATGACTAAAAGAAAAACTTTGTTGATTAAGACCAGAGGGGACAGCCCTAGTTGTTGCAATGCTGAGGGTGCTAATGATAGAATCAGAGGTCATACATTGTCAATGTCAAGTAATTTTTCTTTTCATTTGGTTATATATTGATTTCAGTCATTTTTGATTTTGAAAAAAAGACCACTATCCATTATACATGGCAGAGTAAGCAACTGTATTTTCAGTTTACAAGGAATCCATATTGCTAACGAATGGTTAAATCTTATTGGCAATTGTTATAATATAATACAATATAATCAGCAAATGTGTTTATGCCCCAACCCCTGTGGTTTATAGACAAACAGGAGGGTTTTTTTTCCACCATTTGTCTGGAGCCTCGTGGGTGCACGTCACAACACACTGCAATAGTTCTTTCAAATACAACTTTTTGCAGATAAGAAGGAACGAGGAAAAAAAAAATCACATCAGAGTGTGGAGACAGGGACAAAGTGGATAACAATGATGGTTGTTGTTATGCCCTGTATTTGCAGTTTAGCTGAGGTCGAACAGGCACGTTTCAGAAGGACTGAAGGAGCCATGCAGACACTGACCCACTTTTGAATCGTCTTGCTGTGCTCAATGAACTGCCACTCAGATTCAAAGAAATGTCAACACTCAATATTCATCAGTCAAGACATTGTCTTGGGCAATGCACACTTTAACACACATGTACTCACGGTGAGTGAAGCAGCTGAATGGCTTCCACAATGGAATCAAAGGCAAGCTACTGAAGATACTTGAGAATAAACATTTTCCCAAATCAGTGTGCTTCCCTTGATTTTACCCTGAACCTAGTCAATATTTTTTTCTGGTACTCTTAGAACAACACTCTTAAGTCTCAGTAGCTCTAAAACACATGAATCTATTGAGTCATAGTAAATACTGAAAAATAACTATCATTCTCTTTTCCTAAATGCACCTTTCAAGTAACAGTTTTTGATTGATTTCCTTTTCTTGAGGAAGAAATTAACTTTCCATTTCTTCCACTACATTATAAAGATTGCAGAGACTAAAAGTGGCTTGAGATTGGTAATCCATCACTATGAGCACTTTATTTTGTATTTTTGTCTGTACATAGTTAATGTTCTATCGCAGTAGGGTTTTTCATTTTTTTTTGTATATTTGAGTTTGCATGTTCTCCCCGTGTCTGCGTGGGTTCTCTCCAGGTACTCCGGCTTCCTCCCACCATCCAAAAACATGCATGGGGATTAGGTTAATTGGCTAATTTAAATTGACCGTAGGTGTGAATGTGAGTGGTTGTCTGTCTCTATGTGCCCTGCGATGAGGTGGCGACTTGTCCAGGGTGTACCCTGGTGTCTTGCTCAAGGACACAATGACTTGCAGGAGCGGGGGATCAAACCTACGACCGTGGGGTTGAAAGGCGACCACTGTACCTGCTGAGCTACAGCCATCCAAATGTATTTATAACTGATATCCAGAAGTACAAATGCAGACATAGACACTGTGAAAAGACCCAATGTATCTGATCTTCCCTTTGATTAAAAATGTAGCGTCCAGTGGCTCATGCTGTTATGAGTGTCTTGACATAGAGGTGGAGTGATATCTTGGCTCAGAACCGTATTACCATAAAGAAAAACAAGAAAAATGCATTGAATAATTACATGTGATGGATCGCCTGTCTTAAATACATTTTAAGTTTCTTTAAGTCCACTTTCATAGTGTTGTTTGAAGAACTGATATCACTGGCAAAAGAAAAATGTTGTCATCTTGGTCCAATGGTTATCATCCTTAAAAATATCCTTTCTGTATTTTGTCAACTATCCCTGTTCCCATCCCAGTGGCGCATAGGGCAGCAATAAAAACCCTCTACTTCCTGCTGATGTTGGCCAAAAACCCCAGGTTAGATGTTATTAATTGAAATGGTACTAGTTAAACACTTTGTCTAGTATCAGATTTTGTGCTGTAATTCTTTCCAGGAACCTCCTTTGAAATGATTAGGAAATTATGGACATGTAAAATAAAACGTAACCCATGTTTTAACACTTGTGTGTATAAAATGGGATGTTGACAATAGCTGGAGATTCAAGATGGTGTGCAGTGAGCATATTCTGGTTTAACCTTAGTGTCAAGTGACACTTGAGTGTGAAAATGAATAAAAGGGCTAACAGATGTTTGCAATTAAGTGTATAATAAATATTCCATATCTTTATGGACATTAGAAAGATTAAATTACAAAGGCAAATGTGAATGCAGTTTATATGAAGCCAGACATTTTGAAACTTTGTTTAAACTCAATGACCTTTCATAGACAACATTCCTGTGACAAAAAAATCAGTAAGCAAACTTCCTGTTTTCTTTTTTTTTGATGTTTGTCTCATACCTTTGACATGTTTTTGTGTGAGCTTTCCTAAGTAAATTAGAATATCACTCTTTTTAATGATGTTATTGTTCCTAGCCAACTAATATCACTGGTGTACAGTAAGTCCTTTGTTCATGTTTCAGTCATAACAGTAACAGCACAAGTTATACGGGTTATAATGAGATAATGTGATTTATATTTTGTTAATGCATTGTCCTCACATTTCTCATCACAGCAACTCTGTGACTGTGTTGCTGTTTGTCTGCTACACAATATAAATGATCCATTTCAGTCAATCAAATTTGCAGACACAGGTAGCAAACGCTCCATAGACAGAAAAATTACATCAAGCAGCCTTGACCCCTGAATGTGCTGACATTAAAATAACCCAATTTACACCTGGAGTGAAATTGTCTTGTATCAAGATGCTGGAATATAATATTTTTCAGTGATAGTCTGCACTGAAATGAATTTGCTGTTTCACAATAACTTGTTAATGTCATTTCTTCATTATCCCTGTCTGTGCCTAGCGCTATTCATTGCACCCATGGATTTAATTAAGCTTTGTACTGTATTGCCAGCTCTCGCAAAACAAATAGAACTCATCAGACTTTTTAAATAGGATAATAGATGAGAAATGCATAAAAAAAATGGACTTTGTGTGCAAAGACCTTCATCCATGTTTGCATGGATATTTTAGCAGCAGGTAAGCAGAAATCACCCCATATTTCACCCCATATTGTAAAAATAGCTTGCACCATTAATGTGTTTATGTGGGCCTTACACTTCTAGTGTATGGCCTTATATTACATTTCTTTCGCTGATTAAGTTACATTAATGGCAGCATAATAACCCTGAGCGATCCACAGCCTATCAGTGTGCTATTTCTAAAAAACACAGCCTGGACTCATCGACAAACACTTTGAGCGCATTTACCGTCAGGGAAAGCAACAGAAACCACAATCTTCTATAGATTTGAGCGGCAACATTGATGTCTTATCCAAGAAGCACAGACAACTCAATGTAGAGCTTAGTGGGACTTAGTGTTTCTGTGCAGCTCTGTTTCTTACAGATTGACTGTGGAGTTAAGAAAAATGCTCCGCCGAATCAATTGCTCCTGTAACGGCTAATCATAGGTGACTCACTAAGTTTAAAGCTAACAGAAATGTCACATGATGATACTCCTACAGACATGCACACAAAGAGAACAGCATATGAACTAGTGTAGGAGTGCTTGTTCATATGGCAACTGTTGTTAACGGTGGCCTACTGACCTGGTTTTTGTCTGTAAACCACTTCAAAAATGGTGTATTGTGGACATGTTTGGATGTCCAAGATAATAATAAGAAAGCTGTCAAAAGTGAGCATTTCAAGTTGCCAACACGTGAAGCGATAATGTCCCAGTTTGCTGACTTGATGCATCCTCAGGATTTTGCCAAATGAAGCTTGATGAGGCGAGTTCAAGACACTGCACTTTAATACACCAGAAGGGCAGTACTGCTTTTTTCATCGGCCACATGGGATATTGTCTGCTCCAGAAGTCTATCACAACATGATTAACACAATATTCAATGTTCTTGTTGATGAGGCCAGCTGCAGTGGGGAAGAAACTGTTCTTATGAGGTTCTGGTCCTGCGGGAAGGGGAGGGACTGACTCTGAGCAGAGATGAGGATGAACTCAATGATGGCAATGTAGAAGTGCACCATCATTGGCCGCATTTCCCAGATTCATTTATGAGGATCTTAGCGCTAAGAGCACCTTAGGAATGCTCTTTGGGCTCCCGTGAAAGAAAAATGCGTTTCCCAGGGCGCACTTAGCTTAAGAGGCTCTTTCACTAAGAAGGAACTCTAAGATTGAGCTGACCCACTCTTAACAGTCTTCTTAGTGACCAATCACTCACAGATCCAGCCCTGCCAGGCAAATTAATATTACACAATATTACAGCCTCAGAGGGTGTTTTGTTTTGTAGCATAGTTAATTATATACTTGCTTTGTTATTTGTTAAAATAAATCTTTTTGATTCATGCTTTTTGGTTCTGTTCTTGTTTGAGTCTGGGTTCTTACAGTGCTGTTGTGTCAGTAATCACTGCCACCAAAGCTACTGAATTCTTACAATTTCCTGACAACTCAATAGGTTTGCTAACAATGGCCTCAAGGTGAACATTGGCAATGACACACAATGAATGCATTTGCTCTCCCGTAGATCCTGCAGCTTCAAATATCTGAACAGTAGGTTCTGAGTGATTTATGTGATTTAAAAAAAATGTACAGAGAATGATATGATGCATTTATCCGAGATGACATTCACCGACAGAACAGAATAAGCAGCAGATGAACAGTATTAATTACAATTAAAAATCATTATTCTACCATTTGTTTATAGGTCATTTTTGTTTGTCAGTTACCTGTAAGGAAATGGAAAACAAACTAGTCCTTTAGCAGTTAATGGCAACCTCCTTGCTACATGACTGGGTGTAAGTACACAGTGTATATACATACAACCTGTACCGGTGAGTCAGTAATTATTGCCACCAAAGCTACTGAACTCTTATAATTTCCTGTCAACTCAATAGTCTGCTAACAATGACTAATCTCAAGGTCAGCATCAGCAATGACGAACAATGAATGCAGCTGCTTTTGTAGCAGAAAAAAAAAATCACTTCCCCATGGATCCTGCAGCTTCAAAGAACTGAAGGAGAGGTTCTCAAAATAGTATCAAAAGTACTAACTTAGGCTAACCATAAATATACGTATATGCCTTTTAAGCCTATAGAGGGTTAGTATTTGATTTTCAAAGATTCTAAATTCCAAATTCAAATCATATTTATTATTGAGGCATTATTCCTTTATATCATTACAAAGAAAATAATGGTTCGCTACCAAATTAAAGCTCAGAAATTTTAAATTTAGCACCTTTAAACACAATAAAACTTTCAGAGAACTGTACAGATATAGGACAATTTACTTTATGCAAGTGTGCAGTTGTTATTGTTAGTCTTTTTTCATCATGCTCCTATCTTACACCCAAACTTGCACTATATGCATAACAAGAAATAAATTAACATGCACTCACACACCACCACCACCACCATATGTGGTCCTCAGAGATTGCTCTGTTTTCCACCTCTCAGTGTCAGAACAGCTGTAACTTATTAGTAAAAGGGAAGATTATAATGACATGAACAGTATTAACAACAGTTAAAAAGCATTATTTTCCTATTTGTTCAAAAGTCATTTTGTCAGTTACCTGCAAAGCAATATGAACCAATATGAATATGCACCAACTGAGTTCCTAAGAAAGGACATAAAAAATAAATTAGCCTTTTAGCAGTTAATGACAGTCTCCCTTTTACATCATGCATTGACAGGATGTCACATACATACATACACATACAACCTGTACTGTTGAGTCAGTAAGAACATTATGTAACATGAGGTTTCAAAATGTTGAACACAGTATGGAATAAACCCACTGTGAGATAATGTCTTACAAAAAAGCCTCAAAGGGAATATTTACATTTAAAATACAACAGTAAATACAGACAACCCTTGAGACATGTAAGTCCATTTCAATCACATGTACATGTTATCAGGTTTTAATCATGTCAGTGACACCAGATAAACTATATGAGATCAGGTGGGCACAGAAGATGGATTTTGGAGGTGCGTCACAAACCACAGGGATCATGCCATCTCACAACGAGCAGACAGTGAGATATATGAAAAGACTGTCTCAAGAGCTACACCTAGACATATTACAGCCGTTTATTCACAAGATATGGAATCACAATGCCTTCTGGGAGAATGCAAACTGTGAAAACTGGCCGGGAGGCTGACCCACATAATATATGGCTCTATCTAGCAGAAATTAGGTCTCTGTGTCGCCCTACTTCAAAGTCCACGGGGAGAAATGTCCATGTTAATGTCCAATCTTACATGCAGTTGCAGAAAGGGATTTAAAGTCTGAGGCAGCAAACCATTCTTAAGATGGGGTGAGACTGATTAAATGTGTCCCAGGTGCAGTGGAGTTCAACCATATCAGATGCCTTATGTCTAAAAGATGTAATGCCTTTTAATAAGTTAAATAAGACATTAATTTCATGATATCTTAATATTTGTAAAAATCCATAGTATTTCATTGATAAATGCAAACTACTTTATTGATGATGATGCTTAACGCTCATGCTCTGTCTCATGCCTGATTGTTGTCCTGTCACTTCCTGTTTTATTTTGTAGTGACCCTGTCTCACTCTTGATTCAGTTGTTTTGCTTCCTGCCCTGCTGAGTTCCTGCTTGTGTGATTGTCTGCCATGTCCTGATTGTTTCCACCTGTGTCCCATTACCTCATGTTTAAATAGTCCTGTCTCCCCTTTGTATTTGTCCTCGCGGTTTTTGTTGTCTTAGTCTTAATTTAGATCATTTTTTGTTGATATATATATATATATATATATATTATTAAATGCATGTACATCATGTACATGATACATAATCCACCCCAATTGTCATGCATATGCAGTATACCCCAAATTTTTTATCTTACACAAGCTGGTTGATGGAAATAGTCCAGATTTGAGAGAAAAGGCAGCAGAAAAGCTCTTGATAATGAAGCTCTGATATATTGACCCATTCTGTTGCCTGTGTGTCAGGGCACAACCGGCAGACCATATACTGTAAGTAGGTCAGTGTGCTACAGTACATGCAACAGACTAGCAGCTCTCATGGTGATTAACAGCTACTCAGGCCATGCTGCTGTATATATTACGGTTGCATATACAGCTCACAAAAAGTCAGGCATATTTGACTTTTGGTGGAATTTCTGCAAAATGTAAAAAGTTCATGCTATAATCAAATCAAATCAAATATTTGTATGGCATTTTTTGTATATTGCACAGTTCAATGTGCCTCACAGTGGCTAAAAACAACAATGAAAAAAAACACCCCAACCCTGGTTAAATACACACACACAAAACACACAACACACACACACAGGCATGACATGGCATGGCATGGCACCGAGACCTTAAGTGAGAAAAATCCACCTTTTAGAAACACGGGGAGCCAATGCAGCAATTTTAAAACTGGTGTAATGTGCTCCTGCCCTCTGGTCCTCGTCAGCACTTGTGCAGCTGAGTTCTGCAGGAGTTTTAGAGTATGGAGGCTCTTTTTGGGGAGGCCAGAGAGCAGGGCTTTACAATAATCTAAAGGACAGGAGATAAAAGCATGCATCAGCATCTCCGTGCTGGCCTGGGAGAGAAACGGGCAGACTCTGGCTATGTTCGTGAGGTGGTAATGCTTTTGATGTGTGGAATAAAACTGAGCTCAGAGTCAAAAATCATGCCCAAATTTTTTACAGGTGTTTGAAAATCTTGTAATTTTGTTAAAAAAAAGTGTCTCTCTCAGGCCTTCAGGACCGACGACTAAAACCTTTGTTTTGTCCTGGTTGAGCTGCAGGAAGTTGGCTGCCATCCATGACTTGATATGAAAAATGCAGTTTAAAAGGACATCAATTTGCCCGCTGTCATCAGGAGACACAGCCATATACAGCTGTGTGTCATCAGCATAGCTATGGAAGCTGATGCTGTGCCTCCTGAAGACATCCCCAAGGGGAAGCATGTACAGATTAAAAAGAGTTGGGCCTAAAATTGACACCTGGGGAACCCCGCACACAATCTCAAGGGTTCATGACGAACCCATGATCGAAGTGTCGATCTGTGAGATAGGAGACCAGTTAAAAACAGTGCCAGAGAGGCCGACCAGGTTCCTCAGTCTGTTTAATAAAATGTGATGGACTACTGTATCGAAGGCGGCGGTTAGATTCAGTAGGACCAAAACCATGAGTTTATGGTTATCTAAGTTGCACCAGGTGTCATTTAAAATCTTTAAAAGGGCTGTCTCAGTACTGTGGTCCCTCCTAAAACCAGATTGGCACTTCTCTAAAATATTCTTTGTGTTTAAAAAGTCATCTACTTGTTCAAGAATAAGTTTTTCCAAGATTTTACTTAAAAATGGTAAGTTGGTTACAGGTCGATAGCTGTTAAAAATGTTGGGGTCCAAACTGCTCTTCTTCAGGAGGGGCTTGACCAGCGCTGTTTTAAAGGAGGTGGGGAAGACACCCATCTGAAGAGAGCAATTCACAATGTTTAAAAGCTGTTCCTCAAAGAATCCATAGAATTGTTTAAAAATGGTGTGGGAATTGGATCTAAAAGGTAGGTTCTAGGATTTACCTGGGAGAAAACTCGACCAAGTGTCTGTGCATCAACCAGGGCAAAACTCTCCAGTGTTTCCTCAGGTAAAAGCAATGATCCAGGTGTATTGGTGATTAAAATCTGTTGAGAAGAAAGAGTGGATCTGATGTTGGTGATTTTACTTCTTAAGTGGTCTGCAAATTCCTCACAGAGGGCATCAGTTGGTGTCCTGGGCGATCTGTTAAAATTACTGTTTGTTAAAAGATCGATTGTGGAGATGAGGAATCTGGGATTATTTTTATTTTCAGAGATGAGTTTTTTGAAGTGGGAGGTTCTGACTTATGCTTAACTGCATCATTGTAGGTTTTGAGGTGTTGTCGTAAAATGTCATAATGGACTGTTAGTTTAGATTTCCTCCATCTCCTTTCAGCACATGTGCAGTTTCTTTTAAGCCGTTTTCTCATTTCTCCACGGGGGTCTGTTTCTTTTCTTAATAGTTTTGGTTAAAAGTGGAGCCACTATGTCTAGCATTGATTTTAGATTATTGTTAAAACGATCAACAATAAAATCACAGGGTGCTGGTAAAATCTGTGCAGGACTGCTCTGTAAAATCTGAATAAAATTTGCAGCCACTTCAGAAGGTAGGTAGCGTTTACTCACTGTTCTGACTGGTCTCCCCCACTGGTTAAAACTGCAGATCTCAAAAAACACACAGAAGTGGACTGACACAGCCAGATCCACAAGTGACACACAGTGATATCATGAAAGTAGGGCATTTAAGTAGAAGCATGCAATGGTAATTTCTTCATCTCAAGTATTTTTTTTTTATTGAAACTAACTAACAACAGTCATCAGCATGGAATGTGGCCAAAGCACGTCCATCACTTCAAAGCCTCTCAATGACCAGGTACTGATGATCGATTGTTAGGGGCCGTCTTGTTGTCAATGATGGCATTTTTCATCCAATAGCCCAATATCCCTAACTTTTTTGTGAGCAGTGTATATTATTGGTGTATATATTGTGACACACTTCAGAACAGGATGTAGGTACTGAGTTGACAGCTGGGAGACCTTCTATGGGAAATGTATCAGAGATCAGCTGTTTAGTCAATTGAGAGACTGAATTTCCCCCCACATTAGAATAACCATGACCTGCAGGAAGGCATAAGAAACAGTTGGAGCCTGACCAGAGGCTTTGAGTTCAAGCTTCCTGACAGCGAGCAGCTGCTTTACTGAAGGCACTGAACTCCCATCCGTTCATTCAGGGCTGGTCTGTATTTAACCCTAGATCACCTCCATGAGGAGAAGAGCAAAAGAACAAAAGACCTCAATGAATCATAGGCTCTAATATATAATACATCTATAAACTATTGACAAAGACAAAGGACTGTATTATATCACTGGCTTCAATTTTAATGTCCAAGTTTGGGGATACCATCCAAAAACGTGAGGATTAGGTTAATTGACTAATTTAAACTGACCCTAGGTGTGAATGTGAGTGTGAGTGGTTGTCTGTCTCTAAGTGTCCTGTGATGAACTGGTGACTTGTCCAGGGTGTACCCTGCCTTTCACCCTAAAACCAGCCCCCCCGGGACCCTATGTGAGGATAAGCAGTAGAAAATGGATGGATGGACAACACCATATTTTCTCCTAGAACAGACGTAACAGTTGCCAGTTAAGAAAGTGTGTTCTTAGTTTTGTTTGCACAGCTGTATGCATCCATATAATCTTGTGCATAAAGCAATACTATCAAAATCCTGCCATGGTCGGCGGGAGAAAATGGATGGATGAAGTTTGGTTTAGCTGAAATAAGAGTGACATTAATCCACACATCTCACTTATTATTCATATTAACTATCCGACCCCAAAGCAGAAACAGGAGCAACTAGCAGGACCATGACTTTCATGACACAGTGGCATATGTTGAATCGACCTTTGCACGAAATGTATTGAATCATACAAACACATAAGGAAGATAGACTAACTTCTTAAATGTAAGCTTGTTAACATGCTAAAGTGGGCATTGTAGCATTACATTTCTGATACTTATCGTCAAGCCAGACAATGTAGAGTTGAGTCTGAGTATGTTAAAAAAAAATACCATAATCCTTGATAATTCACTTTTTCTGATTGTTTGTCGATCCAGAAACATCATTTTCTGGTATGAAATGCATATTACATCCTCCTAGGAATACTAAATTTATGTTTACTAGACACAATGATTATCAATCACTCCATAAATTAATTAGCAATTCCTGGACTATATGCTTGGTACACTTAGCATTGTCATAGCAACAAGCACACTATAACTTCAACAAATCCAGTCTCTGTTGTTGGAGCAACATTTTAAGCCACCACCTAATGATTGCATTCGTCTGTGTGTCCACAGCTCTGTGCTCATCCCTTGTCCCAGATGGCCAGTGTCCACACCCTATGTCACTGACAAAGCAGTGGTGGTGACTCACTGGCATTTATGACAGGGAAGTCAAATAGCCAAAACCTTCCTGCACATGACACAGATGCATCTTATTTGTGCTGCATGATTTAGTCAACATGGAAAATACAACAATGTTAGTGATGAGGTGACATGATGGACCATGATGATGCTAAAGCCTGGTTTATGCTTCTGCGTCGTGGCGACGGCGGAGCTACGGCGTAGACCCGACACCGTCGTTGAGCATTCGAAGTTCTGCGTCGAGGGAACGCGTTGCTCTGCAATTCACCGCCAAGCTGCTAGGGGGGTGGTTCTGGGGGCTCATATCGGATTCCTTGGTTTTCTTCCGACAGTAAACAATAACAACTGAGATGGAGTGGGTGTTTCTAGAGATGGAGCTCATAAAATTTAAAAAGAAATGCTGTTACTACAAATGTTGAAGCACAGAAGACGTTTGTGGAGGTGGTCTGTCCGACTATTCCGTACCGCTCGTGCCGCTCCACAAATAGCGGTGTTGTTGAGCTGTTGACCAGAAAAGCAACCACTGGAAATTACGTTCTGAGCGGCCCAATCACAGTTCTTGCCGTTCCCATCCTAACGCGTTGACGCAACGCGTAGTCAGAATTTTTTGGAGGTGCACGTCAGGCTATGGTGTAGGGTCTGCGTAGGGGTCTGCGTCGATGCTGTAGCTACGCCGTCACCGCAACGCAGAAACCAGGCTTAACTGACTCTGCATTAACATCGGAGAATTATACAAGCTAATCTACCCTTCATTACTAGAAGATTGAAAAACTGATGTGTTTTCTCTAAAATGACATTTCTGGTATTCTGATATCTGAATATACGTAGATACATGACACATGAACTGTTTTGAACTATATTGTTTACAAACAAACAAATATAAATATATATTTATATTGATTGATATATGTTGATTTGATTCTTTTCATACAAGATACTAAAAAGAAGTGTAAGGATATTGTATGTATCATTAATGTCATATACTATTCTGATAAATACCCAAATCATACAAGTTTCATTTTGTTTAAATTTACTAAGGATCTTATATCCGGATACACTGTTGTATGCTTTATGTATAAGTTTCATACAAAGGAGATTTCCTTTGTATGTAAAGCACACAGTATCCTTATACCTCTTTTTATTATCTTTTATGAAAAGAATGCAGAATTCCTGAATTTCAGTACATTTTTTAAATAAGTTTTTTTCTGTTTGGGTATGTTATAAAACTAAAGCATGTCGCAGATGGGCATGATGTTGAAGAGAGTGAGGTTTGCAGACCAGAAAACCAAAACCTTAAGCTAAAAGATGGTTAAGTGAAGGACAGTATACATCCAACCAAGACAATGTGGGAGTTCATAATCTGACATGGCCTCATTCTTCCTCTTTAGTTATACATCTTCAACTATACCACAACATTATTCAAGATACAACTGGCTGTTGAAAAGCACGCACTTGTGGCCCTGACAGAGGATTTTAATCAATGTGGAAGGTAAAAACAGCTGCTGGTGAAAAAACAATTAGCACTTTGTCTTCAGTATGTCCTGAATAATCATGCTCAGCCTGGACTATTTTTCTTTTGGTTTATGAAGTGAATCTTTACCTGATTCAGAATGTGGTTACAATGTAATGTAGGTCATGTTATGAGTTTGTTGTTATCTGACATGAGCATTTTAAAACACTTGCCCTTTATGAGGGAAGGACATTTCTGATCAGAGATGAACAGAAAGGCCATAAATGACATCAACACTGTGAATGACGCAGAGAGAAAAGGAGTAGGAGTTGGGGGGGGGAGTATATGCAGGTGAGCAGCTGGTTGATTAGAATGCTGTTGCGGTGATACTGAGGATGTCCTTGTGTGGAATTCACACACAAACAATGCATACACAACACACACGTGACACTGCCTGTAAAGTGCCAGGCCTCCACAAGTTTGACCTACATTCAGTGTCCAAACGACACACAGGTGTTCCTGCTGTTCCAATCTCATTCTTCTTCTCTATTTGCGTTTGTTTCTTTTATCAAAGATGAATCTGCTGCTTCAAAAGAGAGATGAATAATGAAAACGAATCTTCTCTCTCAGGTGAAGGTGCTTTGGAAATCACCAATGTGAAGGGAAAATACTGACACTGCTTTACATGTTCAGTTGTTTCATCAATGGAATGTTCTGCCCTGGGAATAATTTGTTCCAAGTCAGAAGAAAAGCTTAAATTATATTAAATTAAAGTCAGCAGAGACGGTAGAGCAATTTGTTCAATTTGAACCCAGCGTCAATATGAATAAAAAAATTGCAAAACCCCACATGGTCGAGGCTACCGCTACTCTGGTGCACCCAAAGGGGCTTTGTTATCGCCGCCAAAAAGGTTATGTTTTCACCGGGTTTGTTTATTTGTTGGTTTGCAAAATAAAAGTGGGCTGGATGGATTTTGACAAAATTTTCAGAGTTGGTCAGAAGTGGCCTAACTTAAAACTGATCCAATTCAACGGCACCACCAAAAATGAATCAGTTTTAACTATCAAACCGTCAAAAACCATCCATAACTTTTTGAGTTATTTTGCAAACCGGCAAATTCAAGGTCATCAAGGTCAAATGAAAGGTCACATCATAGTAATTTATGGGAGATTTTGCGTATTTCTGGACGCTCCAGGGTGTACAATTTTCAGCCAATTGTCACCTAATTTGGTATATAAACTACTATAGGAATCCAGAAGTCACCGATTCAGTTTGGTCAAGATCAGTAAAAGGTCAAGGTCACCAAGGTCAAATATGCATAACTTCATGTAGGAAGGAGCTGGAGCAGTGCAACTGGTCTCAAAATATCCAGAAAAGAATTCCCAAATTGTATTTGCAAAGTTTTACTCATATTTTGGTCTTTTTTTAAAACTCAATTCAAATGTGACAAAATATGACATAGAGAAAAAATAAATAAAAGGTACATGATATTAATGTAAATACAATGTTAAATGTGGGTTTCAAGGTGTGTCAAAATCAACACATTCACTCTTAGGCATTGTGGGCTTGCAGGAGTATACGCTCTCTCAGAATGCTGCCTTAGTGGAGGTCTGCGATCTCTGAGTGCTTTTCTAGTTGTAACTTGTGTCGACACAGGTGACCTTGGTGCATATGAGGAATTCTGACCACATGCTGAGACAACAGTATCCTTGTGTGTGTCTACTGAGAAGCTGCTCTGGTGGAATGTGTTTATTAAAATGTGCCTCAAATTCCAATATGAATGTGACATGCACGTGGCGTCACACATTTTATTCCAATCTTACGCTCAACACAAATTTGCATTACGCTTGCAGTCACGTTCCAGCTGTCCGTCCATCGACAACTGTAGATTTCCTCAACATTTATTTAGAATATCATAAAGACTGATGGTAACATAAAATAATACCTGAGGCAAACTTGCTGAAAAACTCTTGATCACTGCAGTTACAGTTTTGTTACTAGGTGAACTACTTCAGCTGGGAAGCTGTTTTCTCTCTACTACTTTTACTCCCCATTTTCATTTCCATCCATCCATCATCTACCGCTTATCCTCATAGGGTCGCGGGGGGGCTGGAGCCTATCCCAGCTGTCTTAGGGCGGAAGGTAGGGTACACCCTGGACAAGTCGCCACCTCATCGCAGGGCACATAGAGACAGACAACCACTCACACTCACATTCACACCTACGGTCAATTTAAATTAGCCAATTAACCTAATCCCCATGCATGTTTTTGGATGGTGGGAGGAAGCTGGAGTACCCGGAGAGAACCCACGCAGACACGGGGAGAACATGCAAACTCCACACAGAAAGGTCCCGGGCCCGGGATTCGAACCCGGTACCTTCTTGACAGTGCTAACCACTACACCACCGTGCCGCCGGCATTTTCATTTCAAGCCATTTTATTCATTTAAGTAGTTATTGAAGAAAAAGTTCTATGTTCTCAAACAATCAGGCAAATTTGTTGGCATGGTTTCTGATGGGACAATCAGCTCACACAGTTTATTAAAAAGATGCATTTGTAGGAGCAGGGATACAAAATACAGGTCTTTAACTCTGGCTCAACTGGAGCAAAGTAGCAGTGCTGCTACTTAATGTATTGATATAATTATTTACTTGTTTTCAGTATTTTCTGTAGCATTCAGAATTAATAACTACATTCCATCACAATGAAGACCATACCAGCTGTCAATGGCAGTGAATTAAGAAGTGTGGGAGTATTTATACTGAAAATATTGCACTGCTTATACTGTCTTTCTTTGTCTCATGCTTTTTAAATACCTTATCATTCACGTGGCTCATGCTCAATTTTAGGCTTACCAAACCAACCATCCATCTGCAAACTTCCTCTTCTCTGAGGGTCTCTGTGGATTTAAATGTCTGCATTTAGTTATGTCTGTCTGGTCAAGTTGTGTTTATTATTTCAGTTTTTCATTTTGTCTTTTCCTTTCCTGTTTTATTTTGAAATGAACTGTCTCACTCTCATTTTAGCTTTATAACATCCTGCCCTCCTGTTTCCCACTTCTGTTGACTGTCTGCCCCGCCCCTGATTGTCTCCATTCCCCACTGTATTTATGTCTGTGTCTTAAGTCGTGACAACCATAGCGTTTTTCTGTTTTTACTTTTCATAGCATCTGAGCCAGTTGATCATCTTTTGTTTTGTTAACTTTTAAAGCCTAAAAGCCTGAGTGTTTTTGTTGTACAGTTTATCGTTTTACCAGTGTTTAATTTCTAGTTTTATAAGCCTTTCATAGTAGTGATTTTGTTTGACAGGTTTTGAGTGTATTCCTCACTGTAGTGTTCCTACCTTGTGAATAAACTCCTTTTATTGTGATACTTTGTCTGAGTCGTGCGTTTGGGTTCTGGTTTCAAGCTACGTTCTTACACATTTGTGTCAAGTTTTATGCATGCATGAGTTTTAGAGTGACAAATAAGTTATGTTTTGGGTTTGAAATTATCTACAAACTAAAATAACCAATCTCACATACAGTTACGGTATACACGTTGCCACAGTGTTGCTTTTAAGAAAAATTATAATTTAAACATGACTGTGATAGGGACAGTAAAAGGGGCATCTGACTTTATGAAAGTCTGTTATGCCTCAAAACACTAACTACAGTATATCTCACAGGGATAGCAGCGCTACCACGTCAATGGCAGCGCCATTTCCTCTGTCTGCCCCAGAGAGGCTGCCAGTTCAGCTCTGGCACAACATGAGACCCTGTCCACAGAAACTGTGATTTACTATGACTGGTACTCATACATGTATGCACCTGCTCCTCAAACCAAGAAATTCACAAATGCACACACCTGTATGAATGCAACACACAAGTACACCTTCTCATCCACTGCCATGTCTCCTACACACTGAGGTTGGAGTTAGTGGGGTGATGGTAATTGTTTTTTCTTGGAATTGGAATTGCTGCTGCGCTTCCAGTTAATTGAGTGACGTAACATTGGTCACAGCTCATTATTTATGACCATCACTGCAGGGGAAGTTTGATTTATCAATGCCAGTTTGTTCACAGCTGCTCTCATTTCATTTACTTTGGACCGACATTTACAGGCTGTTCTCTGAGGAAAGACCTTCAATGTTTGATAAGACACTAATCCTTCTTAAAGATGATTGGACAAACATCCCATTTGTTGAGCTATCACATTTTTTGCTTTGAAATTCACACCTGGCGACAACAGTCTGAACTATAGGCTGCAAACCAAGGCTGCAAATTGGCAGTGCAGTCCTATTTACATGTCCTCATTATGCAAACTATGCTCATTTATAACAGCAGAACAGACAGAAGGACAGACAGATGTCCCAAGGAGTGACAACATTTCTCCATTAAGGAGCCGAGCCAGATGGATATATACAGCACATAGTGTGCTCTGCTGTACATAGTGTTCTTTTCACACAGCGCAGCTAATAAGTTCCTCAGGTCCTGTGGGCTATGGAAAGCCGAGTGAGTATTTACTCGATATCCTTGATATCACATGTCAAAAACACACTAGTTCACTAGTGAGCTCCAAAAACTCTGACATTAACTAGTCAGTCTTTATTTAAGGTCACTAGTGCATCAATTGCATGTTACTAGTAACTAGTGAAGTTAACTAGTCTAACTATTCTTTATTTAATGTTGTCTCTTTTCCATTTTTTCCCATCCTATTATTCATCTCATCATCTGTTTACCTTTGTTTGCCTGTCTGTTCTTATCTGTTTCACATTCTCCGAACACACTGACATAGGTATCTGAACTGATGACCTACATTCACAATTCTGAGCTTCCATCACTCACTATAGCAACCTTCCTCTCTCCTCTCCTTCTTTATCTCTCTTTATTTCCCACTCTGTCTGCTTCCTTTCACACAGTTGCTAGTCATCCACTGTTTTTCATCAGTAGCTGTGTTTTTATTTGTTTGTCTTTTCTATGTTGTATATTTTTGTTTTCTCGTTTCTGTATGTGAGGGTCAGTCAGTGACACACTGCTGAGGGGATCCTTCATATATCACATCAGTCAACGGAAACATTTTGTTGACGAATAAATGAATAAACACGTTAAATACTCCATGTGGCCAAATAACAATAACAGAAGTGCACTGCACAGTTAGTTATTACAAAACAAGCACTATATGCTCTATAATAACATTAAAATAATTTAATGTAACAGATTCACTATGAGAAGCAATATTATAACACCATTAATTAAGGCGTTGACAACAAAATAAGTTAGTTACAATCAACGTTACAGCTTGTAACAGCTTCTAACAGAATGTCTATCACGACATTACTTCATCTTACATGATATATTACAAAAATGCATTTCTCCTTTACAATCTACATGAGAAAAATAGACAACAGTTTTGAAGAAGATTTATAAGGTTATTTTCATATGCACATTTGTATTGTTGTATGTATGTTTACATGCATTAATGTTCACAAACACTTCATCCTTCTCATACCTCTTTTCCCCCTCTGTCTGAAATGCTCAGTTCGAGCTCACCCTGCTGCTGCAGTAAAGGAGATTCTGGTGCTAGGAAACACTACAGTTTTTGCCCACAGGGACTGCCAAAATCAAAATAAAATGAAAGTCCCTTCTTAAATGGTCATTAGAGCACAAAGCGATAAGGTTATGTAATATATCAAACTCTTATGAGCTATTCATCCATCCATCCATTATCTACTGCTTATCCTCATAGGGTCGTGGGGGGGCTGGAGCCTATCCCAGCTGTCTTAGGGCAGAAGACAGGGTACACCCTGGACAAGTCGCCACCTCATTGCAGGACACATAAAGACAGACAACCATTCACACTCACATTCACACCTACGGTCAATTTAAATTAGCCAATTAACCTAATCCCCATGCATGTTTTTGGATGGGAGGAAGCCAGAGTAGAACCCACGCAGACACAGGGAGAACATGCAAACTCCACACAGAAAGGCCCCGGGCCCGGGATTCGAACCCGGTACTGTGAGGTGACAGTGCTAACCACTACACCACCGTGCCCCCTTATGAGCTCTTTTTGTTGTTAAATGTAAATGTATCAAATTTCATGTATATTCTTTTTTTAAAGAGAGGGAGCAAAAGAGTGAGAAGTTAGCACTAACACTATACTGTGTACTGTATATGTTTTTACTGTGAACATAGCAGTACAGTGTGTGCACAGTCTGTGAATAAATGCTATAACAAATGTGGGCTGACCTTGTGGACCAGTTATTCTCATCTTTGTGACAAAGTGACAAGATGCTCCTCAGCGTTGTGCTCCGCTGTCAGAGCTCTTCTTTCTCTATGGTGGATCTGGATTTGTTTGGTGTGTATCCAGACACACAGCAACTATTGTGCAGCTGAAATATTGTTTCAGAAATAGCATTCATCATCATCACAGCATGGTGCCTTTATGTTGTCACCTCCTCACTGTGTGAATCAACAGGAGAGCAAATTAATCAGATGTCAATGTAAATTCACAGATGTAAATCAACATACCTCTTTCAGTCTGAGAATTACAATTTGTATGAATTATCTGTGTAATTTCATTGTTCACACTTTTTTGAGTAAGCAATTTTTTGGATCGTTCTTTGCGAATATAAATGGAATATCACTGTCTCCCTACATTCTCTTCAGCACATGCTAGGATGCCTCTCCACCTCTAAAAGAACTGAGAGAAGTAAAACTTTTCTTGATGGAGTTTTTTCCCAAGGGGAAACTAATGTTTTTCACTCTGTTGTTTTTCTTGACATATTGCTCATACAGGTCTGAATATACCCCCCCCCCCACACACACACACACAACAACAGTGCTATTTAAGTACAGTACATTAACACTTGCACTTCAAACTCTTCAGCAGAGGCGGCCATATGCAAGCACCCCACACACTCACACACTCGGTGCCTTGCTCTAGAGCACTTCAATAACAACATCAGTGATATTATTTCACAGGACTGGCAGCCAGGTGTGAACGTGATGCTGTTTAATCAACAAAGAAAACCAAACTCCATGTGCTCCACATGCACGGAACGTGATGAGAAACGAGAGAAAAAATCATTTTTTTGCCACTCTGCCTCACTTGCAGCCTATGTTCCTCCTGACCACAGCTTTTTCCCCCTAAATAACAGTTTATTATAGTGATGGAAGAGGTATTGTGCTGTATGTACCTTTATGCTTCCTCCACTGAATCTGTCCTTTTATCTCAAGTCCATGTATCTGTCTCTGGACCTCTTTTTTGTCTTTGGTTTTCTCTTTCATTTTAATTTTTTTTTTTACTTATTACTACTTTTTACTTCCGTGTCTTTTTTCCTCTTCCTTCTCACCTCTATATCTTTTTTCTCCGTCTTTGTTTGCTTCCTTTTATAACTGACTCTGGGGGTACTGAATGGCTGCTGACAGATGACTCTCTGTGCAGCAGGTGATCAATCGGCCCTCAACATCAAGGCGCCACAGCAGGCGGCCGTGACACGTGCTGACAACCCCAACCCCCTCTCTGCTGAACAATCAGTGCGTTCTTATAGTGGGGTATTTGCTGATCCGTGAGCATTTGTCCCATTCATGCAATTGTATGCACACTTTAAAAAAAAAATTAGAGCTATTTTCTTTTAACTCTTTGAGTGCCATTGATGTATTTCAATGTCACAATGTCTATGTATTGCGGCGTCCTGCAGCCTCCTGCAGCCTGTGAGCAATTTTGGCGCTTCTGGGAGATGTCGTTGGAGCATAAAGAGACAATACACGCCACAGAGATCAATGCAGGAAGTGGAGATAATCGGATGGATTCTGGACAAAAAGTGGCGTTTAGGATAGGAGTGGCCTCTACTCTACCTCTAATTAAACAAACACAAACTTTTTTCATGATGAAACAGTGAGTCTCTTCTTTCATTTTAACTATTCAGTTTTTCCAGAGACATAGTACAATATATTCTGTAGGTCTTGAAATATGACTCAAAATGGGCAAAAGGCACTTTCTGTTTTATAAAATGCCTGGCACTCAAAGAGTTAATTACCCAGAATGGTTATGGTTAGTTTGACGAACCCTTTTTAACCAGTAATGTTGAATTCTGTTCTTATGCACACAAGAAGATCACGTAATTCCTGGTTTCTGCCCTTGTGGACAGATAATTTTATTAAACTCTAAAATCATAAACATGTAGTTCACAGATCGGGCCTGCCACGATTTTGACCCTATAACCAAAACCACTGAGTAAAAACTGTTGAGAGGAAGTTGAGGATTCAGATGTAATTGTTAAGTTCCCTCTGTATTTAAATTAACCTTTTTTTTATTGTAGGTTTAACTACTTCTGGGGGTTTGTTTTTTACTCTATTACCAGTTTATCTCCATAATACTGAAATGGTGAAAAGTTGAATTTGCACAATTTCACATAAAATTAAATCTTGTTTTTAAATCCTTGGCAACAGCTACTGCGTGCACATGGACGAACTTATTTATATAATAACGGCATCGAAAACGTATCAAATTCATGTGCACAGGCTAAGGATTGTCTAGGGACTGGATTCGGAATACAATAGGAACCCCTGGCGTATCGTATTTGCATCCTGTGCATGCTCGAGAATTTCCACCGAGGATTTGATCACATTACTAAAATCTCACTGTTTTAAGTTGTATTTCATCCTCCATAGACTAGCCCTCTCACTTTAATAAAAGAGCACACTGAAAATTATGTATATCGCTTCAGGCAAACACAGAAAACCTGCCATTTTGGTGCAGTCTGGTGATTTTGTCATTTTTTTGTTACTACTGCTCTGCTTTCTTCCTCATTTGCCATTTAACAGCAGCTCTGCACTTATTCTGATTTATTCAGTCTTTTTCCAGTGACATATGACAGAAAAGCAAGACAAAATGTGAACATGAACGAGAGAAAATAAAGTATGAAAAGAACACGTATAATGGCTGTCACTCTCAAGTTTGTTGGTATGCTGTTGAATTCTGCACCCCTTTATCACCTTCTCTTGTCTCCTGAGGTGATCTGTTCTCATAGCGGTGAGATGATATTCAGTGTTTCTGCTGTCTGGGTAACGGGCTAAAAATATTCTTGAGCAAACAGGCTCATCAGTGATCCAGCTTCTATCCATTATCCTTCACTCATATGACCATATGTGTACCAACAGAGTAAATGAAGACAGTCTGTGGACCGGAGAACAAGTCCACTTTGTCATCTAACCATCTACGTAAGAAAAATTGAAAGTCCAGCAATTTGTTTTAATTTGTTTTCTATCCACACGGCTATCTGACTACGCTGTACTAGAAACAAAAAGGTGCTTCTTTAAGAACATAAATCAAAACGTGACCTACAAAAGAAAAGGCTTCCGCTAAACCTATCTTAGGGAAACTGGATTAAGAAATGAACGGTGCTCAACATATAACTAGGGAGAAAATGAAGAAACTAAATGAACCCACGCAGACACGGGGAGAACATGCAAACTCCACGCTGTCATGTCTGTCAAGTTAAGTGTGTTTATTATTTCAGTTTTGTCATTTGGTCTTGTCATTTCCTGTTTTATTTTGAAATTAATTGTCTTCTCTTGAGTTTCAGCTTGTCTCTTCCCATCCTCTGTCTTCTGCATCTGATTGTCAGCCCCGCCCCTGATTGTTTCCAGCTGTTCCAGCTCTAACCCTAACCCCATTACCCAGTGTATTTATGTCGGCGTCTCCCGTTGTCTTGTGCCAGTACGTCTTGAGTCCATGTCGCCAAGCTACCAGCCATCTTCCACGTGCACGTTCTTGTCCCTGTCAGGTTCTCCCTTGTTGTGTGAGCTGTTTGTCCTAGCTGTTAGTTTTGTCACATTGTTTGTCTCCCTCGTTAGGTCTGTTTGTCCCTTTGTCCTTTTCCCTTAGTATAGTTTGTTTCCCCTGTAGTTTTCCCGTCAACGTTGGTGATTGTTTTCTGTTAGTTTAGTTTTGTTAGTTTATAGTATTTTCCTCTTAGTGAGCACCTTTAGTTAGTTATCACATTCTAGCCTTTTAGTTGCCTTTTCCCTGCCTTGTGCCTGAGCTATTTCCTTTAGTCTAGTTTTTCCATGCCTCACTTAGTAGAGCAATTCAGTTCACAGTCTGGTTAGAGTGCATATTCCTCCCTGTACTGTTTGTGTTTTTGTTGTAATAAATTTACTGTTTGTTTAGAATTGGAGTCTTGCATTTGGGTTCATTTCCGTGTCTGAGCCACGTTCTTACACACATAGAAAGGCCCCGGGCTGGGAATCGAACCTTGCTGTGAGGCGACAGTGGTAACCACAACACCATTGTGCCACCCTTACAGTCTACCTTGTTTAGTGAAATTAAACTAACTCTGAGATCTCATTCAAGACCTCTTTGTAGCATCATTACAGAGTAGGCAAACCACAGGATTGTGTGATGAAAGACACTCAAAAACAGAAAGAATTCAAAAGTTACTTTTTAAGTAATACAATCTGCTAATCACAGCAATAGTTCAGGAAAGGAAACATTAATAAATATAAATAATTAAGATCATAAACAGTAACGTACAGTATTTGCATCACAAAGAGAAACTGTCTTAAAACTAAGACAGCAACTTGTGATTATTTTCTCTATCTATTAATCACTTTGTGTTTGAATTGTCAGAAAATGTTTTAAAAGGTGCATTGGACTGAGAGTCCCCAAAAATGATCAAACGTTAAAAAAATGAGAAAAGCAACAAATGGAAGATTTTTGGTGACAACATCATGAGGCCCCAAATTCCTCCTCCACTCCAGCCATGACTTCACACTCTCCACTGATGGTCACACGGGCACTTCCTCCCCACAGATCAGAATCCTCCTATTCATTTTTGACCCCACCCTTTCCTTCCAACCCCATGTCCACCAAATCACTGAAACACTGCAGTACTTCTGCTGGTCTATAAACCTGGTTCCGGGGCGTTTCGTCAGTATGCGGCTCATGTAGGTCACCAGTGTTGTGAGTGTGTCAGTTGCTCAGTTTATTGACGATGAAGTCGTTTGTGGACTTTTTCCTGCTCCTGTGTGCTTTATGTATCGGACTTCATACGAGTCAGAAGATTGGAAGCCAGACTGGCGTTTATAAAGGCGCCTTTCCCAGTTGAATCACCCTCTGCAAGGAGTTTCTCCTATCTTTCTGGTCTGACTCTACCACTGATAGTGTGGTGCTGGGGAATATCCCACCAGAGCTTCGCAAACCGGACACTAAATCTACACCTCGGAAATGAGCGAGAAGAGGTGTATGTCAGAGATTTTAGAACCTAAGTCTCAATGACCGCTGCAAAATGCCAGCGCTCCCCTCCATCTTGCTGTCAAAATTTCCAGTCTATATGGAACAAGATGGATGAGCTGGCAGCCCGGGATTCACTCAAACATGAAGTGAAGTACACCTACCTGCCAGCCTTCACTGGCTCCATGACCTGGACCGGGACGAGGACCTGTTGCTGTCTGGGTTCAGTGCTCTGTTTTGGCTGGACCGGTCACCGGAAATCACAAGCGGCAGGGAGGCGGCACGTGTTTCTACATCAACCAGAAGTACTGTAACACCATTGTGGTGTGTGAGGAGATTTGTACTCCTGTTACTGAACTGTTGACAATCTCTCTCAGGCTCTTTTACCTTTACTGTGAATTTCAACAGCTGTTTTTCACAATTATTTACATTCATCCGCACGTCAGTGGGTCTGCTGCCACTCACCTTATCGCTGACGTCATGCACAGACTTGACACTGTATGCCTGGATGCCTTGAAATTCCTCTTCATTGACTTTAACAGCTGCTTGCTGGACAAAACTCTGAGGACTTATGAACAGTAAGTGACGTGTCACACTGCAGAGGAACTCCACCATAGATCTGTGTTATGGATCAGTGAGTGGTGCTTACACCTCACTGTCTCTTGGATCATCATATCACAACAGTGTGTTTCTGATGCCCCTGTACACATCTTCGTTCTGGAGGCTCCCCCACCAGGAGAAAACTGTTAAAAGTTGGTCAGATTGTAAAAACTCCAAAGACTTTAGGAATTCAGACCGGTGGCACTAACAGTAATGAAAAAGTTTGAGAAAATTCAGAAAAATATTACTGTTATAAATGGTTAACTGGATCAATTGCAGTTTGCTATACCAGCCAAAGAAAGGTGTGGAGGATGTAAAAACTTTTCTATAACAGACACTGTGTACAAGCACCTGGATAAACCACGATCTCATGCAATACCTAGTCGCTGATTTTTCGTCAGCTTTTAATAACACGCAGCCTCACATTCTGATTGAGAGGCAGTCATCTCATTTTAATCTCCCTCATCAGCTTCTCCTGCTGATTTTAAATTTCCTAACTGAGAGGGTCCAGCAGGTGTTTGTAAATGGAAATATGTCCTCTACAATTGTGTCAAACACACGCTGTAAATTGTAATAAATTCACTTTACTTAAAAAAAAAGACAGGAAACCGATTGCCTCAAAATTCCCAAGTAAAGTAGATAATTCATTTTAAGTAGCTAAAGCTAAAGCAAACTGTGTTTAGACAACTCAGATAATGGTAGTAAACTTAATTCAAAATCATTAGTTAGTTTGACTATAAAATGTCACATTACTAACAAAGTATCAGGAAACCGATTGCCTTGATATGTTCAAGTAAGCTGAACTTAAAGTGATAAGCTATTGAAACAAAGAGAGACAACAGTTTGAATGGACAACTAAGTTTAATAACCTTACTTTTTGTTCACAACACATATTCTTGTATTCTTAGCCAACCTGATCATGTGCTGTCCGGTCAGTTCACAGTGATGCCTTCAGGCCGCCATTATCATGTACCGTTGAGGAGAACGAACAGATAATCCAAATCTTTTATTCCTTCTGCTACCAAGCTTCTGAACTTAGACAGCAGCCACTTTAAATTACATTTCCTTTATCGGGCATTGTACAAGATACAGTATCATGTTACGATTGTTCTTACTGTTCTCATTATTGTCTATTTATTTAATTACTCATGACCTTACTGACCTCTGTTTGTTGTCTTAATCTGCAGTGCTGTTTCTGACACACTCTGTTCGTGGTTGTGTGATTATGCTGGTGAACTGCAGATGAATTTCCCTTTTAGGGATCAATAAAGTTGATTGAAATTATTAGAAACGAAGAGAAATTTTCTGTCAGTCTAGACTAAAAGAGCCGATCTGCAGGTGTTAAAGAGACTTAAATCTCATAAAACATGCATTCCTGGGTGCCGGAAAGAGACTTCAGACAATGTGGAATCTCACGTTCGGGAGCATATTAGAAAAGTTCTTCTTACTAACTTTCAGAGCTAACACTTCAGCTGCACCTCAGTAAAGCTAGCGGGAGAACCCTTGGATCTTAGATTACTATTAGACGGGACTTGTGACCCCAGTCCCATGGGGGCCACTGTTGGAGCATATGATGCCCGACTGATCTGGCACAGGTTGACACTGCATGTTTGGGAGCTCCATAATGCAAAATTTTCCATCAGAGCTCATATAGGATTTCCAGACACTATGTTGTGCCAGAATTGTGTCCTCAGGGATGCGTGACACTTTACAACCTGTGCCTGAGTGTGATCTCATTATGGTCTCACTGGCTGGCTGTTAATATACAATGATGCCGAGGTGAATATCAGGTCACAGGACTGGACTGAGTCAGAGAGGTTTCCTAAAGCCAATCACTGTGGATGCTAATTGGCACTCCAGTCAGCCAGGGGCAGCTCTCCGGCTGCAGTGTAATTGGGCAAAGTGGAAAGTCACTCTTTTCCCTCTTTTCCTGTGTCAGTCTTTGTCATAACTAACTTGCACTCAGTCTCTATTCCACACAGATAATTTGACATGAAAGCAATAGAGAGAGAGAGAGAGAGAGAGAAAGAGTGTGTCAAAGACAGAGGAAGATGGAGAAATTGAGTTGAACCTTCAGCTCAGCAGAAAGAATATATGACTACAGTTTCCAAGGAGATAATTAAGCGTGAATAATGGCATATCACTGTTCCCTGTTCACTGTAATAAGTGGCAATTTTCATTTGCAAGTCTCTCATTCTTTGAATCTAGTATTAATGTGCTCTAATCTCAGCAATTTACAGATTAATGAATGTTATACTTTATGAGAACAAACAACAAGATTAGACTAAGAAAAAAAAAAGAACGAGAAAAACCCTGACCCCTAATTTCCACTGCATGTGGAATGACACAAACATCTGCCGTCATTTGTCTATCATCCATCAGTACACACCAGCTCTGCAAGAACGAGATCTTGCCAACTAATGACATCTCGCGAATTCACATATAATCGTGCAATATAATGGGTTGGAACAGAGTTTCAGTGAACCCTGTGTCCACTGAGTAGAAGGAAATTGATTATACGGTCCAATGCGACCGTGGAGTATTTTATTTTGAAAATAAACAGGATATTTTATTTTGTGTCTGTACACAACTTCCTTTCCCAAATGATCTGCTCTGTGCTAAATTCATCCATCCATCCATCCATTATCTACCGCTTATCCTCATAGGGTCGCGGCGGGGGGGGCTGGAGCCTATCCCAGCTGTCTTAGGGCGGAAGGCAGGGTACACCCTGGACAAGTAGCCACCTCATCACAGGGTACATAGAGACAAACAACCACCCACACCTACGGTCAATATAAATTAGCCAATTAACCTAATCCCCATGCATGTTTTTGGATGGTGGGAGGAAGCTGGAGTACACGGAGAGAACCCACGCAGACACGGGGAGAACATGCAAACTCCACACAGAAAGACCCCGGGATTCGAACCCGGTACCTTCTTGCTGTGAGGCGACATCGCTAACCACTACACCACCGTGCCGCCCTGTGCTAAATTCATGCATGACAAAAATAGAAGCTCTGGCGATTTGTTTGATTGTTTGCAGGTGTAGGCGGTGTTGCACGTTCAGTGGAAATTAGGGGTGACAGAATAACGACAATGCAGATCTTTTCACTTGAACGATAGGTACGTTTGTTTGTTTCAACATGAATATGTGCATGTGCTCATGTGTTCACATGCTCATGTGTGAAAATAAACAAAACATACTAAATATACTTAATCATATCACTCCTCTGTTCTATTCAAAAAAGCTTTATTGGCATTGAGATCTAGATTATGGAACCTAACAGCTGTCTTAAGGTGAAAGGCAGGGTATACTCTGGACAAGTCTCCAGTTCATCACAAGGAACATAGAGACAGAAAAACACTCACATTCACAGCTACAGGCAATTTAAATTAGCCAGTTAACGTAATCCCCATGTTTTTGGATGGTGAGAGGAAGCCAGATTACCCAGAGAGAACCCATGTGGAGAAGATGCAAACTCCACACACAGGAATTGAACCTGGTACCTTCTTGCTGTGAGGTAACAATACTAACCACTGCACCACCGTGCCGCCCTCAATTATGCTCAGCATCGCAAATAAAATTGTAAGTCTAAGAAAGGTTTCATGTTGTTTGAATGTCCTCTTACATCGCTGAATGGAAACAATAGTTCTCATTTTACCAGCAGCTGCTTCACAGGCTGGCAGAGAGCCAGCATAGAGATAAACCGGAGGGCTGGAACAGCGTGTCAGGCTGTTTTTACTTTGTGGGGATTGAATTTGACCAAACCAGAGTTGGTGCTTGTATGATCAGTGGAAAGACGGATGGACAACTGGTTTTAGTGAGTTTTTTTGCTCCTGTTGCATTTGAGTGAAGTGTGTTTCTTTTTGGTTTGGTGTAAATGAGAACTTGAATGCAGAAAATATGGCATAAGGTGTAAAAATATTACTCTATTGACATTTTTTGAGTTTATCTTGCTTATCTATCACATGTCACATGTGTGTCACAACTCACCACTTGCGAAACATTATGGTACCTATGTGCATGCAGTAGGAGAATTCAGCATTCTTGGTCAATATATGACCCACTGAGGAATTTATTTCTTCACTGACCTACATTTACTATCACTCCTGATTAGAAAGACAAATTAAAGGTGGCATATTTCCCCTTTAATACAATGCACAGGGCTGCAGTGGTGTATGGAAACACCACTCAGGCACTCCAATGCTGCGCTTTACAACACCATAAAATGTGATTTTGCAACAATTTTTTTTATTCAATTTTCACTTGAAATTTGAAACAACTGAAATATATGAGGAAACTTTTTTGTCATGAGAGAATAAAATAACTGATGAATAGTTATCATTGTACATTTATGCCTCACTTTTCTGAGAGTCGACTAATAAATATTATGAGAAAAATTATATACTGTTGCACATTTTAGATACTTCTGGGTAAATTATCATCTTATTAGCTACTTTCTGACATCCTCATACATTTGACTAGGTGCATGCACACAAACTGTAGTTACTAGGACAGCCTCTTTCCCCCTATTTGTCCTCTGCTCGCTTTAGTTTTGATTAATCAAATCAGTCTGGGACTATTAGAGTATTGCATTTGCCCATGGCTGACTGGCTTATTGGATGAAGGTGTGGATGGTGTGAGTGAGGTTACTTGAGGTAGATTGAGGACAGATAGAGGACCGATTTTTTTGGGGGTGTTTAAGTCAGGTAAAGTCAGATACCAAAGAAAGAACAAAAGGCCTGAAAATGTCAACATTTACATCAGTGTGTGTGTGTGTGTGTGTGTGTGTGTGTGAGAGTGACAATGCCAGCTACATTATCGTACTTCACTAATCTAGGCTTTACGGCAGAGTCATGGCAGTGGACGGAAGCCTCTCCTGCAAGTGGATGGAAGCCTCTCCTCAGTAAAATACATATGGGAGCATCCGTGTGGCTGGGACTGGGAGACTGGCCAGAGTTGAGGGAATCCTCAATGGAGCAACGTTTATAAATGTATACGTAATGAACATCCAACCTGACAGATTTTGAGAGGGTCTATGTCCCTAAATCCAGATGTGCAAAGCTTGTGGCATCATACCGAAGAAGGCTAGAGGCTGTTATGGCTGCCAAAGATGCTTCAGCTGAGTAAATTGTCTGACAACGTAGATTGCGTAGATTGGTGAGAGAGTATATTTCTTTTTTAATTTATTATTTTAGAATGAGAACACAACATGTCAAAACCATTACCCACATGCCAAAGCAGATTCATTACATGGCATATTTTTCAAAGTTTACAGAGACACAGTTTGATAGGTACAATTCACAAAGCCTTTTATACTGTAACCTTGAACATTTGCATTGATGAACCTTGAAGAGATTTAAAGGACGTCAAACTGCAGTTGGACTCTATTCCTTGGGGGTTGGAAAGCATTTGCATGGAGGATCACCTTGAGATCAATAGGCTTCAAAAACCAACATAAATTCATGTGCTTCACTGACCTACTGACTGGCTCTTTTCTCTTGACTAATCCATCACTATTGGCAAGAGAATAAATGAGCAATCCTTTTTAAAGCTATGCTCAGTGCATCTTCACAACAATAGTGTCTCATATTTATTTCAATACTTCTAATTGTCAGAATGATTTAGACAGTCACAAGGTCCATTGCTGGAGTGTGAAAGTGTCAAAAATAATATACAGAACTATCTTCTTCTCCAGTAAATTTCAAATAAATAGGAATTCACTACAGGAAGAACTTTATGTCTCTTAATGTAATGTTCAGTATATTAAAAGTACAGTTAAAGTAAATGAAAAAATGAACAGAAAAGTGAAAAGTGTGTATGTATAGATTGAATAACTACTTCTCCCTCTGTATTTTCCATCTCAGTAATTTACATTGCATGTCCATATCTCATTGCCTGTCTTGGACTCAATAAAATTATCCCTTAGAAACCTGAATATGGCTGCACTACATGCCAGTTACCATTATTTCTCCATCTATCAGCCTTACCCCTAAGCCAGGTAGGAGGCCACTTATATAACATCTTTTTTCAATATGACTTAAAGTCTTCTCTGCACTTCACATCAAATACACATCATTATATTAAAAAAAAAGTAACATACTGTATGTTGCTTCTCTAAAGCAAAATCAACAGTATGGAGTAAATATTTTCCAGGGAAGCTGTTGGAAGCCATTCATTTCTAGTTAGTCATTAGTTAGTCTCATCCATCCACAGTGTGACATTTTAATCTCCTTTTGCAAAGTCAATGGAAATCTATTGCCTTGAAATCGATAGCTAAACACTGCAGCCCACTGAGAGCATTTCTGCACAACACAACCGATAATTCATCCTAACCATGACGAATGACAGTAACAGATATAGCTATTTATTGTGCAGTCAATGCCAAAGCTAAAATAAATACTGTAAAATAGTTTATATGAATAAAGTGACTTGTTTGTTCAATGATATGTCAATCCTTGCCCAGGTACACTTGAAAAGATGGCACAGTTTTTTAAAGTATGGTTCATGTATACTCAGTTTCATCACATGTCAAAACTCACTCTACGCTGACGTGGACTGTTATTTAACATGATTTGCAAAGGCATCGAAATCTGCTCAAGCGCTGCCCAGCACTTGCCAGTTTCATCCCCTGAACAGCATTGCCATGGGTGATACAATAGAAAGTCAGGTGAGAAGGTCATAAACAGTAAAACAACAATAGGCACAATGCAAAAGCCAACTCCAAATCTTGCCATCTTGGTAACCTCTTCAGTTAACAGACTGTGGCAAGCAAGCCACAAGAACCTGGCTAGTCTTGAGGACTTATTAGTATTTATTCACTGACAGCCTAACCTGTCCATACACTGCACTGCTAGGCTCACAGCTGTAACGTTACTGCTGTCAGCCCATCACACATTCCCTCATTTTCTCTCTCAACAGCACACACTGACACTCTGTCACACTGTGCACACAACCTATGCCCAGAGTTATTTAATTAGTCTTAGTTGTCACTGTATCATGTTTTGTTCTTATATCTGCACTATGTACATATGTCATACACCAAGATACCAAGTTGAATTCCTTGTATGTGCAAACTCACTTGGCAACTTACTTGATTCTGATTCTGATTGCTTGAAGGTGTTTGCTACTTGTATAACACCCAGCTATGGGTGATAAAACAGGAAGCCAGGTGAGGGGGTTATTCTTGGCATTGTCTCCAAAATATTAACAATAGTACTTGGGCACAGTGGAAAGAATCTTATGAAAACACCCTCAGTTACACACAAAATTTAACCTGTTATTTGTTGTTTGTTTTACAGGTAGTCTTTGTTTGCTGTTTTATATGGCTGTTCTGCTGTTGTTGTTTTGCCCCATTTGTTCTCATTTGTTGCACATGATCTCATCAGTGTTTAATCAGAGGGCATTAGTCTAAAACCCCAGCTTCAATAAGTGGTGGAAGGGGAGCACATTAGAGTGCCAGGATCAATAGTCTCTGCTATCAGCACAACCCCAGAGGAGGCGAGGAACCCTGACTCTAACCACAAATAATAAGAAAGTGAATTATAAGTGTTAGGAGTTTTGATCAGAAGCACTGATGCTTCCACAGATTCATGTCCAGTTAACAATAATTTCTAATGTATCAAATGAAACCCCTAAACTTCTTTTGGCAATAGACAGAGAACAAACTGTCTAATACCCCAAGAGGTGTTTGACATTGTACGTATACATCAAACAAACCTCCTTATGTAAGTGAACTTGTTGGTTAAGTTCATGCAAATACGTTATGCATGCTCTATAAAGCCCTGAACACAGTCTCATTACAGAGCACTGGCTTTACAAAATAGACTAATTCTATTACAACTTGTCCAAAACTTGTAATGGAGCTCTCTGTCTGTTCTTTTAATGTTTCTTTTATCTGTTTTATTTAGCTTTCCATCCAGTATTACACATACTGTACAAGCATGGTGTTTGTTACGAGCAAAACGTCCTGAATGTCTCAAGGCGTGAAAAGTTTACTACAACAAAAGTTGCAGTTCTTTGAGGTTCCTGCATTCATACAAATGTGTATAAATAAAGCCCAGAGATTAGACAATTAACAGATCTCAACTAATATCCATTGGGGAATGGAAGATAGTGCCCTACCAAGAATCCATCATGTTCATGTTTAAGACACAAAACCTCCTAGTGACCATAGAAACTACAAGGCTTGTTCATCTGGACCAAAATTCAACAAAACACTGTTCACTTCACGTTCACAGTCAACATTGGCATCTTTTAACCACATGACCATGTAGGTCCCCAACGAAGCATTAACTTTTTTTGATGTGGTGATCTGTAATGCTTTTGGAAGAAACAGACCACTAAAATTATATATTATATAATTTAGTATGGAGTATATGTGCAAACACAGTGTATTACCTGGTTTAAGTGGAAAATCATAGTGAATTCAACATCATGTACCACAACATGCTAATATTACCACAAAACATTGCTTTTCTACTGTAACCTGCACCTACTGTGCACACATCTCTTGCACTGCGTTTCATGTTTTTCTAGTAACTTTAGATAGATAAGATAAAATTGTCAGTTGTTCCACATGGTTGTCAATGTCACACTTGGGCCAAGTAGCCATTCGAATCAAGCGAAAGGCAGGCTTTACAACTTCCCTCCTGTTTTGGTTCCAGTGGAACCAAAGTAACCACATTTTTCCATCACATTTGCTCATCCAGTCATGTACACAGTCTTGCCGCCCAGGCGCACTACAATGTTTCGTCCAAACCTGCAGTGACACCTCTCGGTGTGAGTAGTCTGTGTCCTAGTCTAGAAATGTAGATGCACCCTAGCGGCAAAAAATAATTTTGCCCTGCAGGATGGTCTAGTAGCACACCATAGGGGCTAATCCTGGCTCCGGCAAGGAGTCTGTTGGACCAATCACAACGCTCTATCTGCATAATGAGACATTGGGGTGGGCTAAGCACGATGACGACAGGGCTGCGCGACGCTGGAGATAGCAAAACACCCAAGATGGCAGCAGTCGTTTGAATCGGCTGTCATTGATTTTGGAAGAGTCAGACTTGGGCTTTTCTTGTCATTCGTTTTAAAGAAGGATGTATTTGCTGTTTTGCTGACCGGCTACTTTGCCAACCGGCCACGGCAAAAGTCTAATATGCCAGCTGGCTCCACTGGTACCTAAAAGAATTGCTCTGAATACGTCACATTGTCCGTTGCTCTGATTGGTCATAGCGCTGGCCTAGTACATGCAGAGGCAGTTTGAACAACAACGGTTGGTCCCACCCACAGGCTTAAACTCTGCCTATGGACTACCCTCAGACTATACATTTGATGTCATAGTCTGGCTTGTCACTTCCGCAAATTGCCATTGGGCATCAAATGTTAACATATTTACTGTGTAAGTAAAGAGTTTAACACAGTTCAACAATTTAAATCTGCAGTGACACAGCAGCGTGCTAGTGCTTTTTTCATTTCTCTCCTCCAGGTGGTTAGCTTTTTTGAGGTGTTCAAACATGTTCCTTTGTAAAGTTGGAATATGTGTGTTTCTCTTCAGGGAGGGACAGAGACTGGACCCTTCTTCCAAACTAAAATCTGCTACACTCAACAAGCATCAATTCAAAGAGATAAAAATAACTGGTAACTTTTTGGCTCCTCCATGTCTTTCATCTTCACCATATGCATGGCTGCAGCTTGTATGTGGTTCACCCTGATCCTCTCTATGTTGAGACGATGAGCAGCCATCTCTGGCACCAGCCAGTCTCCTAAATGAGACCATTGTATCCCCTCCATCAATGCTGTCTCACAACATATTCATGTTACACAGCCGTATCATGAACTTTTATCTGGGAAATTATATCTACAACCCCATAAGGACCTGCCTAACCCTCACACAGAGCAGGCTTTGTGCTCATGTTACTCAAGGCTCCATCTCTGTAACGGCTCAGAGATACAGTCTTAGGATTATAGCAAGCTAATGGCTGTGTGTGTGTGTGTCTTGTGATATAAAATAGGTTTACTCCATCATTATGTTTTACCCTGTACAGTCTGTCATTGTCTTTATCATGCATGTTATGTAACATTTTGGCCAATGGCAGATAATAAACAGATGTTTCATTTATAAAACAGTGTACATGTGAACAAACGACGAAAATGATAAATAACTTTCAATAACTGAAATGGAAAAACATAACTTGATAGAACATAGCACAGCCGCCACACTCACCAGATCTCAGTCCAAAAGATTACCTTTAAGATGTGGAATGGGAGATCATGTATGATGTATCACATGCATCATGCAGCCGATTAAGCTGCAGAAACTGCATGATGCTGTCACGTCAATATGGAACAAAATATCTAAGGAAGGTTTCTAGCACCTTGTTAACCTTGTGTGCTACTATGTCAGTGTTGTCCTTAGACCTTTATTTTCCTGCTTAAATAAATGTTAACAAGAATGTCCTACATGGTTCATTCAGTAGTCCCTTCACTGTGGTCAAGGCCCAAGTCAATATTATATATATTCATATTCATGAATTCTTTTAGTTTTCATTTAAAAGATCAAGGGCTTACAAAGGCTACTGCTGTTGTCTATTTATTGCATTTAATAAAAGATCGTCATTCACATGTTCCCTAGTTCATCAATACAATTGGCTACAACAGTAACTATATCAAGTGATTGTTAATAGCGTGGTATACAAACACATGTTCTGAGTTGTTTCTGCGTGGTATAATGAAGTCCTCTAGCTGACAGAAGAGATACTGCTCACATGGCCTAGCAGATGTCATGTGATAAACAATGATTATCAGCACATTTATGGCTGAAACATTTTGTTATTTAATTAATTAGGTGATCATATGTGTGTTTGTGTGTTCTGTCTGTGTGGGAGAGGGTGAGGTGCACCCCATGGGTGTGTTGTACAAGGTTTAAATGAAATGAGGAAAACACACTGGGAGACGAGCTGTACACACACACACACAAGTCCACAATAAAAATGTTTCTTCCTGCAAAAAAGTAGGACATCCAACTCAAATTTAGTGATCTTAACTCATTGAGTGCCAGCTGTTTTATGAAACTGAAAATGCCTTGTGCCAGCGTTTTTGCCCATTTTGAGTCATATTTCAAGATCTACAAAATATTCTGTACTGTGTCTCCAAAAACACTGAATAGCTCAAATGAAAGAAGAGAGTGTCTCTTTCATCATGAAAAAAAGAAGTTTGTTTTTACCTCATTCCATTGTTGTTTTATCAGAGGTAGAGTAGAAGCCACTTTCACCAAAAACTCCACTTTTTGACCGGAATCCTTCCAATTTGCTCTCTAATCGCGGCCGTCTCCACTTCCTGCTTTGAGCTCTGTGGAGTATACCATCTTTTTATGTACCGACTACAAATCCCAGAAGCCCCAACATTACTCACAGGCTGCGGGAGACCGCGATCCACAACTGCTGCCGAAAAATCACTTTGACATATTACTACGCTGATGGCACTCAAGAGTTATGTTTTAAATAACGTTGAAATACGTCAATGGCACTCAAAGAGTTAAACGTAACTTAGTGATCTTGACTGATGATGTGTGTAAGCAGTGCTCCCTTCCCTCTTGCTTGATTCAGAGGAATTAGATTAGGGGGTGCTCAGCTAAATTTAGCCTGTACACAAAAATAACCCCCCTGTGCACCAAACACATAAGAAAAACAAACTGAAATAAACAGCAAATCTGAGGGCAACTGGACAAAGCGTTTTTACCTATGTGGTGCTGAAAAGAAAAACCTGTGCTCATTTCCTTAGGTGTTATGTGAACAATTGCCAATGAGATAAGATAAAGCACAACCAGATATACTTGTGGTCAACATTTAAACCGGACTCACGATATTACATTATTGTTTTCAGGGCAATGCATGCTATTTTTATTAAAGTGTGTGTGGCTGTGTGTGTGTGTGTGTGTGTGTGTGTTTGTTTGTGCATGGGAGGAACTGTTATCTGTCTCTTTGTAGTGTTCACTTTGCTGTTCTTACATCCATACAAAATGAAAAACAAAAAGAACAGAAGATCAGAAGATATTATCTTGTTCATTTCAAGTTGAACACAAGACGACAAGTTTTTACTCCACGAAGAGGGGTTCTGGGAGACCAGGCAGCAGAGACCAGTCTCCAACACCTGGTTCAGCCCCTTGGGCTGGCCTTTGGCCTCAGGTTGGTATCCAGACGTGAGGCTGACTTTGGCTCCGATGAGGTTGAGGTTGCAGAATTCTCTCCAGAAGTGGGACACAAAATGGGGACCCTGTCAGACAGGATATCTCGGGGAAAACCATGTAGTCTAAAACACACGTCTCCTTGGCAGAGAGCAACTTTGGTAAAGCAATAAAGTGAGTCATTTTTTAAAAATAATCCACCACCGTGAGAACAGTGGCGGGAGAGGAAGGAGCAGGGCTTCATCTTGGTGTCAGCTTCGGATTGTTGAGACAGGACCACCCCGATGCCTTCATTGGAGGCGTCAACCTCCACCACAAACTGGTGGGACGAATCAGGAAAGGCCAGGTTGGAAGCCAAAGTGAACAGGGTCTTGAAACGCTGGAATGCCTTTTCCGCCTTGGGAGACTACCTGCTGAGGAGAGGTTAGTGTAAGCAATGGCGCTGCTACGGCACTGAAGTTGCGGATAAACCAATGGTAGAAGTTAGCACATCCTAGGAATTGCTGAACCAGAATTGGGAACCAGATCGATGGCGCAGTCATAGGGACGGTGAAGAGGCAGAGACGTGGCTCAGGCCTGGCTGAAAATGTCAGAAATAGTTTTTAACTCCAACTTGTTGACTAACCCCCAGTCCATCAGACTGATGTCGGCCCGAGTCAATCAGTGACTGGAACTGAACCATCTTTGTGTGTTTGTTTGTGTGTGCGCGTGTGTGTGTGTGTGTGTGTGGAGAGTGTTACCTGGGTTGGGATGTGAGAAGGGATATCAGAGGCGGAGAAACAGCTCACCAGCACCCTACTCAGGTTCACTGGTGAGCCTGCTGGACAGTGATGGATCTGATGGCCCCACTCTCCACAGTACAAGCACCTGCCTTCTCTCATTAGCTTCTGCCATTCCTCTAGTATGAGGTGGGCACAGCCCACCTGCATGGGTTTACTCCCAGGGGCCAGAGCGCCGGGTGGAAAGTGCTGGGAATCGATGGGCCTTGGGATAGCTGGGGCGAGGTCTCCAGGGGTGGGTCTGGGCAAACACTCAGCGTTTTGCAGGCGGTTATGCGTCCAGATGGCCAGGGCAATTAGAGAGTCTAGGTCAGTCACTATATCCATGGAAACAAATTCCTCCCAGATAGAGGAAGAGAGGGCAGAGAGGAAGGTATCACCGTGGGGTAGGTCTTTCCACCCACTGTCTGCTGCAATGGTTTAAAATACTATGATGTAGTCCCCCACAGTTTCCCTGAACGATGGAGTTCAGAGTCACCACAGCATCCAGCCCCGGAGGCGTCTGGTCAAATATCTTGCAGAGGGCCTCGGTGAACAGTTCTGGAGAATTGTAGATGGCCGCTCCACAGGCCCATTCAGCGGTGGCCCACGCCACTGCACACCCGGTCAGGTGGGAGGTAATGAATGCAACCTTAGTGCGTGGTGTGGGGAAAACCTGGGGAGTCATTTCAAAGTGAAGTTCACATTGGACCAAGAATGTTCTGCAATCTTCTGTGTCTCCAGAGAATTTAAACGGAGCTGAGAGTCTGGGAGGAACAACACGGGAATCTTCGCAGGACCAGCTTGTGTGCCGGTGCTCGCAGGTACTCGCTACTCAGGTAGCAGAGTAGACAAATGAGCACAATGCTTCCAGGAGGAACGGGGAGTGTGCCTCACCAGGCAAGGATGAGCGTGCGCGAGGGAAGCCCTACACTCTCTCTACACTAGACTAAAAAAGGGGAAACAGATAAGCCACTCACCAAAAAGGGAGGGAAAAGGCGGGAACCAAAATCTATCTGAAAACAATCAAAAATGCTCACTAAGGAGACTATGTAAATTTACAAACAAAGGAAATCAAAGGTAGTCCTTCACTAATAGGCTAAATAAATAACAAACATAAGAAAAGCTCCCTTACACTAATGTCACTTTTCCATCGAGGTGGTTCCAGGGCTGGTTCAGAGACAGCTCTTTGTGTTTTCACAGCCTAAGCACCGGCCTCTGGTGCTTAAAACTGGGGCCAGGCAAGCACCAAGTCTTTGCCGGTCCGGAGCTATGCGCCGATTATGTGGGGTGGATAACGGTGACCAAAAAGACCAGAGTAAATACTCCCTGGTTCAATTGCAAATGTACTGAAAGCATTCCCAGGACACAGGGAAGTTTTGCAGAAACTGTTGCACACTGAAATCCGGAACAATAGTGTCCTACCAGTACCGCGATCGTGGATGTGCCCTATTCAACAGACGACCTCCTTGTCACTGGCAGCAGCAATACAGTGTCGGAGTGGCTGCACGAAGCAATTACGATGAGGAATAGCCAATAACATTTATTTGCAACAACATGCAAAGATGAGACAAAAATTGTGAACTTGAAGGTGAAGTGCTGTTTTATTTTTTTTTTTACAAATTTCACCTTATTTCTGGAATAAAATACTGCAGTTTACTCACCAATTTCACTTTGGAGTCATTTGGAGTATTTCTGGAGATATTGGATTTAATGATATCCATTTAACAAAAGTGAAGGGGGCACTGAAATGCAGCCAGTAAATAGCACAAACTTGACTGTTTCTCAGATGACAGATGTTTAATAAGATGGGCTACACTATTACTATTCTCAGTGAAATGGGTGAGTAAATGGCAGTATTTTATCCCAGAAATGAGGTCCAATTTGTAAAAAACAACACTTCCCCTTAACCAAACCAGACTGATGAGACATGACAACCTTGTCCTAGATGACTAAGAACCTCCACAGACAAGTTAGCACCTATGAGTGTTTATCAGTCTTGGAGGAAACATTTTATGTGCATTGCTTAATTATGTCCTGACCATGAACTAAAAAAACACCGGGGATTAAATTATAATCTACAATCTATATAAACTAAAAAAAACAACTGAGTTCTCTTGGTAAAAAAATGTAAACCTCATCTTTCACAGGGAACAGCAAAGTAAGCACACAGACACACACATCCGCCCTTTAGCACACAGCATGGTTTAAATACATTTCTATTAGGGTCATTCATAATGAAAGCGACATCAGAAGCGCCAGGCTGTCTCTCAGCAGTTAAAGTGGCAACAACAGCTGCCTAAATTCATTTCCCATTACATAACTCCCAAAATCAACAAGGGTAGTGGCCCCAAGATGTTTTGTTTTTTTGGGCTGTGATATAACAAGCAAGTGGCTGAAAACTAACAAGGTTTTTTTTCCGCTGGGCTCTTGTGAGAGCTGCTTTAACCCAGCTGGTGTTATTCAGTAACTCTATCAGACTTAATACACAGCAGGCCTAATCTCTGAAGGCCCCTGCTTCTGTGGAGCCACTTTCCTCAGAGAAGCTCATATCACACAGGACCATATGCAGCAGGTCCAGGGTCAGTGCTCGGCTCTGCACCAGTCTCATTCATCCTCTCTGTTGACTCTCAGAGCCAAAAAAAATAAAGTGTCTCATCCACCAAGAGCCTGAACTAGTAACTGAGCCTTCTTCAGAGCCTTGCTTATGTCCTTCTAGAAGAAGTATTTTCTTGTGTGAAGTGCAGTGATCATATTACATAAATCATGCAGGTCATTTGCATGTATAGTGCAAAAAAGATTTTTTTAACTAGTGTAGGTCAAAATTAAACAAATCAAAACCCTAATGACATTTGTTTATTTTTAAATGAAAACAAGCCCTCCAGTGGCCACAGTATTTATGACTTATGTGACTTTATAGCGTCTTATAAATCCTCAGAGGGAGCAGCTCTGGGTGGATGGGTCAACAAAGCACAGACAAAACATCTGACTTGAAGATGGGAGTCAATCTGCATTTCCTACTGACATTCAATGCTGGTTTCTTTAATCCAAGACTGTGAACTTCGCCTGACTGTAACCAAGTGGTTATTACTGTACCTATGGCAACAAAGGTCCCAAACCTGCACTAAGTAGTTCTTTTAGGAATTACTCCCATCTAGCAGTGAGGTGCTATACTGCACACAATGAATATTAGTCTTTAGCCCGCCTCTTCTCTCAGTGCTCGTTTCCTTCTAAGGTTGCAGAGGGCGAACATTCGTGATAAGGAGAGATTTCATTGAGATAGCAAATACAACTTCTACCAGCATTCTCTCAGATGATGTCAGTGTTGTTAAATTGTTATTACTGTCATCTAGCATTTTAGATGGTCACCTTGGTGCTGCTGGTGATCCAAAGTGGGGGACTTTGGGGGTTTGATCCTGCCTTTTCTCCGGAGGCCTACATTCTCAAAAACGCCCTCTCCCAAAAATGGAAGCTCTGGAAGGAACTGATTAATGGCTTTAATCAACTTATAGGTGCATTTGTCATCAGCTCTTTAAGAGAGCTTTTACTGTAAAACAAACAGTGACCACCTGTTTGTGTCACCAAGGGCATCATCATATTTTTCTCTTTACTTCAGTAGTAATTACTGCTACGGTGACTTAAACCCCAGACAAAATTACTGATGCTTCATGGACTGACTGAAGCTTTTAGGTTTATTGTAAAGGTGATGGAGAGGTGGGGGAATGGCTCATCTTCTTCATCTTCTTCTTATCTCTTTCTGTCCATTTCTCCTCCCCCTGATAATGTTGCAGGCTGTTGAGCTACATCTTATGAAGCAGGTGTCACTCCTCTCACTGCAGTAACGACAGTTCTATCAGTAGCAGCAGGGAAGCTCATAAATGATCCTCACGCTGCGAGAAAATGTGTGTACATCTTGTGTGTCTATTTCAGGGTGTTTACCTATGTGAAAATGTGTGTTGATTTTGTGTGTTTGTGTGTGTGTGTGTGAGTAGACTGGAACAGTTATTGCCCCCTTCAAATGTTTATGAGAGGTTGTTCTCTCATATTTATAGTCCGGGAGCTGAAAGTACAGCAGCCATTTCTCATCAACCCAGATAACTCTGCCAAGGTGAGAGGGGCGAGGAGGGCTCAAGACAGACAAGAAGGCAGGACGAGCAACAGACTGGATGGAAACACTTAACATTTTTGTCTGCCAAAACATCTGAAATAGCTAAATGTGTGAAACTAAACATGTAATACAAAAGAATGTTTGGAAGATTTCAATGAAAAAGATTTCAGATCATTCATCTTTTTCTGTGCTGGTCTGGTGCCAGGAGGGTATTCCATCAACCCCACTAACCACAAATCCTCACTAAATTTGATAAGCCCTGCTAGTTTTAGAGAGTTTGGTTCCATCACTCTCACTAACAGGAATCTCAGCTGAGTTACTGGGGTAACGTGCTAATGAACTAACCTGCTCTGTGGCAGGTTAACTATCAGGCTTAGGGTTAGCGGTGTTACAAAGAATACGTACCTGTTGTAAACAGAGTTTCAAATAAACAAACTGATTGTCCATGTTGTCTGAAAACAAAGGCGAAAATCCATCCATCCATTATCTACCACTTATCCTCATAGGGTCACGGGGGGCTGGAGCCTATCCCAGCTGTCTTAGGGCAGAAGGCGGGGTACACCCTAGACAAGTCGCCACCTCATCGCAGGGCACATAGAGACAGACAACCACTCACACTCATACCTACGGTCAATTTAAATTAGCCAATTAACCTAATCCCCATGCATGTTTTTGGATGGTGGGAGGAAGTACCCGGAGAGAACCCACACAGACACGGGGAGAACATGCAAACTCCACACAGAAAGGCCCCAGGCCCGGGATACGAACCCGGTACCTTCTTGCTGTGAGATGACAGTGCTAACCACTACACCACCGTGCCACCCCAAAGGCGAAAATGTCAGCAAAAAATAATTTACCTTACACTGTTGGTCAGTTTTGGAGAATTTCTAATAATTAAACATATTTTAAAAAATGTTGTTGTCATGATAATATCTTTAAAAATTATAATGTTTCCGTGGCATTACTGTAGAGGTGTTGGCTGAGCAGTTAAGTGTGCTGCAAACCATACAAGAGGCCTGGATTCAATTCTCACAATGCTTTTATGCTTTGTCTTACCCTGCAAAGCAGTCCTCTTCACATTATTAACACCGCTCCTGTTAAAGATAACACAGTTTGGTGTATTAGTGCAAGTACTTTTACAAATTAAAAAGAAATTACAACTGGCAAATCTTTTACACACTGTCATCTGCACTGATTGGGTATCAAACACAGGTCTCACACTTATCACTGTAGCGTTTCCTCTTTGCTACTCAGGTCATATATATGCTGTGGACCACATAACCTTATTTTGAAAAACAAAATCGATATTCAGCATTGTTATGAAACTTACACATTTAAGAGGTCGGCAATTTCCTGCCATGCCATGTCTCTTGCCTTGGTAATTAGAGAAGTATTTCTCTTCTTGGTCATTGTCACTTTATACTCCTTGTAGAGTTTCAAAAGCATTTTTTGCTTTGCACTATTGAAAAAATCAGCCCGACTCTTCAACGTGATTATGTTTTCGACAATCGCACGGTCTGGGCTTCTTATGTACCCCGCGCACTCGCCTAATACAAGCTTGAATAAGCCTCGTTGACTCCGATGAGGTGCAGCTTTAATGTGTTAATGGAACGACGACAGCCTCATGTTAAAGTTGACGCTACTTCAAACGAGGCTTAATCACTGTGCCACTATGATTAGCGACTTTGATGGAATACCCCCTAGATCTACTCAACAACACAACAATAAATCTGTCAACAGAGAAATTCCCCTTTAGCAACTGTATATTCCTCAGTTTCAAAAATGCCTCACGAGAACATTTTCTCGCGATAAGCATGGTGCAGAGAGGCGCCCGTGAGCTATCAAGTGCAGCACACTCACATGCGCGAACAAGCAGAAAAACACAAAAAGACCAACCCAACAGTGTCAATAAAGCATGTAAAAGCTCTGATGGAGTGACTTCTAGTACTTTCTTCTCTCTAGCTTTACATGGTAAGTAGTTGTTTGCTGCTATATTAATGCTCAGGATATTGTATATACAGTAGATGACCTTTAACCCAAGGTAGATGGGTCTAAATTTGCAATATTTGATTCAGATATATTTTATTCTGAAAAAAGAGGCATTGTGCCCAGGACTACAATCTGCATTTGGCAATCAGCAGTGTGATTCTCAGGAATGCTTGGCTGTGGTGTTAGTTACGTCGTAAAACAAGGAATGCACTGTGAAGGATTTAACACACTGATGGCCCAGTGCTCACCCAGAGGAATATGAATCAATCAACACAACATCTGCACTCTAATCTGCAGAGGCCCCCTATACTGAGAAAAGCCCCCATTAACACACTTCTTACACTAAGAGACATGTGCAAACACCTACACACATGCTAATGGACACACATATGTTGCATTCAAATGCACTTAAGTAATATTATCATTTGCTACTTTTGGCAGTAAGCTAAATCCCTGAAACACCATCCGAATGAGAGACAGAGGTCACCTTATCAGGTTGAAGGATTATGAAACCCAGATAAGTAGATTTCTGATGGAGAAACCTGATTATTCAGAAATGTATAGCTTAATCAAGATTCTTAAAGTACCTTCTTGTGATGAAGCCAAAATAATTTAACCCAAACTCTGACAGGGGGGTGATGATTAAGCTCAGTTAAGGGTTGATTCAAGATGGCGACCAGTGAGGCTCCTTGTAAGAAGCTCCGAAATATTATGCTGTACCACGATACCAAAGATAACTAAACCGAAGCAAATAAACCGCCATAGCAGCATGCTATAGAGTAACTTTGTGAGTGAAACCCCATTTAAAATCAATGCTCGAAGGTGAAAGAATGCTATCTTAGCTGCTAGCTATTCAAGCTAACACTACCTAAGATCCTGCACAATGTAACGGATTACACCAAGACAAAAAGGGCTAAACGAATCAAGGACAAAACTTCATCGCTACATGATGACAATGGGCATTGTGATGCATTCAGCATACTGGGTCCTGGGTCCACTAAACACCAAGACCCCCCCCAAAAAAGGAGCAAAAGAAGAATCAGCTAGAAGTGCTTCAGATGATGACATCTTGAAACCTGTGCTGGAGCAAAGTAATATTATTACTATATAATATTACATATTTTAACATAAATGGCATCATAAGTTCAAACCCCAGTATCATGTCCAATCATATTACCTCATTTTATAAGAATCTATATCTACGTATATCTAGTCTTAATCAGACCAAATGTGAAACCTTTTTGAACCACATGAAATAATTTACTCCTCTGATTTCTGAAAGCTTTAGGGATGCCTGTGATACTGAGCTCTTATGCTCTGAAATATCTGATGCTGTACACTCAATAAGTTTAAAGAAGTCACCTGGAAATGATGGTCTGGCAGTAGAATTCTATCTTTGTTTTTGGGATTTGATGAAGGATCATCTCTTACTTATGTTTAAGGATCGTATAAGGAGGCAGGACATGACAGCAACAATGACACAAGGTTTGTTAACACTGATTCCAAAACCTGGGAAAACCACTTAATAATTGAAAATTGGGGGCTCATCTCACTTCTAAATATAGATTATAAGTTCACAACATTTATCCTTGGAATAACACAATTTTGCAAGTTCACTGGCTTGGATGATAAATGCACTTTTTGTGGGACTGAGCCTGAGACAATATTGCCCTGTGCCTTTAATTTTTTTTGACAGATTTTGAAAAATATATTCATGAAAAAACTAGACATTCCATTACAGTTACTCTTTTGGATATCATTACAATATTTGCATGTACAAATAAGCCTTTATCTTTTGTAACTTCCCTTATATTGCTTCATTCATTCATAGAAAATGAGAATCTCCAAATTCTTCTGAAATAATTTAATTTGTATACAAATAATTCAGAACAAACTAATAATAAGAAAAATAGCTATACACTACAATATCTTGGTGAACTATCATTAATAGACCTCAAATAAGTTTACTGTGCTCTGTACCGCTTTTTTGGTTTTTGTTGTTGTTGTTGTTATAATTGTTATTCTATATTTGTATTTAATGGTCAAATCTTGATTTATTCTATTGATATATTGATGTTTATATTTTCTGTTATGTCCCAATTGTTTGCACTTACATGTTTGCATAGTGTTATATACTGAATTCTCAATAATATACTGTATATATATGTATTATAATATTAAAATATCAATATCAAGTCTCCCACACTAGTCTTTAGTGGAAAGAAACGGACATATTTTTCCTCTGACATATCACAACAGACAAATTTGTGTCTGCATATTGCACATTCAAATCTTAGTATATTCTTAAATGTTTACTTCATAAGTATGTGCCTCATTTCTGGAAACCGATGCTCCCTGATAACTTCTTTCAAAGCCAGCAGTCCACTTTGTGGCTTCTGATTAAGTAACTGATTCAGAATGCTGACCCGGGTCTGCTTAACACTGCACCTAATGTTGAGCACACGAGAGCTGGTTATCGTCATTGATTATTTCACTGCAGGATAACCGACACAAGCACAGGTGGAACTTAATCTCTCTCCACTAGTGCTTGCTGAAACCTGAGGGCGGTAGAGCTGCACAACTATGTGATGAGCCATGAGGGCAAAAGGATGGATGGGCTACGGGCTTACCACAGTTCTAGACAGCCTTTCTAAATATTATTTATATGGGTCAGAAATATATCTGCCCAGCCATGTACCAGATTTAGCAGAATCCTGCTATTGTTTGCTTCGGCACAGAGGATGAGAAACCATCAAATGAGGGTTGTTAGAATGCAAGGTCATCTATGAGGCTTCAGCTACGTCCTTTGAAATTCAGAGAAGAGCCCCTCGGTAGGAGGAAATGGTGTTGCACTGTATTGTTCAAGGACATATGGGGTTTACCGCTCCACAGTAATTGGTTGGACATATTTCTGTAAACTTTCTGCAGGGACCACATTAACACAGGGTGACTACCATGTCTAATTATTTCTCAGCAGCCCATTGTTGGCAGGCTAATGAGTCTGTATGAACACAAAGCTTCATAATAGTTTGCACACAATTAATAAATGGGAAGATTTTGGGTCATTGTAACAGGGAATCTTGCTTGTCATAATGAGTTTGCTCAATTCAGTTATGATAACATTTCAGTGGAAACAAGGCCCCTAAATTATCAATAGAAAGGGGGCCCCACAAGCAACACTTCATCACAGATAATTGGAAAGGTTAATCAACCAGCCTGGAAAAAAACATCACCATGAATCTGCTCAACTTTTTATACAATAATATTTCATCCCTGGCAATAACCTTGCCTATAGTGACTCTCTGACAAAAGTTACATAACTGTAAAAAGTTCATCATGAAGTTAAAAGGGGTGATTATATTTTTGTATGTTTTGTATTTTTGTAAAAAAAATAGAATAACACTGTGTGTACCCTTTCATTCCTCCCTGTCATGTAACAATTTGTTCTGTTCTGAAAGAGTCATAATATAATCAGGCTATTTGGCTGCTGTTTTAATAATGTATTGCCACATTATAAGGTTGGATAAATCACGAAGAGTGAGAGAATGATACATTTCCCAACCTGTTGCATCACACTAAAAACTCTGATTATATTAATCCCTGTTCTATTTTATTTTTCTCCTAACATGACAGTGTTGTCACCACTCCCTTGTCTTTTAATAAAAAATGACTCCCAGTGGAAACATTTCAAGGATTTTCCCTCCTGGCAGTCCAGTCCACCATTGTACGTCAACTCAAAACATCGAAGTTATAAAAATACTCTTTTCATGTCGAGGTATTCTTGTTGAGTATAAGCTCTATTCATGCATGATTATTTAAAATCATCTTACCAAAGGGTAACCTGCTAAAAGCATATACATGCAAAAACTCTCTTAACTGTTCAAGGTCAGACTGTAACCATAACCATCTCACAAGCGTTCCACATCTTGTGTTTTACCTGTGACTTCTTATTCATCGTGCAGGCAGGAGAGTTCAAGGATGCATTTCCAACAGGTGCTGATTAATCAGCTAAATTGACTGCTGTATTTGCACCACAGCTAAACAAACAGTATTTTATCACACCTTGTAGAAATACACTATATCGCCAAAAGTATTCGCTCACCCAAATAATCAGAATCAGGTGTTCCAATCACTTCCATGGCCACAGGTGTATAAAATCAAGCACCTAGGCATGCAGACTGCTTTTACAAACATTTGTGAAAGAAGTGAATTCCAGCGTGGAACTGTGATAGGATGCCACCTGTGCAACAAATCCAGTTGTGAAATTTCCTCGCTCCTAAATATTCCACAGTCAACTGTCAGCTGTATTATAAGAACGTGGAAGTGTTTGGGAATGACAGCAGCTCAGCCACAATGTGGTAGGCCACGTAAACTGACGGAGCAGGGTCAGCGGATGCTGAGGTGCATAGTGCGAAGAGGTCACCAACTTTCTGCAGACTCACTACAGACCCCCAAACTTCATGTGGCCTTCAGATTAGCTCAAGAACAGTGCGCAGAGAGCTTCATGGAATGGGTTTCCATGGTTGCGCAGCTGCATCCAAGCCATACATCACCAAGTGCAATGCAAAGCGTCGGATGCAGTGGTGTAAAACACGCCGCCACTGGACTCTAGAGCAGTAGAGACGCGTTCTCTGGAGTGACGAATCACGCTTCTCCATCTGGCAATCTGATGGACGAGTCTGGGTTTGGCGGTTGCCAGGAGAACAATACTTGTCGGACTGCATTGTGCCAAGTGTGAAGTTTGGTGGAGGGGGGATTATGGTGTGGGGTTGTTTTTCAGGAGCTGGGCTTGGCCCCTTAGTTCCAGTTAAAGGAACTCTGAATGCTTCAGCATAACAAGACATTTTGGACAATTCAATGCTCCCAACTTTGTGGGAACAGTTTGAAGCTGGCCCCTTCCTCTTCCAACATGACTGTGCACCAGTGCACAAAGCAAGGTCCATAAAGACATGGATGAACTTGACTGGCCTGCACAGAGTCCTGACCTCAACCCGATAGAACACCTTTGGGATGAATTAGAGCGGAGACTGAGAGCCAGGCCTTCTCGTCCAACATCAGTGTGTGACCTCACAAATACGCTTCTGGAAGAATGGTCAAAAATTCCCACAAATACACTCCTAAGCCTTCCCAGAAGAGTTGAAGCTGTTATAGCTGCAAAGGGTGGACCGACGTCATATTGAACCCTATGGATTAGGAATGGGATGTCACTTAAGTTCATATGTGAGTGAAGGCAGGTGAGCGAATACTTTTGGCAATATAGTGTATATGTGATGGTCAGGTTTCAAGCTTCAGCACATCATATACAAGATGTCTCCTTCCTCAGTGGGGTGCCTCAGCATGGTATGCAGCAAAACCAAACAATCTCAGGTTCCTTTTATGAAGCATTTTAACATAAGTTCATTATGGCCACAAGACGGTGAAGCAGTTTTGCTGTGAGAATAGTGAGAATGATGGGCATCATGACCTCCACTCAGTAAAACCTGCTCACCATGGCACTTTCTACAGTAATGAACGATGTAATGTGTTTTTATCCAGAAACTTGGCAGGTCAAATCAATATAAGGCCAAATTGTTCTTAGCACTGTGACATCTTTGAGGTGGCATCAAATGCGTGTCCTCGTTTGCGCTCAGTCTACATCCTCAGCCAGTCACCACCCTCACTCTCACACTCATGCTCCAGGGTAGACGAGTCCTACAAAACACGTTTAGCATCCAGGGGATGAGGTGAGCTAAGTTTGTCACAAGTTGCAGGACTAAATTTAAACGTATCTGACTGGAGAGGTGGCCGCATACTGCACACTATGTCCCTATGACTCAGATCACATATGTACTGCATGATGTGTTAATGAAAGAAAAACCTACTAGCTCCTCAAGCAGATGCAATTGCAAAAACAAAACCTTACCTATATAAGTACCTATGGTCTGATGATTGCTGCATCTTCTTAGCGCAGGTCAAAGCATGGTCAGACAGTAAGGTCACTTACAGTGACCTACAATGAAATTTTATGTTAAATTCAATTCATTTAAAAAAATGATTTGATTTAAATGTACATGTATTACACTTCCTGTGCCGAAGACAGATATACTGTATGGGTTCTTTTCTTTTTTTATGTAAACTTTCACCCATCAAGACAAAAAGCCAGCTCTATACTCGCCATGTCTCCTAGCGCATGCAATCGTGAGATCAAAATGATGTGGAATCCCGTTGCGCGCGGCCGCGTCTGCAAGTCGCATACACAACACAATTTTCTGTCTTGTGCGTGCCAAACAGGAAACATGGAACAGCTGGAAGAGGATGGACGTGCTGTAAACCAAGCTGAGCGAACAGGGAACAGATGTCTACAGACATTTGTATGATCCTTCTTTGAAGGAACATAGAGATGCTCTGAGAGCACAGAACTCATGGAAATGACATGTTCGAAGATTTGGAAGAATCTTTGTGACCGTTTTGTTAAAACCAAGAAAAGTTCTCAGACACTTCTCAGAAAAGTAGTGGTTCTGCATTTACCAGACCTGCACCACTGCTGACGAAGCTGTCATGGCTCTCAAACTTTGTAAAGCACAGGGGGATTGAGTCCAAAAGTGACATTGTTTTCTTCTTCTTCTGCTTCGCCAGTCGGTTGTGGATGCATTTTCACAACAGGAGAGGATCACAACTACTGCCACGACTGTCGTGCGGCAGTATAAATGGTTTGGGCGTGCCGATGACGTCACCAACTGCGCACGCGCTAACAGACACGGTGAGAATATGGCAAGCTTAAGAGCCAAGACACACCAAGCTGTGTTTCAGCCATCAACCGTCTGTGAGCATCTGTTGGCCTCGTCTTTGCAATGTGTCTCTAACTGGACAAAAAAAAACTTTGTCACTGAGTTTTCCCAGCCAACTGATCATGTTGAATCGAGAGAAATTACTTTCATTGGCCATTGAGCTGAAGCGAATCTCTGCAAATGAGATCTCAATCCAGGAACACAGTGGCAGTCAGTTTCCGCATGTTGAGGCCTCACTTGTTGCTGCCGGCATTCACAATACTTGTTTTGTCGAGGTGATACTCAGTAGCACATAATAATCCCCAACTTAAAAGAAAGAGCACGCTAACTGGAGAAGAATATATTTATGTACAGTACAAACAGGGGACACCTGTACAACCTTTTGCTCTTACTTTCACTTCCTGTTAACATTCAATGGTGGCTCCCCTGAAAACTTCCTCCACCCTGCTGCATACCTGAATTCCTATCAATACACTTACAACTAAATGGATGGAAAACAACAATGAAATGTGAAAAATGTTTGTTTGTCATCTTATTTGGCACACTGAGCTAAATCTAATGCAATAAATATTAGTATGAAGGTTGTCATGTTTAGTTCTTTTTAAACGTGTTGAGAAAGTGTGTATTCATCTGTATGGTCATGTTGAAGGCTGCAGTTTGTTGTGCTGTTGTATTGTATTGTATTGTATTATACTGACAGGTGTTGCGATTATTTTGTGAACCCCATTATATCAGTAATGGTCTGGAAAATTTAAGGTCAAAACTTCTCTCAACATTGATATCAGATACTGTAATTAATAATTAATTATAAGCTTGATACAGCATATATTCATCATGTGACACTAAATTTCCATATTAAAAACAAAATTAGACTTTCTCACACTTTATGTGCACAGATGTAGGTATTCTACCGCAGATATTCTACTGTACTGGATGTGAACTTGACAGGTGATTTAAAATTCTCCCATGAATATAAGCAAACATAAAGCCTCCCTTGAAACACAATCTGAGAAACTGTCATTGATAATAACTGTTTTGAAAAACCAAATCAGTCATAAGGTTGCTGGAGTAATCTTCAAATGTTGCACAGAAGCCACAGCCTTCATCAGACTGTCTTATGTACAAATTACAATTCTTGAGGTGACACATGCACACAGTTATTGAAAATGAAAGTTATCTTACCACTTTTTGTCTCACTCCCAGTTGTAGGCCATATGTCTCCTACGCTTTCAGTCTGTACTCGACCACTATCTTCAAACAACACACAGCATCATAAATCTGACAGGGCTTTCAAGCTCAAGATTATATGAGTGAATATGTGGCTGTATCCAGACTTCTCTTCTGCATTCATCATTAAGAAGACACTTGAGGGCGAACAAAGACAACGTGGGTTATGTGATGGTCAATGTTTTTCATGTAGTAACGTGCAATAATTGCACGTTAAACATTTTCAGTCTTGCACGTCTGTTAATGCAAATGTCCACTTCATCCACATCAAGCCTGTGCACCCAGTATCATGAATCTGTGGTGGAAAATAATGCATATTTGTGTCAACATGCAGACCCTGCTGTAGTTTGGTAATCTTGTTAACAGAGGCTGCTGCGTAATACTAATAGCTGTTTGTTGTTTATTTCGCTCTCTCACTGGAATATTTGGAACCGTTTCTTCAGTTCTTGCCTCTCTCATCTGATACCACAGTAAATTACCATGGAAAAGGCACCTGCCAAGTGCTAATTTATAATTAAATTAAAATTTCACAATCTGGATAAAAAAAATAGCACACGTAATGTAATGGGTTACTTCCAGTGTTGGGTAGTTACTCCAAAAAGGTAATGGCTTACATACTGTATTATAAGACTAATTTTACTGAATCACTCACTGCTGAAGATAAGATTAAAATTAGATACACTACTAGTAACATAACTTTTGGATTACTCTTCAACTTTACCTACTCTGCATACTCTCGAAATGATCTCTCATTGACCTCCAACCTTAAATGATTCTGATCAGCACTGGGCAGCTCCCAAATGTCACTATCCATCCATCCATTTTCTACCGCTTATCCTCATAGGGTCACAGGGGGGCAGGAGCCTATCCCAGCTGTCTTAGGGCGGAAGGCAGGGTACACCCTGGACAAGTCGCCACCTCATCACAGGGCAAATAGCGAAAGACAACCACTCACACTCACATTCACACCTACGGTCAATTTAAATTAGCCAGTTAACCTAATCCCCATGCATGTTTTTGGATGGTGGGAGGAAGCTGGAGTACCCGGAGAAAACCCAGGCAGACACAGGGAGAACATGCAAACTCCATACAAAAAAGCCCCGGGCCGGGAATCGAATCTGGTACCTTCTTGCTGTGAGGCGACAGTTCTAACCACTACAAGCAAAATGTCAATATGACTCAGCATTATATAAATAAAGAACATGATTCTTTGTCATGACTTTAAAAATCATTATCTGCCACAGATAATCACTAATTTATTTTGAAGGCTAAATCAGTTTATGTTAATTTACAACATAAATGTCTCTCCTTATTTTTTTTTTTTTATAGGTAGTAGTTAATTTCTAGCTAGTTTTCTAGTTGAGCATTATTTATTTCAAGTGCATACTCCCTCATGGTGGTAGAGTCCCCTTTTTGTTTTAGAGTTAGACTTTTGTTTAGTTTCCTTAGCAAAGAATGTTCTTTTATATCAAGTCTAGTGTAGTCAGGTGGCCACGTGTTCCTCTATCTGTACGGCTGTCCTTCACCTTTTCCTATTGCTGCAATGAAGACTTTTACCTTGAACGAATCCTATGACTTGAGTCCTGAGTTTGGGTTCTCTGAAACCAGATCCTCACAATTAACTACAATGTAGTCACAGAAAGAATTGTACAATCATGTCCACACTGCCACACAATCATTTGACATTGTGTTCACCATAAACAACCTTCTAAAATCTGACACAAGCCTTTCTCATAATCAAATTTTTAAATTGGAGGGATGAAGATGAGGCAGACAGTGTAATGGTATCTGCAGTTAAAGGCCATAGAAGGAGCTCAAGTTAGCATTAGTTTGAAAGACCTTGTGGATCCGTTCAGGGCCTCATTATCGCAGCTAGTGTTGCTGCTGTCAAACTCGGGGTCTTGATGGCTTAACTCTGAAAACGGAGCAGAAAGTGAACTTGTCTGAAGATGCAGCCACAAGCAAAAAGTCACACTTTTAATTGTGCTGTGTTTTCTGAACTGCTGCTGCATGTAAAATCCATCCTATGATAGTAAATAAAACTGTGGTTAACTGGAGCAAGATGCACCAAAATAGATTAGTACTCCTTGCAAACCATCCATCCATCCATTTTCTACCGCTTATCCTCACATAGCCTAGGGGCCTGGAGCCTATCCCAGCTACCTTAGGGCGAAAGGCAGGGAACACCCTGGACAAGTCACCACCTCATCACACGTCACACCACTCCCACCTACGAGCAATTTAAATTTGCCAATTAAACTAATCCCCATGCAAGTTTTTGGATGGTGGGAGGAAGCCAGTTTACCCCATGTGGAGAAGATGCAAACTACACACACAAAGGCCACGGGCCAGGAATTAGACCCAGTACCTTCTTGCTGTGAGGTAACAGTGCTAACAGTGCCAGATAGATAGATAGATAGATGTATATACATGATTTCCAGTGAGTGAAAGACAAAACCACTGTGTGTGTGTGTGTGTGTGTGTGTGTGTGTGTGTGTACGTGCACGTGTGTGCGCATGCGCTTTTATACAAATAAAGTTGTTTTGTCTGTGCCAGGAGCAATGCACGAGGCAGATCAATGCACTGTGTTGCCAGTGTTCCCATTCAAAATGTTACATCATCAGAGGGATATGTTTACAGTCAGTTGTGCTAATAAATAGAGGTTTAGTCCTCATCATTTCCTAGAAGTAGAATACTGCGAAATTTGTGGCCCAGGGCAATAGACAGGCTCTCGGATGATGTCACCTTTTTCTCTGGGAAAGCTTTATCGGTGAGGTCAGACCAGAATATTATGCATGTTAATTTTCCATGCCAGCTGTGCTTTTCTCACAGAGACTTTGCAAATACTTGCCTCACTGAAAAAGAAGCTTCATTTCTCTAACACATACTGAAATCGACCATACACATCTTCACTACATTTTGCACATGGCAAATTGTCTCAATTTTGACCCTGAGAGATTATTGTCCCTGATAGAATTGCCTTTGAACGACCACTAAATTTCAAAATGTAAAATCCTTTAAAATTTTAACACTCAGTTGGTTTATTAGGTTTGTCAGTCACGATGGTCTTTTGTCCAGTGGGTTTTTCATATTGGTTCAATAATGGGTCTTCTTAATCTGACCTTGTACAGTGAAAATGTTTGAATGATTGATTCATCGTCAAGTTTGTGATCTCAAAATGCGTTAATTAGAAGGCTATTCGATTCAATATTAAATGACTGTATTCAGATCATGCTCCACAAAACGTGTCTTTATTTTCAGAATTATATTACAGTTTGTTTACTGAGACATTGTGTCAGCTTTAGAAATAATAAGGGTAATAAAATAATAATAAAAAAACACTTTTAAACTCCGAACTAACTTGATCTCCTCCTACTCTGACACTTCAGGAGTTATCTGCCTCTTATGGCAGAATGCCAAATTTTACTTTCATCATTTAGGAGTTAAATTTCCTTATGGCTGAAATGCATGTGAATTAGTGGTGTGTGAAATCATCTTCACTCAAAATGACCTTGCAGGCTTCTTGGTGGGGCCAAATTGAAACTGCTACACCCATGTGTCAGAGCTCCTCTTGCAATCCACTTGACTTATTCCCACCTTAATAAGGTTCATCCTGTGGTTGTAGCCCTCATTGGAGGGTGGACAGGTTGCCTGGCTCTGGCTGATAAAACTGCTCACTGCCTGCAGGGTGATTTCACTTTCATGTTATTATCTCTCTCAAATGGCCAAAAGATTTTACAGGTCATAAGATTTTAAAGAGGTCAAGTGCTTTTAATAAGTAGATGCTAGATCAAACAGCTCTGTGTGCACGTGTCTGCACATGAGCATAATACATACAATAGAGAAAGTATTATAAAAGTTATGAACTTGAAAATTAGTGTTTCATCACTTATTCATTTATTTTTCAGTTTGTGTTTGTTCAGCTTTGGGCTGCAACAATTATTTTCAGTATTGATTCATTTGCTAATATTTTTCTTTATAATTCAATTAATTGACATAAAATGTCATAAGTTAAAAAAAATTAAAATGGCCATACTCCAAAGTGACATTTTAAGTTGCTTGTTATGCCTGCATAAAAGGCATGAACTCAAAGGCATTCAATAATATCACAGAAGACTAATAAGACCAGAAAATATTTATAATGAAGGTACTGTACTGGAAGCCAGTGGTCACGTTAACCAAATATTATTGGTTGTTGACAAAATCTGCATTTCACACTCCTGACCACTTGGTGGCAAGTAAGCATATTAATTCTATCTATTGTCTCTCTTGATGCATGACCTCATTGGCTTCACGAGGAAAAATGTCATGGCAGCTGAGTGTCTGAAGTAATTCAGTAAAGTTAGAAAGATACTGGCAGATTCAAACTTCTGGGATCACTATGTCAATTACAGTATGGTCTGACAATGCATTTCTGCAATGTTGGTGAGGCACATGATGAGCTACTATCATACTTTTTCCCTAAACTATGTATCCCCAGTGCTCCACGGGAAACATTGCCCATAATGAGCACCGACTGTTGTGGAGACAGGACAGGGACTACAACATTGACTTTGAATGAAAGAAAAGTGATTTTATGATCTGTTGTTTGATTTTTATGGAATGATATTCAATAAAATTCAGAGAGTAATTCATCAAAATACATCAAATCACATTTTGTCAAAATCTGTGTTGTGGTATCAGCAGCATGAGGTGAGATGTGGTGGAACTGAATGTGGTGATGCTACACTTTACAATGAATACACCAAAGTGTCTGAAGTTTCTTCAAAAAACCATGATGTTGATAAAAGAGGTGTAAAATCAGGGAATGATGCAGTGGAGGATAAAGGACAAACAAGTAAACAGCCCTCTGCAACTATGGGGCAAGCATGTGGCAGCAATGAGGTCAGGAGGGAGTAGAGAGTTCAGTGGATTCTCTGTTCAGCTTGATTAGACTGAATATTAATTCAAATTTAATGAAAATTAAATGCTAATGAAACTGCTATTATTATAATTTTAAAGAGAAAATGGCGGGTAAAAGATTATGACAGGAGTTTTGTGACACTGTCAAAAAGACAGACAAAGTCTAGCACAAACTGCGCTGGAGCCAATTACATTTTGCCATTTTTGACAATTATTACAATTACTGATGATTGACTAATTTCACTAATGTAATAATTGACAAATGGTTTTCAGCTCTAGGTCAGTGGAAGTTTCTTTCTCTTTACTGCTTAATAAGCTTAATAGACTTGCTATACCATTTACAGAATTGGGTTTTTCCTAATTTTAACACACTACAACCATCAGGTTTTATACAGGAAAACATCAAAATTTGTGGTGCACACAGTATACAGCCTTGTTTGCAAAGATTCACTGCTTGTCTGATAAATGAGCAGCCAAACGAGCATGATTAAACACACCACATGGATTATGTCTTTTCCGTAAATGTGTTTCTATGTTGCATTATAGCTACTATAGAAGCAAAAAACATTATAGCAGCAGATTATTTTTTACTGTCTTTCTGACCCTGGCCTGGTGGTGTTAGCACAGAGCACCAAGCGCATAATGCTGAGGCTGCTGTATGTCTGTCTAATCTGCTTCCAGCCTATTTCCTTCACAGCTGTCTCATTAACTCCCACCATATCGCGATTGCCATTAGTAGACTACCTGCCACGTGAAAATGCCATCAGCTGCATTGAATGCAACCACGCTGTGGCAACGTGCTGCCTCTAAAGGTCTGCTAATACCGTTTCCTGCAGTGATGGAGTGCCATGTCACCAGATACTGTAGGAGGGAGATGGCAGAGTAAAGATTTAATGTCCTACATCAGGCACTTTATTGGAGGAATGGATCGAAAAATGTGCGCTAAAGTCATCGATGATGAACATCACATGACACAGTGAAGGGAAACAGAAGGATGCTTCATGGCAGGGGAAAACTATTAATAGCTAGTAACACAGAGTAATTAGATGATGAAGAACAGTGTTTGCATGGCCCCGGTATTTTTTTTACAATGAGAACAATGTTAATGAAAAAATAAAAATCTGTGCATATAATTTGTGTTTGTGTGTATGTGCTTGTGTTTGCGTAAACATGCACATGCAGATGTGACAGTTTGTTTCTCCTATTTCGTAACAATCCCGAAGTCCTTGAACAAGAGCGAGGTCTAAATCTGCCAAAAGCCAAACACTGAGAAGATGGATGCTGCACAGTTCAGAAACTGGCTCTTCACTTAAGGCTGTTTTTCTTTTTATATGTTCAAGGTGACCTTGTCTGTTCTGAAATCCTGTAGGAGCTGATCACTGCCACCGGCATCTAGAACGCACCATCCGGTCAATGTGAGTCTATTGAGAGCCACTGTATTGATCCACAATGGGAGCCTCATTCAATGCAGCTTTCTTCCTCTGTGCAGTAACTTTGAGTAAAAGCTGAGGGAGCCCTTTGTGAGCGTCATAAAATGGACTACTTGAATAAACACAGCCTCTTGTTTGAAAGGCATGAGATACTGCAAAAGTAAAGGCGTGGAGTTCTAATTGAACCACTCTGGCTTTATGTGTTTTGTTGTTTTGACTTGAGTGTGTTGTGTGTGTTTCATCATTTCAGGGTGACCAAGAATGGATAAATTATATTGCCTTATTTGTCAATGAAATTGTAAAGATATACATTAAAAATGTCTATTATAGTTTTACATAGCCAAAGGTGAAATACACAAATTTCTTTTTATGTGCAACCAATAGTCTAAAACCCAAATGTATGCTGTTTGTCATACTTGACAAGGAAAATATCAAATTCTTACAATTGAGAAACTGGAAGCAGTAAATTGTGAGCATTTTGTAGTTTATCAAAATATTTGACAATATATTTCCATATGATTCATATTTCTGTTGATAGAGTAATTGATTAATTGACTAAGCATTTCAATATCAAGTGGTATGATGACATTACTTTAGACCATAGCAATGGAGCTTACGGACGTATCTGCAAGCCAGTTAGATTTTAAATATATGGCTCTGCTCCACCAACCTGACAAGGAATTATCACTTCCTTGAAAAAGAGGTAGGCAAGAGGAAAGTATCATCACCAGGAGAGTCCTATTTGGAAATACATTTAGAAGGTTTCAAATCCCAAACACCATTTCAGTCAGCTAGTTCTCATGGAAAAAAATAAAGACTCTATACAGGCTGATATCTGACATCAAGATATCATGCTCATCATTTCCCGCTCAGTACAGCAGAGATTTGATTTGGAAGTGGTGATAATAAAATTCCCCATACGAAACGGCATTTGAAACAGCCTGACACCAGCTGTTATGTGGAATCTGTGGAATACAGAAAGCATCGCTAACAACTGCAGGAAATATACCATCTGGTGACAATAAAATACTGCATTTTCTAATATGATTTAAATTACGTACTGCCATCACAGAAACAATTTAGGTTTAGGGAACAAACGAGGTTTAGGAAAAAGATCAAACAAGTACATTGAAGCAACTTAAAGGGGAGGTGCCGTTTTTTTTTACAAATTGGACCTTATTTCTGGGATAAAATACTGCTATTTATTCACCCATTTCACTTTGGAGTCATTTGGAGAATTTGTGACGATATTTGGATTTGATGATATCATTTAACAGGAGTGAAGCGGACACTGAAATGCAGCCAGTAAATGACACAAACTTCACCATTTTTCAAATAACCAACATTTAATAAGATGGGCTACACTATTACTACTCTCATTTGAGTCTGGAGTTGTCCGTAACTTGAGAAAATTCAATTTGTAAACAGATTCTACTTCGTGTGAATTATTGTTTACTAAGGACCCCTAGTGCTCACCTGTGTGTCCTTCACAGTGCCTGAACTAAAATACTTTTTTGTGATGTTGTCACAGTCTTTGTTTTTTTTTTAGTTCATAATAATTTTGATTTTTATTCAACAAGGTCAAACCATGGTCTCCTATAACGTCACATTATTCATCACCTGCATTCCAACCATGGAAGCAGTTAGGGCGGGAAGAGCAAAACTTCTACAGGACAAGCAAAACCCACTTTCACGGACCAGTTCTTTTTGATTCTCACCACCCACTCCAGGTCATCAGAACCCTGAATCACCGGTCCCAAAATATCACCAGGACAGAAGGAAAGTTTCAGGAGCAGAAACACATCCGAAATGCTCTTAAGACATGTGGCATTCCAAATTGGGCCTTTGTCAAGACCAACAAAACCAACAATAGAAACAACAATAAACAGGAGAGGGAAGACACGGAAACCTGTTATCCCTACATTGCTGGAATATCAGAAATATTCAAGAGAATTTTCAGAAAACAAGATTCCCATGAACTTCAAACCCAGTAACACACCGAGACAGAAGGTGGACCATTCAAAGGACAAAACACCATGACAAAAACAATGTAGTATATGTAGTCCAGTGCAGTAAAGAATGCAGTGACTTTACATTGGGAAGACTTGGCAAATTCCACAAAGGGTGTGACTCAACACGGGAGAGGACAAGTCTAAGCAGCTGACCTACACCTGAAAAACAGGAGGAGGAGGACTAAGACACCATCTATCAGCCACTTACAGCTCAGTATTGACCTCTATCCTCAGAAACAACAGCAACCATTCACACCTGTGTACACCTTAACAGCTTTCATAAGGGTGGGCAGGACAGCGTCTACGACATGAATGGTAACGACTCCTAACAAGACCCATTGTTGTGGTGGTTTCAGTCATTCGTTTGTTTTCTGTTCCTACAGGAGCATAAGTATCTGAACTCTCTACCAGTCAGTTAGAACTGAAGGAGCCTCTTGAATGAGAGGTGAAACATCATTCAACAAACCTCAACTATCAAACTATAATATTTTTTTTGACTAGAGTTGCTTTGTAGCCTAATTAAGCTATTTGACTTGCTTTATAACCTGATAACATAGATTAATTGCTTTAAACTTCACAAACTGAACTATGCACGTGTGTGAGAGCACAGGTAGCCAAAGTAAATAAAGGCATAACAATGGAAATTTAGATAGATTATTTTAGATTATCTCAGTGATTGTTGATCACAGTGAGCAACACGTGTAAGTAGGTCAGCTGTAAATAAGTGTAATTTTGTTTGGAAGTCAGTTTCGATTTTCTTCCTTAACAGTATTTCTTTTCATTTGTTGCTGTTGGTCTGCTACTCTGATGCCTTCCAGTCATCAGTATGTTCACTAACGTTCTTTCTCATTCTGGAATCCATATGTTCATGTCGATGTAAAGTGAAGGTCACCAAGCTTTTCATGCCTCACACAATGTGATGTTTTCCTCACAGTGACCTGGCAAGAGAATGCTGAGGATATAGGTGTGACGTGACACCGAACTCACGTGTGATGCTCACTCTCTGAATGGTGAATGTAGGGCGGGGGGGGCAGATGGGAATAGTGGGTAAATAGATGGGGCAAGGTCACAGAAGTAGTATTACATATACGCAAGCACACTTCCATCATCTGCTTTTGTCATCACACACACATACATACACACACACACACACACACACACACACTGTGTATTTGTGTATTGTGAGGACATTACATTGACTTACATTCATTTCCTAGACACTTCCCTTGACCCTAACCATATCCACTACCCATGTAATCCTAATCCTAACCCTAACCAAAGTCTAACCTTACACTAACATTAAATGTTCTCCAAGTCTTCAGCCTAAAATGTAACAGTTTACATTATGGGGACTTGCATTTTGTCCCCACAAGGAAGGTGAGTCCCCACAATGTGACTGTGTCAACAGATTTTATGTCCCCATAACTTAAACGATACATGTCCACACACACACACAGAGAAAGAGAGAGAGAGAGAGAGAGAGAGATGTTCAAATCAGATAAAGTAATGAAATTTCTCTGTTCCTCTTTTCTATTCACTTTGATTTTTGTGGTTAAACATCTTCATTTTCAAGGATGATCAGATTTGTAGGGGCCAGACAGATTTTGGACTGATATTGTAAAGAGCAAAGAGTTAACAAATAAATCCACTCTAAGCATTGACCTAAATTTGATCTGACTCTTGCAAAATTCATCAACAGATGGAAATGATGAAATATCTGGGCCAAAAATAGGTTACTATTATTTTTCTTCCTAAATCACCTGAGCATCTGTGATGGCAGACTCCCACATGATAACCCTGGTTAACTTCTAACTCTAATTATTTTCAGACATTTTCAGTTCATTGTATTGATGCTGGGAAAGCTCACCTGTAAACCCTCAATAATTCAGTTGGTCCTCTGTGACATAAATTCAATAATACTTTATGTTTATGTTGCCTTCAGCACTCACAGCAAGGCTAAACTAAATGAATAATGCTGATTACTGGGGCAGGCTGACTTTTATTTAACAGACTGCCTGACCCAAGGATGGCCTCTCTATTGACGACTGTATTCCAGGTCATACTAGGGATGTGGCCACTTCAAACCACTTTATGTTGCATTGTGTTTAATCGGGACGTAACCATAGACCAACATAATGTATGCAGTTGCTGCTTTTCTAAATGCCATGTTCTGTGTTGTATGGGCAAGTGAAGCAATAATGCATTTGCTTTTTTATTATAACATAATTATTATTACCCGCAAAGGAGGTTATGTTTTCACCGGGGTTTGTTTATTTGTTGGTTTGTTGGTTTGCAAAATAACTCAAAAAGTTGTGGACGGATTTTGACAAAATTTTCAGAGTTGTCAGATGTGGATGAACTTAAAACTGATTAATTTTTGGTGGTGATCGGATCCGATTCAATGGCACCACCAAAATTTAATCAGTTTTGAGTTAGGCCACTTCTGGCCAATCCTGAAAATTTCTTCAAAAACCGTCCATAACTTTTTGAGTTACTTTGCAAACTGATAAACCAACAAACAAACTAACTAGCAAACAAGCCCCGGTAAAAACATAATCTCCTTGGTAGCGGGGTAACTTTAAATAGCACATTTCCAAAAACATTAATGGATGTGTATTATTAATATAATAATACTATATATATATATAAGACAAATTATGCAGTCAGTTTTGTGGTAACCAAAAAACAAAAAAAAATCAATTCAATTGTCATGTATATGATATTGTGTGTCTTGTTTTTTTTTTTAGAAAGTTGAGGGTTTTCCTTTTTTGGGGGTGGGATACAGAAGAAGAACTGCATTTAGTGTCAGCAATCTGAGTGTAGTATATCAAATGACATTAAAAAATACAAACAAATATAAATTATATAGTATTTTATGGATTCCCTCCAATGGCTGTTGACTCTTTAAGATAAAAAAAAAAAGATTTCATGAATCATCCTCCATGTACGGAAATTCCACTGTGTGCTGCTGACCCTCTCTGCAGATGTTTCCTCTCTCTGTTGTTGTTGTTGTTCTCCCACAGCACCCTGGGGTCTCTCTCATTCTGCTTGTGGCAGGATAACATGTTAGTTATCTGTTTTCTAAAAAGAACGTGTGGGTCTGACTAAGAATGTATATTTCAGTGTTTCCCAAATGTGGGAAACATCAACTGGAACAGGAAGTTATTGTCCTAAAACTGGCTGGTGTTTTCCTAAGATTTAAAAGGCACTTTAAAAGTTTTACCATGCAGGAAATTGTATTTAAGATACAGAAATAAGGCAGTCTGCTCATCTGCCAAAGCTGTCTCAGTAAAAGTCATGTTGTGGTTCTGCTGTTAGCAAGCAGTGAATGTGCTGTGGTACTGTGAGACTGGTAACAAACAAACCAGTGCTTATCTTAACATATACTGTATCTGCCTTGCATCTGAAGGCCAGAGTCATTTGTTCATGTGTGTTTGGAAGCCTCTTTTGCACTTGGATTAGTATGAATGGAAACATATTTTATTGTGTGAGGTATAATTAAATTCATTTTCAGTACTGATATTCTTTGGTGATGTTTCATAAATATAACAGTTTTATGAGTAATGGCTTTTGTCAGTGAAAAATGTGTCCCCAGGAGGCACCTATCACGTGATGTGCTCCTGTGTGCACATGCACAGTATATAATTGGAAGTGTGCCTGCGTGTGTGTGTGTGTGTGCGTGTGTGTGTGTGTCCGTGGAGAGGACAGGTTGCCCTTTTCTTGCTTCACCTTTCTCTCTTTTGTATCACGTGTATGGAGCACACAGAGGGAAGGTGGTCTCGTGACAGTCTGGGCTGTATGGCAACAAAAGACATGAATTTAAACCACCAACCCTCTGGGAAGGTAAATATGCATCAGCTTCAAATATTTATAGGACTCATGAAGGATTTTCTCCTGCAGCAGTCAGAGCATGTGAGCATACATGTCTACAGTATGGATATCTCAGCTGTTTGACTGATAAGGTGCTCAGATTTCCCTCTAGAAGAAAAATGGGGACACACTAAGTGACATATTTTCTGGCTTTTGAAATTGCTCTTCTGTTTCACACCAATGAAAACCTCTCATTTGAAATATAAAAGTATCTTTTATGTGCAAATTTCAAATATGTGCAAATTTCAAATAGTAACTAGTTTTCTGCAAACCCAACAATTTTCTTCAGCTCCTTAAAGGATGCATTTTTTGCAGCATAATTTAGGTGCTCTGACTTCTAGTGATTGTACTATGGGTTCAGAAGTGTAATATTTACTAGGAAAAGATAATATCACAGTCTTAAAACCAAAAGTATGCAACTACAATGTATTTTGGATTTGATTTGAAAGGTATATTCATCACAAAATTAGTAGTACATGTACTGAATATCATCATCATGTCTTAAATGAAGTTTAACATGAATTTTTTTTGGCTTTGTATGTGTGCTTTGTTTTTGTTGACTTCTAGGGGGTGCTACCTGTGGGCACAGCAGGGTTCCCTTGGGCACGTTTCTGGACACAGCAGGAAGTGAACAGATCAATAAAAAGCTCATCATAAGTTTTCTAGGCTGTCCAACACGTGTACCAAAACATTTCCTCTGAACTGAGAAATTTCTGGAAAACCTCTAAAAGCCCTAAATCAGACCTTGTTGATGTTCCTGAGACTTAAGTCCATTTAAATATAATTCTACTGGGCAGAGCTGGCTGTTACTATAACATGAGATACAAGAAAGCACGGCATAGCATTTCTGTTGGCAGTACTGCTTTCTGATGAAAAAATGTCTGTCTGGATGTGTGTTTCTGTATAAAATAACAGCTTCAGTTTAAGACAGTAAAAACTAAAAGTGGTGAGCAGTTTCTGAATCGCCAATAATTTGTTTTGTGTGCCATATAGAGGTGCTCAAGTGCTCCCATGTTATTTATTTATTTATTCATTTGTGTTTTTCTGTTTTCCCCCTGTCCTTTTGGTTTATTCCAGGCTTGGCGTGTGAGAACTAGAAGGTGTGGCCGGAGTGCTGCACAGCTGATGAAAAACACCTCATCTGAGAGGGGGACGAATGGAAAACTGCCTTCAAAACACAGATCGGTCACTTTGAGTATTTGGTAATGCCTTTTGGCCTTACCAGTGCTCCCACATTCTTCCAGGCCCTGGTGAATGATGTATTGCCAGTTTGTGGTTACTTATCTTGATGATATTCTTGTGTTTTCCCAGAACCTCACTGATCACATCCAGCATTTCTGCTTGATCCTCCAGGGACTGTTAGAGAACAGCCTGTGTGTCAGATTAGAAAAGTGCTGCTCCATGCTTCCTCTGTGCTGTTCCTAGGTACATCATGGGGACAGGTCAGATTCATGCTGAACTCGCCAAGATCATGGTCTACTTCTATAGACCGTAAGCAGCTCCAACACTTCCTTGGTTTGCCAATTTCTACTGCAGGTTCATCCAAGACCCACAGCTGGATGGCTTCATCACTCACCAGCCTCACCACTCACCAGCCTCACCATTGTGAAGACCCCATTCTCCTGGTAATCCAAAGCCACCAAGGCCTTCAATCACCTGAGGGAAAGGTTCACCTGTGTTGACACACCCAAATCCAACCCCAATCACCATGGAGGCTGATACCTCTGACTCAGGAGTTGCAGCAGTGCTCTTCCAACACAAGGCAGCTGACCAAAAGCTCCACCCCTGCACCTTCATCTCTTGACATCTCACCACTATGGAGCGGAACTATGATGTCGGCAACAGGGAGCTGCTGGTGGTCGTCTTAGCCCTGCAGGAGTACTGGCTGGAGGGCATCGTTTGGATGAACCATAAGAATAAGAACCTGTCTTTCCTTCATTCTGCTCAGCGCTTCAACACACGCCAGGTCTGGTGGGCTGCATTCCTTTGCTGCCCTTTGATGGCCAGGACCCTTCAGAGTGCCTGGCCATCCTTTGTCCAGATGACTTACCATCCTTTGTCCAGTTTCTCCGTGTGCCTCGTCCTCATGCTTTCCCTGGATCTGTCTCCACCGTGCCGTCTTTTCACCACAGTCTCCACATCTTCACCTGCTCTGTGCCATGCCTGCTTCCCTTGTCCAGTCTGCATCCTGAGTTCTTTGTGTTGTGTTAAAAGCCTAAAAACATTCCTGCTTCTCTCTTTCCTGCTTTGGGGTCCAACACCACCACCTGACAGATTTTCAGATTTGGGTGAGGGATGACAATCTCATGCTGCTGATATTCAAGCAAAAGGGAGCAGTAAACCTATATCCTTTTAAGCAGCAATTTAATTTAAATTTGCAAATTTGAAGATGAGGTGAGGCACCTGTCAACACAGATGAACCTCTTTCAGGTGATTGAAGGCCTTGGTGGTTTTGGGAGACCATGCAGGAGAATCAGGGGTCTTCACAGAGGTAAGGTTGCGAGTGGTAAAGCCAGACAGTGTTGGAGCTGCTTACGGTCCATGGGAGTAGGCCATTCAACCAACCCCTTGATCTGGCAGGGTCAGCATGAATCTGAATAGGAGCTTGAATCTGAATAGGAACTACCTACCACTACAGAGGAAGCGTGGAACATGCACTTCTCTAATTTGACGTATCTCTATTTAATCCTTAAATATTTGTCAATGAAAAATGCATTTCTGATATATCTACTTATTATCAGTTCAGTATTTGTTTTAATTGAGTAAGCATCTACGTGTATTACATTTAGTATCGTAAAAACAAACAAAAAATGGTTAGTAAGCATGAGCAGCAATTATAAGACACTGAAAGGAGGACCATGTGTCGAAATAAAAACAATAGAATTAGAAAATAGTGAATATACACTCCAAGGGCGTCTGACAAAGCGTCAGTACATGATGAGTGTTGTTTTGCTGCTTTTAAACAGACACTATGTAATGTTTTCTCCCATCTAGTGGTTAAATTTGACTTCGCATGCATTGCAACATCGTTGGAACTACGGTAAGCGGAATGGGTCAACTCCCGGGTGGCCACTATCACCACGGATCCCCAGCCCCCGGCCTGGAGCTCCAGTCATTTTTCCCCAGACCTCCACAGCCTTCCTCCAGTCTGGAGGATTTCCCGGCGTGCCCCAGCCGGCTTCAGAAGGGCATGGGGCGCTCCCGGGCGGCCTCTCACCGCGGATCCTCGGCCTGGAGCTCCGGTCATTTTATGGCCCTTTTGTGCTTTTTTTGCGATGAGGATTCGGCGCAGCATAAGTATGGTCTTGTATTATAACCAAAGTGCGGTGCAGGTTTTAGGTTATTGCTGGGTAAGTAAGACCGGTATCTCCTCTGCAGCTGGTGGCGCTGCTTGGAAGGAAAAGAAAGTGCTTGTGCTGGGGTAACTCTTAATGAATGAAATGAGGCTAGGCAGCAATGACAACAGAAGAAAGAAAATGGTCTGAGTATCTCAGTTTAACATAATGACTATTCTGGGAGTCTCATTTGTCATGTAGTATTGCCTTCTGATTTATTGATATTGACTTGTTTTCTACAAAGACTGTTCACTTGTGGTCAGAATGACATAAGTGTGATGAGGTCATATGTAATATGGTAGTGGAAAGCTTTAAGATCAATAAAATCCCAGGAGGATAATACATCCTAGTGTCTGAGACATCTGCCATCTGGCATCCATGTTAGCTCCTTTACATCAAAGTGGTTTGATTCTTCATCTTTGTGTTTTGCAGAGTTGTGCACAGTTAGAGTTCTGACAAGCCCTAACAGTTCTTGCAGAGTCTATCATGTTTCCATTGTTTAGTTCTTGGTTTCACACAGCTGTGTGTTTGAATTTAAGGCCACCAAACTGCTGAGCTGCTACACTTTTAAAATAGCTTGACACACAAGGGACTTTAAGTGAGATGTTTTCATTGGACATCTTGATCTGATCACACAGATGCAGGTTATGACCCTTCTCTCTGTACTAAAAATGAAAATATACCCTTTCTGTGTCCAATTAAACTAACTGTTTGGAATTGGAGTTACAAACAGCTCAGAAATCAGAAACCAGAAATAAGGAGTAGTTTCATTGTTATTTTCTAGTTTCATTGTTATTTTCTATTTTTTTTTAGAATTCCTTTATCAATCCCTCAAGGGGAAATTGCATTTTTTCACTCTGTTAGTAACTTTTTTTTTTTTCAGTTGCACATTACACACACAAGTCATGAAACAAACACAGGTGTCAGAGTGAGGGGGCTGCCCCTCATCCAGGCGCCCCGAGCAGTTGGGGGTTCGGTGCCTTGCTCAAGGGCACCTCGGCATTGCCCAGGAGGAGGAACTGGCACCTCTCCAGCTACCAGTCCACTCTTCACATTTGGTCCGACCTGGACTTGAACTGGCGACCCTCCAATTCCCAGCCCAAGTCATTACAGACTGACCTACTGCCGCCCCAAATTGCCCATTTCACTGTCTTTCTTTCACCCCAACATGCCTTAAAAGAAACATTTAATTGGGTCATTACCATTTTTTGCATTCAGATGAGTTTTCACAGCTGTCCATCAAACCCATACACTCACCTTCTTTGTCTGCATGACATAAATCCTTTCCTCTATTGTTGTGAAAGCACACACATTGGCAAATATCAAAATGGGGATGGATTCTGAATGATTTGGGAGTGCATGTGTATTTTGTAACTTTTATGTCTCTCAGTAATGCAAAACCATATAATTCTTTATATGTTCCTATGATTACATATTTTAATAATAATAATATGTACCTAGTTCCTCCAAAATGCTGTTGTATCACTTTTTCTTCCTGACCTATTGGAGTTCTTGAGGTGAAGTAGGAAGTGAGTTGATTTCAGCTGATTGCATCAGACACGGCCAATGTGTGAGATTTATATGCACAGTATGTTACATGGATGACAGGTTTAGTGCTGGTGGCACTTTTTAGTCCACTGTTGGAGACTACAGTAACAGAATGAGGCAGTCCAGCAAACAGACAGGGTGTTTGGAGTTTCACTTTGAATTGATATCATTTCAGTGAGATAAATCACATAACATGGGGTGATATGTTCTGTCCAAATTCCTTTGTTTGTATGTAGATGATGAAGTATCCTATGCACTCCTTACTCCTTTATTTTGTCTCTCTAAACTCCCTTTTCAATGTGTTAAACTTCCAGAACTAGGAAGCTACTGAGGAACTCAATGTCTTTTGGCTAATGGGACAAGGGTCGAAATTAAGTTCCAATGATATTTCCAGGGACTTTTTACACTTGTAGGTAAAAGTAGGGTAACAGTTTCTGAGAGTACTGGAGCTTTGTGGGCACTATCACTTCATTTGTAAACAAAGAAGTGTTGCAGTAATAATTTCATTTGAGGACGAGGGGAGAACATTGCTTCAGGAGATCTGTGGAAAAAAATCAGATTTTTCTGCAATCATAAAAATTTGTGAGAGAGAGGCTGAGCAAGTGTTTACTGTAGTATCATCACACACGGTCACAGAGGCGACACACTGTGTGTGTGGGCGTGTTTTGCCGAACATATGGGGACATAAGTCTGATAACACACTCACATTGTGGGGACTCACTCTGACAATGTGGGGACTCACCGTACTTATGGGGACAAAGTGCAGGTCCCCATAATGTAAACTGTTAGATTTCAGGCTGAAGACTCGGAGAACATTTAATGTTACTGTAAGGTTAGACTTTGGTTAGGGTTAGGATTAGGATTACATGGGTAGTGGATATGGTTAGGGTCAAGGGAAGTGTCTAGGAAATGAATGCAAGTCAATGTAAAGTCCCCACAATACACAAATACACAGTTGTGTGTGTGTGTGTGTGTGTGTGTGTGTGTGTGTGTTTATCCAGCAGTCTTAGGGGTACACCGTGGACAAGTCACCAATTCATCGCAGGGCACACAGAGACAACCACTCACAGTCACACCTACGGTCAATTTAAATTAGTCAGTTAACGTAATGGATGCCTTTGGATGGTATTTGGATAGATGGATGGATTTTGATTTTTTTCAACCTTGGGATGGTAATGTATTTATATGCGCTGTACTATACATCACATTCACCCATTCACACACACATTCACACACTGATGGCAGGAGCTGCCATGCAAGGCGCTAACCGCGACCAAGGAGCAGTTAGGGATTACAGTGTCTTGCTTGGGGACACCTCGACATGGATGGAGTCGAACCGGTAACCCTCTGGTTACAACACGGCCACTCCACCCTCTGGTTACAAGACAGCCACTTCACCCCCAATGGTGGGAGCATGGTGGGAGGAACATGCAAACTCCACACAGAAAGGCCCCGGGCCGGGAATCAAACACGGTACCTTCTCACTGTGAGGCAACAGTGCTAACCACTGCACCACCATGCCACCCTATGTGTCTTAAGACAAAAATAAAGTTAGAATAAAAATAATAAAAATACAGCTTAGCTCTTATATTTAGAGGTAAAGTGGGAAGATTTCAGGATGAAGAAGAATTTCTTCTTTCTTCTTAGAGTTAAAATAATAGAGTTGTGCTCAGAGTCTGGAGTCTTTTCGTTGACACGTGAACATATGTTCACAAGTGTCATGTTTTCAGAATTGTGTCTATATTTTGTGTTATGTTTGACCAAATATTTTTGATCAATTAAAAAAAGGTGTCATCTGTTTACTATCTGCATTCATTACATTTGTCACTTACATCTCTTTTGTTGATGTTCATCTCACACCTTGTTGCTGGTCATACCTTAAGGACTACAATATCACCTCAGTATTACCTCTCCATGGGTGAGTCAGTTGCATGGCATATTATTACAATAGCTGTTAGAAAAGTATGTGATGTTCAGTGTCATGAGAAGACAAGAAGTTCACCACACCCTCCAATTAGTATGCTTCACCCATGTCTTTTACACATGGTAACAGAATATAAACAAAAAAACAATGACAGGTGACACACCAGTGCATTTCACTGGTTACTGTAAGGTCAGAGTGATGTCCTTGGGTTGTGCCTGCAAACATACATGAATGTGTTCATTTCCTCTGTAATGTGACGTTTAAAAAATACTTAATCTTACCACCAGACCATATGTACCTGTAATGATATCTGAAAGTTGTCTTCTTCCTCAGCATTCAACACATACACTCCACTATGTTGGTGAAATCCTTTTTCTTTTTCATAAAAAAAGCCTCCTGTTTAATCTGTCATGGTGTTGATGTGGCCCTCCCTTGGGTGACATAACAAAGACACATCTGCTGACAGTTCATTAAGTCAGTGGCTGTAGATGGACTGCTTGTCAGAGACATAAAGATATGGGTGATAAAATATCCCTGGACATAGATTAACAAAGCCATGCTACCATAGCTGCTTGTTCCACAACATGCTTACCTGGAACATGAACTTTCCAATGAATAGCTCAGTTGATAGAGCAGCAGACACTGACATAATGTTGGTATGAGTTTTATAATGTGACCCTATACTTATAGTCTGGGAAACACCGGATCACAATGAACTAACTCAACTGTAATGTTTTTTCAAAGGCTGTTGAACACAGTGATGCATACAGCTTCTTCAAGAGGATGTGAGAGGTGTAACTTACTTCTTTGCAGAGGACAGTAGCTGCATTCAGCTTGGTTTAAGTTACAATGGAACACTGACTCAGTTCATGGAGGAAATAACACATTAAACAAAATATTCTCAACACTCCTCACACACTATAACAAATTTTTATGTTTCTGTCCTTCTCTCTCAAAGTTGCAATAAAAAATGCACGTTTGCCCAGTAATGCCTTCATTATGATTTTTTTTTTCTGTCGTATAATCATAGTGCATGAATTAAAGATGGAAATTCTGATCATAAAATGTAGCAATAATGGCACCCCATAATGTTGAGTTTTATGTTAATGTAAAACTCACATTTATTAATTTAATGGCATAATGTGTTCAAAATATAATTAAAACAATACACACATATTGATTTTACTTTGTTGCCTTAGGAGTTTTATGCAGACTTAATAAAAGCCAATAAGGGATTGGACTACTTTTTTTGTTTTCGACTATGCCCTCATACAACCACACACAAATCAATTACACAATCAAAGGTCTTCACTTCCGCAGAGAGATGACACCATCTCCTGTTGTGCAATTATGTGGCTCATCTTCACCCAACAGATGATACCAGTTCTTTGTAAGGCCTATGAATAAACAGTAGAAAAACACCATTATATCCCTCTTCCAACAATTACTGCAAAGAGCTTTCTTTAAAATCTGGTTACGTAATAATATTAACTGATGAAACAGAATGGACACTGGCAGTTGATAACTTTTTTCATGATTTTGGCATCTGAATAGGACAATGCTGTTGCCAGGAAACCAAGGTACTCAACAAGTGAAGAAAATATGGATGAGGTGTATTTTCTCTACATTTTTAGGGAAAGAATGTACACTTTGTTAACTGATGTCAAATAAATGCAGACCAAAAACAAATCGCACCAAACTGCACCACCAGTTATGGTCAGATTTACGGTGAATACCACATGAGGATGAGGGTCTTCTTATAAGTTCACCGTCACTGCTTATTGTTTACAGTAAATTAAATATAAGGTGAAGCTGATATGATAGAAAACTGATCACTGGGCTTCAAGACAAGATGCAAAGTCTGAAGAAACAAAATGGATGTAACCTCAAAAAGCACCAACTAATCAACCAAAGATCACAGTCAGGACAAAGGGTGGGACACTGATACAAAGTGAACGTGGGGTTGGAAGATCAAGGGTTAGGTTGATCAGAGGTCACAGAGTTCTGTAGGCTTGATTACACAAATTAGCCCTTTTTCAGTACAAAAACGGTAACACGTATGTTGAAATTCCCTTCCTGTATTTGTCAAGCCAGGATTACTGTACATCATAGAATAGACCAGAATAGACAGAGGCTGAGACACAGTGTAAATAGAGGTGTGCATTGCTATTGGCTTAATTTTGGAGAGCGCAGCAGATTTTGCTGTGTTGTTCCACCAATGATATGACACAATGATAACATCTCTTTTCTTTTGGAACAAAAACAGCCCAGAGGTCATTGCATATCAATTTCACTTGAAAGTTGGAATTTGCAAAGGGTGTCTGCTTATTATCACCAGACAGTGACTCAAAGATTTACACAGCACTGAGAAGATGTCACTTCTGAGAAATTACTGGGAAAATCACCGAGCTTCTGCAAAGTGTGCATCAGTCTTACTGTATGTGTTTATGTGTGACTGTTACTCAAAACTATAATAAAGAATGTGTTGTGAGGAATGTTAATCCGTACAGCTGCCACTGTCATTGTGCTGACACAAGTGTGTTGCTTTGCAGCAAACACGCAGCACCATGCAAGTGCGCTGGCATTGAATCAAGTCGGTCACACTGATTATAGACTCCAAAGTTTTCCTACAGTCAGCAGAACAGTCCTGTTAACTAGCAGGTGAACATTGGTAACTTACACATTTATTATTCAGTGGTGCCAGAAATTCATATTGTTATGATACCAACAGCAGTAGTCAAATTATTATTCACAATACAGACTTCCACAAGAAGCAGTGTGTAATTGCCATCTCTGTCCTCTCTCTCAGAACAATAAATGAACAGAAATTTGGTAAGACAGACCTCGGGCTAGTCATAGTCTATTAATTTCTTATTGTCATCAAACCCCATGAAAAAAAAAACAAACAAGTACTAACAAGTACTGTGTCACAACAGTGTTATGACTTATTCCTCTGTGCCATAAAGCTCTATTTGTGGTTGACTTGTTGCCTGGCAGGCCCCAAATCAGAGACAGGAACAGCTGGCAGGTTTTAAAAAGTTTATTAACAAGCAAGGTGCATAGAGGACTGGAATGAGCAGTGGAGGCAGGCAGGCCCGAGGAAGAATCTTAGAGTAGATGGTAAGTGCACATGGGGAATCCAGAGCATTAGACTGTGACGAGGTACACAGGAAGACTGGAGAACAGGAGAAACATGGTAAGCGTTTGATCATGAAGAAAACAAAGTAAGAAATAGTGGATTAGAAGTAAGAAAACAAGGATTCACGAGGCTGCACAACCATGTGGTATGGCATTATCAGTGAATTGTGTAGTTGAATGGCAGGGCTTTCATGGCAGGATGGAACCATGACACTACTGTTCCACAAAAACTGATAAAAATGTACCACTGAGCCACACTGTATGATAATGAATCCAACATACACTGTGCTCCTGCTTGAGAAATGTTTGCCCAGGTTGCTAATTCTCTCCCTTGAGGTCAACTAAGCAGGTTAATCCAAACATGTTAACGAGAGCAACGCTGTTCTGTTCCTGTATGACCGGTGTCAGAGTCTGGTCCGCATTGCCGGCAGTAAGTCAGATTTGTTTCTAGTGAGGGTTGGACTCCGCCAAGGCTGCCCTTTGTCACAGATTCTGTTCATAACTTTTATGGACAGAATTTCTAGGCACAGCTGAGGCGTTGAGGGGGTCCAGTTTGGTGACCTCAGCATCACGTCGCTGCTTTTTGCAGACAGCCGTGATCTTCAACTCTCGCTGGAGCGGTTCGCAGCCAGATGTGAAGCGGTTGGGTTGAAAATCAGCACCTCCAAGTCTAAGGCCATGGTCCTAAGCCGGAAAAGGGTGGCATGCTGTCTCTGGGGATGAGATCCTTCCCCAAGTAGAGGAGTTTAACTAGCTCGAGGTCTTGTTCACAAGTGAGGGGATGGAGCGGGAGATGAACAGGCAGGTCGGTGCAGCTTCTGCAATGATGCGGACGCTGAGCCAAAAGGTGAGCTCTCAATTTACCAGTTGATCTACGTTCCTGTCCTCACTTATGGTCATGAGCTGTGGGTTGTGACCAAAAGAACAAGATCACAGATACAAGCGTCCAAAATGAGATTCCCCTGCAGGGTGTCTGGGCTCTCCCTTAGCGATAGGGTGAGAAGATCAGACATCTGGGAGGAGTTCAGAGTACAGACGCTGCTCCTCCACATCAAGAGAAGCCAGATGAAGTGGCTCGGGCATTTGGTCAGGTGCCTCTCTGATGAGGTGTACCGGGCACGTCCCACCAGCAGGAGACCCAGGACACGCTGGAGAGACTACGTCTCCCGGCTGGCCTGGAAACGCTTTGGGATCGCTCCAGAAGAGCTGGATGAAGTAGCGGGGAGAGGGAAGTCTAGGCTTCCCTGCTTAAGCTTCTGCCCCCGCAACCTGACCCCGGATAAGCGGAAGAAAATGGATGGATGGATGTATTAATGTTTCTTTTGAAACCGTTCCACACACTGAAGGGCTTAAGATAAATTCAATTTTAATTTGTAACATTTTTGTGTTTGCTTTTGTCATGAAGAAACATCATTCATTCCTTGTGCACTCTAAAACCTTCAGGTTCATATCTGGTCATCAGGGGGTTGACAACTTCTCTCATGTTTAAAGGTTTATTCCTGGTATTTACGGTTTAGACTAGGAGAATCCAGAAACCCTGTGATTATCTTTGACTCCTCGTCCTCTAATTAAACCTGACTGCTGGTAAAAGTATCCTGTGGAATCTCACACTGCATAGAGACATCACACTCACACAGTCACAGACGACTGATCACACACATTTCCTTGTATGGCCGTGAGTCTGTGTATGGGGATGTTAACCTGAGCACACTAGCAAAGGAAATGATGCACTGTAATTAAAATTTGAAGTAAAATATCGGTTATGCTAGTTCAACAAAAAGAGATGCTGAGTCAGGAGCATTGCCAACAGCATCATTATACTCCACATCCCGTAACATCAATGGTCCTTTGTGTTCAATTGGATCAAAAGAGAGCAACCCATTACAGTCTAATTTTAAACAAAGTGCTTGGGTTCACCAGGTTGTTATCTTTAGAGGGCGCCTTAAAAACCTCTGGAGTACTTTTTCCGACATCTTAGAGGACACGAGCCAGAGCCGGAAGTAGATGGGAGCCAGGATCCTCTGCTTTCTTTCGTCTTGCTCTGGGCTGCATCCTGAGGCCACGCATTGTTGGCGGCTGGAAATAGCCCAGACGTGCAGGCCAGGTCGGGAGCAGAGCGCTGTCAGTGTTTCCTCCTCCTCCTTCCTCTGCCATGCTGTTAATCAGCAGAGACAGAGGAGGGTGCAGGACAGAAGCCAGACACAGATCAGACTCTGTAAGGTGGAGCAGTCGACGTGAGATTGCACGTGTGGAAATTTGTGGGTGTGCATACGTTTACCTGCTATATGCTAATATGTGAATAACTTTGAACATGTGCATACAGGAGACAAGAGCTTGTAACATAATGGTGAACATGTACTCTCCAATTTTAATTTGAAAGAGAAACTAGCCATCCATCCATTTTCTGCCACTTATCCTCATAGGGTCGTGGGGGGAGCTGGAGCCTATCCCAGCTGTCTTAGGGTGGAAGGCAGGGTACACCCTGGACAAGTCGCCACCTCATCGCAGGGCACATAGAGACAGACAACCACTCACACCTACAGTCAATTTAAATTAGCCAATTAACCTAATCCCCATGCATGTTTTTGGATGGTGGGAGGAAGTTGGAGTACCTGGAGGGAACCCACGCAGACACGGGGAGAACATGCAAACTCCACACAGAAAGGGGCCCAGGCTAGGATTCAAACCTGGTATTTTCTTGCTGTGAGGCGATAGTGTTAACCACTACACCACCATGCCACCCGAAAGAGAAGCTATTTTTAGATAATTTGCCCAAAGTGAGCCGCTTGCAGCAATATCAGGTACCCATTCTGTGACAGTTCAATCAACACTTCCTGAAGAAATCAGCTGCTTTTGTGTCTTCATTCTCTGGTTTCTGATTTTACAAGATTTGTTCAAGTTGACAAATTTCTGACAAGTAGATTGTGTTGTGCAAGCAATTCCATGATTTTCAATTTCTAAACACACATATTTTTTGAAGCCTTGCCATAAATATAAGCATTCACAATGATTTTCAAAATAATGATTGTTTTTCCCTCCATTATTGTATTTAAATGTAGTGAATGGTTTCAAAGGATTTCATAGCAGACACAAAAGCGTAACAGTAAAACCAGGCAGTGGCACAGGATCGAAGAAATACCATTGTGTGCTTTGTGTTTGTTCTTATTTTTTATTTGTTTTGATAAAGATAAGATAAGATACAATTAGCCTTTCATCTTATCTAATAATAACTTTATTATATAAAGGATTTCAGTATGCATACATATGCAAGATGTGCTTATTACACCGAGCTAATGTAACTGATGGGAATCTTGAAGGTATCCTGTTGTGTTCTTGATCTCTAGTAGTGCGTTAAGCACTTTTTCATAAGTGTGTTTCCATTCTGTTCCTCCCTATTCTCCCTATTCCTCTGGGAGCAGTGGTGGAAGGGTCAAAAAAAGGTCAAATAATGATTTTCAGAAATGTACAATACCAACATGTTTTTCTGGTGACTAGGTTGCTGTTAATCATTTCAGGCTTCCTCACCTTGTTCATTTTATATCTCAGACAACACACCGAATTTGATTGATTGTGGCCTTTCAGCATTGTATTACTAATTAGCCCGAGTCTTTGGTAGGAGACACTGCATCATGTCAGATATGATAACAGAACTGGAGCGTATTCCACAGCAGCACTCTTTGTAAATCACTGTGGCTAAGACTGTCTGCGAAGTGATTAAAAGTAAACAGGGTGAGGCCAGTGTTTGGAACTCCACTACTTCCCCACTGGCTGCTCTCCAGGATTCTCAGCTCTGTTTTTACATAGCTGAAAATATTTTTCAGAGGTGTTCCTTGTGATAATCTTGAAAATCAGTTAATTATCTCGCCAGATCCATTGTCTTGTCTTGTTGACCGTGTCAAGTCTGTGTAGCACAATGTGCGAGTGGAAGTTCACGTTTTAAATTTCCGAAGAGTATGGCGCCACCTCCAGCTGACGCTGCAGTCTTGAGTGTGTGTGAGGTCAGATGATCCTGTTGAAGGTCGGGAAGTTGAAACACACACACACACACACACACACACACACACACACACGCACTCAGATAGCACCCAGCCCAACAGAGCTTCTTTATCTACACTGAGTGAGAGCGTGTGTGTGTGTGTGTGTGTGTGTGTGTGTGTGTGAGCTGACAAATGCGAGACAAAAGACAAAAGTGAGACAAACAGTGTCGAAGAAAGAGAGGTGGCAAATGACAGGGCAGATGAAGTTAAACACACACACACACACGCACACATACACACACACACACACACACACACACACACACACACCTCCTGTTTCCTGTTTACAGCAATGTGATGCTATTTATGTCCATAAGCTGTATGAGGCGAGACCTTCAACTTTAACAATAGAACACCTTGTAAAATTGAGAGAGATTCCATTAAGGCTGACAACACACTTAAGACACTGTCAAAAACAGCTGCTTTGTTTTGAGCGGTTACTTTACAGTTCCCATGGGTCACCAATGATCAATGGGGTTTATATGAGTAGTTTTTGGGGAAATACGCTTATTTGTGTTCTTGTCAAGAGTTAATAGTTACCACTCTTGTCTGTACAGTAAACGTGAAATTCCAGCACCCAGGTATCTTATGCTGACCTTACACCTATCGAGTTTTCATGCAATTTCAAATTACACACAAAATTCCAAAGTCAGAATAAAATCTTTACCGTCTTTCTGAAGTTGATGTGCGCTCCCGTGTTTGTCCCGTGACAAAACCAGGTGCATAAATACAGCACAGTGCACACATACAGACAATAATAGTGTTATTTATCCTTTTTCCTGATTCTACATAAACATATACAGAATATAAAAGTTGGATCTATTGTGTATTATAAGGGTTCCCATCATTTCCAATTTCCAATGTAAAAATAATATAAACGCATCATTTTTTTAATCGTGTGGGGTTTTTTTTTTGTTGCTTCGATGCACCTTTACAGCAGGTGCTTCCTGCTGCTGCAGTCATGGAAAAAAACAACTGCAAAACACTTCTGAATTGGTTCATTTTATTTTAAAAACTCCCAATCTGCTCAAACATCAAATGTAATATGCACCTTGCATTATCTAATTCAAATATTCGTGAAGTGTTTCTTAACTGCTAACATCACTGAATTTCCATTTGGGGATTGATAAAGTATACTTCCTCTTCATCTTCTTCTTCTTCTTCTTTTTCTTCTTCCTCTTCTCCTTTGAGCTATTACCTGTGAGCTCAGCATGAAAGAGTGTGTTGTGCAAGTTGCCATGGATGAACCAAGTTGACTACAGCACTCGCTAAATGTGTGGCAGCTGATTGCAGACCAGTCAACATCATGGAAGACTCGGATCTAAGAGACACTCCTGTTGGCTTGTTGTGAATTGAATTCTTTGTAAATGCAATTGTTGTTAATATGATATAAAACATAATTAACAGAATTAAAGGTACAATACTGTGATTAATTGTGATTAACTTTTGAAATTTTGTGATTAATCAGTTTGACAGCCCTAATACAAACTCATGCGGATGGACATACATACAATATCTAATATTTACTTTTTTACTCTTCTGTGTTAAATACTTGTTAATAAACACACGTGATGTACTAATTTTGAATCAGACAGAACATTGTCAGGTAGTCATGTCACCAAATATAATGCTGTACTCCCATTTCTTTTTTGAAAGGAGGCTGTCACCTGATCAGATATCATATCCATCATGTTTGTAAAATGTGAGCAACTCCACCCTAAATTTCTTCTGAGTGATATGTCTTTTACCTTTTTTCAAATGATTGTGGATTTCCGCAAATCAAATAGATCTACTCTCACTCCACTGTCCATCAGTAACAAGATGGTGGAAAGTGTGTCACAGTTTAAATTCTTAGGAAATTCTTGTTTTTTGGTTGTTTACTTCTCCAACAGGAGCATAAATACACTATATCAAGTCAAGTCAAGTCAAGTTTATTTGTATAGCTCAATATCACAAATTATGAATTTGCCCCATTGGGCTTTACAATCTGAACAGGATATGACACCCTCTGTCCTTTACAAATGACCCTCGCATCGACTAAAGAAAAACTCCCCCCAAGAAAAACTTTTAACAGGGAAAAAGAAATGGAAGAAACCTCAGGAAGAGCAACAGAGGAGGGATCCCTCTTCCAGGATGGACAGACGTGCAATAGATCCCATGTGTACAGAATAACAACAATGAAAACATATTAACACTAACATACAAAATTGTATGGAAATGTCCAACTCAATATAACAACAGCTAATATACAGTGTGTATATATTGAATTGTATGAGAGTGTCCAAGGTGATGAAGAGCATCATCAAGCTATCAGCAAAGGATGAGAAGCACGTCCTCCTCTCCACCACACCAACCAGAAGAAACCTGGGCAGCACGTCCTCCTCTCCACCACACCAACCAGAAGAAGCCTGGGCAGCATGTCCTCCTCTCCACCATGCCAACCAGAAGAAGCCTGAGCAGCACGTCCTCCTCTCCACCACGCCAACCAGAAGAAGCCTGGGCAGCACGTCCTCCTCTCCACCACACCAACCAGAAGAAACCTGGGCAGCACGTCCTCCTCTCCACCACACCAACCAGAAGAAGCCTGGGCAGCACGTCCTCCTCTCCACCACACCAACCAGAAGAAGCCTGGGCAGCACGTCTTCCTCTCTCATATACTATCTACAGGATTCATGTATATTATTTACTATAGAATTATTTAAAGATTACAACCAAAATTGTTGCAGATGGTTGATGATTTCCATTGTAGGTCTGAAAGTCTTAACCTGATAGACGAGATTTATCACTTAAACTGAAAAAAACAGGCATGTTCAAAACCTTCATGGCAACAGAGTGAATGAACTATATGTTTAAGTTAAAACACATTATTGCTGTGGTTGCTTATAAGTTATTTTTTAAATCATTAAAATATATGAGAACATAACTCAAAAGCAGGATGACTTTCATATATATCAAGTCTTCACACTGTCAGTAATAATAATAAGTAATTATTGTCAGAGCTATCATAGGCAGGGCAAGATTGTGTTTAACTTCTTTAACTTGTATTTGTTTACTATCATAGTTATAGCTCTTCTATACTGCTCTGCTGACTAAAGTTGCCCATGTTTGTGACTAGTCATACGCTCATAGCTTTTGCTTGATTGATTGATTGATTAATTGATTGATTGATTGATTGATTGATTGATTGATTGATAAACACTGTTATAGAAACCATACGTCAGTAAATAAGAAGATACACTGGGTGTGTTGAACTCACTTTGTCATACCGGCTTCTGGTCTAGTGTGTATAACACTGACCGCAGATTATGAATGAGCCAATGTGTGTTTGTTACCCCATGTCAAATACTGGAGTTTGAAAGTGAAAATAAAGACTGAGCTATCATCAGAAAACATTGGGGATCACCCTTACACCCACACAATCTTTATCTAAGCTCCTGCAACCACAACCCACACCCCCTCTTTTTTATTTCCCACACAGCAGCCAAAAAAAGGCAGAGACTCAGAGACAGGCTGCTTCAGATATCCTGTGTTGGGTGTCTATTTTTAACCACATGCTTGTGTATTGGACAGAGTGTCAAGCTGTGGCTTTTGCAACACAAATGCTGTAAACCCATGTTTCCCATCCAGCCGCAGAGATAAGAGAGCTTCTGTTATTCGAGCGGACAGGCAGCCTCTGCTGCACAACAACAATGAGCCCTGCTGAAGATACTCAGCGCTTGCACACATGCAAAACAAACACCCACATTCTTTCTGTCTTTAAACGTGTGTGCATGTGCACGTGTGCATCGTTTCCTCTCCCACACACACAAACATAAACAAAGGAACACAGTTAAGAAATGTGCATACAAGGCTTTGATTATTATGTTTAAACCAAAGTTGCTGATATCAAATATTTTTGACCATTTCATGATGAATTTTCCACAGAATATTATTTTTGTCAATCTAAATTTAGCTTTTACACAATATGCTTTGATAATACTGATTTCTGGGTTTGTTCAAGCTGTTTAGGAATCCATACACAAAGTAAAAACAGGCACATAAAGCATGAATAATATATTCATGCATGACACAAAGAAATCACAGTCACACACACTCATACTTACACACACAAATGCATTCTGACTCTTTCTCATTTCATTTATCAGACTTGAAAGTTTTTATTAAAAGTCTGATAAGTGACACCGAAACAGCAACAGCAGCCAAAGCCTTTGTTTTGACAGGAAGACATCCTCGATGCCATCCAGATGTTTTAGTTGTCAGTGTGTTGTTGCAGCTGCTTTTTGTCTTAATGCATATACAGCACTTCACAAAGGAAGGCTTTCCTGACCTACTTTACCTCCGGTCTTTCTCATTTCATACATCTCTGACTCTCATTCATCTGCCTCTCTCTCTCTGTTTCAGGTTAGATGGAGGATAAAAGCTTGAGACGACAGAATGCGAGGAATTTGGCAAGCGACTACAGCTGTACATAATAATTAAGGATGTCCCTTGAAGACCTAATCAGCGTCATGCTGTGTCTGTGTTTCAGCAGGTTAAATCTCAAGGGAGGTGCCCCAGTAGCTTAATGTGTCAACCCGATACAGATGCTCTCACTTGGAGAAGTCATAACAGCACAGCACCACTATAGTACAGTCTAAAGTACAGTTTGCACAGTAAATTTTGTCTTCAAATGTCACATTTAAACTCATATGCTGGTGCAGACATATTTTTTCCAATATGCTCGGTAATTATAATTATCACCCACATCACTGGAAAAATGATTGAAAAAGAAACACAATAATGACTTCCGATGGAATCCTCTTAGCTCTGCAATGTAAAGATTATATAGAGGATTATACAAACCCATTTCATTCATTGGTTTGATGTAAAGCCTCTTGTCCACCATCTTTAATGTGGGTCAGTAACAAAGGCAGTGACTGTTTAACCGCAGCAAATGCAACACGTTAGACAGACTCACATGTTTCAAGTTGAGAGGCTCCTGGTCTGCTCCACAGAAAGGTCAAAGGTCACATCGCAAGTACAGAATAGGGATGCATTGAACAATGATTTGTTAGAAGATTGGAAAACTAAATTGTATTTATGCTTACAAACAAGGACACATAATTGCCAACAGAAGCCAACTGAAATAAATGCAAAATAAAGAAATAATATCACATCTCATTTTATGCCCTTGGCTTTTCTATGCACATGTTTTCAGTGAAAAGTGTGAGGTGTGTGGATTATTACCCACAAAAACTAGTGCTTTATTTCAAGAGGATCAAGCTGCTGTGGTGTGTTTCAAATGTTTTTTTTTAAATGTCTGGAGATCAGCAAATCTCAGGAGCAGACATTTCAATTTCAAAACCTTCACTGAGTGACACATTTCACACCACATTTTTATATTTCTCGGTAGCATCACACTTGGCTAGTTGTTGCACTCTCAAGTTTACCACCAATGACTATAAACAAACTTTGACACAAGGTTTCAGTCTTTTCTGTCAACCTCTCACTACTGCACAGGGTGACAACATGAAGGAAGTGCATTGCTCCTTTCTGTTTTATAACCTGTCAGCATTATTTTTGTTAACCATGGGAATAAATGATTACACTTATCTGTCCCTCTCAACAACAGTGCAACATAATGAAAGTGGATACATCCAGTGTTGCGCCGTTTCATCACTGTATACTGACTTCATATCTGTATGGGTTTCTGTTATGCAACTAAACAGATACACAGGGGTAGAGATGAGTCTGTCTGATCCCTTAACTGATATTTCTCTGTGGATCAGACAGCCTCATGCTCCTCAACCCCTCCAGTCCCAAACTCTCTCCTCCCTCTCTTTGAACATATCTCTTATTTTTTCCCCCCTTTCTCTCAAGCAATTGGAGAACAGCCAAAGTCTTCGAAGAGGCCAACTATGCATTCCTGTCTGCTCTGCTGTGTCGAGGTGGACAGGTTAGACAGGCGGGTGGAGGCACGTGACTTTTCTTGTGACAGATGGGAACAAGACCCAGAGGAATCCACCTCTGCACCCACCTCCAACCTCTTCAGCCTCAGCTCATCTCACTGGAGGATTTCTGTTTCTCAGGCTTAGTTTGATTTTTTGTTTTTTTGGTAGTATTTTTTTGCTGGAAAATCTGTTGTAAAAGTTGTTGAGAAAAATTTGTCTTTCGTCAAGCCTTTTGTCAAGTTAACAGTGTTTTTTTCTAAATAGGGCAAAATTTGAATATGTTGACACATTTTGCAAAACAGCAGCGTCTTGCAATGAACACTACCAACATGCACATGTGCTTAATGTAATATATAATATGCTTTTCCTTATTGTACCAAAACATGGCCACATTTCCTTCTAAACGTACTGTATTTGCTACTGCAAATTAGTTAAGACACTTTTTTTGGGCCTTGTGCTTTTGAATTTGTAGAGTAAAAAAATGTTTTGTTTTATAGCGTAAATGCTGAAAATTTGGTCTGTGATAGATTCTTTGTACAAATGCACACACAGTCACACAAGCTATGTCCCTCTCACCCTAGGGTTGTAAAGTATGCACACACACACACCCACACACACATACTGTGTGCAAGTACAATCCCATTTAATCACAAGAATCCTGACTGGGTGCATTCCTGTCGCATAGAGTTAGTACGATTTGCTTATTAGAGCAAACAATGGTATCTGTCAATTTCATTTTCATAAGCTGAAAGATTACAGAGCAACGTGCTTATCCTCTGTACCCAGTCCGGCACACTGCAGTTCCTTTGCTTTCCCACGTCTGACAGGCACCATGTTGTATGTGAGAGTTAACCAAATGGATTGTCAGGTGGATTTGAACCCTGCTGCTTTGATCCTTTTTTCTATACAGCAAACTCTTGCTTGCACTACACATTCATATATATATATATATATATATATATATACCGCAGAGGAGGGTTGTTGTTTGACAATTTGTTGATTCTGACAGCATCTTTCAGCTGACCCTGTGTCGCCATGGTGCCACTATTCACATTAGCGCTCCCTCTCATATTTTATTTCTATTGTATTAGAGAAGCTCCTGCTCAGACCTGTTGACTCCCATTTTAATAAGCTGCTGAACCTGAAAGTCTGCACTGATGTGTCAGTGACTACATGCTGATTCAGAGTAAAGGCATTGAGAAATGATTACAGTAACAACACTGATTGTAACGCTTTAAGCAGCTTTAAGCAGTACGTGCACTGTATAAATGCTTAGATACATAGGGCTAGCACTCAAGGGCTCCTTGAGTGCTAGATTTGTTTTTGCAAAATTCCTGTACATGCGGCTGCATTGTATTTGATTGTTTTTGTGTGTGCATGTGCATAGTGTTGTGAGCTTGTTTGTGCATTGTGTTTTTGAGTGTGTGTGTGTGTGTGTGTGTGTGTGTGTGTGTGTGTGTGTGATATGCCTCATGTCCACATTGGGGTCACACATTTGACTTAATACCAGTTGATTGGGGACAGCATGTGCTACTGGGGACAAAATCCATGTCCCCAATTGTTCAAACCTTGATTTTGGGTCACTGGTTAGGCTTAGGGTTACGTTGAGGTTAGGGTTAGGTTTAGGGTCAGGGGGTTAGTTGTTGCAGTTAGGCTTAGGGTATGTTTTTAGGAAATCAAAGTTTGTCCCCAAAGGGAGGGTAGAAATGCCTGAATACCCCAAAAGTAAGTTAAGTAAATGTGTGTGTGTGTGTGTGTGTGTGTGTGTGTGTGTGTGTGTGTGTGTGTGTTTTGCAGGTGGAGGAAAGAGGGGGCAGCTTGCAGCAGGGGACTGGAAAATTAAAAGAAGGAAACGGGAAGGAAATGACGATGACTTGCACTCCAAAACCACAAAACTGCACTCTCCCTTTGTCGTCCTGTATGGAAACATAGGCATACACACACACACACACACACACACACACACACACACACACACACACACACACACAGTCTGTTGTTGTTGTGACTGTGATGAAAACTCTGGTACACAGGATCTGAGACACAGGATGGTAAACAATGAACTTGGAGAAGAGAGAGAGGGGGAAGAAAAAAGCATGAATTAGGTAGACAAGACTGTGTGTGAAAGAGAAAATGTGGCCGGACAAAGTAGCATACATTTATAAGTATCTTATAAATGTATGCTACTTTCTGAGCAGAAACCACATAACAGCTGATAAAAATGTTTGCCTTCACTCGGCACATCTCAGCTCATCAAAGTCAGCGTTCCCATTTTTCAAACAGCTTTCGTCTGTTTTTGGCATTGAGCTTGAAGAGACATTTGAGGGAAAGGTAAAATCAATAAATAAAATGATTTATCAGATGAGCAGTAACCAAACAAAGCTTTTGTTCACATTAACTTGACAGCAAGGGAGTATAGTATAGTATAAGCCAGCACTTCCACACTGATCACCCACAGGGGTAGCATGCTGCTGTAGCGACAGAGACAATGCTGCTGCCATCAGCAGCCAAATTAAATGGGACCGGGAGATGTTTCTTTTTGTTTGTTGCCTGAAGGGCCACATAAGCAGCATTTGCAGCTAAAAGGTACATCACAGAAAAGTTACACTAATTTAAAGATATTTCTCTGACTTCAACATTCAAGAGCTCAGGGACAAATTCATCTGCAGTAGCCTGACACAAAAACAACCGCCAAAGGAAGGTCAAAGGTCATGGCAAGAATGTCATTGGCATGTTCATTGTTGCATATTTTGCACGTTTGTGCAACAACACAACGTGCACAACGTGTATGTGTGGATGCTCGTGTTCTTAGGAAATCTGTCTCATCTTTCAACTCAACAATGTTGTTTTGATTTAGTTTGCCTGCTCTGTTAAACAATTGTCTCCACAATGAGTTTTCGTCATTCCTGAAAAACAACGTCTTCCCATATGCGTTTACGACCATCTCATATGTGATACAGAAGTGGCATCCTGTTTGTGTGTGTGAGTCCATTTCTGTGATTTTTATTTTTCTGTTGCTGTGCTCTTTGTTGACAGACTGTGACCATGTGTTTTAAGACACATCTATCATCTGAGTTTGGCAACAGATACAGAACATTACATTCTGTGATATAATAGCATTAAATTGTGTATCACTTGGATATTTGGTACAAAATAAAAACCCAAGGCAGATAAAGCAAAGCAAATAAGGGCATTTTGAATGAGCCACACATTCCCAATGATATCTGCTTCTAATGCAGCATACAGTACATACTATTTACTGTAACAAACACATAGCCACGTTTCATGAAAACTGTTTACCGTTGCTATTTCACAAGAAACATCCCCTGGTGAACAGGAAGTGATGAGTTTTATGTTCTTGGGAGCAGTAAAGGGGATTAAAATGAAGACAAAACTTTGTAGTTGGCATCAAATGATCAAATTCTATAAAAACCTGACTGAATTCAAATCTCAGTAAAGAAACTGAAGAGAATCTATAAAGTCTGTTCAGCAGCAATAAGCAGAAATCAAAAATCATATGCTCATATGCTGTCATCTCAAGGCTGAGCTTCAGGTAAGCCTGGCAACAAAGTGGGCATAGCAACAGCCAAAGATGCTGTGTGTTTCCCAGACGGTGTGTGCCTCATGAGACCTAATGACATGCTAATTCCATGGAGACAGCGTTGCAGGGAAGGGTGAGATTACAGTCTGGCAGTGGAAGTCGAGCAAGGTTGCTCTGTTGTTTCCTGGAGCTCATGGCCTGTGTCTTAAGAGGCTTTAAGAGGCTTGGAAGAGATGAGCTGCCATCTGGCTAAATTCCGAACAGGCAACCACACATGGTTGGGAAAATGTTGACACCACTGATGTGGTGTGATGTAGCACAGGGCTGCTGCTGACTGAATACATGGCTTCTCTTACCTGAGAAAAAACTTTGAAGGGTGATGCAAAATGACTTAAAGAATATGAAAAGATACTTGTCATCTACAACATTTTAAAATCTCATATTCAGTATATCTAACACACAAATTAAATGCATTGTTTTTCTAATTGCTCCTTGTTGTTAGATATACATGCAGTACATGGAGGTGACTTGGCGATGGAGATGGGCCCGAGTCTGGAGCTCTGAAGCAGAATGTTACTGAATTGTGTTTTTGATTATACGGTAAATAAACTACCTTCCTTCATTCAAAAAGTGGAGGCCATGGAGATGTTTGTGTTGTGTCTTGTTAACTAGATGTATAAGAAAAAAATTAGTATGTACTGAGTTCACTGGAGATGTCACCGTGTTGCATAATCTGTTTTGTGTTTCTCAGGAGTGATTTGGTTTTGCAGCATGATTGCTGGTGTTAACAGTTTCAGACAACACGTGCCAGTACAGTACAAACCTGCAGGGAGGAAACATGCTGGCACAGAGCCTTCGTTCTACCAGTCTGCTCAGGTTTGACAAAGGCCTACGTGCTTCATAAACACTTGACTTTATCTTTTATTTGTGAAAACGTTTCTTTCCCCTGTTTATGTATATTTTAGCTACTGCAACACCGCCAAGCATCGTCCTGTCAGTCAGTTATGCATTATATGACCTAATAAAGTAGAATCCTTCAGTGACTCAAGGAGCTATAAATCTGATTACTTGAGATAAGTCCCTGAAACAAACACTGAAGTAGAATGCAAATACTGTTGACGAGATTGATCAAGATTTGCTCACCTACAGAACGGTCTTACACTATGAATCTCATTTTAATGTGATTCTAAGGAGTGGTTCTTAGACAGAGCAACAACAGATAAACATCACTGAGATTGCTGCAAACAAAAACTCCTGTTTTGTTTATTGCAAATTTCCCTGGTAGAGGGACTAATAAAGGGTTATCTTATCTTAGACACATGGTCTGGACGGTCTGTGTGCAGCAGCCTGCACAGATACTCATTACTGAATGGTGTGTTGTTTGTTACATGCAGTTTATTCTGACATTTAGTTCTGAGGTCAAACCTGAGTATCCATAACTTATACCCATATGATCTTGTGATGTCAAACTGAAAAGGCAAGCAACTGGAAAGTTGCCATGAGCAAGGCATTCCTGGGATGATCTGTGAGTAAGTAAAGAAAAGAAGAACAAATCTTCTCTCAGACTAAGAGAAGTAAAATCTTTTCCTTTTGTTTTGTTGTTTATTTGACAAGGTCAATGCATATTAATGAACACATTGTGAAGCACACAACGTCGTGTATATACGCTCAAAGCTAAAGAATAAAGAATAATTTGGGGTTTTCAATAGACCTACACAGCATAATAACTAAGATGCAATAATATATTATTGTATCAACAGTAGCACAAATAGCCTACATACATGTGTATACACTGTAAACATCATGAAGGCAGGATTTATTACATGACTGTTGCATGAGATTGTACCAATTTTAGCTTTGTGTAACCAGCAACCACGTGAATTTGGACGTACTCCACACTCCACACAGCACAGGAAAATGTCTATGAAAATTCTATTTGCCCCAAGTGTTTAAACACATGCAGGGTAACTCACAATCCAAGCTTTAGAATATCCTTTGTGCCATTTATGCTCCTATTACAGATAATAAATTCCCTCTCTGCACAATGTCTCCACTTTTTCACTTTTCACATTACTTCTGTCCCATTATGGGTCATTACTGAGCTGTATGGGGTTGGCTTTTGCCTGCTGTTTTTGTGAATAAAGTCATTTTGCAAGGCGAAAACCTTATAACTCAACAGTTGTGTCAACAGTCAAAAGATCACATGATCTACTCCAAGCTGCTTTCTTACATTTTATGAGCTCATGATTTACATCGAAACACTCTGCGTGCATAGGTATACTGTATTATACAAACATATTTTTTATGAAGCGCAGCAACAGTAAAATAGCATTGTTCTTTTACGACACCATTATCTTGTCATCTGGCCCACTATAAAGAGTTCACTACACCAATGTACATACATCTCTATTTTTGTCAGTACAAAGGTGACTACATCCAGCTGACCAGGCTGTCTGTTGATTAGCATTGGGCTGAGCTGTCAGGAGGACACCTATTCATTAATGGCAAAATGCAGTGAATCAATCACTGGTGTGCAGACTTGCACAGCAAACAAAGCCCTGTCCAGCATTGATTTAAATGCAGCGGTCAGGTCGTATCTATCATGATCTGTCTGTTACAGGTCACGCGGCTCAATGGAAAATTGAGATTTGATCACTCCCATCAATGCCTCTGAGCACTAGGAGTCTCTCACTAAATATGTCACTGTGTTCAACACTAGAGGTCCTTCACTGATGACTAACTGTAAAATACTGACATTTAACAATAATCTAAGTCTCAAAACACCCCCAGCACAAAGTGCAGCCCTCACAGTTTGGATAATAAAAGGTCATGTGTTGAGATAACAGATATCCATAAAACCATAGCTGGCTGCAAAGCACATAAGTACAGATATCATTTTTAAAGCAGTGTAAACCTTTACACTTTTTAAGAGTTTCTTAGATAGAGGCTGTATTTGTTTTGTTTTTTTTTTGTTCTTCAGGTGCCCCAATTTTTCCTGTCAGCAGATAAAAACACCTACAAACAGAAACGTGCATCCTATGGGACGTGCCTAAGAATTGAGGTGTTGGACATTGCATCTGTTTCCTGTCTGTATTTGAAAAAGGAGAATTACACACATGGTTTCACTATAGTTTCCTCATGTGTGGACAGATCTGAAAAGTAGGCCACAGCATCTATTGAATAAAGTTGCTCCAGACCTGCTTTCACTCTGCTCTTGCCACCGAACAACAAAAGCTAAGGAAACTGAGTGTTTTGGGTGAACGCTGTATCTCAAGTCTCCCCCTACACAAAACATGCTGATGGGTATCTTGTTGAAAACACAATAAGAGTCTCACAAATCCCACTTTGAATTCTGCAATGGACTCAGACAGCAAATCTGTCCGAGGGTCACCCCATGATTTTCTCTCTCCACTCTGTTATTATTCCATTTCCTCTCCATGAACAGAAAGACTGAAATAACCCTGCTGAAATCTATGGCTCTCCGGGGGCAAAGCTTTTGTGTTGGAGCAAGTGGAAAACAAGAGCAGCAGTGGCTGAATAGGACACTGCAAGATCTAGAGTTTCAAGGCCTCATGGGGTTCGGCCAATAGACACGGACACGGCTCATTACATGAGCAGACTGTACCTTAAGTCTTGTGAGACACAGTGTGTATGATTCACAGGGGAAATTGTAGGCTGGATTCTTGTCTGAAGCTGAATGACGGCTGAGTGCATAGTGATGAAATATTCTGTAAGTACCTGAAATTGTTTATGTGGTGACCTGAGGAAGAAAAAGTTAAGATCTTAGCTCAAAAAAACCTAATGTTGAGTCCCATTAAACATTTTCTGTCATTCATCTGTATGGATTCTTGCTTTTTCCATGAATTTTAATGGCAATGCCTCTGTAATGTTGCCTATGTCTAATGTTGGTGATACAAATATCTCCACTTCTGCTGATTGTCGGATTGACACAACCTTTTGTACTAAGATTCAAGGTCCCCAGAAGATACATCCTATTGACTTTGGAGACCCCCTTACATTTGCTCTTGTGCCACCGTGACATTTGTGGCTTCTTTCTATTGGATTTATTGTGCAGAAATTTGGTTCAGATGTTCATATTCTCTTTTTAGATAAGTTATAATAACTTTGGTGAACTTTTCATCTAGCGACATCACCTGTTTCCCAGTTTCATTACATTTCATTGCCCAGTGTCACTCTTTGTTTCGACAGTTTACATGACAATAAACATCTAGAATCATTGAGTCCAAAACTTTTATACAATTTATGACAAATTATCTGCAAAACAAATGACAGCCTCAGCACTACTGCTAAATAGCCAACATTAGCATGCCAACACCCTTTCTGTCTCACAGAGCAGTTAGAATGGCTAACTCCATTCTCCTCATAACTCCTCGTTTTTTTGTTTTTTTTTGTCATCCAAGTTTGCTCATTTTAAAATTTCCATATCCCAACTTGCGAGCTACCAGTGCATGAAAAAACTGACATCTATCTGAATGTTTTATAGTCCCTTTTAATAGATGCACTTTCTCAATAATTTATTAAAGTCTGTCTGTCTTTGCCCATCTGTTCTTTTCACCTCAGCCAGAGTAGCACCTTAGAAGACGCAGTACATGAAATGAAGACAGTTGAGCGTGAGAATGACTTGTACCTACACACATAGTGGACTTACATGCATTGACAGACACACACATATAGAACTCCTGGAGGACAGCTGTCATATTCAAACTAATGAGAGGTGAAGCTGGCACCATAATGTTTGTTTTTTTTTTCTGTTTCTCACTGTCTGTCTGTCTCTGCCTTTCTCACATTCACAGCATCCTGGTGAAGTCATGAGAGCACTCTAACACTGATATTGTCTGATACTGTCTGCCTGCCTGTGAAGCGCAGGCTCAAAATACCTGAAGAAAGTTCAGCTAAACTGCACTTCTAATTCTATGTTCTGTGTAAAATGACCCTCAATGAATCATGTCTGTAATTGAGGAGAGTGTTAATTGCAGACCTTCATGCTACAAATAGTAGAGTTTCATCCAGCTCCTTAGCTGCTCCACATTCTGAGGCACAAGCATCTTATTATGATCTGAGGGACATGCTACTGTTGCTTTTTTATACTTCCACAATCAAGAAAATGTTTGACATCTTAGTGCTGCTGGTGTAATACGATTCAGTCAAAAATAACTAACTAACAGCCATCCTCATGCATTATAGTCAGACAGATTTCCTGGCACAGTTAAAAATGAAGCTGTGTGTCTCAATGGCACTGGTGATGGCCCAGTACAATGATGCCCCACAGCAATGTTCCACTAGCAGATACTTAGGAAACAACTGCTTATGTGTTGGACCGGGCAGCGGCTGTGATTTATTCTGTTTGAGAACAGTCATTGCAATCTGAACAATTCTTTACAGTTACCTTGATGAAGGGTTTGCATGTGTTTACATCAGTGCAGAGAGCAGTAAGTGGCAATTACCCAGAGAACAGTGAACTTGCAGTATACTAAACGGTTAGAAGGTACTTGGGGATTATATAAGTTTAGTTTAATGCTATTTTCTGCTATTATATGAAATAAAATTGAATAGGTATTAAATGTAGCACACTTTGGATCTGTCACTGCCAGACTATTTTGTTGTTGCATGTGTAGCCTCCTTTCCTGAGACTCACACATGCCTGACAGTAGGTCAAGCAAACATCTGAGCGAGGGAAAAGCGAATGTGACATGTGGGTATAAAATACATATTTATTATCACTTATCAGTCAGAAACTCTGCTCCTCGCCCTCTTGGAATTTTAAAATATGTTCTACAAGCACTTTCAATCGTTTAATTGCGTGTGTAGGTTGCAGCGGTGGCTCAGGTTTCAAGACTATTGAAAGATTTCAAGAAGATTGCTTTTGCAAAAGTGGCACACAAGACAGCCTGCATTGTAAATGTAGATCGAGGAGAAATGTTGAACTGTAAATATGTTGAGCAGCTGTAAAAAACAGAAATTGCAGTCAAATGACCTGTTGCTATTTCTATACATTTACGTATAGACATTTATGCATAGAAAGAGTGTTGGCTGGGGCGGTGGTGATATAGTGGTTAGCACTGTCACCTCACAGCAAGTAGGTACCGGGTTTGATTCCCAGCACTGCATCTTTCTGTGTGAAGTTTGCATGTTCTCCCCTCTCCGGGTACTCTGGTTTCCTCCCACCATCCAAAAACATGCATGGAGATTAGGTTAATTGGCTAATTTAAACAGCCTGTAAATGTGAGTGTGAATGTGAGTGTGAGTGGTTGTCTGTCTCTATGTGCCCTGCGATGAACTGGTGACTTTCGCCCTAAGACAGCTGGGATAGGCTCCAGCCCCCCGGGACCCTATGTGAGGATGAAGTGTTGGCTGTCCACTAATTGCATTGAGCTGGGCATCCATGATGATGTCATGGCAAAGTCACATTATAATAGGAACTTCTGTGAGTCTGCAGCTGGTGCAGACAAGGGCATATTAAACCACATGAGAAAGAGAGACTAACTAGGTGGGTTGCTATTCAACCACAACTCCTCACAAATACAGCAATTTTGTGTGTCTCCTGAAAGCACATCAATTCATAATGAGATTCTGTGAAGCTTTTTACAGGATTTGCCAACAGTTGGCTGAAATACATTAACCCTTTGTCTCTGGATCTTATTTTAAATCCATGGTGGGAGGGCTTTTGTTCTCAGTGAATACCTCAGCATGGTCAATGGGATTGTGTCTGCTGGTTACCACACTGTCTGTGCAGATAACAATCCCCATATCCACCTCTTCTGGTTTTCTCCCTGCCCATGTCTTATTCAGCCCTGTTAGAGTGCAGCAGCGTTAGCGCTGGTGGCGTTAGAGAGAATATGCGTGGCTCTGACGGAGAATCCCTGCATGCTGTTGGCTTTGGGGTGTGACCCTGGCAGACAGACATATAACAATAATGGCTTACGTGCATCAGCGCACCAGTTGTTGCTGTTCTATCTGAATGACTGGCAGGAACTGTCTGATGTGTGCGTGGGCCTGTTGTTGAGTGTGTGCGAAAAGGAAGTGATCGGTCTTCCACTTTTGGAGCAGTGAGAGAAGTGGTGTGTCACTGTTGCTAAGTCACATCCCTTGCTGAGCACAGGTCACATGCACCGACTGGGATGAGGTGCAATTCTGTGTCACTGCCATGATTATCAGATATTAAGCATGATTCACTGGTATTAAAACAGAAGATCTTTAATTAGTGCCACTTTTTTTAATCAAGTATTATTTCAGTGAAGCTGATCTAACATGTCACACAACTAGTTCAGTATATAATTCAGTAAGTGGGGCAAATGTGTATAAATGTACCCACTGGTTGTGAATGCAGGATAGTGCACACAGAACATTACAGTATACATTGAAGGAGGACAGATAGCAAATAAAAAAAACAGTTGGTGTGTTGTTAAAAGATCTCTGGTGCTTCAGCCGACTTGTCATTAAAGGACCCATGTGATATTGTGATATAGCGTGTGCTTTTGGTGACGTCCTCCTGTGTGGCCCGGCTTCCCTGAGGCCAGTCACAATGAATGGGTCGTCAGTACCTTAATTCAATAACTTCTAAAGCCTGTTCCCTGAAAGCAATTTGGCGTAAAAGGACAACAAACTGCAATGTACTGTGTATTCTGACACCTCTCAGCTCTGGAGATGCACTGACCCAGTTGTCTCGCCATCACTACTTGTCAAACTCGTTCAAATTCCAAGGTTGACTAACACATGAACGCATCAACTTTGAGAACAAAATGTTCATTTGTTGCCTTATATGTCCCAGGTGCTAAGCAGTGTTATTCAATTCACCTGTCAGTGGTCATAATGGTATGCTTGATAATATAAATACACATGCACGCACTCACACAAACACACACACAGATGTTGAGGTCATACTGCTGAGAAGTGTGATGTCTTATTTTCTCCATGTGACAGCTGACCTGTCAGATAGCCTAAAAATAAAGGTCAAAAGGAACAAATCAACACATAATCAACAGTCTCCATACTTTTCTCTTTTTTTATTGATAACTCTATGAGGTTCACATAACAAACCACATTCTTTTTAAAAAATAACATATTTAAACTTTAGACATCTTACTTTACATCTTAATACATAAAGGTGATTCTTTTTCCTTTTGCACAGCAAAGATATGACATTTATGTTTCAGACAACATCCCAACAAACACACATAGTCAACATAATACTTGAATGAATTACACAACAGTGCAAAATAAAGTAAAGGAACAACCTGGCTGTTAGAAAGGCGCCCTGACGGCAAAAGTTAGGATGCCTGTTTCGACCCACTGAACCACATAGGAAAAGAACAAAACGTGCATTGAGAACGGAATGTTTTTTTGGATCGCGATGAGCATCTTTCGACAAAAAAAATGTCATTTTGAGGAAAAAAAGTTGAGCAAACAAGCTTAAGGATACACCAAATCCTCTTAAATAATATAGATGGAATTAGTGCCGCGCGTCCTTAAGCGCACTGGGACGTTGTAGGTGTCGATTTAACCAGCCATCACTCAAACGGACATGCGCTTCTTTTTCCACCTTTTTCGTGTGTTTACACAATCTTAAAATATCATTCAGTAGCGTAACTGTGTGTCCATGTGTGTCAGTTGTCGGAGACCCTTCTGTCTTTTCTGGATCATGTCAATTAGTCGTGGAGGCACCAGATTAGACAAACAATCTCCAACACAAGGTCGACAGACAGAGGAAATGTTTGTTACAAAACAGAGGCGCCCAGAAATGCCAACACATATTCATGCAATTTCCTGCACCTTCACCTGCTCAAAGCCGTTGGTGAGCAGATGATGCTCCTGGTTGCTCTCTATGGAGGACTCGCTCCCCGTGCTCTCTCCAGACAGAAGCCTGGTTACTCTGAGGTCAGCCTTCAGTGTCTGCACGTCGTTCCCTATGCTCATCTCTCCCAAGTCATTAATAATCTGAGTCAACTCCTGTTTGCCGTTTGTAACACAATCATCGTCCGTGTCTAAAATGTCCTCACACTCAAAGTGCATCGCTTTCTCCTCCTCCTCCTCCCCGACCGAGTCCTCTGTAATGGAGCCCAGTTTGGGTGCGCTCCGGCTGCGCTCCACCGGGGGTTTGTAGTAACACTGTCCGTTCAGCAGCTTCCTGATGGGGACCAACGGGATGGTCTGCTCACCTATGAGCTGCTGCTGCTGGTGCCTGGCGTCGTCTCTCCTCTTTAGTCTTTTGAACTCGGCCAGGGCCGTGGCCGAGGTCTGGTACAGCAGCAGAGCCATCGCCTTCGCCTTCTCCGGCTTGGACACCAGCACTGCGTGGCAGCGCAGCATCACGGCCTTGTGTTTCATTTCGTGCCTGTAAACCCAGGCGAAAATTTTGGGGAGCCTCGGGTCCGCGACACAGTAGGTTATCCGGTGCAGTAAATACAAGTGTCCCGGCCTCCTGGCCTTGTCGTCCAAATGCACCATCCGGATGCCCTGAGAGCTGATGGTCAACCTCATCTTGGTGCCGTTCTTGCCCATTTCGCTCTTGCCCCAGATCTTGCTCACCGCCACATCCGTGCAGCCGTCTCCTTTGGACTGGATGGTGGTGGCGTTTCCCAGGTAGAGCACCGTGTACGTGGGATCCTCGCTGGTGATCTTCACCTTTTTCCTCTTCGACTTGAACATGCTGCCCACCCTGTTGAGTGCGCTCTCCGGACAGGACTTGGCGAAGGAGGTGAGCGTAGAGTAGTTAAGGCTCACAGCATAGCCCTTCTGCTTGGACTGCTTGTCTTCCTCTATCAGGTCGAACTTATTCTTCTTCCAAGGCAGCATTTTATTGCTGTTTCCAGTCAACGGCAACAAAGTCTACTGAGAGAGAAAGAAAAAAATAAACTTTGCATTAAGCTATACTAAATCCTAGAAATGTTTGTTTCTCTGTCAGGTCATGTATGAGCTACTCGATGAGAGCTGAACGCAAGGACTCCGTACTTCATCTGTTCATCGTCTAAAGAGTTTTTTGCCATTGCGGTGCCTCCCCTCATTGCATATCTGGCAGCAGTTTCAGACTGTGGGGCGAGCTTCGCAGAGTAGCTATATACTAGGGAGAAACCATTTGCGTGAGACTGTAGGGGGGAGGGCGGAACCAAATGCGAATAGACCTGTTTTGGTTTGTATCGATCTTGCTCATTGATACCAAACTCCCACGTTTGCCTTCTGTTTCCAAATGCATCATGATTTTGATTTGCTTGATATGAATTATTCAAATCATTTATATTTACGCACATGACATTTACGGTCACCACCACAATACTGCAATATGTCCTTTATACAAGGGGTCACTGGGAGTGCTACTATTAGGCTGCATAAAATGTGAGACATATGACCTATTAATATACCAAATAAATTTACCTTATTCTATCATAGTGATAGAATAACTATGATGTCACTTATTCTATCATAGTGATAGAATAAGTGACAAAAATATATGTAAACTAACTAAAAATAAAATCATCACTGAGTGCGAATCCATTAAAATACGTTTTAATTACTGTCATTATATTGTCTTTTGCTACCCCATTTATTGTCACCTCAATTTTTTATTTTTTTTTTTGAAAATCTGTTGACATCACGTGAATACTCACCAAAACATAGGCCATATATAATAGGCTTTAACATAAAGTAGCCAATTACAGTATTTGCCCAGTCAGTTCATCGTTTTGGTTTATAAGGGAGAGTCATTGTTATTTTACTGCTTTGTGCTGCCATCTTGTGGTCTTTATCAGAAGTCTTTTATGTCTGTATCTGTGTGCTGATCTAAGATGACTTATTTGTTGCTTTGCACAATACTAATCAGATACAGTTTTGTGAATTTGTAGCTTCTTTAAAACTACAGGTATGAGTGCTAGATTTATATGATTTATTTTTTTTTGTAAAACCGACGGCGCTTTGGCAAGAGGAACACATTTTATTACTGCGTCATTTTCTTCAGGGCACATTTGATAGCTGGACAGAAAGTGGACCGTACCATTGCTTTATCACTGTAAATGATTATAATAAAGCAGATATTATCCCGCGTTTCAGCGGTGGATACGGTCTTCAATAAATCGCGCAGACGCCATTAATTTAACCATTTAAATTAAATATATCGACCACAATCTCCAAGCAGTTGAGTTCAATTCGTCTGAAAGAGAGACTCGAATGGATTTTCCCACTTCCGGTTCTTGTCACAACAACGTTGTGCACATGCGGAACGGTAGAAAGCGTTTTAGGAACCCTTAAAAATATTGTATTACAGTTTATTTGTGTGTGAAGTATATTTTAAAGTATATTACAGCACAAAAGTTAGTATGGGTAAGAAGAAAGCAGGCGGAGGAGATGGACTAGGCCGAGCTCTGATTAAGGAACGACTCCAGGCTGGTCGAGGAAACAAGAGGGGCGACACCTGGGTATGTAAAATATAATTATCCCACTTTTTTAAAATTATTTTATTTATTGTGAAGATCAGGATCACTGTCGATCTTGTTTTAAGTGTTATTCCATACGTGGAGTTCGCCAAACTAAATAACAGTACTGTGGTACATCTGGTATGGTGAAAAATTATAAAGAAGTATTGTTCTGCCATAGAATCATTAAAAGATTATCAGACCGGTTCATAGGCCCTAGACAGTCATGGCAAACAAAATGTGTTTGTGTGGAACATTATGTATTGTGGATGTTTTTATGTGGTACTAACTGTAACTTTGGCTAATGATGTGTGGTTAATTAGTAATTGTACCTTTTTTGACCTATTACTTTTACATCTGCAGCGCCACACCAGTGAGCTTAATGATGGCTATGACTGGGGTCGGCTGAACCTGCAGTCAGTGACAGAACAGAGTTCCATGGATGACTTTCTCGCCACTGCTGAATTGGCAGGAACAGAGTTTGTTGCAGGTAAATAGTGTTCCACTTAACTAACGTGAAGTTCTTGGGTTGTATGTTGTACATATATGTTGTGGCCAAGAGATTTAAGGTGTACTATGTGTGTTCCCAATGCATGCCATTCTATGTCAAGGATGTTGTAAATGTTAAGTCATGTAAATTTTTTTGAGCACAAGGACGGGTCAGGTTTCACCCTCACTGCTTGTAAGATTATAGCTAAAGGGAGCTCAAATATATTTGGTCTCCTTGCTGTGTTATCAACTGTCCCTCTTTTCCGCTTTGTTTTGTAGAAAAACTCAACATTAAGTTTGTCCCAGCGGAAGCCAGAGCAGGCTTATTAACAGCTGAGGAGCGAACCAGGCTGAAGAAGCTGCACGAAGACAACAAGCATTTCCTCCGAGTTCCTCGTCGGTAAGTCGAACAGATTTAGATAATAGATAAAGATAAAATGCATGTACATTGGGTTACGCATTTTTGTGATACATCTCTCTCACAATTTTAAGCCCCCACTGGGATGAAAGCACCAGCCCAGATGCTCTTCAGCAAGCAGAGAAAGACAGCTTCTTGGAGTGGAGACGACAGCTTGCCCAGTGTGTTATATTCTGTGAACTCTGTAAACCTTTACTCTTACAAAAAGTTCTTTATAAGCAATATCTTATTTGTCTGCAATAAAGAACAGCATTTGTAATGTGTGGTTGCATCAGTGTAGTATTATCAGTGTCACTAACTGTTGGTGTTGCCTTTAAAGACTTGAAGAGGAACATAAGTTAATTCTCACCCCATTTGAGAGGAACCTGGAGTTCTGGAGACAACTGTGGAGAGTGATCGAAAGGAGGTAAAATACGTATATTATACCTATCTTGAATGACGATTGTGTTCACTTGATGCAGTAATTAAGGCAAAGGGGTTTTTTTTTGTGTGTTTTTCTGTAGTGACGTCGTCGTTCAAATTGTTGATGCCAGGAACCCATTGCTGTTCAGATGTCCTGACCTGGTACGCACATTTGGTCGAGTTGTTTTCTTGGGAAAGGGAAAATGCATGCGCTGTCGATGGAGGATATACCTCACCTCATGATATTTTTCCATTGTTTTCCAATCACAGTTATCCCTGATTCATAAACATATTCAAAATATTAGGTTTCTGTCATCTTTTTCTCTTTGGAGTCTATTGTTTTTAACTAATAAACCATTTGAGATACAGTACAAAGGTGAACTGAGCAATTGATATTTTTCTGTTGTGTGCTGTCAGGAGTTGTATGTAAAGGAGGTGTCGGAGCATAAGGTGAACATGCTGTTGGTGAACAAGGCAGATCTGCTGACCAGGGATCAGAGGCGAGTCTGGGCCAGACACTTCCAGAAAGACGGGCTGAGGGCTGTTTTCTGGTCTGCCCTTGCTGAAAGCGATAGATTGGATGCAGAGGATAAGGTGAGTTTCAGAAGCTGTGTTCTGAACACCTCTTGTGAATTTTAGTGTATGTGGTGGCAATAAAATAATCCTTTATTTCTCCCACAGATGGGGGAATTTGTACATATATGCATATATTTAAATGAAAACAAGTTCCTGAAAGTTACCTGTTTGTAATTTGTTTGTCTTTGAGAAATGCTTGCGAATGAGTAAATCTAATCCTTCTCAAAGGGCATGGAAGTGGAGGATCCAGAGTGTGGAGAGAGTGATCAAGAAGAGGAGGGGCAGCCAGACAATGAAGCCTTGAACAAAAAAGGTGCAACTGCAGAGGAGGAAGATGAGGAGGGACAAGAGAGTGGTACAGACGAAGAAGAGCAGGAAAAGATAACTGTCGATGAGGAGGACTGGCACACCTGCTCTGAAGATGAAGGTGAAGATGAAAAAGAGGAAGGGGCTGTTGGTTCATCCAATACGTCCTTCCACAACTCTAGCCGTTTGCTGCATAAGGATGAGCTGCTCGACATATTTAAAGCTGTTCACAACGGGCCCAGGTGTAAAGAAGGACAACTGACAGTGGGACTGGTGGGTGGAAAAATAATATTACACTATCAACTGCCAAATGTATGCTGTGAAGTCACCCTGTGTGTTTTCTGATTGACCATGTGTGTGAATTCAACAGGTTGGGTATCCTAATGTGGGAAAGAGTTCCACCATCAACACTATTCTAAGGAACAAGAAGGTGTCGGTTTCAGCTACTCCTGGACACACGAAGCACTTTCAGGTACAAGACGACTTTTTAAACTTCTCAATATGGATTCATTCATTCTATCAACAGAAAACCTCGTGTGATTTGACTGTGTTGCCTTCTCTTGACATATATCACAGACTCTGTATGTGGAGCCAGGCCTGTGCCTCTGTGACTGCCCAGGTCTGGTCATGCCCTCCTTTGTTTCTACCAAAGCTGAGATGATCTGCTCTGGGATCCTGCCCATTGACCAGATGAGGGATCACGTACCTGCAATCTCCCATATATCCTTTATATGCTTTTGGCACAGCAACTGTAGAATCCTACAGCAGCTCTGTTTTGGGAAAGAAGTGTTGATGAGCATTAACTCTTTGAGTGCCATAGATGAGTTACGCCATCAAAGTGGGGGTTTTTTTTTGCAGCGGGTAGCTGATCGCGGTCTCCCGCAACCCTGTGTAATTTTGGGGTTCTGTGATTTGTAGTGGAGACATAAAGGGTTAAAATTCGCCATGGTGGTCAAAGCAGGAATTGACGATTGAGGTTAGAGAGCAAAACTGACAGATTCTGGACAAAAAGTGGCGATTTTGGTGAAAGTGGCCTCTACTCTCCTCCAGACAAAACAAGAACGGAACAAGGTAAAAACACACATTTTTTTCATGATGAAACAGAGTGTCTCGTCTTTCATTTGAGCTACTCTGTGTTTTCAGAGACATGGTACAAAATATTCTGTGGGTCTAGAAATATGACTCAAAATGGGCAAAAAACGCTGGCACAAGGCACTTTCAATTTTAAAAAAGGGCTGGCACTCAATGAGTTAAAGACACTATTTGTAGAATTTCTGATCTGCATTTTGAGAAAGTTAAAGTAGTAGTTTCTCATGATGGGACATCAGAAATTGAAAAATCATTAGGAGCATCGTTTTCAGCAGAACCTGGAAAAGCTAAAATCTTCTTCAGCACAAACCAAAGGGCGTTCATGGGAAATGAGGTCCCTGATGGGAACACGTTATACTAATTGTAATCACGCCAAACCCATCCTCGCACTTCATCATCCAGTCATGGTAGTGTGATTTATTTACCATAACCAGTTCAAATAACCAAAAAGTCACTCTCACAATTGTGATGTTTAAAATGCAACCACTGTCGCCTCACAGCAAGAAGGTAGAAGATAGCTGGGATAGGCTCCAGCACCCCCGCGACCCTATGAGGATAAGCGGTAGATAATGGATGGATGGATGGATGGATGGAAAATGCTACCTAGAATCTAGAATTTGAACATTGCAAAGCTCGCAGCCCCTCCCATTTCTTGTATCTTGGTTTAGTCCTCAACAGATTTGTCACATATGTCAGGTAATCCCACGGCATGTGTTAGAAGGCACCTATGGCATCAACATCATCCGACCAAGAGAAGATGAAGACCCCGACAGACCCCCCACCTCCGAGGAGCTGCTTATGGCTTACGGATGTGAGCATACCATATATTTATCATGTTGCTATGGAGAGTAAATTAACAATAGGCCAAAATAGTACCAAGTAGGTCATCATGCAGCTCTATTTGGAGAATAGTTGTGACGATGATGCATCTGACTCATATTTAATATCAAATAATACAATGCATTTTTGAAACGTATGTAGTTTTTGATCACCTGTGCTTTTAGACAAGTGCAGCATTCAGTTTATTCTTGTGTTTCGATCTTTTTCAGATATGAGAGGCTTCATGACGTCCCACGGCCAGCCTGATCAGTCCAGATCAGCCCGGTACATCCTGAAGGATTATGTCAGCGTAAGTGCTTACTTTAAAGTCAACATGTTCCATCGACTGTGCTTCTGCTTTATGTTTAAAAGTATAGTTGCCTATTAGTGTCACTATTCTATGGAATTGTTTTATATCCATCCTCAATAGAACAGAATGTTGTTTTGCACTATATGAACATTTTTACAGTATTCTACATTTTTCTACTTTGTATTGAAACTGCTGCACAACAGTTTTCCTCAGGATAAAGAAAGCCTTGTTTAATCTTAGAACTAGGACTGTCAAAATTATAACCCCAAATGCATTGCCAGAGAAGTGCTAATTTTGACATCTGTTTTTGGCAGCGCATTTGGCAGTTTGTCCAAGTAGAGTTACATGCCACCACGTCGCTATTTTTGACAGCCCTACTCAGAACATCATCTTCATAACACACACACTTTCTGACAATGTTGACTCGTTACAGGGAAAGCTTCTGTACTGCCATCCTCCTCCACACATTAATGCTCAAGACTTCCAGCCGCAACACAGCAAGTTCCTGAAAAGAGACTCAGACTGCTGCAACCTGTTCTCCACAACAACAAATAAACAACAGAAAATCAAGAGGATTGAAAATGTGGTTGACAAGAACTTCTTCCATCAGGTACTATCGATTGACTGTATTTTCATTAGTAACAAAAAAATGGCATAATAGTTATTATGATGTGACAGTAAATGTTTGAGTGTTGATGGGATCTCTAATCTTCAGGAGAATGTCCGAGCGCTCTCCAGGGGGGTTCAGTCTGTCATGGGCTACAAGCCAGGCAGCGGACCTGTCGGCCCGGGACAGTCTGGATCAGTGACAGTGGTGGGAAAACCTTGGAAAAAACATGGCAACAAGAACAAGAAGGAGAAAGTACGCCGTCTTAACAAGCATTTGGATGCCTGACAGTGATCTGCAATCAAAGAATTTTTAATTCCAGATTATTTCAACAGAAATGGGGAAAAAAAACACACCTGTGATTCCAAAGGAATTAATACTGAGCAGTGTCTATAGGTAGATATGGGCCCTTTGACCCTGTAAGTATGGAAAGGCCGAGCTGTGTCAATATTGAGAAATGATCTGTCATGTACCACTCTGGTTAAAGGATCATGTTCTTGCAGTGCATTCCATTAATTGGATCACCAGTTGTATCACATATTTCAGCACGTTGTTCAGAAATGGGCTTTGTGTGAATGTTTTTTAAGACCTTTGGGGGGAACATATCACAAAATCCAACTTACCCGGATAAGCGACAGTATGTTTTGATACATGTACAGTATATATACATGTACAGTACATATACATCGTGGTTAATGTAACTGATATTGGTTCTAAAATAAATCGAATGCTTTTATATTAGTGCAACTTCTTTGCTTGGTTTCAAAGAGGTTATCATTGGTGAATGCTGCAATGCAACAATGGAATGGAAAAAAATGGAAAGAAAAAAATCTTTGCAAGTATCTTAAAACATCAAATCATGTGCAGCTTTATTTGCAACAATTTAGAAGTTTAAAACTGTGCAGTACATTAATCAATATTTTGATATCAGCATTTATTGAAATGCCTGCAATGCTACTCAACAGAATATTCTTGAAAAATAAAGAGTTGCTCTAAAAAAATACCCTATGTTTATTTGTTTAGGGGAATTGACAATGTATGAAATATAAATAATGATCTGCAGGTGTACTACTGATAAGCTCCTCCCTAACATATGCAGGACCATCTTTTATAACCCTGTGCTGCATGGATTTGTGTTTTTTTTTCCAGTAGCACAAAATGTAAACATTTGGAGTTAATATGGAGGGACTTAAAGCCAGCCTTAGGGGATCAGACAAGTAGCAATCCCACAATCCCAAACACTTTTTCTATACTCAACAGCACAGGAAATCAGCAAATGTCTCAGACCACTGTTGAAAAATTTGTTTAGGGGGAATTTTCAAGGAGGTTTCAGGGCATGCCTAAATAGCCTACTCTTGTCAGAGGGGTTGAGCTCGACGGTCAGCTGTTCCAGGAAGCAATGTTGATTCCCCAGAATCGGCAGAGCAGAGCAATCATGGCTGACTCACTGAAGGGACAGGAGGAAACAGCTGATGCAAGAGATCACGCTGGAGGTAGACAGAGGAAAAAAGGATAAAGGAGGGAAGGACATCCTGTGGAAATATGGAATGAATCTTAGCTTGCTCAAAATGACAAAGTTCACTTAGTATGATCAGCGTTATGGGGGTGGATAGTTTATCTTGCTGATAAAACTACAACACTAAAACGATGAATCAATGCAATTGTAGGTAGTTTATGTTAGATCAAGCACAGTATCATAGCTCCACCTTTGCTGAATGCATGCACGCTCCCGAGGGGGGCGAGAAACACCTCGCACGCACCTTTGAATCTGCCAATATCGTTCTTACTTTACCAAAGATTTTAATGTTTGAATTACGTTTCTACGATGAAATAAGTAAGTAAGTAAGAATAAATGTAGAAGAACATGCTTTCAGCATTCACACTAATTAGCCTACTTGATGGCCCAGCGCTCAGCTTCAAGCCACCCCAACCACCACTCTTTTTTCATGATTGTTTTAAAGGTCACCTATTATGCAAAATTAACTTTACAAAGGTGTTCGAACAGTAGTATGTGTCCCCATAGCCTGTGAATGAGGCCCCAGGATGAAAAAAGTCTGTCACCTCCTTCCCCTGCTTGCTCCTCTTCTTTGTCAATGTGTGCTGAAACAGGCGAGTTGAACATTTTTCTCCTTATGATGTCATGAGGAGGGATGCCCCCTCCCTCCAGTAGAGGACACTGCCTTTGAGCCGACTCCGGGTATGAGCCCTCCTCTAAAGTTACTGAGCGGCTGCCATTGTTTCTCCTTGCTAACTTTCGCAATCAAACCTGAGAAAGTTAGGAGCAATGCACGGCAGCTGCTCTGTGTGTTGGCGGCTTCAATGAGCACAGTAGGTTACTTTAACAATGTTCGTCCTCTGAAGACCCAGTGGATCGATTTATTTTAGCTGGAAATGTAGCAAGAGAGGGGCGGCACTGTCACCTCACAGCAGGAAGGTACCAGGTTCGAGTCCCGGGCCTGGGGCCTTTCTGTGTGGAGTTTGCATGTTCTCCCCATGTCTGCGTGGGTTCTCTCCGGGTACTCCGGCTTCCTCCCACCATCAAAAAAACATGCATGGGGATTAGGTTAACCGGCTAATTTAAACTGACCGTAGGTGTGAGTGTTAGTGATTTTCTGTCTCTATGTGCCCTGCGATGAGGTGGCAACTTGTCCAGGGTGAACCCTGCCTTCCGCCCTAAGACAGCTGGGATAGGTACCGACTGTCTGGGACACAGCTACAAACGCAAAGTTGTCAGTTGATCCATTTTGTGTTGCTTTACTGTGTAGCTGTACTTAGTGTGATGATAGCCTCTAAACATGTCCCTGTAATGTTAGCACTGCAGCTACCAGAGGCTGCAGTGCTAAAAGGAACATGTTTATAGGCCATCAGCTGGTACCGATCCATGCTTCAACTTCAACAGCTGTGTAACCAAGCATAATTTGTATGGGCCCATGTTTACAAAGCAGTCCTCCAGAGCTCAGTTAGCACTGCAGCTAACGGATTGTAATTATGATATTTCATGGAGCACTGGATGTGCATTTGCGCACTAGTTACATATTCGGGTAGTCTGGTACTTTGCCTCACTTTCTCAGTGAAAAAACTTTGAAGCAAGCAGCCAGGGTAGCATTGTTGCATTAAAAGCTGTTACAGCCAATCGCATGATCGCTTTTGTTATGTTTGTGTTCCTTCTGAGATATAAAATTGACGAAAAAGTGGGACCTTTAAATTTACCTTTCAGAAGGGTGACCTGTTGCTAATTTCCTCACAGCATCCAGTATGCTATTTATTCCGCAGGTGTACTTAAGATGAGCCCCTCCCTAAAAATGCATGCTCTTCCTTTATAACCGTGTGTGTTTGACGGCTGCACAGGTGCTGAACGGATTAGTTTTTTTCCCCTAGTTGCACGGAATGTAACGTATTGGGTGTCAATATGCAGGGACGTACATCGGACCTAGAGGGTCAGACAAGAGGAGATCCAAACACTTTTCTCTTCAGTTTGGTTGAATTTTGCGTCGATTCCTTCACCATCTGCTTCTCCCGTGACGCAGACAAGCGTTGCGTCCCCGTCGGTCTCAGCTCTCTCTCTGCGCTGCTTTTACTACTGTCATGCCTTTTGTAAGTTGCTCTAAACTCACCATAATCGTTCCATTAATTTGTTAGAAAGGCCAGAGCATTTAACCCGTATTAATTCCTCTAAGGCTCGTGTATCAGAGGTGTACATTTCGAGGAGAAAATCGGGGAGAAACCATCACTTTACTCTATAGCCTCCTTGGTAGTCTGTGCTGCACAGTTGGAGCCATTCTGTCCAGACAGCTACATATTCAGGTACGTCAGTTTTAATCGTAACACCTGTTTGTATCTGTTGCATGCAAGAAGAACTTATCCCTGATCCCCTTTTGTAGGTTTTGATGGGTGCTTTTGCTGCTGTCATGGATGCTGTCAGTTTTATTTCTTGCTGCTTCCATGTGCTTCTGTGCTGGAACTCAAAGGCAGGTACGTTTAGAGATACCATTCCATGCCATTAAAAGCTCAAGAATAATGCAAATACTGCTCAAAATAAAAAGTGGGTATAGTGCAGATTGTTTTAGTATCACCACCCAACTGGCCGAACCCTTTAGGCAAAACAGAAAGGAGACTTAACTGAGTCACTTTAAAGATAAGTAAACTTGTGAATAGAGGATGTGTTACAGCTGTGTGTGTGGGTTCTCCCTCAGAAAGGAAGCGGAGGATGATGAGGGGGCGGAGGAGGCAGCATCTCCTTGCAGTGTGTGTACTGATGGTGGTTGCAGGGGGGGTTCTGAAGTCCAGGGTTACACACCAGCCGGCTTTCAGCAGGAGGAGACTGCTGCATGCCAACCTCCACGTAAGCACACACCGGCAGTTGTAGTCCTTTATTTGTACAACTCAGCGTAGTTCCATGAACAAATACATTTCAGTGTGGTAGTGGAGTTTACATCTTCACTGTACTCACATTTTTACTCAGTATTTTATTGCAGAGCATCTTCAATTTCTGCAGTGATGGATTGATACTCATGTTCTTCTACGTGGTCTACTTAGACTTCCTATCCTTACCTTGTGATCGATCTCAAATTATAGTAACTTAAAACTGTTCTTTTAACAGGACAACACTGAAATCCTGGGTTATATACTTGGCCTGCTGTCCTTTGTCATCGCCTGTACCTCCAGGTTTCCTGCGCTCTACAGAGCAGTATGTGACATGTAGTGTTTTGGTGTCTGAGCCACTTCTTGTTGCTTTTCCCGGAGTGATAAATCACTTTTGAAAAATATACCATTTCTTTTTCTCCCTTCAGTACAGAGGACAGATATTGACCTGGGCCTACGTGCTCTCAGGACTGCTGTGTTCACTGGCTGGAGCCCTATATGCAGCTGCCATACTCTTCTACGACACCCAGTTTGGGTTTCTTTTAAGAGTCATGCCATGGTTGCTGTCAGCAATATGCTGCGTCACACTAGACCTGCTTGTATCCTTATATGGCATGGCTATTCAGTTACAAATTCAGTTAAAACTGAGACCATAAACTGAGCCGCACGTATTCAGCAGTCAATAAGGAGGAGGTATTGATGAATTTCACCAACACAAAACCAATACAAATAAATATAATGAAATAAGTCATGTTAATTCAGCATCATCTTTCATATAAAACAGTATCTGTCCAGGCATGGTTAAATGGACAGTTTTCATCTTCAATTTTCCATTTCAGGGTTGACAACGACGTAATTCTTGACTTTCTTTCTATCAGTCGTTGTGGTGAAGCTGCTGTCACATGCGGTCTGGACAAACTGATATGAAAAATTATATTCCCTGAGATGAGCTCTTGTTTTCCTTTTGTACAGTAATTCATTTCATGATTCAGCAGGCTATTAAATTAAATGATGAGATGATAAGGCACTCCTGCCGTTTTGTGCAGTTTGCATCCTTTTCTCAGTAACGTTGCTGTGGTCAGATCAACGTATTTTACCCAGATACAGGTGCTGTTTTCTGATTGGCTGTAACGGTACGTTATTTTCTGATTATTTTGTCTTGACCAAGCACCCAATGAGCCCTGTGAGTGTCTTGCTGCATGTCCCACTGCACATATAGTGGTGTAACTTGGTCAGAGTTACATGATAATTTCTTATGCATGAGAATTACCAGGTGTGACAGGAGAGTGATAGGGCTAAAATGTGTGTGTCACACTCTGAATGCGTGAGACTGGAGTGCCATGGGATATTGTGTGTGCTCAGTGCTAACCTGCTAGCTGCCTGGCTGCAAATGGCTGAACAGAGGTGAGTCAGATAATTCATGGATCGGATCGGCCCCATCCCTTGTAGGCTACATAATATGTTGCAGTCACTTGCTGAACTACTGTAGGAATTTTGAGATCATTCTCTTTAAGTGTGTTTTTTCTCTGCTTTTTTTTTTTAACTGAACCATGAGCTGGGCCACTCAGGCATTGCCTCTGGGCCGCATCTGGCCCGTGGGCCGCCAATTGAATAGGCAAAGTGTGACTGCATGCTACTCACTCTGTCAGACTCAGTGCTTCACACCACGCATCGATCCAAAATACGTACACAAGAGGAAGTTTACAATACTGCACACAATGTTTGATATGTGTCAGGGGAAACAATTAACTTAATATTTAATGTGTGTAAATTGTTCTGATTTTCAACCTGATGTGATCTGCTGACCTTAAATCCAATGTATTCAGCTTCTTGTCATCCACTGGTGGAAAAGAGGAACCAGACAGCAGCTTACCAGTTTTCGTCTGGACACAGAGAGTCTGTTAGGTATCACAGACATCCCCCAGGATAACGCTGTCGTGAAGAGACAAAGGAAACAGCAAGTTCATTCATCAACACTGTCAAAAGCAAGTTTTCATACTTATTACTTACTAATTTAATGCTAATGGTGTGTTTTGTGTCTTGGTTTGAGCATGATGCTTTTCAACCTTTTCTTAATAGACAAAACATGTCCAGAAGACGACTGAGATGGGCCGTTACATGGATGTTAGTGTTAATCCTGCTGGAAAAGTAAGCAAAGAATCAGTAGTGGAACAGACGTGCTGCATGTTTTCTTTACCTCAGTTGGCATGCCTGCATTGCAAGGAGGAGGTGGAGGACCATCCTCTCGACAGGATGATGCGAGTAATAAGAGTCAATGGTTCCTGCTCGTGGGATACATCCTGTGAGTCTTCACCAGTCAGCTCTGACCTGGAGGTAGGTTGGAGCCAGATTTTCTGACAAACTTGAGTAAACTGACCAGAACAGAGATCCAACATGCTTAATTCAAACATTTATTGCATGATACTGTTTGCAGAAACTGCACAATGAATAGTTGTCTTTCTTAGTTTAAGAGAAATCCTACTAACCCCTTAATTTTTGAATATTGACTCATCAAATGTGTACTTAAGGTTTGTATTTTGTGTTGTCTTGAAATTGTGCAAAAATGTATCAAATGTACACTTCTGAATATATTGAATAGTGTATTCTACAATCAATACTGTATTTTCTGGAATACATTTGCTTTTTCATTGTGAAAACATTTTAAGCAGTGATCAGACACGAGCCAGTTAATACAGAAAGCTGTGATGTGTACTTCTCACAGTATGCCACTGGGTGGCGACAACATGTTGACACAGTGTGAGTTTAATATTTACTGTTAACTTGTGCTGAATTACCTCAGCTGTCTTTAAGCTAATCTATTTTAATTTATTGCCTTTTTAGATGAGCTTGTGTAATGAGTTGTACACTAAAGATGTTCATGATCTGGTGAAAGTCAAGAAGTATTGACCTACTTTAAAAACTCAATTTATATAGGCCTCCTGTATGCCCTGGTGTGATTAGATTAAATTCCTCACATTTTTGAGGTTCTAATGAGCAAATGAGAATCCAGTGCTCCGAGGAAATCGTAAGAAGAAGCAACAGTCTGGACAGGAGTTTGCATGTGACTCAGAGGGAAGTAAGTCAGATAGGTTCTTGTGAAATAACATGCACTTCTGAGCATTTGATGAGTCAAAGTCTAAAGTGTGTGTGTGTGTGTGTGTGTGTGTGTGTGTCTGCCTGCCCATGGCTGTGGAAAGCCAAGCTATGGAGGATGTAATTTAATCATAAACAAAGGCAAATGGTGTGAGCACAAACAATTGCAGCTTGATTCCATTCACCAAACAGGACAAAGCAAATGATGTCAATGCCCTTATTATAGTTAATATGTTAGAGAAGTAAGAGGGCTTAAAAAAAAAGGACTATGTGTACATGTTGCATGTGGTAAAGCATGCGTCTTTATCTCAGCTCTCATCAGTTGGTTATTTTGTTTGCCCAAAACCATTAAAATATTAGTTTGCAAGTCTGTAAAACAAAAACTGTAACCTGATAGCTGCTAATCGTTCTGATTAGTACTGAACAAATTCTCGGTCTGAAGTCTTTCTAAATAAGACAACAGCTGGTAAATTCATAGATTAGTTCCTCCTGCGGGGTGGCACAGTGGTGCAGTGATTAGCACTGTCACCTCACAGCAAGAAGGTACTGGGTTCGATTCCTGGCCCGGGGCCTTTCTGTGTGGAGTTTGCATGTTCTCCCCGTGTCTGTGTGGGTTCTCTCTGGGTACTCCAGCTTCCTCCCACCATCCAAAAACATGCATCTAAACTGCCTGTAGGTGTGAATGTGGGTGTGAATGGTTGTCTGTCTCTATGTGCTCTGTGATGAGCTGGCGACTTGTCTAGGGTGTACCCTGCCTTTTACCTTAAGACAGCTGTGATAAGCTCTAGCCCCCCGCAACCCTATGTGAGGATAAGCCGTAGATGATGGATGGTTCACTGGATAGTTCAACAGATGCAGTTTAGTTGGTTATTTCATGGAAAAATGTCTGATTTTTAATGAGTTCAAGACTGCTTATTGAAGCATGTAAACATGTTCTCATAGAAACCAGTAAGAACCTGAAAATGAGCATGATATGTCCCCTTAACGGCATAGATTATGCAACTGTGAAATTTTCCTGAGTGTACAAAGGAGGAGGTTATTGCGCTAGTGAACAGTTTTTAGATTTACATAAAAACATGAATTAAACTTTGGCCTGCTTTTCATAATATCTCAATAATTGCTGATCAGGATAAAACCACACAGCAATTTGGAGTGTGCTGCCTGCATGCACTATGCAGTCAGAGTTCACTGCAGCTTGAATTGTCTATTGTGCTCTGTGTTTCTTCCACATTTCTGCTGAGTGCCAGTTCTTCGCTGAGGTGGAGGTGAGGTGGTGGGGCTAACTGAGGGGTACAGCAAGGGTTGGAATTGTTTGAGATTTGCCTTGTGGCCCAATTGTTCTCCTGTAAAGGATCTTTGATTAAAGACCAGCACTGGGTTGGGCCTGTCTGCCTAGGAAGTGGTGCAAAATGGTTGCCTTGTCTATAGGGGGCCAGTGTTACCCTCTCTGCTATTTTGGGAGATGTTTATGGTCTCTTTTGTGATGCTTGCAGGTCAGGACTTAACTCTGTGTGTGAGCAAGTCTAATCCGTTTGCATTTTTGACATTTAGCTTTATTTAGCTTGACATTTAGCTTTAGAGTCTCTTGTACAACATCAGTCAAGAAAAGTATTTCATTTTAGGATGTGTAATATTGGAAGTAACCCATGTTAAATGATAGATGGATCAGAGCCTCAGAAAAAGTAATGACACACATTCATGTGCTCTGGAAATGGTAAGGCAAGACAAAGTGCCAGATGAAAGGTACAGATGAGATGTCAAACTGCTACCATAATACACCTGAAAATATTATTCTCTTGAGGCTTTAATGTCTTCTTCATAGCACAATAGTTAACTGTATCCCAAGACACATACTACAATGAATGAATACCTACAGGGATGGTTAATAACTAAGGTTAATACTAAGGTGGATGACTCCTGTATAAGGATGGTAAAATATGTCATCATAATCCATCCAATTCCTCATAATAATATCTTGACCTGTATATATTTTCCAGTGGGACTTTGAAGAGGCAAGTGCCCAGTGGAGTGAACCAATAGTAAAGCAACAAGAGAGGGATGACTCTCAACCTCAATAGTGGTGAACAAACCTCAAACCTCTGCACCTGTGCTGCGTTTGGACTCCCACAAGGCGAGAATGTCTCCTCTGCAAGCTTGGCAACATGACAGATAAATGTAAATCTCAATTATTATACACAATGTGATACATATCTGGTTCATTATTTTAAGAGGAAATTAAAAAAAATGTAAACGCTGGCCTATTTATTTGTCTTGTTTTACTTTACAGTTTAACTAAAGTGTGTTTATTAGAATATATCTTCCTCGTTACCTCAACAGGCCAGTGTGCCTTGATCAGAAAACTGAAAACTGTTGAAGAGACTCAACAAACAAACCTGGAGTGCATTCTCCAAAAACAGCCTAAGTAGTTCTTAAGTCTAAGCAGTTCTTAACTTCACACGTAGAATCATCTTTGCATCTATGGACCAATTCCCAAAACCTTCTTTGCTTCAAGGTACAATATGTAAGAAATCTAAAGCAACCGGTTGCAAAATCATCCTAATATGTCCCAGAGACTCAGGAATAATGTTCATATAACATACTGAACTTACCAACAACAACAGTACAGCCAAAATATTCACATTCAAAAGAAATGTTTTGCACACCACAAATCATGTTGATGTTTTGAAATCGGCCAATCTCACCGCATAGCCTACCCTAGGCCACCGCCTCGGAGCTCCGCTCACTTTACCCTGGCCCTCCACAGCTCTCCGCCGGCACATTTCACTCCTTCTAAGTGTCCATGGTGATGCCCAAGGTGGCTGTTTTTCATTCACTGTAATAATTTTGGACCTCCAGGTGGACACCTGGTGCTACCCGCCAGCCTTGGCCAGGAAGCAGCACTCCTGATCGGCCACTATCACCACGGACCCTGCCCCGGAGCTCTGCTCACTTTACCACAGCTCTCCTCCGCTCCATTTTACTCATTCTAAATGCCCATGGTGACAACCTCTAGTCAGGGGAGAGGGAGAGGGGAGACACCACTCTACAGTAATTTGAAAGTGATTGCAGTACCAGTTTTGGCCACAATCCTACATACAGTTCCTTTTGTTTTTGGTTTTACTGTTTTAATCGCTCCACAAGAGTAAACAAACAGTACAAAACAGTAAAACCAAAACCCTTGAGTGCTTGCTTCATTTATTTTTCAAAGTTTTGGATTCACGATCTAGAAAGTTTGAGGACGTGGTCAAAGCAAAAAGTATATAGGGTGTCGAGCGTGTTTCCTTATTATAATTTACAACCACGCTTTGCCATTTTGTTTAATTTTGTTTAGGGTCAGTATTGAGGTGCATGGTATCATTGCAATGCTGACTTGCATAGGCTTATCATAACAATTATTGGCAACGCAAGACCACTGTTCAACTCAAGACATGAAATCGATGATTTATGTACACACCTTATTTTAAACATTGCCAAGTTGGTGTGAAATGAATGTGAAGAAATACATATGCAGGACAGAAATGTTGACCAAAAAATATTTAAGTTTGAGGAGCCAGTGTCTTCCAGAGAAGAAAATATGCAATGGAATTGGCTGTTTAACATACAAATGACAAATTATGTCAAACTATCATCATCTTCAATCCATGTTACATTAAGTTAATTTTTTCACGTTTGTCATGTTAACAATTTCCGCAAATCTCGCCTTGCTGCTCTGGCAAAACAAAAGGAAAAGCTCTTTCCTCTTGAAAGAGGGAATCCTGCGCAGAGGACTACTTCATGACGTCCTGCATCTCTTTTAGAACCTCGAGTTTCTCCCTCTCCAATTGTATCAGGTCCTGGCTACAGCTGCACTGCCCGGGCAATGTAGCCAGTGTGGCTGGAGCTGGAGAGGGAGAACGGTGGTGCGAGGCCTGACAGGTTCACCGGCATGACATCATGTTGGGGTGAGAGGTCCTGGGGCGACGGGTCTTCGGGCGATGGGTCTACAGTTAACAGGTCTTGCGGCAACGGGTAAAGGAGAGTGGATGGCAGGTCTGAAAGATGGCCTCCGTAGACGTCAACCCACTACAATTCCACCGGAGGCTGTGAAGCCCAGGATAGCCACGGCCTTCTCCTCCTCCGGCTTTAATGGTGCCGCTGTGCTAGGACCCTCACTTGTGCTTGTGGTGTCCCATCTCTGCTCCTTACTGTTGTCTAGGCTGGAGAAGTCCTGCCATTTCTTCCTTACCTCCTCTCCAGTGGCCTTCCTTTGCTTTCTTTACTCCATAACACCTGTTCACCTTCCGTGTTTCTGGTGGGCTTTGTATAGTCACGTCATGCCACGTGGTGTGCAATCGTGATTATTACTTAATTTAGTCCCATATTGTGTTTTTTTAATTAATGTATTTATAGTTAATTGCTACAATATTTCCTACCATTTATATACCACAGTATGTAACAAGAAACTCATTGTTTGATATAATTGATTTATGACTTTGTGACGTGACCTCAGCTGTGAAAAATTGGTAGCCGAACAATCAGCACCACGGCTGCGAACAGCTCCTTAAATCAGAGCTAAGGACGTCTTAAGAGCAGTGCATGCGCGTTCACGCTAAGATCGTGTTTCGGCAACGCATCTAAAGAATTTAACAATGTTCGCAGGATCACTCGTTAGTTCATTCGCAGCCACTAGGATCAATTGTTATCGGGAAATGCACCCCTGGTTTGGCTCTCCTTTCCATGTCATTTGAAGACTTATTAGAATATATCACTTGTGAACCACCTTTACAAATGTCTGCCACATTTTTCTCACCGGGGACTTAAAGAGACTAAAAGTAGAGTGTTTCAGAGGGTATAGGTATATTCAGAAAAATAATGTGCTCTGAATAGTAAACTGTGTAAACACAAAACAAAACCATAAGTGTGAACCTGAAATTGAGCATGGTATGTCCCCTATAACTTATGGCTGTTTGTTAGAACATAGAGCCAAATAGCAAAAACTCTGATCTAAATGCATTCATCAAGACCTCTGACATATGCTAGGGCAGTTTACAGAAAAGACCTCCCCTAATAAAACAATATTGTGACCCCACTGCCTCACAGGGTTATCAGGTTATATCCTGTATTTTGCGAGTCGACCTGGGTTATCAGGGCTGGACTGGGAAAAGGCCCGGTGGAGCAGATAAGCACCAGACTAGACGACCAGGGCTCCTCTGTCCTCTCCATCATCCCTGAGACCTTTGTCCATCTGCCCGCTCAAAGGCTTTAGACGATGATGCTGGATCAACAGACCAAGGCATTTTTAACTGAAGGGACTTCCTAAAACCCGAAAGCAGAACAATACATAGATTAGAGCAAAGTTATGGACTTTGCACATTTTACTCCTCCCTGTTACATTTCCTCAAGACAAGTTAGTCTGAAACAAATGACTGGGAAACAACTAATAATAAAAAGTAACAAAGCAACAACAGGAGAAATTCATGTAACACCTTGTTGGGCACGTAAACATGACACATTAGGTCAGACCAGGAGATAATTCATTTCCAGCATTATAAGGAAGTGATATGATCTTACGGTATTATTGTCCTGTCAATTTCTGCTGATGATTAATGAGTAAATTAGTTTTCAGCAAGCATTTTTGTTTGGCACAAAAGAAGAATTAGGGCTCATGCTCGAAACAGTCATGCCATTAAGTTATTAATATTGTGACAGTGTTTTTCAACCATATTGCCCAGCCCTACTGAGAGGCAAAAAAAAATAATTCAGTCAGTATTTCATGTACAGTATATTATTATATATTATTTATTTCTGTAACTGTTCACTCTTGAATATATCTGGGATGTGATTAACCAATCCACAGTGAAAAGTCACGCAGTGATTCTTGCTGCTTTGGTCAGTCTAATGTTGCTGATGGATAGGAATGTATCCCATGTGTACAACTTAGTAAAGAGGCCTGAAATCTGAGATGCTGAATAAGGTCAATCATTACACACATTAGTGGCTGTTTAACTAGGACTCATATTGCAAAACACCTCACTGCAGGAATTATTTCGGTTGTTGTACACCTGAGAACTTAAACTGTTAACCATCTTGAAAATAAACCTAAACAAGTTGCAGATTTTCCTAACACATCCATTGAAGCTAAAAGGAAAAATGTTAATGTTTGTACTCTGTTAAAGTCGTCTGATGTCGTCATGAGTGCTGAGCTAGCAGTGCTCCATCTCTGGGCCTCATCTTTGTCCCTTCTGAGACTGGGCCAAAGGAAAACAAACTGTGTGTCCCGCATAAAAAGGTGGAATTCTGTTTGCAAAAGTGATGAAGAGCACGGATTAGCACATCTATAGCAGCAGTAGGGAAAGGGCCGGTCTGTTTTTTTTGGCCTGTGCGTCAGTGATCGCTCCACTGCAGAGGACGTGGAAGATGCTGGATGATTTGAGCCTGCAGGACATTTTGTTCACCTTGCAGGGGGACAACCTGGGGAAATTGTTCAGGAGTAACACAAATGCCTGAATAGTTGCAATGAATAACTGTTACTGAATAACTCTGAAATAAGTAGTATGGTGAGAACACTGAAAGGATGACTACTGATTTGATAAAGAGTTTTCTTGAATAGTCTGGGGAAACTGTATAATGTCGGGGGTGTCAGGCCTTCTTTGGAGTCACAATTGAGTGTTTTCTGTTGAGACAAAAATGTGTGCCCTCTTGGGTGGAAAAAACACACTAAACTGCACTCTTGACTGGTTAAAACATGATAAAATGCCCTCTTGAGTGGCAAAAACCCAAGGTAAAGTGCCCACTTCAGTGGTTAGGTGCCCTTCTATTTCTTTTTGCCCCTGCCCTTCAAAAAGTTTATGCATGCCACTTGTATAATGTCTGCGGTGGCTCTGGAAGAAAGTGTTTCTAAAGTGTAGGTGCCTGACACTTTTGGTCACGTCATGGGAACTGTAGTGTCTGAGATCAAAGACATTTTGGCAAGTTTCTTGCAAGTCTCTCAACTTTATTGAGCTGCAACATAATCACTGTCAATTTGATAAGAAATAATAAAGGTCTAAAAGTTCACACAGGCTTCCTCTACAACACAAGGTCACATGATCAGCCAACAATCTGGGGAGTTGTTAGTAAACCAATAAACCAACCAAAAAAAAAAAAAGGATTTCCCCATAATGTTTTATTTTTGAGCTTATCATCCCAACAATGGATCATCGCTTCATTTTCTTCCCATCATGTTCCATTCGGCGCAATGACACATGAGAGCATAATGATCTCCCTTTTATTTTGCTGTTATAATCACAGTTACCATACTTTGAGGCGATAGGCACGCTCTCCACCTACGTAGTCTCCTCCCGCGATGTCACGACATGTCACTTCCTGCCGTCAGACAGCCAGTTCAGGCCAGTTCACTACTGCTGTAGTACTCAGTCTGTCCCGCTGAGCTGTCAACACAGCAACCCTCCACACTGTCTGTCTGTTGCGACAACATTTTTGTATTAAACTTAGCCCATTTTTCTCTTCAACGACGTTTTCCTTCAGATAACAGCTGCTCTCGTTTCATTATGACTCGGAGGTGATCTTCAGAGTGTCCAGGTGGTTCTGGGTGAGTGTGTTATCCGCGAATACGTTTGCCTACATCGCTGTCATCATCACCCATGTGTCAGTTGCTACCTAGCTGGGATGAAGCTAACGCTCGCAAAGATGGGGAAAAACTGGCCTAGGCTGTTTTTGAAACGCTTCGTTGCTTCCAACAGTTTCTGAAACCGAAAGCAAGACCAACAATGGAAGACACATGGACATTGTTATGAAACTAGTCACTAAGCACCGGGCTAACAATGGAGCTCGGCTAACGTTAGCCAGCTAGCCGTCATCCAACGATGTCTTCCCCTATTGCCTGGTGCATGTAGCTATGATTCATTGTCAGTAACAAGACATTTAATGGCAAACGAACGCCACCAGGGATGTGGGTAACACAGGGAAGTGAAAGATAAGTATAAATGTAGTTACAATGAGATGTATGACATTTACAAACGTCTCAGCTGTGATTGTTAGAGTTTTTATTTGGTCCTTCATTGGCTTAAGACTGAGTTTTCTGTCGTTGAGGATATTTCATATTATTATTGTTATTATTATTATATTTTATATAGTTTGTCATGATGGTCTCCAGTGATAGGTAAAGAAGTACTGTGCACAAACCAGTATGTTATTGAACCCATCAATAGCCTGGGAAATGTCCGTACACCCATTAAAACAGCTGTCTGATCAATCACTGGGAACATGGCTTTTGAAACATTGTAAGCAATGGCAAAAAGGCAATGCATTTAAAGACCAAGTATTTGTTAAATCATAGCCTGTGGTCAGCTTTTTTCGATAGTTAACGTTTAATAAATGTGAATTAACAAAGACTAAGCTGTTAATCGTAGGAGTTATTTTTATTGAAGATAACAGTATGGTGTTCGACGGCTAAGAAAAATTGTACCGATTGAAATAAAATGTATGTAGCTTGCCCGTAACTTGACAGCAAACACTGTTTAGTATGTTGTAATATTTGTTATAAAGCTGCATCAGTGGTGAATCAGTGCAAAGTGCAGGAATTGAAATGCTTTTGATGTCAAATTGCCATGATTGAGCAAACAGTCATTTTCAAGTCCTACCACAAATGATCAATTTGATTAGGGGCTGGACTTAGACTTTCTAATCACTTATTTTTGAATATACCACAAGCCTTCTAACAGGCTTATACACTGCTCACAAAAAGTTAGAGATATTGGGCTTTTGGATGAAATTTCAGAGTGCATCTAAAATGTATGATGACCTTTACAGGTGAACTTGACCTTCTTTAAACGCATTTGAATGCACATATGCAGCTGTTTCAGTATTTATTACATAACATGCTGTTCTCTAACAAGGTGGTTAACAGCAAAAATCACAACAAATGTCTGATCCATGAATCGACCACCATGCCAATTTGTAATTAAACAGTCCTTTTCATAATTTTGACATCATGAGGCTATGATGACGCCGAACAATTGATCATCAGTACCTGGTCATTGCAAGGCTTCAAATGGGATGATATCCCATGCTGATTAATTGTGAACAGTGCTCTGTGGAACCAGAGAATGAATGCCATTCAACTCCAGGCAAGTTTAAGGGAGGTGAGAGGCACCCAAGTGTTACATCAGACTGTTCGACACTGCTCAGCATGGTCTGCATAGTAGACGACCTGCAAGGGTACCTGACCACACCACTAGACACAAGCGTCATTATCTGGCATGGACAGGGAGCAACAAGGAACCAGTGGGCCTCAGTGCTGTTTTCTGATGGAAGTCAAACACTGAACAGAAATGATGGCTGCCAACGCTGCTGGAGACGTCAAGGAGAACGTTATGCACCAGCCTTTGGAGGTGGTGGTGTGTCTAGTCAATACAGAACTGCGCTACACCTGGTGAACGGTACTGTGACAAGCCAATACTACCTGAATAACATCCTTAATCAGTCATTGTGCCTCTCGATGAGCAACACAGGCCTGATTTCATCTTCATGGATGACAATGCCCCAGCTCATCAGAGTCGCATCATCAGGGAACGCTGCTGGAGGCCGGGGTACCTCAAATTGAGTGGCCTGCACTTTCTCCAGACCTGAAGCCCATAGAAAACCCTTGATCAGCTGAGTCATCGTGTAGAGGGTCGTAACCCCACACCTCAGAACCTCAATGACCTGAGGGCAGCCCTTCATGAAGAGTGGAATATCATGCTTCAGCAGACAATAAGGCGACTTGTGAACAGCATGAGACGTCATTGTCAAGCTATAATTGATGCTCAAGGACAAGCGACACGTCATTCAGGCATTGAGATTATTTGTGGTGGTCTACCCACCACTACTGTTAGAATTTTGTTTCAATAAATTTTTGTTATAAAAAAAAAAATCACCATTGCACGCTTCTACTTAAATGCCCCACTTTCATGATATAATATCACTGTAGCGTCAAGCTTTTACATTTTCCATAAATTTCACCCAAAAGTCCAGTATTCTTAACTTTTTGTGAGTAGTGTATATGTCCACTCATATATTAGGCACCTTCCATGATGATTCAAGTGTTCGAAGTGTGATGAATTAAAGGCATTAGGCTTAATACTTGTGTTTTATCATATGTTTGTTGTTTACAAACAGAATTTCGACATACTCATATTCTTCGTGGTTGCATGCTGTCGAAGTGAATATCATTTTGAGTCTGCTGGCTGTTATTTATTTTTGCCGCTGCATAGCATGCATGCCAGCACCGCAAAATGTTTCAGTAAACAGCAACAATCAGTTTAAAGATGTCTTGATCTTGTTTCAGTCCAATTACACAGTGCATTTCAGGACAAATCTCTTAACTGTTTATACATTAACAGAGACAGTTTTGCTGCCACAGTGAAGTGGAGGATATAATATGTTTGCGTGCTTTATTGATAATGACCTTTGAGATGCAATGAGAGGAAAGGTACACAGTTTTATTGTGTTCTGTTGTTTCTGCAGTCTGTATATATATATAAAAAAAACATGATAAGCATATTTTCTATATTAATTTGACCCTAACCTTCAAAAAGAAGTTATTTCTAAACAGACATTCTTGAACAAGATTTAGCACAGATAAACTTAACTGTGTATGCAAAGCAGATGCCCAACTAGTGCTATGCTTTTTAGTTTGAATGACTCTGTCTTATAAGAATATAATTGAGTTAACTAATTATATATTAGACAAACTGGAGCAGGTAGCATAGACATACTGTCTTTGTTTATTCTGTGACTATCTCAGGACGTATATAAGTTACTGGATCATTTTCTGTTTAAAAATAAAAAAAGAAAAACACAAAACTGTCACGTAAGTGTCATTGTGGGTCGAGTTGAACTAGCTTAGTCCATGTGACACATCTGGATTCTTGGAATTAAGGAATTGAGCTTGCCCTTTTCACCTTTGAACTTTCTTCCTCTTTGTGAGTCAGCTTGAGGTGTTGTGCAAACTGAAGATTTTGGAAGCGGTGTGGTCTCATTTTAAGAAGTCAGGCGCCAATATATTCCACTGTCCTTTCATCCAAGGCCTCAAGACATTTCACAGGTGAGCTTTAAGACAGCACCCTGTGATGGAAGGCCTGCCAGTGTTGATTCAGAGTGCAGATGAGAAATCATCCTGACATGGTAAAAGGTCCTGTCAGCAGTCCAGCGCTGTTTGGTGTGAAACGTTATAAATAAAAAGAGCTTTCTAGTGCCGGTAGTGCTTTGCCTCCAACAAGACCAGGACAAACCATCAGCCCGCGTCAGTGGAACTGCGATGAAATACTTCAAATGAAAAGAGAAACAACTGTGAAATTTAACAGAGTAATGCAAAGTTCAGAATAGTTGTGCAATTAAATGAACAAATACAGTGGGCATCTCAGGTGGACTGAGTTCTTCGCTGATCAAAATTGCTTTGCTGATTTGAATCACAGCATAAATCATGACAATCCAGCAACTCAGGTAATTCTTTATTTTAGAATTAATTTAAGGATTTTACTGATGACTTATAAGGCGTTGCATAGTCTTGCCCCAAAAAAAAAACAATAGTTTTTAAATCCCTTGCAAATCTGCTTGCCATCCTCAGACAAGAACATTTTCATTTGTTGGTGCAGTTGTCAGGTGCTAGTGGGACACATATAGAGGACAGTCAGTTGTATGTTTTTGGGTGTGTCCTTCATTATTGCATCAAACTCACACTTATCAGCAGCTGTTCAGATAAATTGTGACAGAAAACATAGGGCAGAGTTCTGGTTAGACCCCTCCTTAAAATGCTACTCCTGATGACAATGGTTGCATAAAGCAGCTGGTTGACAGTTTAAAGACACCTGTTAAAAAAAAAAAAAAATAGAGTTGACAACAGCACAGCTGCTGGCATTAACACCACTAATCTCTCTGTCATTATGACAGTGACACAGCCACACACTTACACCTCTGTCCCGCAGTGGTTCATTATGTGGTTGCAAATGGATGCTGTGTTGAAAATTTAGCTGCTCTTATGCACTGTAGATACGTGGAACTCTCATGCATAACAAATACTCAAATGTACACTCTTACAGCTTGACATCCCAGTACTCCAGCCCAATGATATCTTTGGGCTACTACTGCCTAGCGTCCGACAGCATTTAAAGCTTGTGTCGGTCTGGATGGGAACATATCAGGCAGTGAGGACTATTTATGTTTTCATCGTGGTTTAGATAAAGAGGTGACATTTACGGCTTAATTTTCCTGTTGTCACATTAGCATAAAAGGGTTATTTCTCATCCGGGCTCATTATGTACCAGTAAGTCCCTCAATCACGTAAAAATGTGTTTTAATCTTTAATGGTGGATATCAGCAGTTTTTCATAGACTGTCAGGCAATGCCACTGTTAATCCAAAAGCATGTGGTCAGACTTAAAAATCAGTGGGATTATTGTTTCCCCCCCCCCAGCTATTTCCCTCCATTTTTTTCATGGGAGTCAAGCTCACATACAGACTCTATGTAGATCTCTTTTTGTACTCCTCTACTCCCTGACACCATCCACGTTAACTTCTCTTTGCCTCTGCGTCGATCATAGTAGTCCGCAATGTCAGCAGTTCTTCTCACTTGATTGTGATCTAAACTGTGCACTCAAAATCTGCAGTTCTTTTTGAGGCTGATGCTCCGGATTGTTCGGAAGTGTGGATGTTTACTGCATCTATAGGTGAGTTTGACTAAAGTGATATCTGTTTTGTTAAGCTAGTACTGAGTTTATGGTTTGAGGAGCAAGAGACTCGACTGGAAGTTGCTGTGTTGTCTTGCTACATTGCTATATGCATGACTGTAAAATGATTTTTATTCATGTTTTCTCCTTAGGCAAGTTGTTAAGAGGGTGTTCTTAGTTTAATTGTGTAAATGGTGGGTTCTGCAGACAGCAGAGAAAGGGCAGATAGTAATAGACGTTTTGTAAGGCCAGTGGTCACAGTGATAAACAGCTTGATTGGCCCATGACAGGGAACAAAGCTTGGCTCTATATCCCAAGAGTAGAAGGGGAAGTGATAAAGAAAGCACATTGAGTGCAGTGCACGATGGCAACAAAACACTTTTTGCTCTGAATGCTTCCATGAATTATAGACTTGTGTCATTAGGTCATGGCTCATTGTTCACCTTTTCCTTTCTGTCTGTGTGTTGAAGAAGAGGACAGAAAGAGAAAGGAGAATATTTCTATCCGCGAGTTATGTATTTGTGCACTTTTGCCTTGCATATGTTTGGCTCAGCCTCACTCAAATGTGAACTTTGTACAGATAGCCTAATATTTAGCCACGGACAATATTACTGAGTAGGACTGGGACAGTGGGCGGCACGGTGGTGTAGTGGTTAGTACTGTTGCTTCACGGCGTGAAGGTCCCGGGTTCGGTTCACAGCTCGGGGCCTTTCTGTGTGGAGTTTGCATGTTCTTCCTGTGTCTGTGTGGGTTCTCTCCAGGTACTCCAGCTTCCTCCCACCATCCAAAAACATGCATGGGGATTAGGTTAATTGGCTAATTTAAATTGACTGTAGGTGTGAGTGGTTGTCTGTCTCTATGTGTCCTGTGATGAGGTGGCGACTTATCCAGGGTGTACCCTGCCTTTCAACCTAAGACAGCTGGGATAGGCTCCTGCCCCCCTGTGACCCTATGAGGATAAGCGGTAGAAAATGGATGGATGGATGGATGGACTGCATCACCTGTTGACAGCAGCTGACAGCTCACTCTACAATCAAATACATTAATAATTAAGTGATAATTACCTCATAATACATGTGTTATGGACCTGTGTAAAAACTTAATCATAGAAGCTTAATCATAACCTTTTGGACTCAAACAGCTGTTGTACACCTTTGATACTCAAAGTTTTTTTTTTTTTCCTAGCATTCTACTACTTCCAGGAACACTGATGATTGTTGTGTGTGTGTGTGTGTGTGTGTGTGTGTGTGTGTGTGTGTGTGTGCGCGCGCGCGCATGCACGCGCATGCGTATGTGTGTACACGCGCGCGCATAATGAGAGACAATGCAGGCAGGGCTGGAGGAATCTATAAATATCTCTGAAGTCATGCTGACTGTTAGAGGCCCTATCAGGGCTCTAACTGTATTCCAGTAAAAACATTTTCTGTCCTGTCATCCTCATATTTATTATATTATGGCAATGGGATGGGCCAAGAACACAGAGCCTTCGAGAGAATGGGAGTCAGGAGGAATCACCTGACAGTTCTACCACATACTGCATGCATTTCATCACGAGGTCATGATTATTAGTTTATGACATGCATGGCTTATCATATACTTGTAATGAGGCATAAAATGAACACAATGAGTTCAGCACAACAGTAGCAGCGACAAAAGTTGAGATTAACGTGGTCTTGTAGTCTATGATATTCTATAGGATAGAATCGATCCTATAGTCTGAATTAGTTTGTGGACATGATCTTGGTTGGTGCTACCCAGGAGGTATTTCATGAAGCTGACGTTTATAGTTGGACCTCTTTAAATCAAACTTAATTTAAAGCAGTTCACTCATTATTCATGTAATTTCTCAACTTAACAATTCAAGGCCCCTCACGATTCGATTACGATTCGATTATTGAACGATTATCACAATATTGATGATCATCACGGTTATAACGATTATCACGACTTTCAATGCATCTCCCCCCATTCAGGATTTATTTTTTCCTCACTTTGTGGCTACTTTTTACTTTTAAACAGGTATATTTGTCAGTATTCATTAATAAAAGTAGTTTTTATATCAAATCACCTAATGATCCAACAGGAACCATGGAAACATGCCCATACAACACAAAGCTGTTCTTTAGCTGCTCAACAAAAAGCTGCTCTTTTTCAACATCAGCTGTCTCAGCACTTGTGGATTTTTTTTTTTAATTAAATCATGCGAGGCACGGAAGTGCAACACAGAGGCAAATCATCTGCTCTCAGTCATCACTCTTGTTTGGAGGACATAACTCACCAGCTCCCAGTCATTGCACGACTCACTCAAAAGTGCGCCATTACCTTGACATATGATTCTGTAGCAACTGAAGTCCACGCATCACTTAAGCGCTGTCCTGCATGCTTTCTTCAGTGATTCCTTCTTCTATTGTTCGCTGGTTAGCAGCAACAACCGGCAGATTCTTTTCCTCTAACCCGGGGTGGAAACGCGAGAGGTGCTGTTGCATGCTTTTACTTTCATTCCGCGAGCGGCGGTAATGTGCCTGTCATTTAGTTATTAGGGAAAATAATCGTTTTTGAACATTTATGAATCGTAATCGAATCTTCACGTGTCCCATCGCGATTAATCTAATAATCGATGTATTGGCACACCCCTAATGAGCATGTGTGGTGAGTATATGCCTCTGCAGAAATGCACACCAGTGAACACCTTGGCACGTGCTTGTAGCTTACCTGTTAATTCTTCTGCTTCAACTCAGTACACATTAACCGTTATTGTTTTTCCTTGGGAAGATATGTAACCTTTTTGTGAATGTCTCTCTCCCGAGTTTATCATAGTCAATTCAGCGGAAAGACCTCAAGTGCTGGAAATCTGTGTTTATATTGTGCACTGTTTTTGTGTCTCCTCAGGGTTCCAGGTTGGTGCGGTGAGAGAGCAAGCTAACTGCCAGGAGGAGGACCGCCTGGGGCATCGTGTCCCTGGCTCTCAAGGTAGGAGCACTCCAACAAACCAGCGACCTGTTATTTATTTAATTCTGCTTGACAGTGAAACATCCATGGACAGATTCTAAAAATCTCTTCTTTGGATTCTTGGAATTTTACCGAATTGTGTTTCTGCCTTTTCATATTTTTCATATTGTACATGGCTACATCAGCCTCTTAATCCACACCATCCACAGAACAGCACCCTCAAACAGTGGCTGCACTATCTCCACTAAAAATCTATTGTATGTCTGCATCACTTTGAGCATTGGCTGATGTCATGGTGCATTCAGGTCTGAAAAACTTCAGTTGTTGACCTGCCATCTAGTGAATTTTTGACAGTTTGTTCCCAATCAACTTTTATAGTAAGTTATAGTTTTAACATATTAAATACATTATGTAAAAATTGACCATATGGTCTTATTGTGGTTCATTCCTCAAAAAAATCTTAGATTCTTGTTAACATGTCGTCTCTCATTTTAAAGAAGAATTTGAAAATATAAATGACGGTTGTTTGGGCATAAAATCAAGTTCATCAGTTGTTACAAATCAAGACTCTGCACTCTAATAATGGCATGGTTTAAATCAAAAATTGATTCAAATCATGGCCTTAAAATCAAAAGTCAAATTGACTAACTTTGGTAGCACCCAGTATCTAACACTTTTGGTTTATTTTCAGGATGATAGCTGACTTATTATTTTGTTGTCAGTTCATTTAGTTATTCTCATTCTAATATACGCTGATGTTCACCTTGTTCTTGCAAAAGTTCACCTACATGAAAGTCTAACTTAACTTGTCTCCAGTCTGAGTTAACATGTAACGTATTGGTTCCCAAGCCTTAAACAGGGTTAACATGTAGCTTTCCAGCCACCTCTTGTCTGTTTGCCTGTAATGAGGAGAGTTTGTCGAGTTACTACCATGTACAGATGATACCAATGTAACAGACTACACTTAGAGTAACCACATAAGCTTGATGCATTGGTGTCTCAGTCACCATGCAAGGACAGCAGCATTGTTAAAAATAATAATAAAAAAGTTGTGTGCATGATACATTGGTGTCGGCATTTCCAGTCATAGCAGCGATTGGGGAAGGATTGTTCTTGTTGCACGGCACCCACTGCCTAGCGCCGGCCAGGGGGCTGCTATTGTAAAATACTAGGAAGGGCTTGGTCCTAAGCAAAATATCCCGCTGTATGCCAGAGAAAAAGTCCACCCAGGTGCAGCTGGCAGATAAAATCAAGAGTGCTGGGGGCGCAGTAATATGGGATGAGAGGGATGTTGGGGTGTGTAGCAGAGTGGGCCTATAGGCACCGTTCACTCACCCACTGTGCCAGCGCTCCTCAGAGATAGCTGGGGTGTTTAACTCACTGTTTCAGTCACTTCATGTAGTCTATATATTTATTATATGTAGACTTTTTTTGTGTGTGAACTACTTTCACATATGACTGGGTATTGTTCAACATTTTTTGATACGGTGCCAATTTTGATACTTTTGTTTCGATACCAGTTCCAGAACGATACTTTTTTTTCGATACCTCAATATTATGTGTAATTTAGGCTTTAGTCATGGTTATGGTCAATATTAATTTTTTTTATCATGCGACTGCCATTGCCAGCCTTGTGAGCACGGCGGCATGTTATTATTCCTTTTTGGGTGGGGCCCCCAAGATTCTTAGCATGCATGACAACAAACGTATCAAAGTTCAATACCCAGCCCACTTTCACACTTTAGACACAGTCACTCAGTGCACAGAGGAAGGAGAATGCCACTGTGTTTCCTTCGAATTAGGCAAACTGATGCTCACTGCCTTGATTCTGTGTCCAGTTTATTTAAAGTCAGTTTTGAACGCCAAAAAGTCTAGAGCAAGGGTGTCAAACTCAATTTTATCCCAGGCCGCATCAGCATTATGGTTGCTCCCAAAGGGTCAGTTGTAATTTTAAGATTTTAAAAATATACTCTTTAGTATTAATACATAATGAGCTACTCTGAGCGATGCGGCACCAGGCAAGGGGGCACCAGGCTTGGTTCATAAAACTCTGTCTCCACCCTGCAACTGGCCCCTCTGAGGACAGAAACAGGTGAGGAAATTAGATTAGATAATAAAATCAGTGTCAGTGCTGCTGGCCCGATCGGGCGTGTCTGTTTTACTGGCACATGTGAACAAAAATGTCTGCACTTTAGAGCCTTGGATGGGATGTCACTAGTGCTGGATCTGCTATCAGCCCTCTCGGCAGATTGTCGACAGCCCAGCAAACCAAAATGTCCCTTTCTGTCAATGTCAATTCAGAATTCACTTCCAGACAGACAAAGTTACAATGTGCCCTCCTTGCCAGTGAGTTCAAGCTTAATATTGGATAACACACACATGGATTCCTCAGTTGGTCTGTGTGTGGGTGTGGTGACACTCTTAAGAGATAGGTGTTCTGAGGATGAGCAGCTGTCTTGGAAGTGCTGTGCATTTGCACGTCCCATATGTTCCAATGAACTACTGACCTTTGTTAGCTTTCCTGCACTTTGTATCCATCCATCCATCCATTATCTACCATTATCTATCATAGGGTTGGGTCGGAGTCGGGGGAGGCCTGGAGCCGGAGCCTATCCCAGCTGTCTTAGGGCGGAAGGCAGGGTACACCCTGGACAAGTCGCCACCTCATCGCAGGGCACATAGAGACAGACAACCATTCGCACTCACATTCACACCTACAGTCAATTTTAATTAGCCAATAAACCTAATCCCCATGCATGTTTTTGGATGGTGGGAGGAAGCCAGAGTACCCGGAGAGAACCCACACAGACACGGGAAGAACATACACACTCCACACAGAAAGGCCCCAGGCCCGGGATTCGAACCCGTTACCTTCTTGCTGTGAGGCGACAGTGCTTGCACTTTGTATCCTCAGATGTAATATCGTCCTTCGTTATCTCCCCGTCCTCACAGACAGTTGAAAAATTCATAATGGTTTAAATGGGTTCAACTAGAGTTCAAGGAAGAAAAAAAACATTTTGATTCCCGCTCATTCCAGATTCCTATTTCTCATTCAAGCTCATGTACTTCCTTTTCTGCCCTTTATGCCTCCCAGCATGTATGGTAACGGAAAAGCTTTCCATTCCTGTCTGCCTTGGGCAGTATATACTGTTCGTGTACATGAGTTATGGTATTTGGCAAAAAAATACGAAGAATTCATGTTGACAGTTAGTTGAGATCTTTTGTGGTCATTCTCTAACATTCAGAACCATACAATAAAGCAATAATGTACTTTTAAACATTTTCCTGTGTACAAATATAGGCAAAATTTAAAGTTTGACTTCTCAAGGCCTGTAGAACTATTTGTTAGATACATCACAGCACGTGTCAAACTCAAGGCCCGCGGGCCACATCCAGCCCACTATGGAATTAACATTGGCCTGCAGGATAATATTTAATTAGCATTAGAGCTGGCCTGCCGGTTATATTGCATGCACCACTAATACTACTAGTCGCACAATGCACCACCAGTGAGGTTGTGATAAAATTCAAAGGATCAATGCAAGGTACAGATATGATAATATGATAATAATATGATAATAAATAAGTACGAGGTGCAATTTATGATAAACTATGAAATTTGACAGATACAATGCAGTAGCAAATGACAGTGTATAACATACAGTTGTGCAATAGTTTTTTTTATTTTTTTTTTATTTTTTTTTGCTGAAAAACTGAGCAAACTTGGTGCAGCTTCAGACGGCGATTTTGATGATGTCGAAGCCCAGAAAAGCAGGTTTGAACTACTCAGTAATCGATCTGTAGCTGGAAGTGGAACGCACAGCAACCAACCTCCAAGTCGAGCTGATTCCAGTGTAGTGACACACTCAAAGCAAAGTATGACTCTGGGTGCTGCACAGTTTCCAGGTTTCATTCCTTAGCTGCGTGCCAAAGCTGTCCAAATGATCTCTATGTTTGGCAGCACAAACCTGATGAAGTTAAACAAAACATCACACAATGGTTGTATCAGAGAGCAGCAAACTGAGTTTTTATATACAGTATATTTCCTTTTTGTGTTATTTTATTAATTGTTTTTGGGCTTTTGGTGTCCTGTGGAAAAATATTTTCTCTTGAAATTACACTGAAAAAGCTGCACTTTTCTTGTATTTAATTTGTATTGCTGTTTGTAGGCAATAAATGTCAGAGAGCAGCAAACTGAGTTTTAATATGTAATATTTTTTCTGTTTTCATTAGAAATTACTCTGGAAAAGCTGCAAATTGAGCCATAAGAAATTAATTTAACTGATTTTCCATGTACTTAATGTTCCATATTGATCTATATTGATATTGAACCAGTCTGGTCCTCGACCTGTAGCTTTTTTTTTTTTTTTTTTTTTTAATTTTGGCCCACTGTGTATTTGAGTTTGACACCTAGTGTTACAATGTAATTTACCTCCACTGTCCAACAATGATTACACCAACTGACTAATGCTTACTGCACAAAGGTTATTGTAAGGTAGTGTTTGAGACGTTCAACCGTGGCCATGCAGTGTTTGTTTGGGCATGTGTCAGTGAAGCAAGTGCCGCTCAGGATTGTGAGGTGTTAAACTGAAGAGGTGAAAAATTTCAGTGGTGTGGTTATTTTTCATGGTGTCATAATTTATAACGCCCCCAGACAGTCCCTGTTTTAGATGATCAGTCTGTCCTTGAAAATGTCCCCGATTTCAGCATTCTATGATTGAGGAAAAAATAAAACGTTGCGTGCTGACTAGAACAAATTCCCACTGAATGGGTACTACAGCTGGAATCGCGAGGACTACTGAGATCATAGATAATATTATGATTCTGGACCGCCACAATCTCCTCATCTGTGGTGTGAAAAAGCTTAATCACTGTCTAAAAAAACTTTTATCCAGTCTCTTCCTGTCAGCTGCACATCTATGATGAGAATATCTCCCGTTCCACCACATCCCAAAGCTGCTCTATCGGATTGAGATCTGGTGAGCTTGGAGGCCATTGGAGTCCAATGAGCTCATTGCCATGTTCAAGAAACCAGTTTGTGATGATCTGAGCTTTATGACATTGTGCATTATCCAGCTGGAAGTAGCCATCAGAAGCTGGCACACTGTGGTTATAAAGGGATGGACATGCTCAGCAACAATACTCAGGTAGGCGACGGCGTTTAAGCGATGCTCAATTGGTACTAAGGGGTCCAAAGTGTGCCAAAAAAATATACCCCACACCATTATGCCACCACCAGCAGCCTGAACCATTGATACAAGGGAAGTTGGATCCATGATTTCATGTTGTTTACGCCAAATTCTGAACCTACCATTTGAATGTCACCGCTTCTATCATCTCAAACCACTCTGCCTATTCTCCTGTTGTAGTATTGACCACATCTAAATGCACTGAGTTGCAGCCATCTGATTAGCAGCAACTGACCAGAGGTGTGTTTCCCAAAACGTTTCTTGCTAACTTTGTTAGTTACTTCCTAGCCTACTATTAATTAATTGTATTAGATAGATAGATAGTTAGATAGATAGATATTTAATTCATCTCACAGAGAAATTCACAATTCCAGCAGCTTGAAACAGACACAGGGACATATACTATAATAAATACACAAGAGGAATGCAAGGTGCAGATTATGATAAAAATAAAGTCTGAGCGATCAAGATTTGTAAGGTGCAAATTGTGATTAAAATCTGAAGAATCAATGCAAGGTGCAGATTTTAACAAAATACGATAATAGATAATAATACGAGGTGCAATTTTTGATAAGCTATGAGACAAAAAGAAAAAGAGTGCAGTACCAAATGACAGTGTGTAACATACAGTTACACATAAGATTTTGAATTGAAAATAAGTCATCTTTAAAGCAGTCCAGTTAAATAAGGTTGTGACCAACAATTGATGAACAAGTGATGTTAAGTCTTCACAAATATTGCAAAAATACAACTCGGTAATCGATTACAGTGTCAGAAATTTTACTAGGCTACATCGTATCTGCCAGCAAAAGTGTAGTCATTCGGACGATGCAAGTTCAAATTAACGTTGTTCCAACTTACATGGTACGACGGTAGTTGGAGATTTTTGGGAAATGGTCGGAAAGGGGAAGTTTGGTCGTTCGGAAGTACTATGTACTACCATGGTTTCATGCTAACTTCCGTCGTTGTTTGGGAAATGCACCCCAGGTTCATAGGGAGTCAGAAAATCACACATACAGGCTGGAAACAGAACTTTTAATGCTTTAAACTGGCTGTAAAATCTGAAAATCTATTCTAAAACTCACAGGTAACCAGTTAAGGGCAGCAAGGATTGCTGTGATGTGGTCACTTTTCCTAGTACTGTCAGCAACATTTTGTACCAGCTGCAGTCGTTGTTGATGCCAGAATAAAGTCTATTGCAATAATTGATTTCGGAGGAGATGAATGCATGGATGGTCTTTTTCAAGTCTACAGATGAAAGGATGACCTCTGTAAGCTGTCTTAGTTGAGCAATGCATTACTGCACAGCTTAAATCACTTAAACATCAAAGCACAAGTGAGAAAAAAAATATAACACTATGGCTGAGGGCCATGTCTTGAGCATTGTTAGAAAAGAAACCCGGAATAGTGGAGAAATTATACATTAATGATGTGAATACTGCTTGGGCTCTAGGAGGAAATACAGCAATCTCTCTCAGGCAGCAGGCAGGAGCTTATACACTACACATGAGTGGAACAAGGCTTTAACAGGACATACACTGAAGCTGTGTGTTATCCACATAGCAAGGGAAATCAATGTCATGTCTACGCATAACGTTGCCACAGATGAAATGTTGTGGTACCCAATCCTTTCAGCTAATAAATCCACAACTAAGAAGTTATGTATAGTGTATGCATAATTTTGCAGCCACAGAAATGCAGAAAATGCACAAAATAAAACCAGTGATGATCTGGGGTTTTCCCTTTGCATCATTAAATAATAGAGGAAGCTATCAAAAAAAATGTGATGAATGTGTTGACAACAAACACATTTTCCGCACAGTACTCCTTTACATCATATCGCTGGAAAAGATCTTGTGACCCTCTGATGTCTACCCTCTGTTTTGATTTGCTGTTGTGGAGTTGATTTTTTTTTTTTCACGCTGTTTACTGTTTGCAGTGACTAAGGGAGGGGCTTGGCAAACAGATCTGCAGCATGGAGAAGGAAGACCTGAAGGTCCTCAACAAAGGAGAGGAGGAGGAGATGGTACTTTGGCTTTCATTTTACATCTGTCAGTGTGGGAAATCCTGCTTTCTATCTCATCAGACTGCATCCCCTTTGTACCTTTCAGGAGCTGCAGGGCTACCGTCTGTGTCGTTGGCGGCTGGCCTTGGTGGGTCTTGGTGTGCTGTGTACAGGGGGCTTTCTCCTGCTGCTGCTCTATTGGATGCCAGAGTGGTGCGTCAAATCCACCTGCACCCGTACCATAGTCCGTGATGCTGAAGTGGTGTTGCTGCGCTCCACGGTAGGTAGCAAGTAGTGTAATATTTTTTTAAGCAAGTACATTCCTGATCAAAAATTTAAGACAAGTTGAAAAATAGCATGAATTTACATTTTTGCACTGTTGGATCTTAAGAAGGTTCTAAGTAGTGCGTCAAAATGCAAAAAGAAGAAATGGGAGTGAGACAAAAAAAAAAAAACTGAGTTAGCAATTTATTTGTTTGGCCAGGATGAATTCCGGCGCTGGTTCCTGGCCAGGGTGCGAGTGATGCTGGCCCCGGGGAGCAACCCCTTCCACAGCCTGGAGACCCAGACCACCTCCCCCTCCTCTGCTTCCTCACCCTCCCATCACTTCTCCTCCCCTTCCCTGGCCAACGGACATACCCCCCACCCCTCCGATGGCAGCCCCGCTCAGGAGCTCATCAGAAGATATGCCGAATACCAGCCCACACAGGTATGCAACCGTTTCCACAATATACTGTAATTACATACACGCCGAACATAAAAGTGACATTAAACCATAAGTCAGCTGCCAGACTGCCAACCACCTATCAATGTTTTGTTTTTCAGAGCAGATAGAAAGTTTTCCTTTGTGCTTTATCATATTTACTTAACTCTTTGAGCGCCAGCTGTTTTTTTTTTTTTTTTTTTTTTTTTTAAATCAAAAGTACCTTTTGCTACCATTTTTGCCCATTATTCAGTCATATTTCAAGACCCACAGCATATTTTGTTCCATGTCTCTGAAAACACAGAGAAGCTCAAATGAAAGAAGAGTCGCGCTATTTCATCATGAAAATAAACGTTTGTTTTTACCTTGTTCAGTTCTTGTATTGTGTGGAGGAGGGCAGAGACCGCTCTCACCAAAATCGCCACTTTTTGTCCAGAATCCGTTTATTTTGCTCTCTAAATGCGACCGTTTCCACTTCCTGCTTTGATTGCTATGGCGCATGTTAACTCTTTATGTCTCGGCTACAAATCACAGAAGCCCCAACATTACTCACAGGTTGCAGGAGACCATGAGCAGCAACCAGCTGCAAAAAATCATTTTGACGTTGTATTATGTCAATGGCACTCAAGCGTCGGATTTTGAATGACAACGTATTACGTCAGTGGCGCTCAAAGAGTTAAATACTCCATATTTACATCATCAAGTTTCCACCATGTTTCAGTTTCCTTTTAAATTGATTCGCTTCTTGCTGTCAAAAATACATGAATTCTGATGTGTCCTTTTCCCTCTGCTCCCACACCCTATTGTATTTCCCTCAGATTCGCTATTTTACCCTCCATAGCACAAAGTATTATTGGAACGATGGAGCGCAGAACTTTGAAGTTTTAATGTAAGCTTTCTTTGATTATCTTCAGAAATTTTATGAGCAAGCACTTAAACTGCAGAAAACTCCTCCTATGCAGTAAGCTAAATTAGTTAAGGGTTATATCATGCTCATATCATATTTGGCAGTGTGTACAGTGCCAGTGTTAATTAAATCTGTTCAGCCCAGTTTGTTAACTTGTAAAGAGCTTTACAGCTCTTTACAAGAAGAGAAAACACACCTGTGCAGTTACAACTGTTATAAATGTTAGTATCTATGTAATTATTGTTGACTTTGTCCCCTGCTTTTTCCGATATGTCCTACACAGCGGCCTGGATGATCTGCAGGTCAGCTGCTCCACCCTCCACTTGGAGCACACTGCAGGCCTGACCAGGAACCAGCAGGAGTACAGGTACAGCGGTGCTCAGGTCTGTTGTGTGAGGCCATGCCCACACGGAAACAGGGCAGATTTCATTTTGAAAAAGTTTTCCATAAACACAGTGCCGTCGCAGGACATTTTTGTCCCCCGAAACCATCATAAATAGAGCATGCGTGTAAGTGAAACAACAAAGAAGATGTGCATTCGCGACTTGAGGAGGTGCGATTCAACAAAGTTCTGTATAGGCTGTACACACGGAAACATCACAATGGCGTTTAGGGATTTATCCACTCTGGGAGGCGGTTTCAAAAAGTAGCATATACAGGATACTGAAACGTCGGTTCTATGAGGATGAAACATTCGTAACAACGTAAAAAACTCTGTTGCTCGAACATTTCTTCCATCGTCTTTAATTTTTGTGATGCTAGATGTCAGCGGGGATTTTTCAGAAGTGGACGTACACAAGTTTGTATGTATGTTTAGATGTTAAGGTTTGGTTCACAGCTCATGAATGTCTGTTTCACCTCTTGTCAGGAGACTGTTCTTCGGAGTGAATGAAATTGCAGTGAAAGTGCCTTCTGTTTTCAAGCTGCTTATCAAAGAGGTAGGGCCTGGTTTGCATTAACACAGGCAGCATTTTCTTTAACTCAGAGTTTGATTGGTCCTTAGCAGGAAAGCCATCATGTCAGTTTGTGTGCTCATCCTTGACAGGTGACATAGTTGTATTGTTTCAGTTCCTGCACAATGTGTTAAACCACTGACTAATCTAAATAACTATGTAACTTTTACTCTTTTCAAAGACATACAGAAAGTAGAGATCCTAAATAATTTCCATAACAAGCAGAGTATTGTATTTCCCTCAGATTCACTAGATATGTAGGTAAATACTACACTGATGTCTCCTGTAGACCAAAACAGTGATTTGAGACATAACTGTTGGGTAGCATTATCCATTGGGTAGAGATACCACGATACCAGAAATTTTGTCTTCAATTCCAATGAAATTCCACTATTCTCAGTACCAATGGGATACCAGTTTCAAAAACAAAACTAAAACAATGTCCATGTACTTCAACAAACCGTATATTTCTGTGAAAACATCTCCTTCAAATAGCAAGTTATTTTTTGCCAAAAACTACATTTTAAAGGATTACATTTGAACACATCATGATGTAAACAAAAGGCACATCCTGGAGTTAAAGATTACTAAAAACTAACGCTAACCAGCTCTCATTCTGCGATTTCAACACAGATTTGTTGTTCGAATGGGTGCCACCAGTTTCGAAAGTAGACTGTAGAAAAACAAGTACACAGTCACAGCTTTTGCATCAACTTGGTACCCAAATATTGTGTTTCTTGACATCCCTAGCAATGAGCCTGTAGATAAAGGCCCTGTCTCCGTCACTGACACTTTTTATTCAACACTTTGGTTTGTCTTTCTCTTACACCTCAAACTCTGTTTGTATTGAGCATATTTCCCCCCCTCATTGTTCCGGTATCATCTTGGTTATGTCCTCAAATAGACATCTCTATTTAAAAACATTTTAGATGTGTCTTTCTACTTTTACTTCTGCATTTGCCATGCTGATATCTCTCTCTTTGTTTCTCTCTGCAGGTCCTCAACCCTTTCTACATCTTCCAGCTCTTTAGTGTGATCCTGTGGAGTGCCGATGAGTATTACTATTATGCTGTGGCCATTCTTTTCATGTCGATCGTATCCATAGCTACCTCTCTGTACACCATCAAAAAGGTGAGCTTTATAATTCAGTCCCGAGTCTGTTCTTACAATTCTAGCAATACATGGTTCAAACGAATCAAGAAGCTCTTTTTTAGCTGTTTTCCGTGTTCTTTTTTCCCAGCAATATGTCATGCTTCACGATATGGTGGCAGCTCACTGTATTGTCCGGGTGTCTGTATGCCGAGCCAACAATGGTTTGTACAGTTTTGTATGCATTTTTTTTATGCAGATGGCCTCTATACAGTAATTTTATTATCACTGCGTTGCATATATGATCGTGTTCAATCTCCTTTTCTGAAGAGTACTATCCAAACCAAACCTGTCCGTAGACAATTTTTTTTGCCTCTGCGCTTGGCTCTGTTACACAGTTGACCTGCTTTGGCTGTCATCCAGATGCCTGCTGGGGTGCGACAATGCAGACTTAGAGAGAGACTGTGTATGTTTAATAACAGACATAGCATATGTATACTCTTAAATAGTTAGACACATTCTTTTGTCTGTCTGATGGGTGATAGTGTTTACAGACTGAAGCAGTGACAGCGTCATTAACTCTTTGAGTGCCATTGATGGATCACATTTGCCGTCATTCAAAATCCGACGCTTGAGTACCATTGACAGCTTATGCTGTCAAAGTGTTTTTTCTGCAGCAGGTTGCTAATCGCGGTCTCCCGCAGCCTATGATAAATTTCTGGGCTTCTGTTATTTGTAGTCGGGACAAAGAGTTAATATACGCCACAGAGATCAAAGCAGGAAGTGGAGACAATCGAGTTTAGAGAGCAAAACGGACGGATTCTGGACAAGAAGTGCTGATTTCGCTTTAAGTGACCTCTACTCTCCTCCAGACAAAACAAGAACAGAACATGGTAAAAACATGTTCATGATGAAGGGGCAGGTCACTTCTTTCATTTGAGCTACACTGTGTTTTCAGAGACATGGTACAAAATATTCAGTGGGTTTAGAATTGTGACTCAAAATGGGCAAAACTGCTGGCACAAGGCACTTTCGATTTTAAAACAACGGCTGGCACTCAATGAGATAAATGCCAGTTAAAGTTAATTCCATGAATTGACCAAAGGACACTTTTTTTCTGCTGCCTAGAGAGGCATGAGTAATGAGAGATGTGCTTAACAAGAATCTAGTGCTCTGACACAAATCTGCTTTCTCACCCCGACACCGACCATCTGTTACTGCTACGGCTCATTTTCACACTTTTCATGTTTCTCTGCACTCATAATTTACTGTCTTTTTTGTTGTTACCTACATAGCACTCCACCTGTCTGTATTTAATACACATGTTGACATTTATTTCTCCACTGTACCATTGACAGAAATCGAGGAGATTTTGTCTACTAATCTGGTGCCTGGTGACGTGATGGTCATCCCTAGCAATGGGACCATCATGCCGTGTGACGCAGTGCTGATCAGTGGCACATGCATCGTCAATGAAAGCATGCTCACAGGTTAGAGGTGACATCTGAAAATTTGAGTAACAAGAGACAGAGAGAGTGTTGTAATATTTGTACATAAACTAAACAACTAAGCAGAGTACCCTGTAAGCTAGTCCTAATACCAGTCTACCCCTTCATCAGGTGAGAGTGTTCCTGTAACAAAGACCAACCTCCCAAACCCATTGCCTGGGGAGAGGGGTGAGGAGTCTGATGGTGCCTACAACATAGAGGAACATAAGAGACATACGCTCTTCTGTGGCACTAACGTCATCCAGACCCGTTTCTACACAGGTGACCTGGTCAAGGCTGTGGTGGTCCGCACAGGTAGGTGTGTTATGTTTGGAGATATGCATTTATAAGCATTAATGTTTGGATGATCTGTAAATTGGTGTTGGGATTTGATACTAAAACAATGAGATGTTCAAATTGTATGTATTTAAGCTTTAAAGAAAGACACAACTCACTTTGTGATAATTGCAGCTCTTATGTGATTCTGCATACTGACTAGTGAGCTGTACTTCATTAAGTTGACTGAAATGATTCAGGCTAGCAGTAAAAAGACTGGCAGTAGTCTAAATACACAGAAATCACAGGTTCTAATCCTGCTCATCACAAGAGCAATGCAGTGTTTCAAGACGTCAGAAATATCCCTTTCATGCAGGAAGTCATTGTATTACGTGCTCCGCAGTTTAATCTTTTGTCATCATAGTTCAGAGTCCTGAGGCACTGTCTTGAAGAAGTGCATGATCAATTTTTGGAAAAAACTGAGACTCAAAATGTGTTATAACAACTTCTTTCCCAGGTTTCAGCACAGCCAAAGGCCAGCTGGTACGCTCCATACTTTATCCAAAACCTACCGACTTCAAGCTGTACCGTGATGCCTACCTTTTCCTGTTATGTCTTGTGGCCGTGGCAGGAATTGGCTTCATTTACTCCATCGTCCTTAGCATCATGAACAAGGTAATCTTTCTGGTGAATAGATTGAACAAATGCTAATGTTTTGATTGGTTCTGGGGTAGCGGGCAAATTTAAGTGATTTCTCATCAACTTTCCTGACTATCCTTTTTGCTCTTTCCCAGGTGCCAGCTAAGACTATCATCATTGAATCCCTAGACATCATCACAATCACTGTGCCACCAGCACTCCCAGCTGCCATGACAGCTGGCATTGTGTATGCCCAACGGCGCCTCAAACACCTTGGTATTTTCTGCATCAGTCCACAGAGGATCAATATCTGTGGTCAAATAAATCTGGTCTGCTTTGACAAGGCGAGTACTATTAGTTGTATTACTGTATTTGTCAGACAGCACTAATCGTACGTATCGCAAGACAATAGGAGATGATTTCAGATTTTATTTTCTGGAAGCCAATAAGAAAGAACATACCCGAAAATATGATGTAACTGAGAAACTGGATTTGATTCTATTGAATTCAATACAACCTGACTTGTACTTTCTTTCTACGTACAGACTGGAACTCTGACAGAAGATGGACTTGACCTATGGGGAGTCCAGAGAGTTGAGAATGGCAGGTAAGCTGCTCTGTACTCTGATTTATCAAACATGGTGGAACTACTACTGTTTTAATGCATTTTGGCTGCATCCCAAAAAAATCTTAAGCCACTGATTAGCTTGTATTGCTCTGCTGGGTACCTGGTAACAATGATTTGGAATGTGCTGCTATGCCTGTTTCTGATAGTCATTTCCCCTCATTTCGCTTTCCTGTAAATGCTGAAATCGCACTGACGATGAACTGGGATGAATGTGTTGTGATTGAAAGTCAAGATATTTAGATAAAAGAAGAGAGAAATGAAATCTTCAACCAACCAAATTTGTCCTTCTCATGCACAGTAAAACCGTTGTTCATCAGATATTACAATGTGCAGGAATATTGAGTGGTTATGATGTTTAGTAAAAGCAAATGCAGATTCCTGTGGCAGGAATCAGTGATATAATCATGCACTGTTACTTCTGTTTTTGTACATGGGATTGAAATCCAATGCTCCTGGAAGCATTTTGGTTCTCCTTGTGTAATTTATTTTTCATCTCATATCAATTTTTTTACTCCCCCATTCATATATCAGAGTAAAACTTATTTCCTCGTCCACCTCCTGTTTCTTTTGCCTTTTCAGTTTCCAGCTGTCAGAAGAAAATGCATACAAGGAAAATCTTGTCAAGTCCCAGTTTGTGGCTTGTATGGCCACCTGCCACTCTCTTACCAAAATAGAAGGCCAGCTGTCTGGAGACCCACTGGACCTCAAAATGTTTGAAGCTACAGGCTGGGTAAGTTGTTCTGTAGCCATCCAAAAGGATAATAATAATTGGTCAAGGTAGCACAGTGGGGATATGATTGTTATTATGATTCCACTTTATATGTTAGTGTGTGGCAAAAAGAGAAAGAGAGACTCTAAAGGATATTTATGATACCAAATGAGTTGCAAGTTCTTTGTATCTCTCTCTGAACCTTTTGATTGTCTGCCCAGATCCTGGAAGAGGCCACTGAGGAGGAAACAGCTCTCCACAACCGTATCATGCCCACTGTTGTTCGACCCCCAAAACAGCTGTTGCCCCCAGAGCCCGCCATGTCACCGGAGCAGGACATGGTATGAACAGCAAGATAATCACAGGCCCTCAAAGTCTGGGAGATATCTAAAATCCATAATACATTTCTGCAGATTTGTCAGTGCAGTGTTTCCCCTACCGTTTACTTGGGAGGGTGCCTTGTCCCCCACCAACAGGACCCCCACCCGGAAATTTAAGTCATATATTTAAAAAAAAAAACATCCATTATTTAATTATTAGTTTAATCAAATGGGCCTAAAACAGGTGTACTTTTTATCTAACAAAAAGGTAACTCAAATTTGCACAATTTGAGAGACTATTGCATCCCTATCGTGCATTCTCCTCTCCTCGCAGCAGGCTGCGGCTTTCCCCTCTCTCTCCTCACTCCTCTCTCACTCCTCACACTGGCACAGACACACCCACCACACTCAGACAGCGGAGGAGACAGCAAGTTCCCGACATCATTATGGTACAAAAACGTTTTTGATTTCAGAAAATTAAAGAATATTGTAACCATGCTTTCAGTTGTCACTAGGGACGGGGGGACATGTCTCTTTCAGACTCATAGAGACACCGACACGTCCTCCCCTTTTCCCAGCATAAGGAGACAAACATCGCCGGTAAAACAATAGTTACGAGTGTAACTACGGCTCTACGAATTCCCAATGTCAGCAGGGATGACAGAACAGATTAATGTAACTGCAGCAGCATTGGGAGCTTGGCGTTTGAGCTCCGACTCATAGTTTGTTCAAATTGTACAAGAATGTCGAAATTTCCACGCTCTAAGTTAGTTTAAATATTCAGTTTAAATATATTTAATTTCAATCAGAACCCCTATGAAGACGGAAAGTTGGCTTAATCTCACCAACCCGGCATAGAATTCATGATATCTGCTACTGATGTAAACAGTAGCTGCATGTTTTGTTGTACGTCTGTAAGGCTGGAAGAGCTATATTCTGACTTCCAGTGAACACACCATGAGGCAACTCTCACTCCTCAGGGTCCTAAAGAGGAACTGGTAGCAGCCTGTGCCTGTTGATCATAACAAAATAATAATAATTATAATAATAATAATGAATGTTGATGATGACCATGATTAAAGGCCAGAGTACACACAATAACCCAGTTCAAAAATCCCATTTGTGCCCCTACCCGAAACATTACGTACATATTGTATAAAAAAATGTTGCATTGCTAAAATTAAAAACAAAAAAATTGAACACAAATCAGCATTAACTGTTTATTCAGGTCCAAATGCTCTATAATTATGGTTATGGGATGCTGTGGAGAGATGGTCCTGTAAGAACCCCAATGACGGACCACGCTCACTCCGGCCCCACCCCCCACCCCCCCCAAAAGCGAAAAAGCTAGGGGAAACACTGCAGTGTAATGATATCAATAAAATACAAGAGTGTGTGGTTTTAGACAATTTATTATTCACTCTTCAACATTTCATTCATGAATTGAAAAGTTTTTAGTGAACTGGCAATATTTAAAACAAAGACTCTTATGCCTCATTGCAAGGTAAATAGACACTACTGCCAGATCATAACACCATTATCACAGACTCATCCCACTTTACTCTTTTTCTCATTCTAGGAACTGTATGAGTTCTCGGTAAGTAGCATTACATTACCCAGTGCCCAAGTAATAGTAGTTATAGTTTCTTTTTACTATTCACCTTCTCCTTGACATTATTGATGATGACTCTGTTTTTGTATCTGTCTGTGTGGCTGTGCGGCTGCACATGTGCAGTCGGTGTATGAGATTGGTATTGTGCGCCAGTTCCCTTTTTCCTCAGCACTCCAGAGGATGTGTGTGGTGGCTCGTCTGCTGGGGGAGAAACGTATGAATGCCTACATGAAGGGGGCACCAGAGGTGGTGGCAAGTCTCTGCAAGAAAGAGACAGGTGAGGTGTCTAGTTACTGTAACTGCTATGAAGGTGAACTGCTCTGAAGAATAGTTTACTGATTTCTTTTTCAGTAGTGGAATTTCGGAACCCAATGGGGAGATCTGCTTCTCCTCCACCACTTTCACAGAACGTTGATCGTATTTACTTGCTATCTGTCTCTCTAACCTTACTTATTTATTCTATTTCTTCAGTGCCAGAAAACTTTGCAGATATTTTGGAGGGTTATACCAAGCAGGGTTTCAGGGTCATAGCTCTGGCTCATCGTCGCCTTGAATCCAAACTCACCTGGCACAAAGTCCAGAACATCAGCAGGTAACCCCCTATATATCAGTGGTATTGTTGCCTTTGACCTCCATTTTGAACTTAACCAGAAAACATTTTTTTTTTTTTTTTTTTTTAAAGTGCACTACTTCACACCGACACGCTTGCAATCCTGTACATGTTTTCCTTTGAACTAGGGATCACATAGAGGCAAACATGGAGTTCCTGGGTCTGATCGTCATGCAAAACAAGCTTAAGGCAGAAACCCCAGCAGTGCTGCAGGACCTTCACCAAGCCAACATCCGCACAGTCATGGTTACTGGTGAGACCATATACACATGTGCACAGGCTTTAACTCAACTGGACTAAGCACTAATGGCATCAATTTTAGGGATGCACCAATTATTAGACTAAATGAGTGAAATGACCCACATGGAGGGAGTTGAGTGCGCTTCGCATATGTAACATGTCAGCTGTGTGGAAGCTTTTTAAAGTGTCCGAAAATTATGCAAAACTTCTGCAAGACTTAAAGCACTACAGGCTCACCCTGAATAACAGCGTATTCCAGCTCTCATAGGGTGAAAGGCTACTCTGTATCCAAACTGTATAAATAACTAAGAAACAAGAAACTAACCTGTGTCCTTCTATAATACGAACTGATCATCATAAAAATAACCAAATTTCAGTGGAAAAAATATGGTGTGCTCCATTCTCATTTCAGGTGACAACATGCTGACAGCCATCTCTGTGGCCCGGGACTGTGGAATGATCCCTCCCCAAGACACAGTTATCATTGCAGATGCCCTCCCTCCCCATGAAGGACAAGCTGCCAAGATCACCTGGAGATACGCTGACAAGCCAAGCAAGACATCCCGTCTGGAGGTGAGGCTCTGAGGTTAAGGCTAACACAAATACTTGCAGTAAAATAGACACACAAGGCTTTCTCTGTGGCCAGTGTATGTCTTGCATAATTAGATACACACACACAATAAAAGGCTGCATTGGATATACAAGCATGTCTTAATTGTTAGTTGGTTTAGATGAAATATTTATCAGTTACACAATGTTCCTCAAAGTGAGAGCCAAACAACATGTAGCATATTTGTCGTCATCTTAATACATTTTGTACACTTAAGGGTAACTTGTTCGCTTAAAAAAAAATACATTTTGCACCCTCTCATCAGTGGCATCTATATAAAAGTAGTTTTAAAACATAAAATGAATGTCACTGCCACAGTCTGAGAAGTATCTTAAAATATGTTGACCCCCAGTCCATGCTTGCGTTGTTCTAACAGGAAGTGAACATTAGTCTGGAGGATGTGTGTCACGTAGATGAGCCCAAAACTCAAGAGCTATACCACTTTGCCATGAATGGAAAATCATTTGGTGTTATCGCCGAGCATTTCCCTGACATGCTTCAAAAGGTATGAGGTATCTCAAATGAGAGCAGACATCACTCCAACCTTTTGTAGCCAATCTACAGTTATGTACCAAATACTTCTGTGTTCTGCCTTGCAGCTGGTGCTGCATGGAACAGTGTTTGCCAGAATGGCCCCGGATCAGAAAACCCAACTCATTGAGGCTCTGCAGGGTGTAGAGTGAGTATGAGTGTCGAACACCAGTATCAGTGAGAACTGTAGCGCAGAGTTGGTCACAGATTCATTGCTCTTATTTATTTCCTCACAGCTACTTTGTGGGGATGTGCGGAGATGGAGCAAACGACTGTGGGGTATGTACAACCATTTTCAAAGTAACTATTAATATCACAATATTCAGTTGAAATGAACATTAGTTGATTGCAGTATGAACATACTTTATGTTTCTCACTTTCTTTCCCCAGGCTCTGAAAAGGGCTCACGGTGGCATCTCTCTGTCAGAGCTAGAGGCTTCTGTTGCCTCTCCCTTCACCTCCAGGACCCCCAACATTTCCTGTGTCCCCAGCCTCATCAGGTTTGTCTTTCTTTCTTATTTTTTGTGTACTAAATCAATGACAGAGAAAATATGAATGGTGATAGTAATGGTTAAATCCTAAAAGGAGCACTTCCCCCAAAAGCACCAAGATGGACAATATGATTGTCTTTACATGCTTTTAGTAATGGTGGTTATGTAGCATGAACTTTTGATATAGCAATTTGGAAGAAAAAATGTTTAGTGACGTTTTTGATTAATGAACTTCAAAATGCATTTTTATTTGCCCTAAGCAAATTGATAATGCTGAAGAAGGCTTTTTATGTCAAGTTGTGTACTGTTACGTTTTCCTTTAACAGGGAGGGGCGTGCTGCTCTCATCACCTCCTTCTGTGTGTTCAAGTTCATGGCCCTCTACAGCATCATCCAGTACATCAGTGTCACACTCCTCTACTCTGTATGTTATATTGCTTCCACAACCAAAAGCAGGATATTCAAGGAATTAAACAGAAATCTAGTCTCTGATCTGTGCTGTCTGTTGTTTTCGTTTGTTAGATTCTCAGTAACCTAGGAGACTTCCAGTTCCTCTTCATCGATATTGCCATCATCCTCCTTATTGTTTTTACCAGTAAGTAGTATAAAAAGTAACAAGGATGTTGTGATGCGTTTTCACCGTGTGTCTCACATTTCTTTGAACCTTTATCTTTACTTCCTGCCATTTCTCTTTACACACAATGTCTGCCTTCTCCTCAGTGAGTCTGAACCCAGCCTGGAAAGAACTGGTGTCACGTCGTCCCCCATCAGGTCTGATCTCAGGACCTCTGCTGTTCTCTGTGCTGACCCAGATCCTCATCTGCTTGGGCTTCCAGATCATTACATTCCTTTGGGTCCAACAGCAGCCCTGGTACACAGTCTGGACACCACTAGCAGAGTGAGTACTTGCTATCTTTGTCCATGTACCTCAGCCAAACCAAAATACCATCACCACATCAATTATTATACACTAGATATGTATTGAGAATAATATCACAATAATTGTAGGTTACCACAATGGCTTATTAGGGCCATGAATAATAAAGTTATGGAGGGGGAGGGTGTAGACATGCACAAAATAGATACATTTGCAAGAAGAAAACCACAAAATTTCTCTGAGATTAAAGTCACAAATTTTCAAGAAAGAAACTTGACAATGTTGGATCAGCATGACACTACAGACGCTACCACTGAACAGTTGTAATATGATTGCAGACTGCAGCATATATCAATTCAGGTAGTAATTATTAATGCTCATTAAATAAAAACATGTTTATGTGTCTTTCAAGGCTTCAAGACAGAGAGGACACAGCAATCTCGAGAATTTATCTGATAACCAAGTTTTTCTCTTGTAAATTTGCCACCTTAATCTCTGAGAAAATCCCAAATTTCTTCTGATGAATTTATGCCTTTTAATCTTTAATCCCTGACTCTGTAACTGAATCCGTAATTTTCAGTGGCCCCAAGACGCCATCGTAGATGAATGTACAGTATTTTGTGCACAGACTGAAAATGTTATTTGATTGTTCTTGATTTGACCTCTCCTCTCACAGTGCCTGCAACCAATCAACACATATTAACATATCTGACCACAACGACACAGAAGTGGATGACCACAACATCCAAAACTACGAGAACACCAGCCTCTTTTATGTGTCCTCCTTCCAGTATCTTGTTGTTGCAGTCGTTTTCTCAAAGGGCAAACCTTTCAGACAGCCTAGCTACAAGAATTGTAAGAAACTTGCTTCCTAATAAATCTGTCCAAATAGTTACAAAGTTACTTTTATACATTCTAAATTTGTTGCTGTCTGTTTTGTGCTTGCATGGTCTATCCTCAGGGCCTTTTGTGCTGTCTGCCTTAAGTTTGTATGTTTTCTTGCTGTTCATCATGTTCCACCCTGTCAAAAGCATTGACACTTTTCTAGAGGTAAGTAGACTTCTACACAAAAAAAATCCCTAGTGTTATACTCGGCTCTGTTGTAGACTGCACTTGTTTTATTATGCTGAGCTTTATGCTTTTTTTATTTTGATATAATCCAAAGTCTCAGTCAGTACTTTAATGAAGATGTGCCTAACTGAAGTTTTGCAGGAACTCTCTTACTAATAATCTGTGATGTTTATAGTTGGAGTTGCTCTTTTTTTCTCTGTACAGATTGTTTGTGTCCCGTTTGAATGGAGATTAAAACTTTTCCTCATCATCTTAATCAACGCAGCTGTGTCTGTGGTGGTGGAGGTAAGGTACACATGGTAACAATAGATGTTTCTCTCATGTTCAGCTTTTGTTTTTCCATGCAGTGTGCTCATCTTTGTCTCATTTAGCTGGACAGCAAGATCGATCTTGTGATGTGAGGAGAATGTGTGGTGTTGTAAAGTGAAAATGATCTTTTCATTAACGAAACCGATTACGGCTGTCCGAAAGTCCAATTTTTTTTTAACATTTGTTATGGTTTTAAAAATACTAAAAACAGCATATTTTTGTCTTGTTTAGGTTTTGGGTAGGAAGATGCTCTTTAAGAAAAGTGTTAATTGCTGTTCTACTGCATGACAATGTATAGTTTATGCTGGCTTGCCACACTCAGTCGTGCAATATCACTATGCCTCTGCCTTCCTTTTAGATGACTGCCCTTGCACACATGCACTGCTTAGCAAACACACTAGATGAGTCTATTTCCTGAACTTCCAGTGCAAATTCATTTCACCATTTTAAGGAATAAAAAAAAAATCAACCAAAATGATTTTCGCAGAATCACACATAATCAAAAATATCAGCATTTTTTAATAGTAAACATGCATCATGCACCGTCTTCTTACTAATTTGTTTAATTTAAATTTAACCTCACATGTAGTGATTAACACACAACTTGATGGAAGAGAAGTTATCATACATGATCGCTTGAAGCTTTGATACATTGGCTCTGCAAAATATTTGAAGACATCTGTGCAAAATACAATGCAGAAGCTGTGAGAAATCAAATTAGCCTCTCTGTAATTCTTTCCCCTGCCCCACTGCACTATTCCATAGACCTTCATCCTTGACATCGTCTTATGGAAGCTTGTGTTCAGCCGAGACAAACAGGGCAGCTTTGGCATCACTCCTGTCGCCCCGACACCACAGGTTGGGAAAATCTGACTCATTTCGCCCTTTCATTTTCCCCTCTTGTGTGGTGTTCCCTCTCTTTCCCTATCTCTACTTCTTTCTCTAATGCTACAGAGCACACCTTTCTATTGTAACTTCTAACCAAGACATGCATGTTCAAGACGTCGGTCTCATTCTGACCTGTCCTCTCCTTGTCGTCTTCCTCTGACTGGCCTTCTGTTCAGTGCTTGAAAACAGTTGCATTTCACAACTCCAAACCATTCTTTTGACTGGCTCTGTTTTGAGATATGCACCTTAACTGCGCTTAAATACAATTATTTCTCTATATGTACTTGAAATTGAAAGCTGCTTTCATATTTAGAGCTACTTTTTCAGCACTTGCACACATTTATATTGAGATGTTGGTTCATGACTGGGAAGTATTTTTTATTTTTTAAGCTTGATGATCAAGTTAGTGAGTAATACTTTCACTTCCTTTAGAAACCACCATAATACCACCTTGCTGAAAGATTTACCCCCTTTAGCAAGCTAGTAAAGATCATACCAAGCTTTATTTGCTGCACTCTTAGCTTTCCCTATTAGGCCATGGATAGCTGTCACTCATGCTCTCAGGGGCTCCTAACAGATATATGATATTAAGTTAAGGATATATTTTGACTCGTTTATTTTCTTAATCTGTAAAGATGTGATGTGGAATCCTTTGTTTTATCTTTGACTCCATGAGCTTGTTTTTAGGGAGTGGGCTCAGTCAGATATCAACTGGACCTTTCACACACAACACACCAATGGCAACCCATTGTTTCCAGTGGCTTCCGTGTTGCAACAATGGCTTGTCACTGTGCCGGGCCTTGTGGTGCTCTGGGCGCAGTGCACTGTGGCGCGGCAGCACCAACCACGTTCTGTGTGAAGGGCCCATACCGCCAACTCCATCAAACTATTATCATGCTGAATTTTGTTTTGAGTGACTTGCATGCATGAACACTATTTGTAATTTGCCAGTGTGAAGAAATATGTCTGCATTTAACACAAATGGATCCTCTCTAGTTTTATATTTTGCATGCAGCAGTTAGAGCCACATAACCACTGTCAAACCTGAACAAAACAAAATTTTCATCCATCCCTTTCCTCCTTTCTGGTATTTTTTTATTTATTTATTTGTTTATTTTTTGGGGGGTTGTGGTATTTTCAGGGTGTCATTGACCTGCAGGCATACAAGTGTCTGTCCCGGCTGTGCTGCCCAAACAAGATGACGCCCAAGGCACGCTACATGCATCTGGCCCAGGAGCTCAGTGTGGACCCCGACTGGCCTCCGAAGCCAACCACCACCACTGAAGCTAAGTCCCGCCCAGAAAATGGCTCCACCTATGAAATCATGATGAACTCCTAGCGCCCCGAAAGCTTCTCATAGTACCTATCTGTCCCTTTCATACAGGATACATATGCATATGACATGTTCTGTGAAGTCACCTTCAACGTGGTCAAACAAAATTGCCACAGGATAATTGCTTGTCATTACAGTTCACAGAGCCATGCGTCAGATACTGTAGTTTGAGAGACATTGCTGCAAAAACCTTTGGATCAAACATAAGTACCAAATAAAGTTTCAGTTCTCTCAGCAGTCTTGCTCTCTCTGGCTAAACCTCACGCTCGCTCTCAGGTCTCTCGCTTGTCTTGAAATGACAGTTAAACTTAATTGTTATATTATAATGTGTAATTCCCATTCCTTACTGCAGTATTCACTAGTGCTGACAACCCACGCTGGGGTTGATGAGCAAGGTTGAATATGCACATTGATCACTCTAAATTATTTAATATCACTCCACTTCAGACATGGTGTCAGAAATGTCATGCAACAACAACATCAGATTTCACAAGCAACCACAATACTGGATGTCAGTTTTAGATGTAAAAAGCCTCATATCATGTGTGAACCTTTAAGAATGATCACTGAGGACACATTACAAGTATCATCAGTCATAATGTGACATGGCCTCGGAAATTCTGAAAATTACTTGACGTTATAAATGAAGTAAGGTAGGTTCAGGGAAAGTGTGCTTCTAAAATTGCAAGCCTTAATCACAAAATACATTGCATTATAGAGTGTAGTGATGATAATGATGAACCTTACGAAGTTATCCAAGGTTGCGTTTCCCTCATAATTTGGCCAAAAGCTCATCTTCTCTCAACCACAGGCTGGGACCTGTGGCAGGATCTCCATTGTGTTTGTCAGTTTACCTTGAGGGTTTTTAAACATAAATGTTAATATATATAAAAATTAAAACTGAAAAATAACAACAACAAAAAAAAAAAAATCATCTCAGCTTTTTAGACATGCTCGTGGTTCCATTGTTCTGTCCGTCCACCAGCCAGTCAACACCACTTCATATACCTCTGAAACTAATAACTTAAGTCTCATCAACCTCACCAGTACTTTGATATTTATCCTAACATAGCATGCTAACAAGATAAATGTTAGCATATTAGACATGCATGACAAGTGTTAGCATACCATGCTAAGAAGTGTGACAGGGAAAAACTTTCCACCGGCCAAACATTTTGCATCCACTAGTGGTAAAGACCTAACAACAGTAAACACGTCTCAACTTTTTATCCACCCACAAATGTTGTCTTCTAGTGTGTAATGATTGGCCCGCTATAAATATTTAATCTTATATTTTTGCATCTATGAGCCATGTCCTGTCAGTATCAGACAGGGGACTTGCATGGACTTGATGGTTGCCTTGCAGGAAATATTATTACAAGTTAACACCATTACTGTAGAATTAGGGAACATTTACATTAACATTGTTTAAAACTGAATCTGCACAGGACGCAGCATGTATCTGGCTGGTTATCGCGGACAGTTAATCACATGCATGAGACCATACAAATCAAAGCATCCTACATTTAAAAACTCACGTCACAATAAGAACTACTTATGTTTATTTTCTTTAAAAGGTAATTTTCAATTTTCTTCCTATGGAAGACTGATTAAAAGTATGATAGTTAAATTTAAATTAAGGCAAGGCATTGTGCAACTCAGCTCGATTCAGAACACCCATGCAACACAACGCTGCATTTGTTGGATGCTGATTAGCATATACACTAAATATTCATGCGTTGTACAGGCTACATGCGTAGAAGGGCTATATTTTATGTTCACTGCTCTTTGATATTTTAAGTGATGGCCCAAAAAAAAAAATCTGATCTTTAAATGTCAAACATTTTAAACTTTGAACGTGGCTGTAAATAAGTATTGTGATTGTTGATTTTTGAGTCGTGAAAATTGGGACAATTGGAAATCATCATAATTGATTGAATTGCCGAGGAGAAGAAAATGCTTTGTAGAGCCACCAGAGAGGGAGGATGGATGTGTTTGATCCTCAAAGGCAGATTAAGGGTGGACTGTCACTTTAAAGCAAAGACAATAACACACGCAGCTGTTTCTCAGTGTCTGTATAACTTTAATATGAATGATTTCAAATGATGTGTGTCTCAAAGTATTGCTAATCAGGGGTTAGAGACACCATGTCAAAAGAATGTTATAGTAAATGCGGTGGTGCTCTTCCTCCCCTGACAAAATTAACCAGATTGCTTCTGGTAACAGCACTGTATTATGTGACACACAACATCTAGCATGTCCATTGATTATTAATGAGCTTATTCACATGGAAACAACAGATTTACTATCGCTAATAAGAAGACTGAAGTTGCTCAGTTCCTAAAAGCCATTGTCTGTTGAGATGCTTGTGATATTACAATTGCATATGGAGCTTTGCATGTGAAACTCAGTAAGATTTCTATGACAAGCTCAAATGCAGTATGTGCCATTGTTAGCAAAGTTTTAATACTTTTTAATACTATTTTGTAGACAAATTGTCAGAGTGAGAAGGATATATAGTACCATAAATGAAACTGGTAAGAAATGCATAACATGGCTCAAATTTTTGTGCCAATTTGCAAATTGATTCTGACATGGGCCACATGGGTTTCTATGTTCCTGAATACATGGTGGTAGTTTTTCTTTTCGTATTTTCATTCAGGTTGTTGTTTTTTTTTTTGTATGTTTTTCCTCTAGATACCTACTGAGGCTAAAATTGAATGTTGTGTAAAGAACAAAATGTAATGCAATGCAATACTATTGATGGTTATTGATTATTTTTTCCAAAGAATATTGATCACATCTGTATTATTTGAAAAAAGAAAAAATGTTTAATTTTAGTTCTGTCAAAACTGATTTGTCTCAGCAGAAATGAACTGTAAAAGTTGATAATAATATTAGAGGTTTGATTTTATCCGTATATGTAAGATATACATTTTTAATGTGTGCATCAAAGATTTAGTTATCAAAAAAATGTATGCGTTTTGGATTATCAAAGGGCTGGTGTGTCTTTTTCTACTATTTTGGTACTGTGTTACAATCAGTTGTCTTTCTACTTTTGATTTGTACTGTCTATTGGATTTATTTGTACTTTCACTTTTGTTATGGTGTCGCATTAGCTTGGATCTTCCTCATATGGGCATGAATCCTGGGCATTTATTTAACAGTTTGAATCAGTGCCGTACACTTGGATAAGTATTTGTTCAGTCTAGGGTAAACACAATGCAACACATCTACGCAACAAATAGTTGAAGATAGTTGAACTGAATCCTGAGTGGAGAAATTTGTCTCTGGAGGTTCTTGAAGTAGATCAACTTTAACTTCTAGCTCTTCTAATGCTTCTCTATTTTCTTTGTATAATAGCAAGGGCCTGACACAAGAAGGGAATTCAACTGCTGTAGTGTATTTGTTGCCTCCTCAGTGAATTCAGAATTTGGGCAACATCTGACAATCTTGTTACTTTTTTCTATCTTCCAATTTACATTTACAGCTTTAACAAGATCATTTGCACCCATGTAAAATGAAAATGTAATTGGCAAAAAGAATGTGCATTGCTTTTTGGATTCAGCAGTCAATTGCAGGAGTGACTATATTGCTGCTAAAGCTATATTAAAGCAAAATTATTCAGTCACAGCTGTGTCATAACTTTGCACCTTGATACAGACATTTAATCACATGCAGAGTGTAAATACTACTATTGCTTGTCTTCTACACTATGGTTTTGCCTTTTATTCTGACACAGCTATGTCACAGCAATGGCTTTTATGCTGAAACCTCTATGCTCTTATACAGGTACAACATATACCAACTGGTGGCAGTTAGCATATTCACATAATCATGTATTTTAAACAAATTGTTAAATGGCATTTAGATTGAGTCAGCCACTGAGTACATGAATCCTCCTGTGGTTGTTGTTTCCTCAGGGAAATGTGTCTATTTGTTATGAATAAGAGAAAATAATAGACATTGCTACCCAAACTGAAGGAAAATATACCGTTGGTATAACTTTTTATTATGGTCCAATGTATGTTGGCTCTTTAAGTACAGTTGATCTGGTGTGCTTTTAATTTGCAGCTCCCACACCTCAGCAAGATGCTCGTCTGGGGTATATGTTGTTTTTATTGGCAGAGATGTACATTTTGGAATTTTTTTTGTACTTCATAATTTATTTTTTATTTATTTCCATGTCTTTCTCCCTGAGGATTGTATTTCAGATTTATCTTGATTTCTTCCTTTCCAATAAATGTTCTCTAAAATGGTCTGCACATCTTCGAGTAGTTTGTGTCCATATTGCATGAATGGGATACCATGGGAAACCATGATGCTGCAGAGGATGTAGCAGAAGCATGTGTTGCAGAAATTACAAAAATAAATAAATAAAAGTTTAGTGTTAAAATCTGTTTATGATGTAGGCACACAGTCGTTTACTAAATAACAACCGAACAGCACATAATAGCTTGTGGGAAGCCGAGAGCTGCCAACATGTAGTTTATGTCATCCAAATACAGGAGGTGTCGCGGAGGCATTGAAATAACAGCACTTATTTGGCTAATGCAGTCATTCTAGAAATGTGAACTTTCTGAATCTATCCCTTGTCATACAACTTAGGCCTTGTGCAGTTCCTCCTCACTGGTGTTGGCAAAATGTAATGACTTTTCATTTTGCATATTAATTGTTGCAAACACTGTACCAACAGACCCAGGGTACACCCTCCTACACATAGGAACCATTCATTGATTCGTTTTCTGTCAGTGTTGATTTGAAGGTAGCACCCACTCACAGGAAGTGGACTGTCAGGCTGTGTCCTTTAGCTACCGTTCTTGTTAGCTGCTGTAACAGGCAAGCAGATGTGTACCATCTGGAAAGATGAATTAAACCGTGCTTAAATCGTTACTTCAAAAGATATTTGTGTTAACCTGCTGTTGATAACAGCACCATGTTACGTGTTGGGGATAAAGCTGCCTGGTAAGTTCCCATTTAATTAAGGTAACGATAACAGAAGAGAGTTGTGTTAGCTTTGGTGGAAGGAAAGCACACATAGCTAGCTGGTCATTTTGACAGGTTGGGACAGGGAAGCTAACTGCCTGCTTATTGTAAATAACCGACGTCCTATGTATGAATAAAGCTAACTAGACACAGCTTAATCTCTTCCCGTAATTATTCACTGACATTTATGTGCAGTCTATGATTATTACAAACTTGTAGTTGCAAAGCGGCTCATGTAGATGTATCATTGTAGATTTTGCCCTTACTGTAATGTTAGCCAGGTAACATATCTAGCCGGTTAGCTAACTGGTATTCGTGAAATATCATTTATCCTACGGAGTCTGGAAAAATGGCCACCCTGCTACGATTTTAGTTAGCTTTTATTTTCCATTACGGTTTGTTTATCCAAACATATGACAGTAATAGACTGTCAACTTTATGGAGTTACTGGCTGACAGGTAAATTAGCATTGTTAGTTAGCACTACTTAAATATGTAACGTTAGCTAATCTTTCTTTGCCCCGCATGTTTTTGCGCATAAAATTAACTTTGCAATCTACACTTATCAGTTGCTATTCTCTGTACGATATGTACAGGCTGGCTCTATTAATTCCCCCAAAGCTTTCGCCTAATGATAGAGTCATAGGCTTCAACTGAAGACTATGTATTTTGACTCAAGAAAAGCTACTTTTGTTGTTTCAACAACAACCACGGTCCACCAGTACTAGTGATTTACTGTACCACTACCAGTATAAGTTATGAATTTAATTTTCAAGTGATCAGAAGATATATATATATATATATACATACATACATACATATATGTATGTATATACGTATATATACATCCGTGTGTGTGTGTGTATTTGAGGGTTATGCTATTAATTAACACACACACAGGTGAGCTTGTGTAATTTATTGTCCAATTGATCTGGTTTCTCAGCATGGCCTGCAGAAACCTGGTCTCCACCAACATGGGGATGAGGTTTCGGGTACCTCTGCAGAAGCTGCACCCTCTGTCCCGTGCCATCCACCACCGCTACTCTGGAAACACCAACCCCCAGCGACCCCCTCACCGCACAGCAGCCCGCTATTTTACCTCCATGTCACATTTGCCCATGCGGCCTCCCAAGCCTCCCCCAGGGTCAGGGGGCCGTGGCCATCAGCAGCAGCGCAACTTCTGGGTGGCCCGCCTCGCTGCCCGGCTGCTAAAGCTGCGATATATTCTGCTGGGGTCGGCAGTTGGAGGAGGATACACCGCTAAAAAGGTAATTATTGAGTGTCTCTAACTCAGGGTTTCTGAACTGTTCTTTACATTTCTAGCCCATGAACAAATTTTCAGTTGTTAATTATTACATCATTGCAGAACAAGAGAGTTTTAAACTTGTCATATGAGCCAGGCAACTTAAGTAGACATCAACCGTCTTAGTTTCTAAACCATACCCTGGGCACCTTAGCCTTTCTTCAATGTCACACTGTTGCTTATTGAAAATAGTAGACAAAAAAATTGTTCACTTAGCGATAAGATAATATAAGCTTTTCATTTCATCTCCAGACTTATGACGAGTGGAAGGACATGCTGCCTGATTTTAGTGAATACAATTGGGTCATACCTGATTTTGTCTGGGAACTGAGTGAACAAATTGACCTCGGTAAGTGTTTTCATTTTAATGTCATGAGTCAAATTTATGTGATACAACTATGCATCATGCAACCGTTCTGTTTTCTCCACTTGACATTATCTCTTACATCCACAGATAAACTGGCCAAGGCTCTACCAGAAATGGAAGAAATAGCGAAACTACTACCTGACCTAGATAAGATAGGCGAGAACTTCACTTTCCTTAAAAGCCTCCTGTCCTCTGGTGAGTAAACAAAAACTTTCTTCATAAAGTGATTGCGTCATGTAAAAATAAAGTAGACATCAGTGTGTCTAGTCCAGTGTCCAGGTATTCAAATCAAGATTACAACAGTTGCAACCAAGCAAACCTCATTTTCCACATGTGCAGTTCAGTTGGCTGCCCTACACCATGCTTTAAGTGTGGTATTTGTGGTTTCTCCTACCTCAGAGTGACCTTAGCTGAACGAGATAACAGACTCAGTCATGAAATATGAAGAAGTAGTCTGCTTCAGAAGATGAGGAGCAAGAAGTGTACTTTATTAATATCTGAGGGGAAATTCAATTTTCATGGTCTGAATTGCAACCCTCTGGTTTATTTGCCATATAATTTTTTGGATCAGTGGTTTTGTAGGCAATTCTAAAACATGTCTTGTACAAGTAATTTATTCAGATAGCACCAGGTGCACATTGCTGAACAGTCTTGACTGTTGACTGTTTTAATGACATGATCTAACAAAATACAAAAAAAGGCTTTATATGGCATCATTACATTTGATTCCATTTGCTCATAGCACACAGTGGTGAATAAGTTCCAATGTGTAGAAGACTGTTTGACAAAAGGAACAGCTCACCCAAGAATAAAATTCTTCACTTGCCGTCTTTTCAGTTACAACTTTCATGAGATTATTTGGAAACTGGTTTATATATCTATTTTTCCCCTTACAATCTGCAGAGTGTTTTGACTTCAGTCAAAAGTATGTAATTCACATAAGTCACAAGTGAAAGCAAATGATCATGTTTTATGTCATAATGCAACACTGATAAATAAGTACTTTTCTGCCTATAATGGCAGGAGCGATAGAGGAAACGGTTTCCTCGAGAGTTGACTCTATTTTAAGGGGTTTCCTGGAAACCCCTTAAAATAGAATCAGCTCTCGATTGGAGTCAGGCCCAGGTTGCTGTGTGCTTTGCTCTTCAACAGCAGCTTTGTTTTAATACACATCATCTAGCTGTGTCCCTGCTTTGACCACCATTCCTCTGCTTCTGTCTTTTATTTGATTTATTTATTTTCATGTGTTGTTCTTCCTTTCTCCTCCTCCCCAACCCTTCTGTCCTCCTCCTCATTCTTCACAGGTGTGAGTTTGGGTAGTGAAGTCAAAGGAGCTTCTGGTCTGCATCTGTTGTTAGGTGTGTAAACCCCGCTCTTAGTAGCACTGCCTACTTCCCCCTTTTCTTTCTGCTGCCGTTTGACCACCACCATGCCACAATGTTGGCATAGTAATGGTTCCTACTTGTCATGATTCAGCTGTAAAGGCGGTAGCAGAATGTCGTCGCTGGACGTTGGCTTCCAGGTTGCAGACAGGCAGTGCTGCTGTCAACAGTGGCACTGTTCACGATTAATACGGGTTCTGTATTTGGTGAAATGTATCTGTCACTAGGATGGAGAAAGAGTTTAACCTTGGACTGGGTATACAGAGGAGTATGCTTATTCATATACAGACATCCAATGTTACCCTGTGGAATCAGTAAAAGCCTCATTCTTTAGATTTGTCTCCAAGTGCATTAAACCATCAAGATTTTAAATGTCTCCTTCCTGGTCAGATCCACTGTGTTTACCTTTAGTATGTGCCCTCCTTCCCTTCAGGCTCTCTTTAACCTGGCTGTCTTTGACTTTACTTTGTCCAACATTTGTGGTTTGTGCCTCCTTTGACTTCCACCCTCTCTTTCCCCTGGCCTGTATGGGCAGCTTTCTTTGTTCACGCTCACATTCACTAATCTTTGGGGGGGATTGTCTCTACCTACTTTTAGTTATTCCCAATCAAATGTTTGGAGAATTCGCACAAAATACATTTTAAACAAAAGTAGAAGTTTAAATAGGTCAAGATGACATATGCGAATGCACACAATGAATGTCTTTTTAAAATGATGCTAAATTCTGGGACAATAATAGCTAAATAATCACTATATAACCCTACAATGCATTGAGGCCATGTACAGTGGTACAGAAGGACTAGATATAATGGCCTCATTATAAACACATTGATATGCCACACAGGACCACACCTCTGCTGTGAGTCATAAAATAAGCAAAAGAGTGTTACTGGCTCTTCTCAGCTCCACTCCCTTTCTTTTTAAAGATACATGACAATTGGAAGTTATGTACTTTAGCAGAGTTGTAGTTTAAGTTATATTTGGCTACGCACAACACAAACAACCTACCTCATTCATATGGCTAACTTTGCTTTGTGCATGGCAATAACAGCATGTTTGTTAAGGTCATGTCAGAAAAATTTAAGTTGGACATTAAGGGTTAGAATTTTACAACATGAAGTGATTTTTGGTCAATTGAAATTCAGAATTAGATAAGTATCAGTGCAAGAATTTCCAAACATTTGAAATGGATTTCTCTAGCCATACACATGCTTTCAATGATGGCTTACTGGCATTTTTTATATGGGTATTATTGTCTTCCTAATCTTGTTTATATTCACACAATAGTCAAGTTAATTTTCACAAATAATTGTGTTATTCTGTGTCATTGTGTCTCCCCTGGCAGAAACCTCAGGCGATCCTCCACTAAAAGCCACAGATTCTTCTGCTGCAGCTACACAAGATGGCAGCGATAAGCAATACAAAAAGGTAGGGTTATAAAACCTGCAGACACTTCTCAGCTTTGCCCTCTGTATTCTGTACCACCTCTCAGGTTCATTCGGCTCATCTCTGCAGCTGGGCTGCCCTTCACTTCAGTGCCAAAAACTGAAGTGGATGGAATTAAAATCTACTCAGATAAATGATTTTGTATTGTTTAAGGTATAAAAGCATCACATTTAAGGCTCTAAGGAGATCTACTGTAGCAGCAATTGATGTGTCACCTAACATCAACTGTTTAAAGTTGCTCTTGGATAAGGTTTGAAATATAAATGTATGCACTTACAAAGCACTTTGAATACAAGTAACCACTAAACCCTTATTTTCCAATACGGGGACATGTGGTCTTTTTGAGTGCATCAGATTCATCCAAATGTAAACTGTGAGTTTCACGTGCTAACAGGCTGCAGTATCATCAAGAAATGTCTCTTGCCATTTTATGATAGTAACAGTATTATTGTAAATGTGTATGTTTATGTATGGGGTGTAATAAAAAATGATAAATCCGCTAAAGAATAAGAAAATAAATGTGGACATAGAAAGATAAATAATAGAATATAATTGTATAGTTATTTATTATTTTGTTCATTTCTGTGTATAATTGTGTATTTTATTTATTACATATAAGTGAATATCAACTAGAAAAAAACAAAACAAAATGAAGTAAATTAAATGAATGTTCAGAGTTATTTTGTGTATGTTATTTGTCTTTATATTTCACATTTATTTTCTTATTCTTTTATGTATTTATTATTTTTATGGCACTCCTATGATTCTGCCGTATAAGATTAGAATTTATGCAAACTGACAGTCATCATTGCTACAAACATGCCTTTATGACTTGTCATGTTTCTAAACTGTTCGAGATAGCTTTACTTTTTCAAACTTTAGTATACAGCAATCTCTGGCAGAACATTTTCTTCAGTTTTCATCGCTGTTCCTGTTTTTTTGTTTATTTTGTGTTTTGTTCTTTTCCACAAAGTGAATCATTTCACATCCCTCTATTCTGTTTTTGTGCTTTAATATTTGTTTTTATTTCTGTACAGAGTTAAAGTTTAAACAATGAAAACATGATGTGACTGTTAAACAACAATGAGAAGGGACACATTTCAGCACAAATAGATGTTGCCTTTCTTATCATATGTCCTGCTTTTACTCAACAATCTGGTCTCCAACATGAGCAAATATAACACAACTCATACAAGTTGATGTTTTGATGCTAGATGCTTTCATTCAAAAAATATTCTATTACACACAACAGAACAGAGATAAATGATGAAATCATGTTGGGGGCCCTTGGACTGAAGTAGATTTCACCTGCTTATCTGTATGCCTTGTGCTTTGCCCCCATTAGAGCAACATCCCAGTGCTGGCTTTGCTTATTTTAATCATCTCCTTCAGCATCAGCAGGCCGATGATGATCAGAACTTCCTAACATCATTGCGTTGCAGCACATTAAAACATTGTCATCTTAACTTGGCTATTATGTTATCTTTACAGTAGTGCATATGATGGCGACGAAAGAGAAAAAGAAATGGGTCACTGTTGTTGCCACTTGCTGAGAGGTGCTGGTTGTTGTGGTATTAGTCACCTCCTCTGCCTTCAGTCTGGCAAAGTTTGGCGTCTCCTTTTTTTGTGTGAGAGAGGCTGGCTTTGTTGTGTAGCCCTGATGACCGTGGCAAGATTAACAAAGCCAGACACCTGCCTGCGCAGTACTGATGTCATTGACAGAGACACAGGCCAGGTTTCCACTGGTGTAGCTCTGTGATTGGATGCAGCCTTTGCCTGTATGGCTGAGCCCTTTGGCTGGTTAATGTCTTTATTGCTGCACCTACATGTCTCTCATTATGACGTACCCCAGCAGGGTCTGCTTGGCGAGCTCATTCTTATTCAGCAGCAGATCCAGCGGCACGAGGAGGAGGTCCGGCGGGCCGCAGCAGCCAATATTGTGCGCCCCCCACCGCCAGAGCCTGCTCCCAGTCCGCCTCCGAACCCCAGCCCCCCTCAAGAGAAACGCAAGGTGAAGGTCCCACCCCACTTAGATCCGTCCTATCCCACCAAAGTGTCCTGAAAAGTCACAGTCACAGAGAAGAAATAGTAACAGTAACATTTTTGCTTCTACCAGCTGCCTCATCATATAAGAAATAAAAATAATAAAGCATAATAAAATGAGTGCTTTTACACCAGACTGAAAAGCAGAGTGTTTCACTTCCCTCCATGATAAAAGGTTTAAAATCTGCATGTCTGACCACAACCAGTGTCACTGATTGGTGTGGTTGGATGTGCACTTCAGCAAGGTTAAATCACTGGAGGTTAACAAAAATAAGACTTTCAGCTAATGGGAAGTGGCTTCATTTTTAGACCCAATTTGAAAGGACAGAGCTGGCCATTTAAATAGTAATATACAATTCAATAAGATTTTCTCCCTAACAATAATATGATCCAGTGCTGTGGTCATGCAATATTTGTTAATTCCAGGCACACAGACAGCAACATGTTAAGGTAGCATGCAACTCAGTAGCATCATAAATTAAACATTTCCTATGTGACAATACATATCTATTGCATTTCTATTGCAGTGGATTTCCATCGGCATTTTGTGTCTAGCCCTCTACTTTAAGCCAACCTTTTAAGTTAATTTTATAATATATATATATAGAAAAGACAGATTGTGTCCCCTTTAGTACCCAACAATAGCCTCCATGTATCACCCTTGGGTCTGTCAGGCTACGCCTTGGTTGTGGAGAAGGCATGCATGGATTTTCATAGCCTGGTTCCTGAAGCAGTCTAACACTCTCATGCACATGGATGGATAATCACCGGCATTCTAATGTATGGAAATACTGCATGGAGTGGAGTGGAGTTGCAACCAGCCGCATGGTGTGAGCTGCACTTTTTGAAGCTACCACAAATGGTCCTGGCTAAATAGTGGAAGCCTTAAGCCGCTTTGTAATGCCTGTTTTAGTTATGGAGGTTCAAAACATTTTAATGCACCGCGTTGGTGCATTTCACTAGAAGGTATCATCCAGCATACTTCTTGTTGTATAGTGTAGAAATAGTTTTTGATGTAGTTTGGTGTGTCTTGTTAGATTCCCTTTCTTCTGCTGCCAATCCCATTTGTTCATGTATGCTGTCTCTTGCTTTCTGTCCTGTCTCTCATCCTGACAAACATGTTCCAAATGTACAAGACCTATAATCAAATGTGAGTTGCCAAATCATGAAAAAAACTGTAATTGTTAATTTGATTCTGTAATTATATTCAGTGGTGCTTTCATGGCTCATTCTGTGATTTGTGCCTGTTGATGAATTGCAGCCTGTTGATCAAAGCCGAGTAACAACAATAGTAGCGTCTGCCTGAAATTTGTTGTTGTTTGTCTCTTTTTGTCTTAACTTGACTTTCAACTCTGGTTCTCTCTGTAATACAGTGTGCAAATAATGAAACTTCATGGTGCTGGTGGGATTTGATGCTTGTAAAGTTGCACAGTGAGAGTGACGGGAAGCCCTTATTTTCAAAACAAAGAGGAAGCATTAACTCAATTTGTTGCTGCTCTTTTTCTGTTTTCCTACTTTAACCTGAAGTCATCAGACAAAGAAAAGATAGACCAGCTTCAAGAAGAACTGCTCCGTACACAGGTACAGTAGCTTGTATTACTTTCGATAAAATCTGTCTCTTAGTACGTGTATTTTTTTTTTTATTTCCTAATATTTAAAAAAATATTGTATGTCTTATTTCACAGTGATTTGACTGCACAAGTATGAATTTATCAAATAGGTTGTATTATATTGTTTATACAACTCAATAAGTCCTGCCAGGTTTGGGCAAAAACCTTTTTTTCTTTCTTTTTCTTTTTTTTTTAAAGATTTTAAGTGTAGCTGATGCTGGGTATTGATTGATTTCTGCTGTTCACCCCACAGCTAAAATATCAGCGGATGCTGGAGAGAGTAGAGAAGGAGAATAAAGAGCTGCGGAAAGTAGTGCTGCAAAAAGACGATAAGGGAATCCACCAAAGGAAAGTGAAGGTGAGTTGTATATTTATACACATACACAAAGATACAAACTAACATGTTGTTTTTACAACAAATTATATATTTGCAAAGTTCCTCATTTGTGGGATTAATAATGGATTATCTTAAATATACACATCAGTATCATTTGTTGCTATCCATCTTCTTAGAAATCCCTTATTGACTTGTATTCTGAAGTACTGGACATCTTGTCAGACTACGATTCCAACTACAACACCCAGGACCACCTACCCAGGGTAAGGACCAGTCAAATCTAGTCCTAATGTTCATAGGAAATAGTTTTCTGTCAAAGAGGAGCCAGTCTTTTTGTTTCTGATACAAATGGGGCGAGAAAAAAGCTAATAACCAAAATGTTGTTTTGTCATCTATTTTTCTTGTCATAGAATTGGTATTTAAGTAAGTCCTCTGTACTCCAAATTTGTAAATGTGTATTGCTTGAAATGTCTTTCTGACATTACCTCCTTTAATCCACTTCTGTCCTCTGTCTGTCTAACTATATTGTGTCCAACCCCTCATGCGTTTTCTTCTTCTTCTTCTGTGCCAGGTGGTTGTGGTCGGGGATCAGAGTGCAGGGAAGACCAGTGTGCTGGAGATGATAGCCCAGGCCAGGATCTTCCCCAGGGGCTCTGGAGAAATGATGACCCGCTCACCCGTTAAGGTGTGTAATCTTCAGAAAAAACACTGCACATATTGTCAGTTTGTTGTCATGAAATGAAAGAATTGACTGCCATAATCAACAAGGAATCAAGGTAATTTGAGGAAAATGTGCAGGAACCCAGTTGGTGATGGATTTTGAAGCTATATCTGACACCTTGACAATACTCATTTTCTCTGCAGGTGACACTAAGCGAAGGCCCCCACCACGTGGCCTTGTTTAAGGACAGTGGCCGAGAGTTTGACCTTACCAAGGAGGAGGATGTAAGTCACAAAGTCATACACTCTATCCACCTAAGATGAGTTTTGGCACCAACTTTTTTTTTTTTTACTCCATTTACATCATTATATCTGCTGTGTTTGTGTTTGTGCTGCAGCTTGCAGCTCTGAGGCATGAGATTGAGCTAAGGATGAGGAAGAGTGTGAAGGAGGGACAAACCGTCAGCTCTGAGGTTGGACAAAATGCTTCTGTTCAGATTGTTACTAACAGCTACATGCTGATTGACGTACTGTGCAGTTGGAAACTATCCAGACCCTTTCATGTTTTGTGGCCTTGAGCTGCCATAAAAATTGTTTTTCCTCATCAATCTACACTCAATACCCAACAATGACAAAGTAAAAAGAACGATTGTTGCAAATGTATTGAAAAGGAAAAGCTAAAATATTACATTGACCCTTTCTCAGTCTTCAGCCTCCAGTCTTGTTGCGTATGCTTTGCATATAATCCAGATTTTGCAATCTGCAGATGATTCTCTCAAGCTCTGGTTGGATGGGGGTTGTTGGTGGACAGCCATTCTCAAGTCCCCATATCCCATTGGGTTCAGGGCAGGGCTCTGGCTGAGCCTCTCCTGGACATTCACAGTTGTCTGTGAAACACCCCGGTATTACCATGTTGGAAGGTGAACCCTCTCCCATCCACACACAGGATCTCTGGAGCTCAATTAGAGTAACTTATGAATTCATGATCACGTCTCTTACCAAGATCCTTTTCCCTCAGTTGCTCACTGTGGTTTTGCAGCCAGCTCTGGGAAGAACCCTAGTGGTTCTAAACTTCCTCTATATAAGAATGATCAAGCCCAGAGCCACTGTGCTCTTTGGACTTTTCAGTGCAGTAGAAAGTTGTGTAACCTTCCCCAGATCTGTACCTCGACAGAATTCTGTTTTTTCCATCTGTTTTTTTACTCTGATTTACATTTTCAGCTGTAAGACATCACATACTCAGGTGTCAGTCTTTCCAAGTGATCTCCAGTCATTTGAATTTTCCACAGGTGGCTCCAGTCAATATGTAGAAACATCTCAAAGATGATTAAGAGAGATGGGAGGCTGCCAGAACTGAAGTTCAAGTGTCATGGCAAAGAGTCTGAATATTTAGTTAGTTTTTCCTTTTTCATAAATTTGCAAAAAGTTGTAATATTCAGTTTTCTGTTTTTCATTGTCGGGCATCGAGTATAAATTGATTGATTGTTTTTTTGTTTTTTTTTAAGCATAAGGCAGCAACATTAGAAAAAGTCTAAGGTCTAACTGTGCTATATATTATTTTTTGTCGATAAATGATGTTTATTTTTTTACACGTCAGACAATATCCTTGAGTGTCAAAGGCCCTGGCATCCAGAGGATGGTGCTTGTTGACTTACCAGGAGTCATCAGTGTGAGTCTATAATCTTTATCTTTGACTGGATACTGGATACTTCCTGTAATGTTTACACATGTACATTATTACTCAAAGGTTTTTCCTTATTGTTTACAGGATATTTGCTCTCAGATTAGAATATATTTTTCTCATACTGTTTAAGCTTAAAACCGAAGCCAAAAGACCAAACTTTAAACGTGTTTTGAATGTGTGTATCTCTCTCAGACTGTGACTACAGGCATGGCATCAGATACTAAGGAAACCATCTTCAGCATCAGCAAGGCCTACATGCAGAACCCCAATGCAATTATCCTCTGTATTCAGGGTGAGCCATGAGTTTACTGTTCACAGTTGTAACAGTCATGTCTGAAGGCAGCTTTTGTCTTCGTTAGCAGGGAGACAGTCTGTTAGAGGACTTAAAGACCCACTGTTGTGCTCTGAAGCAAAACGCCAAATCCCCTCACCAAAACATAGTTCTCATACTCCATACCATCCACTCTTATGATATTTAGACAATTATCATGTCTCATGTGCCCTCCTTTTCTCCCTCCAGATGGCAGTGTGGATGCAGAAAGGAGCATTGTAACAGACTTGGTTAGCCAGATGGACCCCAAGGGGACGAGGACCATCTTTGTTCTGACCAAGGTTGACTTGGCTGAGAAGAACCTTGCCAGCCCAAGCAGAGTAAGATGGCTTAACTGTTGCAAAAAAAAAGGCTTACTTTGTATGTAAAAGATTATACTGTACTGACTCATTGAGTGCCAGCCGTTTTTTTTTTTTTGTTTTTTTTTTTTAAATCGAAAGTGCCTTCTGCCAGCGTTTTTTCCAGTCATATTTCTAGAACCACACAATATTTTGTACCATGTCTCTGAAAACACAGAGTAGCTCAAATGAAAGAAGAGTCACGCTATTTCATCATGAAAAAAAATGTTTGTTTTTACCTTGTTCACTTCTTGTTTTGTGTGGAGAGCAGAGGCCACTTTCACCAAAATCGCCACTTTTTTGTTTTTGTTTTGCTCTCTTAATGCAATCGTCTCCACTTCCTGCTTTGATCGCCTACAAATTACAGAAACCAACATTACTCACAGGCTGCGGGAGACTGATCAGCAACCACCTGCAAAAAAAAAAAAAAAAACAACATTTTGATGTTGTATTACATCACTGGCACTCAAAGACTTAATGTCTTTGCACTTGTTCACTGATTTTATCACAGTTATTGTAATAAAATCTGCGTGGATCTGTCTACCGCTTATTGTTGATTATGAAAAGGGAAAACAATGCCTCAGTTGAAATTTGTATTATTAATCATTGCATTATTGCTCTTGACTCATAAATTCAGTCGATTCTTAAAAGTGATAAAATCAATCATCATCATTTGCATTCCTAGTTGAATGGTATTGAGCAAAGACAGACAGCCTAAGGCTTTGTTGTGAAGTGTCAGCCCCCTGTGAGTGAAGTTACATGCAGCTGCTCCACAAGAGGGAGCCCTGCACCTATTTTAATTCAGTGGTCCCTCAATGACCCAATGAATGGGAAGCTTGTACTACAGATCAGACTGGTCTGCAAATTTAAGTTTTTTGCTTTAGATTTATCGTGGGAAGTTGGTTCATGCATATATTTCCTGTAGATGATGACATTTTGGACTCAGTTTAATAAATTCCAAATTATTCTGAATACTGCAGTGAGAGTATTAATAGTAGACCACTATCCAGTGTAAGGTGTTTGCCACTGCTGCCCTAAAATTATAGTGTTAAATCCATGTGCAAGCTCTTGACATTTTCTCTTTCAGATACAGCAAATAGTGGAAGGAAAACTGTTTCCCATGAAGGCCCTGGGCTACTTTGCAGTGGTGACAGGAAAAGGTAAGCATCTAACTTGGTTTTAAACTGTACTGGATTGCATTTATGTATTGCTATTATTCAGTTTGACATTGACCATTAATTGAATTGTATTTACTTTTGGCCTGCTGTTTTTTCTTTTGTGCAGGGAGCAGTGGTGAAAGCATTGACTCCATTAAAGACTATGAGGAAGACTTCTTCCAGAACTCCAGACTGCTAAGGCAAGTTGCACATGGTACACAAATATTATTGCTTCACAAAAATAGTTAATTTAAAGCTGATAACAAATGTATATATGCAACTAGGGACGGCATGCTGAAGGCCCATCAGGTGACGACAAAGAACTTGAGTCTGGCCGTCTCTGACTGCTTCTGGAAGATGGTTAGAGAGTCAGTTGAGCAGCAGGCCGATGTCTTCAAAGGTTTGACTGCACTTACAGAGCTAACATTTATCCCAGGGAGGCTTGACTGATTTATGTGCCTTGTTTATTCCATTGAATACATATTTATAGCCAATGTCTTTTATAGTCTAGTTTTAATATCTAGTTTTAATGCAGGCATGCCAGCATTTGATCTATTGAGGCTGCAAGGAACAGGTGCTACGACTCCTCTTCTATTCATCCACCTCTGTGTATTGGCCTTCCTCTCAGCCCACCCTGCCACACTCTCTCAGTCCTGTCCTCCAACTGCAATTAGTCTGGACAATCTCAAGCCCATTGCCAACAGCATAGGAGATTTATGGCCGTGAGACTGTAGTTCCCATAGACCCATTGTGTGTCGTATTGATCCATATCCCGTCAAACCACACAGCTGGCCTCCATCCTCCGTGCTTGACACCACTGTGGCCCCACAAACCAGCAATTAGCCTAATCTCAACTGTGGCTAGGGAGCTATGGAAAGGGACAGCAGGCTTTGTGTGTGTCTGTGTGTATGTGTGTGTGTGTCTATGTGTATAAATGAGAACTCTGACTTTTGATAAAGAGTGTGTGATTGCCCCTAACCCCTCTCCTCCTAAGGGACTAGTTAAGAGAGCGAGTGTGCAAAGTCCTCACCCTCGTTTATTAAAGGATAGGCACCATTTGCAGTCTGAAAGCTGCTGTTATATCAGATCAAGTTAAAACTAAACAGGCGCTGTCTCCGTTTGGTCATTGCCTGTTAATTATAGAGAATTACTGTTTGATGGAGCACAATATCAAAAGTGAAAAGGCAACAGAAACATGCAGGAGATTTCAGGAGTTTTTATCCAGGTGGAGAATGCCAACGATAAAATTGTTAAGACATGTTTAAGGGACCAGGTTAAGCTTCGGGCTACATGATGTTACATGATGAATTGTAATATTCTATTATAGTTCAAATATTAATTTTCACTGTCCCTCCTCACCACAGCATCTCGCTTCAACCTGGAGACAGAGTGGAAAAACAATTACCCTCGTCTGAGAGAACTGGACAGGGTGAGAAACACAAACAGCAAGTCCACTAAAATGCCACATTTATATAGCTCATTAATTGAGGCTCAACAAAAAACAAAGTATGGAGGAAAGTGGTAGCTCATTGGTGGTCCTGTCCGAGAAAAACAAAGGATTTGTGTCAAGCTAAATGCAGTAGTTTATGAAACAAAAGTTGCACACCATTATAGTTTTCCAAAGATGTTGCAGTAACAATACAGATGTTTGTTTGTTTTTTTTTTTTTGTAGAATGAACTCTTCGAAAAGGCCAAAAATGAAATCTTGGATGAAGTCATAAGTTTGAGTCAGGTGACGCCACAACACTGGTGAGTTAATGATGAGCTAATATCATCTCAAAGAATACAAAAATTTTGCGTTAGTCTTATTTTCAATTTGTACAAAACATATGCAGTACATTAATACATTTAATTATTATTAGCATATTACCCACTCTGTTTTTAGGATATTGGTATTAACAACGTGCTACCTTATGAGGACCTGAACTGTGTGAAATTGTCATTGCCTAGAGGCAATTAGATCATGTATTTTCACTGCCCCAGTGCTCAATCAGTATTTTCACTGCCCCAGTGCTCAATCAGACATGAGTGGAAAGCTATTTTTAGACCATACTGCAGATCCAGCTCTGCATTTATCTGTGCATGAATGTATAGTTTCACCTTGAGGTAAAACCTTGCTAAATGAGATGTATGCATACTGTTGTGGCCATCCCCAGTGTGCGTGCCATCAGTTCTCCTAGATCAATACTCTGATGAATGGCCCATGGACAGGAACAGGGGTGGCCCTGTTAGCCAGCCTGCAGCCAGCCAGCACTATTGGAGATAGCGCTTATTGACAGTGAGGAGTGCTAGCCTGAACAAAAGGGGAGCCTAATGAAATATGAGCGTGTGTTTATGATAAATGAGAGAGGCACAACACTGGTCTGGTCTCAGGGGGACTTGGGTAGGGTTTTGTTCTATTGTCACACTGCCCTGGAGAGATAGAGAGAAAGTGTGGAGGCTGTTAGCAGCGACCAGGGTCAGACTGGAGCTGTATTGGAATCTACAGTCAAGTCCAATTGCAGCACTAACTACACAAGTTTTCTTACCCCACTGTGTCACTTAACTGAACTGTGGTGGAAACCTGGAAGTAACTTAGATCCAACAGGTCAAGGTGTTCAAATCAATCATAAATCTAAATCCAAAATCACAACAGCTAGAGGTGCCTATAAAAAGATACTGTCTTCCCTTTCATCTCCCCAGGGAGGCTATTTTGCAGAAGAAGCTGTGGGAACGTGTTTCTACCCACGTGATTGAGAACATCTACCTGCCAGCTGCCCAAACAATGGATTCGGGTACTTTTAACACCACCGTAGACATCAAGCTCAAACAGTGGACCGACAAGCAGCTTCCCCACAAAGCACTGGAGGTATTGCTCAGAATTAATGTCGTCATGCAACTGGTCATTAGCTAATTAAGTTGACTGTCACATGACGTTAAATAGATAAAGATATGTTATAATACAAATTTTAATCAAATCTTAAGTTGATCCTCTGCTGATATGAGGTCATATAAATTAATTTGAGTTTGTTCCTGTCATATTTGAATGACGATTTGGAATTCCTGAAATACTGATTTTCAGTTTCTAAAATTTTGCACCATTCTTTACTATTTGTATGTGGTTCGACTACTGTGTCACACATTCTGGAAGTGGCTTTGAGGTAATACAGACCTCGTCTTTACATGGCCTCCCATTAGGTTGCCTGGGAGACACTGCAGGAAGAGTTTGCCCGCTTCATGGCTGAATACAAAGGCAAAGACCAGGATGACATTTTTGACAAGTTGAAGGAGGCTGTAAAGGACGAGAGCATCAAGAGGCACAAGTGGAATGAGAGGGCTATGGACAGCCTGGTAAATCCTTTTACACTGTAGTTGATTTAACGTTTCTCAAAGCAGACACAATTTCATGATGTGCACTGGCTATAAGGAAACTGGTCCAGGACTTAGTTGAGCTCCAAAGAAAATGCAATGCATGCTAAGTTTTTCTCCTTACTTTTTTTGTGTGTGTGCATGTGTGTGTCAGAGGGTGATCCAGCACAACGCCCTAGAAGACCGCTCCATCACAGACAAGCCCCAGTGGGATGCAGCCATCCAGTTTATGGAAGAGACCCTGCAGTCACGCCTCAAAGACAGTATGTTAGTCATGATGGACTCAGTGTCACTTACTTAGTCTTAACCATATGATAACTTATCTCCTGAAATGTTTTACTTGTAACAATGATTGCACATCTGAATAGTTAGAAATGACAGCCACGTTAGGAACCCTCTCCACCATGTTGAGTCAGTTTTTTATGTGTATATATATATCTCCTTGCCATTTTGATTAACAATTAGTGTTCAAATATTGTCAGGTCAAAAAAATTCTCATTTTTGCTCTGGCACATTTGCCACATAGAATCAATTTAAAAAAAGAAAAATGGTCGTGCTTCCGTGCTGCTCTAGTCTTCCACAGTTAATGCTCAGTTTCTGTGGTGCCATGAATGCTCATGACTTCCACTCTTCTCTCTTTCTGTAGCTGAGTCAGTTATCAGAGATATGGTGGGTCCAGGCTGGAGGCAGAGGTGGCTGCAATGGATGAATCGCACACCAGATCAGGTCAGAGTTCACAGTCTCTCCAGATTCCTACATATAAATGTCCTGTTTTTTTAAAGGAGATTCACACAGACTTTAAACTGATGGCATATGTATAATGTACAGTGCTTGAAGTCTAAGAGCTTGGGTGAAGCACACAGTATATTAAATAACCATCTATATCTCAACACCCACCTTGTGGCTCACTTCCTTTTCTTTGACCTTGTAGCATATTCGTAATGAAACAAAAAATGAGCTGGAGCGCTTGCTGAAGCTACACGATGAGCACACAGCCTACCTGGCTAACGATGAGGTCACCACAGTCAGGAAGAACCTGGAGGGACGAGGGGTTGAAGTGGACCCTGTGCTGGTGAGATCAAAATATCTCTGTCTCTGAGCAAGGGCTGGGTACCGAACGTTAATACTTTTGTAGCACCGACCTAAAAGCTCTGCTTTGATTGGGTATTAAAAAAAAAAATAGTTTTTGGTGCCAAATTGCGATACCCAAGTGTCTTGAGCCATGCACACAGATTGCACTAAGGACAGGGGGCTGTGTCCCCTTCAAATTTATAGTGACACCAATCCATCCCCCACGCTTTCCCAGCATAAAGAGACAAACATCGCCAGTAAAACAAAGCATTAATGTCATTGCAGCAGCATTGGGAGCCTGGCATTTGTGTTTCGACAGCTGGTGTGTTCCAGTTGTACACGAATGTTGGAATTTCTAAGCTCCAAATCAGAATTTCAATCAGAACCCCCGTGAAGTGGGATCTACAACTTGGAAAGTTGAATTAATCTCACCAACCAATGTCCGTAAGGCTGGGAAGCGCTGGGAGCATGCAACTTTGAAGTTACGTTGTTCCGAGCTCCAAGTTCCAACTTCCGTGAACACACCACCTGTAGCAGGTGGCAGTATATGTGTGACCCCGCTCATTATGCTTGCCATTAACTGTTGCATTACCGATCTCTTCACATGGCCAGATCAAGGACACATGGCATCAGCTGTATCGCCGACACTTCTTGCAGAAGGCACTGTCTCACTGTAACCTCTGCAAGAGAGGTTTCTATTACTACCAGAGACACTTTGTTGACTCAGAGGTAAGAAGAGTAGATGAGCAATCCTGAGTTGTCTTTCTTTCCCACCTCATTCTCAGCTATATTTAAGGTTTGTGATTAGCTAAGCTGTGTACCTGAATATTTTTTTTTTTCAGCTGGAGTGCAATGATGTGGTACTGTTCTGGAGGATCCAGAGGATGCTGGTCATCACAGCCAACACTCTCCGACAGCAGCTCACCAACACTGAGGGTAAGGGATGGAGATAGATTTAAATCTATCTTTAAATAATGGCATACCATATTTTATATGAGTATGGATCATTTTGGAAATCCTATTTTAATTATACTATCAAACCCTGTGCTGCCTTGTCTATCATGCTGAGATAGATTGTATAATTGTCATGTAGTTGGGTTTGGCTGTTCTGTACCTGTGCTGATCTTGTGACATGATCTATGATGCTGGAATTTTGTGGCAGCTTTTTAAGTTCATTGATGCAACATGAATAACTTTTGGTCATTTAGGAGCAAGGTTCAACACTGAGCTCAACGGACACAGCATTTGTTTTTGCTTTTTAAAAAAACATAATAGCTCAAAGTGGTCTAAATTTGGCTGTTTGGGACAGCTGGGCAACCATTACTGAGCTTTTTGATATAATTAAACTGTAATAAATAACTCTTCAATAATGAAATTGAACCCAACTAATACTAATAATAGATCTCTCACAACTATTGTGATGACAGTAAAATGCGTTGATGCAGATTTTTCTTCTCAACGAGAAAATTATATATTGATTGCTGTGTGTGTGCGTGTGTGTGCACGTGTGTGCGCGTGTGTGTTCCTTTGTTTGTCCTCTCAGTACGTCGTTTGGAGAAAAATGTGAAGGAGGTGCTGGATGACTTTGGAGAAGACATGGAGAAGAAGACTCACCTCATCACTGGCCGTCGAGTCCAACTGGCCGAGGATCTCAGTAAGACACACATTTACATAAAAATATGACTGTTAATAACTTAGGAACACAAGTCCACTTGAAGGGCACGAGTGCTCCCTTATTGTCCCAGCTTTTCCCATCGTTTGTTGTGGGGATCATACGTCACACATGCACGAATAGACCTAAGTGCTACTCACACAATTTCATATCTCATCTTGCAGTATGTTTGGTAAATTGTTCCTTTAGAAGAAATGAGCAAATTGAAGTTGTCAGTAGGTGGCAGTGGTGCTAAAGGAAATGGATTTAAACAGACTGATATAGCTGTATTCACTCAGATGAAATGTCAAACTGATACAGTGCAGGCAAGTCATCTGGCAATTCGCCTTGTGTGCATATGTGCATATGTATTGCACATGTATGGCTGGCCCTAATCAATACACACATACTTGACATGCCTGTTTGTTGTGTTTTTACAATAATATAGTTTGAGTCTTAAAATGGTGAATGCGTGTGTGTGTGTCCAGTGGGTAGCATTAGTGTGCTGGCTATCTGCCTGTCAGTTCTAGCCAGCAGCCCAGCTCTCTGTTAACACAGTCCTGTCGATTAAACACATGCCTGAAAGACAGGCCCAGACATGCTCTCTGTCTCTGTGTCCATCAGACTGTCTTTCTGACACACATACAGTGCACATCAGAGCATGCTGACTGTTACGTATTCAGTGGCAATGCATGCATTATAATCACACCTGCTTCGATTTTGCCAGCCGGCATCTCTCTGAAATGTTTTCAATCACTTCAAAATTGAAAATGCCATCTAAAATCACCTAGCTTCAGGTGTTCCTGCATACTTTGAAAAATCTCCTTCCAAAATCAAGTATCTACCACTTAGAGTGATTGACACCCACTTTCAAGAAGAGCCTGCTGCCCACATATTTTGGTTGAATTTAGATATACAGTACATGTTAGTGTTAAGGTATTAGTCATTAAGTGGAACAGTGGAATCATTTGGAGATTTTTTTTTGACATTTGGGAAAATACTGAAGCACATTTGTTTAAAGAAAATTAATCACAATATGGAAAATCCTTGTGTTTTCAAAGGTCATTCACCAGACCCAGCACAGTCTTGAAAATCCCTGGCGTGCTCATTTGTTGTTTGTTTTGGTGGGATAAGGCTTCAATGAGTCAGAATACCAGTATGGCTCTGGTCTCAGTTTGTGCCTGGCGTCAATGGTAACCAGAGACGGATGGAAAGGATTTCTATGTTTTTAGCACCACCAACTACCCCTCTCGTTGCTGACTGTCACTTTGATTGTGCCACCAGTGACATCGTGATCAGAACTGTACATATTGTCCGGTGTTTCAATGGATATATAAATTTATTTATCTACAGGGATGCATCCATTAGCAGTAGTACAGATTGAGGAACAGTGTACAGAATTTCCTCTATAATGTGTCCTTGCTGGTACAGGATCCAAGCCATTTACCCTTTATGAGGAGGCTGTTTAAGCAGATGATTAGTCTTCTCCTTCCCCTGATTATGATCTGTGGGGAAACTGGTAATAGATTCAGAACCAGTCAATGCACATTAAACTGTCTCATTTACATTGGTTAAAACACATTTAGATTTTGAATTGAGTGTCTGTACAGTGGCACTGTGCACATGTGCTCTTTCTGCACTGTTGAAAAACTTTTCTTGGGGGTTAGCCCTGCATATCATCTAATTTTTACCTGTCTGGTTGTTGAAGGCTCTTGGCAGCTGGTGCAATGAGAGTTGTCTTCATTCAGCTTGCTAGTTTAGTTCAGTTTATTGGTTTAAAATATGCAGAGTTGATGCACAATCATAAACATTTCTAAAAATACGCCTGATTAGCCAAGTTAATTTTCAGCCGTAGTCTCTGGGGCAGGTGACATGAGCGCTACAATAATTAAAATGCATTAAAACAACACTATGCCTGCATATAAAATATATATATCAGATCATCGTAACCTCAAAATTTAGTGCTGCCAGCACTTCTACCCTTACAGATGTACAACAAAACATGTAGCTACTGTTTGTATCAGTCGCAGTTAGCATGAATTCTGTGTTGGGTTGGTGAGATTAATCCAACTTTCAGAGGTGGAGATCCGACTTCACGGGAGGTTCTGATTTACATTCAGAGTTGGATGTTAGAACTTCTGACATTCGTGTACAACTGAACGCACCACGAGTCGAAAACATGAACGGCAGGCTCCCGTTGCTGTTTCAATGACATTAATGCACTGTTTTACCAGTGCTGTTTGTCTCCTTACGCTGGGAAAGTGGGTGGACGGATCGGTGTGTCTGCAAATCTGAAGGGGACATGTTCCCATCTGAGAGCATGGCTCACAGACAATGGATATCGGAATTTGGCACCGAAAAATTATTCATTTTATGATACCTGATAGTATCGGAGCTTTTTGGTCGGTGCTAAAAAAGTATCAAAGTTTGGTACCCAGCCCTACTCTCAACCATAATTTTAAATTTCTTTTAAAAGAAAAGTAGGTGTCATGCTCCCTAAGCTGCACTGGAAGAATATACACTATTTGCACTATTATTATTATTTATCATTGTTACTGTTATTAATTATTATTATTATTATTTAAACACCCCTCAAATCTTTGCATGATCTAAATTGTCAGAGTTAAACTTAAAAAAGGGAAATACACTAAGTTAACCAGAAAAACATTAACAAGTCAGTTTCAACACCAACAGTCTACAAGACTTTTTTTCATTCTTTCCATCCCTAGTGCATTTTCCATAATTGAGTGTGTGTGTGTGTGTGTGTGTGTGTTCAAATCAGACAAAACATTGGTGGTCTGTGCTGTCCCATTAAACAAAAATAACCTTTGATTCTAGAAAACTCGACACTCTCTGTGTTTGAATTGGCTACAGGAATCTTGTCTCATTTATGTGCTGGTAGTAATACTAGGCTGAGTCAGTCAAGACTGACTGTTTTTGGGAATTCATGTTTGTATTTTGTATTTGACTTTTCATTGGATTTTTTTCAAGCAGTAATAGTGTTGAATTCAAGTTTTTGCAGCTGGTTCCCATGACCTTGTGACTCATATCAGCCATATTTCTGATTCTAGCTGTGCAGTGAAAGGATTCAGTTGGCAGTATGTTTTGCCCTCTGACCCTGAGAAATCATATCCTGCTGTCTACTTCCTGCTGATAGATATTCTTGGCTTCTATATGCAGAATCTAGCTGAATGTGTGCCTCGGTAAAATCCATCAAACATTAACCCTATGAGAAGGTTCTACATTTCTTTAAACTTTTACATGTGCACACAGTCTCTTTTGTTTCACATCTTCATATGGACGTCCGGGCTACTGATAGTGGACTCATATTGTAAAGACCCATAAATGAATGGCGCAAGACTTTTTAGTGGCTGTTCTGTGAGTGTGTGTGTTTGGTTTGGTTGACTCAGTTATCGCCTTGAGAAAACACACACACCCGTCATTGACTTTTTCCCCGCTGTGACTACCAATGAAAACACACATGTCCAAATCCTTTTGGAACCGGATACACACCGTGTTGTACTTTTAATTAGTCAAATATGCACGCACACATTTCACCAAGCATTCCTATACAGTGCATACAGGCACAGTGAAACTACATGGAGTGACCTGTATAAAACACACACACTCCCACATTCCCACACATCCCCTCTGCAGTGGACTCAGAGGGGATGTGTGCAGAATTTCTGTGACGCCAGCTGAGAGATGAGAACAGGCACAGTAAAACACACACACTCTCCAGTGCACACCGTCAGAAATGCCCAGACCTGCTTGGTCTTGCAAATCCAACAAGGCAAGTCATTCCCAAACTTTCCCAAACAGGCATGACGTTCCCACTTCCCACCGCCAAAGACTCAACTCAGCGATAGATGAGGGAATGTGGTAAAAATCTGTCCTGGGATCTAAAGGGTAGAACCACACCTGTTCATCCACACCATACCATCCCACAGGCTCATGGGCTCCATGGGTACAGTAAAGTTCACTCTCCAACCTTTTTTCCCCTCTTTCATACCCGCTAATAATAACTATTTTTTTAAATAGTAAGCAACAGTTGAAATATAACTGTTTCGATGCCAAAGTGACCTGTGAAGTGGACAATATTCCACCCAAAACTCAGATGGTCTGTCTTGGTTTTCGATCGATTTGTGCCACAGAGCAGCATCGATACAAGCAGCCAAGAGTTAGAGGGCACAAGGGTCAGGATCACAGCACTCGGGTTTTTGACATACAGAAACATAGTTGTTATTGTACAGGGTCTGACGTTAAGGTTTTTGCCTATTTGCCCAGCTAGGCAAGTACTTCTTCTCAAATCTACTTGCCCCATCTAAATTCTTACTTGCCCTGCCTAAGAGGTTCTTTTTCTAACTGTGTGGCACATACTCCCCCTCATGACTTATATTTTATTAAAATCCATTTCATGATGACATTACAACACTACATAACACTTCTTTCTTCAGGAAGCAGTATTTATTGCGATTTTACATTTGGTCAACAGCAGTTACCACCTGCTAGCCAGCTGTTTAATGCCTGATCACTGTTATTTACTTAAAATGACTTAGCTCAAAGTTCACAGTCCTAAAAGTGAACTAATTCATATTCATTTATTACATATTTTTAAAAACATAAGACATCTTACCAACAAAGAATCACAGACGGCACCATGCTCCGGCCGCGGCACCGGGCTCCACTGCAGCGGGCACTGGGCTACGTTCATTGAAGTCCGCTTCCGCCCTGCAACTGGCCCCTCCAAGGACAGAAACAGATGAGGGAGTTCACGATTAGGGAAAAAAAAAAAAAAAAAATCCAGTGCTGCTGGCCTGATGAGGCATGTCTTCACAGGGTCGGCTGGCCCTCCGGTCATTTTTACTTACCTGAGCATTCAGGCAATCGTTAATGTCGGGCCCTGTTGTATACAGTAATACTTGTGTGAAGTATGTCTTGTGTTCAGAAATGAAACAAAAGCTTAGGCATAGATGTTGATAAATCTCTAGGTGCTCTGCTGCTTTCACGTTTTAAGGTACTGACCACAATGACCACAATGTTCCTGGTCCCCCTATGTCTCTCTTACCTTGTTACCTTACCTTGTCTGTCTGTTTCTACTGTCTACTCTCCAGTAGATGCATGAAAATGCCCCAAAAAGTACAAAAATAAATCCAACTCATTTTGTTGAAATTTATACCTGCAGTATATTCTCTCAGCAGGCATATATCACTCAGCCCTAATTTTGTGGTGATGTCAGGCTTTTCTTTTCCTCCTACCTCAAGAATGGACATTTCAGAGTTTTAGTGTTGTCAATCTGTCTAAGTTTGTGGGTGAGTGGAGGGCCTTGGTCATTAGCTGTCTGACATTTTGCAGAGACCTCGCTGTGTGATGTAGCATAGACCGTGTGGGCATGGGTATGTGCGTCCATCAGTGTAGAGTGAACTACATTGGTTGAAGGGCTGACACAGTGACACGCCTCAAAGCACAAAGTGAGTGAGCTTCTGAGAAGCAAAAGTCTATTGAATGATAAAAGTTGGTTCTGCAGAAACTTCTTTTTACTTGTGGTGCTCTGAAAATGTCTATAAAAGTCTTATTGCAGGAGGAAATGTGCATTATTTCTGTGTGCATTCTGTATCATCAGATCAGTCAAAATCCACCCAATTCATAGGATGAATGCATTACCAAGTAATAAGCACACTTCAATTCCATGCAGTGTTGCACAGGAAATGGGAGTTTGTACATATATGTTCCTGACGCAACCTTACTCAATACATTACTACAACATCATCATCCCTCCAATCTGTTGTAACACCCCTCCTCACTCTTCAGCCCTTAAAAAGACAGCAGGTCAGACTGCCTCAGGCCCAAACTGTGGTCTGACCCCACAGGTCACGCTCCTAATACTACAGGCTATTTGATCCAACAAGCTTTCTTTTCCACCTCTCCTTCTCTCTGGATCTCTCATCACGTTTTTTTAGCTGCCTCTATCAAATTCTGTCCAACTGAGCCTGTCCTTCTCTCCCTTTACTGTCCCTTGAGACTCTACCTTCTACAACCTTTTCCATAGGAAAAGAAGGGAGGACGAAAGGGAAAAGGAGGGACAGACAGGAGGCGGGAGAAAGGATAAACACACTTAACAAAGGCAGAAATGTGCTCCTGGGGGCAGTTTGTTGTTAAGCTGGAATTGCTCCTACTTGCAGGCAGGCTCGGCACCACTCGGGTTACAAACATAGGTCAGGTGTGTGCCTCGGTAAGTGAGAGTGTGAAAGCACTGTTAATGAGTGGTACAATGCAAAGAGGTGTGTGTGTGTGTGTGTGTGTCAGCGTGTGCCAAACCATCTGTATGGCGCAGTGCCGTCTCTGGAGCACAGCCCAAGCCTAATGTTCAAGCAGAGGCCTCTTGGGAGTCCACTGAGATGTCGCTTGGCTGCTTCACTGCCCATCATAGAAATTGTGATTTGAGCTGGAAAAAGTACTTTGGTGCCTGGCTGGGGAAAGTGCACTATTCAAGAGTGTCTCCACAATTACTGCTCTATTATGAACTGTTTTCTATTATGAAATATGTCATTTTTTTTATATTATGAGCTTCTAGACACGTTACACTCATTTTGCTTGTCATACGGCTTCTGGTATTTTAAACCATTTTAGTATTCCCTGTTTATTCATTTTGAAAAGTTGTCCTTATTTCTGTGTCTACCAGTGATGTTATCCTTACAGTTTTGGCAAATTGCTGTGTAAATTGCAGTAATAGTTCTTTTTATTATTCCTCATGCTCTTCATCTTCCTCTGTCACATGAATTGGCCATGAAGGGGAAGAAGTGTTTCCCGGCCATCACTCTCCTTGTGTTGGCTGTTTCCTCTGCCTTGTCAGCCTGATGAAGAGTTTGTGAATAGTCAGTGCACTGGCACACACAAACATCCACTATGGCTCTTATTTATGTATTAATACCTTTTATTTGGAAACATCCTGGACAGTATATTATGCCCATTTTGCTTGAAGTAAATCATTTTACAGTGTTTAGTAAACACTGTAAAATGATTTATTAGTGTGTGAAAATGTAAACATTGTTTCACACACTAAAATCAAGTCCAATAGTTTCATACTTTTTGGGTGCCACCACATTTTTGGATGAGATTCAAATGAGAATTTGGCCACCACACAACATTTTATAAATAAGTTCACTTTATGTTCATTGGCACTGAATTGGACAACATTATGGATTTCATCTTTTGTTTTGAGGCAATTTGAGAGTTAAGGAATGAAAGGTGTCAACAGAAGGTAGTGTCAAGAACAGTGATGATGGTTGAAGTGTTTTCATGTTTGCACATGCAGTCACTTTCTCCTTTTCCTTTCTCCTTTATGGAAGCAGAATACAATAAAGCTCAGGTTGTCTGGGCTTGCTCACCGGAATGCCCTCTCAGCCTCACGCTCACTTTGTTTCCTTTCATCTCTTCCCCCTCCTCCTCCTTTGAGCAGCTTCCTCCAGGGTGATTAGTGAGGGCTCACAGAGATGTGCTCCTCTGTAAGGAATGATGTATCATCTTTAGGTATTGTGTGCACATGTGCCTTAGTGATCAGTGTTAACCCTAAGAGGCTCACCATTGACTTAGGAACAATAGGTCAACAATATCTGAAAGCTGGTAATTAATTAATTAGTATTAGAATTAATTAATTGTGAGAGTAAGAGCTGATAATGTAACAATGACGTGGAATAAAATAAAAAATAAAAAATGTAATAAAAATGTAATAAAACTATATATGTAATAACTTATTGTGCATAATGTAACAACTTATTACAAAGTGCATCAGTTGTTATGAAGTGAGCATAATATTTTTCTCTTAATTTTTTTTATTATAGGGTGACTCAACAATTTATGAATGGGGTAATTGCTTCATTGTAGAGTGCAGCATGCATAAAAGAACTAATTTAATAGTTTTTATTGTAATTCAGTGCTCAGTATTCACACACAAATGCATGTGTGTCAGACAAGTGCAGGGCCAGGGTGCCTTACGCACAGAAATGCACCATAATATTTCGGGTTTCGATGTTTTTTTTTTCCCCCCCCCTCCTTAAAACTTTTTAATTACATAATGAAATAAAACACAGATAATATGTGAAATGTTGAACATTATCATAAGGAGCAATCAACCAATCAACGATTCAGCAAGTTGACGACTTGGTCAATAATTGACTTTCAGTAGAAAGCTGTTACACACACATTTATGTCTTATTTCGCATATAGGCTTTGTGTATGAAAATTGGACTTAGAACGTTATGATGGAAGTGTATGATGTCCATGCTCACTTATGTCTCATAAGTTGCAGCAATTATTGGGTTGATAATATTTTTTACACAGGTTTGCAGATTTTTTACCACTCAAGAATTAAAAAAAAAAAAAAAAATCATCAGTCATCCCTCCAAAATACAACGTCAAGACACCAATTCCTTGAGGAACGCCATAGAAAAATATATGTTGGCACGGAAGGCTATGCATCTTCTGGATGCCCTAGCTCTACAGTTTGTTTCCATGAGGCTGAGGTTATCTTAGAAGTCACAACAGCTAATTTTGTACACTGGTATTACAGTTGTTTCTAAAAATAATTGGGCTCACTGTGTACTATGATGACCAACATCATCTCATATGAATACGCATCTGCAACTCCAAGACTGTTGACGGACCCTAGAATGGAGAAATATTACAATAGTTGAAAATAACACACTTTATGCTTATGCATTCAAAAAAAAATTCATGAGCGTAAAGTGGGCGTGTCAATAAAGGAGAGATTCGTGGGTAACCATGCAACAAATTTTCATTCACATATCTTAGAGGTCAGAGGACTCATGAAAAAGGCCATTCCAGTTTTCCCTGCCAAAATTTAGCTTAAATGTGAAGCATTATTTATCCTGCTTTCTGGCAATACATGGTTGGTACCAAGATGCCTTTTGGTTTTCTCATTTCATATGATGCCAATGCCTTTACTCTTGCTCTAAAAGACAGTTGAAAGTTGGTCTGGATATTTCCTGTCAGAGAGAGACACGTGATCATATCTGTGTGACTGAAGGCTGTCAGTAACTTTTGTAAGGTTTTTACTAACCTGCACTGCAACACAATCCTTCATTGTTTTATTTAGAGAAGTGTTTTTTTTTTTTATTTCCATGGGTTGAATATGTCACATCGTTATGGATGGAAAGCCAAAAAAAGATGGTGTTTCAAAAGTATCCACATCATTGAAGATATGGCCTGAGTCATTTTGTAATGCGGGGGTGGTTTTGTGCAAATAGTGGGCTGACTGTCTGCTCTTTGGCTTGTTGGAGGCCCTTACTTGCACTCTTACTTCAGTATGACCTTTTATTAATTAGAATTACTTCCTGTTGTTTGATTTCTCCATCCAAAGTTCTTTCTGTTGTTGTCACTTCCTCTAACGTCATTCTATCTCTCACACCTGTCTTTTTGTCTTTTGCTCACTCTTAATTCCACCTTTCTTGCTCTTTTTGTAAACTCAGTCCCATCGTTTTTGTCTTTGAATGAAATGCTTAGACAACAGCGTCACTTTGTAAACTGTGGGGGCTTAATACTGATACAATATACTTTCTCATTTTCCCACGGAAGAGGAACCCTCAGGCTGCAGAGTTGCTGCCAAATGATCCATTTTCTTCCTGGCAGCATCAAGTATACAAACGGCAGATCAACAGTTGTCATAACACTGGCACAGTTAAAAGTTGGATTTTATCTAATCTTACTTGTGTGAAAGTGACCTCCGAAGATAACTGACTTTGATCACAGTAAATATTTTGCGTTGGTCTGACTCCACTAATAGATTAGTGAAGAGAACACGGTTAAAACCATGTGAAAGACACTTTTGTCATCTGATTTAGTGTAGGTTTCCTCTCTGTATCCTAACTGATTTTCTGCTGTCCTTGTCTTGACACTACCTATATATTGTTTTTGTCAATTCAGTTATAATTTTACTGTTTTACTCATCTATAAACGGTCAACATTTGTTTTAACAGCTATAAAATACAGGAGTCTTTCCTTTGCCTGTGCTTGTCATCCTCTTCCTAATGGGATGGCTGTGGCTCAGTAGAGCGGGTCATTTAGTGATCGGAAGATCACTGGTTTGAATCCCGACTCCCCCGAGGTGCATGTTGAAGTGTCCTTGAGCAAGATACTGAACCCCAAATTGCTCCTGATGAGCTGTTGGCGCCTTGCATAGCAGCCTCTGGCATCAGTGTATGAATGTGTGTGTGAATGGGAAATGTAGTGTAATGCGCTTCGAGCTGTCGGTAGACTGGAAAATATATACAAATGCAACACTATTTAATTCACCTCAACCAACCACCCGCCCCCATTTACCAAAGTCCCGACCTGCATCTCTTTTCCATCGCTCCTCTCTTCCTCCTTATTCCCTTCCCCTCTATCTGTATCATTTCCTCTCTTCACTCTTTTGCATTCATCCTTCCTCTCATGGCAACAACCAGGAATGTCTGACTGAGACATTTTCCTCAGACATATTGTGCGCAGCTGAACAGAATTTGATTAAGCACTATATTATCTTTGTGTTTTGGGGGGAAATAACACAACATATCATTAAAGCTGTTGATGTTATCAACTAGGGTGGCACGGCAATGTAGTGGTTAGCACTGTCGCCTCACAGCAAGAAGGTACCGGGTTCGATTCCTGGCCCCTGGGCCTTTCTGTGTGGAGTTTGTATGTTCTCCCCGTGTCTGTGTGGGTTCTCTCTGGGTACTCCAGCTTCCTCCCACCATCCAAAAACATGCATGGGGATTAGGTTAATTGGCTAATTTAAATTGACCGTAGGTGTGAATGTGAGTGTGAGTGGTTGTTTGTCTCTGTGCCCTGCGATGAGGAGGCGACTTGTCCAGGGTGTACCCTGCCTTCTGCCCTAAGACAGCTGGGATAGGCTCCAGCCCCCCGCAACCCTTTGAGGATAAGCGGTAGATAATGGATGGATGTTATCAACTACTCTACAACATTACTTCTTACCAGTTGTTACATCATTGATAGTCTGGTTTAGTTGGCTGATAAACCATCTGCAGGTGATTTGGATGCTGCTGAATATCCTAATACATCCGGTGGCATAAGTAAACAAAAGGAAAAGAGCTGTGTGATTTTTAGATGACAACCGTTCCAGAGGCGATAATGGAAGTGGCAATAAAGATGCAAAACTAAGACGGAGAGCTATCTTTCAGTCCCATCGGAGAGAGAGAGAAAAATAGAGAGCAAGTGTGGGAAAATAGAGAAGAGAAGGAGGTGTGTGCTTCTGTTCCAGCCACCTGGGACCCATTCCCACTGATCCTGTTGTCACTCAAACACATGCAAAGAGCTGACATCAGATGCTGGTTAAGATGAGGTAATAGCAAAACCATATACTTCCTCTCTGTGATAGGTGAATTCTCTCATGTCATGACCGTACTGCCTTGGGAGGGTAGTGCAAGCCTCTTCTTGATTTATTGCCCAGTTAACAGACATACATTTTAAATGTTGTTTTGTGGCTGAGAATATGGTGTTCAGATAGGACAAAGTTGATTTCCAATTAGACTAATTTTAATAACCATTTCCTGTATCCTGTTTTGAAGGTAAATTAAAGTATCACTCTGGATTACTTGAGGCAAATTCCAGAATTTAAGGTGGTACTTTCAGTACCACTTTCTCTGCATTTTCAAGTCCAGCCTGGGCCTGAACAGGCCTTTACTGAAGCCGTCTGCTAGTGTTACGTGTACGTCATGGTGTGTGGATTCCACAGCAGCTGAAAACATGTAGCGGCAGAAAGAAGAGGAGACCTGGCATGTCTTATCTCTCTGTGTCATCTTGTTTGATCGGCTGGTCTGGGGTCAGTGCCATGTCCGAAGGGACTGAGAGACGGTAATAAAAAAAAAAAAGATCCATTGCATTTAAGCCAGGTATCAACAGGATGTATGCGTGCCTTTTTCAAAATTGAGTGTGTTTGCTTTGCATGGTCATTGAGTCTGAGATCAGCATTAGTTATTTTGGTCAACACACCTGTGGCCAATTGAGCAGAGGGGAGTTTCTCTGAGGGTTTATGACGGGAACACAGTTTAAACCAGACTTGTCAGCCTCACATCCCCAGGCCCATGTGTCTACTCAAGATTGATTTCCACTTAGCCTCAGCACAGGGCTCCCATTTGACTGTAAAAGGTGAGTGTTGGAAAACGCCAGACCCCTGACTCCGTGATTTACGCCGTGAGTCATGAGTGTGCTTACTGTCTCGGACCCATTCATTTTTTTAAAATGAATATGGGAAGTGATAGTGACTGTTGACTCGGCTGTGTTATTTAATTATCATACACTGTTGTAGCTTTTTAGTTAAACCAATCAGGCCTAGAGCTAAACCCACCATCTTCCAAATGTTGTCCTCACTATCCTCATCCCTATAACCCTCTGCACTAAAATTGTCTACAATGTCTGGCCCTTCAAAGGTATAGGTTAGACAAACGGTGGACCACATGACCAAGCGTCACCTGGTTCTTTCAAGGGTTTATTCTCTGCATTTTGCCATTTTTGTTTAGTCTGCCCTCTGGCTGACCTCAGGCTCTGACCTGTTCAGACCTATGTATGTCTCTCCCCAGGTTGAGCTGTTCTTTCCCAGGCATCTGTTTTCTAGATAAGAGCCGTGAGCATGAGGGCTGATTCATTGCCCTGTCACTGACATGGCGTTCGGTCCGCTGACATCCCCGCTCTCCCTGCATCCATGTCTCCCATGGCCCAGTTTTTTTTTTTTTTATAGCATGACAATCCAGATTTAGTGACAAATCAAGCAGCATGCTGAAGAAAAGAGCTGTTCTGTTTGTTACATTAAGAGATCGGCTTTCAAAGAAGGAAACGGCAGAGCGTTAAAATGTTCAGTGTCCCCACCTCCACTGTGACCCTGACAGTGATGAGATTTAAAAACTTTGTTTATGAATGATGACAGGTTGGGACAGGAACCAACCCCTCCGCTCCACTCTCTCTAGTGACCATGCTGTGAATCGCTGGCCGGTTGTCTGTGGAAAATGATAGCGGCGTGCCGAAGAAGCTTCAACCTTGGTACTAAACTTCATCCGCTGAAATTTTTCTGTTGCCACTTGTTCATAACAACCACCCTCTCTTTACAGGAGAGTGCCCATCTCCCATAGTAAGAGGATTAGTTTTTCTATCTCACAGCAAGTTGCAGGTCTCCCTTTGCTCTCCCTCTCATCTTTTTCTCTCTTTCTCCCTCTCTTCTGTGTGGCTACTAGTTCAGCAGGGCCATGCAGTTTCACAGTCTAATTACAGGTCAATTAAAAGCTTTGAGGTTCAGCCCTCCTTCTGCCAGCGCTCAGGCCGTAGCAGGCTTAGGGGACTTGACAGAGTGAGCGTGAACGAGATATCATTTCATGTGGAGATCAGCCGAGAGAAGGCCTTGAAAGAGGGAATTTTGGGGGGGGGGGGTCTCGCCTCGCTTTCACTCTGTGGGTGAGAGTCCCTCCATCCTCGCCAACCCACACAGCACCCAGCATCTTAAACAAGGGGCCTCTGGGATAGAGGCCAGAGGATTATGGGAATATTCATGACCAGATAAAGGGGTGAGCGGTTGAATGACTGTGTTTTGGGGCTCATCTCTTAGGTAAACAGGAGCCTAAATGGAGTTTTAGATCGCTACTCCCGCTGCTCAGTGAGGAACAGGCAATGGTGACTCTGTCCACTGTGTTTTTTTTTGTTTTTTTTTTGTTGCATTTCCACAGGACGAAGAAAAGAAAGCCTTGTTGTGGTCTTTTCTTCCTCTAGCTGCTGTCTTTTGGTGGCAAACAGATGGTGTGGGGGAAATAAATATCTGTTGCTCACAGTTTTTATCCACAGAATATTGGCTTTCCTGAAAGAAGCCATTCACACTCACCAATGGCCTCCTGGGCTCCTGAAAGCTGCCGAGGGTTCATTTTAAAGTCATTAAGCATGCCGCTGTAAGGGAATGGTTGATACATCTAGGTCTAGCTCTTCTCCTCAAAGGTGGATGCTCATTTTCTCAACATCATGACACATACGAGGAGGTTTTGTGGTGCACATTTTGGACCCGATGGAACATTGACGTTGCTGTACATCTTCTCTGAAACTGATTGCACTCACTATCATTAATTTACCCTTCATTGTTATTTTGTTCTGTTGGTCCTCCTGTAAATTCTTTTTTTTTTTTTTTTTTTTTTTTTTTTAAACCTTAACTTTTTTGCTCCACAGAAGCACTGGATCAATGATGGGCAGCAGCAGGAGTAGTTATTTTCAGTCTCCCATGGTAAACTTTCTCAGCCGATTCGAGGACTCAAGTCTGTGGGCAGGATCCTTATTGTCTGACCGTGTTAATTGGTCTGCTTGTGAAACGGTGTGGGCCTTATCATCAGCCACATCTAAACCCACTGAGAAGCTTTGAAGCTTGAGCATGGGGATTTCCCATGTTTTGATGATCTGACAGTCAGTACCCTCCTTTCCTTACACCAACCAAAGCTCCACCCCCCACCTCACATCTTTTTTTCTACCTGGTCGCACAGATGTTGGTAATCCTGCTGTGATTGGCTTGGATTGAGCTGTGTGGTTCTGTGGTCAGGGCACGCAGCCCACACGGCTGAACTCTTGTCAGTTGCTTTTGAGCCGTGCCCTGCGGTGGGCTCTGTGCTGGAATGGCGTACCGTGGGGTTATGTTTCATTCAACCCCACACCTGCTGCAGTGACTTGTCAGCGTGCCCCTTGACAGGCCCCTTTAATGCCTCCATTAGGTGTTGTAATCTCCACCTAACGCCCTGCCATTTTCCTTGTGTGTTCACAGACTATCAAAGGCCGGGAATTTTTTTTTTTCGTTTTTTTTTTCCCGGTGATGAGTGTGTGGGAAGGTGAAAGAGGTGGTGGTGGCATGACTGTACAGCTCTAGCTGGTTTTTAAGTAATTAGGGTGATTTTTGTCTTTGTGTCTCTCTCTCTCTCTCTCTCTCTCTCTCTCTCTCTCTGTGCATGCGTGAGGGTGTGGCTGCCTGCATCTCTCACAACAACCGTGTGCTTTTCATCCATCAGTAAAAAGATACCTCAGCAGCCGTGCTCCCATCAAAAGGGTGCTTCACACAAGCCCCTGAGTATGATATTAAGTTTCACTCCAAAGCACGCACACAGTTATCACCTTTGTGCCGACCTGAAATGGACACTTAGGACGCTGTTGCTCTGAGGTCCAAACTACGATGATTTATATCTCAGTCTCTTTAAAGCACTCTTTCACTGGGCCTCCTCATAAGAAAATAATTGACAATAGGTCACCGATGGATCTCGTGTGGCTGATTGATCAAGATAGAGCAGTGCTAGTTTGTTTTTCAGAGCCCATGTTTGAGTTTGTGCTTGGGGGAGATCCAGACAGATTAGCAAGAGAGACGGGGAAGACGGGGAGCCAGCCAGGCCTGGAGGTGCAGCTGGCATTGCGAGCCACGGCTTCCTTTTTTTCTGTGTTGGCCCACGGACTTCCTTCAGCCACTGTTTAGTCAGTGATTAAGACTGCTTTAGATGGCTTGCTCATCTCGTGTGACAGTACATGTTGGGTGGAAGGATTGCTCGTCTTGTGCAGTCTTTGGACAATAGCAGTGTAATCATGAAAAGAAGTGACTATCTCCAGTAGGACCTTCCCCCCCCCCCAAATGTGAAATGTTGTTGTTATGGTATCGCCTTCTGTCCATGAGCAATGTGCCCGTGAGGCACATACCATGAAAAGGGTGAGAGCTTTGATGTGGTGTGTGCTAACTGGGAAAGGGTACACAAGCCGCCATCATCAGCTGAGGTTTGGCTGTCACTGTCAGAGGGGACCATCTGGTGTTTTGGTGAAAAATGTGAAGGGAATTTTTACCTGAAAAGTATACGGTAGGGATGGGAATATTGTTTCATATTTTCTTTGTTTGAAGGGTAGATTTATAAACTACTACTCATCCAGATGTTGCTTCAGTTTTTACTCGTTTCAGTGAAAAGCTGCAAAAACACAACAAAAACTTAAATTCACTTTAATTTGATTGGTGCTGTCAAATTATTAATTTTTCTAATTGCAATTAATTACAGAACTTTTCACGATGAATTACATTTTTACTGTACTTTCAAAATGATATTATTTTGCATTTCACATCAGTTTTTAAGTTTATATATGTATTATATTATATATGACATAGTAATTCACAACAAGGCTTAGATCAAATCACTATTTATGCATCAAAGAAAATGCCCATTGCAATTTGATATCTTAAAATATTTATTACAACTTGAACCAGAGAATGTTTAGCTTTTCTATTAATTAAAACTATTAATCAATTACTAAATTACTGATTTTCTTTTGCTCAAATATAATCAGCTATTTATAAATCTATTTATAAAGGGGTTTTTTTTTTGCAAACTTTTTTGCAAATTTCCAATTTTCTGTTGGTGGACCACTTAATTGACATTGTTTCCATTCTGCAAGTGTTTTGGTATTTGTTTTGTGTACTGTATTTATCTGAGGCTTGACGAACTAACTTACTTTGTGTGTTTTTCTGCAGAGAAAGTTCGTGAGATCCAGGAGAAACTTGAAGCCTTTATAGAAGCTCTTCACAAAGAAAAATAAGAGAACCAGGTATTTGTTCTCTGTATTTAAAAAAAATGGAATAAGAAAACTTACCAGTTACCAGAATTGAACAACTGTAAAAAAACAGTTTAAATTAGTTAGGTATAAGAAATAGTTATAATTGTCGTAACAAGATCCTATATTAGTCCTGGGAGTGGGAAACTGGACTGTACATAAATCTTTAATGGTGTTAAAGTTCTCTTTTTCTTTACAGAACTTGTGGATCACAACAGAGAAATGCACTGAGCAAAGTCAACTACATCTGTAAATGACTGTCATCACATCCTGCCCACACCACTCACCTGCTTTTGATTCCCACGGCTCGGCTTGCTGTCCCTTTTTGACACTGATGAAAAGATGGACCTGAACTGAAGGAAATCGTTTTCAAGCTTCTCTCTAATTTTTCTCTTGCTAACTGTCCTGAGTCAAGAGGGAAACTTCTGCACAGGAGCCCAAACTTAGTCATACACAGACATCTGACCTCTCACTTTCAATAAATGAGGATTGTGTACATGTTAATCTCCCAATTGTTTTCAATTTGTTTCAGCTGCTGGGGTCTGTGTACATTAGGAAGAGGAAAAGAAGAGTGTCTCTACAGTGTCTTTAGCTCTGTTCCTGATGAGTGAAACAGCCTTGAATTTCATACCTTTAACTCACCTGGTGCTCCAAAATATGCCATGATACCTATCTGGTACACTAACCAGAACTAACCTAGCCACAATTTTATATATACCAGTTCTTTTTTTGTTGCACTTAGGATCCAAAGCACTTATGTTACCGTTCCAAGCTGTAGCGAAACTCTACATTTATCTTCCGTGTACCCTGAAATAATATGGTGTTATGTTCCAGCAGATATCCTCACCTTAAATCTCATAATGTAGATGCTTTATTCAATATTCAGTGTCGCACCCAACAGCATCACCCAAACAATCAGTCTTTTACAGGATATGACCAGCTTGGAAGGTCTTGGAAACAATATTATGTAAAGATTTATTTCTTGTTGTTTTGATCTCATGAGATTTATTTGACAATATTATGTCTATATGTCTGCCTATTGCAGATTTTTTGTCTGTCCTCTGTCTCTGTTTTCACTTCCCTTTTTCTTGTTAACATCTCATCTATGCTCTCCCCATGTTACAACTGGCAGATAATACACTTAAACAAATATGACACCCTCTCAATAGAGTAAAACTATAATTAAATTAATTTAACATGTTTCTAGATTGTGCACACATTATTAATTTCATTATATGGTCATGTATTTTCAACATAGTGCATTGTTATAATTTCCTAAGATTTAAGACATCATTACCCAATAGCTAATTTCCAGATGTATTTCATTTGATTTTCATAAGCTATGACATTATCTGTCAGTTGTTACACTCACTGTCTCCACTTTGAATCTGGGCTTTCGTCTTTGCTGCTCTGGTATCCAGTCTGGTTACACAGTGGAAGGTGGGTTGTCCCGTTGTCTCGATGTGTTTCCAATCTGCACCAGGTTTGGTGTCCTTGGTCTATTTGGCAGCACAGGTATCTCTGTGTACATGTACATCTCACAGGTGCACACTTTTCCTCTCCTGTCTGTGATTAAATGGTCATTAACATATTTAGTCTTGCTGCTTCAGGGATGAGATCGAACGGACGTTTTTAATGTCTCTTTTGAAAATGAACAGGAATGATCTTCAAAATTAAAATAAAGGAAGATATCTAACATGCCGTGAGTGATTTTAAACTGAAAGTGTATGCTTTTGTCATTTCACCGATTGTTCTACAAGTCATTGTCCAATGTGGGATGTTTCCACAGTGCTCCTCATCTTGTGCTTTTTCAACATATTCATCTAAAGTCCGCCTCCATCATTTAGACTATTCTGACCCCCCCCATGAACTACAGTACATAGACATCCACTCCTCTTAACTTGAAAAAACTGATTGGTGTTTATGGTGTTTGACCGAAGGATAGGTGAGAGGCTGTGTTAACCCCATCCACTCTGTCATGTCTGTGGGTGTGTATATATAATATATATATAGTAGGCTGTGCATTCTGTACAGGTACAAGTTAATGGAAAGTCATGGAGCTACTATGATGTACAGCAAGTGTATGCAGAGTAAGCAACTTGTTGATTCAAAAAATTGTTTGTTGTAGAAAGTAATGGTTGCATGGTGTACCCCATCAGATGTGCTTTATTTATTAAATATGTGTTTAAAATAAAAAAAAGTGAAAATAAAATTGACCTAAATAAAAAAAAAATGACCTTTTTCATGACGTGTCATCTTGTCCAGTGAATTGTCATTCAGCTCCATATTAAACAATGTCCATTTACCTGACGCTTTGTCCAGAAAGACATGAAGACGGTTCATAAAACAGTTAGTTTAGTAGCTATTGTGGAGCTTCCAACCATGATTTTAATCAGTGGATTGTTAACTCTTTGAGTGCCACTGGCGGCTTTTGACGTCATTCAAAATCCCACGCTTGAGTGCCATTGATGGCTTTCGCCATCAAAGTGTTTTTTTCTGCAGTGAGTCGGCGATCGTGGTCTCCCGCAGCTTGTGAGTAATGATGGGGCTTCTGGGATTTGTAGTTGGGATGTTAAGAGATGGTATATGCCACAGAGATCAAAGCAGGAAGTGGAGACAATAATGTTTAGAAAGCAAAATGGATGGATTCTGGCCAAAAAGTGGTGATTTTGGTGAAAGTGGCCTCTACTGTCCTCCAGCTCAAACAAGAACAGAACAAGGTAAAAACAAACTTTTTTTTTTCATGATGAAATAGCGCATCTCTTCTTTCATTTGAGCTTCTCTGTGTTTTCAGAGACATGGTTCAAAATATTCTGTGGGTCTAGAAATATGACTTAAAATGGGCCAAAATGCTGGCACAAGGCACTTCCTGTTAAAAAAAAAAAAATCAGCTGGCACTCAAAGAGCCACATGCCCATCTTGTGTTAGCAAGACTGATAGAATTTTTTTTTATTTTTTTTTATTTTTTTTTTGCAGATATTCGATCATAAACCAAAGTACTGGACAGATTTTCAAATTTGGAAATCATTATTCTGCAAGAAGACTTAAGCGATCACCAAATCTCGCACAAGTCATCCTCTGGGAACCATGAATGTCTTCATGGCAATCCATCTAACAGATGTTGAGTTAAATATACAAACTTGGCAAGTTAATGGCAATCACTTTTGATGCATTGTTTCACTCTCATCCTCTGAGAGTTGTGTTGGATGTCGTACATGTGTTTCCATTACGTTAGTCTAGCGTTGTCCTACAGCTGTTTGCATCTGTATGCAGTGACCTGTGTGCTGATGTGATGAGGCCTCTGCTTCAGGTCTGCACAAACCCTCCGAGTATTTAACCCTGCAGGCTGTTATCTTAACACTGACCAGGCTGAAGACACATTGCAGCCTGAGGTAGCAGCTTGGGAGATGCAGGGAGGCAGCTGAGGGCCTGACTGATTAATAAATCAGAGTCCAGAGGTCCTCCACTCCTGGGCATCCTCTCTTCTTTCACAAGAGTGTGGTTGTTTCTTCATCTTCACATTGCTCAAGGAGAAGCACATTAGGGAGGGGTGGATATAGAGGGGGCAGGCCTCATCCTCACTACCATCACCTGAGGCCTCACACATGGCGATAACTGCCTCATGTCAACTTTCTTTTTTCTTTGTGGCTATTATATTCCCCTGTTTTATCAAAAAACGAGGGAAAAGGAGTGAAAAAAGCCTAATGACTTTGTAGCAGCCATGAAAAGAGAGGGGGAAAAGTCAACCTCCAGCAGAAGGCCTTTGTGCTATCAGATAGCCACGCTCTGGGAGGAGGGAGGCTGGCCAGGACACACTATACACCATTAGCATCTGCAAAGGCCGTCACGTTGACTAATAGCCAGTGCCACAACGGCACAGTGGTTCAGTTTGTGTTTTTCCTCAATCCCCATTATGCTGGTGACACAAAAGCAGTCGGGCCAGACTTTTCAAATGTGCCACAGCAGCAGACGTGCACAAAGCTTCATTTCTAGTCTTTCTTAAAAAAAGAAAGGGCCGATCTTGTTGCTTCGTTTTTTTTTGTTTTTTTTAATCCCCCACCTCATCCCACAGACACATTCTGGGTCTTTTGGCAGGGGGTGTGGCAGGCCGGTATATGATGAAAACGTTGAATAAGTCTTAGAAAAGGCAATAAATTGTGGGGATGGGCGTTTTTGGCAGTAGCAGCAATGTTAGCATTTGTTTGCCTTCTTGTTGGCGACACAGGCTTTGTTGTCGTTTTTCTGTTCCCTCTGTGATGGAGCTGTTTGTTGAGGTTGTGGGAGAGTCAGAGATTCTGCCAACCAGTTTAACATACATTGTCAATATATTGGCTAGTTGGCACTGCTGCTTTAAATCATCTCCAGGTGGACATTTACCAAAACTATAATGGTTAGTGAAGGAAGGGTAAGCTTTACCCTTAGATACTGGAAAAAGTGGAATGATGTGCCACCTTTCAGAAAATCTGTATCTATTACTCTCAAACAGTAGATCATCTAATGTAACCACATTTGACCCTTTGGCTGGCCTTGACCAGACTGCAAGATATCAATATAAAGCTTTGCTTTTATTTTGAAGGCATCTATTATTTTGTCAATTTAGGTACATCTGTGCATGCAAAGGTCAAGCCATGAGCTTAGTTTGCAGTAAAAGCCTGCATGATAACAATATGAATCACCATTACCAGACTAAACACCTGTCACTTTAGTACATAATGTTAATCTAATGTTGGTCTTTACAAAATTATGCTCACATTCATTTTTTTTGGGAACTTTGATTAAGTAGTGACATGATGTTGGCCTGTTTTTCTATGCCTGTCCTAAATTTTTATAGGCTATTGAAACCACACAGTTTATTGCTTTGAGATCCATGTTTTGGGATCTTGAATGACTTGTCCTGCTTTCCTTTCTAATTCTTATTTTGCAGAACATATTATTATTATTTTGTTTGTCTACAACCAACCACTAAAGCTCCACGATGCGCTATTTTTTTTTCATTTTGACAGCAAAGGAAACAGTTTAGGCTTCTGACCAGAGCAAATATTAAGGCTGCATGAGTGTCACTTTAGTATTTGAGGAGACACCAAACCCATTAGAGACAGTGATATGGCCAATAAGAGTCACTTATCAGCACTTCAGTGAACAAGTGCAGATAAATACAGTGGATGTAAATCTAACACTTCGCGCCCCAGGAGACAAACTGCCACTGTTGAGTCACCGCTGATGAATCTTATCTTAGCCTTGTTGGAGTAACAGGCTTCCTTCTCCATTTCAGCCAACAAAACCTTCTACTGTCCCCAGGGCCCGCTGCTTTCTGCCCTGCAGAGAATAGCGTCACAATTGGCCTTTGTGTTCATTATGTTAGAGGCATCTTCCCATTGCGCTGTGGGGTCCATTCCAATGCTGAATTAGGCCCATGGGGATTTTAGCCAAGTCACAGAGGTCAGTGACCTTTCTTGTCACACCCCCAACACACACACACACACAGATACAGAGAGCCCTGTTCTTATTCTGTGTGAGCTATAAATTATGGCAGCACTCTGTGTTTCAATTTTAGGAATTAAAGGAGACTCGACCGTGTGACTCCTGTGGTGGTCCTGTATCTATATATATGTGTGTGTGAGTGTGTTTCCACAGGGGTGGCCAGGCACAGCATCACGGCATGTTCTCACCATTAAAGTCTGACGTCTGCCCTGGAAGAATTCATAAAATGACCTCATCGTTGTCTCACAACACAAGACATCATAAATGAATCAGCCCATTGTGAAGGGAAACAGCCTCCATTAATAAATCCTTGATGGTGGATCTAGATTTTCCTATGAGCCCTACAAGATGCAGTGTGTCTGCTCACACACGGGGTCGCCCGCGATACAATTGAAAAAAACAACAAAAAACAGACACAATCATCACGGCCGCTGTGTAAACTGTCAATAAAGATTCATTAGTGTGACTAGCCAAAACCTGCAAGAAGGAACTATTTTCACCCAAATACCTACTTGAATTACTAAATTATGTATGTTTCCTAAAAGCATGACATCTGTTTTTGAATACATTCAGAAAGAATCTTCATTGACTACATACCAGAAGTTATAAACCTGTCACTTTGAAGAGGATCTTCCTCAAGTTGAAATATCGTCTCCTTGTCAGGAAAATGTTGTTTTATGAGCTTCAGACTCTTTCGGTGGCTCCTAAACCTCTTCCTCAAGACTTTCATACGAACAAGAGGGAAGTATTTATTTTGAATGTATAAATCAAATTTATCAGTGACACAACAATAATAAATAGATGTAGATACTTTATTACTCCTGAGAGAAATCCAAGTAATCAAATTATCAAAATATAAATATATGGTAAACACTGAAAAAGTGTGCAAGTACACAGAAATGTCCATGTATGTACTAAATAAACAGCAAATAGTGCGCAAGTCAGCAGAGACTAATGACTAATCACACCAGCTAGTTAAAGCAGTGTTAGGATGCAGAACTAAGAGCAAATTAACACAAAACCAAACAATTGATCTGACTGTAATTTGGTTAAACAGGCATAGGTACAACAAGTACTGAGCCTGTAGAATGAATGCTATCATAAATATATAATTGTTACACTACAGGAATTAAGTTCAAGGCATGCTGGCCTCCACAAGATGGTGGGTGAAGAGGGATTCAAGGGATGAAATGCTGAAACAGTGGGTAAAGAAATAAAAGGGTTGTGTATGTGTAACAACTGAGGGGTGGGAACTTTTCTCTGCAGAATAGAGTTATGCAAAGTTGCCATGGAAAAACTGACCGTTGCACAAACTGTTTCTTAATCAAGTGGAGGTCTTAGTGAGTGGGAGGGACTCTGAGTTTTTAGCACAAGAAGCGGCTCTGGGTTTGCATGGACTTAGTGGGATTATGTGAGCATTCATGGCAACCAGCGAGGCCAGCAGGTGAGGTCTGGGCTCAGCTGCCTTAGCCTTTAGGTAAACACAGAGAAGGGCTGCCAGATCCTGGATGCGTTGCCAGGCTGAAATTGTATCTGTCCACATTACTTATGTCAGTCAGGTTGATGTGCCTCCTCCTGCAGAGTGGCGCTGACAGGGGGCTGCACTTGTTGCCGGATGGGGGGACGCTGAGGACTGGCTTTCATCGTCTAAGTGCCACAGTGAGGCCGGACCAAAAACGGTCTGGTGACATTACTTGACTGGCCATCAATAGTATCTTAGCAGGCGCTAAAACCAAAAGCAAACAGCCTGAGTGTGAATGTTTGAGGCGAGGCTCCGTCGCGTTGGAGCATCCTGTGTTAGAGCAGAGTAGAAATGACAACAGGCCTGGTAAAGTGATCAAGTTGTGAGCTTTGGTCTCTTTTCAGGAAGTCCTGATCTGATTTTCACCAAGCTTATACTTTTAATTAAATTTACATTTCAAACATACCTGTTTTACATGTGTTTTTGGACTTAAACGGTAAAATTGGCTTATCCAAATGAATAGTTCAGTGTTTTCCCACAGCACTTTGATTTCAACCTGGCCTGACACCACATCAGATTAAGACAAGGGCATTGCCTGTTACATAGTATCATCGGGAATTCTTGCTCATTTACTTTACACACACAAACTGATTTCTTTCACATGACCTATCAAATTAGAGGTGATATATTGAACTGAATGACTAACAGCTCCAGGAAGTTCAAGGAAAATAAGCACAATGCTGAAGGTCATATTGTTCTGATTTTCTGATGTAGAGATGTGAAGTGAAACTGGGTGAAGAGGTGAATGATTATTGAAACTAAACTGTTTCTTTCAGTCTTCAGTTGTGTGACCAACACTACCCTCACACTTTTGTCAAGTATAATTTTTGTAAGCTTTTTACTTTTCTGTTGTTGTGTACATATTAAAAAAAGAATTCTTTAAAAGTGAAATCCATCTCTGTGTTATCCTGTCATGTAATCATTGTGCTCCTCCTCCATTGCAGCCTCTCTGTTTGTTCACCTGCTGGTCAGCCGTGCCCAGCCTGAAAAGCCACCCCTTCACTGACCTCCTGACCCCCTGCAGCCTCCACACGCCTCCTCTCTGGACCAGCAAATATTGAACCAGTCAGTCAGTCAGGGTTTCTCTGCTGCCCATTGAGTGTTTGACTGTCGCTGGATAACAGCAACAGCCTGCCAGTGCATGCCCCTGCTTGTGTGTGTGTGTCTGGGCTTGCACCTACAAGAATTAACTACAAACCTGGATTCAATTATGGTTTCTCATTTTATTCACAACACTTAAACTTACATTGAAGTAAACACGGCTCATCTTAAAAAAAAAAAAAAAATATATATATATATATATATATATATATATATATATATATATATATTTTTTTTTTTTTTTTTTTTAAATTTTGCAATTTAGCCCCTAAAATTGGCATCAACTCCATTTTTAACTCCAACTTTTTAATAATATATCATCATACATCATCATCATATAAATAGTGATCACTGTTTCACTCAAGAACGTTCAGTTTCAACTTTAAGTTTTTACTTTAATGCAATTTTAAAAAAGTTGAAAGTTTTCAAATTGAGTTAAAATTCAACAATTAATGATAATCAATGGCAATAAACTGAGTTTTAACCTTGTTTTAGTTGAATTGGTTTCAGTACAACCCACTTCAAGTGAATAGAGATGTGCCTGCACAGCTTACATTTAGCTAAGTCCCAAATCCATGCAATATATTAATCTAAGCCAGCTTTTTTTTTTTTTTTTTTTCGTTTTCAGGTGTTCACACTAGAAGACCACAAAATTAAGTATAATTTAAAAAGTAACCAGGTGTATTTAATCCATTAGCAGCTTCACTGCTAATTGTCCCATGATGCAATGCGCAAAGGAAGAGTTAATCAAAGACAGCTCCAGGAAGATTTCTGAAAATGATTAAATAACATCAAAGACATTATCTACCATCATCTTTATTTGATTTGATTTGTCTGTGCATGTAGCACATCAGTCCTTCTTCTGCATTGTGTGTGTGTGTGTGTGTGTGTGTGTGTGTGTGTGTGTTTGTTAGATCCTGGGTGCTCAGGAATGTTTGCTCTGCCAACACTCAGTGACTGTAGTCGTCGTCGTCTCTCCACCCTCGAGTGAAACAGACACTCTGCAGCCTTTTATCAGACGGACATGGCCCGTCCCTTTGAGAGGAGGAAGGTAAATAATGGCTGGACTTTAATAGGTGGATAATGTGGTCGCAGGGCACAAGACTGACTCTCTCTGAGCAAACAGGACCATGGCAGCGTACACACACACACACACAGACAAGCTGATAGCTCTTCTTAACAGGAGCTATAAAGAACATAAAGAGGAAATGTATGTGTTTCACTTTCTAGTCCCTCTGAGGATTTAAAGATCTCAAGCAAGAATCATGTATAGTTTAAATGAATCACCTTGCACTGTACTTTCAAGTTTTTTTTTCATTATTTAGAATTCACTACAACTTTATTTAATCTTATTCTTAGTTATGGTTTCATATCATTTACATTCTGTCTCTTCAGTTCATCTGGTTCTTTCAGTTCCTTCTTTTTTGTCCATTTTGCTAGAAAATCCCCCAGAGTGAAAACTAGTTTGGCTGTCCATTCATGATGACAAATGACAAATGAGACACGTCAGATAACATCAAAGACATTGGCACAATAGCAGCCACACTGACACAGAGCAACACAAATTGCAAGAAGACATCAGTGTTTGGCTCAGTAGCCCATCTTAAGTTAAAAAAAAAACCCAACAACTTATATGCAGTATTATATTGAGCAACTAAAAAGGCCTACTACAAGTGATGCATCTGAAAACCTAAATATGAAATGAAACTTTCGATATTAACCTTTGTAAAAACGAGACGCATGAAAAACCTTAAACATTACCTTAAACATTACCATTAACTCAAATATACTATGTTACATATGTGTGTACATATGTACTGTACTTCATCATCATCCTCTCATGTCACGTTGGTAAAGACTGAGCAAGTTTATCTTCACGTACAGACACACTTACAAACACACACACACACACACACACACATTCCCTGAAGTCTCCAGAGGTCAATTAAGATTCTACCTACCTGGGAGGCATGTGCACCCCTCCTCTCCTACCCAAATCACCACCATCACACCCCAACCCCCCCAATGACCCTTTGACCCCTGACACACGACCTCTATGCTGAATGAGTACACACAGAGGCGTTAGAGCGAGACCCCCGGCCATTCCTGCTCTACCACATATACACAGATAGTAACACACCAATCCAAATGAAATGTACTGTAAAAATGGTATGGACTATTGGTCATACACAATCTCTCACAACATACACACAAACACACACAGCTGGGGTTAGTTGTGAGTCACAGATACAGTCCAAATGGACAGTTAAAGGATGCAAGGAGAGCTTATTTTAGTTTAGTTCCCAAAAAAAATGATTGTTTTGTGGAGAGAAAAATATTACAAAAAAATCAAACAATATTGGACCTCGATTATGTAGTTTGTTGAATGAAATGAAATTACACACACTAAAGTCATTATGCATTTCTGTTATCATCATCATCAATACAGCTACTGTGAGTTGAGTCGTGCTTGCCCCAATCAAAAATCACAGCTCTGTAATGTGCAAATATGATTTTATAAGACTCAAAATAAGCTATCTGTCTCTCAGTGTTACTTGTAGCTTCTACCATCAAACAGCTTGTCACCTCTCCCTGCTCAACACACACCTGTCAACAATCTACTCATCAATTCAACAGTATTTCAACCCTGATTTCCGCACTATTCTTACCAATTGCTTTTCTTCAGCAATTACGATAGTTCAAGTTTTTTCTGAGAGTGCGTTCCTTGTGTTTTTTCTAGGATCTGTGATTAACTGCCCATATCCCAGTATCCTCAGGTTTTGCAATAAACCATTGTTCTGTGTTCTGTGTATGTGTCCATCATATTATTTATATTATATAATATTACATATTATTCCTTTCTCCATGTCTTTATTGGTCTCTATAACATGTTTCAAGTTTGTTTGTATTGCACTTTAAAAGCATAGGAAAATATCAAAATACAAATATGTACACAATCACAACAAACAGGAACAAAAGCAGTTCAAAAAACAGAAAACAGTTAAACAGTAAAATGGAAAGTTAAAAACCAGGGAATAAAAGTGACCTTTAAATGTGTGTCTTACAGATATGCCTAACAATGTCTGGTTATGGAAAACACTCCTTTTCTTTTTTTAAAATACCATGACTGGAGGAGCTACCTAAGTGGTCTGTCTATACCTGCTCACCCTGATACAATTGAGGTAAATTAAAAAATGTAACATTTTTTTTACAGAATCACTATCCCTTTTAATCATACCCTTGCTGACAATAGTTTTCATTGGCACTATGTTATACTTATCAAATAGTAGTTGATAATTTGTTTGGGATTTGTTTGGGATTTATATCAACACTTCAGCTTTCATCAACTGTCAGTTTCTTTTAAATTATTTTTCTCCTTCATATTGAAATGAATTCCTCACCTGTTCCTCCTCTGTGTTGCATATTTTGCAGCAAAACAAAAAAAACATCAAACTTTTAGAAGGGACCACATGTGAATAGTTGTGACGTGGTGGTCAGTGTATGAGGACATCAAAGAGATCAGCTCAGTGGTGGTAACACTGGGAGGAGGATAAGACCAGACCCAGCCAACAAAACTAAGCCCAACCTGAAAGGCAGGCAGGCCCAGTAATACGGGATCATCCCTGGTGTAATTCCTCCCTACTGGCCCCCAACAAAGAGACCTGGGACAAGAGCTGCACATCTGGGGGAGGGCCAGGGGGTTTCAGGAAAGGTCCAGCGGTCCGACAGTCACTGACCAGGTCGCCAAGCCAACAGCATGCACACACACACACACACACACATATAGAGACACACAAACAACTGCCTGCAACAGTCCAGAGCCCTCTTGCCCTCTTTCATCTCCTCCATATTCTAATCAGCAGGCTTGGGCGTCGCATTGTGTGCGGACGTGTCCAAACATGGCAGGAGATCAGAGGTCAGCATGGGCGCTGACCTTGGCCCCTAACGTCCCATTCGGAGGCCCAGTAAAGGAGATGGTGGTGTGGGGGTGTCAGGCCATGGCTCTGTCTCTCCGTGGCAGGTCCGGTTCCTAATCGGCTAAGAGGCCAGTTGAAGGCCGGAGAGCAGCCGGTATTGTCCAGCAGCATCTGAAAGGCCCGGTGTTAAAAGGCCGGGGCAGGACAGGGTCAGACTGGCTGCAGTGCTCTGTTGCCTTTCAAATGCTATCGATACCCTCCTTCACTCTGGCCAACTCTGCATGGCGAGCACCCAGCCATGGACAACTTCTGATGTGATCTCCAGAGCATGACATGGCTCTGGACAGGATCATTAACGAATCATTAAGAACATAAAAATATATCCAGTATAAACTATTTTGTCACAAATCATTAATTTCTTTTCCCCAGAATTGTTTCAATATTTCCTTCCTTTCTGCCTTCTCTCATTTGTGACCCCAAAACAATTTCATGCTGCCATCTTATATCAGTAAATATCAGTAATATGTGATATTTAATATTCAGATACTGTCCAAGTAAAGAAAATCAGAAAATGTCAGTAACCCATGACTGACTGTTAGACTGTTTGTCATTTGGCCTTTTCATTTATCTGATTTTGGTGGTACCAATCACTTTTCTACCTTTAAAAAGGATTTTATATATGATTGTCTGTTAGCCATTTCTCACACCACCACAACACACTCAGGACTTAATTAGAGGCTGATAAAAAGATGTCCTTATTCACTTCGACTTCAACACTTCAACCAAGCTACTAATGTCCTCAGGCCGCCCTTAGAAAACGACCCACAGCACATGTTAATTCTATTACAACCATCTGCCAGACTAATTTCATGAAGCATCTCTTGCTAACCTACAAGCACTAATCACATTTTCAGCCACTAATATTGATCAATGAGGTAGACAGGGAGATGGTAGCACGCAGGGCTGCTGAAGTAACATAAGCCTCTCTTTGAGACACATTAATAAGGATAATCATGTTACCGATTCAGTTTGCTGTTGACCAGCTCAGGGTATTTGCATTTGGTGATGAATGTTTTGGTCTCTGTATGGGATGAAGGAGAGCTGATTGAAGGGTTTTGTTCACACTCTGTATGGAGATGTGGATTTGAATCTGATAAACTTAAAGGTCTCCTATTATACACTTTTTTTTGGCAATTTTATATAGGTCTCAGACGTCCAACAATATTGTATTCAAAGTGTATTACCCCAAACTCAGCCCTGGTCCTGAATTCCAGCCAATTAAAAGTTGTTGTATTGAGCTCTGTTGAGAACAGGCTTTTTTTGTGTGTGTGTGTCTCTCTCTCTCTCTCCCTCTCCTTACCTGTGCTTCTGTTTACTTCTAGATGCATAGTGGCAGTGGATAAAGAGTCTAACATGACTCTGCATTGCATGGACAGCACTGTTAACAGTAGTCAGTGTGTATAAAGCTAGCTTCAAATGAGCCTTGCACTCACAGAGCTTATTTTGAATGTCTCCTGATGTTAATTACTCAAGGATCACTAGAACTTCCCAAAGTTTTGCATGTGTCTGCTCATCATTTCGGGTAACTGTCTGGATACAGCAGTAGCTGCAGTTCTAACCGAGCTCCGGACCTACGGTTGCTGCAGTGCTAACCGAGCTCCGAGCTCGGTTAGCACTGCACCTATGAAGCTCCTGTTAGCTCGGTTAGCACTGCAGGCTGCAGCTATTGCTGCATTTACTGTCATATACTATTCTGATAAATACCCAAATCATATACATTTAATTTTGCTTAAATTTACTAAGAATCTTATATGCGGATTGACTGTTGTACGTGTTACATACAAGTTTCATACAAAGGAGATTTCCTTTGTATGAAACTTGTATGTAAAGCGTACAACAGTGAGTGATAAATACAGTATCCTTATTCTTCTTTTTGTTATCTTGTATGAAAAGAATGCAAAAGTAGCCACTTTGACATATCAGGGCCATTTTATGATTAGGTTAAATACATTTCTTACATATTGTATCTTTAAGTTTTGACCAGTGAAACTTCGAAAATGAATTCTTAGTTATGAGTCAAGCTAGAATGCTTAAAATCAATGTTGTTTTGACATTATCATTTTTTTTTCAAATTAAGAAATCAATTTTGTTTTTTGTTACATAATGTACCAAATTATTACATTTTCTTCATAAAAAAGTGCCTCATTTTGTAATAACTTTATTGCATATTGCATTCAAGAATTTTATTACAAAATGCGGCAAGTTATTACAAAATGTGACGCTATTAATGATGTGAAAATATACATAATGCAGCATTATTACACAATGCAGTGCTACAGGGTCATAAATGACTGAACATAAACTCCTGGGCTTGAAAGTTCATTGTTAATCTTGGAAATAGTATTTTGTCAAAACCATCTCAACCCCATATGCAGTTACCTGTTATCATGTGACTGAGGAACTATCCTCAGGTCATGTTGTGACAGTTTTAGCAAACTTCATCAGCTGATGAAGACAGTGATTTCAAAGCTTTGTAATAAATGTGTAAGATAAAGACTGTTTCGTCAAACTTTCGTAGAGTTTTGTCCATCATTTCCAACAGTTAACTTTGTAAAGTAAACTTTGTACTCACCATCGGTAAACTGTGTTGGATGTTTGCAATGGACAGTTTGGGTTATAATTTTACTGCTTACCTTCATTTTCTCTTCCCAGTAAGTTTGTTAGTTAACTTGAGTGTTTGTCTATTATAATGACTGCTTGTATCTAATCTTCTTACAAATGCTGTCATATTCCCTGGTATAAGCAGATATACTGGCTGCAGTGTCATGGAAACAAAAGCCAAAATGTGTTGTATAAAACCTGGAAATTTAAATTACCCTTTAATAAGTCGCCCACACTTCTGTTCTAACTCATCACAGGATGTGAATGTTTGATATAAAACAGGAGACACTGAGTTAAAGAAAAGACCATCTGCACCTAAGTGGCTGTATTTTAATGAAGTGGGCGACAAGTTCTCTTTGGACCTACACAACAGGATGTGCAACATCCCAGACTCCTCAGCTCTTGTCGTCTTACAGGCTAATAGGAGCTGCCAATAGAGTTTTTCCCCTCTTCCAGCCAAGAGAAAGGAGAGCAATTAAATCCAATTGCCTACAGTCATGCTGGGACCTAGGCCCCACAAGACTGTGGCGGTGTGGACGTTTAATCATCATGTGACCTAGTTGCTGCTTCTGATGAATGAGCCTGGGGAGAGAAACCGTTGGCTGGTCATTAATCTACAGTCAGATGGGGACAAGCACACACGGTCGCCGCCAAGTTAATTGGCCACTTATTTTAGCACGAGCGGGAGGCTAAGCGAGATGGAGATGGATGTTTCTCTGTTGATCCATAATTCGGTCCTTCGGGGTACTAATACGAGCAAAACAAACAGAAAAGGAGGAGAGGAGGATGAGTGGAGAAGAGTGAGGGCATGTCTCTGAGGAGGTCTGAGGGTTTTCCACGCTTCCACGGGTCATGAACATACTGTACAGGGCAGTTGAATGAGGCCCGTTTAACTTGAACTCCTTGCTTTCTGGTTAAATTTTACAGCCCTTTCCTCTCTTTGGTTCTTTTAAACTGTCATTTACAAACTAATATTGTGCAGGCTAGACAGACTCCTTAAACATTGCTATGTCATTAGGGAAAAAAATGCTGATTTACAAGAATGTGCTTGGGCTTGTTATCTGTCTTATCTCTTCCACTCCTGTGTGTCCTCTCTGCCTGGCTGTCCAATCAGGTCGTAGAAAGGGTCAGCAGTCGTCCAGGTGGCTGGCCGCCTGATGGATGATGGGAACAGGAGGGGCTGACCTAGTCATGATAAGGACCCTATCTTGACAGGGGCTTCCTCTCCAAGCCTGAGCTCAGTCTCACACTGTCGACAGAAAAAGATGGATGTGCAGTTAGGTGGACTGATGGATGGATGAAGGGGAGACAGACATGGGGGATTTCTTATGGAACAAGGCACAACCTGTCCTTCTGTGTTATCAGTTCGCCTCCTGACCTCTGCACTTCTTCCCGTCACTTGAGGTGCATGAGGTGGCCATGGCAGGCTGGGGCTGTAGTCTGGTTGTGTGTTTGTGTGTTCTGGGGATGGTAATTTGGGTCTGTTGGTGCCCACCTTGGGCAAGACACCCATGGTTTTAATGACCGTAGGATGCATTGCCATGGAGTTTTGCACAGACATTTATAGTTCCCAGGTTAGTCCCAAGGACTTTGCAGATCCCCTGATTTTTTTTTTTAATCTAATGTCGCCAACAGATTGACATTTCAGTGAAATGGTATTGTGAGCATGTTAGCATGCTGATGTTAGCATTTAGCTCATTGAGCCTATTTACAGCCCCACAGAGTCGCCAGCATGGCTTTAGACTTGTTTATTTCCTGTAAAAATGTAGCATGACATTTGGTTTGTATGTATGACACTTTAGACCTGAGATTTCCACCAATATTTCATGTTATCATATCTATATATAGTCAAATTTCTGCATGCATGTGATGATTGTAATAAAGTTACTTTCTTCTTCTCTCCAGACACCACTTTCTCTACCAACAGAAGGCTTACCAGTGTCATGTTTTGACCACTTTCTGAGCTGGAAAACCTTGCTTTGATGCACAGAATACCCTTACAGCATGCTATATTGTCCTCAGAAACCTCACATACAGTGCACTGAAAGCCCAAGGCTTGGACTGTGATCAGAGATAACAAACAGGTAGAGAGGCAACCAATCTCATCCATCAACCTGAGAGATAACATCAGATCAGAGACCTAACCATTCATGCTAGCTCACTGGAGGTCCTCGGGGGTATCTCTCTCTGTGTGTGTGTGTGTGTGTGTTCCTTTTGTGGTTTCTGTAATATTGTTGCATATATAATCTGTAAAGAGGAAACACCATCTGGATTTTCATAGTGTTAGTGCTGCATGGGCAACATCATCCTTGATGAATACAATTCACTCCCGGACTCCCGGAGACTGATCAATATGATAAATTGGGGCGTCACTGCACCGTGCAACCTAATTCCAGCTAATTGGGACTTTTCACACATATCTTCAGAGCAGAATGCCTCCCCTAATGAGCGCGGCAGCTTTCGCTCTCTGATCTGTGGCCAGCAGCAGGAATCTGGCCCGCGTTGACCTGCTCAGTCCCCAGTGGTCAGCGCTGAGCCGGACACAGCTCCTGGTTCAGCACTAGTGAATAGAGGCTCATCCCCTGTTCTCTGCAGGAGACCTCGGCCTTCTGAGCTCCAGACCTGACCTCAGCGGGCCATTATCAGGTCCCCGAGTCAACAACCCTGGACGAGTCTCTGCACCAGCATGGTGCTCTCCGACCACCAGCCTCCAGTGGACCTGACCCAGCTCAGGCCTGGCTGGGCCCCCTATGGTGAGTCAGGGGGTCAGCCTCCTGGAGAGTCATTGTAGTGGGCACTGACCGATGATTAAAATGCTTATGGTCAAGCCAAGGAGCCATGAAAGTGAGGGGATAGCAGCACCCCTGCTGCTGCAGTCTAATTTGGCAGGATGCTGGTACGTCAGTGACAGACGCCGGACCAACAATGCCTCAGCACTGGTAAACAATAATGTTTGTGCAAGGTCTCTTTCTTGGGGCCAATCTAGTGCTCACACAGCCCATCTGGCATCAATAAGATGTCCTGAGACTCTATTCAGAACATCAGTCTTCATTTTACCAAGCTTTTCAGCAAAGGTCCACTCTGGATGCTCAATACCCAGTGTTGGCTAACATTTATAAAGTGACAGATGCTATAGATCTAAAGTTCTGGAGGTAAAATGAGCATATTTGAAATCTATTGGTTATTAGATTTAAAAAAAATGTGTGAAAAGACAAAGATGACGAGTTTGATTTAGAGGTGACATTAATTGGCTTAAGGTAAAAGGAACAAGAGAACAAAAGAGTAAAACATGATAAGTACAACAACAATTACACTGTATACTATTCTTAGAAATTAATAAATTAAAAAGTGCCTTTTCTTATTTGTCTTAAGAAGGAAAAAATCATTAACAAACCCTTTTCCACCAGGACAACAGGGTAGTTTATATTCTACTGCTCAGTATATGGTCATAATTATTTCCTAAAAGAAACTGAGGGACAATAAAAACCTATTGTCTGATATATCATCATCAGCACAGGTCCTACCTGAATATGGTAGCTGTCCTTAGGAGGAATGGTTACAGTGAAACAACAGCCTTTCAGTTCATGGTTGGTGATCATAAGAAACCCATAATGGCACAAGTTGCTACATGGGTCCATCAGTGTAAGACAGCATTTAATGTCTGTCTTCAGTTCACAATTTTCCTCTAAGATACTGAGAAAGTCCCAAACCCCTCTTCATTCAAACTTGGTTCAGGCCCATATGACTCATGTCTTTATACAGAGGAGTGTGGGAGGAAGTTTGGAACAAGATGCCCAGTGAGTATTTTGTTCCCAGTACTGGGGCTGGGTCGGCTGGGCCGGGGTGAATAGTCAGGAGGCTAATGAATAAGAGCAAGAGACAGAGAGAGAGCGTGAGAATGGAGGAAGTGAGCACAGCAAGTGGCAGATAGAAGCCAGGGCTCTCTCTCTCTCCCTCTTTATGTCCCTCTCTCTATTTCTCTCTAACCCAAACTGGGACAGGAAGTAGGATTGTTTGTGACCAGCACGTGTGTTACACGGCCCAGTATGCTCTGCTCTCTGGAGGGAGGTCAGGCAGGAAGTGGCCAGGCGTGGGCTGTGACCTCTGGGTAATGAGCGAGGATCCTCAGGGGGATTTGCTGCTTGTTGCTCCGTTCCCTGCATGCATGTACACACACAAAACACACATACTCCTAGTGGAGACAGTTGACTCACAGAACACTGTAGTATCAGATTCAGTTTGAACCAACAATCACAGTTATACCACTATACTACACGGAGGAGTGTTGGCTATTGACCCATGCTGTGGCTGGTGACATATGGTGTAGCAGCGGCAGAACCATGAAAACAGTGCAAGTGAACAAAAACATTTTGATAGTGTTAGCTGCAGTATGAGGCTGCAATTGCCCCAAAAACACTCAGCACAAGCCATACTTAACGAGTTTGAGTTGAATAACGTTGTATTTAAGTAGCTGAGCTAGCTCAAGTCACCAATTATGTGATAGTCATTGAACATATAAATACAAATACAATACAAAACCACAGAGACAAATGCAACCGTTCTCAACTGTGTTTGAGTCTTCCCTCACAGTATTTTTCATGAGTAATTTTTCCTTTGTGTGTGTGTGTGAGTGTGTTCCTTTCTGTTTGTGCAGTTGAAAACTGGCAAATTGGTCTCTTCGCATGCCTCGCTCTTTCTCTGGCATATGGCTTGTTAAGCTCCACTATTGTCCGCAACGTGTATTTCTCTGTGTGTGTGTCAGTCAACATGCCTCTGTGTTAATGTGTGTCCTTCATATGTCATTGTGTGCATGTCAGTGAGCGTCCAGTCTGGGTGTCAGACAGTGGGCTAATCAGGGCTTATTCAGAGGGTCTGTCCTGCTGGGATGAGGGTGGCTATCTAGTGATGGTGGGTGGGGGCAAACTGTCAGTGGGGCAGCCAGCCAGGTTCCCAGGACACCTTCTGCAGACCACTTGAGTTGAGGAGACAGAGAAGAGAGGGCGCAAGGGAGGAGGAGAGAGGGTAAAAGAGAGAGAGACGTTCCTAAAAGAAAACACAAAAACCCGAGGCCACAAGTCAGTCAGGGAAGCATTCAGATCCCACGCAGGTAGCCAGGCCAGAGAGAAGCCAAATTGTCCTTTGTGTCACAAGAGCCATTCAGGGGGAACAGGATGCTGTCTGCGGGATGTCCCAGACCCCTCGGCGCTACATTGTACATTGTGAGTGTGTTTTTGTGCATGTACGTGCATGTCTGGCCCAGCGATGACTTTCGGGAAAGATTGACGAGGGAGGACTTGGCTCTCCTCTCTGTCAAACGTCTGATGGTGAATACGCACCTCATAGACACTCAATTAGCCAGCATGGAGATTTGAAGGAGTGTTTCGTGTAACAACAGGATTCCTATTATGACATATGGCGGTGGTGAATGTATGGCAAACATTTATAAATGTATAGATCTCACCTAAGTAAGTGATCCTAGTTTTTCTTCCGCCATTGTATGACACTAAAACTCTCACTAAAAAGAAAATTTAGGTTGGTTAGTAGCTTCAGTACAGGCTATTCAGGGTGTGAGTCAATGTAAAATTCTTAAAGCCAAATTAAACATTATATATGTAAATATTTCCACCTAATCTGAGGTTTATGAGTTAATATGTAACTATATACTGTATATATACACATGTGCACAAGTGTATGTCCCTATCTTCTCTCTATACTCTTTTATTAATTTGCATGCACACATGCACCATGTATGTGTATGTGTGGTTACAGCCAGAGATTTCCTGAGGTCATGTTTAACCCTACGCTGCAGTCAGCTCTGTTGACACCACTGAAAGCCTTGATGAATAGTGCTGGCAGTTTGCGGTGGCACAGTCTGAGTTATACATTAGACCTTCCTCTCATCTCCAGGACATACCTTCATGAAACATATTTCACCCTGCACCACCCTTATATTACAAACACACAGTTTCCTGGTTCATATTTTAAAGTTCAGGTGCTGAAAGCAGCTGCATGGTGGGAGACAAGCCGGCATGTTCTGCACCAAAGAATGAATTTATGTCAGCTAAAATCAGTACAAGGGGAGTGTGATGAGGGGGGAGGCGGTTGTGCACTCGTATGTGTGTGTTCATCCCCATGACAACAAGGATGAAAACATGCACTTCCTTGCACAGTGAGCCCGTATAAGGGGAACGCTGGGCCGAGTCCTGCTCAACAATACCTTTAATGTCATAGCTCAGTGACTGCTCATTGTGAATGGGGCGGCGTGCTGCAACCCACACAAAAACTCAAAGGCAAAATGGATTAGAATATGAGAGAAAAGATGACTGAATCAAACCCACTGGATTGGAGGAGATTAGTTGAAGGGATTATGGGAGAAATGACGCACTAATTACTTTCTGTTGGGGCAGGGGATGAGTTTTAAAGTTTTTAATTTGAGGGAGGTGCACTTTTCATTTTTGTGTTCTCTTTCTTCTTGTCTTCTTGAATTTCAATGTACTGTTATACACACTGTAGAGAAACACCTTTTAAATACCAAACTGGAACTAAGCAGACTATTACAGATTGAGGAAGATACAAGAAAAAAATAGGTTTAAATGATTCAGTCAAGCAAAAAATGTCAAGTTGTTTTATGTAATTGTAAAATTGGTTTCTTTTGATTTTAGACTGTCGGTTGGTAAAAACATTGCCATGAAGAGAAGATCATATCTGTTTTTTTTATAAATCATTTGCAAAACTTTCTGGCATTTAGACAGCAAATGATTGATTAATTGAGAAAATAATATGATTATGAATAAATTATAATACCTCTTTGTTGCAGCCCTATAGAAAAAGATCTGCCTTAAAATGTTTGAATGTTAACCATTTAGGGTCATAATTCATTGAGAATATACACTCTTGTTATGAGCTATGGTGGAAATTTAATGTATGTTAAGTAATATGGACATAAAATGGACAGAGAGTTTAAATTAATCAACTTAATTTGTCATTTATAGGAGCATTTTTATAAATGCAATTGGCTGCTCTTTGAACCATCAAGTGATACCCCCGCACAATGTTTTGAAATGAAAACTTCTTCATCTTTGTTTAACTATGTACTAAGTCAAACATCACAAAGCTTTGAATGTGCAGCTGGTACTAATTCCAGATCTGTATCTTCTGGAGCACTCAGCTTCTTCCTGTTGTGTTTGTGAGGAATCCAAACTCAAGTCAAACACTTTAAGCAAGACAACAACAAGCCTCTCAAACCTGCAGTCTTACTTTGTGACTTCCACTCCAGTTGACCCAATGCTTCACGGCTGTTAATTATTTGACCAAACTGAGAGTCGAGGAGCTTTGAGAACTTGTTGTGTAGAGTTTGCTCTGCTCTCCAGGTCTCCAATTAGCCTAAAAAGACCCCAGGAAGGATAGCACGAGACAAAAGAGTAGAAAAAGGGAACGGGATGCCAAAAGAAAAACAAAACACAACAATCAACAAGACCTCCTGGCGTCCTTGTGGGGGAGAGGACACACACACACACACACACACACACACACCTCCTCCCATCCTTCACTAACTCTGGTGTTTTCAGTGCAAAGCTGGTCACTGTGGAAACCTGGAGACTTTCGTTCATTTAGTTTGTTCACTTCCCTTCCTCCCTCCTTGCGTTTTTCTTATTGCAAACACACAGACATACACTGACATCCCCTCTCGTCTCCACCTCCTCCCGCCCCTCCATTCACCCCCTCCCTTCTTCCAGGGCTAAAACAAAGCCTGGGCCTGAAAGGGCTCTGAGGTAGGTAAATGTATTCAGTGACACCGGCCGGATGATTCCCTTCTGCGCCAGCCCTGTAACATTTGTTTCAGGCCTTGTCTGAGGGCAAGGACAGCGTGTTGGGTCTTTTGTTCCATGTGCCCTCTGCACAGACCTGCAGTTAATGGTGGTCTTGTTCTAGGCTGCTGGACCAGAAACCTGCAAACCCCATGGGACGGGCAGACATGGTGACACAGGAAGTGGGAGAAATGAGGGAGTTTTTGTGGTGTTGGAGCTGGAGAGCCCATCTCAGAGGTTCATCTCTGATGTCTAAAATGCTCTCACTTCTTCTACATAAATACTGATATTGTCTCCTCTCCTCTCCTCTCCTGTCTTGGCTGACACAATACCCACTAGCCTTTTGTCTTTTTTTGCTTGCTGTGAGTGACAGGCTGTCCACCAGACTGTGCAGGTGCTCGTGGAGAGGGTGAACTAGATCACTAGGGGGGTCCTGATCATATCGGTCTGAAGAGGGGCCCCAGCATTTAGCAGTGAGGGTCCTACCGATTGCTTGAGAGAGCATCTTCAGTCCTGGGGTGCATTGGGACTGAGAATTATACCACACTTGACTCCGGTAATCTGCTGAACAGCCAAAGAGCCAGCGCCTCTGCTAATCTAAAAGGAGAGCAGAACTGTGATGTTTCTCTATTAAATTGCTGTTGTTGTTGGTAATACAATATAATAATAATACAATAAAAACATAGTCTGGAGGAACAGTCGCTGTCTTTACAAGAAACATGACTTATCACCAACAAAATAGAAAATGATCATCATGCAAAATGACACAATGTGAGGTGAGAGTGTGAGGTGGAAGCATGATGCAGCATGAAAGGGAAATACTCAAGTACATCCAAAGTTCACTGAAGTACAGTATTTGATTAAATGTAGGCCTACTCAGTTAATATACATTGAATGCTCATAGAAGAGATGCAGAGGTTTTCATATTAGGTGTACAATTTCATATATATTCTCATAATAACCTTTGTTTCTTTTAATAAAATTTCACCAGCTTCCTGTGGCACATGATGAAAAACTTAATATTGATATCTTTACATAAAAAGATATTTTATTCACTTGTATTTCTCTTACCAGAGTCTTATTATTGTGCTTCTTTTTATGAAATGTTATATAAATAATATGTATAATGTGTTATATAAATGAACCTGTCTTGCCTATTATGTATGCTTCCATATAACTTTAATTGCTTCTTGAATTACGTGACTACTGACTTCTTATCACTTGCCTATATTATAAAACTTAGGTTAAATATTGTTTGCATAAGTAAGTTGATGAATAAATTGAACACTGAACAGACCACAGTTAAGTGTTGAACAAAGAAAAGATAATATAAGAGAAGATAAAACTTAATCCCGAGTGAAATTGTTATGCAACACTTGTAACACAAAGTAAGAAATTTTTTGATTGTAAAAATGTACATGTAGGGCAGAATAGTACAAAAGGAAAAAAAAAACAAAAAATATATGGCTGCCAGTTAAAAGTTATATGCCACATTGCACTACATGGTAATAAAGTTTGTAATAAAGTTTAACATTACATCCTGTGAACCAAGTATATTGTGAGGAGCAGAGTTAATATAAAAGAGCCACCAGTCTTCATCTCTTCATTAAACTTGTTTGTAAACTTGTTTGAAAAAGTCTTCCATCATTTCCTTTTCGTTTTATGAATTTACTCCTTCATTCTGCCTGCCAGTAATCCCAGGATTCCCACCAGAGTATTTTTGTCTTTGTGTGTGTGTGTGTGTGTGTGTGTGTGTATTCATAAGACCCAAAATCAAATCCACATCACTCTCTCTCAGCACTGGGTAACAAAATCAGCTCTTGTATTGGGGGCCACCACTACAAACTGTGTATGAGAGGATTAGGGGCTCCTTGACCGCTCCTTCAAACACACACCCAGCATGGCTGCCTCGATTATGACCATTAGATACCCGCAAAATGAGACTGAGATGAAAGCACAGAAAACTGAGGGCTTTTCCCAGGGACCAATGTGACCACACGTCCACCAAAAATGAATCTGTAATCCAAAACCCTACAAAGGCCAGAGTGGAAGCTGTCCTAGAGTGTTGTGCTAGCTTGCTGAGAGAGGCTTTATGTTTCTATTGCCTTCATTGAGCCTGGGAGTGCCATCATAATGATTAGAGACTTTAAAGTCTAGATTAAAGTGAGGACAAGGGCAGCTTAGTCTGTGAAGTAATTTAGGGCAGTTGAGCAGGTTTCATAATGGGAAAATTCCTCTGAACAGCAGTTAAAAGGACACAGGACTCTATCCAACTGAGGACAGGGGTGTCTTCAGATCAAGCTGGCACTTTGATATATAACCATGAAATGTACTCATTCATGCACACACACGCCCCACCAGACACCATTTATAAACACACACAGTCTGTCTGTCAAGGAGCAGCTCATCTGTGGGACGGTGTTCGGTAGCGCTGCAGGCGGTGCAAGGTGATCCTGTATTATCCGGGTAGCCTTTACTCGGCAGGTGAAAGTGCTGCAGGGCAGAGTGGCTTAATACAGCTACTGTGTTATTCACAAGCCGATGAGGTGCAGGGCACAGGGAGCAGCTGAGAGGCCGAAAGGCTGAGCGGCCCACTGCGTCACAAATGACAGATACTGCAGAGGAAGTGCACACAAGCCAAGGTGTGTCAGCACCACAGGCCTACACCTGAGCCGAGGAAAACAGTTTCATCTTTTCACAGTATTTTCCTCCAATTATTTTGCACTGCAATAAGAATTACCCATTTTTGTAGCTTTGTGTTCACTTAATGAACTATGCCCTTTTTTAATATTCAGTTAGTGTCAGCTGATTATTGTTTTACTTGAGTCACTGACTTCATAGGTAAACTTCCAAATGACATCAACTTCAGGTGTTTGGGATTGACCCTGTTATGAAATTTGTATTTCTATTTTAATTGTCCTCTTTGTGTAATCAGACTCACAGTTTTAGAGTTACTGTGATTGCAGTGATGGTTGCAAAGTGGCTGCATTTATATATACTGTATTTATTTATATAGAGTTTTGCAACTTTGCGTGGTCTGAGTCGTGCATTCGTTGATTTATATGAAAACAGGGTTTTGTCTTGGACACTTGGACACGTGAAGCCAGAGGTGCACCCACCGATCCTGCGACTGGATGACCCACTCCACCAACCAGACTAACAGAGAGTTTCCTCCATTTTTCATTCTATGATCACAAACTAAGCAGTGACCAAGAAGAATAAGACTGTTGACAAAATTTAATTCACTCACTGACACTCAGAGGAGTCAGTTGAGGTGATCTGAGAACCTCATAAGGATGCCTCTTTGCTTCCTTCCCTGTGGTAAGGAGACACAAATGTCAGGATACACTGCAAGGATTATATCTCCCATCTACCTGTAGTCCTTTTATTACCATTCTGTTTCTACTGGGGGAGTTATTTTGGTCCAAGTTACTCTCTGTCAGCTACAATACAACTTGAAATACAGAAGGGGCCCATTTAGAATGTGTATGTTATCAAGTTTGATAAGATCAACAGTCTCTGACGGATGATATCTCACTTGGCACCAGTTTTTAAAGAGAAACATAAATGAAATATTCATTGATGGTGCAACAGCAGCCACTATACATGGTGTGTTCCCTCACCAAAAGTCGTTAGATACCTCTGTATTAAAATGCATTTAAATAAAGTTTATGTCTTGAAAACAGCACAGGAAAAAAAAAAGTTGCTCAATTGCTAATAAGAGTACTTCCCACAATATTGTCAACCTACATTCTGTCAGGCAATGCAGGGACTCTTATGGATGTCCTTTGCAGTATCAGAACTGAACAATAAAAGTTGAAACTGAAATACTGCTGGAATGAAAAGCATTTTACAATGAAATAAAAAAGAAATGTTCTCATGTAAACCATAAAACTATAACAATCCTGCTTACTCAACACAAATCAAATGCACATTTCACTTACATTATGCAGTACATTTTACTGCCAAGTCTATCCCACCCCACCCACGGCCCAGGATTCCCCTCAAATATCCCCTAATTCCCAACTGGAGCTGATAACAAAGCCGCACGGGATGCCAGCAAAGCCCAAGAGATCATGAAATATCCCACTACCAGCTCTCTTTCCCCTTAAGGCAGAATAACTCCCTCTCTTGCCTTGTCTGTTCATTTCAGACCAGACAATGTGTTGTGGAGAATGAGAGACTCTGTGTGCAGTGGCCCTTAGGGACATGTACTCATCACATAGATTTGGCATAAAGGCAGACGGGGGAAGGTAACTCAAGGAAAGGAGAGAAGGGACGAGCCAACCAGGAAGTGAGCGTGAGGGGAAATAAAGTCTGGGTTCTATTTCCTCAGCACGTGGCTTCCACACTTCCAGGCTGAGGTGTGCTGCGCATGTGAGTGCATCATCACTAATTTCACCAGGATCTACAGTCAATTCTATGATTTGTCCAAAATTTGTCCAAAAACAGGAATGCTTATTATAAGAAAACTATTGATTAGCCAATTAATCCTTAATTAATCACCACAGCAATTGGGGGGTTTCTCTCAATATTTCCACATATTTCAGAGAGTTGAGTAAAACCTCTCAGTCACATTTCATATCATGTCTCTTTTAGATGGTCTAAGAGACATGTATTACTGGTTACTTTTTTGGTCTCTGTGGTTTAAATTTATGTGTTAATTTAATGTGTCTTTCAAGATGATAACAACCTTTAACTACAAACTTTTAAAATACAAACACCATTACAAGCATACATTTTGTGTGAACTGCTTCATCATTTATATATATTTCTGTAAAAGCCTCTCAAACAGGATGTGGGATGAAGATTTCCAAATTCAAAGTGGAAACAGTGAATTGATTTTTTTTAATTGTGTTCTATGGTGTGGGACTGTTATATACAGTGGCACAAAAGTGATCTTTTTACCACATAGGCCTAGTGTAAAATTGACAATGCAGTTCATACCTCCACCACTAGAGAGAAGTGTTGGCTCTGTGTGCTCACAAAGAGAGGGAAGGCCAAGGCAGGACAGCTCAGATCAATTCTGCTGTCTTTGATCTAAAGACTTTACCTCCCAAGCAGAGCAGTGTGAAGCCACCAGTTGGTAATGGCATGTACACATGAATGCAAAGAGTAAAAACACTAGACAAACATTCATAGAAATGGTTTATACAAACAATAGAAATCTCTCAAGTCGCTGCCACCTGGTGAACCAGGAAGTGGGAACGTTTTTTTCAGTTCAAAATAAACATAATATTGTAGACTAATGCTATGTTACAAATAGTCAAACAAACTGGCAGTCATTACTGGAACTGCTGTCACCTTTTTTATTTGTTTGCAAAAACCTGTTTGCTGATGCATAATCCTTTTAGCTTGTTTGCGGTACAGATGCAATTTCCCTTTAATTCTTATGTTTTTACCCTGCAACTATCACTAGCTATGTGTGCTACTAAAGGATACACAGTGTGAGTGCACACTGAGGGCTACGTTACGCACATTTTGCTGTCAAATCACAGATGTGGACAGTCATCAAAGTGTGCTTCTACCCTTGAAGGAGGCATCTGCAGAAAGCTGCACCCTTCAGAAGTCAGGAGGCCTGTGTTTGCTCCAGGGATAACATTACCACACCAGAGGCCTTCCAGACAGACACACCACCCAAGATAAAACCTCCTCTGCTGGTGGATGCAGTGGACAGTTCAGGACTTCATGGTGTGTCCCTCTTTTCTGTGGCATTCGTTCTTCCAGGGGGATATTGACTCAGATGGAACGAGTAAACAGAACCCACGATGAAGATGTGGGCGCTCTATTCTCATGGAGCTCCGGCCCAGTGGATTAGGCTAATGTTGGCCCATGAGGGGGGTGTTGCAGTGTGGCCTTCCCTGACAGGAGGTGATGGATTAGGGCTTTGTCAGGCCCCATGTTGGCCTGAGGGACCCAGTGATGAAGGAAGGAGGCAGAGAGGAGATCAGGACCCAGGGCAGCCCAATCTCAGGATCAGCAACATGTTGACAAGGGATTATCCCGTTTGGTGTGTTGCTTCGTCTCATAGACGACCAGGAAGTTAGATAGCAAGTACAAGCACTGGACAACGATGTGAGGTGTCCAGAGACTGTAAATTGATGTCATGTGAGCAGAAAGGACTGATAATGTGATGGCACAGATGAATGTCGTTACAGGTGAAATAACGATTGGACATGATCCCATTTGTGATGTGCGCTATAAAGATCAGTGCATGATTCTTAAATTTCTCAAACATTAAGAAAAGAAAATGTAGGTTTCTATGTCAATCAATGAATACTCTCCTTTCTCCCCTGTGAGATGTGGAAGTCAAAAAATCAGCTGCTGTATTGAGTGCTAGGAATGAAAATCGTCACCGTTTTGATTTCATTGGTACAGGATTGAGACCCACTGATTTAACAACAGCCATAAATCCCCCACGCATGAACAGAGATTGAGTTACAGTAAGGCCTGGCGATAGCCCTCCTCCCTGGAAAAGGCGGTGGCATGATATCTCCACCACATTTGCCTCCTTCTGTCGAAATGTGAAAACCAGATTGTGTCTTTTTATGGGTTCCCTTTGAAATCCAGCACACTTGACCCTCCTTCTGCAGTGTTTTTACTGCATGGTCTGGTTTATTTCTGGAAACCTCCTACGCTCCTCAGCTTGTTTAAGACGCCTGCCTAAGTGTGCCTTTTGTTTACTTTGCCAGTTGGGACAAACAGTAAAGACAGATGATTAAAGCGTATGCATGAGGTCTTGAACACCCCGAGAGAAACCACAAGGAACATTTGGAAGGAGGCTCATCAGTCCACAGTTGTTGGTTCAGATGAGTAGTGGGGTCTGGAGGAAGATATATTACCAGCACTTGGCAATATCAACCATTGGCATTGTCTCTCCACATCTGGGCTTTCTCTGAAGTTATTAAAGGTGAAAATTTTGTTTTGCTCGGCAATGTAACCATGAACGACACAGAATTAAATTATTTGCCACGAGTGCTTTCTATCCTCTAGATTATGAAAACAAACGATTCTGTGATCAGGTTTTTGTCACTTGTGGCTCACACATTCCAAAGAAAATGGGTTTGCACTGAGGTTCATCTGAAACACAAATGATTAGTTTAACATATTCAGATGATGGAGAGGAGAAAAGGGGAGAGTGAGAGGTGATTGTGAGATATGGTGACTGACATGTGGCAAGGAGGCACTGATCCGTCTCTTGACGAACTTGTCGCCTCACCACGCTCCGTGTGTCAGGGCCTGGCACTCTCCCCATGTCAGGCGTGGGTGGCCTCCTGAAAAGCATTCGAATGTGTGTGTCACGTCCGTCTGGGCTGAAACCTCTCCTGAACACACACCCACGTAATGACACTGACACGGTGCCATCAGGCCCGCCAACCAAGCCCAGAGAGTCTCTGGCAAGCACAACCTTTATCTGCCTCCTTCTTTATGGAGTTCTCTCTGCCTTTCTGTTCTTCCCGTCTAAGTCTATCACTCATTGCTTGAGTACAACCACAGCCATTAACTAGAAATTTGTGCCTGAATGATTATATTTGATGTAACTGCAACCATGAAAAGCAGAGCAAGGGACCTGGGAGCTGGCCCGGCTCTTGGACTTGGTTCATCCGAAAAATGAACCCTGTGCTGTAAATTGTAAGTACCTCTGTGAATGTCAGTGAGGAGTGCCAGCCAGTTCTACACAGGCGTCACTCGTAGACCCCACTCAGTAATTGCCTGCTAGCTGGAGCTGCTGTGTAATTTTTGACGTGGCGGTGGCGGCGCTGACAGAATAAGGGACTGGAGATTTAATGCCAAGCCTAAACTTTCTCCCAACCTTCTGATACTCTCGTTCTGCCTCATTGATGAACCTTTTTCATTTCTGGCTTCAATTATTTTCTAGGAATCTATGGGGCTAAACTCAGGCTGCCGTCAGTTGTAGAGCTGGATCTGGGCCTGGCAGGTAGTCAACACATGAGCTGTTGCTTTTGCTGCAAAAAAGCGCTACTAAGTTCCCATTAATTCAGTGGGAAATTTGCAGCAATGTCATTCATATTCACTGAGGATGGCCGTGCGTCTCCACATAACAGATGTCTGTCCATTTGCTGACATGCTACATATTCATTCCTGTGTATTCCTGCAGGTGTGTTTGTAGGCGGTGATCTCCCTGTGATGCACCCACTCAGCATAAAGAGTAGGAGGAGGGGGTGGAGAAGGAGGGAGGCTGAGTCTTTAGTGACAATAGCCCCCCTCTAGAAGCTCTCTGTGGGTGTTGGACGGGGGCATTTAAAGGCCATTAAACCCCGAGCAAGACCCCCCTTCACACACATTCTGGAGATGACTACCTGCCCAGGAGCTCTCTCTGCCCATCTGTCCCCTCAAGAGACTGCCCTCCTCTTCCCTCCTTCACTACAGTCCTCCTGGAGAGGCTGCAGGCTCCCCCCCCCCCCCACACACACATGCACACACAAACCAGTGGGTGATTGCTGACTCAGCTCTGCATCAGGCTGACAGTGCAAATAGAGCAACACAGGGGGTGAGGCGTGTGTGAGCGTAATGTGGCTGTGTGTAGGCGGGTGTAGGCTGCTGTTGTATTTGTTGCAATGAGTCGGTGTGTGTTTGTGTGTGAGTGTGTTGAAGTCTGTCGGTGGGAGATTGGGCATTCATTAATGTTGATGGATGTGTGTGTGTGGGCGCTTGTGTGGACGGACACATGTAGGAGGTAGAGGGCGTGTGTGGGTCTGTATGTAGGAGGAATTCAGGGGGTGTCTGTGGGTGTTTTGCTGTGTGGGTGGTTGGGTGGGGGCAGGACACGAGTGGCACTGACAACAGCTGTTAGATTCAGATATCTAAGGATTAAACAAAATGGTCACAACTCAAGGTCCACTCAACTTGCTTGTTCTGGGACTTATTACCATATGTTATGGTTCTCATCAGCAGAGGTAGATGCTCAAACTTTCTATGACTCTATTTATTTATGTATGTATAAAACCTGCAAGTCTAGGTCAGTTTAATACCTGATAGCTACATTTCTGTATCTTGTATTAATGCCATTTTTTTCTTTTAATTGGTAAGTATATTTAGCTCTGGGGTATTTTTTGCTTGAGATAAGCCTTTCATGAAAATTTGATGCCAACATGTGGGTGTGCTTTCTCAACAGCATACCTCCGTTTCTGGCAGCAAGGCAGCAGTCTGTAGCCTTATTCCCACAAGCGGGGCTGCAAGAAGGGGCACAATGTGACCTTCATCCCAGCATGCTCAGCCCATTAGTCCAATTTACTCAGCTGTCAAACTCCAAATTCACACTCACATCCATTCTGAGAGCAGGAGGTTAAAAGAAGAAAGGCGTTCTGCATTCCTTTCACCCTCTTGATTTTAAACCTCACAGTCTTTGCACAGAAACTTGCTGAATAAACCTTCCTCTCTGTCCAGCAGTGAGAAACCAAACCTCTCCCCCTTCTCTTTCCCTCGGTGGGAAGATGACGGTAGATGAGTTAGCTAAACACTTTCTGGCAAGCAGGCACGCCGCCGGCTGCACACACGAGGCCTGCAGGCGTGGGAAAGACATGACTCTGATAATAAGCAGCATTTGGCCCTTCTAACCTCTGCAGGCTTTGGCTGGTCTAGTTGTCTCTTTCTCTCTCACTTGTTTTCTCTCGCTTTCTCGAGTGGAAGAGTCACAGAAGAGGAGGTCAGCCAGGGAGAGGCCCACAGCTGCGGCTGCGAGGTCCTGGTGTGTTTATTTGGGCAAGCCCAACCAAAATAAGCTCCAGCCAGGCATTGCTCCTGAGGACTGGGGCCACCACTGCTGCGGCGCTTTTCATCCTAACAATGGGGAAAGTGCTCTGACCGAGCCGCGCGGCACAGTTTACCGTACAACAGCTGCCTCATCGGTGGGGGAGGAAGTGCGCCGCAGATGTGGACAGGATAGATGGTTCATATTCCCACACCTACTCCTGTTGTACAGTTGTTCTCCCGTGCTCAGCGGTCAGTGAATGAGTTCCTTTGTTTAACAAAAGAAAGTTTGCCTGACTAGTGGAAAAAGTGGATCTAGACAACAGCGTTTGATATTTGATATTTACAAGAAAGATAATTCATAACATAATCTTCTCTAATGTTTTTGTGGATTCCAAAAGCAATGAATGATTCATTGATAATAAGTAATGTCAAATAAATTAACCACACAGCCTTGCTTGTTTTTATTGTGAACTTGTCTGTGATCAGAGAATAAAGGGCTCAAAAATAAACAGTCTGTCTCTGCTAATTATAGCTGCTTTAATTATAGGTGTTACCCTTCAGTGTTAATATGAGCCAAATTTGGAAGGGCCATAAAATGCATGAGGTCATAACAATGCCTTACATTTGCTGACCTGCTTCGCTATCACTCAGGTGATCTACATTGGTGGACAACAGCCCTTTGATATGGTGAATAACAACATCCCCAATCCTGCTTTACTCATCACACTGCACTGACCTACCCATTAAAAAGGTCTTCCAGCCCTTTACAAAGGTGCACAGGTGTGCTCCAGACCTCATAAGGTCAGATGACTGATAGTTGCCCGCCTACTGCACCCTCTAGTCGCCAATCAATCCTCTCTCTGCCCCAGCCACCTCCCCTTTGCTACAGCTCTGCTCACCTGTTACGGGCCGTAAAGTTGATGGATGATTAGCTGTCCGGCTTATCTTGTTTGCCCCACCCATCCCACCCACTTCATCCATGCTGTGGAACTCACCATGTTGTTTGCTCCGGTGACATACCTTGCCCATGCCCAAGGCCGTACCTTACCTTAACATACTGCCTCCTTATGACCTTTCCACTACCTCTACAAGACTCAACATTTCAAAGTCCATCCTTCCTTGTCAACAACCCCCTCCTTGGACGGTCAGTCATCACCCTTGGTAAAAGCCCAGGATGTGTTTTCCTGGTGAGGCCCCCCTCAGCTCTGGCAGTAGGGGAACTGTGTGGGGCCGCAAAGAGGGACACGTGTCAGCCGAGCCAACAGACAAAGCAGGTGCTGTGGCCGGTGTTTGAGGAGGGGCAGCTGTCCATCAGACCTGCTTTACCCAAACACTGACTATATCGCATGTGACCACTAGATCAGGACCTGACTGATTGACAGCCAGGCTGGTGGTTGTTGGAATCAATAGTACTGACGTTTCAGCTGATCATAACTTCACTGAGAGAACTGCAAAAATATAATTCTGGTAGGTTTTAGATCGTGAGTTTTGTCCTGGCAGTGCTAATTTAAAGAAACAAGTATATAAGTAGATTTCCATTGTCTTGTAGCATAGAATGATCCGTTAGAGGTCAGTTAGTGCTCAGTATCAGTGACTTAAGACCTTCTTCTTATTGTCCACCACATAATTTGATTTTTACTCTTAGACACTTCCAAATCTCTCCTTTTATCCACATTTATTTACTGTTTCTGTCAGAAGTGACAGATGCCAACATAGAGTATCTGCCAGCCCTTATATTCCCCTAGTTTGTGTTGTAGCCTGCAGGATGCTAGCGACTGACCACCACCTCTAGAGGGCCCTTATTCTTAACCATTACCCCCCACCTCCTCTGAAATTAAAATGCAAAATGCAGACTGCCCTATGTGATTCCTTTCCATAATTTGCTGTCCTCCCCCTCCCCTAACCCCAGCTCCCCTACAGCATCACTCTGAGATCTGACAGCCAGTGGGTGATTTCTGACAGGTCACATTGATCGCCTGGCTGGGAAAGAAGTTGGTTTAACAATGGAGAACATGTGTCCGCTTTAGGACAAGCCTTAACTTGTCTGACCCCCTCATTGAGATGCGCCCACAGAAAAAAGCCATCCCTTGGTTAAAGAAAACTAGCCTATTTCATCTGCTCAGACAGGAATTTGGTCTCTTATGACCGTGCTTGGTCTGGCTTGTTTGAAGTAACGGAGACATGATTGTATTTTGTTTTTCTTCAAAATAATGAATGGAAACACTTGTCTTTGATTCAGCGATCTGCAATGTTGCATATTCTCTGCTTGGTGGGTTGTGTTAGTAGGTTAGATCCAGGGCTTTTTTGGGGTTCCTTTAAAGCAGCAGAGGGGAGAAATGCGTTATTGTCTGTGTGTGATTAGGTAGCTCTGTTCCAATGCCATTTCTTCCATGTGAACATTAAATAAGAGCCAGCCCACTTCTGAAATGTCTTTGATAGATGATATGAATAGCTAAATTCCTTTATACAGCTTTGAAATGGCTTATTCTGGTTGCATTAATAACAGGGATCATAATGGGGACATGGTTTAGTTTATGTATGGCTGTGGTGTTTGATTCTTTCACAAGGATTGAAAAGCTGTGTGTGTCTGGATCACAGTTGTATCTGTCACAACTCTACACGTCTGAGAATATTAAATTGTGACAAAATGGAACAGAGGATCTGGCAGGTCAAACATATACGATGCAACAGCTTGAAGTGTTTTTGTACTAATCTACACCAACAGTATTTATCTTGTTTTACAGAACCCTTTAATGCCACAGACAGTGTAGAATAATGGGTAAAATTTGAAGAATGAACATTTTTTGCAAAAAGAATAAACATTCAGCCATCCTGACCTCTCATTTTAACTCTCAAGCTAGAGTTGTGATTGTTGGAACAGTGGAAAGAATGACAAAGATTGGTTTTGAAGAGTTTGATTTTGTTTCTGTCTATCAGTCTTTTACAATGTTTTGCAAGGTAAAATTGTTGTTGTTTTAAAATGTTTTCGGACTGTAGTCTGGTGGCTTTGAGGTGAGCATATTAATTGTTTTGGGTCAGTCTAAATTGCATCAGTCCTGTATTCCATTGCTACCGACACCAAAATGATCATATCAGATAACATGGTCAGTGTTACTGACTAATATGTGTCAGCATGTCTACGCCAAACCCTAATGTTTTCACCGCTGTGGGAAAAATGAAGCATCGTTTATAGGAATAAGGTAAACACCTCAGGTTGAACAGTTGAAGTATTGCCATATTTCAGCTTCTGAATGGAGGACGTAATGATTGCTTCTCAGTTTTGACATGAAGCGTGCGCTTGCTCATGACAGCAGGGTTAAATGGGTCAGACCTGCTCATCAGTTTGTTGAAGTTTGTGAAGTACTTGCTAAAATAGTCACTCATTACTGCAAGATGAAAGCCAATGAAGTCATCCACAACATTCAGCGCCACAGTGTTTGTTTGCAGAAACTCACTTAATATTAATGTGTCTACTTTTCAGGACAACAGCCTTATTCTCCAAAATGTGGTTTCTCATATGAAATGTTATGATGAATTATATCTGATATATTACAGTGTATGCCATGCGCATGTATGGAACAACTTATAACAGACCCAAAGCTAATAAAAAACACAGCATGAACCAGCAATGCCCTGTAATATTAAGCCTATGAAGTACAATTCAGTTGTTAAAGACTGAGCATTGAAAAAAAAAAACAGTAGGAAGTAAGTGGAGCTTTGGAGTTTGCTCTCATTTTATATGTGAGCTGACAGGTTTTCTGTCAGTAAATATTGCTGATGCAGGCTTCTTTTTTTGCCAGAAAACTTCATATAAATAAATGCTGGTTTGCATAAAATCAAGTTTAAGCTTGGACACCAGATACACAGATCACAAAACCAGAAATTGACTCAACTCTAAACTGATCCCTTGTGGGGCCATCTGAGGGCCACCATACAATATATTTAAAAAGTGTACTCCAGGGCATGCAGAATGAATGCTCTTATGCTCACAATTATGCAATTTTCATGTTTTTTTTCATGTTTCCAATCTGGAAACATAAAGTTGATTTCTGGGTGATTAAAACGAAATATCGTTATTTGCAAGCCCTCTGAAACCCGAGTGAGGCAAGGACAGAAACAGCCAGATCAGGGTTGGATTAATCTGTGTTATAACTTTGCGTTATAATGCTTTGATTTTCCATTAATAAACCAATGGGGTAAAAACTGTCATAGCCAATTTCCAGTGATAACACAATACTTTAACATAATGTATCCATAGTTCATGCAATCTGTTTTGATTTTTGTTAGAATATTTTTAATATTATTTATTATTATTATTTATTATTTATTATTAATATTAATTTTTAATTTCATTCATTAATTTCCAAATCATTAATATGTTGTATTCATGCTAGCCCATGCTTCATAGTTGATCTGTAAGCTACCAACATTTATTCACTTGTAAATCAATCAATAGTTCACAAAGCACAATTCTGTCAAATAGTTAAGTTGCAGCTCTGTTTGAGCTGTAGTTACTGAGTAATTCTAATTGCTATAAAGTTTTGTCATAACTTCAGATAGTGTGTCATTGGCAGTCTTGAATTTTTAACTTCTATGGTGCCTGGATCTGAGATGTAACTATATATTTTGACATTGTTCTTTTTATAGAAATATGCAAGAAAACAATATTTTGAGTCATCTTGTCTTTTAAGAGACCACAGTTAATTGATGACATCCCTCCTTGCGTCATTCATGACACCACGAGCTGAAGTGGTGAGTGTGAGCGTGTGTGAAAATGACAGCGAGTGTTCTAGTGAAGAGTGGGAGGGTGGCGTGAGTGCCTTTCATACTCATGTGAAATGAATTTGTGTCCTGATTAATGCATCACAGCTCAGTCGATACGCCAAGCAGCATGTGTTGTGAAGCTCAAGCTAACTAGAGAAATTGTTCCAGTTTTAATATATTTCCATGTTGATATGCCTTTTTCAGTTTTGAGTTGAAATTCTCCAGTTTTGTTGTAGTTGATGTTGTTTAGAGTATTATTTCTGCTATTTTCTGATTGTCAGGATCAAGCACTATTTAAATTGTGTATTCTGTAAGACATTTTTTAAACTTAAAGAAATACATTTTTACTTTAGTTGAGTGAAATAGGTTTCTTACCTATAGATTTATTTCATTGAGGGGGACAAATGACGTGAGTATGTAAATTTTTTTGTGTTTTTACTTTCAAAGCAAATCTAGACACGTCTCTTTTGACCAGGCGCCTCTGTCACATCTATGACCTCTGATAACAAGAGCACATTAACCAGTCATTGTTAGACATTACAGGGTCATAGCAAAAAATCAATACCTTGCTTCTTGTGTCAATAGGCCAGCCTCTATCTTCACAAGCAGACACTTCTTATTAGGCTGGAGCAGAGTGGACCATTGGATCTGATGCATTGGAAACATAATTATAGATGTTTTATAGCCCAGATGAGTGTCCCTGTGTACTAATGAATTACTTGTTTGTGCCATTATTTTGCTTTGTTTCAATACCGTAGATCCCGCCTCTTGTCTGACAAATCTCCAATGCATTCATATGTCAACATATTTCAAGCTCACCTGTGAAATGTCACTTAGCCATTTGAGGCTCTCATAATTACAATCATCTTACTTCTCAAGGATATTACAGCTCAGAGCTTCTTCCTGTGATCACTCTAGATGTGGACAGATGGCGAGCATCATGCTGCTACTTCCTGCAGTTGTTCAGGGGTGATGAGCTGGCACTCAGCGACATTCTCCAGCTGCTCTCTACCATGGATAAACAAGGAGCTGCTCACTTTCCCAACACAGTGATGTTCACCTGAACTCTCCTGCTCCACTTTGCATCCATCAGGGCTTTGATGTAAGCCATGTTGGGTCAGACCCTCCACATGTCTGACTTGACCTGGAGGGGCGCGCTGAATGGCTTCCACTGTCTGCGGTTCCTCTGTGGGGAAAAAAACACACATACGCATTACAACGGGCTCTTGTTGTTGCTCTGCGTGAAGGCATTCCCACCTGTGACCGGGATTGTGAGACGGGTGGAGGGATGTGTGAAATATCAGTCTGAGAGGTTTGGAGCAGCTCAGAGAGACAGAGGGAGTGGGCCAGCTGTAGCTCTAATATCACCTATGGGTCTGGCGGCTGGGAAGGCCTGCCTAATATGATACACATGTGCTACATCCTGTCTGAGCCACTGCCTGGCTTTGCAGAACTGAGTAGAGGCATGAAGAGAGGGATGAGTGTGTTTGTCTATTATGTCCATTTGTGAGGACAGCTGGGCAGCGCTGCACTTATCTTCCAGACCAGTTTACAGTGTGAGCTGTAAGTCATATTGTTATATATCACTGATGACTACGACGGAAAACGTAGCTGTTGCTGCATGAACAAAAAGAGTCACTTTGTGTAATATTCTCGTGCAATTTGAGATATAGGGAAACTGAATAAGTAAAAGCATATATATATATATATATATATATATATATATATATATATATATATATATATATGTTTTAGCTTTAAGGACAGACATTTTTGTGGGCTGAATCTAAAGAAGTTATGCAATAACCAACTGGTCAGTAAGTAGACTTTGTGTACAAGTTGAATGTGTTGGAATGTGTGAGCCAAGTGAGGCCTTACCATTAACATACACTTTATCTCTAATTACCTCTCCAGTGGTTACCGATTGACCCTGTTACACCTGCATGGATATGCCAGAGATTTTAGCAGCCTCGTCATGGGAGAACAGCTCTTTTGATTTAAATCCACCATTAGTCTCGAACTTATCCACTGGGTAAAAAGGGGTAATAATGCAACCTTGGCTGACATAGGTGAGCTGAGATTATTCCAGAAGTGGAGCGGTGTTGAGAGCACATTAGTGTAACTTGGAGTCTTACTTGATAATACCAGTTTGACTACCTGGATTCAGTCCATATCCCTCCCCCAGCGACTAAAATAGCCATGCTTTGATGGTTTAAAATTAATTACCAATTTACAGAGTCCATAACTTTATCTTCACCTCCTGCGTAACCTGTATGCTGATATCTTGTGTCAATTTAGGGCAATCATCAACCAATTTCAGAGATAATTGGGAAATGGTGCCGGGCCAATTAGGAGCGCACAAGAGAGAGGCCAGCATAGATGATTAAAACCTGAAATCAAATCCACATAATAAGGAACTTTCACATTCAATGTTCTTAATTAGTGAGTTCTCTTTTGTCTGAAGTCCTCAAGTCTATTCTGTGTCTATACTTAAATTATTTAAAGGATCATGATTCTTTACTTGGGAAGTGAACTGCACCATTATGCCTGGGAGACTGATTACCGGAGGCTCAGCAAGGGCTTTTGGGAGCCACATGCCTGGCTTGTGCAGGGCACTGGTTTCCTATGGAGAGGTTAAGGAGAGGAGTCCCTACCTCCCTGGGAGTTGCAGACTTGCTCCTTGCCACCATGTCATCCATCCTGGAGCCTAATCGAGTTATCATATCAACAAATCTCCCATCAGGGGCCTCACAGCTGACACTCTCAGAAAGACACCCACAGGGGAGCAACAAATTTTGAGCAGCAGGACGTTGCTAAGAGAGGCTGAGGCACCTGTAAAGGTCTCTCCTGCCCACGGAGAGGGCACTCCCGCTGGGCATCACACTGCTCTCTGGCCCCTGGTCAGCAATGGAGCACAAGAACAGGGAAGTGGGAGCCATGGTTAATGCTGTTCACAATGGGTTGAAGGCACAATAGAAGCACTATATCACCAAGACTGTCAATGAATTTAAAAGCAACCCACAAACAATTAGCTGAAAGGGCAGTGAGGTTTCATGACCATCGGCCTCAGCTCTGCAGTTCAGTAGAGACAAACTGTCCACCCACGTGCAAATGGCAGCTGGTGAGTCTGCCCAGAGAATACGTACACAGAGTTCTGTGGATTACCGCCTGACCTTTAAGTGTGTCCCCCAAAAATAAACCACATGCTGGGCCCTTCCTCCCATCACGGGATGGTTTATGACTCCTTGAATGTGGGAAATGTCACCCAATAGTTTGTCTTTGCGGCCATATAGAATTACGTAGTTTGTTCATTCCACTGGTTTACATTGTTGGCAATATCAACCAGCCAGCTGTTTCCTTTGATGTTTTATGATATGATGCAAAATGTTTACTTTATGTGATGATTCAAAGCCTAAGTCTAGCTGTTTTATGCTGATGATGTCTAAATTTTGAATATTGGTGTTCTTGGTTTAGCAAAATGAGGCTGAAGTGAGTCATCATCAAATCCTGGAAAGCATAATGTCTCTCTTGATTTGATTTTTGTAAGATCATTTAAGAAAGGCTTTCTTTGCATCGCCCTAAATTCATCCAACATGAAAAGCAAATGCCATCTTTGATTTGGGAGGGTATGAAGTACATCTGTTCACAATATCCCTAACAAGAACAAAACACCCTTCGGGGCAATCAGTGCTCGCCTGCCTTCCACAACCAGATAACTCATGAGGCTCTAAACTTACTTCTGAATTCTCCCAGTTGATGGAATCACTTAAATAGGTTGGCAACCGATAAACAGGTCACGACAGATAAAGCTCATCTTTTACTTTTGGCAACAGATAGTTTTAAACCACATCTCCAGAGATGTGAGTTGGTCCAGGTGTTGTTCATTAGCAGGGGGTTTCAGGGGAAAAGAATAAAAGATGACTTAATGGCATCCGGTTTGTAACATTGAATGAAAAAAAAAAAACTTTTAAAAATTGGCAGCACACGTCAAGTGCTTGTGGTGATGATTAAACAAAGCATGAACATATTGTGCCTTTAGAACTACGTTCAGAAAAACCCTGGCCAGATTTAAGTGCAGCCTCTTAGCATTCTCTCTGTCCAGTGCATCTATAAATCATTTGTCCAACCACCACTGACCAGCTTGACCCATTGGCCAGGAGCCAAGCCAGTGTCCGGACGAGGCCCTGACCCGTTAACCTTGGCCAGAGCCCCTTGGCCAATGGGGTGAGTCCGGCAGTGCTGCGACCCCAGCAGCCAGGGCTACCTGCTGCTCTGGCATAATGCAATTGGACACAGCCATCAGAATGATGGAGCACAGGGAATTCTCCACGCTGACCGCTCCAATGGCTGTTGACCACGGTGCCCAACACTAGCTTCAGCCCCGCCAGAATTAAAGCCCTTTTGATATTATGTCACAGATGCCTTTTTGTGTTTTTTGCCTCCCATCTATATTGTGTTTTAGGTGCCTGCAATTTGAGCCCCTTTCAAGTGGACAGGCTAAAGAAGGTGCTGTTTTAAAAGGTTTTTTTTTCAAGGCGGCTTTCTGCTTTGTGTTTGTCAAAGTAGAGAGAATTGTCTTAATTGAAAAGCTCTTGGATATTTCAGTAAAGTTCAGGTAATTTCTAAACAAGTTTAAGTTTCACAAAATATCTTTTTAGGTATAGTATACTCTTAACATGAGCCATTCATTCTCCATTTGCATACTATATAGACCTTTCACATTTGCCTCAGGTCTTACCTTCATTTACATTGTCTTATTGTAATAAGGTAGGCCCAAACTTGGACTCCTGCTGACATTTCCTCCCTCTGTCTCCACCTCTGTTTTGTTAATGGCACGAAATTCACACTGGTAGTGTAATTACTAACATTAAACCAAACTAAGAAAGACTCTGCTGGATGCTAACCCCATGAAGCCTGAACCACTATTCACCTATCAAGAGAAAAGGTGTGATAGTGATTTTCTGCCTGTCTATATAAACTGAAGGCATGCCAGTGTATTCATACAGATTCCCCTCCTGACCCACAAACACACACCTGAGGGACCCCCTCCAAATCAACACAAATAGCATCCTCCATGCCCTGCAGAGTTAAACTCTCAGTGCAAACAAATGCAACCGACTGACAGGCAGCTTAGGCAAATGACTTGTTTGGGGAGCGGGCTGAGTCTCTTTGGGCTTACAGAAAGACTGGGTGAATTTCAGCTGGGAGCATTTGCATTACAGAACAGCGTGAGAAAGAGAAGCACCTGAATACAGCTCACCTGAATTGACGGGATATCTTGTTGAGAGTGGGATTTAGAGTTTCCTACATCATAGGTTTATACACCCCAGCTGGGATGTTAGAAGATGTATGGAGAGGGGAATAATAATGTGATGGAAATAATAATGCAACAGAATAGAAATGTCACCAGTTTCACTGCACTGAAAGCAGCTGTGATGGAATGAGTGATGAATGATGAATGAATGGTGTTTTGTAATGGAGTTAGCATGTAACCAAATGGATTTTTACTAATTACTTAATTGTAATCAGCCATCATCCATCACATGACGCATAATTTTACTGTCATCCCGATTTGTACACTTGGTTGTCCTCAATTTATGCATGGACCTACTTAATGCAGTAGTAGCACCCCTGACTTAATTCTATCACACAGATTAGAGGGCTATCCCTGTCACATCCGTGGTGTCAGATGACTTATTAAATTTAAAGTGTTACTGGCCCATTCTTGTAATGTTGGTTGTCGGTTGAGTTTTATCATACTAGTTTATCTGTACACCAACTGGCACTTTGGTCCATCAACTTTAAACTTTCAAATCTTTTTTATTTTCACTGCAATGACAAGCGTGTTCACCTTAATAAGTAACGATAACACAAAGATGGCATCAGAAAAACTGCTTCCTCCTGTCCCGCAACTTCTGCTGAATTATGTGGTATTAGTATGTTGAGCCATACCTTACCCTGTTATCATTTTTGACCAAACATTACTTTTTAACATATTTCTTTTTCTACTCAATCTACTGTTTACTTATGTCATTGCTTCTTCTTTTTTACATAGGCTTTCATTTATGTTGTTTGCACAATCCATGCTATGCTACACTGTAAATTTCTCTGTTGGTGGGGCAAATAAATGTTTATCTTATCTTAGATTGTCCGTTTTTTCAAATTTTGAGATACTGTTGTCTCAGAATTTTTGTGTCTGAATAAATTTGGGCCCTAAAGTCTCTGAAAGAACACATTTCCTGAAATGATGCTTCATCAAAATCAAAAATGTGAAGTATGGAGTATTTCTGGTCAGTTTTCTCATCCCTCTGCTTTTCTGATGGTATATTCCACCTCTTAGTTATATGTGTTGACAACAGCACCTTAGGACTTGCACCTAAAGAGTATACTGCTTTAACTTTAATTTTTCTGAGAGGGATTACCAAAAAAAAAAAAACCCATACACAGGTCCATGCACAAATGAATACAGGCACGATGTAATGCAATTTAACAATCTACTCACAATAAAACATCTCATTTATCAAAAATATATCTCTAAAACTCTAAATCTCTAAAACATTCATACATTCATGACATTCATGTTTGGGGTACTTACTGTACGTTTAAAATAGCATCTCTACACAAGAGCAGCATGACAGTCTACAGTCCAACTAACTAGGCAGAGCAAGGCCAACGGAAAAAAACAATTAGAGGCAGGGCAAACAGCAGCCCCACGTTGTACAAACTGTAAAAAGAAACAAAGTCAACTGTTGGTGACAACACCTAAACACACTAGCAGATACAATATCATTTAGCTTGCAGCATTGGTGACCCGCATCGTGCACGCACCAATGATTGTAGCTGCTAGCAGCTACGGCGGCAGCAGCAACCAGTGACATGCACACACACACACACACACAATCTCGGCCCAACGCGCCAACCTACAACAAAGGACCGTCAGCCCAGCATCTTATAAACTCTCCACGTCTTTAGACTGTGTGACATACCTGCAGAACGCACAAGGCGGCTTGGCGGAACTGCCAGCCGGCCACACTCGCTTCGGCAGAGGAGACAGAAAGACTAAACAACTGGGGTATATAAACCACCAGGCATTAGCGGCCGAGATCATGGCTGCACTACAGGTGCCAGTAAGGGGTGTGTCACCTCCGTGCTGCAATCGCCATACCTGCTGCAAAACAGACAGACTAAAAAGACAGAAAACTGAAATGCATAGCCAATATAAAGCATCCGGTTACATATGTATTCATGGAATTCATTTCTCCTGCTTACATCAACTGTATGTGATGATCATTCTCAAGTCATTTAATTATAGGCCTGTAACTCTGCTATGGAGAACTGAATGTAATTTAAAGCTCTGGTCATTGGCCCTACTCAACACATATGTCAGAAACTCTGGCCAGATTTGATAACCATAACATTACATTTGTTCCCACTGGAAGTTCATGTTGGTATATTTCAGAGACTGAAAAATCTTTTGTCACTATCTGAAGTTTTCTAGTGTTAGTAAAGTTCAACTGCTTAGTATGCAACCAAATTACAACACAGTTTTTGTAAATACTTGACAAAGGTTCAATTTGGGTAAAGGTTATCACCCAGATCAATTTGCAGGTCACATCAGATATGTTCAGTCTTATAGCACGTCTGAACATGCACAGCAGTTGAGCTATATTTTGATGATGAGGAGTACTAAGGTTAGGACATATTTTTAATTTTTTTTCTTGCTATTTTCCTAAGACACTGGCCATCCACTTTATTGTGATAATCTCATTCAGAATTTTGAGCCCTCCACAAAATCTGCTTCAAGATACAAAGAGCCAAAACAAATCAGTAGTTCCTAGCATTGCCTTTCCTCATAAAAATACTATTCTGTTGTTTTAAAGTCCTGTCCAAATGGATAAAAAATGTTATTGATAATGAAATGTTTTCATTTTTTTATGATTTGTTATTATGAATAGATGAATGAAAGTTAATAAATGAATGAGATTCCTCGGGCAGAAAAAAGTGCTATCCAATGAAGTCCAAAGTTTGACCTCACTATGAAATTAGCCATTGTGTTATGTTTCAAAAGCCCAGGGTTGTCTTCAAAGCATATTCAATATGGCCCAGTAGATCCCATTACTCATCTTCAGAGAAGTTTAGTTTGGGGTCCTGACACTTTGAAAGGGCTGGAGGCTCAGTACAATGTCCTCTGTCTTTTGCGATGGGCCAGGGTATCCAAGCTGCACGGAGAGCGGAAGAGAGAGAGAGAAGTGGGCGTAATATTATGTCCTAATAAGCCAAGCTGGACAGACAAACTGATAACATCTGCCTGGTTTGTCAAGGAGGACAATTTAATGGAAGAACTGAGAGCCAAATGTTCAACAGGACCAGAAGAGGACAGAGATGGATGGTTAAGAGGCCACAGGCTTCCTCTGGCCAACGGGTCCAGCTTCTTATCTCTGACCCTGACTCGCCAATCGATTGGTTGTGGGGCATTAGTCATCAACCAAACCCAGGTCACAGCTTTCTTCCTGACTCACAGGCAAAGCATTGTCAGTCTTTATGCATGTGCCACTGTATGGAGATATATGACCGTTGAAGCAAACGTGTTGCCAATAGCAGAGCTACATCAGTGTTGTTTGGGTCATGATTCCAATTGATTTTTCTTGTTTGAGTTCTGATTGATATCAGAGATTTGGTGTCAAGTAGTTGTTACTTTGGAGTTTTAATTTAAAGGCTAAATATGTTATTCACTTAGAGCACATTGAGGATTTACATACATTCTATTTATTTGTTACAACCCAATTGCTTTTTTTTTACTTGTGCAAATGTGTCAGTATCAAAGGAGCATTTATAAACTGCATTGGCTGAATCACAATTATATTGAGCAGAAAAAAAATCATGTTTGAGATCTAAACAATCAAATCTGTAAATGTCCTGGCAGGTTTGAAAAAGAACTCAATCACTTTTCTGTAAAAGATGATTGGAAGATCAGTCGAAAGGCTGAATCGGCTGAAAGGCAGTTTTGATTGGCAGGTATTTTGTCACTTGACAGTTCAGCTCATTCCCATTGCGGATTTTGCAAGTGAAGTTGAAAGACAAACTGCAAACCATTTGTTGATATTTGCTCGGTGAAATTACTTGTTCATTCCTTACACTGTAAATAAAACACACTTAGTATTTCCTTGTTTCAGTTTAACATAATTTCAACATTTCAACATAGTTTCACATCATTTTGTTGGATTGTTTTATCAAATTTTATGATGTAAAACGACAATGAGCTTCCCCTCTTTGAGGCTCCATCCACACGACAACGGCATGATAACACTTGTCGCAACATTGCCGGAAGTATTTCCGTCTTCATGGCAACATAATAACAAGTGACAAGGATGTAATACATATGCCACACTGATAGTGACCATTGCAAGGAAACACAGAGAGACCCATGAAAAAGAATGAAAGAATGCAATGAGCATGGGCATGAAGTCCTTGTTTACTACTACTTCTGGTCACGTGATGATGTGACATCATTGTTAGTAATGCCAGGCACACACTGCAACTCCGATACGGCATTATCAGATCTTCTCACTCTGGAACCCATTGTCAGAAAATACTGTTGTGGGTCTCCAACAATGCTGGGGTCGTCTGTATGCAAGGCAGAATCTGTATTAAAGTTTAGCGGACTCACAGAATTCTGTTCGTGTGGACGACACGTGAAAGACCAGCAGCCGCCACTGGTGCGTAGTGTATGCAGTTATGAAGCAAAGCAATCATGAGAGACAAGAAGGTGACACATTAAATGCTTCTCCTTGGATCAACAGATTTAAATATTAATGATGTAAATCATAAAACCGCTGATCTGACTTTAAGGAAAGACTTCTACAACCTTTGTAAAGATCCCCTTTTCTTCCTCCTGTTTGACATGAACAAAATAAGATTGATTAGCAACCCACTGAGCTGAACAGCTATATACAACTTTATGTATTTCCGCATCTCACAAGCTGATTAAAAAGTCTGATATTGTGCAAGTAATTTTGTCTCTATCCAAAATATGAAGTAAGTACATTCAGCATAAAATAAAACTGCTCACCAAGTAAAAAGTAGGAGGAGTAACCACGGCTTGAGGGGCTGCAGACAGAAATTATGGTGCCCTGCGGGGTAGCCATTAGGCACAGGACAAGGGGAGCCAAGAGGATGTCTGCACTGCAGGGATCTAATCCGGTACCATGGGCTCTGCTTTGGTAAAAGACTAGTTCTGCAGTTCCTGAGCTCCTCTGGTACTGGCAGGTGCTTTAGTTCACCAACAATTAGTCTGGTTACTTATGTGGCTGAATTAAGCTCATAGGAGCATTACCTCTGGTCACATTAGCTCAAATGGAAAAGTCAGCAGGGGCACCTTTTTCGGCTTGGTTAACTTTATTGTTTCATTTTCTTGTTAGGATGTTAATACATCCAAATCCTGACTTAGTCCTACGGATACAATGTCAACAAAAAAAGAAGATTGAAAAGCTCTGCATGTGCTGACAAAGTGCTTAACTGGAATGGTCAGTCAGTTGCAAATTCTGGACACAGTCGACAATATGGTGATATGAAGGACCATCTTTCCACACAGTTTACTTTTTCGTCATCATTGGCCTCTTCTGTTCTCTGTTCTTTGGTCTGTTAGCATCTGCTCTGATCTTTTCTTCGTCAAGTCTTTACTGCCTCACCTTTTAATCTTGGTTTTGGAATTAGCCCTCGTCTTATCGTGAAGCTTTGAGCTGCTGCATGAGAGTGAAATTAATTGTGTGCTAAGCAGAGAGAGAATTAATGGCTTGCACTGAAACCTGTGGCCACGGCTGGCTTAGCTCTTTGACAATCCCCCTGATCCTGCTTGTTACAGGAGCTTGGCCATTGTAGATGGTGAGATGATTGTGTGGTTTCTGCCTGTTGTCTCTGTCTCTTTTGTCTTTCGGGGAGTGAAGGGATTTCTCCTTTTGTTTGCATCCGTGTTCCTTTCAGGTGGTATCACAGCTGGTCCCTTTAATTCACTCAGGACATCGGGTGACCCTACCCCCCAGGAGGCTACTGTAAACATACACATACCCACACACCTAAAAGGATTGCTTTCTGTATTAGACATTTTGACACTCGCAAAGGAGATCCACAGCTTATTTATATGTTGTGGATGTTATACTAATTTATATGTTGACAGGGTACTTTGTAGGGCTTGTTTCATGGTCACATGCCAACCTAAAACTTTTAAATGCTTGTCATTTTCCCAACAACTGCTTTGTATTGGACAAGTAATATCATTGGGCAATATATTGGAATTCATGTTTTTATAGAGTCTGTGCACAACCATTATCCAGTTGGCAACCAAAGTTTCAACAAAAATGTGTGAGTCAGGTTTATATCAGGTTGTCCCTGGGAATCCCCAGCATGTGTTGTCTAGCCATCTGCTCACTCTAAAGATGCCGACTCATTGGACTTTGCAAATAGAACTACTATATGGTCAAAGAATTACCTAAACAGCTTGGTAATGGGTTTATGGTGCCTAGAATGATGGCCTGCAAAATAAAACTACAGGATCCCCACAAAAACCTTACATGGCTGTAAAAATGTATTAACCAGAAAATGGGCCTTGTGCTGCATCATTTAGAAGAGACAAAGACCGTCCCTTGGACAAAGAGGCAAGATGCAGTAAGAAAGAGCATCTTCTACATAGCTAATGAGTTTCTCCATAGAAATGTAAAGAGGAGGATCTTTAGGGAGAGTGGTTGCCCTGCTGGTCGGACCTGATAGACTGTAAAGTGTGGAGGTCCGGCCACTGTGCCTACTGTCCATTGTGGGCATGCAAATTTACCCAGGACCCTAGTTATGTCACAGAAGTCTTTTATTGTGGCACGAGGTGAAGGAAACTCTCCGATAAACCAGAGAGGAGAAAGAGGTTTTGTTGAGTGTTCGTTCTTTGTGGATCTCAAAGAGAAGCACCCTCCTCCAGCCACAAATAAATCTAAAACGTCTCTCATGAGCAGCCAATTTACCTCAGCGTCCTTCAGCATCAAGGGCCATGCCAGACAGTGCCTACTTTACGTTGCAAAGTGGTCAGCCATTAAAAGCAATTGTCAGGGAAAGCCCTCGTGTCAAATGACCATCAAATAAGGAGATTGAGATGAAAATGCACAGATGAGTGTAGATAAAGATGACTTGTTGGAAATAATGGGGAAAAAAATCCCAGTGATGCAATTTTTTCACTAGCAAACGCAATGCAAACGCAAGACTAGAGCAACAACTATACGCACCAGAAAAATCCTTAAAACATTTGTATTTATATATATATATATATATATATATATATATATATATATATATATATATATATATATATATACAACAAAAAACATTGCTGGAAATATTGGCGCTGCCTGTGCCATATAACAAACTTTAGACCATTCCCTTCATTATCACATCTAAATGGCTGAATTAGGGGGATATCAGTGTTTTTGTGTTTGGGAAGATGGGGACTCGGAGATTATGCCACCGATTGAAATGTAAAACAGCCATTGCAATTACCAATAACCTCAGCGCGAACCTTGCCTGAAACAATGCAACTAGTTTCAAAGGCTGAGAGGCAGGCGCATCCCTGAGAGGCACGACTAGATAACAAGAAGGCATCATTAAAGGTAAAGGAAGGGAAAAGGAGATTTTTTTTTAATCTTTCCTCACAGTGATATGGTCAACAGAGAAGCTCCCTCAGCCAAACACTGTTTTAAATCTTCTTTTAGTAGGTAGTGAGATCATTTAAGAGAAAATGTGAGGTCAGGTCAGCTTTTTTTCTGTTTGTGATTTATTCATTGCAGTATCAAAGTGTGAAATAATACTTGTTTGGTAAATAGACCATTGGGATTCAATAGGAATATGAAATAGCTTGCAATTATCAGACAAGTAATGTGAAGGAAATGAATCAAAGTTTCTATTCTTATTGTGGACTCATCCAGATGGTTGAGGTATAGTTTTGGTTTGTGTTGTTTCAAATCCTTTGTCGCTGGATTGGCAGTATCAGTTGTGTTAGGATTACTCCTCCCTGACCTGTCATGTTCTGCCATTTCAGAGAGTTGTGAAAGGACGGTTCAGCCTCGGACAGAGCTGGATTTAACCGATATTTGCATGTTAATGTCCACAATACATCCCAGTACAGAGAACAGACATGGGATCAGAGCAACTGCTACCTTTTTAAATGGGTCCTGTGTCCCTTTTTATCATGGGAGGTCTTTTGACCACCGGAATTAGCAAAGTGTGCTGTTTCAGTTTGTCTGTTGGTAAAGTGGGGGGCTGAAACACACACTACCACACACACAAATACATTAACAACACACCTAATCTCACCCTTTTTGATTGCCCCAGATGGATGGGTTTATCTCTCTGTTTTGATGTTAGCTGCTGTCCCCCTAATTCTATCATTTAATCAATTCGTGTGTCAGCACAGAGACCTCAGCTTGCCCTTAACCCACTTGAAAACGACCCCGATCCCTCTTCAAATGTGCTTTGCCTGCAGCCCCAGTATGAGGAGTAGATGTGGGACATGAGCCAATCTGTTCCCTGAGGTGTTTGCCATCTCCATCCTATCTGTCAACACTCAGCTTTCTCTGCCACTCTGTCAACAGGCAGAGCTCTTTGTGCTAAAACGAGTTTAGATGGAAACGGCAAACTGTCCAACACAGATCGGGGTTGGCGGATGTCAAAGGGGGACGTTTGATGTCAGCTGTTGCTGTTTGTGCTTTTAAGGCCTAGCTGTTTGGGCCTTGAAGTGGTGAGTCCTACCAAGTATTCTTTAGATTGGTGTTTGCATAGATTTGCATACTGGCCTGAAAATGAGCTTTAATGAAGAAGTGGGTTTCAGTGGATTTACATTTTGGAGTGAATTATTCAGCCTGTTGATCAATAGATGACAAATGCTTGGCAGCTCATTGAGAGAAGAAGGCATATAGTGTCCATAAGCCCCTGCCCCCCTTAATATATTTTGTGTAACGCAGCTTCCATGCACCGCCAATTCACCTTTACTAACACTTGTTATGCTCAATCAGATCTATTGCTTACAGTTCCAAACCACCACACTCAGAGATGGAGTGAACAGTCAGCCCAACAGCAAAAGAAAATAAGAAAATTCTGTGATAGCAGATCTGAAATAAAAAAGAAAAGAAAAGAAATAAACTTACACACACACACACACACACACGCACAAACAAACAGAAGACAGATTTTGGCATGGATTTTAAAATATTTGTAAATAAAGGTTATGTTTTCATGACTATCCATGAAAAAATTCTACATTTATATTAACATCTTCAAATTTTCATGGAGGGTTACATTTAAATCATAAAAATAACGTGTTACTTTCTAAATATGACCAAAATTGAACTAAAGAAAGAAAGCTTCTCATTTTTTTCTTTGCTGTTCTGTCTCCAATGTCACATTGTGTCAGTCCCTCAGTTTGATCCAGTGCATCTCAGCTGACATTTAATTTAAGTGTAAATTGTCACCTGACTTTTGTGAAGAAAAAAGGGTAAATGTAATGTTGTTCAGACATCATCCTCTTACCTAATACTCAGCATGATGTGATGGCTATAAATTTGGAAGGTGTGAATAGTCTCCTATCTTCCCTTGCTGGGCAGCACAACGATCCCATTGAGGTGAACAATGCCTCTGCAGAGAGCATGGGTGCTACTGTTTGGAAAAGGAAGCTGTGACTCAAAAGTGCCTTTAGCCTAAAGGTGTGAAGCAAATTAACACATCTTAAGCTCAGTGACATGGTAGCTTACACATGCGGCAACTGCACAATGTAGCAGTGGCATTAATTTGACCCATTCTCTATTCAAGCACCTCACATGCCTACAGTCAGTCAGTGCATCAGCTGACCCACATTTCATGGTAACGTGACAGACAGAGGTTAGTGTGTGATAACAATTGAGACAATGAGTAATTAGTTGATGAGCTGAATCCTGTGACCCATGTGGTTACTTTTACCGCTTTCACACTGAAATTAGCGGATCGACGCAGGATTTCCTAACCTGGGTCGACCCACCTCGGCTCGGCATTAAGACGCTTTCTCACTGCCAGCTGCCGCGGGTCTGACCTCCAGCTGTGAGAGCTGCGTGCCTGTTTTTTCATCCCTCCCTCATCCTATTGACAACGTTATCATTGCAGATTAAGTGCGCCGGAACACTGCAAGGTAAACAATGGACAGCATGGACATTAGCGAGTCACATGTAACTGTCTTTGTGCGTTGCAATTTTGTCCCTTTTGTACAAACCCAGCGCAGCAATACAAGCTGTATGTAAACACGGTCGCGTAGTTCACACCGGGATTCCACGATCGGTGAGATTTCCAGAGAATGACGTAGGACTAAATCACATATGCGCTCCCATTAAAGAAGATGTCGCTACACATTTGATTTGTTTGACTGAATAAAATCTCTTCAGAGATCGGTCTCTGGAGATCAACAGGAAGACTGATCTTATGAGTGAGCAGCTCTGCAGCACTGGAGCTTCACAGTGACAGCCTGACAGGCTGAGCAGTGACTAAATCTGAATGCATCGAAATGCCACATCAGCCCTTTCACACTGCATGGAAAGCCCGTATCGACCCAGGTCGACCCGGGTTTCTTGTGCAGTGTGAAAAGGGCTTTTGTGGTCTCCACCTGGCCACGCTTTAGTTTGAGTTTAGTTTGCTTAGCTCAGCAGTGGCCAAAGGCAATACGTTCAGGTCATGTGGTGGAGGCTAAGATGAACAAAAAAAGTAATATCATGACAAGAACCTTCTTAAATAAGCAGACTTGTAACTCAGTCATTTTATCATGTATTAAGAGGACTTGCATAACACACTGTCATGCCAATTTGTGTCTGGATGTGGGAGACATAGCTTATGTGATTCCATGTAGTCACTTTGCAGTCTCGCCAATTTTCTACATAACAGCAGGGAATGTATAACTAGAAGTCATAATGAAACTGCAGAAAAGAGCATCTTGCTTTCTTCATTTGATTCTGACAAAGACAATTTAGGTTTTTTTGTTAAGATTTAATGGGATGTCTTATTGAGAGTGAAAAGCAGCTTGATTTCATATGAGTATAAGATTGCTTAATTTGGTGCAAAAGCTGTCAAATGATTGGTATGATGACAGAAATGCACTAGAGGATCTAAGGCTAAGTAAAGTCATTTTCATACATACACTGCAACCCTGAACTTACCTGAATTACCTGAAGCTGAATGTGACCCTGTCTGCTCCCTAATGCAAAGTTTGCGTAATGTGTGATGTAGAGATGTCACACAGTTGGTGAAAAACCTGAGGGAGAATAGGAAGTACTGTTTACACAAAGACACCAACAAAAATGTTAACTGGCGAGACAACAAGATTCTGGATCCTGTCAGTAAGGGCCAAAGTTGAAATCATCAGACAAATTCCAAGAACAGTAAGAGACATTTTGTACATGAACAAATTACAAACTGGCTACTCAAACTTTTTTTTTTTTTTTACACCATGTTCTGCCTCCTGCACATTCTATCACGTTCTATCCAGGCGCCACCCCTCGTCCAAACCAAACCTAAATTTCAAGTCAAATCAAGTTTATTTGTATTTCCAGTAATTAAATTGCCATTGAGAGCTCTTGTTGACACAAACAACCTCACATTGTTGTTCAATAAACGCTGAGTTGAGACATATCAATGCATGAAAGATAAGTACAGACTGGAGCATTGCTGAAACAAATCCATCTTGTTCAATGTCTTTCCTCAAGCCTGGTCAGGATGTTGCACTACCACATTGCAGCTTTGGCATCTTCTTTAATTACGCTATTTGGCACACTCCTGTAGCAGGTGGAGACATACTACGTGTTAAGACAGTTGGAATCAATTATATATGCAGCATTCAAGACATGTTACGATGGAAATTACGTCCAACATTTCTCAAAAACTGAGCCGCATCCTCTCTCTTTCGCTCTCTGTCTGTCATATCATATCATATTTGCTATATTATTATTAAACCATATTATTGGCATGAATGTTATGAGAACTATGTTGCCAAAGCATCAAGAATCAATTAAACAAAATAAAAAAAATACAATTTGTAGGTTACTCATCTCATAAATTAAATGAAACTTAAAAAATAAAAAGAATAATGTGGGTGTGGGAGGATTAATAAGATTGGGTATCATTAGGCAATTACAAGTTGTCATATACAATGAAAAACATACATACACATATAGTTAATATTAAATGATGATAATAATAATAAAAAACAAGAATATTATACTATAGCAATAATGTTTTTTCTGCCTCTCTCTCGCACACACACACATAAGTAAACTTTTCAGCACTGTATAGAAAATATAAATTATATATACATATTTGTGCTGATATTTGATAATGATGGGTGTCATTTCTTGTGTCCCATTTCTGCATCTCTTTTCACCAGCAGCTGAGAAATCAAAATTTACAAGAGCTGCTATTCCCTGTGGTTATGGTTGGTCATAAAGCAGATGGTAAGTACACCTTTAAAGTGTGTCCCATCCATCCTATTGATGTAATGGTTGTTTAAGGTCTGTGTCCACTCCAATTTTAGTGTGTAAGTGGCTGCTGATCGCCAAACTCAGGCTAGGTCTCCTCCCCATGGACGTGTCTAGAGGCTGGCGTAACGTAAGGCCACGACCTGGCTGCTTGCACACCATCCATACCTTCCTCTTCTCCCTTGCTGCTCCCTCCCTGTCATCCATTTCTTTTGTTCCTTGTCGTTATTTTATGAAGTAGTGTGATGATGGTCATTTCTGGTAAGAAGTGGTCAGATCAGAAGGGGAGTGGAGTGTGCCGTCCATCAGACGGCTCGGCCCTGGCTGTCTCGTAATGATGATATCACTGGAGCCAGACAGGCAGCACACACACATTCACAGATACACACACATCTCATGTCGCCGTGCCTCAGGCTGCTTGTCTACCAGGGTACACAGGTGACTCACAGTGGCCCTGATGGAGTGTGTCACCATGGAGTCTGGTGTCTGCATGAGTCTGGGTGTGTGTGTGTGTGTGTGTGTGGCGTCAGTGTGTGTGTTTGCGTGAGCAAGTACAGCTGAATGCATTGGTGAAATGGAGCGTGATTTACCCAGTCACCCCCTGGAGTGCGCCTCTCTTATGAACTCATCTGTGACTCAACTAATAGCTAAACCTGCCACAGATTTAGGTGTGGCCTCATTGCCCCTCGACCCCACTGCAGGTTTATTGAAGCACAACAGTGTCTGCATCACTCAGGCATCCAGGGAGGAGCGGGTACTCATGAACTCACGGTTTTTTTTGCCTTTAGGACACCTCAGTCTATGAAATCATGCAGTATGAGCATCCTTTGATGGCAATTAAAGCCAACAGGCATAAAGAATCACTAATAGTGTGGAGCCTTCAGCACAGGACATTACTAATGAGTGATTAGTATGTTTTATAGCTACCTGGTGACAAGGCATCCATATGACTGGAGCTCCCTGTGAGAGACATGTTTTAGGGTTTTGAGCGATGGAATGGCAATGACGTTAGATTTAATTGCGACACACAGAAGCACATTTTACTTTATGGCCTGATATAAACGCTGTGCGAGCGTTTGTATGTGTGTGAATTAAATGGTCGGTTAGACTTGTGGGAGGTCAAAGTTTTGTCTTATCATCAAGTGTGGTTGAACCTGCAAGCCTGCTGTTGGATGATGTTTATAGTCCTTATCAGACTCCACAGCAGCAAAGCTCATGCACACTCACACACACACACACTTTAAACATACAAGCCGCTGCCCTTTTGATTGCTTTAGTGGCAAAACTAAGAAACTACACACCCACATACACACTTCACCTTCGTGCACACAAGCTGCTGCCCTCTTGATTGCTTTAGTGGCAGAAACTGCACACAAACCAAACAAACACGCACACACACCCACACACACACACACACACACACACAAATACACAGACACATAGACATAGTTCCACTGGCCTGTCAGTCCTTTCCCACACTGATAGAGATCTGGAGCATGCCATAAAGCGCAGTCTTGGATCACAGAGCACAACAGAGGCCCTCCTCTCCTCTCCCAGCCCACTTAGATCACTCACTACTCCCATAAGATAAGATGTCTGCGGTGCCTCCCTCATACCCCTCTCTGGGTCTCCTCACCTACTCCTCCTGCTCTCCTAGTGCTGCCCTGTCTGCCTCACCACCTTTGTTAAATTATTTGATATTTCCACTTGCAACATCTATCATAGCTGTCAGTTCAGCTTAAACTGCACAATAACTATTCCAGTGAATACTGCAATGGCTATGAATCCAAATCCCAGCTAAATCGGTCTGCTGGCTTGACATTATAGTGGTAACTTCAAACCATATAAAACGGTGCATCACCAGCTATAACTCTCCTGTTTCCCTGACCTCATCATCACATAATCAGCATGACCTCAGCTCAAAGAAAAAAGTTTCTGCCCATACAGACCTCACCTGCCTCCCCCAAGTAGATATTTAAGGTGAAATATCTCTGATAGTTCTATGATGTCATGATTTAATGTCCAATTAATGGATAGCGGTAGAAATTGAGATTGTTTAAACACTTTTCCGCAGATTATTTACTGGTGTGTGGACATGTCTTACCCTTTACTGGTTGTAAATCATCTACCCTCTCTTGACCCTTACAGCGCTATAAAGCCATGCTTCCTCTGGCAGGATGGCTAAGTGAACTTTAATAGAGCCTGCAGTGCAAGTTTTACCCTTTCAAAGGTGATCATGTTTTCAGTGTTTGCTCAGTAGGTCAGAGCCTGTCTATGTAAATATAGATATTTTATGTAATTCACACCTTCCTTCATTCATTAGCTTAGTGCTGTTGAAGAATGGTGATGAAACTCCTACACAGAAAAAGTGCACATGGCTTCTGGCATTGTGACTGATCCTCCCAGTGTAAGTATGTAGTTTAAATGTGAATAAAAAGAAATGTAAGTAGGTGGAGGTGATCATTAATGGTATGTTGGGTGTGTAGCGTCTTATCACTCAGTGCACACAGTCATTAACCCTGTAACAAGGCAACGGTGCTTTGCAACTATAAAAAACACTTCATAAAAATGATAATTTTATTATCGCTTATTGATATACCACAAGTGATTCAGCCTTTCCTCTCAAGAAAACTTTTACATCTGCTGTTCTGAGCACCCGGTGAAGTTTTTTCCCAGGACAAATCTCCAGTTATAGGACAATGATGTGCTTTGCTTTACTTCAGGTTTTTTTACTCTTTCCCAACAAGTAATGCCAGTTTTTCTTTTGGGCATGCATCTTTGCAAATTGTTGGCGAGTTGCTTTGGATACTGGCTTCTCCTGCATTGCAGTGTCAAAATGTTCACCACAATTAGAAAGTGTGGATTTGTATGACAAAACAAAACATGAATAGTGACAGTAACAGATTCCAAATTGTTGCAACATTAGCATAGACATACTGTACTGTGAACATCCAAGATTATCACATGAACATCAATGAAGCCTGCATGAAGCCTGTTACTCTGTTCATGTGTGTTACCTTATGTAATGTAATGTAGCTTAAACAAAGAAAGAGTCATGACTGGAAGGACTGGAAGGACGGATGATCACAGTTAAAAATGAGTTGGTGAAGAAAAGGATCCAATAAAAAACAAATGACCACCCCGAGATGATTGTGATGGAAGTGTGTGTGCGTGTGTGTGTGTGTGTGTGTGTGTGTGTGTGTGTGTGTGTGATGATGGGGAATCCCATCGCCAGCCACAGAGCCAGATATGGGAGTGTGGGAATGAGACTGAGGCCTGGCAGGCTAACAAGGTCTAACACAGGAGGGGGAGGCCCAAACCAATATGGCACAGAGACTGCTTATTCAACCAACAGAGAGAGCCAGGGCTGTGTGTGTGTGTGTGTGTGTGTGTGTGTGTGTGCGTGTGTGTGAAACCCTTGGCCACTTATCCTTCCCGCTGGCTCAGTTAAATTGCACCCATCCTTGGACTTGCCATGGTATAACATACACACACGCACACACGCACACACACACACACACACACACACACATACACACATTATTCTTCCTCCTGTCTGTCTCACTTTCTCTCCCAGGGATATTTGTATTTTATTTCTGTGGGGGTATTTGGCGCAGCCTGTGCGTTGATGTGGAGAAGGGAGAATTGGACGAACTGTGGATCTGCTCTTGGCGCCTGGCTTGCACTCAGGATAGCTGTGTGTGTGTGAGTGAGTGGGTGAGTGATGGTATTGTTCAGACATAGTGAAGAAACTGCCTCCATTAACAAACCTGAATACATTTACCAGTATTTCATCCACTTGATGGTGTTTTTGTTTATTGTATTCTGGAATCCAGGCTTTAGAGAGTGGGCGCATCCTTTTTCAGTTTAACAGAAATATAGCTGCTTTTTTGTTCCCAAATAGTTGTGTGTGTGTGTGTGTGTGTGTGTGTGTGTTATTAATAAACTGACCAAAAGGCACTGAGAAGAAATAGTATATTTACAGATTAATTTATTGAAACAATGTGTATTAATACACATTGTTAGATGGATGTTAGATGGGATGTTAGAACCATATTCCAGCAGTGTAATGTGTTAATTAATGCATTATATATTATAGCTGCTGAAAAGGTGTCATGTTGGGGTCAACTCAGGCAAGTTAGGACGCGTCCCCCAAGGCTGATACGGGAGGCCAGTGTGAAAGCTGGCCAGAGGTCAGCTTTATTTTGCGACACTCTGGATGTCACTGACAGGAAACGACAGATCTGCTTGTCCTCCTCCAGCTGGAAGACAGATCAGGAGGGCTGAAGACTGCTTATGTCATCAGTACAGCGTGTCTGAGAGAGAAAGTGAGCGTGTATCTCAGCAGACGTGTTTTATGACATGTGGGTAGGCTGGGCGAAGCACGGCAGGTGTGAGGAGTGTATTTTTAGGCCCTGTTGCGGAGGCACATGGTGATTGACAGAAGCATCGCTCTATAAAATCTGCTGACCGGAGAATGAGACAAAAACGCAGACAAACCAAAACAAAGAAAAACGAAGTGAAGCCTCGACCTCGTGGCAACATAATGAACAACATAAATCTGGCTTTCCAGGAAAAACAAACAGTGTTCACACTGCACTTAATGTGAGCTGATAACAAAATTTCATTTCATTCATATTTTGGTACATAAGGTGTTATGTAAAATTGTGTTACAGTAATTTTCTATAGGAGCATATCATCTTGAATTCATTATCAGTCAGGATATAATTTATCAGTCCTCGAGAGTTAAAAGCGTCTTTGAGCAAAAATGTAACCAAAACCAGCAACAAATTAGGACTGCATGATATGAGGAAAACATGCGATAACATTGAATATTGAATTGAATTATTTTATTGGACAAGATATTTTAGTTTTCTGCTTCTCTGTCAATGCAATGAAAATCCCTGAGCTTCTTAATTTGTGTATTGAGGAGTGTGTGAGTGTGTGTTTATTCATCGTTAAGCTGAAACCTACACTGCATATTTACCACCACTTAACAACTTCACTACCAATTCCTGCTACATCCACCATCACCATTTGTCTCTAAGATGCAATGAATGATCTTTTTACTTTTACTTTACTATTTTACTTTTATTGTTTTAGAATTGACATCTCAAGCAAGTGAAGCATGTCTATCCTCACGTAAGTGAGCCATGTGAAGACTGACAGCGCAGTACAGAACAAGTCTCTAGCCTCTACACATCAACTAGCAGCAATGTTGCCTGAACAACTTCATTTATCCTTCTGAAAGGGAAACAAGAAGACCCAGGAAGGCAGATCTTGTATACAAACCTTTGTTATTGTCCAATTGTCTGTCTGGTGTTTCATGGCCTTTAAGCTTCAATTACACTTTCCACAATGACAGAAGCACAGACGTGAGCTCATGTGAAATTATAGTGAGAAAACACTTTTAGACTCTTTGCTGGTTTATCCTCACGGCCAACAGATGTTTTCTCCTACTATTGATGACTTTGGATGTACAAACAGGTGAAAACCTTATCACAATGAAAAAGAATGAAGAAGCCACATTTTCATATGTGAGTGACTTGACTGGCTATAAGCTAGGAATGTGCAGACAATGTTTAAGTTTTTGGATCTTAGGTAAAGTCTGTACAAAGAAGGCACTTGATGTTGGGGACATTTAGTTTTATGCTGAACAATTTGATAGTTATAGATAATATCTGGCTTGTTTGGCAAACATCAGACTCAACTGTGGCTGCAGATCCGAATTCTCCAAGCAATAAATGCAGTGTACACAGAGAAAGAGAGAAGATGTCAGTGTTTGTGTTTAAGAGGAAGAGGCAGAGAGGGGCAGACGGGATACAGAGATAAACGCTCAGAGAAAGAGAGGGAAAGAGCAGCCTGCCTCCTTCTCGGGGCGTCTTGGCTGTTCCTAACACTGATTTGAGGAGGTTGCCTGTGTAAGTGTGAATGTGTATGTGTCTGTGTTGGCATAGAAACTGTCTGCAGGAAGCGTCAGTTCCAGGCGGAGCTCTGCTGGCAGACTCTCTCCGCTCACTTCCTGTGTGCTGTGAGGCAGGCAGGCACACGCACAAACACACACACACACACTTACTTGCACAGATACTTGCGCAGGGCTGGAGCGGGGCAGGGCGCTCGCCTGGAGAGCGGTCCAACGAAATGAGAGAGCAAGGGAGGGAGGGAGGAGGGAGTTCAGCAGAGAGCAGCACTTTCCCACAGTCTGGGGATTTGACACATGGCTCTCACACATTCCTCAGCCCTGCGGCCAACCGAGCATCGGCACTCAGCGAAAGGAGAGAGAGAGAGAGAGGAAGGTTCCACCCATGGCGCTCAAACAATATGGACTTACAGAAGACAGAGAGTGTGTGTCTGTGGTCGCATATGCCCTGCGTATGTGTGGCTTTGCATGTGTTTGCCTCACGCACCAGTGTTTAACCCTTAGATAGCCACCCTTTGCTTGTCAGATGGAACCAGTCAATGACACACAGAGGCTGGCAGGTAGAGAGATGAGCCAAGGACATTTCATCCGGTTTGACCTACACCTGCGGTTTTCAGCCTGTCGCCAGCCAATGCACGAACATTAATGACATCATAACGCACTGTGTTGATGTTGCAGGAGCCAGCACAGTTAATGTGCTATCATTCAAGGGCTTTTGTCCGTTTATGTCCAGTAGTGTTTTAGTGCAAGCTGGCATCCTCGGTATCCTAATTACAGATGGTTTTAAACATCAATATATGTCTGTCAAAATAACAGTATAGTCATTGTATTATTGTCATTCATATTTCAGAACACAGCAGCATCTCAAACAAGTATTAGTTCATGCTAATGCTGTTCAACATTTAAGCCACCGAAGGCATTGTTACCATGCTTGTAGAGTAGTACGGTTAAGAAGCAAATGGCCATTTCAGAGTTTTTTAGGTTACCTGCAAATTTATTCCATCTGATGCGCCTGATTCAACTCAATGTAGAACATTGTTTAACTGACTGATTTACCTCAGAGTGATGTAATATTCAAAGTGTCTAAATTTCACTAACTTGTTTTCCACCTGAGCTTTATACTGACTGAGTGAATGAGTGTCCCTGTGTTCCTCCTTCATCACAGAGTCATGCAACTAGGCACTAACACCATCTCATCCCTTAATTCTCCTCTGTGGCAATCCATTTAGTTCAGCTGATTGTGAGTAAGACGGGAGTAATCTCCATGAACTGTATAACAACAATCCAGAATGGAAAAAAGTGGTCTTGTGTTTCCCTGTCTCTCATTTCCCCTGTCACTTTCCCTCTCCCTTCTGTCCTACCTTCTAGTTTGGTCTTTGATGTTGTGGCCATGGGTCCATCCTGTCGACCCCTCCCCTCTTCCCATCCAGCCCCCGTGCTTCCTTAAATAAATGTTCTGCTCGGCAGGATTTTAAAAGGAAGCCAAGGTCGCCCTCCTTGACAATTACAACACAGCCTGGGAAGAGTTGCTCTGCAAAGCTGCCCTGACTGGCCCCCGCCAGCAGACACAGAGACCACCCGTACACGCTCGTGATTGACTGTGTGTGTGACTGTGCGTGTTTGTGTGTGTGTGCAAGCGCTGGAGTTAAAGACCTGACAAGCAGGAAAAGAAATGGTTGCAAAAGAAACCTGGAGTGGAGGGAGGTGGCATGAGGACAAGATGGGAAGATGAAGGTAAGCAGGCCGAATCATTTCTTACTCGAGTACCCATCCGCTATGGAGGATCCCAAATTGCCAATTAGGATCCCCCCCCAACCCACCTCTCACCCCCTCTTCTTCCAGCTTTCATGCCTGATGTCAAAATTAGAACGTGTGAGCCTCTAAATGGCTCTGTTTCTCATTTATGAGGGAATCCAAACACAGCGGGGAGGAAAACTACTGTGGTCCAGGCATTGAATGGTTGGCGGCCGTTTGATGCAGGGAAAGCGACAACAAAGCGTTCCCAGAGGGAATCAATAGAGGGACGGAAGAGTGCTGATATTCCGCACAACATGCCTGTGACACCTTGACACTGCAACTTCCTGCTAATTAAGAGCCGGCAGTCGCTTCCCTGTCAGCACATCCTCAACATGGCTGTGTGTGGCATGTGAGCGTTCGCAACTAGAAAGGTCAGCTGGACTGATGAGCTGGGTCAATTGAGATAGGAAAGGATGGGTGGGAATGGACATTTGAGTGGTGTGTGTGTGTGTGTGTGAGAGAGAGAGAGAGAGAGAGAGAGAGAGAGAGAGTGTGAGAAAACATAATTTTGTGTGATGCTGTGGTCTAGGTGTGGTTTAGTAGTTGAGAGCCTCTCATCTTTTGCCAGTTTTTGTGTGTGTTTTTCTCAATGGAGGCACCGGGGAACAGCTGCCAAACAGCTTAGCGTGCTAATAAGAGAGATGATATGATGGAGCTGGGCTCTATTCCATTGTCATTGAGAGAAGCTGGAGGCTGGTTTCAGTTCACCTGCACGTTTGCATGTCAGGGATCAAACCATTTTCATTTTTAATGAGGGCATCAATTTCTTCTGTGACAGACATCATAAAAGAAAAGGGCTCTGCATGTTGCCTCTGTATATAACCGTCTGTTCCTGTATTGTAAAGGTTCACTTAAAGTGTATATACTGTATTAAATGTGTGTGTGTGTGTGTGTGTGTGTGCGTGTGTGTGTGTGTGTGTGTGTCTATATTAATCCTTTGTTTGACAGCCAAACATCTGTCCTGACATGACATGAAGTGTGGGCATTATTTCAATTGGTTTGACTGTAATTAACTTTATGTGCTACAGGGCAATTTCCACAGGAGACATTAAAGATTAAAAAAAGAACTGTTAATCACATCTTTAATTAGTCTTGGAAGTTGTTTCATTTGGTTTGCATGACTTAATGTGTGCAAAAGAGTGTGTCAGTGAGAGGAAAGTGAGTATTCATGTTTGTACAGTGGGGCCCCACCCAAACGGCGAGTTGGAGCATCACGGTGGCCCCATTGTACCCAAGTGGTGACCGTATTCCACTGAAGTCTGATGTTTTTAGAGGCAGCCAAAGTGCTCTTTTGTTTCTAGATGACTTGGGAAAAAACACTGTCCCATTCAGCCATCACCATAAGCAGATAGGAATGGCGCAGCGAAGGTGACTAAACACATGCAAACACGTATACAAGACTTTAGTTTTGAGGATGCCGATGAGGATTGCTTTGATGTTTCCTCAAGATGTTTTGTTCGCAGTGGCGCATGCCATCCACCACAAAACATCTCCCCCAGGGTGTGAAGGCAGGGGATTAGCAGTTCCTGGAGTTCCTCGAATGAAACCTGTTTGATGTGAGGGCCCAATTACCGTACAAGGGCCTGGAGAAAGGGCGGGGTGGGGGTCAATATATTGCAACAGCTTTAATGACCTTGCCATCCACCCCTTGATTCTCCATCACCCCATTCCCCAATTTAGCCTGCCTTTACCCCTACCCCATATATTGTTATGAGAAGTACCGATTAGACCATAACAAAGGGGGAAAAGTTACTTTACCACATGTCCTGATACATCGCAGACTGATTCAGCATTTTTTATGTTGTGTAATAGGTGTTCATAGTTAGGTGTTACACTAATTTCGAAATAGAGAGACTCGATCAGACCCCACTGCAGTCAGACCAGTCTGAAAATTCCAAAGGATAATTAGGCTGTCCGAAATGGGGAGCAGCGACAACGAAAGTAGCATAATGCATCAATTAGTCAAATTGTAATGTAATAATGTAATAATGTTTCCTAATAACAAATAAATAATATATTTATATACCACACACAAGAATGGGAGTGTATGAAAATACAAGAGACAGAGCGCAAAAACAAACCCAGTCGGCCCAACATTCAAGTCCATATCTGAACACGAGCAAATATTTGACTTTTGGGAGGGGCAGATGTTGGTAATGTCAGCACTAAGTGTCTGGCAGATGTGCTGCTTGTGCATGCTGATTCCAATGAGTTAATTGTGTTTATAGGGACACGTTTGTAGAAGAGGAGTTGTGGCAGTGTGTGAATATGAGCATGCAACTGCAAACATGTACATGTGCCTATAAAGTTGCAGGTGTGATGATGTACAGTTTATTTTTGCCTTAAGAATGAAATCCCTCCACTTTGTTTGAGTCTGTGTCTCAAGACTATTTTGGAGACATATATTACTATATCATTACATATAATAATATATTATTATATATTGTTCTCATTGGTCCAAAGTCTTGAAATTTGGTATAGCCATACTTAGGGCAAATATCGAACAGCAGAACATTGATCGATTTTCACCTGCAAAGATTGAGAACACATGCAAAATACACTTTTTTCCAAAATCTAATGTTGTGGGTTTGTATATTAAATGCTTCATTGTATTTTGTGTAGTTCCATGTGTCCAAAGACAGATATGGTATGGTATTAAAAAAAAAACTCTTTAGTTTTGTACGTAGACAAAGTAAAGTATGATACAAATGAGAATCATCTAAAATATAAGCTGTTAATCAGCATCGTACTGTCCAGATAGCACGTCATCAAAATGACCGATCACGACAGACCACATGGTAAACAAGGGACTATACCTCCAGTCAGAGCTTACTCATCGTCTGCTTGGATAAAATCTGGGAACAAGGTTCACCCACTCTGAACCAGTCTGTCCTCTTTTCACCGCTGTGATCAACTGAAGACATGATGACTTCATCTGCTCCCTCTGAATGTTGGATGAGCTGATGCCAAGAAAACATGTCACACTTTACACCTCAGCTGCATTCGTTACATCTGTGATCATTTTGTGTGAAAGAGTGACTGAAACTCAAGTCAAAATAGCAGAGTGAAACAATGTTTATCACTACTACTGCGTACCACTACTACTGCTACTAATGCTGCAAGAGACCATTTACTCCAGTATTGTACATTGGTACAGTGTTGTGGAACTTGTACTTTAAGTGATTATATTCATTCTATACTACTTTATTTCTGTTCTACCTCAATTCAGAGAGAAATGTTTCTACTTAAGCTTAAAAGATACACTGTATCAGTACAAATTAAAACATGTTTTGGATTGTGATCCCATGGCAGTGTCTAGTTTGGGCCCTTTGTCACATCTTTGAGATGTCTATGAGTTTGTAGTAATTCCACCAATGAGACAATACACACAACTGTCCAGTATTTTATCCCAAAAAAAACAAAGATCAAAAAAGTCACAAAAAATTTTGGGCTATTTATAAAACAACTGCTGAATAACTGATGTATCAGCATTAATATAAATGTTAGTTAATGAGATAGAGAGGTATTGTCTACAAAATATTGTTAAAAGACATAGATGCTATCCATGTGAAGCATGTTACACACTATAAACCATCAGCTCACTTATTCTTAGAGTGGGTGGCCCTATAAGGGGCCCAGAATGCTCAAAGGAGGGTGAGTGATTTCATAAACAAAGACAGGAGCGGAAGTAGATGACATACACTCCATGGCGTGGCTGTACTAGGTCAGTGTGGGATAGTGTGGTCAAAGAGGGTGTGTGTGTGTGTGTGTATGTCTGTGTGTGTTTGTGTGCATGGGGGTGGAGGGGTGCTGCTGCTTGCCAACAGTGTTGTGTTTGCATCTCTAGAGAGGCCCAGAGAGATCTTATCTGGCGCGTGCCTCAGTCACTGTTTCCCACAATCTGCGTGCTCCACGGCTAGGAGGGGGTGAGAGGGTAGACTTATGATTATATGTGTGTGTGCATGTGTGTGTGTGTGTGTGTGTGTGTGTGTGTGTGTGAGCAGGGGTCCTGTCTTGTCAACTTTACACCATTTTGACTGCCATGACATAATGTGCCTCCATACAGTGACACCCCCCCCCCCACACACACACACCCTCTTTCCACGATTTCTTTTCTTCTTCAAAGGTTCCGCACATCAACAAGGGCCTCCTTTTCTGTGAATGTCGCATATTTGGCTTTTCATCAGTGCCCCCATTCCTCTTTTTTTCTGAAGCCCCCCACCTCTCCCTGTCTTTTCCCTTGCCTATGTTTTTCACTTTGATTGGGGCTTTGCTAAGGATTAATCCCCCCCCCATCCCCCATCCCCTGTCTCTCTCCATTACCACCATAGCATGCTTTTCTTATGCTGTTTACTATGAATGAGAAGTGTTGAACCATCACAGGACATATTGGAAAGATTAAATGGTGACTTTGACTGCTTTGTTGAATGACAGCAAATTTTGCAGGGGTCAAACACACACATAGTACATGTGTGCACACTTGTTTTCCACTCTTTCACAATGATGTCTTTTAAGGAATATAGTGAAGCTTTATATTTTTTTTTCCATCCTGTTATTTGTATATGACATATTGTTCTTTAATTATAATGATCTATCTTATTTAAAGCTGCAAAGGATTCCTATTTTACTAAAATACCGATATATTTATGCTGTGCATGTGATGCAGTGTGGCATTTGTGCTATTTAGTAAAACATGCCTAAATGAGCAAAAGATGTAATCTCATGTTGTAAATCACAGCTTGCATTTTGCAAATTTGGTTACCACCACAACCAATGATAAAACCAGGAATTCACTCTAAGTGTGTTTCACCAATCTTTGATGGATGGGAGGGCACATTTAAATTTACTAAACATCTTGCCTTTACATCTTGTTGAAGGATTATTCACCGTGTAAACACTTCACAGATGTGCAGCCTCTTAAGTCTACCACATTGCATTCAAATAAGCAACTATCTCTCTCCATGCTTGTCCATGTACTCATGGATGTTTCGGGATGTGCGATGAAGCGTTTGTGTGGGTGCACACGTGGGTTTTGGATGAGCTTCCAGAGGTTAGCTAAAGAAAGCCTGGCAGATTTCATGGAGTCACACCAGGTTGAACCCAGAGCCCCCTTACATCCACCGCCACCGCTTCAAGGTTAGGAATATGGTGTTTGTGTGTCTGTGTGTGTGTGTGTGTGTGTGTGTGTGTGTGTGTGTGTGCGTGCGTGCAGCCGCCCCCACAGCTGGGAAAAGATCGATGCAGCTTCCACCAGCAGGCTCCTGGCCCCCGGCTGCTACTGTCTGAAAATGAGAGGCGGCAGGGTGTGTGTGTGTGTGTGTGCGTGTGTGTGTGTGTGTGTGTGTGTGTGTGTGTTAGGGAGGAGGACAGAAAGAAGGATCGAGGGATGAGAGAACAAAATGAGAGGTGAGGAGGAAAGGAGGAAGGGAAAGGGAAAAGAAAAAATATGCCCAAACTGGCTGACTCACACCCTCCTTACCTCCCTCCCTTACTCACAAACACACATATGCTCTCTCCCCTGAGTACACACAAGCATGCACAGACACACAAGCACTCATGAACACATTCCTCATTTCTCTGCCAAGCGCTCCTGTGCCACTGCTCATCTGCGTGGGGGGCCCTGCAGGCAGTCTGGGCCCTTACGTGCCCTCTCTTTATACACACACACACAGCTGTACATACATACACACACACACACACACACACACAGGCACACTGAGGAGTTGATGCGTAAGACACGCTCTGATCCTGCATGCTGATGATGAAAGACAGGCAGCCGGGCTCCTGTCTTAGTGCCAGAGGGCAAGACCTGATAGGAACCTGCTAATTCTTGATCCTCCTCCTCTTCCTCCTCTCCTCTTCATCATAATTAGAATAATATGAATTTCACCACACTTTTATTGTGCTTGCTATTTCCCTTCTCTCGATGTTAACTGCATTTACCCAGTTTCTTCTATTTTCTATTTAACTGGATTTTGGTAGACAACAGCGACCCACAGGTCTCAAGATGACAATTTGAGCAGATTTCATGAAAATAAGGAGGAAATGGTAGTTGTTTACTGGTTTCAGAAACTAAGCAGTAGTCTAATGAACATTCCCTGTATGATATATGGTTTTGTATTAATGCCTAGCTCTCTATGGCGGAGTGCAATGCTTCATGTTTTTACGTGCATAGCCCCCAGCCTCACACCTGGCCTGGCAGGAGTTCTGGTCCCACCCCTCCTCCTCTGGTTCCTCCATTAAACCTACCACCTACAGCTCCACCCCCTACACCCAGGAGAGGGAGGGACAGCACAAGACTCGTGCGTTCTTTGATCACATAAACAGTGCTCTCAAGTTGGAATGAAACCTGTTGCCCATGTTCAAGCATAGTTCCAAGAGAGGATGTACCACATGTGGGTGTATGGTGCAGATGGCCTGGGCGATGAAGGCATAAATTAGCCTGTGCAAGGAAGGGAGATCCCCCATTGTTCTGATGGATTGCACACACACACACACACACACACACACACATGCATACATACAAGGCCTCTGAGTCTGGTTCTAGCAGGAAGATCACACACTCTCTGTCACAGCCTCTCAGATCAGGCTGCCCAGAGCTTCCTGTAATCCCTTCTCTGTAACATTAATTATAAACTGGTGCTTTGTGCCCCGTGGACCAACCGTGACTTTCCCAGGACAATTAAAGTTACTCAGTAGAGGAAGGGGGATTTGGTAGGAAAGGAGGGAAAGGGGATCAGGGAGTGAGTTGGGGATTTGAGTACTCTAAGGTTGCTGAAATAAGGCAACGGGTGAGATGAGAGTGGGAGTTTGGGGCTGGGCGTACAGGATGTCTAACTTCAGTCAGAGCAGGGATAAGTCATAGGCACTGGAGCTTTTGTATTGTTCTGTAAGTGAGGTTTGTAGCATAAGCTTTGGTCCCAGAGTCGAGGGTTGAACAGGATAGGGTCTGGGTGGGCAAGTGTCTGGCCGGGTGTGGATTAGCTGCCATCTCAGGGGAGTAATTGACCAATGTGTGGGAATCATGACTGTGTGCTTCTCCACCCTAGCAATTCAATGAATGTATATGTATGTGTAAATGTCCATTTTTGTTTACCACTTTGTTTTTGGCAGGCTTTGTGACTTTAGCTACCATGCCAAAATGGATGCAGAGTACAGCACTGCCCCTGAGGGCTTGCAATAATTGCCTTAATATCTGCCCCACTGGTCACCGACCTTTACCATGTCACCAAATCCCTAAATCCTGTTTGACTGTATTTTTTACCTGTCAACCATGACTCGCTGTGCTGTGGAAATCTGCGCTGCACAATGCTGGCCTACAGCAAGTGAGGGAAAAAGCATAAAATATATAGGTGGCCGAATAGAGGAAAGGCCTTTTTTCAGAACACAGCTGACCAAACTGTGTCCCTGGTCTGCCCTTCACTTCTCCAACTTACTGTGCCAAAGGCAAACCCTTTCAAGTGGCTGCTGATCTGTTTGCAACAAGAAGGTTGATTCCTAGATAAGTAGAGGCAGGATTGTAATCAGGCCATCCAGTGAAGTGGTTCATTTGACAGAAGCTGTTATCTTCAATGGATCTGATCTGATCTGGCTGCTGTTTAATCCTGTTAAGGCACCTTGCTCCGGGACATGAGACCTGCTTCCTCAGTGATGCCCTTTCTCTGAACCTTTGACCCCTTGCTGTGGCTGGTGAGTTTAACTACACTGAGCCATGATGATATGTGGACATCCCATCCCACATGTTCACAACTATTTTGAATTAGGGATTCATTTGCAGTGGAAGCATTCTAACAGCTCATCTTCAACTACATATTTTGTAGTTGGGCATTCATCATAGTGTTTTACTCATATAAACTCATATTACACTGGGGCAGCAGAAAGCAAGGATAAGGTGGTGACAACATATAAAGGGTTATTCTTCATATACCAGAAGCTTATGTTTGCACTATAATGCATATATACTGCTGTGTTTGTCATTTTTCACCATAATCACAATCTTCAATTTGTTTTTAGTTGGCTAACCTTATCTGTACATTAACCACCTGTTTGGTATGTTATGAAAAAAACATCCTTCCTTAGACCCAAGCTCTTGTTTGGTATGTAATTTTAATTTTACTATTTGGGCTTACAGGGACCTGATAAGTATTAAAACCAACAATAGCACCATCTTTTGACATGACATAGTTTGTGAGACATTATTTTTGAGAAAAACTTTGTACGCAGAATTATGTGTTATGGTATAGACAGTGGTGTAGTGGTTAGCACTGTCGCCTCACAGCAAGAAGGTACCGGGTTCTGGCCTTTCTGTGTGGAGTTTGCATGTTCTCCCCATGTCTGCGTGGGTTCTTTCCAGGTACTCTGGCTTCCTTCCACCATCCAAAAACATGCATGAGGATTAGGTTAATTGGCTAATTTAAATTTACCGTAGGTGTGAATGTGAGTGTGGTTGTCTGTCCCTGTGTGCCCTGCGATGAGGTGGCAACTTGTCCAGGGTGTCCCCTGCCTTCCGCCCTAAGACAGCTGGGATAGGCTCCAACCCCCCCGTGACCCTATGAGGATAAGTGGTAGAAAATGGATAGATGGTATAGACAACAAAATGTGATGTCCTTGCATGTGGACACCGGGTCTTGAGAGGATCTGTTATGAACTACCATGAACAGATGAAACAGATGACCAACAGGTTAGTTGGTCTTGAAATATAGACCTGTCTTAACAGAAAGCCCTGCTCCAGAACTGAGTGGTTACAGATTCGGTCCTGTAATCAAGATGTTCTGTCGATTCTTTTGAAAAGTCTGGACGTTTGAAATGACCCCAGTCTCTTGTCCATGTAGATAGTCATATCATACAAAGGAAATCAAAAAAAATGTGTGCGACCACACAATGAAGTTAGAAGACAATACACACACTCCTCCTGCGATCCTCAGTAAGTGTGCCACAGGCAGAGTAGCTGCATAACAACAAATGAGAATATCTTCTTACTTGGCTAAAGAGAGTAAGGACAGGTATCGCCTCTGTACATGGAAATATTTTCGAATTGTAAACAAGGCCTTGGCATAACATTACCACTTCCTTGGTGCTTTGGTTTATATACCCCAGATAGAGTGTAGTGTTTTTCTTCTTTACATTTAGAGAAAAGGCTTGTGGGTATGGTTGTTCTTTTTTTTCACTCTTTGGGACAAAAGCAGTGCATCTCCTCAGTAACAGCTGTGTGTTTATCTTTGCCTTGAAGAATTCTGTTATACTGTACATAGGATAATATTTACAGTGCAGGAACAATGTAATACTTTTCTCACCGTCATCTCGCTTGAGCCAATAAACCTACAGAGAGTTAAACCAGGTCACACTGCAATCTGTATCCCACTGTGTTTGGTTGTACTGCACAGTTAATGTTGACGCAGTCCATTTACTGTAGAAGACGTATTTAGGTAGAATGAAAACAAATTTATTATCCAATATGGATTAAGTTGAGTGGAAAAGTGGATGGGCTGAATAGAAATAGTTGCCACAGTGTGGCTCTGTTGAATGACTAAAGCTTATGTACATTAGATACCATTCTTTTCATTGTTAGGTCACACTGAAGAAAGTAGCAACCTGGAATGGCCCTTGAGGAGCAGTGGTGAGCAAACCAAGCTTTTTAAATCAGTGAAATTAACACTGCAGCAGCCAACACTTGACTCCAGCCCTGCTACTTGCATGTCAATGGCCTTTCCCATAAGCCATTGCCCAGTGGTGTGTGCAGATTTGAGTGGGTGGAGAACAAAAACTGATTGCTGAAACCAATGTGAGACTGAGAGTTGTAGCCGGTAGGCCTAGCTCATCTCCTCCTTGTTGAAAGGTGAGGCTCTCTGATAAGGAACAATGGAGTCTGAGATGGGTGTGGCAGTGAAGGAGGTGAAGGGGCAGATAGGGTCTAAAGTGACATGAAGAGACTTTAGTGGGGATGGGGGGGCATCAATGTGAAACGTGGAATGTGGTGGTGATGAGGTCATACCTGTGTGTGTGTCTGAGAGAAAGCTTGGAAAAGATTCAGATCACAGCCTGATGAAGCACCATCAGTAGTGATGTCACAGGAAGCTATTACAAAGCCCGTGGATAAACTCCCCATTTCCTTGTTGAAATCATACGCCCACATGAAAGAGCAGTTTTGAACTCTTGAATAAAAACACAACATGGGGACAATATAATATAACATAACCAGACTGGAGTAGAAAATGCTGAGTGCAAAAATACTCCAACATGGACACAAGATGTAAATCATTACTTACTTCCACATATAGTCCCTATCCCTGTCTCCCTCTCGTCTTCATTACTTATCATTTATCTCAACTGTAAACATTGAGAACTGAGCAGCAGGACTCGGGGCCCCTTTCTGAGCAGTGCAGTGAAAACAGCTACTTGGAGGAGCTGGAAACTTGAAAGGAGGGACGTAACTACAGGAGAATAAACACATTCCTGTGCAACCCGGCCTGCCACCGTTGCCGCCACTGCTTGCCGGTGGCAGCACAGGGGAGCTCTCAGCAAGACGTATTGTTGCCACAAAAGGAGGTGGAGGGGGGCAGCTGAATATCCCTGAGCTCCCTCAGATCTCACAGGCAGCAAGCAGCACTTGACCTTTCCAACACTAAAGGAATATGACAGCCGTGAAGCCGACAGAGAGAATAGGGAGCGAGGCAGAGGGAGGGGGAAGAGAAGCAAGAGACAAAAGCCACACAAAGTGCAGGCTGCCACCAAAACAGTTAGTTTGCAATCAACGTCAGTCATCCCTCTTGTCGGGACAGTTTGATTTCCACTTTTCAAATGAGCCGTTTATTTTTGGCCTGATAACAGGGCTGGCTAAATTGAAATTGGCAGCTCGACAATCTACAGATAATAGTCATCTACGCAAGAGATTATGTGAACAGCCCTTTCTTTCACTTTACTAGAGCCCCCACCCTCTCTCTCCTGTCGAAGACGAGAAAAGAGGAAATGAGGGAGGGAGGGAGAAAGAGAGAAAAGGGGCTAATCTTAGTCACAATCAGATGAGGCTGAGAAGGCAAAAAGGGCCTAAAATGAAGGGGAGGAGAGAGAAAAGGGGGCACAGGGAGGAAAAAAATAGAGTAATGTCCCGGTGAGCAGGAGGAGGGCTGGAGGGGCGCTGAGGTGGGGGTGTACAGGAGAGGTGAGGATAGAAAGAGAAAAGGAGGGAAGAAGGGAATTTCTTTAATGTTTCTGGCAGCGAACCAGCTGAGGTCTCAAGGTTATCCTGGCTTTGCAAACTCCCACGGGAAAGGTGGAGAGCTGAGGGCCGAAGGGGGGGAGACAAGGGCTTGAGGTGGAAGAGAGGAGGGAGAGATGGATGCCCTTTTTCTCCAGGAGGGAGGCTAATGCTCTGGGGGAGAGTAATCCTCGGGGCCCTCTTTTCTGATAAGGTTGGCCTTGGCCCAGGTAGGAGGAGAAAAGGGCTTTGGGGCCTCCCAGGGCATCCTCACAGACAACTCTGCCCTCTGCCAGGTGTGCACAGGAGCAAAACTTGAATTATTGCTCAAGCTATTAGTTATAATGACATTCAAGTGATAACAATGTAATACCCCGCTGGTTCCTATTGTGAAACTCATTCTTCCATAAAAAGAGGTCAGAGGTCAGGGGCTGCTATTGTACAGAACAGCTGGATCTAGTAGGAGTTCAGCATCTTGCTCCAGGACACTTGAGTAAAGCAGGGACCTGCTGATACCAGGCATGAACCTGACGAACCCTAATTATACGTGGCTGTGTTGATGTATTTATTCATAAGTATGTATTTGTAGTAACATCAGGCTTCCTTTCTTCCTACATATCCAATTTCCTACACCATGATACCTCACAGGAAAACATGTAAATAGCACAACAAAATGGTTGAAAACTAATATGGAAACACTTAAAAAACTTGACAAACATCATTTAGGTACCTTACAAAACCCATCCACCTCCCCTTCTGTCTGCCATAAACTCACTATTCATTCTTCTTTATTCCTAATGCAAGGCGTTCTTATTGCACACCAAATGCCTTGTGCATCACTGTGTCATTCATATGCCTTTTTGTGCTAACGGGTTGCTTCAGTGAGGTCATTGTCCAGATTTAAGATGAAATGCAATTGATTTCCTCAAACACTGCCACTGGAATTTGAAAAAAAAACAGTTTTGTTTTGGAAAACAAAACTGTTTCATCATCCTTACTATAACCTCTCACATCTCCATTCCCCGCCATAGTATTTAAACTCATCACCTTTATGCAAATATGAGTGAACCCTGAATTTGACACGTTTTATCTGGGTATGATGATGGGGGGGATCAGTGACTGCATGGGAAAGATCTGCATCGATACTCCTCATGTGTTTGTTTACACTAAACGAGGCCTATTAGAGATAATGATTCACAGCATTGAGCTGTCAGTTTAAGGAGCTGCTTGTGTGTCTGTGTGTGTGTGTGTGTGTATGTGTGTGCCTCTTCAAAGCCTGGTCTTCTTATCTACAGTCAACAAACAGTCTCCTCAGGAGGAAATGGGGAGGCTTTATACACCTGTAATTCAAAAGTCCCAGTGCTTGGTGAGAGTTAACAAGCAACACTCTCTGATTGTCCCCCCACTCAGTTTTATGTGGACCCGATGGTTAATGGATAGAAAAAGAATGGGGTAGACTTGTTCAGTGGTTGTTAAAGCTGTGGGGTTTCTGTTGGCATAAATCTGGAAAGAGAAATGTATAAAAGAGGCCAATCATTGTCCTAAGATCAGTCTTGTGTAGCCAGTGATTCTGCACTGAGCAGTTCATAGTTATATGTATCATAATCCATCATATTTAGGTAGAAAATGTAACTATGCAGCAGGGCAAATCACAAACATCTCACCCAAAACAGACGCTATGTTATTTTTTATCTTTCCTGTAGTTTGACAGTTTCAGCTCTGCATACAAATATATCTACAGTCAGAACATCGAGTAAATGGTGGTTGCTCTGCATTTGCATGAGTGGCCCTCACCCCCACCCGCATCACTACCAGCAGCAGAAGCAGCCGTATTCCCAGTTTGCTCCAGCCTCAGGCATGCTAACCAGAGACCCAGGCCAACTTGCTGGTCCTCTCCCCAACCGCTTCCTCTCTACCGCTGCTGGGTTTGACTCACCGTGACCTCCGACCTTCGACGCTACACCGCCTCCCCCACACATGCAAATATCGCTGGTCTGCTCCAGGAGGCATCAGAGAAAAGGAGAGGGTCGGATGGAGGGAAGGAGGACTGACGTGGATGGATGGAAGCTAGCGGGGTGGTGTTGTCGGTAGTGGTGGAGGGGGGGAATTAGCAAGAGGGAGCCGGAGCAAAGGATAGAGAGACCCCTAAAGGAAGTGAGAGCATGTTGGTCTCTGAAGTGGAGGGAGGCAGTGGCAGTCGCCTGGGGAGGCTCCGGTCTACAGCCCAGCACTGAGGCCTTAAAACATTTCTCTCTCTCTGTTTTAGCCAGCCAAAACGGACCCCTGCGCCTCTGTCTGCGAGGCTTACAGTGACCCGTGCTGATCTTTCAGTGCGTGTGTGTTTGTGTGTTAGCAAAAGAAAGCGTGAGTACATTCACTGTACTTATTGTTTTCCTTGCTCCCAGGCTGCTCCAGGCACCTCAGTGTGTGAGTGTGTGTGTGTGTGTGTGTGTGTGTAGGTAAGCAATGTGTGTGGCTGTATCTGGAGAGCCTCCAAACCCCCTCATCTCCTCTCCTCTCTCCTCCTTCTGTTCTCTCTGCTTGGAGGATCTGTCAGTTCTCCTTCTCTCTCTTTGTCCCTGCTTTGATCCTGCTCTCCAAGCCTTGGCTGGCCTCGCTAACAGCAGCTGAGCACAGGTCCTACTCCACTCCCACTAATAACACACATCCATGCCACGCTGGGATGAAGTGTGCACACACACACATACACACACGCATGAACACTTTCATTCGCCACTCCGCTTACTCCCCCTCTCCTCTCTCACACAGTCCAAAATCGGTAACGCCTGGCTCTGCTATCGTTCAGCGCTTTCTGTAAGTTGTCAGAGCTTATCGCTTTCACACAAGCCTCTGTTTGCTGTAAACCTGCGCTCACACTGTGAGCAACTTGTGTGATGGGTCACTCTATTCTGCCGGATTGTGGGTGGTGCTAAAGCCTCTAAATTCAGTGGTATAGTGGATTCTTGGAGATAAAGTATTTTGTTTTGTCACAGGCAAGTAAAGGCTTGATGATTGGTGATTTCTAAGATTCAGTGCAATGGCATATTTTGATTTTGTTCAATGTTTCTCACCTAAACACACTTAAATGAGGTATTGAATGATTTGAAATCTATATAAGTTTGTGTGTTCTCACCAACAATATTTCCTACCCTCTGAAATCAGCAGAAATACTGTATCGTGTGACATCAGTGTAGGTGTTGTGCATGATGATAGGACACAGGACATACAGAATATAGTAACTAATCAAAACAGTGTACTGGTGCTGCTTAAAACCTTTAAACAGAATATTTTGGAAAAAAAATTAAATAAAAAAAATTAAATAAAAATTGTTTCCTTTTTCCAGAACTATCAATCACATCTCAGTCTTCCACACTTGGATCATCTCTATGAGAACTGAGGATCATGATGAGATGTGGTTCAAAGCTCTGGGAAAAAAGCCTAGTTAGTAGACCTTTAGGTCAGATGAACAAAGTCATGAATTCACTTTCACTCTTCATTTTATGGAAAACATTCATGCTGGACCAATTGAAATCCAAAATATTACGACACAGTCAACGTTCACCGGGATCTTTACTCCTGCAGTATTTCATGGAAGAGGTGTCGAGAAATGGGATTTTTTGACTGTTTGTCGTGAGCTTCTTGTGTAGATTGCAGGTTCCAAGCAGAGCTGCAAAGATCATTGTGACTGTGCACACATTGGCCACTCAGTTCTGTTGGAAATGAAAGGATGTCTGGTGACTTGTTGACCGTGCTAATCACAGTGTGAACTGTTGGATAAGTGAAGTCAGTCAGCCACAGTGTGGCAGGCTCTTGGGAAAGCAGGCTGCGTCAACACAGTGCCACCCTCAGTTTGGCAATGGCAGCCACATGACACCTCAAGGCTTGCCTTGATACAGCCTGTTTGACTGCCTGCTTACTTCCCACTCTTCTTGCCAGCTAGTCATAAAGCCAGCATAGGCATTTAAGCTTCAATTCCCACTTCCCCACCCCCCCGAACACACACACACACACACACACAACATTGTCACCCCATGTGGCACAGGAGCGCTCACTGGCAGCAGCTCTGTTCAACCAATGGTTTACACATTAAGGCATGAGTAGCGGGTGACAGTGGGCCAGATTGTTTTGTGAGCGAAATATCTCACACTTTCACACATACTTTAGCCCCACAATCTATCCTGCCTAATTGTGTTATTGCTGCATGATTGCAGTGTGTGGAGGTCCAGGGTCGAGAAGGCTCAATAAAGATATGAGCCCTGGGAGGCACTGGGAGCGGTGGGACCAGAAAAGAGGAAGAGAGAGATAAAAGGAGGAGGGAGGTAAGAAGGGCTGATATAAAAAGAGAGATAAAAATGTGGAAAAAATGGAGAAGATCAAGGGAGGTGAGGGCTGGTGTGGGGACAGGGAAGGGGGTCATATGTAAAGAGAGAGAATTTTCAGAGTGAGGGCAGGGTGGCCAAAATAAAGATACAAAATCAATCATATTGTTTGTTTGTTTTGTTGTCTGCAGGACAGACAGTTGTCCTCCTCAGTACAGTATCTCAAAACATCATGTGATCAGGCACATTTACAATATAGCCTTGTTAGTCAGTCTGTTCCCAGCAGATTTTGTGTGACAGAGAAGTTGAGACATAGCAACAGGTAACACTCCAGGGACCGACGGCAGCCAGGTGCACTCGATAAACTCACGGTGAGAAGGGAGGGACTTACAGACCCAAGGCTCTGTGACTCAGTTCAGCACCAGAGACCTCTTGCAACATGACCGTGAGAAAGCCATTCAGGCGGAGAGCGTTTCAAAACCTCTACTCTGTCTGCTTCACGTCAATACATTTGTTGAGAGAATGACTCAGGTGCGCACTGCACAACAATGAGACACGCTGTGTGAAGTGTTTGACAGACAAAGGCTGCGCTGTTGCGCATGAGGGATGTTTAGAATTAGCGCTAGTTGTGGGCACATGTACAGACCAGACTCCCTCCTGCCAAACGCAAAGTTTGCAATTACGCACAAGACACGTGTGGTTTTCGCTGATGTCTCCACACGCCAGTTGATCATTCTGGCATTGTAGCCGCATTTAACCAGCCATTTAAGATTTCATCTGTCTTTTGAGACTGGGTGATATGAAATCAACAATAGTTTCAAAGTGTTACGACCACATGAGAATAAAATGTTTGAAGTGACATGAAAAGTATATGAATGCTTTGCCCTGATAACATAAGTCTATGCCATGTCACATAGTTTTCAGACATTGTAATTTACCGCTGTATTCTCGAGTGCAGGCTTGGTGAAAACTATAAAAACAATGTCTGTGCCTCTCTCATGCTCAGTAAGGTCTGGAGCCCAGTGTGCAGCTCGGCGGTGCCTATCAAATTCACGATCTTGCGGCAAGCCGCCGGTGACGCCCCGCAGATCCAGGCGGCAAGCCGGCGAGAGGAGCGCCTTCCCCTGGTCGCCTGCGTGCCACGTGTCGCGGTCTCTGCAGCAGCTTGAGGTGTGCAAATTCAACTGAGAAAGTAAAAAGTAAAGTAATTCCAAATAGACTTGTTGCTTAAGGTTTCATCACGTTGTCATATTACACTTCCTCTCGCATTGGCACATTTGTAGCCTTCCTTTGCGCGCGGTTCATGTTGTTTTATTAATTATATTCTGGGAGAACAACAGCCAGAAAGTCGTGGGAATACTTCCACCAGGAGAGAGAAACTTTTTTTTTTTTGTTGTTCGTCATAAACAAACGAAGATGGGATTAAACATAAGCAGGCGTAGTTAATGACAAAGATGGAAAACGAGTTGCAGCGAAGTCACTATAGTTGGAGAACACGGACAACTGAGGAAGCAACGTGATTATCACCTCTTCAGGCTTTAAATACCCACAAGACTCTTAAACACGGTCATATGTAGCTATCAAATAGACATGTTTATATTTACTTCCCTGTTTTGTCGCACAAGGAAAGAAATAGAGCCGCGGTCTGTCAATAAACGTATTATAAGACGCAATTATAAGCCCCATTCTTGCTCTCTTTACTGCTCGTCTGCTCTTGCGTCTCCAACTGCAATAAAGATAAGGAAACTAAATTATGACCTGAAATCTATAAAAAAAAAAAAAAAAAAAAACCTTGAACGCTGTGGGGCGACTGTATGAGGGGAGGAGGAAGAGGAGGAGGAGGAGGCTGCGGTGTGATCGTGTGAGCTCTCCGGGCTCAGAAATATCTCTGCTCTGGCTCACATTCCGATAAGGGAGTCCGATCCAGCTCTCTCTGTAGGCGTGGTTTTCCCAGGCTTTTAAAACAGCAGCTGCTATTTACCTTCCCCTCTAATGTAAACCACCGCCGCCGCCGCCACATAGCCCCCTCCCCCTCCCTCCTCCCTCCTCCTTGGCCCGGCGGCCCCCCGGCAGCCCGACCGCCAAACCTCCAACCACCGCTCTCATAAAACATCCTGGCACGTGCGCCACACTCACAACACCAACAGATGATTAAATGCCAAAATTTCAACCACAAAGTTAGGAACTGGAGTGGTAAATAGCGTGGAAACATGGAGTGTGCGCATTTAATTTGATTTCCTCCTCTGGGGGAAATTAACGCTACTCCAGGATTATAATGGCTGCGTGTGTTTATCTGCGTTTGTCTCCTCTTGTGGTGTCGACTTGTCATCTAATGTTGTTTCTTTGACTAATGTCATTAACTGTCTGCGAAGTTTGGTAGACAGAATTGTTCCGTCATGTGCCTCCATGCCACATGACTGAAACTCTGATTTCCAGATAGGCTACCACTTCCCACTGGTGGTTTTAAGTTGGACTTTTTACATTTACTGCAAGCAGTTACCAATTAATTTAAGACGTTCTAAACGAGTCAGAGGGAAACTTTATGCGTGGAGACAGGCTAAAATATGATTACCTGGAGGCTGGATAAAAGTTGGTTTGTTACAGTGGGAGAATATTATTAATATAATGGTCATAATAACATTATTATTAGTGATATTGTTATTATTGTACTAGTGCTACATGCAGAATTGTAGTGGTTTATAATAGTTATTTTACTATACTTTCTGTGGTTATCTGTCGTCTGGTAGATAAAAGGTCAGTGAGCCCGCTCCTGGTGGCGGTGCCCAGTCAGCGGCTCCACAGTTAATATGTAAACGGTACGATGATTGAAGACTGAAGGCAGTTTCCCCGGCTGTGCCCTGAACCCGGGCCTTGCGCCATTGGCCGCCAGCTCCAGCGGCCAAACAACCAATGGGAGGGCGCCGACCACGAGCCGTCCTCCCTCGGGCCGCGTGTCCCTCGCCCTGATTGGTGGAAAGTTACTGTGGGAAAGAAAGTTTGGGAAGTTTCACACGAGCCGTTCGCGTGCAGTGTGAGATATAAATACAAGCCACACGCGGAGAGTCCAACAGAGAGAGGCTCTGCATCCGCTCGTGATAGACGCTACTGTTGCTGCACATCGCTCAAACGGATTCTAACACATCTCAGGATTTTTTTTTTTGAAGGAGAGAGGACTTGAAATATTCACCGTCCTTTATTTCCTTCACCAGTGGATCGTAATTTGCTGTGGTTTTTGTGGGATATTTCCAATAAGAAAATGCCTGCCGATATGATGGAAAAAAACTCCTCATCTCCGGTCGCTGCAACCCCGGCAAGCATGAACACAACTCCCGATAAACCCAAGACAGCCTCTGAGCACAGAAAGGTTGGTATATTAAAACATTTCCCTTAAGTTTGGACACACTTTTGCAAATGTTCCTCCTTCAAATTGAGGATTTTTTTCACTTTTACGCACGAAACAAGAACGATACATTTAACAGCTCGATGTCATTTTGTGTTCATCTTTAGTCATCCAAGCCAATTATGGAAAAGAGAAGACGAGCCAGAATCAACGAGAGCTTGGGGCAGCTGAAAACTCTCATCCTGGACGCGCTCAAAAAAGATGTAAGTTATCACTCAGCGTCTTGGTTATTATTAGATTTTAAAACAGTCCCTGTTGAACAGTGAGAGAGTGAGTGCGTAATCCTAACCATGCGTGTTTTTCGTCCCCTCAGAGCTCCAGACACTCTAAACTGGAGAAGGCGGACATCCTGGAGATGACGGTGAAACATCTCCGGAACCTCCAGAGGGCTCAGATGACCGGTAAGTCGCATTTCCCGCACTAATCTGTCTCATGACTGTGCGTTTTAGAACAGATCTGTGCTCCTCTAACAACCTCTACATCTTCCATATTTGGCAAATATAACAGATATAACAACATGCACATTTGATGATCCCGAGTTTAATATACAATTCTGTTTTCTCTGCAGCTGCTCTAAATACAGACCCCACTGTCTTAGGAAAATATCGTGCCGGTTTCAGCGAGTGCATGAATGAAGTTACCCGGTTCCTGTCCACCTGCGAAGGTGTCAACACCGAGGTCAGGACGCGGCTCCTCGGTCACTTGGCCAGCTGCATGACACAGATCAACGCGATGAACTACCCCAGCCAGCATCAGCACCAGCACCAGCTCCCCTCCGCCACCGGGCCAACCCACCCCTCCTTCAGCCAGTCCATGGTGCAGATCCCCAGCTCATCCCCGCAGGTCCTGCCCATGAACCCGGTGTCCTGTAAAGGAGGATCTTCGCCCGCTAATATACCATCAGACGCCACCAAAGTGTACGGCGGTTTCCAGATCGTACCGGCTACAGACGGACAATTTGCATTCCTTATACCCAATGCGGCATTTGCGCCAAACGGCCCAGTTATCCCCGTGTACGCCAATAACGTCAGCACGCCGGTCCCTCTACCGGCTGCTGTTTCCCCCGGAGCCCCGTCAGGCAACACGGACTCAGTGTGGCGACCCTGGTGAAAAGTGGAAAAGGACCATACAGACTTTAAAAATGACACTTAATAGTTCTCTCTTTGTTCATTGTTAGAAAGTTGTTTTTTTTCTGTTTTTTTTTCTTGTAAAAATGGAAAGAGTATGCACTATATTTGTACAGCTGACAAGGGAGGAAAGTTCATATTGAAATGAGATTTGTATTGTGGAAGTCCGTTCACTGCGTTTTTTATATATATTTGGGTTGTCTTTTTTTACTGTGTGATGCCAAAGATATGTTCAATGCTCTTATGATGTTCTTCGTTTTGGAAGACAATAAATTTGTAAAAATATATAAAACAAAAAAGTGCGCTTGCGTTGTTTCTTGCGAAATAATAATCTTATGAACCTAAAACTGGAGACATTCCAACCTACTAGTTTATTTGGTACTTAAATTGTTCCATGTAAAGTCTTGTTTGTATGTGTAAAAGCAAAATATCTGGTAGAATACATCTAACCAGAAACCTTAGTTGTGAAAAAGTGTTTCAACACGATCAGGGTTTGCAGCATCATTAACATTTTTACATTTATATATAAGAAACATAAAGTGTTGCTGAGTGTGAGATTCTGTTCTCTGTATGTTTACGGTTCAATTTGTGAGGCATGCATCTTAACACGTTTCATGCTCAGTCACTGTAAGTCACTGGACCAGACTGTGAGTAAACTGGTAATTGTAATTCTATTAAGCTATCTAAATGATCGAGTCACACATGAGGCTGTAGCTCTGTAATTATCCAGGCACAACAGCTACACTGTCTCGTGCTGATAGTCCAGCAGTTTCCTGGTGGAAACTTTGGAGTCTTACAGAGATCACTTACGCCATCTAGTAGCGCAGAAGTGCATTGCAATGTGATTAGTGTTGATCAATGAGTGAGAGTGTGGATGGCCGCTGTGGATGAGCATCCGAAATGAAAAAGAGCAGCCTCTGGCTGATTTAAGAGATGCTTATGGGGAAAAGGAAAGTGCTACTATTCTGTAAGTCAACAAACAGGACCATTTAATTGGAGAGGATATAAAGATCATATTTAGGAGTAAAATAGGCTTCTCAGCTGTTGCAGGTCTTTATCAAAACACACACTTGAATGTCATGCTTTGAAAGTATTTCATTAAGGCTAAATCAGTGCCTCCATCATCTGATCAGTGCAAATGATGGAGGGACTTTTAAATTGAAAATACTTAAAAATTAAACTAACAACCATCAATTTGAAGTGATCAAACAAGGAAAAAAGCTAGAAAAGTCATAAGGATTTACGCTGTTCGGTTAGTTTTAACGTCACCAGCAGAGCATTAATCTCCTGATGGTATGGAGCAGAGAAACCTCCTGCTGTGTCTTTAATCAGAATTGAGGGAGCCTCTTGATGCCAGGAGATGCAGGGTGGGGGTTGACAGCAGATGGACATGTTAAACACCTCGCCACTGAACCATGTGGTAGCGCTCTGCTCTGCCCAGGTGTGTGTGCCCCCTCTAGCTATCTGAGTGTGGCCCGTCTTTGAAGGATGTGTGTGTGGGGATGGGGGGGTAAGGGTGCAGGTGTTTGCAATTATCACTGCGCTAAGAGGCACAAAGTGTGGATAAGTGCCATCATTTTGAATTTCCATCACACCTTTTTACAGGGGGCCATGCATCCCTGTTTGATTGAAGCCATGTGTGTACTCGTGCCTGTGCGTGCATATGTCTTGCATGTGAGTGTGTGTGTGTTTGTGCAGGGTGCTGGGTGAGGACATGCCTGGCCAAAGGGCATAGTGGGTGAGGCAGTGAGGAGTTAAGTGGGGTAAGGGAGGGGGGTTCAAGGAAAGGCCTACCACACGGGATAACAGTCGGCCTCCTGTGAGCCAGAGCTTCTCCACACAAACATGTACAGTCACACACACACACATTTACTCAGAACGTTCCCACAGCATTCCAGCTGAGCTCGGACCAATGTTGAGCTTCCTGCCCTGAGCCCTGGGGCCACAGCTGGAAGTGGGACGTCTGGGAGGCACGTGGTATGACCCGGACAACACCCAGCTGCTGAGCCCTCCCACCCCACCACATAGCCTTTCCCCCTTTTGCTCCTTTCCTCCCTGCCTCCTTTCTCCCCCCATCACCAACATCTTCAGTGGTCTTTTCCCCTCTGGAGAACAGCTTTACGAGCCTCTCCAATTACCCAGTGCAGTGGCCGAGCTGCCGGAGTGACCGCACACATGTCACAACACGACCGGGGGGTTAGCTGCCATGCGTGTCCATTAACTTTTCCCACACTCCGCGTGCATGCAGAGAGCAAAAGGGGGGAATAAAACCCTCTGCTTCCTCCTTGGCTCCCTAAGTGCTACCATATGGTCTGCTCTCTCCCTCTCTCTCCTATGGTTCTTCTTTCTCTCTCTCCCTCTCTCTTTCGGTCCGTCACTGGGGCTGTCTTTGATTGCAGCCCAGACAAGCGAGAGCTTTATGATTTAAGCCCAGGGCTTGCTGTACCAAGCCCTGGACTCATTTTGAAGCCAAACTCCTCTCCCTCTCACTCCCCTCCTCACCCCCCGTCCTCCTGCAGTTGCAGGGGAAGGCTGTTTTCTGGCAGGAAATGAATAGCTCCCAGATGAGCGCAGGAACCTGAGAGGTCGTGAGAAAGAGGCGAACCCCCCTCCGTAAGCCCGGCCTGCTGCCAGCCGCCAGGGGAATGTGGGAGAGCGCCTCTCTGACACACGCATCAACCCCTCTGCCCTCCACCACACCGCCTGACTGACTGACTGCCTGCCTGCCTCTGTGTTGGGCCCTGAGCCTGGAAATAGACTGATAGACAGGGAAACCGCCACCAAACCAGGCAGCACAGCTCGACAACCAGCCAACAGAGCAGCCAGGCGGGGAAAGGGAAAGCTGTGGGAGGGGAGAGGAGTGTTGGATCTGTGTGGGTGGAAGTGGATCAGTGTGTATATGCAGTTTGCATCCTGATCCAAACATACAGCACAATGGAAAGTCTGTAATCTGTAATTTTAGTTTACTTTTATACACGTGTGTGACCCTGACTGGGTCATTTGCACAGGTTTTGTTCACATACATACATATGTATACACTCACTCCCATCTTACATACTTCCCTCCCTCTGTCCCAGAGGCTTACACTCATTCCAGAGCATACGCTCACTCAGACAGGTGTTCCTTGTCAGGAGCAAAGGGTTTTTCCCCTTTGGTTCCCTGTGTGCTGAACTAACATTTATTCCTCCTGAGGTTGACACTGTTATGGTTGGATGTAGTCAGACATTTAGCTACAGCTGTCCAGGCGTATTTTAGGATATTTTTCAATCATTGCTCTGCATCATTGTGACATGTTGAGATCAACTAATTACAAAGTGAAGGCCAGGACATTTCATTTGCCAAGTGCAACAAATGCATATGATTATGTCAATTGACTCAGAAGCATAACGGCTTATGCAGAGGTGATTCCAAAACTTTTTGGCTTGTGACCTCTTAAAGAACCAGTTCTGGCCCGCATTATTGGTTTATGGCCATAGTTTGTAGATGAGTTGTGAGCAGTGCAACCAAAGAATTATCGAATTTTGCGATTGAATATATCCAGTATTTCACAGGGGAAAAAAACAGAACCACACATTTCACTTTATATCTAATGGTGGTTTCTCACACATGATTGTGTAAGGTTGTAGCTGTAGATCAGATTCACATCTACAGTGATTTAATGAACAGTTATGTACTACTTGGCTCACTTATGAATAAAAGTGTCACAGAGCTTGAAATTATGTATGCCTGGGTTAGAATGCTACATGGTACCCTTCTTATGATTCCATCCTCCGGTCTTCGTGTTGTTCTCTATCACATTCTTTCTTTGTCCCTCACACACTCGGTTTGTGCGGGGCTCCTATGGTAACCTGTGGACCTAGTAAACAGGACAAGCTGTCTACACACAAATCCCAGCAATGTGCGTGCCCACTTTCCTTGGCTCTCCCTGCAGGGCAACAAAAAACCCCACCAGAGGCTCCCACCACCAGCCCATTCAAATGTCAGCCACCTCGTTTGAAGTTGCAGACTGCTATGTAAATCCACTGTGTTTCTCACCAGCCCAGCTTCTCACACACACTCAATAACAAGATCTCTAGCAAAGGTTGTCCTGTGATTTGGGATGATTGTTTCTTTTATATAGTCTCCAACCTTTAGTAGTAGTCTCTTTCATCCCTATAGCCCTTTCTCCCAGTTTTGGTTCGTAAACATGTTGTTGGAGGCTGATTTGATGGATGGTTTTAGGGCATGGTGACTTGAGGAGAGCAGGACATGGCAACCATACGATGCCGTCAGTTAAAAAGGTGGCACATCCCCCAACTTTGCAGTGTGAAGGTGATGACCCATCACACTGCGCCTTTGTACGACCTGTCCTCCAGCTACTCTGGGACCCAAGGCCAATTGAGTGGGAGGGTTTCCCTCCTCAGAGACCAGACCATCACAACAAACAAATAGACCAAGCAAACAAGTTCCCACCACACCAACGTCCAAACAACTGCCAACAGTGACAGATTGGTTGTTTTTGATATCACACAAAGAGGTTCTTTATGAGGCACCTCTGATCCTCTGGCTTTTATCGTTCAGAGCCACATTTCCCAACTACAGGTTCAGGACCCCTAGGAGTGGTCCACAAGAAAAAAAAATGGAATATTATAATAAACAAGAACAAGAATAATTTGAAATGTGTAAAATGTAAATAATAATTTATTTCTACATTGTTATTGTGAAGTTTGCTTATTTAATTATGGTAGTCAGAATTCATGTTGTAGTATTGTTATTTATCCTCTGGGTTTTAAATGGTTTATTTAGTTTCACACATTGTGGTTGACGATCTTTTCTCATGCACTCAATAATGCTCAGTAATGAATCTGGTTATGTTCCCATACGTGAGTTTTCATTCAGGAGGATATTGAGATGATTCATATTGTGTGTGTTTGTGTGAGAGAGAGGGGTTACACTAGGTGCCTGTCTATGATATGTCTTCAGGTATGTGTGATCATGCTTTCAGCACACCAGTACCTACATTCACACTACATCATCATTTTGTGTGGAGTTTTTGTGTCTCTTTGCACATGCAAGTAATGCTGTGATCAACTAAAGTGGCCTATAGGGAGACTTGTGAAGTCCAGCAGGAGAGCAAAACACACTCAACTTACATGCTGTTTGGCTGTATGATCTACGAGCTCTGCCCTCGCGTGGCTGGTTTTATTTTCCTGCTTTTAACAGACCCTCTGCGGAGACTCAGGCCCCTCTGAGATGAAGGGAAAGAGAAACCAGATTTTTTTGACCCTTGAATACATCAAACAGGTCCAGATGTCCAGCTCATTTCATTTTGATGGAGTCAGTGAGTTTGATGTTAGTGAATCAACACGCTGACTGTTGTAAAATCATGAAGATGTTCATTTAAAGGCCACACACACAGGAGCATGGGATACAGAGGAGGGAGGAGTCTCCACAGAGACTGTTGGATTATGTCTCGACTGTTTTGTTTGTGTTCTTTGATTTAATGGCTCACACTTCAGTATGGGAAATGAAAGAGGAAACTCCTCCACAAATGAGAAATCCTGCAGACAAACTGTGATGTGTTTAACTCTGTAGGACAGTCTACTGTGTTTCATTGAGCACATAAACGTTTTAATCATTCAGTCGCCAGTTTCATGTACTGTTGCTTTTTTCCATTTGATATTAATATTCAAATCAATGAATTAGCCATGAATATGTTGAAATATATTTGAAAACCAATGAATTGGAAGACAACGGTGAGGTAGGTAGAGCATGCATGCATGTTCATATCAGCAGGCATCCTCTGGGTCGGTATGGTGAAGATATGCAGAATGCACCCACGGACAAAACAGTTAAAAAAGCTTCAGTGAATATTTTGGTCATCTTCAGCTTTATCTTTTGGATATGTAATAAATGTGGTTTTTTTTGCACACTTTTGTCTATTTGTCTATCACTTTTGCACACCGAAGTCTATTTTCGGTGAAAAAACTGATAAAACCCAACACTCCCTTGATTGTCTTATGAGTATTATCATTTTATTAATCTAAGTTCACATTTATCTGGAGCAGCTGTAGTGACTTGTATTGCAACTACTGTGTTTCACTTCAAACCAGCAACTTTTTAGAGGTTTTCCACTCCTCAATTTCACCTCAAGATCCCTTTGGTCCTGTTCTGTCATTCGGTTATCTTGGTTGGTTTTATTGTTTCTGCACTTGTGTTTTCACCACTGAGATATATTGCATCATGTCGGTGCTCAGAGACATGAAATGGCATTATCCCACCTCTCTCTGCACCGTCCACGCAGAAGCAGCCTAAACTGTGACGTGGACCAGCAGTTAATCCTCTTTCCCTCTTTGGAGCCAGTGGCGGGAGCTGTGGAGGAGCTGGCCACAGAGATACGACCACGAGGCGCTGTAGACACAAAGCAAGCTGTATGTGTTCGATTGAAAATTATTTTGAGTGTGTGCACAATAAAGAGTTTATGTCACTTGTGAGTGTGTAATTACCACAGTATTTGTGTGTCTTTGCTTGTCTATCTCCTATCCGAACACGTTGACAAAGCCTAAGTGTGGGTTTATTCTAGACTGTGTTTTTCTAAGCATGTATGCATTCGATGCCACCCACCTCATTTGTCTCTGTAACTTCACCTTTGTGAAGTGTATTCTTAAACACTCCCACCAGGCCCTGTTATCTCAGCTCCGGTTTGCATCATGAATGAGACAATTGCCTATGTGTGTGTGTGTGTGTGTGTGTTGTGTTGGGTTACTGGTAAGCTTGTCATGGGCATGTAAACCCCAGTTCCTCTGGGAAATGGGTTCGATGTGATTATCCCTGAAGCTTTAAAGTAGCCACTTAGAGTGGGCAGAGCGAGTGAGACCTCAGGAGAATAAGTGGCATGTTTCTGTGTATTGTGTTGTGTGATCGAATACATAAAGCATCCATTTTTTTTGTTTTCCTTAGCTTCAGCAACTGTGAGGGAAGCAGCAGTGTGTCATCCCTGACATGAAAAAGATGACTGACTGACATCAGTTTTGACTGTGTTTGTCTCCCAAATATTTCCCACCTTGTTTTAGTTCTCCAACCTTAACAATACTTAAATCACACTTTATTTGCGTGCATGTGTGCCAAATATTGGCAGTGGAGGTTAAAAAATATTGTCATTGACTATAAATGTGATTTATACAAAATCCTCCAATAGTAGCACTCCAGTTAAGGTGATACTCCAACCAAGATCTTACCTTTTACCTTTAGTTGAAAGGTGTTTTTAAAAATGTTTAATTTGATAGTTAAAAGGAAGGGAAATTCAAGCCAAGAATTATAAACATCTCTGCTGTCATCCAGACTCTGTGGTCAGTGTACGGATACAGCTTGTTATGTTGTCTTTAATGACAGGAGTTTTGACAGAAATTGACTGTTTTAAACCCCAGTGTGTGGCTATAGGGCAACCATTTTCTTTTCTTTTCCACACGTGTGGTGTGAATTTAGTTGTCAAAATTGTAAAATTGTCAGAGGTTGCTTTTGAACCTTGTGGTCTTATAGTTTATGGAGGGTGAAATGGCCAAGCTGCTTATTTAATCACAATAAACTTGAACATAGGTTATTTGCATTGTTTGCAGATGCATCCAGAAAGTATTCACAGCACTTCATTTTTTTCCACATTTTGTCAGCCTTATTCCAAAATAGAATAAATTGATTTTCCCTCAAAATTCTACACACCCCATGATGACAACATGATTTTATTTAGCAAATTTACTAAAATTAAAAAGAAATCAAATGTACATACAGTAAATATTCACAGCCTTTGCCATGAAGTTCAAAATTGAGCTCAGGTGCCTCCTGTTTCCACTGATCATCCTTCAGATGTTCCTACAGCTTAATTGGAGACCACCTGTGGTAAGTTCAGCTGAGTGGACATGATTTGGAAAGGCTCACACCTGTTTGTATAAGGTCCCACACTTGACAGTGCATGTCAGAGAACAAACCAAACATGAAGTCAAAGGAATTGACTGCAGACCTATGAGACAGGATTAGGTTTAGAAGAAAAAAAATCAGCTCTTGACCTGAGTTCTCTTGACCTCAGACTGGGGTGCTGGATCATCTTTTAGCAGGACAACGACCCTAAGCACACAGCCAAGATATCAAAGGAGTGGTTTCAGGACAACTGTGTGAATGGCTTTGAGTGGCCCAGCCAGAGCTCAGACTTGAATACAATTGAACATCTCTGGAGAGAGATCTGAAAATTTCTCTGCACCAACACGTCCCATCCAACCTGATGGAGCTTGACAGGTGCTGTGAAGATGAACGTGCCAACCGTGTGGCATCAAAAAAAGTCCTGGGGCTGTAATTGCTACCAAATGTGCATCAACAAAAGCAAAATGCGGTGAACACTTATGTGCTTATGTGATTTCTCAGTTTTTAATAAATTTGCTAACATTTCAAATAAATTGTGAATGTTGTCATAATGTGTTATGTGTAGAACTTTGAGGGGAAAATGAATGTATTCCATTTTGGTATAAGGCTGTAACAACAAAATGTGGGAAAAAAGGGAGCGCTGTGAATACTTTCCGGATGCATTGTATTGAGTTGATTCTTTACTACCAGGAAGAAATATTTAACTGCGCATCACATTCCTCTTCTTTCAGTTTCATTTATCCCATTCCTGATTGGTCTCTCGTGGGCTCCTTCTGTCTTTCTTATATTGTCCACAGAACCACATTGAAATCGTAAAAACCATAATTCCTGTCTCTTTGAGCACTGAGTGGTTGAGCTGTCATAGATTGCAGAGTCAAATAATTTAAATGATCCACTAATCTAAAGCTGGCATGCCCCCTTAACGCTGTCCTGGGATGACAGAGGCTGATGATTTGTCCTGAGCATCACAAAATCTCTCTCACACACACAAACACATATCCTCAGATTTTCCCATGTGCTGCCCAGATCCAGCCACCAGTTGCTGAGCACTCTCTTTTGCCCCCTGAAGCGCTGGCTGCATGCGACCCTCCACAGACGATATCAGAGTAATTGACAGTGACTTGAAATATGCAGCATCATTGAGCCCTGACCCGTGTGACTAACAGGGTTAGGGCCTCCCCCCTTTGAGACCAACCCCTCCTTCAACGCCATCAGTGATATTCAATTTGTGTTAAAGCTCCCTTTGAGGGGCCCCCAGGGGCCCGATTTGATTAACATATTTTATGGCGAATCCTTGGATGTAGCTGCGAGTGCTTCAGGCCCTGTATTAATAATAGTCAGACCCCATTATGGCTGACTATGTGACGACACGGTGAGGCCTGACAGTGTTTTCTGAATGCCTCTGAAGTGAGGCAGAGGAGTGACTGGTCTTTAATGGGATGGGGACTCCTGATTTTTTTTTTTTTTTTTTTTTTGCAAGGCCTCTGTGTGATTGTGCAGTTTTTCTGACGGCTCGGCCATGCCAGCTTGAGGCTAATCAGAAGTGATTCATGTAAGCGAGTCACAATGCTGCACTGGGTCGAATTTGTTTCATCTACGGTTCTCTCCATCACTTATCAGTGGAATGAACCACATTGCAAATAAATGGAGGGTAGACAATAGACAGTGTTTGTAAGGCCACTTTTCCCACAGTCCTATCTGTCATGAAAATGGACACACACTGACACAGGGACAAAGCGACAGACAGACGCACACTCGAACCCGACTTCCGAGAGTGTCTACAGTAAGGACATTCCTGGGCTCCACACGCCTCGATCATTGTCTGCTGCAGCCATACAGCAAACAAAAGAGGCGTCCTCTCAGCCTCCTCTGCCTCAATGCCACAGAGCAGTAAAATGTAACCATGTTAGCCCATAAATGAGTCTCCTCTCCCCTCAGTTTTTATAGCTGGTTGATGGAATCTGTATGTATGAGGAGCCTTTTTCACTGTCTCCTGTTAAAACCCCCAAAGTCCTTCAATAAATGCTCCCATGACACAGGTTATTTCAATGGGCTGGCACAAATGAGAGCCCCCTGTAAATCAGAGCTTTTGTTTAAAAAAAGTACTCCCCAATATCATTCAGCAGCTCGTCTTGTGATACTTGTGCTGAAACTGTAAGGCCTATAGATTTCTACACGATAACCCTTTTCTCTGTGTTTTAATTTCCCTCACACGAAGACAGACACATAAGCAGTCTTTGAAAAGAAACTGTATAGGTTCTCATATATGGGGCAGGAAGGGAGAAATTGGCAAAGCTTAAGTTTCGCCCTGGGCCAGTAATGGTTTGAAAGAATGTATAGCCCATGACAAAGGCGACTACGGGAAGAAACAGAGAACAGGTGGTCATCGCTGCGTCCCCCAGTCTCGGCACACAGACATGAAATCAACCAAGGGGGTTTAGATTTCAGTGATAAAGACCCATAGGTTTGTTTGCTCTTTATGTCTGCAAAGATGTGTGAAAAGATGCCGGACTTCTAACCCCTCCCAAATCTCCCACCAGCCTTGGAGCTTGGAATAAGAGGTTAAGAGTTCCAGTGTACAGGAAATTGTCTGCTGCCGCTTGTTTGGGAAGGACAGATAGGACATGTGGGTGGAGGATGAGACCTTGACTCCTTTTCTTAGTATTCGTAGTGTTACTGGAGATCATGAGGCTGTGCTTGAGAGGAAATGTATAAACAATCAAATAACTGTGTTGTGTGGCTGAAAAACAGACTTGCAATATAAAATAAATGAGATTAGTTATCTTAATCATCAGCATGGAGGATTCATTCATTCTATATCTGCAAGTACGGATGACCAATTGAACTGAAAGAATATTTCATGTGTGCATGCATGCACGTTGTGCATAATAAAGAGTTATCTTGAAGATGTCTGAAGGTCTTACTGCACAGTTGAAACATCACAAGACTCACTGCTCCTGATTAGACTGGAAAGTATCTTTTCTGAATTTGGGAAGAAGAGCATTCCTGAAACTTCCAAGCTCCCAAGAAAAATAAAGGTTTTGACCTCTCCAATACCCGTTCATGTTTTTTTCTTGCTGCTTTACTGTGGTTGGTGTGAACGCTGGCCACACTATTTATCAAAATATTCTTTACATCTGTACGGCATGTACACACATGACAAGAATCACCATCTTTTGGTCTCACACAAGGAACTAAAAAGGTATGTGGTACAGTTTACACCACATAACTTTTAATGTTGGCCGCTTCATATACTACATCATTCAGAACAAATGCAGAAAAGTCAACATTCAGCATAACCATGTTTTGTAAAAATATATTATGCCATAACATCCTTTCCATGGCTCCTGGGCTGTTTTTTAATGTTGCACAATTTTTATTTTGTCGTTGCACACTTAATGGGTACATGCCAAAATATTAAGAAATTAGTTGAAAAAAGTTCACTCTAAAGGATAGGTGAAGGGTTTTATGATGATGAGTTGCTGTAAAATCAACAGAGAGAAAATGAACAATGGCAAAATGAATAACAAACCTGAATGGAGAAGTAATTACACTCTAATTCCTTCACATACAAGCTGAGACGGGCTGATCTGCCTGCCAGGGGGGCATGAAGTGTTTAACTCTGCTTTGTGTGTTTGACATTCTGTGTGTATTTGGGTGTGTGTGTGTGTGTGTGTGTGTGTGTGTGTAACCATGTGCGTCCACTCCTTATCTATTTCCATCTGTGTGTGTGTGCATGTGTGGTTTAGGGTTGTTGTAACCATAGGAGCATGATGACAGACAAGTGGAGGGGAGGGCAAGCTGGGTAATCGGGCAGCAGGCACGCCTTCAGGTGTGTGATAAAGTTAAGGTGGGGTGGAGAGGATGTGAAGGGGCGTATGGGAATTTTATTGTGTGTGTGTGTGTGTGTGTGTGTGTGTGTGTGTGTGTGTGTGTGTGTGTTCTGCTTGGTTGAGCTTGAAGAATGCCCGTGTGGATCCAGGCAGTGAAAGAAGAAGCTCCTTTCATCACGAGTAGCTCGGTGCCCCACTCCCCACCCACATTTTTTTTCTGCTCCATTTTCCAATGACCCATCACTCCCTCCTCCCATTTATTCCTCCTGCATTATGTGCAGGAAATATTTTAAAAAAGAAATTCAACACAGGCTTTCCAGCTAATTCACAATTTCTTCTTTATTATCTCTGTCTCTCACTCACACTCTTGTCTGGCTCTAACACTTCCCTCCCTCCCTCTCCTCTGTAGCGTGGGAGCTGTCACTGGCGTTTGCTCTGACACACTCAGAGTCCCAGCAGCAGGCAGGTCCTTGTGCTTTAAAGGGCAGTGGCTAATTAGCCATAATGGCTTCCATTTTGTCCCAGCCTTGCGTCATGCCTTTGATGCTGTGATTGGGAGCGCCCAGGGGGGAATACCAGACAATTTTCCATGTCTGATTTGTTTGAAGAGGAAGTGGGTGTGATGACAATGATGTCAGGGCAAAAGAGAAGCCGTGTTAGAAAGTTCCTACTGAGCGAAATGTATGGTGAAGTAGGTAATTAGGTAATTTCTTGTACAGGGATGAAGAGTTTCTTTTCCATCCTGTTGTGGAGTTTGTTGAGACTATTTGAGGTGGGGAAACAAGGTGTGCAAGTACAAGAAGAAAAGTATGCAAGTGACTTACACACAATGACTTTATGTGGGTCATTCTGAAACATTAAAATGAAGATTTTAATTTCTGTAACCATATAACAGAATATGCTAACATTGTTTGCTGCTTTGAACATAGAAACATTTATGAATTACCTCAAAGCCTGCTTGGCACCGTGCTGCAGGTTGAAGGGCAACATCTCTAGCAACCTGGACCACTTAAATCCTGAAAGTGTCCCTAGCCGTCAAACCCCACCTCCTTCACTCGTTAAGGATCAGGTTGACTTGTGGACTACAGAGGCAGAACCCTTTGAACCTCATCAACACACACACAACATATAATCACAAGAATACCCACACTGAGGCGCTAATGGTGCTTGAAGCCCATGCACACCACAGCTCTCAGTGGGAGAAAGAGTAAGAGCGAGAGATAAAGGGAGCAAGGGGAGGAGAAGCAGGGAGTGTCAGGTTCCCCCTCTGCATCTCCAAAATAGGTTTATCTCTGCCAGGGAGGTGTCTCTTTGTGTCGCCCCACTGGGGACTGAGGAGAAGCGAGGATGCAGGCAGCCAGGGAAGAGAGACAAGATCAGGCAGAGGGTGAGAGAAAAAAGGGAGCTTTTGCTGGGATGGGACCACCTGCGTCGCCTCCTTTGCTGGGAGATTAGACGGGCGTACAAAGCAGTGCTAAGAGGAGGACAGGGGCGCCGGGGGAACCCATCATGAGGAGAGTGAGCAGCGTGGAAAGTGGAGCTGGCGTGTGTGCCAGGGGTCTGCCACATACTGTACCACCACCCCACCATCCTCCACACCTCCCCACAGCTGACTCCCACAGACTCATGGCTCTCAGGATGCCTCCATTCACCCTCCGTGTCCTCCCTCAGTTCCTGTCATGTGTTTAAAACAGTGTCAGATGTGACTGAATCCACACATTTACTGATATTGTACCACAGCTCATTCAAATAGTGTAACAACTGCATTTAATGATGAGAAGGTGCACACGAATGCTCATTTTATCTTTTAAGGTTATCTGGACTTTAGAAAAAGTGTGTTCAGCTCGTTGTTAAAATGTCTAGCAAAAAGATTCCCATCCATCATCTACCTCTTATCCTCATTGGGTCGCAGGGGGGCTGGAGCCTATCCCAGCTGTCTTAGGGCGGAAGGCAGGGTACACCCTGGTCGCCACCTCATCGCAGAGCACATAGAGACAGACAACCACTCACACTCACATTCACACCTACGGTCAGTTTAAATTAGCCAAGTAATCCCACCATAATTAATTAATTATGGTGGGAGGAAGCCGGAGTACCCAGAGAGAACCCACGCAGACACGGGGATTCGAACCCGGTGCCTTCTTGCTGTGAGGCGACAGTGCTAACTGCTACACCACTGTGCCGCTCACAAAAAAATTTGCTAGACATTTTAAAAATGAGCTGAACACACTTTTAATTTAATTATTAATTATCACTCCAAGCCCTCACACAAAATGGTGACTATACAAGGTACAAACAAGCTCAAGAAATATTCTTGCTCTTATTCAAAATGTTCTTAGGTCAGACTTTTATCAGTCTTGATTCAAAAGGTAAAGAAATCAAGTTAGTTGAAATTATAAATAATGTTAGAATGAAATTAGAAATACAAATCAGAAATACTATAAAAAAAAACACACACCTATTCCTTGACAGTCTTGTGGTTTGAATATGAATGTGTGAAAATGTTTTCTGTCCACGCTGTTATTAACACCTGATGACAGCATGAGAGAGCAGCTCTCCGAAACATGTACAGTATATTTAGATTGAGTTGGTTTTCATAATTATGTAGGATTTTTTTGACCTTCCAGTGTCATCCTTTCATGCATTTATTTATCTAAAGTAATCTTTGGGGTCTTGAGAATAACCCCACACAAAATGGATGGGTGTGATCTCTGCTATTGTAGTTGTGGAGGCTCATATGATATTGGTTAAAACCTAGAATACTTATACTGTTCTGTAGTAGTTTTCTAATTTACCTAGTAGCTGTAATTTCAGTGGCCTAATCTGGATTATTGAAAAAAAGCAAATTCAATGATTCAACCAGGTGTATAGAAAATGTGCAATACTTACAAGGGCTAGTGTTTTTGCCATTTCTTGGATTGTTGCTATTGTCATTGTCACGTTTTACAAAAACTGTATTGTCAGCAAAAAGTAGATAAGTAACATCTTTCCCACTGGCTTTGTAAAATGTGTTTTCCAATCACTTCATTTCAATTCATCCATCACTGTACTCTGTGAAGTTGATACTGTATATTGTAGATAAACCACCACGGCTCCACCTCCCTATAGTGTCATGGATGGTCCCACAGCTGTGAGCCGAGATCCCCAGAGTAGATGTCACCATCAATGATTGGTCAGTTCCCATTGTTTCAGGCACTGTCATTGGTCAAGATTAATAGCTGTTTCTGGTTAATTATTCCAGGCCTGGGTATTGGTCTGGAGCTGAACCTTAGCTAACCCCCATCTCTTCCATCAATGTACAATGATGTCATTTGGACTTCCCCTTTCACTGCAGCCAGCCCTTAAATCTAATAATTGTTGAGTTCCTTTTGTCTTTTTGCTGATGCAGGCTATTAGTGGTGCAAGGAGAGCATCTTGGGCTGGGTCTGGACCACGCCAGTTTTGACAAAGCTATTCTGTAAAAATCCTGCCCCCCCGTCTTGTCGCCCCTTTTTCTCTTTCTAAGAGGTCTCTGAAAAACCCGCAGACCTCAGCAAATTCTCAGCCCAAGGTGAAGAAGGGAACAGAAGGAAGAGGGAGAACAGAGGAGGACCGACCACAGAGGCAACCTGTGATTCTCAAGGTCTGCCTGAATGGGGTTTTTTAGGTATTCATTGTGGCCCTCTCTTTCACCCAATCTCTATTCTTCAAAGTGCTGGCAGAGCCCTGGCTTGGCGTGGGTCTAAGCTTGCATCCTTCCCAGCAAGAGCTCTGCGGGCCACACTGATGTTCTAATCATAACCTGGCAGCAGCAGCTTTGTGTGGAGTATTGGGAGAACTGAGGACTGGCTTCCTGCTGCTCACAATCCCTTTGTCCCACTGGAAGGTGCTGCTGCAAGGATTAAAGCCAGCCACAATAGCGGTCACCCCAAAAATCTTTCCTTCTCACAAGTGTGTCTGTAGAGAGAACTAGGTGGCAGCGGGGTTAGGAGGTTGTGATTCTGTGCATCCCAGTGGATACAATGTAAACATTTAAGTGATTTTATTATCCAAAACAACATACACAGGGTGCGTGGTTAAGTGGTTGCCATGGAAACCAGATTACAAACCAAGTTAAGTGTACAATGAGTCATGTGTATAATGTCATTGACTGTGAATGTTTACTGTAAAGTGGATACTGAACATGGAAAGATGGAAAGTTGCATCAGACACCTTTCAATCGAAACCCAATGAAGAAGGACAATTGCCTGACCCTCCAAACAGGTCTTCCCTTTGAGATATTAAATACCACTGTAGACATTACTGTGGGTGTGAATCAGAACAACCACAAACCTACCTGTGTTGCCACACATGTATGGAGAATTGAGTGTGTGTTGATTGTGTGCCACAAAATAGAAAGTATAGAGAGAAAGAGAAATGAAGAAAAAAGTGATGTTGGATTGTTCCTATTGGACAACCTCAGTGATTAGCTCTAGGGAAGCTTCAGTAATGAACCACAGTTTTTATACGTGCATTTCCAATTATAAAAATCACCAATTTCTAAGAGTCCTTTAATATACGTTGTTTTTTTTCTGTCTGTCTTCAAGAAAACTTGAACTTTTCTGAATGGCATTTTACAGATTACATTTCAATGACTAAAGTCTGCGTCTATGCAGAGGCTTCAGACAACCAAGAGGCTTGAAAACCTCTGGAGAATACTACTGTTCTCCACTTACACTGTCTCTGCTTTTTCTAGAGACTCCCATAGATGTCATAAAAATATTCGGTGTAACAACCTATGATGACATTATTACATATGCAGTAGTCAAACTACTCACAAGGGAACTCACACAGTTCATCTTAGAATATATGGTCCAAAAATGATCAATATGACACACAGGTGGTTGATATTTTTATTTTTAGAAAATAATACATTGCAATATAATTCAAGTCAACACCACAAATAATTCCCACAGACATTTTATAAAAACCCTGTATAGAGGAACATTATATTCTTCACAAAGGTAATATTTTTTGCAGGGCTATTGTATTAGATTGCAACGTGTTTCACGGTTGTTGCATTTTTCGAGCTAAACCCTAACTTTCAGCAACACTGACAATTGCTGAAGGATTAACTGCATGTAATCTCACAGTATACACAACAAGCACCACAAATAAGTCAATGTGTGAAGATAAAACTGATTGTCATTAGCTTGACCGCCTGTCATGTTTGAATCATTCTAATTGTTTTAACTTTAGCTTTTTAAATTCTCCTCACTTAAGGAGAGCTATAAAATCCATTTAAGTCAAAACATGAAAATCACTAAAATCTGATGTTTTCACACAAATTAAATGTGAGTCAGTTATCTGACAGAGTGTGATCATAATGATGACCCCCCACAGATGAGCCCACATTCCTTTCCCCAGCACGCTCCCTCTCTCTCGCGTCTCCACCATGCAGACCCCCAGTCATCATGTAATAAATGTTCAGCGCCGTAATCAATTTGCAATGCTTGGGGAGCATCTCTCTTGATTTAGCCTGTAAAAAAGGAGAGAGAGAGAGAGAGAGCGAGAGAGAGAGGGGGAAGAGAGAGAAGAACAAGGCAGAAGACAAGAGGGGTCCCTGTGAATGTGGAGAAGAAGAGGGAACCAGGGGGTCTATTAGGGAAAAGACTTCCCGTGGCGTAAATAGTATTCATGGATGACAGAGTGGTCATGGAGGATAGATGAGGGTCTTCTCCTCTGTGGAGCTCGAGCTAACTCATTCTCCACTTGGCTTTTCTTCCTGACGTGGCACGCCAAGGGGCTCCTTTGTGCCTTAGCAGCAGGTAGCGATGGAGTGGCAGGTCAACTTTCAGGCCAACACAACTTCCCCCTTCTTTTGCTGACCCCTGCTGAGTGTCTCTGTGTTGTGCATGTGTGTTAGGGATTCCCAGCAAACCACTAAACTATTACTACTACATATTTTGTGGTCCTGTTTAAAACACCTTTTAATCTCATCTTTTTCATGTGAGGCACTCATTATACTTGCCTTGACAGGCAAAAAAAAATCAAATCTAGTTTGATTTAGACTTTTAATAAAGATTCCTAGAAATGCAGAAAGAAATATTTTGATGAGCCTTGCTTCCACAGCACTTCTTTGACCCACAGCAGCCATAGCTTTCATATTGTATGTTTTCTAACCGATTGGATGCGTTTAATCCCAGACTGTTTTCTTTCTTGTTTCCATGGTGACTTAAATTGTTTTCTCAATGGGTGATAGACTCAGACCACGGGGGTGCAGAATGGAGTTGCCCTCATAACACATAGCCTAATCAAATAACCACCCCAGCATGGCTCCCAGCATGAGCGTCGTCCCCAGAGAGGCGCTTGACCGGAGGCTGCAGGTACTTTTCATTGCTGCCTTCCAGGCTGGTCTCTTTCCCCAGCGCCCTGCTGCTAGAAATTTGTCGGACCCCTCTGGGTTTCCTTTCTGGGAGTGTCAGCTGTGGGGCCCCTGATGGGAGATTTGTTGATATGATAACTCGATTAGACTACAGGATGGATGACATGGTGGCAGCAAGCCAGTCAGGAGCACACAGGGAGGTGTTGACTCCTCTCCTTAACCTCTCCTCAGGAGCCTGGTGCTCAGCACATGCCTAGGCTAAACAGCCTCACTGTCCAGAGTGGTGGCCGGAGAGAAGGGTGAGGTCAGGGCCTGGTTAGACTTGAATGATGGTGAAACCTGGCATTGGTCTGCAGCCCCTTTAGCCTCAGGACATCCTATGGACTTTTCCTGGAGGACAGACATCTGAAACGTTGTAGTCATGACATCCACTGAAAATGTGAAAGTGTGTTATGTGTGGTAGGCCTCATTGATTTCATTGCCACAGGTATGTAAAGGATGCACAGTTTTCAAGTAAGCTCACTGTAGATGCATTTGACAGTAACTACACATAGAAATAATTTTAAAACTCTCTTATTCATAACTCATGAGTCTTGTAATCTTGCTCAGCATATCATCCTTCAGCTGACGATTAACTGCAGTTTGGCTACATTTCACAGTAGAAATCAGATGGGATAGAATTCTCCAGGGTTTCATTAGCTGGCATTGCAGGACTTGTAAAACTTTCCTCACAGGTTTTCACCACTTTCAGATGCACAATACCTTCCCTGTATCTCCCCCAGGTTATTTGCTACATGGTGCGCTGGGGCCACTCAAGTCAATTAAGTTCGCATCGCCACTTTGGCCAAACAAGGGATTGTGGTGATATGAGGAACGCTAAAGATCAACAGGAGCCTCCCCTTTCCAGCCCAGGCATTGAGGAGCAGCAAAAAGGACACCAAACAAAGGGCGGCCCCTCTGTGTCTCAATGACTCCTCTCTTTGTTGCCTTCTTGGGTCCCATAAAGGAAGAGGGACGCTCTTGTTTGCCCAGGAGGTGGTTTAATGGCCCTGTGTAGAACAATGGCACCACATTCAAGCCATCCAGAAGGGCTCATTATATGGGGCTGTCCCAAAGCGCGGGGTCCCTGGACGTTCCCAGTAGAGCACTGGGTGAATGGTGGCGATGGGCGGGGCGGGCCAGGGAGGGCATACAGGGGGGAGAACAGAGACCATTGAGGTGACAAGCAGGTTCCATCTGCCCCCAGTGCCTCCTCACCTTGCATTACGACAGCTAGGGGCCTCTCCATGCACAAAGGGCAAATTTAGTGTGTCGGGGTGGCTTAAAACGCTCACTTTGGAAGAGACCATTGAGGGAAATATCAACACTGTAGACCATGGAATGGTGCATTCAGCCTTTCCTGCCCCCTTCCCATTGACAGAGTTCCTTTTCCTTTTTAGTCCTTTTCTATTTTTTTCTCTTTTCTCTATTCAAGTCCCACTTCTCTCATCTCATAAACTCTTCAGTCCAGGCCATTTTTCCCATACCTTGCAAAGGGGCGGATGACAAGAATTAAGTTAGTTCTGGCCCGGCCCAAAGGTTTTGTCCTCTCTGGCAGGTAGCTGTGGCCATGATGAGATTGATCATTAATCACCAGCCAATCCTCTCTGGTGTTGTGATGCCTGCAACAAGGACCTCAGAAAACAGATGTCAATTATAGATAGTATGTGGTCAATCATGTATCAGCTTCTGGCTGTTGGTATATGTTGGAGAGGTATGTCAAAGTTTGTGTGACAACATGTAAATCTCACAAACCTCTGCGAGTGTTTCTCCCCTTTTCTGCTTCACTCTTGATTTGTCAAAGTTTTGATCAAGTTCTGCTTCTTCTCTCCAGGTTATCCCATGTATGACTCACACAAAATAAATAGAGCTGCCATAGACTCTTACAATGAGCAGAAATGTACTATTTACTAGCCTCTTCACCTTTTGACATTTTAAAAGTTTGAGCTAAGGCATAAAAAGTTGTCACTTTACACACATCCATATGTGGAAGCAGCCCAGTACAACAACTATCCTCTATTTTTAGTAACACAGGGGCCTATGATCCCAAGGACACTCTGATGGTAGTTAATAAGGAAGAGTAGAGTTTTTCTCTCAGCCTTTTACAAAAAGATTCACAAAACCTACGTAGAAGGGTAACTTTACCATTACTATTACCGCTTTCACACTGAAATTAGTCGGTCAGCATGGGATTTTCTAACCCGGGTCGACCCAGCTTGGCATTAGGGGCTTTCACACTGCCAACATCATAGGTCTAACTTGCTACTGCTGTTTTTTTACTCCCTCTTATTCTCTGTGGATGCTGAGTAGCTCACAGCACTCACAATCTTGCCAGTGCACTGCCATGATCGATAAAAAAGATTTGACAGATCACTATACAAGCTGTATATAAATGCGGTCGTGCATGTGCAGTTCACATCAGGATTCCCCAATTGGTAAGATTTCCTGAGCATGATGAAGGGCTAATTCATGTGTGTGCTTCCTTTAAAGATCATGTAGCTGACCACTACTGTAGCTGACTTTGTTTGATTGAAAAAAATCTCTGCCCTTCAGAGATCAGTCTCAGGGAGATCAGCAGGAAGACTGATCTATGAAAGTGGTCCAAAACTTTGCTCTATTTTGAGATCTGAGCAAGCAGCTCTGCAGCCTTGGAGCTTCACAATGATAGCCCGTCAGGCTGACTAGGGACTAAACCAGAGAGTCATCAGGTAATTTAGCAGGATAACGCAGGACACCTTTCACATTGCAGGTGAGCCGTGCTGAGCCGATAAATTCCTGGGTCAATTGCAACAGCAAACAGCATTCCAACAGTAAACAATGGGTGACCCCTGAGCTGAAGGCCCTGCTGAATGCACATCAGGGAGTCCAACCACTTCAGGCCTGTGGTCCTCACTTCTCACCTGATGAAGACCCTGGAAAGGATTGTGTTGAGAAACCTCCGCCCCATGGTGAGCTCACATCTGGACCCACTGCAGTTCGCCTACCAGCCGAACATCGGAGTGGATGATGCAGTAATCTACCTGCTTCACAGATCACTGACTCACCTGGAGAACACCGGCAGCACTGTAAGGATCATGTTCTTTGATTTCTTCAGTGCTTTCAACACGATCCAGTCTTCCCTGCTCAGGGGGAAGCTCGAAAGTGAAGTGAGTAGTAGGGAGTAGACTGTCACCTGGCTGCATGGACCACCACACAGACAGACCACAGTACATGAGGCTTCAGGACTGTGTGTTGGACATGGTAGTCTGCAGCACAGGGGCCCCACAGGGGACAGTGCTCTCCCCTTTTCTCTTCATCCTGCACACATCAGACTTCAGCCACAACTCTGGGAGCTGTCACCTCCAGAAGTTCTCCGACGACACAACTATTGTTGGATGTATGTCCGAGGGGGACGGAGTACAGGGCTGTCATCACTGACTTTGTCGACTGGTGTAAGCATAACCACCTTCAGTTCAGCGCCAGTAAGACCAAGGAGATGGCCATTGACTTCCGCAGGAGGAAGACACCCCAGACTGCACCAGTGAACATCCAGGGTCTGGACATAGAAATGGTGGAGAGCTACAGGTACCTGGGTGTTCACCTCAACAATAAACTGGACTGGACTCACAACACAGATGTCCTATACAACAAGGGCCAAAGTCGTCTCCACCTGCTGAGGAGACTGAGGTCCTTTGGAGTCTGCAGGACTCTGCTAAGGACTTTCTTTGACACTGTGGTGGCGTCTGCAGTCTTTTATGCAGTGGTCTGCTGGGGAGCAGGGAGCACAGAGAGGGACAGGAAGAGACTGAACAGGCTGGGCAGGAGGGCCAGCTCTGTCCTGGACTGCTCCCTGGACTCCATAGGGGTGGTGGGTAAGAGAAATATGTTAGCTAAGCTCAAATCCATCATGGACAACCCCTCTCACCCTCTGCATGGGACTGTGGAGGCTTTAAGCAGCTCCTTCAGCTGCAGACTGAGACTTCCACCCTGCAAGAAGGAGCACTACCGCAGGTCATTCTTACCATCAGCAATAAAACTTTACAACATCAGCATCACTGGCTGATGTAAACACAATCTGGACTCATCACCATCATTGTCATTGTTGTTACTGTTTTTTTGTTTTCATGCACTATCACTTTGCACAGAAAAAATTGTACTGCTTTTTTTCACATTGAAAAAAAATATAATAATTGTGTTTAATCAACAGTTTAATTTATACAAGTAAAATATATCTTTTTATTCCATTGTATTTAGTTCTTTGTAAATATTTAATTCTCTTTTGTTATTATTACTATTATGTCACTACTATGTTTTTTCTCACTACTGCTAACTAACTAACTACTGGGGTGAATTTCCCCCCAAGGGGCGATGAATAAAAAATTATTCTATTCTATTCTATTGGAGGGTTATTTGACCCAGGTCAAAATGCCATGACAAAACTTTCATATTGCAAGAATATCCTGCATTGACCTGAGTCAACTGAAAGGGGCTTAAGTGTCTAAGTCTAGGAAGAATCGAACACTTGCGGTGCAAGTAATGTCCTTTAAAGGTTAAACTTTAAAATAACATTGGCTTTTTCATTATTTGTGAAGGTTATAATATTCTTGGGTGCCAAAAATGATATTTCAAATTAAGTTGACCCTTAGTTTTTGATGCCTCTTTCACTGTGAATTCAAGCACATTATCTAAACACTCATCAGAGATGACACATCCAGCAAACACATATAAAGTCTATTCAGTGTTGATATATTTCATGGGCCTTTAACAGTGAAAACGACGATTAAGCGCTTTGAAATAATTTCTCAGGACCCTTTAGGTTGAGGCCATGGGAACAGCAATTGCAAAGGAGTCAACACAATCGTCCATGTCTGAGATCATATGCCTGGGCCTGAGAAATATGCGGTCTCTTCGGCCTGTCTGAAGGACAAGGCCTCCATGGTTGATACACCACTCCTTGCCTTATAGTCTCCAGGACCGCATCTCCCAGACACCCCGCTGTGCCGCTAGCAGCTAGCCCTGGAGCTCCTACTGGGCAAGCTCAGCAGGGGCTATAGCCAGCGGGCAGGCACCCTGGGGGCCAGATTGCACCCATTTTGCGCCAGGCTTTTGTGTATGTGTGTGTGTGTGTGTGTGTGTGTGTGTGTGCATGCGCGTTTGTTCTAAAACCTACATCTCTGCATACATACTTAAGAATATGTTTGTGAGGGTCTCTGTGTGTTTTCCTGTTTGGACCCATAAGTCTAAGTGGGAGGAAGAAGTTTTACACCAGATGCCTCTGCTCCCAGAACTCTTAGCGGGGTGCCAGTGAAGTCCTGCTGGGCCACCACAGAAGGAACATACATCTCGCCGCAGGGGAAGGCCATTGGCCCTAATGATGAGACACATCAGTCTTCCTCTCAGTCTGGCCTGACATGCCCAAGTGTCTTGTTCATGGTGGCATATCCATGGTGAAAGAATGCATATAGAAGGGGTGCTTTATCAAGCCCTGTGGGAACCTGTGTTCAGTCTCAGTAGTGGAAAGCACTAAAGACTGTTCAGCGCTGTGGGTGCAGTTTACTTGCTTGGCGGGAGGTTGTGATCTTATTTCCCTGTGTGTGGTTTTGCTACCGTGTGTACAAATATATAATTCCATCCATCCGTTTTCTACCGCTTATCCTCATAGGGTCGCGGGGGGCTGGAGCCTATCCCAGCTGTCTTAGGGCAAGAGGCAGGGTACACCCTGGACAAATCGCCAGTACATCGCAGGGCACAGACAAGACAGGCAACTACTTACACTGACATTCACACCTATGGACAATTTAAATTTTTTGCTGTGAGGCAACAGTGCTAACCACTACACCACCGTGCCGCCCTCAAATATATAATTATGTATTTATTTTATTTACTTCTCAATGTACTTAATAAATTGCTTTTGAATATTTCCAATACAATTTGAGATTGCTTTCCGCTGGAAATTTGAGCAGAACTTACTTTTTTTTTTTAACCAAAAATACAGAAGTATGAAAGTAAGGAGGTATAACATAGCCTTAAGTATCAGTTTTGAATTTTGGTTTGAAAGAACCTCAAGAAAAATGACTCAAAACAAGGCAGCAGGTGTATTTTGAAATTTTCCTACGAAGACGATGCAGTCTTCAGGCCCAGAACAACAATGGCTGTTTTTGGCTGATTTCTGCAATGATAGCTACAAGACCATGCTTCCTTCCCAAAAGGAGAGAAGGACATCAGAGGTCACTCTGTTCTGCCTCCCTCGCACATATATCCCCCACCTTGCTTTCAACATCTCCATCACTGGGAGCTATCTGCTGCTGCAGATTATATAATGACAAGCATTTTACTTCTGGAGCTCAAGCACATCAGAAAAATGAAGCAAACAGAGGAGAAAGATGGAAGAGAACAGCATAAAAAGACAGGGGCCCATGCGTGGCCATGGATGACTCCAGAGGTGATTTTTGCATGAAAGACTGCTTTTTTTTCTCTCTTTCTTTGTCTAAGTCTCCATCTCTTCCTTTCTTGCTTGCTGCGTGGAGAGCGAGTGATGGTTCGCTTGCCTCCAGCCAGGAGGTAAAACTGAACTGCAGAGCCAGGCTGCCAAATGATGAAAGACTCTGGCATCCAGGGATGTTCTGAGCCTGGACCAAGAGCTCAGAGCGAGAGAAAATGCTCGCTTTTCAACTTAACACTTTTTTTCCTACTACATTTCTTACTTTTTTTTTGGTGCCGGTTTTTCCATCATCAGGGCGAGCAATTTTTTTTCTTCTTTTATGAGCATTTGCTCCAGAGCCTTGGAGCGAGAGCTCCTCGTGGGAGATGGGTGGATGGATGGAAGTAGTGAGGAGGAGGAGGGCAAAATGATGGGCAGAGAACTGACTGTGTGTGTCTGTGTGTGAGTGTGTGTGTGTGCGTGTGTGTGTGTGTGTGTGTGTGTGTGTGTGTGTGAGTGTGTGTGTGTGTGTGCGCGCATGTGTGTATGTGTTAATTTGTAGATGTAATGTGGGGATGCTAAATATGAGTGTGAGTGTATTTTTTATTGCCATCAGTGCTACCATGCTACTCACCCTAAATCTCAACACAATAATTTAAATCTAATCATTTATATAATTTATATTTTTAATTTATAATATTTCTAATATTTTTAATTTATAATTTCTTCTGAACACACTTCTGAATTTAATTACTTTATTCCAGAATTACACTCTTCCAAGAGGTTTATTTAAAGAATTCTGGCCAAATTTAGTTGTGCACATGCTATAAATATAACTTGTATTCATTTTTTTTGACATTTTAATACACAACCAAAATAAGACAGTATATGAATTGCAGAAAATAAAATTAAGCAATTAAATAAGCACATATAAGCACAAGTATTTCTTAATTTTTGTCTGCCATGCCGAAATATTACTCTTTGCCTCAGAGGGCTTTACGGTCTGTACAGGATATGACACCCTCTGTCCTTTTAACAGAAAAAACATAGAACATCATGTTTCGACTACTTCTGATGAGGGATCCCTCTTCGAGGATGGACAAACATGCAATAGATGTCATTTGTACAGAGGACCGACAATGAACACACATTGACACTCCATATAAATTGTATGGTGAGAAAGTGTCCAAGGGGATGAAGAGCAGCACGAAGCTGCTAGTGATGGATTCTGAGCAACACATCCTCCTCTCCTCAAGGCCAACCAGATGAAACCTGGGCAGATCATCCTCCCACCCACACCAAACAGGAGAAGTAAGATGTCCTCCTAACCACCACGTTAAGCAAGTACCAATAGATATTACTCCACCACATAAACTAACGTAGACATTTGGCTTCTCCTTTGCTTTCCCAAACAAGGCATTTTTATTTTTATATTTATGGTCAGCATTTTACTGTGTGGGATGATGAGATTTTGCCAAGATCTTCAAAGTTTTTGCATTCATCTCTCATCATCATCATGAATTTTGTGTGGACAAACTAAGTCATTAGTTTGAGAGTCTGTATTTGTGTCCATGTACAATGTGGCTGAATTCATCCACAAACACAGAGGAATCCTCTGATTCTCAGGTCAGGCTGTGAGCACTCTGCCAAGGTTGTGGTTTCCTACCATAAGCCTGTCTCAAATAGAGGGGGAAATGTGATGCAAGGCGTCAGCAACACCATCAAAATTCTATTTTTTTGTCTTTACAGTCAAGCTACTCCCTTCAAAATTCCAGCCAGGGGTGTAATCCTCATCTTACACCATTCCATCTATTCATCACACCTCATTTTTCATCCCTGTGTGAAGAAGGGAAGGTGAGGAAACTGAAGGAAAGACCTGACTGTGTTTCTATGAGTAACAAAGACAATGTCGCCAGCAAGACATTCAGACAGGGAGTTAGAGAAGGAAACAGACTGTGTGTGCGTGTGTGTGTTTGTACAGCCTGTGAATACGCCTGTCTACAGCTCCATCCTCCATCGTTATTGTTGTTTCGCCCTACCGCCCTTGCTCATGCATGCTTGCTTGTACTACAGTCAGAAGAAGTGTGTGTGTGTGTGTGTGAGAGAGAGAGAGAGAGAGAGAGAGAGAAAGAGAGAAAGAGAGAGAAAGAGATTGTGGTGCACACATAAAGAGGAAAAAAGCTCCAAGCAGTGGCCAGAGTCCAGATCTAAAACAAAATCAGTCTCATATGTGGAGGCTGTGTGTGTCTTCGGCGGGGGGGCTAACCCAGGCCTGTTTATGTACCACACCATGCCGGTGGGAAGGCCTTAAATTGGAGCCATGCTGCAGGGGATTAGGCCTGCACTACAAAAAAATACTCTTCTTAACAAGACTTGGAGGACTAATTTTATTTTAAACAAGTCTGTCAGTTGTAGTGAGAGCAGTGTTGTTTCCAGTATGCATTATAACCAGAATAAAACAGTTCAGCACAATTTAAGAATAACTTATTTATTAAAAATAAGTACTACTGCTTTTGAAACAATTCAAAAAGTCAAAATCCCATCATGTGTCAGAAACCAGATGTCTAATAGGTCCAATGTTATGTACCAGGACAGTTTTTAGTAAGAAATCCTTCACATAGAAAGAACAATACTGTGAAGTATGAATGTGATCTTTCACCTTATAAATGTTATTTTAAGAATACTGGGCCATACTGGTATTCCTGGTGGCATAAGGTCCAACACATGCAACCACAACAAAGCTTCATCTGTCTTCCTCAGCATAAACTTAAAAAAATGGCCTCAAAATTAGACCCATTATTTTTTGGTGGGTGAAGTCTTGGAATTGGATAGGGCATGGGGATGTAAGTAGTGGTAGATGGGTCAAATAATGTGTTCGTAGAATTGGGAAACAGGCATCCAGTCACCCAGCCAGTCAGTCACCCAGTCAACCAGCAGAGGCCAAGAGGGATCAGTGCAGTCCTCCATGTGTGGCGGATGTTTTCCACAAGTCGAGCAGCCAGCTTGGCCACAGCTGTCCAAACCGCAGGCCCTGGGAGAAGATGAGGAGGAGGAGGGAGGGCTGGGGAAGGAGGAAGGAGGCTCAGGGGGGCAGTGGGGAGGGTGGCGTGCTTGGCAAAGGTCAGACAGGCTGAGGCGGCCGGGAGTGTGGGAACTGTCCGCGAAGGCATGTGCAAAATGCTCTGAGACGAGGTATCATCTTACAGCCAGACCGCCTGAGGCAGAGTGCTTGTGTGCCTACATGTGTAAGTGTGTGTGTGCTCATGCTTATGCTTATGCGTGCCTCTGTGCGTGTGAGTGGGTGTGTACATCTCGGAGGCTACCGTGACTCTTGGAAAAAAAAGAGCCAGCATTTTGATATGATAAGATAGGGAGTGAGGGAAGGAAAAATGGACTGAAGCATAGAGAGAGAAGGAAATAACTCTGACCAAACTCCCCCCCCACCCCATCGCACAGAGACACACACACACAACTGTGAACATTCCTGCTGTTGAATAAGGTTGTCTTTGAGTGCATGTCATGTCAGCACTAAAGACTGTGTACAGAGGTATGTAGCACATGTGTGTAACATGATTTCATGTCAGGGGAGCACTGACAAGCTTAACTGCCCCATCACTGAGAAATTAGCCTGCCGCACCATTAATATTGTTGTGGCTTAGTGAAGTAATATATGGCGTGTGCTGTTAAATCGTGTGTACATTATAAATTGTTGTGGAAAGTCTCAGTGAGCTTCTCAGAGTTGTGGCAGTCAGATTCCCACACGTTTTAGGGGAAAACTAGCTCCATAATGATCCGTGTTTGTCTGCATGCTGATGGCTTTAATGAAACACAGACACACTCTGTTGAACTTCAGTTGCACTCAAAGATGGGATGAGAACTTTCCGCATATAAATGCACGTGTACACACATCCTGGCTGTGGTAGTCTGGCAAGCCTGGCTTGGCTTGGCTGAGCATCAGACTCACGCACCAAGCAGGTGAGGTGAAGTCTGATCTTGCCGTGCAGATGCCCCAACATGCAATCCCACCCCCAAATCCTCACACACACCCAGCCATTTTCCATTTTCACGTGCCTTATCCTCTGTCTTAGAAAAAGTTTAAAAGACAAACAAGCCCACACCTCAGCTGGATGGAGTTTCATATACTCTCTCAATAATCTCAACTTTCTCTGTCTTACTGTCATAACAGTAAGTGTGTGTGTGTGTGTGTATTTGTGCCACTAACTCCCACCTTTGTCTGCTCCTCCTTTTCCCATCTTTCACAGGGCCAGGCCTTTGAAGAAGCCTAATCCGGGTTATTTGCTTTCCCATGCTTGTGTCAGGTCCCTCTCTGAATTGACTGTGGAAAATACATTCTAGTCTGCCGACCGCTCCCTCTGTCCCTGATTTATCCGAATAGGATGTGGCCGATGGGCGTACATAAAGCGAGCTGAATGGTGGGTAAATATGATCTCGCCGCCACTCTTTTTATCCACAAGGCAACACTCTTACTGTTGCTCAAAGACCTTTATGCAGCCTGACATCCATTCAGGGCTTGTTGCATTCAGCCTGACTCAATCAGAGGTCCCCAAAGAGTGGCATGCTCATAATGGGGACCAGTTCATTACAGTAAATAACAGTGGCAGCCGTCGCTTTGTTTCCACAATGCAAGTTGATTTAGTACACTTAAACGGGCAATTGTTTTAGGTCCAGTAGAACTTCCTCTGTGGGTAGGAAACAGAACCCCCTCAGAGGAGGAGGAGGAGGGGAGGAGGAACAACTTTGCAGCTTGAGATAGGGAGGCTTTAAGCTTTTTTGCAGGGAGAAAGGTGATGCCTGACATAGACTCCTGGGACAGCAAAAGAGAAAGTTGTGTGTATGTGACCTGTTTTAGATGAGAAAGAAAGTGTGGGCATTGGGAATTGTCTGCATGTGCTAACCAAATGTATCCATTGTGCAGATACAACATGTGGCAGCAAGATTATTTGTGTCTACATGTTTGACTGACGTATATGGACATTTATATGTCCTATATTACTGCACAAGACATCTCTTTCATGTGTGTGTGTTTGTATGCGTGTGTGTGTGTGTGTAGTTTCTCTAGATATTTCTCAGACACCCAATCTCTCCCACTGTAGTTTCCTGGCGTTACGCACGAGTCATCCCTCTCCCACAGTCACGCGATGGCCGTCTGTGGGCTCCTGCCAAGGCCTCTGTGGCCTCCACAAAGCAACGTTTTCCGTTCCCAGGGGCCCTCGGAGCTCCAGCCTGGCCTCAGCGCACCGTGTTTATGTCCTGTGTAATTGCAGACCTCAGTCTGAGCAGGAGGCCAGCGTCTGTCAAAATAGCCATGTGTTCCCTTCAAGTCCCGCAGTCAGACCACGTTTCCCACAACCCCCTGCCAGACTAGTATTGAGGCCCTCAGGTCTGCTGATTGGATAAAAGGGAAATGAAATGGAAATTCCACTGAGCCATACAACTACCTCGCATGTACACCAGCTACAGCACACTAATAAGTCAAAACACTTTTATGCACAAACACACAATCCAAATGTGTTCTTTTTCAGCCCCCAACCAGCAGCGGACCTCTGTGTTTGGTCCCACACCTTGAGCAGGCAGCCGTGAAATGGGGCCCTGTCTGGGAACTGCTGGCAGGCGGTGGTGGAAACAGCAAAAGCGTGGTCTTCGTTAGCTGCGATGACGCCAGCTAGACCGTCATCTCAGGGGAGCATGCTTGGCTGCTGCTGCTGCTACTGCCAGGAGGTTGGGAACGTAAAGGTGAAACATAACCAGCTCTGGGGCCAAGAACTGAATCAGAGGCAGCTGTGTGCCAATTACAGCTTTATAAACCAATTATTTAATCATTAGTTAATATCTGACCCCAGACAGCACCTTGTTCTCTTGTTACAGTATCAGCAGCTATGACAACATCCACTGACCTTGAGGTCACCCAACCCACTGACCCATTCTGACCAAGGAGGTCTGACCACATACTTTTCTTGACCTGCAGTGCGTCTCTCCCCTCCCACCATCTTTCTCTTCCCCTGTTGGGAACCAGGGGCAGATCAAGGGGTGGGTGGGGTGATGGGTGGGATGGTGACAGGAGAATATAAGGAGCGGGGAAAATTCCTGTGTGCTTAAATCCCTTCACATCCACCCTGGAATCAGAGAATCCAGCTCTCAATCTGCCCACACAAACCCAGCCTCTGTGACACTCTTGGAATGCTGAAGCTTTTTTTCCTTCTTCACCAATTTTAGGTAATTACCGCAGCGGTCACGGTGCTCAGAACAGAGACCGTGACCCTGGGCGGTGCACAGTGACAGCCCATGATGCTGAGGCGGCGTGCTGCTTTGTGCTGCTGAAAACAAACCTGCCGACAAATTCATCACTGACTTCTCTGCAACAGCCCATATTTGGTGGCTATAATGCCTGCCAACTGGTGCATTGTGTTGCACTAGGGATACCCAATATTCCCATGGAGTGTGTTGGGATAACAATGGCACACCATTGATTGTGTTTGAAATAACTAAGCTAGCTCTTCATTTGTAGTTGCTTATTGTAATTTTCAATTAAATGTCAGAATATTTTGCAGGAATTTAGAATCAATTCATGGCTTGCCCTCCTGGAAGGATTCTTGTTTTGGGTGTTTTTTGTTACAGATGTTCAGCACCTGATATATATTTTTGTGAAGAGTTCACAGACAATATATAGGGACCCTTCTAATTTTGCTGACTCAGCTATAATAATTTCAAATCTGTCTAATATTTGCACAAGTTAAGGGGGCCACAATAGCCCACACTTGTATAATCCACATGTAGTGGCTAAACATATTCTGCTGTTTTTGCCTCCAGGTATGATCCGCTAGCAGTTAGTGCTATCGCACACATCTCTGCTGTGTCATCAAGTACTTAATAAGCAAAGCTGTTTTTGTTTGTGTTTTTGCAGACAGCTGATGCCTTGTTTTTCACCCTGTAAGACCAGCTCATATTTGGATCAAATGAAATGAAACTGCCCTGCCATAATTTCTTTTAAGTTAATTAAACTGACTGACCTTTTTGATTTTTGATAACCTTGCACGGCAGCTGCTAAAATTATAATGGTGAAAATAAAAACACAAAATTACACAATATGCAATGTATTTCCATCTGTATGTATACACATTTGCATCTTATTTTACTTCATTTTTAGTTTATTATACATTTTTATATTTGTTTTTTTCCACTATTGCTGCTCTTCAGTTGTTGTTTTTTATCTCTTTATATTCTGTCACCTAGCCTAAATTTTCCCAATGCAGAATTTAGAAAACTTTTTCTTATCTTATGTTATGTCAGAACAAACCTTTATTGAAAGAAAAGCAAAGAATAGGACTGAAGAACTTCTTGGCCTTGGCAAGTTCATCCATTCACCTGCCAATTATTTTTTTTGGAAGTGCCTTTCTTTCCCCTTCCAAACAGTTTCCTGTGACAAACCATCTAGTGCATCAGGTTATATAGGGGCCATGTCAGACGTTTCAGTGCACGCTGATATCACCCTTGCATCTGGTGGCACTGACGTAAACTTTAAATTAGCCTTGACAACCGCCACCTATTATAATCTTCAAAGGCACTGGTGGTGGTATGTCTGGAGTCCAACACACTCTCAAACCCCTGACCCCATGGCAGGTCCCACACAGTCCTCCATCTGTGTGGGGTTCAGGTTGCACCGTGTCCAGTAAAGATCCAGTTTCACTGCAGGTGTTCCATCAAAGTGCTGACTGGACTCAGACCATGGCTCCGTTAAATGCCTGACTGGTTGCAAAGAGCCATCCAGTGATTAGACTGCACGCGTGTGCTGGGGCCCAATCATGGAGCCCACCGCTGCAGCACATCTGAGCCTTGTGGCCAGAGGTGTCATCCAGGGGATTCACTCAGGCTCCTTGAGGGTTCTCCTCCTCCCCTCTCCCTCCTCCTCCTCTTCCTTTTTGTTCCCCAGTGCTTGTAATTGAAAATGTATTTATTGCAGAGCCAGAGGCTGGACTGAGGAGAGGGAGACGCTGCAGCTTATGAAGATGTGGATGAGGTGAGGGCCGCAGGGTTTGGCTCCTCTTCAGCACCACCAACTCACCCACACAGTCAATTTCTTTTTCTCTCTCTCTTTTTGGCTGCTGTCTTTGTTTACTGCTCCCTCATGTACTTCTTGCTTCGAACTCCTCTCTGTTTGCTCGTTTTTTCGTTCAGCATCTTGCCTTTCATTTTTGCCCTCCTGTCTCTTTTATCCTTTGTCTCTCTTTATCATTCTTGATTGGGCGTGTATGAACTCCATTTCAAATGCAAATGGTGCCGCTTGGATTGACAGAAGTTATGTGCTGCCAAAAGTGATTCATTCAAAGGGAAGTTTTACCCATTTAAAATCTTGTTTAGGCCTCCTGAAGTTTGAAACGTGAAAGCCACCAAAATGTGGAGAGAACATGTCTGCTATTTGATTTGTACATTTCTTGAATTTCCCTCAGGATTAATAAAATATAAACCAATGGCAAGTTTTTATGATACCTACTTGTTTGAAAAAATATTGTTATACAAAAACTACCTTCTTGAAACCCAGCAACTCAACAAATAAGCCTTAGATTAGGTTAACTTTTATCAGGGAGCATTGGTGGGAAACTTACATCATTTACAATTTTTCTAATGATAGACTCTTAACTTGGACAAGTGTGGTTTTGTCATATTCCTAAAACCTTAATCAACATCGATATTTTGTGCAAAACAATTAATAAGACACACAGAGAACATTACTCCCTACAAATAAATGGAAATATTAATTTTAGGTTGTTTCTGGGATCCCTTGTGTAACTAGACTGTGATCTTTGGTTGCCCTCTTTTCCTCTCCACCAGACTGCAAAACAAAGTTGGCCTTCCCCTCAGCAGACCTCTTGAGGGGCCCTCATAAAGCGTGATTATCTTTTATGAGTTCCTTCTCATTCTCAGGTCTGGCTTGTTGAGCACAGTGCAGCCACTGGGCCTCCCTTCTTTATCAGACTTGTGGAGCGAGAGGTGAGGAGAGGTGAATGAGGTGCTGGGAACTTTTTCCCCCAAAATATGTTTTTGTGCAGGCACGATGTAAGAAGACATAACCTGAAACATATGCATCATGTGGATTATGCCTACAGCACTGTTTTCTGAATGGTAAAGTATTTGACACAAGCGGCTGCTTCATCCTCCACCTTTTCTATCGTAGGATAATCTCTTATTTCTAACGTTTATAGCTTTAGATGGAGAGAAAATGTTCCAGATAGAAGGCATTTGTTTCATTGCATTGTTATGAGTCTGTGTGGTTAAATGAACATTGGATGGTTGAGTTTACTGTTGAAAGTTAGTTCACCTGAGCTAAAACAAAATGTGATAAGCTGTCCTCTAAACCAATAATGCATCTTTTTTTTAAAATTCAAAAAGATATCCCTCAGGATTTGCACTTGTGTGTTCAGTACCAGGAAAAACCAAAGAGCATCTTTCATATGCCCTATTAACTTTCCTCCCTACTTCTGGGGAAGGTTGCAAAATGTGTCCCTTTTGTGGAAAGGTTCTAGGAGCGCGGATGTGCGGGATGGTGTGATCGTGCCTTGAAATCATCCACAAAGGGAATTCAAGGCACAGCAATAGCCTTTGGCTGGGGATGGTTATCACTGGTATCTGCAGCCATTGCCTCCAAGACACGCTGGCTGAAACACCAGCACTCCTGGAGTCTGTCAAACTGTCAGTTGCAACAGGAAAATAAATAGGAGGGAGAGATGAAGTAATAGTAAAGAACCTTGAAAGCACAATAGCGAACTGAAAAAGTCCCCCCTGTGGATGGCTGATTGGTAGCTGACCTAGGGTGTGCATTTTGGCAGGCAGCAGCATGACAGTGGCGTTTCTGAAATAAGATAGAGGGCCTGAGCTACGATGAAATGGTGTCCGTTAGCATTGTCTTCACAGCGATTCTTTAACTTCCCTATGACAAATCCCAGTAACACAGACACTTGGCAGACCAAAATGGGCCACACTGTGCTATAGAAGGCCTCTGCACATGAGAAGCCAAAAAGAACCTTTAAAATGAAGCAAGATGTAATGCAGGTTTTTTATGCTCATTCTGGGCCTGTGATAGCTGCAGTGGCATGGATTTGTATCCCAGCTACACTGAAAGGGCTGCTGAATTGGATGGAGCTTTAAAGTGAAGCAAGAAAGCCCTGGAAAATCGGCCCTCAAAGGCACATTTCAACTGGAAAGCATTTCTTTTAAGCTGTCACTCCTTGGTAGTTGACAATCCTATTATGGCACCAACTCATTGTAATTAAGAGAGAGAGGAGATATATGAGCAAAAACACATTCATCAGACCATCTAAGAAACAAAGAACTTTGTTGTTGTCCTGTGTTTGGGGGAAAACACAGTGCTGAGCAGCCAGCTCACCTTATTTACATTGACATGTGAGTGATGTAAACGGTATCCAGAAGCCAATTTTGCTTTCGCTCTCCTCCCTTCCATCCTCTCACTTGCGGGCACCACTTTAAAGAGACGTAATGGAAAATAGGTTTTATGGCTTTTCTTCTCTCCCATTTTTAGAGGTCAGAGAAATGAAGCCTTCAAAAGAAAATCCTGCGGAAGTAACGATCCCTCACCTAATCAACTCTTCTGCTAAAGTCTAAATATGCTTTGCAGTGAAATTGCGCACAAAGCCAAATATATAGTGTCTGGGAAAGGATTGTGAGTGGCAAGTCCATATGCTGCTATTTATTTGCCAGATGATAAAAGGCCAGAAGGATTGCCCTTCTTTCTTCTTTACTCTCCTCACAATGGGCAGCTTTTTAAGTAGGATCAGATGATAGAGTGGCATCAAGCACCATTGTTGTAACAGAGATGTCCTAAAATTTAGGACCGATGACAGTAATTCAAACCCCCCTGTGCATTGTTGGTAGGAAGTGTGGTTATATGGGAAGTGACTGTTCTCTCTGGGGCATCGAAGCCTGACCTTTGAACTGTCTTTTACTGAAATGTTGTCACATAGCAATGATTGTGACCATATGATTTAGATAAATCTTGATGCTCAATATTCTATCCATGCTTTTATTTACTACATATCTAGGACTAGTAAGGTAAAGGGGTCATTGTCCTTGTGTATGTATCTTTGCATTTGATATTCCACTTTGATCTCTATTGTCTGCTCCTTCTCTATGGTTCTGTCTTGTGTTACAAATGAAGGTGAGAGGGTCAAAATATCGAGGGCCAGACATGCTGACATACAGATGCATAGAGATACCCCTTCAGTGTTTCTCCTCACCTTCAGCAGCTGTGTGTTAGGGCCGTCACTCATCCTCCCAAGAGCTCATCTGTAGAGACTGCAGCTGTTTCACAAATCCCCTCATTATCAGGATTGTTCAGTGGAGAATTGTCTGTTTCATTTTCATTTCAAGGCTTTCACATATATATAAATCACTTTTTGTTTTGTTTTATTGGCAATGACAAGTATGGGCTTGCTGAATCTGGTGATTATTCTGCTTTTGAGCATGTGAAATAATGTAAAGAGACAAAAACCTATTGATAATTTCAATATGTGATTGAATTTATAATTTGGATATATGGGTTATATGTTGCCTTATCCTGTCTTCCTAAAGCAACCCTGTCTCTTAGAAACTGTGTTTACATACACATTATATTTGACAATTATGTTCTGACAGTAATCACTGACATGGGTTATGTTCGGTGGCAACATGGGCATTAAGGGAGACGTTATAGAACAAAAGAGTTCTAAGGCTAATTGATTGAATAAGTTCTGCAGTCAAAGACTGTTATCTTAGTTCTTCTTTTAAGACCACCAAAGGTGTGGTCAAAATTTCACTAAACAAAATGTTTGTAAAAAATTGCAATCACCCTGTCCCTGAGCAAAATTTGGTCTGACACGCCTCAGAACGGACCAAACGCAGTCCAAGCTTTAAAACAGTGCTGCTTTAATTGTTACTGGTGAGACAATTAAATACAATCCATGAATGGCTGATCAGATGCTAAAACACTACACAGTGGTTTATAATGCTCAAGACAGGATTTTAAAACCCTGTAAAGGTATCTCAGTGGTAATTGTCTTACAATAGAGAGGTAAACTAATTACAAGATAATCTATCTAGAATGATCAGGGTGATTGAAAAGGCAAAAACTTAACCATGTTGAAGGCATATAATCCTGATCAGCTGTTCATGTCTTTTGCTCCTGTTAACCTGCAATATTATATATCATCAGTAGTAGTTTGTAACTCATACATTAAACTTTTGCCAAACCCCAATTATCTTTAGACTTATGCCGACCCATACAGTAAAGCCCCTTTCACAGTGCACGAAAATGTTGCATCAACCTGGGAATTCCATGCAATGTGAAAGGGTTGTCACGGCATTTTGACCCAGGTCAAATGACCCTCCAATCGACCCAGGAGCTTATTGGCTCGGCTTGGCTCTGCTCGACTGCAGTGAGAAAGGCATTTTGTGTTGACCTGCTAGAGACTTACGTAAAAGTAAGTACTTTTGTACTTAAGTACAAAAGTAAAAATGACTTCAATGATACATGATGCTTCTTTTGATAACTATGCTATTTTGTTTTTCAAATGTTGCCTAGTTTTCCTCTTTTATTAACAACCTGCACAGTGCTGGGACAGAGAAAAAAAACACTGGACAGAGTTTTGCTGCAGGCCAAATTTCTTTTAGAATAATAATCTGAACTGGACGGCTAGAAATTGACATCAATACAGAGGAGACAGAAATTGTATCGTTTTAATCGCTAAAAATTGCCAAATATTGAGCATCAGCAGCAGCTGGCAGCTGTTCTTCCATCCTCCACCTGTCACCTCTCCTCTCCTCCAGCTTCACCACCGTCTGCAGCCTCGACTGACTCTGATCCACCCGATCAGATCGGGTTGATCCACAACACCACAGTGATCTGTGGCACCAGACTCAGCAAGCCTCGTGGGCTGTACGGCAGCGAGCTTTGGGGTGTTGCAGGGCTAGATGCCCCTGGGCACGGGGCATCTAGCCCTGCAACACGGGGCTCCAGGCTTGGTGGCACCGATCCGTAAAGGTTGAAAGAAGTAACAAGCCAGTTTTAAGAATGTAGGGAGTGGAAAATACAGATATTTGTATTGAAATGTAGAGAGTAAAAGTAAAAAGTCGTCAGAAAAATACAGTAAAAAGTACAGATACCTGAAAAATCTACTTGAGTACAGTAAGGAAGTATTTGTACTTCATTACTTCCCATCTCTGCAAAATTGCAATGCACGAAACAACAATGATAAAATGCAACTCGCTGACGTCCACGCTGTCCATTGCTTACTTCAGACCCGCGGCAGTTGGCAGTGTGAAAGTACCCTAATGCCGAGCCAAGGCAGGATGACCCAGGTTAGAACGTCCTTCGTCGACCCGCTAATGTGAAAGTGGTATAACTGTCTTATTTTCTGGGCCTGCTGTCTGGAGGCCCAGAGTATCTAGCAGCACCCCTGCACGTGCACATAGGCCGTGTTAAAAAAAACACAAACACACAGGTAGTATTTCTCCCCTGGAGATAGCTGGCTTGGCTCCCCCTCTGTGCCTGTGAGTTTGGCCTGAGTGATTTACATTGTGTTTGAAAGAGGGCGGCTGGCTGTGTCTTAATGCAGTGCACCATGAGGGAGGGAGAAGTGGCCCATAATGAATTGGTGTTAATGAGCTGTTAACTCTGCTCCGGCCCAAAGCACCACAGTAACCCCTGCTGCCAATACAACATGAATATACACAATCTCTCACCCACGCACACCTACACACAGTTGAATGCATACTTTTGCTAAGAAAGACACCAGTCGCCCAAGTGCACATACAGACGTCACGTCACCACAGGCTCTCTCACACACACTCACTCGTTCACATGTTCACTGTCAGAGGCATACATGTGCATGCACACATAACTACCACAAGCACCTACACACACACACACTCACATACCCAACACATACTCAGTCAATCAGCCTCTCACTCCCAGGCTAAACAGCCCCCTGGCTCAGAGGCAGTAAATCTTCCTCATGCTGACATGTACTTGTGGATGGCGCACACCCAGCCGAGCTGCTGAGCAGATCAGAGTCAAATAACATTTGCAAATGATTCTCAGTGTTTGTTTTTCCCTAATGGAGCTCCAGGTGGACGGGGTTTACCATATTTCACATGAGGTCAAGTGTCAGACAGCAGCAGAAAAGAATTTTGACTGTATTTTAAAGTTATGTCCTTTTTTTAGCACTCAAAATGTTGCAAACTTTTCCACCTAAATACTCAAAAATGTTACAGAATGTATTATTTATTGTATATGAGGTCCTGTTGTTCCTGTAACATGTTTCAGGGTGTACGAAATTATATAATTCAGTTTTTCTTTATTGTAGAACAATCACTCCTCCAACCACTGTTACCAAAATGAGCACCACTAATGTCTACTGTTGTTGACCTGAAAGTTTTTGTCATATCAGTGTAACTACTAATTTTTATTCGCTATATTCTATATTCTATTCTATACTTTCAGGTGCAGTATATGTGATTTTTGTTGTACATTGCCAGCATCATGCAGAGAATAAAATTTTAGCTTACAATAAGACTTCCACCTTTTGTGCTCTTATATAATAAAAATTGCTCGTTTTTGTTAACGGTATGTTGCGCTGCCTCTAAAACACCCATGCACAGGTTTGTTCTCAGTATACCATGCAATGTTCATCTGCCTTCCATCAACTTCCATGTGAACAGGTCTGAAAAGGACATAAATTTTTGGTGCTTATTTATTTGTTTTTATAAAGATACCTTATGATGACATAACTGTGTAATAAAACTTTGCCTTTGTTAACCCAAACCTCCATAGTGGTGCATTTGTATGCTTTTGTATGTTGATACAGTTAATAAAACATAATGAGTGCTTTCACCAGAATTACAATTTACCATTAGTTGCCCGTGTGCCTCTGCACAACCAAGATAAATTCCTTCACGTTTTATTTTGTATATAAATGACTATGAGCCGGTGGCTGTTGAGGCAGGATCCCAGGCTGCTCTCTGCCGGGAGGACAAAGGCACTCTCTCTGCACCCGCACAACGCTGGCTGAGAGCAAATTGTCCCAGAGCTGATACTGAGCCAGATAAGCCTGCTCTACACTAACTCACACTGTCTTTCTCACACACACACACACACACACACATATGCAGTCCTACATGCTTCTACTGTGAGAAACCAAATATGGAAAAAAGACAGTTCTGTGTTTGTAGTGTTTGACTCACCTGAGGTTGTTTGTGTGTATGTGTGTAGTTTAATGTGTGTGAGAACATTTTGCTGTTCCATGTGCAAACTGTACGCTCCCACGTTAAGCCTGTCGGAGGGGCCAATTAACGGAGGATGCTGTTAAGTGAGTTTAGAGGCTTCGCTGGAGATTTAGGGGAAGAAAAATGGCCGCCCGCAAGGTGCTTTGATAGTCCCTGACAGCGCTGGTGCTTGATAGCTAGCAGCTGGTCCAGGTGTCAGCCTGAGCACGCACACACACACATGCATGTACACAGTGCCAGCCTCATTAAGGTCACCTTAACAGGAGAGCTCCTTGTGGTTTAGAACTGAGTCAGATGCAGTGTGTATTTTCAGCCTGTGTGAACACATGTTAAACCACTAGCTGCTTGCCTGGTAGGAGGGGAACAGAGAAAAGGAAGGCCATATTGGGTTGGTTGTCATGCTCAAGCATTCACCTCATTTGTTATGGAATATAAAATATCCCCAGAAACAACTGGCACATTCACAGTTTCTCTTCCCAACACTCGGCAGAATTTTACAGTCCGATGTTTACAGTCATCACAACCAACAAATCTGTGTTGCTGTGTAAGTGACCATTTTATGGCACTGCCTCTTTCTGCTCTCTTCCCAAACCAGAGTGTATTTCATTAGCAAGAGCATTGACTATGCTATTACTATGCAGTTTTTAATGCATGCTGCAGTTTGGAGAAGTCCACACCCTGAAGTCCCTGGATAATTAAAGTGGGAGGGGATCGTTGCAATGTCATGCAACAAAAAGTATCTATTTATTTTAAAAAAATCCCAAATTCCCAGTGAGTCACTTTAATGAAACACTGTTTAAGCAGTTCAGTGAAACACTAATTAGATTTGTATTAAGGGTGCCTCATCAACAAATCCTTTCCCTGTGAAGGTAGGAAGTGTGTGTGAAGTTTGTGAGTATGTGTGCACTGGAGGGAGATCTCCACATGCAATAATTGTAATTTGGCAATAAGTAGCTTAACCAACGAGGTGAAGGAAATTGGGGGTGGGTTGCTGGGAATAAGCAGCACCATGGGGAAGGAATACAAGAGATTATTAGTTTGGAGGATGCTGCCTCACCTCCTCTCCTCACCCCCTGCAATGGCACTCTCTTTCCTTCAGCGAGGCCAGCATTCAGTACAGGTCAGCCATATCTAATGTTGCTGGACCTCTCCTGGCACAAGGTTACAGAACAAAGGTGTACCCTCCATTCATGTCTTCCACCCAGGTCTGCTAATGAACATTACAGAGCGGTTCACTGAGAAGCTAAAGATGCTCACCACTGGAGTCCACTTCCCCCTGGTTTCCTAGGGTGATCGTCCTCAAAGAAAATGTTTTCTTTTACAGGCCTTTCACTTTTTGGAGTGTCTATCCTCTTATCATCCATGCAACAGGAAAGTGTGTGTGTATGTGTGTGTGTTTCCCCTCTCATGTGTCACCAATCTCATGTTTTTTTTTTCAGTGGGAACAGAGAAAGTTGATTGGAGATACATGATGACTAATATATGACATAAAATCAAATATCTGTAGCAACTTCATTCACTCACATTACACAATCACACTAAGTTGTAGTTCACACATCTAAATCCAGCTGTCTACCTTTTTTGTGAGTAGGATCCTGTCATATGTGTAAATCATTCAGGCCGTCAAAAGTCACCCAGCACCTCTGACAGTGCAAATGCTGACTGTACCAAGCAAACCTAAGCTCTCTCTGTCTGCTCAGACTGTATGCTTTGATCTCAGAATGTGTCCATTTGTGTCACTTCTGACAGGAAGTCTAACCACGGTTATACATTTGTTGATGCAGTGAGTTTTTGGGATGTGGTTTTCCTGGAGAAATTAAATCTCAGATGATACAGTGAGCCTTTGTTTGTCATTTTTCTTTGATATCTTTGATCAAATGCTATTTGCTTTTTTGCATTCAAATGTGATACTCAACCTAACCAGGTTGTAAGCAACTAATGATATCACAATATTATGATAACCTGACCTGACCATGGAGGACTGATATTACAACTTCAGTACTCCTGAAAGCAGTTTATATGCTACTGTACATTTTGACAGGATAAAAGACATTCTGGGCATGTACAGTATGTCTGGTTGCAGAGGGGAAGCACGGTTTGGTGAAACTCTTGCAGACATGCAGGAACATGACACAGTTCCCCCAGTATATCCTCACAAACCACAATGAAGTAGCATTAATGATAAGCACCTGGATTCCCACAAGTTCCCAGTTAGGCCCAATTGTCAGTAACTGATAAATTGGGATGAGTGGGAATTATACTGTAGTGCCCAGTGAATGAACCCTTTTCACATCAGGATGCAAAAGAGAAGCGAAAAGAGAGATGAAGCGATCCTTTATGCTGGCACTGTGTTCACATGAGAGGAGACCACACGCTTGAAAGAGAATGAGATAGAAAAAGAGAAAGAAGGACAGTGTCTTTCTCAGACAGCCCATGAGAATCCAATACACTCCCACGCGTCTGGGCTTGTGTGTGGCCGCTGCACACACACACACACACACACACACGCTATACCCCACATGTGCCCATGTTCATCCCCCTTCTCGTAACATCAGCTCTTTGCTCTCAAACTCCGAGGCCACACTTCCCGCCGACTTTGATGCATTTTTTACTCAATGTTGTACGACAATAATCTTTTTCACCCCTCCAAAAGAGTGGGCCATGGGAAGAAAGACCCTGCTCTTGAGGCTTTGCTTCATCTTTTGCTCCGGCTCTCCAGCGAGACAAAATCTCTTCGCCGGCACCACAGTGCGGTTCAACGGCAACTGAAAGGAGACGGGGACCAAATCCCTCTCATACACAACAAAACAACACTGTAGCCTTTTCAGTGTGACTGCCCACAAGGAAAAGGCCCTTTCTGTCCGTGGAGGACACAGTGTCTGTCTATCTATCCGCTCCGCACAGATGTTGACACTGTTTGTTGCGGGTTAAGATGCCCTTTGTTCCCCTTATATCTTCTCTGTTATTGAGTTTTTCCTTCTTCTGGGCAAGGGCCGGAGGTAGGGACGGAAAAAAGCGGTGAAAGACCTCCGGATGGCAGTCAGCGCTCCAGGGGGCCTTTCTGCCCAGAGAGACCCCGGCAATGGGCTTCATTATGGGTAGCAGCAGGCAGCCAAGAAGGGCTGTATGCTGCAAGTATTGTGTTGTTGGAAAGACCCGAGTCCCTCTCCAGAGCTGGGTCAAAGGTTAGCCCCCCTGTGGGCTGCTCCATACCTGCCCTGTCCTGTCTCCCCCTCCACTCCCATGGGCCTGTGCAGACACAGCCAAATACAATGGAAACCAGTCAACACACTACTAAGGAGACTCTTAAGATTGAGAGGTAGCAGAGCGGAGAGAGTAATTCAGTGCGCTCTCCACTTTTCAATGAATAGTTAATTCGATTAATGGACCCATGAGAGGGAATAACGAGCGAGGCCGCTCAGAGGCTCCTCTCTGCAGTTTATAAGGCCATGTCTCAGCACTTCAGTAGGATAGAAATCTTATCGCAAACACAAAACAAAAGCGTTTTGATGACACCTCTGTTATCAGCGTTATCAGCGACAACAGGATGGTGAAAGAGCATGTCAAGCATTTGGATCCATGCTGAGCCAGATCCAGCCCCTATCGCCTTATCTTGACACCCCTGTGCATCCAGGGAATGCTTACTCGCTCTCATGCCTCCATGCACCATCAGCATTTCAAACACAAACACACAGCACTGCTTATTGGACAGCCATGCAGCTTTGACTTAACAATGGAGTATGATTATTTACGATGTTCATAGTTGGGTGTAGCTCTTTTTAATGTTAGAACCAATATCGGCCTGTCCACCCTGTCGGCCAATCTGCAAGATCATTGTCAATATAAATCAGTCTGTAATGCAACTCCCATAAAGTCTTAAACAACAGCTTATAAATAAATATTAGTCAACTGGGACCTCCTCCAATGGCCCTCCAAAGAATAAGCCGGTATGGCTAATATATCTTTTTAACTCTGGCTGTGAAATTGCTATTCATGAAGATACAACAACACCCTCTAATCCGTTTAACAGGGAAGCATATTAAACTTTTATGACAGTTTATATTTGAAAAGATATATCAGTGTCATAATGATCATGATTTTCCGATGGTTTTTATTAGTTGTTAACCCAGTGGCTCTGCTGGATGAGGGAAGCTGCACAACAGAGAAAGTGGACAGAGTAATTTAGCGAAAGCATCAGTGTGCAGTATTTATGACAGAGGATTCACGCCGGTAGTCATCACTGATTGGTGCTGTCAGTGGTGATTTATGAGTGTGACGGGGCATCTCTGACCTCAGATTAACAGTACATTAACCTTCTCCCGAGGCAAGGCCAGCGTGTCTCTTAAACCCTGACCCCCTGTCCCCTCATACCACCACAGGGGGTCTGCAGTCACCGCTCTCCCCTTCAAACTCTGCAAGATGCCACATTGTGTTCCCTCCAGGGCTATTGTGTGCATCGTTAAATAATGTGCCTTGTGCGTCCCCCAGTTCTCATGCTTATACTTCCGAGGAAAGACCATGGCTGCAGGGCTGGAGTTGTAGTGTCCAGTTTGAGTGTTATCCCAGAGGGGGCTTGACCACGAGCTGCAGGTAGCTTTTATGGTTGTCTGATGGGTTGGCTCCTTCCCCTGATGTCCTGCTGCTAGAAATTTGTTGTCTCCCTCTGGGTGTCTTTTTTAGAGTGTCAACCGTGGGGCCCCCTGATGGGCGATTTGTTGATATGATAACTCGATTATCTTCCAGGATGGATGACATTCTGGCAGAGAGCCAGTCAGCAGCGCCCAGGGAGGCACTGAATTATCTCCTTAACCTCTCCTCAGGAGGCAACAATTAGTGGTAGTAATTGGTGAATTTGCAGTGTTACTACATGCATTGTCTAATTACTTCTCACTCTCTTTTAGGTATGGGTGCCGAGACGCAAAGTAGCTGAGAACTTATGCAATCAGCATCTTCATCAGTCAGACAGTTCTGCCTCAGTACATCTTTCTCGTACCTTTCGCTTCTGAAACACAAAGTGACTGTCCAAATATTGTGTTGCTGGAGGGAAAGGGAAAGAGGGACTGCCTTTTCTTATTTCTCACAGATGCCATTCTTTATGTGACTCCCTGTCTGCAATTCAGAGGCGATAATTCAATTAATGCAGCCAAGGCCTGCATTTTAAAACGTTGCCTTTTTGTCTGAGAGATTTGCATCATAAAACTCTGCAACACAGCTGAAGGCCTTCTAAAGTTTTAAAGCTTTTAATATGTTAAGATGGCAAATATACATTCACTTTGAAATAAGGTTGTTACCATGACAACAAGATGTGTCATAACTACACAATGTCAGGCTCAGAGTCTATTGGGATTTTTAGATGCGTTGTACGTTTTGCCTTTAAGTAAAAGTCCCCTAGTTTTGACACATTCAGGGACTTTAATTTCAAAGAGCTGGTGGAAAAAAAAGAATGTTTCAGTTATATAGCTGATGATTTCATATTAGGCTGCCAATTTCACCTCACTTCAAGTCACTTTGGCCATGGTTTGTGTGTGTCATTCCCAGCATACCATCAGAGATACATGACATTACATTTCAATCAAATATTTCAGTTTACCGGTATTCAGCTCAAGAGTTAGAATTCTTGTCTTGATGATTATTCCAGACTACAATATTACAATAGATGAAGTTTGGAATGGATCTTGGTGGGCAAATTATTTCTTATTGTTTCATTAAATTTGTGAGGAGGAAGCAGAGAAGTAAAATAGTTGAGCGAGTCTACAGACAACTCAGTTAATCGTAACTGAAATCTACGAAATCGGTGCAAATATCTACTGTCATTTCATTTTCCTCTTCCTGTGTTAAATTTCTTTACTTCTTAGTTTTTCTTTGCAAGTCCAGAAAGATCTCACAGGCCCAGTCCAGCTTAATTACCTTGCCTCATCTTCCACTTGGGTCTGTGAAGCTTGTCAACTCTTGTGACCTCTGACCTGTCATGCACTGTGGGTTTAGCCCGACGTATTCAAGGTGTTACCATCTGTGCCCCCCCCCAACAGTCCCTCGTCTCTCTCTGTGGACAAGTCCTCTGTGTCCAGGCCTACTGGGCTGGAAAAGCTGCTTACAGTGGACTGCTTGTTTGGCTTTGTAAAAATCTCAGCCCTGGAGAAAGGATGGGCAGAGGAGTAGTAGGGCACCTGGAGGACACTTCTGCTGTGTTTTCTTTTTTTCCTCTCTCTCTCTTTGGTTAACAGTGCTTCAGATGACTGTGATTCTCTGCACCTACGAGTTAACTTGTAACCCAGTGACCTCTGACTCTAAAACAGAACAATTGCTGTTTCCAAACAGCAACAAATGTGTGTTTGTATCTTGTGTGCTTCAAGCAACCAAATAATGCAGGCAATCATATAGATGCATTTTTGATGGAATCTAATGTGTTAAATAAGTTTCTGGATTTTCTGAGCCAGTCTGTAGTCCTTTGATTGATTGACATTTAAATTTTGTTTAAACTTAGAGTATAGAAAGCTTCAACGTTTGATGGTAACGTTTTCTAGCCAAGAAATTACAAGAGCTATGAAAGAAATTCACAATGATGAGGTAAATAATAAATTCACACAATGAATGGGTTTCTCTCGGCGCACCTGCGCGTGCGGTTTGAAACCAGCTTAACTTTGTAGTTGCAGTTGCCGCTTTCCTTCGTCTTCTTCTTGTCAGTTTCTGTTACTGTCACCCACAGGTCACTAATAGAAGCTTGGATAACTCAGTTTTTTTTTCTGCCCTGTTCTCACGAGACATCTTTTCATTTAACGAGAAATATTGTCAGGATTTAGTCTCGCCCCCGAATACTAAGTGCTTTACTCTTATTCCAATGGTGGTGTCATGTCCATCAGCAGCAACTTGGGTCCAGTTTGTTGATAAAAGGACACTTTGACAAGCTGATCGCAGAAGTCGTTTCCGCTGTGAATATGTAGCCGCTTTGCACATCTAAAATGCATTTTATGTTCAGTGGAGCAAAAAGGTGTCATAACTTTTACAGGGGTCAGCTCTATTGTATGTTAAAATCCTGAATGCACTATAGAGCTTCAGGAATAAAATGTACTACAACCAAGAGAAACTTCTCCTATGTGCCAAGTATGTAGGAGAACTACAGTGGCCAAGGTGAAAATTGTGGAAAGCCTATAAATCTGGCGTTTAGTTTATCCATTCCACGCTACTGTAGAATCAGCTTAATTAGCTGACTCAGGATGTAAATATTTACTCCTTATTCTAAGGAAACACAATATGTCTTATTTTCATACTTATTAATATTTGATTCCGTTTCTGCCACTTGTTTCGCCTAAATATCACACACTTTAATGTGATGCATTAAAGCAGAAGCACTGTTTGTTTTTTTTACAAATTGGACATTATTTCTGGGATAAAATACTGCCATTTGCTCACCCATATCACTTTGGAGTCATTTGGAGAATTTCTGACAATATTTGGATTTGACAATATCCATTTAACAGGAGTGAAGCGGGCACTGAAATGTATCCAGTAAATGACACAAACTTTATCATTTCTCAAATAACAGATGTTTAATAAGATGGGCTATACTATTGCTATTCTCATTTGAGTCAGTTTGAGTTGTCCCTAACTTGATTTACAGATTTACTAGGACCCCTAGTGTTCACCTATGTGGCCTTCACAGTGCCTGAACTAAAATACTTTTTTGTGATGTTGTCACATACGCATATGTGCTTTGTTTTAGTTCATGCACTGTGAAATGAGAATAGTAATCATGTAACCCATCTTATTAAACGTTTGTCATTAGAGAAATGGTCAAGTGTGTGTCATTTAGTGGCTGCATTTCTGTGCCCCCCTTCACTCCTCTTAAATGGATATCATAAAATCCAAATATCGTCAGAAGTACTCCAAACGACTTCGAAGTGATATGGGTGAGTAAATGGCAGTATTTTATCCCAGAAATAAGGTCCAATTTGTAAAAAACATAACCTCCCCTTTAATGTTTAGGTAAATGGAAAATGGTAAATTGGCTGTTCTTGTATCGCGACTTTCTTGTCATATGACCACTCAAAGCGTTTTAAATCACTCAACACTTTCATCACTGACAGTTGGAGGCCATGAGGGAAATCATCAATGAATGCACAGCATTGGAAGCAATTTGGGGTTAGGTATTTTGCTCATCGACACCACAGCACATGACTGTTGCTGTTGCACAAACTAACTACAACTGTCAAAATAATGGAGTGGAAACTATTCATAAAATGGGAGTACTCATGTAAAGTACAAGTAACTTGTACCTAAAGTAGCCTGCCTGCCTCAGTCATTCTTCTGAGCAGGGATGTTCCTGATGTGAGTTTGGCTGTCAAGCACAGGGCCCTTAACAGTGAAGTGACTGCACTACGACACATGGGGAGATAAGTGCACCTGATGTCAGACGATCCTGTCAAAGGTCCCAGAATTTAGAGCAGCAATGCCAGCTAAATGTACAAGTGCAAAACCACTGCTGTCAATCATTTTCAAGCTATTTGCATGCCTGAAGTTTGCCCAGGTAGTTGCAGCATTCTTTATGTCAGTCTGCTGAGGTGTGACTGACGCTTGAGACCAACTGTTAAATTGAAAACCATCTTTTGAAGGGAATTTCTGTGACCTCTGTGCGGTTTGAATCATTTCTGACAGCAGTGTACAAATAAACAGCTCAACCAGCTAAACTGTGTCCCAAAGCTTTAACAGATGGCTCTGTGGAGTCTATACACACACAATCGCACACACCCAGGACGTTCCCTGTGAGTGATGTGTCATCCTGTAGTGATGACACCGCAAACAAGATGAGTTGGCCCAGACTTCCATTATACCCATATTCATCACTGAGTCTCCCAAAGGAACTTGTTTTATTAGATATGCTGATAGTGAGTGAATGTTTAGTTTCTGTCTACAATTCACTGAGCTCTTTAGTAAAATGTGGTCTTGGTGATTTATTTTATAACATCCAGTACATGACACTTCTTGGGTGGCGGTACCAGGGACTTGGCATGGTGAGTACAAAATATCACTCTCAGTAGGAAGATACTACCATCTAGTGGAAAAAAATCAGCACAATATTTTACTGCTGGATAGTAACTACTATACAGTCATTATTATACAATTATACAATCCCACTTCTCTTGGCTGGTATACACAACATCAAGGATATAATCCTGTGAATATGGAAGGCATTATAGCATATGATAGTGATGTGTAACCAGTGTAATAAAAATCTCCCTTTTAGGCATTTAAATATCAAAACCACATGAGTGTTGAAGGGTGTTAAATTGATTGGATAACTGTAAAAAATATCATGTATGATGCACCATTAATACCAAGTATGAGTCACACAGAACAATTTTTTTTTTAATTATCCACAAGTAATCTGATAGAGTTGTGGTGATGACAGCTTGAAAACATAAATAACTTAACTAAATGAATAATACAAATTATTTGTGTGAACACAACATCACCAGGAAACGAATCCCTGATGCAGATGTTTCAAATTAATCTGTACGTTCTGTGTAACCACTCAAATAAATTGAAAATTTGATGAATGTTTCAGGAGATATCATGACATTCATATCATGAGATTATGTTGGAATGTGAAAGACAAAAAAACTCACATTCATAAGCCTAAAACACTACAGAAGCAGTGGTGTAAAATCAGCTATAATTTGTACTGAATAGTCAACAGTGAGAAATCCACTGTTGTACTGTTTAACATTTTGCATTATGATTGCATTGACTGTTCTGAATATAATGTTTTGCATATAATATATACACAAATGTGTATTTAACAAGACATTGAAGCATTACATTTTGTTTTCTGCTTTCATATAAGTTTAAGTTGTTTAACTATGCATTGTTCTTTTTACAGGAAAACAGTGAAACTGTGAAAACCAAATCATAGATTTGGTTGAACATTAGAGAGGAATTCCAGAGTTCCAGAGTTACACCACTAACAAGAAAATTGGATGCAGAAAAGTATGCATTATATGTCTAATTATTAACATTGTTCCTCATACCAGAACAAAACAAGTATCATCAGAGAAATGTCAACATTAGGTTCTCATCCGAGGTACACAGTAATCAATCCAGTAACTATACATATATATATATATATATATATATATATATATATATATATAGATATGCTGATTCTTATCCATTAATGTGCAATTTCACATCATTTATCATTTATACTATTCACTGTATTATCTTTATTACACCATTCAGTCCACTGTGTTCAACAGTTTGTCCACTTATGTCATTCACTTATGTTAGTTATTCGCTTAAGTTGTATATATAATGCCTTAGTTACTCACTTATGTTGTATATATGTTGCCTCAGTTTTTCCACTTGGTTGTTTTTCTACCGAAGTTCTTATTTCTCAGTTTTTATAGGCCCTCCTTGCAATGTTGCACTATCCACTTTACTGTTGTAACAATGCAAATTTCCCCATCTTTGGGACAAATAAAGGATTATCTTATCTTATCTTATTTGCACAGTCCACAAGAAAAAGGACACAACAGTGAACATCACAGTAGTACTGTTACATAAAAATATTGTATTAGAAGCATATTAGAAGAAGAAAAAGAAGAAGAAGAAGAATTCCTTTTTATTAATCCCCAAGCAGTCCACTCTGCACAGTTGGCCCAACCGGGACTTGAACAAGTGACAAGTAATCCAAGTCACTACAGACTGAGCTACTGCCAACCCCAAAAATTCTGGCAGTGGTGGTATAACACAATAATATAATATAATATCACAGTAAAATGTAGTTTCAAGGCATAGACTTTCTCTGTAATTCTTATTGTACTCAAGTGCCCTCTTGTGGAAGAAGTCAATAGTCTCATACTGTGTAAGCGCATGCAGCATACACTACAATGTGAGGATGTACGAGTGCAGTGCCACTGCCAATTGACAAACACTGTCCTTCCCCCAACATTTAAAATTTAATTTTGAGATTAGATGGAGTCTGTTTCTATATCACATGACACCTACTCTACAGTATGCTACTTTATCTTCATTTCACAAGTTTACAGCAGATGTTTACTATACCGCTTCTTGCTCATGCCACTCTGCCATGTAGGGTAAATTAAAATTTATTATAGCGCTATAAAACATATATATTTTTTACTTACTACTCCACCTCTTTCTCACACACATAATATAGTAGTAATAATCTTGCTAGCAATATGAATCAAAGATTCATAGCAAGGTCATGGTAAGCAATCTGCATGATGTAGTTCACTTCAAATCAATGTGTGGTGTTCTCATTTTCAGCACATGGTTCAGTTCTTCATCAATTGTAATCTCACTCCAACTGGTTTTATTTTTTCATTTTGGGATTTGAGGAAATAAAAATAATACATTTTTAAGTCAGTGTGGCTTGTAAACAGTGTGAAATCTCTATTATCCTTTATATCCATGAGACGATTCTCAGCTGGTGCTGTTGCTTTATTACATATGTATGAAATTAGCCTATTCTTCCACATGTCTTATTAATGTGAAACATTGCATGAGGGAAAATCATAGCTTTCCCATTTAAAAAGCAATTTTAATTAGTTTTCTCCTCATTTTTTCAGCATTTGCTGCTTGCTTTCACTGTATCTTGAACTCTATTTTCATTTCAATTTCTTTGTTTTAACATTGACTTACTATAAAAGATGTCAGCCTTGATTTCCAGTACAAGTTTGTTTTAATATCAAGTATTTCAGCTATATTACATTTAGTATGATCCCCACACAGGACAACCACTCCCCCATGCCACATCCTTGGTGGAGAGACAAAACCTGGCTGAAATGTAATACCCAACATCCTAGGTTTGGTCTATTGTGTCTAGTTCAAAACTGGGTCATTGAAAAGTTTCTTCCCAGAGACATATTCTCTAGTTGTGCAATTGCCTTTCTATTCACTATGACACAGACAACAGCATGTTTTGTGGCTGTGAAGTTAAAAGGATGGACCATAATTCATTTTGGTCGCTTGCTTTTCTTATTGCTTCTATGGACTACATTTGTTGGTAAGCAATTTACACTTTGAGATTTTTTTGTTGACAATGATGTAATTGAAGTGTCTCTAAAATTGTCACAATGTCCATAAAATGTTTATGTTTGTGTACATTTTTGCAAAAAGGGAATAGTTATCACCTCATCCCAATGACTGCTATCATACATCTGTAGACAGACCCAGCTTCAGCTGATACAGAACAATCTATCTCTCTGTGGAAATCATAAATTATAGTATAAAAAAGTAGGAAAAGTTTTATTTTATGGCACAGAAATTCCTGGACTGTAATGACCATCATATGACATCCATGTATTTGTAAAGCAGGCGTTTTTTTTTATTTTACAAAGCTTCCTATGATCACCTAAAACTACCATGAAGTTGTTTTCTTCTGTCTGAATTGTTTCAGAACTGTTTTAAACATGCCAGTGTACAATAAACAATGAAAGCACAATCACATGATTATGTGATGATAGATTCTGCAATGATATTATTTTGGCTTAAACTTCACCAAACAAAATGTCTCAGGTTCTTGGGGGGATTCTGGGTCAGAGAGAGGAGCCACCTCCAGGTCATCAGAGGATCAACCTCTCCTACAGCATGTCTTCACCTCAGGTTATCTTTCTGTGCAATATTCATTTTCACTGTATTAACAACAAAATATCACCAACTGTCCTGTTTTTTTCTTAATATATCCACAGCCTTGTCAGTGCAACTGCAGACTCCACATGACACCAACATGTCAAAAAACAATGTCACTAGAAAAAGAAGAAGCTCTTCTTCCACTGACACTGAAGACTCTGTTTTGCCTCCAACGTTTCTGACTGCCTCTCATCTTTCATCCCTCAGAGATCTGGTGTCAGACAAGAAAATCACAGGTTGTTAGGTTTTACCACACATCCTCACTCATGAGTAAATTTGCATGATGAAATATGAAAAAATGTTCTGCTACTTAAGTCAAAAAAGGCACATCAGTGCCCCACTATTACGCACACATTTCCAACCACAAGATGGCAGCAAAGGAATGAATTTCAGCTTGGTGCTACTTTTTAAATAGTATTATTTGTATGCCAAAGCCATTGAAAGTATTCACTGATTCCTATACAAGGTTATGCTACCTCTGTGGATGTGAAACAATCAAGTAAAGACAATGTGGTTGAATAGGTATACACACCTTAAATAAGGCAAAAGTGGCCACAGAGGAGGAAGAAGACATAAGGAAGCAGTGTAGTCGGCCGTTCATCGTGGGGACCCTGAAAATCTTCACATATAATTGAAGTTTATGTTTCTTTTCTTGTATGCTCATGATTTATTAATAAGAAAGGACATTATATTGCTATGTGTATAAATTGTGGGCTGGATCCATTCTGACTGACTCTAAGTTAAAAGATTAATCAATTTACAAAAACATCACTAAAGAATTAGATGTAAAATAAAAGCACTAAATAATAGTGAACATCCTCCACCATACCAGAGACAAAACGATTAGATATTTCAACAAAATCACCAATATATCAGTCAGTCCAATATAATCCAGAGTGCAACAATTATTTAGCCCACATTTAAATATGAACATTTTTGACACATACAAACCAAGACCAATTCACTTGATGTCAATAATCAAAGCTAATAATGCAACAAATACTTGTTTTTAATATCATCACTTTAATGCAAGTCATATGAGAACTTTTTTTGCAGTTCGCTTAGGTCTCCTTGTGTCTCTCACTGGTCCAAGTGAACTCCTTGACCCTCAGCTTCTCCTCTCTCTGAACAAAGAGGTCAGTATGTTATCCAACACACCTACTTTATTGGTGCAGAGATGTGTATTGCATGCTTTAATTATTAAAAATATAAAGTGTATGAAGATTACAAATAGAGCTGCTTTCTGTTGTGGTATTTTTGGGGAAAAAAAGCTATATGAACAGTGTTGAATTTGCATGAAATGTAATACATGAAATACAGAGAGGAGCAGTTAACTCCTTCAGTCAGTTGGACAGTAATGATACGATGAAGGAAGTGCATCGTCCAGATAGTAAAAGTTCAGCCAGTCTAAAGGTCAAAGGCTGAAACCTCTTTGTTGGCTTTCATCGCGCCACGCACTTTATCATTTATTCATCAGTAAACAAAGAGCCAATCCCACACAGGTACGGAAAAACTATTTTTTTTATTTAATTTTGAAGTCATTAAATTTCAGTTCATGAACTCAGTGGCAAATCAGACAGAAAGTTGAATTAAAGGATTAAAGTCTCAAGAGCTCAGCAGACTGCTGATGTAGTGGGGCTTTATGGGAGAAAGGCATTTTTGATCCAACAAAGAAGTCAAGCATCGCTGAAACCATTTTAAACAGTGATGTAGAAAAAGCAGGTTAGACAAGTGAAGCTCTTGTGTTGAAGTTGGTGCTCATGACTGTGCTGTCTTTGTTTCTTTTCTCTTTTTTTTTTGAGAAGCCAGGAATCTACAACATTGGAGGACCAGGAGGACTCTTTACAATGAGAATAGTGGGAATAAAGAGAGTGAACTCTGCATCCTGATTTCGTCATTCAAAATCCATCCCACAGTCTCTTGAATTATTTATGAGAAATTTATTTTAAAATAACTATTCTTGTTGAAGCCCATGTTACTTGTTGTCATATGATCTTGTTTGTTTTCAAATCGCTGTTATATATTAAATAGTATTGTGTCAATATATTTTTTATTATTGATATATTTTAACCAAAAAAAGGTTATTGATGTTTCATTAAATTACCCTTTTCCACACTATATATGTCCTCTTTTGTTTCCAGTCATTCCCTTACCTTCAAAGATTCATATATTTCCTGTTGTTCTCATGTTTGCTTGTAATTCTTGTTTTTGTAGGCTTTTGAGGCATGTTCACAGGAGTAGACTATATTGTTTCTTTCTAGGTATTTCACTTGTGACCAGTTTTGTAGTTTGTTTTAGATGTAAAGAATATATGATCAGTATTATTTTCCCAACTTCCCTCCCTACAACTGGAATTGTGTGTATATGTGGATTTGATCAATGGCGTTTGATATTCTAGTCTATTCATCCTCCAAGCATATTCCCACAGAGTGCCTATAAGAAAATACCTTTGAAGCTCTGCTTTTGCTCATATTCTTGTTAGATAGATAGATAGATAGATAGATAGGTAAAGCTTTATCATCTGCCCCAAAAAGGTGGCAGAAATTCCCCTTTGACAGGGCTCGACGGGTACATGCACTTCACATAAAAAAGAGACATCCACTGAACACAGTAAAAAGTACGTCCACAAACAGCAACAGGCTACAGCGCTTATTTTTTGTTGTTCAGAGCCGTTATGGCGGAGGGAACAAAAGACTTCTTATAAATGTTCTTGCGAGCCAGTAGTACTTTATAGCGCCTGCCTGATGGCAATAACATAAAGGAGTGGTGGAGTGGGTGTGAGGGGTCCTCAGTGATCAGGTTGGCTTTCCTCATCACTGAGCGTCCGTACAGTTTAGTCAAGGGGGTTTAGGGGGAACCAGTTATTTTGCTGGCTTTTTTAACAATACGGGAGAGTGTTGTTTTATGCTGACGGGCTGGGACAGGGGTGGTGGGATTCTCCCTCTGGCTCCACAGCACAGCTCCTTGGTTTTAGAGATATTAAGCTCCAAAAAGTTGTCTGAAAAAGTCTGAACCAAGCTGGTACTGGGACAGATCCTGGGTGTCAGTCAGGTGGACCACCAGTGCCAAGTTGTCTGCATATTTCAGTAGGGTCATTCCTTTCCTACTACAAGTGATGTTGTTCGTGTACACAGAGAAAAGGATGGGAGACAGAACACAGCCCTGGGGGAGCCCGGTGTTTAAAATCAATGTACTTTTAAAAGCACCTGTTGTGGTCTGTCTTGTAAAAAGTTCTTAATCCATAAAATCAGTGTGCAGTGGACCTGACGGTCCGAGAGGTGATGTAGCAGGGTGTCCGTGTGTGCAGTATTAAAAGCAGAAGAAAAACCCATGAATAAAATCCTGGTGTGTGGTTGTGCAGCGTCCAGATGTTTAGTGACGGTATCTAAAAGTGTGAGACTTGCATTCTCTACACCCCGTTTTGCCTTGAAAGCAAAAGCGGATCCAGTTTGTGTGCCAGCTCATTATGCAACAGGCTGCTCACTACTCTCTCCATACATTTGCGCAGGACCAATGTCAGGGCAACAGGCCTATAGCCCTGCAGGTTCTGAGCCTGTGCCTTTTTGGGAATTGGAATTATTGTACTTTCCTTCCACTGGTTGGGGGTACAACCACTGTCCAGAAGGTGCTGGAAGAGACTGGTGAGAACCACACCTAGCTGAGTGTGGCACTCTTTGAGTACCCTGCCTCTGAGCCTGTCAGAACCAGCAGCCTTATTTGGGTTGACTCTACGCAGGATGGAGGTCACCAGCTGATGGTCCACAGTGAGGGCTGGGAGTAGAGGACTGGGGGTTGTGGAGGTGTCTGTTGTGTTGTGGCTGTTGAACCGGGAGAAGAAGCTGTTTAACTGCAGGATCTGAGCAGTCTACCACTGCAGATTTGGGAGCTCAGCCCATCATGATGTTCAGTCCTTTCCATGCTTCCTTCATATTCCCTGATGTAAGCTTCTGCTCCACCCTGTTCTTATAACTGGTCTTAGCCAGCTTGGACTTCCTCCTAAACTCCTTCTCTAGTTCTCTCACTCTGAGCCTGTCATCCTGCAGAAAAGCTTTCCTCTTTTGGACCAGGCAGATTTTCATGTCCTTGGTGATCCACCTTTTATTGTTTGGGTGAATAGTTATTTTTTTGTAGGGAGTAACAGCATCTTCACAAAATAAAATGTAGGACGTCAACACATCCGTCAGTCTGTTAAAATCACCACCACAATCATTAAAAACAAGTCTCAGTCTGTCAGCTCAAAACAACCCCTTAATGTTTACATTTCCATCAGCCTGATTCATTTTGTTTTACTGGATTTGTCCAGTTTTGGGGGAATGACCTTTGTTGAGTCTTCACCATGTACCCCATGGGGGCGTGGAGAGCTCTTATTTGGACTTATTTGGACTCTAGATTATCACTCGTAAATATTGACAGAGCTGGTCAGTGGAGAAACCATTATGTATTTGCTATATTTTCAAAAGAAAATCGTGTAATGTTTGTGTGTACAGTTATCCATTAAATTTTAACTACACTATCTTGAAACAAGCTCATGGTGCATGTTGTCATGACAGCTGGACCCACCCGCTAAACTGACTGGCCAATAGTAATCGACAGTGAGGCCTCATGCCCGCCTGCTGGTGTTTGTAGTGACCGTGAGGAGCGTGAGGAAGTTTTTTACAGAGACGTGCTGGTGAATGTCCTGACGGCTCATTGTATAATAAAATAATAAATCGGATCTGCGCAGACGTAACAGCGTAAGAATGGCAACCCTCCTGGAGGACACGCGGCCTGAGGAGGAGAGGGAGTTCCAGAAGATTATCGCCTCGATCGGAGGCAAAGAGAGGATTTATTTGGTGAGCGATATCTGTGAAAGTAAAGAGGCGGACGAGGATGACGCTGGGATACTGCAAGAGTTCATCCGTGACATGTTTCCCAGTAGCAGTCCAGCAAACAACAAGGGAGAGCCCCAAACCTCCCCGATGAGCGGTCACGGTGATACTGCAAGTGCAAACACCGTTTGCGGCAAAAAGGACACTTTTAAAAGCAATGAAATACCTCTAACAGCGAGGTCTAAGGATTTGGATTCGAAACCTTGTCCTGTGGGAGAGGACGGGGAGAGGAAGAAGCGGCCAACGCATCAGAGAGTAGCAACGATGAGGGCAAACATTTACAGCATAAAGCGAACCATAGACTGTCCTGTCATTATATTCATCTTCAGACAGTCATTTCTTAGCAAACAGTCCAATGAACTGTGTTTAAAAGAGACGTTGAGGGACGTAAAGGCGCGCACGAAACGTGCCAGAATCTCCAGACCAGCTCTGATTGGATTAATACGCACCAGACAGGAGAGTGCCGAGACGCGTCAATGTGCGCAACTCCTGGAGGGTCTGATCCGCTCAGTGTTTCACAAGCAGGCACCGGAGTCTATCTGGGTGGGCTGCTTCATCCCGAAGACAGAGGCCCAAATGCTCTGCATCAAGAAAAACGCCTGCAAAGTGATATACTCATCTCAAAAAGCAGGTGTAATAACATACATTATACAGCTCTTATCAATCCACATTTGCTTCCTGTACAATCGGCCTACATATGATGTGAATCTGTTTTTCTAGTTTGGTCAAACACAAGCGTTTTTCTGCTCAATCACACGTCAGCAAGGCAGATTTCTCAACATGAAGTTTGAACCGTGGTGTGTTTAACCAGGGCACCATGCAGATTTGATGATGCAAAACATTTGCAACTAAAATTTGACAGTTTTAAAACATGTAGGCTTACCCTTTGATGTGTTAACACACAGAGCTGCACTTGATCTACATACTTATTTCTGAAAATACTGATGTTGCTGGAAATTAACTGAGTTATCTCAAGTAACCATACTAACTACTATCATGGTAGGTACCTTTACTTGTGATAAGATTATTGTAAACTGCATTAAGCCATTACATTCACAAGACCACATATTTTTCTTCCCAGGCATTGCTGCAAAGGCCCAGGAACAATAGGAGCATTCATGAAACAATCAAGCCCTTAGATAAGCTGCCAAATTGTTAAATGCTTATTATTGCCTTTCAGATAATAACAGGGATACAGGGAACCTGCTTTTCTGGCCATTCCGATGTTTGTTCTGGGCTCAGAGAGGTCAGGCCACCAACTCCTCAACTGGCAGGCAAAGAGGTACCGTCACTGTGCCAAGGTTCACCTGGACTAAACTATACTGTCACAATAATAGAAGAAGCTGAAGTGGCAAATGGCCACAGAGTATTCTGAATTTTGTTACAGTAATAATGTATCATTTAAAAAAAAAAAACGAATCTGCCAAATTCAGGAAATCTGTGACTGAGGGAAGCTGATACAGCAGGTTGAGAAGAAATTGGGAGAAACTTAAATACAATAAAGTCTTTTCTGAAATGCCATCAGATTGATCTTACACACAATTGAGTTTATGTAGTCATGACAGAAACCTTGTTTCAACACGTTGCTCATATACAAATCATATTTGTCAGTGGCTATGTTTTCAGTGTTTGTTTTTTTTCCTCAGACACTGGAAGTAAGGAGGAAGGTATCCCGCTGAAAACCAATTCTTTGTCCGCTGGACCTCATGTGGATGGAGAGTCAGCTGGAGGAGACACATGACTTGTGGTTGCAGGCATATCACTGCAGACAATCCTGTTTTAACTGTGAAGAAAATGATCATTCATGGTGCAACAGAACTGCACTACATGTTATAGTGTTTCTTCGTAGTGTTCAATATTAGTCAGTCAAATCTGTTACCATGATGCCATCTTACTGATTTACACATTGTCTTTGATATATGGTTAAAGGGATTTGCTGTGTATGTTTGGGGCTGTTAATATTATGATCATATGAACTATATCATATCATTTAACCCTATTTTTTTGTGGTCAAGATAGAGGTGTATCTGATTTAAGCACATATTGAAACTAGTATGGCTAGGTTACAGCTAAAGTAGACCTACTCCTTGCACAGTTAAGTACAGGGCTGGATTGCCTGCTGGCCCCTGAACTCCGGTGGTTTCAGTGTTTTTTTTTTTGTTTTAATAATTAGGGTAAGATTTTGCTTCAATAGGGTTAATCCAGCCATGGTCAAGCAATGTTCTTTTTTTTCAAATTCATTTGTTAGAACAACGTGCCTTAGCTACTTGATATAACGTAGGCTAATGATTTGTACATTCAAATTAATATGTAAATAAACACATTCAAGCTAACGTGAGCATGCAGCTCTGTTGAAAATGCTATTCTTTGAAACTAAAAGTATCATATTAGGATATTCGGATTTCTACTGAGTGTAATTTCCATAAATCAATACCTTACTGTCCTGTATTCACTCATATGACTACTGGCAGGGAAATTGTATTTTTAATTTCTAATTGCTAAGTGAATTGTGTAGAGGGTGGGAAGTATGCAGAGACCATGGATGAAGATTTACGATAGGTCACCTTTAAAAATGCCAGTTCTAAAATCGGAAAATTTCAATTACTATAGTCCATAATTAATAATTTCCAATGGCATAAAAGCGTTGTAAGACAATTTTTTAATATTATTAAAGTACTATGAATAGATCAGACCTATGACGATAAAAATGTACACTGCATTTTCTTCAGGCGTAAGAAGGCCGGCTAAGCCGGAGGTCCTTTAGAACGGGTCTTACGGTGTTGGACAAAAAGAAGGTAGCAGATGCTGCGTTAGATCCTACTGTCGTGCATTTTCAAATTATACAATTTTTTCTTTTCTTTATCTCTCCGAGAAAAAAAAAAACTTACGGATTACCTTCGTCGAAGCAGAACGTTGGGGCTGAGGAGGGAATAAAGAGCCAATCATGATAACGTCTGCCGGTAAGTTGTAGAAAGTGCTGTTATTTTGCTAGCCGCAACTTTAGCTAGATGCCATTGATTTTAGCTGAGTCACACAGCTAACGTAGCGGTTGTCAACCAGCCGGTGATAGCTAATAAAGCCACCAAAATATTTTTCAGGAGAGATGAACCCTTTGCAATTTGTTTTTACTATAACTGGCCCACTATTCAATCGCTACAAGGTGGTTTAAATAGGAATTCATAGTAAGCTATTGTATCGTCAATGCTAACAGTCTAGTTATCAGCACACTGAACAGGGTCTTGGCTCTTCTGATTTCATGATGAAGTTTTCAGGTTCATCTTTACACAGGGACGGCTTTCGTCTCGGACATAAACAGAAACACTGGTTAAGATTATAAAATCATCTACTCCTTTGGAGTTTTATACATCCCACTGTCAGTGTAACGTTAGTTGGTACAAAGCAGCTTCACATTTCCCCTATTGACCCTGTTTTTTCCTCTAACGTCACATTAACCTGATTTCTTATGACCTGTGGATTTATAATATGCCAGGGTAAAATTAACGTTATATGTAGTTGGTGGCTTAATATTTTTTTCTGGGTCAACAACTTCTAATCAAATGCATGTCTGAATTGATTATGGTAAACACTTTCTTTTTATTATTACCAGTAGTGCATTGAAAAGTATCAAACGTAATGATATTGTTTGTCCCTACATGCACTCAAAGAATCAAGCAACCACTCAATTAGTTGTGTTTTTCTGTCTCTCATTTGTTAAGCTGGAATTATTTCACTCCTTGATGAGGAGGAGCCACAGCTGAAGGTAAGAACTAAGCATGTCTGAAGATAGCAAACTCCCACACATTGAGGATGTAAAGTCTTATCAAGTCAAGCGGTATTCAGAACAATAGAGATTATATGTGGATGTGTTTTCACATGCTCCCAAACACAGTTATTAATATGCTTTATATCCAAGTGAAGAGTGCCTCCATGATGTTCATGTTCTCTCTGTACAGTAAATTAGGTGCGTACTGTATAGTGGTTATTTAAGAGTTTATTAATCTGTCTGTCTGCATGTGCAATAATTGGTTTCACTTCCAGTGTGTAATGGGTTATGAAAACAAGAGGCTATCACCCATGTGTGCCCAACAATACAAGTGTCAGATTTTATAGTCATAGTTGTTATAGTCATAAACTAAGGTGGATTTCAAGCTTAGTTGAAAGCACACTGAACAGGATTTGTATGATGTACCTGTGACATGTTTTTCACTTGCAGGAATTTGCTCTGCAAAAGCTAGATGCGATTGTGAATGACTTCTGGGCTGAGATTTCAGGATCAGTAGATAAAATGTAAGTACTATTGATGAGTTTCTGTACTATAACGACCATGTTAGAAACAATAAAGCCTAAGAGCTGAAGTTATTGCTGCCTGATCTATGTCTGCAGTAGGGAGTAATTTGTTGTATTGTATGTGTTGACTTGACATGCCAGATACAAATAAAATGGGATTGTGCAGTGCTGTTTGCCCTGCACAAAGTACCTCACACATTGTGTACTCAGTGTTCTTCTAGGTGTATGATTCAATTGAAATTTGTAATACTCAGACACTTCTATGTGGAACAGAATGAGAGATCATTTTGATGGTTTACATCAGTTACACACAAACTGCTAGGTCAGAGTTTTCGGTCTTATTTAACCATGTTTTCCACTCACAGCGAAGTCCTGTATGAGGATGAGACATTTCGGAGCAGAGCATTTGCTGCCCTGGTGGCCTCTAAAGTTTTCTACCATCTTGGAGCCTTTGAGGAATCTCTTAACTATGCTCTTGGTGCTGGAGAGCTCTTCAATGTCTCAGATGACTCAGAATATGTGGAGACCATCATTGGTGAGTGGTCAAACAAAAGTCAAAAACAAATGGCTTCCATTTGTCTGACTTACCTGCCTTTTCAGTGATTATATGACATTTCTGTTGTTTGGTATCTTCTGTGACCTTCTTACTCCTGGAAGTGTGAAGTGAATAAGTAAATGGAAAAAACACACATTCCTTTCCTCCATCTTTTACACTTCAAGCTTTGTGAAAGTAAAAGCTGATGGATGACGTATGGAATATGATTTTGACTCATTCATCATTGAATTCTGGAGTTAAATTAGGCCCCTCTCTTTATGCTGTTTCGTGTTTCCTTATAGCCAAATGCATCGACCACTACACCAAGTTACGGGTGGAGAATGCAGAGATGCCAGAGGATGAGGAGAAGAAAAGCATTGACCCCCGTCTTGAGGGCATTGTCAACAAGATGTTCCTGCGTTGCCTAGACGATCACAAGTACAAGCAGGCCATTGGCATCGCCCTGGAGACCAGGCGGCTTGACATGTTTGAGAAGACCATCTTGGAATCGGTCAGCAGCTATTGTCATTCACAGCGGACTTGATTGGTTTAGAATATTTACTTCTATATTTAATACTATGGTGACATTGGCTACTTTCACCGAACATGACTTGTATGGGCAGAATTCTCACACAGATTTCAATCACTTCTATTAATTGTACATAACTACTTCCTTATCATGAAATAAGTTAATAATTGTTACTTTTTCTTTCTCCCCTCATACAGAATGATGTGAGTGGCCTCCTTGCTTACAGCCTGAAGGTGTGCATGTCCCTGATGCAGAACAAGAAATTCCGTAATGAGGTGTTACGGGTGCTTGTCAAGCTTTACATGAACTTGGAGAAGCCTGATTTCATCAATGTCTGTCAGGTAAGAAGTGTGACCCACAAAAACTCTTTATGACAAACCCCTCAGTGTAATAATTGTGTTCTTTTTTTTTTTTTTTGTTGAGACAGATTGTTTCGATCAGTGCTGTTCAGTTACTATTTAGTATAATATATTTGATTGACTGAGTTTAAAATTTTAAGGGTACTTTAGGGCATGGTCTCCTGTGTAGAATTGTAATGGTCAAGTTTTTGGTATGGTTATTTTTGGATGTTCAGTCCTAATTTGTTGGCTAGAATTTTAACATATTCCTTTAGGGCTGAACGATATATCATTTTCAGATCTCAAATTCAGACAACACGATCCTGTGATCGTCAAAGCTGCGTTTTTTTGCAGTGCTTCTGACTGACAGGATCTGTTGTTTTAATTATTTTACATATGTGCCATCTCCCTACCGTCCTGCCAAGCTCACCAATCTGAAGCGGCATGCTTACTCGTGGACAGATCACGCTAACCAATCAGTGTGTTAACCTGCTGCTCCTGCTTTGTAACGTTAACGTGTTGTAGAAATTACTTCAGCGGAAACAGAAGCAGAGCAGGGGATTTAATCTCCAAGACAAACAGCACGACTGTCATGAGGCGGTATCTGGGGTTTGAGGCTGCAGACGTGCACCAGAAACAGGAACTGTGCGTAAAACCTGTCGCCCTAAAGTTGTAACACCCACAGAAACACAGCCAACTTTTACCGACACTTGAAAAATCACCACAGGCATTTGCATGAGGAGGGCATGACAAAAAAGTCTGGTGAAAAGTCTAATGGAAATGATTTACATGCTCAGATGTTACTAGGGACGAGGGGACATGTCCCCCTCAGATTGATAGTGACGCTGATCCATCTCCCCACTTTCCAGCATAAGGAGACAAACAGCAGCAGTAAAAAAGAGCATAATGTAATTGCAGCAGCAGCGGGAGCTCAGCGGTTATGTTTAGCCCGCGGTGTATTCAACAATGTCGGACTTTCCAAGCTCCAAATCAGAATTTAAATCTCCAACTCAGAAAGTCGGATTAATCTCTTCAAAAAGATATTCATGCTATCTGCTACTGACGTAAACAGTAAACATGTTTTGTTGTACGTCTATAATGCTGGAAGCGCTGCGAACACTACTCTTTGGGGTTATGTTGAATTGAGCTCCAAGTTCCAACTTTCAGTGAATACACCATAATGCAAACTTTTACTCCTAAAAAGTAACAGGTTATGGCCTGCAGCTGGTGATCATCATCAGAATGTTGTCTAGTATGTCTACCATGATAGAGCCTTAATTGCACAAAAATAACCTATTGAGTTGAAATCATAACATAATAATAATCATTATTGATGACATACAGTCATTGTGTAATTTTCTGTCATGTTTATAAAGGTCACTGTACACATTGTGAATATGGCACTGAAGTTTCATTTGAAGAAAATCGTGAATCGAATTGAAATCCAAATATCTGCCAGAAAAATCGCAATTCAATCTTTTCCTAAAATCGTTCAGCCCTATATTCCTTTACCCATTACACATTTTAATTTAACTTATTTGATAAATTGTAATGTTGGATTGGATGTGTCTTCTGCTGATGCTGTTATAACATATATTCACATTTTACAGTTTATTAGATTCACCTAGCACTAACCTAATATAATTAAGCAGTCCTGCAATAATTCATTACATACTGTAAATATGCATTATCTGCTTTCATAGTATTTGATTTGATATACTATGTCATAACCTAAAAATCCCTCTGCTATCATTTTCTTCTCTGTAGTGCCTGATTTTCCTAGATGACCCACAGGCTGTGAGTGACATCCTGGAGAAGCTAGTGAAGGAGGACAACCTGCTGATGGCTTATCAGATCTGCTTTGACCTGTATGAGAGCGCCAGCCAGCAGTTCCTCTCCTCTGTCATCCAGAACTTGCGCACTGTTGGAACACCTATCCCTGCAGTCCCTGGCTCTACAAATACAGGCACTGTTCCCACACCAGACAAAGACAGGTGGGCAGGGGAAGAAAATAAGGACACACTAACATAGAAGTTAACATACAAACAAACAAAGTGACGTTAACACAAGGGTTTGAATATAGTGCAATATACTGTACATGTGCACCTTAAAGTCCATAAGGCCAAGTACAGTGACTATTTAAGGTACTGGACTGACTAACTAAACACCTATCCCTGCAGTCCCTGGCTCTACAAATACAGGCACTGTTCCCACACCAGACAAAGACAGGTGGGCAGGGGAAGAAAATAAGGACACACTAACATAGAAGTTAACATACAAACAAACAAAGTGACGTTAACACAAGGGTTTGAATATAGTGCAATATACTGTACATGTGCACCTTAAAGTCCATAAGGCCAAGTACAGTGACTATTTAAGGTACCTGGACTGACTAACTAAAACTGTACATAATCAAGTTAGTCATTAATGAGTTATTTTTTGTGTTAACAGTGATGCAATGGAGACGGATGACAAGGCAGGAAGCTCCCCTGCTGGAAAACCAGTAGAAATGGTACGCTCTTTTAATTGTTTTCTACTGTAGCACTTATTGACACCAGATCAAACTTTTCCTTGCATCCAGATATTTGTTTTGGTGGACAGCTCATCATATTGCTTCTCTGTGTCATTATAGAAAGATGAGCCCAAAGACCAGAATGCCAAGATGATTAAAATCCTTAGCGGGGAGATGGCCATTGAGCTGCACTTGCAGTTCCTAATCCGAAATAACAACACAGATCTAATGATCCTTAAAAACACAAAGGTAATGTCGGCTAGCTACTAGATGAATAGCTTTGTGAACACAAATGATTAAACTACTGTTGACACTGAAATGAGCTGCAGCTTCCATGTGGGCTTTTATTCATTTTTTTTCTCTGTCACTTTAGGATGCAGTTCGAAATTCGGTTTGCCACACAGCTACAGTAATAGCCAACTCTTTCATGCACACAGGAACCACAAGTGACCAGTTCCTCAGGTAATTGTGCTGGCACAACAGCAACATGTATTTTTGCTCAGAGAGATGAAGAAAAATATGCTTAGTCCAAGTGACATTTGACAGATACCCTTATTTGTCCCTGTAGAGAAAACTTGGAATGGCTTGCAAGAGCCACCAACTGGGCAAAGTTCACAGCCACTGCAAGTCTGGGTGTCATCCACAAGGTAAACTTAGGTCACAATGATGCTAATATAAGCAAATTAAACAAACATAACAAATTTTATCATGAACACAACATGCTGTGTTTTTCAGGGTCATGAGAAGGAAGCTCTCCAGTTAATGGCTACCTACTTGCCCAAAGACACCTCCCCAGGCTCAGCCTACCAGGAAGGAGGCGGCCTGTATGCTCTTGGACTGATTCATGCCAATCATGGAGGAGACATCATTGACTATCTGCTCAGTCAGCTCAAGAATGCCAGCAATGATGTGAGTTTTTGACTTTTACTTTAAATTAGAGCTGTAACGATGCATTGCGAAAAAAATCTATAACGAATGTGTCGTACAAACAGAACAGATTATATTGTGGCTGCCAGTGAGACGGAGGTCACCTATTGTCTGGGCACATAGACGATCACAGTGCTGGTGGGACACCATTGTTCTGGGTTTCACTGAGCAACAGTTTGTGCAGAACTTCCATGTGTCCTTGGAGTCCTTTCAATACATTTGCAATTGAACCAGGAAGTATTTACTCCGGTCTTGTTGGTCGCAATAACCCCACCCCAAGCCCCTGAAGTAATCGGTGTTTAGCTCTGGACCAGCAAATCAGCCTGACCACCTGATCAGGACAGCTGGTGCCTCGGACCCAGCCCAGTGTCGCAGAGCCAGACTGGTGCCGTCTGTGATACTTTATTAGTACAATAATTTGATTGGTTTTGGAGTGTCAGTGATTTACAGCTGGCGATAAATGGTCAAGAAGAGGTCCTATTGAGTAAAATAGTGTCTGGTTTATTTAACACAGGTGGCTCACCTGTTCAGACAGGGTACAGAGGGTGTAACTGCTATTGAAAAAAATAAGTGTCGTGTAGTGTTGTATACAGTCATCAGGAATTTCAGTAAAGTATAAGTCATGAGCGGAAATATGCGGCACAGTGAGAAAAAGAACCTCAGAATAATGCTGACAATAATATCATTTATTGGCAATAAGTTGTGGGACAATATATTGTACAGCAAAATTTGTTTTCGCAACAGGCCTAGTCGCAAGTGATTTTGAACTCAAAGATGCACAGACCAGTTTCAAATCAGAGTTGTGGCAGCATTTTGGTTTCCCTGTGTGCAAAAATTAAAAGGGGTTTTAAAAATAATTTTTGTTGTTTAAGATAAAATAGAATTACAGCTGCACTTTTAAGAAGAGGACATATGCGTTGCACAATTTACCGAGAGATAAAAAGGGATTCTCTTTAATTTGTTAAAGATAAGAGAAAATGTGTAGTTTTTAGAGATCTAAATATTATTTTTGAATGTGCATTCACTGCATAGTTTGTGTTTTAAAGTTACACCCTACCTCAGAAATGTTTTTTGTTTTTGTCTGAGAAATGATTAAAGGAATCTTTTTAAGTAAGACTTTGTCTGCAAGTTCATTCTGTTAAAATAAATTGTGAGAAAAACGTATCATTAAACCAGTGTCAGAAATCGTATTGAATTGTGAGTTTTCAGTTATATACTAAAATGTCACATAAAATGATTACTGAAAGAGGGGAATCATCTGTTTTGAACTAAGTCATCAAGTAAGACCATTTGTCTATGAAAAATATTATACTTTAGGATAAAGTTTGTAGCCAAGACCAGCAGCTAGTTGCAGGTGGTAACCTTCTGTATGTTTCTGTTTCTGTGTTTTCTTTCTCACAGTGTGTTTTTCATCTTTTGTTTCGCAGATTGTCCGTCATGGTGGCGCTCTTGGCCTTGGCTTGGCTGCGTTGGGCACAGCCAGGCAGGATGTTTATGACCTCCTTAAGTCCAACCTTTACCAGGATGATGCTGTTACTGGTGTGTAGGCTTTGTACAAAATCAATTCAGAATTGCAGAATGTTGAACCAGTTTTTGGCCCTTACGACTCACCTAAACATAACCTTTTAACCAAAATGACAAAAAATATTAGTATTTTGATGATGAAATTAAGCTTGAATTATGAAATCCTTGAAACTAAACCTAAAAACTCTCTATTATGGTATGAATCAATTCTCACAAATGTGTTTGATATGCAGTGCTGCAGCATATTTTGAGTTACTGCACATTGGCAGTAACATCAAATATCTGTTGATTTTTTTTTATTTTTTTTTTTTTATTCTTTGAAAGGAAAAACAAAACAAGTTATGCTCACAACATATTGTAATCATACAGGTGAAGCTGCGGGCCTAGCCCTGGGTCTGGTTATGCTGGGCTCCAAGTCAGCTCAGGCAATTGAGGACATGGTAGGCTATGCTCAGGAGACACAGCACGAGAAGATCTTGCGTGGTCTGGCAGTGGGAATTGCTCTGGTCATGTATGGACGCATGGAGGAGGCTGATGCCCTCATTGAAAGCCTCTGCAGAGACAAGGTAAGGCTGAAAGACCATCAGCAATCATGTCAAGTACACAATGAGAGAGTTGCTTTTTTTTTTTTTTTTTTTTTTCCAAAAGCCATTAGTGCAGCTCATGCATATAGTAACACAATACATACGGATTGACACAAGCTTGATTAATCCTGGGAGAGAGTGACATGGGGAGGGTATAAAGACACCTCCATCTTACTAGATCATTGCTTTCCACATTTTGCAGATGTGCACTTCAATGTTTGATGTATTGAATCTTCCATGTACTGTTACAACCCTGGGATGTGTTTATTTCATGTCACATGACACGCCCTCTTTACTTTGTGCCAAGAATCCTTCTTTAATAGTCATGTGTGAAATGACTTGTGCATCCAGACACAAAGACTCAAAGCTCTGCTTTCCCTCACTGTTTATGAAAGGACCCCATCCTGCGGCGCTCTGGTATGTACACAGTGGGCATGGCCTACTGTGGCTCTGGGAACAATAAGGCCATCCGACGTCTGCTACATGTCGCTGTAAGTGTTTTCTGTTTGCCCCTTTTCAGTTTATCATTGGCTGTGAAGCAGTGCCAACAGGTCTGCACAACTGTAACTGGTACCCTAATTCATATTGGTTTATTACTGATGATCAAAATGAAAAAAACATCCTGAGTTCTATCGAAATATTCTGCCAGTGGTTAAAGCACAAGATTCAGTTCAGTAGGTGTGCCTGAATGTGGGGCATTGCAGCACTTAAACTCAGAAAAACATAGTTGATGAGATTATAGTGAATTTAAATATATGCCGAGGTGTTTTTGGTGCAAATGCAACACACTTCAGGAGTGTGAGCCACTTGTTGTCCAGTAGATGGCACCTTATACAAGCGAAAATTATTAAATGGTTGTAATAGTGGAGCATATTCCGCACACAGTGTGAGCCTGAAGGGAGCTCCATCATTAAAGTTGATAATGAGGCTCAGAATCAGCTTTGGTGATTTGACTGCCTTACTTCTCTTAATTTAGGTGAGTGATGTGAATGATGACGTCAGAAGGGCTGCTGTCGAGTCCATTGGTTTCATCTTATTTAGGTAAGGACCAATTACTTGAGCTTTGTATACTGTTTTCCTTCTATGTATGCATCAGAGGACTTTATCTGCTCCTAATCATTGCATCAACCATAAAGTTGTATTTGTCCTTTTTTTTTTTTTTTTTTAAATTGCCAGTCTGCCCTAAAGTAATTCATCTTAACCTATAGTTACATCTGAAGTAGACTACATTAGAAGAATAGTCAGTGCTTGTCCTAATGTGTCTGTTTCTGTCACAAATATGACACTGAAATATTTTTTTACTGTTTCCTGCTTTCCACACAAAATATAACTCTTAATATTTTTATTGGTTCTTATCAAATAAGGAGGTATTAGTAGTTAGATAGTTAAACATTGGCATGTTAAAACATTTTTTCTTTATTCTTGCTTCTGTCACCTTTTATGTTCGACACTGCTGACAAGATATAGTTGGACATCTCCTCAGTGGTGGTAATAGGAAATTTAAATGCACTGTCGTCTGTAATTAAAAATGGCATTCTGGTCTTCCATGGAAGGTATTCATGTCAGAGGAAGCTCAACATACTTGTCACTGTCACCCACACGTTTTCTCTTTCTATTTATAGGGGTTCATCGCTCTTAGACAGACATGAATTTACCCATCAGAGCAAAGCAGTGTTAACCAAATATCAGGGTGTAAATTTTAGGCCCAAAAAAGGCCATGTGATGTTATGTGTGATCAGTTGGCCGCTAGATAAACTTTGTAAATCTTCAATTTGTTTAGAAAGATGTCAGCATCAAAACGTCCTAAAGGTTCAAAGATAACTTGCACCAGTCCCGCAATCTATACACTAGTACACAAGAAAAATCGCTTTCATTTGAAAAGTCTTAAGTGTCTGCTGTTCCTACTAAATAAACAGTTTCTGTAGCAATGAGACAGGGTCTGTTTAGGCAATAATAAAACCCTGGTATGCAAGTGTGTTGTGTCAGTCATATGGTATATGCAAATCTCATACAGCAATAAACATTGCTATGATAGATAGGTTTCATTTTTGCTGTGCAAATTGTTATTATTTGGATGGCCACAGTAACATGCCAGAGACTGTTGCATAAATGGACAGTAAATAATAGTGCTGAGTAGACCAGTTCCCACAGTTTTCTTACCTGGCATTCCAGTATTTGTTTTCGGCTGATCCTTTGAGGCTGTGTAATTTACACTGTTTATTTGGCTGTCCTATTGCACTAAGGTCATCACTGGTTCTTCAGAAAGACATTTTATACTTGCGGAAGAAATGAAGTAGAATAAGAATGTAGATATCAACAGTAAATTAACACAGATGCTTGTAATTAGTGGAGTTTTCTTTCAGTTTACAACACAAAATATTTTATTGAACACTTTTCGGTTTCTATTTGATCAGATTTTTTTTTCTTTATTATATACAGTCAGTCCTTCTAGGTGCAGTACACATACATACGTGTTTCTCAAAAGTCCAGCAAATACAATGAGTATCATTTCAAGATTGCAGTGTATTGTGTCTTGCAGAAAAGATTTGAAAAGTTGAGTTATGTTTGTCTTAACAAAATCAAAGCATGTGGTCTGAGATGGTTTACAGAGTATTGAAAAGAGCAGCATAGGAATATATTTGTATACTGAATTGTGTTTCCAGGTTATCACTGTCATGATTCCTCAACTTTTTGAACACTCAACTCTCACAAACTCTTCTAGAACAAAATGAACCAGCTTAAGAATTCACATTATTTTGGTCTGTCTTAAAGGTTCTCATGCATTATGAGTATTTGTATTGTGGGACTGGCTGGTATCTTTATACACGACTAACATGTTCCTCTTGCTTACCACCTTCATTTTCAGTCAAGAGCATTGTATCTAACACAACACCGTTGGCTGTCTGTACAGCTGCTTTTCGGCACCTCAGTGGACTTTGGTAGCTAACTGTACCAATGCCGTTCTTCATTCCCCGCTTCATGAACAGTTTAGAGTTTTCTGCCATGGAAGATTTGAATGAAATTTGTGTAAGGGTCCCTTCTATATTTGATGCCCTTGGGTTCCCTCCAGTCCCATGACTGACAGCGTTTTCGTAATTGCAGGTGATGAAACGTGTGAATGCTTGCCTGAAAGTTTTGTTGAATAGGGTGTAGACCAGCGGGTTGATGCCCGATGACACATAACCCACCCAAACAAAGATCTCCATGAGGCGGGCAATTACTTGAACATCACAGCTGGTGCATAGCACAGAGGTGATGTTAGTGATGAAGAAAGGGCACCACATGACTACAAACAGGAGGAAGACAATACCTAGCACCTTTGAGGCACGCTGTTCATTGCTTAGAGTCTGCATTGACTTCTTGCCCATTGTTGACATTCTCCGAAAGGACATGCCATCTCCTGTAGGAGAGTTTGTTGTGCCTGCATATGTTTTTTCTTGCATCCTGGGAACTCTGGTGTCCAGCATGTTTTGTTGCTCAGTTTGAGATGCAGTCACAGTCTGTTCTCTTTGAAAAACTGTGGCGACTGTTGGGTAGCTGAAGCGCTGAGTCACCTTTGACCTGAGCAAATAAACCTTTTTGCGTAACACCTGGACAGTAAGTAGGTAGATGACCATCATGATGGTCAGAGGGATGAAGAATGCCGCCAAGGAGCCAAACATGATAAACTCCCGGAAGGTGTCTGTTTTCAGCAAGCATGTGTGGTTACTGTTGAAAGTTATGTTGTTGGGAAAACGGTTGTCCTTAAGCCCCTTAATTGGAATCGGGATGGCGATACCTGGAAAATGAAAAGAACAGTTAGTATTGGCAACTTTTTGCAAATTAAAGTATTCTCTGGTTTTTGCATTTAAACTAATAATTAAAAATTATCTGGCTATCTTACACACCTAATAATTAATTATCTATTTTTTCCTGATATTAATACATTTCGGTAATGTTTCTTTTTTATTTTTTGGAAAGACATTCCTGTGTTTTGTTTTTTTTTCTGTGAGATAGTGGAAGTAAACAAAAGATTCTTATTCAATTAAAGGATTGTGTTAGGACTAACAGACACATCCTGATTGGAGGGCTTCTTTTTCATTTTTAAATCAAATAACAAATCATCCATGGCTCACCATGATCCCTTTTAATCACTAACAGCAATGTTTATATCCTGACTGTTCTGCTCTCTTCATTTCATTGGATCTTCTGGCTTTGAAGCTCGAATGAAATCAAACCCATCAGCCAAACCAAGTGCTTTTAGTGGTCTGTGCACTGAGCAATGAGCAGCAATTCCTCAGTGAATTGGCCAAATCTTTACATTCGTGTTAAAATTTAATGGGCACAAGCTTCTTTTTATTTTCTTACTGTAAATCTAGAATGATAAATGGATCCTCAACAACAACCTCATACAAGACCTTTAGAGGAGGAAACCTTTCTATTCCCAAAACCTGCATTCTTAAAACATTAAAACACCTTTTCATGACCTCTGCAAACTGCAACTTGTTTTAGATGCACAAGCAACATTACTTTTTGGACAAACTTCAGTATTTTTTGGATTTTTAACTTGTTTGACATAGTCATTAACATCTTTACCTCATTGAGTGCCATCAACATATATATATATATACTGTACGTCGTGGTTTTTAGGTGGCTAGCACAAGGGGGCAATTTTTGGGCTTCTGGGATAGGTAGTCAGAGCATGAAAGAGAGTAGATCAAAGACACAGAGATCGAAGCACGAAGTGGAGGCGTCGGGATCGGAGAGCATAGCAATCGGTATTAGAAAAAAAGTGCAAATATTGGTGAGACTAGCCCCTGTTGAACCTCAGTTAAAACAAGAATGGAACAAATTGCAAACAAACATTTTCTCATGATGAAATAGAGAGTCTTTTCTTTAATTGTAGCTATTCTGTGTTTTCAGAGTCATAGTACAAAATATTTTATGGTCTCCCACCAGGTCTGCTACGTACATGTCAACACATCAAGTTCATGAGAAATCACTTATCAAGTCAAAGACTACTGCAGATTGAGAAAGTTAAGGAGTTAAAGAAACTGTTATGCTTACAAATGGATATGAGCCACACCAGTGCAATCTTCAACATCGCTTTGGCTCTGGATTTGTACTGGCTGTGTTGGATTGGTTTCTTGATGGCAATGTAGCGATCCAGTGAAATGGCGCATAGGTGCATGATGGATGCAGTAGAAAACAGCACATCGAGGAACAGCCAAATGGGGCAGAGGGGCTCTGGAAGAGGCCAATCAGAGTCTAAAGAGAAGATGAGACAGAAATTCAGTAAGATTATAAGCTGATGCCTTGCAGTTGGTTTTCATTTGTACATGAGTTATCAGTGGAGGTGTCTCGACAGTTAGCAACCCCTTAAGAGATTTTTTTCCCCTCTTTTGTATTTCCTGGCTGACAGGAAGTTACTTGGACCAAAGCGCTAACAGAATGGAAATGAAAAGGTCTGTAATATATACATGTGGTGTGACCTAAAAAAAATAATATAGAAATTCCAAATGGAATTTGGTCTAGCACACCACCAGTTATGGCAGATGTACCACAATGGCAAGGGATTAAAAGTAGCACTCAAGCAAAAGATTGGTGTTTGTTTATCTCTTTGAGGAATGACTTTACTGGAAAAAGAAGGGTTCACTGACTGTTTATGGAGCTAAAAGCTCTTTATGTAGATGTGCTGGAGACTATGCTCAACAGTAGTGTTTATTTTCATTTCCAGGCATAAAATTGGCAAGTAATTGTTCTGGCTTTTGTCCTGTCACACATTAACATTGCAAAAGACAGTTGTTGGAAATATTCCTTTGCATAATTTTCTGTTGTTATGCCACTCTCCCCCTCTTTTCCTTGCCCCACTTTCTAGTCACACTTGGAATTTTTGAGTCATAGTTTTGATTAGGTTTCATCTGGACGGCCTATTCATTGACAAATACTGAACTCTCTTTCAAAGTAGATCCTCTGTACATGTTTTGTAAAGTGTTTAGTCCAATGCCAAATTCAATAAACAGCGTAGCTTGCAAGATCCAAGGAGCTGTACAAGGAAAAACATATTCATTATGTCAAATTGAATTAAGCAACATTGAATGTGTCAACTTGAATGAGCTCCACTGCTATAAGTCAGTACAAGGTATTCTGTTTACACCGTATACTTGAGGAAGTGAGGAAAGAAATTAGTCGTTTAGGGTTTTCTTTTGACAATATCCTTGTAAGTGCATTGTTTTTGTTACACTTAATGTGTAAGACACTTTTTTTGTCTGTCACTTAGCTTGTGATCATATTGCTCATAGTGATCATATTGCTTTTTGAAAGGAAAACTTTCAAAAAAACTAAAGCATGAATATGAGCAATTTTTTGGGGTTTTTAATCCTACGCAGAAATGCCGATGTGATCATCCCATTCCAAACATTCCATGTCGTATTCTTAGTATGACAAGTAGTATTTTTTGTCTGTTTTGTTCTGTTTAATCAAGCAAAATCCATTGTCATTGAAGCAAATAGCAGCACAAAACATTGCTTCTGTAAGAGCTTACAGAAAAATGAGAGAAGATAATGGAGGGGTAGAGAAAATGTATATTGAATGTCATGTGTTGAAAGGTGATGCCTTGCAGGTATGATACCAAATCACCAGTCCTTCTTAAAAAAGATTTCTTTTTGTCACGCAGTGCTATATTTTAAGTTTACAACCGTTTCTGTTCACACAGCTCACAGTTTAAACAAGCAGATCTCTTTCATTTTTCAAGGTGTTCCCTGAATGCTTTGACTTCATCTGCCTAGCAGATGGAAGGAATGAATTGCAGTCCCTACCGGTGTAACTATAATCCAGTATCTCAGGAACCCAGAAATAGTGAATAGTCCATGGCTTTGCAATTATATTATTACACTTCCCTGCCCAGTTAATGTCCGTTCACAGAGCAGCTGCTCCACACTGAATTCTTTTCATGGCCTATATTAGTCTCATGTTTTATCTGTGTAAGACCCTTTTTTTAATACCATTGTTCACCACTTGAAAACATCAGGTTTAAACACAGAGAAAGTGTGTGCATCCTGGACATTGTTTAGTTAATCTTAACATGTCACAGAGCACCCTCCTGCAGGGCTGCTAATGCCACTGTCGGGCCAAGGAGTCAGATAGTAGTAGAGGAGGTCTGGATGGTATTAGAGGAGGTTGTAGCAGTGTAAGGTTCAAATTTAAGTAGTTAACAGACAATTGGTACTGCCATGCCGTGCAGTTAGTTTTGCGGTCATTTGGAGACTTCCATTTCTGAAGTTGCCAGCCTGCCCTGCTGTGGTTCCTGCATCGCTCTGTTTATTTCGCAGTGGGAATCGACATTTTGACTGTGAACATGAATCATCAGCTTTTAGGGGCCTTCCTAAATTACAAAACAGTATTAATCACTTTCAACAGTTTCAGTTCTTTTGATTTAAAAAAATTAAACCTATTACAAGATTAGATGCAATAGTAATTTAATTACATTGTCCTTATTCCGCTATTCTGCATTAAGATAAAATGAAAGCGGCACATGTGGCCAGTTTGATTTGAAGATGCTGTTCAGTGCACACATAGTTTTCATGCAAAACATAATTTTTCAGACAGCCAAGACCACAGAGATTTATGTGTGTGAGAGACATAATTATAATGTGGCTCATTATCCACTAGTTGAATTAATGGACAATGATAACTTTGTCAGTGCAATATTTTGCAGTTGCATTTAAACACTGAGAATGGAAGTTGGTATCCTTGGAGCTGTATTTACACAAACAACACTGTCACTGGTATTAAAGCGTCATAGTCATAGTCAACATTGTATCTAGAGATGTTCATTAACTATTTTTATCCTCCTTTAATACTTGCATATATATGGAAGCCTGTTTTTCTTTGTAGATTAGTAAGGCCAAGAAATGGTCAATACAATTTTCCAATTAAATATGGGACTTTCTTTGTGAAATGTTTGAATCAAATATTGCTTCCATCCCACATAATCCCTCTCTTTTTAGTATTGGTTTGCTAGGTTGATATGTAGCATTAGCTATGACTGTTACCATTTAGGTTACCATTTTACAGGGTTGTTTAATGAGACATGTTTTGATACTCAAGGCCCCATGCTAAACTTACTGTAGAGAATTGTGACGAGGGCAATGGGCATTACTAGGAGCCCCACCAACAGATCAGCCACAGCAAGTGACATCAGAAAGTAGTTGGTGGCATTCTGCAGCTTTCTTTCAAGTGACACAGCAAGAATGACCAGGATGTTTCCTCCAATAGTGGGAATGATGACCATGACAATAAGCAGGGCAGCCCATTTCAGCTGAACCACAGGCGCTTCTCCTGACTGTGAGCTGTCAGCCTCGAGTGGAGCCACAACAGCTTGAGACATGGTGCTGCAGAGGTTACAGCAGGCCTTAGCGTGGGTCGGGGCTCTGATCCTTCTGGTGTTGGACACTCGGTCAGCATGGTCACTGCGTCCCACAGGCAAGGACACAGAGTAGGACGGGACTGCCCAGGGTCAATGCACAGGAGGCTTCATATACCTTGTGCCCTGGACACACCAAAAGGAGTAGCTCAAAATCAGTACTCCAGTGCTTGGAGGGGACAAGAAAAAAATGGTCCACACTGCAAACTCCAATTCTGGCAATAATCCCAATGCGATTAGTACTTCCACAGTGAGATAGTTAGCAGGTGTCCTCACTTTCCCAGGCAGTTTATGGTCATCAACTGTGGCATCTTATGAAGAGCAAATGGGTCTGTTAAAGGAACAGACATACATTGTTACCAATTCACTTTAATTTGTATGTATCATGGAGGGATGGTTATCATAGCAAATGAGCAGGGTCTTTACCATAATGTGTAAACAGTAATGTCACCACACTGGAAATTTGTTTCCATTAATATGGAAACAAGTCAAACAATCAATTTCTTTTGCGTTAGTCATTTATTTTATCTAGAAAAGTAATTTGTGTTATTTATATAGTATTGGGTAATTTATTTTTTTTTATATATTGTGAATTTAAGTCAGACACACAATTGTTGTTTTAAATAAAACAACACACTCAGTCTTGTACTTACTGAAGTCTGTACACACAAAATGGATGTAGAATAAATTATACAAAATCAAACTTAATGTAAAAACAATTAGAGTTATCATGCTTTTGTTAAAGTTTCTTACCTATTTGTGAAGGTCACATCTGTTGTACATTTGAGTTCCTCGCTGACATTTTAACTCCTTGAATATTTTTCCGAGCCGTTGTCTTAACTTTCATAAACACAAACGCATGTTTTTGTGCAGGGAAGCAAGTGCCACTGATCGCTCAATGCATTTCAACCCTTACACACCAGCAATATGTTTTTTTAAAATCCCTGCATCTCGTCTTTATATTTCCACCCACCCCAAATAAGAACTTAACAGAAAATGCCCTCCCTCAGCAGTAAAACCTAAATCTGTCTCTGTCTGAAGCAGTCCATGATGTGGAATTTGTTTTGCTCACACATTTTGGAGGAACCCCCAGTCTTGCTTCGCATCACCGACCACGATCATAGGTTTAAAACTTTCAGATGTTGTGGCTCCTCTGCCGCTCTTCCATTCCCACTCGCTACCTCTTGTTCGCCGCTTGTGCTCAGCCTGCACTCTCTCCCGTCTTGTTTGCTCTCTCACTCTTTCCCTCCCTCCCCGTCTTGCCCGTGAGTCAGACTCCGTACAAAACAGATGAATGTCTTCATGCTGGCAGTGTGCCAGTGGTTCTGGGAGGTAATTTCCCTCAACACAGCCGTCCCACTGTTTATATTTGTCACTTCTGCTCTCCTCCATTCGAAGGAGAAACCCTCTCTGTTGTAAGGTGCTTGAAAATTGTACTTGTACGCCATTGTTTTTTGTTTTTGTTTTTTATTTTATTATTCCATCCTCTGTAAGCTCACATGTTCAGGCTGGGAAATCATTTAAATACTCAAACTATTTTCTTTCAGATTATTGTTTGAATGATTTTGAAATTCAGACCACGTTGTTTTTTCCCTTGACCTTACTTCCTCAAGAAGTCAAAATGTTTTTTTTTGTTTTTGTTTTTTTTTCAGATGCAAAATGTTAAAAGATGCATAAATGAAATATCCCTGGAGTTTACAGTAACCAGATCATGATTCTTCACGAGAAAATCTGTGAAATACAGTTAATAGCAATCTGAGCTCTTTTTGCTCACTCTTTTCAAATGGGTTCAGTATCTCTGTAATCTTAGTTGTCAGATTTTCATATTTTGCACACTTCCAACCCACTTCAGCAACCAGCAGCTATTGGACTTGTGAAACTTTCATTAGTACAGTATAACATTGTATCGTACTCTTTGAAATGTTCATAAACAGTGAGATTCTTTGCTGCAATGTGGAGTTTTTTTTTTCTCTTTGCTTGACATTAATTGAGTTCTTTTGTATATAGCTGTTGACTTTAAAAGCCAATGCAGCCTTTGGTCTTGTTCATACAACATTGTCCAGGTACTTTCACAGTGTATTAGGGTGACTGCTTTGTAACAGTCAGGAAGCAACCTAATGATATCTGTTCTTTTACAGTGCAAATGCATTAGTAACTGCCCCAATCACATTTCATGCGGCAAAATCAATCTATAATTTGTTTAGCTAAGCTTCTTTGCTTCTTTCGCTGACCTTTCACTGTGTTACTTCCCAGAGCAGAGGGAGTTATTAAGTTGCAGCTGTATCAGCTTCTGTCACTCATCATAGTAAATGTGAGGCATGTGCATATCATCATAGAGTCCATTAACCCTTTTTTTAAATAAATATTTCTGATTTGGCTCCTATGACCAATAAAGGATATATTTTGTACAAGAGTCTGAATACAGGAGCAACACTGTGCTCTGATGAGTTTGAAAGTTTATCTTCACGACATGGTACTATTGTTCTGTGCAAAGATGAAATATTGCATTTGTTTAATTGTCCACAGCATGCCGAATGTGATTGCAAGCTTTTGTGAGTGTTACATGCAATCCATATTTATTATCTTCTCTCATCTTTTTGATTTTTCAGTTCATTTTGAGGTTTTTAAGTCCATGCACACATTATCATTGGCATTGCTCCACTGCCTTTTCAAACTAAACAAATGCTGAATATTGATTTTTTTTGTCTTTCCATATCAGTTCTTTCATTTTGTCAGTTGTTGAAGGTAATTAGCTTATATTTTGCTTTGAAAAGGTTGAAAAACCTTTAAATTAAACTCATTGGAAAAAGCCATAAAGTTTTTTTCTAAAATTGTGTCCCAAGCTGCTTTAGTGTCCTAGTGAATGGTGAATGTTTTTTGTTTTTTTTTTGGCTCTTTTATCAGATCAATAAGCTTTTAGTTTGTGGCACTGCAGCCTCTTCAGGTGCAGTGAATAGTTGTTGGAACAGGTAATATAATATGACATTGTAGTGATGTTGTGGAAAGTTGAACCATAGAGATTTGTCCTGCCGATTATGATGCAGGCCTCTTGTTATTTTCAATGATAATGGATTACAAACATAACCTGTCTGATTTGCTTCTAGTTTGGAGATGAACCAAACCCTTCTTAGTAAGTAAAGTAAACCCTGAGTAATCTCAACAATCTGCTCATTTGTCAGGTCCAGGCAGTGCTGGTGTTATCAACACTACTGTTTACAAGCAAGTTGTCAAATAACATTCTTGGTTGTAAAAGGGATTACTTCATCTTACTCCTCCCTTTATTTTAACTTAAATTACTCTGTTAGACCAGTTCAAGACTACTCACAACACTAAACTTGACTGTTAACTCTTGCAGATCTGTTTGTTGATATCAGGTCACCACCACATGGTAATGCTTGGCGTTACCTGGTGATGTGACAAGACTGTACATTAGTGTTCATCACCACAGGCTGTGTCTGTACATGGCATGTACTGATGGAGCTGTTATGATTGTCTAAGAAATCCTGCAAAACTGACAATTCACTTGCTATCCATTTGATAATTTAGGCTGTTCTGCCCGAAGGCATCAATGAAAGCAAGTATCTATACATACAGTATATACATACATAATATGTTGGCTCAGTGATTTCTGTTCTCCCTTTTCCACAACAGCACAATTGACATAAAAGGGGATAACAGTGATTTCACTTGCATCAAAATTAATGTTTTAATGATATTTAGCCTTTGGCTCTTTCTACAAATAGCACCATGTTGATGCAAATACCAGTCATTTGAAAGATGGTCCAAATAAACTTTCCCCATCATAGTTCATGTGTCTCTTTTGCTCGTGGCCTTAAAGCCCCTTACATAATATAGAACAGTTCACCTCATACCTCACTTTTGTTTTTAGTCTGTTCTTATGGGCACAATAGTTGTGATTTATCAGAAATTGATTTTAACACCTAAGCTAATTGGTTACCTTGATCCTCCACACTGAGACAAAGTCTTTGTCTTTTGCTCTTGTTCTCATCTGTGTCATTTAATGGTTAACTTCAAATGCCTCTCTTGACTCACTCTTAATTTCTCTCTGTCTCTCATCAGGACCCCAGAGCAGTGTCCCAGTGTGGTGTCTCTTTTGTCAGAGAGCTACAACCCTCATGTGCGTTGCGGTGCTGCCATGGCCCTAGGCATTTGCTGTGCTGGGACTGGCAACAAGGTGAGTGCTTCCTGCTATTTTTTTCTTTTTCTCTTATGGTGTTCAGCAGCACAGTGTTCGAAAATACAACCTTGTAGGAATTCTGCAGTCTGAACTGATTGTGGACTTTTAATGCAAAACATGCAACAACGTGTAACATACCACTGGTATATAAAAACAGGGGAAATGATATAATTAGTATTCATGTTGTTATTGTTAAAAATAATCATAAATAACCAGCATCAGCTTCTTATTGGTTGATATCTAGAATTCTAGAATTTGAATTTTTTTCCTCCATCTCCCATTAAACATGCCCAGGAGTGAACTGTACTGACCCAACCTTACATAATTTTACCACACAAAATACATGTTCTGACCTTCTTTTGCTAATAATATAAATGAGTTCTTATTAAATATCTTGTCTGCACAAGAACCTACTACTCCAGTTCATAACTTAAATTAATATTCCTAAAGCAAGAAAAGCTTTGTTAGCATTTTTTTCCACCGCATAGGCATTGGCCTTGCACTCTTCTCCTCGATGCTTTCTTTGTGTGTTGAGGTAACGTGCAGAACTGATGCAAACACTGTCTATGCTGCACAAATTTCTTAAATTATCCAAGTGATGACCCCTTTGTGAGACTTATCTCAGATGAGTGAGTACAGACAAAGTGTTGAGAAAAGGTTACTTTTCTCTTGTCATATGTAATAATGCCACTAGAACAGATGTTCCTTCACTACAATAAGCATAGTGTGTAATACTGTTGCTCAAAATGATCTCACAATGAGGACTGTCATCTTCTTTTGAACCTCAAAGCAATTTTCAAATCAGGCCACAGTGTGATCAAAGGCACCTAAGAGTTTCAACCATTACCTTAATTTTTGTATGCAGTAATTAAGACAGAGAGGAGCTCATAGTGGAAAGTTCTTGGAAGATTTACTGATAAAAATGGTTCAAATTGGCTCACAGTCACCAGGCTGTACTCTGTCATCACATTCGGGTCCATTGAAGTTCAAAAAGGAGAGCAATGTTGACAGAAGTCGGGGGTGCTGCCAGTTCCTGAGTTGTCTAACTATGTAGGCTGATCAGTCTCAGGTGGCCGAGCTGAAGCAGAGTCATGGCTCATTGCATCCTGAGCCTTGAAGCACCGAAGTGAATGTTTTGGTCCAGATCAGGCCAGGGCATGCTACAGAGCTGATCAGCTCCGAAGCTTCATGACTTGGTTTTTCTGGAATAAGACCTCGAGCACATTAGGTCCTTAGTGAGAATAATGATGCTGTGGCAAGAAAAGTGGGTCACCTATTTAGGGGCACCACATTCCTTTGCCATCATTTATACACCTTGGGCCTTAAACATTTTTACTACATATGTAAAAGAAATTGATACACAGGAAAACCGTTATCTGTAGGTTGTTTTTTTTTTTTTTTTGTTGTTTTTTTTTTGTTTTTTTTTTTTAAATGCTGATTCTATGTCTTGTTCAAAAGGTAAAATTTGCTTGTTTAGTGAGCTGGGTGGATGAGCCAACCACCCATTTCAGAATACTGCCATATGATACACGTTTATAAACATGTTTGAAAATGGAAATTATGTTGCGGTTAAGTGTGATCTGCTCTGTTCCATTTATTTACGCAAGCTCCCAACCAGTTTTCAACAGTACTGAATTGACTATAATTTAAAGTTCAACTCACGCCGAAGCACCAGCTTGAAGAAAACTGTTCACCACTGTAATGTGAATTAACAGCAACTTAAGCAACTGCATCATATGTCGTCCTGCTCTACTGATTGGGTCTGACAGTAAATACCCTCAATTAAACCTCTCAACAACCTATCAGGAACAGGATGCGGTTGACTGGTGTTGGTTTTATAGTCTGGCTTATCATCCCTGGTACGCTGCTGTCTTAGCCAGATGAGTTTAGCACACTGATGAAACATGGTTTATTTTACCTCCTCTGTCATCATCCTAGTTTGTTTCTCTTTCTTCTGCGGAGCTGACGCCTCCCTCTGAATCTTGTGGTGTGGGTTACAGCCTCAGCTGAGGATGGAGGAGAATTCGGAATTGAAAGGATGGAGAAGGCACTCCTCCCTCGTTTTCACAGTCACAGTGATAACGGGAGGAAACTGAAGGAGGCGGGGCTCGTTGTTACTATTACTCAGTTTTCCTGGACAGCCAGATATGGATGACACTAATCTCATTAATGTGTGTGGTCTGGTTGCCTCTGTTGACAATCCATTTTCCTGTATTCAGTCATACTAAAGTGTCCTGTTGCACTGATGTGTTCCGTTGGGAACGGCAAAATGTAAAATGTTTGTTGTAGTGAAAAGCATCAGTGTGAGTGTCTTGTCCACTTAGGCAGAAGTGAAAGAGGTCATTTTTTCCTTTGTAAAGCTATCTTAAACAAATCACCCTGCAAATGCACTCTAAACGTTAGTGTTGGCCAGTCCAGCATTATTACTTTTATTTATAATGTTTAGTTTAGCCACCTGCTTCATTGCAAAAACCCTTTTAAGTCCTCCTTGATGTGTTGTGTGAGAGAAACACATTTTTGTGAAATTGCCTTTTCACCACAGAAAAATCGGAATTGCACAGAACATCTATCACTTCCAATTTAAAACAGAAAACCTTTAACCAGTCTGGTAACTGTTTGGCCTTGAGAAACTCTAGACTACAGACTAAACTAGAGACAGCATTCACTTAATCTTCTTACAGATAATTTCCCCCGATCTGCTTTAAAGTTGCTTTAATAAGTGTGGTACCCTCAGCAAAGACTTAGAGTTAATGCTGACTTAAAGTTAATTATAAAGTACGTCCAAACATCCTAACCCACACCTGCGCATTGAAATTATGACCAGTATATAAAAGTCATTGTTGTTTTGTCAAAGATATAAACTAACCTCTGCAGGAAGTGAGCGGCCCAGAAATCAATTTCTTTTTCTCTGTCACCTGGTAGGTGACTGGACTTTTCAGTGTTCATGCATCAGGCAATTCCTATTGTGCATTTTTAGGTTCACTTAGGTTAACTTGTTGCAACACAGTTTAACCAGTTACAACAAAAGTCTGTCAACACAGACTCCATATGGATTAGTGACAGTTGATTTCTTAAATGAGCCTTTTTCAGTGTTCTTCCCTTATGAAAGAAAATATATTTACCAATATATTACAGTATATTCTAATATATTATTTCCCAATACATGTTCCAATATATTATATCCTGAAAATATATGCAATAATATATTAATGACACACATATAATACAAGGGCTGTGTGGAGTTTGCATGTTCTCCCCGTGTCTGCGTGGGTTCTCTCCGGGTATTCCGGCTTCCTCCCACCATCCAAAAACATGTATGGGGATTAGGTTAATTGGCTAATTTAAATTGACCGTAAGTGTGAATGGGAGTGTGAGTGATTGTCTGTTTCTATGTGCCCTTCGATGAGGTGGCGACTTGTCCAGGGTGTTCCCTGCCTTCCGCCCTAAGACAGCTGGGATAGGTTCCAGCCATTATATAATGGACATATAATACAGTATAGTATACATTGGTGCAATATGTTGCAAAATATACCTATATATAACTATTGACACTTGGAATATATGGTATAATACATCCCAAAATATATACAGTTTTGTGTGTATTAGCCTAATAGCCACCATAATGTATTGTGATTTATATGGGAAAATGTATGGTATGGTAATGTATGTAAAAATGTAGTGTCATGTATGTTAAATGTATGGTATAATATATTATGAATCTATTCAAATTGATATGCAAACACATTAAATATATGTACAGATAAATGTGCAATATATGGTATAAAATATACTTGATATGTAAAAATATATGGAAACATGTAAACAACCTATAATCAATAACCCATTTACACAGATGATATTCTATCAAAAGTCATTTTTATCTTCTAAATGTGACATCAACAGTGCAACCTTTTTAAGCATTTCTTCAAAACTTTCAGCAGTGCTGTTATAAAATACAAATAAAATATCTATAAACAAAATGTACAAAAAATAAATAAATACCAGCCCTCCAGAAACCTTTCGTTTTGCCAAAAGAGGATGAAAACCACAGTATTGGAGGAAATTAAATCATGACGCTACCTCTTTAAAAAATACCCATGCAAATCTGGATATGGTTATGAATATTAAGCAATGTGATAGATAAGCAGCACACCAAACATTATGTTGCTGTAAAGACCATTTTAAGCTTGCCTGCTAACTGAAGAATAACAGCATGTTCAACAGCTGTTGGTTGTATGACATTCAACAAGCTATGTCCTGCCAGTGTCAGCTGGGCCAAAATCAATTATCCAGCTGATGGGAATGATGCTGGTTGTATCTATGTCAGGTCCCTTCGCCCAACTATCCATCCATCCATTATCTACTGCTTATCCTCATAGGGTCATAGGCTGGAGCCTATCCCAGCTGTCTTAGGGCGGAAGGCAGGGTACACCCTGGACAAGTCGCCACCTCATAGCAGGGCACATAGAGACAGACAACCACTCACACTCACATTCACACCTACGGTCAATTTAAATTAGCCAATTAACCTAATCCCCATGCATGTTGGAAGCCGGAGTACCCGGAGAGAACCCACACAGACACGGGGAGAACATGCAAACTCCACACAGAAAGGCCCCGGGCCCGGGATTCGAACCCGGTACCTTCTTGCTGTGAGGCGACAGTGCTAACCACTACACCACCGTGCCGCCCTTCGCCCAACTAACAGTGGCAAATCTATAGTTTGACATTTTTGTATATGAAATCTACTTAATGTTGCGTCTCCCGCACTTCTTCGAAATCCTCCCGTGCAGAATTGCACATGCGCGAGTGACATTTGATTTGCTATGATTGGCAAACTTGTTTGCCGCAAGTTGCACTAAGCATTCTGGTACTGTGCATGCATGTTGCCTGTCATCTAATGGCTTAGGAGTAATTTGGCCTGAGGCGAAACCTAATTGCCGACCCCCACCATAGGGGTTGTGCAGCTATAATATAATCGTTGAAAGTAATTTTTAACATGATCAATTTTTCTGTTGTGTCTTTATGTCCACAGGAGGCCATCAATCTGCTTGAGCCCATGACCAATGACCCAGTAAATTATGTGAGACAGGGCGCCCTTATTGCCTCTGCCCTCATCATGATCCAGCAGTCCGAAGTCACCTGTCCTAAAGTAAGATTCAAAACTTGTTTGATCACTTTCAGTTATCATTAATGAAATGGGTTCATAGCCTGCTGTCATAACAGCCTGAATCCAAGGTTTGGTCTCGAGACCTCTTTCACAGGTCTCACAGACTTTTATAAGCGCAGAGAAGTTTTCCAGACCAAAGTTGTAGCTTGGTAGAATGAGGACAAAGAAAAGGGGAAGACTTGACCAAAACCAGAAAGCATCAAAACTGTGAATACAGAGGGAAAGAAATATGTATCATGGAAGACTGGAGAATGACTAGTCCAGGCATAACTGCACACACTCACCCTTGGCGCACCTCGTGCTTTGTCATAGACAGTTAAGATTTGCCAGACACACTTTCAAAGCCATCATCTGCACAGCAACAGTCCTTAAAGCTCAAGGCGGTATGCATGATTGTGCAAAGGGCTTTTTTTGTGGAATGTCAGGAGGTATTACGTCCATGATTGTTCATTTCAAAGTCCCACTCTTTTTAATTCCCAGCTTTGCTTCACAGTTGTAGACAGACATCTTAGGCCTCTCATTTTCAGGTGGTTACTTGACCGCTAGCAACCCAGCACAGTTTAGAGTGGTTAACGAGATTTGCTTTTTATGCCGGGCCTCCTACAGGCACTACACCATCATCATGGGTGTGGCATTGCTGAATATTGCTTTGGTATGAATATTGTGCTGAGTGCAAGTTTGACAAACGGCATTACAACCTGTGACAGCCACATTCAAACATGTACCTTCCCTTTAATCTGAAGAGCCTCTACCAAGGAAACTCAGACTTAATTAATAATTCATGCATTCTTTCTGCAGCATTGTAAAGCATGAGGGGATTCTTAGTCATATTAAGTGCATCAAGAAAATAGTCAGTTCCCCCAGAGTCAAGATTGAAACTTTTTGTGAGAGAGCAATGCAAAATAGTGGACAATGTTTTGTGTAATTTAAAGTCATATTACATGTTAATTTTCACAATTTGCCAATTATACTGGATTAAAACATGTATGTTAAATTTTAGTCGTTATTATTATTATTATTATTATTATTATTATTATATTATAAAATGCTTAATTACACGATTAATTATGTGCTTTAATGTGTATTACTCCCCTTGCTATTTTAGGTGAACCAGTTCAGGCAGCTTTATGCCAAAGTGATCAACGACAAGCATGATGACGTCATGGCCAAATTCGGAGCCATCCTGGCTCAGGGAATCCTCGACGCAGGTGAGTCTCCAGACAGATGTGCACATGATATTATTGGTAGTTCTAAATGTAGTCTGAAAAGATAAAGATAGAAAGATAACTTTTTCCTATCAGTAAATAATGGATTTATTGATTTATTGATTTATGGATGGTTATTTTCTATTTTTAAGATGACTGTCTTCTTTTTTTTTTTTCTTCTTCTTCTTCTTCTTTTTGATATATGTGACTGAGCACCATGTGGCGCAGTGCTCCTAATTTCATTGTACCGTCATATAATGACAATAAAGGCTTTTGATTTTTGATCAAGAAACTACCAACCCAAATTTCACTGTAAAACAAGTGAGCTCCTCTGACTATAATGTGAGCTTGTGGTTTTCTGTGTGTGTACGTGTGTGTGCGTGTGTGTCCCAAATTAAGGTCCTTCACACACACACAAATACAGACTAACCCTCTTTGGTTGACCACCCGTGCAGTGTCTGGAAAAGATCATGCTAAGGTGCATTAGCTCCTGGCGTTCCTACCTGGGCTCTGCTGCTCTCAGCCATATGGCCTGTTGGGCTCCCCCTGGTGATTACTGTTTGTCCGATGGTCTCCATGTTTGTGTGTCTGTGCGGGTGTTTGTGGACACAAGCATGCAGCATGTGTTTGTGTGTGTGAGGTCCTAGAGAGCTGCACATCATCACATAAAGAGCTACATACAGAGCACACCCAAATTCACATGTATACACAAACCCTCAATGCAGGCAGGAGCAGAAATCCATTTTCTAGCACTTACATAAAACCCTGTGCGCTAAGCCAGAAAGAAACCAGCTCTGTTTACACATTGCTGTCTAAATACACTATCAGGTGTTGCAACTTACATAAGTAAAGCATATCTGAAAGGATAAGTGCAGTATATGTGTTTTTGAGATGTTGTGATTTATTAAAATTGCCCCTTGATTAACTCTGCTCCTCCTGCAGCATGATTTGATGGTTATTTTTATTCTTAGCTCTCATTTAAAGACTTTCTACCACTATTGATACCATTAATTAGCTTTATTTAGTAGGTTCATTTTCATTCGTTTAATGAAACATGTCCTGTCTTTGTGTTCTGTTGGATTCAGTTTTGATCTTTTGACAGAGCAAGCAGGTGGATTGTTTAAATTGTCAAATCAACCGTTGAGGAATCACTCTTCATGTGTCGCTCACCAACTCCTTGGAATGAAAATTGGCCCTCCAAACAAAGTGTTGGCAAAACACCCATTGGGGGTCGACCAGCCAGTCAAGTGCTCTCAACCTCTTCTCAAGTTTTTAAGAGACTCTTAAGCACACAGTTGTGGTGCAGCAAGCAGACTTCATGAGTCATTCTGGCCAATGTTCAATCAATCTTTGGTATTGGGGTGGGTTCAGCAGTGGTTCAGATCAAGATAAAGGCCTATTTTTTCATTCATAATATATATATATATATAAATATATATAAATATATATATATATATATATATATATATATATATATGTATATATATATATATATATATATATATATATATATAAATAAATAAATGTCCTCAGAAAATAGTTGGCTTAAGACAAGAAGATTGTACTGGTATTGTCTGGGTAGATCTTATTTTAGGTTGGAAGGGCTACTCCTAGTAGCCTAGGAAAAGTTTCCTTTTCATCCCCAAAGAAATGACAGATTCATCCTGGTTGCCTCCTACCGCCCCTTCCTCCTCCTCTCCTTTGTTTAGCTGTCCCTCCCTGCCTTTTGTCACAGAAAGGCCAAAGGAGGCCGGTTACACTTTGGTACTGATCCGAGGAGGGGAAAGGGAAGTGCCATTTTTTTTTTTAATTATTTTTTTTTTTTTTTTTTACAAATTGGACCTTATTTCTGGGATAAAATACTGCCATTTACTCACCCATTTCACTTTGGAGTCTTGCGGAGTATTTCTGACAATTTTGAATTTCACGATATCCATTTAACAGGAGTGAAGCGGACACTGAAATGCAGCCAGTAAATAACACAAACTTGACCATTTCTCAAATAACAGACATTTAATAAGATGGGCTACACTATTACTATTCTCGCTTGAGTCAGAAGTTGCCCGTAACTTGAGAATCTGTAAATGGACTCTATTTCCTGTGAATTATTGTTTACTAAGGACCCCTAGTGCTCACCTATGTTGCCTTCACAGTGCGTGAACTAAAATACTTAATTGTGATGTTGTCACATATGCATACATGCTTTGTTTTAGTTAAATCTTTGAAAAACAGCACTTCCCGTTTAACGGTGCACACTTTCACCATGAGTGAACTTTTAGCCATAAAGGGTAACAGGATCAGGATGTTATCAGGATGTTGTTTTTTTTCCCAACTCTGTTTTCCCATGTTTTTGTGTCTGATTAATGGGAACAATAATTTTTGTAATTGGTCCAGTATTGAACGAAAACACTGGTGAGAGCAATTCCTCACCATCAATTTATGTACTGTAAGAGCATGTGACCCCACAGAGAAATGAAATGTCTCTTTTTACCTTTTACTTGCGTCCACTTTCATCTAATTATTCAGTCATGACATTGAAAATATGTTTTAATAATACTAAGATTTGCTTTGTGTGCTCAGTTTAGAAATTGCTGTCCCAATCCGTCACTTAGGCACGAAAACATAGGAACATTGGGTCCAGGTTACACAGAAATATAATCTATAACCACTTCAACACAGCTGCAAAAGTCTTCAGTTATTTGCAGGACAGCTGACACATCCTCTGATGTAGATAAATTATTCATTTCCAATTTTTAAATGCAGGATGCTCTAGACAATGCATTCCTGGATTAAACCGATTTGCCAATTTGTCCCTGTAATATAAATCTTCAGTTGGGATCAAAAGAGCAGAAGGCTGAAAGCCAAAAGACAACTTTCTCAGGGTGGTGACCATCCTGGTCCGTACCCTCATTAACCTCCAAGTCCTTCAACATACTAACTTTGTGCCAAGTTGATATGGGTTTGTTTCACAATTAGTGATCAGTATGAAACAATATGAACAGTCCTGTTCAAAATTTCCTTTTTATTGTTCCAGGAGAAGTTGGTCTCCAACATTACACCTGTTTTTGTGTTACGTCTTTGTAATTTCCAGACTGTCGAGTTATGTTGAGTGTATTCATGGATTCTCATAGCACTAGTTTCACCTACAGCTCTTATGTGACTGGACACATTTTCTACCTGTCGTGAAATTGTCCTCAATTGAACAGCATGTATTTTAAACCATTATACACTATATTGCCAAAAGTATTCACTCACCCATCCAAATAATCAGAATCAGGTGTTCCAATCACTTCCATGGTCACAGGTGTATAAAATCAAGCACCTAGACATGCAGACTGCTTTTACAAACATTTGTGAAAGAATGGATGGCTCTCAGGAGCTCAGTGAATTCCAAGCATGGAACTGTGATAGGATGCCACCTGTGCAACAAATCCAGTCATGAAATTTCCTCGCTTCTAAATATTCCACAGTCAACTGTCAGCTGTATTATAAGAACATGGAAGTGTTTAGGGAACGACAGCAACTCAGCCACGAAGTTGTAGGCCATGTAAACTGATGGAGCGAGGTCAGCGGATGCTGAGGCGCATAATGCAAAGAGGTCACCAACTTTCTGCAGAGTCAGTCACTACAGACCTCCAAACTTCATGTGGCCTCCAGATTAGCTCAAGAACAGTGCGCAGAGAGCTTCATGGAATGGGTTTCCTTGGCCGAGCAGCTGCATCCAAGCCATACATCACCAAGTGCAATGCAAAGCGTCGGACACAGTGGTGTAAAGCACGCCGCCACTGGACTCTAGAGCAGTGGAGAACAAGACGCGTTCTCTGGAGTGACAAATCGCACTTCTCCATCTGGTAATCTGATGGATGAGTCTGGGTTTGGCAGTTGCCAGAAGAACGATGCTTGTCAGCCTGCATTTTGCCAAGTGTAAAGTTTGGTGGAGGGGAGATTATGGTATGGGGTTGTTTTTCAGGAGCTGGACTTGGCCCCTTAGTTCCAGTGAAAGGAACTCTGAATGCTTCAGCATAACAAGACATTTTGGACAATTCCATGCTCCCAACTTTGTCGGAACAGTTTGGAGCTGGCCCCTTCCTCTTCCAACATGACTGTGCACCAGTGCACAAAGCAAGGTCCATAAAGACATGGATGACAGAGTCTGGTGTGGATGAACTTGACTAGCCTGCACAGAGTCCTGACCTCAACCCGATAGAACACCTTTGGGATGAATTAGAGTGGAGACTGAGAGCCAGGCCTTCTCGTCCAACATCAGTGTGTGACCTCACAAATACGCTTCTGGAAGAATGGTCAAAAATTCCCATAAACACACTGCTAAACCTTGTAGACAGCCCTCCCAGAAGAGTTGAAGCTGTTATAGCTGCAAAGGGTGGACCGGTGTCATATTGAACCCTATGGATTAGGAATGGGATGTCACTTAAGTTCATATGCGAGTCAAGGCAGGTGAGCGAATACTTTTGGCAATATAGTGTATATTAGGAGGTAAGTAAGGCTTGTTGAGGTCTTTTCAGCATGCATGGTCCTTTTCAACATGCTGTGATTTTTCTGAGGGACCATACTCTTTTTCAACCCTTTCCAGATTTTATTGTGTGATATAAGATCTAAATTATATCACCTGTTACTTTGAAGAGCTGTATGACTTGTTTTTGTCTATGTTTAAAATTTAATTTTCCAATTTTGTTGTCGTGAAGAAGTGGATATATTGAACTGGTGTGTCAATTAGTGGATGAACTGCATCACGTAGATTTGTACCACAATACTGAAACCCTCTCGTCTGTGTTGTCCAGGTGGACGTAATGTGACCATCTCTCTGCAGTCCAGGACAGGTCACACTCACATGCCATCATTGGTCGGTCTTCTGGTCTTCACCCAGTTCTGGTTCTGGTTCCCCCTCTCCCACTTCCTGTCATTGGCCTTCACACCTACAGCTATAATCGGCCTCAACAAGGACCTCAAGGTACAGAAGTGGCTAGCCCTGCTGTGATTTGGTGTTTGGATATATGTGTAAGCAACCATAGAATGTACCCTTTTCTCCAACATGTCCAAAATGCCTCAGATATTCAAAGCCTCAAGCAAAATTTGCAGATGTTACTGAAAATGGTTGGGATGTCATGAAAAGGATGTTCCATATACCTTGCATATATCTTTTCCACATAGCAGTGATTGAAATATAATATTGCTAATTTATGTCAGTCAAACACTGCAAAGTTGTTGATGTTACAATATTATTGACCAGAGGGTGAGATAATGATTGCTGAAATTGTATCTGGCACTGCCATTGGTTTGAAAATATTTAGCTTCTTGCCTTGGTAACAACATTCACCAGCAGTCTATCTATAACAAAACCTTCCTTACTGTCAGCCTGTTCTTCCACACTGATACAAAGGGATCAATGTGACCTAATGGGGTCTTAAACAGTCATTAGATAGGTATTATCTCTTTATTGATTATGAATCAACAGTACCTGACCCCAGAGATCCACTTTTGTGTATTGTGCCCTTGCTTTACAGACTGGAGAATATACAGTATTTGGTGTAAATCCCTGAATAATACATCAGGGATGGAGAGCAGAGGGAGGGTCGGGCCAGAAGGGTTTAACAGACTGTGTTGCACCCTGCCAGAGGCTTGTCAGGAATTGTGCAGCACAATGCCTCTCACTGTTGGACAAAGAACACCCTTTACATTTACAACAAGTTGGGTTTTTTTTAGCAGCGAACCTGTAGGTTAGCTTAAAAGAAAATACGTGAGAATCTAATTTACTGCCTCCCTGCTTCTCTTTTTACCCTCCATGTGACAGTGAAACGGCTGAATTATGAGGTGATAACAAATATGTCTCCCCTGGTCACATCTTGTGTTTCTCTGTTGGACCATAGGGACTATTTAGTCATTTAGTTTCAGACCACTGTTATAATTTGAAGGCTCACACTAAACAGAAGGCACCTGGTGCTGCTCTGGCTGGAGAGCTTCTTTTATGTTTGTCTTTGGTTAAGTTGACAAAGTACTTTCTCATTTTTACCTAAGATTAAATCTACTGCTAATAGGTAGAGGATGGTGTTGTAGTAAGCTATTTTTTTTTTTTTTTTTTTAGGTGTCTACAAGGGTACATTTAACTTTAACACCGATATTAAACAAAATGAATATAAAACAGTTTATTTAATTGAGAAGTAAATCATATTAACAAAGCTCACATTCGGTGGCCAGGAGGGGAAAAAAACTGATCGTTTTTATCTGATCTTTTCTCTCACAGAAACTCAAGAAGAACCATTGTCTATAAGTGTTATACTAAAGTGTTCCAAAGGTTTTGGGCGTGCATTTCCAAAGCATGTTAAATGGCTTGTTAGTATGGAATATCCAGTGTAGCCATGCACTGCAACAGGAAGTGCTTTGAATGCTTATGTTTACAGCTGTAAAATGGCTTATAAATACAGTTGACACCCAGTTGAGAGGTCCCACCTCTGCTTCTGCTGATTTGTGTCAAAGTTGAACAAAGATGTCATCAAAAATGACTTTCTACCTGACAATCAAAGTTCATTCTAGATATTGGTTTGCAAAACAGTCTCACGTCAGTGTCCACTTAGTTGCTGTGAAATGGACCTTGAGGTTTATTCACATTGGCCCTCCAATACTACTAAGTGCGTCAACATTTTCTTAAGTCCTGCAAATGAAAATTATGTATAGTGTACCCGCCAGTTATTACCTACCATCGTGGTAGTAAATTACAAACATTCTAAATTGATGGGGGGGGGGGGGGGTTGTCTGCTGTTTTACAGTCCGCAAAATGACGCACCCACATTTCTCAATACAAGAGAACCTGTTTGCCTAGGTGTATCAGGAATAAAAAAAAGGGTGAGGTTTATTGAGGTGCCGTCTACACCACAACGGAATTCTATGAATCCGGCCAATTTTAATACCAATTCTGCCTTGGGTACAGACAGCTCCGGCGTTGTCGGAGACCCACAACGGTATTTTCTGACAACGGGTTCCAGAATGAGAAGATCTGACAACGCCGTTTCGGAGTTGCAGTGTGTAATGATGACGTCACATCATCACATGACCAGAAGTAGTTGTAAACAAGGACTTCATGCACATGCTCATTGCATTCCTTCGTTCTTTTTCGTGGGTCTCTCTGTGTTTCTTTGCACTGCCACCTATGAGCGTGGCATATATATTACATCCTTCTCCCTCGTCACTCGTTATCACGTTGCCATGTATACAGAAATACTTCCAGTAAGGTTGGGACGAGCGTTATGCCTTTGTCGTGTGGACGGAGCCTGAGAGAAGCATAGTCCCTAAAGTAAGACAGAAGAACTTCCCTGAAGAAGTAGACATGATTGTGTTTGAGGTGAGGATTGTGATACTTTGGTTGCTATAACTGAGATGAGTCGTTGCCTGGGTGAAAAAAATGGTCTTCATTAAATTCAAAGCGAAGAAAAAAACCATAACGAAGTGAGTAAATAAGTTTAAAATCATATTTTATAAGCCTTTTTAACAAGTATGGTTTTAATATGAAACATCTATCCTTACAGCTTGAGCTAAATTTGTTCACAGAGAACTAAGACACTCAAACACAGAAATCCCAGATCAGATAAATCCCAGATTTTTGTGTGAAATGTACGAACATACCATTTAAGTGTGAATTTATGCGTACGCTGCAAATAAATGAAGGCCATTATCTCTAAACAGTGCTGACTGCCATGGTGGCTTGAAGAAAAGCCAGAAGATTACCAAAGTCAGTAGTCAGGAGATTCTTGGGCCTCAAGCAAAATATCTCAACAACTATTGGATGGATCGATGTGAGCGTTTGCATAAACTGGTGGAATGACTACTGCCAACCTCGCGCTGCTAACATGGCTAAAAATCACCACATAACCAAGTCATATGAGCTGTTTTTTTTTTTTTTTCCTTAAACTTTCTGTAAGGATGTTAGTGTTTTGACAGGTTGATCAATGAGAGCTTTGTAAAGTGACTAAACATCTTCTCTTCTTCTGTCTTCCTGTTCAGATGCCCAAGGTGCAGTATCGCTCTAACTGTAAGCCCTCCACCTTTGCCTACCCACCAGCTCTGGAGGTTCCCAAAGAGAAAGAGAAGGAGAAGGTGAGAACTCAGGCGCCAAAACAGATCAGCTTATTTTACTTTACTTTTTCCGAAATTATTAGTCAAGGAAAGCCAACCTGGCTTTGTATTGATTTGTGAATAATTTTAACACTCCCTTTCAGACTCATAATGTTCTTGCCCCTTCTATTTATTATTTCAGCATCTCTCTCAATCTTAGATGCTCTTGGTGAATGGAATGACTAAGCAGTGTTTATTTTGTGGTCGACTAGTTTTGTACATTTTAAGCCATGTTTGTAGAACGTCTGAGTGTCTACAGTATTGTCTTACATTGTGGAAATATCTCTGTCCTCTCTCTGTGCATGGCAGGTATCCACTGCTGTTCTGTCCATCACAGCCAAAGCCAAAAAGAAGGAGAAGGAAAAGAAAGAAAAGGAGGAGGAGAAGATGGAAGTGGTGAGTGGAAATGCACAGCCCTGGATAAACCCTCTCCTCCCTCATTACTAATGATCACATTTTATTTCCTTGCAGTGATTAAGGTTATTTGAGTGAATAGATTAAATAAAATGCCCTGCTTTTGTAGGTTATCTGTCTAAATTAAATCAAATGGACTATTTAGATCCTTCACTTTCTTTTGAAGTACAGTTTTTCAGGATTTATTTCATAGTTGCCCATACGGAAAAGAAACAGAAAAAAATCATTAAAAAAATGTACTGAAATTCATGAATAGTGTATGATTTACTCTTGAAAGTGGCCACTTTTGCATCCTTTTCATACAAGATAATAAAAAGAAGAAGAATTCTGATAAATATCCAAATCATACAAGTTTTATTTTGTTTAAATTTACTACTTGTACTACTTGTATGTAAAGCATACAACAGTGAATGATACATACAATGTCCTTATACTTCTTTTTTTTATGAAAAAATTTTTTTGTATGAAAAGGATGCAAAAGTGGCCACTTTCAAGAGTAAATCATACACTATTCATGAATTTCAGTATGCACCTCAGCTCTGACGTTGGCACAGTCACAGACATGTATACGGGCGCAGTAATATCATCAATCAGGAGTGATGACATTACTGCACCGATGTCAAAGTGCGATTCCACCATACGTTATTGTTCTCCTTTTTATCCGCTTAGAAAATCACCACGTTTTATTTTGTCCAACTATACTTGGGTCATGACTACTCACATAACCTTATTTAAATAGGGAAAATGTGGAAATGCTCGGGCGCTTCTAACTTCACCTCTGTTTGGAAGAAAAAGTACTGTTCAAAGAAAGTACTGGGCTATGCTAAATACTAACAAAATAGTGCCACGCACCAGAGCGATTGAGTGCACGCGCAAAGACGAGAGAGGAATATATCAACTCGTCTAAGATCAGGGAAGATTATATTTCAACGTAGAACAATTTATTTACAGTATTTACACACTTCACTGAATACATGCATGTTGGTATGCAGATAAAATCAAAATTTCCTGATACTCCACGAGGCCAGATCCAGGCCTCCTGTAATGCAGACTCATTTACTCTTTGACACCACACATATACAGCTACCTATTATTTCTTTTCTCACAGTTGCTCTTAATCTTTTCTATCATATTTTCACTCACTACACAGACAGGCTCTGTCATCTGCAGCCAGTATAACTTTTAAGTTTATCTAGGCATTAGCAGCACGTTTGAGCTGCTCTGACACGCTACATCTCAGCTGTGAGATGTGCCGAGAGACAAGCTTGGAATTGTCCAGCCAGCTCACATCTCTTCGTTTTGATTTTATTTGGCTTACCTTATTGAAAAGGCGGTTGAAGGGGAGGTATCCATTCACACCGAGGTCAGACGGTTCACAATTCACTGGCTGTCTTTTTCTCAACACTGTTTTAAAGCTCACTTTTGGTATTGACTATTCATGTGTTTTCCCTTAAATACTTGTGTGAAACTGTATTTCTTTAATAAATATATCAATAATAAAATATGTAAATAGCAAGGACAGGCTATAGGTAAATAGGTAGTTAAGCCATATTTATATTTAAGAATAACTGAAACGTGAGGATTTGCTGTTTTTCTCGACTTGAAAATAAATGTTGTTGATTTTCAAACTGTTGAATGGAACAACCAGTCTGTCATATTATATACGATCAGTCATGGAGGAAACTAACATATTGCAAATAATACATTTTGAATTAAGTGTACCAAATTGAGAGTATACGTAACTTACAGTGATAACAAGGCTGATAGATTCTTTCAGTGAAGTGCTGTTGTATTTTGGACTCTATCACTTCACACCTGAAGCCTCCCATTAGAAACAGAGTAGAAAAGACAGCCTCAGTGTGCAGCCTCATCTGCAGGAGATGTTGTAGTTTGGTCTTGAAATACAAAACTTGCTTCTTTTTTTTTTTATTGCCAACTCCGTCATGTTGAAAATCCTGAACTACCCCTTTAATGGGTCTGCAGTGTCTGCCTGATCTGTCCAACAAATCACTGGCCACCAAGGGTAGGAAAGGACTGAATCGCAACAGAAGGAAAACCAGAATTTATTATCCATAACGCCTCTGAACTGTCAAATGTATATTCAAAAGATTGTCATGTTTTGTTGGTGGCTGTTTTACAGTTTTATGCAAATTATAAAGTGCATACAGAGAGATAAAAGATAAACATTAAGAGAGGTTATCACTGTGGTACTGATGCAGAAAAATCTCTATCACAGGAGGTCCAGGAGGGTGAGAAGGAGAAGAAGGATGAAGAGAAGGAGAAGAAGAAAGAGGCAGAGCCGAACTTCCAGCTCCTGGAGAACCCGGCCAGAGTGATGCCAGCTCAGCTCAAAGTCCTCAATATGCCCGAGACCTGCCGCTACCAGCCCTTCAAACCGGTAACTACACACCCGTCATCTGTCTGAATGTGTCTTACAAAGAGTTTACTTCGAAGTGAAATGGTTTCCATTCAGTTCACCATTTTCACAGCAGTCTAAACAAAATGAACCAAACTGACATGAGTTGGTTCAAACTGCATCTAACAGGTTGGATGTGAAAGCACCACATCCATGCACATCATACCAAGAGACTATTTACCAGATACAGCTGTAGCATAATACACTACTCACAAAAACTTGGGATTTTGGGCTTTTGGATGAAATTTCAGAATACACGATGAGGTGGGGTGGGGGGGGTGAATGAAGCTCATCACTCTGGAAGATCAGAAGAGGTGCGAGCTGTCAGGCCTTCAGGAGCTCAACCAGACAGCTGCCAAGGAGAAGGTGAGAATGACAATGGCTGACAAGAAGGCAAAGACGGAGGCAAAAAAGAAGCTGGACAAAGAGAGGAAGGAGAAGGAGGAGAGAGAGAAGAAAGATAAGGTGAAAAGAGAGAAGCAAGAAATGGAGGAATTGAAAAGATAGAAGAAAGAAAAGCAGGCAAGGGAGAAGGACGAGAAGGAGAGGAGGAAGAGAGAAGTAACTCTGCAGGACTGAAGACGCTTGTAGAGGTTGCAGGTTCCTGCAGTGGCACAGGCAGTGTCTGTATGGGTTTTCTCCGGTCACTCCAGTTTCCCTAAAGTGGATGTGATAGGCATTCAAAAACTCACTGCAGCCTCATACAAAGAATCAGCTGCTTTTCTTTGGGAGAAAAAAAAGAAACCTCTGAGGTTGCAGTGCTAAAGACACTGTTGGAACTTACACATTCTCCCCGTGTTTGCATGGGTTTATTCTGTGTGCTCAAGTTTCACATGAAAAGATACAATAAAATAAAATGAAAAAGAGATACTTTTACTTGCCAGTGATATAAGTAAGAATGTAGAATGAGTAGAAAAAAATGTGTAATAAAAAATAAGTTGGTAAATGACATAAAATAATAAGCAAACAATACTGTCTTAAGAAAATATGTATATAAAGGCTTTGCAGATATGTTATTGTAATAGTATTCCAGTGAATACAGAGAAATAAGGAGTACTGCTTCAACTCGGTGCTATGCAATTACAAAGAAAAAAAAAACAGTAGCATAAAAAACATAGTTAAAATAAAACGATAGGGAGTATGTTGTGTGATATTTACAATTATTACAGTGAGGATCCACAGCTGTTCACAGGTATTGCACAGAAAAATCATTGCACAGTTATTTAAGTTCACTTGAGTTAACTGTATATGTGCAATAATATTTATTACATGTCTTCATTATACATATTTTTCCCCATCATCCTTAAGTGATGTGATTATTGTGTTATTGGTTATAGATTTGTGTGTTCAGAGCACTGATGGCTCGGGGGGAAAACTGGGAATACTTATCATTGTGAAGGTTACATACCCACTATATGCCTCACACCTTCATGAGTACACAGCCAGACAGAACAATTTCACAGCCCTCCCACATTATTTAAGTCCTCATTCGTGGATTGTTTTCTGCATTTCATAAATAATAACAAGTGCAGCTCAGTAGAGGGCATCACTGTTCCTGCACAGAGCCCCATCAGAGACGCCTCCTTTCCTTTCTTCTATTCATGCTGTCTACCTTTCCATAATTTAATCTCAGTACAAGAACAGCAGTGTGATGTCTCTTCTGATTTTTTTTTTTCCAGCAATGTAGGTCTGTTGCTTTGCTTTAACAAATTTAAACTATTTTACCGCGACCGTCAATATTATTTTTAGATAATAACACATTCAATTTAATGAAAAACAGAAGTAGTGAATTCTAATCTGTACATCAAATGTTCAACTTTCAGAACTTTAATGAAAACTTAATCATAATTGATACAACAGCACTGAAAAGACTCAATGATAATTTTACAATTCAACAAAGACAAATATTTGATATTTCGTGAATTATACCGACATAATTTACAAAGCATAAAAAGGACTACGGGGTTGCTAAAATGTTAGTATTTGCAATAAAAGTTACCCAACTCATGTATTGCATTATTATTACATTATGCATTGTCCAATAAAAGAGATGAATATGTTACACATGATGAATTCTGTCAAGGCAGTAGGTATTTAAAACTTTGACTACTTCTTGACATAAAGCAGGCTAAATATTTTATAATGAAATCTAACTCGACTTTAACTAAACAACTGCCAAATGCTCCAGTAGCCAATGACAAAGCTGGAAAATGAAGAAAGACCTTCAGCCAGGTGTCATTTTTATAATGGAAGACAGGAATATATAGGTAATAATGGTATCTTACAATTCGATACATCACTGGCAGCTTATGGTGTCCTAATGGTATTTTCGTATAGTGTTTCATTTTATCGCATTTTTAGATAAGATAAACCTTTATTTGTCAAGTGGATAGTGCAACGAAATAATAAGGGTGGAGATATACATCCCTGTGAGTAATTTTGGGGCTTCTGGGATATGTAGTGGGAACATGAAAGAGATGGAAGCACGTAGTGGAGATGTCGGGATCAGAGAGCGGAGCAATCCGTACTAGAAAAAACAGTTGTCATTTTGGTGAATTTAGCCTCTACTTCAGATAAAACAAGAATGGAACAAGGCACAAAAAAAAACAAGTTTTCCATGATGAAATAGAGAGTCTGTTCTTTCATTTGAGCTGTTCAGTGTTTTCAGAGTCATAGTTCAAAATATTCTGTGGGTCTTGAAAGATGACTTAAAATGGCCAAAAATGCTGTCACGAGCCACTTTCCATTTTATAAAAGGGCTGGCACTCAGTGAGTTAATGTACAAGTATCTTGATTTTATTAAAATGAATTGTTCCAATCAGGATCCAACCTTGGTTGATTTTGGCCTCATGTCCAGGAACTCCCCTCTCTTCAGCCCTGTAAACCAGAGGACTGCGGCCCTGCAGTAAATTTTGACAGTTTTCCGCATTAAATAGCAGGGCGGCGTGCAGTCGCCCAATGGGCACTCACCCCAGTCCAGTAAAGATGAAGGTCTGTTTGATTTCGTGTCTAGCATGCTAGGCTTGGAGTATTACATTGTACCAGATCTTGTATCAAGTGCCAAAATGGTGTCTTTGCTTGTCTAAAGTTTTCACTGCTTCTTTCCTTTTAAGGGTTTGTTTTTACATTCAAACAAGTTTAGGAAGTGAAGAGGTTTTATAGACTTTATCTTGAAATCTGGTCAGTGTCAGGCAGTTAACAGTCTTTGATTCTTCATTGGAGCTGAATAAGCATACGTTTTTTTTTTACCTGAACTTTTGTATAAATGAACCCTAAATTCTTTTTTTTTTTTCTTTTTTTTTTAATTATTTTTTTTTTTTTTTTTTTTTTACATTTAGTACTATTACTATCACTATTACATGGTGCCTCTTCTTAAATAAATGTGTTTAAAGGTGCCCTATACAATATCCTGATTGAGGATGCTGTCATGGAAGCGGAGCACCCACCCTCAGGTTCCCCCAGAGATGACACTGTTAGCTCTGCCACCATTGGTATCTTTGTTTTCATCGTAAGAACCGTTACCTATGAGCATCTTGCTTAGCTGACATGTAGAGGCAATAGAAATGCTCCCATTTTGATCAGGTTACCACAAAAATAGTTTATTTATTCAGTCATTTTTGTCCATAGGTGGTTAATCTATTTTTTTTTATAAGCATCACATTCTTTATCAACAGTGAAGAATGAGGTGTACACAGATACTGTGCAATGTAAATATAAATACCTGTAGTATATCAGCCAGTGACCAACCGTTCACTTACTGTGGTTTGAGTTTTCCTGTCTGTCACCAGCTCCATACAGGCGGCATCATCATCATGAAGGACACTAGTGAGGAGGAGGAAGAGCTGGTGGAGCCCGTCTCAGCCCACGGCCCCAAAATTGAGGAGGAAGAGCAGGAACCAGAGCCACCCGAGCCCTTCGAGTACATTGACGAGTAGAAAAGCTCTCACAGCAGAGGTGTGCATTCCTTAACCTTGTTATTCATTCATAACTTAAGCAAAACCTGATATTCAACACCTGTTTTTCTGTCTGTTAAACTTTCTGTCCCTTCGGCTGCTCCCCAGACAATGAACTTTTTTGACATTTCTGTAATTTCATATTTATTTGACTACTTTCCTGTAAATGTTGATTTGTGACGTCGTACCCCATTTTTTTGGGGACGAATAGCTTCATTTTGTGCTCAAAGTATTAAAAAAAAAAAAAAAAAAAAAAAGGATGTTGTGAAAACGGGAGTATGAAGCTGCAGTTCATACCTCATCCTCCAACCTTGCACATGTGCACTCATTCTCAGTGGCGTGCATAGACGTTTTGAAGGTCAGGGGCGAAAAGGGAAAAAAAAGGCACCGTACCACTGAAGAGGTGGTTCAGCGTGTTTTTCAAGGACACTTTAGCGCACATTTTTGCCTCCCAAGAGGACATTTGATCATGTTTTCACTAACCAAGATTTAGCCTCTCACGAGGGCACATAAGCCCATGTTTTTCAACTCTGTCGTACAGAGGGTCTGCCATTCCTCCATTGAGAACTGATTTCAGACAGCTCTGTTGAAGTTTGAAACAATTAGATCTGTTTTTACCCAGTCGCTAATGTTTGGTCGTGATGTATGTAATGCGCCGCTAGCATTCGGGCTAGCCGACTCCTTCACCACTAACGGAGCTAACTGAAAAATAAGACTTTTCCCGAACCACGTGGGGAGTAAAGCCACAATCATGTTTGCCAGCAGCAAAAATTGGTTTTTGACTTAAATTGCTGAATATTTGGGAGCCTAGACATAACGGAATGAATGGCTTCCTTCACTTCCATCTCCGCCATCATTGCCAAACTACATCCGGCTAGACTACAACACAAATGCTGCGCGTTCGACGTCATCGTTAACACCCGTCTGCCCCCATCCCCAACCATTCGCTGATTGGCCAGGATAGAAATCATCCTGAGAAATCGAGTCCAAGGGGGTCAAACCCAGACGTAATATGGAGGGAAATGATATCTAACCATTAACCACGACCTCATTCTCTGTCTGAGAAAGACCGTCAACAGTAAAGTAGGAAGTAACACATTCTTGAGGGGGACTGTTAGTATTAAGTCACTGGATGGTGATGGTGTGAAACTAGCTACGTTTACATATACTGTGTCTGTGATCTCCAGACACCTCTCTGTCTTAATTGGAGATAATGTTATGTGATAACACACAATGCAAGTCTGCTTGTTGTTTCCAAGCCTCCCGTCACCGACTGAGGAACGCAAACAGCACTGCCATCTCCAATCACTAGCTCACAGGGCAAACCTCCTCACTGTACTCGCCAATGAAAGTGGATGTTAATGATTCCTGGCTGCGTGTTGTGTTTGTGTTGGATCGGCTGCAGCCTGCCTCCCATGAAGGAGCTCTCTGTTGCGTGTGATGAGACCGATGAGGTGTCAATGACCAAATTAGGACCTCTTTGCATACTATGTCTTGTCTTAATGAGGTTCAAGTGCTGTGTGACAGAGTAAACAGCAGAGATCACTGTCAGGCTGACACGAAGGCGTTTGCCATAGAACACACTCTGGCGAAGCAGTTCCTGCGACCAAGTCCATATAGAAAGTCACGAGTTTGATAGCCAAAAATTAAACAGTCAGTGTTGCTGACTGCATATTTTTTTGATCGTTCAGCCCTGGCAGAGCTCACCCTCATAGATTTTCACTGAATCTACCTGATAAGAGCTCCTGTCATGACGTTTGGGGCGCAAATGGTGCAAATGTGCTCTACCACAGTGCCTTTTAAATGTTTTCTGAATATAACTGAACTTGAACTTTTTTTACAGCAGGCATCTCAGCCTGTCAAAGCACGAAAAGCAGAGGCATAAATAATAATAATTTAGATGCATTTCTGAGCTCTGTCTTTACCACGTTACACTATTTTTATTTAGCTATTTAAGTTATTAAATTACTCTTTTACTAATTCTGTAGCTTAAAACAGTTTAAGTATACCCTTGCTGGTTATTGCCATGTCATAATTAAAATGCTGTGTTTTTTTTTCTTCCTTTCAGGCTCCAGAAGAAGTGAGATCTCAGCATGTTGGTCCAGCGTCTCCCCTCTGTGCATCCATCTATTCATCTGTTCATCCACCTCCCTGCTTCACTTCCTCTTTTACACATTTTTTTTTTTCCTGTTCTGCGTCTTCATTCACCAGACAGGGAATGTTTTACATCCTCAAATTGTATAATTTACTGTCCTTACAATAAAAAAAAATGATATATATTGGAGGCTAGAGAGTGTGTTTATTTAAGATGATTTTTACCAGCTGTGCATTTAGGGAATTTCTCTAATCCCATACAGTTGGACTGGTTTATTTTCAGCACTCAGCAGCAGCTGCTTCAGTCTACCAACAGTCTGTGTGACAGTTAGCTGAGCATAAATACAAAACGATTCTGGCTGGTGAAGGAGTGAACGACGTTTTCGAAACTTTTTATTACATCCTATATTTTTTTTATTGTATTATTTATTTATTTATTTATTTATTTATTTTTATATGAAATTTTTCACATACTATATGACTAAACTAATTACTAGTTACTAATTATTTTTGGCATACTATTCAATGAGGTCTTATGACATACTTAATAATAATCAGCTTTATTTGTCATATACAGAAATTAGTCCTCTGCATTCAACCCATCCCTCAGGGAGCAGTGGGAGAGATGGAGGCTCGAACCCATGACCCTGCCATTCACCACTCTACCTACTGAGCTCCAGGCACCCCCCCAGTGCTCAATGGCATTTTTTCATGTCTTGGCCATGCAGCTGTTTTTTTTTTTTTTTTTTTTTTTTTTTTAAATGTACTGTACTGAGTACAGTGTTTTTTTCCATGAAAGAATACCATATATTGCTATTTTTTTATGAAATTTTCAACATACTTTACCATGTTTTGACTTTTTTTTGACATGCTATACTATACTATAGTGACTTTTTCCTGAAAATTTTCACATACTATACGACTAATTAAATTTTTCACATATTATTCAATGATGTTTTATGACTGACTTGTTTTAAATCTTTCACATTGTTCTATGACTTTTTCATGAACATACTGTATGTTTTTTTCTGATGTTTTGACATGCTCTACTCTGACCATTTATAGCACGCTATATTATGACTTTTATTTTCAGCATGCTATTCAGTCACATTTTGCCATTTAGTACTTTAGTACTTAGGCAGTTACACTGTGTGACATACTCACCTTTTCCTTTTTTATGGCATACAATACAATACAATACAAAATCATACAATGAAATGAATTTTTAAGTGATATACTATGCTACAAGTTTTCAAGAAATACAGTAAGTATACAGTACTATACCTTTTTGTATACGATGAGCACTTACGGCACATTATAATATGAGTATTTTTATAAATATATATTTATACAAAAATATATACAAAAAAAATACATAAATATACAAATATATAAAATATACAACTTTTTTCATAAAGTTTTTCATCACGCTATGTAAACTTTTATGAAAAATGTACTATAAAATTACCTTTATCATGACTTTTTATATACTATATTACGACTTGTTCATGATTTTTGATATATTATACCATGACATTTTCATGATACTCTAATATTTAATTTGCAATTAATTGTCACATTTTTTTTTTTACATACTTTTAATTAGTCTTTTTCATGACATTATATGACTATTCATTGTATATTAGACTACATAGTTTTTTACAACATAGTGTAACTTTTTTTTTTAATAATTGACATATTTCACTTAATCACATTTTTGTGACCAAATAATATATCATGAAGCTGATATTCTGTAGTTTGGAGCAGCAGATGGAAAAGTGCATGCAATCAATGCAAAAAGTTTTCACTTCTCACCTGACTATTGCTTGTTAGGCGTGCACAATTTGAAGCAGCAGCAGAGTAGTGCATTAAATATTAGCTCTTCAAAGTCAAAGTATTGAAATGCACACTACATTATTAAAATATCTTTCATAGAAACTTACCCAAGTGGATCAGTTTGAGTATTATATCCAATAATCCATTGAAAGTAACAACTTCAATCCAGCCATCCACATTGTAAATGTACTCAATAATGCATTTTTTTTCATGTGGTTATTATTGGCCATAAAGCCAAATTTCTTTAAGTGGCCGGTTTCTCCAACCTGAATGTGATTATATTTGGAAAATGAAGCTTCGTTTGGAAAAGTGGTTTGGGAAACATTCAGGAAATGATAACACAGGCAGTTGTTTTCTGCATGAAGTATGTTGGAATGCCACCCGTTTGATTTTTAATGCGTAATACCGGTGGAAAATCGTCTTTGCTGTGAAGTAAGTGGTCATCAGAGATGATTTAGAGCTCGTCCACTCCCATCAGTAAACCAACCTATGTACATTTTGGCCAGACATTTAGTCTAATCAACTCCTCCCTTCACATTCCCACATACTTGGTCATGGAGGACTGTTTAAAAACTTTATTGACTCCACAGTCTCTCTATTTCCTCATCTCGGTCGTCGAGGATGTTGATACAGAACACACGCAGACTAACATGCTCCTCCAAAGTCTGTCTGACTTTGACCTCAATGATCAAATCCATCTTCGTTATCACTCAACATGTGTTACTGTGAGGTGGATGAAGACATCCTCAACATAGTGTCTGTCAAGTCCACAGCTGAGGGATTTAACTTTCTATTACAGGCTTACATTCCTGGAGATGCTGTAACAGCATGTAGTCTCCACAGGGGGAATGTTTAGCTCTCTCTCTCTCTCTCTCTCTCTCTCTCTCTTGTTTCCATTCTGTTTTCCAGCTAAGATGAGGTCTGCTGCAGCCTTCACTTCCCGTACATCCCGGTGAAGAGAGGGTTAGGATGTAGATTTGTCACGCTGTGTGGAAAGTATGCCTCTGCACATAGCCATGTGTCATACTTCAGACTATTCAAACATTCATCCTCTCACATTTTTCTGTGACAGAATGGATTCTTCCTCATACCTTAATTTCTCTGCCTTGTTAACTAACGTGCGATCAAAGAATCTTGCAAAGCTCTCCATTGTTTTCACAATTTTTTTTTTTATGCTAAAACCTAGCTTTGCCTCGTCCACACTGTCCTTCTACATTTAAAATGCCTGTTCTGGATGTTTTTTTTTGTGCCTCAGGTGAAATTCGAAACTAATATTTCTCAACAACTATTGACCTATGTAGGGATTAAACTTGTGACCTTTTGCTCACAAATCCATGAGTCTAACCTCTGCCTTGGATTTGTGCTTTTTAGGAAGTGTGAAAGGAAAGTTTCAGTTCCAAATGTCCTAATGAGTACAACTGCAAAGAACCATAGAAGGTAAAAGGATCCCATGGTTGCATCCAGTCATGCAATCCAAGCTGTGGAGAGAACCAGCAGCAACTAATGTCTGTCAATGAACTGACAGAACAAACATCCAGAGGTGGTGGAAGAAGAGAAGGGTGATGGTTTGTGTGAGCAGACGGAGCATGTAGTCACCGTCTGTGGATGCAGCGGTGGTGACTGTTTCGATGAAAGGATGAAGGGTTCAGCAGCACTGTTAAAGCAAACAAGCCGACCCACCAGAGAGCTCGTTGGTCAGGTTAGCGAGTGTGTGGCCTACGGACAGGGTCGAGGTCTCTGACAGTTTTTGGCTGGACTCGAGGACCAGCGAGTGATACGCCAGTGATCCATGATGGAGACTGTTCGGTCTCCTCTGGATGGAGGTTTACACTGAACAAACTCTTGTGGATTTTGGCTTCTGTAGTCTTTCAGCTCGTAGGTTTCCTTCTATCTTTGACCATGAAAAGACAGAGACTTCCTATAAGGAAGAGCAGACTTTGAAGCAGCATGGAGTGGATATAAGAATCAAGAATGAAGAGTTCGTGTGCTGTAACCTGTAGACGACGCCAAACTAGTGACACTGAAACAGTTCGTCGATTACTGGATTTATTTAATCATAGTTTTTATGAAGCAAAATGCCAAATATTAGCTTTTTCCAGCTTCAGAAATATGGGAATTAGAGCTTGACTGACACTGAATCATCAAAAGTCCCCCCCACTTCCTACTTACACACACATGCTACATAAAATAAGTTACAAAGATACAACAAATTTAAAAAAAAAAAAAAAGTTAAGCAACTTTGTGCTGAAGCTTAATAGAAAGAACTTTAAAAGAAATAGGATTAGAATTAGTACAGTTGGTGAAAGGTTGTGGCAGTACTGATGATCATTATGTCTGTTCACAACAGGTAGACTAAAGAGAAGAGAAGCACAGAGGATGTGATACACTACCAGTCCCAGGAAGTACAAGTTCCTTGTCTCTGCCTGTTTACTCAAAGCCTGCACTGCCCCGGTGACTAAAGTTTACTGTGTTGACGTTAACTCGGCCCCTCTGCACCCAGATAGGGCAAACTGATGTCAAAACACTCTGAAGAGTTATATAATGCTCTCATCGACGCTGGCATCCACCAGCAGCAGCTGGGCAGGACAAGTGACAGGTCTAAGCACCGCATTTAATCCCCGAACAAGCGTTCATTGATTAATTTCCTCCTTGAAGCCTTTGAGCTCTGTGCTTGAATTCCACAGGTGATGAAAGCTGTTTCCCGATGGACTGAGACACAAAGTTTAAAGATGGGACTCTGACAACAGCAAATACTGCTGTATTCAAGAGTTAATAGTTATATTATAATAATATTGTGTTGCAAAACCTTTGACAGAGAGTTATTACAAAAGCTGAGGCTTGAGATTGCGTGTGAGTATCGGAAATACCAGTCAGTCAATAAGTTAATCAACAAGAATTTTAAGAATCAATCAACTCAGCTTTTACAAAATAGTAATAAAGCTATTTATCGCTGTCACTCTGATTACAACCGCAGTCTTGCTCTCAAGTGCCACAAAAGACTGGTAATTTACTTTTCTCTTACATTAATCTGCATCAACATAGTTTTACTTCTAAAAAAAAAAAACAAAAAAAACGGAGAATGTAGTTTTTAGCAAACACTTAAATTAATTAACTTCAATGAATTTATCGATTTATATTCTATTATTTTGACTGAATGCTATAAAATGCTACACAAATACAGGATCAATTAATTCTTAGTTTTGTTGACAGGAATATGACAGGCTTCTTAGCCACGTTAGTTGTTTATAAAGAATCATGGTGGTATTTCTCTCATGTTGTATGTATCTGGTACTTATCTGGTTACAAAGGTCATTTATCTGACCTTTGCTTCCTTCTGTCTAAATACTCTTTGGATAAGAGGAGCGATGACTGAGTTCTTCCTCAGTCTGAAAGGACGTTTCCAGCCTCTGGGTGTCAGAACAGCTGGACACCAGACCTCCCCAGCTGGGGAGACCTGTTGGAAAGATTGACGGGTGGCAGCTCACCGTGGCGTAGAGCACTGCTCTCTGAGGATGCTTCACTCAAAATAAAATCTCCAGAAAATGGAAGAAAAAAAAAAAAAATTGCAGGCAGCCACATCTGCCCATTCTGGGAACAGGCTGGAGACAAACTAAACAAGCACTAGTTGTGGAGATGTGCAGCCTGGCGCAGGTGGTGCATGGTACAACACGTTACCGCGCATTGTCGAACACCTCAGGCGCCACCCTCCCTCCCCTCCTTGTCAGTGATGTGGAGGATATTGTGGTATGAACGTGTGCTCGTAACACTGCGCCTATTCATGCCGTCTGTCCATTCATCATCAGCACTTAGAGAATACAAGCAGAACTGTTTGGATTCCCGGCACAAGTCCGCTCCCAAATATGAAACCTGAACCTTTTCTGTTCAGCGTGAACACAGACGGAGCAAATATTAGCACTTATGGCTGATGATTTGGAGGCCAAGGCTGTGCTGAGAAGCTCAAACGTTTAAACAGAACAGTGTTTCTGCCATTAGCTGTTTTTTTTTTTTTTTTTTTTTAAATTAGCTGCTGTATTTAACATGTTCCTGTGTTCCAAAACATTTCAGAAGCTGATACGGTTCTTTCCACTCATTTATTTGACAGTTCGACTTACAGGCTACGGTGCAGGTCTTTTTTCTTTTGTTAATTCCAGCTTGTTTGAGGCATAATTGTGCCTTTGACAATGAAACAGGAACCTGTCCCATTTTAATCTGCACACATCTTGATATATATATATATACAGTATATATATATATATATATATATATATATACATACATATATATATATGTACGTATACATATGTATATATGTATACGCATTATATATATATATCATGATATCGTACATGTATACATATATACATGTATGCGTATATATCGCATATATATCATGCACGATATATATATACATACGTCACGTATGTATATATATATCGATATATATGCATGTATATGTATATACGCGTATATGTATACGATATATCGATATCGCGATATCACGTATGCGATATAATATCATCGATATCGCATGCGATATCGATATCGCATTATGCATATATATCATCGATCGCGATATCGTATACAGTATATATATATATACGCGTATGCATTATCACGTGCGATATGCGTCGCGATATATATCGCACGTGATATCGTGCGTATATACGTGCGATATATCGCATATATGTATATATCACGATATGCGTATATATGCATGTATACATATATATATATATATATTTTCTGCCGACAGCCGGTTTTGTCTCCACCTGTTGGAAATGATGGTCCTTCTGTGGAGTGGAGAAGTAAAATGATCTCATCCGCCTGGAATCTTTTTTTTTATTTGTTTGAAGAAAATAAGACTTCAGTCACCACTGGACGCTGTGACTTGTTAACAAGAATATGCTCTGCAGTTTGGTCCCTGGCAGTCCAGGCAGCATTAATGGGGCTTGGCCCTCCCAGCGTTTGCTCACATGGTGTTTTTATGGAGGGAAAAGTCTCCAGCGGCGGCCCTTCATTTCTCCACAGGCGAGAAGACCACAGACTTCCTGGAAAAGGCCTGGTGGCTGATTCACAGAACAAAGCCTGTGAGTCGGGCAGAGGACTTGACTGGCATCAGATGACCTTTGAACTCAGATCATATATTATCTGGCATTTATAGATGGTATAGAAGCATCCAGTGAAAGCTCTGTTGTAAAACACGTGGTGCTATCCTCTTCACTCAGGTAGCTTATTTGACCCGATCATTATTTTCTAACATAATAAAAGGATTCATCTTTTTATCTGTCTGTATTTATTTGTATTTCTTCCACACTGAACTGACATATTTTGAAATGTTTCTGATAAATAACATCATTTATCAGAAAACTGATAAATGTCAATATTAGCCTCAATAATCCTTAAATAATACAACTTTTAGATAAAATGCAAAATTCCTGCAACTCCTTTTTTTTTTTTTTTTTGAAATGGCCACCATGTAATCCTTTATGCTTTATCTCCATCCTTCTTCGTCACATTACATTCACACACACACAAACGTGATGAGAGAAAATGAAAACCACGATGACACTTTCACTCCTCCCCGTTTCAGAGAGCTGTTCCGCATGTTTAACACGAGCGTGTCCAGTAGTACGGAGGTGAATTATGATCGTGCCATCATTGTTGAAAAAGCTATATGTTTTCAGGAACATTAGTTTGAAGCAGACTAAACACACATGTTGGCCTACTGTACACACACACACACACACACACACACACACACACACCACTATGGTATAAGTCATTTGAAGTGGTGGGCCTGCATGCCTCTCATTTAACAGCAGCAGAAATAAACATGCTGTAGTTATTAAAGGTAGAGTGGGCCTGGGTGAGATATATATATATATATATATATATATATATATATACAGTATATATATATATATATATATATATATATACACAGTGTACAGTACATTCATGAATGATTCTTCTATGCATTAAAAAAATAAAGTAATTATATTTCCATCTCAGTTTGGGGCTAAAGCAAGGATTGGTAATCTTAAAAAAAAAAGAATAGGCCTGTGCAAGATTTGTTAATAAAACTCTACAAGTGAAAATAAACAGTATAATGTTGCGCAGTATTTTCCATTGACAGTAGCTAGCAGCACTAGCTGCTGAATAGCTCCAAAAGTTGTTAAACCGAGCAAGAAAGTCTGCAAGCTTCCCACTAAAGTCACTTGAACACATCATAATGAATAACAAATAGGCTCATATGATGTGCAATAAACACACAGGCAGACTAAGTTTACTTTGTCAAGAGAACTTGATTTATCGATTCTTGTCAGGATGTAGTGAGAATTTCAACAAATATAACACAGATGTGAAGATTATCAGCTCTAGACTAGAGCATAAAGTATCAGCTGAGTTTAACATTAGAGGATGTGTTGTTGTGTGATCAGAGTACTGATGGCTCTGGGAAAAAAAGCCACTGATCTTCTGGGTGGTGTTAATTACTCTCTGGAGAGCTCTCCTGTCTGCAGTAACTAACAGTCCTGGACCACTAAGTTGTTTAAAGCAACACTTAATAACTTTCAGTTTTGGTTGAACTACATTTCTGTTTCCAGTAGCTGTGTGAAGGATGAATAGCGACGAGGTAATGACTCTAATTGTGGCTAAAACAATATCATATGACGATGGTGAAAATAAGAAACTTTGAAGTTTGATTTTGTACCGATAATGCGAGTCTGTTATTGTCTCTGTCATTTTTAATTAATAAAAGCAAAGACGAACTCCTGGATGTCCTTGGCAATAAAGTTCTGATGCTTATTGAACATCAACATTTCTGTCTGTTGTTTCATCAGGAATTTGCTGTCCAGGACATCACCGCCACCTCTTCTGAGTTAGAGCCCTCACACACTGGTGCAGGCAGAGGCAGAAGGAGAGGGGAAGAAGTAGGACACCACAGGACTTGAACCCCCGAGACCCAGCAGAGGGTTCAGGATCCGCACGAAGGCAGAAACGCAGAGATGCAGGCCAGAATACAAGCACTGGACCATAATCAAAGGGATGAGCTCCTACAAATGGTCCTCACAAGACTACCTGGCCTGATGTTTGATATGTTGGACCTGCTGGAGGACCCTGATCGTCAGAGAGTCCCAGGTGGAGGGGACCTACATTGGTGCACCTGCACAAACTATAAAGAAATGAACACTGACCTGGAGCGACTGTGCTGTGGGCAAAACCCTGAGACGTGTCAGCAACATTCATACTGGATGAAGGGGTGTTGAGAATGGCAAGGGCTGCCTGGAATGACATCTTTGCAATAGAAGATGAACAAGAGCCTGGAGTGAAGCAAAGACAAAACAGGCATCCAGCCTATCGCCAGTTTGTGCTCTGGCAGCATGGCCTCCTGAGCGTAGGATTATACCGAGTTGTTGTGTCTGAAAAATAAGGGACACTTTTCCAGACTCAAGGGGACAGTACACCGGTTTCCAGGTCCGTAGACTACTGCAGCATGTCACTGTTTGAGCGTACTGTAGAAAGTTTTGACAGTTTGTTATTTTATTCAGAATTTACCGCTCACTTGTTTGTGTGTGTTTGAAAATAAATACATTTGTGCAAAACAAGACAAATTTTTATTTATACACCTTCTTTCACAGTTTTCAAAATTCAAGTACTTTGTCACATTCAACACATTCCAATTTTTTTTGCCACTTGTCCCTTCACAGTAAAGGAAGTAACGAATGACACATAGGACATAGAGGAAAAAGAAAAAACATTTCCAGGCACATGCATAGTGTTACGCAAAAAACAAAAGAGTGACATAAACACAATGTGCATTTTTGCAATGACGGGATATGTGTATGATTTGAATACAGAAATAGCACAACAACACTGTATTACAGCAGTAGTAAATGAACGACAATGACAAAAATACTGTGAATAAAAAAGGGGAGTGTGATGCATGAATAGATAAATATAGCAGGATAAAAATAGAGCATGACAGTTAAAATAACAAACACTGATTACTGAGAATAATTACAATGAGTGCAGTAGCAGCAGACAGTGTGGGTGAGGCTGTGATTATGTGTCTGTAGTTAGCCAGTCACAGTGATATGATGTATGCATGTGCATTTATGTAAACAGACAAGGCAGGATCCTCAACGTTCACCACGTTTCACATGCGTCCTAACTCGCTCAGCTGTACTGAAGCCAGAATCCCTAAACTCCAGGGTCATCAGACCTAAGGGTCTGTTTCCTGGGAAAGCCAACTCCACTTTGCAGTCTCTTCCTAAGTATGCCTGGAATGTAGACGTTCCAGGATTTGAACTTCTTCTTATTGTAGTGTCGTCTGTAACTGAAAGGAAGCACAAATACTTAGAACACTCTGGTTTTCAAACTAACATGCAAACACTACGAGATTTCATTCAGGACTTGTCCTTAGATATGAATTCTAAACATGCAACAATGCAACTCATTTAGTCCCACTGGTCCCAATAGTGACCGTAAAAAAATGTTTCATTTCTCCATCCATCCATCCATCCATCCATCCATCCATTCTCTTCCGCATATCTGGGGCATATCTTCCCTCTCCCAGCCACTTCATCCAGCTCTTCCGGAGGAATCCCGAGGCGTTTCCAGGCCAGCCGGGAAACGTAGTCTCTCCAGCGTGTCCTGGGTCGTCCTCGGGGTCTCCTGCTGGTGGGACGTGCCCGGTACACCTCATCAGAGAGGCATCCTGACCAGATGCCCGAGCCACTTCATCTGGCTTCTCTTGATGCGGAGGAGCAGCGTCTCTACTCTGAACTCCTCCCAGATGACTGATCTTCTCACCCTATCGCTAAGGGAGAGCCCGGACACCCTGCAGGGGAATCTCATTTCGTACGCTTGTATCTGTGATCTTGTTCTTTTGGTCACGACCCACAGCTCATGACCATAAGTGAGGACAGGAACGTAGATCGACTGGTAAATTGAGAGCTCACCTTTTGGCTCAGCGTCTGCATCACTGCAGAAGCTGCACCGACCTGCCTGTTCATCTCCCGCTCCATTCTCCCCTCACTTGTGAACAAGACCTCGAGATAGTTAAACTCCTCTACTTGGGGAAGGATCTCATCCCCAGAGAGAGCATGCCACCCTTTTCCAACTCAGGACCATGGCCTCAGATTTGGAAGTGCTGATTTTCATCCCAACCGCTTCACACTTGGCTGCGAACCGCTCCAGTGAGAGTTGAAGATCACGGCTTGATGAAGCCAACAGAACCACATCATCTGCAAAAAGCAGGGACGTGATGCTGAGGCCACAAAATCGGACCCCCTCAGCGCCTCGCCTGCACCTAGAAATTCTAAGGCTTTTCATTTCTAAGGCTATAAAAATATAACTGGATGGTCTATCAATACATTTCCAGCAGATATTGAAATAATAAAGGGTCTCAATGAAATATGTGCAGTGTCGCCTGTTTACTGTAAATTGTCACATGACCAGAGCTGCTTACTTCCTGTTTGTGCCAAGAGAAGAGGATGGCAGCAAGAAAGCTCCCAAAAGAAAAGGTTAGGAAAGTATGTTAACATAGAGATAGGACAGATTTTTGGCACACATCATGTTTTGCAGCTTCTGCCATGACAGCAGTAACTGCACATAGGCGTACGCATGGACTTTGTAACCAATGGGGAAAGGGGGAAGTGACGTATGCCGTAAAGCAGTCAGCACATTTGTAGTTTTTTGTTTTTTGTAGGGTTCCTGCCTCCTCAAAGTTAGTGAAAGCGATACAGACCCCCTCAGGCCATGACGGAGGTGTCATTCAACTAGTTGTAAGTCGATGTATCATCACAAAAGTTGTGACAATATTTTATGAAGGTTGAAAAGTTATTAAGTGTTGCTTTAAGGTTAAAATTTATGTAATCCATTGGTTAATAATATATGGGTCAGTTTCCCTCAGACCTACTGTTGCTGACTATTGTTCTCTGTTTGAGTCATATCACTTGATCAAGCCTTTTCTAACATTCCATACTACAAGTGATAAGTGATAAAAGTATGTATGATTTGTGCTGATATGATATCGGATTGATATTGGTATCGGTCAATACTCAAGGCTGCAATATCGGTATCATATCAGAAGGGAAAAAGTTGTATCGGGACACTCCTTTTCTAAAAGACACATGAAAATGTCTGAAGGAAGCCAATTCTTTGTTCGGACGAAACCAAGATTAAACATTTTGGCCTTAATTCTAAGTATCATGCCTGGATGAAAGCAGGCCAACACATCCCTACGGTGAAGCATGTTGGTGGCAGCATCATGCTGTGGGGTGTTTTTCAGGGAGACAGGTCATAGATATACTGAATGAAAACTTGATCCAGAGCACTGGGCCTAAGATTTACCTTCAAACAACAGCCCTGCCCTGAAACCTGACTAGAGGCTGTTGCTGCCAAAGGTGCTTCAACTGAGTACTGAGTAAAGTGTCTGAATATTTCTGTTGAGACAATATTTTATATTTTTTGTTTGTTTTAATAAAGTTACAAAAATTGATTGTAGATTGTAGCAAAAGGCTGCAACATAACAAAGACGTGATCTTTAAGGGGTCTTAGTGTGAAGATACTTCAGGATTTTAATGAATATTTGAGATCAAATTGATGACAAAATACCCCCCAAAAAAAAAAGATATATTTTGATGGAATATGACACTACTGTGGCACTTTCTGTTAGTATAGAAAACAATGTAAAGACTTCAATGAAGCCAAATAAGATAAACAGGGTTGAAACTGAACCTAAAGACAAGCAAATAAAAAAAAAGAACCAACATTCAGTGATGAATCCTCAGTCTGTATGTATTGAAGTTCTTACATATTACAGGTAGAATATACAGTACATGATTACTGGTTTACAGAGAAACAATATAAAATGGGCTAAATTACCAAAGGATACAAAGAACAGCATATACAAAAGCTTATATAATGATTCAAGTACCACTAACTTCATATTTTACTTCTCTGGATAATTCAAAAGCATCTGTACAAACTGTACAAGAATGTTATCCCACGATGGATTTGGATTTGCCAAAGGGTTCCTTTACCTTTCATATCATATTACTACCGTATGTGATGTTTTTAACAAGACAAAAAAAAAATTGCAGAATTTGTTTTTGTGCATCAACATTTCAGTGCAGTCATCTGATGTTGTTAAAACTAAAGCGGAATGCTCCTTTAACAACTCATCACATGAAATGTCAGTGTCATATTTCCAAATTAATTTCCAGGAAACTTTACTTGAAAGGTGTATGTAATTTGCTGCGTCCAGTTAATTCATTTAAATTATATGCCTGCATAACAGAGTATTTATATTTATGTATATATATATATATATATAAATAAAACAACACACTGTTTTTGGGTCCTTCTTTCAATATGGTGATTAATTGCTTACATTAAACATTCCACTTAGATGCACTATAAACTCATAAACTCTGCTTTACAATGATCTAAATATAATATTTACCATTGGAGTACAGCCCTGCATCACTGATTGAAGAAAACCTTAGTATTCACAAACACATGGATGAATATATGTATTCGTTTTCTTACTATTATGTCATTTAATGCATAATTCTCTGCTCCCTTATTACTTGTGTGAGACAGTTATTACTTGTGTAGTAACTAAAACATGAATACCACTGTAGACTGGATTCAGATTAGGCTGATATTTATGATTTATGAACAAACACATTGTCTTTTACATTAATATATGAATTTGTGATCTGTAATGTGACTTAAGAAGTTTGGGACGTAAAAAGTTTGACTTAAAAAGGGCCGGTTGCCCTGGGGACGGCCCATTGATCATTTCATCTCTATATGGGAGGATTCATCGTTAGAGTCGGGGTCCATCATTAACACATTATATTCAAGTTGCCTACCAACACACAATTCACAGGAAACAAAATCCAGCTTTATTGTAATTTTAAGTATTTGTCAGCGCTCGGCGATTATAATCTTCTTTATTAAAACAACACAAGTTAGTTTGGTAAATAATCGCTTCCTCCAAGAAACTTCCAATGATATTTTTACTGCTGTAAGACAACACAGCGTTTCTGCTCTTCTTTAATCAACAGGAATTATGTAGGCCCATAGTATTGTAGAGTTCCCTAGCTCTACATCTTGACTTTTAAATATCAGCATGATACTGAATCTACAAATTAACAATCAACTCAACCAGACTGAGGATATTTTAGTTCCACAAAAATCAGGATGTGAAGGAGTTGATTGCCTCTCGGGCACGTACTGCAAGTACTGACGTGGAACATTAAAATCATCGATCAGAGAAATGTTTTCAAAAATAATTATCATTTAAAATAAAAAAAAACATGATCTATTTTAACACTACAGATACATCAATAACATTTCTACTTCCATGATCACTGTACATTGTTTAACACGTCAACATCTTACCATCAAAACCGGTAAAGCTCGGTGGCGATTGAAGACAAAGGGATTTGTGCAAATAAGTAAAAGCATATCGTCGTGTATACGCTGCAGAGAGTTCACTAAAGCAAGATATTTCTATAAAAAAGATGCCTATGATCATAAAGATGATCCTAATGAGAGGAGCAAGCACTTAAAAATTTAAATAGAGTACTTGACAGTCTGTCATGCACTTACCTCTTTACAACTTTGATGCAGCGCACCTCTTAAAAAGGTAAAACAGAAAAAGAAATGATCTTTGAATTCATTTTGTAAGCTACAAAGATTAAAATAACTGACATCTACATTCAGGCCAAGTTCAATTCTCGTTTATACTTTAGGACTCTGCAAATCCTTTAACACTGTACCATTCATTTATTGTAATAGGTCTTACAAAAAAAAATTAAAAAAAAAAAAAAAAAAAAGGTGAGGATTGCTGTTCGCAGAAGTCCCCCTTCGTTTGAATGAAGTGCCCTGAACAGGGGCTGTAAACGCAGCTGCAAGAGTACATTAATAACTCGTCCACATGATGGTGACCAGTCCAGCTGCGTGGACTGTCAAGCACTAACCGGCTTTAACGCTGAGTCACGTTGGAGGGAAAAGTGGACATCTTGCCAGATATCACGTTGTCTCTCTCGGGTTGAGCAGAGTGTCTCTGAGCGCTAGTGGATGGTGTTCGTGTTGCGTCAGGGTCGCTGTGAATCGTACTGCTGGTAGCGGTTCAGCTTGTCTGGGTCATTCGAGGCCATGTGGGTGAAATCCTGGAAAATGTCTTGATAGGTTTCATCTCCTGCAGGAGAAACAAGGACGCAATATATCAACAACAAAGACAAAAAAAAAAATAAATAAATAAATCAGCGCAGTGGTTCCCAACACTCATTTAGCTTTTTTTTCCTCTTAATTTATTTCCTTCTTCTTTGCGAATCGCTGAACACTTTTCAGGTCTGTGAAAAACGCTCTGAACTAAATCTATCTTTTGTTAAATGGCTCACAAGTTACTGGTAGAAAAAGAACAGACAGAGAACAGGCCTGCATGATCCTGCTAACGGTCACTTTGTTACGCAGAACAGTGGAAATAATAACTTCAAAGTTCATCTCCTGCTGTGTCGCAATCATTTTCTGCACAGAAGGAGACAATGTATAATTTAACCACTACAAAAATTGTAACTCTTGTAAGTAAAGTCTGAACGGAAACATAAGCAACAGCAAAACAACGTGAAGTCTGGGGTCGTCACTCTCTACATCACATGAACCTGTTCCATAAAATATTATTAAAACTAACCTGTGGTGCAGCACAGAGAAAATAGACAATATGAAGACATCATCATGAAGGATAAAATATCAGTTTTGCAGAGTAGAGGGCTCATGCAGTGACAGCATCATCACAAGAAAATGGAAAAGAAAGTGTCGGCCATACCTGTCAGAGTGTCAGCGTTGCTCGAAACATGAAACAGAACAACGCAGAGGCAGAAAAGATTGGAAAGAACAGAAGAAGCAAAAGGCAAATGTTTGAGGAAAAACAGCCAGAGAGCTTTTTCAATCAGCAACTGGAAAAAAAAAGACAAGCCTATGGAGATTTATTTTTCGTAACAACTGTATTGTGTTTAAAGTGCAGGAGTTTATTTACAGAAACACAGTTGTGTTGGCCTCAGCACCCCAAAGAAAAAAAAAAAAAAAGAGAACAAAAGAAAGGCACAAAACTCTGGGGAGGAGAGTGTGAAAAGAAAAACTAAACACAGATCGGAGAGAGTGAACTTAAAGAGAGGAGTGGATGAGAGCAATAAAGACGAGTGTGTTATAAAAGTGAGAGAGGCTCCTCTTACACCAGAGCAGTGGTGCTCAATCTGTCCCAGCTTTCCTTCAGGACACACATCGATTAGAGAAAAAAAAATACAAGAAAAATTACCATTACCTTTAAAAAAAAAAAACACACATCCCTCCTCAGATTTTTGTAAATCAATGTTTGGCCTAATTTCCACCCAATTAAAAAAAAAAAATCACAAAGCAACCTGCAGGTTGAGAAGCACTGCTCTGCACACTCAATCAGGTAGAAACACTTGAAACGAGGAAACTGCAATGTTAATAAAAAGGTGGAAGGTGGATTGATAAGGTTAGTCGTTTACATTCATTACCCCTGAATATCCCTCATCAATCCCAATATTCATCAAATGATGAAGAGGCCCTCAGGTGTCAAAGAGGACGGCAAGCTGATGCCAGCAACAAGGCAAATCCTTTTTCAGCTAAACAAAGTGAGGATGACTCAGTGGCTGGAAGAGCTTCTCATGGTCATTGCTAGAGCGTTTGCTTTCAACCTTTAAGGCAACGACAGCCAGCAATAACTTCTGTACCATTCCCTATCGACAAACAAGAAAAAATTAAGATAAAAAGAATAATTCATTCGTAGTCATTCAGGTCCATAACATTTCTGACTTAAAAAAAAAAATTCCCTGGAGTGTTTTTAAGTGGATATTCCACTTAAAAACACAGCAGCATCCATGCTAATAAAAGTCTGGCTACCTAACACAGCACAGCTAACCCTCGGTGGATGACATTTTTGAGTGTAGCCCTCCCACCTGTGATCAAAACACATAAATGTGTGAGTCCTTTATCCTACAGTCTAAAAGCTCTCAGGATCCCCCTCTGCATCTACTCTGAAGGATACTTAATTTACTTGAAAACACAATCACAACACAATCAGTAAACACCAATCTATCTGAAGGCAACCCCACACGAATCAGCCACTCAAAACATGACATACTGTTCAGTCATCACCAGGGGGCGCTGCTCCACCAATGAGAATTTAGCAGAAACGATCATTTCATCTAAGTGCTGAGAGCAGAGACATGGGATGAAACTGGGATGCCTTTCAATCATTCCTTCGCTATCAAAAATTGTGCTTTGCACTTGTGAATCTACTCACACTTTGTTTTGAAAAGCTCTCTTATAATTAAGATAAAAATAAGCTGGGACCAGCAGGTGAATTGAATATATACACGGTTACATGTCGATATTTTTCTACACTATTGCACTTGTTGCTTGACGATGTACCGTCTTCAGATGGTCTGTCTATATTTCAGTAAAAACACAATAAAAATAAATACAATCAATGCAATGGAAACTAAAGGGGACTTCATCGTCTTACAATTTTGGATTTCCCATGATTACGAGCACTGAGCAAGCACACTTAACCGACTGATAACCAAGACACAATATTGTCATAACAGGAAGTCAATATCGTACAATCGAAACAAAAAGCAAAGCAATGATGTGAATGTAAACTCACCCATGTACAGCCAGAGTCTATCTGAACTCTACTTATTCTATGAAGAAATGCATGTATGCACATCATTTACAACATGTACAGTTAGTATACTTATTATACGATTCGACATATATGTAAAAATAAAACTGTCCTAAAATAAAATAGACTTTTTTTCTGGCCAGGCATATCACAACATCAAGATGCATCGTGTTTGGATAACAAACAGTTCAAATAAGTAAACAGACCTTGAAACCGGTTAAGACTTTAAATGGGAACCGTACAATCGCAGGACAAGGTAGAGTAGTCGCATAATCATAAATAGGAATGTGCAAAACTTACTTTGGGCAGGTCAATTTGAAATTAAACTTTGCGATTCATAGACACACTACACCTCTCCAAAGTGGTCAGATAATAAAAAAATATCATTCAAAAGTCATGATTATTGCCAGATAGTGGAGTCTGTCGTCGTTATATTAAAATGAAAAGAATTCTAATTAGCGGCTATAGATCACGCCTCTAAAATAAAGGGAATCTACAAAACTGATATGACATTATTTCACCTTAAAGGAAGACCAGACTAGCTAGTAAACAGTGACACTGTTTCGTTTCTTTTTGTGCTATCAATAATTCTGTATTAATAACAGTCACTTAATGGAAAATACCGATGTTCCACAAAACTCAGAAATTTCGAGGTGATGGCTTTAACCCTGTCACTCTGATACAGTACGGAACCTGACGTTATACCCCTCCAAGGTGCAGCTGGCGAAGGAGCTGTGGTGTTGAGATGATAGTTGCATTCCCAGTACAGAAGGACACATGAGCACAACTGACAGAGCTGGGTTCAGTTCACTCTAATAAGTGGATCAAATCACCTCATCTGGAGGTGTTTTAATAAAAAGAAAAGTTGCTTTTGGTTTGTAATCAAACCACTGACAATGCATTTTGTGGGTTATCTGCATAATAATTTGTTGTTTTTCAGTCAACTAGCCCCCACTCTTAAAGCTGAGCTTTACATTTCCTCTGATAAGCCAGGTTTTACAGTGTGTTGCTCCTGTGTTTTAACAATGAATGAACACTTATTAAGTTTCGTCCAGCTGCAGGCTAATAAACTCCTGCATGCACTTCCTGTACTGCATCTCTGTAGGGCTGTTGGTGTTATATTGACCTGACTGGCTGTATGGCCCTTCCGCCTCTCGCATCTCCTCGTTCATCTTGGCCAGTCGCAACCTGGGGGAACAGGTTAAGAAACAGGAAGTGACAGATTAGCTGCAACAAAGCAATACAGTCAATAATCAAACTGCCATATGTGGGTTTGGGCATTGGTCATTAAAGAATGTTATCACAGAAATTACAGCCTAATGTGTTACATGTAGAGCTAAAAGATGTCCACTGTATTATGCAGATCTGTAAAGTGATGAAGTAGTGACACCTTGTGGATAAAGTGATTACTCCTTGATAAATACAAACTTTTTTGGGAAATCCTTGTGAATTTTTTTGCTTGTAGACACCATTTGACAAAACAATATTCAGTATTTACTTGGGCAAGACACTAAAACCCACTGGTTCCATGTAGATGACAGTTGCTACTGGTGAGAGATGTTTGGAATCTCTGACGACTCTCCCAGACACATAATAATGACACTAATGACATCAATAATAAAAATAATACTCACAGTGTGACGATGTCTGCATTGGCCGCCTCCACTGCTATTGTTAGAGGTGTTTTCTCATCGATGTCCGTAGCATTTTGATTTGCTCCTCTTTTTAGGAATAAACACACTTGCCTAAAACAGACAAAGGTTTGTCTGGGTTGTTATCATGCTCTTCAAAATGCCCCCTATTCTCTGAGCAAAGGCTTGGTGACATAATGATGATGACATGTGTAAGACAAACCCTGTGTGTCCCAGCATGGTTGCGTGGTGGAGGGGTCCTCGGCCCTGAGCGTCCTGCTGGTTCACATTAGCTGCATTTTGGAGCAGAAACTCACAGGTGACCAGCGATCCCTGAAAAGACCAATTAACGTTACAACAACAAACATGACTTATATGATAAAAACTAAACTACATGGAAATTTGAATGGTCATCACAGACAATCTAACATTAATTTCTGTGCTGGTTTTTAAAACTTTCCCCTCAGAATAACAAATGGTATTGAACTGACTGGATCCTCTATAATGATTCTCACCCCCTGCACTGCCATAATAAGTGGCGTCCTCTTGTCATCCTCCGTGTTGACCCAGTTGACCTCGGCTCCATGGGCCAGTGCTTCCGCCATGTCCGGCAGGCTGCGGGCACATGCTGCCCAGTAGAGCTGCAGACCTGAGCTGTACTCTTTCGGCTCGTAGAAAACCATCTCCTTACAGGGTGACGGGGGAGGCAGTGTGGCAGGCATGGGCATGGCCGGAGACTCTGCAGCATCTGAAAAACGAGAAGAAATATGTCAAACAACCCATGTTGACCGGAAGCACTGTATAGACCAGAGCTGGTAGCTACAATCACAAATAGTAGGAACATCAATATGCATGATCACAAATAAACAACACATTGGCCACAAAAATCAGCCACATCCAAAAGTGGAGAGGAAATGGGAAAAAGTTATAGGTAGGAAAAGTTACTAACAGCTACTATTTACACCTGAGACATTTTCTTCTCAACAATAAATATAATACGTAGGGCTGCTGAAATTAGAAAAGTGTCAAAGCAGTCATAACTAACGATCAAAGGTGCTGCTAAAATTAGATTTACCACTTTTTCTTAATTTTTAATCTCATTTAATTTATAATGTGAAATGGACGAAAAGGAAAAGACAGAGACATTCTTTTCATTAACAGCACTTATTAGCGTTAACGTGGTGTCAACATTTTTACAACTACTGTTGTGCAAAAATTTTGACACTTCTACATAATAAGTAGAAGTGCCCTTCTTCTGTGCACCTGTGCCTCTTCAATTTTTAATCTTCAATGGACGCACAAAATGTTGTTTTTTAACCCATCTAATGCATCCTTCTATAGACCACAATAAGCAAGAATGTGTATGTAATGACAAAGGTGTGCGAATGTGTCTTACCAGCATCTGTCAGGCTGTGATTGGAGGGGGTGTTTGCCAGCATCTCCCTGCTGCCATCAGCGCTGTTCTGGATGCCGCTGTCTGCACTTTTTACTGAAAAACAAAAGAGTTTGAATAATGACCTATGGAACGACACGCAGCTGTCATTCACTGAGTGTATAAAATAAAAGGAACACCTTCCTGCTGATTGTTTTCAGATCATCACTCCTCTGAAACCTTTACAAAAATAAAATCTATAAATCTTTTGCTTTAACGTTTACATTTGAACATCCACTGGCTTTTGACAGATGCTGATTTCCCTCCACACATAAATCAACAGAGAAAGAACTGGAGGACAGATCCCCAACATCACCTTGTGTTTTAGGTCCCTAAATATTAAAAAAAGATAAGACAAATGCAAATACCATGTGTGAGAGAAACACTTCCCACCCATGTGAAAAAACATGGTATGGTCTGCAATTCTGTTAACATGACAGGATGGTCCATTAAGGTCTGAATGGATGAGGGACAGAGGAGTGGATGAAGGGTTGTTAGTTCACAGACCCAAAGCGGTGAATACAAATGGACAGAGGGGACGGAGAAGCAAGTGAAACACTAAGCATTTAGTACTTACTGCTCCTGAGCTTGGCAGAGTTGTCAAAGTAGGAGAAGAGCGAGTCAAGTTCGTCAGCACAGAAGAGAGAGTCGCGGCGGGTCTCTGTGCCACTGGCAACAGCTACATTAGGGATAATGGGAGTTTGGAGGGTGGGGGAGTTAGTTCAGGGGCAGGTTTGGGAGTTGTAGGGTAGGTAGTGAGGAGCAGGGTTAGTCCAGAAGCACAGGGCAGGAGAGGAGGAAAGAAAGAGATTGAGGAGGAGGAGCGAGGAAAGCAGGGTGAAAGCAGAGACAGTTAAACTACCAGCTCAGTCAACACTGGAAGGGACAGGCTAGGAGAAGCAATGGGAGGCAAAGAGGACTCAGGCATATGCTGTTCAGAGAACATACAGTATGCTGATGGGAGGACAGGTCACGGCAGTGCAAAAATCACACAGAGCAGCACATGATAGAAAAGGTGGCCACAATCACAAATGACACTGGTTTTGCCCTCTTGATAGAGTGTAACTTAATTTCTGAAGAGGCTCTGAAAATCTGAAATTACATTGTATTGGTTTAGTAACCCATTTGGGAAATAAAAACACTTTTGAAGTAGGCAATCATTAGAAACAAGGGAAGATGACAAAAAAATACTGATCCAACATTTTTTTTTTTAAAATGTTGCAGGTATTTAGTCCAGACAACTTTTTGTCTTAAATCATCCAGTTAAAATTCAGTACATTTTAGTGGTAATCATTTGTGAGACTGTCAGACACCATCCAGGTCAGGATCACTGAATGAGTCTTTTTTTTTTTTTTTCTTTTCATCAAGTTCAGAGATGAGGGGAAGGTTACAATAAACACCACTTAACGAAAAGCATGTTGGTTCATTTTTCTACTGACCTGACTGACCGGGTCGAAGTTTTGGGGTGGGCGGTGGTGGCCTTGGGGGCAGATGCTCAGAGCTGCTGCTCAGTCTCTTCTCCTGTTTGCTCAGAGAAACCACTTTGTTGCGAAGCTCATCATCTGACGGCCGGCGTACAAACCGGCGGTCCACATATTTGGCTTTGATATATGCCTCTACCTCGTGTCTGTTAGGAACAAGACATTGTTTGTTTTTGAATGAGGCCATTACTTAAAATACATACTACCTTATTTACTCAAAATAAGCTAAATTTGATGCATTTACTACCTTATGACAGTCATGCTTGTGTTTTGTGCTGCTATATTGTGTACAAGCGACAGTGACGCTACATTGTAACATTACCTTTGACGCCAGCACCCCGTTATCTGCACCATGATAATGCATTGTTTACATATTTCCTTGTCGCTTCTGCTGAAGTAGCAGCTGGCTAGCAACAATATGTGATGATGTAGCTGTAGTCAAGTGGTGTCCCTTAGGGGAATTTTTCCTTCCCAAGTGGCAAAGGGAAGGGGTAAAAAGGAGAATTGGGATTGAGCCTAAATTTATCATAATGAGGCCAAAATTAAATATTCAAACAACATTAGAACAATAGTGCATTTATTACAAACAATCAATTCATTTTCAAGTTTTTCCAGTCAGACACAGAAAAACAGAAATTTTCTGTACCTCGGATCTCCTGGCTGTGGTTTTCTGGCTCCCAGCTCCTCTCTCCGTGCCTCATAGATCTGGTTGATCACTCTATTTCCCAGTTCACACATCAACTGTGAAAGGTGCAATAAAAAAATAATTAGTAATTAAGTTAAAAAAGTAATAAGTTATCAGCACTTGAGTCAAAGTAAGTTTGACTTTTTAGTTTGAACTAGACGCCAATGTACATTTGTTTGTGTGACGGTTTTTCTCCCTCACCTTTAACAGTTCTGGCTCCCATGTATCCAAAGTCAAAGACCGAACCTTCGAGAAATGCACTCCCAGACTCCTGCAGGTGAAAGAAACAATAAAAAAAAACATAACACTATTGCTATCTCTTTAATTGCTGAAATGGTAAATGCTGGAAACTATTCATTTTGAAGACTATTACTGCACTTCATCACACAAGTGTAATTTAGGTTTTAGCCACCAGATAGAAAATGGGGACTGTAGATTCATGTGGTGAAAAGAATTAAGCACAACAGCCCAGTATGTGGAAGTGTGAAACATGCAGTATTCTACAATCTATTTGTCTTTGCAATACACAGTATATGTATATCATAAATATATGATTAATATTTAGACAAAGAGACCGCAAATGGGATCCATTACTGAAATTTATATATAAAATATAAAATATTTCCATAAATTGAATCCCTTGAATACCTACTCTGTTTAGGAAATCAAAATGACAATACATTTTTTTAGATTGCAGGGATGAACATAGCCTGAATTCCTAGACAATTTCATATAAATTACCCATAAAGTATCCATAATAATTACCCCGGTCATCAAAGTAATTAACGGTCATAACAATATTCAGAGCAGATTGGGTGTTCATAATAGTGAGTTAGTTTAGTATATTTCATGAACACCTAAACACCAAAGCATTGAACAGCGAACATGCAATGATTGATTTTAACCCTTGAACTCAAAATGAACTTCATTTCTTCAAAGAGGTAGATAAAGAAACGTGCTGTTATTAGTTACCCCGAGTGTCTCCTTTCAGGAAAAAAAACAGCACTTATTAAATGTATGGATTGAAGAGTTTCTTGACTTTGTATCTTCCTTGTGATTTTTTCCCCTTCCTTTTTAGTTAAATACCATGTGTATGGTTCTCCCCCATGACTCCAAGAGCTATTACACAGAATAATTCACAAAAGATCATAATACTTTACCTGTGGATACCAGAGCACTGTATACACAGGGTGATGCCCAGATTAATGCTGGCCCAGCGGGGGTCTGGCTGACCACAGTCACAGCAGCATGTGTTGCCTGGTATGGCCAGGACTTTCTGCAGGGCACTCTCTCCTTTCAGTGATTTCTCCTTCGGCTCCCCGCCAGAATCCAGGCTCCCTGTCGACGTGGATGATTTCCTATCCAGCTTCTAACATGACAGAGACGGGGGAATGCACGGACATCCAGAAGAATGGTACATGTGCATTAAGTGTAGTGTACTTGGAGCATAGTAACAGCAAACAGTATGGGAAACTGGAGTTACATATGTAAACACAAGTTAATCGAAGGTTCAAAACATGAATTATTATACGCTCTACTCGGCGTGTTTTTACCTCGCCGTCATCTCCCTTGTCGCGGAAGGCGGTGGCGATGCTGTTCTGGACGGCTTTGATCCAGGCCTGCCGCAGCTTCTCCGAGTCTGCCTGCATCATACAGCTCCTGCTGGGACAGACAGACATCACACAACTGCTGTCTGCTGAAGGTGTCTGTGTGTGGGTACACGATTACTCCACCTTCCCACCTTCAGTAACATATTCCATTGCACTGACAAAAACTCAAACTTACTTGGTGGGTGATACTACTTCGAAACAGAAGCGACGCTCTATGTCCTCGCAGTGTTTGACGGTACATAGTCTCAGGTCTTCCACCACCACTGTAGGGTTGTCCTGAGGGAACATCATAGCAGCTTTGGTTAAACATAAATATTTACACAACAAAAAGTGTGATATTCCCACCCTGTGGAAAACGGGGCTTAATTAATAAACTGGGTAACTGTTTTAATTGTTTTGTTTTCTTCTTGCGGAGGGGCAGGGCAAAAATAAATGTATGTTTTTGGTGGGGAAAAATGGCATGAGTAGCATATTGTACAAAACATGTAATGTTACACAAAAGAATGTGTGTATATCTTGACAATATAATGTTACAAGCAGAGCAATCTTCTCCAGAATATAGGACCTGTGTAATGACTGCTACTTATTAAACAACTACACATAGAAACACATCTTCACATAGAGCTGTGATTTATCATACAATCCTACACGTCAGTTTTGAATCAGCTACTACAACTCTGAAGTGAATCTACGGCACCCTGTTAAAAATATTTGAGTGTTTATTTGTGCTGGAAGTCAAACACATGCATATTTGATTGTGGTTGTTGTGCAGGGAGTCAACTGACATACCTTAAATTTCTTCTGGTAAACTAGCTGATTGTTCTGGATGGAGAACCAACGCCTGAAAGGAAAAAGAACAAAGTCACATGCAGTTGCCACTGTTGCGCCTAAAATAACAGGCTTTGACATAACTTAAGTGTGGATGTAAACGATGGCAACGTCTGGAGAGAGCAGATGATAAATTTATTTAGAGGTTGTATTGAAATACAGTAAAGAGAAAGAGGAAGGTGTGTAAAGTAATCCCAACCAAATCTGTACATAGTTTCTATTTGGGTCCAGATGTTTAAATATAACCAGTATAGGTAAATTTAAAAGAAAGAGGTGACAGTATGTATGATTATTTTCACTTACATTTAACTGGTTGACTAATGTACAATATTAACCCCCTTCTCCATCCGACTCAATTATATTCTTTTGACTGTGATTAAAAAAAAATCCTGTTTTAAAGTATTTGCTGCGATATTAAAATGTTCAGTCACCCTACTACAGCAATTCCTCACCATAAAATGGAATAATAAACACATTTACAAAGATGCTAACTGAACTGTGTATGTCGTACCTATTCCATGTCTTGAAGGCATTGCTGGCCCTCTTAAACAGATAACCCTCCATTGCGATGCCTTTGTCTGCATCCACATTGTACTCCAGCTTGGTGTCGTCATTCGAGAAGTCCTGAACAAAACGTGCCAGAAAAGAGAGAAGTAGCACGAATGCAGAAAAAGTAAGCAAACCACAAAAATACAAATTTCATACTTCATCAACATTCAAATCTTAACATTTTCCTTTGGTCAATGAGAGCTATCAGGGCCAGCAGTCTGAGCTGAGTTCAGTGACTTTGTGCAGAGTAACACTTCTCAGCAGCTTCTCACACTGACCTGGATGATGTTTCAAACCATGACCTTTGCAGTGCTATAAACCAATTTAATAGATCTTTTTCTGTATTGTCTGAAAAGGGATGTAAATTATGACTTCCAACTACAACTTATACACCACTTTACTGAGATTTGTCTTCGCAGTTTCACAGTCATTTTACTTTCACCATCATTTGACAAGTGGCACTAATATAATAATAAACCACCCTCCAGAATCTGCTTTCTTCAGAATAACACATAAAAAGTAAATAATAATGAAGTTCTGTTTTTTTTTTAATAAGTTCAAACCATATACTCAGTGGTTTGCCAAGACCCACCATGTGCAGTGTTCCCATTACTCAGTATTCACACACTATAAACAATCCCTTAATTAAGACGGAGGCTAATTGCATTAAAATCATTTAATTAGTTAGGTATTATGCTAGATAGATAGTAAGTTCGTTATTGTCTTCCAAGGAGTAAAGTTGCACAGTGAGCTTTAATGCATCCTGAGTTGTGTTGTCATCTGAGCTGTCACACTTTCCTATTCTCAGCATTAAGTGACATTGAACGCCATGATGAGTGCATGTATGTGTGTGTCCTTGTGGAGTCAATTTACACAATGTCACCATCTCCACAACCAATAACAGCTCTGGGTTTGTTCCTGTAGTGAGCTGTGAGATCAAGTTCTCCTTCTACAGGCACCTAGACTCTTCTTATGGCACAGACACTCTCATTCACCTGTCCATTCATGTCCTTCATTAAATGAACCCTGACAAACTGAAATAAACCCAAATCATGAGTTACTGTGCTGGGTGGAAATGACCTCAGTCATTCAGCAGGTCGTAACAATGACTACTATTTCCTGTTTACTTCCTAGAATGCATGCATGCTAAACATGCACATAACAAGAGAGTGCTTCTACAAATTCCTATTCTCAGAGGAGCAAATTATAATATATTGACTTAATTAGATTCTCTCTTTATGATGTGATATTTTATTTGTTTTGTTTAATTTACAAATGTGATTTTGATTTTAAAATAAAGACTACTTGATTGACATTGAGGATGAAAGCACACTGCAAATTATTTGGTTCACATCAAGATAAAAAAAAACAACAACTTTGATTTACATAATTTGATTTAAGAATTAATTTCTTATTTTAAATGTTCAACTTTACACTATAGAGCTTGCTGCATGGACCGATAATTTCACGTTTTGAGTGTCTTTTTCCACAGATTTAGTGTTTTTATCTTTTTTTTTTTTTTTTTGCAGTGCATGCCCCAATAAAGTGCAATCAAACCTTTATACTAATTTATGCATGTTTGCTCTGCGAACTTTCAGTCTGGAAAGTGTTCTAGAGTGCAGAGAACATCCAATAAAAATCTAAAACCAACCTACATGTTGCAGAATCCCATAATAAACAGTTACAGAAACCACAGAACTACAAAAACATCCAACAGTCTACAGATTTATATGTGTTTGATGTAGTGCATGCATATGTTATTTATTTCTGCATGCTTGCTGCTTGGATCTGTAAATGTAACCTGAGCTAAAGCCATCTGCTCTATGATACCATGGGATATCAGTCAGACACACAACACAATTTTCCAGCATGACATACACTGGGACAACTGAGGTTATTTTGGGTGCACAAGAGGGAACAAACTGTGTCTGTATTAAGCTTCTGAACTGAAAGATAATGGAAAGTTCAGGCTGCATTCAACAAATCACCCTCTCCTGTCAAAATTAACTTAAGGAGCAGGGCCACACAATCCTCACAACTGTCCTAATAATAATTTTCCAGTAGTCCCAGTAGTATTATGATGTATGATGTCTTACTGAACAAGGAAACCATCTCTAATTTAGCTCACCCACGAAAAACACAACAACAACACAAATGCAGGAGTGCTTTTACTCGCATATGTACACACAAACACACATAAAATCACAAAATGTCTTTAATTAAGACTGAGGCCAATAAATAAAACACATACTGTCTGCTGCAACACTCTTGCTGTCATGTGAAAACCTTTGCAGTTCTTGTGCTTCATTCTAGGTTCAGACATCTCTGTGACCGCCTGGGAAACCATTCTCAGCCATTACGCATGTCTAAAAAACAGGTAGTGGTCAAACCGCGAGTAAAGCTGTTGTTCTTTGTTGTTCTGATACACTTTACAGATGCAAAGTTTTCACCTGACAATTATGTGTTCATATATTGTCCATTGAGCAAACAGTAACAATGGTACAAACCACACTGACATCAAACCAGCAACCTGAGCTCACTGTGGCCGACACCAACAGTAACAATGAGACACCAAAATAAACATGCTGCATAATCAAGACACATCAACATTAATGCATGTGTTGTACTCTAAGATGAGGAAACATGTAAGGGTGCAAATATCAACACAAAGCAATGCAGTCTCTTAGCATGTGCAGGAGAAGAGAGAAGGTTATAATAGGTGGGGTACAAAGCAGAAGTCAGGCGGGAAATGATGCCGTGATTCTACGTACGGAGGTCGACCTCCAAGCACAAAAGTTGCGGCAGTCTGGTAAGGACTCGAGCTCAGTCACCTCCTAAAATGTCACACGCAGCAAGAGAACAGCACACAGAAAAGAAATATTTCTTACACTACCACAAGAATATATTAGGAATCATGGCTTCGAAACAATCACCAAAAAAAAGACTACTATAAATAACCATGGGCACAGAGACACTATCACATCACAATCTCCCTCCTTTGGATGCACTCACCAGATACCAAACATAGTGAAAACGGCTGAAAATCTTCATTTTGGTTTTATGAAGTGTGAGCCTTCTTTCCTATGTGTGATAGTTTCCCACGTGAGGCAAATGAATCTTTGCTATCTCAAAGTCTCCCTGAGTAGCATCTCAATGGCAGTGTGTCACTCACGTCCCTCAACAAAACTACCGCCTCCCCTTCAGACTTGTATGTCTATCAAAACGTTCGTCACTCCCTCTTCCGCTCCTCCTCCTGAGGCCTAAACGAAGGTCAATTGTGTGTATTTGTGTGAGTGTGTGTGTGAGACACTGGTGTGACTGTCAGGTTACAATAATCAAGTGCAGAAGAGCTCGGACATCAAAAATTTACACCTGTCATGCCCTGTGATCACTGTGCTGCTGCACCGAGGCAGGTAGGAAGCACTCAAACACAACCTCCGGACCCGGACCGGTTTCATCAATACAATGGTAAATTGGGAAAGTTTTTTTTTTTGTGTGCAAGCACAAATATAGTGAACACACGCATGCACGCACGCACGCACAAATAGATCAGTTTACACTAATCATACTTATTAATTCATTGTGTGTTCAATTTTAAGACAAGAAAATTGCTTTATGGGTTAAATAATCCAAAAAGTCATCAATCAGGCGAGAGATACAGTCCTTCTCAAAGCAAGTACAACATTCCACCTGCTGAAAAATATGCTAAAAAATTTCAATTAGTCTGTGAAATGTGTCTAACAAGTAATTTCTGCAGTCTGACATCAAAAATTGGGAAAATGTTTTCAAAGAGCAAAGCAGGAATATTGTACTGTAGAGTGCAGCTGAAAATTGCTACCAAATAATCTACAAATCACTTTTGCTACTTTCCAATGTGACATGCCACTGCAATGCATTTATTTTCCACTGCAACTTGTAGAATGGTATAGCCATACTGAGTGCTGTTAGCTTGCTTCACTTCATTCAACTGGAGACCTCTGAGAGATTACCAATACCAAACACACTTCACAGTTCTGTACATGACTGAGCACAAAACAAGCAACATGATGCAGTGTGGAAAATCAGGCACAATGGTGTCAGTCTTAATTTGATGAATGAATCAAGGTTGATTTACAGATATACTAACTCCAATAGGCATAGACACAAGTATAATGGTAGAAATCTACTAAATGGCATCATATCCTCTGTTTAATCATGTGATGAACTGGCTCACTTCTAATCTCGCTACTAATGATGTGAGCTGCAGAGGTGGCGCCCACTTACAGCAACATTTTCAGTATCTATCCAGCCATGCAGACATGACACAGAAATGACAGTGAAGGAAAAAGGCAGAGTAGCACAGCTTACCTGCAGAGCAGCCTGAAGTGAGAAAAAAGAAGAGATGGGGGGGAAGGGCAGAAGTAGGAGAAAAGAAGAGACAGTTGGTTAGGAGAGTGTCTGTGTATAAACACGCAAGAGACAAAGAGCAAGCAGTTGGCAAGAAAATATATAAATAGCATCTAGATATACTGAGGGAGGGGAGATGGAGGATAGGTGCTCAAGGACAGGCACATGTAACATTACTGACTGAGCAAGAGGGAAGAGAGAGCGGGCAAGAGGAAAAAGAAAAACACAGATGGAGAAGGCAGACTGGAAGTTTGAAAGAAGGACGGGTGACAAAAGAAAGACAGCTCAGAAGATTAGGAGAATAAATGAACATTAGAGATAAATTAACAAAAGCACAGCAGACAACACCTGGGGAAAGAACTGGCAGATGTTGTCTGGAGTTAATGATGCTGTGATGTACAATTAAATTAAGGGCAATTCACCAACACAGCATACTGCAACCCAACAACCACATCATGCTTGACTTTGAATCTGTTGATGAGAACTCTATAGACAACAAAATTTACTTAAAAGCATTTTTTAAACAATGAATATTAGATAAATTGACTGAATAGAGGCAAACAAAACGCAAAAGTATCACATTTTTTGCTATTTCCTTTTTAATAATTCTTGTAAATATGTCTCATGTGCCCTTCTGGAAGTTGGCATTGGTGCTGACCAGAGATGGTAGGGAACTGAAACTCAACCCAGTTTGTTTGGAAATACGTTTCCATCAGCCGTCAATAATGCATGGGTGCGTTGGGGAGATCATCCATAGGGCTCCCCTTACACCTGAGGGACTTCTACTGCTCCATTCACTCAAATGACAAATGCATAGTGAATGGCTGTAATTGATAGCTTTATAGTAGATGTTGAGGATCCCTTGAGCAAATCATTTTTATATGGAGCATTTCATTCAATTGACAATAATTGATTTGTTCTTAGAATGTGTATTAACATTGAATTGTGGGTGTTGTTCTTGTACCACAAACATGTAACATTGTAGCATGGCAACCCTAGCTCTGGTAGCATAGTGGTCAGAGCTTGGTACAGGTGAGGGAGGTTGTAATCAGATGGCTACGAGAACAAGAGGTCAGTGGGCAGAAGTCCTGCAAGATCCCAGCAGAGTGCTGTGGGTTTACTTTTAATGGGAGGAGGCCTGACTGCTATGAGAACGGCTTTGTGGGATCTAACAGCTCAGAGTAGCTTGGCCATGTTGAGTGTGTGTTTTTGTTTCTGTGTTTTTTTCAGTTTGCTGGGCAGAGAAATGAAGGATTAAGTTGACATTTATGATTTCTATTCAGAAATTATAAAATTGTGTCGTATTGTGATTCGTGCTAAAAGTGTGAATGCTGTTTTGTTTCCATGTGCTTTGCTCATTTGTGTTTAAAAGTACTGTCTGTGAAGATGGAATCATAGTGTGTGTACCTTTTGCTGAATGGTGGAGTGTTTCTGCTCCATGTCCCTCTTCTCTTTGGCAGCGTCCACCACCAGCTGGTCCAACTGCAAGAGACAGAACTACTGATTAGTCAAGCTTACCATACCACCTGGTCACAAGTGTTTAATTCAAAATAGCATATAAGGCACATTCCTGTATACAGTATACAGTATAAAAACATAATTCAACACGGGTCAAGATGTTTTGCTTTCCTGCTTATATGTTAATATTCTCTTTCAAAGCAAACATTAACATGTCACATATTTTCATTTGATTCATCTCGCCATGCAATTACAGAGAGAGCAGTGAGTAAGTCTGAAAATCACACTAACACTGGGTCAAAAATGAAAGCCTTCTCTTTTGACTGAACTTAAAAGGTGAATGCAAGCATGTTTGTGCACAGAAGCTTTTCTCTCCGAGAGCTCAAACGGTTCCAGCAAACAAACTTTTCCACAGTCTACAATCGAGACAAGACAGGGCTTCTCCACTAAATAAAATGGGCCGTGCTTAGGAGGCTTCATCATGTGTGAAATTGGATGGGGGATGATTGATTGTCCTTGTCCCTACGAGTAACCATCGCGTGTAGGGAGGAAAACAAAGAGTCTTTTGAGCAGGGAAGAAGGCAGCAAATTGAAAAAGGACTTCAGTGGAGTGCTGACGGTCATAGGGCGATGCCTTACAGCAGTGAAATTCTACCATACACCTCTTAACAGTCTGTGACCACAATCTGACACAGATGGATCAGCATCTTCAGCCTTATCACGTGTTGCATGTTTACTACAGAATACATGAGTTCATCATAGTCATCAAAGACACCAACTGCTCTACAACTTCAAGATAATTGGCAATTCACACTAACTGGTAACAGAGAGGAGGTAGTATGGCACAAAAGATAGAAGTTTACTAGTAGCTTTTAATAGCTAGGATCTTCAGCAAAACAACATCATTCACTGTGGTTTCTTTCACGAAGAAATCTGAAAATATGACCATAATGCTGCAGTCCCTTAATTTCAATGAAGACAGCACTCGAGGGGCTGGACCTTCTGTTTTGTTTAGAGAGGAAATGGGTGGACGGCAGAGCGACAGGCTGATAACATCAGATGGGAAATGTTTTCTCCTGTCGCACCACAAGAACAAGTCCAGGCCAGTCCATGCCGTCCATCTGCTTCTATCTGTACCTGCAAAGGCAGTCATGTGCATTTTTACCTCCACATAATTTGCTACAAACTCACCTTACTATCTATCTTACCGTGATGATAGACAATATTGCCTCAACTGTTTTTCATCTACTGACCACAGTGGCACACTGAAGGATACGACAAGGTGTACGATTCATGGAAAAGATGCAAAAACATCCCTTTGTATGATTACCTTCACTCAACACATGATCCTGAGGCTTTGTGTCATGGAGCAATCAGCAGAGTATCTTATATTTAGAAGCAGTCCAGCTGTTTCCAAAGGCAAGGCAACGATGGAAAGAGTGGTATATTTGACATGAATCATAAACTAGATATTCAAACATGGCAAAAGAGGAACTTTAGCAGTTTTGTTTTATATGGCTAATAAGACATTTGATCACAGATAATATATATGTGTGTGTGGGCTGTGTAATCCGTGCTATGATCGTCTGTATCACTTATTGACTAACTCATTCCCAAACAACCACAGTCCCTGCAACTGCTGTGTGCAACCTCAGCCAATTCCTGTGTTATTCTTGCCACCATTTTTTAATAATATAAACATTCAGTCTTTTGTTCCCACAGCTATAATTTAGCATACATTTACTATGAGATGGTGTAGGAAGCTTTATTTGCTTCCTTCCACTCCTGTCATTTTGTCTCACCAATGTTTGCAGAATAGAATGAAGGCCAAAAATGTGTTGGTCTCTCATGCTAATTTTCCCACCCATGATCCCTTTCTTATTGGCTACAGGCTTCAAGTCATATTATCAGACCTGCTGACAGCTCCTCCACACCTCCCTGCACAGCCTCTCCACCTTCTTCAGCTTCATGTTGGAGAGTTGAAAAGAAATAATCCACAATCCTCTTGTCACTGCTTCCCCACAGTCTCTGATCTTCCTCTCCTTCAGTTTTTGCTGTTCCAAATTCAGTGCGACAGGCTTACGATCCACACAACACAGTTATACTCCTATAACCAACTCAGTCTCTTTCCTTCCCTCTCCAGGCTCTGGTTTCTAAAACCGTCTTTTGCACTTCTCTCCCTTTTTCCTCACACACTCCTTGAGCTCCTTTGAGTGTTGCAAGCTTACAGTCCATGCCTTTCCATTCTAATTCAATCACGTTTTGCTTTGAAAACATTACATTCTGTCTCTTATCCCATCCTATAATCTGCTTTTCAAAGTGGGTCTTCCCTCTTTTTCTTTTCCTGACACTCTTTCATTCTGCGTGTCAACTTCTTGATAGTAACGGTGCTAGATGGCTCAAACTTCAGAGCACAATGTTTAGAAACCACACTGCTCTGTCCAATTCAATTTAGAGGACCATTGTCCAACTCCTTAGATCTGGCTTCTGAAATTGACTTCTTTCTGTTTTTTCCCCCCCAAAAATGGCACTGTTCGGTTCCTTTTGTCTTTTTTTGTTGGCTCAAATTTCAGAAAAATATGTTTACAAGCTACACGTTTCTCTCAAGAAGTGTCCTCTCCAGCTGTGACCCCTTTCTTCCTTGGTCCTGCATCCACTTTGGAGAAATGTTGTCCTTTCATTTGGCTCTTCATGAGTGCTCCAGTCTCAGACTGTAAATTCCACAACCTTCAGCATCAATCTCAGGTTTTTTGCCATGTTCGCTCAGCTGAGTGACAATGAGTGGGACTGTGGGAAAACCCTTTTCCAGCCCTGTGCCTGCTTTCTTCCTCATTCCTGCTCACTGTAACAGCAGCTCCACTGCGATAATCATCTTAAAGTCACATTGGAGCCATCCTCTGGCTCAGGGGGAAGGCTCTGTTTATCAGATGATGCACACAGACAAGGTAGCAGTAGACACCCACACAATGAGGAGATAGCAACACAAACAGAGAGAGAGAGAGAGAGAGAGAGAGAGAGAGAGAGAGAGAGAGGGGTCATCTAGAGGTGAAAGCAGACTGTCCATAATGATGCTGGTGTAAACCCACAATCATTTATAAACAAACAGAACATACAAACGTTACATGTCCTCATCTGAAACACTACCTCTAAGTGTTTTTAAGTTCTCTAAAAACTCTCAGGTACTTAAACTATATCGTCCTCAACTACATAATAAAAAAGTGTTTACGCCTCACAGTGCACTGGTATGTAAACTCAGCCAACATTTATTCCGCTACTCTGCTCTAAATAGACTCATGTTTGTTTCTGCTGCAAGAGTTTATATTTTATGTTCTAATAATTGCAAATGTTGTCCAGAGCTAGCTCAGTGTTTATTTTTACACAAAGCATTAAATTAAAATGAAAGGAAACAAGTGAAACAAACAGTGAGTGAAGCCAAATAAATGTCTAAGTTGACAAAATGATTTGAATGCCTTCTGGCAACAAATTAATGTATAGCAGATATACAATTGCACTACAGTGCCTTTGATGGCTTCTGACATCATTCAAAATCCAACGCTTGAGTGCCATCGACGTAATTAGCTGCCTAAGTGTTTTCTCTGCAGCTGATTGCAGTGTCCCACAGCCTATGAGTAATTTTGGGGCTTCTGGGATTTGTAGTCGGGACATAAAGAGATGGTATACGGCACAGAGATCAGAGCTGGAAATGGAGACGATTGAGATTAGAGAGCAAAACAAATGGATTCTGGACAAGAAGTGGTGATTTTGGTGAAAGTGACCTCTCTTCTCCAGAAAAAACAAGAACATAACAAGGTAAAAACAAACACTTTTTTTTTAATGATGAAATAGCAGGTTTCTTATTTCATTTGAGCCACTCTGTTTTCAGAGTCATAGTACAAAATATTCTGTGGGTCTTGAAATATGACTCAAAATGGGCAAAAACACTGGCCCAAGGCACATTCTGTTTTAAAAAACAGCTGGCACTCACAGAGATAAATATTATATATTGTTAAAGTGCTTCCTGAAGAGTTAAAAATGTAATACGATTACATTTCAAATCAACAAAACATTATTGCCTGGCTTCGTAAGAGATAATCACTCATTATTGCTGATATGATGACATACCACTTACAATGTTAAGAAATAACTGCAATACTTTCAATAATAGTTTTATAAAATAAAGTGCAATTGTCACAATGTTAGCAAAAAGACTTGGATGCATTTGCTTTTGTGTCAGAAGACTTGTTTTTATCTGTAACTGCTGCAAAAAGATTTGAGTTTACTAGACGGTCAAGTGTCCTCATACACACGGATGCATAGGTGTGTGTGTGTGTGTGTGTGTGTGTAAAGTTTTTGTGTACCTGTCCTCCAAGCTGTTTCATCAGAGGCTGAAGTTCACTGAAGAGGTCATATCCTTGGTGAAAGAACGTCAGGTGGGCATACATGAAGGACAACATCTGTGAAACGCGTGGTGAATATTAAGAGAGCTGGAGGGAAGTACAGATCGTCTGTAGTGTAATAAACTTATACTCACTGATTTCAGGATTTCTGATCTTCTCTTTGATTGTAACACGTTGATCTGTAATAAACAAAACAGTAAGACATACAATCACAACCGGCCACCAAACTAAAAAAAAAGTGACAATATCTGAGATACATCTGAGAAAAGGAAGAACACAAGACAGAAGGAAAAATGAGTTGCGATACCAGAGATGGAACAAAAAAACTTCTTAAAGATAAGGACAAATGAAAGAAAGCAGACAAGCATGAAAGGAGTTGAACTGAAGCAGAAAAATCACCCCGAGCAGACGAGCACTACTTGGACAGCAGTTCCTTGTAACGACACCAGGAGGAGCTCCGTGTCTCATGTTTAAATCAGGGAACCAGTTAGAGCCTGTCTCACTCATCATCTACATTACCCATTCTTGTGACTGACAGGAACTACTGACTGCTGTGTGAAAGCCGAGTCACTGAGTGGGCGTGGTGGATGCATTTTGGCTACTGCAGAAGCTGAGTCAGCTTCTGGATGAATTTTAAGACTCATGCTTATGGATTAACCTTGGGCCAATGGTTTCCCTCTTTGTGGTCATGAAAGCAGGGACTTCAAAAAATTCACATTCAAAAGACTAAAAGTTCAAATCCTTGTTGTGGCCAATCCTTGTTATTTGGCTGCAAATTGTGAGGCCCTTTCCCTTGGCAACACTAACCACACTTTTTGTTTATACACAGATCTAACTCCCACCCCAGGGAGGAAGCTTATATTTCCATCTCCTAGCCGCAGTGACTGATGCATCACAACTTTTACAAGCCCCTCTCCTTCTCTTGCTTACAGTCAATTAGTAGTTTTGAATGGAGTGACACCTATAAAAGATGGTTGTTTAACCAGCAAAGTGTATTATGGTGTCAGCAAACACAACTGCCACAAGCTAAATTTACGAGCATTTTGTTGGTAAGTTGTGGTAACACGCGCACACACACAGTTCGAGCAAGATTTAAGCTTAAATTAAGACACTCTTAAGACAGGGATAGTATGTTCTGTAGACACACAACTTGTGCTTCTGCTTTTCTGTTTTAGACAATGGTTTGAAAAGTTAAAGATCACGCAGACCTCTGACTTCATACCATTAAGTCAGATGTTTGCACATTGTTTTTTTTTTAAGGCTTAACAAAACAGTCAATCAAGCAAACTCAGAGTTTTAAGTTCAATACTTTATGATCTAGCTCTACGTGGCACAGCAGGGAAAAGAAATGTTACATTCTTAAAATGTCATGAATGCAAGACTGGCTTACAACCTCTCTCATATAGTTTCCTCTCTCTCTACCATCTTGCATGTCACAGTAAACTGTGCACTGTATAATTAAGCAAAAACCCCACAAAAACAATCTAAAAAGAGCTAAAATCCATCTGAAATGTTTCATACGAGCACATCTGCAAAAGTTAGCAGCATTTTTAAAGTGCTGACAGTGAATGTGGAACTTTAGGGAGGACCCACTTAAATCAGCTGTGCTAGCTGCTGGACTTATAGATTTCCAATAAGCTGACTAACAGGCAACAGAAAACACGGCTAATTTCTCACAGCCAGGAATCATTTTATGAGCAAGTGATTATGCAGTGAAGCAGACAGCCAAACCTATTTTGAACTTGCTTTCTTTTCAAAATCTAATTTTGGAGTGAGCTGTGCCCATACAACATTGTTCATTTCTTTGGTGGGTGATTCAATAACAGAGCTGGCGGCCGCCTTATCAGAAAGAATGATGCGTTCATCAGTGCTACTGTGGAGAGAGGGATGGCTCAGCTGATGCTTTCAATGCCACTCAAAGCTTACTGTAAAAGATCTAAATACAAGACTGACGATGTGTTTGAAAACAGGAATATCTGCACAAAAGGAGATATGCTGTTTGATTTAAAAAGAAAAACCTCTGAAAGATATTTCCCACTACACAAATGTACATCCTCCTGCTTTCTTCCTCTTCTGTTTGTTCTCAAATTTTCTTCCCATAGTGTTTCACTAAATACACATTTTCCAGACCATGACTTGTCACACTTTGGGTTTGCCGTTGCTGTTCCATATTGATTTTAAATCAGTTTAGGCCTAAAGTAAAACAATTCACCCCTTTATATGTTTGTTTATATGTGAGGACGATATAATTTAATCCATTTATTTCCTAAAATTTACTTAAAAAGTCTAAACTACCTTCTTATTGCTCTGCTACTCTCTTTGACACTGCAACAACTAATTCAGCTGCTGCTCACTTTGTCCTGCTGATGCATCTTTTTTTCCAAATTGACTCTGATGTGGTAAACTGGAACATGACAGGTAGATGAGCTATGGATGTAAAATCAAACACAGCTGCTGTTTCCATTCCTCTATCTGCCAGTTCAGCATTTTCAACCAGACTCAGCATAATAAGTTCTATATTCAAAGCCACATTGGCTATGGTGCACAGAGAAATATTGTATGATTGTGTGTAGCTCAGCTTTTCTTTAAAACTTTTATGTTAAATCCTTCAAGTATGTATTGTTTCTTAAGGACCAAACGAGGCTCAACATTTAAAGAATCTAATGATTATAGAATGTACTAAAATAAGATGGACACAGCTTTTCAAACAGCAGATTAATCATATTTTAAGTGCAAATAGAAAATAAATGACAGTACCATGCCACTGCTACTTGAATTGTCCCCATATTCTGTGCAACACAAACTGCTGGAAACTTGTCTTTTAAAATTGACTCCTTTTGCAATACTGAGATTTGTACGTCTGTCACTTAGAGTGCTAAAACTGGTTGTACCTGTAAGACGTAGTCGAGGACGATGTGTCGGAAGCACTTGCGTGTGGCGGTGAGGATGTTGGTGGCCTCTTCCACCTCATGCTGCTTGTTGCGAGGAGCCTGGGCATTCTTGATCAGCGCTGCCTCCTTTTCCTCGCTCACTTTGTCAAATTGCTTCTTGGCTTCTTTGAACTTCCTTATGTCACTGAAAAAAGGAATGGAGGAGAGGTTTTTCAAGAAAAACATAAAATTGGTTTACAAATTTGTTTACAAAAAAAGAACTTATAAAGACAATGTGTTGTGTGAGCTAGGAGGATGTAGCCTACCCTTAGAGGACACCACAAATATTTAATTAAGCACAACAGAAGAATACCCACTATAAGACCAAGTGTCAAGTAGGACTGGTCCCTTTGTTGTCGACCATTTTGTGAGGTGAAATGTTAAAGGAAGCATGGGTATGGGTATGAAGCAACACTAAGGTCAGATAATAGGAACACAGCGAAAGCTGATTTCATGAATTTTGGTCAGGTGGAAATCCTGAAAGGCAAAAACAAACAAAACAATGTGCTATAACTATTTAAAACAGGTCTTGTGCTGTGTCTCTGTACATAACTTGGCTCCCTTGAGGACAAAATACCCTGTGCGCTACGTTTATATTTTGGTGTGTTTTGCCTAAGTGAGATTAATGTTTGAGTGCTGAAAGGTGGTGAGTAATAATGATAGTTTCCCAGCTTTCTCTTTGAGATGTACTGGTGCTGCTGATGTGGGTGTTAAGCTCTTGTGTGCCAGGGGCAAATGCTGCTAATCCTCGTAATAAAATAAACCAGAAGGCCTCAATGCTTCTGGAATTCACTGTTTTATATTAGCAAGCTTTAAAGGGACACTGTGTAATTTTTGTGTAAAAGTATTTTATTACCTCAAATCAACATCTTCATTCATAATAGATCCTCATTGGTGTAAAATAACCTTTGCCAACAATCTGACTTTTCCTCCTGGGTGAAGAATCAGTTATTTGTCTTTACATAGAGCGGGTTGCTCATTTGGAGGCTTCCATGTCTTTACGGTCTATCAAAAACTACGAACTGCCGAGCGGGACATAAAGCACTACCTGCTAGTACCCATAGGACAAAAAGCATTTCCACGTTTTGCGATTCACTTTTCACAGAGAAGCAAGGTGGAGACGCTGGTTTTACTTGCCGGCACTAAACTAAAACCTGCGCTGCACTTTTGGTCATAATACAAGACCATACTTATGCTGCGCTGAATCCTCATCGCCAAAAAAGTGTAAAAGGGCCATAAAATGACCGGAGCTCCGGGCCGGGGATCTGTGGTGAGTGGCCGCCCGGGAGTGCCCCATGCCCGTCCACGGCCAGCCGGGACCCATTGGAAAGTCCTCCAGACTGGTAGAGGGCTGTGGAGGTCCAGGGAAAAAAGACTGGAGCTCTGGGTCGGGGGCTGGGGATTCGCGATGATAGTGGCCGCCCGGGAGTTGACCTATTCCACTTACCGTAGTTCCAACCATGTTGCAATGCATGCAAAGTCAAATTTAACCACTAGATGGGGAAAAAAAATTACACAGTGTCCGTTTAAACGGGGAGACATGAATGGAAATTATTGTAATATATACTAATAACTTTGTCCTTACATGCCCTGTCTCATCCCATCAGATACCTCCCTCCGCTTTCAACTTTATATTCATAATATTCAAAAGTGGACTTTCCGTATTCAAAATCCATTACACTTTTCCTCCAGCACAGTTCTGTGGTCCAAATATATTAACATTTATCTCATTAAGCTGATCTGGATACAAGCATGAGCAAATGTGAAAAAGAAAAACGTGGTGTAGCTTGTTCTCACAGAAAGATGAGAACATTCTTCAAAAGCTCAGATTGTTCAGAGGTGTAACGAAGCTGATTTATCCATCCGCATTCAATTAATACTCACTCTTTGACAAATGTTTGAAGCTGGGTCTTGATTGATCTCTGGGCCTGGTCAAATAATATCTGTGAAAAAAAGTAAGAAAGTAAATTCTACTTTCTATTTGGCAAAATTTCTTCAATGAGTTGAGCAATTCAAGCATCAAACACCTTAAGGCACTTCTTTGACAATCAAAAAAATGATAAATGTGTTCATTTTCCAGGCCACGGGATGTTTTCCAAGTCAGCATTTGGCACCTCTGTTTAAGAGGATTTTTGTTAACATCAAAGGCTGCAATTAGGCAGCTAAATTTACACATATAAGCTGACTTTGTAAACTCCCCTCATAAAGACATAAACACGAGAAATGACGTTATTCGCTTATTTTAGGAGGTGAGTCATACCCTAATTAACCTGCATGCTTCCCAAAAAATGAGTTACCAAGCAAAAAAGGCAGAACAAACACTTTGTGGCCCAACAAGATAATATGAGCAGTGTGGCGGGGAGCAGCTACCTTTGACAAACAGAAACACAGCACTGTGTTTGAGTGGATCATGTGCTTAAAGATCATTGAGTGGCAAAAACAGTCAGCTGATGTGACCATAGCTTCCACTGTTGAGTCACAGTCACAGGCCTGCATTGTGGCTCCTGCAGGCTTTTAGGGGTCTGGTCAAGGAATAATACGAGGATTTGGTGGGTAAAGACTCCGCTGTTGAGTCATAGGAGACTGCCTGCTGCAGCTTGTTGAGATACTAGTTAATAATACATACACAGGATCTCATTTAAGTTTTTGGCTAATCAATTCATTATTTGCTACATGAATTGTCTGAAAAGTATTTATAAAAAAAATAAAATTTCCAGTGAATCCAAGGTGAAGTCTTTAAAGTGCTTTATGTTCTGTCGATTCATGAAATAAAAACATTTAATGTGCCTTAAACATATTTTACCATTGTCTACTGAGACTGCTATTGTTTGTCATAGCATAAAACAGGGAGGTAGAAAAAAAAGCTATGTTTAACAATTTAATGGAAGGTTGGCCTCATCAATGTTAGTAGTTACAGTGGTCAAATCAAAATATCTTGCAAGAATAAGGTTTATAAGTCGATGTCTGACTGTTCCCATCCACAACCACGAAAATCCTAAAGGTTCAATTCCCAGTGGCACCACTCCTCCGGCTTTGTTGTTTGTTCTAACAAACATGCTGCGATTATGTGATGCCGGCTGGGAACCCACTCTGAACATGTTATATAGAGCTGACAAGAAACATGACAAGACAGGTGAGATCAAGCAACAAACATTAACTGCAGAACAAAAGCCTCTAGCTCACCCTGTGTCTCTTTTCTCTGTTCAAGAGATTCTTAACAGGAAGACAAACAGTGGAAAGTTGTGTCTCCATTGCTGAATGTCAGTGTTATGTCTACTGGAGACTAACAACTGAGGTGCCTAACAAGGGGACTCTGGGAAAGAACACATTATCAGAGTGGTCCTATTGGGGTTCCTTGGAGAGTTTGGAGGAGGAAACAAGGGAATAAAAAAAGTAAGACATCATATTTATTTGTTGGACAAGGACTCAGTAATGAGTAGCTGTGCCGTTCTTGTTAATCACCTCAAAACTTTGTTTCGGCATGCTTGATGCTAGTGTTTCCAGGAGGCTAGTGTTTGTGCCAATGCCCGCCTTTGTCAGACGGGCATTGGTACTGCAGCGTTGTCCTGTTGAAAAACCCAGTCATTACCACACAGACGATGGCCTTCAGTCATGAGGGATGCCCCTGCAACATCTCCACATATCCAGCTGCCATTTGAAGCCTCTGCACAACCTGAAGCTCCATTGTTCCATTGAAGAAAAAAGCCCCACAGATCATGACGGCTCCCCCTCAACTGTACCGTGTAGAAAACACCTCAAGTGGGATCTCCTTGTCATGTCAGTAACATTGGAAGCCATGAGGACCGTCAAGGTTCAAGTTTTTCAGAGAATCAGAGAATAAAACTTTCTTCCACCTTTCAATGTCCCATGTTTGGTGCTCTCATGCAAACTCCAAATGGGCAATTTTGTGCCATTGAAGGTGACAAGGCCTTTGAAGATGTTTTTTTTTTGTTCTTAAAACCCTTCTCCCGCAGGTGCTGTCTAATGATTATGGGACTGCAGTTGGCACCAGTGACAAGCTCAATTTGGGCAGAGGATTGTCCCGTGTCTTGACAGACAGCCAATTTGAGACAAGAAATACCAAAGTTTATTTTGCCATTTAAGAAATGTTACAAGGAAAAGGCACTCATGGAGGGCAGTGTTTTACACCAATATGAAATCCCAAATGGAAGTTGGATGTTGCTACAGTATGAAATTTGGTTAAGTATCTGCTGTTCAAGTGCACCCCAAAATTATTGCTAAATCTAGATAAGCCCTTCCCTTTCTCAAACCAGTGGCCATCCTCTCACAGACCGAATGTCTCTGTCTTGTAGTCTGCTGTTGTCCTTCACAGCAGTAAATACAAATTCTGACAGTTAAATAGCTGTTCCAGACTGCTTGTCATCGACCAGCTGTAAAGGGGGGAAAAAAAAACCCAATCCATCCGGTTTCACATGGCAATGATAGCATACCGTGTGATAGTTGATCATCTCCTGCAGGCTCTCAGCAAACTTTGTGAGACTGGACTGTGGGGAGAAAAGAAGGAAAGCCATGAAGGCAGGAAGAGAGACATCACCATGTGACAAGCTTGGAGCAAACAAAAACAAGGCCTGTGTTATAATAAGATGCAAATTTCTACTACATGCCATATCACAGACACAAACTCTGTCAAATAGGTACGGCTGCACACAAACTGGGGTCTTTTTGGAGACACAATGACACTTTGGGAAAGAATTCTTTTGGCTAAGTCACTCCCTCCAAACACATGCAGTGTATTTGGAGGGAGAGGCACTGAGGGACATGCACAAAGGCGAACAGGAAGTGCTTGCCTCGCCATGCAAAATTCATGTGAGAAAACAAAACAAAGCATCTGACCTTGACAAGACCCAATGGACAGTACAAGGTTTACCAGGCCTCATCTTTTTAAAATGTGACTTAATCTGGTCAAGTCTTTAGTGAAAACAAACAAGAAGGTAGTGCGTGCAAACAGACAGGAAGTCTCTTTTATATCTGGAAACTAGGAGAAAGTCATCCATGATTTTACACTGCACTGTTTTAACAATGTTTCTCTACTGGCTGATAGCTACAGTTGTGGTCAAAAGTTTACATACACTTGTAAAGAACATAATGTCATGGCTCTCTTGAGTTTCCAGTTATTTCTACAACTCAGATTTTCTCTGATAAAGTGATTGGAACAGATACTTCTTTGTCACAAATAACATCCATGACGTTTGGTTCTTTTATGACTTTATTATGAGTTAACAGAAAAAGTATACATACAGCAACATGAATTAGTAATTTTTGTGACTTGTCAATGAAATGAGCTTCATAGCATGGCCTCTTAACTTCTTGTGCGTGATCATGAGTGACTACAGCTGGTGACTTCTCTGAGGCCATTTAAACAGGGCCCATTGGATACAAACACCCACGAGTGCTACAATGGGAAAGTCAAAGGAGCTCAGCAAGGATCTGAAAAAGCGAATCATTGATAACCTAAAATCATCAGCCCGAAGGTTGGGTCTTGGGCGCAGTTGGGTGTTCCAACAGGACAATGACCCCAAACACACATCAAAATTGGTGATGGAATGGCTAAATCAGGCTAGAATTAAGGTTTTAGAATGGCCTTCCCAAAGTCCTGATTTCAACCCCATTGAGAACATGTGGACAATGCTGAAGAAACAAGTCCATGTCAGAAAACCAACAAATTTAACTGAACTGCACCAATTCTGTCAATAGGAGTGGTCAAAAATTCAACCAGAAGCTTGCCAGAATCTTGCGGATGGCTACCAAAAGCGCCTAATTGAAGTGAAAATGGCCAAGGGACATGTAACCAAATATTAGCATTGCTGTATGTATATTTTGGACCCAGCAGATTTGGTCACTTTTTTTGTTAACCCATAATAAAGTCATAAAAGAACCAAACTTCATGAATGTTTTTTGTGACAAGGAAGTATCTGTTCCAATCATCTATCAGAGAAAAATCTGAGTTGTAGAAATAACTAGAAACTCAAGAGAGCCATGACATTATGTTCTTTACAAGTGTATGTAAACTTTTGACCACAACTGTATATTGATTCATTCATCCATTTTCTCCCGTTTATCCTCACATAGGGTCTTGTGGAGGCTGGAGACTATCACAGCAGTCTGAGGATGAAACCCTGCTACCCCCGCCGCAATCCCACTAAAATCAAGTCAACAAACCAGCGTAAACAACTATGGACAGTACTGCATAAGAGGGGTGTGTTTGCTATTCAATTTAATCATGTGAAGTACTGAAACTTCAACATAATTAATAATAATAAGAAAACAAAACAACTCCCCATCATATCATATCAAACACTATACGCACTCCTGTAATTTTCAACAGCAAGTTCAGATCATGCCATGATGGTTTTTGTTTACCTCGATGACCTCGTCTTTGGTCGACTGCTGCGCTAGCTCCCGGATCCCATTAACAAACTGCTTGTTGGCTGCATTGTAGGCTTTTCCGGCATCAATCATCCCGATACACAACTTCACTAACTAGAGACAGAAAGACAAATAGGCAAATGCTTAGGAGAGAGATGAAGAAATGCAATAATAGACAGGAGTGGAGAGAAAATTACACAAAAAAAAAACACTTGAGGTTATGTAACCTCACAACAAATGCTGGCCATTCTCCATCCAATCCCACACAGGAGCAGCAAAAGCAGCTCAGTTACCATAATAATCCAAAATGCAAATTTTATGCAGTTTCCTAGATTAAATTAAATAAAACTCAAAGAAATCATTTGTCATATAAACTAATTCAAATAATGTTGTCACTCAAAATGTGGAATTCAATGTCTTATTTGATTAGTAGATCATTTTTCAATCAAATGTAGTGTAGAAATCTTTCAAGTAGACATATTTAATTCCCCTTCCCCCATACTGATTTAAATTTCAAAATAAAAATGAGCTGTGGGTGTGGTGAGGGATTTAAAAGAAACTCTCCTCTAACATCAGCCTAATCTGTGAGATCATCCAGAGCCTCAGCTTGTAGACATCAGCTACTGGTACAGTCTCTAGTCTGATAGGAAAACATCCCTCTTATGAGCAGATTGAATATTGGCTCATAAGTCAATTTAATTTTGGCAGCATGCCATTTATGTCTTGCAGGTAGGAAGCTCAAAGTTGAACTCTGGTCTCTTTAGTCTCTCAACTCCACCCAGCATGCACACACACGCACATGGACATGGACAAGGACACACACACACACACACACACACACACACACACACACACACACACACACACACACACACACACACACACACCAGCAGATCCTTCCTCTCCAGAGCAAGAGGGGAAGTGAGGCAGTGGTTGAGTCACAGAGGTGGGGTGAGGAGGGTGGGACACTGCAAGACTGTAAGGCCATAAACAATGAACTGGGATCTTTCAAGCTCAAGGTCTCAGTCTCAGCTCGTGAACATAGTCCCAGCTCAGTGGGAATCCACTCCACAAGGAGTCAGATTCACTATCAGGCCAGAACGCGTTTGTTAGGTTGAATCACTAATTTAGTCCAGTTCAGAGGTTTTCAGGGGCTCAAATGAATGAAAGTCAAAATATATTACATATATATTACATTTATTAGCCACAGAAGATCACATATAATAGCCTAAATGTGTGAGTTTTGGAGTTTTTCTGTTTTCCCCCCATATGAACTGTGACACAGCTCACCAAGGACAAAAAAATATCCTGAACCAGATCTGAAACTGGAAAGTCAAGCATAAAGAGGGTAAAACCCACCCTGGACTAGTGTTCACGTTCAGCAAATCACACTACTGCAGAGACGAGAGCACAAGAACGGACCGAGGTGTGATCTGCTCCAACTTCAGAATAACTTGTGCATCCGAAACTCTGGAATGAGTCGTGGTTTTTAGGAACCATAGCAGTAAATTGTCCAGTCACAACACATACTGCTGTATAATGGCCATGTTTCTTCATATACTTCATAAGTACCCTCATATTTCAAAGTGTAAGCCAGGTGCACAGTGTCTACATCAAAGGCAATCTGCCAGGGGGATACACTGGAGACAAGGCCAGGGACAAACCTGCAACTTTCAACTTACAGCATGGCCTCTGTAGCTGGCTGTTCACACATCTAATGAACAATTAAGCAAAGTTCTGGTTGGTGGTACTCACTTTGTCAAGCTTGGACTCCAACTCGCATACATCCCCCTCCACTTCCTCTATGGTGGCTCTGTTGAGAAAGAAGAAAAAGGAATTTGCAATCAAGCATAACCATGACTCAACAGTATCAACTTCACTGACATTGACATGCACGCGGGTGTAAGATGATGAAAAGAAGCATGCTCCATGATATTATGCACTTCAACCACGGTCTGAAAAACAACCCACACACACACACACACACACACACACCAATAGAGGCAGCCAAACTGAGAGCTGCGATTTTGGGTAATGCCGCAGGACTGGAGTCAGGTCTGGGTGTCTGCCTCTTAAAATGTGACAAAGCACAGCTTGGTTTGCCACAGGATCAACAGCCTACAGCCATGCAAGTGCCATGACAGGGGAAACTCAAAAAACCTCACCCCAGCACAGGCTTGGTGAGTTAATTAGCAGTCTTTCTTTGACATTGATACTGTGACCATACTCAGATATAGGAAAGGTACATAACTGACTAAGAAGTGACTCTACCACCATACGCTGTTAATGTACAACAGAGGTAAAAATCCAGTAAATACAAATCTGCAACCACCACTAATAATGTTATAAAGACACTTTTTAGTTTACCCTACTCAAGGGTGCCCACAAAAAAGGTGCTTAAACTCAGATGTGTCTACAACACCACTAGGGCAGTTTGTGTTCATCACCCTACTAAGTATTGGCCATTCATTATGGCAGTTTATATTATCTGCATGTGAGTGAAGCATTTAAAGACTGACTTGCGAGGTTATTGCAAGATTAACAGAAAGCCAGAGAAGGAAACATTTGTTATGCTTTGTTTGTGCATTATAAATCCTGAATGTATGACACACTACTACTTTTGTATGGCATTTTGTCTTTTAAGTATCATCAGTTATAGCCTGCAAACTGTTCAGACTTATGCTGTTGCCCTCAGTGTAAATCACTGGATATGAGAACATTAATGTAAATATCATTGATTTTATTCTAGGGAAAACTCACAAGATGCAGGACTCAGAGTGTGAGTGCGTTGTATTTCCGAATGATGCAAAGGGATTAACAGTAACACCCTAGAGTAACAGCGGGTGGCATTCGCAGAATCCCCTCCAGCTGTTGTTCGTGTCACACAGACAGTTGCCAACATCTGGTCACTGTCAGGGAAAGATGTAAGGCTGACTGAGCTGAGTTCTTTCAACAAGAAGTGTTTGGATTAGGAGTGGTGTTACATTATTGAACTGGATTTATGAGGTTGGCTAACGCTACCTGGAGAAGGAAAGGATTTGATGTTGTAGTCAAGTGTCAGAAAGCATGCACAGGCAATGATTTACTCAACCAGCTAAAATAACGGTATGTCAAGACCAAACTGTTGCATAGGCAGAAACTGACATAAGCCCAATTGGTCAATGGCAATATGGCAATAACAATCTTGCGTCCTATTAATATGTACAAATGTAACCTTAAACAGCATGACCTGGCATCAGTTTAATCAACATACTATACACTTGCTAGTAAAAGACTGGAGCCCCTATTGCCTTCAGAACTACTTTAATTCTTCATGGCATACTTTCAACAAGGTGTTGGAAACATTCCTCACAAATTTTGGTCCACATTGACATGATCGCATCACTCAGTTGCTGCAGATTTGTCGGCTGCACATCTATGATGAGAATCTCTTGTTCCACCACATCCCAAAGCTGCTCTACTGGATTGAGATCTGGTGACTGTGGAGGCGATTGGAGTCCAGTGAACTCATTGTCATGTTCAAGAAAGCAATTTGAGATGATATGAACTTTGTGACATGGAGCGTTATCCTGCAGGGTGTAGCCATTAGAAGACGGTCCACTGTGGTCATAAAGGGATGGACATGGTCAGCAACAACACTCAGGTAGGCTGAGGCATACTGAGCATTGTTTAAAATGCTCAAGTGGTACTAAGGGGCCCAAAGTGTGCAAAGAAAATATCCCCCACACCATTACGTCACCACCACCAGTCTAGTCTAGTCCAAAATCTAGGTAGATCAGCAGTGAAATACTCAGACCAACCCGACTGGCACCAACAACCATGCCACGTTCAAAATCAATTAAATTCCCGTTCTTCCCCATTCTGATGCTCAGTTTCAACTTCACTAAGTTGTCTTGACCATGTCTACATGACTAAATGCATTGAGCTGCGGCCATGTGATATAAATAATAAAGAGTGTGTCTCTTTCACAGGAACATTAATCCTGGTCAAAAGCTAAAGAGTATTTTACAAGCCCTGTTTGCCTTTGTCAGTCGCTATAGGCAAAGTCCATTTCTTTGCTGAATCGCCGAAATGATGACTGAGCAGCTGACTTCAAAAGGATTTGGCCTATTCTTTTATTTTTTTCTATATTTATACACTGGGCATTTTGCTGGCACGAAATTCAGTGAGTATACAACAGCAGTACAAGCTGGGGGCCACAGCTTCATCAGAGCAGCATGTCCCAGATTAGTCTTCCATGGAAGATTTGGGTGGGATCTTTAGAAAAACCGTAAGGGGATAATTATGCTGACATTATTCCTACACAGACCGACAAAAGCCAGCACAAAATACCTTTACTAATCAATCAAATTTAAGCTCTCTGATTGAGGAATTGAATCACAAGCCTGCAAATTAATATGTAACAGATTTATATGTCAAGCAGATGGCTAAGATTATTCATCTGTAATGTGAGTCAAAGGCAGGATGGCCAAGAGAAGGTACTGTAAAACACACTCTGCCATCTTTCCCTGGAAAAATAATGGTTTAGAAAAATTCAACTCAGTTCTTTTCCGGTCAGCCTATGCAACCACGAGAGCATGACTATTTCCTTCTAATTTCGTAACTTCAGCTAGCAGGGTGAACTTGTGAAAGTGCTGACAGAGGATAAGAAAAGGAGGGGCCCTGGCAAAATGAAAATCTGGGCCATTGCCTCACAGCTCTGACCTTGGAGCATGTCCAGCCTGAGTTTGGATAATGAGCAGCAGAAGAAAGCGAGAGAATGAGACACACAGCTTTTTAATTCTAACACACACTCTATTTTTACCGGAAAGCATGTGGTGTGTTAGGATATATAGACTCCTAGAAAACACAATTAAATTTCATATGAATTCAGAGAAACGCCCGTAGTCATCAACCTGGAAATTAAACTGACTGCTGATCAAACTCTTTCCTTAACCTTTGCTTGGCTGAATAAGCTTTTTAACAGTTTTTTTCCTAAAATTCTGGTCAGGTTGTAAGTTTGCAAAATCCATAATGTGGTGCAAACATATCTCATTTGGGCTCAATTTTTATTAAGTTTCTCCATTTATTCAATGCTTAATTTAAAGATATTTGATTATGAGCCATATGAAATACGAATAAAAAATAGGGGTGGTGTTGTACAACCTCCAACCATGTAGGGCAATTTTCTTTATGGTAGGAGCAGGTCAAGAGCTTATTATACCTAGAGAGTTGTATACACATTAGACTGTAAAACACCTCCGTGACCTACCCAAAATAATGCAAACCTAAATAACCTAATTAAGAAGAATGTTTACAATCCACAGAATAGATTTGTTGTCAGTTCGTGAGTAGTCCTGACAGGAGTGCAACTAAATGTTGTTTTTTTTTTTTTTGTCAAACAGATTGAGAGTGCAGCCACAGACCTGCACTGCATGAATAAAGCACAAGTCTAGAGAAAAATCTACATATCTATTCACTGAAATTTCACTTTTTGTAAGTCGACTCACTGTACCTCGTCTTTGGCTGTGTCATTATAAGAGCAAAGTTGGTGCAACAGCATGACTGAAAAAGTCTGAAAATTTCTGGAGAGAAGAAAGCAAAGTGAAACAATTCTTTTCCTCTTTCAAACTTGGCAGAGATTATTCTAAATACTCTCAGACACCTCCTTCAAAAATAAGAGATGGAGCAATCACGTTTCCAACTTCAAAAACGATTCACTTTTTATACTAGTACTTCACAAGAGTGAACACATTATCTGTGTAGCATTTCTTTCCCCATTTGTTTTTCAAAACAAAACCAAAACTAAAAACATGAAATAATGACTTATTTTCTCAATAATGATTCAATTTTAAAATTTAAATTTAAAATTAGCCAATTAACCTAATAATAATTAATAATCCCCGGAGTTAATAATTAATAAACCAGAGTACCCAGAGAGAACCCACGCAGATACGGGGACAACATGCAAACACCACACAGAAAGGCCCTGGGCCGGGAATTGAACCCGGTACCTTCTTGCTGTGAGCTGACGGTGCTAACCACTACACCACTCCACCCAATATGGTATTGTTGTCATACAAAACTTCATTGGCTTACTAATAACACTGCATGTTGTAAACAGCTGCAACACCTGATACATATATAGTGTCTGAGCCCTTATATTAACTACTGTTATCAAAATAGTTGCAGATTTTCACTGAAACTTCACTGCTTCCTTGTTTTAACTCTACCCTCCTTTGTGTGTCATTTAGGTCCATTAATTCATGGGCTTGACTCTGTTCTACCTCCTAATAAACTGTCAAAGAAAACTGTTTTTAAGACTAAATGCCCAATAGTTCATTCAAGCAGTTTTAAGTATAGCCTATTTGCTGTGTCTGATTTTAATCATTCAGCACCAAAGAGAAATCATATCCACCACATTCATTGACCGTTACAGCGAAGATAGGACTCTCCCTTTGTGACGAGCCTGGGTGGAAGGAGCACCTTCCAGCAGAAAAAGGAAGGAGCAACATATGATGGCTGAGAACTAGCGATGAGAACTAGCTTTCTCGCTAAATGGAGCAAAATTAGGGAACTAAGATATCCTGCTTTAAGTGCTGTTTGGGTGTGAGGGTGAAGCTGGGGCTAAATAAAGGGAGACGTGTGGTTTGAAGGAGACTACAGTGCATGAAAAGAAGAAGAAAAAAAGTCTGCTTTGTAAACCACATCAGTGAGGAAAGAGGCCAATTCAGCATCACTGAGGGAATGTTTGGGTCCTATTTCACTTTAAGTTGACCAAGATCACGCAAAGGGACACTGATCCACCGTATATGCCAAACAGATATCCACACTATTGTACGTCTAGGAGAGAAACCAGCATGAATGAGTAGCAATATCTCATAATATCACAATCAGGCCTTTTAACTGTCACTCTGCCTTATTAACAACTATACGCGTGACCAATAACCTATGAAGAGCTGTCAACATTCATTTTTAGCATTTACAGAATCAGATCAACAATGTTACATTTACAAAGTTTACATCATTGGCAAAATAGTTATTAATACAGTTTTAATTTAGGTTCAAGATATTTATTTATTCCTTTAGATTACTTGTCAAAAATTTGTGAAACATGCTCATCAAGTTGTCATGGTTTAGACACAGGGTGCATGTGTGTTATTGTAGTTACTCTGAGTAAACAAACATCTACATAAAATGGCATCATTTTAGAAGTGGGTGACTGAAAATGATTCACCGCCAACAGCCAACCATCATTAACAACAGAAACAGAAACAAAGCCTCAGACCCTTGCTGTGCTACTCACCCTCCACTTATTACTTAGAGCTCTCTGACTACATAGGAACATCCTCCATAAAAACAGAGACACCTTATTCTTTCGCAGTGATTCAGGGACCATGAACAAAAACAAAGAAGGCCGCCTCTCCGGCTCTGTGAGGCTGTTGGCAGCTGTCCAGCAGGCTGTGTGCACTCTGCATGCAGGAGCAAAGCAGTTGAACAGGTTTGTCGTTCATGCTGCCAACACAACGTCTCTTCATCTGTGGGCTTGTGGCACGTAAGACATAAACTAACACTTGAAGACCATCTGCTCCTCACATATTTCCACCATCCTGGAGATAATGCAGATGTTCTGACTGGAGATCTGTTTATCACTATCGGCATGTTTTCTCTTTTGTCTGAAAATGAGATGCCGAGCCAATTCAGCAAGATAATAATGGGCGGATTAACCAATGATGAAAATAACTGTGAATTGCAGCCATGTTCTGATAAAACATTGTTTGCTCCTGTCCCAAAATGAGGTTTTAACGGTGCTAAATTTGATATTAAGAGTATTTGCAAATGTGGCGGCTTGCAGTCGTCAGTCGAGACAGAATTATCACTTTAACCACCATATTAGCGCAGTGCAGAGCAGCGTCTCTAAAGAACAACTGAAAGAATGTCAACAAAGCACAGAAGCAGAGAAGTTTGGATTTCAAAACACAGAGGGAGAGTAACTTCATTCACTGCTCAAGTATAGACATGACTCTTATATCTTCACAGTACAGATAGAACAGCTTGCTGCTATTGCACTGAATTTCACATCACCATCTGTCAAAAGTAAAAAAAAAAAAAAAAAAGTATTCTTATATAAAACACTAAAACCTCATCCAAATAACTATAACTAATTCAACTTAGATTTGTCTAACAGCTGAATAACTATGCATTACAACTTTCCATGCATGTTCCAAAATATTTTGTCTAAAGGTCAAAGTCTACTGGTGTTTGTCATCTCTCCTTTCCTCTGGTGCGTCCGTTGTTAATAGTGGCTTAGTGTGGAAAAATGATTGCATGTCTGTGTAGGTTCTCAGTCATCAAGCTCGAGATAAATTAAAAAGAGAAAAAGAGAAAACGAGTCAACTAGACTTGCTTGAGATTGGTAAAAACCAACAAGACAATAGGTCTCGAGTCGAGGAGTATTGACCCGGGTTAGAAAATCCCACATCGACCCGCTAATTTCAGTGTTAAGGTGGTACTATTGTCTTGGTGGTTTCAGTCCTTTGTTTGTATCTGAACTCTCTACCAGCGAGTTAGAACTGAAGAAGCCTCTTGGATGAGAGGTGAAACGTCTTCAACCAACTTCAAGCAAGTCCAGTTGACTCTTTTTCTCTTTTTGATGATTGCACATGGGTGCTTTTTTTTGTTTTTATTTACATCTTTATGTCTGTCATGAGGGAATGTACAGGGTTTATTCCACTGCACTGAGATGACAGAGGTGGTGGCAAACAGTTCAACAGTTTGAATCCGTTTCTCTGGATGGAAATGTGAAGAATGGGGTGAGCTTCAGTCCTGTGACGTAGATCCTGTAATTGTTAGAGTGCGGAGCAGTGGCGATATGGGGGTGGGGGGTGGGGGGGTGTCCTGCTGTATTAAAAAGCCACTATTCAACACCAACCAGATGAGGTCATTACTTAAAGATAACAAGTTAAATAGGATCCCAAGGAGTTTTGCATTTATTGTACATCCTCAGCCTTACATAACTTGTAAGACTTGTGTAAGACTGAAACAGACCGTGGAGAGTCTTAACTACGGCCTTCTCTCTACTGCAGAGGTTGAAGGGTGATTGTGATCAACAGGGTGATGCTTTACTCTGTGGAGGAAAAAGTCACAGTCATCTGATTAATCATTTGGAATACAAATGTCAGAGGTTGGTGAAAAAATGACACTTTCAGAGAGAGCATTTTATAAGATGTGCTGCCACATACTGAATTACAACAGTACAGCTGCAGAACAGTCAGACCTCACTTTCATTAGCTGTTAATTTCCTTTATTAACAACCAAGGAAAATGAAGCGTAGCTCAATTAAATCAAACTGAAACAAGCCCAGCACGCTAACAATCCTTCAGCTGGACTCTCATGGGAAACTAATCAGGGAGTACGAGCACTCCTGATCAGGCTCTGGGTTCCGCATTAGAGGAGGCGGACGGTCATCTGCCAGCTCTACAGCTGCCATCAATGACTCAGGGCGAGCTCCAACCACAACCGTTCGACCAATGACCTCATATCATGGCACTCAGCCAAATTTAGAATCAGCAAAACCTATCGGGAAGAACCAATCATGTAAGAAGCAAGTGAAGACAGCAAAAAAGGTTGCTGCTAATTACAGCAATTAGCTCAAATCTGGGCAGTTCATGTCCACTAGGTATAAACACATATCCATCTCACTCTTGGGTTGCTTCCTCATGTGGCCTATTTAGAATCAGTTACTGTAGCATTTTATCTCTACGGATGTTTAAAGTTCTGGTAAAGCAACAGGCATCATTATTGTTCTACAGTGCAAACAACACACTGCTGACTGCACAAAAAAAGCTGCAAATTTTGGCCTCATTTGGGACTTTGCATCTTAAAAAAGCATATTAAATATGTAAAGCATTTACTCCTATAGATGTGGGGAGAAAAGCCACAGTCCTCTGAAGGGAATTTTCAACTCTCATAGTTGAAGAGGAGCCAGCAAAGGCTGAGGCTAATGTCTATCCTCAAGTGGAAAAGGCTACTGTGGGTTACTGCCAAAAATAAAGAATTTTTGCACTAGTGCGTCTCCCTTCTGGACTGAAAGCTTGGTTTATGACCAAAGACAGTTTCCCAACTAAAACGAGGATGGGAGCAAAAAAAAAAAAAAAAAAAAAAAAAAAAAAAAAAAAAAATGTGGGGTGTGCCAAATTACCACTTGAAAACAACCCTCTCCACATTTGGGGGCTCCATATTCTCTGGCACAAAGTTGAAAGCAAACACCAAAATGGAAACAGATGTTGAGAGAGAGAGAGAGAGAGAGAGCTGCTCCACACGCCGGTGTATGTATCCATGTTTTCATCAATTTTCTCTCGTTATGTCCTCTTCTCGGGCCAAACATAACAAGCAGGGATGGAACAATAAGAGTAAAAATGGTGGTCCAAGCGGAAAATTGCCATGTGCAATTATCCGAGCAGTCCATCATGAACCTGCAGTCAGGAAAGTTTGAGAGATGAGTCTTATAAAAGGACGCTAAAAGTACAGATAAAGATGTGGCTCCCTATCACACTAACACAGACTTGAAATCCATCCATTTGATATTCAGGTTGAGCAAAATCCTAGTTTGCTATCCTGAAACTATAAAGACAGAGAATTCACCCAAGTGTGAATCAAATGACAGGTTTTTCCTCACATGCAGCTTAATCGAGTGAGTGGTTTGTTTAGGGAAAAGAATGTAACCATATTTCCTCTGACAGAACCTACATATGGAAGCCAAAGTTATATATAGCAACTAAATATTTATTTTTAACTATTGAGTGTGTGGGAGAAAAGGCTTACATGTTGCTGGGAGATATGACACAAAAAATGTGAATGAACTTCATCCAACAGTGCAAGAAAATAAAGAGGAGGCAGGAGTAATTTAGGTGTCATCCACATGACAACGGAATTCTGTGAATCCGACAAACTTTTATACCGATTCCGCCTGCGTACAGATGACTCTGGCGTTGTCAGACACCCAAAACAGTATTTTCTGACAACTGGTTCCAGAGTGAGAAGATCTAACAACGCCGGTTCAGAGTTGCAGTGTGTACCCGGCGTTGTTGCTAACGATGACGGCACATCATCATGTGACCAGAAGGAGTAGTAAACAGGGACCTCATGCGCGTGCTCATTGCACTCCTTCGATCTTTTTCGTGGGTCTCTCTGTGTTTCTTTGCAGCGCCACGTATCGGCGTGACATATTTATTACATCCTTGTCTCTCGTTATTGCGTTGCCATGTAGACGGAAATAATTCCGGCAACATTCTCACAAGCATTGTCGTGCCGTTGTCGTGTGGATGGGGCCTTACATGCAGAGACTAAACAAGCTTTACTATATTAAAAAGCTGAAAAAAAAATTATTTGCAATTAATCTGATGATTATTTGCTTGTTTAATCGTCTGATCTTTAAATGACTTTCAGTATACTGTTGTACAAAACAGAGACGATCTGCTAATCCTTATGATTGTGAAACTGGAACTAGCTAACTTTCAAAAACTCGAATTCTTCATCAATCAACTAGGCTATTTTTTTTTATTTAAAATAATCCAATCAATGCATTCAATACATGTAGCTGCACATACACTTATTAAGGGTGATTTATTTTTTTTCCCACTTCAAGTCATTTACTCTACCTCCACACTCCATGACTGAATAAGAATGATAGGTGTAACTCAGTGTATTCTGTTATCTGTTATTGTGTGCGTAAGGATAGTGATGAAGATGCAAAGAAAGAAAGAGAGAGAGAAAGTTCACATACTAGGTTCTTATTTACAACTAGAAGTGAAGAAATATTAGACCAATGATTTTGCCGGGCTTTGTGTACAATAATGACTAAAGTCATTAAGTCATTAAGTACTGAGCGCGTTGCTCTAGGCCAAGCCAAATCAAACACCCACAGCGTCACCTGTGGTGTCCCTTGGGGCTTGGTGCTGGGCCTGACCACCTTCTGCATCTATCTGCTCCCCCTAGGCATGACATGGGATAGCAGACATGGGATAGCTGTTATGCTGATGACCCACAGCTCTACCTCAGGACAACCCCCACTTCATCTGCTCCTCTGCAAACATCCACACTGACAACCTGCCTGGGGAAGATAGAGGCATGGATGAAGCTCAACTTCCTAGAGTTAAACAGTTCAAAAATGGAAGCCATGCTAGTTGGCACATCACAGCAGCTTCACTCTTGCACCATCACCAGCATCACCTTATCTGGCCAAAACATTTTCTTTCCACTTTTGTCACCAACCTGCGCGTCAAAATGGACCGTCAACTCACCTTTGACACTAATATTAAACACCTCTGCAAGACATCATTCTACCACCTCAGGGACATCACCAAACTCCATCAAACACTCACCCTGGAAGATGCAGAGAAGCTCATCCACACTTTTGTCTCCTCCAGGCTGGACTCCTGCAATGCACTTCTCACCGGGATCTCTGGCAGTAGCATTCAAAAACTTCAGCACATTCAAAACAGCGCTACCAGGATCCTGATGAGGGTGCGCAAGCATGACCACATCACCCCCATCCTGAAATCCCTTCACTGGCTCCCTGTTCCACTCCGAATTGAATACAAGGTCTCCTTCCTCACTCACCAGTGCAAAAATGGACATGACTCCTCACCCCCTGCTACCTCAAACACCCTCCAACCTTCCAGAACCAAGCTCTGCACCATGGGCGATCGGGCTTTTTCTTCAGCTACTCCGAGACTCTAGAATGCCCTCCCCGACCACCTGAGAGCCCTGCAGTCGACGGATGCTTTTAAACAAAACCCAAATCCTACCTTTTTAAAAAAAAAAAAAAAAAAAAAAAGCTTTTTTGCTAAATGTGATTTATAGGTCCTCTTTGTTTTAAAAGTATTTTATCTATTCTGTAGCACTTTGAGATTCTTAGAATATAAAGTGCAATAGAGATAAAATTTATTATTATTATTATTACTAAAGTGTTCATGAGCAAGCAGCCTCTGTAATTACCACATGTGGATGTATGTCACTAGAGACCATCCAAATTCAAATAACACAGCTGACTGAGAAGTTTCCCTTTATTCAAACCTCCTAATGTTAACATCTGTTCCTTGTTTCGGTGAGAGGATGTTGCAGCAACAGCCAAGGGAGTGGAGGGAGGAAGGAGGCGCTTTCTCAAATCTCTGGAAAATGCAAAGTGAGTGAGGAGGAAGTTGAGAGCAAACATCCCATTTTACACAGCTTTTAACCTTGATGAATTGAAAAAAGCAAAGTAGTTGTGAGCAGTGATGTCAGATGTGACACCGCTGCCAGGAATACATCACATGAACACCCACTGCCTGACAAAACTGCTGAAGGGCTCCTTGGCACTTTCAATTGGATTCAAATATAAGCACTAGGTACAAGTTACTTTATACAATGACTATTATGGTTTCATATTCTTGGATATGGCTATGTCATGGCTTTCTATTTGTTCTACAATATAACACAATTGTTGAGATGTGTTGGACTATATATATATACACACACACACCCACCCACCCACCCACCCACCCACACACACACACACACACACACACATCACTTTAGATTTGTGAATAATTTGTATATCGTGGCATGTTTTGTTTTTTTAACCATGATCTAAACAAGTTGTTGGTCAATTGAGAATATGACAGATTTATCTATGATGAAATGAATCCTTAGTTTAATATTTACGTTTAAGAGTGTTTAATTCTAGTCAGCTAAATAACCAAGGTATGGTATAGTTTGATGTAGTGCACCCAGTTAACATTATAGGACGTTTTACACACACACACACACTGTATGCTTGAAATTTTAAGACATGCGGAAAAAAAAAGAAATGCTCCTGGCACAGGCTGTGAATTCCTACATAATTAATTAATACACATTCCTGTTTTTAAATAATTTATATACAGAAAAAAAATCTGCTTGCTACTGCTCGTGGTTGCCACACCGGTCAGTGAGTTTAAGCTTGGTTCCCTCCCCGGCTGGCCCCAGCTTTCCTACAGACAAAAATAGAAAAGTGGCAGACAGCAAACAACAAACAGCTAGCTAGTTATTGCTGATTAGCTTGGGTTAGCAGGCAGCTAACTGGATACTTTTCCCCGTGACAAATAAACAATCACTCACCAGGACAAATGCCAGGTTGTCATCACTCACCTGAACCGTGGAGAGTCCTTCAAGCACTCCTCGAAATCCACAGTTATCTTCATTTTTGCCGCAGTGAGTTAAACCGCAGACTCTCTTTGATTAAGGACAGTAATCCAGGCTGAGTCTTTCCGGCTAATTAGCTTGTTTGCTAACGTTACTGTACCTCTGTCCGACCAGCTGGCTCCACTCTGCTGTCACTGTTCTGCTAGCCAGCTAGCCCCAGAGGCCAGCAGCTACGATTAAAAAGTCGCGAAAATTTAACCATAAACGATTCTATGTTAAATATATGACTGCCAAAACGCAACAACAAAAGTATTTCAGATGCAACGGTCAGTCCTGAGCACGGCGAATGCTGTCCGGTGGCTAGGTCATAGCAGCCAGTGGGATAGCAGCTTTGCTTCAGCGCAGTTACTACTGCTTCACTCAAAGATCCTCTATGCAGGGGTGAGATGCTTCACTATCCAGCGCGCATGTGTTTTCTGTAATCTGGAAGAATGAGAGGGAGGACTTTTGGACTTCCAAGTATCACCTGATATGTCAACATAATATAATATAATATAATATAATATAATATAATATAATATAATATAATATAATATATATTATTATAATATTAATTTTTATTATATTGCATTATTGTTGGTCGTTGGTGCATAACTGTTTAATAATAATAATAAAAACACACACACAATTGTCCAGCTTGTACATATGTACTTGGCAAATACATCTTATGTCTTGTTAGCAGGGTGACAAAAACTTATATTGATTTCAACCAAAATAAACATCTGGCAGAGTTTACATCCTATAATTTAAAACACACATACGTGGTGAGGCTTAAGCATTTATACTTGGCAGTGTACAGGCTTTGCACAGCAAGAATGAATCAGCTGATGACCACTCTCTCTTTCCATATAAAAATAGATGGGTGACGACTGTTGTTTGAGCCATGGAGAATTGGGTTTGATGATGGTGGCTGGATGGTCTCATAGATTTATGTTGTGCTGTCAACTGACAATTTAAAATAAAAATGAAAATTTTAAATAAAATGGCATGCATTCAATTAACAATAATTATAAGCTAACCCACAATTAGAATGGGCTCAGGCTTTATGTAGCACAAAAACAAAGTAAGAGAGAAGCATTATGTTTTTCAAGACGATCTGTGAGTCAGCAGACGCACAGTCAGGACTGCCTCCTTGTTATTTACTCCACCGTGTTTCATGCTGAAAGTACAGTAAAATCACTCCTCAAATACAAATTACACAAGTACTACAACGTAACCGTGGCGAATCCGGTAACATTTCACATTTGATACGGAGCTCTCTACCACTTGCACTGAAACGCTCGTTTTGCGGGTTAAACGAAGCCGTAGAACATGTGTTTATTACTGCAAACCCCCTCAACACTAAACACGCAGGATAATCTTTCTAAGAACAGTTTCATCCTATTAGAATTACTGGAAATCCAAAGGGATGGCAGATTTGTTGTGCAACGGCGCCATCTGGCGGCCAGGGAGAGGCACCGTCATTTCATATACAAACAAGAAACTCAAACCTACCAGGACTTTTTCTCGCATACTTATAATTTTGTGGTAGACTAACAACACTTTTATTTATATTAATTTGTACTAAAGACTACAACATATCTTGTTTTATATTTTTATACTAATATCTTTCTATCTTTATTTTTATTTCTTATTTATGTGTGCCCTTAACCTGCGGGACTACAGAATTTCATTATGCATGCATAATTAACAATAAAGATCTTGAAACTGGAGATCTTTTATTTCTCTACATCAGGGAACCTCGATACCTGCAAGTTAAACATAAAATAGAAAAAAAAACAGAAGATTATCTGTTTTATTGATATAAGAATTGGTTGTTGCTTCACTAATCTTCACTAATTTATGACTAGCCTGAAGATGCTTTTTAAGTAACAATGTACAGCTTAATGGTGCAACACGACGGGCCTGAAGTTTGTTGTAATGGGTTCCCGATTTTCATCTCTGTAGATTTTCCATGCTTTTTGTGAAGCAAAAAAAAAAAAAAAAAGTTATGCAAAATGAATTATGATACTTCTATTAAAATGCAGCCACTTTTTGGATCAATGTGTTACAAACATGATTGTTTGTTGCCGCTGGTCACACATAATGATCACAAACCAGATGCCAAGTTCATTTACAGTAGCTTGTGAGTTTCATTAAGAATAAAAAAGAAAAAAAACAATGCTGCGAAAAAAAAATTAAAACTCTTAAGAAGTCTTAATCAAACTGTAAGATACTTTCTGCATCATTAGGCTTTTGGGCACCTGACTCTTAAGACTGAACATTGGCCACAACAGACAATGGTTTCAAACAACATTTGTTTAATGATAGGAGAAAAAACAAAACAGAACACACGCAATCGGATGACTCAGGACATGCAAACTGTAAATACGAAAACATGTGGATTTAACATCCACCTCATTTTTGAGACAGATGCACAGTGCTTAACAGTCTGTCATCGTTAGAAAACAAACAGGGCAGAAGTGGTGCAGTAACAAAAAGCCAGACAGTGGACACACAAAAAAACATAGCCTGTTCATTTTACACACATATATAAATACACAAGAGGCACATTTGACAAGTAATGACCACCTACAGGTGATCATGTCAATCATAATTTGGACAATATTGTCCTTTTGTCTTACATGAAAACAAACTATTCAATCCATTCAGAAATTCAGTGAATGCAAAAGAGGACAACAGTATCGTCCAAATCTGTATTTCTAGACATTATTTCCATTTCCTCTATAATAACCATGTGCTAATTAACTGTTTGTATTTCAATTTGTTGGGTGGTGAAAAACAGCCAAAACTAAGCTGATTTAACCTCTTACCATGGAGAGAAAACACCAGCAGATACAAAACTATAAGAACAACAGAAACTGCAAAAGGCCGTATGCAGAAGTCATAATGTTGATCTTTTGCAATCTTTTTGTATTTCCATACAGAGCTCGACATTTTCAATCACAGTGAGAAAGTAAAGGGTCAAAAGAAAAGTAAGAGATCACAACACAAGACTCAAGGTTCCTTGTAAAACCTTGTGTAAAAATCAGGATATCAGTTAACAACTGTGCAATTCAGGCCTAACCACATGGATTAATGTCCTTTTTTTCTTTAACATTTTTGTCCAATCAACCCAGTTTTAAAAATGATTTCTTGTAGTAAATTTCTCAATAACCCTAGACATTACAAAAACCCCTGAAACGTCTCTGGTAAGCCTGAGTGGTTAACTCCACTGCCGACATTGGCTTTAACTAAATTCAGTAGCATCGATAAGAACCCTTTCTCTGACATTCCCAAGCTGCGTCACACAAGACACTTAAGTAGATCTGACAATATTAAATAAATTCGGGTGACAAATGATGGACAAACCAATGATTGTACCTTCACCAAAAATATTTACTCACAAATTCTTTCTGGTGAAGCTCCGATGTGATGAATGAGAAGTCAACTATGCAAATTCTTTAAGCATACACACAGTGGGAGCTGGTTAATACTTCATTAGATCTACATAAGAGCCTGGTGCTTAAAGCCATAACTTGACTTGGGACACTGTCCTGTTTATCAGTAGCATGTGCTTTAGACACACTGTGTTAAGTGCCAACTTCATGACCAAAACTGCTTTGGCCATCAGCCTTCACTCAGTCTTGAGTGAACACTTCAAAAGTTTATTACCAGCTTGTCTGCAGTCTTCTTCCACAAATCAAATAAAATGTGAGTTTTTACTGAAAATAAGGTTTCTCTTGATAGACAACTCGTATGTCAAATTTGAGTGGATTCAATTCAGAAAAGAAGGCTGACTGTCTGGTTCTGAGGTATTTGTGGGATTTTTTAATTGCCTGAATTTTAAATTAAATTTAGTCTGGTGTTTCTTGCTTGTAAAGGCGAAATAAGCAATGTGCCAATATAATAACTACGGAGTTGTTCTGCTTGATCTTAAGCAAAAAGCCACACAAAGTGAGACAACACAGCATATGTGTGTAATTTAATAGTAAGTATTGCTGGCTGTATGATGTCAACTTCAGAAGTTTTTTTTTTCATGAATGAAATTTAGGTTATGTAAGTTGTCTTGTACTATTTGAGACTAATATATAGTTCTTAAATTATTGTAACACCTTTATGGCGGAATGAACGGCTTACTTGATTTACCAGGTAAAACAAAGTCAACAACCTAAGTAGTCATCACGGCGTCCAACTGCTATCACAAAAAGCACTGAAGGAGGAGGAAAAAAATGCAACAGAGTGGTGGGTCACAAAGCAAAACAAAAATAAAGCCAACCTAAGTGCGCCCAGTATGAGCACCGTTGTCATGTCTCAGATATGCCTTTAGTGAGGCCGTGGGGTTTCCCCTGGCTTCCTCCAGGTCTGACGTACAGGCTCTGTGGCCTGCAGAAGGACTGTGGATCAGCCAGATGGTAGTCCTGGTATCCAGCAGTGTGTTGTTTCGTTTTCTTTTACAAGGCCTTGATCCTCCTTTCAGGGTCAGAATTATATATTCTTCAGTGCGACGCCAGTCCAGAAAAGGTAGGAGGGGGAATGTCTTGGCAACAGGAGAGGTGGGGAGGAGGAGAGATCCACAGTCTTCTTTTGTGTTGTACTGGGACATAAAAAGAGTATTTGAAGGTTATATTGCACAGTTCTAAGGAATAGTAGAGACGGACAAGTGACCAGGAGGTTATTGGCTGTTGAGGTTTGTTATATGGGTGGTGAAACGGTATCTGCTATATGGCCCAGGATTCAAAAACACAGAGTGCTGTGGCAATGTCTGTCTGGATCTGGAGCTGACACACAGGGCTGAAGGTGGGTAAGAAGCCTCATCTACGAGTCCAGAGAATCAGCTGTAGAACAAACAACAGACAAGCAGGCGTGAGAACAGATAGACAGAATATTTACCACAAAAGAGAGTAGCTAGGGGAAATTGAACAACATCATCTTCATGATAATGTCCTTCCATTTAAAAGCAACAATAAGTTTCATATATCCGTTTGCTTTTGCCCCCAAGTGATGTACAAGTTTTCAATCCTCATACACACTTATTTTTCCCCTCTTCTTCATTTTTCTTACATTATTTTCTAACTGACCCTATCCTGCACAAAGCCTTACAGAAGCCAGTCTGAATTTCTTTGTTGTTGTGAAATATTAGTAGACATGCCCACAACAGGTCAAACTGAGTTGATGATAGATCGATAGACAGACAGAAAGACAGATAGACAGACAGATAGATAATAGATAGACAGAGAGATAGATAAATAGATAGACAGAGAGATAGATAGATAAATAGGTAGACAGATAGACAGATAGATAGACAGAAAGACAGATAGATAGTGCCTTATTTTAACCACAGGAATCTCCTCCTGATGTAGCTTTGGGAGTAACTGAACCACAGGTTGGCACAAACAAACAGCAGCCAGCTGTTTAATCCAATGACTTCCACACTGACAGCAAGCATCAGTGTGCAAAACCATCATCTCTGAACCTCTTCACATCGGCTATATTTTTTGCTGTACTCCACCACTGCGCCTCTTCACACATACTGAAATGCTGCTGGACGAGAAACTGCACAGAGCAGTCTCCATGTCTTTACCTTCCTGTGGTGGGTCAACGCTTATCTCCTCCGTCTCCTCTGTGTCCTCTCTCGGCTCTTCTGTGTCATCCCTCATCTCTTCGTCCTCGTCCTCTTCTTGCTCGCTGGCAATGAGCTGGCGGGCCAGCTTGATGTTCAGGCCCTCATTATAGTGCATCTTCCTCATCATTTGAAAATGTGTCTTTTTGGCTGCAGAGGAAATTACATTTGATTGCTTTTGTTAAAAAACAGCAATGGTTGCATGGACACTTTAGGGTGGTTAATGATACTACTGTTGGCATTCTAGTAATCTACTAAAAACTGGTGACTGTTCCACAAGAAAGATGCTAAGAAAGGCTATGCTAAGTGATGTGCCATCTGTGACAGGTGGAGATACAAAGTAAACATTGGAATAAAAATAAGATTGGCATATGGTCTTTTTTTTTTTTATATTCAAGCAGCAATAACGTTCCCAAAGTCTTATTTGAAAACAAGAGGTTCATATCATCCTGGCACTGCTGGGATACTCTTTAGAAGTGGAAAAAAATGTCTATATGCAGAAAAAATAAGAAAATAATAACTTGAATTAGTCAAACAAAAAAATATAGATTTTTTTTTTGTTTGGATTTTTGAGGACACACTGTCTAAAACTTCAATTTTGACAAATGCTTTAAAAGGCTTCTTGTACCGCATACTACACCAGCTTTATTTTCTGCTCACATGCTGTCTTGTATTTTGTATTGACCTCACAAAACGACTAAACGTGACAAAATATTGAATGTAAAACATCACAGAGTTCTCTTCAACTTGGGTCAGCGTGTATTTAAAACTTTCCTATAGGTGGCACAGGTTGGAACTGTGTAGCAAAAACAGCTGAGGCTGCGGCTCTGCAGTTGGATTATATTGATCAGATCTGCAGTTTCTAGACTGTTCTCTAGCTTTAACCTGCATAGTTCAGGTAGAAACAAAGAATCCATCGAAAATGGAAACCTACAGCGTGCGTGCGCAATGGACCTCAACACGCTTCTCTCTATTTAAAAGTTGAACAGATTTCAACTTGAAGCATTCTGAGCACTGTGCTTAAAAAAAAAAGCGCCGGCATTTTCTCTCTGCCATCACAACGCACTGCTGAACTGTTGCCCACTGGTCATGTGGATGTGAGGAGTTTGCAAGTGTGTTTCAATATTTTTGGCGAAGTAATTTAAACACTCAATAATGGAAATTTGCACCGCGTGAAATCAACAATGATGACATTATTGCAATCTATATAGATCACCCACCTCTATGAATAACATCACTGTCATTTATTCTTCTACAGTAACCATCATGAGGTCATGTCACTTTTAATTTGAATGTTAACATACTGGCTGCTCACTGGCAATGCTTGGATTAAATGATGTAGTTGTAAGGCTGTTTGTGTGTCCATTTTATTCAAAACGATGGTAAAAAGATGGTAAAGCCTGATGGAGCAGAGAAAATGCAATTTAAGGGCATCAGAGGGCTGCTGAGATCAGAGTTTTATTTTATTTCATTTAACTCATTTTATAGTTACATCATTATTTATCTTATTTTAGAGATTTACTGCAATTTTGCACGTTATTATATAGTTCACTATATAATTTGTTCTTGAAAGTTGTAAAATTAATGTTATGCCTTCAGTTTATATTGTTGTTGCAAGTGTTGAAGGGTTGAATAAAAAAAAACAAAAAAATCATACAAAATTATTATCGACAGATAATCGGTTAAAGGATATCAGCCTCAAAAAAATCCATATCGGTCGGGGCCCTGGTGTGGATGTGAACAATGTTTACCTTGTTCTTCAGGAGTCAGCTCCTCTTCCTCCTCCTCACTGCTTTCTTCATCTTCTTCTTCTTCTTCTTCTTCCTTCATGAAGCGAGGCTCTGATCCCTCTGCTGCCACCAGCCTTAAGAAGATGACAAAAATTGACAGGAACTGGCAAGAAATAAGTTAACTTCTGCCTCATTTACAGTATTTCCATTCACAGTTTGTTCTTGTGTGTCGACCGCAGTAAATGAGTACATGACCAAATCGAAAATAGATCATCAATAGCACCTTCTTAAGTCATTTCTATGGAGGGAAGCCAACATGGACAGATGGAGAGAGGTTAGGCGACAGTAGGCACAGTGAGAGGGAGGAGATGTGAGCGTGTGTGATTACTCAAGCATGAGACAAAAATAACAAGTTACTGTCCCCATCTCTCACACTCACAAAGAGCTTTAACAGCAGAGGAAAATGAATAACGGTTTACAGCTCAACGGATGATAGTGAGGGAATCGGTGCAACTGAAGCTCCCATTTGCTGAACTACTGCACTATAACAAACATGTCTGATGCACACAGAAGGAAGACAGTTCAGTTAATGCACCAATAATGGTGTCAGATATACGATACCCAAGGTGGATATAGAGACCGACAGGAAGGAAGACAGAAGGTGTAAAGTGATGCAGTGAATTAGAGTCAAAGGAAGTAAAATCAAAAAAAAGTGCAGTTTAATGAGGGATGGTTGAGAGAGTGGATGTTGGAGAGATTAAACAACAAGAGAAAAAAGGAAAAGAGCAGCTGTACTGTCTGCAGGGTTTAGTGTAAAACAATGGAAGCCACTCTGTGTGGAAGTAAACAAAGGCAGCTAATTGACTTGCAAGCCTGTGGCACACACTAGCTCAACCCTATTATTGTAATTAAGACAGCTCTTTTAAATATAAGGGAAAATATAATTCATAGTTTCATATATCCAAATATATATACACAAGTGTTTTTTTTAATATGCATTCATTGCACAGTTACAAGTTACACCCTATCCTACATCAGAATTATAGGGTACTCAAGCCTCACATTTTGAATGACGTCGTATTACGTCAATGGCACTCAAAGAGTTAAGCTATATCACACAAAACTAACAGTGCTTCAGAGCTATTCCTCGCATAGCACGACTTCCTCCCCCTGAAATTCAAGGCTGATGGGAAACACCCTTAAACCCATTGTTGTAGTGGGTTTTGTTGCTGGGAGTAAAAAAAAAAAAAAAAAAAGCAGGAAGTATTTCCATGAAATGAAATGCTATCCAAAGATCATCTCTGTGTGGTTTATAATTCATGTTATAATGTTTGTATGTATGTAATGCATGACACATAACTTGCTTAACAAACAAATGACAAACAGTTTGATGTAGCTGAGGTATACTGCTGACCTTTACAAAGGTTCTCTCAGCTCGCTGCTCTTATAAAGGAAAGGTTTGTCAAGATTCAGTTCATATAGCCTACCTGGCAGTCTCAGAGTGAGTGTACTGTGCTTGTGTGTGTTCTTGTACTTGCGACATAGTGAGGACCAAAAACTGCATTTTACCAACAAAGTGAGGACATTTTTGGGAAGTGAGGACATTTTTGCCGGTCCTCACTTCTTTAAAGAGCTTTTTGAGGGTTAAGACTTGATTTTTCGGTTAGGGTTAGAATTAGGCTTAGGTTAGGTTTAGGGTAAGGGTTGGGGTTAGGCATTTATTTTTGATGGTAAAGGTTAGGGTAAGGGGCTAGGAAATGCATTCTCTCAATGAATGTCACACTAAGATAGAAGTCCAGGGATGTGTGTGTGTGTGTCTGCGTGTAATACTGCAGTAAATTTGTCACTGGTGTCTTAAGGACGTCAGAGAGCTGTACAGTTAATACACTCTTATCAATTCTGGTCAACTGTTAACACATTCTTGATGGAGGATATCGGAGAGTGTTCAGATGTGGCTTATCTAGGTTACACCTGAGAGCACCAACTGTTTATCCTCCTTCTCAAGGTTACATTTCTACTTAACTTAAAAATCTTAAATGCTAGCAACTACAGAAGAAAAATTCAAATGAATATCACTGCTTGCTTGCTTTCTCCCAATTCGACCTCTCTATGTGGTTCCTACTTGTCTCCCTCCATTCACATTTCTTACTTTGACGCCAGGTCATCGGCTGCAAGTCCACTGTGGCCGTCGGAGTCACTCAGAGCCCCTTCATCATCGTCGTCACCTAACATCCTGAAAGAGAGAAATTATCTGAATCAGGATAAGCTGAAAATGAGGTGAGCGAGTGTGGGCTGATGAGGAAAAGGAAAGTTGGTGAAGGGGATAAATGGATGAGGGGAGAGGGTGCAGAGTTAGAGAAAGAGGAAGGACATATTCTATGGAGTTACACATGCATGCATTCTTAATGGAAATGTTTTAGTGTAATGTATTTTAATGTGGTTTATTTTACAACATTTACAGACAAAGACACGTTCTGTCAGAAGATTCTGACCTGTTGTAAGGTGTGCTGGGTTCGTCTATCTTCATCAGGCCGTAGTCTTTGTCAGCCGGATGGTACGTAGCTAGGATGTTCATCTCATCCCATTTTTGGGATTTCTTCCTGTAAAAGGATCAAAGCAAATACAATGAGAAAATGAGGGCTGAATGGACAGACACTCCATCTGGACCACTGTGCACCAGCTACCCACCCACAGATTCCACTAGAGTGACTTTAATGTAGCAGCGAACTTGCCCCACTTTTCACTCAGGCTAATTTTGGGAGCCGCAGACAAAAAAGGCCGGAAATGTCATCTGCACCAATGTGGTTTGGGACAAATCTTGGGAGGTGATATGGTATTTGCTTTTGTGTCAGGGTAATCCATCACCGATATAAATAAGGATGTGTGTGAGCGCTAAGGCTGATCAGTGGTGAGTGAATAAGGTCAAAAGTTAAACAATAGTCTCATTTTGACATAATTGCTTTTTGGGAATTTGATGTTTGTTCAGCCTCTGTGAAACACACCTGTTCCTAAAGCCACCAAATGGTTTCATTCTCATCTGGGGAATAAGGCCATCACCCGGGCCTTTCGTGCAGAATTACTCTAATCCTTACTACCCTTTCAAATCCTCAGAGGAAATGAACAGAAAGAAAGATTATTTTTACTCAAGGAGATAACAAGAGAACACCTGCCGTTATAGTTCAGGAGAGATAATCAACAATATTCAAATTTTGTTATGCATTTTGTTATATTGTATTTTACACGTCATTTAGTTTCTGTAGCCCCACTCCCCATTGTTAATTATTTCTTTCCTCTTTCTAGCTTACTGTAAGACTGCACAGTTTTCATTGTTTCATGAGCATGTTTACTTATCTATTTTTGACACTTTTTTTAATCCTGTTAAGACTCTACAAATACTAGGGTCTTGTGGCATAACCTGCTAAAACAACACAGGAAAAACAATATCTCTTTGGCAGATGTAACAACATTGCCCCAAGACTCAAATTAACTCAGAGCTCATCCACATTTAATGCAAGCTGAGATGTGAGAAATAATCACCACCCCAGAAACTTCCTCAGCAAAGGGATCTGGGTATAACATCTGGAAGAGTGTGTGCTTGTGTGTACTCTTTATGTTGGTGAAGCAAGCAACCAAATATGATCTTTTTCCTCACTAAAGCGCTACTGTCATTAAATCCACTCATTCAGAGCAAAACATCACAAATACTGTAAGGCAATGATGATGCACCTGCCACTCACTGCAAAAGGGAAAATAACAACTGCTAGCACACACTAGAGATAGAGCCGTATGTCTTATGTGATGGTAAATATCTGCTGAGGATGGTCAATGGCTGGCAACAAAATGCTTCAGGAAAACTCATTAAATAGAGTGAGTCATCATGGAGAGCTGAGCTGTGCTATCAGGTAGCAGGTAGCAGTCAGAGAGCAGTGAGGAAAGGTTCAGCCATGTGCTGTCTGCTACTGCCTGAACCCACCAGCAGTAAACAGCAGCACACACTCGCTTCAGCGGAAATAGTCAGTGGCTGGCCCAAATGCATAGAATACACTCTCTGCTTCCAGATAAAGGGAAATAAATTAGTGTGTCCCTTTTCCAGCCAAACACACAAACATCTGAATTATTACCATGACCTAAAACATGAAAAATAGATTTTTTACTATTATTATTATTATTATTATTATTAGTGAATGTTTTACATTTAACACTTTTACACACTGAAGGAAAACACAGCTTACTGTGTTCAACAAAAATGACATCAGGATGCTGTAGTCAACGTTTGCTTAAACACATAGATGTCAGATCAAACCAATTCATTGTCAAATCCCAATCTTTTGAAATGTCCAGTGATAGAAGCTAACCTACACTAGAAATTGGCATAAGAGAAATGCTATTTTTTTTATTTTTATTTTCTGCCTTTTTCTACTGTTGATACACTCGACACAAGTGCAAATCACTGTTGACATTGGCAACTATTTTCACTATTATGCGGACAAGTAAAATGGATGTTTGGAGAAGAACATCTAAATCTGAGCACAGCCAAAAGGACTACAATGTATGATTTCATAGATCAAGACCAACACCCACAGAACACAAAACACAATAATGTATTTTATCTCAGTTTATCACATTTTCCTAAAGAAGTTACTGTTCTTTATCCTTTTTAGACACCTGTTGGTGTCAGGAAATGTCGGAGATTCACTACCTGCCAGTCAAGCTGTCCTTTCACACAGTCAGGACAAGGCCCACAAGACAGTGTAGGAGTGATCAAGTTTCATGGAAGCATCCAGTCTGTGAGACCCATACATCACTGTTCACTAAATAATGGTGGGTGACAAAAGGGATAACAAAAGTGACAGTCTCTAATGGGTTTTAAAAAAAAAGTGTCCACAGCCTTACAATGCCTGACAATATTTCAGGAAATGGACTGGAACTGCAAGCAAATTACATGTAAGGAGATAAAAATGAATTAACTAAATAAATGTATGCGATGGTTAAAGTATCTGTGTAAATAAAAATCAATGCAGGAGAATGTATCAACATGGGAGTATGCATACTCTCAATGCATACAGTCATATGAGACTGTGTGCGTTTACTGTATATTCTAAGTCGACAGTGGCAGCAAGAGAGGCTATTTTTATATCAACACAGAAAAAGCTTGATTCACTGTTGAGACTGGGATTCACTAATAACTCCTGGATTTCTGTGACCTAATTTCTCACGCTGCAGCTTTAAACAAACCAAACCATCACTAGCCTTTCAAAGCAACCAGCAGGGCATTAGGAGCGTATACTCACAAATCTGATCATTTGTGTTGCATTATGCATATTGATTTAAATCAGAAGTCACTTCTGATCAGTAGTGTCATACTATAGCCATGTGTTTGTTTGTATTATATCTATTATATCTATCTTATTTAAATGGCTTAAAACCTAAATATTCTACTGGTGATACTGCCCAAACCAACTGTTACAGTGGGCCGAATCCCCAGCTAACATCGAAGATGTGGCAGCATTTGGCAGGTGGGTGGTGTCAATTAATCACCCTGACTGTAAGGGGTGATGAATGTGAATTCAATTTATGTAAAGTCTGTGTATTTATGTTTCAGACTTAATCACATCAACATATTTGAAAACCTGTTAATTAACAACAAATAATGTTTTTTAACTCTTTGAGTGCCATTGACGTATTTCGGCGTCATTTAAAATCTGACGCTTGAGTGCCATCAACGTAATAATACATCAAAGTGTTTTTTCGGCAGCGGGTCACCGAGCGGTCTCCCGCAGCCTGTGAGTAATGTTGGGGCTTCTGGGAGATGTAGCTGGAGCATAAAGAGACGGTATACACCACAAAGATCAAAGAAGGAAGTGGAGACAATCGCGATTAAAGAACAAAATGGACAGATTCTGGACAAATAGTGGTGTTTTGGTGGGAGTGGCCTCTACTCTTCCTCTAATAAGACAAGAATGGAACAAGGTAAGAATAAATGTTTTTTTTTCCATTTGAGCTATTCAGTGTTTTCAAAGACAGAATACAAAATAGTCTGTGGGTCTTGAAATACGACTCAAAATGGGCAAAAACACTCGCACAAGGCACTCTCTGTTTTATAAAACGGCTGACACTCAATGAGTTAAGATTCCAGCTAGTGTAATAAAAGATGTGCTTTGGTACGCTTGCTCATTTTGAAATGTCCATCAATGCATTAGGCATGAAACAACTGCTTTCACAGCCCTGCAACCTTTTTTGCCTCTAATATTGTTTTGTGTGGTGTGTTTGCAGATGACATGCAAAGATAAAGGTGTTTTTTTCACCATTTCACAAATGATGCAAATTAATGCATTTTTGATTACTTTTGGATTTTTCCAGAATGCACCACACTCTATATCCAGACTTTGCCAGGGGCAGAAAAGAGCCGAGAGGTGGCTGGTCAAGATCAGAGCACTGTGGGACTGGCGATCTGACAAGTTATGTCTCGCTGCCACAGCCAAAGTGTCAGTGTCAGTGATGTGACTGCATCAGAGAAGGCTCCAGAAAAACAAACCAACTTCCAACTCTTGTCAACCAGACCCACAGACCAATCACCTATTAGACAATAGAACAGCTGATTTAGCAGTCCATCATCTGTAGAACTTTATGGAGCTACCTCTTAACTGTGACACTGCTGGCAAACACCATTTCATTTCCTCCAGAATGTCTTTGACCTCAATTGAGGCATCCTGATATTTGCTATTTTAGTCAGACGTACTCTGCTTAGAGTGGAGTGAGCCATCTATCTGTCATCCCAACCAACACCAGGTTGCAATTTATGCCAAGCAAGGTGCCAAAGCATCTGGGTGCCTGGACTAAAGGGCACATGATGTGTGTTCAGGAAGCAGAGGACTTGACAGCAGCATTTATACTGGTAATGGCAAACATTCAACAGCAGTCTTGACATGGTTGGAGGCTTGTTTAGCACAGATTGCTGCCTCTTCTAGTCAGACTACTTGGGTGCCAACACAGTTCGGTTACACAGTTGTCAGGTTTGGATATAATATCAAAAATTAGTTGCTGGAAATATAACTTGGGCTGCTTTCTTTTCCTCAACAACTCAGCCCATAACCATTTAAAATGAACAAATACATGTTGTAAATACTCTAAAATGTGGAATTTGGTTGGTCTACATCTGGATCACTCTCATAGCAGACAGTGTTATGCTTGCCAGCTTTCAATTTATGCCTCTTTTATGCCTCCTGTCTCTTTTTCTTCATCTGTAGTCAGTGTTTGTAATATACAGAAGTGTTTAAAAACGTGCTGACATACAGACAGATAGCATAAAGCCATAACACTAAACAAATGACACAGCAAGGAAACGTTCCGTTACATGAAAACATGACAATCGTGGTTAAACATGTTGACGCCATCAAGACCTCTATAAAGGCTGGTGTTAATTTGCCCTATTATGGGCATAATGGGGGTTGTCGCTGTTCAGCGGTAATTGTTACCCATATCTGTAAATACCATTTAGTTCATTAGAAAATGACCGTAAGAGTTTTGTGATTTGAAGTCTCTAACAATATGAACGACCGTGAACAGCAGTTACACCCACATTAACGTTTGGTACCTGTCGTGATCTGACATCACCGGCTAGCGAACGAGCTAACGTGACGAACGAGTCCAAGCGGTAAACGTTAGCTCTTAGTTACACATACCACCAAGAATTTATCAGGGAGAAGAAGCCATCTCATAATCGCAAGAAATAACCAGAAAGTTTAAACAAACATTAACAGTCAAAGAGGTCACTTTACGATACAGTTAGCCTGAGGAGTAACAGAGACTGACAGAGGCTAACAAGTGTTTAGCTAGCTAACGTTACCTGGCGACAAGCCTCACGACAGCGAAGCAGACAACTTACTGTGGGTCTTCTTCTGAGAGTACGGGAGCTTGTTCAGGACTTTCTCCCGTCACTTCGTCCGGTAGACATTTGACGTTTGTCCCACTGTTTTTGTTTTTCAGGATGCCTTTTATAGGCCGGGGAGCTGCCATTCCCACACGCTGACTGTCAGACCACCGGCTGGCTCAACTATTTCTCTTAAACTGATTTTCTGAATCTGTGATTTCTGCGTCTCAATTACCAAAGGTGGGTTCGGTTTTAACCGTGCTCCCTGTCATAACTAAGTGCTCTTTAATGAACTCAGAACAAACCTATCGGTGATACCTACACGCATCGCATATTAAGCTACTCTCCGGTTGCTGACTGGTGGGGCAACAGCACTACTAGCGCGTCGGTCAGCGAGGCTCGTAACATCGCGAGACTTTCGAACGCGAGTATACGTCATCAATGCTACCTTTCTGTGCTCGGAAATTTCTAAATTACAAAAACGACTCAATGCCATTTGTGTGACCGCAATATAGACTACAACAACTTGTGTGCTTTTGGGGTATGTATATTGTATGCAGAAACTTAAAATCCCCAAAGCAGTTAAATGTGCATTTGTTTTAATAAATTATACATATAATCAGCATTGTTTTATTGTACTCCACCTCTTATCATTTAAATAATGTAACAGCCTATAGAGATCTAAAAGTGGTGTTTGCCCCTTTACCAATAATAGAAATGCAAAATGTAATAAAAATGTATATATCATATTTACATTAACCCCCCTACCTTCAAATAGTAATCGAAATAATCCCTTTAATCCTTCCATCCAAAAATAAGATTCAAATGCCAACTCATCTTCAACCTTTATTAGTAGAGTTGTTATATCTGTACAGCTACACACATGATGAAGGAGGGTAGAATATGCAGGATAATAGTACTCTAAGCCAGCCCTTACCTGGACTTTTGTCAAAGACAAAATTACATTAATGAATCCTTTACTTGTTTGCACTAATAACATCTGCCTACATCTCTTTCTGTGACAAGCAATACAGTGCAGCAGTATTGCAGAGCACACAAATATGTAGATGTTTCATTTTCAATAACACAATAACTATGCTTGAGATCCATTCCTCTGTCATCCTTCTGGAGGAGTTTTTGTTGTCGATGGTGATGGGAGTTGGACAAGCAGTTGAGCTGATGAGTGACAGATGTGGACCAGATTATCAGGCAGTGGTGTAGACATGCTTCCTGATTAGTGTCCTTGCTATGCTCAACTGCTTCAGCCAAGGCTTCTCTGTGAAGGCACTGCACAAGAGAAACATGTATTGCACACAGTAAATTAGAACCGTTGATGAATTGCAACCATGACCACAGTTACAAAATGAGGCAATCAATAGCCTCCGTTTTATGTCTCATAAGAGGCACCAACAGTAATTGTCTTCATGTTAAAATATCTGTGGCACCTTTTGCTTAATTTTCAATATTCAACCTAAATTAGCAACTTGTACCAGACAGAATTACATACAAAAATATGTGTTGTGTAAATAATTTCAGAGAAATTAAAACATATGTTGCCTCAATGTTCATTTACTGTGAACCTCAAATGAGATGGCATTTATGTGACCCATTACAATGTGTTGTTATTGCACATGCAGTATATAGAAAAGGGTAGAGACCTGGCAATAGCAAAGCAGTACAAGGCATTTCCTCTTGGTGTTCGTCCACATTGGTGAGTGGAGGACTCCAGCGATGCAGTCAGCATGGGGGAAGAATTTCTTTCTCTGGTGATTGGTGGGAGTATATTCTTGCGTGAACTTCCATCATCCTCAGAGATTTTATCCACTAGGCCATGCCCTCTATTTTTCACATCTTGTTTATGGTTTTTCTGCATCTCTTTAAAGCCACCAGGGTTCACAGACCGTTGCCTAGTGAGGTGTGATACTGAAGGTAAGTTGCTGATTGGAGGTAATGGGTACAAAGCTTTGGTCTTGATTCCTCTGCTTGCTTTGGTCACACTTTGCCTGGATTTGGAGGACATATTTAGCTGGTGGAAGCCATCCACCAACAATGTATCCCCCACCCTGGCTTTGAAGGCAGTACTGGAGTACTGGCATTGACTGGAGGCAGCCCTTTTGTGCCCCAAACTCACCCAGCGTTTTATCTGGAGGTAGATACGCATAGGCAGGAACATATTTGACAGGGACATCACTGAGCACAGCTTGTTGGCTAAGTAGCACACGCAATCCCTGTGACCATGCTGAATGGCAACTTTCAAAGGGTCCCGACCACTAGGGTCCCGACATACCAAAGTCAAAACGTTACTGTTGATGAAGAGTTTTAGGATGAGGATCTGGTTGTTCTCCACAGCTATGTGGATGGGACACTTTCTGGTGTCTCGGTGGGCAGTTTGGTGGCACCACTGACGGTGCGGATGTACCCCCACTGGTTTTTCAGCATGTGTCCCCCTCTCCAGCAGCCAGCCTGCCAGATCCAGGTGTCCTAAAGAGGCAGCGATGTAGAGAGCTACCTGCAGCTGAAACCTGGAAACGCATGACAAGTAAAAATGTACTTCTGCACGCAAGGTTGCACGGTGACTCATTCTCGATGAGCTGCATAACAGTAGTTTGGGCATGCATTTACTAATTTAGCGAATTTTTGACCTCATTACGGGTTTCTTCTCTGATAGGTGGCTTTGGACTGTCAATCTGTGTCCCATGAGGCAACCCTGGAGGAACTCCACCCACCCATCCCATGTGTCCAAACGGAGAGTAGTGCCTGTCAAAGGACAGTATATGAATACACATTCATTCTATTTGTTCTATTTTAACTTTAAATTGGCACAACTTGTTTCATTGTGCGTGTTAAAGTGAAGCTCTGTGACATCTTTCTATACTCCTAGTTCAACTATACACAATTTGAAGTAATTTAAAAACCAAGAAAATACATTATATCAAACCAATCAATTAAAATGGTTATTAGACTATTTACATTTTGTTTTAATAATAAGCTACAGCGCACTCACTATGAAGTTATACATGTCAACTGCAGAGACAAAAAGCAAGTCATACCCACTTCAATGGCGTAGTCTTGCAGACTGTTGCAGTCATAGAGTTGCACACCAGCAGGTGTGCTCAATCTGAAGGTGCTGACCGGGAGGCCACTTTGCATGGACACTGTAGTTTTCAGTCTAGCAACGGACATATGCAGAAGAGCCTCACTTCCAATGATCGGTAAGGTTTCTCCTGTTACAGCATTGAACACATGCATCACAGGCGTGCATTCACTCTGGAAAGTAATTATAATGGACAATACATTATAATTCAGTCAATAAGATAAAAGAATAATATGACTACCACAGGATAAATCCTCTGGTTTCTCATAAAAATATATTATTAATATAAATCAGACTTACATTATTGTTCATTAGTCTCACATTTTTAGTTCATTAAATAAAATTTGTATTATTATGTGTTTAATGTAAAATGTTGGAAAAAAAACTGTACGTAAGTAGAGAGGTTTTTGCTGCCACTCTGTGGTCGACATTATGTACAATCAAATGAAATGTGCCACCTTATATTAGAAAGTACTGAAATATAAGTACTGTATTATCTGGATAAGAAGAAGAAGAAGAATTCCTTTATTAATCCCTCAATGATAGTTAGTATATATATATATATATGTAGTTGCACATTACACACACAAGTCATGAAACAAACACATGCACATGCATTAGAGGAGAGGTGTCAGAGTGAGGGAGCTGCCCCTTATCCAGGCGCCCCGAGCAGTTGGGGGTTCGGTGCCTTGCTCAAGGGCAACCTCGGCAGTGCCCAGGAGGAGGAACTGGCACCTCTCCAGCTACCAGTCCACTCTCCACATTTTTGGTCCGACCTGGACTTGAACTGGCGACCCTCCGATTCCCAGCCCAAGTCACTACAGACTGAGCTACTGCCGCCCCAACTCTGCTGAGGGAAACTTAGAGCAACTGTATAAATACTGATGAAGGGGCAATTTTACGTTTTTGTCTGTGCTTTTTATTTATGTAAAAATGCATCTTTGATTTGTGAATATTTAATGCTATTTAATGTTATTTTTTCCCATTTAAATATGATCAGGTGTGTAGAGATTTCATTCAAAATATTTTGGAGGAAACTCTGAGCCTGGAATACTTTTACATAGGCTATATGTCTAATTGCAAAACCTCTGTACATAATTTATCTTGCACGTAAAGTATTTTGACCTAACACGCATTGTATATAAGTGCATTTAAGGACTGGGGGGGGAAAATGTGTCTTTGAAATATACAAAAATGTGAATTGCCAAAGCAAAGTGACCAAGTCATGCCAAAGACTAAGAGTGAAACTGGACCTAAACACTACAAAGCTGGAAGAAAACAACTATCTTTATGAGAGGATGTTAAATGATAACAAAAGGGGACACACACTACCGCTGTCAGCTTTTACACATGGTCGCCTGGTGACAGGCCTGGAATGTGTCCCAATAAGGACTAATGGGGACAAACTAAAGAACTTAGGCAGCCATAAACTAATTTCTTTGCAAGCTGCTGCTCACATGGGAACACCTTGTTCCATATTAGTGCTCCAGTCTAACATGGAATTGATGAGAAGTAATACCAAGTAATGAATATGTATGCCATAATTTTAGCAGCCTAAATTAAAACAGATGAAGATTAATGTTTTTGGAATGAATTTTCAGTTGGAGGTTTCACATACACTGCAACAGGAAACACATTAGGATTTATTTATTTTATAAATGACCTCTGATTAGAAATGGTTAGAAATGACACTACACTCTCATTGAACTGATCTGAAATTTAATAGGAGTAGATTTCTTTCCCCACTTTTCACTCAAAAACCTAAATGTGCATCTATATTTTATTTAATGCTAATACTGCCCTGCAATCATTGGTGTAACACATTTTAAAAAATCTTCTGAAGTGCAAGCCTTTCTCAATGTGCATCACTGTAAGCTTACTGATTTACTGCAAATCCCAATACAGCTCTAAATTTCTAAAACCCTTTACTACCTTTATCAGGCATTGGATGGTACTGCTGCTTGTGATGCCCACGTCACACAAAGCCCAGCTGTCCTGCAGTGCTACACCACCATAGTGCAGCTCCAGGTACTGTTGCTTGTCATCTGACAGTTGCACCAGAAAGTTATCCTACAGAGAGTGACAGAGAACAAATTTATAGAGCCAAGAAAAAGAGCTTTTGATGTATCAATACATGGTTTAGTGTCTATAGCCACATTTGCTTGACATATGACATATACCTCCAATGATGGAGCTTTTTCTTGACATAAGATAATAATAATAATTCATGCCATTCACAGTATTCCACCATTATAAGCAAAATTCTCCAGTTTTACATCCAAATCATCAGACACATTTTCAGTTCCATTAAAAATGATGGCCTTGGACCAATACTGCAGCTTTTTATTACCTTCAACATCTGCTTCATGACCTCCACAGTCTGATTTGAAGGGACATCAAAAGGCTCGCAGGAGCCCTCGTAGCAGATGAAGACCTTCATGGTCAAGACTTGGCTCCTCTGTGCTGCTCTGGTCGGCCAGTGGATCGTGTCCTTGTAGGTGGGGGTGCAAGAGTTGGGTGGGTTGGGTTTGGGAAGGACATGCTACTTTCAAAAATGGGATCTAACGTTAAAGTTAACAAAAGACAGCCCTTTTAAATTTCAATTATTTAATAGTTGCTTTAAAAAATACTGAATATTTGTAAACTTGTACAGAATTTGAAGCCAATATTTTTAATATTTTTGGCTTAGGGGTGTGTGGCTTTTTTTCAAGTTTAAAATGGTTCCTCTGCCAGGTGGTGCATTTTTCTCACCTCTTTGATTGAATATTCAAATAAACAGTATGAAACAGTATGAAAGGGTCATGCAAACATGTTGATAGTGTTGAAAACACCATGTCTGGAACTGAAGTTATTTCTTCCTCTGACTTGCACTTAGGCACTTGCCAAAGTGCTCTTTAGTAATACATATTTATCTTTACCACAAAAAGTAAACAGGATCAAACAAAATCAATCATAGTGCAAAGTGATGCAGTACTATCAAGTACATTGTAACAAAGAAAAAATATATCTGAGTGTTTGTAGACACGTAATAAAAATGTTGTCTTGCACGTGACAAGTAATTTATTGAGCCATAAAACTAGCTTCATTTAATCTCATGTCATCTGTACGCCTGATCTCAGTTTTTACAGCACATGTCTGCTCTCTAAGTCACAAAGTTCAGGTGCAGTTACAAACTTATTATCCGAGGTGAACTTCGCACAGCAAACCAGCAAAGGCCATCTGTTATTATCTGTTATAACCACTCAAAACAGAATACAGCATCTTGACTGTAAACCTAGTGGATGGTTTTGTTCAAGCTGTGTTAAATAGGCATGTGTCATTTGTTGAGTGGGCTGCTGTTAATTTTCCTCAACTTCTCTACATGAGCACATTTGCAGATATGACCGTCACAAGATAATGCAAGGTTTAAGAATAAGAATCTTAGAAAATAAAAGCAATCTGAAAATCTTTGAATATGTTGTTTAACCACGTTATTACTGTTGTTGCATGTAAAATAACTTACAACAATAAACACTTGATAAAGATTATTAATCACGTTTTGTATTACCTGTTATAACTTCTTCATTGTAACCACTGATCATAAACAAAGATCCCCCAAAGAAGAAAATGCATCCCATTTACTATAGAGGGAGCTAGAGATTTAAAAGTGCCACCTTTGTTCAAGTCGGTCTGTTTTTTGATGGCGACAACATTCCTGCTAATAGCAAAGGATATACTCTTTTCCCAGTAAGGTTCATTTAAATATATCATTCTGTGGCCAGTTAATCTCGTAGTGTACTGATGCAGTTGAAAACAAAACAGTAAGTAGATGCTGAGTGCACAGTTCGGCCAGTTCACGCCGTCAAGCTGTTTCAGCTGTAAAAGGCAGCAAACGCTTGTGTATCGTCACGTGGATATGTTTACGTCTGGAGCCACTTCCGGAATAGCATGATTGACGGATGGTTCGTCCAATCAGAGGGCGAGTGGAGTCCAGGACATGTGGCGGAAGCTGAAGAAGCTCGCGGAGGGGATTACACTGTAACATTTATGTTCATATTCTCTGAACCACCGTCCTGACGGGATGAAGTCCATCCAAAATATTTACTAATGCACATGCTCACTGACGAGAAACATAGAGAGGGAGCGCGATGTCACTAGCAGCTGCTGAATCCATGGACACGATAAAAACACCCAGGCAGAAATAAAGGTAAACAGCAACGACAAACCAGCTAGCTACCTGTGTTAGCAGTATGCTAACTCGGGTACAGGAGGCTCTGTTTTTGTAGCTAGCCGTACACCTTAAAGGCTGTCCACATCAGATAATTGATTTATTTAAGTGCATAACTATTATCTAAAGATCTGCAGCAACCTGAAAATGCTTTCCTTTAACGCAAATGGATATATTTGTTAAAAAACAAAACAGAAAACAGTTGTGTGGTGTGGAAACCAACACTAAGCGTTTGTCACTGAAATTAGGGGTTTGGCAGTTAAACGCTATTTGTTTGATGACTGCTGTCAACGTTTACAGCATGTTTAACTGTTTTATTCTCTCACACTGATTTGTAAATATAGCCGCGTCTTTATTACCTCATAGTGTGAAAATGTGATCGCTGTCATCTGATGTTTTGTCAGCATCTTTTCTCAGTGTGAAGTTGATGTTTCACTTCCCCTTTGTTTTTGTTTGTTTTATGTACTTTTTTTAAAATATTTAATTTAAGAAGATCTTCTGTCTCAGCCAGTTTTGATATAATGTAATGTTTCTGTCCTGCCTCATAGTTTGTTTATCTCATCCCAATTATTAATAGAATTGTCATTTGAGTCACAGATGTAAGCTGCTGTTAACATCATCAAAGAAACTGTAATAAGTGCCATAGTAAAGTTCGTGACATGACGTATGACGTTGACATTTACTGCAAATCAACTAAGATCGGGCAATATAGTGATGTTTATTGTGAGGAAAAAATGGAAATGTGGCAGCTATGAGAGATTTTGAGATAAAGGTTACCCTGTAATGTGCTTGCTTGTTCACATCACACTCGAGGGGTGAATGGTGGATGGAGTTCTTTACCTATACTGAAGGCTGATTCTATGAACAGGACAGTATTTTGTAGGTCAGTCGTATTTTGGAATTGTCCTCAAGGTGTGGTTCGGGTAATTAAAAGAAAGGGTGGTTTTAAAAATAGTATTTTTTTTCTCAAAACCTCAACACTCTTGCTCCTTTTGATTTAATGATGTTGGGTCATGTGATACATCACTTGTACTATGTTTTTTTTTCATTATTTTTAAGAAAATAAGTATTTTTTATTATTAGATACTGTAATGCTTGTCTTTGATATTTTATTTTCTGGACCCTAGGAAGACTAGCTGAAGTCTTGGCGTCAGCTAATGGGGTTCCTTTTACATAATCAAATTAACAAATAAACTTTATTAGGTGCACCTTGCTAGTAAAAGATTGGACCTCCTTTTGCCTTCAGAACTGCTTTAATTCTTCATGGCATACATTCAACAAGGTGTTGGAAACATTCCTCACAAATTTTGGCTCATATTGACATGATAGCATCACCCACTTGCTGCAGATTTGTCTCCCATTCCATCTAAACAAAAACACAACTCCACACCATTTCATATTTCCCAGAATGAGGGAATAAATAAAATGCTTCTTTGTAAAAAAAGATGGATATTTATATATCTGTACATCTTATCACAGCATAACAGGGAGCACAGGGAGAAGGGGAATTATCCCCATAAATAAAACAGATTCTGGCTCTAGCACCCAGCGTTATCCTGCTGGAAGTAGCCATCAGAATATGGTCCACTGTGGTCATAAATGGATGGACATGGTCAGCAACAATACACAGGTATGCTGCAGCATTTAAACAATGCACAGTTGGTATTAAGGGGCCCAAAGTGTACCAAGAAATGGTCCCCACACATTACACCTCCACCAACCTGAACCGTTGATACAAGGCAGGTTGGATCAATGCTCTCATGTTGTTTACACCAAGTTCTGCCCCTCCCATATGAATGTTCAGCTGTACTCAAGGCTTGTCAGACCAGGCAACATTTTTCCAATCTTAAATTGTCCAATTTTTGGAGTGGCGATGTGTGAATTTTAGCTTCAGTTTCCTGTTCTTAGCTGACAGGAGTGGTGTGGACTTCTGCTGCTGTAGCCCATCTTTTGGGCAGTTTTGTTTCACTTTTGGATTCACTATAATGTCAATATATCATGAAATGCCATGATTGTTGGATATTTAATTTACCACATGAATTTTGATACAGTGGTAACATGATGCAGAATGATGATGAACATGATGATGCAGCTATCTTTAGATTTGTCTCTCTCTCTTGCTCTGTATGGGTAAATAAATGGAGCTTTAAAGGGGACAAATTATGCAAAAGTCACTTTTTGCGGACCCTTGCAGTCACATTTGGGTCTCTCTTCTTCTTATAAACACTCTAAATGTGGAAAAAAAAAACTTCCTTGTGTTTTCTTTGAGTAGCTTTCTTCTGTGAGCTATTTTAATTTCCCATGGTTCCTGATGTCAGGAGCCAGGAATTTTGCATAGAACCGCCCTGCATCTGTCGAATGTGCCTGTGCCCCCCCGCAGCCGCCCCACCCTAAAGTTACCGAGCGCCCGCCATTGTTTCTCCTCGCTAACTTTTGCAAACAAATCGAGAAAGTTAGGAGCAAAGCACGGCAGCCACTCTATTGTTGGCTGCTTCAATGAGCACATGAGGCTATTTATACAGTATTTTCTGTTTTTACCCTGTAGTGTTAGCACTGCAGCTACCGGAGGAGCCACCGGAGGTCCGGAGCTCGGTTAGCACCGCAGCATTAGCTCTGGTAAGCTTGGCCAGCACCACAGTAGTAGCTTAGGTGCTCCGGTTAGCACCAAAAGCTGCAGCGCCAACCGAACAAACTGGAGCCCCGGACCTCCGGTTAGCACTGCAGTACCAAGCCAGCCGGAGCTATTGCTGCAGTACTAGCTATAGCTACCGTAATTTGGTGACTGACTACTGTTAACAGTACTGTCCATGCACTGCAGAGTCATGCTAGCCTCTCATCAGTACTCATAGCCTTCATCAGTACCATCTAGAAGTAAACAGAAGCACACGGTAAGGCGAGAGAGAGACACATCCTCTCTCCAGAGATGGCGGTGTGGTCAGATACAGCTCAGGGTTATTTAAAGGTACAGACTGGAATTCAGGACCAGCGCTGAGTTTGGTGTAATACACTTACAAATACAATGTTGGACATCTGAGAGCAATATAAAATTGCAGAAAAAGGTGTATAATATTTCCCCTTTAAGACATGGGTTAAAATTGATGTGACTGTTCTTACATCAACATATTTTTTCCCACCCTCTTTCCAAATCCACTAATGATGAAGATAATTAGATGGCTGGTTCTATCTGGCTATTTATTTTGTGTCACAGAGCAATATGCTGTATTGGACGTTCTCAGTGTGTGGGGAAATGGAAGCAGCAGCATTTGTTGGACAAGAGGGGTGGGACGTTACATAACAAAGCCTTTTTACACAGATGTGACTAAGGTTTAGTACTTTAAAAGTGAATTGGACAGATGGGTGAGATTTCATGAATAGGTTGTCATGAATCAGTTTTAGGCGCAGTGATGTCAAATGGTGTTTTCCTTTAAATTTAAGTTAGTTTTTGATTGGGTGAATTTCAAAATAAATGGGCAGATATTAACCAAAACGTGTTAAGTTTGATGCAACCAAAAACAAATTTGTCTGAAAATGTTTTTCAGAAATTAATCTTAACTTGTTTTCCATATTTTAATTTGGTGATTCCTGATGCTTAGGGGCTAAGAAATAAATAAGGTCAGGTAAAACTGTCTGCTTACCATTACTGCTATCACACAATGAATATACCAGATAAACGGTGGCATTTCCCACACCCATGATGTCGAAAACTTCCTTGTTTTCTTCCAAATGTACACAACAAACCATGTAATCCTCAAACACTACTTCCCATTTGCAGCTTCGTAACACAGCTATAATGGCCTAAAGCCTGGCTGTTGGTTTCTCCTGACCTGATCACATGCTGCCCTCCACTTTGTTAACTCACACCACCCATGATGTGATGTCAGGCCTGAAGCTCACTTTTTACCAGGCAACTGGCTGACTAAGAAACACAATTGACACAAACAGCAAATAGTGCTGACTAACAATAAACCACACTAGCTTAATGGGAATTTATTTCATGGAGAATTGTTGCAAACTGTCCAGTGCCTTTCTGTGAATTCCAAAAAATGTGCATTGCCTTCGCAGGTCATTATATTTAAATAAAAAGTACAATAAGTGAGAGGTACCACCCAGACGTGTAGATCTAATAATCTGAATCCAGAACATATGATGTAAATCCACACAGCCAGCATCACAGCACTAATCAGTGAAAAGAAAGAATGGTGAGGGGTGCCATTGACACTCACTGTTTTCAAGCAATTGACCAGAATATTAGTTGTGCTTCAACACTGTCACAAATGATTTAATTCATTATTGAAATTTATAATACGTGTGTTCTGCAGGCTGAAATATGGCGAAATTTCACCACACTAGTGCACTATACATTTGCAGCGAGATCAAGGCCAGACGCAGGAACGGAAAAGACCTATGATTGGACCGTGTATTGCCACAGCGGCCAGCAACGGTTCACTGCTCTGACAGCTCAATCCTTGCAGAGTTTTTCTAGCTTATTGTGTTTGACAAAATTGGTGTAAGGAGTCACAAAAAAAATTGACAACAATGACCGACCCAAAACATCACACCAGTATTTTCTTTCTAGCATAATTTTATCAGTGTGTGTGAGTTAAAGCATTACAAATATACATAATCATTGTCTTTTCTAGGTGTGACGACAACAGGTGGTGTATAGCGGTTCCACTGCTGGCCAGTGTGCTTGGTCATTCGTGTGTGTGTGTGTGTGTGTGTGTGTGTGTGTGTGTGTGTGTGTGTGTGTGTGTGTGGAATTTATAAAGTGATGCCAAGATGCTGCTGTCCCTGGGAATGCTGATGCTGTCGGCCACGCAGATTTACACCATCTTCACTGTTCAGCTCTTCGCCTTCCTCAACCTGCTGCCCGTGGAGGCTGACATCTCTGCTGTGAGTGAATTCTTAGCACACAAATGACTATGAATGAATGAATGAATTCATTTATTTCGAACATAAAATATATAAAAAAAAATGTGAAACGAAAACAGAATACAAGCAAAAAACAAGTGTCTGAAAAAGAGCAGGTCGAAGTGAAACATTCTTACATATTAATAAATTAAATAGCTTCTTAAATCAAATTACAACCAAATATAAACATACAACAACTACCCCGTTCTACTTACAACCCCACAAAAATATGCCACCCATTGTTTTTTTTTAAATAATAATTTAACAAACTAACATAGGTTCTCCTGAGCCATAGGTCAGCCGTACCTCAACCATATATTGCCCAGAAGTCTATTTGTTCTTGCTTTAAACTACATGACATAATGTGTGCAGTTTTAAATTTGACTAAATCCCAGATTTTCAATGTATGGGTCTTTAAAACAGCATGTTTGTGTGCTCCCTATATCCCCACATCATGTACTGTCCTGATTACTCTTTTTTTGTAGTATGTATAATGCTTATAAGTTGCTTTTCTAAACTACATTCTACATGTAACATGACTACATGTGGCAGTGTACAACAACAATGTGATAGTGGAATACAGTTACACCCCGTACCTTTGCAGAAATTCACCTTCAATCTACAACAAAAGTCACCTAGTGAAGATTTATTTGATGTTGTGTCAGTCTCCATAAAATTATTTGATATAGAAATGTAGATATATAGAAAGTAATTGCACCTTAATGTTTCCATCTTTCAGTTCTCATTTGACAACAAAACAGAGACCTTTGATGATCTACCTGCACGGTTCGGCTACCGGCTACCCAGCGATGGACTGAAGGTGAGCGCAGAAGGGTCAGAGGTGTTTGTCCAAAACTAGTAAGATGATTTGTTTCCCGACTAAATGACCCTTCAAGTCATTTCAAGGTTTTTACAATGATGACAAAATTTCCACTCTAAAAAGTTAAAGTTTAACTCTGAAAACAGATAGCATATTTGTGACTCTGTCTTTTTGGAATGTTTGAAAAAGACTTGATCAAGTGATATTTCTCAAACAGAGAACAACAGTCTACAACAGTGGGTATGAGAAAAACTGACCCATTTATTATTTACCAATGGGTTACATAAATTTTAACCTTAAACATAAGAATATTCTACAATTTAATGAAATAAAACATACATTAGAAGACCCTGGAAAATAACCTCAATAAATCCAATAAAAACAAAAAAATAAAATAAAAAAATATTTTTAACGTGCAAAATAACTACTAGTTTAACTCAAACATAAGCATATTTTGCAACTGAAAATAAAAAATAATAGAAGACCCTGAAAATCCTCATGCTGTTTTTTGTGATGCTGCTTCAACTGCTGATGAGGTTCTGTGTTCACCATGGGAAACTTTTGCATGAGAACTTTCGCACTCAGCTGCAACGTCTTTCTCGGACTTTAATGAAAAATACTGCCACATGGCCGACATCACTCCTAGTAATTGCTACTTTGTTAGCAGCTTAGCACAGCTGCTCACTGGGCTCTGCTGCTGGATTCTGCTGCCAGATAGAAGAGCTGGAGCAGAGTCTGGAATGGACTGCTAGTATCGGAGTGCTAATCAGAGATTTTAGATGCAGGCCATTATATTATTTTTGCTTATATCGGACTGATATCAATATCGTATCGAGACACCCCTATAAATGTCTTCGTTGTGACTTGCTTTGACTCCCAAAATGATTTATATGTCTTCTCAGGATCAATTTTGAATCCAAAAATGTCAGTGTATGTGTTGTAGCAACCAGCTACACACTGTAGAACTACAGAAGAAAGTACTCAAATAACACTCTGGTCTAGACTTTGATGACGCTCCAGCTCCAGTTTAATCACATGTCATGAAACCGCTCCCAAACATTACTGCTCCGTGTTGAGGATTGTGATAAATGCATGTTGTTGTGAGGGTTCTGTATGCAACCCCCACCACTACCAGCAGCAGCAACCCTCACACTGCTTGATCCACTAAGCTCACCAACAGAAGGGATGATTCATGTCTGCTGTCTAAGCTGGTCATTGTGGCGTTTCCCACAATCAAGAGTCCAGTTGTTGTTGTCAGTGTACAAAGGCTTTTTAGGGCGCAGAAACAAGCCGATGCGTTTGTGTGTATTTGTAGGTTAAGCACTGTACGTTTGCACACGCATCATTGCTGCCACTTATCTCAGTTTATGGAAGCTATGTTTAGTATCACAACACAGTTATGGCAGTCCCACGCCATCGCTTTTGGCTTTGTTGTGAGTTGTGATCCCATGGTATATTTTAAGAGCGAAGACTCACAACATGAAGTTTGAACAGTTAAAAATGATAATTAATATAATCGCAGAACACATGCACAAATCTTCTTCAGGTTAGTTGACGTTCAAAGATTGAATAAATTAATTAAATTCCTCAAGGTCATTACAGCAAAATATACCTGTTTATATGCCATGATTAGTAGTATGATCACATGTATCCATGTTTGTTGATAGATAGGCTTGTGAATGATGTGTTGACAGGCAAACTTTACATGTTTATGGCACACATGTCATGTTCCTCTCGTATGTGTTTTAGCATATTATATAAGATTGGGTGTTATGAAAGCTGAGAAATGACTTTCTGTGTCACCCGCTCTCTGTCTTAAATCTCTCTCCTAATCTCTGCATCTTTATTTTCACCAGGGCAGAAAGGCTGTGAGCAATGCAGACATGCTGTTCTAGTCACTGAGGACTGAAACTCAATCCATCCATTTTAAAGTTCCCTTCCTCTGCCCTGCCCCTGTCTGCGTCTGTCTGAGTGAACTTGGCACAGACACTTGCATCAGCTGTGATTTAGAGCTGCAGTCATCAAGACTGTAATGGAAGAATATGGCCAGATTATTATCCACGTTATCACAGGTTCAGGAAACTTAGAGAAGAACTTCCCATCATCCTCCTCACTGGACAAGCTGGAGATTTGCTGATTGTCAAATGGTGATAACACTTTGAGAAAGTCACAGGGGCGGCATGGTGGTGCAGTACTTCGCACTGTCGCCTCACAGTAAGAATGCACTGGGTTCGATTCCCAGCCTGGGGCCTTTCTGTGTGTTTATGTGTGGAGTTTGCATGTTCTCCCCGTGCCTGTACGGGTTCTGTCCAGGTACTCCAGCTTCCTCCCACCATCCAAAAACATGCATGGGGATTAGGTTAATTGGCTAATTTAAATTGACCGTAGGTGTGAATGTGAGTGTGAGTGGTTGTCTGTCTCTATGTGCCCTGCGATGAACTGAAGACTTGTCCAGGGTGTATCCTGCCTTTCGCCCTAAGACACCTAGGATAGGCTCCAGCCCCCCCCGTGACCCTATGCGAGGATAAGCGGTAGAAAATGGATGGATGGATGGATGGATAAAGAAATTCACAAAAAAGTAGAAAAATCAATCTCATTCAAGCACCATGGCTTTTTAGGAAATCAATGGACTGCATAAATTATCTTTTTGTAGATTATTTTTATTTATAACAGGGACAGTGAGAGTTATGTACCCAGCAAAGGGCTGCGTTACGCACTCCTCCTTTAACTCTCATGTACTGTGTCCCCACCTTCTATTTACACAAATGTATACACAACAAAGAAAAAGAAGCACCTTGCAAAAACTAATGTAAATAAAATGCAGATTAGCTTCAAGGCCCCAGTAAGCCAGCAATCCCCCAAGTATTTGTGTAGGCAATATGTAATGTGTATAACTTACACTGTGCGTTGAAAAGTAACCTTTTTTATTATTATGAGATAAACTCAGTTCAGATGTTGCAGCCTTGCAGTGCTGCAGCTGTGTGATTTCTGGAGAAACCTCTGGCATCACAAGGCAGCACAAGCCTGTTTACCTTTGGAGGATTCCCCACAGGGAATGAGGCTTCAAACAGTGCCCTGCCTGTTTCCACTTACACAACCGGGACTGTTTAGTTGCCTCGGTGTCTCCAAGGAAGGCCTGTGTACACCAACAGCACAGTGTGCAACAGTTGCTACTTTGTTAAATATATGTGGTGAGCAGATGATTAGTTTTTGGACTGGAGATCAAGGTGGATTTAAAATGTAGCTCAACAAAATTATATCAGGAGCATTTCAATCTAAAAAAAAAGTGGCATAGAAATGTAACGTTGCAGATATGGTAAAGAAGTAGAATACCTCAAAACTATCACAGTACACACTTTACATTTAAAATTATTTGTAACATTCCTGCTCTGACATATCCATGGCTTACAGCATGTGATAATGTAATGGTGGACAACAAAATATTTTGAAGATCATGTAATAACACTTTTTGCTGTAATCACAATAGATACAATACTTGAAGGTTATGTGCAGAAACGGTTTGGCATTGTGAATTTTTATTCAGATATCATCCTGGCCAAGAATTAGTACTCATCTTAAAATAACCAGGTTCCCTTTTTGCAGCAGATTCTCGACACACCACTCGCCTTCAGGCTTTTCGTTTTTATTCCATGCCCTCTAACTTCAGCAATTATAGACTGATCTCTAGCTTGAAAAGACTGGCTTCCTTTGGAAAGTTTTTGTGGTTTGGATTGCGCAGCAACAGTGGTTGTGATGCACACACAAATAGAGAATATAATATGTATTCCTCTCTAAGAATAATTAAAGCCTGGATCCTGTGTAAGTGCTTTTCCAGAAATCAGGAAGTGGACGGACGATGCTATCAGCAGCTCTTTAGAAGCAGCAGAGTGGCTTCCTTCTGTCAGTTAGGAAGTACCAGATTTGGCACAAACCCCAATTAAAATCTAGATACATTTGATTTAAGTTGTGGGCTTATAATGAAGTGCCAGGAAAGACTCCGCCCATGTCACATTTAGTATTGCACGTTGTGCAAAATATGGAAATTATATTGTAATGACATTTCAACCAACTAATCTCATTGGATCTTACTGTTCCCCAGATCGAATGTACTTCCATGAGCAGATATATTTATCTGGATTTCCCTGGACTCCATGTTTTTAAAAGGTCAAAGGTTAAACATTGTTCATTCTTTTGATTCATATAATCTAGTTTTCTGGTTAAGCATGATCACATCTGTGGGGTCAAACACATAAGTAGTGAAATGTTGACCCTGGAAGGATGATATGAGGGTTTTTTTCTTCATTTCATCAATGCTTCATCATGGAGATGATGCACTAAGGAGGTCACTTAAATCACTTTCATGAGTCTATTTTCCTGTGCCTGGTTCTGGTAAAGATATAGTCATGAATGAATCACTGATGTTTTACTGCAGATAGGTCCTGTCAGTGTCTAGATGACTCACTGTGATGAACGGCAAGTCACTGGGTCCAATTAACTGCTTAACTCTTGTTCTCTTGTGCCTGAAACTCACTCAACAGAACATCTTGTTCAGTTGCTCCACCCAAATTGTCTCAAATGGTCTACAATGCGACCTAGAAAAAAAATTCACATTTTTTTCACATTTAGACTGCAGCCGCCCCATTTCAGTGCAATCATGGATTCAGTGAGAAGGTCAAGGATCACCACCACATGACTCGACACATGGTACTCAATGTGGTAAATATTCTGATTACATACTAACAATCTAAAGGTAAAAATTGCAGCTTCACCTGATTTCTGTTGTGGTCATCCATGAGGAAGGGATGGTTGGGGGAGTGGAAGTGGGGAAATGGAACAGTGACTATGAGTGTGGCATCCCACAAGCTTTAATCTCCTTACAGGAAGCCTCAGTCAGGATAAATCGACTTATTAACACAACAACATTTTTTTCTCCACTGTTTTCCCTTCTCTGATCCCAGAGCAAATCTGCAAACAAGCCCTATAGTGAGATTTATAGTGATTACTGTGCAGCAATGAAACAGTCCATCCAAGAAATCCCCCACTTGAATTCTGCTATTTTACACTTACTCTCTTGATAAATATGAATTTGCACAGTTATCGTTTGTGTCACAACATTGTCACATCAGCTTGCAGTCAACAATATTAGGCAGGTGGTCATAATGTTATGCCTGATCTGTGTCTAATCAGTATGAGTCTGGTGATGTTCGAAGTGATATCCTTGAGCAGACAGCGTCTTCTCCTTTCAGTCTGCCATGACAGGATTTCCCACCTTCCCTTGTTAGTTCCTGTTTTTCACCATGCTCCCCTCTCTGCAGCTCTTTGGTAGTCCGACTGGTTTTTCCCACCTGGAGAGGGCGCCATTGTCTCTAGATTCAAAACCAGGAGGAGGAGTGAATGTGAGGCAGTGGAACAGTGATGTCATTTAGCAGCAAGGCAGGGCTGCACTGAAAGAGGTGACGCGATGGGTGATTCCTTGCACGTTTCCTCTCCCCATGGAATGATTTCACAGATCTCCCTCATCCCTGAATTTGACCTTTTGTGCGTCAGCTCTTATTAATGTTGAACTACAACCAGGGCGGTGCTTCCATCCAGTCAGCAGCTTTGTCTCTTCACTTGTGTAGCACATTGAGTTTGCTAATAAATGTGATGTGTCACTGTGGTCATTTTCCATATGTGGCCCGGCTGCTGCCTTTTGAAATCATGTCACTGTGGCAGCCTGTGAGACACTGGCCTTGGGTGAATGAAAGAAATGCTGACTACTTGATGTACAGGCTGTTTTTTTTGTTAAGTGTTGACTTTAAGAACAAGTTGAAAGTGTCTGGCAGAATCTCAGAGTCCCACAGCGGTCCACACTTCCTGATACACAGCAGTGTTAGTTACACTTGCAAAAGTGCAGCAGAGGTTTAGAAATGTATATCATAGCAGGCCCCTCCCTTTTCATTTCTTTTGTATTTCCTTTTATTATTTTTTTGTCATTTATCTGCACTGGTTCTTCCTTTTTCTCACCATCTGCCATCTTTTTGTCGTCACCTTTCTATTTTTATCTTTCTCCATCTATTTTTTTCCAGCTTTTTCTTATTTCATTGCATATCAGTTGGTCTCTGATTCCCTTTTCCTTCATATTTGTAGCTTTTCCTGTTTTCTGACTTTGTTCTCCCTCCCTTTATTGCTGTCAGCCTCTCTCTCTCTCTTCTCACTATCTCTGTCTCATCACTCACTTCAAAAGCTGTCGTTAGAAGTAGGACGAAGGCAGGAAGCAGCAACAGAGAGGAAAAAAAAAGGTCAAACTGAGACCCCAACAAACTTAAATCGCCAGTTATCTTGAAAGCAATTATTAGACTCTTTGATACATGCGGGAACATTCAGGTTTTTATGCACATATAAATACACATGGTGTATACACACACACACAGAGACATGAATCGTGTGTGTGCCAGTAATATTATTCATTCCAGTGTTCGTTATTAATTAATTATGCATTCATTATCATGTTATAGTTGTGTTTGATTTGGCAGTGTTACATCTGGGGCTGTGTAGTTTTTATTTTTTAAAGTGTGTTTTTCATCTGCGGTTCTGATGGATGGTGTTAATCTGGGAGCAGCGGAGTGAAGAGAGATGGGGCTGCCCAGACTTTGATACCGGATTGTATGAAACTGTGTTGTGTCTGGTATACATGCTCTTTAAAGCAGGTTCCTAAAATGTGAGTTGCTCACAAAGTTTTTTTGAAACAAAAAATCCTGTTCTTACTGATGGCTCTATTAATTAACTAAATCATCAAGAATAACAATAATACCACCAATGTATTTTTTTCTTATTCATTAAATAAATGCAATTTTGCATCTCAATCAAAAAAAAATAATTTGTTTTGCTATTTTGTCTTTTTTTAAAAACAGTAAATCTGAAAGTTCAATTATATTTATAATAATAATTATAAATACATGTAATCTTTTTTAAATTCCTCACTCCTGTTCAAAATGCTGAAGCGTAGGGAACACTGAGAAGAAAGACTATGAATTAATTAGCGCTTCATGATGCTGGATGGTGTTTTGGACAAATTGGACAGGTGGATATGCCTGTACATGTATTTTATTTTCAGCTTGTGATTTTTCTACATTTTTTCTGTCATCACCACAGGGCTTCCTGATCGGGGCACGACCAGAAAATGGTTGTGAGCCCATTGAGCCCCCTCCAAGGGACAACTTGACAGGCGCTTTCATCGTCCTCATCAAGCGCTTTGACTGCAACTTTGACATCAAGGTACAGCATTAACAGTGGTCGATGACCCTTAATCAGTGCTAACCATGTCAGCCAATTAACTCTTTGAGTGCCAGCCATATTTTTCAAAACAGAAAGTGCCTTGTGCCAGTGTTTTTGTCCATTTTGAGTCATATTTCCAGACCCACAGGATATTTTGTGTTATGACTCTGAAAACACAGAGTAGCTCAAATAAAGATATTTCATCATGAAATTGTTTTTACCTTGTTCCGTTCTTGTTTTGTCTGGAGGAGAGCATAGGCAACTTTCACCAAAATCGCCACTTTTTGTCCAGAATCTGTTTGTTTTGCTCTCGAAACGCGATCGTCTCCACTTCCTGCTTTGATCTCCGTGGTGTATATTAACCCTTAATGTCCTGACTACAAATCACAGAAGCCCTAAAATTACTTACGGACTCTGGAAGACCGTGATCAGCGACCCGCTGCAAAAAACACTTTGACGTCATATTACATCACTGGCACTCAAAGAGTTAAACATAACTACTACAACTTCTATGTCTAAGCATACCCATTTTATTCTGGAAGTCCAGATTGTAGTTCTAGTGCACAGCAGCACCTGGAACAATTATTTCAGCTGCAATTATATGAGCAAGCTGCCAAAACTGTGTGTGCGTGTGTGCGTGCATGTGTGCGTTTCGCCTCACACTGCATTTGTGTCCGATCAGGTCTGGTTGGGACAGGAAAACAGGAAGCGGCCATTTCCCTAAACACTATTTCCTGCATTTCCTGCTCTACCATCTCTCATGTTTTTTTTTTTTTTTTTCCCTTATCCTGCTGCTGCAGTTTTTTTGGGTGATACCATGCTTGTGGACTTGTGGAGTTCAGCTTGCCTAATAAGTCAGTGAAGTGGCTGAAAAATGTGGAGATCGCTGATCTCTCTCATCAGACTGTGTGCAGAGATCCAACTCTAGAGAGGAAGAGAATTCGAGACGAAAAGATGAGGGGAAATAGAAAATTGTATAAATAGTGGTGTCAGTGTATCCGAAAACCTAACTAATTGTAACATTGTTAAGTTATATACAAATTTGCTCCACTAGTTTTAATGCCTCTGCAAAATTCATTAACTAAATGTGGGTAAAAATTAAAACTTTAAAGATGACTACAAAATAAAAAGCACAAACTTTGAAGTTTTACAGTATTATTAATACAGCACTCTCTGATTTGGGTCAGAAGTAAAATGACTCAAAGTGAAGTCTTTTGTTTGGTCACTTTGTTCTGCATAAGGACTCTTTTAGTGTGAAAGTGAAGTGAAAAACACAGAATGGTAGATCGGTTCCTAAACACACCTTGAACCTCTCGAGTTTTTCATGGATTCAGAGTATGAACAGAAGAGAGAATAGAAAGGAGTGAGGGAGAGAGGGGGGGAGGAACGAGTCAGGGCTACAGAGTGAGAGCAGCGATGAGTAATGGGGTGAAAGCGAGGAAAGCATCCAGCCATCTTGGCATCTCTCCCTCTCACTCTCATACTTTTTCAGTCTTACCTTTTCCCTCCACCTTCTTGTGTGCTCACATTACTCTCATTTCTCATCAGTCCCCTTTCGCTCTTACAGCCTTAGAAGGTCTTACTGCAGCGCACACACACACACACACACACACACACACACACACACACACACACACACTTTCAAACACACATAGAAACATGTTGACAGATGGGGCAGTGAGGTGTTCCCTTTGCTGGAGTGTAACCAGACTCTACTCCACATAGCTGTGTGTCAAGAATGACACACAATATAAACACAATACGTAACACGCACGCACACACACACACACACACACCAGTGGCTCTGAACTGTGTTAGATTTTGACAATTAACCTCCTGCAACCCTCAAAGAAGCAGCTTTGACTCGTTGAAGTTTACTCTGATTTTCTCATTGCTGAACTGCAGTGGCATTTTGTAAGCTGAAAGCACTCATCCTCCTAGTTGTGCCATTAAAAAACACCTTAATGCTGTAATGTGTTTCTCACCAGCAACTCAAAGTAAGTTTGGCATCAAGTCCAAATTGTTTGTCAACTGAAAATACAAATATAGACGCACACACACACACAGTAGATCTTGTTGGTCCTGGATCAGATGCTCCCTCCTCATCCTCCCCGCACCATGTCCGTCATTGTGCGCAATTGTGTGCGCAAGATCCTCCAGTAGCCTATCCTGTTCCATTACGCACAGGAGGACTCGGAGCGATATTTATATGCTTGCAGCACACAGAAGTGTGCTTGATCACATCTTGATGACATTGATCATAAATTATTGGCATTTGGTTTGATGGTGTGCTGTATTTAGCAAGTGAGGATCATTACAGTTTGAAGCAGCAAAGACCAAATGTGGAAGATGAATCCACATGGAACAGTGTGTGATGTATTATTAATTTTTAACATTGTGAAGTGCCTATGAGCACCTGTAAAAGCCTAAACAAATAAGATGAATTTTAATTGAGCCTGATAGAAGAAATGTTCAGTGAATCTGTGCTTTTTTTATATACGCACTCCTCATTTCTCCCTCACAAATCGCAGTTCTCAGACTCTGCACCTGCGTCGCCAATTAAAAAAAAAAAAAAAAAAAAGTCTCCAAAAAGCGTGTAAATTAGGGTGTAAACAGTACGCCATGGTCAAACTGGTCGTAAATATACAGTTTTTTTCCAAACAGGTTTAGGATTGATAGATCCCAAATATAGTGGAGAAAAGCATTTAAAAAAAAGTGTGTATCCACAATGATAAATGATGCCCCTGTCAGCGGATGCACACACGTGACGTAACAGTGCGCTGCACCCAAGTTGAAAAATTTTCAACCACATACACAGTGAATGGGTTTCTTTTGGCGCACCTACGCCTTGCGTGTTCGGTGTGAAACCAGCTTTACATGTTACTTTTTGGTGTAAGTAATCAACAACATTTTTGTGTTACTTTTTGAATGCCTTAACTAATAACTGAAACTAGTTACTATTTTTCAGTAACTAGCACAACACTGAAGATTAACACATTGAAAAACACAAAGTTCCCTTGTCTGCTACCTAAAACAATTGTTTTACTAGTTTCCTGGGTATGTCTTTATGAAAGTCTATGTTTGAAATGCTTTTCAGCTCCCATGGAGTGTTTTTGTGTTGCAGTACTCCAGTCGGCCACTGGGACACATTGGCAGCCATGTGGCAGATACGGCTCTCTTAGTACATCAATGTGTTTACTGCCTATATTTAAACTTCTCATGACCGATAGCCAAAACTAGCTTGAAATAGGCACACTTGGACAGTTATTTACAAATTAAAATGAGGGTTTAACAGTAGGCTGGAAACTAGACAATGTGTAAAGTTTGTGTGTCGTCCTGTCTGCCTCTTCTCTCACTTTCCTCACTCCCTGTCCATGGTTTCTCTCTCACATTCAGGTCTGACTTTAGTCTCTGTCTTACTGATCGCTCATATATCGACACACATTATCACATTCTCGGCCTCTTTTTGCCATTGACAGTCGTTGTCTCTCCATCAGTTGTTTTTTTTTTGCCTCTTACTCACTTACTAGCATTCAGCTGTCTACCTTCAATTCCTCTCTCTCTCTCTCTGTCTCTCCCTCTCTCGCTCTCTTTCACACACACGCACACACACACACACACGCACACACTTCCTCCATCTTAGCTGGGCTCAGTTCTCACGAGAAGCTGCAGGGAAACAAAGGAATAATAGATTCCATCTTGACTGAGACGACGCACAGCTCCATCGCTCTCCATCCATCCGCAGCCGCCTCCTATAGCATTTAGCCATTAGCGCCCAGTGATCACATCTTTAATGGATCTGTGGCTGTAATTGGCAATAAAACGGACACTCACGCACTTAACCCTGTGTTAGCTCCTCCTGCGGTGGAGAGAGTGTGTGTGTGTGAGCGTATATAAAGAAACTCGTGAAGAACTCAAACACACACACACATACACACACACGTGCAGGTGCAAGCCTTCAATATAAAATAGTATTTTTTTATTTTATTCAATGCATTTGCTACAGCAGCGTAAAGTTATAGTGAGAAACAAAATAATAATAATGAAAAAATAATAAAAAATACGTAAGTAATATTTACAGTATGTGCTAAACAAAGAAAAGAAAATGCCATGACAAATAAAATGAAATCAAACGAATAAATACATTGTATTATTACTATTTGTACTATGGATATGACTGAATAATCAAGTGTAAAAAGAGACTTAAAATAAAAACAGTGAAAGTTTGCTGTGCAAATTAGTGCAAAATAGTTATTGTTGTTTTGATGACAAGGGACAGTAATGAGTAAAAATTGTGTGAGTATAAAGTCTTTCACACTGCACGAAAATCCGACCCGTGCCGCTGCGGCATTTTCGTGCAGTGTGAAAGGGTTGACGCGGCATTTTGATGCAGGTCGAATGACCCTCCAATCGACCCGGGAGTTTATTGGCTCAGATCGGCTTGGCTGCAGTGTGAAAGGTGTCCCATGTTGACCCGCTAATTTACCTGATGACGTTGATGTATCTGCCTGTCTCATTCAGATTTAGTCACTGAGCAGCCTGTCAGGCTGTTAGTGTGAAGCTCCAGGGCTGCAGAACTGCTCACTCATAAGATCGGTCTTTCTGTTGATCTCCCAGAGACCAGTCTCTGAAGGGCAGGGATTTTATTGAATCAATCAAATCAAATGTGTTGCAACATCTTTAGTGGGAGCGCATACATGAATTAGTCCTACGTCCCACCAATCGGGGGAATCATGGATATGAACTGCGTGATCATGTTTCCACACATCTTGTTTAGCGATCTGGCACACCTTTTTTATTGATCATGGCAGCGTGTATTAGCCCTCGGACATTTTTTTTATCTGAGCTGTTTCTACATTATGCAAAAGGGACAAAATTGCACCGCACGAAACAACAACGCTAACCTTGCGGTGTTGTGGCACACTTAAATCTGTAATGATGTCAACGGAATGACGTATGGGAGGGAGGAAAAACAGGCACACAGCTCTCAGTCGCTGTGTGGGAAAAGTTTGCTAGATCCAGTGCTGCTCAGTACTAACCTGCTAGCTGCCTGGCTGCAAACTATGGAACGGATTTCCTGAATGGAGTCATGTCTCATTGAAACTCGCCTCTATGCAGGAAATCCATTCCACAGTTTGCAGCTGGCAGAGTAGCCAGCAGGAATCACTTGTGGAGTCATCCGACATACATAGTCCTGACCTCATATTTATTAGTTTTAACACTTTCCACCATATTGCAACAATTTCTCATTTGACCTATGGGAAAGTAAATACTATTTGGTTTCCATGAGGAGTATTGTTTCTTGCAAATATATGCAAGTAAAATCACGTGTATACGTTTATATGGATGTCCCAGAGTGTGTGAGAGAGCGGAAAGCATTCCTCCATGGACTGTTCCTTTTTAAAAGAGATCTCCAGAGAGATGGGGTTTGCACTTCCTGTGCAGTGGGATCCTTTGAGGTGGCGGCGGTGCTGGTGGTGACCTTTTTGAACTTTCTGGGAGGGGAGGGTTACTGAACGAGAAACTCAATACCCTTTCCTCCCCACTCTCTCCCTCCTGTGCTTCTCTTGCAAGACTCTTAGCAGACTGTCTCACTGTCCCACTGCTGCCCTCCAGTAACACACTCATACACACACTATACATTGAGACACAATGTCCTAGTTATGTAAGAAGTACTGAGAGACGTCGAACTCTTTGGAAACCACGTTTTTCCTCACTCTACCTTCTACTCTTCTCTTTCTGTTATTTGCTGTCAGTCGCTCATTTGTTCTCTCTGCTGCCCTCTATGATGAAAAAAATCACAAACAGAGGAGGGACATAAAGTCAACAAGTGACGCAGTTAAGCCAGGTATGCAGCAGTGTTTACCGCAAGTTGGTGTAGCTAACATTCGCGACCTTGAAGGTGCCCTCTGGGTTTTTTAGGGGTTTTCTGCTATGGCCACATACAATGCTGTCAGAGCAAACTAGGACTGTAAATTTATGAACCAGACAGCTGAACAATGAGCTGAAACTATATCACTATTTCTAAAGCAGAGGTGAGCTGCAGATCTATGATACTTGTCTGCAGGTTCATCATGATACATTTTTATATAGATATTGATTGTAAACGCTGGATAGGAGCTGGTCACCCCACTTTTGGTTTTTTTTGTTAGACACACTCAGTGTGGATAAATGTGGAAATTCTGTATCTGAGACCCAGGTCATACCATGAGACAAGCCCAAACCTTGCCTTGGGGCAGTCCAGACTAAACGTCCAGTCTGGTATCAATGCTTTTTGTTCTGACAGGAAGCTGTGAACTTCATGTGACAGGGCAGTAATCAGGCTTCACATTCTAAACAATTCATTCATTCAAAAACATTTACCAGTTCACTGTTAACACTGTGCAGTTATGATACAGACTCCAGTGTAACCAGTGAATAGGTCAGGCTGACATAACCAGAAACTGCATGTGATATGTTTGTTGATATGGAGAAAGAGAGGCCATTACTCAGTTTGACTGAAAAAGAGTGCCGACCAAGAGGAGGAGGTGCATGTCTCGCTATCACATACAGTATTTCAGCATTTATGAGTTCCTTTTAATCACAACTTTTGTAGTCGCTTTCTATATTTATATCTGTTATATCTATTTCCTGTTCAGTACAAATTCAAGTTGACACACGTGGAGAAGAAATCTGGTGTGTAATCTGCGCTCATGACAGGTTACAAAGTGTCATCGATTGGCAGCAGATCCATCCAACTGAAAGATTGCTGCTTGGATCCAGTGAAGAGTAGATAGTGGTTAAAGTCCTTGAGCTTATCTTAGGTTTGCCCATGTCAGATTTCTTCTCCTGCAATCTTAAAGTAACAAATCAAACACGTCTGAAAGAGTTGGGAGCGGCGTCAAGGGTGTTGTTTTCTTCGTAACAGTAAAATCCGTCCAGTCAGTATAAAATTGTCTATTGTGAGTTTTGTATTTACCAGCTGCTGCCTAAGTTGGTCATCATTTTTTTTTCTTTCTGGTGGCTGGCAATTCCCTGTCTAACCTTGCTTCCTACCTCTGCCTTACAGTAACTGCATGTTATTGTGGGACACACACACACACACACACACACACACACACACACACACACACACAGCTCTCAGTTTTATGTTAACAATGATCTAGCTTCCTAAACATGCTCACTCAGTCTTATGACAGGGTATGACTATGGCTGACTGGATGTATGACTAGCTTGAATGTGGCTGTATTTGGTTTCCTAACTGTTGTCTAACTCTCTTGCATTTTGTTGTAGCAACAAACAGCTCAGCCAGCATCCGTTAGCTTAAGGGGCAAATACACACAAGCACTTTTAATTACAGTTCAACTCGTTTCTGTTCTTGTAAATTTCTCCAAGCGCGTGCCTTTAAAATGTTTACCCAGGTCATGGTGCAGACAAATTTTCACCTTTGGGCATTCATTTAAAAAAAAAATAAAAAATAAAAAAAAAAGATGATATAGGAACATAGGAACACGCTCAAACAGCACTGATTTGACTATGTTAGTATCACATTCATAGTAGGAAATAAGTAGGAAAGTTTTATTTATACAACATTTTCCAATGATAAAATAAAATCACTAAAAAGTATTTGAATACATTTTTTGATCAAACACGCAAAAATATTAGAGAATAACAACAAACTGCAAGAAAGCATTATTAAAATGTGTTTTAGTTACCTTTACAACACCTTTATTTCAAATTTCACACACACGTGGAAGTGACTTGCATGAATTACAGCTGTGCAGTGTTATCAGTAAACATGGCCACTCCCCTGCAGTTGTGAGTTTTATTGAACACTTTATCTAATCTGCTGTCTGGACCTTGGAACTAAAACCCTGCTCTGCTCTGGGTAGCATTCCTCTGAAAGACCAAAGAAAGACAAGGAGAGTGAACGAGTGAAGGTGGGAGGGTGGAAATATCAGAGAAGGGAGCGGGGAGAATGGTGGAGAAGTTGGCAGCCGGCGTGATATAACAAGGGTAATGAGGGCAAAGCGAGGAGAGAAGGAGGAGGTTAAATTTAGAGATGAGGTAGGTAGGAAAAAGGAGGAGCAAGACGGAGAGGAATTGAGAGGAGAAGAATTGAGGGGAGGAGAATTAAAAGAGGTGAGGCGGCCGGCGAGAGGAGGAGAAAGGAAAAGGAAGGGAGAGGGGGATGTGGGTGAATGAGGAGATGAGAAAGAAGGGGGTTTGAGTATAGAAAAAAATAAGAGACAGGAGAGAGAGGCAGTTAAAGGAGACAGAGAGCGAGGAGGAAATGAGGACCTGATTGGGAACTGCTGTCCAAATAGCAGAGGAGCAGAGCAGGGCCTCGGTGCATATGATACAATTTGGGTAAATTTGAACCAGTGGAGGTGTTCCTTTACAGTCATGTGTTGTCATTTTTTTTCACCTGAGGGTGTTTTTTGCACAGTATACTTAAAATGAACTTGTTTTGTACAGGGCAGGTCTGCATAGGAGGTGGAGGAGGGGGAAAAGTTGAAGGAAATAAGAAAGGAGGAAAGAGGAAGAGGGATAAAAAGGATGAATTAGCATAGATGTAAGACTAATAGAGAGAACACTAACACTGTTATGCAGCGTAATGTGCTGAGAACGCAGCAATACAGTAGTAATAATCAACACAGGATTATGTGCCAAAACATAAGGACTGTTTGGCTCTGTGCAAAAGTAGACTAGCGACTGCAACAGGCTCCATGCAGGTCATTGATACAACCTGAGCTCCACGGGCCGGGAGCATGGAAGAATAATGTATAGGAAAACAAGAGATGACGGTGTGTTAGAGATAAAACGAGAGGAAGAGGAAAACAGTGATCTGTAGATGACAGGGAGCAGAGGCAGCAGAAAAAAAAATCAATGTGTTTTAGCCGCAGCACTGCACAAGGAGACTGTGCAGCGATGTTAGCAGACACACACACATAAGTGAAGATGTGTCCGTGCAACCAGTCTCACTGATACTAGGATAGAAGTGGAGAGGCAGATATAACCTGTGTGTGCAGGCATATCTAATCATGTTTATCACATTTTTAGGTAGCTCACGTCAAGAAATTGTTCCGACATGTTTGTATAATGATCTTTTAACAGAATTTGTGTGTATAAACATATGTATGTGTATATATGTATATATACTAGGGCTGGGTATCGATTCAGATTTTCCAGATCGAGTTGATTCAATATTACAAGGTCCCAATTCCATTCAATTCAAGATTCGATTCGATTCAATATCGATTTTGTCAGGGATATTTTGGTTAAAATAATGCTGTAAATTTAACAAATAACCTTTTGGCCTGATACATTAAAAATAAAATGTGTTTACATTAAGGATTAAACCCAAACCAGTTACATTAACCATGTACTTTTATTCAAACATGACCACCTGACAACACCAAAACATAAATTAATCTAAATTAAATTAAAATAAATTACAAGGCAGACAATGTATATGAAGTAGCTACAAACATAATAAAAACAGGACATTCACTTAGCTGCCTGTAACTTTTTTGTTCAACTCGTTGTTTTCTTCCAACTTGTTAAATCTCTGCTTTTAAACTTGTCGGCGGTGCCTTGAGAGGTGGACTCGCTTTCCGCCATGTTTGCTTGACTGCTGGCAGTAATATCCTGTTTGGTGGAAAGCGATGGAAAGCATGGTGGAAAGCAGCGCTAAATGCTGATCACACGAGACTAGCAGGGTTGATACTTCAGACTGCTTCTCCGCATGTCCAATGAAAAAAAAGATTAAGTTAAAAGATCGATCTTTGGATTTTATAGATTGATTTTGAACCATTTAAAGGGAAATCGATTAAAATTGATTTTTTAAACCCAGCCCTAAAATATATATATATATATATATATATATATATATATATATATATATATACGGATATATACGTACAGATATACTGTATATACGGATATATATATGTATATATATATATATATATATATATATATATATATATATATATATATATATATATGTATATATATACACACACACATATATACATGCATTATATATATATATATATATATATATACACACACACACACACACACACACACATATACATACGTGTGTATGTATGTATATACAGATATATACATGTATATATATATATATATATATATATATATATATATACGTATATTTATATATAAATGCATTTATATACAGGTATATATACGTATATATATATATATATATATATATATATATATATATATATACATATATATATATATATATACGGATATATATGTGTATATATATATATATATATACACATATATATCCGTATATATATATATACACGTATATATATATATACGCATGCATTTATATATGTGTGTGTGTGTATATATATATGTATATATATACATTACATATATATGTATATATATATATATATATATATATATGTGTATACATATATATATATAATGCATTTATACTGTGTGTGTGTGTGTGTGTGTGTGTGTGTGTGTGTGTGTGTGTGTGTGTGAATCAAACCTGGTACCTTGCTGTGTACCACTGCACCACTGTGCTACCCCTATATATATATATATAAGTAAGTAAATATATATTTTTCTCAGCAACACCTTCCTTCACATTCTTTCAGTCCCATGCAGTCACAGGAAGCTGCTTGATACAAATACACAGTGCAGCACTGTTGGCCTCCAAACAGCTGCAGCCTTCGCACTGAAGGGCACATAAACGCTTCAAGGCCTCATGTATTTAATGCAGAATCAGAGTTCAGCAGGTTTGTGTGGACAAACTGAACTATATAGCAGCAGCCTCTGCAGGGTGCACTGCCGCTCTCTGGACAGGCTGAATTGTGTGTTCACCATCCCTGCTATGTGACTCTACACTTTACCTAGAATATAAGTGGGTGATTTGTTCATTTTAATATGAAGTGGGGTGACATTCCCTTCAAATCACCTACTGGATATATGAGTTGGGAACAGTGTGATAATGCTGGTGGTGGTTACCATTGCAGTGTCTTTCATTCTTGTCATAACATCTCACAGTCAGACTTGTAGCGCTCCATATTTAGGACCTTCGCATGTTGGAAGTAAAGATAAAAACATGAGGAGCTGATGCCAATATTTTTTAAGGTCAATAACACATCAGTATCCTTGATAATGTAACATTTTTACTATCCAACTGCTTTGAAGTACTACCACAAAAAACAACATGGCATGAGTATTAATTGCCTCATTATTATCCAGAAAAATATCATAATCCATGTTAATTTAACTACTTATAATGTATGTCACACTTTGTTTTTAACCCCCAGACAAAAAGCTTCTGCAGCTTGTCAAATTTACTCACAGGACTCAAAAAACAACAGCCAATAAAGTAGAGCCCAATCTGCCTTTTAAAATCTGTAATTGGTCAAACTTATGAAAAAAACCAACAGCCTCTGTGCTGCAGGATAATCAAAATCAGGTCTGAACATCACAGGAAGCTGAGAAAACAAGCATCAGGTTGTCATTATGTTTCCACTTTACTTTGAATCCAAATGATGGTACTAAAATAGGAGAAATAGTGTGGACTTTTAGAAGGCAGAAAAAGAGAGAACAGAGCCAGAAGTTTCTGGAGCCAAGTAATGCCGTCGCATGAGATCAAGATGCCCTTGAGAAAGCCACTTAGACACTTGTTTTTCCAGTGTAGTTCCTCTGTAGCTGGGAAGCATGATGCTGCTTTTTCACCTCTCTAAATGTGAAAAACGACATTTTTTTAATGAAATCTTTTATTTCCCCACATCATCACAATGCAGGTTGATGTGTACAGATGGAGAACAGCAGGACTTTTGTGTAAACCCGCAGTGATAATGGCGATTAAGTGGTTTGATGAAGGCTGTTAAATTGACATGGAGGATGGCGCTACAGCTCAGCGGGATGATCTACGGATGGTAGAGGAGCAGCCTAGAGTGCACTGCAAAAAAGGGGTGTCTAAAAACAAGATAAAACACTAAGTCTGAGAAAAACAAAAGTGAAATCATCTGTCCATGCAGCAAGATAATTTCACTTGGAAATATTTCTTGATTTAAGTTTATAGTGTAAATAAAATAAGAAATTAACTCTTAGTTTTTTTCATCTTGGTAAGAACCAAAAAAATTGCAGTGTGAGACATTCTTGTTTAACACTTGCGAGTGTGTTAGTGTGTTTATAGTGTCAATTCTGTTCTATTGATTTTCATTTTTATATATTAGAGGTTTCACATCTCATTTTCCCTTTCTCTCTGTCCTGTTTTCTGCCTCTGTCTCTTATTTTTTTTTCTTCCTCTCCTCAGTCTCAGGAATGCATTGAATGTCCTTATCTTTGCCCATGCAAACACAAGGGTGAGCCAGCAATAGAGGTTGAATTCCTCTGCAGATCCCAGGCAGACAGACCACACTACACACTGGCATTTAGACAGCCTACAGCCAAAATGGCTTTTTACTGTAAAATCTCCCTGAATAGACTCCAACCTATGTAGGTCCATCTGTGGAGAGTTAACAGCAGCAGGGTAGCAGACCTTTTTGTCTTCTGTCAGCACCTACATTTCTTTATTTTACCAGCTAAATAGATTTGAGGAAGTAAAGCATGACCTCCAGATGATGATTGGTTACATGACACATTTACTGGTTCACTAATGACCCATATGAGCCACAGCTGGCCAACATTTGGCTTGTGGCAGCTGTTACAGTAGTTACCTCCGTCAAGGAGGTTATGTTTTTACCGGGGTTTGTTTATTTATTGGTTTGCAAAATAAGTCAAAAAGTTGTGGATGGATTTTGACGAAATTTTCAGAGTTGTCAGAAGTGGATGACCTTAAAACTGGTTGATTTTTGGTGGTGCCAGTGAATCGGATCCGATCACCACCAAAAATTAATCAGTTTTAAGGTCATCCACTTCCGGCCAATCCTGAAAATTTCGTCAAAAACTGTCCATAACTTTTTGAGTTACTTCACAAACCGACAAACCAACAAATAAACAAGTCCTGGTGAAAATATAACCTCCTTGGCGGCGGGGATAACTTTAAATAAAAAAGTTGCCACTGCCGCCACTGCGGCGGCGGAGGTCTGCGCTCTCTGAGTGCTTTTCTAGTTTCTTATTTGAATGACTTGATCTCCCAACAACTTGGCCGACCGAGAGGTGCAACATGCTGCAAATTACACTACGTGCCTGCATGTTATCCTACATGGAACATATCAAACAAATCATTTCCAAAGTTGGTGGCTGAGGCCGCATTCAGACCAACTTAAGAAAACAATTGGAATAAAATGCAGCGTTCTTCGTTTTCTAGCGCTTGGTTTAGTGTTTGTAACTCGACAAGTTCATTTAAATGACAGATCTGCTTATTAGTCACTTAGAAATGTGTCGTAAAAATCGTGACAAATCAAGTCAAGTCAAGTCAACTTTATTTGTATAGCCCAATATCACAAATTATGAATTTGCCTCATTGGGCTTTACAATCTGTACAGGATATGACACCCTCTGTCCTTTACAATGACCCTCGCATCGACTAAGGAAAAACTCCCCAAAAAAAAACCTTTTAACAGGGAAAAAGAAACGGAAGAAACCTCAGGAAGAGCAACAGAGGAGGGATCCCTCTTCCAGGATGGACAGACGTGCAATAGATGCCATGTGTACAGAATAACAACAATGAAAACACATTAACACTAACATACAAAATTGTATGGAAATGTCCAACTCAATATAACAACAGCTAATATACAGTGTGTATATATAGAATTGTATGAGAGTGTCCAAGGGGATGAAGAGCATCATCAAGCTATCAGCAAAGGATGAGAAGCATGTCGTCCTCTCACCATGCCAACCAGAAGAAGCCTGGGCAGCACATCTTCCACTCCACCACACCAAACAGGAGAAACCTCCGCAGGATGACCTCATCACCACCACGTCACTCAGAACCAGAAGATGAAGCCTGACTGGTCTGCACAACCACTACTCCACCAGGTAGACTGGATCCATGGATACCTGTGAGATGAGAACGCATTAGGGACTACGAGGCACAAAACTAATCTGCAGCATGTGTTAAAGGGAGGAAGAGTAAACACATCCTCTTCTCCACTACTCTAACAGATACAACCTGAGCAGCATCGCTCTTCTCCATCTCACCACCATCAGGACAGACGAGAGCCTGGATGACATCAACTCCTTCTCAAACAAGTAGCCTCAGCTCACAGACACCTGGGAGCTGGGAGCACAGGGGCTCCGGGAAGAAGATGAGTTAGTAAATGACTTAATGGAGGCATCCAAATGAAGAAGAAGAGAAGCTCAGTGTGTCAGAGGAAGTCCCCAGTCTAGACTCTATAGCAGCATAACTAAGGATTGATCCAAGGCAGCCTGAGTCAACCTTGGATCAGTCCCAACTATAACACTATCAAAAAGGAAAGTCTTAAGCCTAGTCTTGAATAAGGATGGTGTCTGCCTCCCGGACTGAAAGAGGGAGTTGGTTCCACAGAAGAGGAGCTTGATAACTGAAAGCTCTAGCTCCCATTCTACTTTTATAAACCCTAGGAACCGCTAATAGTCCTGCATTCTGAGAGCGTAGAGTTCTAGCAGGATTATAAGGCACTATTAGCTCTTTAAGATAAGATGGTGCCTGACCATTAAGTGCCTTGTGGGTGAGGAGGAGGATTTTAAATTCTATTCTAGATTTTACAGGAGCCAGTGCAGAGAGGCTAACACCGGAAGAAATATGGTCTCTTTTTCCTGGTTCTGGTCAGAACACGTGCTGCAGCGTTCTGGACCAGCTGGAGAGTCCTGATAGACTTATTAGGGCAGCCTGATAATAACGAGTTACAATAGTCCAGCCTGGAAGTTACAAATGCATGGACTAATTTTTTCTGCATCGTTTTGGGAGAGAATATGCCTTATTTTTGCAATGTTACGCAGATGAAAAAGCTGTTCTAGCTGTTTGTTTCATGTGGACGTTGAAGGACATATCTTGGTCAAAAATTACCCCTAGATTCCTTACAGTGGTGTTCGAGGCTGATGCACGAAGCCACCTAGAGTAAATAAGTCATTAGATAGGTTATTTCTGAGATTTTCAGGGCCAATTAGAATAACCTCAGTTTTATCTGAATTTAACAACAAGAAATTGTGCGCCATCCAAGTTTTATATCCTGAAGACATGTTTGGAGTTTAGCTAACTGGCTGGATTCGCCTGACTTAAATGACAAATATAGCTGAGTATCATCTGCATAACAGTGAAAGTTTATGGAGTGTTTCCTGATAACATTGCCTAAAGGAAGCATATATAAAGTAAATAGAATAGGCCCAAGCACAGAACCTTGAGGAACTCCATAACTGACTATGGACTGCATGGAGGACTCATCATTAATGTGAACAAACTGTGATCGATCCGATAAGTAGGATTTGAACCAGCTTAAAGCAGTTCCTCTGATGCCAGTTAAATGTTCTAATCTCTGCAACAGGATATGGTGGTCAATAGTATCAAAAAGCAGCGCTAAGATCTAACAAGACAAGTACTGAGGCGAGTCCATGGTCTGACGCAATTAGCAGTCATTAGTAATTTTCACCAGAGCGGTCTCGGTGCTATGATATTTTCTAAATCCTGACTGAAAGTCCTCAAATAGATTATTGTTCTGGAGGAAGTCACACAGCTGACTGCACACTGCTTTCTCAAGGATCTTAGAGAGAAAAGGAAGGTTGGATATTGGTCTATAGTTGGCTAAAACCTCTGGATCAAGACCGGGCTTCTTCAGAAGAGGTTTGATTTTGCTACTTTAAATGACTGAGGTACATAGCCTGACAGCAAAGATAAGTTGATCATGTTTAATAAAGAGGTGCTCAGTAGCGGTAAAGCTTCTTTAAGCAGTGAAGTTGGGATGGGATCTAAGAGACAAGTAGAAGGCTTAGATGAGGAAATCAATGAAGTCAGTTTGTGGAGGTCTATGGGAGAAAAGCAGTCCAAGTATACATCAAGTTCTTCAATGAGTCCTATGCTTCCTGTGTTTAAAGACAAAGCAGTTTCAGTCAAAGGCACAGTGTGACTGATTTTCTCCCTAATAGTTATAATCTTCTCATTAAAGAAGCTCATGAAGTCACTACTACTGAGGGTTGTGGGAACAGATGGTTCAATAGAGCTGTGGCTCTCTGTCAGCCTGGCTACAGTGCTGAAAAAGAAACCTGGGGTTGTTTTTATTTTCCTCTATTAATGATGAATAATAAGCTGCTCTGGCCTTACGGAGAGCCTTCCTATAAGCTTTCAAACTATCATGCCAGTCCAGGCGAGCGCTTGCAGACCGGTTAAAGCCACTTCCTTTCAAATCTTCTTGCTGCTTGCTTTAAACTGCGGGTGTGAGGGTTATACCATGGAGCCAGCTTTCTATGCTTTACTATCTTCTTTTTAGAGAGAGCAACAGAGTCTAGAGATGCTCGTAGAGAGTCTGCAGCACTATCTACCAAATTATCAATTTGAGTAGGACTTAAGTCTGAGCCCTCAAGTATATTGATATTAGATATTGAATTAAAAGCTAATGGAATTATATCCTTAAACTTGGCTACAGCACTTTCAGATAAACATCTAGTGTACATGGATTTACCTGATGGAGTGTAGTCCAGAAGAAAAATTCAAAGGTTAACAAGTAATGGTCTGATAGGAAGGAATTCTGTTGGTGGACTGATAAATGTTCTACTTCAATGCCGTAGGTCAGGACCAGGTCAGGGTAATGGTTAAACAGTGAGTTGGTTCCTGAACATTCTGACAGAAGCCAATTGAATCTAACAGCGAGATAAAAGCAGTACCAAGGCTGTCACTGTCAGCGTCCATGAATATTAAAGTCACCTACAATAATGACTTTATCAGTTCTCAGGACTAAAGTTGATAAAAACTCAGAGAACTCAGATATAAATTCAGAATATGGACCTGGAGCACGGTACACATTATAACAAATAAAACTGGTTTCTCTGTTTTCCATTTAAGATGAGAAAGACTAAGAACCAGGCTTTCAAAAAGACTTATAATTTAATTTAGGTTTAGGCTTGATCGATAGACTAGAATCAAAAATGGCTGCAACTCCTCCTCCCACGACCTGTATCTCTAGGAATATGAGTATTAATATGACTAGGAGGAGTGGATTCATTCAGGCTGACATAATCATCTTGACACAACCAGGTTTCAGTAAGACAAAATAAATCAACCTGGTTATCTGATATTAATTCATTCACTAGTAGAGCTTTAGATGATAATGACCTGATATTTAAAAGTCCACATTTAATTCTCCTGTCCTGATTAACTATTTCAGCAGTGGATTTAATTTTTATTAAGTTATTTTGTTCAACTCCCCTTTTGTTTACTATGGATTTAACTGATTTTAGTGGTCGTGGGACAGACACCGTTTCTATGGGGTTCTGGGTGGGTGACTGCTCTAATGGAAGCACAGAGAAGTGTGTTAAACTACAACTCTGTCTCCTGGTCTCAACCCTGGGTTGTCATGGGTTAGGTTGACTAATAAACTTGGCCATGTTTCTAGAAATGAGAGCTGCTCCTTCCAAAGTAGGATGGATGCAGTCTCTCCTCATCAGACCAGGTTTTCCCCAGAAACTGTTCCAATTATCGATGAAGCCCACATCATTAACTGGACACCACCTCGACAGCCAGCGGTGGAAGGATGACATGCGACTAAACATGTCATCAGAGGCCAAGCTAGGAGGGGACCAGAGAAAACTACGGAGTCCGACATTGTTTTAGCGTAAGCACACACCGATTCCACATTAATTTTTGTGACCTCCGATTGGCGTAACCGGGTGTCATTACCGCCAGCGTGAATAACAATAGTCCCATATTTACGCTTATCCTTAGCCAGCAGTTTCAAATAGGATTCAACGTCGCCCGCTCTGGCCCCCGGAATGCATTTGACTATGGTTGCCGGTGTCGCTAATTTCACGTTTCGAAGAATAGAGCCTGCCAATAACCAGGGTTGGCTTCTCAGCGGGTGTGTCGCTGAGTGGGGAAAACTTGTTAGAAACGTGAAGGGGGTCGGTGGTGAGCCGTGGGCTGTTTAAAACTACGCTTCCTTCGGACAGTCACCCACTCTCCCGGCTGCTCGGGAGTTGCCGGGGGACGGCTAGCAGGAGCTACGCTAGGTCGGCTCGCACCGGCTAGGGGCTGGCTAGCTACGGAGGCATAACTAGGACTTTGGATGGTGCGGAGCCGGGCTTCTAACTCGCTAAGCCTCGCCTCCAAAACCGCGAACATGCTACACTTGTTACACGTACCATTATCACTAAAGGAGGCAGAGGAATAACTGAGCATGAGACACACTGAGCAAGAGAAAGCAGGAGAAGGAAGAGGAGAAGCCATGGCTATACGCTAAGATAGCTGCTAAGCTAGGCTATGGAAGCTAGTTGTTAGCCGAAAAAAGCCGCTGGAAAACACCAACGAGTGACAGGGAAAGTCTAGGGAAGTTTTAGAGTGCTTGATAGGATTAGTACACTACAAATGTACGGCGGGACGTTAACCACTGTGGATTAAGACAGTAACAAAACTATTTTTGTGGCAGAGCAGCTCAGAGTGCTGTAGGAAACAACAGAGTAGCGGTTGAGAGCGGAAATGATGCAATACGCTTACCGTATAGGAGGAGGGAGGAGGAGTCCATCAGTGAAAGACAGTCTTAGTCGACTAAGAAGCACCATCCCTACCACCACTCATACGTTTCACCCTGTTCTGCTCCATCAGAGAAAATACTCATAGCCAGGGGTGCACATAACTTTTTTTTGTCTTGTTCTCAGGGGAGGGTTGTTGCTTGTCACCTTTTTTAAATACATTTTTTCCATGATGACCCGCCCCACAGGATGGACTTAATACAGTGATACATGGATATTGTGATATTTACTATAAATTCAATTATCAATTAATAAAAGCAGTTCAGCAAAATATTTCTTCTTTAACGCCCCACAGTATGTATGCTAATGAAGAAACTGCTCTTCAGTATCTTTATATCATATCTGCTTTAGATGTGCAATTTGTTTTGCACCCCCTTTCTGTAAATAAAAGCTTAGCAATTTTACGATGGATTGATTTAATGACTCACAGTATGGGGCCGTGCGCTCATCTGATTGGGCGCAGTTTTCCAAGGTGTGGGCGGTGCAGAGAATATGCACCAGGAAATCCCTGATGTCCACCTTCTGACGTAATTTGGGAAGGAACCCGCTGTAAATCCCGACATTGACAGCGGCTCCATGAGTGCACACTGACACCATTTTCGTCTTCCACTCCGCTAAACCACACGCATGGCACAGCTGCTCAAGTCTGTCCACTATGTCCTGAGCTTTTCCATTGGCCCTAAAAGCAGCATCACTTATGTGCGCCACTGCTCATAGCAACACTGAGGCAGCTGGCCATGCATGACTGCTTTGTTGTTTTTGTCGCTTATAGTTTGAACACAGATGGAAATCCCCCCCTCTACTTAGCTCACTTTCTTTCCTTGAAAAAACAGTATGTTTGTGTGTGCACGTGTGCGTGCGTGCGTGTGTGCATGTGTGAGAGACTTATCCAGACAGCCTCAAGACGCACACAGTAGCCATTGATACCTCCTCACAATACACCCTCACAAGAAAACACATGGGAGCACAGCACTGCAGCTTCCATGCACACTGCTTTACGTATGCTGGTGCAGAAAATTACAATGCCAAGGAGCAGACAAAAGACAGTGCTGCTCTGTATTTGTAGACCATACAAGCCACCATACACACACACACACACACACACGCAGCCCTCACAAACCTAAATGGATTTTCTTGGATCACAACAGAGTACAATGCTGGTATAGAGAGGCATGACTGAGCTGCACACACACTTAACAGCTGGTTGCTCAAATTTAGTTTGAGTGACCAGAGCACAGCAGATAATCGTCATATATTTCAGAGTGTGACCCACACTCATCTGATTGTCTTTACTTTGCACAGTATCCACTGTCACACACCACAGTCTCACTCTCACTGTCAGCTGTTAATTTACTGCAGGAGGGTCACACATGCTCTGAGTAATAATTAACATCAGCATTTCCTCTGTGGCTTCAGGTAGCAGTGGTTTAAAGGGAGTTAGATATTATTAATCTGTAATGTTCAGTGCTTTCAGGTTAGTTTTATTTATTTATTTATTTTTTTTTAGTGCTTCTATTTCCACAATCGTTTCCACAACAGAAATCGCTACCAGCTGCAAAAACAAATTCATTGCTCTTTGTTTACTGTTGATGTCTTGAAATCATTTCATGTTGTTTTAGCCTGATTATAGACATCTGAATCACTGTATTGTGTGGTGTTCACTGACTTCCCAGGTTAGAGAAACAACAAGTCCAGTCTTTCTAGGTATGCTCGAGAGCTTTATGAGAATGTCAAGATTGTCCTGTAAAGAGCCTGAAAAGAGGGAGAGAAAAATAAGCACAGAAATGGCATCACCTACTTTTGGTGGTGCACCTCCACAGCACCCATCCCATGAAGTGTCTCTGTGTTATTTTTATCTTACTTCGTACAAATGACATCTATTGCACATCTGTCCATCCTGGAAGAGGGATCCCTCCTCTGTTGCTCTTCCTGAGGTTTCCACTGTTTATTTTTCCTTGTTAAAAGGACAGAGGGTGTCATATCCTGCACAGATTGTAAAGCCGTCTGAGGCAGATTTGTGATTTGAGATATTGGGCTATATAAAAAAAAAAAAAAAAGACTTGACATCCATGCACTGCTTCCGTCTGCCGATATCACTGCTCTACAAACTACATTTTGAAGGACGGTGCTCATTCTGTTCACCTTTTACTTCATTGGCATGTGCTTCAGCCATGGAGTAGAGGAGTCAAGAAGCTGGCCCATCTGCTCAGGCTCCTGATCCTCGGTCTGATCGAGCTTCCATGGAACACCTACCCCTCTATTAACAACTTATTATTACCATTATTTGTACCGTTAGCTGTAGTTTAAGGATATATTCACTCAAAGTATATCTCTGTTTGTTGTAAGAACGCATAATGATTCAGGATTGTGTTGTCACATCCTATTTCCTCCATCACATCTGTTATGAGCAATCAGCCACAACAATGGTTATACAGGATATACTGTTGGCTCTATACTGTGTCAGAGCAGCAAAAACAACCTCACAGATGGAATATCCTCATTACATCAGTTTCCTCTCTATGATGCAGCACACACGCTGCCCTGTTTAAATCATATTTTCTTGTCTTCAGCTATACATTTTTCTGAAAGCACAGCCTGCTGTGGATTCAGTGTTTTCTTTTTGTTTTAATTTTTCCTATAAATACCTCAAATCAAAGAATTGTAGTCATTAAAACAGCCACACATACACTGAATAAGATGTGTTTGCACCCCAAGAATACATTCAGTTTGCTTACTTCTGGTGCATTTATGTAATCACAATCACATCTACAATGTGACTTTCTTGCTAAATTGATTTGCAATCTTGTTATGTAACACTCAATCCATGTTTCTGGGCTTCGAGCTGAGAGAGGAAAAAAAAAAAAAGCTCTGATAATGTTTGAACGGAATAACAGACTTTGACACTTTGACACTTTCCGTCTACTGGATTTTGTGAATTTGAATATATAGGTGTTGACAGTTATAAGGAGAAAAATAAATTGCCTTTTAGAGGATAACAGCTGCTCACACATGCAGCGCAGCGGTCACACTGACAGTTGCAGCATCTGTTTTTATGCAGCAGGGAGAGGCTTCCCTTTTTTTTCAGACGAGGTAGGGGCAACAGATCTATGATTAATGGGAGTGTGGACATGGTGGCATGTTTATGCAACAGTTTAAACACATGCACGCATAGATACACACACAACTACAATTTTTGCCAAGATGAAGAGTGATCTTAGCCAGTGTTTGTCATAGAGGCCCACAAACTAAAAAAAAAGAGCTTACGCGTTTCCAGTCGTATCATCAAATGCTTCCTCTTTTGGATCTTCAGTTACGGCTCAGCCGCCTTCGATGAGCAGTCAGTGTTTATCATGGAAGAGACAGGCTGTGCGGGCGTGAAATGCAAACATCTTGTGTCTTGCAAACATTTCCTGGGAAACGGGCTGCAAACATGTTGATGGATGCCACTGTGAAGCCGCAGTGCTCCTTCATGTGTGGTTTCTGCTGCGAAAAACTAGGATTTATTGTCGTTTGGGAATTCAATAAGCAGGGTCAGAAGATAAATAAGTTAATATCGGCAGTAGAGAACTTAAACTGGAAGTGGTGCTAATGTTAGTGAATGGATTGTTCTTTTCAGATTAGAGTGTGACTTGTGTGTTTGAACCATTGCTTAAAGCTCCTAAGCACAATCAGAGACAGATCTCCCTTCTAAACACGACTGGCCTCTATGTCATGTTTAATGGGGTTTGATGCTGCTCTGTCAGATAGTGGAAATCAGATTTGGTCACACTTATCAGACATGGGTTACCGCTGTTATCACACAGCACACACACCTTCTTCACTCAGGGCTGTTTTTAGTCTTTTAGCAGCAGCTGAGGTTAGCCTATTAATAGTCACCAGGTGTTTGATCCATTTGATAATGAGAGTGTAAATGTTTTGTCTCCTCACAGGTCCTCAGTGCTCAGAAAGCAGGGTACAAGGCAGCCATTGTTCACAATGTGGGCTCTGATGACTTAATCAGCATGGGATCCAATGATCGTAAGTTACCACCACCACCACCACCACCTCCTCCTCCTTGTTTCTCTGTTACCCATTAACATGTAGCATCTGGTTGGGCATCTCTGTTGACAAAGTACACTCTTTTGTGTTTTTATTAGGACTGTCGAAGTTAATGCAATTAATTGGCGGTAAATCCACTTGCTCAAACTGCTCAAAATGCCTTTGCCAGCCCAAGTTTTTAATAATCCTTGAGTCTGAGGTAAAGCTGTTTCATTGTAAGACGTCCATTTCAAATCTCAAAATGTATTTAAGTGAAGGGTGTAGCACCCTCGAAAACCCCCTGCCTATGATGCACACTGTCCTCCCTCAAGCCCACTTTTGTGATGTGATGGTGTCAGGGGTTTTCCCGTCAGTTGGGTATCACCTGTATTCACACTCAAGAGGGTGTGGCACAGTCCGAAATTATCCAGAAGACGTCTTGTCCCGGTTAGCCTCAATTCTTTCGCTCATTAAATGTGTCAGTATGCTGGTCAAACAGCGTCTGGCTCTAAAAGTCAGACAGGCTAAAATATTAAAAATCTATTAATACTTCCACAAAGTTGGACATGAGCATCGCCATTTGTTAGGTTAGATGCACAGAAAAGGCAAAAAAAATTGATTTATAGACTTAAGAGCAAAGGTTTGTTCATCCATTAACTTTCTAGGCTGCAGCTGATGATTGTTTTATTGTCAGTTAAACTGAGTTTGGCCAACACAAAGTTGATATTTAAAAATTAAAATTTTATTTTATTGACCCACAAGACCAAGAAGCATAAGGATGTTGATTATTCGCTGTGTATCCAACCAAATGATCAGTCAACTGGTTGCAGCTATAGATCAGTGAATGAAGTTGCATGAACAACTTTTAAGGGACAGTGTGCACGTTCAGCAAACATTTTTTTAGTCCAACAGTGAGACAACTATTCCTTAGTGTGCTACCAGCAAGTCTTTCTAGCAAGATTTTGATTTTTAACGCCTGCTTTGTTTCGTGTTACAAGATTATTCATTGGAGTCAGGTGTCAGTATGTACAGTCATGTGATATATTAACATTTTCTTTGTTTCCCTGTTTAGTGGATATTATGAAGCAGATAGATATACCCTCTGTTTTTGTGAGTGAGCACACTGCCAACTTACTGAAAGAAGACTTCACGTATGACAAGGGGTAAGTCTAAACCCACATGTCACGTTTCTGCCAAACAGTAAGCAGGTTTTTGCTCCTCTGGTTTTCAGTGTGCTGTTATAAAGAGTTTATTTTTCCACTAAAAACTGTCCAGCTCTTACATATGAGTTTAATCTTACATTGTTGTAGAGTAATGGTTAGTATGCATTACAGTAATATATCAAGGTGGAGGATTCGCCTCATGATTGGTTGTCACTGCTGCCAAGCTGGTAATGAAATATCTCAGGCTTTCAGGAGAGCCCAGAGAGTCACAGAATTAAAGTTTTAAATCAACGCTGCATGTGTGTTGAGGGGTGGGGAGGGTGCTTTGACAGATACCTTCCAACTACATCAGGGTTATTCCTATGTCTTCTGCAGAGGAATGAACACCAAACATGGCGTTGGCAGTGTTCTGTCTGTGTGGTTGGCTGTTTGTTTTGACTGGTGCAGAGATATATCAGTAGACCCCATTAATTCATAGTGTGAAATACATAGAAGTTCTTGCCATTATGTTGATAGAGGGTCCTGTATACGACTGTCATACTGCTGTTTCTGAACAACACTAAAATGGCTTTGTACACTGTGACAGCTGTGTTTGTATTTCAAGAAGGGGCTCTTCTTGTTTTTTAGGGGATATGTGGTCCTCATGCCAGACTTCAGCCTGCCGCTGGAATACTACCTGATCCCCTTCCTCATCATTGTGGGAATCTGCCTCATCCTCATTGTTGTTTTCATGGTAGGTAAATCATCTAATGACGTATGTAGCATATTTAAGTTTACATGAATACTGTACTGTACATTTAAGTGTGAGGTCGGTCGTTCTTTTTTAAAAATGTTTACTTCATTGTATTATCAGGTACCAGACTGGCATCCGATTCAAAAACATCACACTTTTACACGTTTCCGAATGTGATAAAAATCACAGTTTACGGTTTCTTTTTTTTTTGGACACAGCACCTGGACACATAAGTGTGTGTTTCTGTGTTCTGCAAACTGATTTTAACTGGTACCGCTGTTTCCAGATTACCAAGTTTGTGCAGGATCGACACAGGGCCCGGAGGAGCCGCCTGCGCAAAGATCAGCTCAAGAAACTTCCCATCCACAAGTACAAGAAAGGTATGGAGGCAGTTACAAACATCTGCGCTACCTTGCTGTGACCATGTCATTTAAATTGTAAAAAACGTTTGCAATATGCACTTAGTCAGCCGTGTCCTGACTTCGACCTTAGAGTCTGTACCGATGCTATGTCCTCCTCCACCATGCTGCTCCCTCTCACATGATTTGGCCCAGAAAAGAGATGTCATCACTGCATTACAACACCATCATTCCTCCCCTGGAGCTCTGCACCTTCGAGCTAATCGGATTAATATGGACTTGATTTTTCCACAAAGCGCTCCGTGGCAGATTAGAGCTCCTCTGTAGAGACTGAACACATGACTGATGGTTTGGAATGTAGTCTTCAGTCATGTCTGAGGCCTGACAAGGGTTGAAAGTCTATTTTATTTTATTTTTTTTATAGGAGACATGTTGAGTGGATGAACAGTATGTGCTGCCGCTACAGTAGGATGTATGAGGTGAATACTGTGTGTTTGTGTGAATGTGAGTGGCTGGCTTCCACCTCTGTCTCTACATCGTTTTGCAATGCAAATTCTTTGTGACCCCTTATGGTAAAGTAAGTTTGGTCTATGTGTTTAGACAGGTTTTGTGTTCGCTGAGCTTCCTCCTGCAGCTGTTTTTTGCAGACTGGAAAGCTCTTAGAATCAGCTGTGCGGGGGGGAACTCCAGGGAGCTTTATAAACTGTGGGTGGTGCATGATAAGTAGCCCCCTTGTAAAGCTGCTAATTGAGGGGGTTACGAGTTGGGCAGTTCCTCCCCTCCTGGCAGAAACGCCAACTAAAAGCAGCGTGTGTTGCTCGGTTAGTTTTTGTCACATCAGGCTCTGTGGTTTGTGCGCTCTGCAGGCTGTGCCCACTGTGACTCAGGGTTTCCACCAGACACAGCTGCTACAGTCGACCTTGGTTCAGATGTCCAGGAAACTGCCTCCAGGGTGGCGTCTTTGCTTCAGTCAGCTGAGTCAGTGTTTGGCAATACAGGAAGGGGACACCAAATCTCTACCTAATCACCTTTTAAGCCATGCCTCTGGAGCAAGGCTGGCTTGGTTTGAGCCTGGGAGGGCTGTAACAGGAGAGCCTGAGAGCAGTGGGACACTGCCTCTGTTGTTGTTAGACTGTGTTTATGCCAGGTCAGAGTAAGGCCTCTAATAACAAAGCGCTTGTCTTTATTCAATTTTTTATTTTCCTCTCCAATTTCGTTGTACAATGGTATAATGACAATAAAGGACAATCTATTCTATTCACTTATATTCCATCGCAGAGAGTAAACCCTGTAGGTGGCGCTTCTCAGCCGATTCCTGAAACTGCTGTGACGTCAGTGTACGACCTTTTACGACTTTTTACGATCTTTTTAAAATCTTGGTCGAGTGAATAACAAAATTGCAGTTGCTGTTGACAGCTTGGCTCTGGGTTTCACAATTGTGACTCTGGCCACGTCCACACGGAAACAGAGCCGACTTCATTTTGAAACCGTTTGTGTCCCCACGAAACTCCTGAAGCGCTGTAATACAGTATATGCAACTGGGCTGCGAATACAACAAAACAGAAAAGAAGAAATAGAGCAGGCGCATAAGTGTAACATCCATCCATTATCTACCGCTTATCCTCATAGGGTCGCGGGGCGGGGGGGGGGGTTGGAGCCTATCCCAGCTGTCTTAGGGTGGAAGGCAGGGTACACCCTGGACAAGTCGCCACCTCATCGCAGGGCACATAGAGACAGACAACCATTCACACTCACATTCACACCTACGGTCAATTTAAATTAGCCAGTTAACATAATCCCTAATTTTTGGATGGTGGGAGGAAGCCGGAGTACCTGGAGAGAACCCACGCAGACATGGGGAAAACATGCAAACTCCACACAGAAAGGCCCCAGGCCCGGGATTCGAACCCAGTACCTTCTTGCCGTGAGGCAACAGTGCTAACCACTACACCACCATGCCACCGTAAGTGTAACAACAAAGAAGAAATACAGGTAGAAGAGCATGCACATGAGGCACGATTCAAGAAAGATCTGAATATGTTGTACACGTGGAAACGACATGGTGGCTTTTAGGGATTCATCCTAAAAGCGATTTCCAAAAAGAAAGCGTATACGGGCTCCTGAAACGGCGGTTCCATGTGGATGAAACAACCATACCACACTCTTAAACGTTTACCTCTAAACTCTGCCAGCAGTCAGTATAGTAGTCAGGCTCAAGTATGGAGGAAGAATGTGTGAAATATAAAGGCAATATTTCTCATTTTGGGGTCTGATAATGTCATGTAAGTGCAATCCATGAGTACACTTTAAAATATTGGCCAGCGTGTGGAAGCAAAATAATCACATATACTCACTTTATATCTGTACATGCAATACAGATTACAATCAAAATAATAATATAGAAGCGATAGATTTAAGCATATTATGCTTTTGTTTTGTATTGTATGCGTATGTCTAATTTATTTGCTTTTTTTCTTTTTGTCTACATCTTCGAAATAAACTAAACAGATTAGCTAGAATCTGCTGTCATAGTAGTGCAACAGAATACGAGTGGTCAATGTTACAGTGTTCACAGTATGCAAAAGGATTTTTTTTAGGATCTCAGCACCACACAAGTCACTGTGACGCTCGAGACAAGCTGCTCTTCTAATTCCCATACTGCAGATTTGGGCTGCGTGCCTGATCGTGGGGTTCACTGCGCTTGTTGTGAATGCAGCACAGAGTGGGAAGGATGCCTAATGGCGCCCCTTGGCCTGCACTGCAACAGATAATGCTGAGCTTGGACGCTGGGGGCTTTGAGCAGATGCAGTCTTGCAGTGAACTGTGATGCTGTGCTAGTGTTGCTTTTAAAGCTGCAATCCACAACATCACAGGTTGAGGCCATTCATCAAATGAGCGGTGGCGCAGCTCCTCATCTACATGTGCTTCATTAGAAAGATATGAAGATTTTATAAGAAGTAAACCTTTGGTCGCGTTTGCTTCTCTCATCTGTGCTGACGCTTGCTTGTCTCAGCTCAGCTCGACCCGGGCTCTAAACAAACCCAGGCTCTGTCGTCTTTGTCCAAATTTCAGGTTTTCTGGCAGTAACAGCCAATATGTCAGCAGATGGTAAATCCATAAAATCTCTTCATCACAACGTCCCACCAGAAACCAATAAGCAGCATAACAGAGACAGATGTACAACATATTATTCAGATAGCACTGTACTGCAACATGGTGTGATTACGTCTTTTCTGCCTCAGGAAGATGTAAATCAGCTGATCAGCCGCAGCCTTGGCTGCTGCTGTGCTGGCAGGACGCCTTGCTCCTTGCTGATGAGTGTTTCTGCCCACCATACCTCCTACCTATCTATCTATCAACTCTGGAAACTCACGTGCGAGTTTTTTTTTTCACATCTTTTTCATAATTTTTTCAACAGTTGTTGTTGAGCATGCATTCAAGTTATGCCTTTAAATATATATTATATATAATCCAGCTGTCCTTGTGATTCCCTGGTTCAAAAGTATTTGCTTTTAATTGGACTAACCTATAAGCTACTCATGTAGGTTGAAACAATAGCTTTCCATAATGTGGTCTATATGCCCATATGCCGTGCATTTCACGGCAGTAGTGCTTACTGTGGCACAACACCTGAAAAGTAATTCCGTAATTCCGTTTTCAGAGGACCAATCACAGCCCTTGCTGTCTTTGTTTTCCCTTGACGGAGTGACAGACAGTTAAAAAATAATTCATGCACCCAGAGAGAACAGAGAGGCTCCAAGGTGTCCATGTACAGCAATATACAGAGTACTATAAATTAGCCTTTACACAAAGGGTGTCTGTATGGATGAGCACAAAGCCTTAATGGAAACCACCCGTGTAATTAGCGCACCATACCAGTCTGAGCGGCAGCATTCGACATAAGACCCGTGTAAATGCACAGGATTATGTAATAGCAGCTGTCACAGCTGTCCCCGTATAGCGCTACTCTGCCATTAACTTGACTTACGCCCTGGTTTTATTGCAGAGCCTTGCGTCATCCCCACTTAGGATGAGGCCTGACGTTTGACAGTGTGAGTTTTGGCCATCTGGGTGGCGAGTTTCGCCAGCAACCGGCGTCTAGCAGACGCTGAGGCCAGATATGGTGAACGCGCGCGCACATACACACACAAACACACACACACAGGGAACTGCAAACTGGCTGAGGAAGTGGGGGGGTTGTTTTAGACCATTCATTAGACTGAGAGAGAGTCTGGATTCTCCTTCTGACCCCTGAACTCCAGTCTGATCCCTCCCTGCCTATGATGAGTCACTCCACTCCTCCCCACCCGTGACTTTCCGCTTCCAAACCATAGCTGTGGATTTGAGCACACACACACACACAGGCACACTGACCAGAGCAGCTGCAGTGTCTCAGCCGTCTGTGTGTGAAGCATGTTGATGTCAGTACAGAGGAGCTCTCTCTGTCTTGTAGTTCTCAGGCTTCAGTGCCAGTTACTCTTGTCTCGTTGGCTCAACCAGGAGTTGAGCTTTTCTTTTTACTTCCATTTTTTTTTTTTTCTCTGTCGCCCTCTCTTTCATTCGCCCGCTCGCACTCACTCTGCTATGCACATTGACTGCTCATCTGAAGTTCAGCAGGACAGTGTGGTTCCGCTGAGAGCCAGGAATGCTGGCAGGATGGATGATTAATGAAAAATAGAGTGGAGAAGAGCTGCACCGGCTCGTGAGTCTTTTTAAGATGTGCTACCGGCCCCAAAACGCACATGTAAGGGATTCCCAGCATCTGAAAAGCCTACACATGCCAAAATATGAACTATATATATTTTTATTGGCCTCAAAAAATATATTCTGACCACATAACTTCAACTCAAAATTCAAGTAAGACTACTGTACCTGTGAGACTCACACACAGGTCACACAGTAATGACATTATTGAAGCTAGAGCTTCTAGAAATAAGGAGCAGGGAATGTCCACAGCAGGCTCTTTGATCAGCAGGAGTGGTGTGAGAAGGGATGAGCGTACCAGACTGAATTATGATCAGCTTCTTTAACTGTGCTGCATGTTTCTCACAGGAGACTGCATTCCTGAGCTGGTTTGAGTATTTTTTTTTTTTTGAGGCTTTGCAGTAAATAAGCATCAGCCATCCTTTTGGGCAGCTTCAGTGAAAGTACACATGTATTTTAGCCATTAGCTACACTCTTTCTCTATTGCTCTTCCTTCTGGCTGGGCTTTGAGTATAACAGAATTATCCTTTAAGGTGTTTGCGTTCAGAAAGCCACTAAGCGTTTCCTCTCTGCTTCACTCAGAATAGCTCAGTTTGTGCCACAGTTCAGCATTTCCTGAACTGGATCCATGCCTGCACAAACTTTCCCTCTCCCTCACCCCGAGTGGCGTGGGAGAGAGAGAGAGAGAGAGAGAAAGAGGATAAAACAGAGGCATGCTTGGGATTATGCACCAAAAACAAAGAAAGAAGGTTGGGGTTGATAATAAGTGTGATGTTTGGGAGAGGAAGGAACGGAGTTAGAAGTGTGAGGAGGGAGCAGAGTTGAAAATATCGCCTTGAGTTGAAGTTGCTGACGCTCAGAGAGAGGAGGAGGAGGAGGAGGAGGAGGAGGGGGCCTGCTCGATATGACTCCCCATCCTTATACGGTCACATACGGCCCTGGCATGGACACGGAGAGCCCAGTCAGGGAAAACATGCTCATTTAGAGCTTACATAAACACACCGACCCGCAGCCCTGCTCCCTCCTTCCCGCCTGGGCAGGGAAGAGGAAGGGAAGGAAAATGAGAAGAACACTGAGGAATTTGAAAGGGAGTGCGTTGATAAATTCCTGAGCTTTTAGTGCAGAGAGACATCCTGTAACGTCAAGAAGTGCAGCGCTGGTGGTTTAGCAGCGTCGGGACGTGTTTGGAAAAGTGACACGATTTCAGAAATTTTAAAGAAAATGATGCGGCTCATGAAGAAGCTGGAGTTCCTAATAACCTGACACACGTCATGGACCAAATTGGCATCAGTGACCTTCAGGAAAACATCTAAAAATAACCAATTAAACTTCTGTGCACTATTAATAACCTGGACTCAGAACACATTTCCCAAACCTGAGTCACTTCTCACTTTTACCTACACAGAACAATGTGATGTAATGAAAATAATAATTACTTTTATTCACCCTCATTTCATGCATTATTTTCCATAATGACATAGGTCATAGTGCATTAGTAACCTTATAGGATGGACACAAATCAACAGTAGATACCGCTTGGGTAAGTTTTGGGTTGGCATACTATTTATCAATGTTTGAAAAAGTGCTATGAGTATGAATTGATATCTGTGATGCTTAATTCACACCCACTGATAAAAGAATAAATAACAAAAATAAGTATTTTCACTGTCTTACATATACATTCAGTTAAAAGCAGAGATGAACATGTGTTGTATTTTTTTTTTGACACAGGGGACAACTACGATGTGTGCGCCATCTGCCTGGACGAATATGAAGAAGGTGACAAACTCAGAGTGCTGCCATGTTCTCACGGTGAGTCTGAACTGTTTGGATTGTACATGACGTAGAGCAAAAGTTACTATAGCACATCTAGTGATATTAAGAGAAATACAGACTTCATATCCAGCTGCTGTGCAAAGTAAATACACTCACCGGCCACTTTATTAGGTACACCTGTTAGTAAAAGGTTGGATCCCTCTTTGCCTTCAGAACTACTTTAATTCTTCGTGGCATACTTTCAACGAGGTTTTGGAAACATTCCTCACAAATTTTGGTCCATATTGACATGATCGCATCACTCAGTTGCTGAAGATTTGCCGGCTGCACATCTATGATGAGAATCTCTTGTTCCACCACATCCTAAAGCTGCTCTATTGGATTGAGATCTGGTGACCTTGGAGGCCATTGTAGTTGTGAACACATATATATATATATATATATATATGTATATATATATGTTCAAAAAATCAAGTTTGAGATGATCTGAGCTTTGTGACATGGAGCATTATCCTGCAGGAAGTTGCCATCAGAAGATGGTCCACTGGCTGAGGAAGTGGGGGGATTGTTTTAGACCAGTCATTAGACTGAGAGAGAGACTGGATTCTCCTTCTGACCCCTGAACTCCAGTCTGATCCCTCCCTGCATATGATGAGTCACTCCACCCGTGACTTTCCACTTCCAAACCATAGCTGTGGATTTGAACACACACGCACACACACTGACCAGAGCAGCTGCAGTGTCTCAGTCGTGTGTGTGAAGCATGTTGATGTCAGGACAGAGGAGCTCTCTCTGTCTCTGAATTCTCTGGTTTATGCATTGAGTCGCTGCTGGGTGATTGGCTGATGAGCTATTTCTGTTAACAAGCAATTGAACAGGTGTACCTAATAAAGTGGCCATAGTTCTTATTCATAGTGTGTGTTCCTATTAACTTTTCGAGTGCCACTGACGTATTTTGACGTCATTGAGTAATGTTGAGGCCTCTGGGAGATGTAGTCGGAGCATAAAGAGACGGCATACGCCATGGAGATCAAAGCAGGAAGTGGAGACGATCACGGTTAGAGAGCAAAACAAACAGAATCTGGACAAAAAGTGGTGTTTTTGGTGAAAGTGGCCTCTGCTCTCCTGCAGATAAAACAAAAACGGAACAAGGTAAAAACAAACATTTTTTTTTCCATGATGAAATAACGGGTCTCTTCTTTCATTTGAGCGAGTCTGTTTTTCCAGAGACATGGTACAAAATATTCTGTGGGTCTTGAAATATGACTCAAAGTGGGCAAAAATGCTGGCACAAGGCACCTTTAGTTTTAAAAAACAGCGGGCACTCAAAAAGTTAAAGGCTTACATTTTTCAAAAACAGTAAGTGCAATATGTTTGGGATCCTCTCTAATCATCTATGCTCATGTTCATCATGTGTTGTTCATTGGGTTTGTTGACAATAATAAAAATAAAAAAGTACAAAAAAAAAAATCATTCAAACTTGACCATGTTGTTAAAAAGCTGACTAACTTGAATATGAATAAAGTTTTCTGCTGATGGTGTCTTTGTTTTGTCCGCAGCCTACCACAGTAAGTGTGTGGACCCCTGGCTGACCAAAACTAAGAAGACGTGTCCGGTGTGCAAGCAAAAAGTGGTCCCCTCACAGGGTGACTCGGACTCCGATTCCGAGGGGGAGAGCGGCCCTGATGAGAACGAAGAGGTGTCGGAGAGTACCCCTCTGCTGCGCTCTCTGGCCTCCACCAGCGCCCACTCCTTCGGCACCATGTCTGGAGCGTCGCGCTCAGAGCAAGACCAAGAGTCCTCAGACTACGAGGACGATGAGCTGGACAGTGACAGCGAGGAGGAGGTCACCGTGGAGACTGTGGTGGTGCAGATGCAGCAGCCCTGCTCTGAAGGCCATGAGCAAGACCTGCCCCGAGTTTGACTGACAGTCGGCTGACCTGATTGGTCACTAATAAAAACCCCGCCCTTTCCCAACCTCTCAGCTGAGGCCAAGACTTTCATTGGGGGGGGGGTTCACAAACCACATCTTTCAAGTTTTTCTGTCACTGCTTACATGACATTGTAATCTATCCTCCCCACAAACTCAAATACAAATCTTAAGTTTTATTTAAACATGATGAAGCGCTGATTTCCAACAGGAAGCTAGTGAGCTTGTCTTATGGGGCGTTTGGCAGAGTGTCAGGACTGCTGATGGTGACGTACGGTAGGCTTTTATACTGTACTGTTAAGTCACAAACGAGATGATACACAGAAGAATGGAAAAAGTCCCAGATAGACGCATTCATGCTTGTTCAGTAAAAAATACTGTGTATAAAAAAAAGAAATCACAAAAAAAAAGTAACATCTTTGTTATTATCATCTCAGATGATGGGGAAGTTTCATTATTGTACATACATGTTCATGCTTCTTGGACCGCTATGCAGCATCCTCTTTGTAAAAATGAAACTTAACATTCGGCAAGTAATATTTAAAGCCACAGCAATATGTTTTGCCAATTTATTTCTAGTCTGATGTATGAAGGAATCCAAGGTGCTCCTGTGTTTTGTGCCACAGCTTATGTTACGATTCACACACTGAAACTGAAGAGAGACACATTTGAAGCAAATAATGTGGTCTCCGCGCGACGTCGCATTGTGTTGTGGAGCGACACTTGAGTGGAAATGTCCGCTGTCTGTGGTGAACTTCTTGTGGCTGCTCCAGACCTATCACTCCATTTAACACAAGCAGTTATTGGTTGATAGGCCTTGTAATACACATTTAACAGAACTTATCTTATTTTAAAACTGTTTATAGTAATACATTTTTTTTTCCCTTAACATGGCCTGATTTTTTTGGGTGTTAATGAAACCTGTTGCCTTCTTCAGTTGTTTTTTTGTCTTGTTAGTGTTTTCCTGCTCATGTAGTTGCTCATCTGTTGTCAGTACAAATTTACTTCAATAAAATGAAAATGACACTTAACTGGAACTTTTTCTGGTCAGTAATTATGACTTATTCTCATTTTGTGACACTGGGAACATGATGCAATTCATCAACAATTCAACATCCATGCTACTCTGTTCCCATGCTTGTCGCAACATGTACAGCTGCAGTGTGTGACATGGGATAAACATGATCATTAACGAGTTGATTATCTGACACAAATCAGCCTGTTTAAGTTATGATTGATAGCTCCAGAATAGCTGCCAGATTGTCAGGTTGAGATTGGTAGTTGTTTTAAGGTCAGGAGTGACAAAGTTATCCACAAGTCTGATTGAGGAGTACTACCACACTATCAACCAGTCTACTTCAGTGGCTCAAATTAGCTATAAAAATAAGTGATGTGGTTTTGTCCTGAGGCCTGTTGTTAAACTGGATTACATAACAGAACGAAAAACTAACAGTCTGGTAGTTGTGTTTACCGACTGGTGTTCAATATCAGATACAACTTTAAACGGTCTTTAGTTTGATGAGACTCACTTCACGAGAAACATTTAGGGAAACTAAATGATGCAACATTCAGTGACATAAAAGGTCAGTAAACATGTATTTGGTTGGAATAAATTTATTTGATCTGTCTGTAAACAAGGTGATAAATCAATTTATGGCATTTCTTGGTTTTATGCATATGAAATCAGATGCGTTAAAGAGAAAAAAAAAAAAATAAAAGTGGTGAGGAAAAGGGAAATGAACATAAATCAGCAAACAGGACTTGAAATATTTTTCTTTTTATGAGTACACATGTCACAAGGCCTAAACAGTGGAGCTGAAGCTAAAAATGGTCAAAAGTGCCAATGAAATGACACTGACAGAATTTAGTGGACAATGGGTAAAACCCATCATACGACAGCAACAGATCTCTCAATATTATGGCACAGGATACACAGGTTCTGCAGTTAAGTTTCAACAAGACAACCATGTGTGTCTTTGTTCCAACCAATCCCATCTCCCATCGAGTGTAATTTCTACTTCTGGAAGTTATTGTTTCGTCAGTTTGGACATTACAGTTAGCAGTACAGAACACGGACAGACCATGTGATACCCCAGAGCTCAGCTGACTATAGAGTAAAAGGCAATTTATTCCACAGTTTTGTATTTGTCAACACAGCATGGGTTTGTACAAATGCAGTTCTGTTTTCTAAAGAAGGAAAAAAAAAAAAAAAAAAAAAACAAGAACAATGAAGTGAGAATTTTCTTCAGATACTCCAACCCTTACCTCCCCGTAGCTTCATGTTTTTAACCATGGTAAATATCTGGTTCGTGTTTCCTTCATCAGAAAAAAAGTTAGCAGTCATCCTTCACATGGTTTAGAGCAATTATATCAACACCCCAGCATTGACTACACTTGGTCCTACTTACAAAAAAAAAAAGAAAATTTAAAAAAAAAAAAAAGTGGACACGCTCCAGATGGTTATATGCTGGGATATACTGTCCAAAAACAGCAGCCTTTCAAAAAAACTAAAAGAAAATATATTACAGGAGCTGGCAAACAAAAACAACATTAAGTGCCTGAGCCATTGTTACTGTGGAATGTCCATGGGGGCCTTCATGTAGTTGGGGAGGTTGTGATGATGGGAGGAGAGGCTACAAGCATCTGGACGACACTAACGCTTGCAAATCCAGCTCATGATCATCAGCTGAGCTGATCTGAGCACCCCCCACGCATGCTCCCCTCTTTTATAAAATGCATTGACAGAGCAGTGGATCTGAAAGGAGAGGGTTAGGGGACTGGTTGGTGTGAAGTGTTTGACTAGAATGCCACCTGTGAGGTTTGTAGTGTCACCTGCTTAGAGCAAACGGGGGAGGGGAGGAACTTTACATTTTTTGGCAGGAAAAGGGTGTGGGGAGGGAGGGGAGACTGACATATGCACAAAGCCTCCCCACTCAGACGAGATGAGGGAAATTAAACAGGAAGACATGATGAGCTTTGTTACCGCTCAAGTGCTCCAAAGGCATCGGCTGCTTGGGAGGGAGTGTCTATGATCTGGTTTGGGAGGGATTATGTAATGGGCACCATGACTGAGAGAAAAGAAAGAAATAACTACTTCAAATTGACTCGATAGCTTCCGTCGTCCACGTGTTTGGCCAGAATTTTGCTGGTCTAGGTTAAGTACAGATTTCTCATGACATCCTGTTAGCAACATGCTCATCTTTGCTATGGATCAACCTATAGTGCTTGAGGGGGGTAAGAGTACACAGCACAAGTGTGTTGATGGGCTAGGATAACAAAATATGGGATAACAAATGGGGAGGAGAGAAGGCAGAAAAAGAAGGAAAAAATGAACTACCAACTAGGACTGAAAGTAGAGTGAAATGCAACAGGGTGGTAAGGGTGAGCTGCTAGGTGGCTGGGTACAAGCTGCTTCAGTATCCAGACCTCCTCAGGTAATCAGCCATAGTATATGCTTTCTTGTTGAGCTGTCCTCCATGGACACCTTCCTTTCCCATGACAACAACCAATGCTGGAGTACACAAAGGAAAAAAACAAAATAAATGAACAGACATGGTGATAGCAGGACTGGAAAAGATACTTTTTTTTTTAAATAATTTCCACCTTGCTAAACATGGGGTTATGTTGTTGAGGACAGCCTCAACTTTGGGATTTGTGGGGGGAGACATGGGCTTGACACTATTTTTGTCTATTTTTCAAAAGTTTTATGATTTTTGTTTTCATTTGTTTTTTTTCCTCGCCCTCAACTACACCACATAAGCTAAGGTAAAATTAAACTAAAACCCTGAATCCCTCAAGTATTTTGCCATCGTGTATGCCTTCTTATTCAATCCGCCTCCATGGACCCCTTCTTTGCCCATTACCAAGACCAAGACTGAAAGAAAGGAGACAGAAGGGACATTTAGAGAAGGTGAGAGACAAGTGAAAAGAGAAGCGCACAGACTCAAAAGCAGCAGGCAGACAAGACAGCTACAAGGAGGACAAAGCACAAAAAAAACACAGCAAAACCACTTTGATCTGAAGGCTGTGTCAAGCCTAAACAGTTATTTTATCAGTGTTGCTGGTGGTGAAATAAGACATCACAAGTACAGCAGGGGAATAAATGTAAAGGAAGCAAGCAAAGCTAGAGATGGTGCCGATCGATCGGCAACTAATTAGATCAGCCTGATGTGATTTAGGAAAAAAAAAAAAAAATGATCGGGAAATAAGATGAAAGGTTACAATCACCTATCTAATCGCATTATACATAAACATGCTTTACAAGTGTTTGTGATATAGTCTGATATACATTCTGGATCCAAAGGTGGCGGCAGTACGCCAAAACGCTGCCGCTTTAAAACGAAGAAGTATTGTGTTGTGGTCACGAAGCCTGCATGTGGCATGCATACACACTGCTAACATGTCCGCGTGAGACAGATGCCACACACACTAGCTGCTTATGTGTTAGCATGAAGCTAGCGGACTTTCCGTAGGGCTAATACTGAACTACGGTACTTTGACAACTACTAAAACATTGTATGTGTGTTTTAATTCTTCTTTGTTTGTGTTTAGTTTTACAGTTAAACTTGCCATGTATTGTATTGTGCCACTAATTGGCACCACAGCTACTTGTTTACAGACTTGGGTCTATCTCTTAAGTCATTTTAGCATATTGTTTTCCCACAGTGCCACTGCTGCTATGAAGGAATATTAAAGTTACTACTATGCAATAAATAAGGGTAATATAGTAGTATATAGTAAATACATAATTATAAGGTTAACACAAATGAAAGACTATAGACCTATGGGGGGAGTTACAAAAAAAAATAAAATAAATAAATTTAAAAAAAAAAATTAAGATTGGTAATGGGATCGGACCCCAAAAAACCTGATCGAACCATCTCTAAGCAAAGCTGTTTCTCACTATGTACTTGTGGTGACACAGCAATCACAGGGTCAGAGCTGTAGTTCATGTTGATTCAGTTAAATATCTACAGACCTCCACTAACAATGAAAGTAATGCTTGATAGGTCATGAAAAATTTAAACTGGACCAGAAACAAACCAAGTCACAAATTGACAAGAATCAGACCTAATGAAGTTGTGCTACAGCTGCAATGTCATGTTCAAACAATATGGCACCCAGATCGTTTGAAACATGTCTGAATGTCACTAAGAAATCATACTTTGAGTGTACTCTTGTAAGAATGTATTCCTTCTATAAGTAAAACAAGTTTTTCCACTAGAGCTGGACAATATGGATTGTGTGTCATGTCTGGTCGTTAAATAAAAGTCGTTACTCAAATTCTGTCTCACACTAATTGGAAGGTAAATTTAAGCTCCCTCATCCAAATTATGGCCAAATCAACTTTTTTGCCAATTAGATAGACAAGTGTCCAGGTACTGTTTGGATGTGGTACTAAAGATGTCTACTTTCCCATCTATACTTCTGATTTCACTGCACTCTACTTGAAGAGTCTTTGTTTCATCAATAATCAAGACACACCATGCCGGCAGCAAAGACTAAGCAAGTGAAGGATACACACATGCAAATACAGCAGCATGCTTGTGGTACCTCTCCTCAATACACACAAGTGCCTCAATAAGCTGTTTACCAGAAATAGAGTAGAAGCATATGAAAAGGGGAACAGATTCATACTTTTGAGGGTAGAGAGTGTGTTAACCAGGAAAGAGGAAGATGCATGCAGTTCGGAAAGTTCAGGAAATTCTGGCCCAAGGAGTGAAGCCATTACAGTCTCATCTGTAAGACTTAGTGGTGTCTGGGAAAAGTGGGGAAGGCAGGGAATCAGGGCCCATACAGGGAACATGAACACAGATACACCGAGGCAAGTCCCTAAAAGGGGATTTGACTTCTTTTTTAACACATTAAATTGGTTAACAATTTTGGTTACTGTTGATGGTAGGTGTATTAAAAGATATTCTTTGTAAAGGAAGAAGGGGAGGAGAAAAAAACAAAAAAAAAAACCACCTATGGTTTTAGTTCGCACTAATATGCTTCAAATCAGAATTACCATGTAAGAATGGCCATCGGTTACATTAATGATTAGCTCAAGTGTCAAGCACTTCATTGATCTTATCATAACATTACTTTTTAATTTTCTTGCTGTTCTGATTGATGCATCATCAATTTGACTGAAACACTAATGGAGGTTGATTCCAGTGCTGAACAGTACACAACAGTACAGATTTCTACAAAGAAAAGCTATAATGTAAACATTTTATCTCAGATGTAGTAGTTCAGTGAAAAGCTGAATTACAAAAAAAAAAGGTATTGAAATGGCCATAATGTCAAAAAAAAATGTAAAAATCAGTCTTGTCTGTAAGGATTTTGTTTTAGATTCCCCAATGCTAAACAAAACATGTCCAAATATTAACTACAATACAGGTATAAAGCCAGAACCATAAACATTAAAGGGAACTTTTCTTTTTACTATGGCCCTGAAGACCCTCTTGATATGAACTTGCTCCTACAAACCACATATTCCTAGAAATTTGCCATCATATTCAAATGACAATGAATGGTAATATCCTGCAATTCAGATATTTTAATATCTGTGTAACATATTGAGGAAAGGTGCATTCAAAAAAATGTAACCAACATGCACAGATGACACCAAAGTGTATGAATGTAGCTAAACTAATGACACTATCAAAGCAGGATACACTGTAACACCACTAAAATAGGTTTGCAACAAACACTGAATGTGGTGCTCACCTTTGGCGGCTTTGCCTACAGATATGTTGTATGTTGGCTCTCCTCCTTGACTCTTTGTCCGGACGTCCATTGTCCAGTCATTGTCAATTTGAAGGTTGTCTCTGAGTACGGAGCACTTTTTATTGCCTAAGGTCATCCCACCGGTGCAGAATCCTTCACGGTCCTTTCCCGTTAACAAGTCAATTTCTTCAGGCTAGGGGGAACAGAACCAAGAAGTCAGGTACATCTCTCTTAAATGGAAAATGCTGATTGATGCAGGCAAAGACACGTCCTTGCTTTTCCTTTGCAGTGATTTGTGGGTGTTTTCTATTGCTCTCACTTGCATTACAAGTGTAGGCTTGCAATTGCAATTGAAAAAAATTGAAAAACAAACTGCAATTGAGTGGTATTCCAATAAAATACTTAAGTCCTCTGCCTTTCCTCTAAGCTCCAAATTTACTCTTTTGCGCTAAAAAGCGATGCCATCAAAGGGCACAGTCACATTTTTTGCATAATTTTGGGAGAACAAAAAGCTAGAAAGAAAGAGCCTAAGATAATTCATTTCCAAGTCAGACAATGCTTTAATTTCTAATGACATATTTAGATCATTGAGACTGAAACAGTCATGCTTAGTGGGACTTACACTCATGACTAAAAGTAGTGGAGCCACATTTTGTGAAGCGCTCATAATGATGGCAGTGCTGTTATACCATTTCCATATAAAGCAAACCAATTGTTTGATGGACATTGCATAGCGCACCTTTAACTATAAAAGCATGAGACTGTACTGTAAACCAAGCCAGTTCCCAGCACCACACTCCGACAAGGCATTAACTCACCTGCAGCACCCAGTGTGATTTTAAGACACATGACAAGATTGTGCACTGTCAGTTTTGATAATCCATGTACTTTTAGACATGTATGTCCGTGTTTATGTTGATTCACAGTATGGGCACTGCATGGATCCAATGAGGTTCAATCAGGGATGGCTCTGGGGTGCATGTCTACGAATTTATAAATTAATATGCTGCAGCTTGGCATCTGAGGAGTTGACTGAACCTAACTGTATTTAGTTGAAATCTCTAAGTATGAAATGCAGTAAGGGAAAGCTTCTGTAACTGGCCAAGATCATAAATACAGGTATGAGTTTATATTAATATTGACGAGTTCCACAGAATGTCACACTAATAACACTCATCATTAAGCTTTGGACCTAGAACTTGCTCCAGAGCCTTTTCCCCTACAAGCTGTGTTTACTCTGTACTGAGAAATGACACCATAGATACAAAGTGTACGGTCTGTTTAAAGCTACAGCTGACTTGTCACAGGCACACACAAAATGCTGAAGAACCACATAAAAGTGACCAACAGTGCTGCCTTGAGTTGAAATACTTCCCTCCCTTTGTCTTTGTTAAAATGAGCTACCGGCTTTCTTGAACCCATCTGAACAAAAGGCATCGCCCCTCGACTCCAAAACTGCACAGTCATGTACACACGATACCCTTCAGGAAAAAAAGCGAGAAACTCATAGGATTTCTACCGACTCAGATAGCGTTAGCATAGCGGCTAGCTGCATGTTAGGCCCGAACATTAACCACCTTTCTCCAATGGGAGTCCAGTGATGTGTTACCGCCAACTAGCACCTCGGTTTCACAAATTCTGGTTTAGCGTCATACATTCATGTAGCAATTTTGTTAGCAAAAGGAAATTTACACACAAAAAAAGTAAAGCTTCGGGCCTGGGCAAACACAAGCTAACTAACGTTAGTAGCGAGCTTCACTTGCCTGTAGCATGGGTTATCATGTCACAGCCAACATGCTCATGAAGTGATGAAAAGCGTATTAGACCGACATTATTAATTGTGTAGTCACATAAATACAGTAATTACCAACTAATGTTTCATCTAACACACAAAATGGATGCTCGATGAAGCTCTCAAGACGACTATTTGGCTACGTTATATTCACACAGATACCTAAATCTATTCACGTTTGCATGCAGTAACTTGAAATGTTAGAAATGTATCATTACAATTTACAAATGTGGACCGCTACAGCAAATGTGAACCGAGACTTAACCGTTAGCTTCCGTGAAGAAAATGAATGGAAGTGCATCCGCCATCTTGGAAAATAAGGGGCGGTAGTGATTCACAGAAGCCGAACTGGGAAAAAACGAGCACGCCAACGCGTCAAGAACGCATGTGCGCACCGCTAACTTTGCGCTATTAGCCTTAGCTTATAATGATTTTCCAGCGGCGATGGGATGACCGGCCTGATTTGAGCTCACCGCGAGCTACGGTCTGCTAATCAATGTTAACGCCATACTGCTCGGCAATACTGTTGGTAGACAGTGTTACATGCTTAAATTGGAAACAACGTAAAACAAAGAATAAAATCCACCATGTTTTGTCCGACTTGCTTATTTCATCCTACCGGTATCACAAGCAAACACGGCTAGTTCAAGCTAGCTAGCTTGCTAGCTTTTAGCTAAAGCTCACAGTACCGTTAGTCAGTGGCTTTGGTTATATCCGGCTTCTCTGGTGACTATTTCTAAAGTCAAAATTATGTAATTTTGGCATCACAGAGTATGATAACTTTTACGGAAATGGATAAAAACGACAAAGACTTGAGATGGTTTGTAAAGAAACGGTGCATACGTGCCAATGCATTTTGATTGGGACCACCGGGTACCATGTGTACCACTCACTGCTTGCATTATCCCCATTCAACAAGGCCTAGCTATGCAGAAAAGCGCGCCGGCATGCAACAAAAATGTACATTTTCCTCTCATGTAACCCTAGATACAGACACACAGAGCATACTAACCGTCATGTTGGCGAGGGTACCGCCGACAAACGATGCCCAGACGTATTTGGCGTCCGTGTAGCCAACAATGGCCGCGTCCTGGCAGCTGCCATCAGCCATCAGGTTGTCCACGTAGGTTTGCCAGGACATGTTTGTGAAATTAGTTCTAAGATGAAAAATACGTAGAGTCAAGTAAGGTCACACACTTCTCTTGAGCGACGAAGAAGCAGTGAGGAAGCTATATTTATCGGTGGCTTAACGGGCCTCTAGCAAGCAGAACCCGCCCGACTCCGTCACGTCCCGGCTTTCTTCTGGTCTGGGTAGGAAACGAAGAGAATCCCCTGCAATCGGACAGGCGCTTGGGTGTAGTCCTCACTAAATCACTCCGCCCAGGTCGCTGTTCGTCCTACTGCCTCATTGCATAATATACCGCGCGGCGGATGAATACTTCATGGCAAAAAACAAGGCAGCCTATTTTTTATTTTACATCGAAGATTTGTTAAAGCTTCACTATCGTGTTAGTGTCATGACTAGTACGAGGAAGTTTGAAGGTTAAACCAGTCAAAACATACATTTACATACAGGTAAAATAAGATTAGATTAGATTAAATAAAAAAATGCTTTATTGGTGAACGGGGAAATTTACATTGTTACAGCAACAAAGTGGATAGTGCATTACAATAAGATTTAAATCTCCAAAGCAGAATTATGTCATGGACTCTGGATTATGTAAACCTCTAAGATTGCATTTCCAAAGCAAACAAGTATACACAATTTAATAACAACGTATATAAAATTATACATAATTCCCAATATTTTTTTTTTTTACCTTATGATCTCTAAAGACACCTCAGCCACCACCTCCTTTTGTTTTAAACTGAATCACTGGTCATTTATAACTTCAATATATTACAAGGTAGTTTTATCCAGTTCTTGATTAGAAATTCACACAAGCCTAGTAACATTTGCCAGCTGGACAAATGAACACATAGACACAGTATTCATCATGGTTCAGCAATCATTTTGGATACTCATCATGCACCAAAAGACAGGAAAACCCTCATTGCAGAATAAAACTTTGAGTTGTAATCATGCATTCTCAAATGCAACACTGGATCTCCATTATATTGAGCAGAAATTTAACCTGTCTGTTATATTCCTACTCCTAATGTGGGAGAGACTCTCCAAGGCTGCCATCCTTTGAGCTGGGTTGCAGAAAGAAGCTGTATTTTAATAAAATGTGTGGACATTTAGATTTGAAGCATAGCTACGCTCCACAATGTCTTCCAGTGATTAAGAATCAGGGATGTTGTCATGGTTGCACTTTTCACGTGACTTTTCCACCATTTTTGATTTTGTCTGGGATACATTGTCATAATGTAAAATGAAGTGTGACAAAAAGTGTCATTAAATTGACAATTCGTTGTGGAATAAGACAACATCAGAAAACTGTGTCGTTCACACTGTTAGTTGTGTTAACCTCATGCAAAATTGAATTCTTTATTGTTATTTAGGTGACAGAAATTTTGCTTGGGTGATCTCACACAAGAATAACTACTATATACTGAGATATTGCAACCAATATATTAGTGAAACAAAAAATAAAACAACTTTTAACACACCATAGTAGCACAAGTTCACACCTGCAGCTATTTCTATTGAGCAGGTGTACAAGAGCATATAAGTACCTTGTTTAAATAAACCAGTTAAGGAGTTCAAAGTTCAAAAATAATAAATAAATGTGAGAAACCAGACAGTGAAATGGCTGAACTGAGCTGAGCTAGTATTGCCGACAGAGATTATGTTTGTACATCATGTGACAATGCTATCTTTATCTAAAAACTTCCAGTGAATTCTTTCTCTTCTCTCACTCCCTGGGAATAATGATAACAGAAAAAGTTATTAATTGACCAGGCAGACGGAAGTGAGCAGGACTTGTCAATCAGCCAACCACACCCATGTCCTGTTCTCCCATTGGATGCCGTCAGTTTCCATGGCCACCTCTGTTTTGCACTTTCTCCTCTGTCAAAATAGTACCACTCAGGCTGTGCATGAGTCATGGACACACAGAGAGGAGCTAACATGTATGCTTCAGAAAAGGCTGGGTTTTGAACCAGGCCCCTAGCATTGTATATTGTCATTGTAACAGCTAGATAGCTCAAAGAGCAACATAACAGCAAATAGCAAGTCCCTGATTTTCCTGCAGAATATCTTAGATTTGTGTTTGTGAGTCCATGTTTTAGAATAGAATAGAATTACTTTATTGATCACAACCTGGGAAATTACTTTGTAACAACAGCATGAAATGCAATCACAGAACAAAAAAGCAATATAATGAACAGAAAAGTACTACTATTTACAATTAAAGTACAATACAGTAGCGTGGTATTAAAAGTATAAATTGTATTTTCTGATAAAAAATTATGACTCATGGTGATACTCATAGTGCAAATAAACAGGTGCAGTGAAATAAACATGAACAGTATATAATGACATAACAGTTATGACTAGAAATAGTTCAAAAACAGTCTGGTGCAGTGAACTGAGGATGAATAGTGCGTTATGATACATCATCAGGATAGAGTCTTATTTTACAGTGTGATGGTGTGTGGCAGGAATGACTTCCTGTATCTGTCCCTTCGACAGCGGAGCTGCAACAGTCTGTTAGAAAAACTGATCTGCGGTCTGTTCAGTGTGAGGTGGAGAGGATGCTCTTCATTGTCCCTGATGGAGAGCAGTTTTTTCCTCCTCTCCACCACAGTTTGAAAAGAGTGAGTATATGATTTCAATGTGTTGTGAGGTGTTAAAAACAAACCCCATAGTTTTTCAGTGTTAAAAAATAGATCAGTGTATGACCACTCGGTTTTTGTGATGGACCTCTTTTTCTGCCAAAACAGACCCATATGCAACAAATTGCAATGCTCTGTGTATTTTGACATCTTTCTATCAGAGTCAGCATTACAGCATTCAGTAGCGAAGGTAGACCACCCGGGCCAGCCTTCATGCCCCACCTGTTCCACACTGTTCCTTCCTTGGACAACTTTTAATAGATCCTGACCACTGTAGACCAGGAACACCCCATAAGCCATCCACAATATGGCGCTTGCTCAAATCTTTTCGCTTTCCCGTTTTTTCCAGCTTCCAACACATCAACTTTGAGTACAAAACATTCATTTGATGCCAGTATAATGAGTGTTATTTACTTCACCTGTCTGCGGTCACCATGTTATGCTTGATTGGTGTCTTTCTAATGAAGTATAAACCATAAGAATAGAGGGAAGTAAAAGTAGACTTGAGGTTTTTAGAAGACACCAATACTTTTCCACAGAAGCTGCTGACAACAATCAATGGATGCCATTGTGACCTGCAACCCCATAAAACAAGGCAATGCTTCCCAGTCCTGGCTGTAGTTGCATATGCAGAGTTCAACAGCTCAATAAACAAAGTTCCCAAAGTAGTTTACTCTTTTCAGGCCATTTAATTTCTGACCCTGCATGTTTAAAAACAATTAAAAAGTATTTTATTTTGCATTGATTTTGATTTTAAAGGATGGCTACATTCTAGGTATTGTTTTGGTGTTGTCAACAGAGACCATGAAATGATCAAAAAAATATTAGTCAATCTCTTGATACTCTTTGACTTCTGTAAAAAAAAAAAAAAAAAAAGACTAAATGATTTACATTTTGGTCTTCTTGCTAATTGTACTTGAGCAGAAGGAAATTGCGCAGGCGTTGATATGATTTATGGAGAAGACAAAATAATTCAAAGGGATAACATGACATGGGTAGACATTTATTTACAACATTTTGGACACTCTCACAGAACACAGGGCAACGTAGCAAATATAGAATCACTAAAAATTGTTTTTCTTCACACTTTATGTGTTCCAAAACCATCCACAAAACCAATAAAAGCACTAGAATAGAAGCAATAAAATGTGTGTTAACAACAACAATAAGATAGGTATTTATGTAGTACTGAGTGTGCAAAATTTGCACAAAAGTATATTGACCTTTCTGTAAATTAAGCAGTTGTCACAGTATATCTCATTAATGTGTTTAATAGTTTTTGGACAACAACCAGAGTTTGGCTACAGTTGCAATACTTATCAATAGGATCTTAATTAGATTCATCTGTGTTTTTTTTCTTTGTCTGAAATTTCCTGACAGTAAAATAGGATACTATTAGATTTATCCTTTAAAATATTTTCAAATGTTCTATTTTTAGTCAAAAAATCTGATACCTATAAAATCCCATGTTACATCACCGACCATTTCAGTTTAAAGGACTTAGTCAGTTAATAACATCTTTTTTCTTTGAGTTCCTTATATTTCGCAAAAGCCATAAAACTCTTATCTCCCATGTATAATTGTTACCTCTGCCAAGGTTATGTTTTCACCGGGGTTTGTTTGTTTGTTTGTTTGAATGTTTGTTGGTTTGCAAAATAACTCAAAAAGTTATGGATGGATTTTGAAATTTTCAGGGTGGCCTAACCTAAATCTGATTAATTTTTGGTGGTGATCGGATCCGATTCAACTTCACCACCAAAAATTAATCAGTTTTAAGTTAGGCCACTTCCGGCCAATCCTGATAACTTAATCAAAAAACATCCATGACTTTTTGAGTTACTTTGCAAACCGACAAACCAACAAGCAAACACACAAATAAACAAGCCCCGGTGAAAACATAACCTCCTTGATGGCAGGGGTAACTTTAAATAAAAAAAGTCACAGCCGCCGTCTTGGCGGAGGTCTGCGCTCTTGGGGTGCTTTTCTAGTTGCACAAGTGTTTCTCAGCAAAATTACTTCAGGTATGCCCAATGTTTAGTTTGCACTGACATGAGTCAGAGTCAAATCAGCTGATCAATATTACAAGCAATAGGAAAAGAGGTCAAAAGTCAGAGCCACAGCTGCCTGACAGGGTTTGAAGTCAGTGGAGTGTAGTCTTTTATGACCCTGCAGGAGCGTCTGCTTTGTCTTGGACAGTCTGAACACAATTCAGACCATTTTTTCAACTCAATTTGAAAAAATTATTTATTCATGACCTGAGTTTTTTACTCATTTTCTTGTGTAACAGTAAAAGAAATAGACCTATTTTTAACTCAACCAAGCGCTCTCAAGGGTCGATATGATTTGGTGTATTTATAATAAGGCCTGTTGCTCAATAAATAATTTTCACTCCATCTCACATGATTGCCTGATCTCAGCATTCAAGCTCAAATTACACCTTACATGATATATATTTTTCTTTTTCATAAATATTCAACTCATTTGAGAACTCACTGTAATGAAGCATAGAGCGGCTTTGTGGTGCGTCGCATTAAATATTGAGCAGCAGCAGATAGTGAAGATGGAGCTCTGGCGCTGCTCTGTTCCTAGAAAATGTCTCCTCTCTGCTCTCCAGGTCCCAGTTCTGTCACACACAAAGGAAATCAATAGTAGCGAAGGATTGAGGGGCAGCTGAGGATGCACATGCCATCACCATGCAAGAGATACAGTTGAAAGCTCTAACAGATGAGTTAGGAATGTCTGAAGGACAGCTGGAAAATGCCATTTTTATCATCATTTGACCAGTCACAATGTCAGAAAAAATCCCTGTGGAATTACGACCGGTAGTATGTAATATATATATATATCACACTGCCATTTCCACCTGTTTACAACATTTATCTATTTATCTGTTAGCTTTTGTTGCACTTTTTTTATCTCACAGTATAAGATATGTTTGTTATTTGTCTTTTACATATTTTATTATTTCTTTACCTTGTGTGCTGCCGTCTGTCACTTTGTATTTTTTAGTCAAATTCCTCATACAGTATGTGAAAACATGCCCAGCCAATAAGGCAGATTCTCATTGTAATATATCTTGCTCACCAAAAACATGTGACAACCAACTTGCCTGGTTCCAGTAACATTTGCCCCCTGTGAAACTTCAAAATGGAAGATCAGAGGTGGTCCATCGGTGTTGGTGTGCATGCTAGAAACAGCGTGACATACAATGAGGCAGTCTTCTTCAGAAGGCCGCAACCCACCCCCATCTGTGGAATGGATCAATACCCTCATTGATCATGACTGGAAGGTGTGGATGTCACACACACACACATCAGCGGTTAAGCACAGGTTATATATCATATCATATATATTATATATTACATCATATACTACATAGGTATGTAAATGCAGACGCACACATGCACATTAGGTGAATTTATGTAAACTAGAGCCATGCTGAGGGCAGTGGGTTAGAATGTATTTGAATAGCGATGATGCATTCAAAGGGCCTCGCACACAATGGCAAGAAGAAGAACAAAATAAAACAACTCTATCTTCATTTTTAATTACATTTACCTTATTTCTTTACAATCATAATGATAAAATTATCACCATTCATTAGTCACATATTGATATTAAATTTTTTTTGATCGGCAGTGTTAATAAATCCAAGCAATAAGTTAATGAAATGATTCATATATGCCCAAAAGTGGATAGTAAAAGCATTTCCAGCTGCTATGACACCCTGCCCACTTTGTTATTTTCTGTTCCTTCTTTTGTAGTTTTAAAGTTTGCAATGGTCCATTTTTTTTCAGTCTTTCCATAAAATCAGCTTAAGGAATGAGGATCATCCAACACTCACATTTTGTTTTTCTTAAAAAGGTCATTTACAGTAAAAAAAAACAAACACAAAAACACTAAATTTGTCTGTGTTTCTGTCCTTTAATTCTCCAAAGCGTGTCAAGAAGGCCCATCATTAGGCCTTCTGTTAATACATTTAACAGGAATAAAACATGTTTCGCATCTCAGGGTTGTTGTTGTTCTGCAAAGCAAGAAGCCACTGTACATCCAGTCCTGCTTATTCTGGTAGCATGGTATGATAATGTACAGACTGGATATAAAGCCCCACTGTTCTGCACACATGAATAGTCATGATTCATAGTGAGGGATGAAGTGAGTCTCCCTCTGGATGGACATTTTCATGGTCTGATCAGTTCAGCTGACTGAAAGTCTCTTTTAACTTTGTCTAATTTGTTGTGCTTTTTTTCATCGTGATTTTAACTTTTCTGCATTTTAGTCTGTTACTGAGATAGCCAACCTGAAGACATTTCCAATCTTACGTGAAAAGAATAAGTGAATATATCCAAATCAAAATCGGTTAAATAATTATGGAGTGCCATGTGTGGGATGATGTGTTTTAAAATGAGATCCCCTTTTAAATCCCACCCTGAAAATACTGAAGTACCATTATCCTGTCATTTACTACAACTTTCCCTATATACTCATGCCAGTAGTGCAGCATTATTGGATACCTAACTCATACCTAACTCATATAGTAATGCAAACATATTGTATCACCTATATACAGTGGCAAGCACACAGTTATGTGTAAAGCAACTTGTGTGCCTACTGCACATAAATTAATAAAACAGTCAAAGAGTGATATTTCTTTCCAATTTTCCCTTCTGATAAATTCTAATTTTCTTTGGTGTAGTACCATTAGGCTAACTGCCTGCCTCCTTAGAACAGTTTGAAAATATAAACCGCATCACTTCATAGATGATGACACTTTTTCAACCACCATATACTGTGACATTCAAGCACTTAATGGCAAACAGAGAAAGAGAACTTTCATTACAACTTTAGAGGAACTCTTATTGGGTTTCTGGAAAAATAACTATTAGTTTAAGGGGGAAAAGATTCCGTCAGTCAAAAATGAGAGACGCCACTGAACTGCGTTTGTTTTGTTTATTTTACTGCTCATTTGATTACCCCTGCAGTAAACATATGTCCAAATGCCTCCAGTCAGGTGTGCATGACCCTGAAGGCGACCTGTTGTTTTTTCCATGTGTCAATGATGAAATCCCCTCAAAAGGCGTGATTCAATAGTTAAACGCCTGGTTTGTCCTTTGACCACCACACCCAATGATTTGAACACGTGTTTTCAGGTCATAGATGAAGCACCCAGTGAAACATATTCACACACCCACAGGCATCAACACACGTGGCACAGCCACCACCAAAGTCTTCCTAAAAGAGCGGCTGTCATTTGTCAGTCAAATGAATTATCGATGGCATGAACCCCTACAATGCACAATGGTGTCTTTGTGTATGTCATAGAAATGATATTTCATTGAATTATAATTGCAATATTTTGTAATTATGCATTACTTGCTGTCAACAATTGCTTCCATGCTATCTATTAATGTTTACACTATTTGTTGTGTGTTGCCTCTCTCTGCACACACATGCACTTTTACTGATAAGATCTACAGGAGATGATTTTTTTTTGGACCTCTGGATTTTGAACTTTGAGAATATTGGCTCCTTGTACTATATGAAGACATAATTGTTTCTTAGAAGCACAATTAGGGGCCAGCATGTAGGAGCCAAATTCAATTTTTTTTTTTTGTTTCATGAAAATTGTTTCTTTTTGCCCCAGTAAAGGTTGATTTCTTTAATTAATTGATATTAATTATTATTAATATTAGAATAATTGGTCATAATGACATGCCTTATTTGCTGTCCTCTTTTCCCATGTTGCACTGGTTTTCCACACACACACCTTTATCTGGTCAGGTAATTTGGAACTCAGGTTGGCTTAAGTAAGACAGCACCACACAGTTTTTTGACCGCATTTGATTTGTTGCAAAAAGATTTTCCTGAAGGCTTGATGTCATTTTTTTTTTTTTTTTTAATAATCAGTGGGGTGTTGTCTGCGATCGTTTTCAGTTTTCTTCTAAAATAAATGTATTCATTTTTTTATACAATTCCTGGGGGATCCTTTTTTTTTTCTTCATCCTTATTTGGTCAAATTAAGTGCATCTGCCAAATTGAGCAGGCATGCCTGAAGCCAGAAGGCTAGACTGGCTTGTATACCTGCTCTTATACAGAGATAGATAAATGAATAGATAGAGTGGTTAAGTACAGTATGGGGCAGCTCTGTTTCATCACTCAGTGACGACACCCTGTGTCTGTGACTGTTTACTGCAGTTTTGATTTACATGCTGGACGTGAACAGAGTGGAGTCATGAGCACAGTGTGACACAGATGGTGCTCTAGAATCACTGGTTAGGAAACACTTGGCACAGATCAATGCAAAATCATCCTCAGGCGAGAAAGACTTTGAAATAAACACTCAAAGGCAAATAGTTAATGACAGATCATATCAAAGGAGTTTATGATAACTAGATGTAGGATTGGGAAGAAAGCTGTATTTTTTTTCCAGGAAACTGTCTAGTATTTTACATGGAGAGCAGTTGTCAAATGACATATGCTGCCACTCTAACCTCTCTTACTTATAAAGCTTCTTGTGCATCTAGAAAGACATGAACTGACTTGAACTGCAAATACAGCAAATTGTAATTCTATAAAGGAATTTCAATTTACAAACAACATGACAAGTTGTCTCCTGTAGATTTACCTCTAGCATTAACGTTCGTTGGCTGAATTACAGCCTTCTGCATTTATGATCACTATCACTGTACATTCAGTTGAATTTGTTGCAACAAATTCTTACTCAATTACATGGTAACCGTGAAAAATTCCATCCTTCTCAGACATTTAGTTGCACCAAAACTGATACTGATCATTTGACACTCAGTTTTATGGGAGAAGAAAAACAGTGGAATAAAACTAGCAGCTGTGAGAGCTGCTTCTTTCTTGGGATCATGCATGAAATATTACTGTTTCCAGCTCTTTTTACAATAATGTAGAGGATTTGAAAAATTTACATGTTAAACATTTTCGAGGCTTAATGTGGATGCTAGACTGATAAAGTAAATGATGTGATTTTAAATTTATTCTTATGAGTATGTGTATATCTTCAGACACATTTACTGATGCCATGGGATACATTTACTCCTTAAAAGGGCTCTTGAGAGATTTAGTATACCACATGGGGGCTCACAAAGGACGAGTTCAGAGAAAGAGTGGCCAAAATTAAAGTGGCAGAGGCCAGGATATTTTTTTGTCTCTACAATGGGACAGGCCCCAAAAAAAAGACTAACTTTTGCCATTACTACTACTTCACAACTATCACCTTTTTTATAGTGAAAGCAATTGTGAAACAGTGTAAGCATTACTGGACAACAACTTTAGTGACAGTAAATATAAATCAGTAAAAGTTTAGATCATAAGTCAGAGTAAGACTAAAGTTATTATAAAGATTTGCTTCACACAGAGCACAGATTCACAAAAGAATATTTACAGCCAAATTTTGCTTTAAGCGTCATATCAGGACATCAACACCTTTATTATTGAAGTAAATACACATATTGCTATACTCTCAAATTCTGTACCTCCAGTTTGCAACACAGATTTTTTTCTGTTAAAAAAGTTGTTAAAACCCAGTCTGTTCTGTAAGCTGACAATATGGACCTAGAGTAACTTTAGGCTGCCTGTCCCTTTATTCAGGTAAATGCTGAATGGTTGAGCACAGCTCTTACCCCTGATGTGCCCAGGACTGGGACTACAATGATGCAATTTAAAAATGGAAGCACATCTATTTTATAAATAGTATGGGATATTATGGCCTGTTGGGTCAAAGGTCATGGTAAAGAGTTAAACTCACACAGTGAGGACGGGGAGCAAGAAGTGAAGATGTGAGGATGTATTTTTAGTATTTGCAGATTTAGGTCTGTGTTTCATCATAAACCTCAGTCTTTGAGGTCATACAGTATGTCGCTGAGTTAAGGATTGTCAGTGATTATTACACAGTCATTCAAAGGTCACAGCTAAAGTTGTTACAACTTTTTCCCATCACTAATGTGCTAAATATACAGTCAGGTTTTCGAGGTCAAGAATTTGTGCCACACTAATGTTTTGTTTCATGCTGTTGAATGCAGTACAGTATCCACTCCATGCATTTTTTTTTTTTTTACCAACATTTTGTTTTTCACTTCAAATGTTAATTTACAGAGGGAATCTTCAGCTGAAAACTGTCTGTGGTTGCACTCATTCAAATTATCCACCTAAAACTGTTTTCATTAGGTTTATGTTATGTTATGTTGTGTTTTCATGATTGATTGTTTTTTAACTCTGTAGGAGATGCTAAAGAAAAATGTTCTGACCAATCACACATATAATAATCAATGTCATAATAAATAATAATAAACACTTTTCTCTATTTATCAAGAGGCTTGCATACTAGCAGCTCTGTGCTTACTATGTTCCCCATCTTACAAATATTTTCTCACAAGAGAAAGATGATTAAATGAGCTTATAGATATCTTACTGGTGGATGCTGTGATGTGATAATGGCTTTAATTTATCAGTCTTTCTCAGTAACCTACTTGTCTCATTTCTTCCTAATCAGTGACCTGGTCCACCTCCAGGTGACGCATAGTATGAGCATCATATGAGTGCTGTGGCTGGTTTTTAAACCGTCAGTGTAGTTATTTAGTTTCATCTTTTGACATTTAACGAGGAGTTGACTTGAGCCACTTAACTTTTTACTGAAGACAAAGAAGTATTGAACGCATGTAATGGGGTAGTTTCAATACCAAATGCCAGGAATCCGAAGAGGAAACAATTCTAGTCGATTTTAGGATTGCTTTGTTATTGTTTCCTTTAGCTCACATTTCTGTGTATATATGCACTTTCAGTTATATGTGGGTGCGCAAGCATACGTTGTTGTTTCCATGGTTAGTAACATGCACCCTGATTCATGAGTCACTGTCACTCTCTCTCTTTCTCTCTCTCTCTCTCTCTCTCACACACACACACACACACACACACACACACACTTGATGTGACCCAAACTGTCTGACGAGAAATAGTCTTTTGGGCCAAATGCTTAAATGCTTAAATCTGTTGTAATGGCAGTTTTAAACAGTCAGTTATAGCTATGTGTCATTTGAGATTACAGTCTCACCAGGAATGTTGTTCCACCTTCTCTGTACTTATTTTTTGGCATTCGCTTCTTGTATTGTAAGAGTTTTAAGACTCCATGGCCCTGAACTTTGTACCGCTTGTTTTGGATAGCTTATGATTTTTGGTGATGTACGAATTTAAATATATCCTAATGTTGCTCTCACTATAAGATGGGTCTGTATTGTTGACCATTTACAGCCTTTAATGTACATTGCTCTATATGATCTTCAAACTTAAGAGTAGCTGTTCATGCCATTAAATGCTTGTAATTATGCACAAATCGATCATAAAAATACTTTGAGTGTCTTGACAACACATATCTCACCTATTTCATCTAGCTCACTTGCCTGGTCAAAGATTATTCACTGGTAGTAGCAATTCTGATGCCAAATGGATAAAAGGGAAACAAGATATCAATGGTGATGGCATGTTCCTCTGTGTCACTTAATATCCACTCTCAGATAATAAATGAATGTTCTGTAATTGAAAGTGTAAAAGTACAAAAAGATATTGCAAATAGAATCAAAACATTTTCATATCTTTGTTGCAAAATTTCATTCCTCCCTACTCTACCTTGCAGGCAGACACTTAGTACAGTATACATTATTGTGCATTCCTCACATACAGTATTATATAAACTCAGGATATTGCGCAATAACTGAACTACCCCAATAAAAATTCTGAAGGAATTCATGAGGTAGTGAAAAACAACAGGAATAACATGCATAGCTCAACAGAAAAAAATATATACCCACTGGTCTTCAAAACTACACACATCAGAGTTGAACTACAAAAAAATACACCCATTGTTCTCCAAAACTACACACATCAGAGTTGTCCTGGGCATTATATATTTGGAGCTCAAATAAGGCTCATGTAGGCGAAAAGGGACAGAGCTGCACCTTGAAAAGCACACGTAACAGTAACTTTATGCAACATATTTTATTAGCAGTCAGACACAAGGAAATAAATGGTCCAGGTCTAAACTAACAAGCCAATGTGTGTTTTCTCTAGAAAAAGGAGCCCAATAAACCTGAAACCATAAACAAGGCTCACATGCATATTTCATTATTTCAGTTTCAGGCTAGTCAAGTTGTCCTGAACCAACCCTTTGTACCCTATTCTCTGGGGAGCCCCTTTTTTTTAGTAAGTGCTGAGTGATGTTTGGTCAGTCTGTTGATCATGCACTCTCAGATCCCACAGTGCTTTGCTGAAGGCTATAGGTCTCCCAGTTTGGGATGCTATGAGTGACCACTGGCCAGGACCCCAGGACCCAAAATACAGCAGTACAATGACTGTCTTGTTACTGCAGTAGTACACCGAAAGTGGACCCAGCATGCTGGACTGTGACGCACCGCAGCACAGCCTGGTAGTCTTCACCCTCAGACCAGAGCAAATAAACACGAACAGCTACACAAATACTTTGGTTGTGGCTGGGAAAGCCCACGTGCAGCCCACTAGTAAAGGTGGGTGTCTAAGTAGAGGGCTTGTTGGAGGTGATGTTGCAACATTGTTTTGAGAGGGATCCAGGTCTGGTAGAGAGCAGTAAAAAATAGTCCAAAAGTTTGTCCAATAAAAACATATCTGATCTCGTTAATTCAGAAGCTCTTTTACTCTTTGGCACTTTTTTGAGTACATAGACAAGCTGATAAATAAATGTTTCCGACAAAAACCGTCAAAGACACTTTGACACAAACAATCTTACTTCCACTTGGTTCCATAAATTAAGTTCCAGTAATTATGTCTCATGACATTTTTTCAGTTTTTCCACCCCTTATGAAATGGAATTAAAATCAAACTGGGTATTTTATGACTGTGTGGCAACCCACGTCTACATTGCGTTGTTGTTCCTCTGTCTTATCTGAGAACTGAAATTGTTTTCGGCAGACAGACCTTGTGAGTTGGCAACCAGACATTATGTAACTGTGTAATTCAATGATTAGTCAATCATGTCAGGGGAATAATACAGCAAAGCTATTTTCAACCTCTTTCTCATCTCTCATGATCAATAAAACTGCATTAAATAAAAAACAAACAGAATGGGAAGGTGAGCTATTGGTTCATGGGACAAAAAGTCACAAGTTTGAGTCTGTCCTTGAGCAACATACTAAACCTAGTGTTGCTTTCTCCTCCATATTTATACTGCCATTGCCCACAACCACAGGTCTGTATTGTGCCATGGAGGGTGTTGCATGAATATGCATGTAGTGATAGGAATTCAATTTTAAAGTGATCATTTGTTTTTGGCGAATCAAAAAATTAAAAAAGACAACTTTGTGACCCCGATCAGAACTGGCATCACTCAAACAAAGACCAACATCATGACCCATGTCTTTGTATCATGTGTTGATCTTGTGATAAACTGTCCTGTTTGTCAATCACAAGCCTTTGTGACATTTAATGAAGCAATAACTTCTCATCAGATCATTGCTAATGAGTTGCCATCAGGGAATAAAGTCTTAAATACAGTGGGGGTGAAATAAGGTAAACAAGTTACTTCATGTTTGTAATAAATGTCCCCTTCGCCAAAGTTTTCATTAGTCTTACTCATAGTGGAGTGTCCACATTATTTCAACCTCTGTGGATTGCTCACACCTTACCTGTTATGAGAGCTGGCAACGTCAAATATGAGTCATCATGGTCATGGAGTATGAAAAAAGGTGTGAATTTTTGATTTAGGCAGTGTGTTAAGGTGGCATTACAGTGATGTGTCAAAAGACCACACATCTTTCATTTCAAACATCTGTAATTCCTTTGTTCTGCTTTAGAGTGTGTGCTTCAATTAGATGACCTGTGTATTAATCACAAGGCAATAATCATTTCTTAAGGTTCGGATGGAACAACATAATTATTGTGTAATTGTAAATTCCTCCAAAGATGACTAGCGGTGACATGTCAACTGAACATATTCAACTGATGGAAAGTACAGCATTTGTACAGATTCAGCCTTTTAAGTAAGTCAAGCAAGATCTAAAATAATAAGCATTTATATAATAATAAACACTGTGAATACCAGAGTGTATTTGACAACTGAATGTTTTGTTTTGAATGTCACACTCAGGTGTCATCATAGTCATGGCCCATATGTAGGCCTATTGGTGTTTCCTGTTTGCTGCACGTGAGTGGTCAGTTGAAAACTTACTTCCACACAAGATAAGTCTGTTAAGTCTCTTTTACAGTGACTAATAAATAATTATCTTTATGTACTATACAAATGTATCTGTTTTTGCAATTCGTAATCTGTTTTTTTTCCATCAACAGCAATGTGAGGATATTTCCCCCATTTAATATGATTTGAGTGAGTATAATTTACTATAATTTCCGTTTAATTATACTCTTATCTATCTTCTTGAGTTTTCTTGAATAGTTTTAATCTATCTTGATGACCTCCGCGTGTGTACGGTGACCGAACTGGTAACACATGCACCATTGCTCATTTTACACTTTGATAAATAGGTTTATGCCAAGCAAGTTGTATCTGAATAGGAGAGAATTCCTGGAGATAATGATTCATCCATCCATCCATCCATCCATTATCTACCACCTATCCTCATAGGGTCGCGGGGGGCTGGAGCCTCTCCCAGCTGTCTTAGGGCAGAAAGCAGGGTGATTCATTCGTTCAAAAAAAACATCTCTTGTCATGACGTATTTGATTGAAGTCGCTGAATGAACGTCACAGAAAATAGGCAGTTGCTCCTCTCAGACAAGATCAGTTAGATAATAATACATTTAAACACAAAAGTACACTTGTGCTACTCGAATGTACATAAGCCTGCTTCACCGTCGGTCAACTGACGATTTCTACCGGGTGGGACGTTAGCCGGAAGTGACGATTATTGCAGAACTCATTTTTAGCCAACTAAAAGTAAATTAATTATTTTTAAATTGTGGACAGCCCCAAAACCTTTCAAGCGGTACATGAGATACACTTCTGTGGCGTTTTTGATTTGTAAATATATATTTAGAGGCAAGAGAAAATTGTTTGACCTCAATACCCAGGATGCACTTCGCTCTTGCCATCTTGTCGAGAGGTTGGGTTAGAAGAGCGGCTGGCAGAAGTTAGCTCTCTGTTTGTTAGCTTACTACCGCTGTGGTAGAGTGGTTATCTGTCAGCTAGCTGCTAGGAGCAGCTGCCAAAAGTGAGCTGTCCACACGGCGAAAGACAAAACTTCACCGGCTCTGAGAAGTTTGCTCTGTCTACTGCTGGATTATACACTCTGTTTGGAAAGCCAATGGATTTGTTTACATCACGATGTCGCACATGCTGGTACCGAGGTAGGGAAAACTAGCTAACATCAGCTAAATTAGCTAGTCGGCAAAAAATACATAGCTGAGAGTGAAGAGTGGGCTGTGAGACCGGGCCCGCCTCAGACTAAAGTACCGGTGGCTGCTGCTGAACAAGAACTTAAACAACGGCCTGTTTGCAACTCCGCTGCCGGGACATTAGGAAGGCCGACCGAGTGTTAGAGAAGCCGGAATAAGAGCAGCAGTCATCCGTGTGTTGTGACAGGACACTTGTGACACTTTTCTCCAACAAGAGGGGGGAAGAGTAACGGTATGGAAGTGTCCTGTGGCGCTACGTGTGTCTGTCATATATCTCAGTTGTGAATTACTCCGCAAGCATTGGTCCAGCATTTTTTTTTTCATCTAGAAGCGGACTTGACGCAGATAGTCAACATGTCGAAAATGCCGGCAAAGAAGAAAAGTTGTTTCCAGATCACGAGTGTAACGCAGGCTCAGGTGGCGGCGAGCAGCATCACTGACGACACCGAGAGTCTGGACGATCCGGACGAATCCCGGACAGAGGACGTGTCGTCGGAAATCTTTGATGTTTCTCGGGCCGACCTCGTCGTTTGCGAAAGGAGTTCATCCGAGGAAACCTTAAACAACGTAGGGGAGCCTCAAGAGGGCCTGCCGCCCCCCACAGGTCCTGTCAACGGCGGTCTCTCTTATAAAAGTATAGGCACCGACCGTGTCACCCCACATAATTTAGGAGGAAGTGTGCCTGTATCAGCTACAACTCAACCCTTTGTCTCGAGCTCAGCCACCCTTCCGTCAGTCATCAATACAGTCCATGCTGCCATTGTCTCTATCAGTGTTGCTCACACAGCTCCCGTGAGCACCAGCTGTAGTTCCCGTTTCAGGGTCATTAAACTTGACCATGGTACTGGAGAGCCCTTCAGACGGGGCAGGTGGACGTGCACAGAGTTCTATGAGAGAGATTCTGATTCGAATGTTAATCGGACTGTGGATAGTGTAAAGCCAACTGTAACCCATGATCACAGTATAGACAGGGACAGTGGACTCGGCACCACCAGTAACTCTGTGATCACTAGCAGTGCTTTTTCTGCACAGGCTTTGGACAGTGTGGACAGTGGCTACTCTGTTGCTCGCCTCACCCACCCCCACCCATTAGAGCCTCTGCAGCAAGGCTACAGCTTGGCTTCTCAGATAGGCAGTGGAGCAAGTGCCTTCCAGCCCACAGGGTACACAACTTCAGCATCACAGCAATCACAACAGGCTCAGGTCAATATACAGCCTGTTGCTCCCCAGACCTTCCTCTCTAATAGCCTCAATGGTGTGCACCATGGTGCCATGCATCAGTCTCCCATTATGCCTCCTGCCACGCAGGCCCAGCAGTTTGCCTACTCTGCTCATCCCACTGGTCTCTCAGCTGGCCAGCCAGACTATCGTCAGCAGCACTTTGTCTCAAGCACTCAGAACCTTCCCAAATCTGTCCTTCCTGTGGGACCAACTAGCCAGGTACCATTGCCTCTAATCACCCCTGCTGGTCCAGGAGCCCAAGGGCTGGGTGGAGAGGCAACCTCAGCCCAGAGCCTCCTGCTGCAAGTGGGCAGTACATCAGCCATGACACTCATTCTTCCAGGAAGTAGCCAACAGCAGCATGCCAGCCAGTCTCAGCCTTCAGGAGGGTTAGGCATCGGACCTGCACCTTCCGTCTCCGCTACCACCACTTCCCACAGCAGTGTCCAGATTGCACCTGCCACAGTGCCCAGTACCACCAACACCTCTCCGGGAGTGCCAAGTCAGGTGCCTGGCACAGGAGGACTTGCCAAGCCCCAAGGAGCCCATGGAGGAGCAACAACAACAGGCCTTCAATCTGTATTCAGTAACCAGGCAGAAGATAGCAGGCAGAAGTCTGATGCCCTACCTCAGTCCAGTGCCGTTATGGTGCCAGGGAAAGATGGCGTGAAGCCTTTCATCAGCGAGGGCCTCAACCTACCTGCTCCTGCTGTCAACAGCCTGTTTGGCATCCATATAACCATGGATGTGGATGAGGACAGGTAAGAGGGTAATATGCACAAAAGTCTAAGTGAAATGACCCCACTTCCATATTTGTTTTTTTTGTACAATTCATCAGGTGTGGGTGAAAACTGGGTTTGGTTGTACTTGAGGAGCAGTGAAGTTCTGGGTTAGAGTGTACTGAGCCAATGAAACCTGGTTGAGACAGGAGGAATATTCTGTGTTTGTCATTAATAGGCAACCCACAAAAAAATCATTGGGTAGTAACTTTACACACCCACTGCCCCTCCCCAAGCCCCCATTTAACCATACAGGCTGTTTGGGTTTAGGGGCGTTAACAAGCACTTGGATATGTTACAGCACACACTGTAGCTGTGTTATGTAGCTGAGAAGGGAGTAACTCCCCAAATGTAGGCAGTTGGTTTTCAGGAGTCTGTCTCAGAGAAGCGCTTAGCATACTCACCCTGCCCTGCTTCCCAACTTTATACCTTGTAAATACTGCCTCTTCTACTACATGTACATACTGGAGCTATGTTTAGGGTTTGTTGGATGGCCATTGTACAGCTGGACCTGAAGTGTTGCCACTATTTCCCATCACAAACAAGCAGAGAAGAGTTGGGGAGGTTATGTTTGAGCAAAGAAAAACATGGATGAGAGTTGGAATACACACACGTGCATAGTCTGACCTGTTTTTGTTTATTTGTTTAATTATTTATTCCTCTGTGTTGCTTTGTGCTGTGTGTGTGTGGAGGATTGGTTGAGAGACAATAAGGGAGGTTGAGGCCTGATTTTTTTTTTTCTCCTTCCCCTTTTAATCACACATTATCTAGATATTCCTGAAGCTAATCATTGTTTACTAAGACACTTTATCCCAGCGACATTCACACATGGGTTGGTGTACCTAGAGGAGAAAGATTGTGTGTTTTTAGTACTGATTTCAACAGAGGAACAGCCAGTGCATGTTTCCTAGTCATTCCTGTGTGTGTTTTGTGTGTGCATGTGACATCAGTGGCTATCCATGTAGCTATGGTGATGTTTGCAGCAGGACAAGACAGGACATGTTAGGGAGGTGGAGGAGGCAGGCAGGCAGACAGACAGACAGACACACACACACACAGACACACCTGTGGTAAAGATGGCAGGCATGTAAGCCACCTGTGTCTGCAGCAGTGATGACATGGCCGGACTGAATCAGCAGGATGACGTCTGCTTTGTGCTCTCTTTCTCAGACGGGGCCTTGTCAGGCCTGTCCATGTATGCGTTGACACATCAGCTTAACAAAGTGTTGACTTGTTGCTGACCTATTTAAGCTCTGGCTTTTTCTGTGCATGGTTCTTCATTTTTCCATGGATATTGCGATTTAAAGTGGTTATTTTTTTAGGGCCTCTTCTCATGTATTTTTCAACGAACACAAGCAATAAATTAATCTGTTTCATAATAAACATAATCAGATTTATTTAAAGCACACATTACAACAATAAAGCAAACAAATCTTTCCTGCACATTTTAACTGTTTTTTTTCTTACTTTTTAATGATTGTATGTCTGTCAGTGCAAACAGTAAATATAAAATGAAACCAAACAGATTTGCCTCTTCAACATACCTAACTTTTCACATTTGTAAACATGTGGACTGCACTTCTTAAAACCCACCTGAACAGGACAGTCAATAAATAAAATATACAGATATAAAAAAATAAAGCTTACTGATCTCCAGCAGTCGGTAACATCACACATACTAAATTGCAGGAAAAGTAAGGAGAACAAATATCTGCTTTAACCAATTGGACATTTTTTTTTTTTTTTTAGATAAATCAGACTCCAATGAACACAAAATAAACTAGTGTATGTTATTAGAGTTTATGTGGTGGGGGTTGTTTTGCTTTCTTCTTCTTATTAATTATTTTGAGGTTCAGTACTTCTCATGATTAAATTGAATATATACATAATACACAAGCATAAAAGACAGAAGCATTGCATAAACAGATTTCAATAGACAGTGATTATAGCAGACACACACCTCTGATGTAGAACTGTCCATAGTTGTTTACGCTGCTCTTTTGACTTTATTTTATTCAACAATAGCTGCAAATCTTATCACACAGCCGAACATTGTGTCGCCAGTTTGGGCACATTTTATGCCAGAGGACAAGGAGTGATCAGCGGGGGTAGCAGGGGTGCCGTGATCAAGGAGGGAGCGGGGTTGCGACAATGACAGCCCTAATTCCAGCCATGCAACTGTCGTACACGGCTTTGTGATGTTTCTTTAAGTGTTGGAAAAGGTTTGTAGTGTTACCTCGTGAGGTAGCAACAGCAGCACAGCAGGTTCTGCACAATACCTGACGTTGTACAGCATCTTCTTTTTCTACAGCCAAAATAATTCCACACAAGTGATGTGGTGCCCCTCTTTGGTAACAAACTTTCAGCTGTGTCGCGTTCTGTCAGCTTTAGCTTCTCTCTCCTTTTTTTGCTCTGCTTGGCCAAGCAATCGGCTCACTCACAAGTCACGTCACCAGATTACATCACCAGTCAAATTGCAGGCTTTGCGGTTAGAAAATTATCATATCGTGATGTTATTGCAAATATATATATATATATATATATATATATATATATATATATACATATACGTATATATATATAATATATATGTATATGTGTGCATATGTGTGTATATATATATGTGTATATATGTGTGTGTGTGTGTATATATGTGTATATATATATACGTATATGTATGTGTATATATGTATGTGTGTATGTGTATATGTCTGTGTGTATGTGTGTATGTGTATGTGTGTATGTGTGTATATGTGTGTGTATATATATATATATATATATATATATATATATATATGTGTGTGTGTGTGTGTGTGTGTATATATACACATATATACGTATGCCAGTGTCTATTTTACTTCCTGACATTTTGACAGTTTAACAAAAGGAGGGGATGGGATGGAGAGTTAGCTTTGCGATGTAGGGGGTGTGTGTGTGTTGGGGGTTGTAGTTTGGCTGCTGCAGTGCCTGGAAACAAGGGAGCAGCTTATTTTCCACAGATAGCTGACCTGCCTGAACTTCCAGGGGACACATTCCAGGAGCCCTGAAAGGGCTGTGGGACGCCCTGGGCTGAGCAGTCGTTCTGTACCAGCTCTGTTTTTGGCTGGACCAGTGGTTCTGCCTCCTCTCTGTCTACCTCTGATGTGTCTGCTCTGGCTCATGTTTTTGTCTATCCCTAACCAAGCTATTAACACTCTCTCTCCCTCTCTGCTTATAACCTGCTGATGTAATTGTTCGCCTTCCCCCCCTACACAGAGGCAGAGCAAAAAAAGTTAAAAAATTTTAAAATATGTGAACTTTGTCATGTGGTCATACCTTTTATAGATCTGAAGAGGCCAGTGGTGTGAGGCAAAGTGGTTGAATAAGTTAGTATAGCAGGTCCCACCCTGTTATCTCAGCAAGATGTGGTCAGGGGATCACTTCCAATTAGAGTGGACTTGCCAAAGCAAGTAAACAACCATGCTCCTGGCGGCCTACCATAACTAACTCAGTTTGTGCTGGAGGCGAGGCCATTGAATCAGCCGTGCAGTGCATTGCAAGCTGTTCCAGGAATGAGGACAGGGTGCAAACTGTTGGTGTTTGTTGTCTTTTCCAAAAAAGTCTTGGAACAGGTTTGATGCCTCTTTCGAGAATGTTCAGTAGGAGTGGGAAAAAATATTGATATGGCAACATATCGCGATACACTGTCTTCCGATATTGTATCGATTTTTAATTTCTTAATATCAGTTTTTTTCAACCCCAGCAAAGTCATATTTTTGGCCGATCCAGAACAACATCCACACCTCCGCTCTGCAAAGTGTCGCTGTACCGCACGTGTGCTTGCGCGGCTTTTGTGGTGAGCGAGGCAGTCGAAGAAGTCAGCGTTAAAGAAGCAGAAGTGAGCAGTGAGCTCACCAGCAGCCGCAGCAAAACAAAGCTGACGTTTGGAGGCACTATGGCTTTCAAACCAAAGAAGGGACTAATAAGCTGGACAAAGAGTATGAAGTTTGCAAACGATAGACCATACTGAGATAATAGCACAGCAGCCGCCGCCACCGCAACCTGTTGATCCAAAGCAAACTCAGCAAAATAATTTTTTTAAACCCAGTAGAGCATCCAGAGTCTAATACACCACTATCGTTTCATTACGTTCATTAAAATGCATTTCTCCTCTCCATATCTAGTCATATTTTAAGACCCACAGAATATTTTGTACCATAAAAATGTTTGTTTTACCTTGTTCCATTCTTGTTTTGTCTGGAGGAGAGTAGAGACCACTTTCACCAAAATCACCACTTATTGTCCAGCATCTGTCCTTTTGCTCTCTAAGCCCGATCGTCTCCACTTCCTGCTTTGATCCCTGTGGTGTATATTAACTCTTTATGTCCCGACTACATATCACAGAAGCCCTGAAATTACTCACAGGCTGCTGGAGACAGCGACCCTCTGCAGAAAAAAACACTTTGACGGTGAAAGCCGTCATTGGCACTCGTTAGATTTTGAATGACGACAAAAGCTGTGAATGGCACTCAGAGTTAATGAAGTCTTTTTTTTATGTGAAAACATTCCCCAGTTCCATCTTCTCAGGTGTTTTGCTGCTTTTCCCTGCCATTATGTAATGGCAAAGTCTGTGTCTTTGTGATTTTGAACTGTTTGCCAAAAATACAAGTAACCTGAAGATACCAGTCTGGAATTTTTAACTTGCGATGGGCCTTTCTCTACTTTCTGATGTGATGCAGATAAAACATTAATATAAATAATCTCTAGTCGCTGCCCCAGTGCTCACCATGAAATACAATGAGTCAAGTTGTCTCACGCATTTCAATTTAGGTTTCTCTTATGCTGTTGGTTTACTGTAAAGTGACATATTCTGATGCCAAATTGAGGAAATGAAAGAGGGGAAACAAACACTCGGAAGAACTGGCCTCATCTCAGAGTTTGTCCTATGCCAAATTGATGAGTGATAAATGTTAAAGTGCAGGGTCCAAAAATATATTTCAGAGAAAGTTTAACACAGTAGGAAAAGGGAAGAAGAAAGAAAATTACAAATCAGGGTACATGAAGTGGTTAGATGACTCAGCAGTTCTAGGACAATGCCTTTTCATAGTGGAAGGCTTTTAAGCCTCACCACAGATCAGAGCTTAGTCTTTAGGCATGGAGGGGAAGATTTGACTGTAAATCTGTGGGCTATAAATGGCCCTAAATAAGCTAACCAGTTGCTGGAGAAAATGTTGAGCTGTGTCTCAGTCACTCAGTCCCCCAGAATGGGAAGTGAGGGCTGAACAACAGGATTTCAGAGCCTGCGGCCCCCTGGAGCCCTGACATGACTGAATGAGTAATGAGGATGTGTGGAAAGCATGGCAGGCAGCTGCATTTGAGTCATCCATCCCCTCTCTGTGCTCTCTCGCTTGCTTTCAATGGGTGTCGTCTACTGATCTGGCTCCCTGGTGCTTGTGACTGTTCATCTGTTCGTGTGTGTGTGTGTGTGTGTTGATAGTGTAGGATTAGTTGAAAGAATTGTAGAGAGGCTCTTTTTCTGAAGAAAGAGCAAATAAAATAAGACATTTTAGCGGGTGCTCATGTTTGGCATCTCCAGGGTCAGGGAGCTGTATGTGTCTTTTTCATGTACCATTCACTGCCCGGTTTCTTTATCTTTCCAGTTTGCCCCAGTCTTATTCCGAACAGTAAGCATTGTAGAGTTATAAATCTTACTTTGAAATATTGGCTGATATTAATTTCTAACACAGACACAGCTAACACATTTTAAAGGGATCCTTTGATTTTGATTATTGATGAATTGCAAGACTGTGATGTAGAGCTGTGCGATATTACGATATATATCGTAATGTGGTATAAAAATGTCTACCGTACGATATAAGCCTCTGTTTAGCCATTTTCAGTTGACCCATAATAAAGTCATAAAAGAACCAAACTTCATGAATGTTTTTGTGACAAAGAAGTATCTGTTCCAATCACTCCGTCAGAGAAAAATCAGAGTTGTAGAGATAACTGGAAACTCGAGAGCCATGACATTATGTTCTTTACAAGTGTATGTAGACTTTTGACCACAACTGTAAATCAAAACCCCTGTGAAGTCTGATCTTCAACTCGGAAAGTCACATTAATCTCACCAACTTGACACAGAATTCATGCTACTCATCTGCTAATTATGTAAACAGTAGCTACATGTTTTGTTATAAGTCTGTATGTCTGGGACGTGCTGGTGAACACACCATAAGGCAAACTCTCACTCCCCAGGGTCCTGAAGAGGAAATGGTAGCAGACTGTGCCTGTTGTGATGATCGTCATCAGACCATTGTCTAGTATGTCTACTGTGATAAAAGCCCATATTAAACAAAAAAAATAACCTATTCAGTTGAAATCATAAAACAGTACTACTAATGATAAAAATAATGTTGTTGATGACCATGATGAAAGCCCAAACTAGAAAAAGCACTCAGAGAGCGCAGACCTCCGCTGCTTAAAAAAAAAAGATTTTTAGTGGTGCCACCGAATCGGATCCGATCTCCACCAAAAATTAATCAGTTTTAAGTTAGGCCACTTTGGACCAACCCTGAAAATTTTGTCAAAATCCATCCACAACTTTTTGAGTTATTTTGCACAACCTGCGCCGAAGGCCACCTAAGGTCATCTCGGTTCTGCAAGTTGAATTGAGACAGGCAATGCAAATCCTTCAGGGTGTCTTCAGCAGAGAAAGATTTTTTTTTTTTTTTTTTCAAAAACCTATGTTTCCGGCATGGCTTTGATGTCAGCTTTCATGCTCTGTCAAACACTTCCTTTGTCACCCTCTTCCTCTTATTTTTCTCAAATCAACTTTGTCTCGAGTGTTACCTCTCATCGGCAGCAAACCACTCTGCTCCCGCCCCCCTCACCTCCTCCAGTGTCTTACAATGAGCAGGCTTTTGCAAGGAAACGGATGTGAGTCACTGTGGCAAGGTAGACTGATAACGGTTTATTCGTTCATCCGAAGCGGTGTTACTACCACATGCTACCTGAACTAATCACTGACTCAGGTTTTGATTTGTCATGACTGAACTTGTCCTCTTTTTCACACAGAGACACCATCCAGATGTTATTATTTATCCAGTTGCTTCCAACATAACTTCCTGTAATTATGTGATTATGTACCACATCATTCTTTTCTGAACACTTCGTTGATTGTATTGCATCATGGAGTTGTGAATCGGACTAATCGGAGGCCTTTCATACCTATGAAGCTTCACAGTTGACTATTTTAACCTTGTCCGTTTTTTTAAGCGTTATCATCATCATCAGGCATGCTGACCTCCTGGTTAGCACTATGGTGAGGTGTGATGACTGGTTCATTCTGAACTTTCACACTGTCATGCCTCTGTATTTTCCATCTGAGTCAGCGTCTTAGTTTAACATGTGAAAACATTTCACCCACATTCTTTACTGAGTGAAAGAGAAATGCAGCTGAAAAGTACACTTGAAATGAAAAGTGGACTTATGTATGGAAAAAAAAATAATTTTTATGGTTTCTCACGATAACCTATTGATTAAATATTTAATCTGTCAGGCACCTTTTAGATTTCTGCATTCAGTGCTCTGCTCTGCCACTTTGTCACCATTGGCTCCGACTCGTAATGAGGTCAGCCAAAAAGCCAAACAATGGAAAATATTCCTGTGCTGTCAGTGAACGCACCTCAGCGGACACAGCTGCTGAAACCAGGAAGGGCAGTTGGCTTTTTATCATCATGAAGGAGGATCACAACAAACATGTTTAACAATGTGACTGTACCTGGGATGTTCATTTCATGGGTGTGAGAGGCCACCATTGCTCAAGCAATGACCAGCATAAATACTAGGGCTGAAACGATTACTTGAGTAACTCAAGTGCAAAAAATGCTTGAGGCAATTTCCTCCGCCTCGAATAACAGTTTCACTCGTGATAGTAGTGAGCTGTGTGGCTAGCACAGATGGAGACAGGAGACATCAAGTTGAACTCATGAGCTGGACAGTGTTGTGCATGAATGCGTTCACTGAATGGCATTCATTGAACGCGTTCATATTTTCAGTAAACAGTGAACTCAACGACTCAGTTTTCAAATCATGAACGTGAACGGCGTTCGCTCTGGCAAGAATGAACGGCACGCACCGTTCATGTTCATTTGAAAACTCTTGCAACAGGAAGTGGTTTTCAGGTTTTAGGACACTGTTTATGGCAAACACTAGGACGGACACTGTGACAGTCCAGTACGGCTGATGCTGAAGCCAGTGTTGCAGAGCTCTTGGCAGCGTTTTATGAACCTATGCCACGGAGACGGTCCAGTGCCTTGAAGCCAGCCCGGTGTCCAGGTCGTCATTGTAAATGAGAGTTAGTCCTCAACTGACAGCTGGCAAAATAAAGGTTAAATAAAGTAAAAAAAAAGTGTTGCGGTGCCACTGAGGTAGTCGGTGCTGCCTGTGATTCTTTGTTGATACGATTACTTGATCAGTTTTGGAGTGTCAGTGATTTACAGCTGATGAATGGTTAAGAAGAGGTTCTGTTGAGTGACAGTGTCTGATTTATTTAAAAAAAAAAAATGTAACGAATGTGAACCTTAAAAAAAAAGTGAACTAATTCGTTTTCATATGTGTGAGCTGACCAGTCAGTGCCTGTCTGACCCCAGTCCTGCTCGATTTGTGAAGTTTCTTTAAAAAAAAAAAAAGGCTTATTTTCGGCGGCACGGTGGTGTAGTGGTTCACACTGTTGCCTCACAGCAAGAAGGTACCGGGTTTGAATCTTGAGCCCTGGAGTTTGCATATTCTCCCCCGTGTCTGCGTGGGTTCTCTCCGGGTACTCCAGCTTCCTCCCACCATCCAAAAACATGCATGGGGATTAGGTTAATTGGCTAATTTAAATTGACCGTAGGTGTGAATGGTTGTCTGTCTCTATGTCCCCTGCGATGAGGTGGCGACTTGTCCAGGGTGTACCCTGCCTTCCGCCCTAAGACAGCTGGGATAGGCTCCAACCCCCTGCGACCCTATGAGGATAAGCGGTAGATAATGGATGGATGGATGTCTTATTTTCTCTTATATAGGCTATACTCATTTAATTGCTGGAATATTCGGTAGAATACTCGATTACTAAAATATTCGATAGCTGCAGCCCTAATAACTACATGACATAACATAATTTTTTTGTTTTTGTCCAACCTGTTAAATTCTTGTTTCATCATTGCGAGTAATGATGGCGCATCTGCACTGTGCTAATAAAAAAAAAAATCATGCCCAGGTAATACAGTTATAATAGTACTAATAGTACTGTATGTACTGTGTATGTGCTTATCAAATTTCTTAGACCACCTACTGTACCTTATTTGCCTTATGCTTCTCCATTTTCAGCAGGAGTGAGTCATTTCAAACTGAATTTATTTATACCCAAATTTGAGCCAGCACACTGGAATTCTCTGAGAAGTTCGAAATTAATCAAGAATAACATACATTCTCTAAAACATTTTTTTTTTCTGTTCAGGAATGCAAGTAAATAATGTGCTTTGTTATTTTTCTGCTTTTAAAAAAAAACAAAACAATAATTATATTTTAACATTAAAGGTATAATTTTGATTAAAGAGCTTGCACATACTGGTGCGCTAACCATTACAGAAACAAACAACACATAATTTGGTAATCTATTTAATTAATTTGTTTAGGACAGGAAGCACTTCATATCTCAGTTTTTTTCATATTCTCTGTATTATTTTATTCGGTCTGTGTGTATATATATATATATATATATATATATATATATATATATACATATATATATATATATATATATATATATATATATATATATATATATATATATATATATATATATATATATATATATATGTGTATATATATATATATATATATATATATATATACATATATATATATATATATATATATATATATATATATATATATATATGTGTGTATATATATGCAATATATATACGTGTATGCTCAACGCCAGAGTTAAAATAACACACACAGAGCAGACCACACCAGAGTGAAAGTGTACTACTAACTAAATTCAACTAAATGGCATACTACTTAGTGTGTGTGCAAACATTTCATTCATTCATCTGATGCATTTCCTTAGAATAGTAAAAATTAGAAAGTCATTCTGCAAAAATATTACAGCAACATTGTAAATTAGAGTAGCAGGTTTGTTTCTTGTTTTACTGTACTGAGAATCAACTCTTTGTCAAATCAATCGCCTGGCTTCCTGCTCTACCCCAGGCAAAGATACAGGTTGTTGTTATTACACAGCAACTGACAAGCCGAGACAGAAAGGAACCTGAGGGCTACTATGGTAGAGTTCACTTGGCTAGCGTCACGCTTCAGGAACCAATTCTACACTTTATTTAACTGGCAGAATCAATGGACTTGAGCCCAGCTAAGTGAAATTGAGCCGATAGGGTGGCTTTTTAGCTCCAGGCTGATGCTATTAGCTGTCATCCAGCTGAACGAGTCACATAAGATCCTGAATTATGATCCTGACTCATCTGCGCTCATGGTAGCAATTATGTGTAAGCTGAACAGAAATGAACACCCTGCGATTATGAGAATGCTCATATGAGTGTGACATATTTTCACTCATCTTTCACTGACTTTACATGCTTGATGGTCTTTGCCGAGGTGTTTGAGTATGCCTCTGACACATCTAACATGCTAAAACTTGAGCTGCGATCTGAGGTCGAGTCACAAATACCCCTGACAGACCTCTCCTCTCGGTCCTACGTGCTGTGGTCTCTCATAGGAGAGTTGTTGTCAGGGTTATGCTATCGGGGCTGGTTAGCCACACAGCTGGGACTTCGCCTGACTCGCGCATGGCTGCAGGCTTGGCCACATGCAGAGGGTCACGTCCCTGTTTGCTACTGACCCCCGTCCTCACTCCCATGGCATGTCCCAATCAATTATGTGAAGAGCTCCTTCAACTGCAGCCTTGCTCCACATCAGGCTTCAGCCCAAAAACATTACTTGTGTGAAGTGAACAAGGAGAGAGTTTTGAATGCATTGCATGAAGATGTGGAGGGATAAAGTCTGCTCAACATTAGAGAGTAGGCTGCAGGAAAACCAACTTCAGCAAAACAGCCCGCAGTTCAAAAACCAACAAGCAGCACTTCTTTGTGCTGTTTGCCCTCGTGTTTTTTTCTGACTTGTTTTTAAGTTAATTTAAAAGAAGAGAATTTAATTACTTTGAAATTGAAAGCAGAAGCTTTTCCTCAAGTGACCCGGGGGAACGTGTGTTCATTCGGGCCCATGCAGAAGCTTAAGGATTGAATGGGGTTTACAGGTAAAATCCTGCTTGCTGCTTTGTTCTTCATCTTGTGTTTGTTTTGCCATGATTGTTAGCCTGTCACAGTGCAGGGATTTTTATGGACATGCTTGTTTTTATAAGTTCCATCCTGTTCCACACTGGGGAGCTGGAGCATCAAAATATTATGTCACTGTTATCATATTACATATAATAGAGTAGTTTTAAAATGATCAGTTTCTGTTATTAAAACATTTATCAGTCATCACGAATCAAATTTGTGTATCCATAAATTTCCCCTACCGTTTCTTAAGGAGGGCCCCCCACCCTGCCAACAGGACCCCCACCCAGAAATTCAAATTGTAGATTTTTTTTGAAAATTCCTTAATTTAATTTTCCATCAAAGGGCCAATAACAGGCATTTTTATCAAATAAAAAGCTAAGTCTATTTTGCGCATTTTCAGAGTCTAATGGGTCGCAGTAGTTTCATGACATTCATTGTAATGAATTTAAATCAGAACCCCCTGAAGTCGGATCTCCACCTTGGAAAGTCAGATTAATCTCACCAACACAACATAGAATTCATAGTGTCTGCTACAGATGTAAACAGTAGCTTCATGTTTTGTTGTATGCCTGTAAGGCTGAAGAGCTGTGAGCACTAAACTTTGGGGTTATGTTGATCTGAGCTCCAAGTTCCAACTTCCACTGAACACACCATAAGGCACACTCTGGCAAACATATTCAGATTCGCAGAGACACTGATCCATCCACCCACTTCTCCAGCATAAGAAGACAGACATCACCGGTAAAACAGCGCATTGATGTCATTGCAGCAGCACTGGGAGCCCGGCGTAGGTCTGTGCAATTAATCAAATTTTGATCACAATTTCGATTTTGTTGTCAAACGATCCCCAAACTCATATAATAGGAGGTTTTCTGTTGACGTCACTTCCGTGTTATGCGGCACGCGCGAAATACAGATGGAGGGCAGGAAGTGAGTTGCTGCTATAGAGACCAGCAAGAGGACATTGGTGAGATTAAATAATTATCTGGAGACAATGAATTATTCGAATCACTATGTATAGTCAAAGTTATTGAAGCTAGGTACTTATCATTACTGTATTGCAACTGATCTGTTTATTTTGAATCCGCTATCGTCATAGCTGAGAGCAGCATACAGATGCTAACAATAAAATAGCCATTAACAAAACTTACCCTGGCAAAAACCAAACAAAGGTCGTTCGGTAGTATTTTTGAGCCCAGGTCGTGCACCCACCCACTGACGAAATAATTGTAGGCATCCACACTTTTGTACGCCTTCATATGTTGTTTTGTGTAGACCGACGTCTGAAAAACAAGATAATTGGCGATGTCCACTGCTTCAACTGCAGGCAAATGCGTAAGATCGGTGAAAAAATTGGTCTTCTTTAGAAGATATGGATCATCTCCGGCATATTTGTTGACTTTTTCCAGGTGTCTTTTTCTTGATATCGCATCTAAACCGGCGCAATATGAGCTTTCCCGCATCTCCTCCATTGCAGTCGGTCACCTCCTGTCCTCCATTTGAAAACCTCCCATTGAGTTGAAATGATTTATTGGGTGTTGTAGTTTTATTAATAGGACCTTTATTTTGAAGCTTAAAGATGCGGTACAGCGGAAACAGGAAGTAGAGAATGTAAACATAACGGCATGGTTGCTACTTACGCTACGTGTTCTGGTGTCCTTTTCGGTTCACGCTATCCCTTCAGAAAGCAATGACTGTTAGTGTTGCATAATCGTTGTGTGCTAATTTCTTTTGTGTGACGTTCGATAAATTTTGACAATGTTTGATGGGGAGATATGATCGCATTAGCAGCACTATCGCCGGCCATACGTTAGCGAAGTTGCTAAAAATAGGTCATAGTCACATGGGATGCGATTCTTTTTCTTGCTTTATCCAGTTTCACTCAAATTCACTGTTGTCAACCTGTGGAAGTTAATAAAGGAGCAAGGACACTCATCCTTCCTAGCTCATGAAAAGGAGTATGGCTGACTTTTTAATCATCGTTGACGCTAGCACAGCATAACACATTGAGAGGACAGTACACAGCTGTAAGGTGCATATTTGTAGCCTATATTTATTTTCAGTTTGAACGTTTTGCGTAAAGAATCAGTAACAAAGTTTTGTTTTTTTGAGAGAGAAATGTTGAATAAATGTATCATGTAACTCAAAAATAATAATTTGAATAATCGTGATTTCAATATTGAAAAATAAAAAATATAATCGTGATAATGATTTTTTCCATAATCGAGCAGCCCTAGCCCGGCGTTTGTGTTTCCGACTCATGGTGCGTTCAGTTGGAATTTCCTTGCTCCAAGTCATAATTTAAATCAGAAGTCGGATCCCCACCTCTGAAAGTCATATTAATCTCACTAACCTGACATAGATTCATGCTAACTGCTACTAACGTAAACAGTAGCTACATGATTTGTTGTGCGTCTGTAAGGCTGGGAAGTGCTGGAGCACTAAAATTTGGGGTTAAGATGACCTGAGCTCCAAGTTCCACTCCCCAGGGTCCTAAAGAGGACAGCAGCCCGTGCCTGTTGATCATCATCAAAGTACTGTTTAGTATGTCTACCATGATTAAAGCTTAAATTACACAAAAATAATTTATTTAGGTATTGGAAAAAAGTATCATTCTGGGACCGGTATTAAAATTGGCATAGTACCAAAAAGTTTATATCCCCGGCCCTAAGTACAGTATGTCTACCATGATAAAGCCCATATTACACAAAAAATAGTAATAATAATAATAATAATAATAAATAGATACAGAAATAAATAAAGATAAAGACCACGATTAAAGACAATTACACTAAAATAACATTGAGTTGAAATCATTTGTTGACAGCTTGGTTCTCCCAGTTTAAAAATCTCATCTGCCCGTGGGTTGGCTGCAAATAGTTCCTCATGTTTGACTTTACAGGCTCCTCATTTGTGATGAAGAGTCATGACATGAACAAAGCTTCTCTATTGACAGAAGTCTGGACTGCTAAATCCCTTGTCAAGCACACATCATGAGATCAGGGGACGGTCTCTCAGATCTGACAGTGTAGTGTGACTTTGCTTCAGGCAACTTGCCCAACGTGAGAGTGAGACCCATTTTTTAGCATCTGTTTGCAGGATGGTTGCTCATTGTGTGAGGAACTTTAACACATTGTTTGATCCTGTTTTTATCCAAAGTATCTCATTGAACAGTGACTCTATTTCTGATCTGAACTCCTTTGCTGGTCAGTGTGGGTTCGTTATTATTTAACTGCAAAGGCATATTTTCAGAATGTATTTCGTATAAACATACACAGAACTAAGCAAATCCTGTATCCTGAAATTGTTATAATCCATATCGTTATAATCGTAAAAATTCAACACCATATACCTACTCAAAGAACCAATAATCATATAATCAGCTTCAGCCCTAAATTTTACTGACTTTTGTTTGTATTAATTGATTAATAGGCAGAAATAATACTTATTTCCCATCTGTTTATTATCCTGAATTGTTTCTATGACCTATGCAAACTTCAACAACTTGATTTTAGCTCAAAAAGTGAACATGTTTTCTATGTAACTATTCTGATAAATTGACCAACACAAATAATTTCTTCCTCTGTGGTTGGAATCAGAAATGACCTCAGACCTCTTGTAGATGAAGTCATGCAAATCATGGACAAGCTGTGGCCTGAGCCAGAGGCACTGCAGGGTTTCTCTTAACAGAAAAAAAACACTAGGAAACTGTAGTCTACAGAAACTCACCATAGGGTCAAGTGCAGTCATGTGGACAAGTCAAACTGCAAGACCTGTACATGAGTTCCCATCACGTTTTCTGGGAAACCTCACTTCGGGCTGTAGGTCAAGAAGGAGATGCAGCGTGCATATCTGTCAGACAACATTCTGCTTTTAACTAGGTATTTGCTTCCAGCGACAATGCAAGTTGCGACGGCTCAATGAGGTCAAATTTGTTGAGGCCGCAACATGATGGAACTTGAGCTGTATTGTGTTAAGACAACTCTCATGTGATTGTAAAGAAGGATCTGCTGTGTGACGAGGGGCTGCAGCTAACAGTTATTTTTATTTGCAATTCATCTGCAAATTATTTTGTAAGTAAATGTGCTGTGCCTTTTTACTATCTCATACAACAAAGACAAGCACCAAATCCTCACTTTTGAAAACCTGAAACTCATATTTTTTAATAATCAGTCAAATCTATGTATACTTGCCCAATGAATTGTTTCAGCTCTATATCTGATCAGACTTGATGACTTCGTTCCATTCTTGTTTTTTTTCAGAGGTAGAGGCCACTCCCACCAAAAATGCTACTTTTTGTCCAGAATCCGTCCATTTTGCTCTCTAATCGTGATCGTCTCCACTTGCTGCTTTGACCTCCATGGCATATACTGTCCTTTTATGCTCCGACTGCATTACCAGAAGCCCCAACATTACTCAAAGTCTGCGGGAGACTGCGATCTGTGACCCGCCCCTGAATTATGTCAATGGCACTCAAGAATTGGATTTTAAATGATGTTGAAATACATCAAATGCACTCAGTGAGCTATTATTTTGAATTATTGGGTCAAGTCAATACTTTTTTCTCATTTTATTCAACCCCCACACCAGAAGTATTTAAGTTATCAGTCCTTCATCTACTTCAGTTTTAATCAATATGGGTATAGTTTGTACACTGAATGAAACTCTATACAGCATGCCTTTATTTAATTCATTACACTCAAGGGCTTTGACTTTTGGCCAAAAATCATATTCAAAGTTTGTTTGTTTATTTATATTCTAATATATTTGAATATTTATTAATAATATTTTGACCATCAAATGCCTTCAGTAAGACTAATATTGGCCTATATATATTGACCCACTCCCATATATCACGTTAATTGGCCTCATATCTTAACAAAAGGAGATAGCATGGAGTTGTTTCTGGCCTGCCTCACCCATCCCTCCCCCTCCTCCTCTTCCAGCTTACTGGGATGTAGTGTTGACAGGTGGGCTGTCAATTTGCTGGTTGTTGTGTGTTCCTTTGGGAACCCAAAGTAGCGCCACACGTTGCTTTTCAGATGGTCTGGAGTGTAGATTTCAAACTCCTTAAGGCCAATTTATAGTACTCTGTAAAGTGCCGTACTCCGTAGAGACGGAGAGCTCTCTGCGTCGCCGGAGAGCCTGACAGAGAGCCTCTCCGTCCTCTCCGGGTGCAGGAATTTTTTTTTTTAACTGTCCGTCAATCCGTCAAGGGAAGACGGAGAAGACAAGGGCTGTGATTGGTCCTCTAGTTAAAACCCTCCCGTGAAATGCAGCCCCTCTCCCTACACAGAAAGACAGACAGGTCGCCTCCGCAGCAGCGCGCACAGGACAGAAACTAAAGTATCGATTGGCCTTGTGAAAGGCAAGTCAAATCCATTTAATTCATTTGGTAATTATGATTGGTTATTATTTCCACAGAACATACCGAAAGGTGTTGGTTTGCATTCGCTATTATCCGATTTTATGTTGAGAAGAAAGAGGAAGAGGAGCTTTAAAGACTGAAAGTAACCAATGTTCTTCTATTCTATTCTTTTAATCTCCCTCACAAATAATGAAATCATAAAATAGTATTTTTCCCTGCTTTTATCTGCGATATTAAGGCAAATTGCTTCACTTTCCGAGGGGGTGCACGCATCACAACGGAGAACTGTGAGGGCTCGAGGGGTCTCCATAGCTATGGAGTCGGATAACATATTACGCAGTCGGAGAAGTATATTCCAGCCTTTAGGCGTAGTTGTTGTAAGCATTGTCACGGCCATTGTTCTGATATGTAAAATAGGCGCTAACCAGGACGCTAACATCACCTACAGGAGCCCAGATGACCAATAATAGACTTGCAATGAGCTCGCGATTCACAAGTTCACCAGGCGTTAAAAAGCCTCAAAATCTGAATTGAAAACCACGTTTAACAAGCAAACACATTTTCAAAAAATAGTGCCCATATCAGGTTTGAATGTTAAGGGCTGCCTAATATTCATTTGAATATCTTTATTTCTGTAAATATTTGAATTATATTCGAATAACGAATAACAAAGCTCTATTATATGCTTTTTAAGTACATGATTGTGTTTTAACCTGTGAGCTCTGTCAAATGATTGTTAACACACAGTAGTACTGTGACTTAAGTGTGGACTCTGGTTGTCTATTCTTTACTTGCCTGTGCATAGCACTCATTAAAAGGAGAAAGCCAAAGCAAGCATGTGGTGCGGCTTTAAAATGTCCTTTACAGTTCTATGTACACAACACCTGACTGGAGAACACTACATAAAGGACAGGTAAATACACTTTTCTAATTCCTGCTGCGGAGAATGAGGTTGCTAAAGGGTACCTATTTCCCTTAACATTTGCCATTCTCTACTTCCATTATTTTTGAATTGCTGCTTTTCTTTCAGCTTCTCTTCAGATTTCTCTGCTTGTCTTCTCTCTGCCTGATGAGCTCGTCCTTTGTACAAAATCCTGCCCGTTCTCTTTGCTTGCTCACAGGGCCGAGCTCAGTGCTTCTTTGTTGAGGTATGTTGTTTGCAAGCTCTTTAATCTTGCAGCGGTGTCTAAATACCTCACTAGTGCATGAGGAAACTCGCTGTTTGTGGGGTGTGGCCCAGATAAATCTGTCATGGGCTCAGATATGGTAGCTCAGCTGTAAATCACTCCTGACAATCAGCATTGTAGTGGATGGTTTCATAAAGGAATTCCTTAATCCCACTTGCCTTTTTTTCTGTCCGCCAGGGTCTCCTTTTTGTGAAACCACTTTGTAGACCACCCCTGCTCTTATTGTTGGACAAACCTCCACTCAAAGCGGATGGCCGCAAGGTCCGTGCGCAAAGCTCAGGTTTTACGATCGTGCGGACTCTGCTCCTCACTGGTGTCACACAAAACAATGCTCTGCATGTATTTTTCACATTGACCTGCATTAAATGTGACACTGATCTTCCGATTCACAGAAAACTAGTGTGCGGCAGTACACTCGGCTATGAAAGCCCTGACTGCAAACAGAAGGGTAACGGACACAAAATTGAATCCAGCAGACTGAGAACGCTATAAGAAAATAAAGCTCATTTAGTAGTTTGTAGTGTAGTGTAGTTTGTAATTTTATCCACCCTCAGGAAAACCATTCCTGTTTGGAGTTCACGTTCTGTTCTACAAATTACTCTGGTCAAGAAGATTTTGAGTAGAGTTGAGTAACAGATGATGGAGAAAAGAGCAGCATGAAAATTAGCATGTATGGGCTCCTGAAACACCAGCTTTGTGTGGACAAAACAACCATAAGCAAACAAAACTTTGGCATTTACTCCTAAACTCATCTCTGTGTAGACACTGCCCCTCATTTGAAGCAGCTTCCTCCTTCTTGCTGCAGCAGGGAAAATGAAAACAGCAATGTACTTTTGAATTAGTTGGTTTTAAAATCCCAAATGGCTCAGTCAGGACATCAAACATAATATGCACTTTGTGGCAAACAGAATTTAAATGTGACCGAAGTACTGAATCAATATTTTGGAATGTGCGTCGCCACAGTCCTTTGGATAAAACGAAATGGAAGAAGTTGACTATGCAGCACTTGCTAAATATGTGGTAGCTGACTGCAGACCAGTCATCATCATGGAAGACTCAGGTCTAAAGGCTGGAATATACTTCTCCGACTACGTAATACGTTATCCCACTCCATAGCTACGGAGACCCCTCAAGTCCTTGCAGTTCTCCGTTGTGATGCGTGTTGTGCAGCCCTGCCGTGAAATGCACCCCCTCGGAAAGTGAAGCAATTCACCTTAATATCGCAGATAAAAGCAGAGGAAAATACTGTTTTATGATTTATGCTTTCAGACTTTAAAACTCCTCTAGAGAGAAAATAACAGATGCTCTTCTCAACACAAAATCGGATAACAGCGAACGCAAACCAACAACTTTCGGTATGATCTGTGGAAATATACCCCAGCCATAATTACTAAATGAATTAAATGGATTTTTTGAGCAAGTTGAATGTATTTAACTTGCGTTTCACAGGGCTAATCGATACTTTAGTTCCTGTCCTGTCCGCGCTGCTGCAGAGGCGACCTGTCTGTCTGTTTGCATTTCACAGCAGGATGCAACTAAAGGACCAATCACAGCCCTTGTCGTTTCCATCTTCCCTTGACGGATTGACGGACAGTTAAAAAAAGAAAATTCCTGAGGAGGGAGAGGCTCTCCGTCAGGCTCTCCGTCAGGCTCTCCGGTGACGCAGAGGGCTCTCCGTCTCTACGTACGGCACTTTGCGGAGTACTATAAATTGGCCTTAAGAGATGTACTCTGGTTGACTTGTTATGATTTGCAATCATTGTACACACCATCATTGTTCTTAATACGATTTTTTTTTCTGTGAGCAACTGTGAACTGATTTTATGCTGCATGCAGCACGAGTCAGAAAGTGAAAACAGCTGGTTACCTCGCAGAGCCGCTGTTAGAAAAATGGGCAGTCTGGATTTTATCATCATTTCCTTTGAGTTGACCTCTCAGTGTGGTTTAGGTTCCTCCTCTTCTCTCATTCACAATCTCTCACCCAGCAAACATGTTTCCCTTCCTTTACTCATGTTTCTCTTGTCTCTGTTTCCTCCCCCATTAAAATACAGGAACCCATCTACTGCTTTCTACCAGGCTTTCCGGCCTAGCAGATTACGAGGGTCAAAGCCTGTCAACGATAGGTATGAGCTCGGGTGTGTTTACTTGTGTGTGTGTGTGTGTGTGTGTGTGTGTGTGTGTGTGTTTTTGGTCTGGATTGACTGACTAAACCAGACCCCTCACCCCTTTGGCACCTTGTAAGAAAATGTCCATGTTGACTTGTTCATGGATTTTTGATTGCAAGTTTAAAGTCCCACCTGATGACTGCTACATTAGGTCTTTAGACCCACAATATGCAGTTTTTACGCTTAGCATGTTTTATTTGATTAAGAAGTAAAATATAGTTATTACAGTAAAAGTAAAATTATAGTTAATAAAATGAGGAGTTCCCCTGTTTGGCAGATAGTCTCTGTTAAAGAACCACTACATTTTTTTTTATTTTTTTGACTTTGATCACATGACCTGAATCACATCAGACTAGAGTAGTTATCACATGGAGATTGTAGATATTGCTAAAAACGTTCTGCTATAAGCAGCTTCGTTGTTGCATTCAAAGCAAATGAATTGTTGTTTCTCTCCATTTCTTCTTTCTCTCCTCTAAGAAAAATGGCATTTTGAAACAACTACCTATTTAAATGTCTTGTCAAGCTGGACATTTCTTGAGCTGTGAGTGTGTAATGCATGGTGACGACATGGCACTGTAGGAAGCTACATCCGGAGCATTTATATTGCAGCAACTGAGAACAAAGTCACTCTCTTTCTGTGTGTTGTAATCATAAGTATCGCATATTCATATCGCTGGGCTGGCCGCACAAGTTTTTTGTGCATGCGAGTTCACCCCATCTGCTGCTTTACTCCCGCCTTCTGATTTGACCTCGGTTAACCACTGTTAGCTGCAAGCATGTTGAGAGTCGTTGAAAGGCAATAGAAATTCCAATAATTTTATGTTTAGCTACTTTTATTATGTCATTCAAAGGTTTTATCCAGCCGGGGACTGACTACTATATAAAGAAAAAATACAGAAAAATTGTTGCTGCAGAATTATACACTACTCACAAAAAATTAGGGATATTGGGCTTTTGGATGAAATTTCAGAACGTTATGCATTAGCCTTGGGAGGTGGTGGTGTTACAGACTACACAGGTGTGTCTAGTCAATACAGAACTGCCCTACACCTGGTGAACGATACTGTGACAAGCCAATACCACCTGAGTAACATCATTAATCAGTCATTGTGCCTCTTCATGAGCAACACAGGCCTGATTTCATCTTCATGGATGACAATGCCCCAACTCATCAAAGTCGTATCATCAGAGAACGGCTGTTGGAGTGGCCTGCTCTTTCTCCAATCCTGAAGCCCATAGAAAACCTTTGGGATCATCTGAGTCGTTGCGTAGAGGGTCGTAACCTCACACCTCAGAACCTCAATGACCTGAGGGCAGCCCTTCAAGAAGAGTGGAATATCATGCTTCAGCAGATAATAAGTCGACTTGTGAACAGCATGAGACGTCGTTGTCAAGCTGTAATTGATGCTCAAGGACACACAACACGTTATAGAAACATTGACATTTTTTGTTGTGGTCTACTGACCACTGTTGTTAGTTTTTTATTTCAATAAATGTTTGAGTTGAAGAAATTATCATTGCATGCTTTGACTTAAATGCCCTACTTTCATGATATAATTTTCCATAAATTTCTCCTGAAAGACCAATATCCCTAACTTTTTGTGAGTAGTGTATTTGATTTTTATAGCCCGCATTAACTATGGTCTCCAAGACGTTGGTTTGCGTTGATACACAAATTTCAGAGATTATGAACCGATCTGCCAACTGTGAAAAGGGAACAGGAACAGTTAATTTGCACAGAATGCCCCCCATGCCTTTGTTCCAAATACAAGTACTTTTTTACTGTTCTACTATCACTGTCATTTTGAAGACCACATTTTTTTATTCTTTTATTCTTCATGTATTTCCATTTCCTTTAAATTTACAGTTGATTTCACTTTCATTTCACGTCATTTTACCATCAAATACACTAGAGTGCAGCAGTATTTAGAGATTTCTGGCTTTATGACAAAACACACGGTGTACTTGTGGTGTAAACGAACATTTCTCAGTTTCTCAGAGGTTAGGATATGTTATCAGTGGTTTGTTTATTCTTCTAAAACATGTGAATACCTGTCAAGTAACATCAGTACTATAGGAAAATTAATACCAGTTGATTGTGGCTTGGGAGGAAACATGTCCGTGGTTTACGTTCGTCATTAGTTGTTCCCATGTGCAGCTCTCATGGAGGCTGTTTGAGGACTTGACTCTCTGCCATGAATGATTAATTGGCTGCCAACAGTGGCAAACTTTGGAGTTAAGGTATTACTATATGTTTTTGTTCAATATGTTTTTTTTTCATGTCAAGTCATGAAAATTTATGGTTATAATGCCTGATAAATAAGTGAGATAACAATTCTCAGTTTGGATCCATGTACACTGGGATTCTCTGTGTCATTAATTTTGGTTTTGACTTCTACTTAATACGCCACTCTGTGACTGCTAGATCAGCTAGATTATTTTCAGTGTAACAAAAAAATACCTTTTCCACCTGTGGTTGTTCCTGGGACAAAACGGGTCTTTCATCTAAATGATTTCTATGATCAAATTTTATATATTTGCCTGTTGCCTGGGGAAAAAAAACTGTTCCAAGAAAACTTACGCTAAAGTAGTTTGTTGAAGTATAATAATTATGTTGCAGCCATAATTATTATTGCTAATACAGTATGTATTGTATGTTTTATTTTTTATGTTACAGCAGGACACAAATCAACTAAATTTAACTGCCCATAGTCCAGAGTTATAATTCAATGCAGGATGTATGTTATCCACCAACATCCATATGACCTTATTCTTCTTCACAGCATGCTGGTCAAGATGAGATGTGGTTGTTATAACATGAAACAACAGAAGCGGTTGAGCAAGTGTGTGGCCTCACAGCTGGCACAAAAAGATTCAAGGCTTCTGTTTGTTCCCCATCCAGCTCTTGTTTGCCTCTAGGCTCTGTGACTAACAGTGCTGCTCTTTTTAAGACGTTTCAACAAACCGCAGGTAACCCTGACAGTCGCCTCTTTCCAGGTTTCTTTGTCCTGAGCTGGCTTTCCTGCAAGGTTGGACTTGTTAAAAATGGAGGGGGGATTGCACTTAAAGGAGCGTTCCTGGAAATGATTACTTTTTGAAAAATGCAAAACCTCAGCTGGGCAGCATGCCACCTGTACTTTTTGCACAACCGGCTGCAAGGTTTGCGCAACTTTCTACTACGTTGTTGTCATCATCTTTACAATTCTGTTGCAGCACTAAATATATTAAGGGAAAACACTAACATGCTATAGTGCAACATCTGGTTACATATGCAAAAAAAGCACAGAGTACGATGTAAATGAGTAGTTTCCGTAGTGAAACTGATACGAAATCAGATCAGCAGGTTTTATTGTGAATCAGTGGAAAATGCTTTGTCAGCTGCTTTGATTATTATTTCTCAAATAATTTCTCCGGAGATAGCTTTGAGCAATTTGGACAGTTCTGGCACAACAATATGTTTGAAGCTCTCACTTTGGGAAACTGTAACAGACATTTTTCACTACTTTCGTAGACCGAACTATTGATCAATCGATAGGTATGAATTTTGCAGCCCTACTGTATCTATGTTATAATTTGTGCACACATTTTAACTATTTTTCTGCATCTACAAATTTTTCTTCCCGTTCCCGCTCTTAATTTTCCCATGCAGTGTTTTTTCACAGGTTTAAAGGCCGGTAAACAACCACTAAATTATTTCTGATCGTCATTTCAATCTCAGTGAACCTTATTTCATCCTATACAGCTCTGCAGAAATCACCTCTTATTAACAAGGGAGAGATCAATTTATTTTAGCATGACCTAATGGACTCATTGTGAGGCTGTGATTGGTCCTAACTAAAGCAGCAGCAGCAGCTCTCTTACTGCCCTCTGTCCACAATGATCAACTTTATGATTAGGGACAGTAAAGAAAAGACAGACTTATATTCCGACTCGGTGACCCCATGCTCAGCCACAGAGAGTTATTTCATCCTGACCAGGTATGCGGCCTCTGTTTATGACAGAAACAAACACTGCATTATTGGGGCAAGGAGGAGGAAAGTTGAATGTGGGAAAGCTGCAGTTTCACTCTTGACGTGTTGATAGGAAAGAACGGCACCAATTTGGGAGCTTTTAAAAAAAAATATATCACTGGTTTATTCAACATCTGTCAGTGAATTTTTTTTTTTTTGGTTCTCAATTGGAGTCCCCTTCATACATGAGAAACACACTAATTGCTGACAGGCCGTGGGGCATAACCTCAGAGAAGAATCCCAGTTCAATTTCTGGGTACACTTAAGTGTATAATTTTGAACGGATTACTCAGTGGTTGGACAGGAGGTCCACCCATGCACCCCCACCCTCAGGAAATCACTAACTGTAGAGTCTTGATGGAGATAACAGCTCTGAGCTGAAACTTGAATTGCTTTGAGTTTTTTAGATGCCAGTAGGGATTGATGGATGGGATTCTGAGCCATCAAAGATGTTTTTACTGTTTACGCAAGCGACCTCACGTCTCAAAAGCGGCACTGTACGAAAGCAACATTTTCACCTCGTCAACGTTATCTTTGGAAACTTTGCTGACATTTGACCTTTATTTATCTGCCAAGGTTTGCTGAGCACACATGGATCTTTTTTAGCACCGTCTTGCTTCACACTCAGTCAGTTAAAGGCATTCATGTTGGGAGATACCTAATATAACCATAGGGGTCTAGTGTTCACTATTAAACAGCCCCTTTGGGACCACCACATGGTCAAACGCTGCACCTGAATAGTTGATGAAAGCAGGGACTGAGTTTTAAACAGCTGACCTTCTTCCAATTTCTAATCTTTAAGATAACTTTTAAGATCATGATATATTTAAAGCTCAAGTGTTGTGAAAGCTATTCAGGAGCCAGAGTGAAAGACAGTGGCTGAGACATGCATTATTGTTTTTGCAGCATTGCGCCTAATTACATTAGTCTGACCCAAACGCTTCACTTCAGAGAGGAAGTCTCTGAAATGAGGCTAAGCCCTTGATCCCGTGATAAATGCTCCACTGAATACAGAGACTCGTTAATGTTGAGGTGCAAGGATTTTTCCATTAAAGCCACAGGAATAACACTGCTGCTTTTAACACGTTCCAGTGGGGTCTTAATCCACATTGAGCCAAACAAGTGACACAGACTACTCAAATCATTCAGGGAGACAAAGGGGGGAAAAGTAGTGAAATATGATATAAAAGCACATACTGATGATCTGGTTTTAGGCTGTGATTATTTCAGGCATGGCGACCCCTGCCCTGGATCCCCCACTGTGTTTGCATATGGAGTTTGATGGTCACATTACACTGTGGCTCTTCATCATTTCCTCATGAGAAGGGAGGTTCAGCAACTATTAATGAATGACCCTGCTGCTGGGCGTTATTACTTTGAAGAGGTTAAAGAACGAGGCCCTCCACAAGCTGTTTAAATTAACAGCGATGATCTGTTGTCTCATGAATTCCAATCTTGTTTGTATTAAGTCTGTGAGGCCCTTGATTTCTTCTCATGCTCCCTGATGTCCGGTTCATCCACCAAGTGGTCTGCTAGAGGTGTACATGACTTGAGAAAAGACAGAAATACGTCACGTGGGGACGCATGCAGAACGAGATATTGGTGCACAAGTCTGGGAATTATGTAACAGACGAGGGTCCGCGTGGGACAGTTCCTCTGGTCTGTTTACAAGGAAGCTTGGTGGCAGCAGACACGCCTACTCGTGACTTTGAGTTAGTGCTGCAAAAATAAAACCTCCATCTCAGACGAGGGGTCTCTGAGGTCGCTGTTGCTCTGTTTAGTCTCCATTGTGTCATTCTGGACCACTCTTTATGTCCACAAAGTGTCTGAAAAATGTTCAGAGGCACATATTAACATACTTCCAACATCCTGCAATTGTCACCTTTGTTTGAAGCTTTCCGGCACAATGACAGATGTGGTTAATGCAAATGCATATGCAAATTAAATTCTTTATGGGGAATTTCAAGTATTTTTTGTGCACTTCCTGACTCTCACTGTGAAACTCTTGTACATCTGTTTGCATGTTGATAAGTTGTTGGCTTTCAGGATTCACACATAAAGCAGTACAAATTATAATTTTGCCCACACCTATAGAATAGAATAACATGATTTTATTGATCCCAACCTGGGAAATTATGTTGCATCAACAGCAAGAAGTAATATGAAAATCAGAAAAGCAATGTAAAACACAGTATTACCATTTACATTGTAAAGTATAAGAAAGACGAGCAATATAAGAAGTATAAAAATGTGTGTATATATAGATAAATAAACAACTGCACAGGTGAACGACTCAATTTCAGTATTTTAACAAGGAAATATTACACTGCAAAACTGAATACCGTAAATCTCATGTCCAGTTATGAGTATTTATGAAAAATTGACATGTCCGCCTCATTCGAAACACCAGTTTAAAAGTACTTTAGGGCATTTGATCATGTCATGCAAACTTTGATATTTTTCAGTTTTCATGCAAATGTGCTCTAGTCATTCAAATGTCCTGTTTTCCTCCAGAGCACTTTGACACGCCTAAGTCTTCTTACAAATTCTGATTGCAGTGCAATATGCAAATGTAGGTCTTTGTGAGGAATGAAATACCAAGTATTCCTTGTGTGTTATATGTAACTTTCTTGGAATACTCAGGCTTTTGGTCTGATCCATGTAATCTTCCTCACGTTGCCCAATAGGAAATGTACTTACATTTTTTTAATTGCAAGTTTAAGAAATGAAGGCGATTAGATATTTTAATCACTCCTAGCTGTCCTATGTTGTCCAATTATTTTTGAAAACTGGATTTAAGTGGTGCCTTGATCTAATTTATTTAACTAGATAGATAAACATGATGGGCTATACCCTGTAGAAAATGCCCTGCAACAATAATGGTCCCTTTGTTTATCAGAGAGGTGATTAGTGGTGGAGTGATTCCAGGGTCATGCAGTTGTTTTTGTCCTCTTCAGAGAAAGCACTCTCCATTCGTTGAACCTTTTCACAGACTGGCTTACGTTTTAATGTTAATTTATAGTGAATGGGCGACACTTTAGAGTTTTTCAGTCGCTACACTGCGACTGCAAATGGTCACGAACACAAGGGTCAGAGCTGTGATGACGGCATTCCTAGTGCTATTTAATTTAAAAGTGTTTGTCAACTTATCACTTATCAACAGAAATAATGTGAGCTCTTATTATAAGGACAGCTTGTTAAAAAAAATGGAGCTTTTAGTTGATTTCTGCTTTGACAGTGACTTTGATCATTTAGAGAAGAGGGTTATGGTTGAACTGCTTCCTGTCTGAAGCTGAAGTTCTGTGCCACAGCTAATTAGAGCGTCTGCTGACCTCATCTGGCATACCAGCTGAACTGCATCTCTCAAAACGAGTCATCAGTGAGGGCACTCTTCTGTTTTTACAGCCCCCACCCTCCACGTATTGTTTTGAAATACACTTACTGGGTGGGGGTTTATCACAGAGAGGCTGAGTTCTGATTTACTCAGCTGCTTCCCTCCCACAGTGAGTATTGGTATGCTTTGTGACAGGGACGTGTGCCGGTGCATCTGTGCCTCAATGAAGAACATAGTGCATTTGAGAGTCTATAAGACATCTTGTGATAAGTGATGATGGAGACCACGTTTTGCTCCTGCACTTGTTTTCTGTGGTATAGATAACAAAAAGTCCAACTGCGTGAAATGTGTGAGCAGATAGGAGCTCAGTGTCAAATACTTTCACGCTGAAAATAAAGCGGGTCGACCCACCTTAGCTCGGCATTCAGGAGCTTTCACACTGCCAGCTGCCATGGGTCTGACCTCCCTCTGTGAGAGCTGCATGTCTGTTTTTTCCTCCCTCCCATATATCATTGCATTGACAACGCCATCATTACAGGTTAAAAGCGCCAGAACACTGCATAGTAAACAACGGACAGCATGGACATTAGCAAGACGCATGTTAACTTTTTGTAGTGCTTTGCAATTTTGTCCCTTTTGCAAAGTGTATAAATCCAGTGCAGTACTAATACTAGTACTAATGCATACTGCCATGATCAATAAAAAAAAGGTGTGCCAGATCACTATACAAGCTGTATAGAAACACGGTCACGTAGGTCACACCGGGATTCCCCAACGGTGGGATTTCCTGAGAATGACGTAGGGCTAAGTCACGTATGCGCTTCCGTTAAAGATGATGTTGCTTCACATTTGATTTGTTTGATTGAATAAAATCTCTGCCCTTCAGAGATCGGTCTCTGGGAGATCAACAGGAAGACTGATTTTATTAGTGAGCAGCTCTGCAGCCCTGGAGCTCCACACTGACAGCCTGACGCGTTACATCAACAAGTAAATTAGCGGGTCGTCGCGGGTTGACGCGGGTCGCCTTTCACACTGCAGCCGAGTCGAGCTGATAAACTTTTTGGTTGATTGGAGGGTCGTTTGACCCGTGTCAACCCTTTCACACTGCACAAAAATCCCACGTCCACCCAGATTTTTTTGTGCAGTGTGAAAGGGGCTAAACATTGGACAATCTCAATTTTATATATAACTAAAATTATATCATATCAAACTGGACTATTTTGATAGTCCTCAGTGAATAACTTGACTGTGTGTTGTCACAGCGTGATGGCGGCTCTGACACAGATGTTTAGAGGCACCAGCCTCGGGGCCGGAGGTGTCCGGAGTTGGAATGCGCTGCCTTGTGGTCCTGTGGTCTTTGTTTTGGGGCGGATGAGTGCATGTGTGCACTGCTGTAGTCTGCAGGGAAGGCCCATGTTGAGGTTGACACCACAAGTGGTCCTTATATAAACTGCCACATGTCTTCCTCCTTGAGCAGAAACATACATTTTACTTTGTTTTCATTGGAACCTGAATGGTAACACATTTTATTTTTATTTTTTTTTTGTCTCCCCAACATTTCTTGTAACTCCTTCAGGCCAGATCTGCATTGACTTGACTTGTGCTACTTTGATTCAAACTGTATGTTCCTTGTTTTTTGTCATTGTTTTTTAAGAACAATTCCCAGTCAAAGTAGCTCATAGGACATCCTTCTGTCTATTCTTGTCCCAGATGTATGACGGCTTAAATGGAGGGTTGTCCTGTCTTTTGTGTTTATCGCTCCTTAAGACCACACAAAAGAGCGAGCAGCTCCTAGTGTCATGCACCTCGATCAACAATAACTTAAACGAGTAGACTTTTAGGCCTTATTTGTATTACATGTTACAGTCTTTGCATTGTCTGAAGAGGAGGAGAAAGACTGCAGACATATGTAGCGCTGCTCTGCGCCACAAATCCCAATTACATGCTAAGCATGTGAATTCACCCATTGGATTCATCATGATATCAATGTGACCAATAGAAACGTGCACTGTTTCATTTGTATTTTTTTTTTCTATCATATATATCATATACAGCTCATGTAACAAATGGAGCATCTCACTCAGCTTTTCACACTTTTCCTTGATGTCAGCTGCACATACTATTTATCTCTTCCTCAACACTCTCTATATGGAATAATTAAATTAAAAGGGGCACTGGATGATGAACACATGGACACACTCCTCTGGTGATGGACTCAGAAACAAGAAAGCTGGTTGCAAAACACGCGATTTAAGAGTTTGTTGATTTGAGGGACAGGGACAACCAGACTCCTTTTTAATTAACGTTTAAGCCTTTGAATAAGGCCTCCAATGTCTCTGGGGGCAACTTTTTTTTTTTTGGCAGACAATGGCAGTGGAAAAAAAAATGAAGAAATTAAAGTGGAGAGAGGAGGGAGAGGCTGAACTCCACCTCCTTGTTTTCTCACCATGTGACCTAGTCGGGCTTTAACACACCCTCAGCACCCTTCCAAACAAGAGGCACTCGTGTGTTAACACTCAGTGGAGTTGAACAGCTGAGTTACCGAGGAGAAATTTTTTGGAAAAACCGACAACATGCGCTGCAAAATGAGTTACACGTTTCCCTGCTCGCCGGGAACTTCACCACCAGGTCGTGTGATGTCTTACCGGCCGAGATGCGTCAGGTAAAAGACTTTTTTGGAAAAAAAAAAGTTAAATATGTTTTACTTAAAATATTTGTGCATTACTGTATCTGCGCATTTTGCATCATTTGCCAATGCGTCATTTAGGATCACTGTTTTAACTATGTGCGTTATTATACCAGCAGTTAAATGTGAAAAGTTTGTGGCTGACTCGAGGCTTTTAACTTTCAGCTGAGTGTTTCGGGACAAATGGGACATAAAATCCAATCAGCGCGTTGTCTTTCGTTTGTGTTTTGCCATCAGCTGTCAAGTATACATGCCTGGTTGTGGCACAGCAACACATATTTCTTCTAGTAGTAGTACTTGCAGTGCTCGTTGTGGCATCTTCTTTGGTGTGTGTGTGTGGCACCCCTCTGGGCTTCCCACGACGAGCTGTGTACGTGCTCTCCAACACGCATGACGCGCACACTGGAGAGACCACTGGAGCTCCATGAAATGCTGCCGGTCACTACGTGGTGATCAGTAAATGCTGCCTTTTTTAAAAGAATATTTTAAACTTTTCAGTCTGTGATTACTGGCGCTTTTAAAAACGCCCCATGTGTTCTACACTTTTGCGCGTCATCACTTTTACGCACACGGATTATTCCATTTCAGAACATCAATATTTGTCATATTTAGGCACAGTTGGTGTTTTTGTGTATTTTAGTTTAATTACTATCAATGTTAATCTAACCTTTGTGGATTTAACGTGGCTCCATTCAGGGAACATGTTTCGCTTTATACCGTTTGGGGTTTTGTCGCCAAAGATTTGTCACAGATCAGGTACAAATATTACGAGATGCTGTCTGTACACAATGTTCTGTCTCAGGTCCCTGGATTGAGGAGCAGAGCACCGTCTAGCGGCAGGAAAACACCTCTCTTTTTGCATCCACATCCATGCAAGCAGGGTGGTGATTGTGCCGGGAATCTGAGACTGGGGAAGATTCTTTAGTTTGTGTTATTGTTGTTTTTTTTTGCGCGTAGTCTCAAACGTGGAATTGTTTTCTTTGTACCAGGATCTTTGGCTTGGCTTAGTAAGTGGATGGTCTTTTACATGGAAAGTGGGACACGTTTCTTTCTGTCTTTTCTTATGGTCTTTGGGTGGGGGTGGGGGGGGCGCAAAACAAAGCGTTGCGCTGCTCTGGAGTGATTTGGAAACGAGTTGATAAAGCGAGATGCACATAACACTGGAATACGTCAAGTTTGGCCAGAGCACGGCAACGTGTGTTTGTCTTTTACAGACAGTGGAAAACAATAGCACTAGAGTGATAATGTAAACTGATCGTCAGTCAGCCGCACCCGGACCACATCAGGAGCCATGCGCATTCCTCCTGGTATCTGTTCTCACTGCTCATTGACTCAAACGCATTCTTGTGCCCTTTGTGCTTTGTTTTTGTTTTTTTTGTTTTTTTTAACCTTTGGACAACTGTAACCGTTTGTGACCAGACTGTGATTCATGCATGCCACAAGGGATCGATGATGGGAGGCCTCTCAATTGTTTCTTAATGGATATGTACAACAAGACAGTGTGTGTGCATATTGTGTCAGCGTTAGATGATGTAATTTTGTGTCTTAATGCAGACATGGCATACAAATATGTGGCTGCACGGTTCCAGGTTGGGAAGCGGTGTTTAGATGTAATTGTTTTCCACTTGGTGATCATCAGAGCCATTTTAAGTGAGTGTTTTTTCAGATGCCCTAGACGGGCTTTGCAGCGAAGCCTGTTGGAGATCTTAACCGGATGTCCCTTCCCTCTGATTTTTTTTTTTATTTTTTTTTAAATAAGATGTTATACTCTGGTATGGTGATTAAAATAATAATGCAAATGTTTCCAAAAGAACAATCTTTGTCTTTCCCTGTAATAACTTTGAACAGTGGCTTTCTGTGGGTTTTGCAAGCGTCCATCTGTAACACATTTATTTTATTTTTTTTATTTTTCTTTAGTATTTCAAATCTGTTCATCTCATTCTCAGGAAACAGATTTCAACATTATTATACTCCCAAACTAAATCTAGCTGATGAGTTTTCATCTGAAGTACAAGTAAAATCATATGAGGTTGTCTTCATCGTCTGAAATCAGTCTGCAGTACTTGGGAGACATGAGATGGTATCTTGTGGTAACGCCTGCTCTTTTTCTCCACAGTGCATCTGGTGCGAGTGTCGTCGCCATCGACAACAAGATTGAGCAAGCAATGGTGAGTTTTACCTTGTGTTAAATGTGGTTAGGTGATCTAGTCTCTGCTAGTCTGTACGAACGGGGGCCATTTAATGTGATAACCCAAATTCAGTTCAGTTCAAGAATGCTTCTGCATTTAACTGTCTTTCATTTGCTCTCAACACTCGTGCAAACAACAGAAAATGCACTCAAATACTATTGCCGACGGGTAATCTCTTGAAAATGCAGTTGCAAAACCCCCTGTGGCGAGACTTTGGTGCTCAAGCTGTTGCTAAAAAAAAAGATCATGCTTTACCACTTCATTGTACACGTGATGATCCTTTTGTCTGAGGATGGAATGTGCTTATTTTGTGTGCTAATTTTATTTCTTTTCTTCTTACTCAGGACTTGGTGAAGAGTCACCTGATGTATGCTGTTCGCGAGGAGGTAGAGGTGTTGAAGGAGCAGATCAAGGAGCTGTATGAGAGGAATTCTGTGTTGGAGCGTGAGAACGCTGTGCTGAAGTCGCTGGCCAACACAGATCAACTTGGCCAACTGACCAGTCAGCTCAACCAGCGCAGCAACAACACATCGCCTCCACCAGCTCTGCAACATCAACACACACTCGTCACAAACAACAACGCCCCCCTGGTTCATCACGAGGGGAGTCAGAGTGTCACTCATCACCCCAACATCACCTCGGCGTGATCTCCTTCAACCCAATACAAACGCTCACACACACACCTCCCACAGACAGGAGTGGAAGATCCTGTTTATGAAAGGCAACAACTGCTACCGTCCCCGTAGCTTCATAAAGCAAAAGGCTGCGTTAAATGTGCTCCATTTGGGAAAGAAATCCAAAACAGCGACATCTTTGTTTGCCACCAAGAGCCATGCTTCAATGTGTGCACGCTGCCGTCACTGGGCTTCACATTATTAAGACATTTACCACCCCACAAAGTCTTATTCTGTCCCTGTGGTTGGTTGCATGAAAGTTGAAAAAGGAGGATGGTGCACACCATAGAACTGCAAGCTGTTCTTGTGCAGGAGGACGGTGCTCAGGGAGCTTGATTCGTTGGGGCAACAATTGGTGGAAAGGGGCCAGTGAGGCGATGATGGTCCTGTGACATCCCGCAGGGTCTGTCCTCCCAGTATCCCCTACCATGTCACTCCAGGGCTGGAAGAAGCCAGAGAGCCGAGGGACAGGTGGTGGCGAGAGGATTTATCATCTGAGTGGAGGAGGAAGCCAGCGGGTGCCTAGGCTTTAGCGGAGCGAGTCCAGAGCCATGGCTTGTTATATGCTGCAACAAAAGCTTGTGTTGTCTTCTCAGAGCCACCATACTTTGACGTGGATCGTAATAATTTTTTTTTTTTTTTTTTCTCCATTAGTTCAGTTTTAGTATTTGCATTTATTTATTTCAGGGCTGCTATTTTCATAATGTAAATGAACAATGTCATGGAGATAGTCATTAACAAAAAATAAACCCTGTCTCTTTTTTTTTTTTTTTTTTTTTTTGGTATTTTAGAATCTGTCAGGTATTAAATTTGGTAGTCTCTCGCAACAAGTAGATCTCAATAAGTAGGCAATAAGTTCCATAAACGAAAAGTTTCTTCTCATGAAATAGTGCTAACACTAAAACCGAGCTTACATTAGATGAAATCCAAGTTGAATGTATATTTTGTAAAGAGTAAAGTATTAAGTGCAAAGGAGGGTTTATGTGGAAGAACACCTGTCGTTAAGATGTGATGGGATGTTTCGATAAAGAAAACTATTAATTTACCTTTTCTAGACTTTCTTTATCAAAACAATAAAAAAAAAATAATTTGGGGTTTGGTTGGGGGGATGAAAAGCTGTGAACATTGTTTGACTTACTTTATAACCAAAGACGCAAAGCTGTGTAAGATTTTTTTTTTTTTTTTTTCCCCTCAATTTTTAAGTGCATACTCTTTTTTTTCCCCTATTCTCTTCTTCCCTACATTTTTGTTGCAGTTTTGCATGTTCTGCATGATCTATAATCAAACCACTTTCTTACCTCATGTTTTTATCCAGCACTCTTTTTTTTTTTGTCAAGTCTGTGAATGATTGTGAAAGGGTTTATGAAAGAGAAAGGGAACATTGTGCAGAGACGATGGAGTAAGTAGCTGAGGGTAAGAGGAATAATAAAAAAGAATGGCAAGGTGAAGGCCTTGTGCAAAAAAAAAAAAAACAGCCAGAAAAGGAGCCATCTTTTTTCTTTTTTTTTCATGTAATTGCTCTGTTGAATTTCACATGCAGAGAAAAGGTTTTGTTATATTGCAGGTTTTAATGTATTTAATGAATGCAACATTAAATTTCAATTGTAGTGTACCAACACTTAAAAATAACATCTGCTAAAAAACAGAAACATTTTACACTCTGAAGCTGGAACCCAGTCGATTTGTGTGAGCATGTAATGGGATGTCCTGTTGGTGTCACGTCTTTTGTGCCTCCTGTGCCATCGTCTGCTGTCGTCAGGCGAATCGGTTACTTTCTCTGTGGCATAGAACCAAACCAAAATGCTTGGTAATTGTACAATCAGTCATCTTTTTACAGGATGGATTCTTTGATTTCCTTTTTTACTTTTTGCAAACAGGCTTATTTCTTCTTTTTTTTTTTTTTGGAGTATTCTTTTGTTTTCTTTTCATTTGAAGGAGATGCCGTGTACATGCCAAGTGTACTGTATGAAAGTGATCACTGAGCCTTGGAGAAAATATCTTAACAATGCCCTTGTAATGTGCTGTTCAGACAATTTTAGTTTTCAGTCAAAAATAAATTACTGTTTTATTAAGAGAATGTTGTCATGCCTTGTCTTTCCTCTCAGGGAGAACACACACTCACACACACATTATATTACATTTGGTGAAGAATAACAATTGACACGTCAGTCTACAAAATACTTTTATTTAGGTCAAAGTGTTTTTATTTGGCAGCAGGCCCATGAGGGTGCTGTCACAGCTTGTGACAGCACCTTATATATAGAGAGTTGCAACAAGTGAAGTCATGGGCGCCATCTTTAAGACTTAAGTCAGAGCGTTCGGCAATGTCTGCCAATGGAATGAAGATGGGATGTTGCAACAAATCGCTCATTATCATCTTAAACTGTTTGTGAATGATACTCATACTTTGCTAAAATATAAACGCTTTTGCAAATATGTCACGTTTAACATTTCGAGAACACAGATAAATAAGCCTCCATCACCTAATCAGTGGAGCTGCTTTTACATGACCTTCTCCGATAGCAGTCACCGTGTAGCCTACCATTAGGCTACTTATTGAGCCATTGGCTAAAAATGACAACTTCTTGGTTATTTAGTTTAATCTATAACTATTTCTCCTAAACATCAAATTAACCCTTCCCTTTGCCTGCTTAGGTGTGATGATTACACTGTGTTTATTGTCAACTGTCTGACTGATGACTACGCCCAAGGGAAAAGAGACCAGGCACACGTAGTATGATTTTGTTTATCAATTCAAGAGTTGTTTTCTCTTTCATGAAAAAATATAATACAATATAAAAATAACTTAATAAAATAATATACAAAAGTGCGAGTGAAAGCAATAATCTGGATCTTGAATATTACGGTAAAAATATACATTTGTATTAGACAATCTATGAATATCTTTGGTTACTTCTTATGCTATAGCATATAATACATTCTGAATGTTTGCATTCAATAATTAAATAATTAATAATCAATAATTCAATACAATAATTTGTACAACATTTAAATAAGACTCAGCAATATCCTCCAAAAGGAAAAATCATATTGAAATGACAGCAGTGAAATCAGGGGAGAGCCATTATTTTAACATCTCTTTGGCTCCCAGGTTGTCAGCTCATTTTGTTTTATCACTTCTACTGATAAAGTAAATGCCTTTCCTCTCCTCTTACCTCAGCACGGTGTTCAACAGGGCATTGACGACCCAACCATGGCTGCAGTTTTCCACCATGGCATGAAGTGTGAGATTGGTCTGCTGGTGAATGAAGTCATTTCTAGTCTGTAGCCCCATATTCAGCAGCAGAACCCTGCCTGTTAGTCAACTTCAGGGCCCATGATCCTCTGGAGGCCATTGTAGAGCTCAGCCACAGTGTTCATAGCCTCAACTGACACTGCTGAGCATAGGTTACTCTTCTGTACAGTTAGAGCGAACTTCATCACTCAAGACTGTCAATACATGAGAACAGAGTGAGGAACAAAGATGGAAACGTAGACACAAAGAGGAAAGTGTATACAATACCTCCTCAACGAGAACCAGACACACTTCGTGGAGCATGGTCTTCAGTGTCTCAGAGTGGTGCTGTGCCAGAGCTTGAATAGTTTTCAAGGCACTGATTTTATTCATCCTGTAAGTTTCATGACAGTAATTAGAACTGCACTGTACACATCACAAATAACTCCAACACACACATTCTGTTTAAACTGTAAATGTGAAGTAATAAAATGCATTTTCACACTACTGTATATTATATTAAGAGGATGTTACATCAACTCATAAAAGTTATTAGCTCCCAGCATTTACTAGCTCTTCAGCTGAACAGCTTTTGGCAGAGTATATTGATGTCAAAGTAGGTTTAATGTCAAACTAATTAGCCCTGACTCAATTATTCACTGGCCTGGTAAAGGACTGCTCTCTAGTGTCCCCTCAGGGTTGGCTAGTAGCTTTTCATGCTTTGCAGTCGTGGTGCTGCAGTCACTGGCAGCCTTTTTTCCTGGTAAACAGCAAAATACTCCATTAAAACATTGTACGTACTGTCACTACTTTTAAATATGGAAGAGCAACAACATAATGTTATTTTAGAGAACAGAATGCTTTAAATTGCAATTAAGCCATTTGTGACCAGATAATGGTACGTAATGACTGGTACGTTTGCTTTTTCTGGAGTAGGAAGGAACGCTGACACCTGGTATAGAGACAGGTGTGACTGTCCTAAATGACGACATCCTTAGTCACTCATCGCCTACGTGTCAGATCAGACGTAAGTTATTGCTTCACTCAATAACTCTGGCATGTAACTTGAGTCCACTGACAGCTGATGTCACTTTCACAACTGGTTCTTTTAAATGTCAGTGTTGACTTTTTAAACAAAGTTATTCATCCCAAAAAGCAACAGCCAGCTCAAGGTTTCTGCAAAGTTTCTCTTTTCAGGTGCTGACTGAACGCTGTGTTTGTCAGAAACGGTTTATCAAAGACAATATGTCACGTCGTCATTCAAATTGAGAACGACAAACTTGTTTTTCCAACAAGGAGAAAATGTGCTTTGTAATAATTCATCAATGTCTGCCTGGTGTTGACAATCGGACAATTGTTTGTTTATTCAGTGCCTCTGTGCAGTTCTGGGGTGTGCCTTAAGTGGCTTCAGATTATGATCATAAGCAATAAAATATTGTAGATTCAGAGAATGCCATGACATTGTCTCCAATCTTTGGTGATGTTTACCAGTGACAGTAATTAAATGTAATAATATGGATGACCTCAATTTGTTCCTTTGCATTAGAGACACCTCACAACGACAAGGTACTGGGTTCGTTTCCCATGTGTGTGCATTCTCTCCAGGTATTCCGGCTTCCTCCCACCATTTGGTCAACTGGCTAATCTAGATTCCCACGACCCTACGTAAGGATGAGTGGTAGATAATGGATGGATGTTTACATGAGTGGGAGGGGATATTTGCTACGAAACAGAGAGCATGCCAATAAATGTTCAAGAGAAGTAATCAGAGTCAGCAATCTTCCAGGTAATTGAGTGTAAAGCCTGACTTACTGACCCTCCAGTGGACAGCAGGGTGTTTTATTTATTAGCACTTTGAAGAAGAAAACATCCGCTTCCATGACACATGAAACTTTTGAACCAGGTAAATTTTTCTACACTTTCTCTACACATGTAGGTACAAAGAAAGGTGAAATGGCCCTTCTGGATATTTTTTACCATTTTTTGCTGGACATCTGCATGGCATTGTATTGTTGTTTTATCACATTAAAATATTTTCAGAAAGATTTCTCTGAAGTTACACTCCCTGTCCAGGAATGATGCATGAGGCATTTAGAAAAAACTTCCTCCTCTGTGTTGGATATATATGAATTTCAAGCCCTCTGTATGCAGCTTGGACTTTTTTGTTTCATGGGACAAGACCACATCATATACAGTATTTCCTGACTCTTCCATGACACATTATTGCAAAAAAAAAGAGGATTAACAGGAGTATATGAAACCTTTCATGTCACAGTGAGTTACAGCTCAGAATCACAGCTGCTCACACAGAGTTGTGGTAAGAATAGGGAGTGTTTTCCACGTCACTGTCAGCAAATACAGTTCAGGAAACAGGAAGTGCATGAATGTGAATGGGTGAAAGTTGAAATCAACATTTCATCTCCCTCTGGCCTGATCACTGTTTGGTCATCACATCCTAACTCCTAATACTTTGAATCCAGTATGTTTAGTAGAATATATTGTACATATTATGTACTCCTATTAAGTACATTTTGAGGTATTTTAGTACTTCCATTTCTTGCTACATTATACTTTTACCCCACTACAGTATTTTTGGAGATTCAGTTTATATATATATAGATATAGATATAATTGAACTTAGGTTAACCCCAACTTTAAACCCTTCATTATTAGGGATTTAATTCTAGAGTAAAATTGTTCAGTAATTCTTTTATTTATATGTGATCTAATCTCATGTAATGTCTTGTCATATTGTGTGTGTTTGTTTTGTCAGGAAAATTTTTCACCATTTAATCATCCACAGCCACACCCTCCACATCACTGTGATGAATGTGATTCATGTAAACTTTTTCTGCATAGAACTGACAGACAATTCAAGTCTATGGTGCCATCATGTGGGTATGACATTAAAGTGTTACTAATGTTACTGGTGTTACTAGTGTTAAGTTACTAATGTAAAGCAAATATTGAACACTGAAGATTGTTTATTGTCATGTGAACAGTGAGGAAACATGTTTCCCTGGACAAAGAAATATTTCCTTTGCTATCCACTGTGAACGTTGAGCAACAAATCAAAGTGTAAAGATAGATAAAAGATAAAAAATTGATAAAGGCAGCTACAATACAAGTAAGGCAGCAATGTGAAAAATACAATATATACAATGAAAGGAGCGCAAAGAGGTAGTGCAACGATATGCAATATTGAGAAAAGTCCAATGTTGAGCTGCTATGTGCAATATTGACCAGAAGAGGCAGTCATGATTGAAGAATCCTGTCAGCTCTTTAGGTGTCTGATGGCAGTGGGGGATACCACCGCTATTCTGGGGCAGCACGGTGGTGTAGTGGTTAGCACTGGTGTCTCACAGCAAGAAGGCACCTGGTTTGATTCCCGGCCCAGGGCCTTTCTGTGTGGAGTTTGCATGTTCTTCCTGTGTCTGCATGGTTTCTTTCTGGGTACTCCGGCTTCCTCCTGCCATCCCTAAACATGCATGGGGATTAGATTAATTGGCTAATTTAAATTGCCTGTAGGTGTGAATGAGAGTGTGAGTGGTTGTTTGTCTTTATGTGCTGTGCTCCCTGCCTTTTGCCCTATGACAGCTGGGATAGGCTCCAGTCCAGACACTTGCAGAAATGTATAATGCTCCTAATAACTAAAGTAATAGAAATTAGTAATCTGTGAAAATGTTATTCTTTGTATAGTGATATAGCATATACAATACATTCATTCAGCTCTTCATTGAACATATACGTATATTCAAATAGAAATATTTAAACTGCTGTATTACATTGTACTATATCATAATATGTTATTGTTTATGATACTATTTTCTGTCTTAAATTTCTACAATTCTATTTTAATGTAGATAAATACTGAGTGTCATTACTTAATCACATCATATTGTGTTGGTGTACAGTGTTGTTTTTTACTTACAGAGTTTGAGATCGGTAGGTAGAGAATGAATGTAATCAATTTTAGTCATTTTGGGGTTGTAAACAGTAAATACAAACGTAATGTTATTTACTGACAGCAGATGGCAGTAATGAACCAGAGTTAATGTCGCTGAGCCGTGAACTGTTCCCAGAAAGCTCTTTCCTTTACCTGCCAACTTCAATATTTATGTTGTTGTATTATTATGCTTATTTAATATTTAAGAATACAAATTACCGGACATTACCAACATATTGCTAAAATAACAGAGGAAAATGAAGTACGGTCTTCCATAGCAAAAGCATGATTATCGTTATAAAGTGGGCAGAGCGGAGGACAACATCACCGCCCACTTGCTGATGGTAGCAGGTCGTACGGCCTCCACTGTTTTGATTCACTCTCACAGCCCGGACAGGCGGGGCAGAGATGGCGGAAGACTGAAGACTGTCGGGGTAATCACTTCAAACCACCCTACTACTTCGGTGAAGTTCCGTTGTATTAATTAAGATATCGGAGTAGTCAGTGAAGCTGGCAGCTTTGCCCGGTACTCGAGTCCGTCCAGAGGACATGGAGATATCAGCGGAGGGTGAGGAGGAGGAGGAACGCAGGTAAGTGACAGCCTGGGCTAAGCTGGTTAACCTCAGACGGCTAGCTGTTCTTGTCAAGAGTGACTGTAGTTATATAAAGATATAAACAGCACTGGAAATTATTTCACTGAGCATCCATTCGCCGATACGCTTAAGAAGACCAACAATAATTTTGCAGAGGAAATTCACTTTAATTGAAATTTAGTGATGTTGGTGGCTAACTAGCTAGCTAGCTAGCTAGAATGCTGGTGGCTGGTGGAATAACGTAATTGAAGCTGGAGTGCTAGCGGCAAAGCTAGGCTAACTTGACATATCTGTGCTTGACAACTTGGTGCCAGCACCAGTTGTCTAATATCAAATGACTGTTCCAGTCATTGCACAAAGTGTGACTGCATTCAAGCAACTGGTTTGTACATATGTTAGCTAACCGCTAGTGCATTTAACTTTACCACCTAGCGTTAGTATTGGTCACAGTTTACTACTTCCGAGCTTGGTGGTGCGAACGGCTAGCTGTCAAATGAAGTTAACATCTGCGGAAAGTTGCTTTGTGAATTGTGCAAGACAGCAACACAATACTAGCGGTAATTAAAACATCGTATTGGATTCAGCTACGTGTCTAGCAAAGTATATGCATTTTGCTGACATAATTAACTATTTCTGGAAGAGGTTGTAAGAGGAAATGCTGCACCAGTCTGTTTTCGACCAAGTAAGCGATGCTAAAATGACAGTCATGTCTGAATCATGCACACATGTACTTCCTGATGTAAGTATTGTGAGTATCAGTAGGGTATTAGATATACAGTTGATGAGGAGCAGGGCCATGATAACTTTGAGATTACTATTGTTTGTTTCTTTAAAGAAGGTGATTTCACATTCCTCCTTTGGCTTGTTCATCGGGTTTTACGATTACTCTCACTTGTTTGTTATGGTGTCATGAGACCCTTGACGGCCCTTGATTAACTCAGCAACCTCTCAGAGCCTTGTAGTATTTCACCCCTTGCTGTCCAACAAACAGTCATATTATATACACAAAGAGATACACTTGGCATAGGACACAACACACACAGATTTGTTTGTCTTGATGATATGGTAAACTGCTGACCTAAGGGGAATAATAGGAATTCCTGGATATGAGGCAGCTCGTTATGGCTCTTTAGGAATGTGACCTGATGTGGTCACTGCTTTCATAAAATAACAGCTTTGAAGCTTCTAATGCACATGCTTCAGAGCTCGGTGCTCTTCTTTAGGCAGAAGTAGTACAGCTTATATAGGGTAATCATAAATGTATCATACTTGTGTATTTAGACTTGATAGTGATAACACATTTTATGGATGGTCAGCACTCCCGGTTAGTCACTGAGTTCCAAGTAAAGCAAGATTATCATAATTAAACTGCTGAAGACAGTCAATTTTTCATTTTGGTAAAACTATTTTTGTCTAAGTGACTCTTGATTTTTAAACTATAACACTGCTGACACCAGCATTTCTTTACCTCCTTCCTCATTCGTAAGCAAATATCCTTCCTCATCATGTCTCTCTCCTTCTTGCTGCACCGTTATCCTTTCAGGAGGGAGCATTGGAAGCTACTGTCCAGCCTGAAGATTACAGTGGAAGGTCTTGTGTCCACCAACAACCCTAATGTGTGGTCACGTTATGGTGGCCTACAACGGCTCCACAAGGACATGAACAACATCCTGATTCATGGGCTGAAGAATGAGCAGGTCAGTACTCAGAATATCTGACTGATGCCACTTTCTGTTTTTCCATTTACTGCTGTGGACATATCACTACCCATCACTTTCTGTTAGACCTCCAGCCAGCTCTTGACAGGTTTTGCAGGTCAAAGTTAGATTTGGACTGAAAACCTGGGATGAAATCTTTTGTTTGCGCACGGAGGAGTAATTGATTCTGTGTCCCATAACCCCACGATACCACACCATCAGTAAACCAACTGCAGTATTGGTTGGTTACCCCTGACATTGTAGATATAGAAGTAATTAAAACTAAACTTATATTAGTAAAGCCTTGTGATCTGTTTTATAACATTTTACTGTACCAGTGCCTCTGTCTTTCCACAGTGGCTGATTGTGTGTTTATTGTAGCTGATTTTCTCTGCAACTGGGTCATGCTGGTATTGTGTTGCAGGTGTACTACAAGCAGAGAGACTACTGGCCGTTTGTGTGGTGTGTTCGCTACATCAGCCCCCACCTTGCCACGCACGTTGAACAGGTATGAATCCTATCACTGGACTCTAGAGCAGTGGAGATGCATTCTCAGGAGCTGGGCTTGGCCCCTTAGTTCCAGTGAAAGGAACTCTGAATGCTTCAGCATACCAAGACATTTTGGACAATTCCACGCTCCCAACTTTGTGGGAACCGTTTGGAGCTGGCCCCTTCCTCTTCCAACATGACTGTGCACCAGTGTACAAAGCAAGGTCCATAAAGACATGGATGACAGAGTCTGGTGTGGATGAACTTGACTGGCCTGCATAGAGTCCTGACCTCAACCTGATAGAACACGTTTGGGAAGAATTAGAGCAGAGACTGAGAGCCAGGCCTTCTCGTCCAACATCAGTGTGTGACCTCACAAATACACTTCTGGAAGAATGGTCAAAAATTCCCATAAACACACTCCTAAACCTTGTGGACAGCCTTCCCAGAAGAGTTGAAGCTGTTATAGCTGTGGTGGTATGGGTGGTATGGTATAGGAGAATCTGCTGCCTTAACTTAGCTTTTACAGAGCCTCTCACTCTGCAAAACTTATTCACACACTCCGCCATCTGTGTGTGTAACCAATCTGATGGTGCTGTGGGTGGGACAACTGGAAACGGAGTATTATTTCAGTTTTAAATTGATCAGCCGTCGATCGTCGTCACCCTTCACAAAATGCTTCTGTTTCATGTTTCCTTCTCTGTGCTTCCACAGTTCAGTCACCTGGAACCAGTGCTGTGCAGCGGGATGCAGAGTGCTGGTGAGAGCTACAAGGCTGAGCGCTGGCTCCTTCACAGCTTACAGGTTCACATGCTGTCACCTCAGCTTCGACCTCTGCTCCGGCATCTGGGGCACACACGTAAATACTATAATGGTGAGTCACATTAATGGTCCAGTTTAACTATATACTGGTATATACATATACATATATTTTCTGTCGTGGTATCACGTTAAATCGTGGATTTGACCATGCCCCCATTCATTTAGATAGAGGTCCGGTCTCCTTGGAGGCATTGCCAAGATGGCTGCCGAGTGGCATAACTTGCCTAGGAGGACTTTGGTATTATGTCAATGGCACTCAGAGAGTTAATGTAGAAGACAGTTGTTGTGAAGTGTAAACTAAAGTTGATGCAGCTAATATCATCTGCTCCTGTCCTTCTGAATGGCTTTCTCCACTGTTTCACTTTCCACTGTGTGTATTAACTCATGCCCCATTGATATATTATCTCTCATTGTCTTATCGCATTTCTTGTGCCTCTCTGTCTCTGCCTCTCAGACGATGCCTTTCTGCTGAGCGAGCCCCATGTGACTGCCATGTTCCAGTGTCTGGAAGCTGTGGAGCAGAATAATCCCAAGCTGCTGGCCCAAATAGACACTGTCGGGGTGGGTCTTGTGAAATGGCTTCTGTGAAGTCTGTCTACCTTGCTACAGATTGTTGATTGTTGATAGTGTTATGTTCATCTTCTGTTAATGATTATTTATTGTGTTCACGACATTATGTGATTTTGTGCTGTATTTTATTTATTTTTGCTCAAATGTGTCTTTAAAGTGGGCGGCACGGTGGCGTAGTGGTTAGCACTGTCGCCTCACAGCAAGAAGGTACCGGGTTCCAATCCCGGGGCCTTTCTGTGTGGAGTTTGCATGTTCTCCCCATGTCTGTGTGGGTTCTCTTCAGGTACTCCGGCTTCCTCCCACCATCCAAAATCATGCATGGGGATTAGGTTAATTGGTTAATTTAAATTGCCCGTAGGTGTGAATGTGAGTGTGAGTGGTTGTCTGTCTCTGTGCCCTGCAATAAACTGGCAACTCGTCCAGGGTGTACCCTGCCTTTCGGCCCAAGATAGCTGGGATAGGCTCCAGCCCCCCCACGAACCTATGTGAGGATAAGTGGTAGAGAGTGGATGGATGGATGTGTCTTTAAAATGTCACACCCTCTTTATTGGTCTTAAATGAGTGGTGTTATTTTACACCACCTGTACCTTAGCTTCCTGTTTCAAGGGCCAATCATGGTGATGTTAATGTGATAAAACTTTAAGGAGGACATTAGGACAATTTACTTTGTCTCCCTTTTCACTCTTCCCAGCTGTCCCCTCTGAAGGGCCCATCGTGTCTGGGCTTATTGAAGAGCCAAAGCCTGTGTGTGCTGCCAGGAGCTGGTGGGGTTTGGAGAAGTGCTGATTTGGCTCACAGAGGGGACTCTCTAAATCGCAGACTCACCACCTCCAACTGCTCCCTCCGAGAAGCAGTCGCCACCAGCCACAACTCTGGGAACACTATGGGAGCTGGATCCCAAAACAGCAACAACACAAGTGAGGAAAGGGCGAAGTGTGACACGTGTAGTATTTTTTTTTTTTTTTTTTTTTCTTAGTAAAAGTTGCATATTAACAATTCTCATATGGCACAACTAAATGTGCTGTAATGATAACTCTCAACGTAAGCAGAAAGCAGATGATGTGTCTGGGTTTGACTTGTCTGGTATTCGCATCCCTTCATTACTGTTAAAGTCCTTGTAATAAATAAATTAGTAGTAAAGTAATACATTTCAATATAACCTTTGGTCATTGAAGTGTTGCTGAAGTGCTGGTTGATTTGGTTATTTTGGCAAATAGAGCTGGAAACTTGCTGACACAACAAGGTGGAACAAAAACATGATTGATCGACCATCTGCTGTGTCATTGGAGAGCTGGAAAAAGTTGAGACAAGCGGGTGACAGTTTGTAGCTTCACGTTGTCATCACATCTGGGTTTATAGTCAATTTTAGAGACAGATTTTTTTTGGGGTGGGGGGGGACGGAAATTAAGTTGTACAATGACTGAAGCAAATGACAAAATGGTCACTATTCTGTGATCAGTACATACAGGGATAGAAGGGCTGGGATTGGGGGATGGCTCCATGAATGCACTATAGTGTGGATGTGAATGGACAGACTGAGTTACTATACAGAGGCCTGATTGTTTGTTTGTTATTAAAAAAATGTGTTGATACAGCCTCAAATTTTCCTGAACTGGCCATGCTCACTAAAATGAATAATCTGTTTCAGAGTGGGTTTCCAAAGAAATATCATTGTAATATTATTTTAATAGTATTGGATTAAGCACATTGTGTTAGATAACCCTTGCCAATTCCACACCAGCAAGTGAGAAACAGGCCCATGACCATGTGTCCTCATCTACCTGTTCTGTTGCAGACGCTACCTCTCCAGCCAGCAGTGTGGGGGCTCCCTGGGTGTGCGTGTCCAGGCCGGGGGAGAGTGAAAGGGGTGTGATGCCCCCTCCTGGCCCTTGCATCTCCCTAACAGAGTCCCCCTCACCCACCTCTCCTCAGCCTGAGGCCGGAGACTCTGGTGACTGTGACTATGACGATGGTCCAGAGTACTTGGCTATTGGTAACCTGGGGCAACGCAGCCGCTGTGACTCCCGAGGCTCCACCCACAGCAGCGAGCAGGGCTCCACCCAGGACCAGTCCCTGCTACGAATTCCCCTGGCTCCACCCCCACCCAGGCGCTCATCTTTCTCAGATTGTCAGCGGGGGCCAGGCCGGGGGCCCCGGGGACACACCCGCTCATTTTCTGACACGGGGGTCAAACAGAATCTTGGGAACGGTAAGTAAACTAAACTCCGTGATGTTTTCACGTAACTCGTGAAAATAGTTGGGCTACCTTCAACAATTACAAAATAAGCTTCAAAAGGAACTAAATTTGTTTATTTTCAATAGGGCCTTTTTTGTTTCCTGTGAATAAAGTGCTTTGAATGTCGTCAAAAAGTCTGTCAGTATTTTAGCATAAATATCACACAGGCTGCGGGGGACTGCGATCAGCGACCCGCTGCAGGAAAAACACTCAAGCTTCAGATTTTGAATGGTGTTGTATTACGTCAATGGCACTCAAAGAGTTAAAGGCAAGCAAGGCTGAACTGAAGTGATAGATCTCTGTTCTACATCTCTCCTCTGCTTCTTTCAGTACGTGGGACAGCACTCAACAGACATATGCAAAGAGCCTAAACAAAGCCCACCTGTAGTTTTGTTGGTTTTTATATTTTTCAATAGGACACATGAAACTTATATTTGGGCAATATTTGGAATAAAGAATATTTAATCGCACAGATCATTGCTAAAATGCCTGCCAGTTGGTCCGGGTATGTGTGAATGGGTGTAACTATAATGGGACAAATTGAATTAAATGTCGATGTTATACCAATACTAGGACTATTACTACTCATAATAATTAATACATAAATTGGAAAATAAGGCAAATATTGTCCTGGCATTGGCAGAGCCTTCAGCAATTTGCGATCACTCTGAACATCGTCAGTCCCATTCAGATGTGAGTTTACCTGTATATTGTTTTTATTTGAAGCTCTGTTAGATCTTTCTCAGAAGACTTTAAACATTTCTGAGTTAACACGTCTCTTCTCTTTGCTCACTGTTTCCTCTTCTTGGTTTGAGGTAACTTTCTCTCCTTCTGCTCTGTCTCTCTCTTTTTACTGTTTGTGCGAAGGAGGGGGCCACCGAAAAATCACCATAATAATAGAAGATCCGGTTGCAGGTTGGCAGTGCAGTTCTGCTGTGCTCCATCACTATACCCCTCCTTTTTTTTCTTTTTCTCTGCATGCCGATGAACTCTCCATCTCTCCATCCCATCTCATTAGTTTGGTCAAATTGATGTGATGAGCCCCAGAATGATCCCTTTCAATGTTTTTATTTATGCACATCGATCAGTGCTGGGTTGAAAGTATTATGCAAGCCGTATAACATTTTCATTTCATTACAGTTATGCTTGTGATGTCCTGGCAGGAGTACTGACATTTAGAATTTTCCATAAAACTGTACTGTTTGCTGCAGTATAGTATAAGCTTTGGCTCGCTTTGGATCTTCTTCACCAGCTTGTAGAAGTGTATCACTTAAGTGTCTCTCAGATTTTTTTTCTATCTGAATATCCCTTATTCAAGTCATTACACTGACAAAGGTCAGCAGACATGTTTTTGCATGCAATAAATGGAGCTATCTCCATAGACATCATCGATTATTTGACAGAAAAATTAAAGCACATTTTAACCTGCTTTATGTATGAATGGTGACACATGTTCCCATTAATGTAAAATAATTCAGTGTTTATAATGAGTCACTGATTTGTCTTTTAGAATCGGCAGGGGAGGACTGCTGCATGAAGAACTACAGTCCTTTCTCACCTCAGTGCAAAGATACCAGTTCTTCCAGCCCCCTCTATATGGAGTCTTGTGAGTGCAATAGTAGAAAAATGTTGCTCTTATCCTGTGATTATTAAGTATTTAAGGAATATTTGAGTGTGAGAATGTCCAATGCAAACTGAAATTTGGGAGGAAGTTGGACAGGAAAGTTAACTTCCTGAATGTGAATGTAGCAAGAGAGAAAGCTGGTCCATAAACATGACCTGAGCAGGAAGGTCATAGAAAGGTTGATTAGGTGTGTGTGTGTGTGTAGTGTGTGTTATTGGGATTTTATGGTTTTGATAATAAAATACTCTGATAGCATGCGTTTGACTTTTGGCAAGTTTGGTACTTTTGATTTTGTTTTGTTTTGAGACATATTAAATCCCCAAACTTATTTTGGAAAGCTAAGATAGATCACATTAAAAAATCAGAAATGCACACACACACACACACACACACACACACACTTTAGTGCAGAAAATACAATTTGTTTGATCAATTTTTGTTTTGTGCATTGTTCGGTGTATGTTGTCAGATGGGTCCCAGTACAGCAGTGTTCCAGATGGGATGTTCAGGAAGCCTTCGGAGGGTCAGAGCCTCATCAGCTACCTGTCAGAGCAGGACTTTGGCAGCTGTGCTGATCTTGAGAAGGTCAGGCTCCATTTTTAAATTGTGACTAATTCTGACTAGTGATGGTGCTTTGTGATCAGTTAGTTGCTTATTTTATTCAGGCCTTATAAATGTAAACACTATTCAATCAATTGAGGCAGTTCAAACTCATTTACAAAAGAAATAATTCTAACACTAAAACCTCTGATAAATTACATTGTTAACATTTTTAAATCTAGAGAACTTTCTCTTTTTCTTGTAGGAGAACGCTCATTTCAGCATCTCTGAATCCCTTATTGCTGCCATTGAGCTGATGAAGTACAACCTGAGACGTCGGGAGGAGGAGGGTGAGGAGGAGGGGGACAGCGACTGTGAGATTCAGCAGCTCAAACAGAAGATCCGCCTGCGACGGCAGCAGATCCGGCGCAGCCGCCTGCCGCCATGCGCAAACTCCCAGCATAGTAAGGCAAAATTATAGTCACCATGATGTTGCAGTCTTTACTTCACACACTTTTTCATTGACTCAGAAATTATTAGTTGATTGTTTACCATATGGTCTAATGGTGAATGTGGTCTCAGTTATTAATGATTAGTTGAGAATAACATTTGTTCCCTTTCAGTAACTTGTGCTTTGTTTTTTTTTGTTGTTTTTTTTGTTTTTTTTAAATAAACATTACATTATATTATATATAAGGGCTACTTCCACAAATTCCAAAATTAGAAAGGAATGCTTAAGCCAATTGTCATAACTAACGTCTTTCATTGAAGACCTCCCAGCTACAGCTATAATTTACAGTCACTTTCCAATTAGGACTTAATAGTGTTAGGTTTCCCTGTCCTGCTAATTTAATGTAAGGTCCATTAGTTAGGACAGTCAGCAAAATTCATAAAATAAATGGTTTAATATTTCAATGTAGTTTGTCACTTCCTCAGGTCTGTGATGTTCTTGCAAAACCATGCAGATCACATTAACTTGACAGCTGTTTTTCGTCTTGTTCAGTAGATTTGTCCCACTGCATTTGGTCATTTGCTACCGTTGAGTTCTGTTCTTCACGTCTATGTTGTGTCTCGTCTCTTGCAGTTTTCCATTCCACTGACAGTGGAGGCTCCAGGAGGAGCTCTCAGGACTCCTGCCAGGGCCTGTCGGACTCTGGCTCAGCTGAGGAGGTGGAGGAGTGTGAACTACAAGGTAGAGAGAGGGATTGAGGCAACACCAGGAGAGATTATCAGTCTTTGTTTTTTCAGTGTCTTGATTGCTAATAGTTCAGTTCAGCTGGCATCTATTTATTGAAGGTTATCAAGTACAGGTACAGAGTGATGTGATGCAGTTAAGTCTTACCTCAGCTGCTGTTTATAGTCAGAGGTTTGAACTTTGACCGAAAGATTCACATCTTTAGTGGAAAGTATTGATTTAAATCAAAAAGGGTTATGTAGGAAGCCTCTAACGAGTTAATCATGTCAGAGTGAAATAATTTCTTTCTGCTCTATTCATAATTCATAACTTCACCACCACTGTGGCTTGATGTTGCTAACCAAGTATGTCACATTTTATCATGGACCATGAACAAGTCTGAGTTCCAAAGTCACAAAATGGTTAGCTGTTTTATTAATGTTGCTGTTTATACAGACTTTGCAGTCATGTGAGCCACAACTCAGATTTATACGGCTGTGATCATTTGATTTGGTGTGTTTGTTCTGTAAAATCTTCTGATATATTCCAGTCAGCGTTCACACTTTCAACATTTTTCTCCTGAATGAATTGGTTTAATTTCAGTTGCTGTTTTGTGTGACAAACAGTAACAGCATGAGACTAACCACTAACTCAGAGAAACATCAGAACTTGTGTTGGTTTGGTGCTGTCAACATGGGTTGTGGGATTCACATGTGCATGTACTTAATGTATTGTTTGATTGTGTTTGTGTCTAACTGCACAATTGCGGTTTGTGTGTCCAAAGTTCGTTGCATCTTCGGAGTTGTATAACTGCATGACTTCCAAATGTACTCTATCAGTGCACTATACTGCCTCTAACATACAGCTCTGTGGAGTGTTAACAATAATGTCTGTGCTTGTGGTGATGGTTGTGCTGAGTGTTAGTTTCTGTCTCTCAGATGGCTGTGAGGGTCAGTCCCTGCTGGCGGTGTCTCAGAACGGCCTCTCCCTGTCACTCGCCTCCCTCTTCTCAGGTATCTGCAGGCTCTGGCGAGGCTCCAAAGCCACAATATAGATTAGTTTACTGTGGCGAAGCTCTTCAGAGAGGAACCTGATGGCTCCGCTTCAAACTGAGAATTTCCGGCTTTAATGCCTCCTCTAACTGGATGAAACTTCAACCATTATAATTTATAGTTCATAGCTTTTTTTTTTTTTTTTTTCCCCTTACTGGTTTATTCAATCCAAGTCATCCGGTGAGCATGATTCATCAACATACTAATGTTGCTTTTGTAGCAAGATGGATATAGATTCTTATTTTTGAAGTAAATCTGTTGATTGACAGCTTTCAGTTCGTGCAGTGCCAACCTGAAGAAAGTATTTTTTTTTATTTTTTTAGAAGTAATGATCGACACAGTACTACTGCACTTAAGACTTAAGAATCATTTTTTTAACTAACATTTGGTTGACAATGAACAATGACCAATCATCTGATTGCCAAACAATTAATTTTGGAAGGTAAACAATGTGTCATTAACAAGTTTTTATCCTATGTTGTTGTTATACTTGATTCTTTTCACTTGAATAACACAATAACAGAAGTACCTGTCGAACAAAATTGTTCTATAAGCAGAGCTGCAAGTTTTCAGTTTGGAGTAATGCCACCGGCCTCCTCAACTCAGTTAAATAGTGCTCTTGGCTGTTTGTGTTGGAGTTTGTTGTTCAGTGCTCCAGGGTTTTGGTGTGCCTGTACTTAAGAGAGTGCAGGGAGGCTCATGGGAGGAGTGAGTTAACAAGTGGCGTTCTGTGGCGAGCATGGCTGCAGGAATTATTCACTTATTCATTCATTCATCTCTCCATCCGCCCCATTCTTTGTGATTTCCAGTGAGAATGAGGCGTGATTGATGTCACATGCACGTCGTTCCACCTTCTTGTTCATTTTTAAAGTTTGAAGTGAGCTTGATATTAAATGTTTTATTTATGACAGATTATACAGCAGATTTTAGCACCGGCTACAAGTGATGATTTTATCAAGGGCACGCAGGTCATTTTACCCTGCACCGAATTATATTTGGACAATATATCTAAAGAATATCACACTGTGATAAGTAAAAGACAGGATAATGCTTTGGATTGGGGCTATGGTAATATTGTGATATTGTTGTGTTTTCAAATGTTTCTACCTATCCTAATACCCTCAGAATTATTTTACCTAATTGCACCCCTTAACCCAAAATATCTTGCCCTTGATTTAACCAAAATCATTAAACCCAATCAGAATCTAGAATTCCTGAACTAACACTGAAATCATATGTGCGACTGCATTCTAGTGCTGATGAGATTATCTTAACATTTAATTTAATAAATACTCTTCATGCCGTAAACGAAAATGGTGGAGAGGTGAAATAACAAAAAACATAAGCAATGAAATATTCCGCCCACTTTCTCCCACATGAGTAAATTGTACCTCGCTCCTCTGGGCACAAAATCACTAAATTCAGTCATTGTCCTCGCTGCTCATGTGTGCTTTTTGCTGTGTGCTGCTGATGAATATGATACTGTGCCTGTAGAATCACTAAGCAGTTGGTTAGTTATCAGGTACTCAGTGTTTCTTACTAACTTTCTTATACCACTCTTATGTACCTCAGAAGGGCTACAATGAAGCGTTTTATTGGACTAAACAAGAGTATTCCTCTTCTGTTGAAACTGTCATAGTGGCACAAGAAGTCTACTGTTCTAACAAACCCGCACTACTTAATGTCTTGACTTTCATGTGTTACAAGAGAATATGATAGCAATGCTCTCCCTTTAAATATGTCTGGCTTTCCTGCATGGTACCGGCTAAATTCCATTGAGAACATGTTTTAATTTAATCAGAGGTGTTTTTAGGGACAGTATTTTTAAGATGGGATTGTCTTATTGTTTGATGACACCTCTCTTAAATATGTTATCCTCAAAACACTAAATGTTGCATTGACATGGTGAGAAACAGCCACCATTCAACGGCTGGTACATTTTATTATTTTTCCTCAGACATATTCATCCATTACCTGGCAGTTATTTCCAGTTCTACAAAACTTAAAAATTCAATTTGATTAAGCTTGTTTCAGTTCCAGTAGCTGCTGGGTACAAACATGTATAACTGGTGCATTGTTCTGAAGTGGTTAAGTTATTTTATTTTACTGTGGTCTAATTGTCATCCAGATGCAGACATTAAGCGAAGTGTAAGCTCCAGCAGCAGGTCTTTTCTCAGCTCAGAGTCCATGTAAGTAACACAGCCACTTCCTGTTTCCCTCCTTTCTCTGGATAATAAATAATAATGTAATTGTACAACAATTCAGCTCAGACAGACTACCAGAAGCAGCTCTGGCTCAATAGGACTGCTGTAGTTGGTTCTCTGCCTGAGCAAACCTTGTATTGAAAAAGTGTTGCAACTGTTGGTATGAATGGGTTTGATGCAAAATATTGACTATTTTTTTGTTTTGGTTTGTTATATTTTTGTTACATAAACATTGTTGCAATTTAAAAATAGATTTTGTCCTCCTTTTGTGCATTTTCAGCTCTCCATCCTTCCTCCAGTCTAACTCAGCTGAGTCGGTGGCCATGGGTTTACTCAGGCAATTTGAGGGCATGCAGCTTCCTGCAGCCTCGGAGCTTGACTGGCTGGTCCCAGAACATGACGCTCCACAGAAGGTACAACTCAACTGACTTGTGTATAGTATTAGCTGAATAGGAATTCTCCACACGTTATTCAACATGCAATAATTAATATAACTTAAAACTGTCTTGCGCTCTCCCAGCTGCTGCCTATCCCTGACTCTCTACCGATCTCGCCTGACGATGGTGAACATGCAGACATATACAAGCTGAGGATTCGGGTCCGAGGCAACCTGGAGTGGGCTCCGCCCCGACCACAGATCATCTTCAACATTCATTCCGCCCCAAAGTGAGTCCACACCAGGTTACCCTGCCTCCACTGACTTTCTTGCTTTTATTTTTAGTTTTGATGTTCATTCGTTTGTGTTTTAATCGGGCATTTGCTTGTTGTTGTTACCCTTTACATTTCATGCCCAGCTGGAAATTTCTAAAATTGTGGTTTACAGTAGACTGCTGTTCTTGCTCTTTGTCCAACAGAATATATATTACTTACACATTTTCTTTCCTTGTCAGGAGGAAGATAGTTGTGGCTAAACAGAACTACCGCTGCGCTGGCTGTGGCACCCGCATCGACCCAGGTGTGACCAGTATGCCTCACAAATGCTTGTTGTCCTTGAAAATGGTGCAAAGCATTTCGGTTTTAACATGTGTTCAGACATGTAGCTATTAATCAAATTCAGTATCAAGAGATACTCTTACTTTTTGGTTTTGGACACATATTCCATAGTCTTACTTCTGTCTTTCTATGCCTCAGATTATATCAAGCGACTGCGCTACTGTGAATACCTCGGCCGTTATTTCTGTCAGTGCTGCCATGAAAATGCACAGGCGGTGGTTCCTGGCCGAGTGCTCAGGAAGTGGGACTTCAGCAAATACTATGTCAGCAACTTTGCACGGGACCTGTTGAGCAAGATCGCCGGAGACCCGCTGTTCAACCCCAGTGACATCGACAATGGCCTGTACAAGAAAATCAAAGCTCTGGAGGCCGTCAGGGTGAGCACAGAGGCAGCAGGCATGGGAAATTAGAAAATTGCCATACTAAGCACTTTCAGCTCTGTTTAGAAAATTAACTGAACAGCTGCTGTGGACCAGAATTTTACTGTTGTTGGCTGAGATAAAATGTCATACGTTAAAATACCCTGGAATGAATAGAGACATTTACATGTACAACACACAGTAATGTGATAGTGGAAAAAGTCACATTGATGAGTGTGATTGAACTGAAACTGCAAGAACATGCATTAAAACATTTTCAGGACATGATAAAATGGTACACAGTTGTTTTTAAAGCTGTGTCAAGGCAGATTTAAGGCAGATATGAATATTTAACTTTGACAGCACAGATGCATCCACTATGTATTAAACTGAATGGTTTTGCATTTCTGTCACTGTATATTTAAGAGAATTTTTGTTCTCCATTTTTTTATGATTTAGATATTGAGGATGCAGCTGTTTCATATGAAAAACCTCTTCAAGACCTGTCGCTTTGCTAAAGAGTAAGTTGTCTGCTTGTATATGTTTTTTTTTTTTTTCACAATAATATCACCAGAACAAAATAATTCCCCCCTGCAAAGATGAATGTCATCAGTTTGTCTGTTTGTCCCTCAGGGCGCTAGACCAATTCGACAGCCTGCCAGGTCATCTGACGGAGGACCTTCACCTCTTCTCCCTCAATGACCTCACTGCTGTGCGCAACGGGGAATTGGCTCCCCGAATGAAAGAGCTGCTTAAACTTGGTACCATGCATGTAGCTGGCTGTGTGGTAAGATGTGCCTTCTCTTTTAACATGGAGAGATTATTCAAGAAGTTGTATTATACAGTTATTGTCAGCAAATAACTAGAGATTTCCAGAGCTTAATCTTATTATTTTTTTTATTTTTTTTTCCCTCCCCCAGCTGTGCCAGGCGAAGGGCTTCGTGTGCGAGTTCTGCGGCAACGACAAAGACATCATCTTTCCCTTCCAGCTGAACAAGTGCCAGCGCTGCGAAGGTGAGCCCTCTCTGCTGGTGGCAGGCCTGGGTGGCTCAAAGGCCCCCCGCCCCTCCATTTCACTTACATGGAGAGACTGGAAGATCTCCAAACCTCGTAGGCTGGCAAGGGCCCTCTCCAAAGACAGGAGAGAGGGGGAGGGAGGGGAGGAGGGTTTAGAGCTAGGCGTGGATCAGGGAGAGCAAGAGGAAAGAGGTGACTCTGAAGGACAGACACAGGAAAGTCGGGGGATACGTCAAGCTTTCACTCCTGGAAAATTGTTGAACATATTCCAGAGGAGTAAAGTCAATGAGGAAGAGCAGGAGGTGGCAGAGGGGACAGAGCCTGAGAGGGTGGAAGAGAGAGAATATGATGAAGGAGGAGAAGAGAGAGGTCAACATGGGGAGGGATATAGGAAAGAGAGGCAAAAAAAAGTCAACTTATTAAAGGTTCTCCACATAGACAAACTAAAGAGGATCATCTCAAAAGGAGACAGCAGGGATAGTGACAGTGAAACATACAGTAGCATGGAAAGTTTAGATGAAGTAGGACGAGAGAGGAAAGGTCATGGGAAGGTATCAGGAAAAGAGTCTGAAATGAGATTTTTGGAGAAAGAAACAAGAACTGAGGTGGAAGGAAAAGCCAGTTGGGAGGCCAAGGAGAAAAATAAAGAGAACAGCCAATTGGAGGCAGCTGAAAGAGACAAATCAGAGCCTCATCAGCTGTTGGCTGTTTTCTCCAGAGTGAGGAGCAAAGAGGAGGAGGATGGAAGTGGGGACAGTGATGGAAAAAGAGAAATGGATGCTGAGGAGAAAGGCAGAGGAGAGCCAGCCGTCATAACCCGGTCTAAGTGGAGAGGTCGTAAAACTCGCCAAGCCAGGAGAGAAACAAGAGGAAGGAGGCTTGAGGAACAGACAGGAAAAGAGACAGGAGGTGGACAAAGTGCAGAGATAAATAATGTAGATTGTTGTACTGAGAAAGGTGGAAGAATCTGAAACAGGTACGGACTGGCTTTACCTTGAAGGAGCAGATGTTGAATTATAACCAGCCAAGTAACAGTACACAGTGGCCAAACAGCAGAGTGTATTTGTCCAAATATAAATAACTGTTTGATACCTGTTCTCTTCAGGTTGTCTTAACCTCCTCTAATCATGTCAAGTAGAAGTCAGGAGAGGTTTTTAGACTCACTGAGGTTTTATTGAGTCCACTCAGATTATTTAGCAGAGTTTATAGTCTGACGGATTTCAAATACTTTCTTGTAGGGTTGCACTACCGCGTCATTGTCAGTTCTGAACATTTCTGTCAGATTTGACTTTTGTGTTCACTTACTAACATGTCATATCTTATTTTTTTGTGCTCATAAGAACCAAAGGATAAGAACGCTGTGCTCTGCAGTATTTCTTGGCTTTGTTCCCTGACTTCCTCCTGACTGTAGCTTCTTATTTTGCACTCAGATATGAAAGCGGTGTTGTTCCTCTCGTCTTGCTCTCTGCGAACGCCTCTAAAATGTCAGACTAGTCCTTTAAGTTTTTTTTTTAAAGTTAATAATGTTTAAGTCTGATAATCAGATGAATTGTGCCGCCCAACCTCTCGAGGTCTTCCTCTGTCTCTCTTTATTCAGAATTTTCACTAACTTTGAAGTGTCCAGTGGTTTGAAACAGTTTTTTTGCACTACAGTGGAGTTTCCTGGCTTTGGTTCTAATGTTTCCACAGTTGCACCACAGGTGGAGGGTAAATGTTTGGCAGCTATTTGTTGGTGGGGGTCTTTGGTTTTGATTTTCAGAGGCGTTGGTGCGTAAACATTACTAATACTGGTGGTTCAGTTACCTTTCTTTGGCTTGGACCTCTGTATGTGCTGTCTCGGCCACAGGGTTGGCAAACAACAATCAAGCGATGAATCGCGTGTAAACATTTACATTTCAGTTTGCATTGGTCATGAAATCCACTTTGGTCTGTTTTCACCCCACTGAAACATGTCACATGACCACTGCGGCTGATTTCACCTCTCTGTGTGAAATGAACACAGTAGTGTTTCATATGAACGCAGGCTATTTCTCCAGTCATTTTGTTTTTATTTAGATTTTTTTTTTTTTGTGCAAGAAGGAATGTCTCATCAATGCACATTGATTGTGTCGGAATGAATGTGTAACTTATTTTTTTTAGTTGTTATTATTTAAGCTTCGTCTGCATGTGAACATGGAATAAATTTAATTTTTTTTGAAGTTGAGTTGCCTTTCATTTTATCTTATCTTTCATTACTTTATTTCGGGGGGAGTATAATTTCAGCTGAATCATAATTATCTTCAAGCGCCGAGGAGTTTTAAAGCTCTCTGGTGGCCTCTTTTGGAAGAATGGGATGAGTCTGAACAGGTTGTAGGGTGTGGTGTGTGTCTCCCAGGTTATCGGCCATCTCACATGCCTGCTTCCTCCTCCTGTCTGCCACGCTGCCTTTAACGTCTGCGTCTTTTATACTCTCCCACTAATCCTGCCTTCCGTCGAGCCCGATCGTGATTGGCTGTACTGTTGAGACGTCACATCTCATTGTGGCCAAACTGGTTCTACTGGTTTAAATGTTTATGTACACTGGAACTTTGTTTGATTTAGCAGATGGGAGCTGTTGTTACATGTGTTGACTCCTTGATTTTGTGATGTCCTCCCCTTTACAGAGTGCCATGCTTGTTACCATCGCAGCTGCTTCCGGACAGGCAAAGACTGTCCTCGATGTCAGCGGCTTGCAGAACGCAGAGAGAGGATGGCACGCAAAAACATGGAGGAACAGGAAGATGAGGGAGGTGGGCCGTAGCACTGGTAACCGGAGATTCTCCAGAGACAAAGAAAGAGCACAATGCATTCATGAATGTAGTACCTGACCACTTTTCTTTCTGTTCCAGTCGTCTCACACCTGGATGACAATACTGCAAACAAATTGACTGACACTTGCAGCTTTTACTCCACCAGTTATTTTGGCTACTGACCCCTTTCACACATGCACTTTACTCTGTGAATACGAGTAGTTTTTCTGTGTCAGCATAATTTCTGAATAGAAAAAGACTGAAGTTGATTTTCCATTGAAAATATTTTACAAAGAAATTGCTCAGGATTTGCAATTTCCTCATCAGGATTACTTAAACAAAAAAAAGCACTCCACTTGACATTGATTTATCTCAGTATTTAACACATAAAATAATTGTTTAATCACATTTCCATACATGATAAGTAGAAGTATATATTTAGGGACCCCTGGTGGCAGTATCAGAACAGGCATCGTGGCAGTTGAGTGCTTTACAGTAATGTTATGTGCTGGTCATGTTGCAGTTTCATGTGTGGGAAGGGCCTGAGATTCGCCAAATGTTATGAAACGAAGATATTTTGCATTTAAATAGACTACAAAATCACGTATTTGCTCGGAGTATAATATCCCGTGTTCAGATTGACCTTCCTTAAATTGCAGCTTCTGTCAACTGCTTCAACTCTGGTCATTTTTTTGGCTACTGGCTTAGCTGAAGTTAGTTTTTGTGACCTAAAATGGCAGGATCTATTAAAAAAAGTAGCAAGTAAAAAGTTTGTTTTTTTTTAATCTCTTTTATGTTGTGACTGATTTTCAGTGCAGATACTTTATTTAAGCAATCATGTATGTTATTGAGTTGTTTTTTTTTGTTTTTTTTTTAATTTGGAGATATTTAACAAATCCTTTATTTTCCTGCTGTTCTGTTTTAAGCTCTTTTAGCGATGCTTATGTGCCTCTGGGACCAATGAACTGAGACCGGTAGTTAGTGGACTGCAGAGTTTCAGAGTCAGTGATGCAAATATTTGAATGAAACTGCAAATGCTTATTGTTTTATGCTGATTTGCGTGTGTGGTGACTAGAAAAAAAAAAAAAAAAAAACTGTGTGCATGTGTGCGTGAGTTCACACATGTCTACTTGGTTTAGATGCAGTCATGTACAAATGGTTTGCACCAGCCTAATCAGCACTTGTTTTCTGACGTCAGATGTTTTGGAATAATAAGAAGAACGAGTTAATTGCACTGATCCTGTCTGTGGTTGTGGGGAGGAGTTGAGAAGTAACTCTTTGGGGGATTTTTCTTATGTTCATTGTAAGAACATGAGGCTGCACCGTGAAATGTTACCTTTTCCTCCTGAAGCTCCTGTTGCCTGGGTTGCACTACATTGTGAAGGGTTTTGATCCTAAATAAGAAAGCTGCAATAGTCCACACACAGCACAATCATTAACAAAATGCATTAATCGCCTTTTGGACTGAAATTCTTGGGAAATATGTTCGCCATACATTATGTAGCTAGGGCCAGCAGCTGGTTAGCATAACTTAGCAAAAGACTGGAAACAGATTGTAACAGCTAGCCAGGCTCTTTAAAAATGACCCAGCAGTTTAACTATGGTTGATTTTCCCTTTCTCTTTCTCTTTTCTTTGAAGGATATTAGTGGCCCAAAAGGTAAACACATCCAGTATTTCACAAGAACACAGCAGACATTGTGAAAGTCAGAGAAAAATTGACATACCAAATGTGTTGGTTTTTTTTTGTTCCCCCCCCTGCACTTTTAATTATCTGATATTCCTGGAGCCACTGGTCTAGTATATGGCTCATCTGGACTTTAATTTATAAATTGGTTTACTTGGTGATGTCAGTTATTGGCTCCATAGTGAGTTAGATCAACCGTGGGGGTTGAGGGAAATAATATTAAATCATTGGTTGCATAAATAAAACCTTTTACCCCGGATTTCAGTCTCAACAACTACAAAATGTACCAATCTATTAACGGATTAGCCTCCAGAGCTCACACCATCCTGGTTTTTGCTTTGTGTACAATCCCTCACAAGGGGCACTCTCATGAGACACTTAAAGCAATAAATGTGACATTCACGCCCCTAAGGCCCCACAGATAAGTATTATAGCGATTAACTGCTCCCATGGCTTCAGTTTTAACCAGGCTGCTTTTAAAGGAAACACTGAACTCTAAAGCTCACGGCTCCTGAACAAAAACACTGCTCAACTCCTCTGAAAAGCCTCCTCACTTCAGCAGACAGTTCGTCCTTGTACTGCCTCTAATGTGGAGATTCCATGTGCACTACAGATCAAAGTGTCTATCATTAAAACTGTTTATAATTGTTATTAAAATTATTTGTGTTTATTCTTTAATAATAAAAGACTGGCCAGACTGTTGATGAGGGCTGTTGTTTTTGTGTGGTCATAGATGCTAAACTGAAGTAGAGCTGCAACTTAATGGTTATTATGAAATATGACTTAAGTCCATTTGAGTAAACTGCAAATATTTAGTGATGGACAAATGAAGCTTCATGAAGCATTTGTGATATTTTTTGACTCTAGATGGTGCTCTTGGTTTGCTCTTGGTAAACTTGCACTATTGTCATACTAAGCTTTGTCCTTCTTTTTATATAATATATCCATCCATCCATCCAGTCATCCATCCATCCATCCATCCATCCAGTCATCCATCCATCCATCCATTTCCTACCGCTTTTCCTCACATAGGGTCGGACAGACCCCGGGAATCAAACCCGGTACCTTCTTACTGTGAGGCGACAGTGCTAACCACTACACCACTAATATATAAAATGTATATAATATACAGTATGTGTGTATGTATGTATATATATATATATATATATATATATATATATATATTCTTTATTTAAAAAACTCCTTCTGATTTTCTTCTAGCTTTTTTTTAATACATTTGTGTTTATAAGAATGTACAAAAGAGCTTGTGCTTGTACCTCGTACAATTAAAGTTCATTCATTCGTAATGTTTTCTCACACTCTTCATGCATCATGCTGTTTTTAAATCTTCGTTAATCACCAGTGAAAGCTCAGTTGTTTTCTGAAGGGGTCGGAGGAGGTTTTGCTGGAGTTGTATCACCATATTTATGTTGAAGATGAATTATTGAGGTGTTGGTGATAGTGGAATTATTTGCTGCTTCAACTTTCACGCATACACATTGTTGCAGATAATAAATCAGGAACTTTATTTTCCACAGTTTAATAATTCTTATTAATTATTCAATTTAACATTATGTCAGGCTTAAATGTCTCTGTCGCACAAAGCTTCCCTGTGAGTGATTCATGTTAAAAGTGTCATATTTAATTGCGTAATGCATCATGCATATAGCATCAAGACCATTGGTCTGGTTGTCATCATGATAGGCTAAATCCAGTGAGAAATATTTAACATTTCTTGAAATAGTCAGCTAAAAATGTCCCCAAAATAATTGGAATTGCTTCAAGTTAAGGGTTTGCAAATATAAATAAACATTTGATATAGTTTTCTAAACTTGTAAACAGTATGTATGACTTGATCAGTGATTCAGCTATGGGCTAAACTTCAACTCTTGCTTTTTTTGAGCCCATATTTCTTAATATTTTTACAAACTGACACCATTAAAAGTATGCTGACTCAGCAACTAGCAGTTACTTTTTGTAATATATTGTAATATCCATGGATGTACCGTAAACTATCATTGTTTTGATAAAGCAGAAAACTAAATGTTATTTCTCTTATTTGTGGTGAATATCAGGATAGTCCCTGCTGAGCTTAAGTCACACTTAGATATCCTATGAATTGTGCCTTAATTGCCTCCATCAGGACTGGCTGATCCAGATGCACCACATGGAGATGATGACTAGGGCGTAAAATGATATGAGTAGCAGATAGATTCTGAAAAGCAGGAAGTCGAGGACATATCCGACATGGCACCACTGGTCCTGCAGCTTGCTTTCCTTCTGCAGCGAAGTGAGGTGGGTACGAAGGTCCCCCAGATACTGACAGATCTGTTGCAGTTCAGGCAGAGAGGCTGCACCTGGATAGCAAAAGGAATACACACACACACACATATATATATATATACCTCATGGTCGTACGGGTGCAGTGAATTGAAGATGAACATTATACATAGTGACAGTGAAAGTGCGAAGATCATATCAGTGATATTACATCATTAACCAATCATATACCCGTTTTGCAATTGTTTGATTACCTCCACTGCTGGTTGGGTGCTGAGCAGGTGTTTGGCTGGCAGGTTGGATGATACATGACACTGAGCTGTCATTTGAACCATCAGGTTCATCCTTCTGTGGTACAGTGGGGGACTGGACGTCTTCCGGCCATCGGTAGCAGATGAGGTTGGCTATGTGTTTGAGTACTACCACCCTCACCCATTTTGGAACCTCTTGATATTTCATAGAGCTGTGGTGGAGAACATTGGTAATGATGACTGTTTCCAGTAGACTGATGACCATGAGGGCCAGACACACTGAGAAATAGATACCTAGATTGAAGGACAGGTTGAGAGATGGAAAGATCTATATTAAAGCCAAATGTAAAAGAAAATAAATCTGCAACTCTTCTGTCTCTCTAATCGAAAGCAAATGACCCCTTGATTGCATCATTTCTAAAACTGAATAAAAAATTGTGACAGTGCTCAGGTTGTGTCACAGTCAGTGCCTCTGACCTATGATGGGTGTGCCATTTGCTGTGCTGGGTAGTAGGTCATTCATGATGAGCAGGAAGACGGTGTAACCCAGGATGAGTGTCATCTTGAAGGAGGCACGGTCAACACTATGGGGGGGCAGGTAGAAGGACAGGATGTCGATGAGCATGAGGAAGGAGCTGGGGATCAGCAGGTTGACCACGTAGAGCACTGGCCGCCGCTTTATGACCACCTAGTGAAGAGTCAGTTTTAAGAGTCAATTGAGTCTCATCATCAAACAAGAAAAAAACGAAACTGATCATATGGCTGGACTGTGTGTATGATCAGTCTGTGAATCTGTTGCTGAATTGTTACACAAAAAGCTGGTATCATTAGTCTCACCACATCACATCGTTTAATGTAGTTGGAAATTTTTGGAAACAATGTGTTCATATTCTTAGCTGCTCACCATGACGCACAAATCAGACTAACAACTTTTGGCAACAGAACCAAACTGCGAACACAACATTATAATATATTATATGTTTTAAATTGATATGGCAAACTTGTTTGCTAACAGTTTGTTGTTCACGCCAAGTGGCCATTTGAAGAACTGCAGGTTTGCACTTTGCACTGGGTTCATCTCTCAGCACTGGAGGTTGTTAAATTGCTGAATACTAGAGCTGAACAGGTGGCAGACAGTGGACTTTTAGACCTTGTTTGATGGAAACACCTACCTAATACCTACCAACACTAAGACTGGTGAGAGTGAACCAAAACAGTAGTTATACAGTAATAAACAGTAATTTTGTGCTTTATTTACGTCTTATAGACTAATAAACTCAGTGTAATTGGCTCCCCTCACCCAGAAGGTGATGATGTCCCACTCATCGATCCCAAACTGGAGGATGGAGGTCTCTCCCAGTATGTCCACCAGCTCCCACTCTCCACTGGCTTCCAGGTAACGCTTTGAGTTTCTAGAAATCTCCTGAAAGGTCAGAGCTGGACCGACCCTCACATCCCTTACTGTGAGAAAGAAAAACACATTGAGAAATGGAAAACTAGGCAGACAGTAGGAGAAACCAAGCTAACTTAAACATTTCCTTTTATCTATTCCCTGCAACAGATCCTAAAAGTGCAGATGCCGAAACAGATGCATTTTCCGACCCAGTACTGAGCCAACTTTAGACTGTATTTCTCTAAGTGTAGCCAGTGACTGGATGAGTTTATGACTATGTAAATGACATTACTAGTGTGCATGTAGGAGCCAAATGTAAATGTGCAATTCTGCACATCAAAAGGAAAACTGAAGATCTCCAGGTTGCAGGCTGAGACAAGCCGAAGCATCCTGTCCCAGCGGATGTGACCGGTGTGGTTGATGTAGACGTAAGGGCACGCTTGAGAAACATCATCATCCACACTGGAAGGGTTGGGGGAGTCAGCATATAGAAAAAGCAATAAACAATAACAGGTTATTTAAATTTATCCCACATGGAGACAGAAATTAGACACTTGAAATTTCCCAAAACTCTTCTGAGCAAATCAACTAATTTCCCTCATCCTACTTTATTATGTTCAGATGAAACTGGGCTGGACATCTGAACCCTGAACAGTCATATTGTGGATCAGCCATTTTTTACTGTACATCAACTTCTGGAGGATGCCTATCCCATATGTGATGAGCATCTCATGTCAGGACCCTGGCATGTTTGTTTCTCAAATGAAATGATATACAATGTCCATAGGAGGACCACAACCTGTTGCAACTCCTTGGTATCATTTTGACCAAGAGCAGACATCTTTGGTCTCTCTTTCCAAGGAGAAACTACACTGTTGACTGTGGTGTCCCATGAGGATGAGCTATGCTGCCACATCAGGGAGTGACCATGCAGCTGGTTCACAAGATCACGACACAGTACTTGTTATTTTAGTATTATCAGATTGTCAGTGTTCCAGCTTGTATCTGGACCTAGTTTGGATGAGACTCGTAGGTCTTTGGGAGCTCACAGACGCACCAGAAACTCTAGTTCAGGCAGGAGGTGTGTGTGTGTGTGTGTGTGTGTGTGTGTGTGTGTGTGTGTGTGTGTGTGTGTGTGGAATATGCATCAACTATTATTGACAGCTGAATGGATTGTTATTCTATAATAGTAGCTACTATTCATTGTGCATAGGCCACCCATGGCTTATGAACCAGTGGTCATGGCAGTTTACAAGATAGGCACTAACTACTCTGTAATGTGTTTCTGCGTACAAGACTCTCAGGGATCCATCAAAAAAAAAGAACTTTGACACCTGGAGAACTTACAACTCATACACAATGATGTCTGGAGACCACAGCTTCTTCACAGGCAGAGAAATCCTGGTGACGCCATCACACTCATCAGGGTCCCAAACCAGGAATTCATGATGCCAGTACTGCAGTGAGTTAATCAGAAATAGTAACCTGTTAAAATGTCTCCTTACCTGATATGTTAGAATTTCTATATATGATCCTGCAGTGCTTACAGCCACCTAATAAATAAATAAATTTATAAATGACATACATTTATTAACAGTGTATTACTTCTTGTTACTTACTAGTCTCAGCCATAAGAAAGTAGTTAGTATTTGGGTTTTCTCATTCTGTAATAAAGTAGATAACACACAAACATCATATGAAGCTACCTCTTAAACCACATAGTTAAAAAGTTTAAACATTCAATGTATTATCACAGTGCACACACTGCTATTATTAACTGTAATGTGAATGGCAGCAATAAGTGTTCACACATTGTACACAACAGCAACAATCTATGCTTCTTTATAGTCTGTCTGTGGCAGTGGAGGGCCCCTCTGCTTCTTTAATTTGGATTTAGGTGCCCTCACTGTGTTCCTAGATCACTAACTAACAAACTTACCACCCCCAGGACGGCATACAAGGTGAAGGAGATGTTAGATATGGTGGGGTTGCTGAGGTTCACTGCTGGTCTAAAAGGCTTTAGGTCAAACACAGCCTGCATGGACTCATGGGTTGGGCCACTGTGGCCTTCTCTACACAACAGTTTGCCACAACACAGAGACACTGTTGACAGAAAGGGGAAATCTATAAATACACTTGCTTGAATTACACCTTGCCTAACTAACCTAAGTAACTGTTATTTCTAATTATGAAGCAACCCAGTTTCCAGAAAAGAAGGTTCTTCAAATCATGGATTTATTGAATGTTTCTGAACCAATAAATGCATGTCTTATCAGCCTTGTATTACAGTTGCAGAAGTGCAATGCCACATTGCTTGTGTTTGGGCAACTTTACTATTTGTTTAAGGTTAAAAAAGATCATGGTTTGTGTTCAAATCAGAATTTAATTACATAGTAACATAACAACCATAACAACAAAACAAAACCACTATAGTAGGTGTAGGCTGTTTGTAATATGAAAAACAGGACATGAATGACGGTGGATGAAAACCTTGTCTCTTCTACCTATCTTCTGCCTGCTTGGTTTGTCTCTTTTCACTCTTTAAACTCCATAACTTGCTCTGACCACGTTAAAAACTTGTATATATATACATATATATATCCATCCATCCATTATCTACCGCTTATCCTCATAGGGGGCTGGAGCCTATCCCAGCTGTCTTAGGGCAGAAGGCAGGGTACACCCTGGACAAGTCGCCACCTCATCGCAGGGCACATAGAGACAGACAACCGTTCACACTTACGGTCAATTTAAATTAGCCAATTAACCTAATCCCCATGCATGTTTTTGGATGGTGGGAGGAAGCCGGAGTACCCGGAGAGAACCCACGCAGACACGGGGGAGAACATGCAAACTCCACACAGAAAGGCCCCGGGCCCGGGATTCGAACCCGGTACCTTCTTGCTGTGAGGCGACAGTGCCGCCCTATATATATATATATATATATATAACTGCATTAACTAGAGCATGAGTTTAAATCATTTTGTATTTTGTATTGTATCAATATCCTAACATTACTTTGTGTAATAATATTATATAGCACAGGACAAATGAAGACACAATAATACACATATAACAAAATATCACATAACAGCTCAAACTTGTGGAAAGAAGACACTAATAGCATTGCATTGTAATGAGTATTTAATTAAACTATAATAGTTATTACTAAATATTAACAGTAGTGTTTACTGAAAGAGGAACTTTCCAATAGCAGAGCTAAACCTGCATCAGTATGGAAAACAAAACACATGCATAAGTAGAAACAATCAAGTAGCGGTTTGTCATTACCTGATATTAAGAGTAAGCCTGAGATGATGCTGATCCTGTGTGGAGAGAGACTCATGCTGGATGTTTCTGATGGACTCCAAACATTGATCAAATGAATTGTAAAGAGAGATCTCCTACTGGCAGCGTTAATGCACACACACTTGTTTTTACTGCTGAGCTGGGCAACATTAATTCTCCAGAGACTTCACCTAAACTTAACCGCAAAAAACACACATCTAACTCTAACTCACAACTTAACCAAAACCTTCAATAAAACTAAAAAAACATCCCTTTCCTTATCTTTGTAGGAACCAGCTTTTTGTACTCACGTTTGCTACATGTAGTTGCATTTACTTATTTACTTACATATGGTGTAAACATATCAAAAATACAAAATAATGATGAAAATAATATAAAAATGGGACCAGTTTTGTCCCCACAATATGAGTGCTACAAGTACACACATACTGTATATATACACACACACATACAGTTCTTAACAAAATCAAAATATTAGAAATACAAAAGTATGTACAGATGGATCATAAACATACACAGGGCACTGTAGAACATGTTGTTCCACACCTCTGGTGAGCAGTCAACCATTTTATTTTTCAACACCTCCACCTATGGGAGGAGTTACAGACTGTTATGTTCTCCAGTTGCACCAAACCACATACTTTGACTTTGATTTGATTTTATGCTGTTTTAGAAACCTGTAACTCAGTGACAGCCACTACACGATCACAAAAAGTATGCCTCTGTCCTGCTTTTCCCATTCTGGCTTTCTTCTTCTCCCATTAGTCACATTCTCACTTCCTCAGCCTTCCTCAGCCTTGCATTGTTATTTTCCACCCATCCACCAGTCTACCCACAGACTTTCCCATCTGTCCTAGACATCAGACTCTTATTCTCACTTGCTTACCTTATCCTTATCCATTATCCTCCTCTCTGCACATCTTGAGTTTGGAAATTGTCTCATCATATCCATCAGAACAGGAGCAAGGATTGACTATTCATTCCCAAAATTAAAAGTATCCATTTCACTCAGATTCAGAATAGTCAAACTGACTGTGGCTTGTGATAGCACAATTAAAGATCTCAGATCCTAAATCTAGTATCATGCAAATAGGAGTTTTGTGTGTGTGTCCGTGTTGCCTGGGCACTGCAATGGATGCCCTGTAACACATACAGTAAGGCTAACCAGATGAAATACAAGTGTTCAAGTCTTGTGCATGATGAAATACACAACATTTAATGTCCTGTAAAAAAAATAAGTGTAAGTGTAATCAGTTTAATAAAAATATGCTTAGTGCTAATTGACAAATGTTAGCATTCTAACAGGCTAAAATCAGTGTGAACATGGCGTTAGCATTGTCATTGTGAGCATATTACCTTTCTGCATTTAGCTCAAAGCACCACTGTGACGACCATTTTCAATGAGTATGGCAGTAGTCAATGCAAGAAGAAATGAAAGCAAGTAAAAACCATATGATTTCAATGGCAGGATATAGCATTTAAGTTTTTAATCCTTTAGTTAAATCTTGAAACATAAAAGTTGCTCCAGATCCAGATACATATGATGATGAAGAAACTAACAACGATGAAGACAATATACAAGCCAAACAGCAGACGGTCAATAACTATCCCGATCATGTGCCATTCTTGCGAAGTATTGGTGCCCTGGAAGTGTTTGTCCACCTGGAGGCGGATTGCCATGAGATCTCTACTCAGTTTCCTCAGTACATCCAAGGATGGTTCTGAAGGGGTTGGATGGGGTTTTGCTGGAGTTGTATTACCAGAATTGTGCTGAAGATGAATTGTTGAGACGTTGGTGATGTTGGAATTATTTGCTGGTTCAGTCAAAAACAAAGGACAAATTATTTGAATTATAATATACAGTGCTTAACAAACTTATTAGATCACCACCCAGTGTGAGGTATTTGCCAACACTGCCTTAAATTAAAAAAAAAACTGCTGATTACCAAAATATTGATGTTTCCATAATGGTTAATCCATCAGTATGTGCAAGCTCTATAATAAAAAATATATCTTTAATGCTACTATATATAGTTTTTATTCACATATTTTCAGATTACTGTTTTTTTTTTTTTCTTAAGATGCCAAATTACATTTATTTACTTGTATTCATGAACAGAAAAAGAAATATTTCAGTGGTTGTATGTTATTCTTGATTAATTTCTGACTTCTCAGAGAATATGAAATCAGTTTGAAATTCCTCACTCCTGTTCAAAATGGGGAAACAGAGGAGCACTTCATGATGCTGGATGGTCTTTGAGACGGTGGTCTAACAGAATTGTGAAGCACATATTTTAATATGAATCGTAATAGCTAAAAATGTGCACAGGACATCTCAAATTATAGTTTGCCTACAGTAAGCTTGAAATCATTACAGTGAGTTTATTAAGTGAGTTCCCCTGTGAAATTAATGAAGAATAACACACACCCACGGATAAGTTTCCTGCCAGCCTGAGTCAGATGTACTGTGATTGACATGACTTTAAAACTGGTTGGTCAAGAAAGCAGAAGTTGGTCAGAAAACTTGACCAAACCCACTAAAACAGAGAGACCGAACTCTAAAAGTAGATGACCCCACACAATCACGAGTTAGAGAGAGGAAAGTGACGCGGTGCTGTTGATTAATGTCCATTGGTGCTTCGAATCATTGAACCACCAACTTCCTACAAACTCCTGTTAAACTAATTCTATTTTGTCAACATTCTCATGTATTTTATAGCTGATGCCTATAACTAATAATAATAATACTTATAACAATATACCTCCAGTTGATGGGTTGAGGAAGACAGTGATTCTGTTGCTGTTTTTCTTTCGAGGGAGACATACGACAACAGCTAGATATTGTAGCACGAGGACACTGAGCCAGTGAGGCACTGTTCTGTAGTGGCTGGAGCTGAACTGGATATTAGTGATAAACACAGTCTCCAACAGGCTGAACACCATCAGAGCGAGACTGATAGAGAAGAAAACATCTGCAGGAAACAAAAACATCAAAAACAGGGATTCAGAACACTTTTCCTATTGCAAGCATTACATTTCTGCTGCAAATATCACATCTCTGCAAATACAGTGTTTTATATTTATATCTTTTATGTCTTTATTTTTATGTCTTAGTCATGCATGCCCCTAAGCTGAGAGACTCTACAAAATTTTGTTATGCATGCGTAATGACAACAAGGACTCTTGAATCTTGAATTTTGAACTTTTCACTAATCATCTATTGTATTTTTTTTTATGCATGCTGGTAACTTTTCAACCAGTAGTATCCTGCTTATGATTTCATTTGGGAAATAAAATTTTAGTGTTATTCAATCTGGTCGTGGATCTGCTGTGGAAGATCCAGTTTCTCAGAGGATAAGAGAAACGTTTTAGTCTATATTCGTTTACATTTTGGCAAATTTACCACCAGCAATTTCTTTGGATGATATTCTCCAGATGAGCTACATTAGTCTTATAACACAGGGCTGCAGCCTCGAAGATGATGGAGACAAGATAAAAATAAAGTTCAGTGCAATTCAGTGGCATGTATCAAACTTCAGGACAGATTACATATCTCACGCACACACACACACACACACACACACACACACACACACACACACACAAAATTGGGTTATAGAAAACTTTTGGGTTTGCTGAAAATATTTTTGGTTGGGCTTTATCCCAAAGAGGGTCTATAGCTGAAAAGTAGGATGACTTTAGTTTCCTCCTTTATTGACATTTCCACTGAGTTGTTCAGTTGCCTGCGGCAAGAGACAGAGCACAGTTAAGTCCTGCCCACACCTGAGGGGAAAACTAAATTTAGAGTAATAAAAACGTAGTTTGTAATCGTACTCAACTATCTTGTTTGTATATTTACTTCTGTCTTTGTTTTTACACTGGTTTTAGTTGTCTGACCCTGCTGTGAATCACTTCCTCATGTAGAAATAGTCATGTCTTTCCTTGTCTTGTGCCAGTTTGTTCCTTTTTGTCTGTGTGTCCTTATCCATGCACCCACATTTCCAAGTTATTTTAAGTTTTGGGTGTGCTCTTTTCATTTGTTACTTAGTTTCTTAGTCAGTTTGTTTCCTTAGTCAAGTGAGCTTTATTTGTTACTTTTAGTTTAGTGGTTGCCCTTTTTTGTGTGGAGATTTTGTCTTTTTGACGTTAGTTGTTTAATGTTTTTTTTATGGTTGTTCAAAGTTTTTTCCTCCCTGTAAGCACTTTTGTTTGCAGTAATATTTTGGTATGCTTTTGCTTTTATTACTTTGTCTCAGCTCTCTGTATTTCGGTCGATCCCTCTTGTGCTGCTTTCAACGGGCATGACAACCAGAAGTGACATGAGAGGGTGGGTCAAAACAGAAGTGAACACTGAATTCTATTGAAGTCATATTTAGACAACAAAAAAGCGTGAACTGGAAGAAAAAAAAATACAAAATGGTGACAAGTATAGGGCGGCACGGTGGTGTAGTGGTTAGCTAGGGTTGCCAACACCCAGAGATTGAAATAAGGGACACCTCCTGCGGGCGGCTGAGAATATTTGGGGTTTTGGGGGGTCAAAAATGCATATATAACAGCATTTTGGCACAGTTATACCTATTATAGACTATACAAACACATTAGGCTACTGCATTACTCTTACAGTAACAAGATTGTAATAACAACTCATGATCAGTTTGATCAGTTTGTATTTGAGGCATACATGTGAGACAGTAGGTAAGGAAACTTAACTCCATTTTTTTAATTTTCAACTAAAAAAAGTGCAAAATCACAGCTGTAAAGTCTTCTGAACAAAAAACAACAAGGTGCAATATCTAAACTGGAAACACACACGCAAAAAAGAGCACCGCGGACAGTGTCTGCCTTCTCCCTATCTCTCCACTTCTTCACAAACAGCTGCTGCGTCGCCGCTAGTTGCTCGCTACACAGTACAGTACACAGTGCGCGCACGTACGCACACACACACACTGGGACTGAGTCACACGCACATAAGCACGTACGTGCTGCAGCCATACACTGAAGCTGTGCCTGTCTACCCTGCTGAGCAGTCCTAGTGCCCTTAGATACAGCTGGTCATGCAGGCAGGCAGCCACACAATGCATGGCGCACAGAGAGAAAAACTATATGCATCTTCCCTTTACCCGTGCGGCCAGGGCAAACAGTGCCCCGTCCGGGATGCGTCTCTTTTGGCTCAAATACGTGACGTCCCGGCAAATACGGGATGGTTGGCAGCCCTATGGTTAGCACTGTTGCCTCATAGCAAGAAGGTACCAGGTTCGATTCCCGGCCCGGGGCCTTTCTGTGTGGAGTTTGCATGTTCTTCCTGTGTCTGTGTGGGTTCTCTCTGGGTACTCTGGCTTCCTCCCACCATCCAAAAACATGCATGGGGATTAGGTTAATTGGCTAATTTAAATTGACCGTAGGTGTGAATGTGAGTGTGAGTGGTTGTCTGTCTCTATGTGCCCTGTGATGAGGTGGCAACTTGTCCAGGGTGTACCCTGCCTTCCGCCCTAAGACAGCTGGGATAGGCTCCAGCCCCCCTGCGACCCTATGAGGATAAGCGGTAGAAAATGAATGGATGGTCACAAGTATACGATAACATGGAAAACTCACATGCTGGACAATGCATTGGTAGCGACCTATCAATCACAAGGTAGACATGTACTAAAGACTACTTTACAGTGGATCATCATTTTATAAGTATAATGTCTTTTGGCTTTACTTTATAGACCAGAGGACAAGTCAAGTGTGTTTGTGTGTAGTTAAAAGTAGCAGTTCTTAGCTTAGCAGTGAATTTCATACAGAAGTATGCTTGTTCCCTCAGTATTACTATCACAGGTACCACTCACTGATTAGAGGTGTTGTCTCCCCAGTTACAGGCAGCAGGTCGTTCATGATGAGCAGGAAGACGGTGTAGCCCAGGATGAGGGTTATTTTGAAGGCGGAACGGTCCACACTATGGGGAGGCAGCAGGAAGCTGAAGATGTCCACTGTGACGAGGAAGCAGCTGGGAATCAGCAAGTTCACCACATAGAGGATTGACCTACGTCTCAGAACGATCTTGGGAAAAGATACAGGTACATTTCTTCATGACTCCAGTTGCAAAATTATTCACTTCATTGATGACATTTTCAGAGTGATGAGTATGGCATTTTCATAATTTTAATGCATCACCACTGAATAAACGAAAGCTGGCAACATTAAACCGGTAAGACGTGGGATAGAGCCCAGTTCTTCCTCATAGTCTCAACAGGTTAAGTTTTTTCTATAACATGCTACACTACCATCAGTAATGTTGTATATGTAGCCAGAACTCCCCTCACACTGTAGTGCCCTTTCAGATAGATAGGGCCGACAAAATATTTTGATTAATTACTTTTTTATCTATCTGTTATCTATTTAGTCCACTCTTTCAAGTTCTCTATCAAGTTTATAATAGTTTAGAATTTTTCATTATAGTTTTATAGCTTTATTTTGTTTTGACTTTTTTCCACTTTAATTCAGTTCATTTTAATTAGTTTTTAGAGTGGGTTTGCTCGTTTTTGTTTGTTTTATTTTTTTTCTAAATGATTGGTTTTAGGGGTTTTAGGGTTCTCCCCGTGTTTGCGTGGGTTCTCTACTCTGACTTCCTCCCACCACCCAAAAATATGTATGAGGATTAGGTTAATTGGCTAAGTTAAATTGTCCGTAGGTGTGAATGTGAGTGTGAGTGGTTGTCTGTCTCTATGTGCCCTGTGATGAGGTGGTGACTTGTCCAGGGTGTACCCTGCTTTTCACCTTAAGACAGCTGGGATAGGCTCCAGCCCCCCCACGACCCTATGAGGCTAAGCGGTAGAAAATGGATGGATGGATGATTAGTTTTAGTTTAGTTATTAGTTATATTATTATATAGTTATATATTAGTTATAGTATTAGTTTTTGTTGTCATACTTTGGGTTATTTGTTGGCTGCAGGATTAAAAAAGAATGAAATAATAAAACTCAACAAAATATAACATTTTAAAATATGTATTCAGTCACTGTTAAACAACCAACTGTCCACAACAACCATAACAGTCCACAGTAGAGCAGCCTTAATACTGCTGCTGGGGTTAAATACAGGGTGTGTGCCTGCCTGCAACAAATTATATAGCGAACAAACTAAAGACATACATGAACAAAAGAATACAAGACTTTCATGAGACACACATTACATTTGTTGATGGTTAGGAGTCTCAGGGAGCTCAATCTCAAAAAACATGAACAACCTCTAAAACTTGAAACGACGACGTGACAAAAAGTAATGAGAAGTCGCTGAAGTTTTTCTGGACATTTTCAACCTGTCCCTGCAGCTTTCCATGGTCCCTGTCTGAAGTCATTATTGTGCCTGTGCCCAAAAAAAATCAACCGTCACCTGCCTCAATGATTACTGTCCTGTCGCTCTCACCCCAGTCATTATGAAGTGCTTTGAGCAGATCCTCCTGCTGGCCTGGACAGCCCGCAGTTTGCCTACAGGGAAAGCCATTCTACAGAGGATGCCGTCTCATTGGCACTTCACACCACCCTTGCTCACCTGCAGCATCCCAAGACCTATGTTTGGATGTTGGTTGTGGATTTCACACACGCTTTTAACACTGTACTCCTGGACATGGTGGCCCTGCAGCTCCACAACATTGGTGTGTCAGCATCATTCTGCTCCTGGATCAGTGCCTTCCTCACCAACAGACCCCAGGTGGTGAAGATAGGGAAGTCCACATCTGCCCCACTGATCCTCTTCACCCTCTTCACAGAGGACTGCTCTGCCATCCACCCCACAAATGTGGTTGTGAAGTTTGCAGATGGCACCACCGTGATGGGTCTCATATCCAACAATGATGAGACCTACTATAGAGAAGAGGCCCAGAGCCTCACACAATGGTGTTCAAGGAACAATCTGATCCTGAACATCAACAAGACAAGGGAGGTCATAGTGGACTACAGGAGGTCCAGGAAGACTGAACATGCCCCTCTCTGCATGGAGCATGGAGCATGTGGACAGCATCAAGTTCCTGGGCATCCACATTTCATCTGACCTCTCCTGGACTCTGAACAATTCACACCTGGTGAAGAAGGCCCAACAACAGCTCTTCTTTCTCAGGAAGGTGAAGAGGACTGGACTCTCTTCTCAGCTGCTTGCAAACTTTTACAGAACCACTATTGAGAGCATCCTGTGTCTCAGTATGACGGTGTGGTATGGCAGCTGCACAGCAAAGGATAAGAAAAACTGTGCTGGTGAGAACAGCACAGGGGATTGTTTTCTGCTGTCTACCAGATCTGGTCTCAGTCTACACTGCCCAAGTCCAGAAGATGGCCGGACGTCCGCTTTGAATACACTCAGACCTTAGCACAATCCGCTCAATGGACTGCCTGAGTATGCCAAAGTGTAAATTAGCCTTTACTCCCCAATTATGTAAATTTTTCACTGAAAACTTGATGACTATCGCCTACAGGCCAGCCGTTTTGTGAGCATATCAACAGCACTGTCTGCCTCATACAATGCTGCCTATCACATGCAAGGTGCAGAAAACTTCACAAAATAGCAGACGAGGGAATACTCCAAGCAGTGGACATGGCCGCAATCATGACAGCTTATTTTATTAATCTTTTTTGATAATCAGGTGACTGTATGCGGAATGTTGGTGGTAACAACTTATAGAGTGGTGAGCTACTACTCTCTCACTGTGCAATAATTTAATTTAATATTTTACTGTGTGCAATATTTTTTCATGTTTCAGTTTTTTCAAATGTTCATTTATACTGCTCATTTTTTGTGCCTCTTGTGAACGGTATTGTATCATATTCGTGTCCTGCACATGCAATTTCCGCCGGGGATTTAACCCGGAAGTGGAAGGAGGCGCCGATGTAGTCATAAATAGTAATTTTGGTCCCGGAAAAGTCTAACGATACCATGAATTCGAAGAAATCAACAACTCACTTTTGGATGGACGAGGAGACGGAGTTCATGCTGCCAGATAGTTTATTATTGTTGTTAAATAGCAATCAACCGGAAATAGTTGTAATACCACTTGTTGAAAAATGCAAATATCACATTTCTGCCGTAACATTAAATCTATGCTGCATATATCACATTTCTGCTGTAAGTAGTAAATTTATGCTGCAAAAATTACATTTTCACTGTAAATATTATACTTTTGCTGTTAAAATTTTCTGCTGTAAATACTATAGTTATGCTACATATATTACATTTCTGCTGTAATTTATTACATTTCTGCTGTAAATATCACATCTCCTCTGTGAATATGGGTGTTTTATATTTTTATATTTTTTTTATAATTATCAAAGTGTATCAAAAAATTAACACTGGATCCTATGCATTGAGTCTGTGTATACTTTATATCCTGCCAATAAGAGAAATAGATCTGCACATCAAACCTCCTGTTGAATTTTTTATGGTACAATTATTTATAAGTATAATTACAATAATAAAAACCCTTCCTAATCGGGACTACTTAGTGCAAGGGTCTGTTTAAATTGTGCTATATATCATACCAACTCACACTTACAAAGCAAACAATTTTGATTTGTATATTTGTATACAAGCTAAATGTCCAGGTGTTCTTAAAAAATGGCACCACCCTTTACCGTGTTCTATGTGATTTGCAAACTAAAAGCCAATAAATATATTGTTTACAAAAGTACTTACATAGAAATTGATCTCAGAGTAGCTTCCTTCCTCCAACCCCAGGCTTGAAGGTGAAACACTGATATCTGCGAGCTCCCACTCCCCATTGGTCTCCAACACTAATTGAGACTCCTCCAGGATGTCCTCAGATGTTGCGCCTTGAGTCATCCTTATGTCCGTAGCTTGAATAATGTTTGACAGTTTTGAGTTATTAGAGGCCAAACAATTTCTTTTTAGATATTTTGGAATATTTTTTAAAAGAAATTGTCCAATTATCTCAATGCGGGAAACAGAAAATCTTGGGCCTAGTGGAACCTTGTGTCACACACATTTCTTCACCAAACACTTGGTAATAAGAGGGAGTTAATCTCAAGTCAACATTTCAACTCCAATTACTCAGTACATTTACATACACTTATGCATATGCAAACCACGGTTAGTCGGGCTATTGACTAGCTGCACTCCCCCTCGTCTTAGCTGTGCATGTAAACGTACTGACTGTTTACATCAGACATTTATTGCTTGCATAGCTATATTTTATCCTGTAGTATTTTAAAGTCACACAGTCCAAAGACCAGATTTTTAAGAACTGGATTTATATTTAAAGAGTCTTACCAAAGTGTAGATATGATCCAAAGGTCAGAGTGCAGTTTTGGATATCAAAGGGGAACGTATACATTACTAATCTGCAGGAGCTGACCACTCTGACAGGCTTATCATCAAAAACATGACCAGTGTTATATAGGTAGACATAGGGAGTTTTGGGGAAATTGTCCTCGTCGATGCTGGAATTGAACAGAAAAAAAAAAAATATTAATTAACAAATGAATCCTGTACATCTACAGGGATGGTTATCTTTGTCCTTTCAGGTGTCTAACAGTGCTTTCCACTTACATTTGTGCAACGTGGATGTCTGGGACCCAAAGCATTTCTCGAGGGACAGAGACTCTTTTAGTTCCACATTCCTTCTCATCCCAGCTCAGACCCTCGATATCCCACTCCTACATTACAAAGAACAGTGCTGACATATTGAATATTTAGAAAAGCACTATAGAAATAAACAGAACACATCGAAATATTTCGATGTGACATCGTGCTTAGAATATGCCTCCATACATACAGTATGTACATTAACAAAGAAAATTATGACTTTCATCCCAAACACCATCATTTCACCAAGTAATTTTCACATTTAGTTACATTATTGAACAATAAAGTTGAGTAGTTTTAAAGTCAGTAGACATACACATATCATTTTGAGTCATCAGAGAACACATCAAATCTCTGACTAGACACCTTCTATCCTTGGATGTTGCTGAAACAAAAACTAATGAAATTAGAAAAATTTGAAAGATGATGTAATCACATAAAACTCTGCAGAACTTACTAAAACTTGCCACAAGATTGTTGTTAAGGATTGGAATTTTTCATCCTGTGGATGAAAGGAATGTTTCAATGACTCCTACAGTTTTATCACATTATTGATAAATTAGGATTAATTACTGTTAAAAGCATTTTTTGCAGGCATGAATAGGTGTTTTTGGGGACTCACCACTGCTATAATTCCCACCACAGTGATCCCGATGCTTATGTTGACTGGACTTGAAAAGCTTTTTACAGGTCGCAGTAGTTTTTTAGAGAATACATTCTTCTCAAGTGCCTCGAACAAAGATTCAGAAGTTGGGCTGGTGCAGGTCAATGGTGATACAAAACCTGAGTGAGAAAATAGAAGACAGAATTTGCGAAATAGCTCATGGTAGTATTCAGTTCTACTCATACTGTACACTCCTGATCAAAATTTTAAGACCAGTTGAAAAATTGCAAGAATTTACATTTTGCACTGTTGGATCTTAAGACTGTTCTAAGTAGTGCTTCAACTGAAATAGGCTGTTCATCAGCTGATCAAAAGTTTAAGACCACATCTCAAAAAAACCCTAAAATAGAAATAAAAATAAAAAAGACTCAGTAATGAGTAGCTGTGCCATTCTTGTTAATCAGCTCCCAAAAAATTCTGCACAACCTGAAGCTCCGTTGTTCCATTGAAGGAAAAAACCCCCCAGATCATGATGGCTCCCCCTCCACTGTGCCGTGTAGAAAACATCTCAGGTGGGATCTCCTTATCATGCCAGTAATGTTGGAAGCCATCAGGACCGTCAAGGTTACATTTTTTTCAGTGACAAGTTTAATTTGGGCCGAGGATCGTCCCGTGTCTTGATAGACAACCAATTGAATCCTCAGGTTCAGGGTTCAGAAAGCTTTTTTTGCCTTTGCAAAATCAGGAGATCATGACAGTGTGGATACTTGACAGAAAATGACACTGAATCCACATTTTTTGAAGATTTAGGCTTTTAAAGACTGTGGTCTCAAACTTTTTATCAAACTGATGAACAGCCTATTTTAGTTTAATGGTTGTTTGCAATAAATTACTTACTCATTTTTTTGGTCTCACTCCCATTTCTTCTTTTAGCATTTTGAAGCACTACTTAGAACAGTCTTAAGATCCAACAGTGCAAAAATGTAAATTCTTGCAGTTTTTCAACTGGTCTTTGATCAGGAGTGTGTTATAAGCGGCAGACTTTATATGGGCACAGAGGCATTGTGGATCTTCCGTTGTCTATCCTGTGCATAGTGACTGAGGATGGAAGCTGCCAAAATAATATTTAAATATTGATTTATTTGTTATTGATTTTTTGTCATTCTTTACCACTTGTCTTGAGAGTCGTGAACACTGAATCCTAGAACTGGTCTACTAGCAAATGACGTGTTACTTTTGAATTAGTCTGCTGAGTCGTGCCTCTTTGTCTCATTTTCTGATAAAGCCATAAAATGCACACAATAGTTAATGGAAGTTTTAGTTCTTTTTTTTTTTTTGCGAAATATTAGGTCCTTTAGAAGATATGTATTTCTGATTTTATAAATCATACGTGAGCCTGATAACTCTGATATTATTTCAATAACCAAAATAATAAGATGAATTCTTTTATTATCTTTTGGAAAATAAGGTAGTGGTCATGAAAGTAAAGAAGTAGTCATACTACTGTATGACTGAAACGTCCTTTTAACTAGCAATAAATAGCTTAACAAATCATCTTCTTTGCTAACATTGTGGATAAAAGTTTTACCTTACCGTGAAGCAGCATGACACAGAGGAAGAAGAGCTCAGCAGGCTTTACATCTGTCATTTTCAGTCTCAGTTAAACCTTTACCATGAAAAAGCTTCTCAGATTAAAAAAAACAACTATTGTCGGTTTCAATAGATTTAGACAATCTGCTGGAGCAACAGAAATGTATCAAAAATTAAATGGAATGTGTAACCTCCCCCAGACACTAACACTGAGTGTGGAGTAAGGTAGACTACAGCGTGATGTACTGTAAGCCTTTACAGCCTTACGAGTATTCCCAGTTGCTTACTTATAGGATGACATGCTTGCATGTGCCCTGCACGACAGGTTTTTTTTTTATGCAGATTTATTTCAGATGTGTCAACAATCTAATGGCAATCCAAACTCAAGACTACAAATGGGAACCTTGTGGTCACGAAGATTCATTGTTTGGGAGCCATGAATGCCTTTACAAAGCTCTGTACCTTTTCCACTCCTTTATGTATAATAAGTGTCCTAAAATATGAATAAGAGTAAATTTCAACACAATTGTGAAGATGTGTTTAACACAAATAACTCAAGAGAACAGAGAACAGAATGCCACTTTATTTTTGTGATATGTTGTTTTTTTTTTTTTTTTTACCTTACTACTTTTAAAATAAAATATTATGTCATGTTAACATCCAGTCAACCCCAATCTTATTCCTAACTTGAAACAAAGAAATTCATCCTCAGGTCCCACTGTCATCAGTTTCTCCCACACTTCATCCTTCATGACAATAATCATGCCTTAGAGAGACAGAGGTATGAAAGACTGCACTGCCAATGACAGGGCCAGAACTACTTCTTAACTTTCATGAGACCAGGTTGAACTCATTGAGTACCAGCCATTTTATAAAACAGAAAGTGCCTTGTGCCAGATCCACGGAATATTTTGTACTTTGTCTCTGAAAACACTGAATAGCTCAAATGAAAGAAGAGACTGGCTATTTCATCATGAAAAAACTTTGTTTTTACCTTGTTCTGTTCTTGTTCTATCAGCGGTAGAGGCCACTCCCACCAAAAACACCACTTTTTGTCCAGAATTTGTCCGTTTTGCTCTCGAATCACCATCGTCTCCATTTCCTGCTTTGATCTCTGTGGCACATACCATCTCTTTATGTTCTGACTCCATCTCCCAGAAGCCCCAAAATTACTCACAGGCTATGGGAGAGCGCGATTGGCGACCCGCTGCTGAAACAACACTTTGACATTGAAATACGTTAGTGAAATTCAAGTCATCTGTCCATCCATTTAAAGCAGGGAAACCCAGACTTCGCTTTCCTCTGCCACTTCGTCCAGCTCTTCCAGAGACGTTCCCAGGCCAACAAGGAGACATAGTCTCTCCACACATCCCCATAATGTGCAATAACTTAACATTGTGTAAATGAATGATGTTGACAGAACCTAATGCATTTTGGGTAAGATAGCAAGATACAACTCCAGAACAGAGGGTGGCAGTAGTGTTCGAGTCGGGAGTTTTAGAAACTACTTCCTGAGGTTCAACACATGGTTCAAAACATTTGCTGAGAGTCGGCAATGAAGATGGTAAACTAAGTTCTAAGTTTAATTTCATCACTGAATGTTTTCGTAGTGTGCATTAGCAACATTAGCAGCTAACCATAGCATAGCATTAGTTTCTATGGTTGGCTACTTAGCATTTGCATCACTTGCTATATGAGCATATTATAATTTGGTGGAAATAACCTCCCTAATTTTGTTTACTGTATGTTCACCCAACAGATTATTATTATTATTATGTTATTATTATTGTTATGTTGGATTTACCCCCCATAATTGATAATAATAAAATAATAATAATAGTAACACTAACACATTATGTTGATTCAACATGTTTTCATTAATTTCACTCAACAAAACTGTTTCTTGCTAAATTAGTGTATTATAATTGGTGGAAATGCTTTCTATATTTTTTATGTTCATCCAACAGATTTTTTAGAGTGTTTCCACCCTTGCAAATTTCCCCATCTGCAAATTTCTCCATCTGTGGGACGAATAAAGGATTATCTTATCTTTATAGACCTTAGAGAATCTTACGACTTTGTAGAAAGTTTAAGTTATTGTTAACTGTTAAGTGTTACAGTAATGTAACAGTTTAGAAGCACTCACTTTTTTCCTTGAATCTACTTAAAAAAAAGTCATGGAAAGGATTTCCACGCTTTGGTTTAGTATTTTGCAGTTCTGTTCTTCAGGATAAATATGTTTGTGTTGCGTCAACTCCATTGATTGAGGTTGACTGAACTTGTTGAAAGTGGTTTGGTTTAGTGTTATTAACTAGTGTTTGGCTAACATAATTCACATGTGTTGAACCAACTGTTGCTGGAGGCGATTTCCTTCCCTGCCACTATCTGGCACTGTGTCAAGTCAAGGGCACGGTAATTACTGGGCGGTGCTGTGTGCACCTTTATATCTAGGTGTACGTGGCCGCGCCCGTCCTTTTCTCCGCTCCTTGCTCGCTCCCTGTGGTGACTGTGGGTTGGCGTGGCAGCGTTTTGATGGACGTGATGTTTCTTGGTGTGGCGTGCGCTCTGCATTTTGTGTTTGCCATCGAGGTACACAACCTCCCCTCTCAGGTAAGCACTGTGCCGTCTTTCCTCTTGTTTGTGTGGACAATGCGCGTTTTGGTGACCTGAGCTCCACTCTTGTAGTACGGCTGACTATGTGGGGGAGACGGGTGACCTGCTGGAGCCCCGCTGTGTGTCACTACCTGCCCGCTCGGGTACGTCGGTTTGTTCATTGTCTGCCTTCCTGCTTCACCGATCTCTCATCCATCAGTTGATTAATATCTGTGCGTAATGCTCAGGCCCTGTGTTTTCTGACGCTCACATCCTCCAGTTCTGTAGAACCTGCTAAGTTTGGTACGTATTTGAGATTTTTATGAAAAGATTAGTTGCAATTTATTTAATTAATATTTTAAATATTTCGTTTGTTTTTTCTTTTCCAGCGGCGCACTGAGTGTTTGGCTCGCCCTGACCACCACTCTCTTGTTCGGGCTATTCTGCTCTGGCTCTCTGTTTTTGGCTCTCTGTGGCTGCTTTGGCCCTCCGTCCCTCTGGTTCTCTCAGGCTCTTACACTAGTGGCCTCAACATTTTGATTTAGCTAATTTTGAATTGATGTTGTCTTGTATTTTCATTGTTTATGTTGTTTCGGCTCTTTGAGTTCTACATTTTTGGTACTTGACATTGATCCTAGTTTGGCTGTTATTCTGGGTTTTGTAATTTTGTTCTGTTTACAGTGTTTCATTTGTGCCCTTGGCTGGGAGTAGACCAAGCGACTGATTGCTCCATGGGCCACGTGGTTTTAAAGGCCTGACTGTTCCACAGGCTACAGGAGGGCTCATGGTTTCCGACACATGGCAATCATGACCCAGATATTTTAAGCCCTTATGTTATTTGATATTGACTGATGTAGTAGGCTGTATAATTTAGTAGACTTCCTTTTGCATTTTGGTGTCATTTATTGTATTGAAGTTATATTTTGTTTATTTTCATCTTCATTTGATAAATCTTTTTTTTCAGTGAAGCTTTGGGAAGTGAGAAAATATTTGGGATTATGGCAAAAATCATAATCAATTACTGTGTTTTGGTTGATCTAGAACCAGTTGCAGGACACTATGATGGAAATGTTCCTGGCAATGGCCAGCCAGCACCAAGAATGAACCTCTGAAGGTATATAGTGCCACATTATGTAATAACGCTGCAATGTGTAATAATGTAAATTTTCACATCATTATGGAATAACGAATTCAAATGTGTTTGAAAGTTCAGAGACCAAAACTGCACTAAATGCGTGTTACAGACACATACAGACATAATCATTGCACTGAAATGTCAGAAGACATTTTTTGGGAAGGAAGGAACCTTGAACAGTATGTGTCTGTTGTACCTAGTTTTTTTAAGCTCATTTTGATTTGAAAGATTGTTTAAACTGTTTTTGTTAACCCTACAGAAAAGGAAGCTGGTTTTCTATTCCATATTTGTTTTTGTCTGCTTTCCAGCACATATTTATACATAACATAATCCAGATTGCCTGTGTGTATCCATCCATCCATTATCTACCAGGCGCTGGAGCCTATCCCCTCTGTGTGAGGGTAAAAGTCAGGGTACACCCTGGATCAAGTCTCCAGTTCATCACAGGACACAGAGACAAACAACCACTCACATTCACACCTACGGTCAATTTAAATTAGCCAATTAACCTAATCCCCATGCATGTTTTTGGATGGTGGGAGGAAGCCAGAGTACCCAGAGAGAACCCACGCAGACACAGGAAGAACAAGCAAACTGCATATGTGTATGTCTCTTGATATCTCAATGCATTTTCAGTGTCTGTGACAAACACATTCTCTATCATCATAATTGACTTATATTTGATTAAGTTTTAACTAGTGAAACTTAGAAAATTAATTCTTAGTTATGAGACATGTTAGAATGCTTAAAAGCAATGTTGTTCTAACATCATCCTGTTTTTTTTTCCAGATTAAGACATCAATTTTGGTGGTTTATAACATAATGCACCAAATTATGACATTTTCTTCATGAAAAAAAAGTGCAACAGCCTCATTTTGTAATAACTACCTCCACCAAGGAGGTTATGTGTTCACCAGGGTTTCTTCATTTATTTATTTGTATATTTGTTGGTTTACAGAATAACTCAAAAAGTTATGGATGGATTTTGATGAAATTTTCAGAATTGGTCAGAAGTGGCCTAACTTACAACTGATTAATTTTTAGTGATGATTGAATCCGACTGAAGGTGATCAAGGTTAAATGAAAGGTCACGCCATAGCAATGTATGGGAGATTTCACATATTTCTGAACCATCCAGGGTGTACAATTTTCAGCCAATCATCACCTAATTTGATATATAATCTAATATAGGAATCCAGAAGTTACCAATTCAGTTTGGTCAAGATTAGAAAAAAGTTCAAGGTCACCAAGGTCAAATATGCATTTTTAAACATAACTTCATGTAGGAAGGAGCAAGAGCAATGCAACTGCTCTCACAATATCTGGAAAAGAATTCTCAATTCATAATGTTAGACATTCTTATAGTCAAATACTAAAATATTAATATTTTCCACGATAATCGTGAAAAATTGTACATAGAGATCCAAATTGCGGCTCGGAAATCAATTAAATATTGACCTTTTGTCAAAATCGACACATTCACTCCTCGCCATTGTGGGTTTGCAGGAGTATACGTTCTCTCAGAATGCTGCCTTGGTGGAGGTCTGCACTCTATGACTACTTTTCTAGTTTTATTACATATTGTATTCAAGAAATTTAGTACAAAGTGAGGCAAATTATTACAAAATGTGGCATTATTACATAATGATGTCAAAGTTTATTACATTATCACATAATGCAGTGTTATTACATAATGCGGTGCTACAAGGTAGTATGCAGAGCCGCATAGACAGGCAATGAAGCCTTCATAATAGGAAATTTCCTGCTTTTATTTCAAATCAATCATAAATTAACAGCCCCGTTTGTTATGTGCATAAGCCTTATGACAACAGCTTTTTGAAATCAAGAAATATTTAATTTTTTTTTTACATTGAAAAACAAGACAACAAAAACAATAACAAGGCCTTCTTACAAAACGGCACCAGATGTAACTCTAGAGTGAACTGGAGTGAATTGGGTTGAAGGGATTTGTTATGCATTCAATTTAGTTTCTTCTGCATAAATTTAATGCATTACTAGAACCAAGGAAACTAAGAAATACTCTAACATTTAATTTATTCTCCATAATTACATATTTCTCCATAACTGCAACTAAATAGTCTGATTAAACTTGCCCATCAAGTTGTGTATGTGTGACTCCAGATCCAGAGACATGTGATGGTGATAAAGGAGACACAGTAGAAGACAATGTACAAGGCGTACAGCAAACGGTCAATGACTGTCCCTATCATTTGCCATTCCTGTGAGGATTTGCTCCCCTGAAAGTGTTTGTCCATCTGGAGACGGATGGCACTGAGATCACTGCTCAGATTCATCAATTCACTGAGGGCCGGCTCCAGAGGTGGTTTCACTTGTGGTGCATCACCAGAGATGCTCTGAAGATCTCTTGAAGAGATGATGCTGGTGTTCGTTGCTGGATGTGTACAAAATAAACTAGATTAGACTATTAATGTGGTGTATCATGTGTTCTATTTTTTTAAAAAGCCAGTTATATCAATTCAGACAATCAAAATATAAACAAATAATAAATTAACAAGTCTTCCAACATCTCAAAATGCAGCAAGAAAGAAAATAGCAATTGAAGAACCTTATATGAAACTTAATATCAAACATAAGATTTTGACTGGGTTTAAATGGAGTATAAAATCTGGCATTACCAAGTGGTTTTGCTGCTTAAACCTAACTAAGTAGTGTTGTGTTTTTAGTTTTGAATTTACACCGTATGTTTAAATCTGTTTCAAACTGTAAACCTGGAAACTGTGAATGAAGTTCAGTGGTGTGGGGGCATAATTTTATAGGAAACAGGGATATTCTGGCTGATTTATTTATAAAGAATAACAAACTATACCTCTAGCAGATGGGTTGAGGAAGACAGTGATTCGATTGCTCTTTTTCTTTCGAGGGAGACAAACGACAACAGCTAGATATTGTAGCACGAGGACGCTGAGCCAGTGAGGCACCGCTCTGTAGTGGCTGGAGCTGAACTGGATATTAGTGATAAACACAGTCTCCAAAAGGCTGAACACCATCAGAGCAAAACTGATGGAGAATAAAACATCTGCAGGAAACAAAAAAGGAATGGTTAAGAAATACAGAGACATGTTTCACTAAAATTTTAATCATAACGTGTGGGAAGTATAATTTTATTAGTGAGTTAAAATTAAGTGGACAGCACAGTAGAACTATCAGAAGACAAAGAATACTTTGGATGACAATGGTGGTCTTAAAGGAACAATAGTGTAATTATAACAGAAATTGCGTGACCTCTATCTCTATGGATAAAAGTCATAGTTTGGCAAACTTGATATCTAGTTATATCAGGGGTATCACTCACTCATGAGAGGTGTCGACTCCCCAGTTACAGGCAGCAGGTCGTTCATGATGAGCAGGAAGACGGTGTAGCCCACGACGAGGGTCATCTTGAAGGCTGAACGGTCCACACTATGGGGAGGCAGCAGGAAGCTGAAGAGGTCCAATATCATGAGGAAACTGCTTGGGAGCAGCAGATTCACTACATAGAGGACTGGCCTACGTCTCAGAACGATCTTTGAAAAAGATACAGGTACAAGGTACTTCATGAATCCTCATGCAAAATGAGTCAAATTCGTTTTTTTTGTCTCATTGTCTATTGTCCGATAAATGAAATTTGAGTGATGTGTATGTCACTTTCATATTATGTCATGCTTTGTACTTTTTCAAGTATAGTTTTTTCAGTTTTCATGTTGTCTCGTCAGTACGTTTTATTTTGAAGTCTTGTTTTTGTGTGTTTGTGTGTTTGTCTGTCTAGTTTTACTCCCTTTCTTTGTATGTTTTTGTTGTATTTGTGTGGCTATGTTACAACGCCACCCACAGACTGGTTGTATACATTTCAGCATTTCCGCATTTTCATTGGGATATTTCCTTAGACGGCGTAAGTTTTTGAAAACTTTTTCAAAATGAAGTCGTCTCTGTTTCAGTGTGGACATGGCCTTAGTTCAGGGAATCATTTGTTGTTGGTTGAGGTTTTTTTTGTTAGTTTTTCCCTTCTTCTTTTGTTTATTGATGTCGTTTTTGTTAATTAACTCTTTGAGTGCCATACGTCATTTAAAATCCAACACTTTTAAATCCAAGAGGACGCTCTCACACAGCCTGTGAGTAACAGTGGTGTTTCTGGGATTTGTAATCAGCACATAAAGAGACAGTATACACCAGAGAGATTAAAGCAGGAAGTGGAGACAATCGCGATTAGAGAGCAAAATGGACGGATACTGGACATAAAGTGGTGTTTTTGGTGAAACTGGCCTCTGCTCTCCTCCAGATAAAACAAGAATGGAACAAGGTAAAAACCAGCTTGTTTCATGATGAGATAGACACTTTCTTCTTTCATTTGAGCTATTCTGTTTCCAGAGACATGGTACAAAATATTCTGTAGGTCTCAAAATTTCCAAAAACGCTGGCACAAGGCACTTTTGGTTTTATAAAACAGCTAGCACTCAGTGAGTCAATAGTAACTCCTTGTGAGTTCCTTTTTGCTTGGCACAGGTCTCAGTTTGTGTTTGTTTGTAGTTTTGCCCTTTGTTTTATGTTCATGTTGCATTATTACTAAATAATGTTTATTTAGATACTTTGTCTCGGCTTGTTTTGCACATGGATACTTCTCCTTTTGCTCCATTTAGGCCACTGTGACACATTTTAAATAAAACATTAAAATGAATAAAGTGTGTCAGTTATGTATGTAGTGAGCAAAAGTATGTTAATTATTAACAATAGCAAATTATCTACAAAAACATCAACTTAAATATTTCACTTTTGGTGTGTTGAGATTCAGTGCTTTCTCAGCCTTTATTTTTTTAGGGTTGATTTATTAAGCAACCTTCAAAATTCTTTGAAATTCTCTGAATTTTAGAGTTATTCAGTAAATTTATGAATGATCGTGGTGTTTAATGGGACCAATATATCATATCAGGGTTCCCACATGTCCTGGAGAATCTGGAAAACCTAGAAAATGTTAATTTTTCCAGTTATGAAAAATATATAGAAATGAGAAATAAATGGTCAAATGTCCCAGAAATGGTAAGGTTATTCTGCAAAGTTATTTATGCAAATGGTTTAAAATTAACTTTTAACTCATTTGCATTCGCTTATAAGGCAGGGTGAGGATAAATTATTTCCCAGGATAACTTCACCATTTCCAGGACATTTGACCTTTTTTCTTATTTTCCATATGTTTTCCATGAGTGGAAAATTGGTAAAAATGCTCCTCACAAAAAAAAACAATTTTCCTGAACTGCCCGAAACAATTGAATGCCTTTTCTTCTATAACATGGTGATGTCACCAAGTAACACATTTTGGACCTCAGACAAAGTTATTTCCAGAGAAACTGGATTCTGATTATGTTGTAATTATTAGTAGTAGAAACCAAAAACACAACTATGAGCTTGATAATTATCACAACCCAATACACTACCACCTGCTCTGACTTGGCATGCTGATACGACTGGACTGACGACATGGACTGCACTGGAATTGTCTAATTTTTCACTGGAATAATTTCAAAAATCAATCACATAAAAGACGTTTCAATTTCTATGAAGTTTCTTTAAGGTACACCAACTTATGGTGTTAATCAGAAAAATACTGGTATATGTCAAGCGAATACAAAACTGAGGAAAATAAAACGGCAAAAGAAGCTTACGTAGTATTTGACCTCTGAGTAGCTTCCATCAGTTATTTCCAGGATATTTGTAGCTGCTTTAATATCTACAAGCTCCCACTCCCCTTCGGTCTGTATCACTTGCTGGGACTCTTCCAGGATCTCTGCAGCTGTGGTGCTTTGAAGCATCTTGATGTCTCCAGCTGGAACGTTTAAGTAAAGCGTGTCCATATTAGAAGTATATGTCTGTGGAATATGGAAGTGCTGTTTGTGATGCAAATGAAGAGAGGCTATGATTTAAACATAAAAGTTGACTTCATAGAGGCTCAGGACAGAGAGGAAATAATTGTTTGTTGTACTGTGAAAATACATAATTACTGTAAAAATTGAAACCCTATTAAAAAAAAAAAAAACCTATTCAAAGTACAAACCTGCCCTAATATTAGTAAAACTGTACGTGAGGTTGATTTTTCAGATTTGAGATCGGATTATATTTTGTTGTTTATGGTCTTTGCCCAGACTTACCAAAGTGTATATATGATTCAAAGGTCAGCGAGCAGTTCTGGAAATCGAAGGGGAAAGTGTAGATTTCTAATTGGCAGGAGCTGACCACTCTCATCGGCTTATCATCATATACACGACCAGTGTTGTATAGATAGACATAGGGAGTTTTGAGAGTTTTGTCCTCGTCCATGCTACAAAAGAACAAAACAGAAAACACATTTTATTGGTCATACATTCAAAGAATAGGGTCAAGATCCATTCGGGTGGCTCAATTCCTTTGTTTCTGTAGCTAATACTCAAATCACCAAATATTTAAAACTTTCACACTTCTTGTCTTTCCTGTATATATGGTGGCATGATCTAAAGAATTATGAAAGATACACCACTCTTATAACAGTTTCAAATCCATAGAAAAATGTTATAAGGTACTTGTGTTAAAGGAGATATGATCTATTGGTGTTATGAACCTTTATGATTTCCAATGAATTAACAATTTTGGAACTACTGAACATCTTTTTTTTTTTACACTTACAACTCTGAGATATGGACATCTGGGATCCAAAGTTTGTCCCGAGGAAGAGAGATTCTTTTAGCTCCACATTCCTTCTCATCCCAGCTCAGTCCCTGGATATCCCACTCCTATATTAAAGAGAACAACAACCAGTTTAACTGTGTCGCTACATACTTTATATACTTTGATTTAAAGATCTACGTTAGATGGAAAAATGGCTTGTCAACAGTGACACCTGATAATTCTATAACAGTCAGCGTCTTGTTGCTTGTGCATGTGCTTGGACTATGCAGATGTGAGTTTGATCAAAAGGTTGAGTGTTTCTCTCACTCGCTCCTCTCTCTTCTCATCTGCTCCTCAGGCTGTTCAGATAATGAGGACTGTCGTGTGTGTGCCTTTGTTCATGTGACTTCACTTTGCATTTAGCTCGGAGAAACGCCATGAGAGCTTATCCCCTTCTGGTTCCTCTCACAGGACTGACTGATTCTACTGTTCCTCCTCGTTCAGTGAACGAATCGTTGCAGCTTCATGGTAAAATCACTCGTTCGCTCAGTGAATGGATCGTTGCAGCTTCCTGGTAGAGTCACTCACTGAGTTCACTGAATCACCCCTCCCCTCCCCTTGCTGGCTGGGTCGTTCATCGTCGATTCACGAGTCATGAAAGAACGAACGAACGAACGAACAAACAATAAGGCAGTTCCACTCCTGGCCACCACGCTGACACTGAGCTAAAGTGAACTGAGAAAGGAACAAATCAGTTCAGGAAGTGATTCAGTTCAGTTTGTTCGCACAAAACATTCGTTCTTTCGAATGAATTGTTTACGAACGACGACAGTTTTCCATTGAGTTGTGATTGGGGCTGGATGTTTGTTGGTGTTAGTGGACTTCATTTTTATCGGCTGTTAGCTATTGTTAGCTATCTCTGTAAAGCTGAGCACACACTGTAAGATTTTTGGCCATTTTGAGCCAATTTTTCGCCTGTGCAACTATTTTTGGGATCGGGGCGAGTTTCTTCTTACTCATGTGTTGTGCATCGTGCAGTATACATGGGGTAACGAGAAGCGAACACCTCACAACCAGCTCCCTATCAGCAATCGTTTGCTCACAAGAAAATCAAACCTGTTTCAAATCCTGGTCGCCCCTTGTGAGGATATCACACTGTTGACGAACTGTTGAAGCAGCACCACAACCAGTTTCTCCATAGAGAACAGCACAAATTGACGAGTCAGCAGATTTCTTTTTAAGCGTATTTCCACTTCCGGTATCTTCTACTTACTATTATTATTATTTTTACATAACATTTCCAACAGTGGCACATTTTCTGTGTTTAAGAGCTGTTTGTGCATGACGCCCCATACTATAAGCGCTCCAGTGTGCGCCCCCATGAGCATGAGTGTTTTCATTTGACTCGTGTTGTCATCTCATGACAGGGAGCTGAAGGAGAGGCAGAAAGGAAAGCTCTCAGGGGAATATATGGCCTGTAGTTGTGGCAACTAGGAAACTAGGAAAAAAAAATATTATGGTCTTAAAATAAGTACATAAATGTTTTAAATGCTAGTCTAGACTAAATTAATTAATAGACCATCAATTTTTTCCCTTTTGAAGGGTTGTGCCCCAAGGTGGGCATAGGACATAATTTAAATTCTGTTACTCAGTATTGAACTGAAGTTGAGGGAATCACTCTCCTTGATCTTTGTGCTATGTCTTCAATTGTTGCAGTTAATTATTAAGAATTACATATTTAATATTTATTTGAAATGAGCTATGTATTCAGACTTCAAATTGTCAATGCTCTAATAACTTACCACAACTAGCCATATGAGTGTTGTCAAGGACTGGGCTTTTTCATTCTAGAAATAAGACATATTTATGATTATTAATGATGAATAAACTTTACTTTACTTTACTGTACACTATGTGCAATCTTAGGATAGATTTCTGTGCAGTACATTGACTCACCACTCCTAAAATTCCCACTAGAGTCATATCAATGGATACGTTCAATGGATCTGAAAAGTTTTTTACAGGTCGAAATAGTTTTCTAGGAAATAATTCCTTCTCAAGAGCCTCAAACAAGGATGCAGGAGTTGGGCTGGTGCAGTTCAAAGCTGCAACAATATCTGAAAAGAGAAAGAAGAAATCGAAATTCATGAAAAAAAAACTGTGTGCATTTAGTTTTGTGTAGACTCCAAAGGCATTGACTGTCAGCTCAACCACCTTCAATTTTAAAGTAAAATGTCAATGATCCAAAAAAAAAAAAAAAACTGTGAAAGGAGAGCAATTTGACTGTATTCAGCTTTATTTGGTTTTGGCCTGTTTTTGTTTTTTTTTTAGAAATCTTCTTGGAATTTTCTTAAAGCTTTACTTCGGAACAATTTTCTTTCAGTTGACTAACTTTCAGCTTTTAACAGACCATCTTTCAGCAATCTTTTTGTTATTTTGCTAATTTAGTAGAGTGTCAAAATTCTTTCTTTCTTACCGTGAAGCAGTGAAAAATATACAAAGATGAGCCCAGCTGTTTTTACTGCTGTCATCTGGTCTGTCAGCTCAACCACCTTCATGACTTGTCTCATCAATTTTAAAGCAAAATGTCAACGATCTGAAGAAAAGCTGCGTGTTGTTTATGTTTGGTTAAAACACAACTCAGCTTTCACATGATTTTTTTTTTGGAGACCTCAGTCTTGGACTTCATTTGCTTATGGACTTAAAAAGCAAATAGAAGCACACACCTCCAGGGTCGTGTGACTCTCGCAGTTAAATGTTTTGTGGAAACATGCAAATATTTGTCCCAAGAACAGTGAGATTAGTCGAGAAAGTACAGCGCACAGATGCAGGTGTTGGGTCCGTAACAGGCATTCAAAGGCTTCCCCAGTCCTTGGGTTCACTCTCATCTCCCCCACCCTGGCTTATAATATTTTTTTCAAAAGCATATTAGAAATAAATACTTTCTGATTTCGATATATGTTACTGCCATGCACAAAGGTAAAATCATGGGAGGATAGCACTGAAGACTTAGATCTAAAATATACAACGGACCACTGGAATATATACAAGTCACCAGCTCATCACAGGACACACAGAGACAAACAACCACTCACACTCACATTCACACCTACGGTCAGTTTAAATTAGCCAATTAACCTAATCCCCATGCATGTTTTTGGATGGTGGGAGGAAGCTGGAGTACCCGGAGAGAACCCACGCAGACACAGGGAGAACATGCAAACTCCACACAGAAAGGCCCCGGGCTGGGAATCAAACCCTGCACCTTTTTGCTGTGAGGCGACAGTGCTAACCACTACACCACTGCACCACCCATGACTCTGAATATGTCGGGGGGGCAAAGGGGCAATCCATGCTGCCAGTGTTTAAAAAAAAAAGAAACAACAACAACAAAGAAGTCATCCATATAGAGCATAACACATAAGATTGCCGGAGGATTTTGTAATAAATAACTAAATAAATAAATACATACATACATACCCAAGAGAGACACGACATTTAAAAAAAGGGTCCAAAATACAAAAAGTGAGCTTGATGAATAAATAACAATCAAGTGTCTATGCAAGTGGGACCAATGATTAAGTTAAATTCAAGAATCAAAAGAATTCAGTAATGCAGTTGCTGTCGAGACAAAAGAGGATTGGATTGCACCTATAGGCAGTGTTTCTGTGACCTTAAGGAAGCAATGCAAACTCTTTGAATAAGGTGGGTGGTGTCTGCCAAGATTAGCTTGGCCTTTGCTTGGGCTCTTGACTTGTACAGGTCCGATATATTGTTGAGAAGTCCAAATAATTTTTAAGAACACTTTTGTAATGCCCTGTTCATGATGTAAGAATGTGGCTCAGACACAAGAAAAGAACCCAAATGTAAGACTCAGAATCAAAATATCAAACAATGGCTTTATTTACAAAATAATTAAATAGTACAGGGAGGAATTAACACTTTAACCTGACTGACTGAAAACAGAAAATCTCTTTACAATGAAGGCTATCAAAATGATCTAATAAAACAAAGGGGCTCAGTTACTGCTGCTATTAAAGTTACAAATGGAAAGACACTGATCTACCTAGAAATACTACTGAACTGAAAACACTCTCAAAAGGATAGGTATAAATAACTATTAACACTGACTTAACGAAGAGGAAAACACAGACCACACTAACAGGGAGACACTGTCTACACCGACAGACTACACATGGTTAAAAAGTGACAAAGGAAAACAGAGCTCGACAGACAAATCACAAAACGGGGAGCCTGAGGTGGACAGGGATCAATGGCCTGAAATAATCGGTGGGTAGCTTGGTTACGAGGACACAAGACACACTGGCACACAACAGTGGGAGACGAAGACATTTGGGAACAGGAAACAATCGGGGATGGGGCGACAATCACCAGAAGCGGGAAACAGGAGGGCAGGAAGTAGTGAAGCTGAAGCGAGAGGGAAAACGCAAGAAACAAGATGGAAATAATAAACATGACCTGGCTTGACAGACATGACACTCGTTGCATGGGGACACTGTGCTGAACCAGCCGATTAAAGAAAAGTTCAAAGAGATTCAATAAATAATGAGTAAAACATTCTCATAAAAGTACAATCCGTGTTAAAACTGTGCAGTCTGTGAGGGAAGTACATCTGCAGATTCACCCTTTTGTAGATGCTCCAAAGTCAGTTTGTCATTGAAAATGATACAAGCCTTACTGCTTAACTATTTCCACCTGTTGGTTTGCGATGCTGGTTGGGAGGATGGATGAGGGTAATTTCTCAAAATCAATAACCATCTCCTTTGTTTTTGAGGGGTTTATTTCTAAGAAGGATGCCCTGCACCAGGCGGTAAATTTAAACACAGCAACACTGTTGTTCATATCCCTGCTGTTCAGCAGAGACACAATGGCTGAAACATCTGCAAACTTTAAAATATGATTCCCTTCATGCTGGCTCCTTCACGTGTTTGTATATAGGATGTAGAGTAGGGGAGAAAAGACACAAGATTGGGGAAAACCTGTGGATGAGGTGAGGCCACCTGAAAGAACACCGTTCACTTTCACCTGTTGAGGTCTCTCTGTTAAAAAGTGCAGCAGCCAGCTTATGAGGTCCATGTGGATGTTTTGCAGTCTTTCTGCAAGAATGTGAAACTGGATACAATTAAAAGCAGATGAGAAATCAATTAAAACAAGACAAGCCAGAGATTTTGCCACCTCTGAGACATAATAAAGTTAAGGAGTGAGCTTATGGCATCATCTGCCTGGCCTGTAGGCAAACTGAAGTGGGTCTGAAAGTCCATGGACCACACTGAAAAGATCATCCTTTTCAATCCTTTCAAAGGATACTAAGGAGGTGTGTGCCACAGGCCCGTAATCATTGCATGTTTTGGGGGATTTTCCCTTTGGAACAGGTATAATAGTTGACTCTTTCCAAAAACGGGGAACCTTCTGGTGCTGGAGTGACAGTGAAAGAATGTCTGTAAGCTGTTCAGCACAGTTTCTCAAAAGACAACCTCCAATTCTGTCTGGGCCTGGACTTTTCCTTGTGTCCACTCAACTAAACAGTCTCAGAAACCCGCTCCTGTCCATGTGCACAGTGTTCTGTGTAAAGGTAACATTAAAAGTAAACAGTTCAGTATTAAAATCATGAACATTGAAGCAATTTTCAAAGAAGTACAGTTCATTTGAAAGATTCAGATCAGATCTTATAGTCTAGCAGACAGTTTACTGTATTTGATGTGAGGAAGTTGGCCACCTGTTACCATATAAAGTACAGCTACAAAAAAACACAAACTCACCAGAGATATGTTATTTATTTATCATATGTAAAAAAAACGATACAGTCACAATACCTGATGGTTACATAAGAGATTCACAGTTTTTCATGTCTGGGTCATGTGCATGTTGAAATACTGATCATTTTATGTATTTCATTTTTTACTTCTGCATCAAAAAATGGAGTCTCCTTAAACCAAGAAATACCGCAACATGTTATAATGATTTCATTATATCTTTGAAACTGTAAGCTACCAATTATTTACACTTTTGCAGATGATCAATATAATAAACCCATAAACACATCTTTCAAGTCAAGTTGGTGTTACTCCACGTCCGAATAACCACAATAATGAGAAAGGAGGAGAAGATGATGACAATGTACACGCTATACAGCAGACGGTCAATGACTGTCCCGATCATATGCCATTCCTGTGAGGTTTTGCTGCCCTGGAAGTATTCGTCCATCTGGATGCGGATGGCCCTGAGATCCCTGCTCAACTTTCTCAGTTCATTGAGGGCTGGCTCCGGCGGTGCTGTCACTGGTGATGTATCACTAGAGATGCTCTGAAGATCTCTTGAGGAAATGCTGGCATTCACTGTGGACATTTAAAACATTAAATTAGGGTGATAGTGTGACCTTTTTGTAAACAAGGCAATAGTATTCGCTCACCCATCTAAATAATCAGAATCAGGTGTTCCAATCACTTCCATGACCACAGGTGTATAAAATAAAGCACCTAGGCATGCAGACTGCTTTTACAAACATTTGTGAAAGAATGGATCGCTCTCAGGAGCTCAGTGAATTCCAGTGTGGAAGTGTGATAGGATGCCACCTGTGCAACAAATCCAGTCATGAAATTTCCTCACTCCTAAATATTCCACAGTCAACTGTCAGCTGTATTATAAGAACGTGGAAGTGTTTGGGAACGACAGCAACTCAGCCACAAAGTGGTCGGCCACGTAAACTGACGGAGCGGGGTCAGCAGATGCTGAGGCGCATAGTCACCAACTTTCTGCAGAGTCAATCCCTACAGACCTCCAAACTTCATTTGGCCTTCAGATTAACTCAAGAACAGTGCACAGAGAGCTTCATGGAATGGGTTTCCATGGCCGAGCAGCTGCATCCAAGCCATACATCACCAAGTGCAATGCAAAGCGTCAGATGCAGTGGTGTAAAGCACGCCTATCTATCTATCTATATATATATATATATATATATATCTTCTTTCCAGGATCCAGTTTCTTTCCACTGATTAAAAAAGGCATGAGATGCAGTCATGAGATCCGTAAAAACTAAGTCAACTTTGAGTTAATTTTGTTTTTTCAAATGACTATTTGTTTGACTAATATGATGTTACTTTACCTCTAGCAGTTGAGGGAAGACAAACAGTGATGCGGTTGCTCTTCTGTTTTGGAGGGAGACATACAACAACAGCTAGATTTTGTAGCACAAGGACACTGAGCCAATGAGGCACTGCTCTGTGCTGTCTTGAACCAAACTGGATATTAGTGAGAAACACAGTCTCCAGCAGGCTGAACACCATTAGAGCAAAAGTGATGGAGAATGAAACATCTGCAGGAAAAAAACAAACAAAGGGTTTAAAATCAAAGAGACAGTTTTTATTCAAACTTTATTCATCAAGGGTTGGCATCAGATGATGTCACTCACTTATGAGAGGTGTTGACTCCCCAGTTACAGGCAGCAGGTCGTTCATGATGAGCAGGAAGACGGTGTAGCCCAGGACGAGGGTTATTTTGAAGACTGAGCGGTCCACGCTATGGGGAGGGAGCAGGAAGCTGAAGAAGTCCAATATCGTGAGAAAGGTGCTTGGTATCAACAGGTTCACAACATAGAGGGTTGGCCTACGTCTCAGAACGATCTTGGGATGAGAAAAAAGTAGAGGTTTCAGTGACTTTACGATAACATGTCTGATTACCATTAAAGAGATCTTCAGGCTGCGTATTTTAAAATACATTTTTTAATAGTCATTTTCCGTGACATTAAAAGGAAAACAGCACTGAAATAAAGCAGATATTGTTTTATTGCTGAGGAAAGTTTATCTTCACTGTTAAAAGTATGGCATTCCCCTCTCTCATTGGGAGACAAACTATGCTGCATGTATAGCATAAAAGTTTTGTGGGACACTTTATTTGTTTTGTTTTTTTTAATCATCCATTTATTATCCTGTCAAACAGACAAGGAGAGACTTCACTTCAGTCAGCTAAAGTGTCTACTATTACTGCAGCCATTTGACAGATGTGGACAATTAGTACAATGTTATGATTTGGTTACAGCACTTTTATTAAATAGATCTGGTGATACAAAATCTCTGTTTGTTGAGACTAATGCTGTTAGACGATTCTCTGGTTTATCAGTGAAGTGTTTAAACTATACTGCAGACTGAATTTTCTACCAATGACAAACTGAGTGACGGCTGAAACAATCCAATGCAGGGCAGGTCTGAGTTACAAATGCCTTGCATCCTTACTGTGCTGCATTTTACAGTATAGACTATGATAAGCTGGACATGGGTCACATTTCACACTTTCCACGTCTTGGCACCTTCGCACCCCCTTCCTCTTCTTGCAGTTCTTGCACTCAAGTTACAGATACATGCTGGTATTCATCATCTGAATACAGAAAAATAGTAAAAAAAAAAAAATAATGAAAGTAGCTTACATAGTATTCAATCTCAGAGTAGCTTCCATCAGTTATTTCAAGGGTATTTGAAGCTGCTTTGAGATCTATAAGCTCCCACTCCCCTCTGGTCTGTATCACCTTTTTGGACTCCTCCAGGTCCTCTGCAGCTGTGTTTCTGAGAATCACTGTGATGTCTCCAGCTGGATCAACAGTTAAGGAAGGTTATGTGCATATTAGATGCCCAGTATGTATGAAATGTTTTTTTTTTTTGGTGCAAGAGTTAAGCTATCAACATGAAAGTTGAGTTCATGAAAGTTCAGGAAAAAGATACTGATTTAAATCAATTAATTTAATCATACTTTGAAATTGCACTATTGTTATTAAACACAAATGACAATTTTCAAAGTACAAACCAGAAGTAATTATAATTGGATTGGTAGTGAGGTAGACTTTCAATTCTAAGAGCTGATATTACTTTGCTGTTACTAGTATTTGTCCAGACTTACCAAAGTGTAGATATGATCCAAAGGTCAAAGTGCAGTTCTGGATATCGAAGGGAAAAGTGTAGATTACTAATCGGCAGGAGCTGACCACTCTGATCGGCTTATCATCATATACACGGCCTGTGTTGTACAGGTAGACATAGGGAGCTTTGGGAGAATTGTCCTCGCCCATGCTGGAAAAAAATAATAAAAAAAAAACATATAAAAATCTCAGTCATCCATAGAATGGTAAAAGATAAACCTCTGTATGGCCAAAACAGCTCAACAGCTGTAAATCTGTACAAAAGTGTTGTCAGAAATGTACCTCAAAGATAATTTATTAGTGTGATTCCTATTGTTTTGTCATTAATAAACACCATAACAACTAGTTAACATTCTTTTTACTTACGTCTCTGAGATTCGAACGTCTGGGACCCAAAGCTCTTCTCGAGAGACAGAGACTCTTGTAGCTCCGCATTCCTTCTCATCCCAGCTTAGTCCCTCGATGTCCCACTCCTACATTAAACAGAGCACACACACACACACACACACACACACACACACACACACACACACACACACACACACACACACACACACAGTGCTGTGAAAAGGTCTCCTTCCTTATTTCTTGTTTGTTTTTTTTTGTTGCCACACTTAAAAGATTACCCAGTTGAATACAAAATGCAGATTTGAAATAATTATTTAATTTATAAGGGAAAAAAAATCTCTCCAAACCTACCTGTCCCTATGTGAAATTGAAAAAGAATTTCTCTGTCTGATTTGACCTCCTATTGTCCATCTCAGCATATTTGCCTCTTCATGTTTTAGACATGGTTGAATGAATTCAGATTGTGTCTGTGCTCTGCATGACAACTTACCAGTACTTGCCATATGAATGTTGTCAAGGACTGGGCTTTTTCATCCTGGCAAGAGATGAGAGCAATACATTTTTATGGTCATTCACAATAATAAATGTAAATGTAGTACATTTAGTTAAAAAGTTATGCATGTGCAGACATTAATATACTTTTGGGCAGCTTATGAACTCACCACTCCTAAAATTCCCACCAAAGTCACAGAGATGGATATGTTGAGTGTATCCGAATAGTTTTTTACAGGTCGCAGTAGTTTTCTTGGAGACAATTCCTTCGCAAGTGCATCAAACAAAGATTCAGGAGTTGGACTGGTGCAGTTCAATGCTGCAGCAAAACCTGAGTTCAAAGAGAGTTTTAATTTATTTTGTTATTTTTTAACAAAACATTAACATGACACAAATCACCAAAAAATACACATCACAACATAAATCAGCTGGTCTACCTACCGAAAGTGACAATTGTTAAATTGTTAAGTTGTTAAAACAAAACAAATTCACTCACTCACATTATCACTATGATTTGATTATACAGTATCGTGCCATGAATCAGTAAAACAACTGTCATAGCATTACTATGTCAGATGGTGGATACTAGAACAAAATATTTTAATTCATTTAGAATACTACAGAAGCAAATGTAATGTATAACATGTAATTAGAACTACAGTAACTTTAGATTTAGTAGCAGAGTACAAAAGTATTAATACTCGTACAAAACAAACACCAGAGGAGCATCACTTGTTTGAAGAATTTGTCACAAGAGAAAATATGCATTAATTAATAATTAATAATTGCTTATACAATAAATCTGAGGACTAATGCCAGCTCTGTTTTCAAAGTTTTTTTTTTATTATGTATTTCAACAGAGAGCTTAATTTTCTTTTTCAGAATTAATTTCTGTGAGAAGATATTTTGTGCCGGGCTACATATTAATTAAAAAATATGAAACTGGTCGAAAGTTTTCGAATGCCCCAATTTTTCTATTTTCTATTTATCCATCAATCATCTAGCTATCTATCTTTATTACTGCGTAACATAATTGTAAGACATATGAGGCTTTTGCACATTTCAAATAAAGCAACTGCTGCTGAAAAGGAACAATGTACAGTATTCTCTTTCTACTGTTTACACTTTTTCCAGCATAATCTGTTCATCTGGGACCAAGCTCTAGACTAAGAACACACTATCTTTCATTTCTGTTGCTAGCCTTTATTGTAGCTACTTGTGAACATGATATGTTTAAAATTCAAGGCTAACCATTTTCAACAGATCATCTTTCTTTTTAACTTCCTAATTTAGTATATAATCAATATTCATTCTTCCTCACCGTGAAGCAGGGTAAAACAGATGAAGATGTGCCCAGCTGTCATCTTATGTGTGTCAGCTCACCGCCTTCATAACTTGTCACATTGATTTCAAAAGACAATGTCAACAGTCAAAAAAATTGTAAATTCTTGCTGTTTTGTTTATCTTGTTCCTTATTGGCTATGTTTAGTGTCTACTTATTCCTGTCCAAATTAGTGGTGCGCATGTCTTGTTTGTCAAAGTAAAGCTGTCAACAAGAACAAGAAATTCTTGTTTAAGATATTGTTGTCTTGAGCTTCATCTTAGTTGGTAACAATAATCATTTTATTGGAAAAGTTTTTGTTTTGTCTTCAGTGAGACCAGTGAATCCTAGTCTAATCAGAATTTTTAAAGTTTTGAATATGAAGCATTTCTCTGTTCTGCACTCCGTACTGGCTTGAACTGAACTGGATATTTGTGATAAACATTGTCTTCAACAGGCTGGCCACTATCAGAGTGAAACTCACAGAGAAGAAAATATCTGTAGAAAATGAAATGATTAAGAAATTGTGAGATGTTTTTCATTCACACTTTTTCATCAAGGGTGGGCAAATGATGAAATCCAGTGGGCAGAGCAGGAGAACTTACTCTAACCGAAAATTATCTCACAAAGAGCTTTGCCCCCTTCTGTAGTTTACTGTTGCTTTCAGAGTTCCTCTTTAAGAAATTGCTCTACATTTAATGACGGCAATCTATGGACCCCTGTATTGCAAGATTAAATTAATTTTAAGGCAGTCTACAACTCACTCTTTGGTAGAAAGTCACTCAAAAAGTCTAAACCACATCATAACCCCCTGCTACTAGGTGTGTTCAGGACCTCATTTTACAAGGATGATCCACATATTCACACTCAAGGTGAAAACAATCAAGTCACACACTGTAAAAGACATTACATGGCCTTCATATAGATGTGGTAGAGAGATGTAGTTTGGATAATTTACAATTGATTTACATCACAGGTGTCACTCACTCACTCAAGAGAGGTTTCATCTTCCTGGTGACAGGTAACAAGTTGTTCATAATGAGTAGGAAGACGGAATAGCCTAGCCTACCTGAGGAGGTCCAATGTGATGAGAAAGCAGTTAGGAAGCAGCAGGTTCACCACATAGAGGACTTGCCTATGTTCTAGAATGATCTTAAGCAAGTACAAAGCCTGGAGGTTTAAGATATTGGTGCAATTACCATCACAAAATGAGACCTTTGCCAGGAATGTTGATGACCTCCCGTTATAGTTTCTGATTCTTTTTAGCATCAGACCTTTGGTGCCCCAGAAAGATCATTCTTGATTCTAGTGAAACCTTTTCCTCCAACTTCTAAGAAAGATATTTGTATTTTTGTATCCCCCCGTGTTTAAAAGTTTCCATTATGACACATTATTCACAAAGACAAATACAAACCACTAACCCCATCTCCTATACAAATCCTTGTTTTATTTTGGACTTTGTCATGACGTATTTCGGATTCATAACGAGGTCTTTTAGGTTTCGTAACGTTAGACATTATTTATCCGACACGTTCATAGCTGCAGCTGTGGTAACTAGAGCAGAGCTGGCAACCTGGATGAGGAAACACTACTGACTTTGTGATTGGGAGATAGGTGGAGGGTGGCCCATCAGACCAAAACACAATATGACAACATAAACATCAGTTGAGGGCTGCAACTTGGCTTTTTAAATGAGAATATCCTGGCTGGACTACTGTTCTCAGTGAAATAAGTATTTGAAATGAACATGATTTCTTATTGTCTGGTGACATATCAGGGCCATTTTATGATTAATTTAAATACATTTCTTACATATTGTACCTTTAAACATGCAGTAGTGCAACCACTGCTTAAAAAACTTGGCCTTCATAAAACTATACTGGCTAATTTTAGGCCCATCTCTAAGTTGCCCTTTCTTTCTAAAGTCTTGGAGAAAGTTGTTTATGATCAACTGAAGTCTTTTCTGGATGTGCATGATATTCTGGAGATTTTCCAGTCAGATTTTAAGGCTCTGTGCATTGCACAGTCAGCATTGCTAAAGGTCTTCAACGACATCCTGCTGGCAAACGACTCTGGAGATCATCTGCTTATGACACAGATAACCACACCATTTTACTATCTCCGTCACAGCATCTAGTGGGTTTTTCTGGTAGTGCACTACGGTGGCAGAACTATGTGCGTAAGCCTTTCAAGATCTGAATCCTCTCCCGCTTCATTGTCATTTGGGGTTCCACAGGGCTCAGGTTTCGGGCCTCTCCTGTTTTCACTTCATTTACTCCCTCTGGGCTCCATTCTCAGAAAGCATTGCTTCTCTTTCCACCGTTATGATGACAGTCAGATATACGTGCCAGTAAAAAAGAAGGATGCTTTTTTAATCACAACAATTCTGTGATGTCTTGATGACATTAGAGCCTGCATGGCCCTAAACTTTTTTACATATTAATGACAAGAAAACTGAAGTGATGGTTTTTGGTCCCAGTGGCCCCTGTGGACCTGCCCCTGTTGACTTGGGCCTCTTGGCACTTCGTTTACAGCTATTTGTTTCTTCTTCTTCTTTATCTGAGGTAGCTGACAAAAGTGAAGCCCTTTCTGTCTCAGCAATTTGAGACAGTGATTCATGCCTTTATCACATCTGGCTCGACTATTGTAATGCACTTTATAATGGAGTCAACCAGTCTTCCCTCTCACATCTCCAGTTGGTACAAAATGTTGCTGCTCGTCTTTTAACTGGAGCACGTCAGAGGGTGCACATAACGCCCATCCTGGCCTCCCTCCACTGGCTGCCTGATTAGTATTTATTATTTTATTATTTTCACTGTTTTTCTGCACTCATTTTCATTGATTTGACTGTACATAATCAGATATACAAGTAAATGTAATGAATATTAATATGAATATGAAATGCAAAGGAAAGTCAGTTCATGTCTTGTCTTGTGTCTTAATGCTGCATATTCCAGTTACTAGAAACCTCCAGGGCAGACTGAGTCCTGTAAAACTGTTTGTTGAAACATGCAAATATTTGTTTTTTAACTGGCAATGTAAGAAAAAAGTAAATGCAAGCAGACACTTGATTTTAGAGCCTCAGTGCCCTTAAACATAATTGTAAAGAAGATAATTTAAAATGAAATATGTGCCTGCTTCTCTGCCCACCTCTTCAGCCGCATACTGACTTTGTGAAAACAACTAACTGCCATTCCCTACCGGTCCATCAGATGTCATCATACTTTTTCAACAGACTGCGTCATTCACCCACTCACTATTTTTGTGTCCTTGCATATGCTGTGTCGTGATCTTCTCTGATATCAGATTTGTGATGAAGCTGGGGTAGGTGGTTTATTCTTTCCACAGCAGAGCAAAAATACCACAATAACCTTTCTGCATAGACAGCTGTCAGACACTGACCAAACTAAGCAGTACTCATTAAACATCGATTAAAGGGATAGTTGAGAATTTTGGACATAGGGCCTCATCAAGTGAGCCAGAGTGTTGGAGATGTGTAAAGACAGTTTTCCCTTTAATATTCAGAAAAATACTGTAGTGTACTGTTTAGCCGTAAAATAAGTCATGATGTAAATGATAAACTAATAAGTAGATCCTTCAAACATTCCAAAGTATAATATAAGTATAATAAAGTACCAAGTAGACAGGACTTGAGTGTTTAACAACTCTGACTCAGACTGAGTGTGCACTATCCTAGTAGGCAGAGTTGTAGTTAATAGTAGTGATAGACAAATGAAGCTTCATGAAGCGTTTGTGATATTTTTGACTCCTCTAATTTAGTAAATTTCCATTATACTAGGTTTTTCTTTAAACCAAGAGCACCATCTAGAGAAGTCAAAAAATATCACAAGTGCTTTTTGAAGCTTCATTTGTCCATCACTGGTTAATAGTGTGCCACATGGGCCATTCCATTGCAGTGCTGCCTTACATTAAGCTTATAAGTTTCGTACTTGTAGGGTTCATTGGTTACCAGTTTTCAGACCAATTCCTACTCGGACGGACTGTGAGCGGAGCAGATTTTCCACGGAATGTCTGCTCTGCTCAGAGCTTTCATAGTTGAGCGTACTGCTGCATAGTATTTTCCTGTTAAATTTTAGTGAATCTGAAGATTGGTGTCACATTTAATGCGAGTTTCGCGTGTGTGCTTTTCGCACATGGACCTTGTAGACGTCTGCTTTGAGTATGCGTGCCTCTGTGGAGTCTGTTCCGTCCGAGTATGAATTAACCTTTACAATCAGGTCAGAAGCATCAACACACAATTATATTCAGGATGTTCCAGAATCACCACATCAGCGTTTAATATTGTAAACTAGCAGTCACTGTAGCAATCGGTTTCTGTCCATAATAAGTAATAGCACGGCCCCAAGTGGTAGCAGCAAAATAGTCAATCAAATCTGAACAATCAGACATGATACACATGGGTGGGTTTCTTCAGGACTTGCTTGATAATCATCATAACAAGTGACAAAGGAAATGCTGAAATATAAAATATTGGTTAGAGGACAGGTTTACAATTTTTAATTTGGCGTAAAACAACAGGTGGATATTCATGTGTTCATTAAAATAGAGTTGCTTTGATCATTCCTTCTGTTCAAACTGACCATTTGATTCCTTTAATTCTGGTTTCTTACCCATCAAAAAAGTTTTATATTTAAATTTTGTACTAGAACTACTGAAAAAAAAGAAATTGCAAACTGCACACTGTTTTAATTTCATTTTATCTTTCTATCAGCTGACCAAACTATAACTGATTATCAATATAATAGCCTGATTAAACTTATCCAGTCAGTCTACATAAGCATTACTCAAGATCCAGATACATGTGATGGTGATAAAACAGACAGAGATGAAGACAATGTACAAGCCAAACAGCAGACGGTCAATGACTATCCCAATCATTTGCCATTCCTCTGAGGATTTGCTCCCCTGAAAGTGATTGTCCAGCTGGAGGCGGATGGCCCTGAGATCCCTGCTCAGATTCATCAATTCAACCAGAACCGAATCCGAAGGGGGGATTTTTGGGGATGTATCTCCGGAGACACTCTGAAGCTTTATTGAAGAGATGATGCTGGTATTCACTGCTGGATCTTTAAAAGAATCTGTATTAGTGTGATCATGTGACATATGGTGTGACAACTGTTTTAAAAAGACAGGAATTAATATCTGCTGTTACACTACAGTTACACTAAGTAAGCTAGTCAATCATGCATAATCAAAAAGAGCAAAAAGGAGTTGACTGGACTTGCTTAGGGTTTGAAGACAGTAATGTCCAGGTTTCAGCCAGGGAAGACAAATAGTTTGAGAGAGAACTGAAGAAACCATCTCTTAACAGAGGAGGAGGACTATGACACAACCTATCAGCCACTTACAACTCAGTATTGACGTCCATTCCCACAAACTGCAGCAACCATTCACACCTGAGTGCAGCTCACCTTAAAGGCTCACATCAGAGCGGGCGGGATAACAATTCCCACATGAATGGCATTGGCTCCTATTGAGCCACCAACTTTTGTTTTGGTGGTTTCGGTCATTTGTTTCTTTTCTGCTCCAGCAAAAGTAAAAAGCCACTTTCACACTGCACCAAAAACCTGCGTTGATGAGTCAATGTTGACACTGCATTTTGTCGTGAATTGAATCAGCTGCAGTGTCAGGGGCTACCGTCGCCACCTGATAATTTACCCGATGACATTGATGTATCTGCCTGTTGCGTTCAGCTTTAGTCACTGATCGGCCCGTCAGGCTGTCTCTGTGAAGCTCCAGAGCTGCAGAGCTGCTCACTCATAAGATCAGTTTTCCTGTTGATCTCCCAGAGACCAATCTTTGAAGGGCAGAGTTTTTTTTAATTAAACAAATAAAATGTGTAGCGACATCATCTTTAATTGAAGTGCATACGTAATAACCCTAGTCCTACGTCATTCTTGGGAAATCCTACAGATTGGGAAATCCCGGTGTGAACTACGCGACCGTGTTTATATACAGCTTGTATAGTGATCTGGCACACCTTTTTTATGATCATGGCAGTATGCATTAGCACTAGTATTAGTATAAGCAGTGCGCTGGGTTTGTACACTTTGAAAAAGGGACAAACTTGCAACTCACAAAACAACAACGTCAACATGCAATTCGTTAATGTCCATGCAGTCCACCTTGCAGTGTTCTGGTGCACTTAAATCTCTAATTACGGCATTGTAAACGTGATGATGTATAGGAGGGAGGATAAACAGACACGCAGCTCTCACAGCGGGAGGTCAGAGCCACAACTGTTAGCAGTGTGAAAGCTCCCTAATGCCAAGCCAAGTTGAGTCAACCCAGGTTTGAAAATCCCTCGTCAACATGCTAATTTCAGTGTGAAAGTATCTAAACTCTCTACCAGTGATTTAGAACTAAATAAGCCTCTTGGATGAGAGGTGAAACATCTTCAACCAACCTCAAGTAAGTCCAGTTGACTCTGTTTTGCTGTTTTTGATTTACCTCGACCTGGGTGACTGAGAACTAACACAGACAGATTAATCAGGCATGCTAATTTTTGTTGTGTCCATTAGAAGAGATAACATTTTAATGCATTTCTCACAGCATGCCTGCTGTTGTGTTTTTGTTTTGGAAACTGGAAAAAAAGACAACATCATCCACACAAGTGCACAATATCTAGTTGGGATTGATAAGTAGTGATGGATAAATGAAGCTTCATGAAGCACTTGTGATATTTTTTGACTCCTCTAAATGGTGCTCTTGGTTTAAAGAAAAAGTCTAGTATAATGGAAATTTACTAAATTTCCATTGCATCTTTAAACCAAGAGCGCCATCTAGAGGAGCCAAAAAATATCACAAACGCTTCAAAAAGCTTCATTTGTCCATCACTGTTGGTAGGCTACAACAGGACTACTACTGTTCATTAGACTCTGTCTCTAATATCTGTATCCTCTGTCCGAAATTATGGCATACAGTTATTTTTCCCAAAATATGAGTGAGTTAGTTGACCTTGACAGACAAATTGCTTACAGTTGTCGTTGCTCTTCTTTTTTGGAGGAAGACAAACAACAACAGATAGATATTGTAGGACCAGGACACTGAGCCAGTGAGGCACCGCTCTGTACTGGCAGGAGCTGAACTGGATATTAGTGATAAACACAGTCTCCAAAAGGCTGAACACCATCAGAGCAAAGCTGACAGAAAATAAAACATCTGCAGGAAAGAAGAAAATAAATAGTTAAGAAAGACATCTTTCATTCATCGAATTTGGGTAACAGACTGGCAGTTATATGAAGCTGCACTACGGGTAGAAGTAGAAAGTTGGACAAAACCATAGAACATCACAAGATATACAGTACTTTGGCCCACAATGGTATCTTATTAAGAAGGAACACTAGTATAGATATAAAAGAAATAGCATTACCTTTATCTCTATGGATAAAAGTCATAGTTTGGCAAACTTGAAATTGAGTTATATCAGTGGTGTCACTCACTTATGAGAGATGTTGACTCCCCAGTTACAGGCAGCAGGTCGTTCATGATGAGCAGGAAGACGGTGTAGCCCAGGATGAGGGTTATCTTGAAGGCCGAACGGTCCACACTATGGGGAGGCAGCAGGAAGCTGAAGAGGTCCAATATCATGAGGAAACTGCTTGGGAGCAGCAGGTTCACCACATAGAGCACTGGCCTACGTCTCAGAATGATCTTGGAATGTGATACAAGTATAAAGCCTTAGTCTAATTACCATTAACAAATGAGACCTTTCTTGAAATATTGATATTATTCCAGGAATAACATAACAGACTTCAACTGATACTGTTTTCTTTTATTAGATTGAGAACCTTACAACAGTGTTTTGCGTAAAAAAAATTGTTAATTTCAAAGTAGAGAGTCCCAATATTTATTCTCCTGTTGTTAAGTGTTAAGTGTTGTTGTCATTCATAAGGGAGTCGTTTCCCCTCCAAACATTATGGATTGGATGCAGCTGCTTGGCCATGGAAACCCATTCCATGAAGCTCTCTGTGCACTGTTCTTGAGCTAATCTGAAGTCCAAATGAAGTTTGGAGGTCTGTAGTGATTGACTCTGCAGAAAGTTGGTGACCTCTTCACACTATGCCTCTCAGCATCCGCTGACCCTGCTCCATCAGTTTATGTGGCCTACCACTTCATGGCTTAGTTGCTGTCGTTCCCAAACACTTCCATGTTCTTATAATACAGCTGACAGTTGACTGTGGAATATTACAATATAGTATTGCGCTTCCTCCACAGCTTGCACAATGGTGGGAGGGGAAATGACTCTCATGAATGGCAACAACTCTTAACAAGACCTGTTGCTGGTTGATGACCTGTTGCTGGCTAGAGCATAATATCTTAACTCTGTACCTCTCAGTCAGAACTGAGGGAAGCCTTTTGGATGAGAGGTGAAACTTCTTCAGTAAAATTCATGCAAGTCTGGTTGGCTCTCTTGTTTATGCTCTTGAATAGACTACAGCCGTTTCCACTGGAATTGTGTCCTTTTTCTACAAACAGCAATATCACCAGAATAATTTCAAATTCCTTAATTACATACATAAAATGGAGTAATGAATTAATTGAATTGAAATACTAGACAGCATTTATTTACACACAACAGTCACAACAGTATCAATCATGTGAAAACCAAAATTACTCACATAGTATTTGATCTCAGAGTAGCTTCCTTCCGTTATAACCAGGGTATTTAAGGCTGCTTTGATATCTAAAAGCTCCCACTCTCCTTTGGTCTGTATCACCTTTCTGGACTCCTTCAGGATCTCTGCAGCTGTGAAGCTTTCAAACACTCTTACGTCTTCAGCTGGAATAAAATTTTGTTCATATTAGTTTCTCAGCCTGTGTGTTTTGTGTGGTGCAAAGCAGGAGAGCTAAGATGTCAACATAAACGATAACTTCAGGGAAGTTCAAGAAGGAAGTGATTTAAATTAATTAATTGAATCATACTGGAATGTAATTTTCTTAATAATATTAATGAATTGTTTAAACTTTCAACTCAGTGATTAGAATTTATGGTTTTGGTTGTTGCAGCATCTTACCAAAGTGTAGATATGTTCCAAAGGTCAGCGTGCAGTTTTGGATATCGAAGGGGAAAGTGTAGATTACTAATGGGCAGGAACTGACCACTCTGAATGGCTGATCATCAAAAACACGACCAGTGTTGTATAGGTAGACATAGGGAGTTTTGGGGGATAGGTCTTCGTCCATGCTGGAAACAGTTGAATACAAGGAATAATTATCTTAGTAACTTAGAATATATATATATATACTGTATATATTGGAATGCTAAGTGCCGGCAAGAGTGCGTGAGATGTTGAAAAGGCAATGAACATTCATGAATCAACAATTAGTCATCTCAGAACCAGATTCCATGCCACGAACAGCACTTCAGATCGTCCACTCAAACGGCAGATCACGTGTGATGACCAACATTCAGAATTGCCATATGCGCCTTGGCCATCTCAGAGAGCGGACACTTCCCGCCACCGTTACTGCCACTGAGACACCTGGACATCACCAACCCCATTGCTCAAACAGTGTGCAGGTGGCTCAGAGAGGCCGACCTGCGTGCACGCAGGCCATACTTTGGTCTACTGTTAACTTCAACTTAAATTTGATCTCTAGACCAGGGGTGCTCAATACGTCGCGATCTACTAGTTGATTGCAAAGGTAGTGTGGGTAGATTGCATGTTAAACAATAGACATCAGTCTATCATCCATCCCGTCACTTATTGATATACAGGGCAGCCAGTCAGATGACATCTGACCTTTTCTGACACTTAGGTCACCGCCCATGAGCAAACAATGGCGCTAAGTGCAGCAAAAGAAACAAGCTAGCTCGTTACCTCCAATTTTTAGCCCTCGGTTTTTCCTTTTAAACTTAAGAAAGGGTATAAAAATGAGTGGGGGAGCTGGACCAATTTAGAAGACAAAAGCGTATCATTTTCATGTGGGATGGGAGAAGGATTTTTTTTTTTTTATGTGGAGCGACATTTTCGGACTGTTCATAGAAAATACGACACCGACTTCCCTCTGAAAAGCGAGCTGAGAAAGAGAAAAGTGAAGGAACTAAAATGTCAGTTATCCAGACAGCAGTCATTTTTCTCACAGCATACTTCAAAAGCGAAAGCCGCCACTGAAGCATAATTCTGGGTGAATCACCACATCATTAAAAACAAGAAGTCCTTCCAAGATGGAGAGATGGTAAAAGAGGCATTTGTTGAAGCAGCTGACTCATTGTTCCAAGACTAAAAACAAGGCAGAAATATTATCTTCAATCAAAGTTCTCCAGCTGTCAAGAAGTACAGTTACACGACACATTGAAGCCATGGCCAAGGACTTGACCCAGCAACTTTTGAAGTACATCACAGATTGTGAGTGTTTCTCACTTGCAGTTGGACGAATCTACGGACTTGAGTGACACAGGCCAGATATGCATTTTCATTCGTATGGTGTTTACTGATATCACTGCAAAAGAGGAGCTATTACCAGCACTACCCATGAAAGGAAAGACGCGAGGAGAGGACATATTTCAGCTGTTTGAAAACCGAGCTCCCATATATACATATGTGATAAACTGCTGAGTATATATATATATATATATATATATATATATATATATATATATATATATATATATATATATATTCAACAAGTCTTTCTATATTGTTCAGCAGATTGAAAAATATTTTTTAAATATTTTTTATACTTATTTTGTATTGTAATAATTGGAACATAATTTCAACTTACAACTCTGCAATGATGTTGTCTGGGATCCAAAGCTTTTCTCTTGGAACAGAGACTCTTGTAGTTCCACATTCCTTTTCATCCCAGCTCAATCCCATGATATTCCACTCCTAAATTAAAGGGAACAACCAACCAAGGGAACACTGTGTCATGCATTACATACTTTAATTTAAAGGTTGTGATGTTCAAATAAACTAACAATATGACCTATATTAACAAATATTTGTGTTGCCTAAACCCAAAATAACTTTGTCTTATTTGCTTCAGAGAGGACCAGTCCAAAAACAAATCACAACTAAAACTTTGGGAAATGATGATGAAAGACTGTTGGACACATATATGGAAATGGACAAAACAAAGTTAAAATGATGATGAAACATCCACACTGCCAACATGTTCTTGAAATTGTCATAGTAGTTGTATTTTTTTTATACAGTAGTAGTTTATATATATATATATATATATATATATATATATATATATATATATATATATATATATATATATATATATATATAAAACTAATTTTTTTAGAATGACTGATGATGATGATGATGATGAAAGCATTCATTAACAGAAGCTAGTATGCCACCCCAGATTTAGTGTTCATGTCAGCATTTGTACATTTTTAGAAATAAACTCTTTTTTTTTTTTCAACAAATTTCTGAACCACTTTATGTTTGTGAAGTGCCGTAAAACTTACCAGGATCTGCCATATAAATGTTGTCAAGGACTGTGATTTTTCATTCTAGGGATGAGACATACAGTATGTATGATTATTAATGATGAAGAAAGGCAACTTATTTTTTTCAAATACTGTAAATAAATTGTATTTTTATGTACAGACAAGAAAATATTATTATGCAGCTGATGAACTCACCACTCCTAAAATTCCCACTACAGTGAAAGAGACAGATACGTTCAGAGTATCTGAAAATCTTTTTACAGGTCGCAGTAGTTTTCTAGGAAATAGTTCTTTCTCAAGTGCATCAAACAAGGATTCAGGTGTTGGGCTAGTGCAGTTTAATCCTGTAACATAACCTGCATTGAAGAGAAAACGAAGGAATATAAATTGATGACATGGTCAAATAAATTAGTTTTTCTTGTAATTGTATTTGGTCAAGGGCAGAAGGCAGAATGGCATAAGACATGCAAAATGCTTGATATCAACCACACTTAACACTAATTTCTGATGATTCAACTTTAATCATACCATGAAATGTTACTTTTATGTTTCTGTTTTGTAAATTTTACATCTCATTACGGTATAAGTGAGAAAAAACACAAACATGTAAACCAATTGATTTGTTTTTTTCAGTTTATCTTGCATTTTCTTACAAATACTCTGCATAAGCTTGTTTATTCCAGCTGACAGCTTTGAAGAGATCATCTTTCAGCAATCTGTTTTAATTTCTCAAATTTAGGAGTCAATATTTTTTTCCTTACCATGAAGCAGTGAAAAACAGATGAAGAGGAGCCCAGTCGCCTTTGGATCTATCATCTTGTATGTCTCAGCTCAACCACCTTCATGTCTTGTCACATCAATTTCAATGCCAACAATCTTCTTTCTGATTGGCTCATTTTGACTCAGATTTTCCTCCTGAGTTACTTTGTGTGCATGCCTTGTTTGGAAAAGTGTCACAAAGGAAAACAAACCAGGGTGTGTTGTTTTCTTTACATGTCATTAAAATGTTAATGATGTTACTTTCACTGGTTACGTCTGCTCGTCTTTACAGTTTGCCCATCCTGGATAAACATTAAAAGCACACCTCAATGGAGCAGAATCAGTACACATATTTGCATTACAATACAAAAGGTCAAGATAAAACTTTGTTACACACTATATTGGAAAACTGTATGCTGTGAAACATAGCGTCACAGCACTGAATTTTCTCAAGCATATATTTATACAGTTTAGTCAGCTGTTTTTAAACTTTTCAATGTGAAGCAATACTGCTCTGCATTCATATTCACTCATGACATGACTTAATCACATATGAAGATTAAAAGGACACACAAAAAAGATTAAAAAATTAAAAGGACACACAATAAATATGCTTTATTATATAATATAGGCTTTATTGTCATTGTATAACAGTGCATTGAAATTGGGGAAAAATCCTATAATGGTAGACACAATTCTGTATATTAATATGAATAACAAATGCAAAGGAGGAACTGAGACAGTTTAGTTAATGATATATATTGGAGAAGTTCAGTCCTGGGCTCCAATTCCCAAGTTACTGTAGAAGAAAGGAGAGTGTTTTCCACTTCTGCAAATGGATACTAGACCATCATCAGTGTCGTCAATAGCTTAAGAGGTAAAAAAACAGATTTCAGTCTTTTCCTGTCTTATAGGTCTCATACTTTTGGGAAATGGGGCACTGGATTTAGACTCCTCAGGAAAAAGTGCAAATAGTTTACTGTGTTAGACTCACAAACATTGTGCTGTTGATGAGACACCAGGGACTGATTACCAATCAATTGTTTGAAGTTAGCAAATATTTGTTGCTTGACTCACAATGCCAGAGAAGAGTCAACAGGAATTCCAAATTCTCTCAGATGTTTGTTTCAGAGCCTTAAAACACAACTGTTAAGAAAGATACTTCAAATGAAAGACAATAAATAACACAAAACATCGAAATGAATCATGAAAGTATGACAGTTTACTGGTGATGTTAACATATTTGAAATACAAAAAAAACTTTCACTCTCCTTTACGCTTATACAAATATACAAGTAATATCAGAAAGCTTGTTATGGCATGAAATAGTAATAAAAAACACTAAAAATAATAATAATAATAAAAAAACAGGCAAATTTAACAGAAAAAATATCAGGATGTGTTGTATGACTGCACCCTGATAGTGATGATGGTAATGAAACTGATTAAGATGAAAAGGATGTAGAGGATGAACAGCAGGCGGTCCATGATGTAACCCACCTGGATCCATTCCTCTGAACTCTTGCTTCTACCCAGCTGCTGCTCCACCTGGATGCGGATCGTATGGAGGTCCCGGCCCAGGCTCCTCAGCTCCTGCAGGGCCTTGTCCTCATCCAGTGGCTCCTTCTGTTCTGGAGCCTCACCGTCCTCAGCCACTAGGGAGGATAATTTCATTTCTGTTGCAGAAGAGATGGGAGGCTGTTTATATTGACTTGTGCAAATATTTTCAAAATAATGGCTGCATCAATAATAGATGTTGAATACTACCTTTTACAGCAGGATTTTGGATGACTGTGTCCTCTAGATCTCTAGGCTTTGGGGGAAGAAATACCAGGTGGGCCACGATATAAAAGACAAAGACTCTGATCCAGTGAGGGACTGCAGAGTAGTGAGAGGAGCCACACAGCAGGTTAGTGATGATGATCGTCTCCAGTAAACTGGCCACCATCAGAGCCAAGCAGAGAGAGAGAAACACATCTGGAATTATATAATAAAAATAGCAAAGTCTTTCTCAGGTTTTTTTTAAAGCCTTCCTCACAGAAAAATACATTTTTTATGATGAATGTGCCAGTATACAATTGCTATTTACTCAAAAGGCAGCTTCAGAGCTCTGACCCTCATTTGTAATTGTGTGTCTGTCCTTCTGATAAATGTACATGAGTTGGACGATGAAACTGAAACGCCTGGTTTTAGACCACAACAATTCATTAGTATGGTGCAGGGCCTCCTTTTGCGGCCAATACAGCATCAGTTCATCTTGGGAATGACAGATACAAGTGCTGCACAGTGGTCTGAGGGATTTTGAGCCATTCTTCTTGCAGACTACGTGATGCTGGTGGAGGAAAACATTTCCTGACTTGCTCCTCCAAAACCCCAAATTGACTCAATAATATTTAGATCTGGTGACTGTGCAGGCCATGGGAGATGTTCAACTTCACTTTCATATTCGTCAAACTACTCTGTCACCAGTCTTGCTGTGTGTATTGATGCAACTGTCATCCTGATACAAGGCACCACCTTCAGGATACAATGTTTGAACCATTGGGTGCACATGGTCCTCCAGAATGGTTTGGTAGTCCTCGGTAGTCTAGCACAAGAACTGGGCCTAGGGATTGGTAAATGATAAATGGTGATGCATTTGCATAGCGCTTTTCCAGTCTACTGACAGCTCAAAGCGCTTTACACTACATGCCCCATTCACCCATTCACACTGATGCCAGAGGCTGCCATGCAAGGCGCCAACAGCTCATCAAGAGCAATTTGGGGTTCAGTATCTTGCCGGGATTCGAGGCAGTGGTCTTCCGATATTGCAGCCCAAACCATCACCGATCCACCCCCATGCTTCACTATAGGGATGCAACAGTCTGGGTGGTATGCTTCTTTGGCGCTTCTCCACCTTATAACTCTCCTGGATGTGGGAAAGACAGTAAAGGTGGACTCATCACAGAACATGTTTCACACTGTGCACAGCCCAAGATTTTCACTGCTGGCACCATTGAAACCGCCATTTGGCATTGGTACGAGAATATCATGAATATTGACCCTGTGGAGATCCCGACTTTTGGTGGAAACAGGAGAGTTGAGGTACACATTTAATTCTGCAGTGAGTTGGGCAGCTCTGGTTTTATGTGTTTTGGATACAATCCGGGTTAGCACCCGGACATCCATTTCAGAAAGCTTCCTCTTGCGTCCACAGTTACTCCTGTTGGATGTGATTCATCCTTCTTGGTGGTATGCTGACATTACCCTGGATACCATGGCTTTTTATACATCACAAAGACTTGCTGTCTTGGTCACAGATGCGCCAGCAAGACGTGCACCAACAATTTTTCCTCTTTTGAACTCTGATATGTCACCCATAATGTTTTGTGCATTGCAATATTTTAAGCAAAACTGTGCTATTACTCTGCTAATTGAACCTTCACACTCTGCTCTTACTGGTGCAATGTGCAATCCATGAAGTTTGGCCACCAGGCTGGTCAAATTTAGTTATGAAACCTCCAACACTGTGTTTCAGTGTCATTGTTCAACCCCCGTATGTCTGGTATTCACTGACCTTTTAGCTTTGGTTTCATTTCAACTGTGATTTGTAATTCCTATTCTCCCAATAGAAACCCAAATGTTAGACTGGAAGCCTACATTACATTCACCATAACAATACATAATACATCATTCATTTTAGATACAATAATTGTGAGTAACTTTTCCATCAGTAGAAGGTATCGTCAACTGACTTATGAGAGGTATGGTGTTTCCAGTGATGGGCAGCAGATCGTTCATAATGAGTAGGAAGACGGTGTAGCCCAGGATGAGGGTCATCTTGAACAAAGACCGGTCGATGCTCTGGGGAGGCAGCAGAAAGCTGAAGACATCTACTGTGATGAGGAAGCAGCTTGGGATCAGCAAGTTCACCACATAGAGGGTAGGTCGGCGCCTCACCGACACCTGTAGCAATGTCGACAGATATTCAACAGTAACTCTGACTTCATTAATTAGACTTGTATTGACCAACAAACTCTGTGTGTGTGTGTTTGTGTGTGTATATATACAGCCTATTTCAGTTTGATGATTGTTTGCAATAAATTGCTTACTCATTTTTTTATCTCACTCCCATTTCTTCTTTTTGCATTTTGAAGCACTACTTAGAACCTTCTTAAGATCCAACAGTGCAAAAATGTAAATTCTGGTCTTACAATTTTGATCAGGAGTGTACAGAAGCATATATACATCAATACAAAAAGATCCATATGGCCATAAAGTCATCACTAGTATGTGAAAGTTACTACAGTGCATTCTATGATGGCACTGTATGATGGCCACGCATTCTCAGTAGGGTTACTGTTAATACATCTCTAAAGGATTCATTCAAGGATTGATTATTTTATTTAACTTTAACCCTAAAATTATCTATACTTCACTTTGTAAACTATTTTCTTTGTTTCTTTCTGGGTGGTCCACTCGTGTTTCATATTGTGTGGATAACATAAAACATCACAATAATGTTACAGTCAGCAGTATTTACTTACGAAGAAGCGAATCTCTTGGTACAATTCTGTGTCTCCAGATGGTATCACGTATGATTTCGCTGTCAGTCCAACTAGCTCCCACTCACCCATAGTTGTCATCACATCTTGACTGTGTTTTAATATATCCTCCACCGTGAATGTGATGTCAAGCTGCATAGCACTTACTGAAATAAAAATGTAATGTTGTCAGTGGTTTTGTGTCATGTTTTTGTTTCTGTTGGGTTTGTCAGTCTTTGTGTTGTTTTCAACCCAAGCTCATTATAAAATCCATACAATTACATGGCAGAGCATCCCATGTGACAATTACTGACTTATGTCTGGTTCTACAAGTTGTTGACTTGTGAGCTTTATTACTTTCCTTCTGACTGCCTGATTCTGTGTGCTCTTTGTCACTTCTTTGTGTTGTAAGCACTGTTCGAATTATGTGGGAGCTGATGCGAGCTGAGCCTCCATAAGGGAGGAGTAGAAGCTCCCTCCACATCTGTGGGGGTCTTTACCAGCAATAATTATATTAATCACAAATACAATTTCAATGTAACGAGTATTTTCATTAAATAGTTCAGTCCACCTGCTCCATCAAACAGCCTGCAGAGTGTTAAAGATAGTGAGTGGAGGAGGAGACAGCAGGATGCCTCAAAAGTCAGGGAGGGGGGTCAAAAACGAAGAAAGGAAAAAAAAACTCAGACAAGAGAAAGAAGTGAAGGGTCGACAGTATGTCACCAGTTCTTTCGTTGGCAAAGAGGGTCTGTTAGTGGCTCATGTGATTGGACATTCTGGAACATTTTCAAAAATATCATAGTTTTATGGAAAACAGTATCAACATTTTCTGCCAGCTCTGGGGGGACCAGTAAGTTTTTTTTTCATGGGGCAAGCTCGGATTTTAATTCGAACTCTGGTTGTAAGCGCTTCTTCCTGTTCATGGAATTCAACCTCAGCCACATCTCTCCACCTGCCTGCCTGCCTTCACCATCCTTGCCCCCCGCTTTCCCTGTTTTTACAATAAACTTTATAAACCTCTGCCAGTTATTTTGTCTCAACTTAGGGGTCTACTGAAATCAAACCACAACGCCTTGTGGGATTTAATCCATTATAAAAAAAGTCTGTCTGCACCTTTAAGGAGTTTATAAAAAAAAAAGATAAAACAAACATATCAAACTTCATATTGTCAAGTAGTGTGTAAAAACACAAAAATAGATTTGGACTTACAACGGTGTAGATAGGAGTTGAAGCTTAAGCTGCAGTTCTGGATGTCAAATGGAAATGTGTAGATGTCGAGCCTGCAGGAGCTGACCACTTTGACGGGCCGTTTATCGAGCACAAAGCCATCAGAAAACAAATAGCTGTATGGGACAAATGGAGCTGAGTTCCTCTCCATACTAAAGGACAAGAAAAGACAAAGATTACTGGTAACTAATATCTACTTTCTGTGTAAGAATACAAAGTGTAAAGGATATTTGTCAAATATGTTGTACTTAAACGTGAGGTGAGGTTTTTATGCTTAAAAGAAGCCCAAATTTCTGATAGAAATGAATATTCAGTGGCACACTTCTTATGTGGGGTTTAGTCAAAATCATGCATGTATAAAGTCTGGGTTACTCTGTGATGGTACATACAATTCATTGATGACCACATCTGGTACCCAGAGCAGTTTCCTTGGTATTGTAATCCATGAAGAACCACACTGTTCCGGGTCCCACCTGACAAACTCATTTCTCCATTCCTGCAACACAAATCACACAGATACATTATGTACATACCTTAATACATGCAGTATAAAACTAGAGCTTTCAGGTTCTAATGGGAATACTGGAGCTCTTGAGATGTGACCAGCTGTTAAATGATCCTGTTTCAACAGTGAAAACCAATAGTATTATTGTCTTCATTCTTGTTGACTAAACAACATTTTTGATTCTCAAACCTGGAGAAAGATAAGCAATTACTGGTTAATTACTGGTAAACGGTGGAGATGATTGTACTTACTAAATTTTGCCAGATATAGGTTTTCAGGACTTGGGCCTTTTCATCCTGAAAAAGAAGCAACATTCAGTCACATGTATTCCCTCAAAACAAATATTTTTTTTTCTTCTGTGAAAAGACTACACCACATATCAATTTCCTGTTGGGCCAAATAACCACAAAAATGTATGCAGAATTACAGAACGTTCAGTAATTTATAAGTTGATATTCCACTTTGAAATATAATCAAACAGTGCCTAATAGTGAGTCAGCTTTAAGATTAATGTATTGTCCCTTACCACGCCCAAAATGCCAAACAGGGTGAAGTCAATACTGACATTGGTGGGAGTTGACATATTCACAACAGGTCGAATGGAGCTCAGTTTGAAGAGCGGTCTGAGCGCCTCTAGCAGGGAAGGTGGGTCAGGTCGAGAGCAGTTCAGCATGATGGAACTGCACGGAGCTACAGAGGAATTAATGCGTCATTATGATTGTTGAGCAATTAAGAGATTAAGTAAATTGGCTGCAAGTGAAGATATTTCCCAGCCATATGAATTTCAAAACCAAAATTTATATGGTAGCACAAGAAACCCACAAAATAGGAATCGTTATAGATGATAAATTCGAAATTAACAGTATTTCTGTCATCGGCACACAGCACGCAACAGAAGAAGCTCTGATTCCAACTCACACGTAGAGCCACGTCATTCTCTGCTCAGGTAGACTTTACTCCTTTATGGGTCTGATCTACTAAAGATTTGCGTGTATAAAAATGTATGCAAACTCATTGCACACGCAAAAAAATGTACAAACTGATTTACTTTACAGTGCGCACGAAGGGTTGCATCCTTCAACGGTGCAAAATAAAGCATTTGCATCCAGTTAGTATCTTTACGCAATGAATATGCAACACAGAGTGTTTACACGCAATTGTGCCTGTGCCGGGAGGAGAAAATGTAAATATATTCATTTAGCACACGCAAAGTCATTTATGAAACCTGAAATTTTTCTAATAGAAACTGTGTCTACATTGAACACGTCTCAAAGGGAGATGCAGACGGTTTGTAGCCTATGCGTAATTACGCACACATAGCTGTGGTTATTGTCTCAAGAAGGAGACATCGAAATGATGAGAGACGACGCAGAGAAGGCATTTTCACCTTTGTGTGAACATTTTTATAATGAATGAGGAACACTCATTAAGACATATCACCTATTGCCCTTTTGGAGCTGCTGGAGGAACTCAGAGCAGATTTGGAGCAACTACGAGTCATGTAATATCTGCAACGGCAAAACTCCTTGCAAGCTTACATTTTTTTTGCATTTGAGTCATTCCATACAGTAGCTATTAGAACTGGGATCTCCCAATCCCGTTTTTCAAATGTGCTGTCAACCCGGGATTTTCGTGCAGTGTGAAAAGTGCACACAAACTTGGCCATATTAATGCTCTGAATGTTGCGCAGACAACCATTAAACAGGATAAGAGAAGCGAATGATGCAATGATGGATAATCAGTATGCGGAGTGTAGATTTCTGTCAATGACCAAACCCCTCAAAGAAGAATCCCTTCCCTCTGTCCTGTAGAATGAATGCTCAAATTTAACTTTGCAATTTTTCTGCGTCTCTGTTTATCATTAAAACAATGTGTCATCCCTCCATTATGCCAATAAATATAATAATATAATAATATATAATATAATAAATAATTAATAACCAGGAAACTTATTTAATACAATGCAAAAAGAAAAATAATAGACCACCACCCAGTGACAGGAGTTTGCCACTGCAGTCCTAAATTAACAGCATTGCTTAGTACCAATTTTTTTCTCTATTGGTTGGTATGTTCAAGCTCTTTAATCAAGATAACATGAATGAATGAATGGTTTATATCGGTGCATGAAATGTACAAAACATGTCACACTTATTTACACTAATCATCTTTAATGCCAAAATATAAGTATTTATGTTATCCATGGATTTTAAAATTTGCTGTTTTACAAAAAAACAGAAAAAATAGCAATGCAAATCATGGTTATATGTTAATCTTGATTAATTAACTGACCTCTCACAGAATTACAGTGTGTTTGCTTTGTGTATAAAAATGGGAATTAATTTCGAAATTCCTCTACTATTCAAAATATAACAATCCTGACAAATAGGCAAATAGGGCAGAGTCTAACAAATTTGTTAAGCACATATATACATATCTATGTCGATCTATCTATATATATATACACACACACATATATGTGTATATATATATATATATATATATATCTATATATATATATATCTATATAATGTGTGTGTGTGTGTGTGTGTGTGTGTATTGTAAGCCCCAAGGGTCTTATGCTGCAGTGGAGTCAAAGAGGACATACACTATATTGCCAAAAGTATTCGCTCACCTGCCTTGGCTCATATATGAACTTAAGTGACATCCCATTCCTAATCCATAGGGTTCAATATGACGTTGGTCCACCCTTTGCAGCTATAACAGCTTCAACTCTTCTGGGAAGGCTGTCCACAAGGTTTAGCAGTGTGTTTATGGGAATTTTTGACCATTCTTCCAGAAGGGTATTTGTGAGGTCACACACTGATGTTGGACGAGAAGGCCTGGCTCTCAGTCTCCGCTCTAATTCATCCCAAAGGTGTTCTATCGAGTTGAGGTCAGGACTCTGTGCAGGCTAGTCAAGTTCATCCACACAAGACTCTGTCATCCATGTCTTTATGGACCTTGCTTTGTGCACTGGTGCACAGTCATGTTGGAAGAGGAAGGGGCCAGCTCCAAACTGTTCCCACAAAGTTGGGAGCACGGACTGGACGACTGGATTTGTTGCACAGGTGGCATCCTATCACAGTTCCACGCTGGAATTCACTGAGCTCCTGAGAGCGACTCAATCTTTCACAAATGTTTGTAGGCATGCAGTCTGCATGCCTAGGTGCTTGATTTTATACACCTGTGGCCATGGAAGTGATTGGAACACCTGTTTCTGATTATTTGGATGGGTGAGCAAATACTTTTGGCAATATAGTGTGTGTGTGTGTGTGTGTGTATGCGTGTGTATATATATATACATATATATATATATATATATATATATATATATATATATATGTGTGTGTGTGTGTGTGTGTGTGTGTTGCATTATGCAGTAGGAGCTGTACTTACCATGCATGAGCACAGAGATGAAGATGAATAGAAGCTTAGAAGACTTGATTTTCAGCAGGCAGCACTAAAAACATTAACATTGGGTCAAAAGCTGTCGTTAGTTTTATTGTTGTGCTGGTGGTGAGGGCTGTCCTGTATAGTTGTCTACAAACGTTGTAGGTGGCAAATACTGACATGATCTAGATAAATGAAAATTGAAAATATAAATAATCAATAATAAAAAAAAAAAATCTATGCACTTTAAGACCGACATCTAGAGGTAAGTTCATTACAAATGTGGCATGCCTAAAAAGCCCTGAATCCCACCAGTGAGAAATACAATATTAATGGGAAATTTAATTGGTGTAGATTTGCAGATTTTTGTGTTACAAAATTCATAAGTACTATCGGCAGCGAATGAAGATGCTGTTCAGGTTAATTATTTTACCCTCCTGCTTGCATCCTACATTATGCATATTCACATTCTAAATTGATATTTAGGCTGATTTAAAAGTAACTACATACAATATTAAAATTCAAGATAAAACATATTAGAAGGTGTTTTTAGCTAGTGGGTAGATACATTTTATAAACTTTTTATGTAAGATACTATATTATTGGACTAGGCTGCTTGGTTTGAAAGGACATCTTGATGCAGCAACACTCTATTGTATTTTTGATAACCACACGCCCAACGTCAGTGCTTGACCTCATTAATCTCTACAGCAATGTTCGAAACTCTTTTGACCAGATGACCACATACTTTTGACAATGCAGTGTACCCTTTTTAATGTAACAATGATTTGCTCAGTCTGTGTCTGACTTGACAATTTTTTGCTTCGATTTTTAGAAACATGTTTTGTTAATTATTTCATCATTTTAGAGATTTAGTTTGTGTAATATAAATCTGCAGAATAGTATATATGATTCAAAACTGACATTGAAATAAATGCATGCATAAGAAACCATTACATTTGAAATGAATGTCAATCCAAAACTGAATGAAATTTTTCATTTAATTTTATTTTGTATACAACGATTTACTTCATTTTTGAATGGCACAATATAACACAACAGTCTCAGAACTACATTAAGTTAATATACTAAAGTTAATTTAATATCAGATAATTAAGTATTATTAACAATAACACAATAACTTTATATTATAAATGAATGTCTGGGACTACAACAACAAAATGATCATGTGTAGATAAAAATTAGGGCTGTAAAATGATTATTTGAGCAATATAGCAATTAATCACAGAATTTTATTTGTCATTAATCAATTTTTATTGTATATTCAAAATTCTATTTTTCTGAATTTCACAGCAATTTTAATATTAACAGTGACTGACAGTGACTACAATGACTACAATGACTTCAATTCACAATAAGCCAGCCAGAGTTTGTCAATGGGAGCAGGAAGCTCTGACTTTAATCTAATTAACATGTTAGCGGTGACAGCCCTCATAAAAACAAACATTTAAGATGCTCACTACATAAATAGATCCCCCAGGCGACGGTTGTCTATTGACTGTATGAGTTTGACCAGATAATGATGATGGTAATGAAGCTGACTGATATGAAGAGGATGTAGAGGCCAAACAGCAGGCGGTCTATGATGAAACCCACCTGGATCCATTCCTCTGAACTCTTGCTTCTTCCCAGCTGCTGCTGCACCTGGAGGCGGATGGCCTGAAGATCCCGGCGTAGGTCCCTCAGTACCTGATGGGCCTTGTCCTCCACTGCTAGTCCCCTCTCCTCTGGAAGCCCATCATCAGCTTCTCGCTGTGTCACCATACCATTGGGCTTCATGTCTAATTTTCACGGAAAAAAAAATATCTTTATTATTTACTTCTTCCATGTGGTGTAAATGATCCATCTGATCGACTCTGTACCATATATTTAGTCTTTTTTTTAATATATTACATGTAACACCTAAATCTTTTGGTTCTTTAGTCTTCTGAGGCAGGCCAACGAGACGGCCCAGAATTTGCAGGACGAGTATTCTAATCCAGTGAGGGATGGGAGAGCAGTCAGCTGAGCCACACAGCAGGTTAGTGATGATAATTGTCTCCAGTAGACTGGCCACCATCAAAGCCAAGCAGAGAGAGAAGAATGCATCTGGCAGTGAAAGACAAGAAGTCACAAGGTGTTGTTCATTAGATCTTTGGAAGCATGAGTTCTCTGCAATGGAAACCTCCCAACGCTTTAATTATGATGGCAAAATGTCTAGTGAGGACCATCCACATCTCCCCTGCAGGCTGAAATTAACTGAACAAATTTAATGAACGATTGCTTCCAGACTTTTCGAGGAAGAATAGTTTGTTTCTGAACAGCAGACTGCAATAACAAGAAAACACAAAGCAATTCAGTCTGAAAAATGCTTACTTATGAGAGGTATGGTGTTTCCAGTGATGGGCAGCAGGTCGTTCATAATGAGTAGGAAGACAGTGTAGCCCAGGATGAGGGTCATCTTGAAGGAGGACCTGTCGACACTCTGGGGAGGCAGCAGGAAGCTGAAGAGGTCCACGGTGATGAGGAAGCAGCTGGGAATCAGCAAGTTCACCACATAGAGGGTAGGCCGGCGCCTCACTCTGACCTACAGAAGGAAGAAATAAAACACCTCGTCAGGATTTGACTTGATACTTAACGTCACGTCCTATCGTTCATGTGAAGTTGTCTTGTTCTTATGTTGTCTTGTCATTTCCTGTGTGATTTTGAAATAAGATTTCCACCTAATTTACATCACTTGAATTTCTGCCTGGGGTGGCACGGTGGTGCAGTGGCTAGCACTGACGCCTCATAGCAAGATGGTACTGGTTTTGATTCCCAGCCTTTCTGTGAGGAGCTTGCATGTTCTCCCCGTGTCTGTGTGGGTTCTCTCTGGGTACTCTGGCTTCCTCCCACCATCCAAAAACATGCATGGGGATTAGGTTAATTGGCTAATTTAAATTGCCCATAGGTGTGAATGTGCATGTGAATGGTTGTCTGTCTCTATGTGCCCTGTGATGAACTGGAGACTTGTCCAGTGTTGTTTGGCACTGGCCTTATAGTACTGTCTTCTCATTGTGCCAGTTTGTCTTGTATCACATGGGTTTGGATTATCCTTGCCTTGCTAAGCATTTTCTGTTTATCCCAAGGTTGTAAATACTTTTATTTTGACACTTTGTCTCCGAGCTGTGCATTTGAATTCACACCATGCCACACAGTTGTTCCATTTAAGTGCTGGATGAATGCAATTCAAATGTTTTGGACAGAACAAAAAAAAAATTATTAAAAAATTTCATGACGTAAGTCTGCTAGCTTCCTGTCCAAATGAACACTCTTGTAATCTGGGAGTAAAATTAAACTTGCTGCAATTTACAGACAATCAACCTACATGAAATGCCAGCTTGTCTACATAGAAACCATCATCAGCTTCTTCTTTGGATTTGTGGGAGGTAATATCCAGCAGTTGCCACTCCCCCATGGTTGTCATCACCTCCTTGGAGTGCTCTGTGATGTGAGCTGCACTTTTCCCCAAGAAAATCTTGATATCCATCGCTGGGCGAAGAAGAATATAAAAATATATAATTTAGTTAGGAAACATTACATATCCACAATATAGAAATACAGGAGTAGTTAGTTTCAGAAAAGTATATTTATTTTATTCATGTTTGACTCCTCACTACAACCTTCAAATGAGAAATGCAATAGGTGTTCCTCCCTCCCACATGTCCATTAATCAACCCACCTCTGAGGTTACATAGTTTAATATAACTCTGTCCCAAAAGAAAGGTTGATAGCAAAACTGTTTAACATGTTGTATTGTGGATGGGACAAAGATTACTCACTGCCTCTCACATTTACATTTCTTGGTCAATTGTGTTCAAACTGGCATACAGAAGTCCTGAAAGGCAGATGAGCCATTTTGTGCAGTGCCTTACCAAAGTGGATGTAGGAGTTGAAAGACAAAGTGCAGTTCTGTATGTCGAAGGGGAAGGTGTAGATATCAAGGTTGCAGGAACTGACAACTCTGACTGGTTGAGAATCGTGTATCCTTCCATTGCTATACAGGTACACATACGGGACAGAGGGGGCCGTGTTTTCATCCATACTAAAAGGCAGGAACAAGCAGAGGAGTTAGGAGTGAAATGTGCAACATGAGAGCATGAAAGCATTCTGCTGTGTGGCATTTTCCTTCATTGTAAACTACATCGGCACTGCAGTTTATCTTGGTCAATCCTGCTGCTAGAAATCCTCAATATAGTCCTAAAACATAATGATTTTTGTATACTTTTGTAAAAATCTATTTTACTCAGCTGTTTTGTTATATAGCATGATCTCTAAGAGGTATACTCACAATTCATTGATTACAATATCTGGCACCCAAAACTGGCTTCTTGGAAGAGAAATCCTGTCAGTGCCACACTGGATAGGGTCCCAGCTGACAAACTCGTTCACCCACCACTAAGACAACAAAACTGGAGTCAGTGCACAGACAGGTATGGTATGAGTAATAACACGTCATTTGTGATTGCAATACATACATAATGTAGCCAAAGGTAAGTGATCAAGAGTTGAGCCTTTTCATCCTGGAAGACAAGAAAAACACTTGTTTTCAATATAACAATGCATACAAATACTCAGTATACCGTATAAAGCTATTGTACTTATCTTCTGAGACCTAAAACATACCACTCCTAGTATCCCATACATGGTGAAGAATATGCTGATATTAGTGTGGGTAGTCATGTTCATGACGGGTCGTAAGGCGCTCAGGTTAAACAGTGGAGCCAGAGACTCCAGCAGAGCGGGTTGGTTTGGCTGCGAACAGTTCACTTTGATGATACTGTGTCCAGCTGATGAGAAAAATTAATAGTCCAGTCATAAACATTCTTATTATATTATTATTTTCATCAAAATAGCAGATCTGTGGGTGGCATGGTGGTACAGTGGTTAGCGCTGTCGCCTCACAGCAAGAAGGTACTGGGTTTGATTCTCGGCCGGGCCTTTCTGTGTGGAGTTTGCATGTTCTCCCCGCTTCCTCCCACCATGCAAAAACATGCATGGGGATTAGGTTAATTGGCTAATTTAAATTTCCTGTAGGTGTGAATGTGAGTGTGAATGGTTGTCTGTCTCTATGTTTCCCGTGATGAACTGGCGACTTGACCAGAGTGCACCCTGCCTTTCGCCCTAAGACAGCTGGGATAGGCTCCAGCCACCCTGGGACTCCATGTGACAATAAGCGGTAGAAATTGGATGGATGGATGGATGGATAGCAGATCTGTAACTAAGACTATTTCCTGAAAACAAAAAGGGACTATATTAGCTTTAGTTATTGTCAGTCATTAGGAGTTCAATTAATTTATTCCCAACTTTCTGTAGAATATGGGAGAAAGAAGGGATCAGTATTTTGGACATACATTGTATGATTGTACATGCAGTACACATTTTCCTGTACTTTTGTATTATATAATCTTTTTTTGAGAAAAATATTTAATGTAAGCATACCCCCACATTACGTTTTGCCAAAAAGCTTACCTGGTATAAGAATGAGAAACATGACCACTGTGGGGATTGATGGAAGGACACACTACAATAAAACAGGTAAAATATTTGTTTCAATTCAAGCAACCATTAATTACATCTTTTTAAGAAAAGGCAACAGTTAATTAGATTTATAATAATTGACACAATATTTAGCTTTATAATATTCAGACAGGAGAATATACTTTACCTTCAGTGTTGTGTGCTTTACGGCCATGAAGTCAAGAGTTAAATCTTTATCCTTCTGCAGATGAAGCTGTTACTTCAGTATGTCTGGAGAGCAGAGAAATCATCACACTGCTTTATGGTAATATTTGCTTTAAGTTGTCAATTTTATGAATGGGGAGTCGTCTATATATAAATAACCATTGCCAGACAGCTGAGGCATACCCACTTACCTGTCAAACTCACTCTCGCAAAAATGAATGCAGCCTTAGTGGGCAAGATATACATAGTGCCACTGCAACTGAAGCGTGATGTGGAAAAAAACCCTGGCAAATGATGTGGGAAATGGAAATCTCTGCAAGGCAGCTGCTTTCCATGTAGGAGGTTTCATACAAAACAAAGATAAACCACAGTTGTACCGCAGTGTGTGACTTACAGATGGTGAAGACTGACCACAGTGTATCACCTGATTGCAACACGCATATAAACAATGGATGGCCTGTGAGGAACATGTGTACTCCAGTGTCTTACCAAATCTCCAGCCAACCAACCTACTGATGTCCATCAAAATTAGCAGGTTGCTCTAGCATGCAATGTCTCTCTGTAAGCTAACCTTTTGTTATATTATGTTATTGTTGTTCAACAATGTGGCGCTACAGGTGTAAAAAAAATAGTCAGTGTAAGCTTTGTACATTAAAACTGTAACCATTATGAAGCACACTGCTGAATTTGTGTCTTATTCGAGTCTTATTTGAGAATTTGAGTCTTAAATTTAGCAAGTATGAGGAAGACTGTGACACTCTTTCTTCATTTCGTCTGTTAGAAATCTAGACCATCACTTCCTTAGTACCACAGACACATTACCACATTGCTGATAAAAAAGAAACCTACTGCATATCCTATTTTCTACAACTTACTTACCAAATACCAAATATGTAATATTATATATTGTATATGTAAATATTGTACAGTTAGTTTACCTTGGTAATGCCTTTATATAAACCTGTAATGACCTGTCAGAATTCATTGACAGACCTTCATCCTATCATTTTGGGCCACATTTATGCTTTAAATTAATAAATTAATCAGACCAGTCATTTTTGAAAACAGAAAACACCCACAAATCATGAATACATTTAGGTTATTGTTTGTGTAAACTTTATTTAAAGATCACATTTCTAATTGCAAGAAGGCTTGTTTAATCTTTTGCAGCAGTGAAATTCATATTTGAAAAACAATTTACCAATGACAAGAATAAATATGAAAATGTAAATGAAAACACTTAAATATTATGTAGATATGTTAGAGCACACATAAAACTAAACAGAATGATAGAAGAGAAGGCCAAGATTAAGCATAAAATCCTAATTAATTATTAGTAAATTAACATTTAAATTAACTAGTATTGCAAGCTCAGTTCCTTGTACAGATGCCTGCAATACAGGCCTCACAATGAGCAGGCTCATGGGGACTTTTGACATCCAGGCTTACAAAAGGCCTGTGTGCTTTGCCCAGGTTTTCATGGTAGCATTTTATTCTTATCTTCTCCACCAGATTCTCCAGGAGGATGTTGATGTTTTCAGAGGTGATGCAGGGCTTCTCCATTGGAGCTTCGTTGCAGTTCTTGCAGTTCTGGCGGAAGGGCCTCACCTTGACAACACCCTGCCCGAACATCAGCCGCATGTGGAAGACCACCATCACCCGGTTGGAAGGCCAGCTTCTTCCACACAGGGTGCATTTAAACCTTGAAAATGACAGAGGACACACTTTTAAAGACAGTCTGAACTGGTCCTTTGAGTGACTCCTTATCCTTACTCTAACATTTCATGTTCATGGTTTACATGTATGTTTATACATACATATATATATATATATATATATACGTATATATATATGTATACACACGTATACATACATATATATATATGTATGTATACGTGTGTATATATACACGTATACATACATATATATACACACGTATATATACATATATATATACACATATATATGTATATACGTATACACATATATATGTATATATATATGTGTATACGTATAACATATATATATATATATATATACATATATATATATATATATATATATATATATATATATATATGTACACTATCACTATCCACTGAGCTACATCAGTCCCTCCTAAGCGGTACATGTGCATATACATACAGGCAAACATTAACAATGAACCTCCTGCATCCACTGAACTACAATGTATAATAGTCCAGCACACTCACCTTGCACATGTGTTCCTGATGTACTGTTCCCAGCCTGAATTCGGGCAGTCAGAAACAAGACTGTCATCAAACTCCAGACGCCAAGAGTCTCCTTGTTTAAGAACATTTGTTTTCATCTGGAAGATATCTGTCCACTCCGTCTGTGCCATCCTTTCAGTGTCGGTGGTGCTTGTGGCTGAGTAGAAGACTGAACACTATCAGCTGATTTGGCAACAAGGAAAATGAAACCTAAATGTGAAAACACAGTTTCCTTAGGTTTCAGGACTAGTTATGTGCTATTATTTGAAGTTTGTTTGGATGGGTCAGATGTTAAGCAAATAGAAAATAATGAACACAAGATTTGCTTGCTAATTTTTAAGAACTGTAATTAGTGTAGATTGACTGAAATGTGATGCTGCCTTATATGTTTCATAAAAACTTCAAAACACTCTTGAAGTACTACAAGAGAAATGAAACTGAAAGTGATCTGGTGCAGCACTGCCACTTGCTGGTGATATACTGCCTTGACGTCTTTATGGATGTAGAACGTCTCATTTACTTGCTTACTTTCATATGTCTAAATACATTTTTTTAACTTGTTTACCTTGGATCATTTTACCTACCCTGACTCCTTTACAGAAATGTTAAAGAATTTAGAGCAACTTATCTGAAAAGAGAAAATATCCACACTACAAATCACAAATGTCTGAAAGGGATGTCCGGGTGCTAACAAAAGACTCCAAAAAAGATAAAACCACTGCTGCCCAACTCAACGCATAATTAAATGTGCGCCTCAACTCTCCTGTTTCCACCAAAACTGTCCATCAGGAGCTCCACAGGGTCAATATCCATGGCTGGGCTGCTATAGCCAAACCTTTGGTCACTCGTGCCAATGCCAAACGTCGGTTTCAATGATGCCAGCAGTGAAACTCTTGGGCTGTGGACAATGTGAAACATTTATTGTTCTCTGATGAGTCCACCTTTACTGTCTTTCCCACATTCGGGAGAGTTACGGTGTGGAGAAGCCCCAAAGAAGCGTACCACCCAGACTGTTGCATGCCTAGAGTGAAGCATGGGGGTGGATCGGTGATGGTTTGGGCTGCAATATCATGGCATTCCCTAGGCCCAATACTTGTGCAATTTTACAGTTTCTGCGTGATACAAGATTGTATGGGAGAATATGAGATAAGACTGTGACTCACGGACTAACCTGTGGAGGGCAGTAATACGCCGTGGAGCGTCGAAACTGCCAAGAGACAAAAGAAGAAGAAGAAAAATATGTCGCCATAGTAACGAATGACACTCTGTAAAGATTAGCTAGTCTGTAGCCGTCTTCTTCGTTGTAGCTGGCGTTATATTATTGAATTGCGATGGAGGGGTCCGATACATTCCTCATTCGACCTAATCATCAGTACAAGTGAGTTGGTCAAAGTGGCTCAGTATTGTTTAGAAACGCTACAGCTGGTTAGCCTTTAGCTAGCGAGTTCATTGATGATGTTATTTTAGCTAACTTAGCCACAATTTCATCGCTAACGTTACGGTTTTTTCTAGTCGTCAACGTTACCAAGCGTTAAACTAGCAGTGTTTGGCGTCAACATAGTTAACTTACGGACGTCTGTCAATCATTTTAACGTTAGCTCAGCTGTGCTTGTGTGCGTAAGTTAGAAAAATGGGTCCAGTCACCACTGTAACGTTGGGAAATTAACTGACAGTACACTTGTCTGCTGCACTGTTCAGTTAATAAAACACTATAATCTAACATTAGTGTATGAGGTACCGTGCAAGACAAGGCATATAAATACAAGATACAGTATGTCAAACCTATGTTCAAATTCGGTGCTGGACCACCATTTTCTGTAACAGCTTTTCGCCTCAGGTCATCAGACTGCTGAACTCTGCAATAAACACCGCTCACTCATACTACCTCAGTTTTGCACATTATCCCCACTTCTACCTCAGTTACTCTTACATTAATGCTGCATACTTATATTTATAACTACTGTTACATATATTTTAACTGCTCCTATTCAATTCAGGCTCCTGTATGCTTGCTGTATTTCATTTATATTTAAAGCTACCACTTTATATTTATGTGACTGCTATATATTTCATTTACTGCTGTATATATTTAAATCATATATATATACACAATATATTTCAATCATGTCTTAATTCTGTGCCAAGCAATGCAATAGTCGCAGACATCATTTTCCAGTTTTATTTTAAAAAGATGCACTTTAAAACACTCGTTAGAGTTCTTCTGGTTTCAGACCCAGAACCAGAGACGTTAATCATATTCAGCTGATTATTTATTAATGATCAATAACAGAACAATCAGCACAACTATTTTTTTTCTCCGAAGAAATAAATAAAACAGGAAGAAAAGCAATCAATTGTCACATTGCTCACATTCTACATAAACTTGCTGCACACCTGAATAACAATAAAGTCTGTGTAAGACTAAATGTACTGTGGCCCACGATCTAATTTGCAACCATCATTTATTAAGGGACAGCTCTGTTACCATACCGAGAGAGGCTGATCAGTTGTGGCCACATTTCCTGATTTCCTGCCTTGTTGTTCACTGTTCAATATTACAGGTTTAAACCAGCTGCTGTGAAAGAGTGCATTCGTGAAATTGTGAGGGATCGACTGTCTGGGATGCAGTATGACCCAAAAGAAGTCCCAGAGTTGTCCCATTCATTGGCAGAGTGCATTAAGGACAAAGTGAAGAGTGAGTGACACTATTTCTATTTCTATTTCTCTTGTTCTAACTCACAAGGAGAGAACATTCAGTGTTGTTGTAAATTTGCAGTGCTGTTATATTGTATCTCATCTAAATACCTGTATTAAATAACAACAAGAAAATAGAAGAAATGTCACCCAGTTGAGTATGATTTTAGATTCAGATTGAAAAGGCAACAGAACTGCAGACTCTGCTTGACGCTGGCTGAATACACAGCTTAAATGAAAGTGGATTGTGAAAAAAAATCATACTTGTTACTTGTACATGTCCTTGTGGGTTAACACTTGATCACCCTAGATTGGAAATGTTTTACACGTTCACGATCCTCTTGATCGTCAAGGCAATTGACTAAAGGTCTTCTGCCAGTTATGAAACAAACTGCTGCTTTTCGTTGATGTGGCTGTTGGTACAGAAACATCAATGGATGTGAACTGAATACAAAATATAGCTCAGTAAAACAGCATAAAAATACAGTGTCCCATTGTCCCATATATAAAATGTTTCACATTAAAACAATTCCTGCTAGCAGATGCTAAATAGTAAATGTAGTATATTAGTACTCATTCCTGTAATGTCCTTGCAAAATGTTGCGCTGTTTGCCATAAACTATAACAGCTCATTTCTCTTCAACAGATAAAGGCTTTGACAGGTATAAGCTGATCGTGCAGGTCGTTATTGGAGAACAACGAGGACAAGGCGTCAAGTGAGTGATCTAGTGCTGGTGTTAAAAATAGCTGTTTGTGTTTGTTAGACAGTTATATTTTAGTGAATACTCTTACTAACTTTCACCCTTCTTACGTCAGCCTTTCATCAATAACTTGTCAGTGATGGATGCAAAATTGGAGGAGGTGTGTAATTTGTATTTTGCAATTTACATGCCATGTACATTTACAATGCCGTAACGGCATTATACATAACATCACTATTTTTGTTCAGTGTTCCCATGGTCATGACATTTCTGTAAAAGGTATGAAATTGTTTACCAGGCCTGGAAATGGTTTGGAATTAACAAAAAGTTTTTGGCCAGCCTCTGGTCACCCAGGCAGGGAAAAAGCTTCAAGACAGCCAACAGACAGCTCAACAGACTGTCAGCATTAGCATATATTTCATGCCTTTTGGAGCCAGCCAGATAGCATTACTGCTTGTACCCGCACAGAAAGCATTGCTATATCTGTGAGATAACTTCAACTCTCAACCAATCCATTGCCACACCCAGTGATCTGCTTTTGGCTGAACTGATGTGGGTGCCAAAGTAGATGGTTTCTTATTTATTCACACAGTTTGTGTGCTAACACAGGTGAGATTTTCAGAGCTATGTTTCTTAAATAAGAGTCATGTTCAGTTTGGTACAAGACATATTGCAAATAGTGTTCAATAAAGGGCTTATCTTCTCTTTTGTTTGCACTATGCTTTAGTGAGGGCGGCACGGAGGTGTAGTGGTTAGCACTGTCGCCTCACATCAAGAAGATACCGGTTTCGAATCCCGGGCCCAGGGCCTTTCTGTGTGGAGTTTAGATGTTCTCCCCGTGTCTGCTTGGGTTCTCTCCGGGTACTCCGGCTTCTTCCCACCATCCAAAAACATGCATGGGGATTAGGTTAATTGGCTAATTTAAATTGACCGTAGGTGTGAATGTGAGTGTGAGTGGTTGTCTGTCTCTATGTGCCCTGCAATGAGGTGGAGACTTGTCCAGGGTGTACCCTACCTTCCGCCCTAAGATAGCTGAGATAGGCTCCAGCCCCCTGCGAACCTATGAGGATAAGCAGTAGATAATGGATGGATGGATGCTTTAGTGATGGACAAATGAAGCTTCATAAAGCATTTATGATATTTTTTGACTCCTCTAGATGGTGCTGCTGGTTTAATGATGCAATGGAAATTTAGTAAATTTCCATTATACTAGCCTTTTTCTTTAACCAAGAGCACCATCTAGAGGAGTCAAAAAATATCACAAGTGCTTCATGAAGCTTCATTAGCCCATCACTACTATGTTGTACAAGATTGTTCAGAAAGTAGTTCAAACCTGGAAAAAATAATCCAAGACCTTCTCATTTGTTTTAAAAGGATGTCGTCAAGGTGCTTGTGGGATGCTGACACAGACAACTATGCAGAAGATGTTTACATGAATGTAGGTGCCTTTGTTCTGTTTGGTCAGATGTGTGTGTGTGTGTGTGTGTGTGTGTGTGTGTGTGTGTGTGTGTGTGTTTGTGTGTGTGTGTGTGTGTGTGTGTTCGTGTGTGTTGGGGGGGTGCAGACTTCTCAAATATATATTTTTTCAAGTAACTGTGTTTTACCTCTGGGTACAGGATAGCTTGTTCTGTGTGGTGGCAGTTTTCGGAAGCTATTACTACTAAGGTAAACGCCCAGATGAGATTGCTCACCGCCAGCACTGCAGGCCCACGGTGTGTTGATCTGTAAATGCTACATCTTGGGATCACAATAGATGACATCGGTGAAGAAGGGATGGTGATATGTGCTGATACTGCAGTGATTTCAAAATGAAGGATTTCACCATGATGAATGATCATTGCAGAGTTAGAAAAGTGATAAAGCTTGCCATTTTGAAGACATTAACAAAGTTGAGAAACATTTGTTTCAGTGTTGTTGTGGAAATATATATTGCCTGAAGAGAAATTAAAAAATAAATGGTAATACAACAAGGGTTGTCTTTGTAAAATTGTAGATATTATGAAAGAGAATGAACACAGTCACAGAATTTCAGCTGAAAGGACAAATCTCGTATTCACAGAGTGAATCTGACCCTGAAATGCATACAATAATACAAATACGACAGTACAGTGGAGAAGGGAGGGTGCAGCCCTTATCAAGTGATCTGAAAGACATTAAAGTGTCATTTTTACATTCACCTGCCAGCTAGCACATACATTAATATCTTTATCATTGACCCGGGAAGGAAAAAAAAATACAGAGGCAAAAATGTCAAGCGGTGATGCATTTAGATTCATAATTATAATCATTTAACATGAGTGATAGTCGTTTTACCCTTACAAATATAATTTCTCCAGTATTGACTATGATTTGAAAGGAATGTTACCCTTACAATGTATGTACTGCAACATTATATGGCAACTATTATCACCTTGAGCATTTGTAGGTCAATTTGTCATTTACAAGATTTTAAACGTCTATCCTGCCTACTACTCATTTATAGGTACACATCATTTGTTGATGTTGATGGATAATATTTGTCCAGTCACCTGGCAAGAATTCACATGAGATGCCACCTGAAGTGTCCCAGATTGGATCTGCTAAGGACTTAAAATGGCATTGAAATGAGGAGAGATATCTATCTATCACATGTGTTCTTCTTTGTCTGAGCTTTGATCCAGTTTATGACACTATCATGCTACCCTACCAGTAACATGACATTTAGAGCATATCTATTGTCTCTGTTTTTGGATGGATAAAAAATATCCATCAGCTATTTCATCAACTCAGTTCTCACTTCACTTCTGCACAGTAAGGAGACAGTTTAGATGAGTAAATAACAGATCTGAGTGAGTAAATTAAACAGAAACTGTAATAATGAGTCCATCTAAATCTTAAAATTCTAATCAGTGCAGCTGAGACTAGGAGCTTTTTATACTCTGTCATGTCTTGTCAAACATATGATTTAAATAGGCAATATATAATTAGCAATGGCTATGCCTGTTTCCTTTTTTGTTGCTCTGAACAATGGAGTGATAATCAAATTCCCTTTCAGTAGATTTATTTATAAATGAGCTCTAATTCCTGGAATGCAGGATTTGTATGAATGCAGTCAATGTAGTGATTAGTACAATTTCCAGACCGGCTATTAAGGTCTGGCAGTGGGTATAATTAGGGATGCTTAATATGTGAAAAAATCATAATTGCAGTTTAGATGTTCTCTTTTAGTCATTAAAGCGTTTTCCAGACTGAGAAAACTGCTCTTATTTTTTGTTACTTACCGAATACTGAAAGCCCAATGGTAAAATTCAACTAATATGTTATGGTAGGACCACTTGAGGGAATTATTTTATTGTTCAATGTCAAATTTCACCAATGGAAAAGTTTGTCTTGCTGCTCAATACTGTTGTTCATGTGTTTCTGCTTATCATCTTGAGGTTGCACACACCACGGCCGGTAGCACAGTGGATGATTGCGCATGCCATTAGCCTGGGGAACTCGGTTTCGACTCCCTCCCAGTCTTGGCTACCAAAATGGGTTGCGTCAGGAAGGGCATCCGGTGTAAAAAAAAAAAAATAACGCCAAGTCTACAAGCAGCTCATCCGCTGTGGCAACCCTGGAAGGGAGCAGCCAGAGAGGACGACAACAACAACTTGAGGTTGCACAGGATTTAAGATTATTTTTCATGTGCAAAAAAATCATGTCATGACTTGTGGTACCTTACATCCTTCAACTCCAGGGGCCTCATTTATCATTGTGGATACATGCTTTTTATACAGTACATGCTTTTTTACCTCATTTTGAGCGTACACACTTTTCTCCACTATATTGGGATCTATCAAACCAAAAGCTGTTGGGAATAAGCACAGACATCTACAACCAGTTTGACCATGGCATACAAGTTATGCCATAGTTTACATGCTTTTCACAGACAGGGGCATTGGCGACACAAGACTGGTCTGCAGCACTGGTGCACCAAAGGGACTGTTCTCTCTCCTGCCCTGTTCACTCTGTACGCATCAGACTTCAAATACAACTCTGAGTCATTCCACATGCAGAAATGTTCTGATGACACTGCACTTGTGGGCTTTATCAGGAATGGACAGGAGGGGTAGTACAGGAAACTAATGCTAATACTTTACCAGTCTGTTGTTGCCAGAATCCTCTTCTATGCTGTGGAGTGCTGTGGAGAGGAACAATACCCACCACCCTCTGCACAGCACCACCACCACCAACAGAGGAGTGTATTCAGTGCCAGGCTGCTGTCTCCATCCTGCTTTTCTGACAAACTGAGGAAGTCCTTTGTCCCACAGGACATATGGATCTTCAAATCTTCCTCAGAGATAGACTTAACACATTCACCTGCACTTTATCTTTATCAACTGTGTACCTACTTGCACACAATTTTTCTATTTTTAGTGTATATTTTGTTTTAAATTAATATCTACATCATATTTATAACTAGCAGCTGGTTACTTAAATTTCCATTGGGATTAATAAAGTAGCTCTCTATCTCCATCTATCTTCAACTATATGCATAAGGAGAGGACAGAAAACAAATCAATCCCTTTTCATGCGAGTTTGCATGTTCACAACTTTGCTGTCGTGGTAGCACATTTCTTTGACTTGGTGCAGAAAAACACAGACAGCATAGTTTTCATTTCATGACCATTTATGGAAGTAGAACTAGTATTCCCCCAACACCTTTTGGCCTTCACTCAAGCCACCATCCTCTTTCTACCAATTGACCTGCCAAGTGTTGCAACAGGCCTATCCTCTCTGTTTCTGGCACTTGCTCGTTATTCTGTCTGTCTTATGCAACTATGCTCCTGCAGTTCTTAACTATATCAGACATCCTAGAGTAACAGCAAATTCTAACACAATATCAAATCAGAAATCCACCTCACTGTCAGCCGTGTGCATTGTATTAAATCTATTTTGTAATTGAGTTGTAGTGCATCTACTATCAAATGGATTTGCTTGAGATTGAAGACATTTCACCTCTCATCCAATACCACTTTTCCACCAGGGTGCCTAGGCTTTTCACAGCCTAGGCACCAGCCTCTGGTGCTTAAAACTGGGACCAGGCAAGCACCAACTCTTTGCTGGTCCAGAGCTAAGCACCGATTACTAGTGCTGGACAAATGAAGCTTCATGAAGCATTTGTGGTATGTTTTGACTCCTCTAGATGGCACTCTTGGTTTAATGATGCAATGGAAATTTAGTAAATTTCCATTATGGTGGTGTAGTGGTTAGCACTGTCGCCTCACAGCAAGAAGGTACGGGGTTCGAATCCCGGCCCGGGGCCTTTCTTGTGGAGTTTGCATGTTCTCCCCTTGTCTGTGTGGGTTCTCTCCGGGTACTCCGGCTTCCTCCCACCATCTAAAAACATGCATGGCTAATTTAAATTGACCATAGGTGTGAATGGTTGTCTGTCTCTATGTGCCCTGCGATGAGGTGGTGACTTGTCCAGGTTGTACCCTGCCTCTTACCCTAAGACAGCTGGGATAGGCTCCAGCCCCCCTGCGACCCTATGAGGATAAGCGGTAGAAAATGGATGGATGGATGAAAATTTAGTAAATTTCCATTATACGAGCCTTTTTCTTTAAACCAACCACCATCTAGAGGAGACAAAAATATCACAAATGCTTCATGAAGCTTCATTTGCCCATCACTACCATTAGTTGATAAGATCACTCCAAAGTAATGAAATTTAATTTCAGTTTAATTACTTTCAGCAGAGAGTAAAGAAAGGCATTACTGTTTTAAAAAGTGAGCAATAGGGTGTAATCCATTACTTTTTGACTACAGTTTTTACTTATCCCTGTACAAATTATTTATTAGTAGTGCTCAAATGACAAAAAAGACAAGTAGTAACAAAGTAGTTAATTGTCACGTTCAGTCTTTATTATGTAAATGAATCTGGAATTCCGCCTACATATTTCTAACACCATCAAATTAAACCTGTGTTTTAGGATAACTGAAATGCTTGCTTGCACTGCAGCTCATAAACCTTTCATCATTTTGTCACGAGGGATTACTCTATACTGTGTATGTGCAACTCTCAACAGAGATGAGAAGGACGCAAGATGGCGTGATGAAGGCCACTTCAATCACCAGCGCTGGACAAAAACAATGTGCTTGATTTGTTTTTATCACTTGCCCTAGCATGCAAGGGAGCTGGTAGATTTACTATCCCAATGTGAAATGTTATTTACACCGGGCAAGCGGAGGAGTCTTGATTGTTGTGTCCTAGCAACTTCCATATCACCAGCTACAGCAGCCTATGTGGTTTTCACTTTGTGTGAGTCATCAAATGTGATCATTTGTCAGAGGGCATTCTCAAGTGGCTTCTGTAAATGCTTGCCACTTAATGAGGCACAAAGTGAGGCATTGGTGTCTTTTTATTTGTCAGTTATGCTGGCTGATGTTAGGTATATTGCTAAGGTAAACTGGAAACTGAATGTGTCTCTGAATCTACATTAGTAGTTCAAATGATCCTCAGCGGAAGGCAACAATGTCAAATTGGTCAGGCCAAAAGCTAATGCCATAAATTACTGACCTTTTTTTCTTTTTGAGGTTTATGAACAATTACTAATTTGTTGGCACTTATGACCTTGGGATTGAAACAAGCAACTGTTTGCTTTCACCTATAGAGTTAATCTGAGACATCCAGTGAGTTCTGCAGTATTTTGGAGGATTGCAAGGCAGTTGATGGTGTGATAATGAAAGAAAGGGAATGGGTATGTTTTACTTTTATTTTGGTTTTATTTTTATTTGTTTTGGTATTTAATTTATGTGTATATTTTGCATATATTTTATAATCTGACAATTAAAAAAATCATATTGCATTATGCTTTGATCAGTGGTGCTAACTGTCATTCTGGCATGGCTCTTACAGGAATATCTGCGGTGTAAGATGATCGATGATGATCTAGTTCTTTTGGAAACCATGTTTGTTTTAGTCAGAAAAAATTGTGTTTTATTTGTGATTAAAGTTATGAATGTCAATCAAAACCCCCCACAGATGTAGGATTTTACTGCCTTTATGGTAGCTCAGTACCCCTCCTTGTGGGAGCTCAGCTCCCACTGGCTCCCATGTAATTCGAATGGTGTTTGTGACCCTATGCACCAGACACTACTGTAATTTAATTCTGAATTCTTAAATTCTTACAAAAATAGCGAAAACAGTGCCCAAAACTATACAACTTGCTCAAAGGACACATTGTCCACCTTGAACACAAACAAGCTCAACAAGCTTGTTTCATCAATCTGAGGTTAATATTCTTCTTATGCATAAAAACATAACACATCACTTTAGAGTCAAGCTTTTCCAGATGGGTCCAAGTGAAGGATGTGTATCTGCATTCACTATCTTCTGATGGACTCCTGTGAGGGTTGTGTCTGTGCATTAATGAGGCCTTTTTAACTTCATCTCCCCTTCAGTGGAGAGTTGGCTATGAGATGATTACAGGCTATTATTTACAAGACGAGTCTTTCAGTGATACCCAATGTTAATCACAGAGTGTTAGCACGATCTAATCTATGGTCCAAGGGTTTAAAGGTCACTTATTATGCAAAATTCAATTTATAAAAGTGTTCTAACAGTAGTATGTGTCCTCATAGCCGGTGAATGAGGCCCCAGGAGTGAAAAAAGTCTGTCACCTCCTTCCCCTGCTTGCTCCTCTTCTTTGCCAATGTGTGCTGAAACAGGCGAGTTGAACATTTTTCTCTTTATGATGTCATGAGGAGGGATGCCCCTCCCTCCAGTAGAGGACACTGCCTTTGAGCCGCCCCCGGGTATGAACCCTCCTCTAAAGTTACTGAGTGGCCACCATTGTTTCTCCTCGCTAACTTTCACAAACAAACCTGACAAAGTTAGGAGCAAAGCACGGCAGCTGATCTGTGTGTTGGCTGCTTCAACGAGCACAGGCGGCTATTTTTACTCTGTTCGTCCTCTGAAGACCCAGTGAATTGATTTATTTTAGTTGGAAATGTAGCAAGAGAACTTCCCAAAGTTTAACACGAGTGTGCTCATCATCTCACAAAGCAGGCTTCACTAACCAGCTGAAGATGAAGCATGGATCGGCGCATACTGTCTGAGACACAGCTACAAACGTGGACCTGTAAGTTAATCCTTTTTGTGTTGCTTTACTGTGTAGCTGTACTGAGCGTGATGGCCTGTAAACATGTCCCTGTAATGTTAGCACTGCACTTTTGTTTACATGATGATGTCAGAGCCTAGGTGCATGCTGGGAAATGGGCGGGTGAGAAATGAGGAGTTAACATGGCTGTCGGGAATGTTGCATTGGGCCAGAACATTAAATGTAAAGTAAACAACTAACGGTGTCGTTATTCATAAAGCCAATAATTCCCACACGGACAACTCAACAAGCACTGCAACTAACTGAGTTCCGTCATAGAATAATGTATTCTATACAGTCCAGATCTTCCAAGTACTATTTCCCCTGTGGTATACTTGTCACCTTAGCTAGTTCCATTATCGGCAGTGCTAACGCCACAGGGACATGTTTACAGATAGAGCACTGCCATTAACGGAGCTGTGATTGCTGCAGAGCTAACATGCTATGAAGAGACATTCAAAATAAGCCCTGTGAGCACAAGGCTCATTCGAAGCTAGCGTTAATAAGTGCACGGTAAGTGGACAGAGAGACACTTCCTCTCTCCAGAGAGGGGCGTGGTCAGACACAGCTCAGGAAAATTTAAAGGTACAGACACAGAAACAGGCTGTTCTCAGCAGAGCTCAATACAGCGACTTTTAACTGGCTGGAATTCAGGACCAGAGCTGAGTTTGGGGTAATACACTTTAAATACAATATTGTTGGACGTCTGATACCTATAGAAATTGCCAAGAAAGTGTATAATATGTCCCCTTTAAAGCATCTGGCACGATTCAAGTCTTTATGGCACGGAGCAGTGTTTCTCAACTCTGGTCCTCGGGCCCCACTGTCCTGCGGATTTTAGATGTCACCCTGCTCCAGCACACCTGATTAAAAGCAGTGGGTCATTGTCAGGCTTCAGCAGAGCTTGATGGTGAGCTGATCATTTGAATCAGGTGGAGCAGGGCGATATCTAAAACATGCAGGACAGTGGGGCCCGAGGACCAGGGTTGAGAAACACTGCCATGGAGTATCAAACTGTATATAGACATTTTAATGTTTGATATACTGTTTGTTGATACACCCATCAGGCATAACATTATGACCACCTGCCTAATATTGTGTTGGTCCCCCATTTGCTGCCAAAACAGCACTGACCTGACCCCTGAATTTGAGCCTCATTTTTTGGATCTTGATCGCCGGTTCACCACTGTTCCTTCCTTGATAGATACTGACCACTACAGACCAGGACAACCCCAGTCGCCTAGCCGTTATAGTTTGCCCCTTGATGATCTTGCTCTAATCCTTATGTTTGGCCATTTTTCCCACCTCTAACACATCAACTTCTAACATTTTGCCATTATACACATGGTTATGTACCAGGCTATTTCTTGGCTCTGAACAGCTACCAGATAACCAGTAGAAACTCCAGGTACAGTGTGTACCTGTGTCTTACCAGGGAGAGAAGGATCAGACTTGCCAGACAAATCTTGGACTCCAGACGAATCACTGTTCCTCCAGCTAAAAGACAAATTCACACATGAAGTGCTCTTGACATTCATGGCCAAAGTACTAGCGATCATCAATGCAAGGCCTCTTGTTCCTGTGGCATCTGAGGACTCGTTCATGCTCACACCAGCAGCTCTTCTCATGCAAAAAGTGAACATTGTGGGCCTACTAGGGAATTCACAGTTCAGGATCTCAATGGCGACAGGCACAATACTTGTCTAACACCTTCTGGGACCACAGGAGGAAGGAATTCCTTTCAACATAGGAGGCCTGTAAGTAGTGGCAGTCTGCCCATCTAAATGTCCGACAGAGGAGTGTTGTTCTCAAGGACATTCAAGCACAGAAAAAAGAATGACCTCTTGGACTGGTGACACAGACATTCACTAGCAAAGATAGAAATGTGTGCCAGGTTGAGGTGAAGGTTATTAAACCAGTAGAGACAACTCTCTTTCATAGGCCAGTCAATGAAATTGTTCTTATTTTACTTTCAGAAGATTGAGAAAATGTGCTTGGACTATTGGGTGATGTGTATTTACGTCAGACGCAGAGTGTCTTTATATAAATAGATAAATAATTAAAAAAACAAGGTACCACTGAAAAGTTAGACTATAGTTGTTAGTTAGGGTGTGCATGTTATAAATATTTGCAAGCTACTCTGTGTATTTATGTCACTCGGAATCTCAGTTATAAATTGTCATGTTTTGCAACCCGTAGCCAGGAAGTAACCATAAACAGAGATGTTCACCAGTTTATGGTGGTAATCATATCTGGAAAAAGCTACAGCTACATTTGCTTACATATTGTGCTAAAGGCAGAATTGTGAGTATGTATTCACTGTTTGGTGTTATTGTGATCAGTTGTTTTATGTCAGTGACGTGTGCTGTGGGGAAATGTTTGTGGTGGCTGGAACTATGAATGTGCTGTTGTCACGTAAATTGTTTGTATGCTAATATGATTTTAGACTTGTAAAAGTTGATGCTCACGGTGTGTAGTGTGTGGTGGTGGAAATGATTTGATGAGGGAGATGAACGCATGTCGAATGTTGCCGTTATTGTTACCCTAACAATGATTTATTTTGTAGTTTCACAGTTTCCTGTGTTCAATAAACCTGTAGACGGACAACTGTCTTAACAACCCTCTCTGGATTTCTTTATCACTGCTTAAATGTAGTGGATTTAGGATTGATAAATAGTCAAGTCAATTTATTTGTATAGCCCAATATCACAAATTATGAATTTGCCCCATTGGGCTTTACAATCTGCACAGGATATTGCTCTAAGATCTATATATTGATTCTCTGAGCACTTTTGTGAGGCCATAGAGCTACAAGACCTCTGTTTCCAAGTGTTTTTTTCTGTTTGTTTTTTTTTTTTTTATAAATAGTATGTGTTTGTGACCTGGCTCATGAGCTTGTTTGATATACTGTATGATCAGTCTCTGTCTAAATCGTATAGCAGGTTATGGCAGACACAATTTGCTATCACCCACAACTAATTTCTTAATCATTACACTATTTAGCATACAGTGCACACAATATTTGTTTTGTGATTTTCATGGAGCCTAATAAAAAACATACACTTGTGCTACAGTTATAATATAATGGACAACAGTGGAAATCTTTATTTTGCACAAAAGATTTATCACATAAGACAGCTTTGCACACAGCATTGCAATTGTAACAAAACCGTGACAGCTGTGAGTCCCCCACAGTAGAAAATTAAATCTGTATGGGTGGGGTGAATGAGCCCTTCTCATTTCATTTCAGAGCATGTTATCGCCAATGGCACATACTGGTGATGATGGTGATAATGCCTCTGGTCTAACAGAGCACTTAAGAACAAGAATGATTCATCCATTACCTTCTGCCTGAAGTGCAGATTTAGTATTAACAGCAGCTAAAATTGCTTTGTACTGCCTTCAGCGCTGCTGAGGTTGTCAGCTCTGAAAGCTTTGATTGGATCTAAACTGCTCTGAAAGCCATTTTTGTTGTGATTATTTTGTATGAGCCAGACAGAGGCATCCTCTCTTAATACCTCAGAATACAAGTGAGAAACAGCTTCAGTGGACACCTTACCCTTCTATATAAACTGTGTTGAAAAGAAATGGAGGATGATTCCAGTTAAACATAAAATGGACTGTATGTTATAAAGCATCTTCCTAGTCATCTCTTCATTCAAAGCACTTCACACTACATATCACATTTACCCATTCACACAAACACACACACACACACACACACACACATATTCATATTGATGGTGGGAGACCTGTCAGAGCTAATATAAGAGACTAAGCTTTTCGACTGGCAATATTTCCAACATCATACAAAACTCAGAGCAGTCTAGACAAATGAAAAATGAAAAAAATGGCTGGAAAAACAAACATAAGTATTTTTTGTAAGGTGAACAGCTTCATGTTAGAAAGTCATTTTAACTCATATTCTTTTCCATAGTGACAGATAACATCTCAGCACAGAATAGACTTTGAATAATATAAGGCATATAGACATTCAGTAGAAATTTCTTTAGCACACAAACATTACTCTAAACGGTACACAGGGCTGACAAGTACTTCTGTTATCTGACCATGACAATACAGTGTACAGTGTACTACAGAACATCCCAAGTCACAATTGGCTTTGACAGATGATTACTGTACATACTTTTGCCCAATCTTATATCCATCTGTTGTCATTTGTTTCATGATTTTTATCATCCTGTTTTTTTCATACACACTAGGTTACTTTAACACTTTTGTATATTGTTACTTTATACTATCTTGTTTCACATATCCTTGCTGACTGTATTGATAATACAAGTAGTTAAACACTTTGAACCTTTTTCTGGCTTGGAGCTACTGTTATATTCATTTGTCCTTCTTCTCATCGTATAAATGCCAGGATTTTTTTCCAATATAAAATAAAATCAATCAAAAACATTTTCATTTAAATGTTTTTCACACTGTACATTGAGCTTTAAGTAATATACTAAGAGGCATTAAAAACGCAATAAAGTCAATGTAAAATAAAATTGGATACTACTTTGTATACAAAAAAAATGTTTTGTTTACTACCACTCGTGGCTATTGAGACTATGGAGCCACATTTTTCAGCTCAAACAATAAATTAACGTGGCAGACGGTACCAATCCCTGTATTTGCATGTGTGATTCGTTAGGACATTGTTTGAAAGCTTTCACTGAGTTCTTTTGGTGATTTGAGCTCAACTGGTCAAGGCTTTAAAAACCTGGAGGAAAAATGCAAGCTGTCACAGACGGTCACCATGCCACGCTTAGCAGCAAACATGAGGGAGCAGGCCATTGGTATGCTGAGATCCGGAATGACGGAAGCGAGGGTAGCCTGGCATTTTGGCGTCCACAGATGCACTATCTCACGCCTGCAGGCACGCTATACACAGACATAATGTGCAGGTTATGGACTGGCCGCCTTATTCGCCGGACATGAATCCAATTGAACACCTTTGGGACAATCTGGATCGCTGTGTACGGCGTTGTATTCCACTGCCAGTGACGGTTGCTGATCTCCATACTGCACTCTTGGAGTGGGAAGCGATTCCAGTGGCCGAAATCAACGCGCTCATCATGTCTATGCCACGACGATCACACAAGATACTGACATTTGTAATCCATGTTGATTATTTTTTCTATTGTTGCTTTTGTTCATTCATGTTCAGTATCATACCAAGTGAAGTCACCCAATAAATTATGAAAATTCAACTTAATATGGAAAAAAAATACAATGTTGCGTTTTTAATGCCTCTTAGTGTATATGTTGGCAAATATGCATGAATTCTCAGCCTGTCCAAGTGTGTTTGAAAAAGTGATGTGATTTGTGAATTATTTATAGTTTTCAAAAGCAGCACAGTGTCACTTATAACGCAGTCTGATAACTTCAGCTTTTCTGCAGTTTATCCACTCTGTTTTAGCCTATGACATCATGTTGTCCTAGCAACAATACATCCCCCTTCATGCACAAGTTTTTAACACTAAAAACAGGTCTCATCTTTCATTCTCATCTCTGCATCTTCTACCTCGGCTTCAGCAACAATTGCTCCATTGCTGGGTGGTGCATCACTCAGGGTGCTGCGGAGTGTCAACCGGGTGACACTGAGCGAGTGTTTTCTGGGAGCGATGTGATGTGGTCCATGGCACATGACCTCCTTGAACATTTCTCTAAAGCGTGTGGACATGAGGTTGTAAAGAATTGGGTTGACCGCTGAGCTAAGGTAGAAAAACACTCCAGAGATGATGTGCACATACTCAAAGATTTCATGGTGGTTGTCAGTCCAGTCATTGATGAAACTCCACATGAGGCGGTCTGTGTGAAATGGGGCCCAGCAAATCCCGAAAACAACCACTAAAACAACTGGAAAACAGCAAGAGACATAGAGGAAATTATTATAGGGACATATTGATTGATGCTGACAACATGCTGTGTCTACTCTTAGCTGTGTGTCAATGACGCATAGATTACCTGTCCTGGTTTTGGCTGTACACAGGTTTTTGATTTAATGTGGTACGTCAATGTTTAATAGATCTTAAGATGCACTGAAATATCTTTTTAATATCATTGGCATGTATCACAATACTAATACTTATCATCAATCCTTGTTTTGGAGTGGCTCTCATAAAAGAGCTTGACTGTAGGATTAGACACTATACGTTATTACATCATTAGAAACCAAAAGCAGAATGGAAAATATGGTGCTTTCCATTTTTTACATTAAATATTCAGCTTAAGATTGCACTTTTATCCACAGTGATTGCAGCCTTCTTTTTTAAGGTAGAAACATGATTCTACATCTCGCGCTGTCTTGACTAAGTATTGCTCAAAAATAAGGATGTGATAACTCAAAAAGTTTGATGGTCAACTGATTTTTCTAGTTATAATACCCATGCCCATGCAGCCAGGCATCTGAGAGCATATTTATATTACAGTAACATCAATACCTTCATACAGCTCATGCTTACGGACCATTATAGACATTCACCTCTGCATTTTCTTTCACCTTCATCTCTGATACAGAAGCACATGTTGCCTATGTCATTAAGCAGATATGATAAACCCTGTTATATCTGAAAGTGTCTATATGGAAGAAACTGGATAATATCTGTCAAGAGTGTATCGTATTTTTTAATGTTCAGAGGCAGCTTTTAATCATCACCAAGATATGATGTACTGATGTAGTATCACATGAATTACACTTTTATCACCATGCCCAGTAGTGTTTGCGCAGAAAATATCTACAAAACGTTCATTTCTTAAGCGTTCAATTGGCTCCCAAAAGGATACAGCAGCTACATCTGAAGTGTTAATGTCAAGGGTACGCTACAATTTACATTTGTTTACTTTGTACAGATGCCAGCTGTTCCAGTGACACTTGTCATAGATATTAAAGGGGAGCCGATGAGTCCCACCTCTTAACTTGGTGCTTAATAAGTGACCATATGCTGTGCATTAATTTTTGCAATGCATTGGATACATTGACTCCACTATATACTGTAGGTTATGATAATTATCCTTTTACATTCAGCCAGCTCTACAAAATGGAGAATTCACTACATAGTGGGCTATATAATAAATAGTAAGTTATGTTTTTTATTTTCTACCATGTATCTGTATTTCTTTGATACTCACACAACATTTTAGTGACCTGCTGGCGACGGGCCTTCTGTTGCTGTGTTCGGACATTACAAAAGCTGTCTTGTCCAAAGCCTGTCTTCGCCTCCAATGTCTGACGCATCTTCTCCCGCTTCAGCTGCAACCCGATGAGCATGTAGAGAGCACTGATAGTGAACATGGGCAGTATGAAAAATAGCAAAGTGGTCACCTGAATGGTCAGGTTGTACATCCAGCGTGGTTTCACCAGCATACAAATCGCTGAGTCAGGGATCTCCATGGTTATGTTCCCAGCAGGGCTAGTGGAGCGATTGTGAAGGATAACGATGCCATGCAGACTTGTGTTTGGCAAAGCACACAACACTGACACACCCCACACCGTAATAATGACCCGCTTGGCATGGGTGCGTGTTACAACGTACTTTGCACGCAGCGGGTGCACCACGGCGATGTAGCGCTCCACACTCAGTGCTGTCACATTGAGAATAGATGCCAAGCAAACAGTCTCAAATATGAATGTTTTAAAGTAACAGCCACCCTTCCCCAGAAGGAAAGGGTAGTTCTGCCACAGCTCATACAGCTCTAATGGCATGCCAAGCAGCAGCACTAGCAGGTCTGACACCGCCAGGCTGAACAAGTAGTAATTTGTTGGAGTCCACATCACTTTGTTGCGTGCAATGACAGTGCACGTCAGCACATTCCCCACCACACCTACCAAGAAGATGACCAGATAGATGAGGCAGACTGGAAGAAATACAGATGAACGACGAGGCCCCAAATATTTCTCCAGGTACTCTTCCTCTGTCAGACATGCATCGTCCAGATCATTGTAGCTTCTGTTTAACTCAGAAGACATATTGGCACAGTCTGCTCCTGGAGGACAGAGCCAACCATCTTTTTCAGCCATTAGATCAAAAGAGCAGTTGTAAGTTGACATCCTGCTGAAGTGATCAGACTCACTATCTGAGAAGAAAAAAGGGAATAACAGAAAATTTAATGGTTTTGCTAATGACTGCAAATGTACATGTATGGACAAAAATGAAGAATGAGTTGTTTGACATCATGCTCCAAAACTCTGCATTAGATTAGCTGTACATGCTATTTCTGCTAAGGAGTTTTGTAATGTTTTCAACCCTTGTAGTAGAACTCAAAATCTTGGCCAGCTTTGCCTCTAATGCTTCAGTGAACACAAATATGTAGTTTCATTTTTTGATGAAAGCAGTACAACATATTTTTTTACGTTATCATGAAACTAGTCAGGGGTCAGCAATTGATAATTAACAGTCCACTGTTGTTTCCCTCAGCTCTACAGAGAGTTTTAGATTTTTTCAGTTCATTGTTCATTGAACTGTTTTGGTTTTATGTCACCACTCTAGAACTATTAGAACCATGTCCAGCTGTGGTGGGAAACTGTTTACTACCTGTTACCCACCGCAAACTACGTTTGACACCAATCGGTACCCCTCCTTAATTTGTTGACAATGAAAAATTATGGAACTGTTTAATAAGTGGAAATATTTCACTGGGAAGAGGACAGAAACATTGCAGATGAATGAGAAGGAGTGCCTAAAAAGACTGCAATGTCTTATGTGGTACTGTGGTCTTTATTCTATTACCCTGATCCTTTAAAGCTCAGTGGGTGGAGTGTGGAAATGGTAGGGACTCATAGGTAATGAATGATGCTGTTCTGAGTTTGTTCTCAATAGAAAGTAATCATTATATTCTAGTGTAAAATGCTTTATAGGAACATTAACAAGATGATGGTTAAAACCATCTGTCATTTTGATTATTCTGTCATTTGCACTGTTGCATGTTATTTGTCTTAATTTATGATTGTTTAAGGACATTTCATAAAATGCTTTCAGATGGACTTCGTTGACTTCTGTCAGATCTGAGCTACTGAAAGACAAAATGTAAATTTAGTTGAATGTTACTTTCTGCAGCAATATTTAATAATTTAATTTTTCATATAAGATCTGAATAACAGGTGTTATGGAATTTTCTAAATGTAAGGGTTCATAGGGTCAGCTACTCTTTATTTTTACAGCACTAAAATCCTTTTTCTCGTCAGAATTCAGAGTTGAAGCATAGTGTCTCAAGGAAAACAGGTGGCCAGCTATCTCTGAGTTGGCTAGGCAACCAAGGTCAAGGGAGGCTGTTAGTGTTGGCCCTTCGATAGGATGAATGGCTGCACATCAGCCATTCAACAGGCACCGCTTTTAGTTAAGAACTGAGGACAAGCATCTTACTTATATGGGCATATGGGCTACTTTTAACATAACTGGGTGGTAGTTTATAAGGCTGACCACCAAGGTGGAAGGTAGGAATATGTCGTGGACTCGGGAATGATTGCAACAAATTTCATATTCCTCCTGATATCAGAATCTTCAGTAAATTTTACTCCTTTAATCAACTCCAAAGGCTCCTGGGTGCTTCCTTTCTCTAGCCATTGACTGATCGATATTTCTCCATAACAACAGGGACAAATGCCTTGCCAATTGATGATGACGATGAATGACTATTAATGATAAGCAGCAAAACACAACAATGACTTTTCCATACATTTCCATATTTCAGTCAGAGATCTTTTCTATCTATGCCAGTAGAGTGTTACTGTATTATGTATTTCATCATGATGCATATCGTGTGAAGACAAAATAACTTTGCATCATAACGACTTGCATTCTATAAACAATTTCCCTGGGGCTTTAGAGTGCAGCCACTACTGTGCCATAAAGCATTTCTTTTATCAGTTTGCATACTATAGTCCCGGGAGGATGAACCTCTGTTTTTTATATATATATATATATATCTATATAGATATATATATACACGTATATATATATATATACGTGTATATATATACATATATATATATATATATATACACGTGTATATATATATACACGTGTATATATATACGTGTATATATATATACACATGTATATATATATATATATATGTATATATATATATATATATATATATATATATATATATATATATATATATATATACATATATATATATATATATATATATATATATATATATATATATATATACGTATATATACAAGAAACAGCGCTGGCACTGAGTTAACCATAAGATCTTGCAACAGCCATGAAAGCACATTTTCACTCCAACGCTAAATTCATATCTACGTATTCATATCTAATCTACTCACTTATTTTTTTTTTTGTTAAAAAGTGTAGTCTAGTGTAGGAGGTGCACTCTCTGTCCACATATCATTCTAAGCTCTCATTTTAATAGCACCTCCGACATTTTAATGTCTCCCTCTGTATTCTGTATGAGCATGTAGCTACCCCTTGTCCCAGTAATGTGCTTTTTCGGTTTCATTGTATTAAGCAATCATATTTATTTTTGGCATGAGCCACAAGGGCACTGAACTAACTTTGGATTAGATTTTTTGCTTAAATGAAATATAAGGGGTTTTGCTTCAATGATTCCCCCAAACAATCCTGTTATGTTAATCTTGGAAGAGGCTGTAAGAGACACCACTTTGGTAAATGAAGATAGCAGGCTTGACACAAATTAAATTATAGTCTCACTGTTGTAGCCTAAGCAAATTTTCTGTTGTTGGTTTCACGCACAAATTTTTATATAATAGAATAATCAATATTCAGATAAAATTGATCTTAGCTGTATCTTAATTTTATAACACAAGCTAATAAAGAAATGACATCAAGAGTATTTTAATATGTGATGTTGTTGAAAGAACACTACCATTGAAACAATTGTAAGGAAAACCAAAAAACAAATAATATTACAAAAGAATAAATTGGTTGATTAGATGACGATACCTAAAACGATGCTCTATAATTTTGAGGCACTGAATCATGAGGTGATTTTAATAATAGACAGTGGATATACATTACAATGAACTAGCTATAAACTCATCATTAAAAGCTTTCCAGACAGTGTAAATCTTCTTACCTCCAACGTGTTCCCTTGTTATTCTGTCTCTTGACTGGAGTGTGAACAGTGTGCTGCTTTCTCAGTCCACCCTCCTGTTGGTCTGTCGCTCACTTCTCAAGCGTCACTCATGATCTCTCTCTCACACACACACATGCATGCACTCACTCTCTCTCTCTCTCTCTCTCTCTCTCGCTGTCATTCTCCCTCACCTCCATCCTCTTAATACCACCAATTCAACATTCAAACCTATGTTTCTGTCCACACTTATGGTAGTGGAGAAAGCACTGTACCTTTCACATTGAGACACACTCTTTCACTGCTGAGAACAAAAAATATCACATGTTGAAGTACTAATTCAAATAGTTTGAACAATATGTAGTCTGCTTCTATATAATTTTGCATTCAATTAGCAGTGAGTGGGTATATCTATTCATCTCATTTACATGAGGTGAGCTTACTGTAGGCTACTACCTCCTGACTGAGACACTGGTGCATTACTGTGCTGGTACAACCTAATCCCCTGAAAACCATCTAAGAATCTGCTATGGGGAAGTGTCTGGCAAAGGGAATGCACTTTCAAAAAAGACTTGGGTGGTGATTGGATCAACCCTCAGTTAATCAAACTATTTTTCCCTCCAGAAAAGCAGTGTTCAGAGTTGTTCTTTGTGTTGTGCTTTCAATGAAGACACTCTCACAGTTCTGATAGAGCTGATACTAATGCAGCATGCTAACATTGTTGTTTAGAATGAATTACTGTGCAAACATGACGTGACAATAGTGATGATGACAATGAAAAAAACATTAAATGAGAAGGTGTGTCCAAACCTATGACAGGTGGTGTATACACTGTATACTGTAGGTCTGCCTGTAGTGTTTGTATACCTGTACCTACAGGGCAAAGTATACCCTGGACAAGTCACCAGTTTGTTGCAGGGCACAGGCAACCATTCGCACTCTTATTCACACCTACAGGCAATTTAGATTAGCCAGTTGACCTTCCCCATGCATGTCTTTGATGTGTGGGAAACTGGAGTACCCAGAGAGAAGACATGCAGACACTGAGAGAACATGCAAATTCCATGAAGAATGCAATTTTTATGAGAATTTATGACAATTATTTTCTTCTCAATCACCAAATTGGTGCCCAATCATTCACTACATCTGGACTGATTATTTGTTAAATCAAATGAGATAAGTAAAGACAAGAAAAAGATAAAGACGAGAAATAAAACAAGCCATTTTGTGAGAAGTGATTTGGAGCAAAGATATGTTTTACCCTACTGAGTGAATAACAAACTTTTTTTTACAAGCAGTGCCACTGGAGTAGAAGTAGTACTGTCCTATCTGCAATAATTGCTATCAGGTTTCCTAATATGAGCCAATACAGCATTTTCCATGAAATTTACAGGCATACATACACACGAAAACAACATGTGTTAGGTTGCTTTTGTGATTGTTTTACTTTGTACCAAACATCATATAGTGTTAAAATACCACCACCAAATAACATCATATTAATATTAATGATCTCATTCTCCCAAGTTAACAACATTTTGTTTTCACCTAGTAACAAAATAATTAACTAGTAGTTAAAAGTAAGTGGATGATAAATATGATTATTGGAATCAGGAAGAACAACCATGCATCCCTATTAGGCCTTTTGTTGATTTATATTATTTATAATCTTATTACACACAATTATTGCATTTCAGTTAAAATATTTCCTTAATGTAATTTGTCCATGCATTAAAGTGAAATAATGATATTTTCCTAATGTATTTGACTCTACAAAGGTTTACCACAAAAGATCACCTCACCAGTAAAAGTGCATGAAAATTAAGTGGAGACACTGATGTACTATTGAATTCCCCTCTATCTATCTAAGTCAATGAGTAATTATCTCAATATTGACCAAAATAACCATCATTATGATTTTTTGCCAAAATCAAGCTGCAACCCGCAACTAATAATGGATTTCACTGAAAGAACAAACTGTTCAAATGCCATGGTGATAATTGTCCAAAACAAAAACCCACTTAGTGCTGCACTTTGAGTGACTTTAGTATGGTCTTCAGTCAGCATGCATCTGTTACACTTATTTTGCACTTCTCATCATATCTCTATTCTATTCTATTCTATTCTTAAGAGCCTGAAAAAAAAACATAATTCCCTGATGGTAATCAATAAATGTTTATAATCAACAATAAATCATCATCAACAATAAATCTTATATTATCTTAGATCTATCAGACAATGCAGTGCCAAAGAAAATTTTACATAAAATTGTCAAGAAAATTAAACTTAATTTAGCAAGTTATGTTGCTTTGCAGATTTCACGTAGGGAGTGTAAATGATAGGTCATGTACATAATAATGTTTCCCTGCATTAACCCTGAACCCCAACTAAAATGTGTGTGCACAAGTGAAAGGTCAGTTTCATCATTTATTAACATGCATCAGTCCTGTCAGGTCTAGGTAAACATCTGCTTAGCAGATTCACCAGTCATGAAAAACCAAAATGCTATGTGATACCTGTGTGCTATTCAATTATACATTCTTAGTCCAGAACAGTGTGAGTCTGAGCTTCTGTGTTTTTTTTTAAATTATTCTCAGATTGGAATCACCTTTTACATGGTTGCAGTAAAACTAACTAATCACAAAGGTGTTTTAATAAGCCGAACCATCAAAAAAACAACATGAGAACATTTAACTGATTTCAAATTAATGAGTTACCTGGCGGGCGGCACGGTGGTGTAGTGGTTATCACTGTCGCCTCACAGCAAGAAGGTACCGGGTTCAAATCCCGGGCCCGGGACCTTTCTGTGTGGAGTTTGCATGTTCTCCCTGTGTCTGCATGGGTTCTCTCCGGGTACTCCGGCTTCCTCCCATCCAAAAACATGCATGGGGATTAGGTTAATTGGCTAATTTAAATTGACCGTAGGTGTGAGTGTGAGTGGTTGTCTGTCTATATGTGCCCTGTGATGAGGTGGTGACTTGTCCAGGGTGTACCCTGCCTTCCACCCTGAGACAGCTGGGATAGGCTCCAGCCCCCCCACGACCCTATGAGGATAAGCGGTAGATAATGGATGGATGGATGGAGTTACCTGGCGGGTTGGATGGAGAATGACAGGCCTTAAGTTGATCTAATGTTGGTATTCATCCATCCATTTTCTACCGCTTATCTTTACATAGGGTCGCGGGGGGCTGGAGCTTATCCCAGCTGTCTTAGGGCGGAAGGCAGGGTACACCCTGGACAAGTCACCACCTCATCATAGGGCACAGTCTAATGTTGGTACACAAGATAAATACCTCTGCCCTTTGCAGATGAGAAGGTTTCAAATAATTATTTACCACTGGTGCATTTTTGACCACTTGTAGCCCAATGGAATAATGGGCATCATTCACCAAAGAAATTTATTCTTAATATCCAGTTATGCAGTTTTCATGAAGAGCATTTGCCAAATGTTTTCTTATTTCTATTTTGGTTTTAGGAAAGCATAGATTCTATACACTCTCAAGAGCAAACTTACGCACATTGGAGTGCTGACAAGCATTGGGGTGTGTTATAATGATAATATCTCTTTATAATATCCCCCATTATGATCTTTTAAAATACATATACACTACTATAACACTTCCAAAAAATAATAGCTGTGTTTCCCAGTTGCTCTTAAGAGATAAGAGTGCAGTAAAGAAGGTTTTAGCTAAGAAGGGTCGCTAAGATAAGAGGGTTTCCGAGATGCATTCTTAATACCCTTCTTTGCGCTACTCTTAAGATCACTTTTTAAGATGCAATTAACAGGAGCTGATCAGTTCTGCTGTGCTGAATCAGTGCATAAGTCACACATGACACTGCTACCTAATGCACTAATTCCATTTTCATGATGAAAACAAGACTAAAACTAAATAATAACTGTTCATAATGTTTGCTGGGAAAAACATTTTATTTTATTTTATTTATTCTGAGAGCAATAAAGAAAGTATATATGGACATGCAGGAGAAAATGTGTAGGAAAGCAGCTATAGCCTAAAGATAAATAATATGTTAGTTCTCAAAATGGATGCATTATCCATAATGTACAGAATGGAAACTATTTAGGACATGATAATTGGTGCCCATTAATAGTGGGTGTTTTTTTAGACATAGTTGATGGTGGTTGCATATTTATACAGACATACTTGTGGAAATATGCAATATACTGTATATATGACACATTTCAGGTAGGGACATACTGTACTGTGTTGTTCTGACACTACTTTACCATACCAGCAGGTGGTATTTTAACACTATATGATGTTTGGTACAAAGTAAAACAATCACAAAAGCAACCTAACACATGTTGTTTTCGTATGTATGCATGCCTGTAAATTTCATGGAAAACGCTGTATTGGCTCATATTAGGAAACCTGATAGCAATCATTGCAGATAGGACAGTACTACTTCTACTCCAGTGGCACTGCTTGTAAAAAAAGTTTGTTATTCATTCAATAGGGTAAAACATATCTTGCTCCAAATCACTTCTCACAAAATGGCTTGTTTTATTTCTCAGAATGAGTGCAGCTCAAGGGAACATTTGATTTAACAAATAATCAGTCCAGTCAGGCGCTCACCTGAGGTTTTATTCTGTGCAGACCATGAATGACAATGACTAGAGTGGTTGCTGTCCCCAGAGCCTTGCTGCCAGTGTGGCTATAAATAAACAGGCAAGAACATTTAGCCCACTTATCACAAGGAATGTCACAAGCATGTTCTAATTGCCCTACAAATCACAGTGTGTTGTTGAGAGATGCAGGAGACTTGTTCTGCAGGCTAGGCTTGTTCTGTAGGCTAGGCTTACATAGATTTTCTTCAATCAAAATGGTATCTTCAGTGCCCAAATTATTTTGTCATCCATGAATTTTCAAATTCGTCACAATATTATTGTTTGGTTGGGATGCCAAAGATATTGTATATATCTGAAGAGAAAAAAAATGTGTTTTAGTGACTCTATGTTATTCTTGATTCATTTCAGATTCTCAGAGAATTCCAGTCTTTCAATAAAAATGAATATAAAAACGTGAATTCAGTTTGAAATTTCTCACTCCGACTCAAAATGGTGAAGCGTAGGGAAAGAAAGATTCCGGATTAAAGTATCTCATGGTCTTTGGCACAAATACGACAGCAGCCAACTCTCACTCCCCAAGCCATTTAAGACTGAGACACAACAGATAAGACTCACCATACAGCGAAAGCCACCTACTTATACACCTTTCACCACAAGTGATGTGGATTATTAGTCTGTAATGGTATATATCCTAAAAGGCACAGTGTTTGAAGGTTTTGACAGCAGAAATGTAATATAATAAAATGTATTATAATTTATAATCATGTTACTAATCACTAAGAATTGTTGTTTTTGTTGTTTAGAATGACCACCTCATATCTCCACCATGTTTCTTTGGTAGCTCAGAAAGGACAAACCACACACTACCCCTAGAGAGAGCTTTCTGTGTTTTTACATTAATTACTGTAGGTTCTCTACCAACACATTTTCATTCCAGCTGTCATACACGGATGCTCTGTCTGCTGCACTTTTCAGTCACAGTAACCATGGGATTAATGTGGGGACACTTGCATTAGGGACTATTAACTCCAATCTGCCACCTTGCTGCTAGACACCAATGAATTCTCCACACTGGTCCTTTAAGGTTAAAAAAAAAAAAATCTCAAAAGCTTCTTTGTGAAATATTTGCAAAACTGACTGTACCTGCATGTGGAGGATAAACAAAACAAACACCCACTCATAGCACAGAATTTCTAACACTCCAAAGGGAAACTTTAATATTTAAAATCATCTCAGATAGTAAGGCTTGGTCACATGGACACATTTTTCCTATCCTCTGCATACGCAAGAAAAACACAACTTAAATGTGACAGGAACCAATTCTGCTTATAAGAAATGTATGAGGACAATTACCAAGCATCTTACAAATGTGCGTGGGGGCGAAAAGAGAAACGAACATGCTTTTTACTGAAATGTCTGATTATGTTTCATAACTATGGGAAGTGCAACAGTTTAATATGCTTGTTGATATATAAAATATGCCTGGTAAATATCCTGTATTCTGGCAGTCATGGAGGTCCATGGTGTTCACTTTCATTACAGGGGATATTCATATGCAATAGTAATGCTGACTGTCAACGGTGTCTGTTTCACAGCTGCCACAGTGCTCATGGGAAATTTTCTCTTAAGTCATAAGCAAGTGATAGCAGATTGTGTGATGATAGTACAAGATCATGATTTTTTTTTTCATTTTTGCTTTTTTTTTTTCCCTGTGAGGACCTGTTGTGTACAAGGGACTTGAAATGGAGATAATATTTTCCTGTCTATACAATAATCATATTTTAGATTTAAAGTTGCTTTACATAAATGTTTTTATGTCAGCATGACATGATTGAAACACAGCTCTGACATATTATTGCTGACTTTGTCAGGAGTTTGATGCTGGACACATAGCAGTGGGATTATGTTGGTTTGTTGACTGAAAACAAATCTTTGAAAATAACTTCGAGTGCAAATCACAGAGAAAATCAAAACAATGAGCTGATGCTAAATTGCTCTGTAAAGCTGAAGGGGACTGGGTAATAATTCTCTGCAGGTTCATCACTGTTAGTGGCCCATTTCACATTACACATTGACATTTGAGCTATTGCTAATATTAGACAATATTGATTATTGCTGCGTTATAATTTTGATCAAAAAGATTTGACTTGAGGTGGCCAATCATTTTTTTTCACAATAAAGGTCACAGAATTCCATTAGAAAAACAGAAATTGTGAACATGAGACGCATACTTCTCAATGTAAGCCGACAGCTGATGCAGGGTTTCATTTTGGGTGGACCCTCAGAATATTCATGCTGTGTTGTTGTAATGAAGGGTGGAATCAGTGCACTACCAATGCATTGCATTTTTCATAAATGACACCTGCTATAAATAACAGGATGGCTGTGTCTCTAGATTTATTCCACACAGTGGAACTTGTCTGTTTGATAATTCCTATTATACAAGTTTCATTTGCTTAAGTGACAAAGACACCAGGAAAATTTATTTTTTGGCAGCATCACACCTGAGTATCTTGTGGGTAAATGAACTTAATTACGTATGTTACAATGCTCATTTCAACTCATTGTATTCTAGCATATATTTAAATTTACCTATTTGTATTTGGACCTTCTTCTGGGATTTCTCCTCTTTCATAGCTCTTTGCATTGCGGCTGGTAATTAATTTCTGGGGTGTTTATTGAAAGCAGTGCCGTGAGATTCAGCTCTGGGTTCAGTAACAATCTCTCTGGGTTCAGTAACAATCTATCTGTGCAATCAACAAAGTTACCACATGCCCTATTTGTCTCAAAGACCATCCAGCATCATGAAGTCAGAAATTAATCAAGAATATTTCTGTCCAGGAATCCAAGTAAACAACTGTAATTCGACATCTCAATCAAAAAATAATAATTTGCTTTGCTATATTTTTGGGGTAAAACAGCAATTTTGAAATATAATATAAATATAATAATCATAATTATATTAATTATATTTTAGCATTAAATATATAATATAAAGTTCAGTCAAGTCAATTTTATTTGTATACACTCATATCACAAATTTGTCTCGTTGGGGGTGGCAGTAGCTCAGTCTGCAGTGACTTGGGCGGGGAATCGGAGGGTCGCCAGTTCAAGTCCAGGTCAGACCATGTGTGGAGAGTGGACTGGTAGCTGGAGAGGTTCCTCCTCCTGGACACTGCTGAGGTGCCCTTGAGCAAGGCACCGAACCCCCAACCGCGCGGGGTGCCAGGATATGGGGTAGCCCCCTCACTCTGACACCTCTCCTCTAGTGCATGTGCATGTGTGTTTCATAACTTGTGCGTAACATGCAACTGAAAATAAAAAAAAAAAGTAGTAACAGAGTGTAAATTGAAATTTCCCTATCTGAGGAACTAATAAAGGAATTCTTCTTCTTGCAATCTGTACAGGATATGACACCCTGGGTTCTTTACAAACAACCCTCATGGACATTGACTTCCCCCCCGAAAAAAAAAAAAAAATCCTTTATTTGTCCCACAGATGGGGAAATTTGCATCGTTACAGCAGCAAAGTGGGTAGTGCAATATTACAAGGAGGGCCTGTGAAAACTAATAACATCAGAAGTTATCAACCAAGAGGGAAAAAAACTAAGAAAATAACATCTTAGAAAAAAATCAGTGAAATCTTTTAAAATAATCTATTTAATGTGTTTTTTAAGTGATTGTCTAAAAACTCAACAACAGATTTCACAAATTCAAACAAACAATGCATCCCTTTTAATGTACTGTTCTCATCCAAAATAATAATATTCTTCCTAAATGTCTAAATCAAATGTACTTACTGGCGATGCCCCCGTAAACTCAAAAAAATGGATGGATGGAAATAGTATAGTAGCTGTCAAACGTGATCTCCACTTTCCAAAATGGCCGCAATTGCAGCTTAACAGGAAAACCCACTTACAAAATAAGACTCCCATCTTCAAAATAAAGTAACAATCTTATTAACCCAACTTAGCAACGTTACATTTAACTTTTACATTACTTTTGAGAATTTTACTTCCATTGTTTTAGTCATGAAATATTTTTCTTCCCTTTCAACCGTGTGTATGACTTTGTTTTGAAAAGCACTGAATGATTTAAGTTATTATTCTAACAAAATGTTTTCTGTTTCTTAACAAACACCATGGATTGCTTTCCATATTGCATATTTCATATATTTTTTTCTATTGCAAGGGTGTCCATCAATACTGATCGCCTGATCTTACATGCTTTAACAAGATGAAGTGTGCAGTAGATTGTGGAATTTATAATGTACACATTCTTTCAAACCTGGTTTGAATTTTGAATTGTAGCATTTTTATATAGTTTAATAGGTCTGCAGAAAGTGAGGAACCACGAGACTAGAGTGTCAATTTGTTGTCGTGATAAAGTGAACTGAACATTTTGATGAAAGTGGCCATTCCCTTGTACTGTTATGTCTACAAAGCTGTTTTAGGGCTACATCATTGGTTAGACATACACCAAGAGGCATTAAAAACGCCACATTTTTTTCAATATTAATTTGAATTTTCATAATTTATTGGGCGACTTCACTTGGTATGATACTGAACGTGAATGAACAAAAGCAACAATAAAAAAATTAATCGACATGGATTACAAATGTCAGTGTCTTGTGTGATCGTCGTGGCATAGACATGATGAACGCTCCATAGGTTCAATAGCCACGAGTGGTAGTAAACAAAACACTCTTTTGTATACAAAATAGTTGTATCCAATTTTATTTTGCATTGAGTTTGTTGCGTTTTTAATGCCTCTTGGAATATTTGGTGCAAAATTCAACCATTTTTTTTACCACTCAAGAATCGATAAAAAAACAAAAGATCCTCCAAAAATACTACTGGTCACCAAGATTTCCTCCTTCCTGCTTCCTAGCGTGCAGATGCTTTTGCTGCTTGCTCTCACCTCTGATTGCATTTTTCTGATAATATTCTTGTTTTCATGTTTCCTCCTGTGAGAAACTTTGACCAGCGGCTCCTGGATACTTCTAAATCACTGGGACTATAATTCTTTGGATATAAAATAGGTTCTTCTCCAGAGTCATCAGAGAGAGACAGGAAAAGACTTAAACCAACTGAATAGAAGTTGTGTGTTAGCACAGCAAAATTAGCATCTAGATGCCTTCCTTTTCCACTGATGACTATCACAAACTTCTTCAGAAGATAGCGGTACTGGAGATGAAAATTCACCACTCAAAGTCTATGTGGACGTAAATGGACAACCTGCGGATGAGACCACCTTACCGATGTCTCAAACTGGTGGACAGGAGCAGGCTAACAAACAGCTAATTAGCTCCTCATCGAAGAAGGATGAAGCATGTGTAAATGGCAGTTAATCAGCCGGTAGCCCTCCCTGGAACTTGCTAGGAACAAGACCAAAGCATATTTCAGGACAACAGGCAAAACCTAGCACCAGCAGATTAATGAGGAAACTGGTTGGCCTGCACTGAGAGTTTCTTTTTTTTTGTCAGCACCTATTCCCATCGTAAAACACCACAAGCTGGGAGGTGTCAACTTTTTATGGGGTTGGTGCATATTTTAATCTTGCAGAAAAGTCTATTGACATTTGTGCATGTGTGTGACCATCACCATCCCTCTCTGGAAACTAAACTGTTATTCTTCATTAAATTTTCTTATTATGAACCAGAGAGGAAAGTGCCACACCTTTGTGAACTGAGGGGGAAACAGATGATAGACAGGACGAGATAGGATGGGTGGAGAAGGCTATAAACGGGCAGTGTCATTAGAAATGAAGAATGTGAGAAGCATTATTCCCAGCAACCAATATCCCTGAAATAAAGAGAGGAGAGAAAATAACAACAATAATAAGAAGAAGAATATTAATAATAATAATAATAATAAGTAAATAAAGATAGTTGGTCACCAAGAGGGACAGGTGAAATTTCTTCTTTAGTTTCTTCAACACCGGTACCAAGGAGAAAACAGCCGTAGACAGTGGCTACAACAAAAAGTAAAAGCAAACCCCAAAACACACAGACATCCAATCGAAAAACAGATTTGCTCCACTTCTGCAAGACCCTGACACCCCAAAAGAATGCTCATCTCCCAGCACCAGAGAAAGGTATGAAGCTAAATCATTCAGTAAATGGTCGCAGCCATCTACTGGGCCTCAAACACTGATAATTGGTGACGGAGCTGTAAAGGAGGTTTGCAGCGAGAAAAACACCAAAGTACTGTGTTTTACCAATGACATGGTGTCTGATATCCCAAAGAATATCATGAAGATTGCTGCTGAGTATGGTTTTGGTCTGAATAAAAGAGGAGTGCAATCATTGAGCTCCAACATTTTTTACTTTGTCACCCAGCATCACTGGCAGGCTCAGCCAAGGACAGAAGAAATAGTGCAGAACAACAGATAAGACAGCGATCTGAAGGACAGCGGATGCAGAAGGACGCTTCAATTTCAGTGTCATCATACTTACCCCAACAAATGGAGTTTACCCCACCCCCAGAGGACCAACAAGAGTACCCACCTCTAACCCCAACACGACTCCCAATCCAACTTTTACCCTCCCAACCCCTTTCCAGCTCGCACATTTTTTTTATCCAGTCTGAATGACTCTCTCCTGGATTTCACCGACAAGATGAAGAACCTTGTCAATATTGGAATCCAACTCACACCATGTCCATCTCCCATATTCCCATCCCTTAACCTTCCCCATCATTCAGTCCCCCATTCCACCACGCAAGAAACCATCCACCAAAAATTGCAGAGCCCCCTCTCCACCCATGAAATATCTTGACTGCGAATCTGACTGATTTGTGCCGGGTCCAGGTTGCAATGCTGATATCAGCAATGTTTTCCCCTGGGAAAAAACACACACAGTTATATCTAGCAGTGTCCCCAGATGGCTATAGTTCAATACAGGTGTTGTGTCACCTTCTGGACCAAACAAGTACCTGGATGAACCACAATTTCCTTCAATTGAACCACAACAAAACTGAGGTAATTGTTTTGGCAGTACTGTGTGCTGATATACTCTGAGCTAACCTTCAGCAGTCAGATCAAATCAATCACTAAAACAGCCTTCTACCAGCTGAAGAACATTGCCAGAGTGAATGGTTTCATGTCCCAAGCAGACCAGGAGAAACTCATCCATGCTTTTATCTCCAGTAGACTTGACAATTATAAAGGTCTTCTGACTGGACTCCCACAAAAGAACATTAAACAACTGCAGCTCATTCAAATTGCAGCAGCTCGGGTACTAACTAGAACAAAAACACCAGAGCACATTACTCCAGTCCTAAAGTCGTTACACAGTAAGTGTAACGACTTTAGGACTTCATACAGTAAGTGTATGAAATGCGCTATATAAATAAAGCTGCCTTGCATTGCCTTGCATTGCCAAGATTGAGGAAGCTTAGGAAAGGCTGTGCAGTTATATGAAATGCCTTTTTGATATTTGGAGATAACATTTTTGTTTCTGATTGGATGGCAAACACTTCTGTTCTGGAAACTGCTCAGAAATCAGCCCGTTCACATTGTCAGTGTGCCAAATACTGACCCTTTGTTAAGACCGTCTGCGTTCAATATGATGCATAAGGTACCTTTTAGCATCTGTAAAACAATGTCCGGGCTTTCTACTAACTACAATGTAAAGCCATACACTGCAATATTAAAATCACAGTGAAAGTGTTGTAGTGATGTTAGTTTAATAATCATAACCAGCATTATTTGTCATATATAGGTACATACATATACAAAATTCCTGTCCTGTGTTCACAATGTGTCATTTTCCCTTTACAAATGTTAATAGTTTTAAGCCCAACCATATTGTTTTCTCCTAAGGTTTAAAGCGACAGAAAAGTGGCCTTGAGGAATCTGACAAAGCGTCAGTAAATGGCAAGTTGGGTTGAGAATTTGTTGCTGAAACCCTTTTATTTTCAAGCCACAAATCCTCCTCTGACAGGTGCTGCATGGATATGATTTGCTGCATATCATAACATCTTGGCTTCCTAGCTCTGAATCTATTCAGGATCCATCTGAAGCCTTTCAAGCCCCTTTTCCATCTTCTCCAAAGTAAACTTTCCTCCATTTCCCCCCAAATTTCAATTATTGTCGTTGAGTCTAGCTTTTTTAGTAGCTGTAAATATACATATAGTATTGGCTTTGTAGCATGCAATAACTTGGACCCCCAACCTTTTACGAGCAATGATAGTCTGGCTCCATCTGTGGCTGTCTGCAACCCTGTCTGCTTTATAAAAGCAGCTTCACAGTTTAGATTAACCAGCTGACATTTTTCCTTTGCCTCTCCTGTCGGCCTCATGGGAGTGTTTTGTGACAGGTGGCCTAAGATGACTGCTGACGCCTCTGTGGCCACTGAAACTCAGGCACCAGCTGCACAAAATGTGAACAGCATGTGGGATCTGTGATAAGAAAATGAAGATCAGTGGAAGTTGCTCAATATCATTGCAAACACACTTTTCTGGACTGATGCACAGCTCTGTCTAAGATGAAAAACATCCCCACTAAGACTGCTGTAATAAAGATAGCACAATGAGTGTTATTAAATATGAGTATGAGTATTAATATTGCACGAGTCAATATTTGACAGCAGCAAGCAGGAAGGACTGGCGGTATCTCTTCTTAGTGCCAAAAGCAACAAGTTTTTTTTTTTACACTAATCCTGAAAACACGCGCTTCCTTACCCAAAGTATTAGCTGCCTATGTTTAAAGATTTAGCAATATACGTTTAGATTAACAGTGGGTGAAATGGTTAAGTATACTTTGAAAATTGTTACTCACAGAGAACAACTCTACAAGGCAAGGCAAGTTTATTTATATAGCACATTTCAGCAACAGGGCAATTCAAGTTGCACTTAGCTCAACAGCTTTTTCAGTTTTGGAGTTTTACAGCCCACAACTAATCTGTTTGAGCCAGTGTCACTTGCAACATCAGCATCATTTCAAGCCAAACGAATATCAGAATGCATACTACAACTTGTGTTGTTTGTTCAATGGTCCAAGCAATATGCTTCTTAGAAATAAACATGGAGTATGAGGCAGACGTTAACGAGAGTGCTGGCATGCAGTATCTGCACAAACTCTAAGCCAAATGATGTGCTTTGTTTTGGCGACAAAATTGACATTTGTAGTTGCAGAATACTGCCAGCAGTCATTGTAACCAGCAACAAAGGGGAGCACACAGCTTCAGTGATTAAAGCAATGTTACAGACAAGTACAGCTATCTGTCTTGCTAATTTGCGGCTGCTTAACATGTTTGCCTTTCAGTTCAGCATGAGAGGTCCATGTATTGCTGGCCCTTTTAAAATAGTGAATGCAATTAAAAGCCTCACTTACTAAAACAATAAGTAAACATTAGACAATGTGTTTGAAATTAAAACAGCAAGACAGACTTTTCCAGTTCATAAGCACACTTCACAGTAACTGACACTGTGAGGTGAGATTCACAGATGAGTCAAATGTAAAAGGTTTGTTTAACAACCTGCTGTTACACTGTTCTTTTCAAATAACAGGCAGTGTATTTAATCAGATTTAATAAATAAATTGATGTGAATATTTGGCTCCCAGCTCTCTTTCTATCTTTCTATCAGACCTGATATTGATACTGATGCTGATGTTAGACATGTATATTTTGTACACTGTCAAAAGATTATTATGACAGTATTATTATGATTATGAAATCGTAATATATCATTATAAAAATCATAATAATCATAATATAAAAACTGTATGTGTTTTTTTTTTTTTTTATTTTGAAAAGTGCCAGCGGATGTCTACCCCCCGACTGCCAAGCGGTACAGAGGTCGGTCTATTCAGCGTCGCTAAGCAGGGGCACCCCATATGCAACCTGTCCTCTTGTCCCCTGATCTTTCAGTCCATGATACTTTCACAAGGAGGTAAGTTTACTCATATGTTTATACTGTCATTCGCCGTTCTGACTGTTATTTCATACCGCTAGTGAAACCTTAACGGAGTGTGGTTAAATGCTGTGTGTTTAGCCGTGGTATTACGGCAAGCGGGTATGTGAGTAGTGACTTCAAAGTAAACGATCCGTTATCATTAAAGTGTAAGTTCATCAAAGGTATTCATTAAATTACTTGTTCTTCCAGAGTTACATTAAATGAAAGGAAAAAGCAAATGATCACACCTTAATTTAACGTCAGAGTAATGGCAAATCTTTTTCGGATGTCGCTCATCGTGTCAATTTAACTGAAAATCACCCCTTATAAAATGTCTCTTTCTGGATTTGAAATGGTATCCTGTTATGCAGACGTCAGATTGGTCATTGGAAATGTATTATATTTATCTGTAATACATTTTGTAGGTGGTAGTTGTTTTTTAGTGATCATTCATTTTGATGTTGTATTTCACTTGTATTTCATTTGTCTGTTTATTAACAACGTTTTTGTCCATTCATATCTATGTATTTGTTTATTTATGCATTCGTTTTCTTATCACTGAGATAAGAAATGACTAAATTTATAGTGAAATGGCCTGTTAATCCGAACGGTGCTTTTATTTTGAAGTCACTTCTCACATACTCCTACCGTAATGCTTATGATATGCACTTACTACGCACAACGTTCCAGGTCAATATGCAGGATATCGGCAAATAAGGGACAAATTGCTGTAACAGTTTCCAAGATTTCGTCGTTTTTGACTCTTTTCACAAAAACAGAGACAAAAACAAACTGCAGGTCCTCAGATTGGAGACACTGAATGTGTGAGTAAAGTCTTCATCTATGTCACAAAATATTGTAATACTAATAGTAATTTGTGTGGTATTGCTTATGTACTCCTCTTGATGTACTATACTATTCCAAAGCACTTTGAATAACAACATAACCCTTTTGTCACTCTTGTGTCTTTGAAGACACAAGATATAACAGCTTTTCAGTGCATAAATCGTGTTTTTTCTGCTACTTGATTTATAACGTATCTATCTCTCTATCTATCTATTGGCTGAGTGGGCTTGATGATGCACTTTACATTCGTATGAATTGACTATAGGTTACTATGATGCATTTGTTTTATAAATTTCTGCAAGAAAAATCCTTTTGTGACACACAGTTGTTTTCATTCAGCAATAATGTCAGTGAAGCATGCAAAGCCCAACTTGAACCACTCCCAGGTGGCTGAGATGGTGAAGAGGCTGTTTGGGTTGACTGCATCAGAAATCTCCTCTCTGCCGAGCTATGATGACCAGAACTTCTATGTGGTGCCCGTGGAGGGTGGCGAGTACATCCTGAAGATAATGAACTCAGAACATAGTAAGAACCCCTCCCTGATAGAGATGCAGACATATGCCATGTCTGTCCTACACCAGAATGGACTTCCTGCCCAAACAGCCCTGCCCACCACTTCAGGACAGCTCATGAGCCTGGAAGAAATAGGTAAGACCAGTCACACAGATCAGACCTGGGGCCTCATTTCTAAGTGAGCCGGAGTGTTGGAGCTGTGTGGAGACAGTTTTCAACAAATTTCATTCAGTCCTTCAAGTTGCACAGTTCATAGGTGCCTTGCATTTTGAAGGCAGCGGCAGCACCTTATACTTCCTGGTGGTAAACTCGACAGCAGTGGACTGATATCACCTAATAGCTAGGAAACCGGATGTATAATAGTTTGTTTACATGCAGCTGTCATTGATAGACGATGTAGAACACACGAAGAAGCCTGTTCTGAAAACCAGTTTTAGCTACGTTTAGAGGACTTTCCGATGCCTTTAAAGATGACAGTGAGCCATTTTCTCCAATGAACCGTACCTGTACAAGCCGAAATACACAGACGAAGAGCTGAGAGAGATGGATGCTAAAAGGGAAGAACGAGAGAGAGCGTCTGTAGAGACAGACCCAACTGGAGCTGCAGAAAACCAGGACAGAAGAACCGGAGACTGGTGGTGCCAGTGCGTAAATTATAACTCTGATAAACTAGCTGCTAGGTGATATCAGTCTGCCGCTGTCAAACTGCTGCTGCTGAGACATAAATCCCTCAGAATGCAAGGTCTGAAATTATTTCTATCAACACAGACATTTACATTGATAACTGATTTGCCTCGGGTGCACTGAGGAGTGGGTAAAACTGTTTTTAATGGCAGGGTAAACTAGAACCTTTGACTTGCATTAGCCTTGCACCTGTGAACTCTGCAACTAGAAGGACTGAATGAAATTTGTTGAAAACTGTTTCCACACGTCTCCAACACTCCAGCTCACTTGGAAATGAGGCCCCATGTCCAAAATCATGAACTACCCCCTTAAGGCCTGTCTGATATCATAATCATGTGTGACCTTGGTAGGTACTAATAGAGAAAACAGACTACTGGGTTTATGTGAAGTACAAATATTATTCAAATACAAAATAAGGCTGCATGTCAATATGTCCTCTAATTTCACCCACGAGAGTTTATCGTGCATAGCCTTTACATTATTCCTAATAGAACAGTCAGTCATGCAGCTCTAAAGAAAATAGCTGCAAAAAAAATGTAATTTAAAATTTACAAATAGGAATTATAAACCTTATAACATGAGGGGCACACTGCTCAACTTTTGATTGTGACGGCCCTTCGGTGGATAAGTGATAAGGCTATCATATTTAACCCTCAGGCCCCCCTTTAAAAAAAATCACACTTTTCGTTTAGTAAAAATAATTTATTCCACTGGCCTACAGTCACTGTTATATCCTATCAGTTCAATCAAGGAAATCATCTCCCACGATGCACCTCTGAAAACATGGGAAAATGGCAACATCTGGGGGTGGGTTTTTTTTGTGTACATTCTTTTAGCCTCTGAATGACAGAGTTAGAGAAATTAACAGGATTTCTCGTTGCTGAAGTGCATTTGCAGTAGAATGAAAATAAGTGGTTTTAATGATAGTGAATGTACCCTAAAAGGGCTTAAGAGGGAGAGTGTTTTTTTTTTTGTCTAGACAGTAGAAAATTTTGTCAGTATTTTGTCAATTGAAAAGCCCTAAAAGGTCAGCAGGAGGGCCTAAAGCCTGGTTTATGCTTCAGCGTCTGCACCATAGCTACGCCGTCGCTGCGGACCCATGCGCCGTAGCCTGACGCGCACCTCCAAAAAACCCTGACTATGCGTCGCGTCAACGCGTTGAGACGTGTACTGCAAGGACTGTCATTGGTCCGCTCAGAACGTATTTTCCGGTGAACAGCTCAACAACACCGCTAGTAGCGGAGCGGCACGAGTGGTACGGAATGGTCAGACAGACCACCTCCGCAAACTTCTTCTGTGCTTCAACATTTGTAGTAACAGCATTTCTTTTTCAATTTTATGAGCTCCATCTCCAGAAACACCCACTCCATCTCAGTTGTCATTGTTTACTGTCGGAAGAAAACCAAGGAATCCGATATGAGCCCCCAGAAGCCACACAAAGACACAGCCATACCCCCCTAGCAGCTTGGTGGAGAATTGCAGAGCAACGCGTTCCCTCGACGCAGAGCTTCGAATGCTCAACGACCGCGTCCGGTCTACGCCGTAGCTACACCGTCGCCGCGAGGCAGAAGCATAAACCAGGCTTATGGGTTAAGGTAGGCAATGTCTCCCTTGTTCATTGCCTCTCTTAGTTTGGGCAGAAGTTCTTTTCTTTTTTGCCTCACTACCTCTGAGAAGTCTTCATTGATGCACACTCCTGGGGTAGTGGTTTTCAGCTCTTTCCTATTCCTCCAAACCAGTTCTCTGTCTTTAAAGTTTTACAATTTGACCACAACAGGTCTAGGCCGCTGCCTTTCCTCCTTGTAGTCCAGCTTCCCCACACGATGGGCCCTGTCAATGACAATAGCATTGGCATCTACGTTCAGCTTCTCAGAGATGAGTTTCCAGACAATCTTCTCTGTATCCTCCCATTTCTCATGGAAAGATTCTGTCAAACTGTCAAAAATGAGGTTGTTCCCTCTGAATTGGTTCTCAAGTGTGACCACTGTCACAAATCTTGCGAAAGCCATTCTCCAGAGCCATTCTCCAGAGTATTGTTATCCATTGGATCCACTGGCTCCTGGATGTTCCTGTTCATAGCATCCAGTCTCTCATTAGTGGAGTCCATAATCACTTTAACAAACTTGTTAAAAGTGTCAGCTTGTCTATCAAGCATCTCCACAAAATGGGATTTCTGTTGTTCTAGTGACTAGGAAATTAGCTTTTTGACAGCATCCATATTGATAATTTCAGACTCACTCTGGGTAGTTGGATGGTAGAAAGAACTGTCTCTTCCAGTCACCTCACGGTCACCTTTATCCTTCCTGCCTCCCCCATCCTTCGATATCCAGGGGTTAGCACACTAGCTCAGTGGTGGTAGTCTGAGCCAGGGCCTGATCCTGGCCTGGGCCTGGTGGATAGGCTAGGAGATGAGGCTCAGGTTGTAGGTCACAGCAGGAAAATCAGGCTAATAACTTCACAATTCCATTTCACAGTCACACTTTCACTATTTTTGTGTTGCAAAAACACTACACAACTACTGGTGAAACTTTGGTAGAGTAGATAATGAGGATTGCGCAGATTTCTGTCAGATTGTACAGCAGGTGAGATTTGGTGCATTGTGATATATGGTGATATTCTTAGATGTCATGTGTTCATGGCTGCTTGAATGATGAACTGGGAGTGAATTACTAACAATACTGGCTTATTATACCCCCAGAATGTTGAAATTGATGCCACATTGAAAAGGGGTGTCTTTATGTATTTTTTGGTATTGGCCCAATATGTAAGGCACACTGTACACAAGTGAGACCATTATGTGGAAAACACAAAATGACGTGTGTCTATCACCCTAATACAATTGCCTCCCTATCCCAAAAATCACTGAAGTGAAACAAACACCATATGTATGAAATGTGAACACTGTGAACCTCACAATAACCCTAACTTATTGTGAGTAGAATATACTGTGTGGCACTGTGTCTGAGGGGTAAATTTGAAGGTTGTCCCTGAACAAATAGGTTCTTAGTGCAGTAACACTTATACAATTCTATTGAGCAATCAGTTACTCTGTCAAACAGAGTTTCTCCATAAATAGATAGATAGATTCAGGTGGCTGAATTAATTTTTTATATTTAAATTGCTGAACATGGATTTTTTTTAAAAAAAAGAACAAATTCAGATAGGCCCATGTGGTTAAGTTTTGCGTGGCTGTTAAAATTTGAATACTTTGGTGATAGAACGATATGATTTTTTTCAGGGCCGATACTGATACGGATTATTCGTGGTCAAGCAGGCCGACAACTGATATTTGGAGCCAATATTCATTTGCAGTAAAAATTAAAATATTAGCATCAACATTTTGAATAATACAAATACTCAACTCATCATTCTAAATTTATTACAGCATATGGGAAGCTTGTAGTTGATTTTATGATGTAAATATATTTAATATGTGATTGCAGGGACCCTGTCATTCAAAAATAGACTGCTAAATTACCAACAATTAATGTTACTATAGCTGAAAACAACAGTATAAGCAAGAGTAAGACTTCTTACTGTTATCACTATGCCCCTATCAATATTATCAGCAACCTTTTTTCAAGTGATTAAACCGTGAAAAAATAAATAGCCCACAGCATCTTCACTTTAATAATCAGTGTTTAACATAGGAACAGAGAACTGCCACTACCGTATTGGGCCTCACAGTAATGTTAGTTGAGTTGTGGAGTTTCTCATGTGCTTCCACACAAACACACACTATTCTCTACCATAACAAACATTCTCCCCATTGCTACATCCTGTTGAGTGTCTAGTGCAGGGTTATTCAACTAAAATTCAAAAAGGTCCAGTCCAAGAAAATGTATTGAAGCAGAGGTCCAGAACATCGTAGTGTCTAATTTGAGTTGGTGCGATGTATGTTGATATAGCCTAGTAAATTTGCATATAATCAAGTCAAGTCAAGTTTGTTTGTATAGCCCAATATCACAACTTATGAATTTGCCCCATTGGGCTTTACAATCTGTACAGAATATGACACCCTCTGTCCTTTACAAATGACCCTCGCATCGACTAAGGAAAAACTCCCCCCAAAAAAACCTTTTAACAGGGAAAAAGAAACGGAAGAAACCTCAGGAAGAGCAACAGAGGAGGGATCCCTCTTCCAAGATGGACAGACGTGCAATAGATGCCATGTGTACAGAATAACAACAATGAAAACATATTAACACTACATATAAAATTGTATGGAAATGTCCAACTCAATATAACAACAGCTAATATACAGTGTGTATATATAGAATTGTATGAGATCAATAACTGACTCTCAAATAAAATAAATTCAGTGTGATTCAAAGACATTTTGACAATATTTATTGTCATTTAACATTTAAATGTGTACACCCAACAACAAAAGAAACAGTTCTTTTTAAAGTGAATTTTAGTTGTTGCCATTTGTCTCAGCAGCAATGTGAAAATTCTTGTTTGGACAAAAGTTTGCACATGACTGGCTGCAAGTGCCAAAAATGTAGTAAGTGCGTGTTGTGATGGAGTATTGCCATGGCCAGGTTAATGGAGGTGTGGTTGGCCCAGACAGCTAGAGCACTGGCGTGTGAAAATGGGATTTTTTGTTTGTCCACCCAACCTGCATAAAATGGGAAAAAATCTTTTCTCGAAGTGCTTTTGTAATGATGCAGCGACTGACGCAAAGCCAACGTGAACGTGCTCTTAGAATGCTGAGTGCCGGCAAGAGTGCGTGAGATGTTGAAAGGGCAATGAACATTCATGAATCAACAATTAGTCATCTCAGAACCAGATTCCATGCCACAAACAGCACTTCAGATCATTCACACAGCGGCAGACAATGTGTGACGATCAACATTCAAGATCGCCATATCCGTCTTTGCCATCTCAGAGAGCGGACACTTCCCGCCACGATTACTGCCACTGAGACACCTGGATGTCACCAACCCTATATTATTGCACAAACAGCGTGCAGGCGGCTCAGAGAGTCTGACCTACGCGCATGCAGGCCATACTTTGGTCTACCGTTAAATCCAATACGCTGCCGGGCAGTGTGTACAAAGGGCAGGGACTTAATCAACGCAAGCTTATGACCCACACTTACTGGGAATTCACTCATTCAATGCAGCAGACTGTGACTGGTTCTTGTTCCCAATAATATTAAACCTTGCACACTGCTGTGAATAATAATGAATGATAAGTTCTTCATGAAGGCCAAAAGCATGACAGAGGAATTGCTGCAACATTAATCCTGTCTTTACCTTTGGCAGATTGCGGCCATGGCTGTCAGGAGTACCTAGTGAGGCTGCTCACTTATTTGCCTGGAAGCCCAATTTCCAAGGTTCCTTTAACACCGCAGTTACTGTATGAAGCTGGCAGGATGGCTGCCAGAATGGACAAAGTCCTACAAGAGGTATAATGGCAACATATGAAACTTCCTTATCATTTACTTTATTTTGTAATACCATCAAAATCTCTCTTAATGAACTGTTGTAACAACAACGCCAACAACGCACGAGAATCAAATTTAGATAATGTATTGAAAAGAACTAGCCCTTTACTACTCATTGAGCATGAAGCCGAACCTCTGGAACAGCTAAGCTTTGAGAAGCAAAACCTGTTGCACTTATTTTCTTTTACCTGTCTTGTACTTTTTTTCTGCATTTCACTTATTTGTTTTGTCCAGATGGAGCACCCTCATCTCGGTGTGCTGCAGAGAGAGAAGTTCATATGGAGTCTGTCAAGTGTTCCCCACCTGGAAGCATACGTCACTTTATTTGATGGAGAACCAATTGAGGAAGTTGTGAAGTCTGTCATTCATTGGTACAAGACCTATGTGGTCCCTAAGTACTCCAATTTCCGCAAGTGTGAGTATTATACTGTATTTACTTTTGAACATGGAGTCAGGAGTTGATAAGTACATAAACTCAGTACATACCCTAAGTACAGAAGCTGAACAAGAGAAGATAGTTAACGTATCATTGAATACATGAGCGATAATGCATTTTGGTTCCATTCAACAATGTTTGATTTCTTCTTTTTCTAAGGCATTAACCATGGTGACTTCAATGACCTCAATGTGCTTGTACAGCCTGATGAGAGTGGCGGCCACAGGATTTCTGGCATCCTTGACTTTGGGGACATGAACAGTGGCTACTACATCCATGAGCTAGCCATTGCTATCATGTACATGATGTTGGAGCACCCAAAACCCATAGAGGTGGGTGGGCCCATCCTTGCAGGCTGGGAAAGTGTCCTTCCCCTCAATGAGACAGAGAAAGATTGCTTGTATGTGCTGGTGCTGTCCCGCCTCTGCCAATCTTTGGTTTTAGCTCGTCACTCTGTGATCTTGTATCCGGAAAATGCAGAATATGTGATGATTTCAGCAAAGAAGGGCATTCACATTCTCAAACAACTCTGGGAGCTCGGAAAGGAGAAGGTGGAGGAGGTGTGGTTTAAGAGTGCTGCTCAGTTCAATGATAGAAAGTGAGAAATATGCAAGGAGAGCCATTCCAATCGGCATGTCCCCAGCTTGAAGAAACAGACAGGAGCAAAGCAGAAGAATTTTTCCCACCAACAAGCTCCGCCATCAATTCAACATACTTAATCCTCTCAAAATTCTCCAACATGTGCAGACTAGCCCCTTTTGATACTGTTCCAAATACCTCAATAAAGAAAAGAACATCTCCTTAAAGAGTCTGTTATCTTGTTCTCAATGTATATGACTAGAGTATATACTGTATATATTTTTTGCTGTGTTGAAATTTAAGAAATATCAAAGAGTCACTAATTTTATATTTCCTTTCCTTACATTTTTCTAAGTAACTTAAGGCATGTCCTGAGGGTGTGTACTCAGTCACTGTAATATTTTTCATCTTCACCTGCTTATCATTGGGCACAAAACCAGTCATTCCATATGGTATTTAACCTGCAACATAAAACTGTCAGCATAGGACTAGCATAGGACTAGTACTGCTTAACTCTCTGACTGCTTTTTAAAACGGGAAGTGTCTTGTGCCAGGGTTTTTGCCCACTTTGAGTCATATTTTAAGAACCACAAAATATTTTGTACCATGTCTCTGAAAATGCAGAGTAGCTCAAATGAAAGAAGAGACCCACTATTTCTTCATGAAAAAACTCTTTTGACCTTGTTCCATTCTTGTGTAGTCTGGAGGAGAGTAGAGGCAACTCCCACCACCACTTTTTTGTCCAGAATCTGTTTGTTTTTCTCTCTTAATGCAATTGTTTTCACTTCTGCTTTGCCGGCGAAAGCTGTCAATGGCACTCAAAGAGTTAACTTAGGTCTGTGATAAGACGTGTAGGGTGGCGAACTGTTATGTTGCTTGGTGCCATTCTATGCTGTACATACAAACTAGATAGAAAGCCTTTGTTGTCACTGATCACAAGTAGCAGCAGAAATTAGCCATCCACCCATCCATACACAATATGACACGGGGGGTAGACAGGACAGGAAGACAGAGAAGGAAAACTATGCTATAACATCCCTACAGGAAGTTTAGGAACCCATGTGGTTTGATGTAGTGCTGACATAGTACTGACATTCAGTAACAGCAACATTTATGTATATTCAGTAACATACACTTCAGTTTCAATTTCAGATTAGATTTTGATTTCTCACTTTCTAAACTTGTTCTGCTTTCTGCCTCTGAGTCAAATAATAATGAAAAAAATAACACAAATAGTGCCCCTTGCCCTCTGCTCAAAAATATATCCTCTAAAATATGATAGTAAAAAGTCTTATATTTGTTGTCATATTTATTCTCCATCTTATGTTGTTCAGAAGTTGGTTATATAGTATGATTTGTTAATGAGATCTCAATATAAATGCAATCAGAGCTAAAAAAAAAAAAATAGCAAGGATGGAAGTTAACATACTGAAAAGCATTTTGGCTTTTGAGGAATACTGGAAATGCTGAAGCCAATTAGTGCTTAATGTGTGAAATTTTAACTGCCTGTTGTAAAATGCCATTACTCATGTCTGTGATGCCTGGCAATTTAAATTTACTAGCACTGAATATTAGTACAACATCACATTAGTACAACATCACATTACACTGTACATTCCATTACATTTTGGATTGTGCTTTTAAATTGTGAAAACTGTTCAATTTTCACTAACATGTGCATCCTGAGAGTTTGTATCACAACAAAATGCCACACTCACCCAACTCAAAATGGCTTAAGAGATACAGCAAGACTCTAAACAAATACAGTATGTTGGGCTTTGTGTCAGGTGAACCCCAAAGCAGTAACAAAAGAGGCAGGAAGGTTTAAAGAGATTATTTAATGAACACAAGGAACCTAGGGTGCAGAGTGCATGGAGGCAAGGAGGCAGGTATGGAGGAGTGAGTCCTTGATGATGGCTGGAGAGCAGGAGCACAGACTGAGCATGATGACAAACACACTAGTGAAAACAGTGTTTTCACTAGTCAGTTAAGGGCTGAGCAGGAGGAACAAGATAAACATTAACTAGAAACTTGATAAGCAAGTTACAGAGATAAGATACTAAGATGTCCTCTACCATAACTTACAGAATAATGGCACAGGAGAGGCTGAGTTTTTATGGAAGGTCGATTGATAGAGTGAAGTCCGGCAGCTCCTGACACACACCCAGCCTGGAAGAAACCAAGGGAGTAGGGGAAAACAACAAAAATATACCAACATAGGGAAACTCACACCATACAGAAATGACTTAAGGCTACGAATGCACTGGGAAACACAATGAATTTTTGTAAGTTCATTGTGTGCTGACGACTATTCAGTTTACACTGTAGCTGTTTATTCTCCAGAATCAAGGCTCCTCCTTCCTATGGAGAGTTTTGTAAAAAAAAAAAAAAAAAAAAAAAAAAAAACAACAATAAAATGCACTCTGTGTGTCAGGCATGGGCTGTAAGTACAAATAGCCCTAACCTAAAGACTGATTAAAGACTCGCAGGGACCCAGGATGTCTCTATTGAAGCAAGATGAAAAAAAGTTACAGTACAGTATTTATTTTTGACTGCTTCACTACTTAAACAATATGAATCCAACACTAACAACAAGAATAATGTAACACTCATAGGGAACACTTTATGCCTTGAGCACTTTGTGTTAATTAACAAGCATAAGATAAATAGCATTAAATAAAAGCAGAGAAGTTGGCATGTCAAAAATAACAGATCATCCATTGTCTCTACAGGACAGGGAAATGTGTCAAGTCATCATAAACAGGTCATGTGAAGGGTCCTGCCAGACCTTCATCTGTCCCTTTAAAGTTTCCCTCTTCATTCTAAATGAACTACATGTGATTGACACACTCCAAAGTGTTTCTGGTTTTCACAGTGTGAAATTCTGCTGTGATTTTTGTCTTTACTATACATGCAGAAAATGCTACAGCTGCTGAACAAAGGCTCACCCTGCAGCAAGCAACGGAAATGTAAATGCAACTTTATGGCGTGACCATAACTGAGATCTCAGGTACCAAGTACATGCTGAAGATCATTAACTCAGAAGACAGTAAGAATGCTGAAAACAGTGTTAATATACTTTGTATTTGCCTGAAATTAAACTCAATGGAGACCTCATGCCTAATTTTAACTTAACTACTGTATATTGTAACTAAAATGTATTTTAGAAGATTATTATGTGATTACCAATTTATGAAACAACACTGTTTTTTATGTCCTGCAAAATCACGACCATCTGGGTAAAGTACCATGTTTTTATGGTTTTATTTAGAAGGTGACCCACAAGCTGGGAAACGCGTGCGAGTTGGTTAAAGACAGGCTTTGATCTAGAATGTTAGCATAGGTCATACAGAGAACAAGAACAGGGCCCCAGATACAAGGCCCCCTATCGATTGGGAATTTGTCAATTACATTATTCCCCTTAATGTATATCTTAAGACCATTTAGAAAGTTTACATTTACCAGATCATGTTTTTTTGTGGCTCAGAGCAGTGAGTCACAGCTTTATCTCAACGTATAACTGTTCCAGCCTTACAAGCAGATGAGAAGTCTGTTTACATTCTCTGTGGTCCAAGGGTAAAGTGGGGGAGCAGCACCTAGTTCTCACAAGTCAAGTCAAGTCAATTTTATTTGTATAGCCCAATATCACAAATCACCAATTTGCTTCAGAGGGCTTTACACTGTGTACAGGATATGACACCCTCTGTCCTTCCAAACGACCCTCACAACATGTACACATCCGCATGAATGGATGGAAAGAACACACACACATTCTAAGATAATGTAAAGTCCTGACAGCACATTTATGATACAAGGTCCAATAATATCAGGGATAAGGTGACATAAATTTATTGCGAAAAATAATCCAGCAGTTTGATAAATCACTTTTGCTTTGATTTAATTTGGTCAAAAGAACCACAAGTCTCTCAGAGTCGCTCTCACGACTAATCAAGTGATGTCACTCTCTGGCCCATCAGTGGCCTGCAGTCTGTTGACATCACATTTTTGGTTCGACTCAGCTCACTTGGGACCCAAACTGCAAAGGTATTAAAATTACCTGGTACCAGGTACTATCACCTAATGGAAAACCTGAAAACCCAAGTAGAGTTGAGTACAGCCGAGTCAGTGCTAGTGGCCCAATAGTGTTGTTAAGCAGGGAAAATAACAGATTTGGCATATGCTACTGCTGTATGCCAACACAGATTAAATGATGCTCCAAAAGTTTTTAGAGCTCAGGGTCTCTGTGGCGATGCACTATGACTACATTTCTGTACTTTATATCACTTGTATTTCTGTTCCTCATTTCTCATTGAATTTAAACCATGATAATCCCTCAGACATCAGAGTCTCTGGACTCATTACTGTCATTGCTATTTCAGTTTGTCATCAAAATACAATAAGTAATTTGCACAGCAAATGTTCACTGTTTTGATTTTATCTATATTTTTATACCTTAAATACATTTAATTTATCTAGTTATTGTGCTTAATTTAATTTTATTTGCCATTAAACTGAATCTATTAATTTTCTTTATAAATGTACACACTGTAAATATTTATTATTATTAATATTATCACTTATTGTTATTCATATTCTTATAATTTATTGCTGTTGTATCTTTTTTGTTATTGTAACATCTTTAAGCTGTGGCAGGTGACTTTCCACCATTGTGGGTGAATAATAATAAAAAAAATTCCAGCTGTAGCTCATGTTTCAAGACTTTGTAAGTCAAGCATATTTCAACTTGTTGGCAGCTTATTGTCTTGTCACTGTCTGAGAGATGCATCATTCCTCCACCACTCTTCCAAACTACATTCACATTCATTAATAAAATAAATAGTCTCATAATAATTTCATAATGCATTACTTTGTTTGATAATGTGCTTTTTGAAATGAAATTGTGGTGTAATACTGCCCTCATGTGGTTCTCATAAGCTCCCGCTTCCAGTGTAAAACTGATAAAAATAATTTATTCCAAAATGGACCCTTCAGGCATGTACTATACTTGTTGTAAGTAGCTTTAAATTTAAAAACTGTCACTCATTTAAAAAAGTGCACCAGTTGAACCACAGATTACTGGCACCCTGCTGATTGATGATTGATTGATGTGTCATGTTATAGACACATATTAGTTTTTGGGCTCCTCCTCAAACCAGATACATCAATCCAGAATAGTTGGTTTTGCACACACACATCTCTCGACTATTCCTCACCTCCTCTCTTTTCTCTGCTGAAAGAAAATGGGTAAGTGCACATATTAAGATATATTTTTCATGTTAACTAAAATATTTTTTCAGATCTTTTTCTACATAAATCTCAACTTCAGCACTGCTCAAAGCTCGCAAACAATCATTCTGTGGATTTTATTTTTTCATTTCTGTAGATTACATGCCAGTATTTGATCTCTCTGTAATTTTTTTTATGAAAAAATACAAAACATAGTTATTCTCCATAGAACTGATTTTGTGGCTGTTTTATTTTCAGTCTTGGATATATCAAAAATTTGCCAAAATATTGACTTTGATGCATTATTAGTTTTTGTGTAGCATCAGATTTAAAATGTACTATCCTCTTGTGCCCTTAAGGACAAAAATGTCCACTTCCAAAAACTGCCATAAAAACTTAACAGATAAATCTCTTACACAACTTCAGCACTGCTCAAAACTACCAGAACTATGCTTAAGGACACTACTTATCCAGTCTCATCAGCTGCAGCAGCCACCGCCCTGCAATTTTGTTCAGCACTATAAACTCTGTCATAAATCCTGTGTATGTTGTTTTGGTTGATGCATTTGAACACACTTGCACTGTATTCTGACAGTATTTTTTGGACAAGGTTTTGTCTGTTAGACAAACCATCACACAGGCCCCTACCACTTCTGGATCTGCCCCAGATGTACAATGTGTGAGAGCTTTGAGCCAGTTGCTCTTGTGGACCTCAAAAGTGTTGAATTCTATCACCTGCCCTATGGACACTGTCCCTGACAAGATCATTAAGGAGACAATTTGACACCATAGGCCCCTGCCTCATCTTCTTTATAAACAGCTGTCTTAGTTTGGCTACTGTTTCTACAGCCCTCAAACATGCCATTGTCAGACCTTTGCTCAAAAAATCTAACCTCGTTCCCTCCCTTCTGTCCAACCAATATCTCAATATCTCTCAATATCTCAATATCTGCCCTTTCTGTCCAACCTGTTGGAGAAACTGTTTTTTCCCAGCTTCAGTCATACCTTCATCTGCAAACCATCGCTGACAAATTCCAGTTTAGTTTCAGGTCCAGATATAGCACCGAATCTGCATTATTAAGGGTTCATAGTGACATCCTTACAGCCCTGGACAATAAAAGCCCTGTGGTTCTGGTGTTATTAAACCTGTCTGCTGCATTTGACACTGTGGATCATGCCATCTTCTCTTCAGTCCTGACTCAACCCACAGTATACCCACTGCCACACTGCTGTCCAGTCATCCACCTCTCGCTAATTCTAAATGAGCCGCTCGTTGTTTTCTAGTGAGCAAATGATCGCGTGTTTACAGTGATCACTTTAATAGCTCTGAGGCTGACAGGAGCTTTGCTTTTTCCACAAAGTTTATTGAAGAACATAATTTATTTAACTTGTGGGATAAAGAAAGTGTCCCTGGCACTTTTTTTTCTGTATTTTACTGTAAATATGAGTGACAATATTGATGAATATATGGACATATTGCTTCCCAAACACTAGAACAAAGCCTCTTCTGCTATCTTTGAAGATGGATTTCAGTCATTTCAGTGATCACTGTAAACATGCAATCATTTGCTCTCTAGAAAAAGATGAGTGGCTTATTTGACCTGGAATTAGTGAAAGGTGGCTGACTGGATCTCAGTCAATGTGCAAGCTTTTCATTGGAGCATTATTCAAACAGCCCTCCAGGTGACCTGCCATGTAGTGAAAGAACAAAAGAGAAAAGTTGTTATTGATGTTGTTGTTGGGGGAGGGGTGTCAAAAAAACGTTGCCGCCCTGCTGATTGGCCTAAAATCGTGTAGTGTGAACAAGGCATAAGGCGCCTTGCATACAGCCATTATTGTCCCGAACTGACCTCGAAAAGGCTATTCATGCCATTATCAGCTTGAGGATAAGCTATTGCAATGCCCCTTATGCTGGACTTATCCACTCTCCTCTCCATAAACTCCAACTGGTGCAAAACGTGGCAGCACGCCTTCTGTCTGTTACCTCCAAACACTCCCACATCACCCCAATCTTGCTGTTCATATTCAAGGCCATCAGTGGTCTAGCCCCAACCTATCTCACTGAACTGGTAATGGTTTTGGTTTACCAACCAGCCAGGAATGTGCGCTCTTCTGAGCACACAGAATCAGATGTCTCATCCTGCTCATGCCCCCCTCTGTCCCTCCCTCCTCCCCAGTGTTGCCAAAAATATCCAGCACACTCCTCTGCAGAAATACAGTTAGTAGGAGAATCTGTAAGGAACAATGGCAGAGAAAACCCAACCAAAAATACCATATCCAGTGTTACTTCTGACCACCGCCCTGCTAAACAGGCAAAGAGAAGAAAGTCAGAGCCAGAAAAGGCTGTGAAGAAGAAGAGTAGCTTAGATTTGGGCCTTTAACACAATGCTAACTTTAGCCTCTCTGTGGATGTATGCTGGTCGTGGATGCCGCTTGTACTGAAGACAAGGATTCGACATTTCAACCATATTGCACACCCACAGTCTCCAGTGTCTGCATTATAATTGTGATAAAATGATGTTGCTATATTGGCTTTGAATGGGACGTCTTACAGTGGTGATCTAGGATATCGGCTCTCCTCTTCCTGTTGAATCCTAACTGTCAGATGACAGTAGGATTCAACAGGAAGAGGCACTGACAGGAGGGAGTGGAGTTTAGAGGACGTGCCACTTTCAAATCTTGCTAGCTCTCTTGCTTGCTCTCTAACATGAAAGACTAGCTTGAAACATGAGGAAGGAAATCACAACATGAAACAAGGCGTGAGCGGATGACAATCACAGACAGGAGGGCAGAAAGCAAAGTGATCTGAAAGAACAGGGAGACAGCTTCAAAAGTAAATAAATTACTTCAAAATGGGTAACTTAATCAAACAGAACAGACGGAACATGACATTTGGTTACAAATGTTAATTTTGACAATTTTCACATTCAAAACATGCAATAAACTATTGGAGTTGTATTAGTTACATTAGGTGATTGATAGAACATTGGAAGTATTCCAATTGTTTAAATTATGTTTCATACATAAATATTTCATGGCTCCACTTCCTCAAATGTGAATCATTTCTGTTTTCCTTTTCATTAGTTTAATTCATTTTGAATTTAGAACAAAAAAAAAAAAAACTTTGTCAGACTGTAACCTTTGGCTCTATTTTGAGTCTTTTTATAACCAAAGAATTGACTAATGGATAAAGTAATCCATAATGCAAATAATCTTTAGTTACAATCGCAATACATTACCTCCACTTCAACAAACTACAACAGTGAAATCATACCTTTATTTTAATGTACAGTATGAGTAAGCTAATGATATAACAAAATGACATTCGCAGTGAACTTTTAATTGAACAAACATGTTTCTGTATTTTTGTGAAGAGGAGTGATGTGATTTTTGTCTTTACTTGAAGAAAACGCCACAGCTGTTGATCCAAAGCCAAGGCTCACCATGCAGCAAGCAACCAAGCTGTTAATGCAGCTTTATGGAGTGACTATAACTGAGATCTCCACTCTGCCCAGCTATATTGACCAGAACCTGCTTGTGGTGGACAAGGAGGGTACCAAGTACATCCTGAAGATTATTAACTCTGAAGAGAGTAAGGAAACCAGCCTGTTGGAAGTACAGACCTTTGCCATGTCCTTTCTACAGCAGCATGGATTTCCTGTTCAGACAGTAGTGCCAACAACCACAGGGAAAGTCATGAGTATGGAGGCAATAGGTAACTCTGCGGTCCAGTTTCATAAAATTGTGTATCTGTGTGTGTGTGTGTGTGTGTGTGTGTGTGTGTGTGTGTGTGTGTGTGTGTGAGAGAGAGAGAGAGAGAGAGAGAGAGACTCATGCAGACTGCCTGATGCTAATTCTCATTGGTTGGCATTAGATAGACTTGCCAGTTTTTTTTGGATTGAATAGCAAAACTGGTAAGGTATAAAGTTCTTTATGCACCCTTAACTCTGAGATTAATAGACCTCATGCCTAATTGTATTGTAACAGGAAGATATTTCAGAGACTAGACTACAGACTACCAAAACCGTAATCTAAAAAGTTCTTTAGGATGCTAATGCTTAATAGCTTAACTCCAAGATTGGACCCAAAAGATACCTCATGCCTTAATTGTAATTTTCTTTGTGATCATCGATTTATGAAAACACACATGCAGGTTTACAAAGGTTTTTGTTCCTTTTAACCTCCTCCATATACTAACACCAGCCACCTTAAAAAGTTGATTTGCACTGTTTACCTGTATTCTTCTATTCTTTATTCTATTTTATATTTACATAGATATATTTTGTACTATTTTATATTTATATGGATATATTTTATAGTCTTACGTGTCTTACTATGTGCCTTAAGCCGAGAGCTGCTGTACAAAATTGTGCCTTGCATAATGACAATAAAGAGTCTTGATTCTTGATTCTCTTTTCACGGTGAAATAGCAAGTTTTTGGGGTTTTGTCTGGAAGGTTAGCCACAAGTTAGGAAACTCTTGTGTGTGGCTTGTGTTAGGTATTGACCTTGAACATGGATTAATTCATATTGAAAGAGATATTAAAAACTAAATTATTCTTCCCTTTTAAGTATATACTAAGATCATTTATGCCAAGCACATTTAGCAATTTATTTTCTGTGGTGACTCTTCTGTTTAAAATTCACCTATTTTTGCACTGTACAACTTGTAGGATCTAATGATTTAAATAAGGGCTATTCACATGTATGTACTGGGATATTGATTTACCTAAAAAATATCTGCCGATTTAGATGCTTCCCTAAAAAAGTATTTTTTAGCCCAGTGGCATCATCTGATGGTCTTTACTTACACCCTCAAAGCACTGAAAGAAATGAGTCTGAAAGTGTACCTGCAATTTCAAAATTATACCAAAAGCTTAGTGTTCTCTGTATTTTCATGAAATGAAACAGGTGGTTGTCATGTTATATGCCAGTACCTCAAACAGGTAAAACACACCCAATCCAAAAACAACTTGAATACTGAAAAAGCAGCCAATGCCATATCCATTACATACAGACCAAGCTCACCACCCACTGGATGAAGCCTTGAATTATTCAGACAGATCTGAGAGTTGCATCATCTAGCTCTGAAATCTGCACATATTCAAGAAGAGTTGAAAGCTGAAAACGAACCTTTGCCAAGATTGAACCATTAATATTTGTGCTGCTAATTCATACTGTAAAAGGTGTGTGCATCAGAGCTGTGGTTTTTGGTCAAGGGAGTATAGAAATTGGGGCTCATGCACTGATGGCCTAAAACACTAAAATACTTACACGTTAATGCCCCTGAGCAAGGCCATGGCATAGAGGTCATGCTTCATGAGGGCTAAGAGTGTGGACAATGGCCACAACATTAATCCTGTCTTTACCTTTGGCAGATTGCGGCCATGGCTGTCAGGAGTACCTAGTTCGGCTGTTCACTTATTTGCCTGGAACCCCTATTTCCAAGGTTTCTTCGACACCACAGATACTGTATGAAACTGGTAAGATGGCTGCCAGAATGGACAAAATCCTACAAGAGGTATGGTCCAATTTGTAAAACTTCCCTGTCATTTACTTTTTTACTTTGTTTCACTGTCATCAAATCTGAATTATTGAATTGTTGTAACAACAATGTGCTATAATATGTTAACATTTTTTATCTTGAGGCAAAATTTTAATATTGTTTCATAAAACTGTGATTGTACACCCACTACCAGTGCTTTGATTGGAGTTCTTTTATTTCAGATGGAGCACCCTTATCTCGGTGTGCTGCAGAGAGAGAAGTACAAATGGAGTTTTTCAAATGTTCCCGGCTTAGAAGCATACATCAATGTGTTAGATGGAGATCCTCTTCAGGAAACTGTGAAGTCTGTCATTCATCACTACAAGACCTTTGTAATTCCTAAACTCTCCCATTTCCGCAAGTGTGAGTATTATGTTTACTGTTAAATATTTGGAGTAGAGAACTGCTCGTGATAATGTGTTATGGTTCCTATAAACAATGTTTGAATCATTCCTTTTCCAAGGCATTAACCATGCTGACATCAGTGACCTCAATGTGCTTGTACAACCTGATGAGAGTGGCAGCCACAGGATTTCTGGCATCCTTGACTTTGGGGACATGATCAGCGGCTACTACATCCATGAGCTTGCTACTACTATCATGTACATGATGTTGGAGCACCCTAAACCCATAGAGGTGGGTGGGCCCATCCTTGCAGGCTGGGAAAGTGTCCTTCCCCTCAATGAGGCAGAGAAAAATTGCTTATATGTACTGGTGCTGTCCCGCCTCTGCCAGTTTCTGCTTTTAACTCGTCGCACTTTGATCTTGCATCCGGAAAATGCAGACTATCTGATCAGAAAGGGGGATGTTCTCGCACTCTGTCAACTCTGGGAGCTCGGAAAGGAGAAGGTGGAGGAGGTGTGGTTTAAAAGTGCTGCTCAGTTCAGTGATAGAAAGTGAGAAAAAAGGAAAGTCATTCATTTATTCATTCAAGCTTCAATGCCCAATGGGGTGATTCTACTTTTCTAGTATATTCTCCATATCATAATTGTAATTTATTTTAGGGATAATTTAGGAGTTTTGCATTTAAGGGTACAGTAGATGGTAGTCAACTTGCCCCAAGCTTAGAAGAATAGACAGGGGTATGACAATCGGGGAAAACAAAACTTTGCTGTGGGTGGGGACAGCAGAAAAACATGGCCATCTGAAGGAAAGGCCACCTAAAAAAGTAAATTTCTGTTCAAGTAGGTGCTAAATTTTGAAAATTCTTCATGGACAAATCAAACCAACTTCAGAGAACTGGCAGTGAAAAAGGCTGGCTGTTGCATCCTCAAATCATCTACTATATATCATATATCATATACAGAATTGTTTTTATTCATCTCCCATTGGGAAAAATTCACTAATCTATGTCATCTGTGTGTCCTGTGTGAATTTATTTGTTGACTTGCCTTCCCTATTTCCATTTCTCTTCTCAAATAAAATCAATCAAATCAAATGTCTTTATTGTCATTGTATGATTTTTCAAACAATAAAGAGTTAAAAAAACATGGTAGGAAATATAAAAGTAGTATTTACAGTATTTTTCAGTAAGGTACATCCATAGGTATTGTTCATTGCTATTCCAATTATTGCAAAAAAAAAAAAAAAATTACACCACCAAGGGTGACAGACAAAGGTTGAATACAGTTGCATTGAGACAGATGATATGAGGAAGTTAATTGCCACATTTTCCAGATCCAGTTAGAAAGATCTTAGCGCTAAGATCTGCTTAAGAATGTTCTTAAGCCTCCCATGAAAGACAAATGTGTTTCCCAGATTCACACTTAGCTTAAGAAGATGTTTCACTATGAAGGAACTCTAAGATCAAGCTGACCAGCTCACAGATCCTGCCGTGACAGGCAAATTAATATTACACAAAGCAAGGGGTTATTAAAACAGTGTGTTCCGTATATATTTTTAATTTTTAACTTCAGATTTACAGTATATTATTTTGCTTCAATTGGTGGCAGAAAAGAATGAATTTCATTCTTCAGGGAAACACGTCTTGATTATATATGCTTTATGAAGGCCCTGTGTGGCTCAAAGCAGTGGCACAAGTGACACAGAAATCTGGCAGAAGAAAGGTAACAATAATAAGAGAAATAACATTATGATGAAAAGCAAGTGTGAATAATCATAATTATCATTTAGAATTTGTCCACACATTCCACATCTGCATGCTCATATGAGTTGACCACACCCATAGATACATCAGGGCACAAAAAAAAACAAACAACAAAAAAAAAAAAACCCTTAAAACTCCAAACCTGCAACATTTCACAGATATCAGGAACTACCAGGTGTAATTGAGCTCTGCTGGAACTTCACCAAGCTCAGTCCACAACTCTACATAAAGGCATTGTCACATCATACACTAGTGAGATGCCATGGCTGCTTAAGAGCATATTCTCCCTGCAGTGTGCGAAGCCAAACAGTTTACGTTAACACATTTGTTTGTCAGCACTTTAGTTCAATAGACAGTCTGTCAGACTGAGCTGTCTAAATAAGGTACCGCTGCCCCATGAGGATCTCCAATGGGGATCCATTGGAGAAGACATTATTACCTACCCGGTACTACACTAAAACCTGCACTGCACTTTTGGTCATAATGTAAGATTATAGTTATGCCGTGGTGAAGGAAAAGGAATTCTCATCACCACAAAAGCGTAAAAGGGAATTAAAAAGACAATGTGACGGTGAATTAACAAAACAAGGATAAACATCGGGTTTTCCCAGGTGGAAAGCACACATGACTGACAAAGATTTCCAAACGGACGCTGACCTTGCCTGCTTTCTTCTCGACAGGTAAGTCAATATTACTGTGTAAATTAAAATGCCTCATTGCTCAGTTGCGTAATTCATTATGTTGGCAGCATAACAGTAGATCATGTAAAGCATAAACCTCATAAATGTTTGAGTAAGCTAAGAACAGTTCATGCCATTGCCAACTACCTGCTCACACAAATGATTCTATGCAGTTTGAAATAACGTATCTCATAACCCGAACGAAAACTCAATGAATTGGTGTTTGAAAACATGTTGTTGTCAACAGCATCTTGAATCTTGATTTTCGACCCATTCCACCTACCGTACTTCCAACCATGATGCAATGCACAATAAAAAAACACCTGGTGCTACAGAGCGAATGTAATATCAAATTTAACCACTAGATGGGAGAAAAAAAATACATAGTGTCTGTTTAAGTGCAAACCTCCACATGCATTCATCAATGCACGACCAACCAAGGCCCTAACCAAAACATACACTACAATACATAATGCATACAATACATAAACATACAACTATAACATACAACACATTTGACGTTGCAAACATACAGATACATCGTTATGAACATACAAACACACACATACATCCCAGTAGACCCATGGGAGAGCATATCATCACATATAGATTTTGTAGGAAATATTATATAATATAACTCATATTATATATAAGTTGCTTTTTAAAGTTGGAGATAGAGGGCAACACCTTGATAACATCATCAATCCTGTTCCAGATCTGTGGTCCCCTACAGACACTCATATTGGTACATACACATCTGCAATACTTCCCTGATATAAGTGCATGATGATTAGGTTAAGTGGCTAATTTAAATTGCCCGTAAGTGTGAATGTGAATGGTTGTCTGTCTCTATGTGCCCTGCGATGAGGTGGCAACTTGTCCAGGGTGTACCTTGCCTTTCGCCGTAAGACAGCTGGCATAGGCTCCAGCCCCCCGCGACTCTATGAGGATAAGCGGTAGATAATGGATTGATGGATGAATGGATAAGTGGTTTGATTCATGTGTAGTGTGAGTGCTGGGAGCTAGAGATGGGAACAAGACTACATAGTCTAATGTTCAGCCTGTTTATGACTTGAAGCATAAGGTAGGCATTATGATATTCATTTAGCTCAGCAAGTCTTAATAGCCCATAGCAGTGGAACAAAGGTTTGGAGGAGGAGTTTATCTCAGACCAGGACAGAGCCCTTATGACTTTCTTTTGCAAGGATATACAGGATATTTAGTGACAATTTGTCACATTTAAACCATGAATCAACTTTAGTTAACTCAGAGTTTACTATATCCTGTAATATAAGTGGGTTGCTATGTGACGTAAAAATATTTGCGTCGTCAGCAAAAATAATTTTATGAAATATTTTGGAGGAGTACAAAATCATTTATATATAGAATAAATAAGAGTGGCCCCAAGATGGAACCTTGGCCGACTCCACAGGTTACGGGTTTACAAGGAGAGTTATGATCATTCACATGGACATATTAGTCCCTCTCATGTAAATAGCTACTGAACCAATCAAGTGCTAGACCTCTAATACCATAATGTTGCAGCTTATGTAACAGAATGTCAAAGTTAATGGTATCAAAGACTTTTGATAGGTTCAGGAAGATACCAATACCACTTTTTCCCTCTTCATCATTGATTTTTTTTCTATTAAATTGAGCATTGCCATACAGGTTGTGCTCTTTTTCCTAAAACCATATTGGGAGGGAACAAGAATTTATTGTGAATCAAGATATCCATTTAGTCTATTGTATTCAACTTTCTCCATTACTTCAGAGAAAGTTGGTAAAATTGAGATGGACTGATAATTGCTCTGTCTGTTGCCTAATTTAAAGATTGGAATTATCTTAACAATTTTTGTCATTTTAGGCACAATGCCAGTACATGACGAGAGGTTGATACAATAGGCCAGTGGCTCTACAATGACATTTGCAATGGCTTTCATAATTCTGCTGCATATACTGTACCATCTACACCAGTGGAATGCGAGCTCTTCAAGTCTGAGATGATCTCACGAGTTCGGTAGCACCGGTTGGTGTCATATAAAATGAATGCATGAAGCTACCAGAGAGAAAATGCTTAAAAGTGACACCCTGAGGTTGGTTTATTTTCTCAGACATATTTTCACCTATTGAGGTGAAATGATTATTGAAACTCTGTGCCAGGTCAGCATTGACGTCTCCAAGGTCAGGAAGAGCAGTGACTCTATGCCTTCTGTTTAAGACTTAATTCAGCACATTCCATGTCCCCCTGCAGTCACCCTGAGAAGCCTGTAAAAGTTCTGTGTAGTGCCTTCTTTTGCTCTTTCTTATAATATGTGTATTGGTATATTTCTATTTTTTTAGGATGGACAGATTTTTCAAGGAGGATGTGTAATAGATTTTAAAATTCCTTTTGTAATTCAAGGGCTCTGAAGGGTAGTGCTGCATCTGACAGTCTTCTCAGGAATTGTCGACTTGATTGAATCTTCAAAAATCTTGATCAGATTGTCATACACAGCATCAGAGGTCCCACAGTCATAGGCATTGTCCCAGTACCCGCCTTGTAGATATGCAATGAGGTGCTGTACGGTTCTCTCATTAAGGATTTTAGATTTACTTTTTGAGAGTGGAGGTGAAAACGATTTTCCCAAGCCAAAAAACATTGCAATGGGAAAATGGTCAGTGATGTCAGACTGCACGACTCCCGTCCCCAGCTTGGTATTTTGAATATTAGTAATTATATTGTCTATAATCGTTTTGGATGTCTCTGTAACTCTAGTAAATCTATTGATAGTGGGGAAGAAAGAGGAGGAGTGTAATGTGTTCATAAAGTCATGTTTTGCTCATATTTCTCTGAATATGTCAATGTTCTAATCACCAAGGAGTATACAGTCTTTTTTCAGATTATTAAGTTTATGTAGCAAATCTCCCCGATTACAACAAAATGTATCAAGAGGCGAGTCTGGAGGGCGATAGAGTACACCGACAATTAATGAAGAAGAAGAAGAAGAATTCCTTTATTAATCCCTCAAGGGGAAATTACATTTTTTCACTCTATTAGTAACTTTTTTTTCAGTTGCACATTACACACACAAGTCATGAAACAAACACATGCATTGGAGGAGAGGTGTCAGAGTGAGGGGGCTGCCCCTTATCCAGGCGCCCCGAGCAGTTGGGGGTTCGGTGCCTTGCTCAAGGGCACCTCGGCAGTGCCCAGGAGGAGGAACTGGCACCTCTCCAGCTACCAGTCCACTCTCCACATTTTGGTCCGACCTGGACTTGAACTGGCGACCCTCCGATTCCCAGCCCAAGTCATTACAGACTGAGCTACTGCCGCCCATAATGATTTGTCATTACTGTTAATTTCAATGAATAAAGACTTACAATGGTCATCATCTAAGAGAAAATCACAAGTTTTCACTTGGAGGCTGGTCTTGACATAGAGACAGACCCCTCCCCCTATTCTATTAAATCTGTTCTTAATATGTAAATTATAACCGCCAATGTTAAATAAATTAAATAAATGCAAAGTTGTTGAGCCAGGTTTCACTACACCCAACCAATAACATCAAACTGACAATTTAAGCTACAGAGTAAGGAGGCTAAATCTGCATGATGTTTGTTTAGACTTCTGATATTTAAATGTAAGAATGAATGATTATATACAGTATATTATTTAATAAGTTAAGATTGTAAGGGTCAAACTCATTACAAATAATATTTCCACCCATGTCAATACAAAGCTGCTGAGAATCTCTAACGATGTTGATATCATCAAAACCCATAATGTAACCAGTACAGATTTGCCATGGAATTAACTAGGATTACACAGAGGCACTGATAGGGCAGTAGCTGCAGACATATTCCAGACAACCAACCACACAAATAATACTTCACACACAAGAAAATACTCTTTGAGCACAGTGCACACACACTGCACGACACCAGATGATCTGATATCACCAAGCACTTAACAGTCCTGGACAAATGTCAAAGTTTTTAGAGTTAGGTTAAGGATTAGGGTTAGTGGTCCAGCACTATTGTGGTAGTTGTCCAGGACTGTTAATTACTTGGTGATGTCAGATCGTGCGTACCACACCACAGTCATCACCGCCAGTCCGCAAAGCAGCCTCTTACATACTGTATGTAAAGAAGATGTAAATGAAAATGTTTCTCACCTCTCTACCGTCCTACCTGGAAGAGTTCAAGCCTCCTATTAAGGCTATCAGGCCATTAGGAATAATTCACCAGTGACAATGAAAACGTTATCCACAGTCCAAGCAAAGTGAAAGAAGAAAGAAAAGTAAATAAAAAGTAAACAATCCAGCCAGGCAGGTCAGGAAGAGTGTCAGTGTGAGGGATGAAAATGGAAAAACTCTACTCCATATGCTAGCAGGCACCATCATCGCTGTACGTTGACCTTAAACGTTGTGTGGTGGTAGGGAGGCAATAAAGGCTTCAGCGTTGGCCACCGTAGGAAAGTGCTTCTTATCTCCGACTCTAGCTTGAAGTGACTGCTCCACAACCTCGGGAGGGTAATCCTCAAAGACAAGGATGGAATGTTTCCGGTAATTCAGTTTACCCCTCATGGCCCGGGCATGGCGGATAATCCTGTCCTTCACCTGGAACCTGAGGAGACGAATGATGACCGGTCTTGGTCGCCCGCTCGGTGGTGGCCTCGGTGCCAGTGAGCTGTGAGCCTGTTCACACTCCACAGGCGACTCAATGACTTCTCCAAAAACCTCCTCGAGCATCTTGGCAAAGAAGGCCGTCGGTTGGGGCCCCTCTGTGGATTCAGGTATACCAATTACTCTAATGTTATTGTACCTGCTCCATGACTCAAGTCTGGTTACTTTGTTTGCTACATAGTTTAACATGGTTAGCCTGGAGCTTGATGATAACTACCTCAGCAGCCCTCAGGTGTGCCTCTCGCACGTCTCCCTCACTCTTAGAGATTCGAGCCTCTCTGCGCGTTCTCCTACGGTAGTTATGAGACCATTCAGCTTGATCTCGAGGGCTGAAAATATTTGTTTGAAGTCCTCAGAGATGACGGTTAATTGCTTTCAGTGGTCGTGGGGCTGACACTGTTTCTATGGGGTTTTGATTGGGTGTCTGCTCGAATGAAAGCACAGAGAAGCATATTAGACTACAACTCTGTCTCCTGGTCTCAACCCTGGGTCATCACGGGAGTGGTTGACTAAAACACTGGGCCACGTTTCTAGAAATGAGAGCTACTCCTTCCAAAGTAGGATGGATGCAGTCTCTCCTCATCAGACCAAGTGTTCCCCAAAAGCTGTTCCAATTGTCGATGAAGCCCACATCATTAACTGGACAGCCAGGGGTAGAAGGATGACATGTGACTAAACATGTCATCAGAGGCCAAGCTAGGGAGGGGACCAGAGAAAAGTATGAAGGCCGATATGTTTTAGCATATGCACACACCGAGTCAACGTTAGTTTTCATGACCTCCAGTTGGCGTAACCGGATTTCTTGTTTCAGAGAATAGAGCTGCCAATGACCAGAGTTGGTTTCTCAGCGGGTATGTCGCTGAGTGGGGAAAACTTGTTAGAAATGTGAAGGGGTCAGTGGTGAGCCATGTATGGTTGCTATGCATCCTTCGGACAGACACCTGCTCGGGAGTCGCTGAGGGACGGCTAGCAGGAGCTACACTTGGTCGGCCTGTACCAACTGGGGCCTGGCTAACTACAGAAGCATAAGAAGGACTTTGGATGGTGCAGAGCCATGCTTCTAATTCGCTAATCCTTGCCTCCAAAACTGCGAATATACTACACTTATTACATATACCATTAGCATTAACAGAGACAGAGGAATAACTTAAAAGAGGCTGACCGAGGAAAACGTCTCAGCTTGCTATCACAGTCACAGGCAGGGGCAGGGTCTTACAGCGCAACCACAAGAGATACCCAGGGACCTCATTTATCAAAAAGTGTATAAATCTACCACTAAAACTGCAGTACACCGAAAATCTGAAAATGGCATTAAAAATATAGACCCTTTTCAAATCTATCAAACTGTGTGTATGCAAGGATGGACACAATTTCCATTCCACTGAATTTCCATCACACCTGTGAAAAGCATGTCTCATATCCTGCCCTTCTACATGCCCAAACACAACCATATATGGTCAATGCAAATTAGTATATCAATATAAAGTAGCCATGTGTGCTCTGGGATTTGTGGAGTCGGTGGATGAGAATGGAGAAAAGAACCAAAAAAATGTAACTTTTTGGACAAAGAGATCCATATGCTTGCTGGCAAGGTGCAGACGAGAAAAAAGTCCTTGTTGGCAGGTACACTTGATCTGTATAATAATTTCGACAGTTGATCCATCTATCTTGTTGTTTATTTATCTTGTGGTCATTTAGTAACAATAACATAGGCTATAACTACAACCATATAGAGAATCATAACAGAGAAACACAGTGTAATGTTGGAAATTAAAAATAACTCATTTATCAGCCACAGCTCCGGCCTCAGTAACAAACTGAGAAATACTGTGTGGCTTGAGCACATAGCTCAAAGAGTGCAGCTCTAGAGTGTCTAAATCCTGATGAAGTCATCATCATGGGCCAGCAGATGTTGTTGTTCCCAGAACACCCGCTCCCTCCGCAGAACATCATCCAACAGCCCGAGGATTGCAGGCCCCATCCTGTTCCATTACACACAGATGGAGTCGGCATGATATTTATATGCTAGCAGCATGTAGAAGCTTGATCACATCTTGATGACAGTGTTCATAAATTATTGGCATTTGGTTGATGGTGTGCTGTATTTGGTGAGTGAGGATCATTATGCAATCACATTTAAAGCAGCAAAGTCCAAATCTGGAAGATGAATCCATATGGAACAATATTTGATGTATTCGTAATGTTTTGTGCCTATGAGCACCTGAAAAAGTGCATAACAACTAAAAGGAGCATTATTATTATTGTTAAACGAGCCTGTTAGAGGTAATTATGCATTTGTGGTGACTTGGGTGCATTACCATGGTAATGCTATTTCTCATCCATGGCCAGTGTTACAGCAATCCGGAGCCTGTTTCTGGCCGGTAATCAGCACAACTATCTTTCTTTCTGAGTGGATCAAGGAGCCACTGCAGCCATGTGAGCATCTAATTCAGTCGCATGTTCACCAAAATCAGTGGCGAAAAGAGCACAGAAATACCCTCTTTGCCCTGCGTTCTTGAAAGGGTGTGGGCCCCAGGGCAATCCTCCTTATCAAAAGGGAACACTTCCCCTCAAGGGGGATGTCTGTTTTGGCATAAATGTTCAGGTTTACCCTTATTCGGGGTCTTTCTCTATTTTGACTGCTCAAAAAGTTAAGATTGACCTTTTCTTTTCAAAGAAAAAATCTTGATCGGTTGGCAGAAGTCTTTGTTTCTATTTTCACTAACAGAAGAGAACCTTTTCCACAACACTCCTCAAAGTTAACCTTTTTTATGAATTTTAATTGAACAAACAGCTCTTTATCCAAAGCCAAGGCTTACCCTGCAGCAAGCAATTGAGCTGTCAATGCAACTTTTGGAGTGTAAATTACTGCAGTGAGCAAACAAGTTTGCCTAGTATGATGATGCACACAGACAATAACCACTCCCTGTACAGATTATCCTATTAAGGTCAGGAAGAAATCAACAAGAAATCATACGAAGAAACAAAGCAAACAAAACCAGGTTTCTGTGAATATACAAGGAAAATTAGTACGGGACAAAAAAAACAGTTGCCCAAGATCCTCATTTGCACATGTAGCATCTAGGTGAATGGCATCTTTTTTCCAGTTCCTGTGGGCTGAGGGTTAATGGTCAAACAATTTTGGTTTTGTGTGATCTGGCACATAATTGTGCCACACTCTTTCGTCTAAATCTGCATATGTGGAAAAGCTGCCACTACTTAAACATGCCATGCTGAGACCCCTTCTCAAAAAGCCTAATCTCGTTCCCTCAGTGTGAACAAATGTTAGACCTTTTTCTCAGTTGCCCTTTCTTTCTAAGTTTTTAGAAAAAAAAAATCATACAATTCCAGTCCTTTCTTGAAAACACCTCTTAAAAAGTTTCAATCTGGGTTTGGGTCTCATCACTGCACTATTAAAGGTGTACAACAATATTGCACTGCCTGTGGATGCCCTGCTGTTCTTGTGCTGCGTGACCTCACAGCAGCCTTTCACATAGTGGATCATTGTTGACTTGTCCTCTTCCAGTGCTCCTCTCTCCTGTGGTGTGCCACAATGTTCTATTGGCCCTATCCTCTTTTCATTGCTTTAACATATGTTCAGTACACATATGATCATTTAAAAAGATACCACAACACACAGTGACCATTGCAGAGCAAAATATTGTCTTCTTAGTTTACTCAGGAACTACTCATTCTGTGATAAGAGCTTTTCAACTCACTACAAGCCCATTTCACAGCCCTTTTCACTCTTTCTAAGTGTCCATGGTGGTGCCCAAGGTGGCTGCATTTCATTCACTGCAACACTTTGAAATTTTGGACCTACAGGTGGACCCCTGGTGCTGCCCGCCAGCCTTGGCCAGGCAGCAGCACTTCCAGTCGTCTGTGCCCCAGAGCTCTGTTCACTTTACCCCAGCCCTCCACAGCTCTCCTCTGGCCCATTTCAGTCCTCCTAAGTGCTCATGGTGATGCCAAAGGTGGCTAATTTTCATTCACTGTAACACTTTCCGTTCCTGTTGGATCTTGCAGCCTAGCTGACAAGCTCTAGTCAGGGTGGAGGGGGAGGGGAGACACTGCTCTACAGTAATTTGTGATTGCAGTATCAGTTTTGGCCATAATCCTTCATACAGTTCCTTTAAATGTGAGGATATTCCACATAGCAGTTTCAAACATGCATTCCTACTCTCTGAAGTCTGTCCCATTGATCTAATGGGCAGAGACTTAATGTGCAAATTAGGCCTTTTTCTGATCTAAACACCAGAAAGTATAAAGGCTGGAATATACTTCTCCATCTGCGTAATCCGTCATCCGACTCCGTAGCTATGGAGACTCCTCGAGCCCTCGCACTTCTCCGTCGTGATGCGTGTTGTGCACCCCTGCCGTGAAATGCACCCCCTCGGAAAGTGAAGCAATTCGCTTTAATATCGCTGATAAAAGCAGGAGAAAATACTATTTTATGATTTAATTATTTGTGAGGGAGATAGAATAGAACAACATTGATTGCTTTCAGTCTTTAAAACTCCTCTTCCTCTTTCTTTTCAACACAAAATCGGATAATAGCGAATGCAAACCAACAACTTTCGGTATGTTCTGTGTAAATATACCCCAGCCATAATTACTGAATGAATTAAATAGATTTTTTGAGCAGGTTGAATGTGTTTGATTTGCATTTCACAAGGATAATCGATACTTTAGTTCCTGTCCTGTCCGCGCTGCTGCAGAGGATACCTGTCTGTCTGTTTCTGTGTAGGGAGAGGGGCTGCATTTCACAGCAGGGTGCAGCTAGAGGACCAATCACAGCCCTTGTCGTCTCCGTCTTCCCTTGATGGATTGACGGACAGTTAAAAAAAAATTCCTGCACCCGGAGACGACGGAGAGGCTCTCCGTCAGGCTCTCCGGCGATGCAGAGGGCTCTCCGTCTCTACGTATGGCACTTTACGGAGTACTATAAATTGGCCTTAAAGGTTCACAGACTCTACGACCTAGAACCAAATTTTTCACACTCCTTTGTTCACCACACCCCAAACCTACAACAGGCATATTAATGGAAATTGCAGTAATTAACTGCCACTGTGTTTGTCACAGATGCTACAAGGATGGTTTTAACAGATACAACAGTTGTCACAATGCCAGAGGATCTGTACTGCACCATATGAGGAAGTTTGGTTGACAGACAGATTTGATGAACTCACACTGACTGGTATATCACTGTCTCTCACACCAGCTCAGTGGTGTAGTCTACGTGATACGCAGGTATACGCTGTATACCTACTATAACAACTATTTTATTCATCAACACTACAGTGCTACTGTGAGATTGTAACATCTGTTGTGCACAATCGAAGAACAATCCAGCTGATACCTCAAAGCATAAAATCTTTTTTGTCTGAAGAACAAAGTGCAGCTATTATAGCCTTACAGGAAGTCCCAAAAACACTGTGGGCTGTCAGTAAGTATTATGTTTGTCATGCTCTGTCTGTCTGGTTTGGTTAAATTAGATTAATCATTTCAGGACTTGAGGCAAATGACCGGAGTGTCGGACAGAGGAGGAGGGCGGAGAAATTTTGTATCCACAAACTAGGCACGATTGTGCCCTAAGGATTGAATGACAAATAATGTGTTTTTCCCACCACCTGCCTCAACAACAAGATAAAAGGGACAACCCCCTTGTGTTGCCCACAGGTTGGGGCTCTGGATATGAGGGACTTGAACCCAGGTCTCCCCGGAGAGGAGCACATGACTTGCCACAAGGATAGCAGGACCATATAATGTAAATTCCCAATTATGTGTTTATCCTGTCCAAATACATCAAAGACCATATATTTATTTATATATTATACATTATAATTACATATAATTAAATAATTATATTTTTTTTCTATTAGACAGACCATTGATTTAATTTTAATTTTGACATGCGTGATTCAGTTAGGAATTCTTTTGTCACATTTATTCTGCATGCCTTAATTAACTACTTATGTGATTTTCAGATTTTTCCCCTCACCATTAATCTGATATTCTCCATCCAATAGCACTTGTGTTTTTAATAAATAAAGGAAGTCTTGAATATAATGTATGTATCTTTTTATTTATTTATTGGATCTTACCCTAACTAATGAACTTTATAAGAAACAAATAGTATTTTAAACATGCCCAACCTGATTTTTAGCTGGTAGGTGGTGGCTATCTCCCACTCTCTCCCTCTGTTCATCTCACCATGAACAGGCACTCTGTCTGGGATTGAACTCTGGTTTCCAGGATAGGGGAAGTGAGGTTGTGCCTTCCTCATTAACCCGTGCCACAACATGATGACACCTCCCTGACCCTGAATAAGACCGCACAACCAGATCAACGGGCCAGTGCAAGAAATCATAAAACTATGATGTCCTAACCCAAACCCTAACCCTGCCCTTGCTGTTGATCCAAAACAAGAAACCCCCAATAATTGTCCACATTTTGGACCCAAATTGCCCCCATACTCTATTTGTAATTCTAAAGGACTTTTCGCCTCCAGGAATTTGAACCTCAGTCTACCACTGGAAGGGTAGGGGCCCTACCAGGTAGCCAACCCATTGGTGGATGTCTTTCAATTTCTCATCTACCCACTTCCATTACTTTGTTGACATCCCACAATTCATCCAATCAGCACCAGATACTCAGTTCCCTCCAAAATTCCACACAACACGACATAATTACCCAATCACATGTTGCCACCTCAACACTGCACTACACAGAGTGGTTGGTTAAATGTTGGAGGAAGTACCCACCCTCCCTCCTCCAGTATTCAAGTACCAGCAGGACTGTGGATCACACAACTCCTCTGAAGAAGCATCTCCTTGCAAAACATCAGGAATAATTGCCCCCCAAGGTATAGTAAAACCTTTTTTGTGCTTCCTCTGTAATTTCTTTGTTTTTAATTTTTCATTTCTCATTAAGCATTTGTTTTTGCACTCCTGTGTTCCTGTGTCTGTGATTGTCAAACCCTGCCCTAATTGTTTCAGTTTCCCATTTCCTTGTGTTTAAATTGTTCTCTAAAGTTGTTGTCTCCCCTCAATTGGCTTAAGTTTGTCTTGTCCTCATGTCACCATTCCAGTCCCAATTGCCAAATACTAGAGCAGATTTCCTGGTATATTTTCCTTAGTCTCCTGAGAGCAGGTTGAGTCAGTTTTCCTTGAGTATTTAGTCCAGTCTCCCTAGTGCAGGTCGAGTTAGCTTTTCTTTTTTATTGAGTTTGTTTCCTTAGTCTCCCTAGCATAGGTTGAGATTGTTTCATTGAATAGATTCAGTGTAGTCAGGAGCCGTTTGTCCACCAGTGCACGTACACTAGATCCCGGTCTTTGCCTGTATTCCTGCAAGCAGCATTAAACCTGACTATAGCTGAGACATTCTGTGCATTTGGGTTCTTCGACAAATCACAACATCACAACATCACAATGTGGACCTCATCAAAGACTGCAAACCTGTTGTCATTACTCCAAACTCAAACTTTAGACATTTCAAGGCTCAATATCCACTTAAACAATAAGCCACTGATGGTATAACATCAGTTTTTGAGTCTCTTAAGGCAGTAGGAGTAATTGTTCCATGTGACGACTCTCCAGTGTGCACACCTTTGTTCCCTGTCAAAAAAAATCAAAGATAAAGACCAACCAACAGAATGGTGTTTTGTTCAGGATCTACAAGCAGTAAATGCAGCAGTCCAACCCAGAGCCCCAAACGTTCCAAATCCTTACACAATCTTTTCTCAAGTACCATCTAAAGCAAAATTCCTTAGAAAGGATCTTTCCAATGTTTTTTTTAAGTGTTCCTTTTCATCCAGTCTGGCCTCTAGCATGTGCTCTTATTGCGGACAATTAATTTCAAACTATGCCATTCTTGGAGCTCCACTCACTTCCCTCATTTATGGCAAAGGTCTACAGTCACAAGATCACATGGACTCTTGAAGCTGAGCTATCTTTCACTGACTGGGTCTGCCTGACCCTACCAGGACTTTCACTCAAACACCAGATGAGGAAAAAATGGTGTACGACCCCTGTTCTGTTACAGGATCATGGAAACAAGCTATGTCCTCTAGCTTACTTTTCTCTTAAACTGGATCCCATAGCAGCAGGCCTCCTAAGATGCCTCAGAGCTGTGGCTGACACTGAGAAAACAATTATGGCATTCAGAGACATTGTGGGCTATTCTGATGTACAGCAACTCTCCTAGTTCCACATGCGGTGTCCATGATTCTGCTTGAACAAAAAACTTCTCATCTCTCCACAGCAGTTGATACAGTCTAACACAGTACTTTTAGAAATGCCTAACATCACCGGCAGAAGATGCAATGCAACTCTCTTTCCCACACCACATGATGGAGATGAACATAACAGTGTGGCTGTTCTCAAACAGGTTTGCTCTCCAAGGCCAGATCTACAAGAAACACCACTAATCAACCCAGATCTGGTTCTCTTTGTAGATGGTGTGGATGGATCTGCTTCACGTGACCCACAAACTAGACACAACAAAGTTGGATTTGTTGTTGTCTCCAATCATTACTCACATGCTGTGGGAGACCACGATCGGCAACTCACTGCCAAAAAAAAAACAAAAAAACACTTTGACGTTTTACGTCACTGTCAAGTCAGTTTTATTTGTACACTATACCACAAATTACAAATTTGCCTCAGAGGGCTTTACAATCTGTACAGGATATGACAACCTTTGTCCTTTACAAACTACCCTCATATCAACTAAGGAAAGACTCCCCAAAACACCCTTTTAACAGGGAAAAACAAATGGAAGAAACCCCAGGAAGAGCAACAGAAGAGGGATCCCTCTTCCTGGATGGACAGACATGCAATAGATGCCAAGGGTATAGAGTAACTACAGTGAAAAACGCATTAACACTCCATATACCAACAGTAGAATTGTATCAAAGTGTGTAAGGTGATGAAGAGCATCATCAAGCTGTCGGCGATGGATTCTGAGAATAACAGCATGTCCTCTTCTCCACCACGCCAACTAGAAGATGTCTGGCAGCACGTAATTCCTCTCACCATGCCAACAGATGGGGCATGATCAGCACGTCCTCCTCTCCCCACACTGAACAGGAGAAGCTTCAGCAAGATGTCCTCGTCACCACCACATCACACAAGACTGGTCTGCCCAACCACTACTCCACCAGGTAAACTGGACCCATGGATACCTGTGAGATGAGAACACACAGTGACTATGAGCCACAAAACTACAAAACTAATTTGCAACATGTGTCAAAGGGAGGGAGAGGAAAAACTTCCTCTTCCCCACTACTCTAAAGGCTGGAATATACTTTTCCGACTGCGTAATACGTTATCCGACTCCGTAAGTACGGAGACCCCTCAAGCCGCCGCAGTTCTCTGTCATGACGCGTATTGTGCAGCCCTGCCATGAAATGCACCCACTCGGAAAGTGAAACAACTCACCTAATAACGCAGAAAAAGCAGGGAAAAATGCTATTTTATGATTTAATTATTTATGAGGGAGATAGAAGAGAAGAACATTGGTTGCTTTCAGGCTTTAAAAATCCTCTAGAGAGAAAATAACAGATGCTCTTCTCAACACAAACCTGGATAATAGCGAATACAAACCAACAACTTTCGGTATGATCTGTGGAAATATACCCCAGCCATAATTACTAAATGAATTTTTTGAAAAAACTGATCTTTTGAGCAAGTTGAATATATTTGACTTGCATTTCACAAGACTAATCGCCGCTACAGAGATGACCTGTCTGTCTGTTTCTGTGTAGGGCGAGGGGCTGCATTTCATGGCAGGGGTGCAACTAGAGGATCAATCACAGCCCTTTTCATCTCCGCCTTCCCTTGACAGATTAATGGACAGTTAAAGAAAATTCCTGCGCCCAGAGAGGAAGGAGTCAGGCTCTTCAGTGACGCAGAGGGCTCTCCGTCTCTACGTACGGCACTTTACGGAGAACTATAAATTGGCCTTAACAGATACGACCTGAGCATCATTGCCTTGTCTCCCTCTCACCGAACAGATGAAACCTGGATGACACCACCTCCTTCCCACCAAGTAGCTTCAGCTCGTGAACACCTGGGAGGTGAAAAAGCACAAGGACTCTGGGGAAGAAGATGAGTTAGTAAAATAACTTAACGGCGGCATCCAAGTGAAGAAGGAGAAGGGCTCAGTGTGTCAGGGGAAGTCCCTTGGCAGTCTAGACCTATAGCAACATAACTAAGGACTGATCCAAGGCAGCCTGAGTAGAACCTTGTAGGGGCAAACTATAGGGTTAATGTAAGCTAAGGTAAAGTGCAGTTGTGTCGAAATCCTCTAACCATTAAATGACATCGCCAGACGCCAGAGATCGGAATTCTGGACAAAAGTAAGGAATGTTGTTTTTTGTGCTGTTATCTAATGGTTTGGGAAGTCCTGGTGATCTGGCCAAAAAGTCATAGTGTTCTTGCCAACTGGAATATAGGAGAGCCTGCACACACATGCACACACAACACACACACACACACACACACACACACACCACAAACGCACACATGCACGCACACGCATACACATGCACGCACTCAAAAGATGATGTAGTTCTAGTTATAAGGTGGGAAATAGTGCTGGATACGAGAGGTCTGTCTATCTGAGGTGAAACTGTGAGGACGTACGGAACTGAGTGTATTCACAAATAAACCCGCTAAGGCTGCAAATAATGAGCCTCATTCACCAATATCTTCTTAAGAATCTTCTTAGATTTGAACAATTTGTCATTGGATGCTATGTTATCACGGGAGCACTTGGCACGGAGCAGACTTGGAATTGTGGGAGCAGAGGGCAGGAGTAGTGAGGAGCAGCAAGGAGGTGCAGAAACAATTAGCGACAAGAAGCAGAGGAGAAGAGACGACAAGGACAAAGACGAGCAAGAGCTGGGAAGATGACGAACACACAACTGTGTCGTGTCTGTCAAGCTAGATTGTTTGTCTTGTTATTATTTTTGTTTTGCATTTCCTGTTTTATTTTGAAATTAATCTTTTTCCCTCTCGTTTCAGCTTCACTACTTCCTGCCCTCTTGCGTTCCCATCTGTGTGATTGTCTTTCCCAGCCCTGATTGTTTCCACCTGTGTCCCATTACCTCATGTTTAAATAGTCCTGTCTTCCCATCATCTTTGTGAGTACATCTTGTCCTGTCAGTCATGTCCTCATTCCATTGCTGGGCCTGTCACATTATTTTGTGTGCCTGTCTTGAGTCTGGTGTGGCTCTTGTGTGATCGAACAAGCTACTTACCCTTAGGTTACCTTTTCAGTGTTTGTTGCTGTCTGAACTGTTTGTTGATTTGTTACTTTGTTTGTTAGTCGTGTTAGTGTAGTGTCGTCCTGTCAGTGTAGTTAGTGTAGTCCTCAGTTTAGTTGCCTTTGTACTTCCTCGCCGTTGATGAGAGTTTTATGATCACCATTTGGAGAATAGATCCTATTTTCTGTTCTCTCTAGTGAGCGCCCTCATTTCTTAGTCAGGTCAGTCTTAGATTTTTCTGTTTCTTTCATAGCCATTGTGCCTGAATGTTTATTTTACTAGGTAATGTTTCATAGCCATAGAGCCAGAGTGTTTTTTTTTTTTTTTTTTAAGTTTCTGCATACCACAGGTTACATTTCTCATTCACATTTAAAGTGGAAGTCAAACATTAAAAAGAAGGTACAGTTTAAATGTAACCATCAAATATCAGTCTTTCACCTTTCGATGTATAGGAAAAAAGAAACTTTTTATCTGTGTCGCAGTTGTTATGTAGATGTTTATTTCACTACAAAACATTGCTATTAATACTACAAAATATATTACATGAAACAACCCTTTACTAAAAGAAGCAGAAAAATTCAGTAAAATTACTATCTTGTAATGAGGCTTTTACAGTTTAATAAGGCCTTGTGTCTGATGTTTTCCAGTGAAATTTAATGGGATTAGATGTAAAATAAGCAACCACCATGTGTAAATTGTACAGGGAAAAATGGCTTTAATAAAGGCATAGTCATGCTAATTTGGTTGAAAAGGGATGTTGGATTTACCAGTTTAGCATGTGATTTTTATAATGTTATTTTGTAAAAGATTACAGTTATAAATTGTGAAATTTACAGGTTGTTCTGTAATGTGTTTTACACTCTGCTGTATTTTTTACAATATTATTCTGGCAACCACAGCTGCCAGTTTTTTTTTTCTGTAATAACTACAGTTTTTTTCTTACTGTGCACCATTCCCATTTAACACACAAATATGTTACTGCTTAAAGGTATTTGTAGTTAATATTCCACACACAGACTTCTTATCTGCTCGCAATTGTGTGACAGTCGTACTTGGAGACAAAGCTGTAACCCGCTGCACTGAGCCACATAAAATCATGACATAGGCCTACTAAATGTGCTTGGTATAAATGTTCTTAAGATATACTGTACTTAAAGGAGAATAATGTTGTTTTTGGTCTATTTAAGTTAAGGTATAATTAGGCACGAGTGGTCCATAGGGATTAATCCTGGGGTTAAGGCAAAGATTTTAGGTCACCATTTTTGTTAGTGCATCAAGAAACTGATGCCCTTTTTCTAACTATGGAATCAAGGTTTTAGTAAGAGTGATCTCACAACATAAGATAAGATATGAATAAGATATGATGGTGTTCTGTGTCTGGAACATTCATACATTTGAAATTTTGTGATGAATTTATTAGTTTGCATTGCTGTGTCTTCTGCTGGCTGTGCAGTAAATTGCCTTTGGGGACAATAAAGTTTTCAAAGTAAAAGTCTCCCCTAGTCTGTGTCCTGATTAGGACTGAGGCGTGTGTTCGCTTGTTTTATGACTTGATTCAATATTAGTAATTAGCTTGGAGAAACATGCCAACAAACATGCCATACACTGTTTTCACTGTTTGAAAACTTCTTAGAGGAGAGAAAGGAAAAGCCCTGGACAAGACAATATTGGCAGCAAACCTCTAAAGAACTGTGCAGAGCAGTTGGCTGGCATCTTCTCTTTTATTATCTTCAGGCAATCTCTCCAGCTCTGTGGAGTCCCTCATTGTTGGAAAGACTCCATTATTGTACCAGTGCCTAAATGACTTTTGGCTGGTGGCTTTCACATCTGCAATTATGAAGACCTTTGGAAGTATCATAAAGGCAGAGATCCAGAGCACAAGCCAGTGTGTCAAGGATGCTGCGAACACACTTCTTAACTTGGTACTGGGTCACCTTGAGAGGGGACAAAATTTTGCATGTCTACTTTTCATAGATGCTTCCTCAGCTTTTAATTGCATGTGTTTCCTCTCCCACCCTTTAACACATTGCAAATTAGTTTTGTGCCATGGAGTCCCTGTGCATTCTCTTCTCATAGGTATCCATGGGCCCAGTTTACCTGGTGGAGCAGTAGTTGGGCAGAATAAGCTTCATCTTTTAGTGACGTGGTGGTGACAAGGACAGCTTGTTGAGGCTTCTCCTGTTTGGTGTGGAGGAGAGGAGGATGTGTTACCCAAGCCTCCACCGTTTAGCTCAGAGGAGAGTAGGATGTGCTGCCCAGGCTTCATTTGGTTGGTTCGGTGGAGAGGAGGGTGAGCTGCCCATGCTCCATTTGTCAGTGTGGCAGCATAGATTTATTTCTGGATGCGTGCTTCCCCCCCACTTAACGAGCACCTTTGGTAGCCAATCACCGAAAGGTGGTATGGTATTAAAGCGGCGTTTCTCCTCCCATGCCCCCCTTTCCCCTCTGCTGTGTTGCTTCCGGTTGGGGCTTGCCAATTGTGACAGGTATGGTGCTGCTTCGTCTCATTGTATGGTCTCAATGATGATCCATTTACAGCTGTTATTTTGCGCTGCAGAGTGATCTGTGTGTGTCCGGCAGCTGTGCTGTGCCTCTCGTTCAGGTGACTGTGATCAGTGCCCGGCAGTTGTGGTAGGTGTCCTCCTCTCTGCATCATTGTGTGTGCTGGTAGCTAGCTAAGCTTGGTTGATTGCAGGTGGAGCGTCGGTGGCCGTTGTGGGTCTCTTGTTCTTTTCCTCCTGTGTGAGTGTGAGTGTCCGTCGCTGCTAATAGAAGGTAGGTACAGAAGTTAGCATAGGTCGCAACCGCTCAGCTCGGCTGATGATTAATGTAAACTGTTGTCAACAGGAGCTTTCAGTCTGGCATTCTCCAAGTGACGCTACTGCTGCTGTTTTGTTTCCTCGCCTCCACGGCCTGTTGTTTCTGTGCTAGCCCAGCTGATCGCTAGCGGTGTCTTAATTTTAAGCCATCTGGATGAGTGCAACCCCTATGTACCTATGTTGTATCCCTGGGGGTATTTTGTGTTTCCTCTGGTTTAAATTAATTTGAATTTTTCAGCCCTGTAGGTTTTTAATTTTATTTTTCACCCCCCCCGGTCAGTGTCTCTGGCCTTGAGTATTACGAAACTGTGTGATCTAAATTCTTCGGGTGAGATTCACGGAGTGGCGTTGTCTGGCAACTTAATGACCGTGTGAGACAAACATTGTAATCCTACCCGCTCCACTCATTATTGCCACCACATCAGCATGGTAGTGAGGAATTACGTGCTGTCCGGCTTCTTCTGGTTGCCATGGTGGAGAGGACATGCTGCTATTCTCCATCTGTTTTGGCATGATGGGGAGGAAGATGTGTTGCTGTTAATTGCCGACAGCTTGGTGATGCTCTTCATCCCCTTGGACACTTTCATACAATTCTATATGTATTAACTGCTCTTACATGGAGGGTTAATGTGTTTTTGATTGTTGTTACTCTGTACACATGGCATCTATTGCACGTCAGCTTCTATTAGGCACCTGCGTGGGGTACAGACCAGACCATGCGTTTGTCAAAAAAGTGATCATGTCGAAGAGTCGGGCTGATTTTTTTCAGTCCTCCCACCATCCAAAAACATGTATGGGGATTAGGTTAATTGGCTAATTTAAATTGACTGTAGGTGAATTTAACTTGTGAGTGTGAATTTAAATTGCGAATGTGAGTGTGAATGGTTGTCTATCTCTATGTGCTCTGCAATGAGGTGGCGACTTGTCCAGGGTCAATTTAAATTAGTCAATTAACCTAATCCCCATGCATGTCTTTGGATGGTGGGAGGAAGCCGGAGTATCCGGAGAGAACCCATGCACACACGGGGAGAACATGCAAACTCCACACAGACAGGGATTCGAACCCGGTACCTTCTTGCTGTGAGGCGACAGTGATAACCACTACACCACCGTGCCGCCCCCAAGAATAATAATTGCACCAAAATCATTCAATTTTCATGCCAATAAGTAAGTATCATATTCTTTCATCTTTGCCAAGATTGAACCAATAAATATTTGTGCTGCTAATTCATACTGTAAAAGGTGTGTGCATCAGTGCTGTGTTTTTGGAGACTTAGACTTAGACTAAACTTTATTGATCCCCTTGGGATGACTCCCTCAGTGAAATTTAACATTTCCAGCAGCACATAAGAAGAGCAGCACACAGATAAAAAAAATAACCAGTAGACACTTAATTATATACAAAATATAAAATATAAATATAAAGAGCTGAATATGGCTTTATATGGAGTATGGTTAAGTGAAAAATTATTGCACCATGGAAGAGAGTGAGTTTATTGCACCAAATGAAAAGTTTCCATTTCTGTGTGTGCATGTGTTGCACAAGTAGGTGTGAATGGCTACCCCCCCTTCCCTACTGTCATTTGTACTCTATGTCCTCCTCTCCCTAAGTGAGGAGTTGTAGAGTGCAATGGCATGATGGAAAAGAGTTCTTGAGCCTGTTGGTCCGACACTTGGGAGTGAGCAGTCTTTCACTGAACAGGCTCTTCTGGTTGCTGATGACGGTGTGCAGAGGGTGGCTGGTATTGTCCATAATATCCAGCAGTTTGTCCAGAGTCCTCATCTCTGCCACCGTCACCAGAGAGTCCAGCTTCATGCCGACCACAGAGCCGGTGCGCCTGATCAGTTTGTCCAGTCTGGATGTGTCCTTCTTCGATATGCTGCCCCCCCAGCAGACCATGGTGTGAAAGAGGACGCTGGCTACCACAGACTGGTAAAATATCAGCAGTAGTTTTCTGCAGATGTTGAAGGACCGCAGTCTCCTTAGGAAGTACATCCTGCTTTTCTTCCCATACAGGTGGTTGGTGTGTGTTGTCCAGTCCAGTTTATTGTCCAGCCACAGCCCAAGGTATTTGTAAGAGTCCACTGCCTTCACCTCAGCTCCCTCTAATAGGACTGGTTGCAGTCTTGGACTGGCCCTCCCAAAGTCAATGACCAGCTCCTTTGTCTTAGAGGTGTTGAGCTGTAGGTGGTTAGTGTGGCACCATGCAGCAAAATCCCCTACCAGTCTCCGATACTCCTCTTCTCTGTCATCCCTGATGCACCCAACAATGGCTGTGTCATCAGCATACTTCTGAATATGACACAGCTCTGAGTTATAGCAGATGTCTGAGGTGTACAGGGTAAAGAGAAGAGGGGCCAGCACTGTGCCCTGGGGTGCTCCAGTGCTGCTGACCACTGTGTCAGACGTGATGTCCTTCAGCCCGACGTACTGTGGTCTGCCAGTGAGGTAGTCGGAGATCCAGTCCACCAGGTGGGGGTCCACTCCCATCCTGATCAGTTTGTCCCGAAGCAAAGAGGGCTGGATGGTATTGAAGGCACTGGAGAAGTCCAAAAAGAGAATCCTCACTGTGCTGCTTCCCTTATCCAGATGGGAGTGGGTTCGATGAAGCAGGTAGAGAATGGCATCCTCCACACCAACACCTGGCTGGTACGCAAACTGCAGGCGATCCTGGGCATGTTGCACCTGGGGTCTGAGGAGGCTGAGGAAGAGCCGTTCCAACATCTTCATCAGATGTGAAGTGAGTGCCACTGGTCGGAAGTCATTCAGCTTGCTGGACCGGTTCTTCTTTAGAACTGGGACGATGCGGGATGTCTTCCAGAGAGTGGGCACTCTCCCAGTCTGCAGGCCGAGGTTGAAGATCCGTTGTAATGGTTCCGCCAGTTCTGAAGCACAGGTCTTTAGTAATCTTGGACACACTTTGTCCGGGCTTGCGGCTTTCCTGGGTCCCAGGTCGTCTGACTTGGTCTGTGGTAATGAGTGGTGAAGACTGTGTTGATGTGGGGGAGGAGGAGGGGGGTGTTGTAGTGTCTGGGGGGAGGTGTGTGGAGGGGAGAGGGGGGAGATGGCTGAGGTGAGGGGGGCAAGGGCTGGTTGAACCTGTTGAAGAAGTCATTCATTTTTTTTGCCCTCTCTTTTGTCCCCCCTACGGCTCTGGTTTTTGTGTTGAGACCTGTGATGGTCCTCACACCTTCCCAGACCTCCCTCATGTTGTTTTCCCACTCCCTCATGTTGTTTTCCTAAAGGAGGTAATAGGTAAAGGAGGTATAGAAATTGGGACTCGTGCACTGATGGCTGAAAACTATACTTACACATGAATGCTCCTGAGCCAGGCCATGACATACAGATCATGCTTCATGAGGGCTAAGAGGGGGGAGAATGGCCATAACAAGCCTGTCTTTACCTTTGGCAGAGGCTGTTCGCTTATTTGTCTGGAACTACAATTTCCAAGGTTCCTTCAACACCACAGATACTATATGAAACTGTTAAGATGGCTGCCAGAAGAAGACCGGGACTGTCCTGCAGACACAATGGTCGGAGGGCAATAGAGCTCCTACTGCTTATCCATCTGTTTTGATATTTAGCCAGGCTACACATTTGATAGCTTCATTCACTGAATCAGTAAAGTAGTATAAGATTTCAGGGAATAAGAAGCCGAGTTGTTTTCCATTCAAAACCCCTTCAGCGAAACACAAACTGACCAAAGATGGTGGCATGGATGCCAACAATGCTAGTAGTGTTGGCGTGGCTATCGGGTTAGCATTGGCCAGACAACAAGATAAACTGGAATTAGCAGTGACATGGGCTGTCCAGGGAGCTATCGACAGAATGAGACACTCCATAGACAGCTTGGAGAGAAAAGTGGAAGCCCACATGGAAACGGAAAAGGGGATGGTGGCGAAAGTGGATTGGGTACAAGCCGAGACAAGAGCCATGAAAAGGGAAGTGAGTAACAACCTCTGATTAAAAAGAAGAAGGTTAAAAAAAGGTGCACCCATAGGATCATCAATAAGAATAATGGCTTTCATTATATTCAAAATGCTCAGGTACCAAGTCCGCAGAGCCATCCTGCAAGGGGCCCACGAGGACAGGAAAAAGGCTCCCATACAAGATGCTGGGAGGACAATAAGGGAAATCGCCAGGCCCAGAAGGCATCTTGGGGCCAGTTTTGTTGGGGTCAATCCTATTAGCGGTTGAAGAAGAGGCTCTTTCCCTGCTCATACTTAAAGGCTGGAATATACTTCTCCGTCTGCGTAATCCGTCATCCGACTCCGTAGCTACGGAGACCCCTCGAGCCCTCGCACTTCTCCGTCATGATGCGTGTTGTGCAGCCCTGCCCCTCGGAAAGTGAAGCAATTCGCCTTAATATCGCAGATAAAAGCAGGAGAAAATACTATTTTATGATTTAATTATTTGTGAGGGAGATAGAAGAGAACAACATTGGTTGCTTTCAGTCTTTAAAGCTCCTCTTCCTCTTTCTTTTCAACACAAAATCAGATAATAGCGAACGCAAACCAACAACTTTCGGTATGTTCTGTGTAAATATACCCCAGCCATAATTACTAAATGAATTAAATAGATTTTTTGAGCAGGTTGAATGTGTTTGATTTGCCTTTCACAAGGATAATCGATACTTTAGTTCCTGTCCTGTCTGTGCTGCTGCAGAGGAGACCTGTCTGTCTGTTTCTGTGTAGGGAGAGGGGCTGCATTTCACAGCAGGGTGTAACTAGAGGACCAATCACAGCCCTTGTTGTCTCCGTCTTCCCTTGACGGATTGACGGACAGTTAAAAAAAATTCCTGCGCCCGGAGACGACGGAGAGGCTCTCCGTCAGGCTCTCAGGCGACGGAGAGGGCTCTCCGTCTCTACGTACGGCACTTTACGGAGTACTATAAATTGGCCTTAACGCTGCCTTGATTTCACTAATTCCTAAAAAAGGAACATATAAAATTGATTGCTCCAATTATAGACCAATTTCATTAACTAACTCAGACAAGAAGCTGTATTCTAAGGTGCTGGCTTTGCGTTTGGAGAGATACATGGACATACTAATTCATAAAGATGAGACTGGCTTTATGAAAGGGCATCTGACAGAAGACAATATCCAATGCCTAAAGCTGCTTTCCCACCGAACGCGCAAGGTGCAGCACACTGCAGGGGTATGGCACAGAGCAGGGCGCATCGCGACTTAACTGCCATGCTATGGATAGTGGAGGGAAATTATAGCACTCCTCAGTTAGCATGTATTTCTCTATGTCCCAGCGGAAAGCCCTTAATTTATGCTGATGAGGAGGAGGAGGAGGAGGAGATGAGCAAGAAGAAGAGTGTGTACATGCCACTTTGAGGGAGAGGCAGGATATGGGAGCGTTTCACCTCGTCCAGGAACTACAGTCCTACGATGGCCGCTTCTGAGTCTACTTCAGACTGAGCAAGGAGCAGTTCTGTCTGTGTATGTACTATATGTGTGTGTGTGCCTTCAATTTAGTATCGATTCTCTGAATTTTCCCAGATACTTGGCAAGTTGTGACTCCTACACCACCATTGCCTCAAGTTACAGGATGGGGATCTCCGCTGTGTCAGGAATTGTCACTGAGCAGGGTAATTTGGGAGAATCTGGTGGAGAAGTTTCTTGTGCAATGACTTCCTGCACTTTTGTTATTGATAAGGTTGTTATCAAGCTCCTCTTCTGTGGAACCAACTCCCTCTTTCAGTCCGGGAGGCAGACACCATCCCCTTATTCAAGAGTAGGCTTAAGACTTTCCTTTTTGATAGTGCTTATAGTTAGGACTGATCCAAGGTTGACTCAGGCTGCCTTGGATCAATCCTTAGTTATGCTGCTATAGGTCTAGACTGCCGGGGGACTTCCTCTGACACACTGAGCTTCTCTTCTTCTTCATTTCGATGCCTCCATTAAGTCATTTTACTAACTCATCTTCTTCCACGGAGTCCCTGTGCTCTCAGCTCCCAGGTGTCCGTGAGCTGAGGCTACTTGGTGAGAAGGAGGTGGTGTCATCCAGGCTTCGTCTGTCATGATGGTGGTGAGATGGAGAAGAGGCGATGCTGCTCAGGTTGTATCTGTTAGGGTGGTGGAGAAGAGGATGTGTTTACTCTTCTTCCCTTTAACACATGCTGCAGATTAGTTTTGTGCCTCGTAGTCCCTGTGCGTTCTCATCTCACAGGCATCCATGGACCCAGTCTACCTGGTGGAGTAGTGGTTGTGCAGACCAGTCAGGCTTCATCTTCTGGTTCTGAGCGACGTGGTGGTGACGAGGTCATCCTGCAGAGGTTTGTCCTGTTTGGTGTGGTGGAGAGGAAGACGTGCTGCTCAGGCTTCTTCTGGTTGGCGTGGTGGAGAGAGGAAGACGTGGTGCCCAGGCTTCTTCTGGTTGGCGTGATGGAGTGGAGGACGTGCTGCCCAGGCTTCTTCTGGTTGGTGTAGTGGAGAGGAGGACGTGCTGCCCAGGCTTCTTCTGATTGGCGTGGTGGAGAGGACGACATGCTTCTCATCCTTTGCTGATAGCTTGATGATGCTCTTCATCCCCTTGGACACTCTCATATAATTCTATATATACACACTGTATATTAGCTGTTGTTATATTGAGTTGGACACTTCCATACAATTTTGTATGTAGTGTTAATGTGTTTTCATTGTTGTTATTCTGTACACATGGCATCTATTGCACGTCTGTCCATCCTGGGAGAGGGATCCCTCCTCTGTTGCTCTTCCTGAGGTTTCTTCCATTTCTTTTTCCCTGTTAAAAGTTTTTTTTTTTTTGGGGGAGTTTTTCCTTAGTCGATGCGAGGGTCATTTGTAAAGGACAGAGGGTGTCATATCCAGATATACAGATTGTAAAGCCCAATGGGGCAAATTCATAATTTGTGATATTGGACTGTACAAATAAACTTGACTTGACTTGATTTGTTATGAAAAGGGCTCTCATCTCAGCTCCTGCCACTGATCCCTCTGTTTCAGTCAGTTGCCCGGCTGTGTTTCATATGTTTGAGCCTGTCACTCTGTCGTTTTTAAAAGATGTGGTTGGACACATGAAGCCATCAGGTTCCCTTCATGATTGTGTCCCTCCTAATTTTTTAACAGCAGTCTGTCTGTCAGCAACCACTACTTAAAAAACCTGGCCTTGATAACATCATACTGGCTAACTTTAGGCCCATTTCTAAGCTGTCCTTCCTTTCTAAAATCTTGGAAAATGTAGTCTATGATCAGCTGAAGGCTTTTCTGGATGAGCATGCTGTTCTTGAGGTCTTCCAATTGGGTTTTAAGACTCTGCATAGCACAGAGTCAGCTTTGCAAAGGGTTTTTAATGATATCCTCCTGGTAAACGGAGAATGTGATTCTTGTCCTGCTGAACTTAACTACTGCTTTTGATACAGTGGACCACAGTATTTTACTGTCTCGATTGCAGCACCTAGTGGGCATACTGTCAGTCCACACAGTAGAGTGATGTGGTGAGGTTATATAGTTCACCTTGATCACTAATTCACCTCAGCTGAAAACTGACGTTCTCTGCCATTGATCAAAGTTCTTAAGTTCAAAGTTCTTTATTTATTTGCCATTTGTGCATAAACCAGCAGTTCAGGCACATAGGAATTCTTCCGCAGGCCCTCTGAGTCGTAGGTTTTAGAAAAATAGGCATATGACAATATAAGCATAAAACAATAACAATAATAAAAAAAACATTTAAAAACATTTCACAATAAAAGTGCTAATTCCTTGAAAGTGTGTGTCTGAGCCAGCCCAGTCTTGCCGGTGCTGCCTGCAACATTTCACAGATAACAGAAACTACCAGGTGTAATTGAGTTCAGCTGGAACTTCACTAAACTCCACCCATCATGCCATGGCTGCTCCAAATCATATTCTCAAATATCATCAGCGTTGCGATGTGCAAAGCCAAACAGGTTACATTAATACAGAGGAGGTTAATTTGTCTGATTATCCTTTTTGGCTCCTCCTCAAAGACACAGAAATCCGGATAAGTTTGCACATGTACTTACATCACATCTACTCCTCACGTCCTTTCTTTCATTTGCTGAACAACAATGGGTAAGTGCATATATTGGCTGTGAAATGACTGGAAAATATTGTCCATTAAAAGCATTCTTACATCCATTAAAATAGATTCTTACATATTTTAGGTCAGGAGTAGTATGTGCACTTTAACTCGAAGATTTGAAGCTTTTTTTTGAATGCAGCTTAATTAGTAGGAAAATGTGCTCAAATGTAACTACTTCAGCATTTCCATCTCATGCCACTTTCTTCTAATACTCCACCACATTTCAGAGGGAAAAACTGAACCTACTTTTTACTTGACATCTGACATCAGACATCTGACATCACGAAATATGCAATAAAGTAGTAGTTGTAGTTCCGTTCATCTATGAGAGAGCACTGAAAGTATTCTAATTATTTAAATCATGTTTAAATCATGGTGTAGTGGTTAGCACTGTCGCCTCACAGCAAGAAGGTACCGGGTTCGGGGCCTTTCTGTGTGGAGTTTGCATGTTCTCCCCATGTCTGCATGGGTTCTGTCCGGGTACTCTGGCTTAAATTGACCGTAGGTGTGAATGTGAGTGTGAGTGGTTATCTGTCTCTATGTGCCCTGCGATGAACTGGCAACTTGTCCAGGGTGTACCTTGCTTTTCACCCGAAGACAGCTGGGATAGGCTCCAGCCCCACATGACCCTGTGTGAGATTAAGCAGTAAAAATGGATGGGTGGATAGACTATTGATTGGACAAACAAATGTCAATGTGTAACTTTTGGCTCTATTTTGAAATGAGTTTATTAACTCTTTGAGTGCCAGCTGGAAATGCCTTGTGCCCTTTTTTGCCATTTTTAGTCATATTTCTAGACCCACAGAATATTTTGTATCATGTCTCTGAAAAAACAGAGTAGCTCAAATGAAAGAAGAGACCTGCTATTTCATCACTAAAAAGTTTGTTTTTACCTTGTTCCATTCTTGTTGTGTCTGGAGGAGAGTGGAGGCCACTTTCACCAAACTGCCACTTTTTGTCCAGAATCTGTTTTGCTAATCTCGATCATCTTCACTTCCTGCTTTAATCCGTGGTGCATATTAACCCTTCATGCCCCGACTACAAATCACAGAAAAAACAAGGGCTGCAGGAGACCACGATGAGTGACCTGCTGCAAAAAAACAAAAAACACTTTGACGGTGTAACTTGTCAATGGCACTCAAAGAGTTAACCAAATAGTTGACTAATGGATGCTTTAATACCATACCACCTTTTGGTGATTGGCTACCAAAGGTGCTCGTTAACTGGGGGAGGGGGGGGAAGCACGCATCCAGAAGTAAATCTATGCTGCCACACATACAAACAGCAAGCATACAAATCCTTGTAAATTAATTTCACAACAATTGTATGTATTTTACTCTTTACCTGTCTGAGTGAATCCAGCAGGTCCTCTCCAGGTGAACTGTTGTCATTCTTCTGAACTTTATCTGAAAAAAGTAAGTAAATTTGCTTTGTTGCTGGTTGCTTTTTGTCTTTTTCACAAACACAATTTCTTAAATTATTTATAAATGTAATATGTATTTAAATATTTATTATGATATAACATAATTAATTAATGTTTGTCCATTTCATATTATTTATTAAACACAAACTTAGACTGTCACGGCTTCTTTAGCAAAGTGAATATTAAATATATGGTGCTAATTTCCTACACAAAAACATGAGTTACCTGAGCTTCAGAGAAAAGAGCAGGCCATCTCTCGTGGAAATCTAGGATGGCAGGGCACTGATTTACAACTGCCAGTCTTCGATAGGAGAAAGACCTTTCCATTTTCTCAGCGATTATCTTGTCATTGTTTTTCTTCTGAATTTCTTGCAGCATGTCCATTCTTTCCTTCTCTAAAGTGGCCTCTGTATCCCCGATTGGCAGTGGAGGCAGGTAGTTTACTTCCACATTCTTAGGCCTTTTGATGCCTTTGCTTGAATCTTTTTCAATTGACCGTTTTTTTTTAGCGAGTTCACCTCCAGCTCTGGACAAGCAAGTTGACCCCATCTTAATTTTGCACGGTAATTCCCCATTTTGTAATTGATTCTCTGCTGCCACCCATAAAGGCCATTAAAAGACCCTGGTTCCCTGAGGCATGGGAACTTCTCTATTAAGGCTTCAGATTTTGTAGCAGGGTACCATCCTTTAGGAATGCTTGGTTTCCAGCCTCCAACAGAAGTTCTACATCAAAAGAAAAGGTTGGTATTTCAAATTTGGCTGGCCATGGTTGTGACCGGTGAGACACTCCGCTTTCATCAGAGCAGGAGAGAAGGATGGTGTCTTGAGATCCTGATGAGTGAGCTGAGGAGCTACTTGAGGATTCTTCTGGTAGAGGGGAGTCGACCTGTGATTCTTCCATGGAACTGAGAGTTAGCAAAATTGGCTGTGCTTGGACAACTTTTAATGTTGCCCTGTCTTCCACTTCTTCAATGCAGCTGAGAGTAAAAAACTGACCACCAAAATCCATGTCCTGATAAAGCACAGAAAACTCCTGAGGGATATTAAAAGTCTCTCTGATAACACCAAAAAGGTCTGTGAGGCTGCTTGGTATGCCTGAGGGCAGAATGAGTTTGCGAGTATCGCTCTCATCAAAAATGATGCGAAGCTTTGCTGGGGTCACCATCGTGGCAGAAGGAGCTGCATCCAAAACACAGAAACATAATTGAATAATCATTCTGCAGGGTTATTTCCAAGTGAGGACATCTAAACTCCCAAGTTCTACAATTTATGTTTTATGATTCGCCATCTAGTTAGAAAAATGATAACTGTCTGAACAAGAAAATAACCATAAAGAAGTTCCTTTATTTTTCTTGTCATGATCTCTTACATGGTAAATACTGATCAGTACACAGTTGCAAGGCAACAGTAACCTGTTGTTTTACTCATAGCTGCTTGAGCTAACCTGAATATTTACAAGTCTTCTCTTGATAGCCACCTTTTTCATCCACTTGTACTCCAGCCAATCAGTAACGTCTGTTATTGATCATATAATTTACTCATGCACAAACAGCTGTGAAACTGAAAATGCCAGCTTTGCGTCACTGAATAACTTGCACTGAAATGCATGAAAAGCTAAAAAATTGACACAAACAGTCCATGCATGTAAGTAGTAACACTGCAGTATTGTTGAGGACGTAACGTTTAAATCAGGCTTTAAACATCTACTTATATATAACCGCACTTCAGCACGTCATGTTCGCTAACGAGAAAACAAGCTAGCAGGTCAATGAAGTAAACAAATGACCATTTGTTATTAATTTGCTCCGACTGAAGTTGCATGCGGTTTAAAAAGTTAACCAGATACATACAAGGTGTGCATATGGGAATTTCTCTCAAAAATTGTCCGAGTCGACTGCTCCTGCTCTTTGGATGGTGTCCAGACACTTCCTCTCCCTCTGTTGCGTGTTTTTTTGCATGACGTCACTTGCCAGGTTTGAATGAGGTTTACTTCCTTTTTACAATGTGATTGATAAATGAATAAATTGAATACTAATTGCTTGAGATTGTAATTTACATTTACATTTTCAAATTAAGTTAAAAATATACTATTTAATGTCAAGTAGCATATCAGAAAAATACACCAAATTTAAAGTAAAAGCAGGGAAATAAAAAACTCAAAAAATGTGCAATAACTTCCTGCACTTTTTTTTATTGATAAGGTTGTTATGAAAAGGGCTCTCATCTCAGCTCCTGCCACTGATCCCTCTGTTTCAGTCAGTTGCCCAGCTGTGCTTCATATGTCACAATAAAAGTGCTAATTCCTTGAAAGTGTGTGTCCGAGCCAGCCCGGTCTTGCCGGTGCTGCCTGCAACATTTCACAGATAACAGAAACTACCAGGTGTAATTGAGTTCAGCTGGAACTTCACTAAGCTCCACCCATCTCCACCCATCGTGCCATGGCTGCTCCAAAGCATATTGTCAAATATCATCAGCGTTGCCATATGCAAAGCCAAACAGGTTACATTAATACAGAGGAGGTTAATTTGTCTGATTATCCTTTTAGGCCCCTCCTCAAAGACACAGAAATGCAGATAGGTTTGCACATGTACTTACATCACATCTACTCCTCACATCCTGTCTTTCATTTGCTGAACAGCAATGTGTAAGTGCATATACTGGCTGTGAAATGACTAGAAAATATTGTCCATTAAAAGCATTCTTACATCCATTAAAATAGATTCTTACATATTTGGGCTTGTATTATAGACAGGGCTTAGATTAGGTCAGGAGTAGTATGTGCACTTTAACTCGAAGATTTGAAGCTTTTTTTTGAATGTAGCTTCATTAGTAGGAAAATGTGCTCAAATGTAACTACTTCAGCATTTCCATCTCATGCCACTTTCTTCTAATACTCCACCACATTTCAGAGGGAAAAACTGAACCTACTTTTTACTTGACATCTGACAGCTTTGCTTACTTTACAAATGAAGATTTTGATATTTCACAAAATATGCAGTAAAGTAGTAGCTGTAGTTCCATTCATCTATGAGAGAACATTGAAAGTATTCTAATTATTAAAATCATGTTTCATGCATAAACATTTCATTTCATGGCTTTTCATTAGTTTAATTCATTTTGAATTTTATTTTGGACTATTGATTGGAGTACTGTCACCTCACAGCAAGAAGGCACCGGCCCGGGACCTTTCTTGTGGAGTTTGCATGTTCTCCCCATGTCTGTGTGGGTTCTCTTCAGGTACTCCGGCTTCCTCCCACCATCCAAAAACATGCATGGGGATTAGGTTAATTGGCTAATTTAAATTGACCCTGGATGTGAATGTGAGTGTGAATGGTTGTCTGTCTCTATGTGCCCTGCGATGAACTGGCAACTTGTCCAGGGTGTACCTTGCTTTTCACCCTAAGACAGCTGGGATAGGCTCCAGCCCCACATGACCCTGTGTGAGATTAAGCAGTAAAAAATGGATGGGTGGATGGACTATAAATTGGACAAACAAATGTCAAAGTGTAACTTTTGGCTCTATTTTGAAATGAGTTTATTAACTCTTTGAGTGCCAGCTGAAAATGCCTTGTGCCCTTTTTTTGCCCATTTTTAGTCATATTTCTAGACCCACAGAATATTTTGTATTATGTCTCTGAAAAAACAGAGTAGCTCAAATGAAAGAAGAGACCCGCTATTTCATCACTAAAAAGTTTGCTTTTACCTTGTTCCATTCTTGTTGTGTCTGGAGAAGAGTGGAGGCCACTTTCACCAAAACTGCCACTTTTTGTCCAGAATCTGTTTTGCTCTCTAATCTCGATTATCTTCACTTCCTGCTTTAATCCGTGGCGCGTATTAACCCTTCATGCCCCGACTACAAATCACAGAACAATCTAGGGCTGTAGGAGACCACGATCAGTGACCCGCTGCAAAAAACAAAAAATACTTTGACCGCGTAACTTGTCAATGGCAGTCAAAGAGTTAACCAAATAGTTGACTACTGGATAAAGTAATCCTTGATGTAAATAACATTAAGTTACAATAGTAAGAGACTGCCTCCACTTCAACAAAATATAACAGTCCTTCTTTACAATAACGCATGAGTAATGTAATGATATATTAGTATGGTATTTACAGTGAACATTTTTATGCTTTGAGTACTTTTCAGTTTATTACTTAAGTACATTTGCTGATTATGCCTACTTTTACATAAAGATACTATGACAAGCTTTAATTTTGTGTAAATTGTAGTGTTTGTGTGGTGGTAGTGTATCTGAGCACCAGAGCCCCTGTCACATTTTACTGCCGGGTGCCATATAACAACCTTAACATAAATGAGATCAAATCAAAGTGGCCTGAAAAAAAGTATCAGGTAGCAAACTGTCATAAATAATTTTCTTTAAAGGATAGAGAGGTATGTAAGCGAGACTTTTCTGGTTTTCACATTTTGTGCAAAGATGGTGTGATTTCTGTCTTTACTTTACTTGCAGAAAATGCCAAAGCTATGGATCCAAAGCCAAGGCTCACCCTGCAGCAAGCAACCGAGCTGTTAAAGCAACTTTATGGAGTGACTATAACTGAGATCTCTACCCTGCCTAGCTATGATGACCAGAACTTCCTTGTGGTGGACAAGGAGGGTACCAAGAATGTCCTGAAGATTATTAACTCAGAAGACAGTAAGAATACCACTCTGCTGGAGGTGCAGACCTTTGCCATGTCCTTTCTACAGCATCATGGAGTTGCAGTTCAGACAGCAGTGGCCACATCCACAGGGCAGCTCATGAGTATGGAGGAAATGGGTAATAGCACAATATCTGCATGCCAAAGTCATAAAATTTCCTGTGGCTCAGCACAGGGTTACAACTTTGTTTCCAAGTCTGTTTACTTTCTCTGCGGTCTGTAGGTAAAGTGGGGGAGCAGTGCCTCTCACAACAGTAATCCTTCAGTTAAAGATTTCATTCTCCTCTTGTCTAAGCCCATATCTACTGGATGTAGCCTTTAATTTATCTGAAAAATGTGACAGTTGCCATGTGTAACACTTAAATATGCATATTTTCAAGAAAACTATTCTTCTAATCAATTCGTTGAAAAAAGAAAGTTTAAAGTTAACCCCCAAATATGTCTTGACTTGAATTAAACTAATAATCATTTCCACAGACTTGAATCAAACTCACCCTGTATTATTAATGCCAATAAGTAGGTATTACTTTTATTTGCCAGAATCAATACAGGAGCATTTTGAAAGTACTTAATGGTTTTGAACCTTATATTAGAAAGCCCTGACACCTCTTGGTAGACTGCAACCTTCGCTCCATACACACACTTACTATCACGTTGTCATTTGAGGACGCGTGCAATAACTGTAACTGTTAACATAAGAGACAGACAACTGTGACACTGTAACTCACTGCAGTGAGCAATGGCATGAGGGACTTCTGTTAGAACAGGATGTGTGTTTACTGTTAGCAGGAGAAGACAGGTATGAAGAACAAGTTCGCCTAGTGTGCTGATGCACCCAGACAATAACCACTCCCTGTACAGATTCTCGTACTAATGTCAGTATGAAATCAATAAGAAATCAGACATCATACTAAAGAAACAAAGCAAACAAAACCAGGTTGCTGAGAATAAACAAGGAAAATTAACAAGGGACAAAAACAGCAACTACCCAAGATCCTCCTTTACACATACACTATGTTGCCAAAAGTATTCACTCACCTGCCTTGACTCGCATATGAACTTAAGTGACATCCCATTCCTAATGCATAGGGTTCAATATGATGTCAGTCCACCCTTTGCAGCTATAACAGCTTCAACTCTTCTGGGAAGGCTGTCCACAAGGTTTAGGAGTGTGTTTATGGGAATTTTTGACCATTCTTCCAGAAGCGTATTTGTGAGGCCACACACTGATGTTGGACGAGAAGGCCTGGCTCTCAGTCTCCAGGGAGAAGCATGATTCTTCACTCCAGAGAATACGTCTCCACTGCTCTAGAGTCCAGTGCCGCTGCTTTACACCACTGCATCCGACGCTTTGCATTGCACTTGGTGATGTATGGCTTGGATGCAGCTGCTCGGCCATGGAAACCCATTCCATGAAGCTCTCTGTGCAGTGTTGTTGAGCTACTCTGAAGACCACATGAAGTTTGGAGATCTGTAGTGATTGACTCTACAGAAAGTTGGTGACCTCTTCGCACTATGTGCCTCAGCATCCGCTGATCCTGCTCCGTCAGTTTACGTGGACTACCACTTCGTGGCTGAGTTGCTGTCGTTCCCAAACACTTCCATGTGTTGACATGTTTGTCAAAGCAGTCTATATGTCTAGGTGCTTGATTTTATACACCTGTGGCCATGAAGTGATTGGAACACCTGATTCTGATTATTTGGATGGATGAGCGAATACTTTTGGCAATATAGTGTATAACATCTAGGTCAGACAGGGGTTGATATCTTTTTCCTGTTCCTGTGTGCTGAGAGTTAATGGGTAAATAATTGTGTTTGCATGGCACACAATTGAGCCACACATTTTCATCTAATATGAGGAGAAGCTGCCACTACTTCTGTAATCATGACATATTGAGTAAATACTCCAAACAATCATGAGACCGGGGGATTGAGGCAAGCCTGTTGCAGTTTGCTCATGGGCATATTTAAAAACAGATTCTCTAATGAATCATAATACCTTGTGTTACCGGTTGCACATCGAGGTGACTGAAAGGTGTGGCTGAACTGGAAAGGGGAGAGGGAAAAAAAAAAAACACTACTCATTACAAATAGGAGGAGACTGTTGTAATAGGAAGTTAATTATTCAGGTCATTTATTTTTCTACAGTAGTTCTTATATTATATTCTGGACCATATGTGTAATGAGTGGACTGCTGCAATCTTGACCCTGCACCATGAAAGCTTTGAATGTATTACTATTTATTAATCTGCTTATTACTAATTCTTTACCTTGTTTTTTTATATTTGGAAGCTGCTATAAGGCACTGCAGCTGAAGAACGTTTTATAGTGCAATGACAATAAAAAGTGTTCTTGTATCCACCTTGTTTTACAAGACTGTGGACATGGAGCTCAGACCTACTGTGTGAGGCTGTTGACCTATGTCCCTGGAAAAACGGTTGCAGAATCTCCAGTCACAGTCCAAGATCTTTATAATATTGGCAAGTCAGTTGCCTTCATGGATAAGACATTACAACAAGTAAGTTCAAATGTGAAACCTTCAACTAATTGATATTTTGGAAGAGATGGATGACACAGGAGGACTCCACATCACTTCAACAGCTGTTGCGAGTAATTTTAGCATCTTTCACTTTGCTCGGTTTTATCTGCTAACAACCCAATTATATTGTCAGGAGTTGATGCACATTTCATTGTTGATGGTGGTCACTATGATTCAGGATATCCCTCATTTTTTACATGCATTCATTAATTTTCAAGCACGAGCACACAGCAACAACAAACACAAATCAACAGAGAAAAAACTGTCGTGAAACATTGTCTAACAAGTGCAGTGAAATAGACCTGCTGGAAAGGCAAACAATGCTCACAGTGTTTATTGGTGTTTATTTAGAAAGGCAACAGATGAGATACACAGGCTCTGCCCTTACAGGTAGGGAAGGGGAGCGTGCCTCTCCGGGCTGGTAGGAGAGCATACCGGGAGTCCCTACTTCGACTGCACTGTACTAAAAAAAGGGGAAACACAAATCCACCCAAATAAGATGGGGGCAAAACCACGGTCTATCTAGAAAATAAAGAACTCTAACTAAAGGCCGTAAAATATTAATTATAGTCACTTGTTAACGAGGCTGTCAAAATGACCAAGATAAAAGTCTGCACAATGCCATTAAAATTACAACAAAAGGCACTCAAAAAAAAGTGAATGAGGTATAACTCAAAGAAGGCACTCTAAGAAAAACTACAAATCAAACGACCAACTCTCATACACAATTAGGTGGATAATATCTAAAGAAACAAATGGCACTCTATGAGACTCTGAAAAATTAATAACTAATAACCACTCAGCTCAGGAGGGAAAATAACACAATGAAAAACTGAAAAGCTACTCACTAGAGAGGATTAATTAAAATAGAGAATATCAGGAATCTAATAAGGCTATGAACCTTAAAACACAAACCACTCGGGTGAAACACTGGAAGCACTTGGGGAGACAGATGACAAGGACTGCGACGGGACATGAAACATGATGATCTTGAAACAAGACAGGGGAGACAAGATTATTTATACAAGAGGTAAGGGGACAGAGGTGGAAACAGTCAGGGTGGGGCAAACAATCACAGACGTGGGAACACAGGAGGGCAGGAAGCAAAGCGATCTGAAACGAGAGGGAGACATGGTTATTACAAAATCAAACAGGAAAAGACTTATCCAAACCAGACAGATGGAGCAAGAAAGATATTATCTGAATTCTAAACTTCTGTGTCTGTGACAGCTGGAGGCATGATAGTTGTTTCAATGTCACGTTCGTAATATTTAGCATGCAAATAGCATGCAAAGATATCTGGTATTGAAAACATGTTCACTTTTTTTCAGCTGGTATCTCCAAACCTGGATATCTTAGACCATGATAACACTTGGTGTTTATCCAACATTCCTCGTGTAGAGGGCTACCTATCAGTGATGGATGGAGATCCCCTGCAGGAAGTGGTCAAAGCAGTCATTGACCAGTATAAATCAGACGTGCAGCCCAAAATCAGCACTTTCCGAAAAGGTAATGCAGGTTACAAGTTTTAAGCCTTCATTATGTATAAATAAACATTTTTTTATGTAATTGTAATTTGTATCATTACAAATTATGCATCACTATTGTCCTTTGTTGTTCTGTAACCATAATTTCATGGCTTTGGCCTTTAGGATTGGCAATGTCCATCTGTCCATTTGTCCATCTGTCAATCCACCACTTTAGCCTTGAGCTGACATGTTGACAGTCATAATCCCTAAAATGATGAATCCTGCTGAATTTAGGTGATCCCAAGAACATTTTGTTGTAATGACATTCCCATTGTACTCGCCTGTTGTTTGTGTTTAGCACTAATAATGTTAGCAAGTAACATGCAAAACAAATATGACTGCTTATATGTGGAAGGGATAGCAGATAAACCCACATACCATTATCACCTGACTGCACCTGAGTTCACTTTTTGATTGACCAGTGCACAACATTACCACTGTAGTTCACTCTCACTAGTCTGGGGTGCGTTTTCCAACAGCATTGTCTGAACAAAGCAACTTCCGAAATTTACAATTAACATAGTCCAATGCATCGTTGAATGACTTTTTCTGTCTGTTTGGGGCTTGAAATGTCAGGATTGGGCACCCTGTGATGCATGATCCCCACCTACAGCATGAATGAACGATGTCACTTTAACTTTCACCTCATAGTTGAGGTGGAAAGATGCAATTTATGTTTTAAAAACAATTTGTGTTGCCCTAGTTTCAAATTACATCTTCGATAGCCTACTATCAAATAATTGTATACTGACCAAAACTTCCAACGCAACACTCCCATGAATGAGAAATTTTGGGCACACAAAGCCAAACAATAAATTTGAGTTATAACACACAGTTATAACACCTATATGTTGTTCCTCTTGTCTGCACATCCTTAGAATTTGTCACCACTGATGAAACTGAGCAGATCTCAATTACCAATCCTTTTAAAACCTGGTCAATAAGTAGCCATATCAATGGTGATCTTTAGTACTCATTTGCATTGCCCTGGTGAAACGTTCGTCCATGGCATGACTGCATCAAAATCAGAGAGAAAGGGCCATTGGTATGCTGATAGCTGGAATGGCACAGAGACGTGAGGCTGGGTTGCACAGCCGACGTGGTCTTCTGTTGACTACAGCACGTCGCCATGTGCGTCTGCAATGGGCAAGAACAATATTACACTGCATTCGAATTAAAACTTCATATCTGATACGTGTTGTTAGCATGTCACTTCAATTTGGTACAATATGCCTAAACCATGGGAGTGTTGCATTGGAAGTTTTGGTCAGTGTATTAAGATTTCAAATTGCAATCACCATTAAAGCACTCCAATTGAATGAGGTAGTGTAGGCTACTGCATCAGAAATTATGCACGAAACGGTGGGGAAGTTGGACTGCTGCAGTTAAACATGCGGCGTTGCAAGGTTTATAACCATGACATTTTGTTTTGTCATATTTCAGCTGGGTTATTTGTGTGACCAAAAATTGATGAACAAGTGATGTTAAAGCTTCACAAATATTGCAAAAACAGAACTCGGTAATTGAATACAATGTCAGAAATTTTACGAGGTTATATTGTATCTGCCAGCAAAAGTAAAACATCTTATCTCCCGCAGCAGGATTTGAACCCATGCCTTGCTAACCACTCTCCCATCTCACCACAGATTATTGTAGAATCTGTAGGTATATATAGACATACATATTTTATATCTTCAATTTATTACAATTATATGAATGAAACAGCATTCAGTTCTTGCTTTTAATGAGTAGGGAACATGATCATGTTGATGAATATTTCCCAAAGTTGCTAAAGATGTCACACTGGCTTAATGGATATGAAATTCCATTTCTGTCGTTGACATGCTTTCAGCAATGAATGCATCTGAGTACTCTCCGAACGCATCTGAAACGTCTAGAAACTATGTCGTTCGGGCAATGTCTTTCGCACAAGTTCAAACTAACATTGTTCAAATTTACATAGTATGACGGTAGTTGGAGATTTTTTGGAAACAGTTGGAAAGTTTGGTCATTTGGAAGTACTACGTACTACCGTGGTTTCATGCTAACCTGTCGTTATTTGGGAAACACACTGCTGGTCTTTTTTTCTGCAAAAAAAACTAACATCTAAACAAATGCTATATTTGCTCCAAGTGCTAACAATTTTTTTGTATCAACCTAAAAAGTAGTAATACATACAGTAGGTGTTGTGTTTATAAGCTACAGCTACAGAAATCACAGGAAAAAAACATGTTTTAAAAATCATTCAAAATATTCCTTGAATAAAAGCTACCATTTTCTGTTAAGTACATGAATGACGTTTTTTAAGCTGAACTGACCAGGGCAAATGCATGCAATGACCTCAAATATGTGTTTCCATGGTGTCTTTCACAGGAATAATACATGGGGACACAAATAACTTGAATATCATTGTCACACCTGCAGACAACGGGGGCCATGAGATCTCAGGCTTTCTGGACTTTTCTTCGCTCCTGTATGATTGCTATGTATATGAAGTGGCAATAACAATTGCATATGCAATGCTGGAAAACCCCAGTCCTTTGGATGTAGGTGGAGCAGTGTTAGCAGGCTGGGAAAGCATTATGATGATCAGTGATGATGAAAGGGATTCTCTTTACCTGCTGGTGCTTGGTCGGTTGTGCCAGTCTCTGGTTTATGGCAGATACAATGCCACAAAATACCCAGAAAACAAGAAATATTGCCTGACTACAGCCAAAAATGGGGTTGGGCTTCTTACTAAGCTATGGGAGCTGGGCAAGAAAAATGTTGAAAGGAAATGGTTCACAGATGCCAGGGCATTCTCAGGCAATTAATAAAGAAATGACTGTCAATAGTTGGGTGTAAAAGTGAATAAAGGTGTGCATTAACAAAAAATATCTGAAGAAAACATTTTAGACTGGCTTCACACTTTGTTGTCATTACCCTCACTGGATTAGATCCATCTACTAACAGTCTATTAACATTCACAATTGAAGACGGTGGATTATTGCAGCAACTTTTTATTATGTCCTCATACCTTTTGTAATTACAGGTGATTTATAAACATTCCCCTCTGGCTTACTGGAAAAGAGAAACCTAATAGTGTTTCTTAACAAATCAAAATGTATAACTGCACTGGTACCAAGGCAACACACAGCTATATTACTGCTTAGAGGTATTTGTAGTTTAAATTTCATTTTCTTTTACTTTATACTTCTACTGCATTGACCAGTATAAATAAAATTTGTACTTTTTACTCTACATTGCCCTTTGCAAATATTTGACTTACAAAACACAATTAGCTTAAAAAAATTACATATAAAAATATCAAACAGTATAGACAATAATTCAAATTAGCTCCACTGCAACCAGCTATTGCGTTCAAATACTGCTAACATTAATTATAATTCAATAACATTTGTAGAGTACAATGAGCAAGTCTTGACTGCAATACTCTTTACGAAATTTTGTGTTTTAAATTGAATCTCAAACAAATGTACAACGAAATTTTTTTTTTTTTTTTTTGCTTTCTGAGGAATAATAGAGAGGAAGGGTCTGGGAAGTAGTGGTTCTTCTGCTTTTAAAAGTTGCATCTGTCCAAAATCTAGTATATTTTTAAATAATAACAGTATGGACACTACATGTTTTTTTTTCTTTTTTAGACATTACATGTTGTTGATGTTTCCCCAAAATGTAAAATGGATGCACTTTTAGACTGGATGTGGATATTCAGTGAAGCGATATTAACAAGCAGTAGCTGACCCCTCTTTGTTTAAGAACATTCACTGTGGACATTCAACAGGATGTGGTGATAGAAATAAGAGACATTAACACGAGATGGAGAGACATCTTTTTTGGATAACCTTTGAATTGAAATTGAGTGGAAAGGAGGAAGGGATCTCATACAGTCTCTTATGTTGACACTCAACAAAGCTCAAGAAAAGCTTGCGAACTAAAGCAAACAACTTAAAGCAAACTTTAAAATATACCAACTCCACTTATCAGTGCCATTAATCCTCTTGGCATTTCAAAACAGAGCACTGGGTCTAACACAAACTTTTTTTTGAAATACAGCAGAGAAATTTAATTTACACTCCAAAGACCACCATTTATAAGTTGATTATATCAGGATTTACGATTTCTAAAAATTGGACTGCACCCACTGCAGGTCCTCTTGAATGATTTTTCTTTTTGTTTGATACATATAATTATTCTGAGAGTGATTTTCAAACAAAAGTCAACATGGTGCAGTACAGTGATAAAAGATGAATGAAAACAAAAGTAACAGCTGGAAAGCAAAATCACCTACTGTAAGAAAGAAATACATGCAAGTTACAAAATAACATACAATCAAACAACTAAGTTGGAAATGCATTTTAATAGGAAGGCAAGTTCTTAAAACAATTGCTCAGGGTTATGATTGGATTACTTACTCAACATTTTAATGATGCATTATTTGTTCAGCTATTCCCTCTCTATGCACACTTAAACCATAGAGAACGTGGAGAGTAGAGTACTAGAAGGAAGAAGTATTATTTTGTGTGTTGACGGTTTGATCAGTCCATGAACCAGCTTCTCCAATAACAAGCTCGCGTGTGAATAACATGATAATCAGCAAAACCATAACATCCTTTTGCTTAAGGTCATTTTCAGGGCAAGTCGTCTGTTCTGATTACAATGTAAATGCAACCATATGAATGTTACACTCAGAGCTAGTGATGATAAAAGGGAGAAAGACTGCTTATGGCAGGTCAAGTCAAGTCAAGTCAAGTTTATTTGTATAGCCCAATATCACAAATTATGAATTTGCCCCATTGGGCTTAATCTGTACAGGATATGACACCCTCTGTCCTTTACAAATGACCCTCGCATCGACTAAGGAAAAACTCCCCCAAAAAAAACCCCTTTTAACAGGGAAAAAGAAATGGAAGAAACCTCAGGAAGAGCAACAGAGGAGGGATCCCTCTTCCAGGATGGACAGACGTGCAATAGATGCCATGTGTACAGAATAACAACAATGAAAACACATTAACACTACATACAAAACTGTATGGAAATGTGAGAGAGAGTGTCCAAGGGGATGAAAAGCATCATCAAGCTATCAGCAAAGGATGAGAAGCATGTCTTCCTCTCCACCACGGCAGGTGGGAAAGGAGATGAACTGTCCAACAAACCCAGGATTTTCAACCACCACCAGTGTTCAAGACACATTTCATCTTTCAAGTTATATTAGTGACATTTGTCATGTTTTTATAGTGACACTTTTTTTCTGTACTGATGTCCCATGATGTTTCTGTATGCATTTTACTTACTTTACATACTTATATAAACCATGGTTTTCCCTAAACCTAACTAAGTGGTTTTGTTCCAGAAGCCTGAGGTTTTTCTTCTTTTTGCTCCTATTCATACCTCAGCGAGGTAAAGTAAAGCGAGTAAAGTAGACTCCAGCTGCTGTAGACAATCAACTGCCATTTGTCTTTCTTTTGTCTGCGACCAATTATGTTTGGAAACGGCATGATGCACATTCAAAGTTGCTAATACCGTCTTGAACAAGTTAGATAAAAGTTTGTGCCTTGGTCTGTGTGGATTACACAAGGAAGGCCGAACGTGAAAAAGAACAATGTTAGTAGCCTAGAAATATAGACTCACCCTGGCAGCAAAAATATTTTTGCCTAGCAGGATGGCCTAGTGGCGCGCCAGTGGTGATCATTTGAATCTGCTCTGTCATCGATTTTGGAAGAGTTAGACTTGGGCTTTTCTTTGACAGTTGAGCAGAGAAAAGCACTCAAGTCATTTGCATCCAGCCACTAAAATTATTCAAAAACAAAAGGGAGGCTTATGGCAATTGGAAGTAAAGTTGAAGAGATACAGGCTGCAGGAAGTAAACTGTTATTGTTGCTCAGTAGCTGCTGCAGTCTTACCTGTTTGTTTCAAAGTCACTGGTATTTACAGTGCTGGCATCAGTCTTATCATTGACTGTTCCCCGGCAAACCTACAAAACTCACCAATAGGAGAATAAATAAAGCCATTAGCACAAATTCATTCAAACTTTCTGCACATTATAATGTCACTTTTGAGTAGGCATCTTTGCATCTGCTGTAAAAACTGTCATGGTGGTCTTTCTACACATAAAAGGTGGAAGTACAGTGGCCTCTCCAACATTAGGGAGGTGCTGAGGGAGAGGGTGGCTAATCGATTGGACAGACTGGATTACCATCACAGTGTGACTGTGGAGGTGAAGTGGGAAGAAATCTGTGTGTTTGAGGAGATGGAATATGAACAGAAGATATTTAATTGAAGTATACTGCAGATTAATGTGTTAATTTCTTGGTTAACTTCATTGACAATTTTTTATATTTTTGGTGAACACGGGCATCTTTTTTAATTAGATGTGCAATTGTGCAGTGTGCATCACTGGTAGGCTCAGCCAAGGACAGGTGAAATAATGCAGAGATAACACAAATAACACAGACTCTGAAGGAGAGCAGTGGTCTTCAGTGTCATCATACTTACCCCAACAAATGGAGTCTACCCCCATCCCCAGAGGTCCAACAAGAGGAGTCACCTCCAGCCCCAACACAAGACCCCCAGTCCTCCCACCTTTTACCCTCCCAGCCCCTTTCCAGCTCCTCATTTCTTTCAGCCAGTGCGAACGACTTTCTCCTGGATTTCCTCTACAAGATGAAGAACCTTGTCAATATTGGAATCCAACTCACACGTGTATTTCCCATAGTCCCGCCCATTCCATCATGTAAGAAACAACCATCCACCAAAAATTGCAGATCCCCTCTCCGCCCATGAAACATTTTAAGTGCGAGTCGGACTGATATGTGCTAGATCTAGGCTGAAATGCAGATATTAACAATGTTTTCCCCAATGAGTTCAGGAAGTCTTTTCTATCCCTGTGATAACAAGTAACAGGAAGTTGGTGAAAGTAATAAGAAGCAAAAAGGTACAGTTGCACACTTATTGAATATAGCATGTCAACCACAGACCAAATCAGTCTCCTGTTTTCCCCAAGCTTAGCTCTGTTCAACAGAGCTAAGCTTGATCACTAATTAACAAATCACTAATGATTAACTCATCAACAAATGAAGCTTCATGAAGCATTTGTGATATTTTTTGACTCCTCTAGATGGCGGTCTTGGTTTAAAGATACAATGGAAATTTAATTAATTTCCATTATACTAGCCTTTTTCTTTAAAAAAAGAGCACCATCTAAAGGAGTCAATAAATATCACAGGTACTGCATAAAGCTTCATTTGTCCATCACTAGCAATCGCTACCCTTAAGCCGGCTGTATACTCACCGTGCCTGCTAGCGCACGCACTCGTGACGTTAAAATGACGTGGAAACCCATTGCATGCGGCACACGCCGCATCTGCTTGTCGCGTACACAACAAAATTTCTGTCTTGTGCGCACCAAACAGGAAACAGACCAGCTGGAAGAGGATGGATGTGCTGGAAACCAAGCTGAGTGAACAGGTCTGTCTCTACAGACATCTGTATGATCCTTCTTTAAAGGAACACAGAGATGCTCTGAGCACAAAACCCATGGAAAGAAATCGCGGAGACCATGGAGAAGCAAGAAACAACATGTAGGAGTCACTACTCTCTTTTCCACGTCAGAGTTTTGAGGTGTTCACACTACAGGACAGGTCAGCAACGGGAGTGTTCACACTACAAGATTCTCTATTCGGCAGGCGTGTCCAAATACAGCACTGCTGTCCAGTCAGCCCCTCTTGTTAATTCCTGGTTAATAAATGAGCCGCTCTTTGTTTTCTAGATCGCAAATGATTAGCAAATCCTTAGCAACCAGGGAGTCCATAGCAAACCTTCTACTTTCTCTGCTTCTTCTGCTTCGCCTGTCGTGGGGCAGTATATATGGTTTGAACGTACTGCTGACGTCACCAACGGCGTGCGCTAGCAGACACGGTGAGTATCCAGTTTTAGTCCCCACCTACAGCTGAGATTTAGTGTTATGCTTGTTTGTATAATTATTTGATTATTTGGGTTTTGTGGTGTAGTTGTAATTGTTTCAGTTGTTTAATTAGTTAATAAATATATTTCTTTTCTGATTAGGTGTGTGTGTTTTAAAGTATATTGTATTGGCCTCAGTGTCCCATATTAGTGGTTTTATAATTTTGTTGCTCTCCTTTTTCAGGACAGGATCTGGTGCGGTGTGTGACAGACTCCCCCTTGTGGCGGATCCCTTCTTACTCCACTTAATTTGGAGTGGCACGTGGTTTGGTTTGTAGTGTGTCCTTTGGTTTAAGTTGTGTTCCCCTCCTTTTGTTTTAGTCTGTCCGCCCCAAGCCAAGTTTTAGCCCTGTTCCTGTCAAGTGTTTGTTTTTTTTTTTTGTTTTTTTTTATCAATAAATCTTGTGATATGTTGAAGTCCGTCTCCCATCCTCTCCAGTGTAATGAATCTGTGTGACCTATTAATGAGGGTACTGGTCGGTGTATATTTTGTGGGGTGCAATTCCCCAGGTGGCGTTGTCAGGCAACTTCTTTCTCCTCCTCCCATTCTGCATTCGGCCACATTGACAATAACATGGACAAAACTGCCAAACAACTCTGTGCTTTACTTAACACTTTTGGTCTCTCACAACATGTGAAAGGTCCCTCACACTCAGGGCCACACTCTGGATCTGGTAATCTGTAAGGATGTTGACATTTTATCTATTGACATTAAGGACTATTTTGACCACTGTGTTCCACTGTGTTCTTTGAATTACAGATTATCCCAAAAGTTCAGGCAACCTCTGTGTCTATTGAGAAAAGGTACTCAGTTTATGGAGATCATAGCTGTGTCACCAACTGTGAATGCAGAGAGGGCTGATGAACTTCTGAGTTCACCTGGAATATCTTAAATGTCATGGATGCTGTTGCCCCAATTTAGGAAAAAAAAACTCTGCCCTAAGACAGCCTTGAGTTGAACTAAAACACAGTGGAGGAATACTATGACAGTAAAGGCCTTGAAATCAAAATGCAGGAAAGCAGAGGGTAAGTGGAGAAAATCAAACTCCAAATTCACTATGACCTCTTCAAAGTCTTTGTAATTTTACTCGGATTCTGTTTGGTGTGGTCAATAAGCTGCAGCAATTAATCAATTGCTCCCTACAGTCAGGTGAGTTTCCTAAACCCCTGAAAGTGTCTGTCATTAAGCCACTTCTAAAAGAGAACCCTGGATGCTTCCACGTTAGAAAATTATAGACCCATCTCAAACATGCCTTCATAGCCAAGATTGTCATGAAAGTGTCTTTTAATCAACTCAGCAATTTCGTGAACTCAAATGGACTTCTTGACAAATTTCAATCAGGTTTCCACCCTCATCACAGAGCAGAATCAGCTCTTATCAGAGTGCTAAATGATATAAGGTTGAACACTGACTCGGGAAAGGTGTCAGTTCTGGTCTTATTGGATCTTGGTGCAGCTTTTGATATTGTAGATCATAATATACTGTTGAACAGGTTGGACATGTTGTGTAGGACTCAATGGAACAGTCTTAGAATGGTTTAGGTCCTACTTAGAGGAAATGAGTTATTTTGTGACCATTGGTAGTTTTGAATCTGACTAAATGACCATGACATATGGGGTTCCTCAAGGGTCAGTTCTTGGACCCCTTTCCTTCAACCTACATTTGTGGTCAAAAGTTTACATACACTTGTAAAGAACATAATGTCATGGCTCTCTTGAGTTCCCAGCTATTTCTACAACTCCGATTTTCCTCTGATAGAGTGATTGGAACAGATACTTCTTTGTCACAAAAAACATTTATGAAGTTTGGTTCTTTTATGACTTTATTATGGGTCAACTAAAAAAGTGACCAAATCTGCTGGGTCAAAAATATACATACAGCAATGCTAATATTTGGTTACATGTCCCTTGGCCATTTTCACTTCAATTAGGCGCTTTCGGTAGCCATCCACAAGCTTCTGGCAAGCTTCTGGTTGAATCTTTGACCACTCCTCTTGACAGAATTGGTGCAGTTCAGTTAGATTTGTCGGCTTTCTGACATTTCTATCAGAGAAAAATCAGAGTTGTAGAAATAACTGGAAACTCAAGAGAGCCATGACATTATGTTCTATCCAAGTGTATGTAAACTTTTGACCACGACTGTATATATGTTACCTTTGGGTCAAATTCTGCATAACATAAATGTTGACCATCATAATTATGCAGATGACACACAGTTATATCTAGCAGTGTCCCCAGATGACTACAGATCAACAGAGGTGTTGTGTCGCTGTCTAGAACAAAAAATAACTGGACAAACCACAATTAAACCACAACAAAACTGAGGGGTTTTTTTTACAGTAAAGATAATAGAATTGATGTTTGTAAATATGTGGGGTCACTATTTTTCAATACTAAACACCAAGTCTGAAACCTTGGTGTAGTGATAGACTCAGATCTGACTTTCAGCAGTTACATTAAAACATTAAACAATTGCAGCTCATTCAGAGCATAGCAGCTCGGGTTCTGACCACAACAAAGAGATCAGAGCACATTACTCAAATTCTAAAGTCTGTACACTGGCTCCAAGTTTGCTGTAGAATATACTTTAAAGTTCTGCTACTGGTGTATAAATCACTGAATGGTTTAGGTCCAGAATACATAAATAACATGCTACTGGAATATAAACCTAGTAGGGCTTTGACATCTGCAGACTCTGGTCAGACTGTGGAGCCCAGAGTACAAAGCAAACACTTGGAGCAGCATTTTTTTTTATATATCCAGGTTAAAACTTTTTTTTTTTCTCATGTTTATGACTGAACTCTTTTAAAGCATTTTAAACTATTTTTTTAGTCTTTTGCACTGCATGTTCTTTATTTTAGTAAATGTTCTTTGTTCTTTGTTGTAAATTGCTTTTGAATGTTGTATTTTTAATCATGTAAAGCACATTGAGTTACCTTGTGTACAAAATGTGCTACATAAATAAAGCTGTCTTGCCTTGCCTATGAAACCAAAGGAGAGAACATTGTTCTAGGATGAACAGACAGGAACAGGAAATACATGTCATTTGTACAGCGTAACAACAATGAAAAACACACAGAGACACTCCATATGACAAGAGTTGATACACGTGAAATTGTATGGAGTGAAAGTGTCCAAGGAAATGAAGAGGAGCATCCAATGGATGGCAATGGATTCTGAGCAACACATCCTCCTTTCCACACCAAACAGAAGGAGCCAGGGTAATGAAAACTTCAAATGACTAGCTGTAAAGTCCATTTCATGCCATTAGACCACAAAGTGTAATTGATGCACATAATATGGCACAAAATAAGGCATAAAAATATGTTGTGGCCTACTAGTAGTGTGTAGTGGTGTGCAGGAGCCATTTCTGGAGTGAAGTGTATGTAGGACACAACTGGTCCAGTAGGTGACACCCTTGCATTGTGTTTTCCTTGTCCAGGGTAGGCTCCTGTATGTTTTTTGACATCATGTCCATGATTTTTTTTTCTTTTTTGGAAATCAACAGTTGTATTGGAAGTATATAATTCAGCATGGGAGTTTGGCTGTTTTTGTTTCACAAGACATGACTAAGTGCCAAATGCAGCAATTATAAGCCAGTTTATGAGGTTGAGAAAAAGATCTCTTCAGAAACAACTCAAATCATGTAGAACGCATCATATTTCTGCCAACAGAAAGGTAAAACATACAATATAATTGAGATTTGTGTACTTTTCTCAACTTTTTCTATGATTCACATTCTTGACACTTCCTGACTTGCTGGTGTTATGATCCAGATCCACCCACACAGCAAATGGATAGCTGAGCTCAGGCAATAAAAAGTCCTGCACTTAGAGATAACACCCCTACATGCCCCACAGCTGTATAGTGGACACATAACTCTCCAGTCAACTCTATATGTCATGAAAAAATCAACTCCAAACATGCTGCTGTAATACAAACTTCCAGATATTTTTAATAAAAATATTGACCAAGATTTGATAACAAATGAGACTATGCAAGAGATTTAAATTTATTTATTTATTACAAAGCTTCTGACTGTAAGAAGAATGGGTAACAGGTACAAAATGTGATTAATTATGTTCTTTGTAGAAATTAGTGTTGTTGTAATTATGTTTAACGATATGATTACTGAATCACAATTTTTCAACTTTGTATAATATTACTATAAAACTACCTAAAGATATAGTGTATGACTTGCTGACATCTAGTGGTGCGGTTGTGGTGTGGTTATGGATTACTCAGCTTACTCCGCTGTTGAAGTCAGGCGGTGGTATAGTTTTTGTTGCCAAAATGTAATAATCATCAAGAAAAGTGTATTTCAAAAGAATCTAGCTTGTAATCCAGTTGGTGGGTCAGCATGTGTAGTACGACTGTATGTGTGTGAATATGGCTCTCTTGGTGCACAGTGTGAATGAGTGAGTGTGTTTATGCTTCTGACTACTGCATGAGTGCAGGGTGGACAGTTAGCCTGTCTTTCTGGACAGCTGCCCAAGAGCTTCACAGGGAGATGTGTTGCAGAGAAAGTGGAATTAAGAATCATTATATGAAAATAGAAGAGTTAACAATACTAATTGAAAAGGTTCTGTGGGAGAAAAACACTACTGTCAGCACCTTTTAAAATATCATTGCTGGAAGTGTGTTTATTGCTTTCTTTTGACAAATGGCAGAGTTCCGAAAGTAAGAGAAAAGCTGTTTTTGTTTTTTTTTTTTGTTTTTTTTTTTGGGGGGGGGGCTATTTGACTGAAACAATGAAGGAGTGTGAAATTGTGCAGGATGTCAGGAACAGCCAAGCCAGACATTTTGCTATCATATTTTTTCTCTGTTACAAGCTCACTGTTTTCAGATGAAATAAGTTTTAATTCAACATGTAATTTCCAGTAATTGTGCTCACTCTTTCATGGTAGAAACTGAGGTGACTCTTGCTCTTGACAAGATTGAAGAAACAAAATTGAGTTGTTTTTTTTTTTTTTATTTTTGCTGTTGTACATTAGTTTTTCAGCACTCATAATAGAGAACATGTTATTTTTTAATTCTTTTCTGTATTAATGTTGGGATGTAAAGAAGTTCCACCCATGACATGTGTTTCTGATAAAAGTCCTGATGTGATTCTGTGATGTTTGGCTGTGTGTAATTGTTTACACTTATGTGTGCATGTTTTCAGACAGAAAATCTGAGAGGAAATGACACTGGAGACAGAGATGGAAAGAAACCGCCACCAGTGGGGGAACGATGGCAAGAGATCAGGAGAAAAAGAAGTGAGCGAGTGTGAGGTGTGGACATCTAAACTGTAAATCACAAGGAAAAAGTGAAGGGGCACTGGGTGACCCCTGATGACCCTTCACACCCCTCTACTACATGATACAAAGTCCCTCTGAGGTCTATTGTTGGCCTGCATCAATTTTCTATTTGGCCAACATCAGAAAACACTGTGTGAGAGCCCATGAGACTCTCCTGCGAACCCCAGATCAGTCAGCCCTGGCCCCACAACACCCTCTGAACGACAAAAGGTGTCCATCAACGCAAGCTATCTGATATTGTATTAGTGTTTTGAGAGTTTTCTCTTTAGTGAAAACACATGGAAGAGTCAAGGGTTTGCAATAGTCTTAGGTGCTGTCCACAAAACAACGGAATTATGTGAATCTGTCAAACTTTAATACCATTTCCACCTTGCATACAGAGGGCTCCGGCATTGTAGGTGACTCAAAAAAGTATTTTCTAACAATGGGTTCCAGAGTGAGAAGATCTGACAACGCTGTTTCGTAGCTGTTGCAGTGTGTACCCGGCGTTGTTGCTAACGAAGATGTCACATCATCACGTGATCAGAAGTAGCTGTAAACAGGACTTCATGCCCACGCTCATTGCATTATTTTGCTATTGTCGTGTGGATGGAGCCTAAGAGCCTAATTTTTTTTATGGCTTCCAATGATTAGGAAAAAATATATATATACAATATTAAGAAGATTATTAAGCCACTTTGTCTTTCACAATGGTGCTCTCCTTTTTTGTCTTGTGTTATGAATCCACAACTAAAAAAACAGGAAGGAGGGAACAGGGTGTTCCCTCTTTTTTGTTTTTAGTTGTTGCCTGTTTCTCCCTCTGATACTATCAATTCCAGAGACTCTTTTCTGTTTTTCAGCCCAGCCCTGTATCACAATCTGCTACAGTCTCCCTCTCAGACCCATTCTCTATTAACTTGCGAGCTTGCCCTTGCTGGGATAGATATGATTTCCTGTACCAGGGCAATTAAGGTTGTGTCTGGTAATGTATAAGTTAAAAGTGCATTATAAATGGTCTCTGGTTTCTGGTGCTGTTTGTGTTGTGATACACAGAAAATCTTGCCCCTCTTGCTAGACTGCACAATTTAACCAGAGCACGATTTTGCCTCCCCACAATTAAACATGATCGACTGTGATGTTGTTTAAAATGCATGCTACATTCACAGAAAACTGCATATCAAGTCAAGTACTTTCTGAGCAAAGTGATCTCATAGAAATACTTGAAATAATAACAAACTCTTGACAAAGCATTTCGTGGTGCTGTCATTAAAAGAGTTAGAATAGCATGCACATAACATGTTAGAGAAAGAGGGAGAGAAGCTGAACGACTGGACTCAGTGTTTCTGTAAGATATTAATCAGTCTCAGTATTTCGTTGTAAGCTCACTGAATTCAGGTGAAGAAGAGCCTTATTTTGATGCAAAGAAATATTAATTAGTAGCATAACATCAGAGTGAAAGCAAAATCAAACTGGGTAAAACATTAAGGAACAACTTTATTTTTATTTTGCTTCCAGGAAGTGTCCACTGTGAAGTGTTATTTAGAAGATTGTACATTAGCAGGAGTATAGCAACAACATGGAAAGCCATGCTTGGTGTTATCTTAATGTGAAACTGCAATAAAAATATTTTATAATCATACTGCACTACTGTCTAGCATGTTTGACACAGGCCTACCCTTAATTCTTATTATCATTTTTTTTTCTACTGAGAATCTCCTGATAGGAGTGGTTAACTGTGGGAAAAGAGTTCAGAGGCTGTATGAAACAGCTTCATAAATCAGCTGGATATACTGAGAGAGAAGGGCACAGAAGTACTGTATAGTATGTTGAACATGTAATTAAAAAGTCATGACAACAGTCATCTTATTTGATGTCATGAATATACATGTTATAGTAAAATATGTCATAAAACTACATGTATAGTAAAAATTTCATGAAAAAATGTTATTGTGGAGTTCATAAAAAAGTTTATGAGAAATGGTCCTAGTTGAGAATGTCAACAAAGTTATGAAAAAATCATTGTACATTTCCAAAATGTATAATGTAGAAAAAAATAATAAGAACAACCACAGTATTATATGCCATGAATAGAATGTCAAAAAAGAGTAATTGTATAACATTGAAAATTTCATGATTTTTTTTCAGTGCTGTTGTATAGGTGTGAGTTGTATAAGACTGATTCATACTCAGAGGTATTTTTAATACTTTAATAGCACTGTACTCCTACCTCATGTACTGTATGTCAGTGTTTCTCAACCCTGGTCCTCGGGACCCACTATCCTGAATGTTTTAGATGTCACCCTGCTCCAGCACACCTGATTAAAACCAGTGGGTCATTATCAGGCTTCAGCAGAGCTTGATGACGAGCTGATCATTTGAATCAGGTGTGTTGGATCAGGGTTACGTCTAAAACATGCAGGACACTGGGTCCCGAGGACCAGAGTTGAGAAACACTGCTGTATGTGGATTTATTAGTTTTCTAATGAGCATCTCCAGCTGATACTAAATATAAGAACAATTACACCTTGCTTGCTCTGAATCTGGTGTGGATGAACTTTACTGGCCTGCACACACTTAGCTTCTCTGTCATAATCTTGGAGATATTGTTATTATCTATTAATCTAAGAAGTCTAAGTCGAGGAGTTTCTTATCTAAAAATTTATTGAAACTTGTTAGAGGTGATATTATAGTGCCACCCCGTGGGTGGTTAGTGGACCTAGCTAACCGAGTAAATTCTGATGTAAGGAAGGCTAGTGTGTGCTGTCTTCTGATTTCAACACCCCGAACCCACAACATGATGTCAGAAGTGGACACTTGACTCATTATTCGGGTGTCTCCAGTTGCTTGATGCGTCCAAATGAGTTATGCGAGTCTGTGATTTGTTTTGTCTGACACACCGGGGCAGCGCCAGGAATTAGCCATGGCCACGAAAATACTCGCCAACTCCGTTGAAGCTCAGCGGCAACTTAAGTGTAAATTGGGAGATATTATTATATGAGGATTATGCTCCAGCAACTTGGCAAGTGGACAAGCCCAAGGAAACACAGGCAGCGACATTGAAGAGTATTATGGGAGCGGAATATCTATGTGTCTACAAACACAACTTCACTCGAAGTGATGCAGAGCGAGCGGACGTGAACGTCATCCTGAACTTGCTGGAGCAGTACTTCAGACCTGCAAAGAATGTGATATACAAGTGCTACAATTTAGACTGCTGCAAACAGGAAGAAGGTGAGACAATAGACATAAGTCGACTCAGGAAAAAAGCTGCTACCTGTGAATACGGAGCCTTAAGAGACCAGTTAATCAGAGACAGGATTGTTATTGGTGTTGCCAATGAGAGCAAAAGACCAGATGAACTGTACATATGCCTACAGTCTCACAACCTCAACTGCATGCTCAAGTGATCCTATTACACCATGCCAATGCTGGAAAATGTCCTTTACAAGCTGGCCAAAGCTAAAGTTTTCACACTGCTAGATGCAAGGGATGCTTTTCTGCAGTGTAAACTGGATGAGGCCTGTAGCCTTTATGACCACTTTTTGGACTTCCTTGGGCCGGAAAAGATGGCTGAATCTTCCATTTGGCATGACAGTGGCCCCAGAGGTCTACCAGAGGAAGCAGCATCAGTGTCAGGAAGTTTCAGTTCAAGGTATTCGAGGTGCATTTTCATGGTCACATATTGTCAGCAGCAGGTCTCAAGGCTGACCCAGAAAAAGTCAGAGCTCTCTTGGAAATGCCAACCCCATCTGATGTCAAGGGTGTGCAAAGACTCATGGGGTTTCTCACCTACCTGGCCAAGTGTCTTCCACAGCTAGGAGGTGGGCGAGCCTTTGAGGAGACTCAGAGACAAGGACGCAGTGTGGCACTGGCTGCCGAAGCATGATGCTGCTGTCAGGGAGATAAAATGGCTTGTGACAATGATGCCGGTGCTGCGATATGATGATGTGTCAAAACCTGTTACTGTGCAGAGCGACTACAGGCAGGATTGGGCTGCTGTTTGATGCAGGAAGGGCAGTATTGCCATTGCTTCGAGCGCACTCACACCTGTGAAGCAAAACTCTACTCAGATAGAGAAGGAATGCCTCAGCATAGTGTTTGCCGGCCAGGGTTTTCACCATTATCTATATGGACAAGATATGGTCACAGCGGAAACAGATCACAAGTCCCTCATAGCAATTTTCAGTAAGTCTCTTCTTCACGCTCCCAAGCACTTGCAGAGCATGCTACTGGCACTCCAGAACTACAACCTATGAGTCACCTAAAAACCAGGACCGGAAATGTTTGTGAGTGATACACTGAGCAGAGGCCTCGTATCCAAGTAGCGTACGCCGGGAAACGTGCCAGGTTCCATGCTCACGTTCTGATGTATCAATAGTGAAATGAGCGTGGAAACTGGCACTGCTCCACGGCAACTTCATAGCTGCTGTACACCAGGTTCTGATGCTTTTGGTCCTTTGGTGACACTCAGAAGGAATGCTGGGAAACTGTCACTAGTTGGTAAACAGCTGTGTGCTGAGCTGTGTGTGGAGCTGTGACTGGCCTTGGAGCAGTACAGGAGGAGCCAAGCACTGCCAGTGCCCACAAAGGTGCTGCCCACGGTCGGCCACAGGAGCTGGCCAACCAATCGGGAGTGAGCCAGTCGACCCTGAGCTGGACCATGCCACCTGTGTTGGACTGGATCATCCACATGTTAGCCAGACATAAAATTCGCATAAATTGCAGTTGAACAGGCTAACATTAATGCACAATTTACAGCAATAGCTGGATTCCCTGATGTTATTGCAGCGATCGAATGCATTCATGTTGCAATAAAAACACTATCTCAGTGTGCAAATTATTTGTGATGCGCAAATGCATCTGACCAACATCGCTGTGAGGTGATCTGGCTCAACACGTGATTCATACATCCTAAATAACAGCATGTTTGGGAACAGGCTGCAGGTGGGCACGGCGTGGGGTGGCTGGAGTAAATATTGACTGGATCAGTCTTCTCCCTGACTCATGGTTTGCATGTGTGCGCTCTCCATTATCATCTACACATGCGCGTAAAATCACAAATAGTTTCATCAGTATCTCTCCTGAATTGCAGTTCTATTTCACACCAGGTGATCCATCAGGTGCAGCACATAACTCAGGTGACCGTGGCTACGGCCTGAAGGTTCTCCTCTTTCTCCTCTCGTGATGAGGAGAGCCTCATCGTGGAGCCTATTTAAATGAATTTGCACATGTATTTATGGGTGTGATGAGGGAGGAGTCCGCTGATTGGGATGTATCAAGGGAAGGTGCATGGATTCAGGCATTCTGATTTTTGACCGCATAGTCCGATTTCTAGATTACAGTGTACGCCAGCTCTCAGTATGAGTGCCATGCATGTATTATGATACATAAGGCCCCTGGACTGTGCTCAACACACACCCCAGCTCCATGCATGTGGAGCACGCCGTTTGCAGCATGGTGGATGAGCAGTGGGCAGTGAAGCACATGAATATGGCAGACTACACTCCTGATTAAAATGTTAAGACCACTTGTCTTTTAAAAGATGTGGTCTTAAACTTTTGATCAGCTGATTAACAGCCTATTTCAGTTTGATGGTTGTTTGTAATAAACTGCTTACTCAATTTTTTTTGTCTCACTCATTTTTTTTTTTTTTGCATTTTGAAGCACTACTTAGAGCCTTCTTAAGATCCAACAGTGCAAAAATGTAAATTCTTACAATTTTTCAAGGGATGCCTCAGGAAAATATGCTGCATATTCTGGCCTGAGATGATCTCAAATGAAGAGCTGCACAGGAAGACAAAATGCAACAGTATTGTGCTTGAGATTAAACATCGCCAAATTCAATGGCTGGGACACATGTTCAGAATGGAGCAGGACCAAATGCCCAAGGTTGCACTATGATGGACTACATCAGGAAAGAGGAAGCAGGGCTGGCCCGAAACAACCTGTGAAGGTTGAACAGTGGCGAACTGTGGCGGCTGAGCTGAAGGAGATGAACCATGCATGGGGTGAGGCACAACATGCAACACAAGACCAGTCCCGATGAAAGCAGATTGTCAGGGCCTTATGTCCCATTGGGAATGAAGTGGATTAAGCTAAACAACATCAGTGAAGTCAAATCACAACTTTCCCATATCTTACTGGTACTCTAGGGTTATGGTTTTTACATTTGACACATATTTGAGCAATATCAATACAGTGAATGTGATTTCTGCCTTTCTTTAGTGAAAGCTTATTTTCTCTCAAGGATAAAACACAGAAGAACCAAGAGCTAGTGCATCAACATAATGACACTCAGTTTTTCATTCTACATCATATTATACACTATTCAAGTGGTAGCTATTTAATAGTGTGTTTTAATAGTGTGTTTGTTTGAGTCTATGTATGTGTATTCATATTTGATTAATGATCCAATCTCACTTTATCGTAAATCTGTTCTGCACTGCTCATAACCTCCACTGTTCTTTTATTTTCCAGCCTCAATCAAGAGTTGTTTTTCCTCCATTCGCGAATGACTGAGGCGCCTTTGATTGCGACAGTTTATGTTAAGGTTCTGAAATTCAAATTCATAGTCAGGAAAAGACACTGATGAGTCTATTGGATGAATAACAAGATGACGCTGCAGCATATTCTGGAAACCAAGCTGGTGCCATTAACAATAATCTCCAGGAGCAGTTGCATGATATTTATTTCCAAGCATAACCAACCCACAGGTTTGATTGATCAGGATTTCTCTAAAAAGTTGAATTTTGATGAAAAAAGTCTAATAAAGAAACCAAATATGTTGAATTACTGATGGAGTTTGTTAACTGTTTGGATGTAACAGCCTTTTTTGGAAACATGCTGTAGGAATTCATCAATCTGTATTTTCACATATGTATTTTATAAAAAAATAAAGTATTTTCAAATTCTGGTTGATTTTTGGCACATTATGAGACAAACTAGTTACTTGACTCCACTTGAGTGCATTTAATGCATTGCCTCCTGTCTCCATTCTCTCACTCACTCCTTCAAGCCAATCTAAGCAAAACACTTGTGTGCCCATGAAAATTACTTTGGAAGGGATATTTCTGTTGGTAAACCACATGTTTTTTTTGAAAGCTTGAAGACATCGTTTAACCGCTTAGAGACGGGTTCAGTCGCTCCACTGTCCTCCTCATGTGGCTGAAACTGTCATTACTCTGCTGACAGCATGCGTCTGCTTTTCTTAGAGCAACTGCGGGCACTCTCCTCAACTCCTCACCCCACATGTTTTAGATAAGCAAGTACAATACAACTGCTCTTTTTCTTGAAGTTAGGTAAGTGCTGGAAAAATCTACTGCTTGTTGCACATCCAAGAAAACAATAAGTCCTACTATTTGCTTGATTCTCTGTATATATAACCTAATTTTTAAGGTTAAGTTAGGTTTAGTGAATAATAAGTTGATACTATATCCATCTTCAATGGCAGCGCTAACATTTTGGTCTAAAGTTCTAGAACAGGAAAAATAAAAAAAAATTTAAGTAACAAGATAAAGGACTTTATTTGTCTTATAAAATGTCTTAGGGACATGGGCGTTGAAACCATTAAATGGTTATGGGAGACATAACCCCAATGACACTGATGGTATTGGAGATAAGTGGGAGGTGAACACACCAGGGACGGACTACAGAAAACGCAACCCAACCCCTGAAAGCCCTGCTGTTTTCCCTGACGTCCTCGAATCAGGGATATCAAGTCCCTCAAATTCCACTCTGGCCCTCCATCCATCTCCCCTCCCCTCACTCTCTTCTCAGCTGCATTTCCCTCAGTCAATCAGGATGGGGTCCAAGTCTCCCCACAGAGGCCACCACCAGCACCATTCACTGTTCAAGCTACCATTTCCAGCCCCATTCTCCTGCTGACTAATTAGTGTTATGGTTAGTTAGCATTTTTGGCAGGCCAAGGGGGTTCCCTGTGACATTATGTCTGAATCACTTGTCAAAACAGCGGTTGGAGGAGTCATGCTGGCCTGCTGACTGGGGAAGCGTAGGGAATGGAAGGAGTCAGGGAAAATGTGGGTGGGCAAGAGAAGGAGAGAGAGAGCCTGGCGTCTCAGGCAAGGCCCTGACAGCTCCAGTCTCCAGGCTCTCTACCCACAAACAGGACCGGGAATCAAAAAGACAGGCAGTATTAGCCAAGCTTGGCTGAAGCTAAACTGCACTATGCAAACATGTGCTTGCTGCCCAGAAGAAATTCTCTCCCTTCCCTACAAATCAGGTGGTAGATGTTCATGTATTGCAGAGCACAAGCTCGGCTTCAGTCGTCATTTGTCCATAATCTCACAGACTGTGAGAGGCAAAGCATTGGGGGAATGTATTGCATGGAGCTTTGCTCTTGCCTTCTTACTTTTATTTTCTATTCTCCTGTTACTTGATTATCCTCCCTGCCACTTATATTTTTCTTTGTTTTGCTTCTTTTCAAAAATTCTTTACACACTGTCTCCCTTCCAACAATCTCCTCTTTCCTTCCTCTATATTAGAGCTTACACAAGTATTGCCTATTTGCATGGTGTCGTACCCTCCTGCTTGCCCTTTTATTTCTGATCTTAACCTAATCTATTACTCTTTTCAAAAGGGACACCTCTGTAATAGATAGATAGATAGATAGCTAGATACTCTATTCATCTCAGAGAAAAATCTACAGTTCCACTAATACGGTATATATTAGTGGAACTGTAGATTTTAGTGTGTAGTGGTTTGGATTATAAATATAGCATAAAGGTAACATCTGACTATACACACTAATACATATCAAGTTGTGAAAATTTCACAACTTCCATGATTTTACAAATATGTAATACATACATAAAGGTATACGTATATTCTGTATATGTGTGGCCTCTCCTTAAAGGATTGACTGGACACAGTTGAATGATTTGGATTTTTTGTGAGTTATTCCCTAATTGTATTTTCAACACAGCATTAATGAAGTTATTTTGAGGTTATAATACATGTGTAATGCATGGTTTTCCCTTTTAAACACCTGCCATATTCTATGTTTTCTCAAATTACAACAATAAAATGCAGTGACCTTTGTTGACAGTGACCTAGGTTAACAGTAACAGTGACACATAGTAGTGCTAGACAAGCTAAAGACAACAGTAGTGGTGCTTTCTGCATAAATCCCTGCCAAAGTGCATTATTATCTTGCTTCCCTCCAATAAAGTGTTTCAATCTCCAGAAAAATAAACATTCATGAACAATTCACTTTCAGTCCGCCAACACACACACATGCACACACACACACACACACACACACACACACACACACACACAGTTTTCCAAAGGTGACCATTTATAACATGTTTTACATGCTATAGACTAGAATATTTACACATGCAACTGTTGCAGTTGAGCTTGAGCATTAAATGTCTCAGATGGTCATGTGTCTGGGATAACAGACAACTAATATTGTGTGGGTAATCTTTAAACTTAATACAATGATGTCATCAAAAGCCATTATCCTGTGCCAGCACTTAACTCCCCAAAATCTGACCCTTTATCCCCCGATCCTCCACCCTCTTCTCCTGCTCTCTGTATTTATTTGAAAAGTACAGTCTACTCTCGTTGATTTATGACTTTTAAACAGAAGGGTTTATGGTATTCCTGCCAGTTAAAGGCTCCCAGGGTTGCAGTTTTTTGGGTGGGAAGCTAACTTTCTCTCAGAGAAGACCATTACTCGTCATCTTTCCACACACTGCAGTGCATTCAACAGTCACACACTAGTACACACCAGAACACACTTTTATTTTCTGCAGGCTTCAATACAATATTCTGTTTCCTGTGAGATCCCTTCAGAAGCCTTCTTTTTTCGCCCTGGATATGGTGGTGAGCTAGTACTTAAGTCCTCATCAGTGAATTAGAAAAGAGGATGGCTGCATATCAGCATTTTCCATCCACAACTCACAGTTTGATTTCACACCACATACTGTTTTAATAAACATGCCTACTGACTAGAGGGCAGGGGCCAAAGCGCACACATGCATTTTTATTCAGACTTGCTTGCTTGTCAATCTGTGTATACACACACAGTTATACACTCTGCACATATGTCCAGTCCTGTGATTCCAGCTTCTTCTAGCTGCACTCTGTTACAGTGGAATCCATCCGTAATGAAGGGGCAGTTAGAGGGTTCTGCAGGGCAGAGGAGCTTATCAATATTACAGCAGAGAGAGGCTGATGGCTGGGTGTGGAAGGAGCATCTGCCCCTGGGGCATTGGAGGTCTGGTCAGGACCTGCAGGCAGAATGATAGGCTGGTGCCCTCGGGGCAGCAGGCCATCAACACCATGCATCACCATGCGGAAGCCTATCAAGAAACTCTGCCATTCCAAACTTGATGTGTGTATGTATGTGAGTTTCTTGATGTGTTTGTTTTTGTGTGTAGAAAAAGGTTGCTAAACGAACTGTGTACTATAAGTAACCATTAGCATCTTTGATTATAATTGCTGCAGCTTAATGCTTAGCGATGACAAATACACAAAAAATATATATATACAAAAAACAACAATTCCACACAGCACACACTGAAACCCTTGAACAGTTCATCATTAAGTGTAATAGCTCTTTTGCTGTCAAAGACTATTTCTTTTGGATGAAGCAATATAAAAGAACTCATCTACTTCCACTATCGTGATGTATGCAATCTCCAATTGCGTGACCATGCCAAACAGATTCAAAGTGGACATAAATCACACAATGAAGAAAAAAATGAAAAATGTGTTTCTCACTAATGAGACATCTCCACAAACAGAAACACAATCTGCCCTCGTAGTTCCCAACAGGAAAACCCCAGTTCCTCCAATACAGAACTTTGCTGGGGTTATCTTACTGAGGTTCCCTGCTCTGTGTGATTGCTGCTAACTGTAATTATGTCCAATACTAACCAGGATCAAGCTATCCACATGATGGTTGTGCGACACCAATGTGGTTTGGAACTGTACTCCTTCTGAGAAGCCTTGGCTGACAAGTAACCCCACCACAAGTCCTTCCTTTCCCCATCTCCATACTGTACATCCCCAAATTTAAAAAAAAAAAAACACCCCTGTGAATGTGAGGACATGTTGGGTTTGAGCACCAGACATTTGCAGTTCAATCTCTGTCTCTAACACCATGGTTGTAGTGAGGGATGATGGGATTTGATTTAAACCTGCAGATGGTTACAGTGCAACGGCTGTGGAACACATTATCACCGGGGTGATCCTGCTTCAGCTCTCCACCGTCATCACCAACTCCTCCCACCAGGCAGAATGACATTTATAGGGTCCTGTGCAGTGGTCTGTGACCGTGAAAACCATTGTTGCTCTTGAACACACATCCTACCCTTCCTGCTCCACAGCATGTCAGTCAGATAGTGGAGAATGTGGGGATGGAAAGTCTGCAGGGCAGAGCAGAACGGCTTACTGACAACTCAAAATATAAAAATGTGGGCTGCGAGTTGATTTTACACCAGTGACCTACAAACAGAAACATGCAAAATTTCTGTTGAGTTCTTCTATGCTGTAATGAACTGTTATGTGGACCTGTCCTTATAAAGTATGATGGTGTTATTTCCCGAAGATCCAAAATGCAAAAAAAAAAAAACACTATTACTTAGTAAATTTCATCCATGCATGTGAAACTTCATTTCATTGCATGTCTATATTGACATAAAGCGGCACAACCTTATCATGACTTTTATGAACTCTTCAGAACTCTTTCCTATCAGACCATTATTTGTTAACTTTTGAATTTTTACTTCGGGACTGCACTCCATCAGGTAAAATCTGTATACACTAGATATTTATCTGATAGTGCAGCATCAAAATTTAAGGATACAATTCCTATAATAATTTCAATATACTTGAAGGCTCAGACTTCAGTCCTACCCAAATTGATAATTTGGTAGATAGTGCTGCAGACTCTTTGCGAGCATCACTTGACTCTGTTGCTCCATTAAAAAAGAAGATAGTGAGGCACAGAAAGTTGGCTCCTTGGTATAACCCTCACACCCGTATTTTAAAGCAAGCAGCAAAAAGATTTGAAAGGAAGTGGCGTTTAACCGGTCTGCAAGAGTCTCGTCTCAACTGGCATGATAGTCTTAAAGCATATAGGAAGGCTCTCCGTAAGGCCAGAGCAGCCTATTATTCATCATTAGTCGAGGAAAATAAAAACAACCCCAGGTTTCTTTTCAGCACTGTAGCCAGGCTGACAGAGAGCCACAGCCCTATTGAGCCATGTGTTCCCATAACCCTCAGTAGCAGTGACTTCATGAGCTTCTTTAATGAGAAGATTATAACTATTAGGGAGAAAATCAGTCACACTCAAACCTCTTTTAAAGAAGCCCACTCTTGATCCAGAGGTTTTAGACAACTATAGACCTATATTCAACATTCTATATACAACCTTCCCTTTCTTATTAGATCTTAGGGCTGCTTTTGACACTATTGACCACTATATCCTGTTGCAGAGATTAGAACATTTAAGTGGCATCAGAGGTACTGGATTAAACTGATTCAAGTCCTATTTATCAGACTGTTCCCAGTTTTTACATGTTAATGATGAGTCCTCCATACACTCCAAAGTCAGTTATGGATTTCCTCAAGGTTCTGTGCTTGGGCCAATTCTATTCACTTTATGTATATGCTTCCTTTAGGCAATGTTATCAGAAAACACTCCATAAACTTTCACTGTTATGCAGATGATACTCAGCTATATTCGTCGTTCAAGCCAGACAAATCCAGCCAGTTAACTAAACTCCAAGCATGCCTTAAGTACTTAAAAACCTGGATGACGGACAATTTCCTGTTGTAAAATTCAGACAAAACCAAAGTTATTCTAATTGGCCCTGAAAATCTCAAAAATAAATTATCTAAAGACTTACTTATTCTAGATGGCTTTGCACCTGCCTCTAGGACCACTGTAAGGAATCCAGGGGTAATTGTTGACCAAGATATGTCCTTCAACGTCCACATGAAACAAACAGCTAGAACAGTTTTTTCCATCTGAGTAACATTGCAAAAATCAGACATATTCTTTCTCAAAGTGATACAGAAAAAATAGTCCATGCATTTGTAACTTCTAGGCTGGACTATTGCAATTCATTATTATTAGGCTACCCCAATAAGTCTATCAAGACTCTCCAGCTGGTCCAGAATGCTGCAGCACATATTCTGACCAGAACCAGGAAAAGAGAAAATGTTTATCCTGTGTTAGCCTCTCTGCACTGGCTCCCTGTAAAATCTAGAATAGGATTTAAAATCCTCCTCCTCACCTATAAAGCACTGAATGGTCAGGCATCATCTTTGCAGGACTATTAGAGGTTCCTGGGGTTTATAAAAGCAGAATGGGAGCTAGAGCTTCCAGTTATCAAGCTCCTCTTCTATGGAATCAACTCCCTCTTTCAGTCTGGGAGGCAGACACCATCCCCTTATTCAAGAGTAGGCTTAAGACTTTCCTTTTTGAAAGCGCTTATAGTTAGGACTGATCCAAGGCTGACTCAGGCTGCCTTGGATCAGTCCTTAGTAGACTGCTGGGGGACTTCCTCTGACACACTGAGCTTCTCTTCTTCCTCATTTGGATGCCTCCCTTAAGTCATTTTACTAACTCAACTTCTTCCCCGGAGTCCCTGTGCGTTTCACCTCGCAGGTCTTCGTGAGCTGAGGCTACTCGGTGGGAAGGAGGTGATGTCATCCAGGCTTCATCTGTTTGATGAGACGGAGAAGAGGGGATGCTGCTCAGGTTGTATGTATTGGAGTAGTGGAGAAGAGGATGTGTTTCCTCTAGCTCCATTTAACACATGTTGCAGATTAGTTTTGTGCGTCGTAGTCCCTGTGCGTTCTCATCTCACAGGTATTGGACAGACCAGGCTTCATCTTCATCTTCTGGTACTGAATGACATGGTGTTTACGAGGACAGCTTGCTGAGGCTTCTCCTGCTTGGCATGGTGGAGAGGAAGGTGTGTCGCCTAGGCTTCATCTGGTTGGCGTGGTGGAGAGGAAGACGTGTTACTCATCCATTGGCGACAGCTTGATGATGCTCATCATCCCCTTGGATACTTTCATACATATTCTACTTTCATACAATTCTACACACACACACATACACACACACATATATATTGCCAAAAGTATTCGCACACCTGCCTTGACTCGCATATGAACTTAAGTGACATCCCATTCCTAATCCATAGGGTTCAATATGATGTCGGTCCACCCTTTGCACCTATAACAGCTTCAACTGTTCTAGGAAGGCTGTCCACAAGGTTTAGGAGTGTGTTTATGGGAATTTTTGACCATTCTTCCAGAAGCGTATTTGTGAGGTCACACACTGATGTTGGACGAGAAGGCTTGGCTCTCATTCTCTGCTCTAATTCATCCCAAAGGTGTTCGATGGGGTTGAGGTCAGGACTCTGTGCAGGCCAGTCAAGTTCATCCACACCAGACTCTGTCATCCATGTCTTTATGGACCTTGCTTTGTGCACTGGTGCACAGTCACGTTGGAAGAGGAAGGGGCCAGCTCCAAACTGTTCCGACAAAGTTGGGAGCATGGAATTGTCAAAAATGTCTTTGTATGCTGAAGCATTCAGAGTTCCTTTCACTGGAACTAAGGGGCCAAGCCCAGCCCCTGAAAAACAACCCCACACCATAATCCCCCCTCCACCAAACTTTACACTTGGCACAATGCAGTCTGACAAGTATCGTTCTCCTGGCAACTGCCAAACCCAGACTCATCCATCAGATTACCAGATGGAGAAGTGTGATTCGTCACTCTGGAGAACGCGTCTCCACTGCTCTAGAGTCCAGTGGCGGCGTGCTTTACACCACTGCATCCGATGCTTTGCATTGCACTTGGTGATGTATGGCTTGGATGCAGCTGCTCGGCCATGGAAACCCACTCCATGAAGCTCTCTGCGCGCTGTTCTTGAGCTAATCTGAAGGCCACATGAAGTTTGGAGGTCTGTAGAGATTGACTCTGCAGAAAGTTGGCGACCTCTTCTCACTATGTGCCTCAGCATTCGTTTACGTGGCCTACCACTTCGTGGCTGAGTTGCTGTCGTTCCCAAATACATCCACGTTCTTATAATGCAGCTGACAGTTGACTGTGGAATATTTAGGAGCGAGGAAATTTCACGACTGGATTTGTTGCACAGGTGGCATCCTATCACAGTTCCACGCTGGAATTCACTGAGCTCCTGAGAGCGACCCATTCTTTCACAAGTGTTTGTAAAAGCAATCTGCATGCTGAGGTGCTTGATCTTATACACACGTTGCCATGGAAGTGACTGGAACACCTGATTCTGTTTATTTGGATGGGTGAGCGAATACTTTTGGCAATATAGTGTATATTAGCTGTTGTCATATAGAGTTGGACACTTTCATACAATTCTGTATGTATTAACTGTTGTTATATGTAGTGTTAATGTGTTTTTCATTGTTGTTATTCTGTACATATGGCATCTATTGCACGTCTGTCCATCCTGGAAGAGGGATCCCTCCTCTGTTGCTCTTCCTGAGGTTTCTTCCATTTCTTTTTCCCTGTTAAAAGTTTTTTTTTGGGGGAGTTTTTCCTTAGTCGATGTGAGGGTTGTTTGTAAAGGACAGAGGGTGTAATATCCTGTACAGATTGTAAATCCCTCTGAGGCAAATTGGTAATTTGGGATATTGGGCTATACAAATAAAATTGACTTGACTTGACTTCATATTATTATTTGAAATGTGTTGATTTACTTGTGAATTCATAGCAAATGGAAAATTTTACTGCTCCTAAATTAAATGTTATAATGAGAAGGATGTTGTTGTTTTTTTGAGAAAACATATTTCAAAGAGCATAAGAAATGGAGAGCCAACAGCTCGAGCTTGTAATATTTCCAATTTGCTTGTAAAACGGAGCAGATAACAGGTTGATATGGAATCAAAGTGAATTGCTGTTTGGGAGAAAATACAGGAAATGTGGGGGGAAATGAGGGTTATGGAATATCTGCCACTGTATGTGACTGGTTGGCTGGCTCCGTATATATGTTTTTTTTTTTTATAGATATTTATACATACAAGTCCTGAAAAGACGCCCAAGAAACCGCTGTCATTTGCCTCCTCACCGCCACCCCCCAGTAGCTGCATGGTCACATGGCAGACAAACATATGCCTATACATTTTAGTCCTCCATCTTAAATTCCCATTATGACACACATGTATATATTAATATACACAGAAACTTACTCGGCAACCACTTTCTTCACTCAACTCTTCACACTCACACACAGGCCCGATAAACCTCAAAGTGCTCCTTTATCGTTTGCAGATATTTATTTTACACTGTTTATAGTTCTGTATGTCAAAATCATAGAAGAAAGTGTGGTCCAGCATGTTGATTCAAGAGAACATTTACACAAGCCACTCTCTTTCCTCTTGCCTCTTTGTCTCCCAGTTTCCCTTTCTAACTGGAACCATATTGACCCTGCCTTTGAACACAACACAAGGAGAACTGAGTGGGTGCATGCAGAGCTGGGTTGAAGCCAGACTAATAACTGTACCGTATTAACAGGTCAAAGGAAAGCCATGTTTTTACATATTGTGGGCTGAAGAAAAATAAACTAATGGTTTGCCATAAGATTGGCCCGGTACTCTGAATGATTACATTGTCAAAATTACTTGGGGAGTGTATTCATCCAGTCACTGTTGAGGAACTGCATTGAAGATCGCACCCTCATTCTCAGCATTAAGTAAGTTGACTGCAATTAACTGAATGTTTCTGGCTAATTTGACAGAGCCAGAAATGTTTCTAATGCAAATATATGCATTTCCCACAGCTACCATCCACCAGGCTGTGCCGAGAAGGGGGAAAATTGAAACAGGATACTGCCAGTAGAACAGCTTAAAGCAGTAACATGTCAGATTTAAGATGAAGCCAGATGATCAAAACATTTATCTGAAGGTTTATTTGATTGAGCTGTTAATCAGTTCCAATGAAACTTTGCAGCTACATGCGGAAAGCAATGCAGTTTAGACTGAGTTATATTATAAAGTACATACAGTTTGGTAAAAGGTTTATAAGCTCAAGAAATCCAAGCCATGCATATTTTAACATTTCTTTCATTATTAATAATTTAGGTTTTGCATTTTGCAGATTTATTTGCAGCCATTACTGATAAAATAGCACAAACTCAAATATGACATACTATGTTTACTCAAAATGCATATTTTTGTACTACTGCTTTTAGCGAAAATAGTTAATAAGCTGATGAATAAGATGAATTTATGTGGACAAGGATTCTCCTGGGAAAAGCCAGGTCAGGTACAATTGTTCAACAGTGTGACTGGCATTCCAAAACATGTGAATAAGTAAGGATCCTGGGGACATGCTCAACGGGACATTCGTCATGACTGGATTGGCTGTTCAGACCTATAGGCTTTTTGTTCAAGGGTCATTCACTGTGACCATTAGATGGTCCCTTTGGGATTTTGATTTTATTGTGTAGTCTACTACAGCACTATTTCCTTCCTTGTAGCGGTCAAAAGTTGGACCAGAAACAGCAGTGGGCAGGGAATGCTTTACCAGTACAATCCACTGGTTATGTTTTTAACTTTTTTAATTTGTATCTGGTATAGGGAGCATCACTAAGCTTGATTCTTTTTGTGCACCAAGTAAAATTACATTTGCTAACAGTTCAGTCCCTCTGAGAAAATACACACATTCACACACACGCACACACATGCACACACACACACACACACACACACAGAGCTGATTTGGAATCTTTGAATGTTAATTCCAATCCATCTTCACTCTCAGTTGTTTTAATGCATGTTGTCAAGAAACAATAAAAGTTTAAATTGAAACAGAGCCTACGCTTGGAGGAAGGTAATGGAAATCATTAGAGGACATCATTGTTCAGTATTTATGTGTGTTTGTGTGTCTGTGCGTGCATCTGTAATAACTGTGTTGCATGTGTGGGCCTCTGCCACGCTGAGACAGGCACAGTTTACATGGAGCTGCACAATCTCTCTGTTTACAGACTTTCTTTTTTAAAGAGAGAACAGTGTCCCCGAGTTACAGCCATTACTCATAGCATTAAAACTTTTTAATAGGAAACCGACTGTGATTTGGCTTGGTGGAGACTCATGCATAGACAATGGCGCATTTATTTGAGCGCCTTGTCACTCCTACCTTCTCACTCCCTCTGCGCCTTTAGGTGCTGACAGACTGATCGGCAGCTATTGTTCCATGTCTGAATCGGAGGAAGGCAAGCTATGGCCTTTCCCCTGGTCTCTCGCTTCCCTCTTTCACTTCACCATCTGGTTCCCCTGATCTCCCTCTCTTAGTTCCCTTCTCTCCTTTTTTCCATGCACTTTAATATTTTGATTTCACAGATCCCCCTCCCCCTCCTGTTGCTTGCCCACTGATCCCCTGCTCATCATCTTTTGTGTGAGTCTCACTTCCTCCCTCTCATCTCACTGTCTCTTCCCCCCTTTTCCCTGGCTCTTCCCCGCTGTGCATCTGTCATTCCCACTCTCCCTCCCTTTTTATCTTCCCAGCTATATGTATTCGTCTCTCCATGCGTGGAGTGCCACAAGTAACTTGGCAGGTCGCATTCTTTGCTCCACCATCTGCTGGCTTGATCTCCAATTTCACTTTATCGACATTGTCATCTCTTTTACAACACTGTTTCCCATCTCCCCCGCCATCTCTGTCTCTCTTGTGCTCGCTTGGTCCGTCTGTATCATCACCTCCATTTGTCCACAAGGTTATTTGTCCACAAGGTTATGAGAGCAGACATCCGTCTGCTCTCATAACCTTCTCCACCTAGAGCACCCAGGGGACAAATCTGGGGTGACTTCATGGTGAAAAGCATGCACAAAGTTCAAAGTAAAGTTTGTTCCACCATGGAATTTTAAATCAAGAAGACTATTATCTTCTAAAATTCTCCTCAGTGGTGTCATGCTCTGATAATAGCTGCAGCACTTTGCGATAATTGGGGTGTTATCAAAATTCCGCTGTTGAAACAGCACCAGATATCCAATGTCTTCAAAAATGTTCTGTTAATACAAGCAGTAAAAAGAGGTACTTTAGTGATAGAAAGATTAATGCGTAGGTATTAGAGAAAACAATGTTCATGTTTGTCTTTTTGATAGAGAATTAAAGTGATTGTTAAATTAAAGGGATAGTGTGACTCTTGTGAAAATTGGCAAATTTGTTTAGGTTAGGAGTAAAGTCTGCAAAATAAATATAAAACAAATCAGTGTCTCTACAAATCTGAAGGGGACACCCCCCCTCCATAGTGACATCTGAGAGTGTGGTTTAGAGACACTTAGATATCAGAATTTGGCACCAAAAAAAAATAAATTTTTTGATACCTGATAGGATCTGAGTTTTTTGGGTGGTGCTACAAAAGTATCAAAGTTTGGTACCCAGCCCTATTCCGTAGAGGTTGAAAGAAGTAACGAGTCAGTCTTGAGAATGTAGGGAATACAATGTACAAATATTTATGTTGAAATATAATGAGTAAAAGTAAAAAGTCATATATAAACACTCAAGTACAGATACCTGAAAACCTACTTAAGTACAGTAATGAAGTGTTTGTACTTTGTTACTTCCCATTTCTGAAAACTACCCCCAACAGCGAAGAAGTTTTGCTTATCAAAAATATGAGAAACAGGTAACCTCGGCTCTTGCTAAATCTAACACAATTTGCACTGTAAGTCTGAGGTGATGATTTTAGTGTGATGACATTCCAAATCACTGTGGCACAGGAGAGTACAGTTCCTGTGGCCAACAAATTGTCCCACACATGACTTCCCTATGAATTGCTTTTGCTTTTTTCATGGTTTAAAGAAGATATAACGTGTTAAATATATATAAATAAATATTTATCTTGAACCAGGCTAGCTGTTCCCCTCTTCCCCTCGTCTCGTCTTTGTGCTTAGCTAAGCTAACCAGGCGTGTTGTAGTTTCATATTTACTGTATAAACGCCTACTGAGCTTCTCTTCTAAACTGAGATTCGATGAGTTCAATGAATAAATACTGAAACAAAGTGTTTACAACCATTTTCAACCCAACAAGCTAAAATTTGAGTTCTAAATTGTTTTCGATTGTAAGATTTGCCTCTTATTGTGCAGCAAATTTATTCCAAATGAACATTGTTAGAGTATTTTTTGGAAAAAGAAATATGAAGCAAGCTGTACCAGTACAAAATGCAGTACATACAGTATTTGTAACAGCTGTTTGTAAGTATGCAATGTAGTCTCAGTGGAGAACGGCTCACTCTTATTGCATTCTGGCATCAGTCCACTGAGTGGCAGTGTCACGTCACAGCCAACATTCACACAGTTGGCCACATAAAAAAACACTCATACACAACTCCACACACAACTTCTTACAAACCAGTTGGGAAAATATGGACAGAATGATACACACACACACACACACACACACACACACGCACACACACATTGACTTAAGTCACCTTCGGGGTATTAAGGCATTTTTACCTCCCCACATGGATTTTGTCCCCAATTGCACATGCCGTTCCCAATCAACTGGTCTTAAGTGGAGTGTGTGACCCCAATGTGGACATATTGCAGACCCACACACACACGCGAATGTAGTAACAGAACAATCTCTTCTGTCTCTGACAGCACCAAGTGACACTTTACAATAACACTCTGGTCTGGGGGAGAGAGGAAGTTGACTTAACAAAGTGTCTGGGAAAGAAAGGTGGCCTGTCTCACTTTCTCGCAAAAAAAAAGGTCAAAGTGGAACCACCAGAGCAGGCCAGTCTCTGAACCAATGTGTCACACATTCACTCTCTTAGTCTGGGATGTCATATGAACATTCAAAGAGTGCCTTTTCAAAATGAAGCAGACCATTTTGAAGGAATCAAGGAGCTTTATTTGTAGTCGCATCACACAGTAGGAACATGAGGTGAACAAAATTGGATTCTCTGGTCCCGATATAAGCCCAGTAAAAAATAAGAACAAAATAAAATGAACTAAGTAGGAAGAAAGTATAAATACAAAACAACAATGTAGAATAAACTATAAATATACAATATGTATACAATATGGACATCAAACATCAAGCAATGAAAGACAGCAGGGAAATAGCAGCAACAAGGGTTGAGATAGCATTTGAACAAAGCTCTTCAGCATAATGGCCAGCATGTCTTGTGTTCTTCAATCTTTTATCTGTCTTTTAACAGGCTCGTTGTGTTTTTTTTTTTTTTTTTTTTAATAAATCCTCATATTCTAACTCCTTGTCTCATAATGGACTTATGCACTGAAAACGGTCGACCATTTGCACAATTGTAGATTTTATAATATCTCATCATATGTAAGCAATGCAGGAAAGTCATATTGAAAAAGCTCACTAAATGTTCCCTAGCTCTCAGATGAGTACTGCAAATGTGAGCCACAATACCCATAAAAGTCTCACACATACTGCCAGTCTTCACATCAAATGCTATGGCAGTTGATTTAATTTCACATGGTGGAAGTGGTGTCTCAGTCTGTGGATAAATAATGGCAGCAGAAAAAGAATGCCCACTCCTGGTGTATTTCACTGTGCTCTGATTTCATTCAGCACACACTCATCTCCTTCAGTATATCTGAGTTCACTTGGCTTGTGTTTATGAAGAATGGGGGAGTAAGGCTGTTCCTGGCACAACACACCACATACTGTATACATTCAGTTCAGACAGAATCCTGTCCAATCCTTGTCCTTAAAGGTGAAATCTGTAAATACAGTGTGACGTTGAAACACTGCTACAAGACTACTGGCTGTGTTCACACAGTCATTTATTCTATTCAGGACATTGCTTTCAGTCATAAGTTATTGCCTGAGTATTGGATACAAGGACTCATAGAGTCTGACAGCTAAACATGAATTTTGCATTCATTTAGAGTTGGTACAATGTAAAGAGGAGCTGTATTTGAGAAAGATAAAATATATATTAAAGCAAAACATTACAAAGATGTTTGCATTGTATTTGCTCTTTACTATGGCCAATATATTTATACCCAAACAAAATAGTGGAGGTCATATTTTGAACTATCAAAACAACAGTCTGATTACCTTTCCCATATATTTTTCCTTAACTCCAGGTTGTTTTTTCGTGAGGCTTAGCTTTTTCCTAACTGCTGTTTCTCATTATTACTTCTGTGCACATATAGTACGGTTCAATGGTCACAGTAAAATAGTTGCATTTACGCAGAGGTCAACTGAATACAAATGTTGCAGTATCAGTGCAGCAAGTAATTGGGCCTCGGTTTAATTGCATTTGTACCACAAACATGAATGATGCACCATCAGTGCACCTTATGCTTTCATAATGAAATCGTTAATTGTGCAGTCTTATTTTCCAAAATGACTTCCACAACTCCTGGAAAGCTGGTGTAAAGGTGTGGTCACGTTATTTGGTTCAGTTAATAACTGTGTCTCCAAATTCTGTCAGTTTGTTGTCTTGTTCTGTGCAATAATGGATTTCCTTTCCTCTCTGACGGTTGTTTTTCTGAATGGTAGACAACAAAACAAGTGTCCAACTGAACTACCACCTGGAAACTCTTCAATGAACCATCACATTGTCCACTGTGGTCACTTATTCACTGGGTACAAAATTGCACCAAACACAGGCAACTTGACAGAGTCTGGTTTACCTATTATTGTTCCCGGATTTTTTGCTCTTCAAAGTTTTTCAAAGGTTTTTCAAAATTAAGTTTCTCTGCAACCCACTTTAATAGATACAGATTTTGTTGTATTCTTAGCAAAGATATTGTCAGTGCCATCTTCAAAAACAAGACTGAAATATAACAGACACATTCTGCCTCTTCAGAATTCCAATAGACAGTGGAAAACGGGAAGCAAATTATACCAACATCTAGAGACAGTTTGAATCCCAGGAATAATTGGTAACAGAGGAAAAAACAAAGGTAGCAAATGCGTGGAAGGTGTACGGTGGGAGAGAGCTTTTGGGTGATTTGTGTGTTGGCGGCAGCAGCCTTTTTGTGTGTCTGTGTGTGTGTGTCTGGAAATGGCAGCACTAGAGCTTCCAGATGTGGAGTGGGCAACCTGCCTGTCTAGACCCAAACACAAGAAGGACATTAATCAAAAACAGGAGGAATCTCTACAGCAAGATGGGGAGGGAGGATGTGCGTGTGTTTATTTGTGGGTGGATGAGTGCTTTTTAAACATATGTTTTTGTGTGTGAACGTCTACCACATTCCCGTATAAAGGGAGAGCTTCTAGTCTTTGCCAAGTCTGTTGATTTGTTGTCCACTGAATAGAAAAGGAATTCGAGCCTTAGCTTTATTGATGGTGCCCTTTGGGAAGAGACAAATGCTAGCATTATTCTGGGAAACATGTGGTAATGCTGGCATACGCGCTGTATTTACAATACGACCAACCAAAGCAAAGTATGATATTTTTTCCATAAAATTTCAATCTGATTATAAATCAGCACGTGTGTATATACAATAATCACTCGGTCAAAACACATTTACCGCATCCCTAATGATGGTTTTCAGATTCAAAGTCTTGCTGATGGAACTTCATGTGCCTGTGTCAGAAGCAATCAAGATGGGTTTGCAGCCTTTCATGAAAGACTTACAGACTTTGCCATAATCTCGAGGGCTTGGTGCAATTTAAAACTCATGCTATTGCCCTCCACTATCAGTTGAGGGCTTTGGTAGGTTAATGGCATTTCAGTAACTTTCTCTTAATGCATTTTTCAGTCTTTGATTCATGCCCCAGTGCACTCTTTTGCAGCACTCCTACACTATCTGACGGGACATCACGTCCTGGCGTTTATCAATTAATTGCAGACTGCTCCTGGGTGCCATTGTGAGCCATTTAGATTTTTTTTCTTCTTTCGTAAATGAGTGATGCATGTCTTCTCTGAGCTTCTTTAAATAGAGGACAGTAATTACTCACAGGCAAAGCTTTGGCTAGCTCTTTGGGTCCTGTGGAAACCTGTTGTGGCATTAGTAGTCATGCAGAGACACAACAATGGTAGCCAAAAATACATGTAGCAACATTTGTCATTGTCCTATTTCACATTCTTGGGTGGCATTGTGAATTACAGTAGGTTGTTCCACTAAATACATGGTCTCTATCAGAAGCCCTAAAATGATATTTATAAAATAAGCACAAACTATGGAAGCAGATTGTAGGTATTATGTGAATATGAAAAAAATTAAGCCAGGCTTTATTTGGCTTAAACTACCATAATGTCCTCCTGCGTTAAGCTCCATACTCCATGCACGTGAAAGTGGTATCAATCAATCTAAACCACAGCAAGAAGGCAAAGTGTATTTATCTCAAACTGTTCTAAACTATGGACATTTGAAAAAAAACGCCACAAGTTATTATAATTGGTAAACAACTGTTGTGGAAATATTCTATCAGGATGTTTTAATTTCCACAGGGTTCTTTAACTACACAAGAGTCCGGTGAATAAACATCACTGATTCAGTTGCCCAGAGAAAGTTGCTCTTTTATTATCTGTCTGCAGAACAGAGATGAGATTTCAAACACACAGCTCAGAGCGTTGTGAGTGAATGCCCATACAGAATGTCAGGAAAAACAGTATTTATGCACGTGTGATACATACATGCGTACGTGAGTTCCTGCTGACAGGCAATACCGTCATAGTGAGAAACGAACATGCTGTATGCTTTGATGTAAGCAGAGTCCACATGTTTATCAGGCCTGACGGTGAGGAAAAGGCATACTGCACACACTGTTTTCTGTGAAGACTAAACAAGATAACTTCTAGCAACATCATCATGAGTTCATACATAACAGCGTCTGACACATTCTGCTAAATTTCTATCACACAACAATGTAAGTTGCCATATTTAGCCTGGACTAGACTAGCAAAGTCTACTTCATTGCTACACACTGAAATAATGTGTCGACGCAAGTTTTTTCGAACCAGGGTCGACCTGGCTTGGTTCGGCATTAGAGTGCTTTCACACTGCCAGCAGTCGCAGGTCTGACTTCCTGCTGTGAGAGCTGCTGCCTGTTCTGCAGTTGAGCTGAGCTAAGCCGCCAAATTCCCAGGATCATTTGACACGAGTCAAAATACCGGGACAACCCTTTCACACTGGGTCGCACACATGGTTCAACACTGGATTTTCATGTAGTGTGAAAGGGGTTTTATACTGTAACAGTCACATTAGTTTTTCCACATATTTGTTGACACTGGTTCTCCTATAAGTTTTTCATGCACTAATATTCCTACTGTGTTCACTCATGGAATTAGACAAATACAAAAGGTTTTGTGTGTATGCTACATGATATGGTTTTGTTGGCTAATATCAGCAGCTAAAAACATAGTTCCAGAAAGAGCTGTTCGTCTTTTGGTCAGTTTTTGACCAAAAGTGTGTTTGACAAATCAAACACAGAGAGTATCTATATTCTTCAGTTTTTGAGTAGTTACTGATTCACAGAATCATCATGTACTCTATATAGCTCTTGGTTGTTACTGTCTGGCACTCGTGAACAAAGTACATGTTGGAAAAATTTCTCAGCTATTTGATTGTGATGCCTCCTTTCTAAAATTGCCCTCTTTTGGAAGTGTGCCTATTAAGAGATGCTTAACATATTCTCTGCTCTTAAGGATAACCTATTTAACCCAAAGAATTTCCACTTGACTGTACTTAGCTGTGTAGTTCAGAACAGAAATGGAATTATTTTCACTTTTTTATTTTATTTTAAGACTGCTATCTACAACAGCTTGTTTTAGTTTTGAACTCCAGTTTTGTCACAAATGTGTCAGTGAGAACTACTTCACTGAATTTAACTGTAAGGCTCCTACACAACAATAATAAAGCCATAGTCCGTTTGGCTAGCCCAAATCAGACTTTACATTTGTTTTCTATTTAGTCTGGTTCGGTTTCACAATGCATAAATTAAAATTAATTTCTGAATGTAGCCGGATGGTTTATATTGGCTATGCATTTCAGTTCTCTGGTGTCCTTTTAGTTTGTCTGTTTTGCAGCAGGTATGGCAATCGCAGCACGGAGGTGACACCCATTGCTGCCTCCTGCAGTGCAGCCATGATCTTGGCCGCTAATGTGGGGTGGTTTATATACCCCTCCCAGTTGTTTAGTCTTTCTGTCTCCTCTGCCGAAGCGAGTGTGGCCGGCTGGCAGTTCCGCCGAGCCGCAGTATCCTGGTGTCTATGCGCTGTCTGCGTTCCGCTGATATGTAGCGCAGTTTCATGACGTGGAGAGTTTATAAGATGCTTGGCTGACGGTCCTTTGTTGTAGGTTGATGTGTTGGGTTGAGCTGGTGTGCATGTCCCTGGCCGGTTGGTTGTTGCTGCTGCCGTAGCTGGTGTAGCTGCAAGCACTGATGCGTGCACAATGCAGGTGACCAATGCTGCAAGCACTGACGGGTGCACGACATAGCTAACCAGTGCTACAAGCTAAATGCTAGTGTGTTTAGGCATTGTCACTACCAGTTGACTTTGTTTCTTTTTAGCGTTGTCTAGCTTTGGCTGATTGTTTTCGCTCTTTTAGCCTTGCTCTGCCTAGTTAGTTGAACTGTATTAAAGTTCAGTTATTGCAGGAGTTATAGTGGAGGATCTGCCAAAGTTATACATGTTGCATGGATTTTTTTTTTCTTTTTTTGAGTTAGTTATCAGTAGTTGATTTGTAAATTCCTTTGAGTTGATTTGAGTGCAGTGACCTCTGCCAGAGCTAGCTGTGGTAGTCTCACTTCACTTTGACTCAGCACTGATTTACTGTATGGATGAATCCCTTCTCCTCCAGACATCAAGCAAACATCAGAATTCCGCAGAAGTCCAGATCAGTCCTTTTCCACTCATACTAACCTGTCGTTTAACTGCCCATCTCGTAGGCAGCCTGTGATTTGGTTTGCTTGGAAACAGTCCGAGACCTGCTACCGCAAGCGGTCAGAGCTCAGACTATGTATCCCCCTCAAAAAACAGCAAGGTTTTAAAAGACGAGAGAAAATGTCTTCAGACGACCTCAATTGAAGTTCAGTAAGAAACACACACTCAGGTCAGAAAACTGCATTCTTCTGTTCTCCTTTTTCAATGCGGATAAACATATGCACTGCAGAGCTTTCACTTTTTACTTTCAGAGCATGATTTGCATTTTAAGAGTATGCTGATGTTACAAAATTCTGGTCTACCATTTTCCATGTTGAAGCATCCTGTGAACCCCTGCTTGCCCTCTTACTGATAGCTGCTCTGGATAAGAGCTGATGCTTAAAATGCAAATGATATTCACAAAGGCCCAGGGTAGAGCACACCTCAATCATGTTTTTATATTTGGTTTGGAACTGTGGAAATATGTCAGGGATGTGAAGTTGAGTAGAAAAAGTTTGAGGAAGATGAGCACGTCTCTGTAGGCCTGTGGAATGCATTGCCAGGCAATCAGCTTGATGAGGCCTACAGTTGTGTTTGTGAATGGGTATAAATACTTGGTGCTGAAAGTTAAATGATACACACATGGATGCACATAATGCACAGCTGACAACAATTACAATCCTTAGTTGAAATGAATTGTTAATACATAGCAGTTACAGTACACACATGTGTAACCAAGGCCTACCAACTTGGTTTCTATTCAAAATGCTTGAATATGTACATGCCCCACTTTTCTCTTGGCTATTGTGCATGACAAGTTCATGATGCAACATCTCTAGTCAACTCTGGAAAGTACAAGATAATTGTAATTACATGGATGTGCTCTCCCACCCAATTTAGAAGCATTACATTTGTGACCCCAAAAATGGGAGGGCAACTGTCTCTTAGCAACCTATACCAACAATAAAAACCTCTAGTTAAAGGGGCTCATATATTATCTGGGATGTTCCTTAACTGTAATCTGCCCACAATTTCATCCTGCTTCATCCTGAAACATATTGCCAGTGCCAAAGCTTGCCTGCATCTGGCATTACTGCAAGGACCATAGGAAGAGATGAACTGTTCAATGTTTAATTACAGTGTTATCTCTTATATGAAACATAAATGTAGTATGCATTTGCCAAAATACATTTATTAAAACACAAATTTGTGTACAAGTGTTTGGTTTCAACAAAAGTTCAGTACTTTTGTGATAAAAATCCTGTGACAAGATCAAATGTTTTCTATACTATTCTATTCTTTATGCTTTATTTATATAGTCACTCACAGCCATCATGCTGCTCTGGGCAGTTAATGCCCCAGCTTCTACAGTGGTGGTGCTCCCCACAAGGCCCCACTTACACTTTTTGCACAGTTAGCACCATTAATTGTGAGCTGCCGTGTCATGCCATGCAGAGGCAATAAATTAATAAAGAGTAAATTACTTTTTTCTCTCACCTATCTGTCTCTGAATACATATGGGGATTAGCCAGGGCCATGGAGTTCAAACTTAGGACTCTGCATTGCCTCAGTTTCCTTGATGGTGTTGGACCCCACATGTCACATTGTTGAAGGTGACTCAGAGGTGAGCAGAAGCAGCAGGAGCATGGCGTCGTCATTTAGGAGCAGTGGTCTCTGATGTAAAGGCAGTGTGTGTGTGTGTGTGTGTGTGTGTGTGTGTGTTCGTGGGGGGGGTCTGGTTCTGGGAACTCACAGTGTTCTAAGAGTGTGAGGTGTTTACATTTATAAGGTGCTACAGAAAAGACTATGGCAGTTATCACAAAAGCAGGCACAATGGAAGCATTTAGCTGCTGCATAATGAAATTGGGCTTTGGTGTCTTGCTCAAGAATACTGGGATGAGACTTGTGGGTGTCAACCACATTAACGGTTACAGGAGTTTGGTTGGCTGCAGTAGAAAGAAACAGTGTCATATGTGTTGTTAGAGCAGTAGTAGATGCTGCGTGCTTCTCATTATCTAACTTTCAAACAGCCAAAGGAGGTTAAAAAGGGGTTACTTCAGTAGAAAGATAAAAATACTCCGGGTTCACAAGCAGAGTATATTCTATTTTGGTGTGTTGTTTGTGCTCAGCCAATCACCATTAGCGTCATTTGCTCTTTGCCTCTCCCTCTGGTGTTTGTCCTCCCTCCTTCCTGACCACCCATTAACAAACAGTGAGATAATGTAACTAAATACAAGTTGCAATAATGAAAGGGATTCACCCAGCACCAGAGAGAATCAGGAAGATGCTCTTGGCTTTCATGCTGATTAATGGGTGAAGCAGATTTTATCTACTTTATTAACTTCTCTCACTCCTTGACTCTTTTGCTCCCTCTTCATCTTCTTCTCACACATTCCCAGCGTCTTACCTCACCTAATGAAGATGTGCCTCAAATCTTTATTTTCAACCCTGTCTTTACTTCTCCCTCCAAATAGCTCCCCCTGACAATATGTTTTTCTTAAATCTCCAAGATGCTAATGTTTCCAAGTACAACTGTGATTTTCTACGTGCAATTCTCATTTTCCACACATGTAGACTTGGATCAAGCTCCTCAACAAATTGTTGGATCTAATGTACACTACCAAAGGAAACATATTTTTATGCAAGCCAATGCAGTTTCAGTCAGAAAGTAACACCATGGAATTATTGATTATGTATTGCTAAACTGGAGTCACTGATAGTTGCAGACAATGCTTCATGTAATTTAACTCAAAGGTAAGTTGCCCAGGCTCAGAGATTTAGTCCTTTCCAAACTCTCTTTCCTGCTCAACTACAACTCAAATCCACTTAAAAACTACAGTTTCAATTTGTGCTCTATTTACAGTATTTAATCATCCATGATATTTTGACTACAAATCATGCTACCGTAAAGGGCAAAACATGGCGACAATATATGACGCACAACAAATCACCCGCACAATTTTCTTTCTATGTACTGTAAGCCATGCACCAATGGTGCCACAACCTGAGAAGGCATGCAACACCTCAGGACTCTCTCCTATTTCCTCATAATGACGTGAACCAATTCTTCAGAATAGCAGTGATTTTACACACATTTGCTTCACTGATCGGCACATCCAAGCATGGCATGGCAGGTGTGCATTGCGTTTATGGGTTAATGGAGTGGGAAACCATTGTTTAGATTAGTGATTTAACTTTAATCCCCACTTAGGCCTGTAGATGTCAATAATTTTGATATGTTACTTATATATGCATTTCATAGACTTCACTGTTTTCAAATGAAACCGTGAGACATTTCATGATGGTCTAAATGTCATCCATCTGGTACCATAAGGAGGCTGAAATAAATGTTGACAGTTATTTGCAAATAAAGTATTTGATCCGGCTCCACATGCTAGTGTGTAGTGTCACTCTCACTACCTCCGGACACATGGTCTCTCTCTCTTTCTCTCTTTCTGAGTCTCTCTGTCTCCGCAGTTCCATGTCTTGGGTTACAGGGTAACTGGAGCTGTGTTAGTGTGTGGCGTTCCTCAATCCCCCAGAGGATCTCAGCTCCATGTTATGGTTTCCATCAGTCTTGTGCGGAGCTAGAAAGAAGGTGTGCATGTATGTGTGTGTCCGTGTGTCCTATTCAAGTTCATACTGGCAGAGAGTGGCACGTTATTTCTTCATGATGATTCAGTTGTTTTACAGTAATAGTCTGAAATGGAGGATGTGCTTGACAAACACTGCAGCCTGACAGGTTATATCCAAATATCAACATATGACCTCAATCGTGTCTCATTCGATTATAATCATTTCTGACCTGTAACTTTTTCCCTTTACTTTTTTGCATATGCACTAATAAATGTCTCTGGATTTTGTTAAATGAAAATGTGTGCAAAATGTGTGCTGTTCACCCTGACGCCTTATATTACAAGCAGCAAGTGTGCTCTTAAAGGAATGCTTACCATCAGTGTCATACAGTGGATGTTGAAAAGTTTTAAGTCAACACTAATAAAGCATGAGTAGGTGATGAAACAACAAACAAAGTTGCACTTTGGCCTGTGCTTTCAACATGCTGCAGGACGAAAGGTGTGTTGTGCCTCATACCGCTCCCTATGTTTATTGAGTGGTTTTAAAAGAGCAGGGGGAGCAGAGAGGATGCTTACAATTTCACATTTGGGGCAACACTCTATATCTTTCTATAAATTTTCATTTTTTTTAATAATATTTTTCAGAACTAGTTCTTCTCTGCCGTCACAAGTAAAACATGCAAGATTTTCTTTGCCTTTACGAGGCAGCTTTTTTTTACTGTTCTATTCGAGTTGGTCAACTTCCCTCCACCTGTCACTCATATTGATGAACCAACTACCTTGAAACAGCATGTAGCCTGAGGCCGAAGGTAAAAAACATATCCAAAGCCACCACAGGCACCGAAGGAGCAGGCAGGAAATGCAGGGAATCAGCAATAAAATATCAATTATCTCCAGGTTTTCTAGCCTCACTGTACTTTTATTCTGTTGTTGTTGCAATGACTTCCCAGAGCCTAACAGCAATAACTGATGATTACTGACTAATGGTTACGCTCCAGAACATCCTAAACAGACAGGTTTAAGCAAGGTCGCAGATAAAATATTGTATGTGTAGAATATGCTGCTGCTTATGGTTATGTTCAGGTCACAATTATGCAACTCACATGTTTTCTAACTGAACCTGAATTCATGACTGACGAGGCATGGATAAAATCCTTTTAAGTTGTTGCAGGTAATTTATAGCAGTGCTATAACCCGAGCTGCCAGATGGTTTATTACACAGAACCATCTGAGAAGTTGCCATTGGAAACTGTGCAGGAACTTTCAAAACATACTTGGCAGGTGATTAGATGAACCATCTGTCAATCAAAGCCATTTGATAATCCATCCAGAACCTTCATTTTCAAGAGGAAATATTATACAATTCTGATATAGTTAACTGATACTATTGCAACCTCCTCTGGAACTGCCATTGTTGTTTACATGTCCCTCTGTGTCACATCGCACACACAAATCACAACTGTAGCTGATGGACACTGGTTGACTGGTTGGCTTACTTGCTTGATGGATTCTCCCAATAGCAGGAATCCACTTTCTGCCACACAAGGTGAGCAATGCTGAGCAGCAAGAACATCCATTTGATAATATATACAGTATGCATTAAAAATAGATAGTATTGGTTGATATCATCAGCGGTTGATAACATCAGCATTTTTTAGTATTCTTCACAGTGCTTGGTTAATTCACAACATTCTTTTTACCAGTCATATTAATGGAGGTGTACAGCACAGATATTACTGTATAAATGGACGCTGTTCCTCTGATGATCCTTTTGCTGCCACAGCTAACCTGACACAGTGCTTCCTTATAATATATGGTCTAATGCTGATATTTATTAGGCCAATCATTTTGTTTTAAAGGATTAGCTCTCTCTGTAGAATTTCTTGAAGTGCTTGGGACTGAAATTAACTCCTTGAGTGCCATTGATGTATTTCAACGTCATTTAAAATCCGACGCTTGAGTGCCATTGACGTAATAATACGTCAAAGTGGTTTTTCTGCAGTGGGTCGCCAATCACGGTCTCCCGCAGCCTGTGAGCAATGTTGAGGCTTCTGGGAGATGTAGTCGGAGCATAAAGAGATGGTATACACCACAGAGATCAAAGCAGAAAGTGGAGACAATCACGCTTAGAGAGCAAAATGGACAGATTAAAAAGTGGTGTTTTTGGTGGGAGTGGCCTCTGCTCTACCTCTGATAAAACAAGAACAAAACAAGGTGGACAAAAAATGGACAAAAAAGCTGGCACAAGGCACTTTCTGCTTTATAAAACAGCTGGCACACAAAGAGTTAATAATGTTCAGTTGAAGTACAGAGGTGCTTTTATTGACTGTGAGGTTAGTAAGGACAAATCATAATCATGCTGATGTCAGATGACATTTGCTGTTGCAGTTCCCTCCACCACCCCAATGTCCTCCTTTATGTAGTATTTTATTGTTAATTCGACTCATAATTCATGTTCAGTGTTTATTAAGGGGATTAGGCTCTGCTCTCTCTGTGTGCAACCATTTGCCATGAATGGTCAGGCCTAATTGCCTCTGACTGAACAATTACAAAGAACTCCCCATAGTCCGAAATGTTTGTTTCTTCCAGAAATGTTATCATTATTGTTGTCATTATCAAACTTGGGGATACTCTAGTAATGGGGTTTTTGTTATTATTCAGCACTTGTAGCACAGGAAAACATGTTAAAACCCCACTGACCTCAGTGCCACATGACCCGCATGACATGTGTAAGACAGCAGCCGCCTCAGCCTTGACAGCCAGCAGTGTAGCCAGCTTTGTTGTGGTCATCGTTGACAAATCAAAGTTCTCTAAGTTTGTGGTTTGCAAGGTTATGGGCTTGATTGAGGTCTTTCTTTCATAGGATTAAGACAGCAAAGCAACCTCTTTATTTTTCAAAAGGGATGGCGTGCTAATCTGTGAGCTCCTTCCCCCGTGATCTTGTGACCACAGTTTTGGGGTCGAGGTTGTGCTCCACTGAATCATTCCTGGTGAGAAAGTTAATTCCTCCATCCCTTGTGCAAACCCCAACCTCTTCAGATGAAAAGTCAAGTCAAGTCAAAATTTATTATAGAGCACATTTAGGATGACAGCAATCGATCAAAGTTCTGTACACATACATAAAACGAATGAAGCAAGTGAAGCATATGAAATGTGAACAGAGCACCTGGTTCTTCAGAAGCAGCAGTAACACTACACTTACAAAAATAAATCTGCATAAATCTTCACCTACAGTATATCTACTAAATATCAGAAATTTCAACATATTTTAGTGAAACATTGGTACAATGTATCACTCTTGGAAAAATGAACGTAATAAATTCTCAAAGCATAACTTTGAATCTGAGTATTTACTATATTAGTATTTAGTATTAGTTTTAAATTCTGATTACAAGAAAGAGCGAGGGAGAGAGAGAGCTAATGATAATAACTGGTATTAATGGCGCTAACAACGCAAACAATAGTGTGTAGTGTAGTAAATTATTGGTACATGTTGTTGACTCCATTCTTCTAAATTGGAAAAATGAAAATGATTGTGGACTGTAAACTTCTGTAACATGATAGAATACAAAACAGATTGTCCACACTGTTTCCTATGTTAAAACACAAATACAATTTACAGTATATTAGCAGCATAATACCTGTGATCAAGAACTACTTTTTACTGAAAGAAATTTTAAAAAGTGCCTGCAACCGATAACTCCACTATAGGCTTTTTTTTTTTTTTTTTGCACGTTTGTTTCGCTTCCTGTTTTCCTAATTTGAGAGGACTACTCTCCCTGCCCTGTGGTTCATGTAAAGTTGCACTGTGGTGAGCGTGGACAGACATGTGCTACCTTCACAACACATGGTGTTACCAGCTGCCTCATTTCCCCTGCCAACACGGTACTTTCCTGAAAGTGTGTAACACCTAAGGCTTACTCTGTTCTCCCCAGATCCTAACCCTGAAAATACCCAAGTTAATCAGCAGGGTCTCTAGTAGAGCAACCCCTTGCAAGGTGTTCCACATGCATGCCCAAGCAAAAGGTACAAGAAATTGAGCTTCGTCCTCTCAGAGGGAGAGAGAATTCAAACTGTAAGCCACCTGTGCGCATATCAGTACTATATACTACATATCAGTACTACATATACTACATTTAGGTGTGCCAGTAAGCAAGCATGAACATTATCATCATACTGGAAGTGGAATGCTGTCATCATGTATAAAAAAGATATAGACCTGTCATTAAAAAAAGGCTATCGTCTTCAATAAGTGTTCCATGACATGGGCTCACTAATTCCCATTTAGCTTCTAAGGTAATGTACCTGGCAGTGTGTCAATGCCATGCTGTATTAATGGAATTCTCATCTTTCTCCCAAAGGCAGACAAACAGAGGACTGGGTGGCTGAATACAGTGTCAGTGGAGGGCTGGTTAGATTCATCTTCCATTGTCATATTGCTGTAATTTATGAGTGACAGCAGAGAAATGATAAGAGATGTGAAAGAGTAAATCGGATTCCCAAAGGTCACTGGCAAGGTCTAGGGGAGGGGTTCATTATAGCAGATTTTATCGATGTCCTTTAATCATGTTTGTGTGTGTGTGGTAAATAAGAATGGGGACAGTGAGTGAGCACTGAGGAAGCGGCATAGGAATAAAAATGAAGATATTCCACAGTATAGGGCCAGTGAACTGACTGAACTGTGTGTATTTACAGCAACTGTTATGACGTTTCCTTGGTGGCTCAAAATGTGCGTGCATGTCTGTGTGCCTTTGCATGTTTGGTTGTAGGTGTGTTCATCTGCTTCCTTCCTCTGCACACAGGGCAGACGGCCACAACCATGCTAGTTCCACATATTTGCGTGTGTAAGTGTGCATCTGTGTGGTGTTTTGCTGAGATGGAAAAGGATTTGGAGCACTTGCGGAGGGCAGCATAATTCCTCCTCCCTCCCATGGCCTTGATTCCCTTCCCTTGCAAGTGTGACTGCAATTTGCGCACTGTCTTCATGTTCAAATTTACGACCTCTCCTGGTTTTGCTGAATAAAAGAGGGGATTGAAGGTATCCATAAGGCCCCGTCAAGCCCAGTTCCTCTGAGCGGCACTTAATTGATGCCAGATATTCTCAGGGGCCAGTCCTAAATGTATCAGGAGGAGGAGGTGGATTTCTGTGGAGTAACTTGCTCCATACATTCATGATGCAGAATTAAGCGTTGGCATGAAAATCTCAGAGCCATCCTCTCTGCTAAGCACTGAAGCTACACAGTATGGGCCTGCTGAATGGAGACAATCACACTAGTAATGCATGTGTGCATTTGTGTGTGTGAGTGCGTGTGTAACTCTGAGCAATGGTTTTCTCACAAGTGTTAGTGCCTCACTGTGGCGTGAGTAAGTAGGGTTTTGACCCCATCTATCCCTGGAGAGCATATGGATGCAATCAAGCAGAGTAAGAGAAAAATTATAAGAGGAAAGGAATAGGAAGAAAGAGAGAAGGGAAATGAGGAAACAGAGAGAAAGAGAAAAAGAAGAGCAATAAATTGGCATCTGGCTTGTGTGTTTGGAAGACAGAAAATCTCCCTAATTCCTTGTTCTTCCTTTCCTTTATGGATTTGCCAGTGGAGGGTTTTGGTTAAGTCAAGCTGGTGGTTTCCTCACCCGCTCTTGTTAAGAAGGCGAGGGATGATTGCGGTCACTTTGATTCCACTTTTTTTTTGGACATGGCCAGTAGCTACTTAGCACAGAAATAGCACAATCCCATCCTTGTTTTGAATTATAGGAAATAACTTGATAGTGCATGTCATATGCATTGTGTGTTTATGTGGATGTGTTTTCACAGTGAGAGCAGCAAGGAAGAATGCTCAGCTGACACACATTCAGAGTATAATGAATGATTGCCCCAAATGATCAGGCATAGTTTCACTCCAACTTTTAATACATAAATTCATGGCGGCCATCATTCCTAATCAGGACTCTTTCTGGCATGTTGTCACACATGCAGACAGCCTGCTTCCTTCCAGTGTAATTCTGTTCATTTAGTCTGATAAACATCTCAGCACTCTCAGATTCCATTACTTGCAATTTACTTCTCCCCCGGCATGTGGACAGAGGCAATTCTTATTGAAGTTACCTTGCACTCTTGCTTGTATCAGGCTACAGGATTCCTAGTTTACTAGAAGGAGAAGCTGTTAAACTGACTTGCTGACTAATCATCAGAGAGATACCTTAATGAGTGTATCAAAATAAACATACTTTAAAACAGCTATGCTGTGAGATTATGTTCCCTACATTAGCCAGTACCCAACGTACTGAAAATGACGATCTATGAAAATGCCACACATTCACACATAATGCCTTGGAGTTTCTGGTAATACTTGGATTTTATGATTATCAATCAAGAGCATATGTTAATTTGTCAGTAAACACAAGCTCTAATTACATCCTGTCATGCACAGTGAAATATTCTGCCTTTCTGTTTTTAATCCATGTTTGTTTCAAGTCTGTTTCAATATGAGCTAAAACAATGAAGTACAGTCCTTTTTTTGACTGGTAAGGCCCCTTAAAAAAGTGACTTGTTTGGGGCTATTTGCATGTCAGAGTCTGAGGAGAAAATCAATGATGCTAATTAGTGTTCCAAAGGCAGACTTTGCTGTGCGCTGATTACTCTGAACTAAGTGCCAGGGGATTAGGGTGGACTTGCCTCACAGACTCAGGAGGCAGAGGAGCTATTAATTAGAGAGTTGTTGTGTGTGTGTGTGTGTGTGCTTGCTTGCACATGTGGGCCTGTAAAAATGTACTGTGTACTGTTACTTTGCCTCAGCTTTTCTTTGTTTTGAAAGGCTGGGCCCAATAAACACTGCACAGTGCAGGACTCAACTCACGCATCTACTACTACAGTACATGTTGATGCATTGCAAACATTTACCTGCCACGAACAGCAGGGTCAAGCAGGAGGCTTTCCAAAAGTACTCATCAGGAGGAGAGGTGTGTTTACGTATGTGATTATCGCTTTGACCCCTCACCCTACGCAGAGCCATTTGTAATACAAACAAAAGGAGGCACCCTGCAGATTTCGTTGCACTTCACAATGCACCTCTCATGGGTAAAGAGGGTGACTCTCGACACCTCAAAGCACCTTGCCACTTCAGAGGTCACATGTTTCCCATTGAGAACAGTTTATTTCCATCGAGACATATTTCCGTAAACCTTTGATTCAAACCAGAAACAAAGGAGGGTTTCTCTTTTTCACTCGCATGCTCCCTTTTCAAAACCTCCATCCTGAAATGATCTGTACCAGCAGGAAATCCTGCATTTTTTTAGTCAATACCTCCATAGCTTTCCAAAAGGTGTACTGAAGATTATTTTACACTTCGTTGTAACTAATGGACCTCGAAAGCTTGACATGTGGGATAGTGCAGGACTGGGAATGAGAGGAGGCTTGTTCGCTTTACAGATCAGGTTGGGTTTACGTATTTATTCTCACAATCTCAAAACCAGCTCATTTTTACAGGGCTTGGATTTCACAGGCTGCTGCACCCAACCATCTGTCTGTCCATTTGAATTAGACAAGCCCTAATCGTATCAAAGATTGACAAATTTGATAATGTTTCCATGCTTGGACATGTTGTGATAGGCCTCGCACTTCAATTGTATCCCTTTCATTCTCACTGGTCATTTTCGTTTTGTTCTCCATTGTCTGATCACACCCATAACAATAAATTGCAGAGCTGCGTTGTGTTAAAAAGATGCACGGCAGTAATGTGAAACTGTTTATTAGCATATTTTCAATTGAATATGTTGTATCAGATGCTGCACAAGTATTTTCTTATATGTATGAAAATGTGCAATAACCACAGTTCAGGTCAAGTCAGTTTTATTTGTTTAACTCATGCCTCCATCTATTTTCTACCACTTATCCTCACATAGGGTCGCAGGGGGGCTGGAGCATATCCCAGCTGCCTTAGGGCGGAAGTCCCCACGTCATTACAGGGCACATAGAGACAGACAACCACTCACACTCACATTCACACCTACGGTCAATTTAAATTAGCCAATTTACCTAATCCCCATGCATGTTTTTGGTTGGTGGGAGGAAGCTGGAGTACCCAGAGAGAACCCACGCAGACACGGCGAGAACATGCAAACTCCACATAGAAAGATCCCAGGCCGGTAATCGAACTTTCTTGCTGTGAGGCGACAGTGCTAACCACTACACCACCATGCCGCCCTTGTTTAGCCCAATATCACAAATTACACATTTGCCTCAGAAGACTTTACAATCTATACAGCATACGACACTCTCTGTCCTTTACCAATGACCCTTACATCGACTAAAGAACCCCCCTCCAAAAAAAAAGAAAAACAAAAACATTTTAACAGGTAAAACTAAATGGTAGAAACCTTAGGAAAAGCAACAGAGGAGGACAGATGTGCAATAGATAGATCATATTTGTACAAAGTAACAGCAATGAAAGACACACATGGTCACTCAGTATGACAACAGTTCATACGTACATATGAAATTGTATGGTGAGAAAATGTCCAAGGGGCTGAAATGTGCCACCAAGCTGTCAGCAATGGATTATGAGCAACATGTCCTCCTCTCCTCCATGCCAAACAGATGAAGCCTGGGCAACACATCCCCTTTCCACCAAACCAAACAGTTGAAGCCTCAGCAAGACATCCTTGTCATTTCCACATCAAGCAGGTACCAAAAGATGAAGCATGGGCTGCCCAACCCACTATGAGTAGTTCAGCTTTTTCTTAACATTATCCATTTCTTTCTAATCAACCATTTTAATCAATAATTTTAGTGTTTGAAAAGTCCAAGTGCCTCCCACTCAGTTACCTTGAGGACAGTATTGAGAGATTTATTTTCATGCAAATATTTCTCCTTCTATTTCCTATTATTCCCACTTACTTTCCCTACATTGAAAAACCCCATAGTTGGTTTCTGTACAAAAAGTAGATATTTTTAGTGTGTCAATAGTTATTCAAATCGCACAGTGCTTGGAAAAAAAACATTCGAAGTCTGGTGTAAAATGAAGATGAAATCGAGTTTGTGAAACGTATGAGCTTGCAGAATGCAAATGAGCCAGCTGATAGAAAAGCCTTTGCCTGAGCCAAAACTATATAACTTTGTTTTCTCTCCAGTTCTGACGTATTATGCAGAGAAATAACTGGTGAATAAATTCTATGTTGCAACAAATTGCGATTTTATCTTCGCACCTACCACTTGCTCATTTTAAAGGCACCTAATGTCAATGTGCTTCAGTTTAAAGGCATTACATCATTTCCAGAAATCTAATTTAAATCCCTTTCAGCAAAACAAACAAAATATCTGATGAGTCTCAAAAAGTTCAATGGCTGCAGCAGGGTGAAGTCGCTACTGTAGTACATCCCATTGGGGGAACTACTTTGAGTAAAAATTGATGAACATCTCTTTGGCAGCACATCTGTGGTCTAGGGATTTTCTGAAGTAAACTGAAATGATTGTTGATATCTCAGTGCAGATGCTCCTTTTGGTGCGTAGGTATTCTCCAAATCGACGATTTGACTTTTGATTTAAATATTGTCATGAAATCTTCATTCATAAAGATCAACAGATGATTTTAGGTTTTATGTCCTGACAATATTACTTAAACAACAAGAAGATCCACTAGATGGCAGGAGTATTTTATGGCAACAACTACAGTTTATGAGGCACATCTATGCATCATGATGCTCCTATTGGAGCCCATGTATAAAGACATACAGACAATCACTTCATTTTAAGTGGAGACTGCAGATGACATGTGAGGGATCCATTTTGGGGAGAGCCCAAACGCATGACTTTGGAGACAGGTACTGGGTGCAACCAAAAGGATCTTTATTCAAAGCACACAGAGAATATTGAGAGCACGATGTTCTAGCAGGGGAATGGAGAGTCACATGCGTCATCAGGCTGGTGGAGACACGCACTACAAAATTACAAAACAAAAACTCTTACTATACACTAGAGGAAACAGGTTAAACTACTGGGGTCAACTTGCACAAAGGATCTACCAGGAAACACTAACTACCAGGGTCTACTCACACTGAGAATCTACTGGGAAATACAGAGCAAAACCAGAAATCAAAAACAGCACTGAGGCTAAAACTTACAAACAAAAGCACACTGGAAATAGAGGGATACTGGACCACGGGAACGTGGAGACAGAACTCAAGACGGAAGAAAGGACATGACAATCTCACAACGAACATACAAATGACAAGACTATTTATACACAAGGTAAGGGGACACAGGTGGAAACAATTAGGGAGGGGTTTCACAATCACAGATGCTGGAAACGGGCAGGAAGCAAAGAGATCTGAAACAAGAGGGAGACTGGGTTACTTTCAAAATAAAACAGGAGGAGACAAGACAACATGCAGCCACAAGTCAAAAATGGTAAACTTAACAAAACCAGACAGACGGAGCATGACATGACACCTGTGAAGAAAATGCCTTGCCAAAACTACATCCTCTTTGGCACTTGATTGGTCTACTTAAATTATCATGCAACATGCAATGACGCTGAATGTTTTCATATATTAGGCTATATCATATAATCATGTTGGCCCTAACCTCACCCAACATGGTATCAGCATGGAGTCTGGACTTCAGGAGCTATTCTTCGCATCAGTGAGAGGGAATTAGATAGCAATTTTGGGGGAGGTTTGGCACATATTACTTCTAATTCAATTACTTCTCCAATCCCTGTAGGTGCCCTCCCATCCCATTTGAACATTAGGCAGCACTACTTGTGCCACAGTTAGAGGCCCTCCCTTAGCAGATGCAGTACGCAGAACTCACACACCCCTAATTGTTTTCACCCTGTTTTAATAAAGGATGTTATTAAAGGGGAGGGACCTTTCTGAGTTGGCGGCTTCTCTGTAGAGATTTGGCTTTGTTTGCATTTCGCCAAGATGGTTGAGATTACCTCGCAGGGGCCTTTTCAACTGAAAGCCTAGAGACAATATTCCAATAACGGAAAACACACAGGAAGAAAGGGAGCTGGGACAAAAATATGACCATTTACAAAGGCCCACATTATTAAGGCCACCTTGTGACTAAATGTAATTTCTTATAAGTTATGAGTGAGTGGTAGGGTTCTACAGATAGTATATCATTTACAAGGTTTCCAAAGGCCTGCAGAGAGACACATTGTGTGCTGGAGCTCTCAACGCAGCATGGTGTCGTCTTGAGATTGAAAGCCTGCTGAGGTGTTACTATAGATCTCAGTGTGTACGGCCATTTGATAGAGCCACATCCTGCCCTTTGTAAAGATATTATTTATTCTATGTGAACAAGGAATAAGTCCAGGAACTCCACTTTTAAGATGCAGTAAAAACAAAATGTATCATTTCAAAGGCTTTTGGAGGAGATCATGAACATACAGCAGCACAGTCACTTCCCAGTGGACATAAAGATAACACGGACCTTAATCCCACTGCCAAATTGAACCAGTGTTGTTCCTCTATGTGTGTGTGGTACATTTGGATTTCGTTGGCAAAGGTCAAGCCATGGCTCCCATCAGGTCATGGCATGTCTCCTATCAGACGAAGGGTAAAACAAACGAAGGGAAAGATGAGGACGGATTGCAGAGAGCATTAGTGGACAGAGGGAGGAATAATAGTTTTTTTTGAGTGTTTATTTGAACATGACACAGAAGAGAAGGAGGTCACTGTGGGATTTAAGGGTGGGGAGTAATAAAGTCAAGATGTGGTCAAAGCTCCCCTGCTGACTCAGGTCGCTTTACCTCAGAGAGGCCTCCACATCTGAAATAGGAGGACACTATTTGCCTTTTCACACACGGGAGGAAGCTGGCCTGCAACAGTACATTTTCTTATGGGGTTCATGTGGCATGCAGTTTAATTGATGGGGTACATTATTTTACTGATAGCAAGTTGCAGAGAGGTTGGCTATATACAAGGGATTCATTTTAGAAAGCTACTCTAGCAGAATGATTGATAGCAAATAATATAAACCAATCAATTGTTTTTGCTATGCTAGCAGTGAGGCTCTATAGATGGCGATGTTGGTCTGTCAGTCAGTCTATTAATTGGTCCAGACTGAAATATCCCAGAAAAAAAATAGATTTTTTTTTTTTTTTTTAAATGTGTAAACTCCCATCTGGCTAGCGCCACCAGTGGGTCAAGATGGGTTCATTTATCCCGAGAAATATCTGAATTATCACAATTTTACAGCCATTCATGGTTCACAGCAAGACTCTTGATAACTTTCTTTGGCTATCATGAGAACGCAGTTGTGGTTTTTGACACTTTGCCATCTTCTTTTGGACTGTTAGCATTCCAACAGTAGTAAACTAGCACACAACACAAAGGACAGCAAACGTGAAAACACTAAACTGTAATTATGTTCTTGCTTGCATTTTGCTCAAAGCACAGTTGTGTACTTTCACAAGGCATAGTCTATTTGGTTAGTCTGAATCAAGTGAAATTAATACTTTTGTTTTGTTTTCACAGTGTACCATTGAAAGTGTGTACATTTGCTGAGGGGTGTGTTGTTGTGAAAGCTGCTTCTTCTATGCAGGGAAGTGCAAGCTTTTGCTTTTTTTACTTTGTCTCTGCACTTCAGCGCATGTTGAATTACTATATTACTATAGTCCACTCCAGGGCTGTCCGAAGGATCAGAACCTTCATCCAGTGATGCCTTTTTTTTTTTTTTCCAAAAAGAAAATTTGGAAATAATCTCTCCTAATACAGATCAGCACCATGATTGATGATGTGACAAAGGGGCCTTGTTATGCTAACTCATTCAAGCCAGTGCCGATGAAGTCTATTCTTCTCTCAGTTTTCATTCCTCTCTCTCAGAACAACATACTTAAAATGTAGTACTAATAATATTGCTATCCAGTGTTACATCTAACCCTCACTAAGGTAGTGAGGGTGGTGCCTCAGAATGATAGTTTGAAACAACTGCATCCCATAATCACACCTATTGATCTAATCTATCTGTGATTCATTATTGTAGTATCATGTTTCCTACTCATTTCAGCATATACATGGTTCTGTTTGAGCTGACCATGAGTTCAGCCTTTTTGCTTGGTGCTCATGTCATATTTTACCAGAGTGAATGCATTATTTATTAGATGTTAAGGGCTCAATTGCAAACTGTAAGTGGCAGTGTGCTGGGTTTTCTTAATGAACAGGGTTAGAGGAGATCAAAGGCAAAAATATGACAGATGAAGGGGAGGGGGGTAGAGGAAGACTTTGGCTTGTCTGACTTAATTGCTGCCCTGCACCAAGAAAACTCATCAAGTCAGAATTTGAGGAGTTCATGCTCTAACTCTGGCAAAGATTATTGAAGCATTTCAAAACAAAGGTCTTTCCAAATCCACTTAGCTTTGAGTGCCTTTATTGTTTCATTCATGATTTTTTGGACAATGACCACCACTTTAAAATGGTCTGATTTGTGAAAGCCAAAGGCTTATTGGTTAGTAGTAGTATTATTAGGCTAAGTATAGTCTGTGAATCTTCATCACAGTGACATATGGCAGGCCAATATGACAATATTATTATGTAACTACTGAATCCCTGGCATTGGTTAAAAATTCTTATTTTTCATATAAATTTGGTTACCCTCTGCAAGATTTTTGCATTTATTGCAGCAACACTATGCTATAGTATGCGGAGCTATGGCTTAAGGTATGAAATCACCCTCCAACAGTAGCAGAAACCATGACCTCATTATAGCGAACATTCCGAAGCGGAAAAAAAGTTTTCCATGGACTTTGCGCTGGGAGTCCTTGTCTGCATGGCGCCTCTGAAGCTACCTTGCTAGCTAACCACACCTCTTTCCTCTCTCCACAGTTCATTAACAGTCATGCTCCTGCCCTTTGAAGTCTGTGAGGTCTGCTGTGTCTGTCATAGCCATGCAAATCCACGGGACAACCCCAGCCACCTGTTCTCAGAAACATCTGTCCACGGGCTGAGGCTTTACTCAGGCACCGTTCAGCTGCCTTGCTTGACTCTGATCCTCAAAGGGCTGGAGGATGGCTTGGAGGCTATTTTTAGGGGCTCGCTTGATATGCTAGTGCAGACCTTATGCTCTCTAATGAACATACATTTCCATATGAGTGCAAGCTCCAAAAAGAAATTTGTTACTTGGGGGGAAAAGCAAGTTTTAATGCATTTGCAGTTTGCTTCTTTGAGAGACTACATAGACATTTTTTAACAATAACAATTTTTGTATTTTATAATCCCTATTTTTTTCATTCTTTTTATCACATATTCATATTATATCATCATATTATATGTTTCTGATGTAATTTAGTTCAATATTATTTATATGTAGTCCCCCATAACATCTGTTGATTGCTGTATAATAATTCACTTTAATAAACAGCTCTGCATTCTTTGAAGGTGCTTTCAAAAGAATAGATAAGAGAATAATTGATGTACGCTTCAGTTCAATGAAGGCTTCCCATCAGCAGAGATAAGCTTTATTTTATTTAATGAATTCCTTTATCTACAAGTTGCAAAACTTGCACCAGCCTCTCATTTTCCTCAGTATAGCAAGACTCCTAAAGACCAGTGGTGTCTCTGTCTGTTGGTGAGGAACCAGATCAGAGCACCCCAGGTTTCTAAGGGAGGTTCATCTGTGGAATGATGACCACATTCATTAAAACTTAACAACTTGTTAGAGCTCGTGAAAAACGTTCTCTTTCTGTGTGTGAGATTCAACATGAAGCTGTCATCCATGTCCTCTCGTGGGACTCTTCCAGGAAATATTTAATATCTCAACCCTCCACTTGGCCGTCAACAGACCATGGCATCTGGCCTTCACCGTGAACTCACCACCCACCGGTCAGGAAACGGGGCAGTGTGACGTAAGAGCCGGGCAATGTCCGTCTTTCAAAAGCACAGCGGGTTTGACAGTTTCTACCAAGGGACAGATTGTTTTTCCTGTGTCTCTTGTCTCTTTCTTTCATGACAGCCATTTTGTGGTAGGAGTCTACTGAAAACTGACCCATAGGGTATGTGAGGGATGTGGGAAAGCAGCCTTTTGAATGGCTGCCCACAGGTTTGCATGTTTGAATACAGAATTGTAAAAGGCTGTCTAGGAAGTTGTTGGAGGCGATTGTGGAGGGTCCTGGTAATTGTGCACCTTGACTTTTGGGCTCAGATTGAAACTAAACCGAACTTAGTAAACAAGTAAACATAGTGCAATGTTATGATTACTTATGCCTGGTTCTTCAAGGGATCCTGAGGCCAATCTGAAAACACACACCTTGCCAGATCCTGTGGCCACAGTCAGAATAAAGTCTGCATTGTAGTAGAGTTTATTGTAGTGCCAACATCAGGAATACATTACTGAACAAAGGCTTGTGGAGAGGAATACAAATACATCAGTGATAATTCCCTACAACTTCCATGCAGTATAATTTAAACATATTACTGGCACAATTAACAAAGCCAGCCCACTGGGGGTAGCATTACTACTGACCCAGCAACAACGGGACACTGAGCATCTGTCAACAACCCACATGGAGAAATCGAATCCTCAAGAATTAAGTATATGCTGTCGATGTGCATTATACAACATGAAAAGTAAAACAATACAAGTCAGATTCAACACAAGCCCAGACTCAAGCACAGAATCACATATTGTTGGACATGGCAAAACCTTGCAGGGAATCAGTTACAGTAGCTCAACACTGTATGAGAGTATGTGGAGTCTTGGCAAAGTCAGCAGCTGTGTAGCCTCTCCCTCTGCAGGGGGATGGAGATCAGTGGAGTATGTAAGAGTAGATGTGCAAGACGGGGAGACCTACTGATCCAGGTGTTGAATGCTGCTTGGCACTCTGACAGCTGAAGTGAAAGAGAGAGTATATGCTTTGATTCACACAGTGAGATTGCATGGACACATGCACACACGTAACCTACAGGAAAACACATGCAAAATTCCTGTATATACACACAGACACACACAAACACAGACAATGATGTCGCATGTTTCCACCAGATGCATGCTGCACTATCCTGCCATCCATTCATTTGGAAATGCATGAGACAGAAATTCCTGTCGGGTGCTGTGCCAGGGGTTATGGCTCAACACTGTACAACTGTCCTCCGAGTCTGTGATTTGAGCCATGATGATTGGCTGAGTCAAAGCTCAGGCAACACCCATTTGAAGTTAGCCTCACATCTCGGGAGCAGCAGACTGCAGTGCTGTGAGCCAATTACAACAACGCACCTCGGCCCATTGTTCATTCTCTCACAGCTCAAATCTGTGAGGAAAAACCCTCAGGCCCAAAGCTGGCTGTGCCTCTGGCCCCATCTGTAAGGAATATGGCTGTGGCTGTAAGTGTAAGCAGCTTCAATCACACCCCGTTGTTGTTTTAAGAGTTGTCAAACTCCCCCATTTCATAGTTTTATGGGATGATGGGGTTTTGTTTCAGAATGACGACATAAGTTCTTAATAATCAACTCCATCTTTTACATCTTTATACCAAATAACACCATTTCGCATTTCACATTTTCATTTCATTTGTTTCACACCCAGCCCTCATAGGACCACTCTCTCCACATTTTACATTTGTGTGCATTTCAAAAGAGTCCTTCATACTTCTCACTCCATGTGTCTCTTCAGGCTTTTATAAGTCATTAATATGTCAGAATTTCACAAGAAAAACGTCCAATTCACTGAAGGAAAAGGGCTGTATGCAGGTACCAGCAACGTGCTACAAGACACCATATTTGGAAAAAAAAATGTTATGCCTTGTTCACACTACATGATTTTAGGCCAATAGGCACGTCGGAGATCATTTTTTTGACACCTCTACCCCAGATTGGGGTGAGGCAGTCGTCAACTCAGGAAGCCTTTGTCGTTAAGTGTGAACACCTCAAAGATGCCAGTCTTGCCGACATCTTGATTGTTTTTTGCTGATGATAACTGAACATATAGCCTGATAGATTATCACTTTGATCAACTTAAAATGATTTCCAGCCATCTTCTACATTGTCAGTGATTCCTCTGTGTTGGAAAACAGGACAGGAACAAATGAGTGGCCTATCAGTAAATGGCTCATTGACTTATGCCTTGCTCGCATGCCACGATTTTCGGTCAGTCGGCATGTCTGCGACAGTTTCTTCACACTCTTCTCCCAGTTTGGAGTGAGGCAGTCGTCAGCGGCAAGCTTTTGTCGTTAAGTGTGAACACCTCAATGACGCCGATAATAAGCTCGCCGACGTCTTGACAGTTTGTTGCCGATGAAAACTCAACATCTAGCCTGCTAAATATCCAGTCGGGTCGTGGTGACATAAGAGAGAGCTGCAGCCAATGAGAGCAGACATGATTGAAAGGCGCAGCAGCTGCAGCAGCAACATTAACAATGACAACGACGTTTCTCTTCTTGTTCTTTCACTACATGGTAAAACACAAACAACCTGGAGGGCTGCGTTCTGCTCCGTGTTCATGTTTAAAAGCTGAAAAGCTTGCTGTTGACTGTACTCCAGTCAGCCTCCTCTCACTAATTCCTGGTTAATAAATGAGCCGCTCATCCTTTTCTAGTGCACAAATTAGAGCTGTGCGATATTACGATATATATCATAGTGCAGTATAAAAATGTCTGCCGTATAATATAAGCCTCTGTTGTTTATATCATAATTTTAACATGTAGCTACTTAGTTAGCTCTGTCGCTACACTAACTATAACATTACTCTGGTTGTGGTTTAGATACGTGGTGTAAAGCACAACTCAACTTTGGAATGACCGCTGGATAATCCAAATGTATTATGAGAGTTCAAAACATGTATTGTATGAAGCATAGACATAATAATATGACGGCTACTGTAACCGCAGCAATGCTACTGCTTTGTGCTAGCATGTTCACGTCACCCGTAAGGACTTGTTTGCGGCAGCTGTAGCTCAGGAGTAAACAGAGCTAAAACAGCATGGAGAATGTCGTGTTGTGTGTGAATGATTTATTATTGCTTAAAACACATCTTGATTACCAGCCAAACTGCACAATAAAATACAGCGCAAACATAGCCAAACTTCCAGTTGCTCTCAAAGTAAGCCTTCAGAATAAAAGCATATAAGGGATTACGCCAAGGAGGAGATGAAGGAGAGTGCAGTGGAAAGTAAAAACACATCAGAAAAAATACTTTATCGGGATATATATGGTTATTGGGATAAACTTGGCTATACCAGGATATAGAATTTTGTCCATATCACACTGCTCTAACACAAATGATCACATGTTTACAGTGATCACTGAAACAGCTGAAATCCATCTTCAGAGATAGCAGGAGAGGATTTGTTCTAGTGTTTGGAAGGCAATATGTCCATATATTCATTAATATTGTCTCTCATATTTACAGTGAAATACAGAAAAAATGCCGCGGATAATTTCTTTATCCCACAATTTTAATAAATGATGTTCTTTAATACACTTTGTGGAAAAAGAAAAGCACCTGTCAACCTCAGAGCCATTTCAGTGATCACTGTAAACACTAGAATACAGCGAGCGGCTCATTTATTAACAACGAATTAAGGAGAGGCGTCTGATTGGACAGCAGTGCGGCAGTCGGACACGGCCATTGAATAGTTAGTCTCGAAGTGTGAGCAGCACGGCGAGTCAAAAACTCTGACAGTCATGCAGTGAGAGCAAGGCATAGTAAATTCAAAGTCAGTTGTGGAGGGGGGCTTGGAGATGCAGCCTTGTTGTACCCTTTTATTCTGGCAAAGGTGCAAATATTCAGGAATGGGATGTGTGGTTATAAGTGAAACGGCCAAATGAATTTCTCTGAAATGGATAATCAGAGAGCACAATAGGCTGCCAAACAGTATCACCTGACTGCAACCAACCAATGGCAGTGTGTATCTGGATTCGCTACAAGAGCAGTTTAATTTGAAACTCATTTCCATCGTCTTTGTTGAGAGTGGGAATTCCTGCGTCACTCCTGTGCCCCAAATTATGCTGAACAGGGTATGAGTCGCCATCCAAAGGATCGAAGAATCACTCCAGTTAGTCCACCAGGTTGGACCAGTTGGAGGCCTTTCAAAAAGAGTGTGGGGCAAAAATGTCTTCGGTCGGCAGCAAAAAAGAAAAATGCAGGTTCAGTAAGTGGCCTTTGAGACATACAGTATATGGTGAATCTTATATTAAGCTACTTTATTGCATGTTCTTAAGAATTTAACATTTTTCTCTTTCACAGGTAGCTGTGAGGACACTCCACAAGGCTCAAAATGATACCAACAAAAGATGCACATACAAGGTGAGATTAGATTTTTGCGTGTCAGTTATTTGATTTGTAAAAGTTTCATTCTCACTCTGTCCAGAGTGAACACCGCTCTCGTTCACGTCATGATTTGAAAACTGAGCTGTTCAGTTCACGGTTCACCAAAAATTTGCACATGTTGTTGTATTTTGGTTTTTCTTTTCTTTTACCTTTGCAAATACTTCACAGTTTCTTTGATCCCACACCACTTTGGGAAGCAGATCTAGATTAAAGGTTAAATCAAACAGGATGCAATGTTCAGCAATATTTGGAGTGAAAAGGGCTGCAACTGGATTTGCACTCACATTTAATGCAAAGCAAATTTTCAACAGGTCTTGAGTTGAGACGACCAAATAAAAAACAGACTCCCGGAGGAAAATTAACTCTTTGAGTGCCAGCCATTTTATAAAACAGAAAGTGCCTTGTGCCAGCGTTTTTGCCCATTTTGAGTCATATTTGAAGACCCACAGAATATTTTCTACTATGTCTCTGAAAACACTGAAGAGCTCAAATGAAAGAAGAGACTTTTTGACTGGCTATTTCATTATAAAAAAGTTTTTACCTGGTTCCTGTTCTTGTTTTTATCAGAGGTAGAGTAGAGGCCACTCCCACCAAAAATGCCACTTTTTGCCACAATGTCAAAATACATCAATGGCACTCAAAGAGTTAATTTGGGACTGTTAGGTGGCCCACAGTTATTATTAAGCCTCCTTGACAACATAAACATGTATGCATGGTACGTACAGACCAGCAGAGCAGCAGTATGGAATTTGATAGATAGATAGATACAGTAGATGTAAAACTTGTATAGATCCAAAGGCGCTTAATTTTTGTGCCTTTGCAGCACTTATTATGGCTTAGTTAGCAGGCTGTGATTTAAAGCAGTCCATTCTTCACACGTCTGACCACAACTGCATTGTTCTTTTTATACTGCCATTTCTTTTCCAATTAACCATTAGTCACAGAATGGTGCCTTTCACTTCAAATTATTTTCTGACTTCATTTTTGATATTGTAATGACTCCACAGAATGACATTACGCTCATTAAAATTTGCCTTACAGTACATTATGAATGCACTTTCATTTTCCCCATCCTCCATATTTCAGCATTACGCTGTCCAGATCTTGTGAGGTGACTGAAAAGTAGGCAATGATGTTCTCCTGAAGTACAAGGATACTTTCTAAATACGAAGCCTGTGGCTCCCAGGGAACCACTGTGATGGAATCCATCTCATGTTAAGTCATGCGTTCACTCTGTAGTGTAATTGCAGACAAACAGAAAGGTTTCTGATTTGAATCCTTACACCATCCAGTTGGTATGCCTTTTTAAAAGCTGTCACAAGTGTGTTCGCCTGCTGGTAACAGTTAGGGAAACATCAGCATTCTTCCAATCAATTCCTCAAGAAAGGGCAACAGTGATTTGTCTGTAGCCATTTTGCCTGTCAAAGATGTTTAACTTCCTTGCTCATAATGGCTCTTGTACTTTGGGTAAACAGCCATCACTAGTCTGTTTATTTGGAAGGAGGGGCTCGCCGTGGATCTGACCCTATTTTCAAATGGCAACCCATACCAGAAAGATGAGGGGATGAGGGAGAGAAGGGGAGGACGAGCAAAGGAGGGAATAGAGAGGAAAATGCAATTTATTTTGAGTAATTGGCTCCACTTGAGCAAACACCCATTGCTTGCCCAGTGGTCGTCTCAATCCAAGTCTGTGCCAACAGTAAAAAAGAGAAATATCCCTTCCTATGTTCGGCTTCACAGATTAAAAGAGAATAAACTGGACATTTTTTGTGTTCCACCTCCGCAGTAGTCTGTTACTCTCTCTAACTCTAACTCTCGCACAGTTCTGAAAGCCCTCCTCACATTATATGGATTTATATTTCTCTGTTTAAAAACATTACTGCTTTATGAGTGAAACTGGCAAGACATTGCAGGCATTATCCACGTTAAAATTGCTATTTTTTTCTTCATGCTAAATGACTTTAATGATAATATTGACTAATGATAATTTATTAGGCTTTAACTTGATACTTTGAGATTGCCAGCATGATTTAAATTGTGTGCTTGCATCTAATATTTCATATGAAACATGGCAAAGGCACCACTGTGCTCTGAAACCCATTATTTTCAGTGGCTTCAATGGCAACAATAGCTGCCAAGTTTAGCATGAGCAGCGCTGTGTGAACTCTTCTGTGTGCAAGTCCTATTAACACTATCTAGCCACACTTTCTCCTTTATTTCCACAGTAGAGAAAGGAAACACCAACTGTCAGCATACACAGCTTTTCTTCAACAAAATTAAAAAAATAAAAGAAGTCAAAATGTGATGAATGTAGTGCCACACTTTTAGCAATGAAGTGGAAAAACACTCCTGCCTTGTCAAAAGACATGCTAACAGGCAGAGGAAAGTCTGGCTCTTTCATTCACCCGTATACCCCTCTCAAACTGTATGTGGCCCTGGGCGGCTTGACGGCCCCATGGTGCCCCACACTCCCATTAGGACTGTCCTGTACAGGAAAGAGGAAGCTCCCTGAAACAACATGCCCTGCCTATTGATAAGTGAGACATCTCTGAGCCTTCTGACAGATTGTGCAGGGCCAGTGGAAGCCATGACCGAGAGACGCCTACGATCCTGTGGGCTGATCTTACAGTGGATTCCCTGAAGTCATGACATGACAAATGTGTTGGGATTTGAATGCATGATGTTTGTGTATATGTAAAGACATGTGAGCCAGCATGTGTGTCTCTTTTTCTATTCATGCATATTTGTGTGTACACTACTTCACGCTGGGTGGTTTGAAGTCTGTCACATGGCTGCTTTCTGCATGGACTTGATGTAGGACAGTCTAGTGGCGTTTCCCCCTCAAGGCCGCATCAGATATCACACATCATGTATGACTAATGCAGCTCCCTGCTCCAACAGTCTACGATTAGTGTACGTATCATGATGTAGCCAACACATACAGGTAGAAACAGATATGAACACTCACAACAGTCAAAAACACACAGAGCAATAATATAGTAACATAAACATAAACACACATACACACAACATATCATTTACCCATCTGAACCACAGATAATCATAAAAATCATGATGCTCCTTCCTCTCCACTTTGATAACTAGCCTGCTCGCCCATACTGCTTTGTCCTTCCATTAGAGGTGCAATAAATGAGAAAAGGAAGAGGCATTTTCTGTGGCTACATAAATGTTTCCTGGGGTCAAGTTGACATCCCAAAGGTATATTTAACAGCCAAAGCTCACACTGTGTGGTAAATGTGTCCTGTTGCGGCTGATTACAATTCAGCAAATCAGCTGCTCACTGGACTGTATACCTGAACATTTATGTGTGTGTCTTTGTGTACACACATTGTCTTGGGTCTGACAAGGGCACTGAAAATAGATGGGCAACGACTGTAAATATTCTTTTCTGTAAAAACATAATAATCAAGTCATCGGTCATCTGGATAGTGTTTATGTAATAATTGCAGGATCAAAAACTCAGCTGTTGTAAGGCAGGAACACATAGGGTACATTAATCATTTCAGATGTACACCAGTAATTAAACTTGTCATCAGCATTCAACTCAGAGTCAAAGCTTTTCCATTCTCCATTAAATGTTAATCTCTTTTGATGTCCCTCCACATAGTTTCATTTGTATCTTGCTGTTTCTAGGGAGGTGATCAACAATCAGGTTTGACCTCTGATTTCATGCTGTCCGACTACTCTCATGACTCACTCCTCTTTTTCAAAGGCCATTTTGCTTTTTGACATTCATTCATTTTGTAATGATTGACCCGAGCCAGGGTGACTGTTTCCCTGTGTTTCCAGTCTTTGTGTTAAATTAACAAGGTACAGACTGTAGCTTTATGAGAGTTTTATTGATATTGTCATCTCTCTCATCTAACACTAGCAAATAAGTGTATTTCCCAAAATGTCTAATCCTTTAAATATCCCTTACAGACATGTTTAATACAAATACTCTATATTCTCCTTCTTCCTTGGTGTCTCCGTCTTCCAATGTCCATTGTCAGGGTATTTCCAAAAGAGACTTCAAGCTTCCACAATGTAGGCACAAAGCGTCTATTCACATTTAAGGTGAGCACAGCGATTTGACCACATTAGAAGATGCACAGTGCCAATCATCCAAAGTGAAGCAACAATAGACAAACATGTTTTGAAAGGAATTCAGTCTTTCTAGGTATAAAATCTATATTTTATCAAGAAACATTTTACAATCAACACAGATACGATAAACCTGCAACATCACTCGTCTTTCTCTCATCTGACACTCATGTCCAGAAGCATAGAAAGTTCACTGCTCAGTAACAGTGGTCAAACCAGATGTCTGCTACAGTGTAGAATCCCACACAGCTATAAATCATGATCACCTTGATTTTTTCCTTATTGTCAATCAAACCACATCCTAAGTAAGGACTCATAACAGTGTGAATCCCTCAACACTCCCTGCATTTCTTTCCCCAGGTTTTACTCTTCTCACTTGGTGTGTTACTATAAAGTTAATAGGCCCAATGCAACGTTGGCTTACAGCCCTCTGAAACCCCACTAAGCAGAAAGCATGTGAATAACCAGAAAGTCAGTATTTTTCTTGGATGTGAACCTGTCACATTTTTCCCCAGATAAAAATGGGTTTTGAAAACACACAAAGATAGATTTGACAGTTTCTGCAGCCAGTATAACTTATCTGAGGTCTTACTGAAACAGGTAGAGATGTCAGTAAACAGATTATGCCCCAGATTTCCACAGGTCAAAGAAGAAATGGGAATGCAGGGCTGGGGATGGACTTGTAGCCCACACACTGCATGGTGTGGTCTAATCTGTTTATAGCTGTTGGATTCTTTCCACTGCATAATTTCTTGATTTTCAGCTTTGTCTATGCACTGTCACTTTTGAGTGCTTACATGAAACACTGTGGTCTACCATACCCACATGTGCACACACACTGCAGTTGTACTGAGTTTTTATTCTAACTTAGCCTGGTCTTACCAAACCCTCGCACTGTCGTACAGACGGTCTGGCATTCCTCCATTGAGAGTTGATTTCAGACAGGAGGTGTGAACTCTGTTGAAGTTTGAAATGATTGGATTTTACACAGTCACTAACGTTTGGTCGTGACGTATGTAACGCGCCGCCAGCATTCAGGCTAGCCAACTCCTTCCCTTTTCCCGAACCCCGTAGGGAGTAAAGCCACAACATCAATAGCAATAAAACTGGTTAAACATTCCTCTTGCTCCGAATTCAATTGCTTAATATTTGGGAGCATAGCCAAAATGGATTGAATGGCTTCCTTCACTTTCATCTCCACCGCCATTGCCATACCACAACCAGCTAGACTACAACACAAATGCTGCACATATGTTCAACATCATCGTTAACACCTGCCTCCCCGTGTCCCCCCTGTCGCTGATTGGTCAGGATGGAATGCATCCTGAGAAATCAATTCCAAGCGGATCAAACCCAGACGTAATATGTAGGGAAATGATAATTGAGTGGAAGATTAGGGAGGACTACGGCCAGGCTAATTCTAACTAGGAACCTGCAGATTTCAACAAAAGCACAGAAAACATTCAGTTATTTTATCAAACTGCTACTATTATATTTCACTGTAAGGGACAGACAGGAAACTGGTCCATCAAAATCACAGAAGTTAAAAACACCATTTTCAGTGAGCTAGTGCCATATATGGTGCAGGTGAGATTGTTATTGGCTGCAGGATAATGAAATAGTATTATCATACAAATTTTTGAAAATTGTTTCAGAAATGCCAGTGTGTCTTGTCCATGAAATACCAACATGTTTATATTTATATGTTATTGGTCTATTTTTACCCACTCTTTGCAGAATTGGTGGTCAATTCATTCGCCATAAACCTTACATGTGTCTGAAGGTATGATTAATAGTATTTGGGCCTGCTGGGCTGTAAAAATCCTCAGTCCAATGATATCACTGCATTCTGGGTCTAGGACTCCCAGCATGAATGTTGACGCGGGCTGAGGGCCAGATTGCTGTCTGCTCCTTGGGACACTCTTGTCTCTTTCCTGAACAGGCCTCAGGGGCCAATGTGTGCCGTTTCCTTTGGCAAAATAGTTGAAGCAGACATCATGCAGCCTGCCCCTCATTTGCTGTTTTTTATGCAGTGTGGTTTCCTCAGTGAGCTCTGCAGCATGACTCTACATAACAGCCTGAGCATGTTTTAGAGTTCATCTAATCGATGACATTTATTGACAATGGTTGAAATGACTGTAAATTCTGAAGGGTTTTTTAGTTCACTCTCAAGGCACTTGTAAGCTTGGTTTCAGTCACAGAAGGCCAAAGTTTTCAACAAAAAAACTCAGATGAACCCAACGCACATCACCTGCCCAGCATCAAATGACAGACATCGTAACCAATTAGTTTGCAAACTTAATGGAGCATTTAGCACCAAAACTGTGGTGGACAAAATTTATTATTTTGTTTAAGAACTCTAAATATTCTAGGTAAGTATGTTATGTTTTGGCTATGGACAAGTGTGCTGCACTTCAATTTTTTACTTGAAAGGTCTTGTCTAACACCATCCTTTTAATTGTCATTGGAAATATTTTGAAAAAAGGACAGGCATAATGTGACATCAGGAGAAGTAACTCATATCTTTTACAACACCAATAACAATAAAAACAACAACCTTATTAATTCTAGGCACAGGAGCACCTCCTCATCATTTAACTCTTCCCTAGTTTCCTCCCGACACTTAAATGGAACTACTGAATTATGACAATCAAATAAATCAAAGGCAGCCTGACAAAGGGCCCAAATAAAAAAAATATACCTGCAATTCATATTCCATCCCACTATTATGTTTATTATGGTGCCCTCACCCCCATAGAGGTTTCTATTGGTATATTTCATTTTATAATTTTTTACTTCATGTTCATACAGATGTGTACTCATAATGATAGCCAAAAATATTGATCTAACCATTAATATCTATTCTGAAAAGCTTTACAGATTGCTTCATTTACATACATACAGGACATGCCACAGAGAACAAAGAGGAATGGGAACTCTCAAGTGGCTCCTTCAGCTATCACACAAACCATTATGGCCTTGAACCCAAGACAGTTTGAAATGCTTTTGACTGAAATTCACAGTGAAACTTAAAGACTTTCCTAAATTTGCATCTATACTGTAAGCTTGTTTCTTTACCCAACTGCCAACTTTCTACTCATACTTAGGGATATCACTGAAATCGTAACCTTCTCTTATGAATTTTATACTCCAAATTTCACCAGTCATACTTGTCTGGTCATATTATGTATGTGAAAACATTGACGGGCGCAGAGGCTCCTCTGAGGCCTCTGGTCCCGGTGGCGGTCAGGTCACCTTTTCTACATTGCTCTTGCCTTGTCTTCAAGCTTCCTTCAGGAGCTGCCTCTCAACACTTCCAGGCAATGAATCAAAGTGGGAAACACCAAACCTTCTCGAACCTGGACATGCCCATTTTTGGAGCTGCACCACCTCCCTCCTTCCCTGGCAGTGATCTAATCAGGCAAATGCTTACTGTGGGGCTCAACAGTGGGTTTCAGCGACAAATATATTGAACAGATCCTTTGTGAAAACTGCAACTCAACACAATCTGTGACACACCATGAGAGAGCACATGGGATGTCTGCACCCTTCGGTGATTTCTTTGAGGACCAAAACAGTGCATACTTGTCTGTGTGTATGGAAGTGGTGGCAGTGAATAAAAGTATGCATAATTGAACATGCTAAGGTACACAGAGAAATAAGCAACATTCAAATACAGGCAGAGACCATCAAAGAGTGGGTCCAGAATGTCAGAGAGGATGAAAGGAAAGGGGGGAGGAGGAGTAGGAGGAGGAGGGTGTCAATGCTGAAAGTCAACTGAGTATTCAGTTATTCACATAGTGCCTGGAGTCTAAGAAATGAGTCAGCATGATGTTTGCAGCAAAATTCAAAGTAGGAGGGAGGGAGCGGTGGTCTGCCTCCAGTCATGTGTTTTAATTAAAAAAGCAGGGTGAGTATGCTTTAGGTCTTGAAATGGTCGTGTATCCCTGCAGGCCAGTTAGGTGCAGAGCGCTGAGGAAGCGTGTCTTTGAGAGAATATGAATTTTCCTCTTGTCCTATAGCTTCAATCTCAGTCCTGCTCTTTACCTTTCTTGTGCTACGCTCAACACTGCCGCACTTCTACTCACAGCACATAGCATCTCAAGCACTTGCTGAGAACAAAGCAAAGCGGCACACAAACAATATCAACGTTAATTTCTTGTTTCAAAAGCAGCAATCTGCAGGAGAGCGGAGGGTTCCTGGAATGTGCCTTTCTGTTTTGATATATCCCAATAAAATGGTAATGATATGCTCCCTCCATCTGGATCCAGTTGCCAGTCTGCGCCAGAGTTAGGCACGTCAGTTGTTATTATTATTTTCCCTCTGTGATGTTTAGGTCTGGTCGCAGATGAAGGAAGGTCACTTGGCATACCTTGCGTGCTCTCCTGTAATTATGGAGTCGCTTGGTGAAGGTTACCTAATATGGCTTCACAGGGCAACACATCTCTAGGCTGTGTAAATACTCTGTAATGACACCTTCAGTTTTCCTTTTGTCTGTGGTGTTGATGGCAACTGAAGATCTGAATATTTTTTTTCCTCCTAAAATCCAATTTAATTTGAGATTTTTGTTTGATATTTTGTAACTGGATATAAATTTCAATGTTTATTTCTTTTTTCCCAACCACAGTTATTTTATAAAGGGACAGACAGGGAAACTGATCCAATTAAGAACCCTTCCAACAAAGATAAGTTAAAAACACCATGAAGGACACTGATGACAAATTACTACTTTTTTTTTCATTAATTGTGATGAATCCTGCGTAATTATATTTTGTGTGTCAGCCATTTTCTTTTATGGGAGTTCATTCTTCTCAGAGAAGACACAGACACAGAAGAGGCATATTCCAGTGATGAGGCTGTCTGCCAGCCTGCTAACTCCATGATTGTTTCCAGACAAGTGTAGTTGCCCTCTGGACTGCACACCTCTCTGTTCTAGAATAATGGCCAATTACTAGCAGGCAGTTTGTTGAAAGGATGCAGCCAAAAACTATACAGGCCTTCAAAGAGTCCTCAGATCCAAACACATGCTCTGGAACAAACTACCCTCAGAAAAACTGCCTTCAGAGCATCATGTAACTGTTGAGAAATGCTTGAAATGACAATATATACACACATATACATATATATATATATATATATATATATATATATATATATATATATATATATATATATATGTCCCAACAGGCCACCACCAGCTCAACAACCAGTGATTGCTGATATATTTGTACAGGTGTGAAGATTTTAAAAATGCATGATGGACTTGAAAAAATGGACTTGGTAAGATGAATAAAAAAAAAAAAAAAACACTTTGAAATAAAATTGACCAAAACCATCTTAGTAAGTCTTTCACTGCTAACAATCACCATCTCTAGTTTGTTCCAAATGAACCCTTAGATTGCTGAGTTACATTGCTAGCTTCTTTGTGCTAAATGGTTAGCCAGACCACACTGGCCGGCTGTAATCCTTTGGAGGAAGATCATTGAATCAGCAAATTAAAATGACACCATTCACCACTCCTCCCTCAAAAAAAGAAAAAAACAAAACAAACGGCAATAAACTGAACCATTTGCCAAAGGCCGATGGATTTGTCCAATTGCCCAATGCTAAACTCAATACGGTTTTTATCTTTACTTCTATCTTGTCTCAGTTTAGTTTGGCAGTCACTTTTGTCACTGTGTCAGCATCAACAGTTCGACATATGGACCGACACAGACCTGATGCTTCTACAACCACCCTGGAAGCTCAGGACAGTGTCAGAAACTGAAAAATATGAGAGCAAGGGGAGGAAAAAATCCCCCTTCACCCCTTTTTCTCCTGTTGAAGTGGTCATTCAAGTGTCCACCAGATGTTTTCCTGAATCTCTGAAAGATTTGCAGGTTTTCTGGAAGCTATCAAAAAAACAGGCACATGGAAAACTTCAGTAAAGAATAATCCTTTTCAAGTTACATTTTGCAAGATGAAACAAAGAAAATATGCTGAAACTTAACTCGTACTGTGGAATAAATAATAATTTCATTTTTAATGAAAGTAATAACTAAGTAATACATATTCGTTCTCTGCTATTTGGTGCTTTATACTTCACATTGATTTTCTAAAAACATAGTATCAGACTAAACAACAAGCTCTTTGACATTTAATCTGGTCATTTTATCAACCAGCATGTTATGAAGATGCTTGAAATACTGAGTATCAGGTGTCAGCTCGACCCCATGCCGTCACCACAGCTGCTTCCCCTTACGCCTGATACAGACCAGGTGAGGACCAATGTCGACTGGTGGACAGATATTGACCTATCAATCATAATACTGTAGCAACTTTTATTATACATGGCATGTGTACTACCTGAAGTAGACATAAAAGTGAACAAAAAATAAAGACTTTATACATATTTTTTTCAGAAAACCTGAAATTATAGGCTTGACTTCCTGAGGGATAGTCTTATTTGTTTTTTTTTTCCTCTTTTCTTGTCCAAATCAGCTTGTCCAAATCACTGTAGCTGTGGTAAGAATCTGATCTAATTGCCACCAGCACTTTGGAAATCTGTGTCATGTAAAAACCATAACATCCATCTGGACTCTGTGGCAAACCTCAAAATATTTCTCCATAATTTCAATGGAACTTTTCCACATGTATACTGTCTGAAATTTTCTTCTCTTATACTCCACTTTTTAAACCAAAAATCTGGACAAATTAGGAGTCTGCTTTAATCTCTTGATTAGGCGCTGTTGTGATAGTGGATATCCGTGAACAATGAAGATTGATTGACTCCTCTGATGCAGTTGTGAATATCCAAACATTCTCATTTCCACTGGTGATGTCACAGTGTTGAAACCAGGTGCAGAGGCCACTGAGTGCATCAGAGAGGCCCACTGTAATTCACTGCACACTTTACAGCTAGTCAACATAGCTCAATATGGTCCATTAGTTTCTTAACAGCATTAAGTTAAATTCCTTGAGATCATGTGTTTCAAATTCAGACAGCTCCCTTTTCAATCATCTAATTGTGCCTGCACCTTTCATTGAGGATTTTGGTTCCTCTATTTATGGAAATAATGGACCTTCAAGTGTTCAAAATTTTGAGCAATGGGGCCTGGAGGCAAACTTCAACCTCCACCTTCACATGCATGTGTTGCTGTGGTCCTTTGATGATTTTCCACAGCCGTTTCAGTATCCCTACAGGAACTCAGAAAATAGAAACATCAGGTAACACAGGCAGCATCCTGTTTTTGTGCGTCTGTCATGCTTGGATCCTGTTTCAAGTTTCTGTTTTTCATTCAAATGTACCTACACAGAACCATATAATCCCATAAATTTACATCTGTTTCTAGCTAATTTCTAGGAAACCAGAAGGAATCACTATTGCAGTGAGAAAGGCGCAATCTCTCACTGCTTTCTCACCATTGCTCCCAATGGTTAGGCTAGTGTGTTGCAAAGCTCACCATAAGTGTTTGGTGATTGAGCAAGAGTGTGTGAATGCTGAGCAAGAGGCAAATTACAAAGTGCTCTCATAAGAGTGTGATATAAATGCAGTCCATTTTCCAGGAGCGATCTGTGCTTTAATATAAAAAAGTATTTCCGAACCAGTAATTTCTCACACTTTCCAACTCTATACTTACTTAATATCTGTCAAGTGGTGTAAGCATGATAATCCACTGTGACCTGTGCTATTATGTAAAATAACCACAGCAAAATAACAGATGTTGTGCCAGCTGAAACAGAGGGGAAATCTACTGAATGGGAGGGTGAGAATGTATAACCACACAAAAATACAGGGTTTGGACAATGAAACTGAAACACCTGGTTTTACACAACAGTTCATTAGTATGATGTAGAGCCTCCTTTTGTGGCCAGTACAGCATCAATTCATCTTGGGAATGACAGATACAAGTCCTGAACAGTAGCCAGAGGGATTTTGAGCCAGTCTTCTTGCAGAATAGTGGCCAGGTCACTACGTGATGCTGGTGGAGGAAAACGTTTCCTGACTCTCTCCTCCAAAACACCCCAAAGTGGCTCAATAATATTTAGATCTGGTGACTGTGCAGGCCATGGGAGATGTTCAACTTCACTTTCATGTTCATCAAACCACTCTGTCACCAGTCTTGCTGTGTGTATTGATGCATTATCATCCTGATACACAGCACCGCCTTCAGGATACAATTTTTGAACCATTGGGTGCACATGGTGCTCCAGAATGGTTCGGTAGTCCTTGGCAGTGACGTGCACATCTAGCACAAGTATTGGGCTGAGGGAATGCCATGATATTGCAGCCCAAACCATCACCGATCCACCCCCATGCTTCACTCTAGGCATGCAACAGTCTGGGTGGTATGCTTTTTTTGGGGCTTCTCCACACCATAACTCTCCCGAATGTGGGAAAGACAGTGAAGGTGGACTCATCACAGAACATGTTTCACATTGTCCACAGCCCAAGATTTTCGCTGCTGGCACCATTGAAACCGACGTTTGGCATTGGCACGATGACCAAAGGTTTGGCTATAGCAGCCCGGCCATGGATATTGACCCTGTGGAGCTCCCGACGGACTGTTTTGGTGGAAACAGGAGAGTTGAGGTGCACATTTAATTCTGCAGTGAGTTGGGCAGCTCTGGTTTTATGTTTTTTGGATACAATCCGGGTTAGCACCCAGACATCCCTTTCAGACAGCTTCCTCTTGTGTCTACAGTTACTCCTGTTGGATGTGGTTCGTCCTTCTTGGTGGTATGCTGACATTACCCTGGATACCGTGACTTTTGATACATCACAAAGACTTGCTGTCTTGGTCACAGATGTGCCAGCAAGACGTGCACCAACAGTTTGTCTTCTTTTGAACTCTGATATGTCACCCATAATGTTGTGTGCATTGCAATGTTTTAAGCAAAACGGTGCTATTGCTCTGCTAATTGAACCTTCACACTCTGCTCTTATTGGTGCAATGCGCAATCAATGAAGTTTGGCCATCAGGCTGGTCAAATTTAGCTATGAAACCTCCAACACTAAATTGGCCAGTGTTTCAGTTTCATTGTCCAACCCTTGTATATACGCAAATATACTGTAGTCTGCAATCCGGTCTTTAACTGGCACACCTATAATGTCTCCATCTCTGTTGCCATCTCAGTGGTCCATCCACTCGTCCGACAACCTACAGCAGTCAAGGGAATTGTTTGCCAGTGTTGCTACGTCTGGACCTTATAAGGCTGTTCAGTGCTGGATTGAAGATACAGGAGCTCTGGCTTGCAAGGCAGTAATGTGTAACTGTATACTCCCCCACTACCCCAGCTCTATCAATCAAACCTCACACTGGCCAACCCTCTGATGGGATAAATGATTTCAAAGCTGACTAAAGCCATTGCTTTGGCACTAGGGTATAAATCTTGGCCCTTAATTTAATAATGCAAGCTTGAAGGGGTGAGGCACCTGCACTGTGATTGGTCAGGGGAAGGAGAACCACAGAGGGGAGTCCTCTGGTACTGTTCTGTCTTTAGCAACAACTAGTAGACATCCACCTGCATCTCAAATTTAACCCTCATTATCTGTGATGAACAGCGTTTCATTTTTCAGATCAATTCCCTCCTACCTGAGCTTCCCTCTGTCTATTCCTTCTTGTTAATCTGTCCACTGGTAAAGGTTCAGAGGCTTATGTCTCAGTACAGACTCCTGATCTGGGCGGGAGGCAGGAGAAAACTTGGGGATTTTATGCAATGTAATGACTATAATACTTCTTGCAGTCTCAGATCTGGTTTCTCGTTGGCTGGTTTCAATTCAGCGGCCAGTAATCACCATTCCTGAGGAGTTTCCACTTTATGTCCCCTGTCCTCTTCTCTTCAGCCAGCAACAGCAGGCAATCTCATGAAACAAGCCCTGGAAAGCACTAGTTCATTCTGATTGTAGTAGAAGCATGCTGACAGACATGAAACAGACCCAGTTTTTGCTTCTTTATGTGCAGTTTCTTAAGGTATGATGTTTTGACAGTGTTGAACTCGAGTTTAATGGATGTCATAGTAGGCTAAATTTAACGTTAACAACCTAAGAAGTGGATATCACAGAGAGGTGGTCAGCTTTTGTCCATAGATACTCCAACAGTAACAATCAATGCTTGGGGATGTGGTAGGGGTTTTCTATTGCTGTGAGATGTGCATCTTGGGAAGCACTTCGTAATGGAAACCTATATAATTTCCCTGGTGATCAGGTGTGAATCAGTGTTCCTTTATTCTGAAATATTTAAAGGAACCATACTTTCAAGGCTTAGTGTGGTATATGTGTGATATCTGTGTTATTACAATTGAGAACTTTGACAAAACACAGAGCGCTCTCTCTATGTATTCTGATCCTTCCTTCTTTTTTATTTTTACATTTTATGATGTCTGTGAGATTGGACTAGGTTGGAGCCAGTGGTTTGTAAGCTACATTGCCTGCCTTGTGTATGCTTTAGCTTAGCTTTCCAGAAAAGTATAATTTAGGACCATACTGTAAAACCTCATGGGTTGAAAAGGGTTTAAACCAGCAATTTGTAAAACTGTTGAGTGATGAAAATTCTCCTCTGATCACTGGTCACTTTTTCATCACTTAGCAGGACCCTCAATCTTAGACCCTTTCATCACTCCTTAGGAAGTTAACCGACTGCATATGCGTGTCCTCTTGTGTGTTGGACACACTGGTGGGTGGTTAAGTGAGACCAAATGGATCATTACTCTCTCAGCTGTTGTCCTCGTTTTATTTGGAAATCAGTCAAATATGGCCTCATCTCTCTTGACTTCTTTTAGGTCATCAGGCTGTGCAAAACCCCTCCCGTTTGTTTTCCCACATACAACAGTTCCACAGTGTGCACACATTCAGATGCCTGCAGAGTGATCCTGGACTAGTGGCCAATTAACACGTCACACAAGACTGCTATTTTCACTGAAGGAAACGATCACAGAGTGACTCCCTGCAGTGCAAAATTCTAAGGAAACGGAAACAGAGGCGAATAGAAATAGAATATGAAATGCCACTATGTGAATTGTTTTCACAAACTGGGTGAGAAAAGCAAATGAATGCATGGGTAAAGTCATAGAGGGCTGTTGAGAGAATAATGCAGTGCTTATGTCAAAGAATAGTAAATAACAGAGGAAACACTTTACTTCCTTAAAGACTTGATTTGTTTGTTTGTTTGTTTGTTTGTGTGATAGCGACGATGCATCACACACACTGTATGTATCACACACACTTATGAAAAGCTAGCATTGTACTGTGGGGGCTGTGTAAAATGATCCAAGTGGCATGCAGTGGTTATTTTGAAGGAAAACAAAGAGAAGCAAAATTACGGTCACTGACATTACTATATTTTCCACAAATAGTGTAGATAGTTTGCAGATCTCACAAAACTCATGGCAAAATCATGCAGTTCCTCATGACAATAAAATGAAATACACAGTGATAGTTTTTGTGACATTTATTTTTCTTTATCACACAGTGTAAGGAAAAAGGGCATCAGGAATATCTATTAAGAAATTCTATGGGAACAAATAATAAAGCTTTCAGTTAAACTCATGGTTTTCTACTAAAAGTCCAAGGTTAGGTTTTTTTAAAGTAGGTCAAATTGTGGAACTTGAACTCCTACCAGGATGTTGCCCCAGCAAGGGTTTGACACACTCTGGGTTTAAATATGACAGCAGTGTTACTTACCACAGCAACAGTTGAATATCTAAATCAGGGTTGTAAAAATAAGGAAAGCCTCGGTGTCATCCTTTAGAGCAGGAGTGCATATTTCACAATCCCTGTTAGGGAATCACTGGACAGTTCACAAACCAGTTAAAATGTGGAGGGCCAGAATATACTATGAGGCCCATTAGTGGCTCAGCTGTGGTATCTGGTGTGTGTGGTTATTTATGCAAGCTTTCTTGCAGAAGTCACAACCAACCAAAGCATTCATTTCAAAGACTTTCTCCCTGGTGGACTTGTGTCTTTATGAATTTCTTGGAGAGAATATGCAGGTTCAATGCGAAGATGGAAATAAGAATACAGTGCATATACTTGAAACAGACTAGATATTAGCTGATCTCTTTGATGACCACAAAGTGAAAGAAAAAAAAAAGCTGGAGGCGAGAATAAAAAGTCAGAGGCACAAGTACAGAAAAATGGCAAAACATGCCTAAGAAAGAGGATACTTTTAATTGTTTAACAATCCACGACTAAAGTAAAGAATGAAACCCATATTTGAAAGACCATGTTATGTGTTCATTACTTCAGAGAGACTGACTCTAACATAAAAATCACAGACTGTCTAAAATATGGATGTAGATTCCTTGGTGTCACCCATAGGTTTCTGAAGAGCCAAAGTGAAGTTCAGAGTGAGTGACTGAAGTGACCATTTCTGGATGAGAGTGTGGAGTATGGGAAGAGCCTGATCGGGTTTTGCCATAACATTTCTGATACGGCATGAAAAATTCTCTCCTATGAGAGTTGACAGATGAAATTCAATGACTCATTAGCTGAGGTGATGTCTGTCAGACACCTAGCAACATTGATGGCACCCACCTGTCATGTCCTTAATTATGCCTAACTTGAAACCTTAATATATTGTAATTTGAATGGGTGAGTTGTATAAAAATTCATCCACAGAGTCGCACATTTTAACATGGGAGTCTATAAGGATTGACTTGCTTTTTGGAGCTAGCTTCATCCACCATTTAGTCTGCAGTCTGCAGTCTGTCTCATTTTTCAGCCTGGATGTTGCAGTTTGATATAAACCAACGTATCCGTCTTTATATAATCAAATAGCAGCTCCACAATTTTATGTGACAAGTACTTTAGTGTGGTTTCATCTCTTATTTCTGGATTTTTAAGGTGTATTGTAAGTGTCCTGGAGGAAGATGCTCCACTCCTACTGGTTCTCTCTTTAGGTTTGCTATCACAGTGGTTGAAGCAGGGAAACCAGAAGCTCTAACATATAACTAATGTTGAAGTCTTTATTTGGTTTGGGCCTTGTTCAGCCATGTAAAGAGACTTAGGAGTCCACTTAATCCCTGGGATGCATTCCCTCCGACACACTCATGCGCTCAACGCCCACCTTTTTTTAAATAGCATATCATACCAGGACACGCAATGAATCGTTTAGCTCCTTCCCTCTGCAGAGACTCTGTGTACACGTATCCATATATTTCCACACCACACTACCTTAGGCCTTTTTATCCTTGGCTGCCCTCAAATTCTGAAAAAAGCTTGATCCAAGCCTGTCTCTGGACAGGCTCAGTTTTGATGGAAACCAGGACCCTTTTGCATGGGGTAAAAGTTAGCACATTGGCCATCAGGGGAACGGTGTCTGTGTACACGCTTTGAGACACTGCACCCCAGAGAGGAGAACTTAACTTGGGTTTCTCTACAAGAAGCGAATGCCTGCTCTGGGAACTCCGATAACTGCCTCAGGATGACATTTTGAATTCTTACTGAGCAATGGAAGATTCTGAGTCTCAAGCACATATGTTAAATGTTGTGGAATAGAGGGGTCAGCCAAATCTGTGTTTGCTTTTCTGAACATTGTATATTATGAATAAACGATGCATTGTGCTGGTTAGAACCCAAAGGCAAAATTGCTTGTCCATTCTAAATGAAACTATAATTAAATCAATCATATTTTGTAATCAGTACTTACAATATTATTTTGTGGTCCATCATGGTTGTTACAACCTTTATTTTCAAGCTTATTTGTTTGATTTATGAGGATTTTACTCGGAAAATCCATATGCAGTTGAAAATACTGTAACCTAAGCTCAAACCGCAAGGGGCTGTGTGTAGACAGATACTCATACTAAAATTCAACATCAGAAAAAAAGATCGCTATCGGGACATAGGAGAATGTCTGGTTTCCTGATACCAATCAATCAACGGTTCTACTTTCAGGATAATATTTTGAAATAAAACGTGTTATTCAGGAAATGGCTAACAGGTACCTTGCAGCCAATCCAGCTGGGCCTTTGGATTTATAGAAGTCATTTATCAGGTTCCAATCTCACCTCAAAAACATCAGTGTATAAGAAATACACACGGACAGCTTTACAAAGGTACACAGAAAGCAAGAGGTTAGCAAAGACAGGCACACTGCAGGCTTTGCGTCTGCTATCTTAAGATAAACGCTGTCCATGGGTTAATTCCGTTCACACTCCCTGGGATTCACACACTTTCTTTGTGCCTTCTTTCTCCAACGTCAATGTTTTAAACACGGCTTCTCACCAAAAGAGACAGCATAATTTTAAGGGAAGTGTAGACTTTCCATACTGCAGTGAAAATTACTGACACCAAATGCGAGAGCTTCTGTTGTTCTATTGTTTCTGCAAAACACAGCTAGCGCTGCTAACAGTGAAAACAGCAGCTACACTATTGACAGAGTGCCACGTTTCTTTATTGAGACAGCCACATCACAGAAAAATGTGTTATGGACCACCTTGCCAAATTTGAACGACAAAAATCTATGTATACAAATTCAAAATAGTTTAAAAATTATTGTTTTCTCTGCTTGGGTTGCTGGGGGGGGGTGGGGGGGAGGCACTGAAGCCACCTCTCAAGTTCCAGCTATATGAACACTTACTCCTTCTGCAATATTGGGTGCGTGCTTTTGATCACGATACAAAAGCTAAAAAGCAAAAGAAACAGAAGAGACTGACAACAGTCCTAGCTGTCTCAGATGAAAGTTTGTAAAACTTCCTGGAGTAAATGCACATGCTGCTGTGCATTATTGAAACACAGTACGCACCATATGACTGTGATTTTAGCCCTGCCCAGAAAATCCTGGCCAGGGAAGGGGACAAAAATGCTTGAGCAGTCTAACTTAAAAATGAGTTATTTAGTGCATCTTTGATTACAAAGTTTTCTTAACTTTTACTTTGTAACTTGTATAACTTGTGCAAACAAATGCTGATTTTCACTTTACTCGCTCTGTAATATTATACTGTTTCCTGTTGGTTTTGTTTGCTTTTGATTCATATCAGGAATAACATAATTTACATGTACAGTAGGCTGCTGAGCATGCCAAACAGTAGGTGTCGTGGTGCAGGGCATTTAGCATGTGTGTGTGGGTCTGGCTCTGCCTGCAGTCTGATGATAGAATATGACTTAAAAGGTTGAGGGAGCAGTCTAACTATTTTTAAGTTTAATCATGCGTTGGTAACCGTTTGATGAAGTCCTCCCTTCAATTGCAAAGCTTTCCTCTTCATTACCTAAAATGGAACAGCTCACAAATCAATTGTGGCAGGCCATTTTTTTCCTCCGATGAGGGGAAAGGTGCACATTAATTACCTTGTATTTATTTAGCTGGAAGCCTTTATAATTCCACAGGAAGAAAAAAATGGGGGAAGTGAGCCACACTATGCTATATAATTTTTCTTTTTTCTCAAAGCCATTATTTTGTTAATATTCTGAGGAGGACCTTTTTCAGCTGAATCGGAGAAAGACCCTTACATGTAGACCCTGTTAAACAGATGTTGATAAGGTGCAAGATATAACTTAAGGGAGTGGAAAATGACAGTATGAATTAGAGAGGAGAATGACAGTATGAATTAGAGAGGAGAGTTATGCTATGAGTTGAAGATGGAGATAAGAAGGGACAACACAGCAAGAATCTGCTGGTTGTCTCACCACACAAATCTCCCCCACGAAGTTGCTAACAAAGTGATGATAAGTCTGAATGAGACTGTGGCCCTCTGGAGCAGGATTAGTCTGTGGCTCATCACTCCTTCACTGTGAGAAATCATGGCCACAAGAGAAGAAAATTTAATTTTATTTCAGGTTGAAGCAGAATGTTAGGCTGGGACAAAGTGCAGGGTTGGATGGTGGGAGGTTGACTGTGCAAAAATAGGGCCATCATTTTAAACAATCAATACATTTATGAGGTGGAATGTGGTGTGTCAGAAAAAGGAAACTACTTTTAGTTGCAGGATTTAGATGACAGGAGGAGAAGGAGGAGAAGGAGGAGGAGGAGGAGGAGTACAGTATGTTGTTTTTGGTGGACCAAACACATACTTGGATGTAACTCATCTTAGAGTTGAGGAGTAATTTCTTCAAGAACTTACAGATGTATCTCCCAGAGCTGTTTGAATTCCTAGAAAACCACCGAGCAAGTGATCCTCAGTTTAATCAAAATGTCCCAAGAGACGATGATCCATTTCATCAATGCTGGTCGCTCAAAGAGTCAGAAGCAATCCTATTTTGCTTGTACATTTCACACAAATAGTTATCATCCACTGCAGTGCGCAGGACTGCACCACTATACTGTATGTCTGAGGCAGTAAGTCACTGTGCTTTACTAAAGTGGAAAAAGGCAGAAATTCAGTTCCTTTGTGATATTGTAGAGTGATATTCAAAATTATTACAACATGAAATGCATGGAGAAGTAATGAATCAATAATTAACAAGTGTCATTTACATGTCATAGTCATCAGCATTCTTCTGTGCTGTCCTGCTTGATTAAACAACTCTGTTTTTGACTTTGGACTTGCAAATGAAAACACAAATTAGACGGAAAAGAAAGCAGTGCTCATAAATTGAAGCATACGGTGTTACTTTGAAAGGCAGACAGAGCGAAACAGGGAAGGAGGGATAAAAGGAGGACATGAAGTGGCAGGTATAAGACACCTCATTATAGCAGCTCTCTGCCGCTTGCAACCAACTTGGAAATTATGACAGATGTGCAGGAGGATCATTCTTGCTCTCTCTTTTTCCATTCCCCAGCTAGAGGAGATGTGGCCCTGTGGCTGAGACTAAACAATGCAATCAGCCTTGTTTTCACTGACTTGCGCTGAGCCAATGATTTTCCTCTCTGTTGATCCCACATTGTCTTAAATAAGCAGGTATTACTGGTGTCAGAAAGCAACAGGGTTCCAAACACATTTCTTTCCTTTGCTCTGTTTTTAAAAAACCTTCGCACATTTTTTTTCGGTTACACATCATCTGCTATGGCTGCTAAGCTCTACCTGTCCAAACTTTCGTTTTCGGACAGAAGCTTGGACTTTGTTGGCTTGGATTTCACAGACTACAGTCCTCAACATAAGTGACAACTTGTGTAAGCTCAGTTAGGTGAAAACCAGAGAGCTAGAGCAGTGTGCAGGTAGGCAGAAAATGGTTATTTCTTTTTTGAAAATCATAAATGCACTATTTTATCCTGCTGCAAAAAATAAACCAAAAAAGACATTCTGTGATCTTGATTAAAGATAGAGACATTTTGGGGCTGATTGAAGCTTCAGCCAGCAGCAGGATAGTTTATTTTAGCATAAAGACTAGAAAGGGAGGGACACAGTTAGCCTGGATCTGTCTTCCAGTATCTGTATTGATAGCTAAACAACATATTAATGTCTTCAATTTGTACAAAAAAATAACAATTTACAGTATGTGCCAGACTTCTTCTTTGCTGTAACTTCCTGCACTTCCAGGTGTTTCCGCTAGCTGCTGGGCAACTGCTCAGTTTACTCAAACTGCCTCTTGTGCATCACCCTGTGAAGATAGGGATGTAGAGAACAAATGCTAGATGCCAAAATTATGAAAATGTGATGGTGCCCATTTTAAACTCACTATTGGTGTGTCCCATTTTCCCTGATAATTCAACATTGTGCACAATAAATCCAAGTTGAAATTCGCAGAATGAGAACTAGTAAATGCTAACTTTTATTTCCATGCAGGACTGTATTTCTTACATATATCGCTCATCTTATGAATTCCAACACAGGACTGATTGAAATTTTGATGCATTAAAGCTCTCCTCTGTTAAAATTACTGTTGGGTGGAGGTAAACTCTGACATTATCAACCAAGTGTTCAAATGTAATCTTAGAAAGTTGAGTTTTTGAGAAACTTGAATAAATTGTTGTGTGAAGGAGATATTTTCACAGTTATATAGGCTAAAACAGATAGGGAATTATGTCCTCTTTAACTTCATAACAAAACCATGATGAGAGTAGTATCAAACTCCTTAAGTGACTGTTCACTTTTAAGTTAAGGACACAGCTTGGTAGATTAACAGCGGCTGTGACGAGACACTGACACATGTTTCTGGCAGGCTCCTCCCTCACTATCTTTACAGTGAATCTTAAAAGGATGAGAGCTGCACTGTGAGGAAACACCTGCTATCCATTTACAGTACATTCTATTGTATTTGTGCAATGCAGCACAAAAGAGAGGGGAGCTGGTGTCCACGGCCAGTTTAGAATCTAGCCAAAAGCTGGTGTCATGATCAAGAGCGTAAAGGGACAATTAGGTAACTTGGAACAGAAAGCAAAAATGTAATGCAGTGAGGCAAGAAGGTTAACTTTTTTTGTTGAAGTTGTCTTTGGGTTTCTCGCTTGAAGGGTGATTAAGACAATTTCCAAACATGTTGTCATCTTGGAAACAGTGCTGGATTTCCTACAGCAAACCCCCCACACACCCACATTCATGTACAATCATTACCCTTGAACTCTCAACTCACATCCTTTCCCGAGTAATACTATTTTAGGCCCTGTCTTTCGTGGATCCGTCTCAGTGGCAACGTATCTGCTCGTCTTGTGTATCCAAGGAATCCGCTTATCTGATGTTAACTTCCTGAGATCTTGCTGGTAAACAGACCTGAGGTCCGCTGCTCCATCTAAAAATCACCACTTGGTCTCATGGGTGAGTGAAAGAGGAAACCAAAAGGAAGGAGTGAAGATGCAGGAAAGGAAGGAAAAGAAAGAGATGTGATGAAGCAAATGTACAGTTGGAGTTGAGTTCAAAAGTCTGGACAGAAGGTTACACTGTTGTTCAGGTCAGAGTGTGTGCTTCCTGGAACAGGTTTAAAGCTTGATACAGCAAATTAAAAATACCAATAAACCCCCCCACCCCTCTCTCTTCCACGCTTCTCCCCCTGTGTAATGATGCGCTACTCCGACTGTGGTTAATTTTATTAAAGCCTCGGCCACGGCCACCGTTCCAACTAAAATAAAACAACAATGCCTTCCAGGCCTGCAGAAACCTAACAGCTGGACCACAAGTAACTCAAGACGTCAGAGCTCTGTCGCTGCTTTCCGGTACATGTTACTGTTGTTCACTTCTCAAATCTGCTCCAGACCTCTTGTTAAAGGAGAATGTCGATGCTGGTGTCGAATGAGATAACACTTTGTGGGAGTGAGACATTTCAGTCTTGCAGACTTTCTCAGTCCTTTCTCATTGGATTTTTCTAAATTAGAAAAGTGAGTTTTTGCATAAGTATTTCCAAGACTGGGATTCTTTTTAGCAAGGTACTTCCCATATAATATCTGATCAGACAGAGCAAGTGAGGGACTACTTGAGTTGTACTAGGCTGTTCCCAGTCAAAATACATAAAATCGTTGGATGACAAAGAAAAAGTCAAAAAGCATTATTCTGTTCAGCCATATTATGGAGCTTGAGTAATTTGTTGGAGCAAGACCTGATCAATGATATACAGTGCTGAACACATTTATTAGACCATCGCTGCCCTAAATTAACAGTATTGCTGATTACTGAAATATGTTGTTTATGTTTCTGTAATGTTGATCCACAAATATGTGCAAGCTCTTCAATCAAAATTATATCTTTAAAGCTTAAAATATAACTATTGATGTTATCCATGCATTTTCAAATTCACTGTTTCACAAAACCACAAAAGTGGTAAATTTATGATTTAGATGTGAAATTATAGTTATTTAGTTGCATTTATGAAAAGACAATTTTGTTTTAGTGGTTGTATATTATTCTGATGAATTTCTGACTTCTCAGAGAATACCAGCTTGCTAAATTCACTTTCTCCTGTTCAAAATGGTGAAGCGCAGTGAACTCACTGAGAAACTGAGAAAGACTCCAGATTAAAGCACTTTATAATGCTGGATGGTCTTTGAGACAAATAGTAGAAATAGCCTAACAAATTTAGTTATCACTGTATATCCTTATATGCCAACTTGTGAACTTGAAAATGGTCAGGATATAAATTTATAACTCAAAACTATGGCATCCGTGGTCTTGGAATCTCTGTTACAAAGATTTGTATGTTAGTTTGAAACTTGATGAATGATCAAGTGAACTAGATGACCTGGCTGATGACCCAGGATCAAACAGCATTTCTCTGTCAGTGGAACAACTGCAGGACTTTATAATAACTACTCTGCTTATATCCAGTCTTTCCCATTAATTTGTACTGTATCAGTCAGAGGAGGTGTGTTTTTGACTTGTCTGTCTGTGTGTATGTGTAATTCCTATCAGCTACTGTCAACTAGTCCAAACCAAACAACACAATGCACTGAATGTAGCTGCCTTTAAAGTGCTCTTTGTTACTGAGCTCTGTGTGTAGTGTGTCTCTCTACTGTATGCACTGAAAGCAGTGAAACTACAAATTGTCTTTCACTTTGTGGACATAGTCCATAGTCAAACAAGCATCAGTCATACATATGTGCATGCGCTGACCCTCACAAAAATATTGTACATTCACACAAACAATGTTGATGGTAAGAGGTGGTCAGCTGTGGCCTATCAGCTGGGATTCATCTGCCTGTATCGCTGGATTAGCAGTCACACCTCATCATCCTGTGTGGATAGCTCATCACAGGATGCCCACCAGCCAGAAGGAGCCCGTTAACACTGAAGGGCACCACAGTGGAGTACGAGGGCCAAAGCTGGTACGGCCACGTATGGCACGAACAAGCTCACACATGGTTTATGAACAGTTGTGCAGCCCGTAATGCGGCTATACACACACCTTACATGCAGACATACAGTACATGCAGTCTGCAGTAGCTCAGCACACACAGGCGGACAGTCCTTGGCACTTGTACGGCACCGCTCCAAAAGAGAAACTGAATAGCTTTAATCGCGGGAGAGCGGTGAATGGCCCGTTGATTTCAGCATGTGTGTTCATTTCCTGACCATCAATCCCACAGTCCGTTTTGCTCAGCACAAACCGGTGATGCAAACCATGCAATTGGACGAAAACCAGTATCCAATTTTTCTTTTTTGTAACCTAATTACCACTCAAGAGGGAATTACAAAGAAAAGCCAATAATTAACAGTCATGCTATTTCTAATTTCACAGATACTGGGAATTGTTCCTCCTAACAAGTGCATCAAGCATGTATTTAGCTTTATTTCATTTTAATGAAAACTTGAGCAATTACGTTTTGCCTGCTTTCAATGTGGACTTAAAATGTTGTACTTAATTAAGGAAACAAAAAAACTGGCCCTGTCAACTTTGTCACTATTGTTGAAAACATCAGAACAATTGTGAATATATGGAAATTTTAATTAATATTTAGTAATACTCGCATGCTTTTGTTTCTACTTCATGCCATGCACAGCGTTCATTGTTCTCATACATGGCAAGAGCTGTACACTTCATCTTTAACAAAAAATAGCCTTTTGAAGTGTTTGTTTTTATGCAGCTACAACATCATCCTCTTTTATATGCAAATTCATTTTATTATTAAGATGTTTCTGGGTGTCTGCTCTATCATGAAAACTGGTAAAAACCAAGAAGAATGTACACAATATCAACAAAAAAGCCATTTAAAGATGCACCTTCAAAATCAGTTTACCCATTCAATGTTCAAAGTCATCGTCTGGAGCAGCACATCATTAAATGCTTATTTTCTTGATTTACATATCTATTTGCAATCCTTACTGTCATGTCGGTCAAGTTAAGTCAAGTCATTTTATTCGTATAGCCCAATATCACAAATTATGAATTTGCCTCAGAGAGCTTAACAATCTGTACAGGATATGACACCCTCTGTCCTTTACAAACAAACCCTCACATCAACTAAGGAAAAACTCCCCAAAAAACCCTTTTAGCAGGGAAAAAGAAATGGTAGAAACCTCAGGAAAAGCAACAGAGGAGGGATCCCTCATTCAGGATAGATTTGTATGAAAGTGTCCAAGGGAATGAAGACCATCATCAAGCTGTCGGCAATGGATGAGCAACACGTCTTCCTCTCCACCATGCCAAACAGATGAAGCCTGTGCAGCACGTCCTCCTCTCCACCATGCCAACGGATGAAGCATGGGTAGCACGTCCTTCTCTCCACCACTCCAAACAGGAGAAGCCTCAGCAAGATGTCCTCGTCATCACAACGTCACTCAGTACCAGAAGAAGAAGCCTGGTCTATCCAACCTCTACTCCACCAGGTAAACTGGACCTATGGATACCTGTGAAATGAGAACACACAGGGGCTACGAGACACAGAACTAATTTGCAACATTTGTTAAAGGGAGGGAGAGGAAACACATCCTCTTCTCCACTACTTTAATAGCGCTTTCACACTGAAATTAGCAGGTAGACGCGGGATGCTCCACACATTCATCTGGGTTTTCTCCATTGGAGATGGATTTCATAAGGCGGGGCCTTATCAAAAATTGTTGCATGTGATTGGATAAACCACTTGTCCATCATCTTTAATGATGTGTACTTCAACCACTCACATCAAAACAAAACATCAAAACATCAAAACAGCTGACATCTTGGATATAGCAGCAGAGCAAACAGTGCAGCAATGTCAATAAATGATCGATGTCATCTGTGGAGCTAGGCGGAACGACATTCAATTGGTGAGAGTCAGGTTACAATTTTTCAGCTTCTCGGATCAGATCCTCTACTACAGCAATCAGCGGGGAGACGATAATCGCACTTCATCCCATTTCCTTAACTTGAAATAGCAGAATCAACGCTGCGAGCCTCCATTGTCGTCAGAATCAAACAGTTGCTTATCCGCTATGTCACATCTATGAAAATCCCACATGGCGATCATGATTGGCTCAGTCATTTTTTGCTCCCTTGAAGTCCTTCCCATCGGGTGTGAGTGCAGATGAATGTGTGGAGCTAGGCGGAACACCATGTGGAGCGAGGTGGAACTACATTGGCAAAAGTCAGGTTAATGAGTAAATGGGACAGCAGAGAACAGAAAGAAGAGGAGGTTCTCTCAGGGGCTGATCAAGACATGACATTACATACTTCTTGAAATTAGTCCTCATATAAGTCATGTGACAGAATAGACACAAAAATGCCATAATAATATATGTCAATGAAAATTAGATCATGTGTCATGCAGTAATTACCCAGCCCTACAAGTACCAGTAACATTACTGGCAATAGCTACTAGCTTTAGTGGTGGTAACAATAAAAGGAGTAGTTACAGTACCAGTAGTATTATTTGTTACAGAAATAATAAAATAGTTATTTTTTAGTTGTAGTAGGTCCAAATGTCAACCTCTGTGAAATGAAGCCCATGCAAAAGTGCCAAAAAGTGCCGCTCTTCAAATGACCACTTGAAGCTTTAATAGCAAGTTTAGCCATGTTTACAGCCTGGTACAAATTTTGATTAAAAAATGTATTTAATTTAATATTGATATTCACAACAACTGTGTAGAGGTGATTTTTTTGATAGGATTTACCCATTTATATTAAGGTGTGGCTTTGACTGACAAGTGGGCACAATCTCACATTACTATCTGCTAGCTATCTGCTAACTCTCTGCTCTACTGCGTCATCCAGGTCATTCACAGGCCACCTCTTGGCCTGTTTTTGTTGCCACTACCAAGATGGCAATGACCAGGGCTACCTACATCAACCACCTACTACTAGCCTCCTCCATTATTTGTTTGCAATTTTTGTGTGCTAACAAATAGCAGTTGCTCAGCTTTGTTAACGACAACCTCGTCAATAGTTTTTTTCTTTTCAATGATTTCAACTTCAGGGTTTTACATCTTCACAGAAACCAAAATGCCAGATTACTTCGAGTTGCAGGAGTGGATAGAATAGTGTAAAGTAAGATAGTAAGAAGACCTGGGGTCCTCTGCACACATGTGTATGTGAATTGTATCGTCCAGGAGGATGAAGTCCCTGTGGCACATGTGCGACAACCCAGTGGTTTTGTCAGGATCAAACCGATGTCAGCCATATGTCGAGGTGTTGCAAATTAGCCAGATGCTATGATTCCCGATAGAGCATTTACAGTATGTGGTGATTTTCAAAAAGATGTCTGTGATGGCATTTTCCAACACTACTGGCCAGATACAGGATTCATATTATCACTCCAAACTGTTCAATCGTTGACCTTGACTTGTTTGAAATGTCATTTTCTATGAACTGAGATTCATAGAAAATGTTACAAAATTCTTTCTGCTGGTTGTTTTGAAGTGACTCTGCAGCTTGCGTGTTGTTTTGGTGATGTTTAAAGGGCTTTACATTTTATGACTGTGGTCGTGAGGGAGGAATAATATGCTTTATTTGAATAGACACACTGGCCATATAGCTTTTACAGACAAGGCTGAGGTCAAAGAAACATGCAGACTCGTACTTGTGTTTCAAAGGTTTCCTGCCGTGCTATAATCTGCAAGTAACATAATTCAAGGGATGATATTTCAATGGGCAGGACATGTTTACAGCTGATCAAAAGTAATGTACATTTGAGTGACTGCTGGGCAATCTCAGTCTGTTAACCTTCCCCATCTTATGGATCCTCTTTGGTTGCAAATTCTGAACAGACCTTGCCGACAATGCACAATCCAGAGGCGCTTTTCTGGCACTTAGTCTCAGACATCTTTGATGCAGTCGGTTTTGAGGTGAAAGAAAAGAAGGGTGTGGGTAATTTGACACACTATGCTAAACTCAGCTCTTTTTTTTCTCTGCACTCATTGAAAACACTCCATTAGTGAGCAAAACAGTAGAGTGGTTGTTGTGTGCGGGAGATCAACTTGTTCACGGTTGTAGTGTATTAAGCTCTGCTCCCTTAAGTATTAATCTGGCCTGCTTATCTCACCACTGTGATCGAGGTGGAGCACTTTTCTTACAGTCTGCACTCAAGCTCTTTTCAAACTTTTAAGGGCTGAAAACTTCACTTTTTGGCTCTCATCCTCTGAGCCTAATTACCAGTGTGTTTTTCCAGTTGCCTCTCTTAAGGAACTAATGACAGTTACGTTTATTTAAGAAAGGCTGAGCAAATAAACAGTTTAAATATTATTATTTTATTGAGTATACCACTTAAACAACTCCATGGCCGTATGGAAACTGTTCCCCCTAATCAATTTTGGCCAGCCAGTTCACTTTAGTCATCTTCGCCCACTCAGCTGCTATTCAAGTTGTGTAAGAACCAATAAAACCATCTTATCCACCTGGTATTAACTTTGAGTCACTTCAGCCTTATCTGTAATTAGCATAACTCATGGGATGGAGTTCATGGTGTGTTTACACTGCGGCTTTTAGAGCTCGTTTAGGGAAAGTATGTGTAAGACAAGTATTTATCTCTTGCTGCTCACACACTGGCTGCTTTCCAAACCAACATTAGCAGGGGCAGTTGGATCACAGGAAAGGGAAACAGAGCTTCACAACATTAAAAGGAATTGAATAATATAAAGGAAAAAAGGCTACCCTGATACAGCTCGGGTAAGCTGTTGCCTTATAAATTTCGTCGGCTGTAATTTAAGCCAAATTATGATTTGTACAAACTGCTCCCTGCCCCTAATATTAATAAAAAAACAAAACCAGACCATAAAGCAGGGTTATATCTAATTTAAAACTCATAGTTATTTCCTTAATCATGTAGCTATAGAATTAATCAAGAATTCAATAAAGTGCATAATGTTTTAACTTGTATCCAGCACTTCTGGTGAACTACCAAGAATAATTTTCCCAAACAAAAAAGACGCTGAGTTCTCAGGTTTGCCCACAGTGGCAGCTTCCTCCTACAAGCCACATAAATGCCCTTACGGGACGATAACCCTGCTGCAGTCTCCACCCTGTTTTTAAAGCTCTTGGTAGCCACAGCTATGGCTTCCAGATGCAGTCTTCAATGTGTTTTCAGGGAAAAGAAAGGAACTAATCTAATAAGAAGGGTGGGCGGCACAGGAGAAGCCTCAAAGGTGGGGAATAACATTAGCACATCTTTGTAAATCAGAGACCTTGCAGCGGCCCAGCGGACATTTTGTTAGACTCCCAGACCACCTATGTTACAGGGAATTACTGGATGTGAAAACACAGGGCATCGATTGCCCACACCCCTTTTCAGTGTTCTTATTTCTTGTTAAAACAATGTGATTCACATACCACCTATATTTAATTGAAAACAACTCAAGTGCTGATTATGGTGAGTGATGTTTATCAGTCATCAAATCATCCATCCATCCATTTTCTACCGCTTATCTTCATAGGGTCGCGGGGGGGCTGGAGCCTATCCCAGCTGTCTTAGGGTGAAAGGCAGGGTACACCCTGGACAAGTTGCCACCTCATCGCAGGGCACATAGAGACAGACAACCACTCACACTCACATTCACACCTACAGTCAATTTAAATTAGCCAGTTAACCTAATCCCCATGCATGTTTTTGGATGGTGGGAGGAAGCTGGAGTACCCGGAGAGAACCCAGACACAGGGAGAACATGCAAACTCCACACAGAAAGGCCCCCGGGCCAGGAATCAAATCCAGTACCTTCTTGCTGTGAGGCAATAGTGCTAACCACTACACCCGCCCGTCATCAAATCATGAATAATGAAAAGCCTGTTCTCCTCTGCATCATTATAACAAATCTTTATTTGGAAGTTTCTCTCCCCCCTTTCCCTATAATAGTTTTCCAGACCTGCTGCTTTCATCTAATAACAAGCGTGGCACGTTGTATGTATTTATTCATTTATTTTGGGGAATGGAGTGGAAAATAGTATTTCCGTACTAATTTAACCAGTTCAAAGGGATCAATTTGTGCAGAGAAATTCCCAAGAAATAGCATTAAATCATCTCAATGAGCATTAGCCTTATCATGCGGGCTCTGGCCTGTGCTGCACACAATCAGGAGAAATGCTGCAACAGAGGCCACATCTATGGAAACTGTGAGTGGGGGAAGAACACTATACCACTGATAAAAGAAACTAATTCTGTCAGCTCCTTTGTGTTGACTTGAAAGACAGTGTTTAATTGGCACAATCGTGGAAAAGGGTGAGCTATTTATGCCTGTATCAGTCCTCCATCTCTGCATTCCTGTGCAGCAAGCCTGAAGGACTGCATGGGACTGGGCCGAGAGCTCAGCACTGTCAAGAAATTAAGTTTGAGAGAGCCAAAGAGAGTCATTGAGATTCAACAGCCCAACTGAGTTTGTCATTTCATTTTTTTCTCTCTCTCTCTCTCTCTTCCTAAAACACCCCAACTGTCACTCTTTTATACTACAACCCAGGGGAAGGCTACCTTTCTCCCCTGAGGCTGTCGAAGACGGAAAGTGTTATTTAGAAATTCACAGGAGGAAAAAGCAGAGTATTAATTCAAGATAGACAGGACCCAAATGTCGGCCAATGCCATCAAAAAAGACACAGCTGTCCTCACCCTCCCTGGCTGTCATACTCTCTTTCTCATCTTCAAGGACTCCTGGCTCTGCCAAATTTTTCTTCCTCTCCATCTTCCATGCTCTTAGCCACTTCCGCTTGCAAAACTCTTTCACTTTCTCTGTCATTGCCTTAATTTTCCTCTCTCCAATTTCCCTTTTTCACTTCCTCTCTTTCAGGCTCCAAGTTTCTATTGCACCACACTTCTTCTTTCTGCCTTCCAACATTCCCTCCTCGCCTTCCTCCTGGTGGAATTACTGTAGTGTGCTGGTGAGATGCTAATTAGCAGGTGGTGTAGAGAGACACATTGGCATCCTTTCACAGAAAACACATTGACACCAAGGTCACATGCACTACCCATACTGTTTATAGCAATCACCTGAAGGTCTGATTAATGTTTGAGTTAATCAGTGATACAGGAAGGAGTTTAGCGGTGGGCGTGCAAGAGAGAGGAATGGAAACAGAGATAGAGAGACCAGTAATATGTATCTCAGCATGTTTAATGACCAAGTTTACGTCTTTCAGCAGTGATATATTAGTGTGTGTAAGACATGCAGTTAAATAGAGCTGAGTATTTCACCATGAATGAATTTAATTTCAAACCATTTCTAACTAATGCAAGTCTTTGTGTATAATTCTAAGGGACTTCTTTTTTTTCAATATATGGCCCCAGCAATGGGTTGATATTCTATTATTTTTAGCAAATATCATGAATTATTTTACTCGCCTGATTCTCAGTGTCATTGAAGGTGAGTTATCTGTACATGTGCTGTCAGCAACAAATAATATATATATATATATATATATATATATATATATATATATATATATTTTTTTTTTTTTGTCTTTTAATTCATGTATACAGGCAGAACTGTTTAAAAGTATTTCTTTCAGTCAGTCAAGGTGGAAGAGCTTCTGAAACAACTCAGCTTCTCAGAATGGGTCTTTAATGCCACATCTTGAGTGGAGACACTAAATACGACTTAGTGTCTAGCTAATTACCTTCCATTATGATTAGTACAACATCTGCTGCCTGGACCTTTTTACCAAGGTGGAAATAGAAGCTGGTACTTAAAAGTGAGAACATTATTTATCATTTTAGAATTATACAATTTCTGGAATTTTATCATTATTTTTTTCTGAAAAAAAAACAAACAAAATAACAGATGGCATCAATGCCCACCAATGTCTCCATTCACCACATTTGTCAATGCTGTAATTTACCGTTCAACCCTTGGAGAGAGAATATTCGTCTTTTTGCAAATGGTGACTTTGAACAAAGCTCTCAAAATGATCAGTAAATCCTCATTGGCTTCATGATGGACTGTCATAATAAAGACCATGATACGAGCTCTGGAGACAGAAATGATACTTTATTGCAGATGTGACTGCCAGCATTGCTTGGATACAAATGGGGCTCCAAATGTTGGGAGGTTTTAATGTGGTTTTAACAGTTTTGGCACAGGGACTATAGCCTGCTTGGGGTCACAAGATGATAATGTATGCTGATCAGTGCTAAACCCCCACAGAGTAAATGTGCTTTCTAAGAAGCAGCCAAGTCAAAGTCAAGATGTATTTCCTTATTCTGGCCACAGCATGGCACTCTTCAAATTTAAATGGGACCTCTTTCCTGACAGTTTTGTTATCTGCTGTGGCATTTGGCGACAATTTTGAAGCATTATGGGAGACTCTCACCATCTCCCCACAACCCTTTCCTTGTATTTAGATTCCCTGATGAATCCCATCCGTGACAAACCAATCACACATGCCCACCAGTGAAGGGACAGTGCTACAATCGGGCATAGAGGGGTTTTAAGGAGTGCTTCCTTTGAAATTAGAGCACAACTCCACTGAAATTAATCCTCTTTCCTCCCTACTCACTGTTTTTATTTCAAAGTCCCTCTGCTGAAGATCCCCACTGGGTGGTTAGTCCTTCCAGTCAACAGTGAGACTGACATCAACGTAGCCATCTCATTACTCTCCAAGGGAGGTCAGCGCTATCAAGTGGAGTGGTGCTATAAAATAAATTGAATGTTCCGCTGAGGCAAATGTTGAAGGTGATGGACAGTGAGGGCCCCTGCTCAGAACCACAGCGCTCTGCTGCTCCCCTGGGTGCTGCAGAATGGGACCTGAGCTAAGCAGCTGGATGACTGTCTGGGAGAAAAAGGGTTGCAGTCAGAATTAAACATGAGCAACCCGACCAATGTGGTATGTTGGCCATCCGTCACTCTCTGGAGCTAGGAGAGGTTACCTGTGCACATCCAGCAGGCCTGTCAGGTATTCGAATAGACACACTTGACTGCACAGAGGTGAAATCAGAATTGCAGATGTGGAAGGAGAGGGAGGGGGAGGACGGAGCCGATCAATGTGAAGTGAACGCCCAGAGTACGAAAATGTGGTGAGATGGTCTGTATTTCTCTCTCTGGTTTTGGCCAAAGATAATCTTATGCTGCAGTTCCACTTGTCATTTCAATGTGATGTTTGCGCTCTGATTCGAAAAATCACAGTTTATGACGGTAAATTACTTGAATTCACCACTTGGCCTGCACATATTTTTTATGTATTAATTTAAAGCAGAGTTCTGGTTATTTTCCTGGATCCTGTGAGGGATATTCTAAAATCCATTTATTCAATGTTTGACTACTCAGTGGTTTGTCTAAAAAAATGATCTACAGAAATGCCTATATTTACAGTATTTTGGGATTTCCTGTGCACTTAAGACAAACATTTTTGACCATTTTAATGATTAAACCATATTTCCAAGATGCCAACATGACTATGTATCATCATATGTGGTTGCCTTGATATTAGAGGTTAAAATAAACATTGTCAGATGACATCCCAAAATGGCTAGGGAAAAATGTCAGTTAAGACTGTACTTTCCCATTAGCACTGCTATGTTGAAAAATACATGCGTTAGATCAGCTTTTAAAGTCTTAGACTGTGGCCTCCCTTCAGACAAAGCTTGGAAAAATAAAGAATTATTGTATTTTTTGATAACCTGCCACTGCAGAAATCTAGCAGCCACTCAGTATATTCCCACCGTTTTTTTTTTTTGGGTGGTGAGTGAAGCAAATCTAGAAGCCATATGCATATTTCATCTGCATTTGGCTATTAGTTGGTGCTGTTTTCCAACTGTGTACAGACTATACACCAAATACATTTTGTCAAAGAGAATTCATTAGTTTCTGACTCTGGAAAAGTGGGAAACTACTTAACTATGTCTTTAATCAAATCACACACATTGAAGCTATTCTATGTGATCTTCTTTTGATATCTAATGTAATTACTAATGTATATATGTATTTTTTAACTTCCTGAGTCTCCCCTGAATCTGTTCAGAGCCCTGTGGGGAGGCTTGCCTCACACTTTGAAAATCTCTGCTTAACATGCTTCAGAAGTGGTGCTCTCGGACTTCATTTGAAAATCTTGCAGCCTATAGAGCAAGACACATGTATCTCTGTTATGGAGCATGATAATTAATCAACTTTTGCTCAGAATTGATTGCTTATTAGAGCTGTAATCATTCATTGATTAGTAGTTAAATCCTAATTTACTTGGCAATTGAATATTTAAAAAAAAAAACTCTGAATCCAACTTCTAAATTGTGAATATTTTACTCAATTATGAAAGTAAACTGAATATGTTTCAGCTGTGGGCAAAAAAAAAAAAAAAAAAAAAAAATTTAAAATGTCATATTTGACTTGGGAAACACTGATCAGCATTTTCTGACAATTATAGACCAAACAACTAAATGATTCGTCAATAAAATAACTATTAGTTGTAGCCCTATTAGTTATTATTTCTGAAGTAGGATTTGGATTGAACTTATATTTTGGCATTGCATCACACCACTCCACCGCAGAATGTCACTCCTTTCTCTGTACTGCTTGGAGATTTTACTGCATGTTTAATATGTGGTCCTGATTCCCTGAACTTGTAAGCTATCCCATTTCATTTTCAGACGCATGCAGACTTTGAAAGAAGCAACATACTGTGTAATAGTGGTATGTTTTTTTCCATAAAGTGCCACAAATCATTTATCTAAATCTGTGTGGCAAAGGGAATACTTGACTTTGTTGGAGAGGAGAATACTTTTGCTGAAGTCTTGTATTGAAAGGTTGCTACTTGAAAATAACAATGTAGCTTGCAGGCCTGGCACAGAGACAATTTGAAATGTGAGCTCAATTATATGTATTCATGACCTCACAAATGGCATATGTTGTTCGTTATAGGGAGTAACTAGTTCTAACGTGGATATTCACTGACAAACGGTAAAGTAATTATTCGCCTGTAATGACTGACATAAAGCATGATGAGTCAGACAAATTGTTTTAGAAATGAAGAAAAGGGTGACTGGTTCAGCTTTTTCACACAGGTCATTTTTTTACAAGAAGGGATGATCACATCCAGCTACACTTAAGATGAAGAATTTAAAACAAAATCTTTTCAGTCTCCAAAGAAAGTATTACTTGATGGTTTCCCAGAAACACCAGGGAAAGGGGCAAGCTCACAACTATTTGCAACAACTGTATTTGCAACAACTGTCCTCCAATGCACTGCGGGAGAAGCAATTTGTTGGAAGAAGTAAGTCCATTTAGCCCCAACAGAAAGGTGGCCAGCAGGCTTAATTGAGGTCTCAGGCTGTATTTAAAAGCAGTTAATATTTTTTGGACACAGCAGTTTTTTTTTTTTTGTTGTTTTTTTTTTAGCAGGCATCGAAGGGCTGAATACATATTTCATTAATGGAAAAGACAACTTGACTCGCTTGTTTTGTAATTCTGAGCTGCCCCCGTGTTGCTCCCCGGAAGGACCACTTGTGAGATATGCTGCTTTTCTTTATCTAGTACTGTAAAACATTCAAGCAATTTTACAAATTACAAATTTGCCTCAGAGAGCTTTACAATCTGTACAGGATATGATACCCTCTGTCCTTTTCAAACCACCCTCACGTTGACCAAGGACAACCCCCCCCCCCACAGATGTGTGCAATAGATGTTATTTGTACAGAGTAACAACAATGAGAAACACAATCCACTCCATATGACAACAGCTAATACATATGAAATTGTATAATGACAAAATGTCCAAGGGGATGAAGAGCACCACCAATCCACCGGCAATGGACCCTGAGCAACATGTCCTCCTCTCCACCATGCCAACCAGATGAAGCCTGGGCAGCACATCCTCCTCTGTCATTTGCTGTTAGCAGTGCAGCATAAAACAGTGATCTCTTACCTTGCTGACTTTTATACATACCCTTTAACAATATATGACAATAGCTTTCCTTTATTGCCTGAAAATATGAAGTCTTCTCCATGGGCTGTTGTGCCAGAGCATGTTAAAAACTCTCTAAAGAATGTGAGTGAATACAGTGTTTAATGACATAACAATGCATAGCTTATCTTTCACTTGCTTGCTCTACTGCTGCATTCAACATTAGGCACGACCTTTTCAATGGAAGCCAGTGACATGAAGCTACAAACTGATACCCATGTGCTACAAATACAGTTGAGGTCTCAGTTTTTTCACTGCTCCAATGACATGGTGACACATCAACCAATCACAGTTTTGTTTCACCCTGTTCTGTTCCACCTTAAAAAAAACTGCCATTAGCCAGTTCCCAGTACCATTTTATGACATAACTACGTCAACGAGCACTTGAGCAACACATCAGCGGCTATGACTCAAGAATGTAGTTGGCTGATTTTGTTGCTTTTGTTGCTCTTGGTGTGAACACAGCTTCAGAGTCCAAGAGATGCATGCACACTGTTAGACACGCATGCAATTTACTTACATTAAACCCCTTTCTGGAAGCTTGGATAGAGACAATGAAGAACCAGGCAAGTCTTTGGCTCATTCCCTCCAACACCACAACAAAAAAAATCACAACAGAGCTACTCCTGACCTGTAAGCCCTCACTCTTTTATGACAAGCGCTACACAATCATGCTGTCTGGCCAAAATTATTCAGTGACTCTCAAAAACGTGATGATAATATGTCTGCAACTCGCCTTCCTGGTCTCTTCTCCCCTCTTATCTGCTTGTTTCTGATTCATGTCGCCTCAGTGGCACGCCAAGTTAGCCCTGTGCCTGTGTTTTTCTCAGTGTTTTTCTAATGCATCAACTTGTAAACCAATTTAGCCGCTGGCGCCTTAAAACTATTTTGGCATGAAACAGCTATTGCAGCATTTAGCCTCCCTTTCCTCCACTGCCAGTAAATGTTTAAATATGTTGCAGTTTTGTCTGAAGGACTGTGTCACTGCACATGGCTAGTCTGCAGATGCCTACAAGATAACAGCACACCTTTTTACTGGCAAATGTTGTTCCAGTGTTGTGGTTCAGCCTGTCGTTGCTAAAAAAATGGAGCTTTTTTACTCAGGGATAAAAATTATTCAAACAAGTTCACTGGGAGTATGCTTCTAAGCCACTTAGTTTTAAAAAAAAAATCTTTCAAAGATATTTTCTAAGAAATCCACTTTTATCCTCCACAAAGCTTTGGATATAATGATTGATCACACACTATTCTGGGGACAGAAGGGGGCATAGTTTAATCTTGGTAACTTAATCCACTTTTTAACCACTTGACCTTGAGTATTCAGCTGTTCCAAGGCCATCTCAGACAGTGATCATATGATAAAGAGGATCCACAGCTGGATACACAAACTGTAGGAAGACATATCAAAATGACCACATTTTTGTCCAGTCTTTTTGTCCAACCTTATATACTTTAGGCTACTTTATGAGGAGAAAAAAAGAAGATATTGTCTCTTTTAGGAAGGACAGTAACATTTTGAGTTTTTGCCCATTTTTTGGCTTGCTTTTTAAGATGCTTATTATCCCAGAGCAAGGGAATGACAAGTGGCATCTTCCAGCTAAAAGGCCAGCAGTATCTGAAGTCAATCAATACAGTGAGATGGATGATGCTACTGATGCAGATGCTAAGTGCCTTCCTTTGTTTGGATCCTTACACTTCAGCCTGCAGCCTTCTTCTTACAAGTCCCAAATGTCATCTATTTCATCAGTGGCACCATTTAATTACTGCTTCCTTATTAGTCCTTTATCTGAAGGGCCATAAGTCTTCAGGCAAGTGTCATTATTTTGAGTGTGACATTAATGGAATCAATATTTTGACACCCTGACTTCCCAATGCAGGTAATTGAAGTCACAGGTGTAGTAGGTAATCGAGTTGTGGGGGGAATGATTGACAGGTAATAGGATAAGGACTCTCTGAGCTCTGAGGCTCTGACATTGTCCCAGAGCCTATTCTGTGCATCATGAAAATTAATTTTAGTTGGTTCAGAGTTAAAAAGGTTAGTTCTCTTTCCTGTAACATTATTTTAACATTCAGCAAACTGGAATTCTCTCATTTTTGTTGTTGTTGCATTCTCTGTTCCTAAATGTGTTTAGATGTGAATTGTTGTTTCAGCGGGGGGGTTATTATTGAAAAAAACATATGTTGTTAATATGTTTTAGACCTGCATACTCATAAAGACTGAGTTAGTTCTCATGAAGAAAAGTTGGCTAGTCAGCACCCTTCAAATTGATTCTTACAACGTGATGATCTCGAGAAAGAGATTCTGCTTTCTCAAGGAGGAGATTGCATTGGAAGTATTTCTGCTTCTGTTTATAGTCAGAGTAGTCCGAGTTCATTGGATGAAATGCAATCCTGGAACCCACCAACTAACGTCTGTTGATGATTTTACCTTTCATTGGTTTAAAATTTGTTTGCAAACTGGCTACTTGTGAAACAATCCTCTTGTACACGCCATCTGTCAACTGCAAGTCCCGTCTCGCATCTCAAGTTGCTGACCGGACTGTGAACAATGAGCAGAGCATGGGAAAGGATTAAAAGAAATGTTTGCTATCTAAAAAATGTGAATAAAACTGTGAACAGTTCTGTCTGATTCTCTAACGTTGGAACAGCTGAGCCTTCTATTGTTACTTGCCCTCTATTCATTTGTATTTTAGGCCTGTTCAGCACATTGGTCAAGGCGGTTGTTTTAAAATATGCTATACAATAAATTAATAAATACATGTATATGAATGTAGTGCAGAAGAGATAACTTTGTCACAATCACAGAATAAATTTACATTAAATTATGAAAGGGATGTCACCTCATCCTCTCTCCTCAGAAAATATTCTGAACTAAACTAAACTTAGCTTGTTATATTGACAGGACCTGCTCCGCATTGTGGTGTGTTTTTGTTTGCTCCGGATGCTGATGTTCTGTCGTTATCCATGGCTAGCACAGCGCTCCAGGCAAAGCCTCAGCCAAAAGAAAGCTGGCCGAGTAATTGCACATCTTACTGTCAAAACAGAGACGCAGGGAAAGGAAGAAGAGCAGAGAGAGAGCGAAGGGGAAAGTGAGAGAAAGTGAAAGAGGCCAACAGCGAGGCTCATTTTAAGCAGCAACTAAAAGCATGATATCACACACACACACACAATACAGTGCATACGTACACTCAGAGGTTAACTAACCCCTAATTTCCACTGGAAGCTGAACGATGCCGACGATGCCCCCTAACCCTAACCCTAACCCGCCGACATCCATCATCCGTCAATACACACCAGATCCTCCTGCTGCTGCTCAGCTGGACAGCTGGAATTGCGAGAACAAGATCTCGCTGATTAATGAGATCTCGCAAATTCATGTATAATCGTGTGACATAGCGGGTTATAGCAGAGCGTCAGTGAAAGAGAACCACCCCGTGTCCACTGAGTAAAAGGAAATTGATTATACATTTATATGAACGCAGATTAATTTTGAAAATAAACCTGATGTTTTATTTTGTGTTCAGTGGAAATTGACACATTGATTTGAATGGAAATGTATCGGGTCCTTGCAGCAGTCACTACACCTCATTTGTGGCACCCAATAACATTTAATCTATATGATTCAGGAACAGACACTTTTTTATTTAAAAAAAAAAAATGTAGGCTGGACCTAACATATTTATAATGGATACCATGCTACTGTAGATAATTTTTTGCTTCTTATTCTTTACCTAGGCCCTTGTTTATGTTGTTTGCACTATCCACACTATGCCACTGTAACACTGTAAATTTCCCTGTTGGTGGGATGAATAAAGATTTATCTTATCTAATAAGTGTATGAATCTTTTTGAAATACACTTCTTAAAATATATATCCATGGTGAGTGATATTTTTTACTCTTTTATTAAAACAACTTACAAATATGGAAATAATGATTAAGCTGCTATTATCTTCCATAACATTTTTTCACTTAGATCAAATTAATTACATTTTACTTTTTAATGGTAGAATGAAATCAAGAAATCAAGACTTTATTCCATAAACATAAAACAATTACTGATAAGTAACAGTATCTATCTCTGTGTGTTTTAGAGAGGATATGAGTTGAATTTCTTTTGCTTTAACATCAAGAACAATGTCTATTTAAGGGACATTTTCATTTGCATCACTTACTTGTGTGGAGCTTTAATTTAAAAAAATGGAAAGCCAACTTTTGGGGTTGAGTTTAGTAATTTAATGCATGGCAGCACAACTCTGGTTGACACTTTGTTCTAAGTTTCATTATTAAGTTCTGGCCAGCTTGTTTGACTTAAAATTATGATTTTAACTATTTTTTTGCTGACTGTGACTACAGCTTCTCTTATCTTGCATTTTCAATGTTGAGCTTAGTGTTATTCAGTTATACATGGATAGTGTCTACAGTACAAGGTTACATTCCTATAAGCCTGAGTAATGCACTTTCTCATAATGTAAGGGTTACGCTCATTTCTCAACTTCGCTTTTTCTGGAAAATCCCAGATCTGTGTTTTAAGGAGACGTCTCCGCCGACTCCTCAGCAAATTCATCAACTTGAACAAATGCTGTTATTTTTTATTTTTTACCTTTTCACTTCTAAAATACCATGAGCTACACTATCATTGAAAAAATAAATACTGTACTTTGCATTGAAGCATTGCACCAGGTCACACATAGAGTAGATTAAGATTGTATGTTGTTCAAGGTTACAAATGGGCAAGTCATGACAGGCCTCCTGATTCTGCTTGGCACTCAAGCACTCAAGAAGCACACATTTCATCACAATGACTCAAGTCAGACCTGAGGTGGCCTTGACTGATATATTCCCAAGAGCGCAAAAAAATCTTTCATGTGGAAGGCATAACCTTCACTATTACCACCAATCATTTCCCCAGCTCTCTCTTATATGCACAGAAAGCATAAAGTGTTTATGACCCCATGTTCCAGAGGTCACATTCAGACTTTTATTCGTTACTCTGTCACGTCAAATACCCCTATCAGCTTTCCCCATCCAATGCATTTATGTGACTAAGGTGGTTAAACAAAAATGCAGTGAGAGGTGCTGACCCCGACCTTTGACCCCGCAGAAACGTACATACAAATGTTGAGCCAATAACTAGCTTCCTTCTCGGGAACGGGAGCAGTTGCTGACAGGTAATTTGTTGGCCGCATCAGACAAGAGAGGAGGGAGGGACAGAAAGATTTTAAACAAATGAGTTGCTTATGTGGGTTGCAATGTAAATATTTAGTATGAACTTACCAACTGATTGTAGCAAGACATGATGGGATGGAGGAGATCTGTGAAATGGTCACCAGATTCAGAAAACTGCTATTTGTAAGATGAAATTATATTTTTCTACTGATAAAGAGAACTGAGGGTACTGGACAATTGTATGCCTGAACAATTACTGGTTATAAATGAGCATTTAAGTGCTTTTAGTCAATGTACAGTATAAAAATTATAATGTTATTAGTTGACTGCACATGTGGAAACAAGCAGGAAGTATAGATTTTTCAATATAACCCCCTCCACTCATGAACGTTGCCAAGTGATCATATTTCTAAGTCTTTGGATTTTGCTCTTTGAGGTATTTTATGATTTTTAAGAGGAAAACCGGAGAGCCCTGCTTATTCAATTCATCTAAAGCTGGCTTTATAATTTACTTTGGGCACAGGTTCGGTAAGGCTAAAGCAGTGAATGAGAGGGCACTAACATTAGTGCCCAGGAAAAAAAAGAAAAGAAAAAACTTTCTCCAGCTGGGAGAATGGACCTTGGCCTGCAGGCCAGAAGCACAAGGCCTCATAATTGGCCCAGTCCAAAGGGATTTATAGATTTTCACATTCAAATTTATATTGTCTGGTTTGCATTTGGGAGGTAAGAGGATAGGCTTACCTTTTTGGCTAAAGCACTGCTTTATTAAACCTCACAGGAAAAGAATGGTGAGTCCATTGAGGTGAAACTGGACAGGAGAGATAATACTGTATCATAACTTAATACTGAATGGGAAATCTGCCAAGTGAAACAGTTTATGTATTTTTACATATTGAAAGTATAAGTTTACCATAGGAAGTACATGTTAAACTATCTCTAATTATATTTCCATTTATATACCAGCATAGTTACTTTATCACATAATAGATAAATCATATAATTGCAATTTCTTTGCATACACTAAATCTACAACTTTAATTTTCTCTGACTAGAGGAGTTCTGTGTGATGTTTCAAGTTGTCTATGAACAGTTTTAGTTTTTATCATTTAAAAGTAATTACCTCATTCATGAGTAATAACCTCCACAAAAAAACTGTAGTGTTCTGACAGACTTTATATTTGCCATTTATATATACGTACATTGTGTTGGCGTAGCCAATGAAGGTTGCCATATTGCGTCGCCATCTTGAAACTACAGGCCCTGGGAAGGGGACAAGCAGGTAAAAATGTCTTTTCCGTTTTTTACCTTTTATCTGAGAGCGCAACTTATCTGGCGGACTAAAATGCTAGATGACGATAATAACAGCACTGACCTCATCATCTGAGAGAATGCTGGTAGAAGTTGTATTTGCGGATGCCATCTCGATGAAATCTCTTCATATCGTGAATGTTCTCGCTCGGCAACCGTAGAAGGAAATGAGCACTGAGAGAAGGGGCAGGCTAAAGAATAATATTCATTGTGTGCAGTACATCACTTCACCGCTAGATGGGAGTGATTCCCACATAGAAGGGCTTTATATAAATTCTCCAGAGGAAAAGCTAGTAGATCGCAATGAGGCAATGCAGATACGATTTAACAGAACCACGGTGGCATCTGTACGAACTACCCATGATATGTAAACAGTACAATACAGGAGTGATGTGGTTAGAATTACGCTATTCTTGTAAATAATGCATTTCTATTTTGGTTTTTGAGCATAGACAGGACACAGCCTTGCTCAGATGAAACAGTGAAGCCCAGATGTTGGACCAATCAGCCTTTTTTTGTTGGTAAAAACAGACTCTAAATGCTCAAAGAATCACATTATTGACATGGTTGAGCTTGATACGACAAAAACCAAAATAGTGCTGCTATTTGTTTTTGTTTTTCAAATTTTATGACAGGCAAAATACAAGAGCATAATTACCATATGGTATAGGCAGTAAAGTACACTATGTTTGCATTATATTTTTATAAGGATTGCATGCTCATTCTCAGAATCATTTCCCATGCACACTTACTGTACGTTCTCACAGGCAGCTGTTCAATACATCTGCTTTGTGTACTGTATAATGTAGAAAATCTAGTCTGGCCATTTATTGCCAAATTCTTTTCTAAGGAGTACCTCAACAGATGTTTTAGTGTGTTCACTTTCTACACCCAGAATATGGTGTACACTGTTACAGTGAATACAGTGAAGCGCGTTACTGTCGTTCCACAGTGCAATATGGTAAATAAGGCAGATTTTTGAAGAAATTTGCTCTTTATTCAAGTGTGTTAAACTAACTTCTGAACAGGTGTGTGAAAGATTAACAAAATCACCATCTGTTCTATGAATGCAGCAAGAGTTCACAGGTAATGTGCAGCTTTCTTTCCTTGATGAGTGAACCATGAACACAGCAGACAACGAAGGTACATGGTTACAAGAGTCGCTGAAATATCCCATAACATGCAGTACAATTCAAGCGGGTAAAATCTGTGCACTTGGATTGAAAAGAAACAAGAAAAGAGTCTATTATGGGAGACAGCTTTGCCACTACCTGTCCATGTCTGTTTCAGTCTTCTCACTAAATTCTGACATTTAGAAAACATACTCATGTGTCTGCTGTGTTTAAGTGGACATTTCAGACCCAGGCAAGTCTTATTTCATATGTTTTTGATTAAGGGCACACAGTATAAGACTACTATAAAGTAATTAAGTAAATGGTGATTTTGGCAGTTCTAAATGGTTACCTATGCATCTTTGCACCTTGGCAGGAAGCTGACATATTTGCTGTATGAAGCAACTGAATGACACAACATATGTTTTTTTGTACAGTGTTTTTGCTTGTGGATCCTTGTGTTTCATCTATAACCAATGACATTCTGACATATTGGTTAAATGACATAAAAATAAAAGCAGAACTCTGGTGATGATAGTTATAAACCAAGATTTAAAAGCAACAAGTCACATATTGTCTCATCACAAATGTCAAGCAGAAAGGAAAGCAGTCTGGTCTGGTTTCGGACCATTTATCTGCGGTGACATGGCCACGTGGGGCCGATAGTCCACAGGGAACCATAACACACTCATCACCTCTGACACGGCTGCTTTGCTTAGCCCAAATGCTTTCACCAAATGTCAGATACCCAAATCTATGTGTGCTTTCATATTTGCATGTGTCTGCCTGTATGTGTGTGTATAGCTAGGATAAAGAGGACACATATAATATGGTTTAATAAGATTTATAGAGGCTCATCATCTTTAGTTCCAGGCTGCTCATCCACGGTTTGTATTTATACCTACGAAAAGTAATGCACTATAATTTGTATGCAATCCCGTGAGCCAGGACTCTCCAAGGAAGTCAGGTGATGCATTACAGGACTTACATTACATTAGACCTGCAATAGCTAATTCAACTATCAAATTAACCAACAAAAAAATTGGCATTCGATTAATCAGTTTGAGTAATTTTTTAGAAAAAAAAAAGTAAAAATTCTCTGATTCCAGCTTCTTAAATGTCAATATTATGTGGTATAATAAACCGAATAACTTTGAGTTGTGGACAAAAGAAGACATTTGAAGACACCATCTTGGACACTGAGCCACATTGTTCAAGAAAATAATCAACATCTTAACAATGAAAACAATCATTAGTTAGTAACCTTCATCATCTGCCGTTGGAGAAATGGGTTGTGGACAGGTCTTTAAATTCTACCTTCACCAATAATTAACGTCTTCATGTTTTGGCCTTTGCTAATGTGTCCTGGCTTTATCACCTCTTTTGTGAGAGCCAGTGATGTTGTGTGTGGCCTTGTAGTATTAAGTAACATCTTGTACTGTCTGCAAAGAACATGACCCCAACCAAGAGTGCAGCAGGTCGGCTCCATGGGGGAAAATGGAGACACGGCAACCATTCAGCATCTCTCCCTTCAGAGAGGACCTTTTCCTGGGTATAACACTCTGTAAAGGGGACAGTAAATGCTTCTTGGCCTGTTTATGTGCAGGTAAAGTGCACCCATAAAACAATGGGGATGTAGTTTAAGTAAGGTGAGCGTGTGAAAGACTGTGGTTTCAGGACAGTGTATGCACTCATGTTCCTTGTGAGCCCCCTTGGATAAAGCTTCCTCTAAATGGCTTGTGTTTGTTCTACAAAGAAAAAAATGAGGTGGTATCATGCTACTGCATCTACAAGTCTAATTAAGTGTTTCACTCCAAGTCATTTGACTTGTAAATTGATAAATACTGTGCAGGAACTTTTCCGTTTAGCTTGTGGGATGCTAGTGGAGGGTGGGACGGCAGTGTGTTTTGTGAATAACATTAAAATATGAATAAAATCTTTTAATATTTGAACTAATTAGTTAAATACACCAGATGTATCTTTTCTGTAGCTTTCTTGGTCTAGCCTTCAATTATCTATCCACTATGCCTATCTGAAGGATAGTGCTGCTGAAAAAGAGGACACACAAACTTGTCCTGGATTTACAGATTTCAAAATACACAGACAAACAGCCTCTATAACAAGAGAGGAACCTAGAGGGCATCGGGGGTTCACTTTGGCAAGTCATGTCTCAACACACATCTGATGGTTTGTTTCTTTTATGTCACTTTCTCCATTCCTGTGAGGAATCCTATTATTATCTGTGACAAAACAGTGTCTCCCTGCACAAACCATCTCTGATGTAACCAGATTCTGACATTGTTCCACGACTCAGGCTTCTCAGGCTATAAGCTCAACCACCAACAATGTATTTCATAAGCTGGCTTTAAGTCAGAATTGCTAAACAAGTAGTGTAAGCTGTTGAGCCGTCTGCTGTTTTGTTACAGATGGAACCAGTTCTGTGGCTTTAAATGAGATGTTTGAAAACACAAGTGCAAAAAAATTAAAGGACAATTGCTGGTATTATCGATGTAGTACATGGGACATTTTCAGGCACATCTAGAGTATTGTTGTGTGTCTAGAGTCCAACACCCACAAGTGTGGGCACTGCAGCCTCAGCCACGTTGACATGCTTTCATGTGGCAAGGCATTACCATCGTACCAGCCTCAAGTGCATTCTCTCTCGCTCTAATTGACCCCTGTGGTTCTACATTAAATGAAGAGAAGGGTTGTTGTCAGAAGCCACAAAGGCCTCAGCTCGGCCTGCTATCAATTGGTTAAGTCATTGTCATATGCCTTTGTTTAGAGTTACTTGCTTTAGGGTGGGGCTTAGTTTGTCTATTGTTTGTCTTAGCATCAGTAAGCGCTTACAGTTCTTACTAATGACCAGTAATCCAACACTGTTTTTACTGCTGTGTAATTGGCTAATTTATTAGTGGAGTGTGATAGCCAAGCTTGGGAAAAAAAGCTGTGGCCAATGATTGCTTTAATCCTCTCAGAGAGCAGTTTGCTTCCTGTTTATATTTTAATGTTTTTAACCCAAACTCAGCGATCAAAGTCTTGCGACTCCATTCACTTTCATGACAGCACTGAAAGCAATTTCCACCAGCCCAGTTGCATGGCATTGAAGATTTATCTGTATGCCGCTGTGCTCTGTTATCCAGACCAAAGGGAATGGAGAAAGACTAACTGGGTTAGAATGTCTAGCTGCCTTTTTAATTGCTTTTAAAATAAATAGGCCATTTTGGACTTCTACCACTCATTAGCTTTGATATTTTGATTGGACTATCAGAATAAGCACAAGTTATGCAATAAAGCAGGTTTATGTGTGTTTAAGTATACATTTCTTAATTAAGTTTTCATCCTACTGATTGCAATTGTTTATTTATGTGAAGCATTTATCTAAACTGACCCGTCTGTTTGTTTGTCACAAAGAACCATCTGAGAAGTCATCATTGGAAACTGTTTCGAAAAGGCAAGGCACAAAAAAAAAATACTTTGTTGGATGAACCATTTGTCAATCAAATCAAAGTTGCACAGCAAACTTGCTTGTATCTTATACTTCATAATTTATGAAGTTTAAATATTGTATTTGATTTTATTTCATTTAATTATTATCTGAAATACTCTATGAAATACTCTCCAGTTCTGGTAGAACTGATGTTGTTTGTAGTATCTAGTCTAACCTCTTCAGAAGCCTCCATTGTCATTTAGAAGGAACAAGCACCTCTCTATGTCACATCACAAACACCAAAATCTATGTGGTTGTTACCAGTGGCTCCTCACAGGTTGATTATTGGAATCCAGCCCCCCGGTAAGGTAAGCATTCATCATTATCCCTGGGAGAATCTTTTAATGTTAAATTATGAGAGAAGCATTGAAACTGAAATGCTAATCGGTAGGGGCATACCCTAACCTTAAGAAGTCTCATGTTGCAAGAAAGCTTCCCAGCAAGCTTCCCAAAGGATTACATGTTTAAATTGCCAATGTCCCTTTATTTTCTGTGTTCAAAGGTAAAAAAGTCAATAAAATAATATCTAAGTGATATTAACATGCCCTTAGAGGAGGTGATTGTGGAGGAAAGGATAGGGTGTTGACATGAGACTTGTTAACATCTCTCAGCATGTTTAAAATGGTGTATTTATGTAGTTTCTTGAATCTATACATGCATTTGAGTTAACTTTAATGGCCTTCCACACACTTGATGACAGCTAAATGACGATGGTTTGGCTCCTGTGGGGTGCTCTTCCCACTCTGCAGCTAGAGCTTGTGAAAATATCGATCTGGTAGCGATGACAGGTTTTGATCTGCAAAACACCTCTCTGTCTCTAATGTTCCATCCATTTTTTCCTTCCCTCCAGAAGACTGATAATTAGCTCTCATTGGCATTGGAAGCTCATTAATACCTCATCACCATCCAGAGAAAGAGCATGTCATTGATTAGATTCTCACACATGGTAACCACAGAGACCCCGATACACTCTGTGTGTTTCTATCTTGCCTAATGAGACGGCAGAAGGCGGCAGGATTCTGCTGACTCCGTTCGCGCTCAGAAGATGTGAACCAGCCTTATAATTGCTAATTTACCCCCTTCTCCCTCCCAACACGCTTCCAAGATGCTGTCGAGACGCACCACAATAACCATGCCCTTAATATCTCTTCAAAGCAACAGAGAGAAGCCAAGGGGAAGATGATGACATTTACTTCATGAAAAAATTCAGATGCACAAGTTGGATCAAACAAAGTAAATATTGTAGACATAACTATCTAAAGCGACAGAAAGTACAAATAATATGTTTATTTAATCTTTACCAAATAGTCCTTTTAGTTTTCGCATTTGCCACAACAAACAAGCAAAACTGGGCAAAACCTAAAAGCCTTACTTTGAATTAAAGAGTTTACACGCCATCAAAGTGCAATGCTTTAAGGATAACACCAGCTCAGTGCAATTAAGTCATTACAGCTGAATGGTTTAGGATGCTGGGAATAAGGTAGACAGCGTAGCAGTAAATATGTACAAAAATGCTGGTTGAGGAAAGCAAGTAGGTGAAGTAAATATAGACCGCTGACCACTTGGTGGTGACCAGTAAGTCATACAGTGACTGTATTATGTTGTGCTGTAATGTGTTACATCATGTAAACAAACCACAGACTACTTAAAAGTGAGCCACTGAAAGGCACTTAATAACTTCCGTGGTTTGTACAAACAGTTTTATTTTGCTATATTTACTGCAAATGACAACAGCGAGTAGAAAACTTTCTGACACCTTATTTGTGTGTTTTTTTTAAACAAAACCCAACTTTTGCTTCAGTAGATTTTATACAAAGTTGTGTGATGTCTTTGTGTCCCTTAAATGTGAAGTCCAGCTGAGAACAGACCAGACTCAAACTCAAATTCAAATGCAAGTGAAGCATCCTCCAATTAAGCTGCCAATATGCTTCATCAGAACCGCTTGTCTGACCATTGAATAGTTTGTATAGTAGAACACATTCTACACAGGGTTCTCTGACACTGAATTATGGAAGCTATACTCCTGCAACCCGACATTCATACACGCTTCATGTGATAGTCCAGCTGTGAAGAGGTGAGAATGTAAGCAGGGTTTGAACTCCTCTCGCTAGCTCTGTCTCTCTCTTCATTCTTCATACAAATACTGTATTTCAGTCACTTTTCATGTGAACAATTGAGCGCAATGCTATGGCTGCCTCCCAGGAGAGACTGTGAAAATGGGCACCGTTATATTTAAATATTGTGTCTCACTTCTCTGACAGTCGGTATTTCGCTCTGCTTTCAAATGTTGCCATTTGGATCAACCATAAACACTTTTGCCCCACACCATACAAGATACTTTGTTTTGAACTCCAACCATAGGACTGTAATTGGCTGACATATACAGCATAAATTGACCCAAACTAGATGCTGTTAGCATGGTTCCTTGTATGTTTTCATGTATTAAATATATGCCAAAAGAAAAAAGCAACTGTGGGAAGCTTTTTGATGAAAGCCACACAAAATCAGGGATTAAAATTGACAAACTTAATATTTTTATTATTGAAAAAAAAAAACAGATACTAATTTTAAAACTATATAGGTAATTTAGTCCAGTGTTGGATACACAAACACCAAGTCCATGATTCCTCACTCTTTAACGCAAACAAAACATTCAAGCATGCACACTAACACTCCCACACTCTGCCCTGGAGTCACAGTTTCCTCTTGCCCTGTCTTCTCCCAGCCTGACAGGAACGAATCAGCATCATCCTTTTCTTCCTCATCCCCTTCTTCATCTCTTCATCACCACCTCCACCTCCATCTGTATTTCTACGCCTGTGTCTTATTTATCCATTCCTCTCAGATAAGGTCTCGGGAGATGAGAGACATCTGCTGCACATACTTTGAAGATGCATTGCGTTGCTCATTTATTTGCTGGGGCCAAGGTCTCGTTTGCATTCAGTGGCATGGAAAGTGCACAGCTAACAGGTGGTGGGAGAGAACATGCATGGCAGAGCGTTTGATAAATAATATATATTATGGTAATGCTACTAAGGAGAGGCAGAGATGTGACTATTGCTAAATTAGCTTGCTATGCATTCACAGTTAGAGAAGATGGGGTTTGAGGAGGTAACACTAACACATGCGCACACACTAAAAGCATAAGTACTGTGAGACATTTCCCTGTGTAAATATGTGCATATGCTTATGCTCCTACAGTAAGTACATTTGCATACAAGTCGTGATACATATTCAAACATGCTTATTTGTGAAAATGAATGCAAATGTTAATGGGCTGGCAGAAAAAACAGCAATACCGGCTTGATCGGTGTTGGCAGATGGACTATAGCGTCTTCTCAAAGCATATCCCATTACCTTTCTCTAACCCTGAGCCTTGTCCTGGACAGAAGTTGGACAGCCACTCTTCCATCAAGTCAAATGAGGAATGTGCATTTGATGAGGAACGGGGGGGGCGGGGATAGATTAACCTGACTTCTTCAAATCTGTTACACGTGCCTGCATGCAGACATATACAGAGACACACACTTGGACACATACAAAAAAACAACAAGCATATACAAGACTGCCAAACACTTTTCTCACGTCTCTTTAAAACACACACACACAAACACACAAAATCCAAGAGGTGACCTGAGGTCAAAAGTCATTAGACCGAAGAGCATTTCACCTGAAAAACAAGAGCCTTACAATCATCATGCATTTGATCTCGTCAGACATTTTTTTGTTTTCTTGACATTGGTACAGATTTGTCCATGCCCAACATTTTGGTGCAGATGTCATGTATAATGTGTTGGAAGGGAGCATGCAAAACCACAGACAGGTGACTACACAGTAATAGCACGGCACGGCTCAGTTTTGGTGCTTTTCCATTACACATGAGTACCTCATAGTATCTCCTCGGCGTGGACGGGGTCGTCACATGACAGCGCGAAACTGCATTTACATACAACACAGAAAACTGGGAAGAAGAAGAACAACAACAACACTACTATCACAAACAATGGAGGACACCGAACTGATCATGTAAGCAATCAAAAGTGATGTCATTGTCTTGTGTAACAATAGCGAAGCAGTTGCTGGTTTTAAAATTGGCGGGGTCGAGATGTGTTTGGCTTTTACAGTCTAGTCGGACACTTCCAGTGACAACACTCATACTCGTTGGCCAATCAGTTGAAGGCAGTCAGCTGACGTCACATTTTAGTATCGCTTCGGCTCACTTGGAACCAGGGCTGAGGAGGTATGGAAAAAGTACCTAGTATCAGGTACTAGTGGAAAAGCGCCACAACCGTGTAAAGCCATGCCTTACCGTGCCTGTCTGTCTGGCAGCATTTGTAAGCTGCATTTACTGGTAAAACTGTAGGTTAATTGTATTTGACCTTTACAGTCAAAGTGTAACAACCACCTAATATAGATTAGAGTAGATTGATGTTATTAATCATATAAAATATGTATGTATCATTCTATCATTATTACACTTTTTTAAATCCCCTTTCATCATGTTGAAACAAGGCTTTACTAGTGTAGTTATTCTCACAGAATGGTTGTTGATGGTTGATGATATTTTAAGAAAATGTATTGCTAATTTTTTGTGCAGGTGTCCAACAATGTGTAAATTTCTGCTTTTTATGTGCATACTGTCTTTTCAAAGTAAACTTCTGTCAACTTGGATAGTTGCGGAATACAAACCTGCTTGGGCATAGAAACTAAGGGGTTTGCGTTAAAATAATTGTTTGAAAAACGTACAAATCAGCCTGATCTCCTACCAATCCGGCATTTGTTGCTCTTTATTCTTCCTGGTTAGCAATTACATTACAAATTAATTTTGTGGGGTATATTCAATTTACGGTGCATTACTTTTGTGGATGTAGCTATGAACAGTGTATGATTTATTTGGTGTGGGCTCTCAGGATGAATTTGGCCTTTTGAGTTGTCAATCACAGCTCTAATGAGAAGGACACGGCGAGGTTGAGATGAGGTTAATAAATGACAAACAAACAAGAAAGAAGGAGGCCCTCTGTTCTGCCATGATACCTGCCTGCTAGGGGGAATCAGGCCCAGATGTGTTATTATGGGTGACTCCCGGTGGAAGTTGTGACTTTGTGGGTCAAGCTGGGGTGGCTTTGTGCACTCATCATGGCACACAGCTGTGCTCACCATCCAGAAACCCCTCACCTTTGACCTTGCAACCCCCTGGTACACGTTTGGAAGGAATGCTGGGTGATTGGCTACTTCACTCCCCTTTTCATTTCCTGTCGCTTCAGTTTTCACTTACAGCTTCACGAGTCTCCCGAGGTCTCACTGCCTGTGCCTTAAAGGGATTTTCTCAGCTATCAAGGAAGAGTCTGCATCTTAAATATGAATTATGGATGGATTTCAGACTAACAGTAAATCAATAATGTCTTCTCAGGAAAGCATTACACTTGTGCAGCTCATTATTCAATAAGCAATAACAGCTCCCTAATCCACTTTGTGTATGTGTTAGAACATAGTTAACCATGCTGACCTGCTTTGATTTTGAAATAAAAGGTTATGTAAGGTTCAATATTGTACCACAGAGGGTAGACCCCATTTACATTTCAATTTCATTTCCAGTGTGTCAATCTCAATCTCATGCATTATCTCGTAAGCACAGCACATTGGTAGCCTACCACAAAAATGTTACTTTCATAGCTAGACCAAATAATAGCATACTGTATTCATTGGCACAGTTGGATCCATTAGTCATCGTTGTTCAACTTCAATGAATTCAACGCAAAAACTGCAATGAGTCAGAGGTAAATTTTTATGGTGTTCAAGAACAAAAAAAATGATATAGCTGTGGGTATGTTATAATCCCTCCTACTTGCCTCTTTTTATAAGCTAAAATGTATAGAAAAAGTGTAGAAATCCTTGCTTGGCATCTGGTTGCAACGAGACACCTCCCTCCCCTGATGTGCTCATGTCTTTAATCATTGAAGCACAACTAAAATTGAAAAAGAGTGTGCTCAAGAGGTCAGTATGAGTCTGTGTTTATCAACTTGAGTTTATACAGTTTGTTTCAATAATAATAGTAATGTTATTTTTTTTTAAAAAAAAAGTTATTTTGTGAGCCCACCACATTTTTTTTCTCCACCATGAGTGACTGGTTCTAAAACCTGACATGAATCAGAGATTTGAGTTAGTAATTCCCAACATTAAGCTGGACCTGTACTGTAGATAAATGGAACACATGGTTATGTGTCACCAAGACTGTTTGAGGTTTCATAGAAAATCTGATAAATTAAGTAATTCAAATGGAATGCAGCAAGTCGCCTTAAACTTTTCCCTCCGAGACGCAATGAAAATAAAATTTTTCTTTAACAAACCCCTCCCAATTATAAACTGCCCTCCTTCAGGGGAATGAAAGGATGGGGATTTAGACTGTCACAGATGATGGATGGGAGCTGTGGTGTAGATGAGGTGAGATGTGAGACATTGCTCCTTGCTTTTCTTTTTTTTTTTATCTCTTTTGAGGCCAAATGAAGATGAAGAGAGACACATTTAAACTCTTTGCCTGTGTGTTTCATCTCCTGTGAGGCTGGGCTCTGTTGTCTCTCAGATGCCCGGGACAAATCCATTAGCTCTGCCGTATCTCGGCTACTGCAGGCATCACCTTAGTCGGTGTCACTCTGGAGGCAAGTGAGGGAGACAGAGACAGATAAACAGAGGGACACAGAGACAAAGAGGTGGCAAGAGCCAAGTGAAAACACACACATGCACAAGTTTACTAAAGGTGACCATTGAAAAACTATCATCTATGGAAAATCTGTCAGTAATTCTCTATTCCATTCAACTGTCAAACAAATTAAGCAGGCTTTCAAAATGGCCCAAAAATGAATTAGGCCTGTTTTCTTCAACTAGTTTGGAGTGAATAAACTCAACGACACCATAATTTGGTCAGAAGTTGACACGAAAGGATATGCATGGCTCTAAGCTGCCAGTGAACAGTCAGTTAGTCACAACAGACTGTTCAGTCAATTAACTAAATTAATTGTCAACATTATTCACCATTTTTTTGGAGAATTAATTAACGGTTTAGCGCAATTTTCATGACAAAAAAAGTCTACATTCTCTGATTCTAGCCTCTTAAATGTTATATTTTCTGGTTACTCTACATCTTTGTGACAGTAAGATTAATATCTTGGACTTGTGGACAAAACAAGACATTTGGGAATGTCATCTTGGAAAATAATCGTTAGATTAATCAACAATAAAAATATTTGTCAGTTCAGTTTGTCAATTCAGCATCCAAATCATAACTGAGAGTAATGAAATGATCTAATGGAGTTAACCCAGTAAAGAGTGGAAAATATCTCTCTTAACATAAAGAGATAGTTCACTAGAACATAATGTTTTGAGCTCTATATTGCACGTTGTATCCATGAGTTAAAGTGCAACATCCTTTTGTTAGAACAGAAGTACAAAATATGTGCAATCCCTACAGGATACCATATACTTTTTTGTTACATTTAAAGTTTAAGGCTCCATTAAAATCAAAAATTTCACTAGTTAGTGGTTTGACATTTACAGTGGACCGGGGAATCATGACTGAATTCCTAGGTGCTATATTAAGCAATTACAGAGTTAATGTAGCTTGCACTGTTCTTGTAAATCCACAGCTGTATAAATGGAAGTGACTATAACAATGCTCTCCACTAAGGAGGGGAAATGTACCTTGTCAGCAGTTAACTTGTTGTTGTACAATGACATGAATGTGAACTACCCACTGCAAGTAAATCAGTCAAATGAAACTTCTTCATTCTTGTTCTGGCCCATAAAATACTGAAACAGGTAAGTTTTGTTTGTTGTGTCAGTTTGTTGCTATGGTAATGGATGAGACATCAAAATAGAAAAAAAAAACACACAGATTTTGGAGACATCAACAAGACATTCTCACCGCTACAAGAGACAAGACTATAATGAGAGGCTTAGGACACATTACTATATCAGTATTTGCATTCAAAAGCTTTGTCAATGCATCTTTGATCTTACGATTACACATGAATTATACTTTTATATTGGTGCACAATAAAAGATCAGTGATTGGGTTCATTGGCTCAATAGTCCTGCCATCATTCTTACTGAACTATGAAATTCTAATAGAAACTCTCTGGTGCTTCGGGCAGTACAGAAGAACACATGCACAATACAGTATCTTTTGCTCCAAAAAAATAAGAACACAATTTTGGAAAATGCCACCCATAATCTTACAAGCAATCATTTGCATTTTATTCAGGTAGGTAGGGGCCAGATGTTTGATTTAAATAGCACAACAAACAGTGACGCCACACTGCAGTTGGTACTCCCAAGCACATAAACTCAAAAAAAATTCAGCTGGCTCGAATGGAAAGATCTCTCCTTGAACAGCACCTATCTGACTTTGTTTTTGTGGTTAGCTCTGTGACAGTTTCAGACAGATGGAGTGATAATATTTAAACTGTGAAACAACTTTGTAGTTGGCAGTCATATTATTGTCTTTGTACATGAAACTACTGCTATTAACTGAGGGGATTCCAGCTTTATCAAACATGCTGTGTCAGCCAGTCATTTAAAAGGAAAATGAACAATGGTTTGAGACACCTTTAATTGTGACTTTGTCGAACAAATGGATTGTAACAGGCTCCTGAGAGATTCTACATCATTAGAACATACAGGGGGAAAATCACTCCTGATGAACAGTTCATTTGTCACATTTAACTCTTTCCCCTTAGCGCCTTGGCTGACAAGTTACCATATTTGTTCAATAGGAAGCAAAATCACCATGGGATATATCTTTTTCATGAACTGCAGTATTTTCTTAGATACAAAGAATGAATCAATTCATTTTATTTTTTTCAAATTTTCCATTGCTTTTCATGCATGACAACAAAGAATAACTGATTGTCATCTACTTTGATCTGAGGGTCAGGGGTCAGACTAAGGTTGTGGACACAGTAACATGCGGTAAGTCACAAAGAGTTGTGTTTTTAGTCCTCACTGCCTGAAATCTAATAAGACTGACCTGAAAAAGACCTCTCTGTTTAGTCTTAATAAATCTGCTGCTTAAACGATTGAAACAGAAGAAAGTAATATGTTGTCAACTTAACCCGCCAGTAATGGAGAGTTCGCAGCATCCCATGATGGCTGGAATGATTACATACTTTTCAACAATTTATTTTAATTCATTGTGCATACATGCCATTGGCAGACCAGTCTGTGAAAGCACAGTAGAGTTCATTTTCTGTCATCAGTTTAATAGAAGCAGTCCGATGGAGTTACCAGAGTAACCATAATCAGGAAGAAATTCAATTATTTAACATCTGTCATCAAAACGCTCTTGTTCTTCTTGAGCACTTAAGCAGACTGTAATTGTAACATAAAATTAATGGTATGACTTGCAAGAAGACTTTTTTGTTGGTCCAAATTCTTACATCCTACAACATTAAAATAGCTTTAAGAAGTAAGTATATGGCTAGTATTTGGAATATCTCACATGATCGTTTTTGCAGTCTTACCAAGGGTAGGTTTTTTTTTCTCTCATTGAGAAAAAAGGAGGCTATTAAGTATAGAAACACTGTCTCTACTAAAACAATAAGGTTCTCTTCTCCAAACCAGAAATTTCATTCTCCCATATTCTCACTGGCTGATTCACACACTGACAATGTCTCCACTGTGTGTTTTCCTCAGCCAAAAAGACTCATGTTTCATTCAGAGGTACTGTATCTGCCGACATGGTCCTCTGCACCACCCTTTCTCATCTATCCACAACCGTGTACTTGCTGTGTCGGATGTGCTGTTGCTACACAAATATGTAAGCTTGCTATCCTGTCACAGATAAGGTTTTTCGTCTGAGCTACACAACATTGCGTGTTATCTCTGGTGCCATAACTCTGGTGTCCGGTGTTTTCGTTTGACAGAGCAGGTCTGACACGGTGTGTTGAGGTAATCACAATACAACCATTCCAGTGATTGATACTTCCCGCAAGGTCTTCTGGGATGCCATGTTTTTACAGGAGGAAAAGGGTGAACAGTTTTGTTTCTCCAAATGAAAAACAAATGAGGCTAGATGGAAAATTGTAGAGGGATGGAAAGGGATCACTACTTTTGCGGTACCGCGTTGACCACAAGGTCGCATACCAGGAATCAGGATCCTCCACAGTGGGATGAGCATTTGGTTTCGATGGCAGCACATTTTAGTGTCGTCACTTTTGCCGTAATCACTGGAATTGGCCAATTAAAAAAATGCTTGGCCCACTGGCAAATGCAGCTATTGAGGTTCCTAGTGCTACGAACTCACCTTTGTAAGGCGTTTCTACATTATAAAAAGTACAAAAATCCAGCTGTATGACAAACACCAAATCCATGACATCCAAAAATGCCTCATTGCATAACGCACCTTAATAATGAAACTTAACCACAATAGCATGGCCTACTATGACATTTTTCATTATACCCCAGAGACATTAGACCAATTACCTCGTTAAGTAATGTGTCTCCTTAACTGATTGGTCTGGTTAGAGAGAGACAGGGAGAGAGAGAGAGAGAGAGAGAGAAAGAGAGAGAGAGAGAGGGGATCAGAGAGAAGGGGGGCAGAGAGCAAGAGCAAGGGAATGGGACTGTTGTGTTGTATAATGAGTAAGCTATGGGCTCTTTTTCAAAGTGTTCAAAACAGCATTCAATAACTACCAGATGGTTGAGGGAAAATATAGTGAGCAAACTTCATTTAAGCATTTTCTCTTAATTTCAATCAAGCTGTGATGTACTTAATACTACAAAGGCTGTATTCTGTTACAACATATTATAAAATGTGCGTTTAAGAGTGTTAAAGAGTGCCATCAGGTACTTCACATGGGCAAGTGATTTATTGAAAGAATTAAGTAGTAGAGTATGGCTCATGTACAGCTTGTAGTCTTTTAAAGTCAGAGCAATAATGTGCTTTGAATAATAACATGTCCATCAGTGAGTTAAAATCATTATTCTGCAGCTAAATGTGCTAATGTTTCAATACAGTGCATAATTTCTGTTCTAAAAGCGCCCCATTGGGCAAGGTAAAACTTTCTCTACTTCTTTGTCTTCTTAGTATGCAGAGTAATGGAGGTGAGCATGTTCTTCATCACGGCGCTTTGTGAAAGTGTTGAAACAATGACAGTATTAAAAGGTAATTTCAACTTCCTTAGGAGTGTATGCCAGGACCCCCTGGCAGCCAGGGTCAGGGCCTGTGTGAGCCACTGACAGGACTCAGAGGGATGAGGGCATAAGTCAGAAAAGTCTGAGGATCTCTTGGGTGTCATCAGGGGTCCTGTGAAAAACTAACTCTATGCTGATAGATTGCCACTCTCACAGAGAAATTGTTTAAAAGGAAGTGCTGAGTCATAGCTGACATCTTCTCAACAAAAGCACCAGCACAGCTGGCCAACAAAGGTGACTGCAAGATATTTTTTTGCAATCTATGATATGACCAGTTCCTCAAAGCTATGCACAAGAGTCAAAAAATGTACCCAGTTACGACTGACTTTATCAAACACATGGACTTAGTGAACTGTATTAAATTACCCTAAGCGCTTGCCTCGTTGTCTCGTCACAGCAACTGCCATGTGGCACTCCCATTGCTCCTGGCTGCCAGGTTGGCGGTATCAAAAAGTCTGCCCTCTACCTTGTGTTGCAAACTCATGCCAATTACCCCAATTAATCTGGCGAGAGAATGGAATGAGATGGAGATTGTTTTGCTTGAGTCAAAATAAACAGTCTCCTTCCCTTTAGCATTTGCACATACTGCTATTAGAAAGTTCTGCATTTTTGGCCACTTAGGCAGGATACATGTCTACATTTAGGAGATGGAGATCATGTCACGCGTTAAATACTGGCAAGATATGTACAAAACTTGTTTAGGCTCTGTGTCTGGAGCTCTCTACTTCCATTATCAACAACAGACAAAGTGAATGGGTGAAGACAGACTTCCAGTTACAGATGAAGTGGATCATATCTTCAAAGGGACAGCAATGCAGTTTGGTTTGATGCAGAGCACTTTTATGAGAACGGCGTGTTTCAAATCATCTTTCACGTAAGAATAGCAAAAGAATCTAGTGCCGTAAAAAGCAGACATGAAAAAAGAGAAAGATGAATGAAGAAGATATGAGCCATGCTATAGAGAAATATTTCATGGGTCTTGCTGCTCAGGTGGTGTGGCGCTTCTGAGTGTTTCACTAGCTGCATTTTCACCATAGCATACACTGTCTCAATGGAAACCAGGACCCCCTTACACCATTTGGACTTTGTCTGTGTGAGCCATCATAAGGTTACCAGCTGCTGTTTTATTGGTCGGGGCATTCTGTTGACTTTTCTCGTTAAACTCCTGGACCTTTCTTGTAGCTCCGTACCTAAAATCTGCAGTCGACGAACCCAAATTTGCTAATCTTGAGTGCAGACCATGTGGCAGTGAGGATAAACCCAGAGAGAGATGGATCTACTGTAAGTTTCCAGTGACCCAGAGTATAGCTTCTAAGAACCAGACATCAGAGTTGTATTTAATATGCTTTATTCAGCATATGAGGTCTGTATGTATGTGAATAAATACAAAAGCAGAGCTGAGCTTTGACATTCATAAAATATTTACTTTATAGTACTGCCTTCTTAGAGGGGTTGCTCTTGGTATGAGCCATTACTCATGAATTATTGAAATGAGTGAAGACATTTGTCAGCAAGCTGTAACTTGATATTCTTTCTCACTGGTTGCTTACCCACATTTCAAAAGTAGTGCAATGCCAATAAATATTCTATTTCCTTTTTCTTGTACACTTCCAAGGTACTTGATTATCCATCAAATGTATGTATAAAATCATACATATTACAAAAGGTCTTTGAAAAAAACATCTTCTGATTAATCCCAATGCTGCAGGTATAGCGCAATTTCACACTACATCACTTTATCTTAAAATTATTCCAAGCCATTTGCACTCTCCTGACTTCTCTGGCTTGGGCTTGAAATATTAAAAAGATCCCTGATAAAGAGATCTGTGAAATAAAACTGAGATGTGTGACCTTTGCTCTCCCTATCCACACTGAACTCTCTTGACTTCTGAGTGCCACTAGTTTCCTCAGCTGTTCCTGGGTTTCTGGCCATCCGATAAGCTGATCCGTCAGGCTCAGTCCTGCCTCCCCCTTCTCTCTGACCTTTGTGCTCTCAGTGTAATTGCCTCAGAGTTTGATGGACCAGTGTCTTCAAAGTAGACAATGTCTCACTGCAGCTTGTGATAACAGCTAGACGTCTTCCTCCTCCCTCACCACCACAAAACCCTTTTTTTCAAGAACACGTTAACATTGGTGGTAAAGGAAGCAGCCATTGCTAAGGAAATAAAGTCTCCTATTCCTCAGCCCTGCAAAACTCTGGTTTTCATTTCCACACGGGGAATAACTTCAAGCTTTCCATCATGCACCTTTTAGCAGCACTTATGGTGTATAGTTACTGTATGTGGCCTGTTGTATGTACATTTTTGCATAATACAGATGTCAAAAGCCTTGTTCCTATTGTTGTGATCAAAAACATAAGAGCCTAGCCATCCATTTTTTAGAGTATGTTTTTTGTTTTCTCGATGGAAGCTTTGCCAAGCCGAAGGATCCCTTCCAGCCTTCTGTACAGTACCAAATGTATTTCCATCGAAAACATAACGTGACATCCATAATTACATTTAAGTGACAAGATTGTGGTAATTAGCAAACCAGATAATGGGACAAAATACAGGCTTATGAATTGGGTCACATACATTCTGATACAAAGCATATGCTGGTGGAGTATCAAAAAGCCCAACAATGTCCATGGAGAAAAAAGGAACTCATGTTTGCAGTGAGCAGAATTTGATCCAGCTTGGAAACCAGAGCACATCTTTCTGCCTTATCTCTAGTTCTGAAGGTTAAATAAAACGTCATCATCCCAGATGTCCCAGGTCTTCATCAACAGAACTTGCTTCGTCAGGGAGCAGAAAGTCACGTTTGTGGGGCAGTGAATAGAGGCAGACAGGTTGATTGATGCACGGGCGCTGAGTCATGCATGTGCAGAGAGAAGTTTACCCCGTCTGGCTCCTGGGCTGCCCCTAAGCTACGGCGGTGATGGACAGGAGGGTGGGTGATAGATGAAGATGTATGACTGCAGATGGACCATCAGATTAGTGGTTTGTTGTATCTGATGTTACGGTGTAATCAATCCCACCCATCCCCTCTCTGTCCTTCAACTCAATGGTTGGAGCCGCTATCTCCCAATGTCCGGCCCCAGTGACAAACATTAAACAACAGGACTGTGCAATCATAGAACAGCACATTATATTCCTTCATTTCATCTCAACTCTTTTTTGTCCTAAATGCAGTAATAGAAGACAGTCCTTTTGGTTTTGCTGCTTCGTCACACATCTTTAGATGATTATTTCCTCTATTTTTTTCCGAAATGGGATGCAATGTATTTAAGGGCTTCACATATCACCAGGGTGCTTTAAAGCCTTGCCAGTTGCTATTTCCCTCGTGGAGATGAGCTAATTGCTATTGGTCCAGTTATAGTGTTCACAAAATAACATTTGGATTTAAAAAGCAAAATGTGTAACACACATGTGAAGAAAATTTCTGGAGCCAGACAAGACTGGAAAACAGCTCCATCAACATGAATACATCCACAAGATGTAACATGGTTGCAGTAACTTTGGTCTAAACAGCCAGATAAACACAAAATTATTTAAAATCTAAAAGGAAAGCTGACGTATCTTATAACACCTCTGTCACTTCACAAGTTCCCAGTGAGACAGAAGACCAATAACAAACCTAAACTGTGAGAAAGTTTTACCCATTTCCTAATAAGTCTCTGTACGGCTAACCGGTCTTGTTACTGTAGTTTTTTTTTTTGTCTTGCATAATTGATCTGCATTTTTTTGTCATGAGGCCTAAATTGAAACCCAAATACATTAATTGGTCTAACAGGAAGTGATGTAGGGCTCTGCACTACATAAGCAAAAACTCCAGGGATTGTTATTCTTATCCCCCAGTGTCAGCGTCACTGAAATAAAGAAAGGCTGACAAAGCTATGCTTTTCACAAGACAAGTCTCTTATGCTTTCCAAAAGATGCAAGAATGCCCCTGAAAAACATGCTAGCAAGCTCAGCCAATTAGCGTCTGTTTTCCAGACTCGGGCCCTCTGCCTTTGACTCTGTTGTCAGAATTGTAGTTGCAGAGTGCTACAGACTTACATCTGGCAGCCATGACAGGTAAAAGAAGAATAAAGCACTATTCCACCATCAGCACTAATGGGAATAAAATGGCTTACCTGAGCCAGCTAACAGCCAACCACATCCTGCTCAGAGCACCCGGAGGTTCCCTGTCAATCCCTCGTCCTAAACGGGCCTTTCAGCGGAGAAAAATAATGTCTCGAAGCAAAGTGAAATGTTTATGTTATGAAAATAACTTTCTTTGCAAAGTTTACAGAAACGGAGAGAAGAAAAGAGAAGCATTCAGCTGGAGGACGGACATGGTTGACAGTGTGAGAGCTGCTTCACATAGCTGTAGATGTGAGCCAGTCTTTTCCTGGCATGACTTCTGGGGACTTTGGTCAAGGCGGGCAATATATTTTACTTAAATCATCCCAGTTACCTAAAGTGAGATTAGTAGTGCTAATTAATATCACATGGAGGAGATATTCAGTCATTGGGGTTTGGAAGTGCCATCCTAAGGTGATGACAATGCAAAACATCTTGCAGTATTTTGTGGTGTGGAAAATCTCCCGGCAAACAATTCTGCTTATGACCCAAATGAAGTGATTAGCTGTTCTCCCCTTCAGATAAAAATTCCACTGAAGAGCAAAAGCATGAAAGGGAGGAAAGTGAGGCACTCCTACGGCGCTTCTTTTTGCTTCACCTCTGATCACCTCTGAACTTTCATTCCAGTCTTTTATATCTTCTCTTTTATTTAACTCTGTCGGGATGAATGATTTGAACCCGTGAAGACTGCTGCTTGTGAAAAAAAGCTCTAAATTTCTTTGCCTGTTAAGATAGCTGAGAGCATGTTTTAATTGCTTCATGAGATGATGTGTGCTGTGGTAATAATTACAAAAATCCTGTGCAGTTCCAGTGGCACAGACAATATATCATTTCTAACTTTTAATTGAACTGAATCCTGAGAGTTCTGTTAAAACACACTTTGGTTGCCCATCTCAGCTCCCTTTAAAGGTATAAGTAGGATCTCTTTCTTTCAGTTACTGGTGCGAATGATCATCTCCCCAAATGGTTTACTTGGTTAATGACCAGTACATTTGTGTAGCCTCATAACTACATGCAGTATAATCACTTCTGCGCAACAAGTCCCCTAACCCACTTAACAACATGGGTTGGTTGTTCAGAAATGATTTCTAAATTAGTGTCCCAATGGTTGGCAGGCCGTCCTCATATTTTAACTCCATGGTCACATTTAAACATGATTAATTTTGTGTTTTAAAACTGTGGCAGTTTGCTTAGGTTTAGACAACGAAATGAACTGGTTAGGTTCACGAAAGAATGCAAGTATGCATGATTCTAGAGACTGATAAGAAATATGCACATATATGTGCGACCACATATTTTCAATGGTCACAACACTATGTCTGATATTTAACTGGCCTGTTGAGGTCTTCTTTGACAACAGCTGGCTTTGAGTTGTCAGTAAATCCTTCACACTGATCCTTTAAGTTATGCACATTAGTAAGCTGATTTTATGTACCTTAACTTATGCCATTTACATATGCATATACTTTAACCTTAAAACACGTTCACTCCTGTAATTACTGTCACCAAAAGTAGTCACTGTCTAACAATAATCAATTGTTAATTAATCAATAATTTGGCTGAAAATAAGATGATTGTACAAACAACCTATGGGGTCTTTTTTTAGGATTCCTCTTTGGATGAATACAAGCTAGTTTTATAGTAAAAAAATACTACATGCATTCATAATTTTACATCAGGTGGCTATGTATTCAACATATTTCAAGTATTTCAACATCAAGTTGTTGAAATACTTGGTCAAAATAAAAAAAAATAAAATAATTTATATTATTGTTGTGTATAAATTAAGTAAATCAAAATGTTCACATTTTGCTCACACTCTGCCCTCCAAAGCCCCTCCAAAGGCAGCAACTGTATTGTATGTCCCTAATCACAATTTTGAGGTACTTAGACTTCATTTGATTGTATTCATTTTCTGGAATTTCACATTTCTACCAGATTACATTTACAAGAGATATGCTGTGCTAAAATGTTAAACATTGCAAAAAAAATTGTAATTCAAAACTGAATTGAATATGGCTGTTTGTAATTACTCCATATGATTGGGATTAATTTGCACAGCAAAACACTATACGATCATCATATGAAGCGGCAAAAGAACACATCGACCAAAACTGAGAGTAAAAGACTTCTCACATGTTCTTCCGTAGATGGACTACTGAGAAGAAACTCAGGCCAACACACACTATGGAACAAGTGGACTCTTATTTTTAGCATAAAACTACCTAACTTGACCTGACTTGCATTCACATAAACCTCCCTGTGATGTAATTTATTCATGCATTCAAATCCAAAAACAACAATTATCTCACACTTTCTTGGTGGACATTCATTTCACTATTACAACAACAAAGTTGATAAAAATGAAAGCACACAGTGATGAATTCTTCCTCCGAGTTTTTTAATCAAGCCCAATCCTGATCGGACTATTCCTTCTAATTTAATTTGATTACATCCTTAATGAAGACAAAAAAATACAAATGACTATTGTGAACGAAAGCAGGGATGTAGCAGAGCTGGTCTTGTTTACCAAATGCTGAGAAAGGGAGATGGCACAAAGGATTTATATCAAATGTGTCCCCACACCCTGCCCTCCAGCCTTTCGCTGTATGTGCTGCGTTAGCTTCAATAATCAAATCCACATGTGAAAGCTTTGAAAAAAGTAAAGAGAGGATATATTGGTAGAAAAACATAGGATGGAGAACGAGGAAAAGGAAGAGTGCCTGATAAAGAGATAAAGGGAGATTGGTTTTAGAGAGATACTGGTGTATGAGTGTGTCTCATTAGAGAACCAAGTATTGTGTTATGTGGGGGAAAGATTTGGCAGTGGGGGAAGAAAGGTATTGGGGGAGATGAGAGGGAGAAAAGTGGGAGTGTGAGAGGAATGAGAGTGTCGAAGAAAAGGAGAGAGGGGGAGCTGGAGGACTGTAGCTGAAGCAACATTCATACTACAGCTCCAAATGTCAGAGTTTTGATCTCCCTTCGTTCATGTCTTGAGACAGATCTGATGTTTATTTTGTAAGTTGTGAGGGAGAGAAACCATCACTAATGCACAATGACTTGAATTAGAAAGACATGGAACACCTGTCTCAATGCACACATTACAATGTGCCACGAGTTAGTACTCTTCATCAGGCAGCAATGGAGGATAATGTAGGAAGCCCACTTTATAGCTGGGAAAGCCCAGCAAAGAAAAGAGGCCCACAAGCAGCAAAATGGACAGTGCAACATTCCGATGAGAGCTTATAACCAAAATAAGAGCAACAGTAATCAATGTATAAAAGTCTAAATAAGCAACAATCAAGTGGAAAAACTAAACCGTCACATATCTAACAAATGTGAATGAAATAATTGGACAAAATCAGTGAACACAATGGACCAACTGGTGTAATATTATACACACACACACAGAGTATATACATATAAACTGTATATATATATATATATATATATATATATATAAACTGTATATATATATATATATATATATATACACACACATATATACTGTATATATGTACATATATATAAGAGGGGAGTATATATGTATATATACGTATGTATGTATATATATATATATATATATATATATATGAAGGAGCTGCCCAGTTCTGTCAGAGTGTCCTGTAGAGGGTGTGAGGTGTTGTCCAGCAGGGATGATAGCTTAACCACCATTCTCCTGTCTTCCACCACCTCAACTGAGTCCAGAGAACATCCTGGCCTTTCTAACCAGTCTGTCCAGTCTCTTCCTGTTCCTGTAAATATGTGGGGCTGCTCACACCCAGCAGATCACTCCATAGAAGATGGCTATTGCCACCTCAGCGTTATAGAAACCCCTACACAGCAAATGATCACAGTATCCTGAGCTGGAAGAGTCTGCAATAGCTCTTCTTAAATACAGCATATGTGTCTGTGTTCTCCCTGTGTCTGTGTGGGTTCTCTCCAGGTACTCTGGCTTCCTCCCACCATCATAAAACATGCATGGATGAGGTTAATTGGCTACGGGCAATTTAAATTGTGCGTAGGTGTGAATGTGAGTGCGAGTGGTTGTTTGTCTCTATGTGCCCTGTGATGAATTGGTGACTTGGGCAGTAGAAAATGGATGGATGGATGGATCTTTGGACTGCTGGTCTGGCAAATCATGGAATTCAAGATGTCATCTTGGGTTGACTTGTTTTTGACTTTACAATTAATCTAGAATATAATCAGCAAATTTATAAGCAATGAAAATAATTATTAATTGCCACCCTTTTTGGGGAAAAAAGGAAAAATGAGTGCACTTCCATGTAAAGGTACTGATTACAGAACTGAAAGAATGTCATGCAAAAGAGTGTCTAACTACCTCTGAGAGAAGAATGCACAACTTTTACGGCCAAAAAAATCAAAGATGATTTTGTGTAGATTACAATTATGTCCAAGGCCATTGAAAATTACTTGGTTGTGAAAAGAAAAACATAAAGACATTTTTGGGTGCTTGAAATGTTTCCAGACATTGAGACTGGGCATAGTAAGAACTGTGACTGAGGGGTTGTGTTCTTTGAAAAGGTTGTGAAATGTCACTGAGAAGAAAGGGTTCAATTGGCCTTTCTGTACCATAGCTTGGTGAAAGCTCTATAACCCACATGACATTTGCTTTGTGGTTAGAGATAATAGCATAGCATAAAGCATGCCATATTATTTAAAAAAAAGCTAGTGGGGTTAGACATCAATGTTTCTGAAACAAACAGGAGACAAACAGATTAATCTATACTCTACATGCATGTGCAATTCCTAACCATCACTTCATATGTGCACTTGCTTGAAATATGAGTAGATTAGAGTCACAGCTGTGGTTACAACAAGCCACAGTGAGGGAGTGTAAACCACCATGAGAGAAACACAACTTTCCAAGATTAGCCTTTGCTTGATCCTTTTTTTTGACTGATACAAATGAGTGCAGTGTTTGTTTTTGATAAGGAGTCTCTCTGTTATCATGTCCTTTTTCCTGGAAGTGTGAGATATACTCAAGATGATAGATTACAGTTAATTTAACTTTAAGAGTGCTCAGCCACCTGGCTCTATTTCCACATGTACGTCAAGACTAATGATAGCTCGCCCACCTCTGCGAGGATTCCTAATTTGTCAACAAGTTTACACTAATTTACTGATCATGTTTTCCAGAGCAGTGTGAATAGTCAACTGCATTCAATTTATTGCTTTAAAAGTAATGAAAATGCAAATGTATTTATAGAGTGCATTCAGCTGATTTTCAGTCATGTACAGCATATTGGTTCAAACTAAGATCAAAGTCCTGTGTACCATCTAGCTGGTGGTTGAAATTGCTGAAATACACCAATATTAGATTGCTCGTGAAAATGACCTTTTAGGTTTCTTGATTGTGTGGGAGAGTCTGGATCACTTAGCACTAATCCATCTGAGAGTCATCTGTGCTTTTCTCTCACTCACCTTTGACCTTTCTCAAGCTTTCTGGTCCCAAATCCATTGCCGGTGAGGAGCCGAGGAGAGGAGGGTGGTGGTGGGGTGGTTTGGAGAGAGGGAGTGCTTTCCTCTGGATGTTTCCTGTGGTTCTGAGCGTTCGTAAACGTTTCCAAGCCTCGAGGTCCCGCGGGACTTTTTCGGCAAACACCGGAGAGCAAGCACATTATTTGTTCTTGACTGACCACTAAAAGAGAAACGGACAATCCTTAACCAAACTAATAGCTACCAGAGGGGCTGTTAAATAGTGTGAGAAACACAGCGTCAAAGAGCACTGACATCACTTTATCATCCCAGGAAGCAGGAGCATCGCTTGATCTGTCACATAAGGCTGTGCCCTCTGTAAAGTGAGTCTTTTGTCAAAAGAGTTTGCTATGTTTGAATTTGGTCCTGAAGGACAAGGGAAACTGAAACCATGGCTGACCTGCCACACAGCACCCTTAAATGTTTTCAGAGGGGGGGCTTTAGTGAAGGAGAGAAGGGGACAGGAGATAATTGAGTGGTAAGCATACTTGAATAGTTTGCAATGGGCCCAAGGGCTTTTAAATTAAGACCCGCTTTGACACTTTAGAGGGAGCCCGGGCCAGTTGTGCGAGATGAGATCCTGTCGAGGGCCACATCAGGCAGGAAGGGGGCGGGGAGGTCGGTATGTGGGGGCGAGGGTGAGTGGCTGATGATGGTTTCAGTTTAGACCCCCCCCGATGTCAATCCTCTGTGCCGCGCATGAGGAGGGAAAGCGAAGCGGATTTGAGCTATTGGTAGGGGCTGGGGAGGGAAAAGGGGGGTTGAGAAGCCAAAGTGCAGCGTGGCACAGGACAACGTCTCCATTTATTAGTACGACCAAAAAACAGCTGCCTCTAAATGTTCCCCCACAGTAAGCCCTGGAGACGATGCCCCATGTACCCCCGACAAGCCCAATCGCTTTACTTACACACCTCACCCTCTTTCCACTCCACACACAAAGTAGTTGTCTCATTAGTTCATATAGTTTAGAAACACAGATTTTTCATACAATATCTCATCAACAGAGTCCAGACAACAGCCACACTGCAAAATCAACACCTTACAAAACATTCTTCCTCTCTTTAACTCTTACTCTCCATTCACTTTATGCAATTGCCTCACCTTTTCATTGCTGTGCAGGAAGTGAATTCCAGAGATCGTCCACTCGCGAACAGTGAACAAATGGACCATGGACCACCCCTACACTCCACCTCTCTCTTTCTGAGCCCCAGCGTCTTATACAAATAAACCAACATAGATTTAATGACGACAGGCTTCGGGATCTTTTTCACTCTCTTTATCAAAAGGATCAAACACTTAAAGAGTGCCTGCACATGTGTGGTTTCTGAGTTTAAGTGCACACAACATGACTTTTCATAAAGCAAGACTCAAAAAGAAATTACACTATATTCAGAGGTGAAGCATATTTTACAAAATTAAATAATACAAAATGAGATCCAAATGTAATTCAGGAACTGTACACATCTGATTTTATCAATATAAAATATGTGTTTGTGTAAGTATGTTGTTCTGAGCATTTTAATGCATGCATTGTGTGCAAAATATGGAGGTTCCAGTGGTTCATTCTTTTTATTTCTTTCCAACAGCTGTTTATTTTCAGAACCAGTATATAATCTGAGGAGGATTGAGGTCCTCTAACATAAACCTGGGACTTTAATAAAGATGAATGCCTGCTTTTATACCCCTCAACACTGATGATTTTCCTTGTTGATTTTTGCCCGTCCCTCGAGGATACATACAGCATACATTTCAGCACATCTTTGAGACGAACACTTGCAGTAAAGCGGAGCGGAATCACTGAGCCACTCCAAACTGTTTACATAACTTAATCATCACCCTGGCTGATGTGGCATGTAAGGTTTGTGCTGTGAGGACTGAGCTGGACTGTTATTTCAGGGACAGGATGATATGTGGGTACATTAGAAAGAGGTCCCATACATTGGTAGAAATAATACCGCTGTGCTTCTGTATTTTCAGTCCCTTGTCTACATTGAAGTAGTCAATAACAATTGTCATCCAGACAATAACTGCATTATTCACCACAGACTACATTTGCAATTCTCATTCATTTTGAATCTAAAATGTAATCAGTATCTCTAAATACTGAACGCAGCAACCAATTTCCCTAAGGTTAAAGTTGACGATTCTAATTCCAAATATCCTCACAATGTGTTTCACACAATGGTAAACAGATGTTTCTTGCATGAACTTTTCTGAATGCTGTTCGGGTAATGCAAATGTGACATGAAAATCTGCATATTCATAAAACTAGCGCTGCTAAATTTCCACCACGGGATTGACCTAATTCTTATAGATTACAGATAATACAGAGAAGATGCGGAGATAGATGTTGGCTGATGTTCTGTTTTTTTGCACACATACAGAAGAATTTAAAGGTATTCCCCTTCCCAGTCCCAGTTAAAGCTCCTCTTCTCAGGTTCAAGTGCAGCCTTAAGTGACGCTCGTGCATAATTTAACTCCCCAAACCACATATCAATATGGTAACTGCATGTTTACGTCGAGAGTAATTAGCTTTGAAATTGGTTGTTTTTTTTCATGCAGGAGAGTGGGCTGGTGACAGAAATAGAGCGTGTAATCGAAGCACAGGGAAGGGTGATTTACGCTAGTCAAGACAACTTCAACCCATGCAGGAAGTGAAAACTGTTTTGAGGTCAGCAAGCCACAAGGCACCTACTAGCCTTACCTTATGAAATCCATATGAGTGACTGGTGTGAAATGTGTGTGTGAACATTTCTGAGGGAAGGCCAATTAAATGTAATCACAACACCCACAACAGCAGCAGTTAACAACGGCGTGAGCACCGATACACTTTACAGATCTTAGTTGGTGGTCCTCCTTGGGCCTTGCAAGTGAGCAAATGAAATACCATACATTTTCATCACCTATGTAGGAATATAAGTGGGATATTCTGAAAGTAAGATCTTTGAACACATGTGCAGACATACTGTTTGGAACTAAGTTTCAATATGACAAATTTTGTTGGTGTGACATTATGCTTATTACACTATTCAAAACATAAGCAAACACCTTTCCTAAAAAATGTAAGTTCAACATATGAGTTAATGTGTTGAAAACAATCAAGGTTCACACAGTTATAATGTCTGAGCGTATCATTTTTCTGACCTCATTACAAGCATATTCACTGCTGTCTGAGACAATTTCAGGGCAGAGCCAGTGTTGTACACACGTCGTCAAAGGCAGTGGTGAGCAGTGATGCTTTCCAGATTATGACTGACTGCTGACACACACGCAGACACTCGCACATAATTACACAACCGCAAACTCAGACCCTTTTTCTGTCACACTTGTACACTAATTTTTTGTTTTACACAATTCTCCGGCCCACACAGGCACACATCCGGACAGAAACCCACTTTTCCAAGGGCAAATACAGTGCTCACTTAAGATGTTCATCATGTCCTGAAAGGGAAATACATTTAAAATATTCCCGACATAGCTGATTTTGAAAGACGACCCGAGCCAACAGGCGTGATTTGTTCACCGGAGAGAGATATGATCGCTCAGACTAAGATTCAACTCAAATAGTATGAGGCCAAGGCCAAAAGAAGGGATCAGACACTGGTTGAAAGAGTCGTGTGCCAAAGGCTTGCTGGGGGTGGGGCTGCATGTGAATACAATTATTTTGCTTTTATTGCAGAGGCAAGATAGCACTAGCCTTTCACTTTTGTAACTGAATCCAAGAGAGAAGCTAATTGGTTTTCAAATGACGCATTAAGAAACAAAACCGAGGACTTAGGATGACAAAAGAAAGCGTGTCCAGTCACTGAGTGCTGGGTGCACGGGTGGAGAAGAGGTGATTAAAATAAAGGTAAGACTGAATACATTGGAAAGCTACTTTGTAATGAAAATGAAAACTTTGATCATCAAATATGCTACAAAACTCTGCTGATAAAAGTAATCAGCAACTTAGAAAAGAAAAAAGCTCATAAGCTAAAGCAGTTTTAACTTGTTTTACATGACTGCTGACTCAATGCCAAGCGAAACACACTGAACCCCTGTGGTAATTACAGCATTAACATGGAAAAAGACTCCATCTGTCCGGCAGCTATTGTGAGCTGTCCTTCACTAATCAAGTATGTCTGCGGATAGCCGGGCTTTTGATCCTGACACAGGCGTTTACAAAGTCAGCAGTGTGTGTGGGCCATGGCCACAGCTCAGCTATACACTGACACACTCTCACACACACACACACACACACACACACACACGCATGCACGCACACACGCACACACACATGCACACACATCAACAATAGCCGAGTCTGCAGCCACCAAGGCACCTTCCCACAGTAACTGCACAGCACATGTTGTTAGCTACATGGCTGGTAGCTCAATCAAGGAGCTGCTGGAGATATGCAGAGTTTCCGAGCAAGTGTGACTGGCATGTGATCTGTTTGACTTCCAGTTGGTGAGAGTAAGCTTCTCTACTGTAAACTTTGATATAATATTTCATTATAGTCCCCCTTTTCACAGTTAGATATCATTACAATCTTAAACATCATCAATGAAAGCAGTCCTGGAGTTATCTTTTTAATGAAGATGTAAATTAATCCAAATGATCTCTTTTGTTACTACTTCTTCATGTAAACAGTACACATTCAGTGGCTGTAATGTTTAATATACCTGCATTGATGTTCAGTCCAATTTTTGTTCCCTGACACTGATGTTAGGGTCCCTTCAGAGAGGTCAAATTTATTTGTGTTGAAGGAAATCTGAAATCTGTGGCTCATTGCTTTTATTCCACCATATTGATCTGATATTCCTGCACCAGTTTTAGAAGATAAGAAAACACCAAATAAAATTGCCTCACAAATGCAAGGGCCATAAAAAATAATAGGGTATGCTTACGAATTATCCACATATTGCTAATTGATGAAGTGACTATACTGTATTTTATATTTATTTGAAAAAAACAACAACAATAACAACAATCTTCCTAGCCTTATGTGAACTCTTTGACCCTCTACAAGTGGAAAATGACTTTATAGCCACTTGCACTTAGTCCAGATCCATCAGGGATTTTAAGGGTTATCTGAGACACAAAATATTTTAAAGGTGGTGCTGTCATGAAACATGTGGTGGTAGTAACTGTGTCTTTTTCATCTTTATGTGTGGTGTTACTCATGGAGGATTAACCAGATCAGACAGGACACACATCCACATGCAGGAATGATAACAAGGGAACCACTCAGACATCAAAGTGCATGTGTTTTAAGGTTTATTGAACTCAAGGTTTATTGCCAGAAAGCATAGTTATTGTTTTTATGTTAGGCCTTGAGCTGGGTTAGACAAACAATTATAGTAAATTTACCATTCATAGTAAAATGTCCTTATATGGACATACATTTCGCAAGTCATAGTTAATGAGCACCATAGCATCTCAAGGATCTAAACACAACTACATCTGGTGTTGCATTCTTTCGCATCTCCTCTTTCCTAATCCTTCAAAACATTCATGTTCTTTCAAGAGGATAGAGGAACACAGTGGGCTGAAGTTCCTCAGGTGATGCATAACAACCACACTTAAAGAAAGCCTGTAGCACCTGTTGCTGACTCTCGATAGCAGTGAAGCCCAGTGGAGGAGCTGTCAACTTGCTCCTCCGGGACTCTGAGGGATTGGGTGAGAGAGCCACGGTCCACTAAGTGTGACTGGCTGGAGATGCGAGCTTGACTAGGGGCTGCCCCTGTAGCCATCACCGGCTCACTGTGCTCCTGCTTGCCCCTTCATCTGAAGGGGGAGAGGGGAAAAAAATGCACATTTCCTGCCTGACTCGACGGCTTGCACTGCCATGCTGCCTGAGCCTTCATTTTAACTTTTGACAGTTGTCACGGCCCAGTGCCATGCTGCCATTTCCCTGCACCTGTGGCTGACCACACTAAGCAGCTCCCTCTGGTTTCAAAAAAAACATGGAGCATACCTTGTCTGAGAGTGCTAGCTTGACTTGCTTTGTGAGATACTGTCTACTGTCTGTTTAATTTGAGCCAAGTTCATTTTTCTGGCCTTTGGGCCTTGTAATATTGATTCAAGTCAATTTAGTGAAGCTAATAAAGGCTCCCTGGCAGTACAGCTTAGTGTTGGCATGCTCCCCGTGTAACATTGCCAATAATGTGGCACGAGTTGACAGATAATACAGCACAAATCCTTGTACTTCCCTTTGGCTCCTCATGGCAAAAGTGTTCCTACTGAGAGGTCTTAATCATATAAACACCAAGTCAGTGTTTACAAGAGCTGTATGATAGCATTATGCAGCACATGTGACAGATCTTGTTCTTGCTGCCTCTCATGTAAACAAGTACTTTTATTGTAACAAATCGAATGATTATTTGACTCCTGACAGTTCTAAGGCAGTGTTATCACAACAGGCTTCATCACCTTGTGTGATTGTCTTACACTACTGTGACATTATATGTTCCAAGGAGAATGTTGATAACGTCTCATTTTACTCTCCTCACATACAGCATCTTTCACGTTCCAGCTGTGTCTTCCCGTTGAGCAGAGGACCCCATAACCACATCAGGTCCTACAAAAGGCTCCGGAAAATTTATGAAAACTGACAAGAGAATCTGCAGGATGCAGCGCGTCCAGCACTCTGGAGAATGCGTGCACCACATTTTCATGGCTAATCATTTTTGAAATGCAGTGGATGGCTTACAATGAACACAGTGAATTACGCACACTATACCAATGTAAGCTTCTGCAGAATGCTGCTGAGCTGAGTCTGGCAGCTTTTTCCGTGAGAATATCAATCAAGAGTTGCTACAATATGATGACAAGTCCAGCTAGAGCAACACAGCAGAAATGATTCAGGGTCTGAGTGAGAAGATCATGTTGCTTTGCAAACTGGATTTGGATACACGATCAGCACATTTAACCAAATTTGGCATTTCTGTTATATGAAACACGTGAAGATCAGTATTTTAAGAAAAAGTTTTGCAATGCATCAGTTGACTAATAGGCTGGTGGAAGGCTCAGAAATGTCACAATGTGTATATCAGCTCACAAAATCTTTTCAGTTTTATCCTGAGAGGGCACAAGCATGAACGCTAAAAGAAAGACATACCTAAATAAAATGACAGAAGACAGAAGAGATGGTTGTGCAGGCATTTGTGCCACTTAAAAGCGCCTGTGCAGGATGTTTGCTCCAGCAGTGACCAGAATCCATGGTCAACATATCTCTCCCATTTACACTGACAAACACAAGGCGTTTGAGGAAATTTCACGGACAGATACATTGCACAGGTAGGCACATAAACATGCTTGGACACAAACACAGGAAACACTCTTATTTCCTTTTGGGGTCACTTTGCTCTCATTTATTTCTTATTTTATTTATGTTTTCTACTCCATCTAAACCTCCTGTGCCACATCAAGCTGAAATAGGGAGGAAACAGAATCAGAACAGAAGAGAGAGAGAGAGAGAGAGAGAGAGAGAGAGGCAGACAGCAATTATGATCAGAATGAAGGGGAAAACAATGACATAAACAAAAGCAGCAGAGAGCATGAAAAGTTGTTAACAGTCTGTTTTAGAAAATAATGTACTATTGTTTGGATGCGGTCAAAGCGGCATTGCTCTGTGTCAACACCACATGGAAAATTATGGTATCAGGCAAACCCAAGAGGAAATGAGAAAAGACAAGGGAACAAACAGAGATTAGCATGTTTATGTGTCATGCGAGGAAAAACTGCAGTTTCAGGACGTTGTGCAGGCTTTCTGCCTGCTCTTCCGCAAACCAGCAGCAATACAAATCAGTTTTAGCTTACTGTATATTACAATCCACTGAAATATACGATCACTGGACTATGATATTGTTCAGATGACACTGTTGTGGCAATAAAATTTGACATTTGTGAAGGTCTTATTGTTTTCTTTTGTAACTGAAGCTATTTAACATAGCAAAATTATGAATCGTAACGTGATAATAAATAAATACTATTTTCATCCTCACATTAACCCAGTAATTGTGAACTGAATTTTTCAATGCTTTTACTCCATTTTACCCAATGAGGTCTTTTAGAAACTGCTAATGAACTAATCTCCACTAATCTCCAAATCAAAGTGTGATTACCCTTGATCTCTGCATTCAGGAGCACTGTATCCCAGTCCTCTCAACAGAGCCCGCTGCCAGTCTCTATAATTCAGAGCCTGTCACAGCCTGGATTACTCCCTGGCCGTCTCAGACAACACCTGCTAGACTCAACACACTCTGCAGCAACCAGTGGAAATATCCCACATGCACATTGTGGCCCAAAAGAACTCATGAAAGTATGCCGTAGCATTGCCCTAACACACCTTGCAGACATGACACAGCCTTCTTGTTAGCTTGATACCATTCACAGACAGGGATAAGGCCTCAGATTGTGTCTTGGCAGAAGAACAGCGGCAGACCTTGCAGACTTTTACACACCAATGTGTAAAGTCATGCTTCTCAGATGGAGAAGAGGCTAAAAAGCTTGACACATTAAAAAGCGCAGCTCATGTCTGGGATGGATGTTTCACCTAGTGAAAGCAAAGACTCAAGCACATTTAGAGGCGTAAGAAAACCCTCTCAGGTTTCAGCTGTCGTCCAGGAGTCTTCAGCCACACTGCGGAGCGAACGTGAGAGGAAGGCCAAAATGCGAACTGCCCTCACACACAGAGTCCACATGAGAGCTGGGGGGTTAATCCTGTTTCAAACAAGCTGGGTTTAACCCTCGTCAACCTTACCACCAGCGCTGCTAACACTGCCACCCAAAATGACATATTGGGACTTCTCACATACACACAGAGGCTGTTAATTTGACTCTCTCTCTCTCTCTCTCACACACACACACACACACACACACACACACATATTTTGTCTCCACATAGCATTGATGGCTTCAGTGTATCATTTGTTTGGCATTCCCTGTATTAAAGCAGCTGCGTCAGTGGTCAGACAGCAACGTTGACAGCTGAGAGCCTGTTGCTCCATAAAACCTTACCTCCAGCCTTTCACAGTCTAATGATATCTATAACTAATATGCTTTAAAATACACACAAACACACACAGCAGGTGATGTGAAAGATCACATGGACAAAAGATTTTTCTTTCTTTCATGACTGTGAACATGCACACATATAAACATGCACACATGACCAGGCAGGTGATCTGGCCTTTTTCATAGCCAACACTGCCAGAGTGTTAGCCCCCCCTCCTTAATTCCATACACTCATAACTTCTTATTAGAGGGACTGGTTACTCAGAGACTAAATAAAGATGCCTTGTTGAGCCATGTTGGTGAGGGACCCATAACTCTACGTGTTTCATTTTAATACCATTTTCTGGTAAATTTCAAGCATGTCAAGAGGTCTTCTCTTGTAACATTTTGAAATATTGGGTTTCGCCGGTCCTGCTGAATCGAACGCAATGAAAGCTGCAGACAGCTGAATAAAAATGTGACCTTGAATGCGCCAACCTTGCACAATTCTCAGCAAATGTGTTATAGCTGACATTCAATCTAAAAGTGAGATTTTTTTAGGACAAAAGGTACTTTCTGTGTTTTTTTTTTTCCCCCATGTGCATTTGCGTCTCTCATCGAGTGACAAACCTCCATCAAGCAGCACTTATGTTTTATTTTTTTTTTCTATTATTGTGTTTTATGTTTCTGTCCGCGTCCACAGATTTCTGGCTTGTACACTCTCAAAGCAACAATCTCTCACATTCTCAATGAAATCACTTGCCAAATGTGTGTCTAAAGAAGTGCACATGATATTTGAAATCAGTTTTGAAAAGGTTGACAAGAAATTCCATTCATCAAAGCCACTTCCATTCAAATTAAATGGGGGGGGCTATTAATATGCTCTACCTTCGGAGTTGGATGTTTTTCTGGGCAGGACATAAACCGGTATTATAGAGAACAAATCAGTTAATAGCTTCTTTATGGCATTTCCTGAATGCCTCATTTAAAAAGCTTTCAACACAATAGTGGTCCTCCCATGTGGCTTGACCGCATACATAGATAATTAACAGACACTCTGCCATATTAGTTTGAATCGGGATTGAACATTTTATCATCCATTCAACGTTTGCTAACCATTGTTGCATACTGTGGTACAGTCACTCTTTTTTTCTCTTCCCCTTTTGTTTGACTCTGACTGACTCACGGATAAATTTGTTTTGCATGTATAAATTCTTCATAGGGCTACATGTTGACTCCGTCAGATAGTGACAAGATTCAAAATGACCAGAGGAGGAGTTAATGGTCTAAAGCATGAAAGGAATTCAAGAAAGGAAATACTATTTCTCTTAATGTCATGTTCTCCTCCCAATGAAATGTCAGATGTCTACTGCTGTGTACTGTAATGTCTGATGGAAAAAAAGACACACATAGGCCTCTGTGAAGAAAGTCAAGGATAGCCTCTTGTATGCTGCCTTCATATTGTCTGAGTCATACACAGGTTTTTCAATGGAGGAAAAGAAAAGAGTTTGAAATATTTCTGAAACTTTCTGTATGACATCATTTAAAAAAAAAAAAAAACAAAACGTGTTGTGACAGTGCCGTCATGGTGTATATTTTCAAAACATAATTGAATCAAATCCATATCACTTTAGATTATGTATTTGTGAAATTGGTGCCCCTGGGTTTGCATTGCCAGGGACTGTTTTGGCACTATAGCCTATGAACTCTGATAGAAGATGGATATGTGTACAGATGAAACTTGTTTCTTCACAGGAAAACAACATCTTTGGTAAGGACTGGGTAATTACAACTGTGGAAGTGGTGCTACTTAAGGACAGAACTGACAGATAAATGAATACTGACTAATGGTTTCACACAAACAGCTATCTCCTAGACAAAATGTTCCTGTTTGTTCACCCGCCACCTCAACCTCATCCCTGTGCAACGTTTGTTAGTTTTTATACTTCCTGCTTTACGATTACATGGGTTAAATGTACAGAATTTTGTCAGTTACAGAGCATTGCAATTCAAATATATAGCTACTTATAAGTGTAAGGGTTTATGAAAAAAAACTGAGTAGTGTCTGCTTTACTTTCTTTTCACATTGATACCAACTCCACCTTCAGTTGACGTTACAAATGCATTGTAACCAAGGCTGGCCTTGTGTCCGTCGGAATCTGAATGCACAAGAGGCACTTTACAGCAGAACAACACCAACTACTGTTAGAAAAGCAGACAAAAACAAAACTTTTTTGGAAAGGTAAGAGAGCAATGGGAGAGCTGGATGTAATTAACCTGTACTCATCCAGACTAACAGTGTTGGACAGGGGATTGGTTAGGCGGACTGTACAGTTGTTCAACTGAAGCCGGTAGTTTCTGGGCTAATTAGGACTGTGTTGTAGCACAATATGAAGGGGTTCCCACGTGGATTCCTGATTCGCTGGCAGGGCACACATCCAGACTGCTCATTTGTGGTGAGGTATGACAGGGTGAGACCCGAGGAGTTGTAGGGAGGACTCACAGGATGGGCGAGACGCACATATGTTGGATGGGATGAGAGCAAAATGAAAGAAGGAAATGAAATGGTGGAAATAAAGGCGAGGAAGAATGATAGAGGAAAGAAAATTGAGTAGAGACAGACAGACAATGTTGAAGTGAGGGTCTGAGAAGGTTAATCTGCTTCTCTTCACTGTTCTATCTGCCAAGTGCTGCAGCTTCTACAGACAAAGCTTCTCCTTTGAGATGTTGCAAGGAAACGAGCATGTCCACTGCAGGGGTGCAGGTCTTATGATTGGAAATACAGTATACGCAAACAAGTAAACCTCCACACAGCAACATCAGGATGATTTGCCAGCCTAATAATATATGTATCTTTGAGTATTTAGTGAATTTATAGTTGTATAAATTTTAAACAAGTAATCAGTACCTTAGATTTTACAGTAGCATGTAACTGCTAAGCAAACACTTCAAATTAAGTCAATGTAGAAATGATGTGTAACCTTTACATTGTGCTACACTCCCATTGTGGAACGGATTCTTTTTCATTTTAGTGTAATTTGAAAATATTCAACACATTCAGAGTTTGCACTGTTATGACTGTGTTTGGGTGCATCCAAAATGTCCTTGAGCAAGACAGTAAACAGGTTTTTGCTCTGATGAAAGGCATATCAGTGGGCCTCTGACGGTTATGTCAGGGAACAAAAATAGGAATTTGCTCTAAATTGCTAATGGTCTGAACTTTTACAAGCTATTGGGAGGTTGTGTGGATTTTTTATGGTGCATCCATCACAGGGCATGTCTGTAGGGGATCTATTATCCTGGTCTCTATGCTTCCCACATTCAACCGGTAACAATGCACAGCAGCCCAGGTTCATATCCTCTTCTGGGCTTTGATCTCTTTTACAACCTTAAAGCAATCTCACGCACACCACATTAAAATCTTAGTAATGTCAGCAGAGGGATAAAACGCCATCCACGGTGAATCATGCAGGACACTCGTATGTGCATATACCTGCAGAGAGTAAAGATGAAGAGTCCTTCAAATTCACTTTCCTACCGAGGCAGCAAGGTTGATGTGTGGGAGCTGAATGTGAGCAGAAGAGAGAAGCAGTAACATGCTTTACACTTTTACATGTTATACAGTGACCGCTCTGTCAAAACATGCAGCTTCTAACCAGCATAAATAACAGCACTGCTAACAATAGTTGTGATAAAGGTAAAGAAAGCATTTAAATGGTTAAAGGTAGAACATTTTGTAGGGCTCACTTTTTCTCAAGTGAGCACAGAAAAAAAAACACAATTTTTGCACAATTGAAGGATAATAGAAAGTAGTCCGTTTTCTGTTTCTTGTTCTTTTACAAACTGAAATGAACATCCAATAGAACTACAGGGTCAGCTCTGAAGTGATGATGTACAGATTGATTTTCTAGTCCCCTATATTTTCATTGCAGTGAAAACACAGTTTGCTTTGTAGGATTCAGTCAGCACTAAGAGCCAACATCTTGTGTTCATACAATTTATGAAAATGTAGTGCTAACATTTTATCTGAATCAGGGTATGTAGTCATCATTGGACAGAGTAGCTGTTGCTTAAATCGTCTGTCATTCATTTTAACTGAGTTACGTTTTACCACAGCAAAGCTTAAAGCTCCTATATTTTATGTAGTATTAAAGGACAGCGGCTGTGTTGCATTCAGCCTTCATTATGAAATGCCAGGTGGGAGGAAGTTACCAGCAAGTTTCCTTTGGTTTATTGTTTTCATTTCCATTTAGTTTATATATAGGTTGTCACTGTGCCTGATTTGGGCTATGCCATCATAAAGTGGTGAACGCTTTCATTCCTGTTCCAGTGTTATTCTTTTCCCCTTTTTTTTGCCTTTGGACTGTTTTCTTTTTGGAGCATAGAGTAAATGTGCCATTTCCTGCCTCTCAACCCGTTGCAAATTCAGCACACATTTTCTCATACAGTATTAAGAGAGATAAGGCGAACAGTAACACAAGTTTAACTGTTATTTTCAAGTGCACCTGTAGATTTTAATGAACAGAGCACTTGAGGTGTGCTGTGCTCTGCAGTTATTTTTCCAATGAAAATGTCCATATGAAAAAGAAAAGAAAAAGGTGAATTAATTATTCCCACATGCACCCAAAGCAGCTTTGTACTATCTGTCTACTGTACACGACATCTGTGAAACACAAAAACCAGGCTTTCGATTGCTGTGCCGTTTTGCACTGTTCTCTCAGTGTGTACATTCACACCACAAAAGTGCACTTCTTTTGTCAAACTGTGTTTCTATAAAGGTGAATAGAGTATTTGTACTGTATGTACACAGCTGTGTTGTGCACCACTGGACCAGAGTTTGGTAGCAGTTTTCATAAACCAAACTCTAAGGAGTGTCATCAGGGAAAAAGCATCCCTTCAACCAAAGTGCTAAATATACTTTTTTTTTTCTTTCTTTGTATCCAACACCGGTGACATTGTCAAAGATTAGCTAGAGCTTATTACATCGTTGTACCATCAACCCGCTGACCACAGCTCTGATTGCATAGCCAAGAGTAGCAATTTCAGGATTTCAGAGCAATTGATTGAGCGGTCTTAAACCAGATGTTTGCTGTGTGTGTCCCCTCACTTTCTGAAGAGAAGCTCCTCTTTATGAAAAGATTTAAAAATCCAAACTCGTAGGTCATGTTGCTGCAGGGCTGTGATAAAGTGGATTAGCATTTTGATAACATACTGTAGCCCAGAGCAGTTTCCACCTCTACTCACGCTGGTTTTGCAGAGTAAGTTAAGTGGGTGATGGGAGTATTCAGTAGTCTCGGGTGGCTTTATACAGTCAAATATACAGAAACATCCCATATTTCCATGACGGAAACAGTGGACTACCCATGCAGTGCTCCATCTGAGTACTGGTGATATTTACTCATTCGAAATAAAAAATGCTGCCATAGATTAAGTTGTGTGATTGCTGCAGCTGCGATTGGGATCTGATGTCCTAAAGTAAAGTGCATACAGTAATGTGCCCCTTTTACAAAGGACCCTTTGTTCCAGCCGCTGGGGGGTCCCCTGAACCCCCCCTCCCTCCACCACTTCCCACATACATCCCCCCTGATGTCTATTAAGCACACTGATTCCCAACTCAAATTGGCCCCCTGTTATTAATCCCAATCACCCGGAACACATCGACCACAGCGCACCACGAAAACACATGTGCCCGAACCCCCCCCTCTGCACAGCTCCGCACACAGATTCTAATTAATTAATTACATCCCAGGTGATTTTACTTTGAGACTGAGAAAAGAAAAATAGAAGAAAGGGGAAAAACGGCCTCCCACAGGCACCACCAAATTGGCAAAAGCTCCCTAGCAAAATAAGAAAAAAGGCCCAGTTCATTATTGAGGCAGAGTCGGCTTCTTGTAGCTGCTTCCTAACTACTGCTCTGCTGTCCAAGACCAAAATACTCCACTCTCTTCCCTTCCCACTTTTTTTTCTCTGACTTGTATTTCTGCCACCCACAAAAACCTTTGCCAAAAACACACACTGGAACTAACCCGCAACAAATTGATAGCATATTTAAGTATTCAGGATTATGTTTTTGAAGAGAATGGGTAGAGAAAAGGGGTTTTGAGCAAAATCATATTTCTGGCCAGGGCTTTGCTGGATAGCAAAAGGACTATTTAGCATAGTGCTGGCACTGTCTTAAATAAAAAGGACTACATATTTGATATGTCTCATTTATTTGAGTCAAAGGAATTCCTTTCATGTCCTTCCCGTTGGCGTTCTTCCTCATTCAGGATGCTCCACTCTCTCAACATAGAAAAACTTTCTCTGACGTTATCAGAGTAATCTGCTGATGTGGAAATGCTGGACTCTGCACTTTTGTTATGTGCCATGTTTAAATAATGACTAATCTATCAAAATATCTCAGACAGCGTCTTCATCTGTAAAGTTCAATTTGAGCTGCATTTGACATTGCAGAAGTTTGCAAAGTGCTGTAAAATTCCTTTGAGGAAGATATGAGATATGCACTGACGGGAAAAAAATGTGACATCTACATTGACAAAGTAATTCCTGGTAAGTGATCGTCAATCATTCATCATGAACATAGAGATGAGGGTTATTTGAAAATGGCTAATGTACCCTGACTGTGCCATGGGCATTAACATTTCAGAGCAGACACTTTACGGGAGAGTTTAAATTAATTAATGAATCCAGCAAAGGTGTTTTAAAGGATTGTATATAACAAAAGCCCTGGGATGACAATACTGTATACACACACTCAAACTTTGAATGCAATGGCAACACTCAGTGCCTTTACATGATGACAGTAACTCAATTATAACTTTAGTTGGACTATCCTATTTTGGAAGGGCAACAGCAATTGTCCTAATATATATGGAAGTGAATGAATCGACTCATTGGCCGAAAGCATGTCATACCCCAGTACGATAGGTGGCGCTGTACTCATTTGAACTAATGGTAATAGAACCACTTCTGCTTGACCTCTTCACCACCCACAACATGTTTGCATCCTGTCGATATTGCTGGATTGTAAAACGCCTGTTGAGGCTATGAAGACATGGGATACACCGTTTGAAAGGCAAAACTGTGAGGATTGGTCCACATTTTAAGGTAAGTTGATTGGACTCTCATGCATGTCATTATTATTACCACCAAAGATGGCTGTTAGCTAACGCTAGTTACGTTAGTTAGCGTGATAATGTCGAGGGTGAGATATAAAAGGTCGATCAACTTACGTTCAAATGCTGATGAATCCTCACAGCTTCACCTTTCAAACGGTGTACTCCATGTATTCATAGCCTCACCAGGCGGTTTACAATCCAGTGGTATAGATAGGGTGTCACCATTATTGTTTACATTCTCAGCAGGTGTTTGGACCCGCAAGTGGTTATGGAGGAAAGACGCCGCCATCAAATCAAATGCCTGTGCAGTTTGTTTTTTTTTTTTTATTTTTGTTTTTCAAGTGTCAAAATTGCTTATTTGGCAGCTTCAAAAAAGTTGCTGTTTCACATGTGGTGTAGCTAGTTCCTTCTTCTTTTTGGCACACATTTCAAAGGACATGACTGGAGGTCTATATGTCATAAAAAATATTTTAAAATAGTCAGAACATGGTATGCCTGCCATATATATATATATATATATATATATATATATATATATATATATATATATATATATATATATATGTACAGACTGCAGCAACAGCCTGCACAGCCAGATTGCACATTCAGCTTCCTTCCACGTGGATAGGTGCCACCCACTTTTCTCACCTCTCTATGAATCTGCAAAGCACTTCAGATGAACTGATAATCTCTTGGCAGGTTCTTATACCCAGTCCTCCTTAGGCACCTCCTTACCTACATTAGCACTCATAAGGACTCTGGCAGGCTTTCATATGGTGACCAAGTGCCAGGTTAGGATTGACTGGACACTGACCAGGTAGGACGAAATCTTCCTTTGCTTTCCAACTTGTGGTAGATATAAGGAATGTAAACAGATTAGCAAACAAGCTGGCCGTAGCCACTTGAGGGACTTGCTCTTATACCCCCTCTCCATCTTTTATGCAGGATGGCAATGAAGCCTTCAAAGGTCTTAAAATCTGCATGTGGTATCTGGCACAAGAGTAAGAGCTTAGTCCACCCAGGCATGTTTAATGGTACAGAGACACCATGCTGGTAACTGATAGGACTTGCCAGCTCTCTGTCTTGGCATTAATGCTACATTTGAGACCTATTTCATAAATGATGCAACACCATATGAAAATAGACTTTTGTGGCTTGCTGTTGTTTGCAGTACCATATTGATCTACAGTGGAGAAATTACTCTCCTGGCTGATCGCCTTCTATAGGGAGGACAGAGGTCAAGGCCACTTGAACAGACTCCCAAGAGCACATAGAGATTGTGCTAGGACACCTCAGTGTGTTTGTCATCATGACAGCTTCATATTAGGCTTTTTGTTAAAAATGATCTCCTCCTTGGTATGCCATCCTGCCTTAACTCGGGTGAGGTCTGCTAACTGTGTGATTTCCAGCGATAGATATTGGAGTCATGGTGGAGTTTACTGAAGTAAATAATGTAGCATTTACCTTCCCCGTCTACTCTATTATTGTGAAGTGTTATTACATTTTGCTGTGGTTGTTTCAGTTTGTCAGTCACATTTTTCCTGCACATAAACTGCAAGATTGAAGAAATTCCTGGCTATTTTATCTTGCTGAACGGTGAAATTAAAACCCATTACTTGCAGCACCTTTAGAACTGTAGTATCGATATTGCTGGGCATATAATATGTGACAGGAATGGAGTAAACAATTAATTTTTGGGTATTACACTTAAACCACTTCAACAATTTCATTACAGCTTACTGTGGTTTTATTTCAACTATTGCTACTGAACAAGCCATAATAATAAATTCCTAGTTCCCCATAATTACTATGTAAATAAACAAATAAATAAGAGACCATATTTTCAACAGGGGGCGCCATCTGCCAAAGTTTTCCCAACTGCAGATTTGATCTGACAACAGGTGTAATTTGAGAGGTTGTACAGAGCAGAAACACATCATGACAGATGAGCTGCTGTAAAACTGTGTCCATGGTGAAACAGGCCACAAATAACCAGTAGCTACTGTAAGAGTACACTGAAACTCAGACTGTGCTCAAGATGTCAAACCTGAATCCTGTGAGACACATGAGCTGATCATAAAGAGGCACTGAGCTAGTTCTGGTTTGTGTATAGGACAGGAGTGAACTCACTCACAAGAAAAAAAAAAAACAGCAATAGCTTTTTCAACAGTGTGAAACACAAAGTGTGGAATTACAGCAGAGCATGTCATGTATTTTCTCCGCCTATATTTTATGGAACTGCTCCAATTTCGGGGGTAAACCTTTGCCAAAGTTTTGTGCGATGTTCCTACAGGAACCCTGTTGTGAGCATGATCTCCAATAGCGGAATGTGGAACGGAATGTTGCTCCATGAGGCCCAGATCCTGGACACATATTTATTTGCTCATTCATCACTGCTAGACAACCTCTGACCTACTACCGTGTGTTTTTGGTCTCCTTCACTCCCAGGTTCTTCTTTTTTTCCTCTCAGTAAGAGAAAAATACGGCAGATTCTTTTCCAGAGAGATGTGTCGACATGCAGTGGGAATCTGCATTTCAGTGTAGAAGAGCTGGTACAGATGGGGCAGAGATGCAGTAGTTTCTTAAGCTAAAGTAAAAACTCCAGTTTGTGAAAGTATATGGACAACAAGACTAACAGCTCACTGCTCACAAGGAGAAGTGAGTTTGAGATGTGTTCTAGGTGGTGGGTACTTCTACTTCAGTGAGCTTCTGCTGGGACACAGTGGTAAAGAGAGGAAACAGATGTTGCCTGTTCCCAATGGGAACTCATATGAAAGACTAAGGTATATAGAAGCTTAGTGAAGGATAAATGTGAGTATTTAATGATGATATTTGAATCCTCTGGTGAGAAAAAAGACTATTTGGGGCACAGTATGATGTTTACAAAGTGGAGACTGGAGGCAAATTCTGCACTGGAGGAAAAGCTGAAGTCTAAAAGTTAGTGAAGTTGGCAAAAGGATTGCTTGTGGGAGTATCCAGAGATCCAAGATTCAAGTGTTTTTTGTCATATGAAAAATAAGGAAACATGTTTGCCTGCACAATGTAACACCTGGCAATAGGTCAAATGATATATATATATATATATATATATATATATATATATATATATATATGTATACATATATATATATACATATATATATATATATATATATATATATATATATATATATATATATATATATATATATATATATATATATATATATATATATATATATATATATATATATATATATATATATATATATATTGTTTGGGTATAAAATAGACAGTGAAACAACTGGAATGTACAGAGAACAGAACAGAGAATATAGAACCAGAATATGTAGATTAGATATAATTATAATGTGTATGATGTATCATGTGTAGCCAATATCCATAACAAGCAGAATGTTTTCTCTGTTGCTGAAAGGTGTACTTTCAAAGTGTGTGTGCTATGCAGTGATTTATACCCCAAAGCTTTTTCCTACTTTGTTAACTTGCAAATGGTCTGTGAATAGCGAGGAGAAAATAAGGTTATGTGCTGTAGTCAACTGCTGTACAGTGGAGCCATGAAACATCACACGCTCTAAACATCTGCCAAGACTGGGAGATTTGTGAGTCAATCTGCACTTAGGGGCTAAAATGCAAGCATCTGCTTTTGAATATTTAAAGCACCTTACATATCTGCTTACTAACTGCATAAAATGAATTTTGTGTTGAATGAAAGTTGGCAAAAGAGTATGGACCAACATTTAAAAACCATGTACATATGAATGAAAAGTGAGAGGTTGTTTGTGACTGTAACCTAAAAGAACAATGTGTAATATTTAGAGGCATCTATTGACAGAAATGGAATATCGTATTAATAAATTTGATTTATTTATCACCTGAAAATACGATTTCCTGTTTTTTCATTGTCTCGGAATGAGTTATTTATATCTACATAAGGAGTGGGTCATTTTTACGGAGTCTGCCATATGCAGAAAAAAATAACATCAGCTCTAGATAGGTCTATTAGGGTTTTCAGGTTTTCAAATTGGCCTCTATCCTGTAGGCAATAAAGGGTGAATTTTCAGTTGATTGCAATATGTATCCTCACCACTAGATGCTGCCAGATCCTGCACACTGCACATATATGCAGACAAACTTTATTATTTTTGCCTGTATTGCTATGTGTTGAATTTATGGTGCTGTCTTTAAATATATGTAGCATGGACAATCTATAAAAGTAGTGGGAGGGAGGAGGTTGAATACAGGTTGAGTAACAGTAGGAGATTACAGGCTCCCCTGTGTATGCAGTATTTTTCTGGAACATTTAAAAATATATTTATGTATATTTATAATGAATGTGTGATTACATTTGAATAACAATACAAAATATTTAAGTTTTTCATGTAAGCTAGTTCCACCAGGGTGGGGAAAATGTGTACCAATAAAAATGCTGTGACACAAAAAAGCAGATTAGTGTTGTCCAGAACCACTTTGACCAAATCAGAAGCTCCTGCCACTGAATATCAACTGAAGACAGATAGCCACCGCTATCAGTGACAAAGAAGCTTCCTCTTGGACATAAATTAATAGCATCAGCTTGACACCAGCTCCTGAGGTTAAGTCTATATTGTCAACATGCGTAGGCATTCAGGAGACTAATGGTGCTGAAGAAGCCACACATTGTCTCCTAGCCTGAACACACACAGCCTTCAACTTATAAATAATGTTTAATGAAAAAGAGTATCTGATGTAGCATAGACTGCTTTAAAAGTGTCAGAAAAGGCAATCAATACAAATGACACATTTTTTCCTTTTTTATTCTCACATTTGATCTTGATAAGGAATAAAAAGGGAAAGAAGGGGATATTTTAATTGAGGAAAATAAAGTCGTGGTTTAGGACATCTTGATCTTGCCCTTGCTCCAAACGTCTAACTACAGAGACTTAAAATTTAATTCATGGTCCTTCGATTTATGTCAAGTTTTCTTGTGCGATACAAGTGCTGGCAGTGCAAACTTGTGCACACTGTTGGACAGAAGGGGAAAGTTTTCCTTTGAAAACTTGATTAAAATGGAGCTGATTATTTCAAAAGGTTTCTTAACTTTGCCAGTATCTGTGTGATACTGCAGAATGCGTTGGTGGTTTTTAAGAGATTAAGTAATTCTAGTGGTGACAACGATGTCAGCTACAACACAAAAAAGTTTTAAAAAAATCTCCTTTGTTGCATTTCTCTCAGCTATTGTATGCCCAAAAAAATCACCTCTGTGGTTATATATATATATATGCCACTTTTGACTCCTTTCGATTCAGATTTGGTGTATTGTCATTGCACGTCATTGCACAGTTGAAGTACTAATACAACAGTTTTGGGTCATTACTACAAAGACTTGTTGGATAGTACTGCCAAGTTTTCTTCAGACCCACAGAACTTCATTTTAACTCTGTGTTCACATCATTAAGTTTCCAAACATAAAAGGAATGTTTCATGCTGAATCACATGAAATTAAATTATGCATGAAACATCTATAATTTTCCATTTGATGTGATCATGCGGTCATACAAAATGGTTTGAATATTTGACTGATACACATAATATTACTTCATAATTCGAGATACAGCTGCTACACTGTTGTAAAATGCGGAGGGAAAAATAATTTATCTAGCTTACAAGTCGCTTAAGGGGAAATGTGAGAGAAGCATTGAAACATTGGGGGGTATGATGTAAAGGGAACCTTCTTACAGGAAATTAGATTTCCCTCTAGTTAAATTGACAGTATCTGAATTTAGTTTTGTTTAATCTTAAGTGAGTGCACTTTCCAAAAGCCATCTTTAAATTCTGGAATTAGTCTTTATTATCATCCTGTCAGGCTTGTATCTTTCCCTACATTGTCACATGAACGGGATTAAGAACTGAATATATGTGTGATTAATTAAACCAACAGGAAAAACATGCAGCTCACAAAGTCCCTCTCCAAAGGACCTCCACTTGAGAGCAGTTTAGGAGCAATTACTGCACGCCCCCTTAGATGGGCCAAATGTAATGATTTTTCAATGAAAATGCAGTTAAATCCCCAGCTGACATGCTGTGTGATATAAGATAAATCAAAATTAAAACCAAATCCTTTCAATATAAATAGAAGAGTTATTAATGTAAACCATGCTCTTCCAAAGGATCATTTTATTGTTGCTTTAGTATCATCTTATGATCTAAATAATAATACCTCCTGTTTTAATCTGTGTTTACATATCCTCCACAGTGAGACAGTATGTTTTCCCATGGATTACCAAAACCCCAAGTACTAAAGGAATTCTAAAACATCTGTTTAACATTTCTGCCTAACTGCAAGATTTATTGTGCTCTAAATTTTCTTTGTCCTGCATTCACCAAATGTTTCAGGTTTAGGCATATCACCAGAACAGCAAACATTTGGCTTGTAAAACATAAAACATGTTGCTTGGATTGTTAAATGATAATGAAAGTATTGCTGGTGTCTTATTCCCAAAGGACTGGGAGGAGACATTGCTTCAAAAATGCCTCCAGATTCTCATACGTTTGATAGTTATTTAAAAACAAGAAATCCTTAAAGTAGGTTGGAGAACAGGTGCTGTGGTAATGTGGAGCTGGTCCCTGTGTCCCAAGGTCCTAGGGAATCACTCTTTAAAAGGAAAGGCCATTGGCAGGGTACGGGATGTGCTCAATCGCTGTATCTGACCTGGTAAAAATCGGAGCTACATTGCTGTCACTCTAGGTCCCTCCCCAGGGGTGGATTGTAATTATAAGATTGAGGGCCCCGGGGCCCTGTTGCTCTAAGATCCACCCACTAATCACTAATCACACAACCTGACACAGGAGGTGGCTTCCCTCTGAAACTGAACCAAAAACCTTTTAATAGATAAAGGTCAGGCTCAAAAGGTAACTTGGGAGTTGTGTTATGTTTGCGTGAGTGATGCAACCATCTATGTGTATTTAAAATAAAGGCAAATAAAAGGGGAAAGAGCTGACAGTTGACGGTGCATCTTGTGGCCAGTCCAGTCTGTGTGTGTGTACCCTGCAAGACATGTTATCATTTTTCAACCTGAGCATGAGTTTTCCTGCTCCCTCATTCTGGATTGTGTTTCCCTAAATATCTCCCTTTTTATTCTAGTAATAAGATAACAATGGTCCAAAGTAAGTGATACATGCTGAAAGCCTACAAACCTATTTTATTAATTCTCCTTGGAAAACCTCAAGAGACCACAATGTTATCTCTGCTGATTGAGTGAGTGAAAATTATTAGGAAATACAGTAACAGCTTCACTTGATGAGTTGTGTGGCTGACAGGTGAGAGGTAATATGTGGATGCACCAACTCAGAGATGTGGGAAAATGCACGTTAAATCAACACACTGAGTCCTTTGCAATGCCAGCTTAACCTAGTTCATTTTCAGTCTTGATGTCTGTACTTTCTGGTGGTTGTCTCTTTTTTTCCATAAAGCCTCAAATATAAGTCCTACCCCTCATTATCTGTTATTTGGCTCCTTTGCCTACTCTCATGCCACATCGCCATTCCATCTTCCTGATTTTCTCTCTTTGTCATCTCTCCTATCTATCTCTGTCCTCCTTAAGTCTTCCGATCCCCCTTCCCCTCAAACCAGAAGGACTTTCAAGGTCTACTCAGATAACGTCACTGCGGCTGTGCATCTGTTTCCAATCCTGTGCAATTAACCAGGCCAGCTTGGGAATGTTTCTTCCTTTTTCATCCTCCTCCATTTTTCTCCCACTCTGGCCCTTTTTGCCTTTTCTGTCTGTCTAGCTTCTCCTCGGTCCACAGTTCACTGGAAGATGGTCATTCTTCAAGTGCCGCTCAAATCAAAACAATGTAGAATCTCATCATTTGTTTGTATCCTTCCTTGGGTGGGCCACTTCATAAAAAAACTGACCCTCTCTTGCTTGCACACAGCAGGACTACAAGATAAAACAGCTGCGAGAAAAGACACCTTGAAGTGATATGAAAACGAATTTGCTTAACCACAATAGTACATACCAGAGCTGTGGATATTACTTGAGTGATGTGCACAGCTATTTATGAAGTCTGGTCTGTGGCTCTGTAAAAGTTGTGTTGTATTTTTCTTGGTTACTGTACAACAACCATTTGAAAAGTGCTTTTGTTCCTTGCTGAAATGAGTGCTTTCCTCATCTCCTCGCTCCAGTCGGCCATAAATCCTGGCCATGTGTAGAGTGCTTCAAACTCCGATGCCAACAGATCTAGGAGAAAGCTGGGAAAAAGGCGGAAGTTTCTTATGTTTCTGGGGTTTTTTACTAAGCCAGGGTACAAGCCACAGCAAAGTCCTTCGTTGGTTTCTAAAGAAGGTCACCAGGTACAGCTGAGACAAAACCACTGGCTGCCAGAGGCTTAAACCAACAAAAGCCGTGACAGCTTTATAAGCCTGTGGCCTTCACATAGCATTTTTTAAAACCAAACAGCACTTTGGCTTTCTCCTTGTCTGGTAAATATTTGTCAAAATGTTGTTTGTTGAAATATACCATTACTTCAACTACTTCATGATCCAATTTTTTTAAGATTTGTTTTTTTTAGTGTTCCCCTAGACCTTATTACTATCTCTAGAATAGAGCCCAGACACATTCAAGAATAATCCAACTAGATACAAAAGCAGCCAAGAGTGACAGCACTGTCCATCATGTGCTTGCTCAGCCAGTGGCTATACTCGAAATCGTGCTCTGCTATAACTGGACTATCATTTAAATGATGAGCCAAAAGCTTGACCACAGGACATAAAACTGAGCAGGGGTAACATATATCATCAGACACAAGTGAGCCTGGTCTGCCATGTATTGGGAACCATCACGGAATATGCCAGATTTGAGTGTAAGACATACTCACAACCCACGATCTTGCTAGAATTCACCTGCACCGATCTGATGTCAAAAAGTGCAGCACTCAGATGACTTGCATCCTGATACCAGAAATTGATCAGAGGTCTATGATGGCAGTTTTAGGACACTATATTCTACAAGGCTGCTGCTTTCATGTATGAAAACAGGAGCATCATATGTTTATAATATTAAATAATACAGCTCTTAAAAGTTCTGGTGGGTCACTTCTCTCATCCAGGATGATTGGTTGTTCAATCAAACAAGGTTTGTGTTTCTCTTGTCCACTTACCCTTTCTGCCAAAGGGTTCTAACAGTGATATATACTTTGGCATGATCCAAGGTCATAGGCTTTTTATCATGTTGATGTCAGGCAAAGCAATGCAAGCACCCTTAGAGGTCCCAGAGACTGTTGGACAAATCTTGTACTAAATAAAACTATGTGTTCACACTGTAACTACAGTTTTACCAGCACAGGTTAAGATCTCTAATGGTTTGTTTCGGCCACCTGCAGACACCGTGGTAGGTTTACAAATGATACAAATGATAACCTTGATCTCTGATCCGAACTGGTCCATTTTGAAAACATCAGGCCCTTTTAATGCTTGCTTCTCGACTGAAATTCAACAGTGTTTGTTTGGCTTGGATAACTGAAACCTAAAAAATGCAGGGGTTGACTTTGATAGCTCGCCAAGGACCCACACTCTTCCTCTCAGCTCAAGTGGCTGGTAATTCAGTATGGAGTTTGTATATTTGTCTAACACTGGTAGCTCTGGGCATTAAGCATAAATTATGTATAACTAATGTATTTTATTTAAAATTAATTAGCCCGATGCACGGTCGTGGATTGTTTGCCAATGGAAACAGTAGGATGGGGAGAAAAGAAAAAAAGAAGCAGTGTGACAGCAGCTGTGACTCCATGGTTCCCTCACTGCTCTCCAGGAGGAGATTAATAGTTAATGGAAGGCCTTTAGGCTGTGGAAATACCCCTAGTGGCCCTTATCCCTGCTCTGGGAAAAGCATGGATTATTGTCAAAGTATCAGAGCCTGTCGCAAAGCAAACGCTTCTCCATTTCCCAACCCTCTGAGTCTTACTTCCATTACCTAAATAAGAAAAAAAAACACTGGTCACATTTGGCACACATGCTGTTTAAAATCAGAGTGTGTTTTATGTTTTGTTTATGGCATTAATTCACATGTACGTAACATCACACACCTGGGCAACTTATACTCACTCACTCCCTGCCGTAGGCTTATACGATCTTTAAATAGGAAGAGAGCGAGGTCAATTTTTCAAACAGCATATTATCTCTGGCAAGGCGAGTCAAATCAGCCTAGGCTCAGTGCCGCAACGCAAATCATCAGGCTCGTTCAGGGTCGGGCGGATTCCTCTCTCTAGGCAATTAGCCTCCTTCATTAATTAAAAATTCTAATCAGGATGTCGGATCAATAGTGTAAATCACGTGCTGCAGCCCTCCCAGGGAAGTTGCATCTTACTCCCAATGCTTGCTTCGACAAAGTAATCAGACAAACTGATGTGAAGGATTAATGGAATTAATGGAGAGTTGAGACAATCTGCATTCTTATCTTCCAAGATGTATGCACGCACCAGATAAATAATGTATGTCTTAAAGGCTGACACTGAAAATATAATGTTGATTGACTGTCGAAATTTTTTAATTGTGTACATACTGTTATTTTTTTTTACTGTGGAAAGACATAAATGCATATTTTAAATTTTAATACAGCATGAAATTACAAAGATCTATGTATTTGTTTAGAAAAAAATTCCAGTGACTTAATAAATTATATAAGTCGTGATAATATATTTAATTTTGTAACTGCAGGAAAAGGATATATGTATGTGTGTGTATATATATATATATATATATATATATATATATATATATATATATATATATATATACATATATATGTTTGCTCATGTTGGTCAGTCCTGACTCTTAGCTCACGTGTGTGAGGCACTCATAATGGCTCTGGAGACCAATTATTCTGTGGCTGAAAGAAAGTGCTTTTTCCATTTCTCCAGTTTGTGTAGACTATGTGACATATACACTGTGGGTTAACACACTCCCACACTCAAATTCACACAAATAATCATGCCCAAACACACACACACACACACACACACACACACACACACACACACACACACACACACACGCACACACAGGCACGCATATACTGTACACACCGTAAGCTTGTGATTATAACGACACAAGAGAAAGATTGTAGTTAGTCTGCAGTGCTTTCCAACTCTTAGTTTTGTTTGTGGTCTTGCATTCGTGGTTTGACTGAGAAAATATACCCGGTAAATGTTACTGTTTTTCTTAGGTCGATTTGGGAGGAAAATTATGTCATTTTGGAAGAAATCAACACAAGACCCAATATTTCCCTCTCATTAGCAAGAAAACGAGTAGGAGGAGATGGTGTTGCAAGAGTTGCATGATGTGGCTGATTCATTTCAACAAGAGGTGAATTTACAACCACTGTGTAGCCTTACCTCAAATAGTGTCAGCATATATCAACACGTAGTTACTGTTGCTTGGCTCATGCTAACCATGAAGCTGTGGCTTGCAGAAGATTTGTTTCTGTTGGTTTGGCCACAGGAAATGGTCTGAGACTGTCTGCAGGTGTACCTCCCAGCAATGTTAACAACACTGAAGTAGCACCATCAATGTGTTACTTATTGACAGAGAAGGAAATGTCCTGCAGGAAGGTCACTGATGGCTTTGCTCTCCGCACCTCTGGTTAATCATCTTCCTGGCAATGGTATCTCTTTACTAATATGTTTTGTGTTTCACAGCTGAGAATGCTACGCTAGAATGAAGCTCATTTGGGTATATAAAAAAAGAAGACAAACTGTCTGTGGGTCCACAAAATCATCAAAAAATACTGATCAAACTCTCGGCCATGGAAATAACACATTGACCTGTTTTTAATAAAAAGTTGGTGAATGTAGCATAGATTATGCAACTCATAAATTGGTAGAGATGTCTCAGACTAAAACGTTATTTTCATTTGGAATTAAATTAAAACTCTTTTACAAACTTAATGTTGGGAGCCATTGGATGATTTGAGCTTATGTATTCATTCACAACCACTGCCATTCCTTTCCATAGCATTATTTCTGTACAAAATGCTTCCTTTGTATATCTCTTAATGTGGGGATGTTTTGAACCCCTTACGTATCTGCATTATTCACACTTACGTTTTTCTCATTCATCAAAATTTCAGCAGACCAGACTCAATCTTCTGGCATCTTTCTCATGTGCACAATTCAGTCATTAGATCACATTCACGATAAAAGCTATAGTTGTGCAAAATACTGAATAAAAATAAGGCCCACAGAAAAAAAATGATCTGGCATTTCTCAAATTGAAGAGGACATGACCATGGAACACTTCTCTACTGTTCCCTAGCCAGGGAAATGAGGACAGATTGTCTGAATTTGTGTGGCATGTTCCTTTATTTCTTCCAGTGACATTGTGTCCCAATACATCAATTGTGCATATGGAGATTAATCGCACTAGCCCACAGCTCTTGTAAATCCTTTTGTATTTTCAAAAATATGCTTTCCCCCCATTAGTTGAATCAGGAGGAAATCTGGGAGTTATTTTATTGTAATGTGTTTTTTTCTTCCACTTAATCAGCCTTTGAGTGGTGTTTTCTATCATATTTTTGGCTGTTTACTCGCACTCTATCGTGTGTTTCCGCTTGACTAATGCAGTGTTGCCTTGTGCTTTGTCTTGTACAGCAGCCAAGCATATGTGCATTCCAATTCCCACTTAAGACTTTTGGTCTTATTGATTCATTTATATATATATTTTTTTCAAACAGAAAGGAAAGCCACACAAGCAGCCGTTAATAAATCGAGTTTCAGTATCAGCAGCTGGGAGTTTCACTGGAATTAGTTTATTTTCTTTAGAATTTATGGAACTGCTGATAGCATGTCAGCTATTGCTGCAGTGCTGTATATCAAATTACAGAGCCAATCGACAATTAACAGAGCAGCGGCACTAGAAGGAAACAGTTGAGAGAGAGTTAGTGAGGTCTGAGTCACCTTGAGATTGCTCAAATGAATCTGGCATGGGTGAATGCTAAAACTCAGACAAAGTTATTTGTTTTATTTCTTTTTTTTTTTTTTTTTTAAATCTACTCCATCAGCTCCAGACCATTTTGTCAGTTTGATCTACAAGCTGTATGGTGAAGTCACAATAGGCCAGATTTCCAGTGGTTTTCACATCCCAGTGTTCTTGCATATTGTATCAACAGCTACACATTAGACCGAGAGCACCCTTTTGGCTGAAATAGTGGGAAAAAATCCTTGAAGTACTTGAACATAGTTTATGATGTAATTCTAGAAGGACATGTCAAGTTCAAACTGTGTAGAACACTATGAAAGAAGTGCAGTATGCATTGTTATAAATATATAAAGAGTCAAAGCTCAATGTAGAGGTATGCTGGTTGGTCCAAAGTCCATCCATAACTGTGCTGAGAATGGCCTTCCATGTTTGAGAGTGGAGGACTTGACCCTTCAGTTTTGACCTGTCTTGCCTCTAATTGCTCACAGTTTGGACGATGTGACTGTGACAGAGCGCAGAACGCTGCCACGCCGCCTCTACAGCTATTCACCGCGACTTTGCAAATTGTAACAAAGGTGATTTGCCCCCAATGGATGGCGACAGCAGCTGTTTCCAATCCCTACATGAAATCTGAAAGTGCTGTTTACATAACTGGCAGCATACATCAGTGACACAGGGAAAAGTTATTTAGTAAAAAACGAAACAAGTCCTGAGAGAAAGAGGAAAAAAGATCTTCCACTCTGTCATTTTTTAGAAGTGGCTTGAGACATCGCCAAAGAAATTCCCTCAGACATAACAAGGTTTTATGACAGGGAACTGCCCTATGAAACTGTCCATGCTTGATGTTCTCCAGTGTAGGCTTTGCCGTGGAGCTGCAGTTTTGTTCATATTTGTGTCATATCGAAGTTCGCAGACACACTGATTGTTATCTATGAGCGAAGAGCCATTTTGGCTCCGCTTCTAACAAGGTTACCGTGCTGTGGCTGTCAGCTAAATGGTGACGGGTGAGGTCACAGGCAGCACTGTAACCCCAAGTCATGAGCAAAACAAAGTGATGATTTTAAATGGGCCAACCTTACTATGAGGACACCGGACAATTGTCCTGCAATCTGCGAGGCTCTTTGTCTGACTTTTGCCTGACTTTCACAGGCCTTCATCACTGAAAATGTGAGGAAAATGCTGGCTGTGATCACACAATAACATTTTTTCTAGGGAGTCATGAGCGCAGTTCACAGCAACACCCATTTGGCAAGATCGAAATTAAAATGAAACACCATGCAGGAACTGTCAGAAACACTTTCTTTTAATTATGCAACTAAAATAAAACCCTGAACAATTCCTGTGGCGGGTATAAATTATACAAATGACATTCCTCCTCTGTATCCGTGTATTGCATTTAACACTCAAGGTTTCTGAATGTCCAAAAGCAGACGTGATTGCTACTTCTCTCAAGGTTGTGTCGCTCAAGAACAGGTTGCTATTTGCATACAGTATGTCTTGAATGTGTTTGTTAATTAGAGTATGCCTTTAAGACTTGCCTTCCAGAGACAACATAAAAAGTAAAATCATGTATGGCATTAACAGTGTATTACCTAGTTCATATTAAACTGTATGGCTAGCACTGTCACCTCACAGCAAGAAGGTACTGGGTTTGAATCCCGGGCCCGGGGCCTTTCTGTGTGGAGTTTGCATGTTCTCCCCGTGTCTGCGTGGGTTCTCTCCGGGTACTCCGGCTTCCTCCCACCATCCAAAAACATGCATGGGGATTAGGTTAACTGGCTAAATTAAATTGACCGTAGGTGTGAATGTGAGTGTGAGTGGTTGTCTGTCTCTATGTGCCCTGTGATGAGGTGGCGACTTGTCCAGGGTGTACCCTGCCTTCCGTCCTAAGACAGCTGGGATAGGCTCCAGGCCCCCACGACCCTATGAGGATAAGCGGTAGATAATGGATGGATGGATATTAAAGTGTACAGATAAATGGGAATTTGGATATTCAGTAGTACATTCTTTGTAAAATAACGATTGCATTCCATTATCATTCTTACTAATGCAGTGCTGGCCTCCCCCCATTTTATCAGCTTCTCTCACTTCATATGCACCAAGATCTGCCAAGTGAACACTCTCTGAGGTGACGACTTGGCAGCTGCAAAGAGTAACCTGTGACACCACTCCAACACTGACTCATAACACAAATAAATCGTAGCAAACAATGCTAAGAGCTAGAATGGCGGGTAATATTGTAATGAATAATATTTAACATAACGGTACAGTTAATTGGTGTGATACAGTAAATATAAATTAAAGCATGTTTGGGGAGATGGGGAGAGTTATGATTATGTTCATTTCTTTTATTTTTTTTTCCCATTTGCTTTCAACGCTTTATCAAAACACAGCTTCTCCCACATCTCAGAATTGTGCAAACTTTTTTTACCACTGCACGAAACAAAGTAAAAGGTCTGGTGATTACCTACAGGATAAAGCTGCATCCTTAGCATTTCCAAAGCCCTTTGAGTTTAACACGTGATTTATTTAACCGCTTGAGACTTTTGTCCAGCTTCCTGTCCCTCGACTCTCAGCTTATGCCTAAATTGTGACTGGAAAAAATGAAGCTACTCCCATTCTGTCTCTCTCTCACTCACTGTCTATTTTAAATCCCTACAGCTTAGCGCCTTGTGAACAACGTTAATGGTATTTTCACTTGCCATACATTTTCTGCTGTGGTTTACCTCCATGTAAGTTCAGATATTTTTTTTTTCCTCTTCAATGAGAAATACTTGTCTTTTTTTCTGTTTTATTTGCCTTCAGTTGTTCTAAAAGCTTGGTTACTTACAAGTGTCTTTTCAAGGAGGATGCTCGAAGCATTTGTCCCTCGTTCTTCTCAAGTGGCTGATTGAGCTTGTGTTGAAAAAAAACATGCACCTAAAACAAGTACATCCTCCCTCTTCTTGTCTCCGAACACGCATCCTACTCAGGCTTTTCCACTCTTCTATATCTCACAGATGCACAATTCTGCACTCACATCCCAGCACAAAGAAGAAAACAGAACAACAATAATTTCTTCATTGTGGGTTATCTCTGCCTCACAGTCCCGTACTTTCTCCTTTAATAAATCAGGCTTATTCTCAGTGGAAGACACCTTTTGTTGAATAAGGTTGCACTGACAATACAGGCATCTAAACTTTAGTTTATAAAGCACAGAGACATGTTTTTTTTCTTGACATTAAGTGCTCCGTACCCTCAGTGGCAGCTTCCCAGCTTTGTGGTGTAGTTGCATTTGCAGGAATTCTCGCAAATGGACATGTGTCTGTGTGCTTATGTGCAGAGTTAGAGCAGAACCCACTGACAGCACTCCAGAGCTGATCAGGTGGTGCTTGTCGGCGCACACCTGACGTGCACACTGGGATGATGGAGTAGAATGACCACTCCACTCTGTAGAGAGACCATGGACAGAGCTATCACTGTGATTAACTGTAATGATTGGGGGTGGAAATGGGTGTTTAGAGGGTCGTGGAGAGGATGAGGGCCACGACAGCCCAATCTGGAGGGGGGGCGACGCGCTGCATGCAGGCCTCCGCCGGCTTGGGTAATAGTCCCCATGTGTAGAGTGCCGGGCCATATCCCATGGGGCACTGCACACACAGGAGGCCACTTGAAAGCCTATCTGGATGTAGCAGCAATCAGAGTCAGAACAAGCACACAGGGGAGTAATCTGTTCCAGCTTTTGGAGCGTGCCAGAAGTTGGGGTACAGAGATGAGACTGTGTATGTATATGTGTGTACTGAGGGGGCTTATGGCTTCATTTGGGCAAGGTCATGGTTAGTCAGATGGCAAAAACATGTCTACTCCACAATACACACAGACACACGCTTCTCCTACTCCAGTCCACATCATAGACACAACCGTCGGATTTGTAAGCAGTGCTGGCAGTCTGTGCCATAGCCGCATCATTAAAATCCCTTCAGCAACTGAGTTATAGGTGGTTTGCTGACTTCCAAGGACATGTCATTGGCGGTAGGTAATGCTTAAGATCCAATAAGGTTTTGCGTCAAGCAACAAGTATGCAGAGACAGCTCTAACCATCCGAAGCAGTAGCTGACAGAGCTATTTTACTCTTTTTTTCTTGCCCTCACAGTATTTCATGGCACACTTTAGTTTTACAACTGCGACGGCGAGGTAAACACTTAACCGGAAAACCTCGTAACCTGCCTTCTACACTGCCAACCATCTATTAAAAATAAAAACAAAGTATATTCCAAAGTATATTTGTAGTATTTTAAAAGCACTCCAATATGGGGACCCCTTTAACATGTCAGAGAAGATTGGTTTTCAGACCCAGTGTTACATCGTTGTCATGCCATCCTTCTACAAGGAGTTGCTGAAGATGAAGAAGCAGAGAATAATCAGTAGGCAGTGACCTAGAGGAGGTCATGTTGAGCCTTCGGGAATTGACTAATGAAAAGTCCAATCAGCACAGTGTAGGACGATCAGAAGGAGCCCCAGGCTGCCATGGAGAAATGGAAGGAGAGAACGGGATACAGAGGAAGGACGGGTAAAATGAACGAGGAAGCCATGAGTGAAGAAGATGCGGCTGAACAAACACACCCAAGTACACACTCCTTCCCTGTGATACTGATAGAGCGCAGTCACTCATGGTCAAGTAAAAACAACGAAACAGGGAGGCAAAGAAGAATAACGTGTTAATACTTTGTCTTAACATTGGTTAATGATGGGGAGACATGCTAATAATTGGTTTCATTTGTGTTCTTGAATTTATTGCTCTCCTGTAACTGATGCTGTAATGTAAGGCTTATAAATTTAGTAAGCTGCAAGCTCTCTGCCATTATCCTGGTCTGGGTCATTGCATCAAATTTGTATGGTCTCAGGCAAAAGTAAAAAGATAAATTTAAAATTTAACAGATGATAAATTTTTATTGACATGCTCCACTCAAACATTTGTGCTTTATTACAGTTTTTTGGAAAATAATCATCATGAGACAGTGGGAAGTCCATTCATGGTTCCAACCACATTTTTAAACCATTTCTTCTAACTGTAAATAATCCAGTAAAAGTAAGGCCATTTGTTCTCCTACTCCACATTCACATCTCAGAACTGCTCAGTGCAATGACAGCTCATTGCTGGCTGCTGAGAAGCTCACCCAGACGCAATGACCAATTTGTGACCACAACAAAGCACCACATTTGGCTTCGATTGCTGTAGACAGCCGCTCTTGAATATTTTTGTACAATTTGTTCGCTACACTCAATACAACATCACCTGCAAATGATCAACAGTGGCAGTATGATCGGCGCTTGAAATTAACTTTTTGGGTCATGGGTCAAAATGGCTACTAGATTTTTAGAGTTACCAGTCACCCTGAATTTACTCCTAGTCTGAATGGAGTTGCACAGTACAGTATATTAATTTAGGTATATTGTGTGGTCATGTCTTAAAAGAAGTTGTGAGTTTTGCAAGTTGTAATTCCATTTACCTGCTTTGTTTTGAGGTGGTAGCAGAACTTTATAAAACTCAGCAAACAGAAGACAAATTACTGTATCTTGTATGGCTGCAACTATATGGAAGTATGTCGATATATTTAACCTCCGTACCTTAGTTTCACCACTTCCAAAGTTTTAATCCAAACCACATTTTTTTGATAAAGCTTACTCAGTTGTTGAGTTGCTTAAATCTCATCAAATTCCTGTGAAGACTGGTATTTAATTTTCAAAAGACTGCATGTATGTGGTGAGTAGAAATTGACACGTGTCATGTATTGCAAGACATTTGTAGGAAATATTTGAGAAATATCAGGCTCCACCCTATAGCTTATATTTTGTGCAGTGAACTCTTATTTACTCTTACTGCAGTATTCAACAACTTTTTTTTCTTACTCATGAACAGGAAACAAGTCATGCGAGATGTTGCGGTTGTTGTGACAACAGCAACAAATGGGCAGCAAACATGTCAGTTGCAGCTCTCAAACTCATATTTAATTTCTGAAATACTCATTGATGCTCTCTTCACCCATGGTTTTCTGCTCTAGTCTGGGGAGTCACACAAGCTTTCTTCTGGCCACAAACCTGCTTCCAAAACCTTGAGGGTACTGCTGCCCCATAAATCTGTCCCAGATACCCACAGCAGCTAGGAAGCTTGTTAGGCGATGCTGAACAAGAATACTCTTCCCTCCCTCAGCAATTACTATCCTCAAGCAAGGCACTTATTCCCAATTGTGTGCGTGCAGCTGCTCAGTGGCCAGCAAAAGACTGCTTGGTAACTCCCATCCAGGAGCTAGTCCAGTGTTTTTCATGTTCGGTAGGCTCCCTTATTATATCAGAGAAGGATAATGCTGGCTGACCAACATTAAATGTTTGACAAAGCTCCAACAGCAAACCAGCACATTGGTTTGATTCTACCACCATACATAAGCAGCCTTTCTAGTCACACAGTATTCAGTATTCAGCTTGGCTTAGTGATGTGCATATGATGAGAATAAAAGTCTGCAGATGAGGGATGAACACAAATTATTCTCAAAATTGGCCAGGGCTGCTTATGATTGCAGTCATTGTTTCACTGTCACCCTCAAAGCTGATTTCAGCAGTGCCGCTGTTCTGCACACACCAGGGAGTTGCAACATCTGTAATTCTGGTTCTGTTCATTCTCCTTGAGCCACATGTATTTTCTCCGTCTGGTCGCCTTTGTAGATTCACTGGGCTTCTAAGGTAACCTGCGCTCAAGGCAAAAGTAGCTCAGCTGAGGCTCAGTCACTTCTCTCTATCTCTCTTTCTATAGGTCCCCTGTGCTCTTCAGCCAAGGCCTTGTGTTGGTATTGATTAAAACAGTGTCTTTTTGTCTCCTGCCAGCATTTTCCACAGCTTGTTGTTAGCTGAGAGGAAACAGCGACACAGAGTTAAGAGGGATGAGAAGGTGACTGAATCCAGAGGGTGGAGAGAGCAAGTTCTGGGCTACTCTGCCATTCAGTTAGTCAGGCAACCATGCAGCTTCCCCCCAAGACCAGATGCCTGGAATAGGGTCATTATATAGCGCAGTATGGTGCTTGTTTCCCTTGCAATCTTTCTCCAGCTTGCTACCTCTACTGCTCCTCCCTGCTGGGGCATTTGGTTTGAAGGGTTCCTGGGAGGAGAGGCCAGTCTGCTCACCGTCTGGGTGTAAATCATGGCCGCAGCCAATAGAACCACATCTGTAACAATAAAGTCAGGTTAATGTGGAGTCATCTTAAAGGAGCAGAGTTTACATCTGGGAACATGTGGTGGGACATTTGGAACCACTGGCAGTTGGTCACAGTCATTTTTTTCCATTACTGTCTGTTGTTCTAATTTTTTTTTTTTGCACTGTTGTATTTCTTCTATATTGTGATCTCGCCATGTCTTGATTATTTGTTTCCTCCTCTTTTTTGTCATTTCGTTTGTCTGGTTTCTGTCTCTCTCATTCTCTCACCATCTGCTCCTTTCCTGCTTTTTCCTCTCCATTACAGCATATCACTTTGGCAAACCCTGTTCAGAGACTTTTGAGACTTTCTAGGGGATTGTAAACAAGTGTCTCCAACATTGTGCAGACATGAGTTGGTGCTGATGTTACAGCTGTGAAAAAGCCTGCAACCCAGTAAAACAAGGCAATCAACAGCCTTAAGGTATTCTGTGCTGCTTATCATCACATGGTTTTGTATGATGCTACCCTGAACCAACAAACAATTAAGAACTGAACATGACTCATTAATATTTATTCTCCATATATGCAAAATGCCCAGTCGTTAAGTAATTCACAATTGAATGTGTTTACTTTTTGCTCACAATTCATAGTGAGGAACTGCCAGGGAATTTAGTGTGGTAGAGTGCATGCTTACAGATTGAAATTGCAATGACTAATGGTTGAAAACTACCCATAAATGCATCCAGACTTCGATTATCTCTGCTGCTCCCTGGATGAATTGGTTATGTGGCCCAATGTGGCAAAAACAAGCTCATCATAGACCCAAAGGAAGAGAAGTAAGTAGAAGTTAATTATCCTTAAGGTTGACTCTATCAGTACCACTAACATATTCACTGTTAGTCCATGGGCCTGAGGCGCTGCTGGTTGGACTGGAGGGAAGCTCAGACATATGTGTCCATGCACAGGAGGCCAGATGCTGGTTGTTTTTAATGTTAGTGCCATTAGCCAGCTCCCTTGGCATTCTTTGGATGCAGTGCTGGCTGCTGCCTGAGGGTAACAGTCATTACATTCAATATGGTGGGATAGGAAGCAAATACAAGTTTCAGGGAGGAAAATTTGTTGCATCTATAAAAAATGACATATCAGATTAAACTCAATCAAATTAATATATGCCAATTTTTGCAATATTTATAATGTTACACTGTAATTACAGTGTATTTACGTAATACATTTGTTCTACAACTGACTGAAATTCAACATTTCCACTCTCTAATCATGTCAGCATGTTTTGACCAATTTCAAAACAGCAATGATTTTGCGAAAGACATATGGGGGGAATCTTCTTCATTTAAGAAAAAAACATGAAAGTGTATCAGATTGCCTTGCCACCAGTCACAAGCAAGAATCTCTGTACATATTTGCCTTTTTTTCATGAATGTGATGGGTATATTGACCTTGTGGAAACATGGAGGATGGATGTCTGGCCAGGAAAAGAGCAAAAGAAGTCAAATTCATTATGTCTATGTCAACAGAGGAGAAATTGGTCATTCAAAGTCATAGGAATATGGAAAATGTCTGCAAAAAATATCTATCAGTCAGCATAAATAGCACAAATGGGCAAAAATAGTCATGTTAGCATTATGATGGAAAGATTCTGTCTGTATATGGGTTAGGGTTATGGTTAGTGTGCTGAAAAACATCCCCCGTGCTGCACCACAGCAAAAGTCTTCGATGACAGACTGTGAATGCCCATGGTACATTCTGCTTTTGAAAAATTGCCTGAGGCAACATTTAGACTTTCTTTAGTCCAAACCACACAAAGAGAGTGGACGGCATTTAACACAGTCTGCAGTAAGCAGCAACTTAAAGCACTTTGAGTTATTAAAGAATAACTTCAGGTGCAGGGCTGTAACCTGAAAGGTTAAAGAAGAAAATGGGGAGGACCACTGTTTCTCTGGAAATACTGCAAATATCAACTACTGCAACTGAATGTGAAGATGGGGTTAGAGAAGTAACCTTGAACAGGTCTAACTGAAGGGAAGAGAAGAGCCCAAAAGGAGGAAGCTTGGGATGTTTTTGTAAAATGTCTGAGCAGCCACGATGTTGCCCTGTGGGAAAACCAATGAGCACATACTTTTTAATAGGACAAAAGAAACCATTTCACATTTGTATAGTACAGGTGTTTCTCTATCGATAAGCATCACTTTTAAAACAGCAAAAGTTCCTTTCTGACAATGTTAAAAACTTCAATATTTGAAGTCAAGGTTATAAAGTATTAAAACGATAAATAAATTAGGCTTTAAGATTTTTTTCATGTCATTTTCAATGATGCTCAGCAAATTTTGCTATATTACTGTATATATTGCTATGTTGCACTGTAATAACTTATCCCAAGGCCATGATGCTGTGATCTAACTATGTTAAGTGATTCAGTGACGGGAATTCACTCATGCTGCTCTTTAGTGTGGGTGGCTCCATGACAAGCCCACAGCTTTGAAGTTTTGCTCTTTATTAATTAGAGAAGCAGATACTCCTATGTTAGTGTGTGCCCCTGTGGCTTTTCTGCACTGCTGATCTGAGGGCTTTGTGCATGATGGTGGTGGTAGTCTTGGTGTTGGGGGGTGGGGGTGTCACAAGTTCTACCAAGTTCTCTGATGTAAGGAACCCACAAGTAAATGAGCCATAGCTGTTACCACATGGGCTGGCCTGTGTCAGCTGAGCTAATGTGGGCCAATGAGTGCATATTCTCATGTCACCAAGGAGGAACATCTTGAATGTAAATGCTTTCAAGCAGACTTGAAAATTGCCATGGTTCTCATGATCAGTGGAAATGGGAAAGTGTTTTGTGATCAAGTAAATAAACACATTAACATGAAGGAATTGGGAGCTTTATCCATATCTAGGACATAGGTAAATGCCAAGGAGTGCCTCATGCTGTCAATATGATTTAATTGAGCTATTTGAGGCTTACTCATTAACAGCAGATATCTTATTCCACAAGATTCAACTTTAATTAGTCAGTTCAATTACAGACACTCATGATACACATAGTAGCTGCAAATGACACTCCTAATGACAGTTCATAACAGTGGATCAGATTAATTGACTGTTTTCATGTATCAATTAGAATAAATAAGATTATCTATTGCCTTTCTGGCAAACATTTGTGAATACAAAATCAGACTAGAGACCAAAGTGGCTCTATTTCTTGGCAGCGGTTGCATCAATAAATATTTGGTATTTTATTTTTTTTCCTACAGTTCTCCCACTAGTCAGTCTTTCAATTTAAACGAGAACACCACCGTTTTAGCATTGCTCTCCTGTAACACAATGGGCAGTTTAAAAGATGAATCAAAGTTGCTGTAGCACAAACAGTGATATTGTTTCATTCATTCCATGAGTTCTACATTACCCACAATGCATATGGTTACAGATATCTGGTTAACTCACATCTTTCTCACTCACAGACTTTTTTTGTAGTCTTGCACCTTAACTGGCGTTCCCGTCAGTGACATCACTTGTGGCAATTTATCAGACTTTGCGCAGCTCTTTTTCACATATGAATCAGCACATGAGTTTCTTTTCACAAATTTTCACATAAAAGTTGAAACAGAACAATATTTTTTCCACAAGTCAGAAGAAACAGACTTCACACAGTATATCTATCTATAACACCTGGAAGTGCATATAGGGTCAAAGGTCAATGGCAGCATACTGTGCTTGAGAGTAACAAAGTGCGTACCGGGAAATGAAAGACTGTTACGCTCCTGACAGGAGCCATTACTTGCCAGCCATATTTTTGAATGCTAACCTGCTGAGAACCACATCCTAAGAAAAGGACTAATGTCCAATAAATCCTGTATGAGCAAGCACAGGAGGAATGTTTGACTTTTGGCACTGTGCAGGAAGAAAAAGAGAGGGGGATGTGGGCAAAATGGATAGGGAGAGCGAGAATTAACCTGACATAACGAGAGCCAAGCAAAATGACGACTCTTCCCGAATGCAGAAACCACTCTCAGTGATTCAATTAAAACTCAAATTCACAGACACAAATTCACAGTTGTTTGTATTAAAAATAAGAATAAGAAGGCATTTCTAAATGCAAACATCACAACTGGAATGGAAAAGTAACCTGGTTTCATAGCTTATGTTGTGTCAAGACCTCTCTCATCCAAATACACATCCAAACTAAGGGTATATGCAGTAAAGTGATCCCATTAACAACATCGGTTACTAACCATGTGAGGGTACAGGCAGAATGAGAACCTGCTGTGACCCTGCTGTGGCCCTCTCAAAACCTCAACATGGCATCATGCTTCATTCACCCTGGAGGCAAGTCAGATAAACTCGCTTCTCACTCCACAGGATAAAAGGCGTGAGTCAAAATCCGATACCTGGCATGTGCTCTGGTAGGCATTTGTAGCAGCAAGACGTGATCTGAGACAAAGTTGTTTGACATAATAGAGGAAACAGGGAGGAAGTGCAGTTGGATCAGTGTGGAGGGAGGTAATGATAACAAAAAAAACCTTGCCCACCCACTGCTCAATCAACTGCGAGCACTCAATACTATGGATCTACAGCTGGAGGATTATTGTTCTTCTTTGTAAGTTGCAGGTGTATGTGCCTGTGACTTGTACAAGAAATGGAAGTTGCTACTTGTAAATGGCGGAGTAGGGCTCTCACAGTGGTGAACTGTGTGTGTATGACTGTGATGAAGCAAGATGGCTACACTGTAGGTGGTATTTTTCCAAAAAGACAACAGGAGCCATTTGAGAGTTGATTGTGGTATGGGTAATGTGTTGGAGGGTACTGTTGCGCTCAGGAGTTGTCATGGACGTTAAGTAATGAATCCAGGGAGTGGAGCTATAATAAAACTGAGGACAGTGAGCTGATGCTACTGTGTGTGTGTGTGTGATTGATGAAATTTGTCTCTGGACTCTGGTTTGAATTGAATTTATAAAGAATAGCCTGCACTTACTGGCAAAGAAAGGTTGCATTTTAACAATCAATCAGTCTCAAGTTGCATCAGATTTTATATCTGCACCATGCAGCGTTGCCAAGTCTCCGTACATGAACTTTGAACTTTTATCTGAAGAATGAAAAAAGTGAAGATTGTGAGACCTTCTGGTCCCATATTTGTGATCAAAATTTAGAGTAACTGCACAAAGTAGAAAAAGTTCAACAACCCAAAACTCCAGTACAAGCCTCCATGTTCATAAATAACATCACTTTACAAATGTAATGCTGGTTTATTAATATTTTCCCATCTATCCTTTACTTTGACAATATAAATATGATTGTAATACCCTAACCTCCTCATAAATGAAAGAACAGTATAACTGCAGTATTGTGTACGGTGATACATTATAAGCTCTTCATTGTAGTTTGCTGCTCTCTGTTACAAATGAGCGTATTGGGAAGGGATTTCTTACATGATTGTACAAGCACTTGTATTACTATGATTACAATTCTGTTTGTTGTTGTTGTCTTTGTCCTGTTTGTTAAAATGTTAAAATAAAAATTTACAGAACAAAAAAGATATAACTTCATTTTTTTTAAAATTTTTAATCTGAACAAAGCTTTCTTAGTTCAATAAAGGTAAAACAATCTTGTAATTTCTACATAATGAAGATTAAAGACTTTACGAATAACCCCAATGATGGCAAAATAAGTGAATAAAAGGACAACAGATGGGTATTTGGAGATTCTGTGATACTGCATTGCATTTTTTATTCTGAAGATAAGCTATTTTTGTAGTCTAGTCTAGGAGTGTGATATCAGGAGGCTGTTACACTGCAGGAATTGACAGTTATTCTCCAGTTACAGTTAAGAACATATTTATTGATTTCACAGCACAGATGGCTGCTTCTGCCCCACCCCCCCACACACAAGCAGCCTGTTTTTATGTCAAATCAAATTATATTTTATTTCTCAGGCCACCCTCACCGCTACAGAAAATAAAACCTGATGTCTCAATTTCCAATCTTACCCTAAAAAATGCAGCTTTGTGATTTGTGAGAAATGGTCTCAGAGTTACTGCTGATAGTCACAACAACCTTGCTGAGTGTCAGTTTTGCACTAAAGAACACTTCAACTTGGTGTTATCCCCCATTAACAAAGAAGCATACTTTTTTCTAAATGGTCACATGGTCAGCTTGTGTGGATGTTATGTCTATGTTTGTTTATGGTTGCCATACAGGGTTCCCATCGATGTCCTTGGAGCCAGCCTGAGAATGGTTAGAGTGTGTGAGACCGCTGTTGCTGGAGGCCTGAGCTATTTTAATAGGTGTTACCACAGGGTAGACGTTGGCTTTGGGATAGAGTTTCCCTTGTGCCAACAGAAGTGGTTTAATTGTGTATACCTGAGCTTTAATCAATGCCAAAAAATGTGGAAAGTAACATCAGGAATGTTGGCCATTAGCCAGGAGACCTTGATGAAATTGCTGGAGATATTCGAGAAAAGATTTCTTGCAGTCTGCCTTGACTGTCTGCATAGTTATGTTACACTTTAACACACACACAAAGGGAGAAAGAAAGCAGCCAGAATGTGAATATATCTTGTATGCTTAGTTCAGGGTACATCATTTGACACGGCTATATGGTCTTGAAAGCCTTTTTTAACTAGTCAGTATCCTATTGATATTACAAATATAACTTCAAATTAAATGCTCTCCCTGTTTCACGCCTCAAAGCATGGAAGCCTTCAGAGATCACCATACAGTATATTTCTCCACTGTTATTATGTAATTTACTGTAATAACAATGAAGGAAATCCATGGGTCATTTTATTAATATTTGACAAATATGGTACACAGAAAATTTCCATATATTAATGATGATAATTAGATACATACAGTATACACATGTATAATTCAGTTCTGTTCAGTCATTCAACAAGCGGCAGAAGTCTTTTAATTGTTATTTTTAGGAACATTACCTTTGGGGCTTATATTGATAATGACATGCTGCTTGCAAGAAGTGCAAATGGGTATGCATGCCACATACCTGTATATTCCATTAGATGCCATATGAATATGTATGAATGAAGGATCTGCAGGGCACTCTATGCAAAAACACACATTCACCATCACTCTGAATGAGGTACAATGGTGTTTAAAGAACTTTGTCTCCCAGGATCACAGGCTCATAGACACTGGTGGATGACACCTTGTGAAAGGACTGCTTGTTGTGTGTGTTAGATTTACCTTGTCTTGTTCCCCTAGATGCCATTTTTGTATTTCAGCTTACTCTATTCTGAACACAAATCACATATACACGTCTCCTCCTCCTTTCTTTAAAAAGGAGTGGGAGGGAAACAGAGAATATGGATATTTCTCTTTATGGATGGTAAGAAACCATATTATAGAGATTGTGTTTATGGGTGTGGGAGGCAAAACAGCAGACAGAGAGAGGGGTGATACAATTAATGAAGCCAAGCCATACACCACTGCCTTGCCAGATGAATTGTACATAAAAGTAATCCCCTGCCCCTGAGGTAGCCTCTCTTTGATTAAAGTATGGATAAAGCTCTAAACAGACAACTCATAATGTAGTGATTGAACTGTGCTTCTGGGCATTTTTTTCTTAATATGTTATCTGTAAAACATTAACAGTCATGTAATGTCAGAGAAATATTTTAGCATTTATTTATTGCTTTATCTGGAGAGAGTTTATTTGACTGTGAAAATAAATCATTTGGTTAGATTAGTAGCAGCTTAACTGTGATATTGGCTGACAAGATGACTGTAGTTTTGTGGAAAAAATTACATCTACAGAGAGTCTTTAAGTTTTGCAAACTCTCTACTCTGTATAAATTATATGCTTTGGGCTATGCAAAAAATGTTTCATGCTTAACGCAAAGTGTGTGCTATCCATGCCAAGTCTGATTGGCCCTGTATTGTCCCCCTGAGGGTTCAACTTTATTGCCCCCACAGGGACTTTGCATACAAATGTTGGGTAGACTCTGCATTATGCACTGTCATTGGTGTTGATTTACACAGACTAGCTCAGAATGTGACTTTTGTTTTTGTTTTCTCTGCAACCCTACATTAAAATTTCACTTAAAGGGAATCTGGGAGAGAGATGCTGATCAGCGTAACCACACTGACTGAGCCCACACAGTGGTGTCGTTCTCCCTCAGAGTGTCTGTGAGCTGTCACAGTTACTGAGTCTTGCCTGATTTACAGTGTGAAATGTGGGAAAAAAATCCTCAAGAGCTTTTCCATAATACAAATAAGATGAGCTGGCAAAGATCACAGACGCCTGAGATGTTTGCATTGTGTCTCGTAAATGGAAGTAACCAGGATGGAAAAAGTTGGGAAGCATTTTGTTTCATTTTCTGCTGTATATCCTCTAAACTGTTGGCAGATTTCCTTCAGAATCCCCCCCATCACCTCCCTCTCTGTCCCCACCAGTGTCAACGTGTTATGAGAGAATGCAGTCTCTGGAAAGTGTCACATCTGCATGGGAGAGACAGAGTACGGGGTGTGTTGGGGGGTTCTGGGAGCGTGAAGATCTGTAATTTAATGTGAAGCTCTGGAGAGGACTGTTTGGGTTCACTCCACGAGGACAGGGCAGGGGCTGACAGTGGATTCTGATCTAATTCAAGAGTTAAAAAAACCAAACAAGGGAAATGATAGCGCTGCCACCCGTTATTTGATTTCACATGATCAGAAGGAATGATATTCAGGCTTTAGAAGGAAGGAGTAAAGAAGTAAAAAAATCTCATTTCTTCAATCATGTAGGTCAGCACACTTCCCTGACCAACCTAATCTTACCCGATCTAGAGCCACAAAGACTTAAAAATTGTATTAACCTTTGCTGAACTCACCCTACAAGAATCAATGTGAAGCCCTGTATAACCAACATGTTAACTCTTATTCAACTTATCCACCTGGTGATGTTGGACCGCTGCAAAGACCCACAAATATGGAAAATTTAACCAACTAAAAGCATAAAATAATCTACAAATTTCTGTTGCAGTCTCCTATTAAAATAAAGCCAAGGACGTGAGACTTTTTGGCCTTGATCTTATTATTCTCCAGATGATCTCAGCCATATGCCTCCAATATGATCTCAAAAGCTTTGCTGTCTGTGGATTCACAGCTCAAATAGTATCTTGGTCACAGAGAAAGCACGAGTAGGGTGGTTTTCATTCAGTGGTATGTCACCATATGTCGTAAAACCCTGTTCAGAAGGGGTCTCCGCATTTTCCCCTTAAAACCACTCTTTCTGTTGGAAGGTAGTGAACATAAAGTTTAAAGATTCCTTCTCTAAACCTCAACCAATCACATAAATCCTCTATGAAACAGCACAGATAAAACTTCCCTCCACCAAATTTCCTGCACAATGTTTTTTGGACATTATCATGACAGGGTAAATGTTCATGTGTAAGATGTGTCCACATGTTCCAAAAATAAGTGATTATAGTGGGTTCTTATCTAAATTTATAGACAGAGACAAACTAAAACTTTAATCTACAGGTGTATGTATATATATATATATATATATATATATATATATATATATATATTATCTATATTGTGTTTACTGGACATGGTCCATGTTCATTTCGTTCATTGGATTAAATCCAAAAGTGGCGGAAACAGAAAGTGACTTTTCTCCAGCAGACAGACCTTCAGTTAGTGGAGCTGTAGTAGCATAAATACAGCCAGTGTGAACCCCAGCAGCCGGATCCCAGGAGACTCTGACTCACTGCCAGATCAGCACACTCTCTATTGCAGCCATTACACAGGTTAGATCCACCCGCTGTGACTCCTGGCACTGTGTTTTGTTGAAAAAATTGCATCATTATTTTTGCTAGGATTTTGGCTAGCACTGTGCTCCTGCATTGTACCTTTTAAAGACAAAAGCACTTAAGCAAAACACCAAGGCCCGTAAACACTTATTTTCAGGTGTATCATTTTATCAAAGGATTCAAGATTGAATGCCCTGAGTCCATTTAAGTGCTTTGGAGGATAACATCCTCACTTAATCATAACCCAAGGCCGTCAGATCCCATTTTTTTAAGAAAAGAAAAACTACGCCAGCAGATCACGTAGTAGTGTCTTCTGGCTATGTGTGCACGGCAATTAAGCATGGTTCCACTTCAATGTACATGTGCAAAACACATTTTCCTGAAACAACGAGGCCAGGGGATGAAAGGAAAAGTGAGAATAAAAACCAATCAATTTTGCAGGACATCCAGACCCAGGACAAGAAAATTAGAGGAAATGATAGCAAAGCCTTTCTCTCTTTTTTCTCTCCCTCTCTCAAATTTATTTGCTTCGACTAAATGCAAGTTTGCAAGTATGTCTTAATTTCCAAATGCAATTTGACATGAAAAATATAAACATACGTAAACTCTGAATGATTTAATGATTAACAAATAAGTAGCAATTGAAGAAAACACGATTGAATACATGTTTTATGTGATGTGAGCAAGTTAAACAGTGAAACTGAATGGCAAAAAGTAGCTTGCATCACAGCACTGAACATTCATTCATTCATTCTATAATAGGTCTATTCTGTTATTTTTCCATTCATCATCATAAAAATTGCAGACTAAGATCCTTTCAGAGACTCAGAAATGGAAAAAGGCCTTCACCAGCTATCATCAACACACGTCATATATAATTTTATTTTTTATGATTTATTATGATTGATTTTTTATTATTATTACCACTGGTTTTTGAAAGGAAAAAAAGAAACAGTAGTTGAAAACAACACCTATGAATGAATATTTCTCAGGGGAAACTTTTGCTTTTGTGTAGCTCCAAAACCTGTGAACGGTTAAGTGACCATTTGTAGCAGACTGTATATTTTTCATTGACATGGTTTTCAGCCTACTTGACTTTCATTAGCATTGCTTTGAATGTCGCTGAGGAGGCTTTAAAGCTGAAAACGGATCAGCCAAGGAAGAAATCTCCCAAATCTTCACTGACGGGGGAGAAATTGCAGTGTGTGCTTTTTTTAGGCAAAATTCATATGCTTTTTTATTCCAATCAAAACAAAAAAGCTAAACATAATAACTATTGAAAGACCACAGTCAGCTGCATAATGGATGACATGTCCCATTTACAAAGAATTCTTCATACAAACCAATAGTTCTGAGAATTTATCATTTCCTCTTAGCTTAGTTGTCAGCACCACAGTCATGCGTAAAGTCACTTAGGTACAAGACCACAGAGAAAGATATGACACCATCATATTGAAGTGATGTAGTGTGAATTTCCATTCTGGATTAAGAACATAAATTAAAAAGGAAAATCAATGTTTTTGTTTCACCCCAAACCACAACAATTTAAAAGAAGATAGGTGACAATAAAGAACATGACTGAACTTGAAAAAAGGCTAAAGAAATTAAGCGATTGTAGGTGTAGGAAATGTCATAGGGATGTTAACTGTACACCCCCAGCATCATCAGAATAATTGAAGCCAGTAGTAAGCCTGAGAAACACGGCTATGTCAGAGGAATACTGTAAAATATACCCAAGCAAAGCAAATCCATTAATATTATAGTATTTAATATTATTTAGTAAAAATTTGTGTTAAACAAAAGACAATGAAAAAGAAAGATATTTGTTTACTTCTTCCTTCCTGCACGTTTCACAGTTTGTATGTGACCATTTTGATATGTCAGTGGGTTTTTACTGTAAAAGCTAAAACAAACCCACCAACCACCTCTTTCATCCAACTTCATCCCATCTTCTCTCTCATCCACCCTTTAAATTAACCCCTCGTCTCCCTCTCCTGCTGCTCTCTCTTGCTTCGGGGCCTTGCTAATGTGCTGGAAAACTGAAGGCACCCACCCCCCAAAAAATAGAGGGCCTTTCCTGTGTGTATTGGTCTTGTTGGAAGTGATTAAAAAGGGATTTGTGCTGTGAGGGTTGGGATTGTTATCGCTGCATTTGATTTATCACCCAGAGCCTGTGTGGTGGGGGCCCTCTTGCTGCCGTAAGAAAACCACAAATTTCCAGGTGCAGCCAGCACCGACAGAACCACTGCCAGGGTGGAAAATGACGTCCATCCAGCATTGGCACTTGTTACTGTTCCAAGAGAGACACAGACAAGCATTCTCACAACCTCTCACTCAAAGTCTGGGTTTTGGAGAAACATGGTGCTCTTTTGTCCTTAAATATTCTGTTGATGAGATGATAGTTTCCATATGTGGTACTGTTCTATTTATTCACCACCTAAGATAACTTTGTTTTTTTTTGTCTTTTTTTCTTAAATCAATTTCTGTTGATTGAATAAAACATCCAACTCTTGAAGAACATGCACATTGCTTTTGGTAAGCTGGTGAATCCCTTCAGACAGTGAAAAGCCTGGTGACCTTTTTCATCTTTTTTTTTCCAATAACAAGGACAGGATACAATATGTTAAAAATGTGGGTATATCTTCTAAGATGTGAAGGCACATTTGTAGCAATTAAAGATTTTTCACATCACTATTGAAATATTTCAAACATCTTTTTCTTGCTCCTCATCAGTAGCTAATGCTGATCTCCTATCTCCTGTCTCACACAGCCACAGCTAAAAGGAAATAATGAGCATGCAGTTTTTGTCAGGACTATGACTTTTTTTTTTCTGGGACGGAGTTAAACATATGCAGAAAGAGAGGTGATATATCATGTTTTGCTAACATACACTTCTATTTTGGAATGAAATATTTTGCTGGAATTCAGTCCAGAAGTGAGGTTTGACCCATGGCATTAAATAATGTGGAGGATAATGATATCAATACATGTGTTTTTTTTTTTTACATTTCTTGTAATTCAGTGCCATTTTATCTGTATTTGTCATTACACATGACTGAGTTCAAAATAAATACAAGGTCTGCAGGATGTATTAAAATGTCACAACAGTCATATTTTGACACTGTAAATGTCCCTATATTGTTTCTCAACAGTATCTCTAATCATAAGATGGGATGTGAAACGAGAATTTTAACCTCTTTTAGAAAGAACAGGACTGGTCTTATAGAAGGAGACAGGGTCAACTGTAGGGGTTTAGTTATATTAGCAAGAAGCATGCTCCCTGAGTGGTGCTGGTGTGGGTCAGCCCAGAATATTAACAGACATTAGTCAGAACAAAGGGTCGTACCAACAGTGGCAATGAGATGGGGGTGGAGAAGGTAAAATGCTCCTTGGGGCCAGCTGGAAACCATAACAGCCAGTGTTTCAGATAAAACGAAGGATAATAATGTGATTCTTTAGATCAGGGAGAGTAAACCAAATGAAGATGGACAGGAGTTCCACAATGGGATTGCCAGTGTCCTTCAGGAGAGACCTTTTTATTTTCCTTCATTCAGTCACCTTGAATGATTTCAGCTGTGGTCTTGCTCTCTGATCAGAACTTGGGACAAAGCTAATATCCTTATGAACATGACAAGTAATATGACAAGAACATAAAGTCAGCTTTGCTGGTGCAGCTATTTAATGGAGGTAAACTCAATTATTAAAATTGAATTGACCGTAAATGCGGCAGCAAGGAGTTATGTGGTGATCCTGATGTTATTTATTGAGGTGTTTGGGGTCATTTTCTGGCATCTATCTAATGTGAAGGAGAAAGACTCCATATGGTTATTTAATTTTGGTGCATGGCCTATTACACTTCCAGGAAATTAAAGCAAAGCTCATAGAGCCAAACGACAGTCAGCTGTTTTTTTTTTTTTATTTTATGTTGAAATAGGACTACCCCTCCCTAAAGGCAGAGCATGCATTGTGTGTAGGACCTAATCCTCCATGAAGGGCCACATTAGATGCATTTGTGCAATGGATGTGCATACGCGCTAGCCTGACAAGCCAGACTATAACATGAGCAACGGACAATGTAACGAATTCCTTTTAGCTACCAGCAGAGCCAGCTGGTGTGTTTGACTTTTGCTGTAGCTGGTCGGTAAAAAAGCAAATACATTCTTCTTTAAAACGGATGACTTGAGTGCTTCTTTCTGCTAAACTTACAAAGAAAAGCCCAAGTCTAACTCTTCCAAAATCGATAACAGCCAATTCAAGCGGCCGCTGTTCGTTAGCCACAGCCATCTTGATTGTTTTGCTATCTCCAGCATTGCGCAGCCCTTTCTTCATTGTGTTGTGCCCACCCCAATGTCTTGCTACGCAGATGGACCATTGTGATTGGTCCAACAGCAGCCCTGATTACTGTTGCACTAATAGTAGTGGTAGTAGCAATAGCAGTATTTGCATTTGTCTATACAGGGTTTGAATTATAATCTGAACTTTGAGGGGTTCTCTAATGTTATGAGCCACAGACCTGCCAGGGATTTTAGGCCTTTTTTAGATTTCAGGATACTGTCAACCCGTCACTTCTTTCTCCTGTCTGGGCAGTGCAGGCTGTTTGATGGAGCAGGGGAACTGAACCCTTTTATGCAAATGGTGGGGGGGGTGTTGAAAAATGTTTCCAAAAAATAAACTTAGTGTTACCAGTTTTTTTGGAAAACATGTTTAGAAATGCATTTGTGATTAAAATGTTGGTCAAGACCCCCACAGATGTAGGATTTTACATTGGGAGCCCTATTAGCATATACCACAGTATAACAGTAGTTTCTATCATTCTTATTATTATTGTTATTATTATTAGAAATAGTAATAATAATAACAATAATAACAATAATAATAATAATAATAATAATAATAATAATAATAATAGCTAGTATTTGCATTAATTGCATTTTAATCTTATTGAGGCTAGAATTGGGAAGATACGGGAGGGACTCCAAATAAAATTTCACTTAGGGCCCCAATTTGGTCAGGGGCAGCCCTGTGTGGAAAACACCTCATTTTTCATGTCTGCCCCTTTAATTTTGGTTTGGGACTTTGGGTGAATGTAGTGATCTGGAACGATGTGTCTGTACATTTTTTGTTTGTACGTATCCGTGGATTTGTGTGTGCATGTGTTGATGGGTTGTAGACAAGCATGTGGGCCAGGCTGCATTCTGTAACCACATGATGACAGAGTCTCATGAAGTCATGGTAAACAGTGAGCCAGTTCTCATTATCACTTGTGTGTGCTTTTGGATTTACTTCACTCGGTGACAGAATCCCCCTACTGTTCCTCAGTCAATATTCTTGTGACATGTCTCAGTATGGATACTCAGTTGCAGCCTGCCACTGTGGCCTAAAGTCCAGAGTCTCTGAACACAAAGTGACAGCTTCAAACAGCTTAAAAGCAGATCTGCCTCCTAATTGTTAAAGTCAAGTATTTGAAGTTTGCTGAACTGCTGGTATGATATAATTTGTGCAGTAGTCCTAAAATGCATGTAGTGTTGATGGAACAATCCACTACAATATCTTTCATCTTATAATTCAAGCAAATTTGTAATTAATTGGAAATGCTTTGCTGCTTTTGAAACATTTGAAATGGAATTAATTAGTTAATCTGTTTCGTTGTATTGTACTGCATGACCTCAAATCATAAACAATTCACCAATGGGCATCATCTTTAGATTCAAATATTGCTAGATTACAATTAATACATGAAAGTATGCAGACTGGCCTATTTAAGATGATTTTTATTAGATCCACAAACAGGGAAATTTGCATAATTATGACAGCAAAGTGGATAATGCAACAGTAACAATAAGGGCTTGAAAATGAGAACATTAGAACAACTGCTGGTTAAACTCCACTCTGGTAGTCAATACTGACTGACATTTTTTTTAGTTATTTAAGACCAGTGTCAGTCTGATATTTTGGTCTATTCACACCCCACACACACTCACACACACACACACACACACACACACACACTACCCTTTTCTTCTTTTACAGCATATGTAACACTGCTACAAAATCTTTTCATCACCACCTCCAGTGGCTTCAGCTTTGGTCTACATCGTCTCATTAGCCGGCAGTGGGAAATGAGGATTCAGTAAAAATACAGAGCATCATTAAACACTGTAAACTGTACACTTGGAATGACAAAAATAGCCCTGTAAAAGGGCTGGAAGAGTACCAAGGAATGCATTTAATTCCTCCAGTTGCTGGTGTGAGCTCTGGCAGCAAACAGCAAATCATCCATTCTACAGGTCTAGTTTGAAAAACACAACAAAGTAAAACATATACAGGGCGTAAAATGTCCACTGAACAAAGACACTGGCTCTATACTGAGATATATGAGACTTGGTAACTGCCGGATTAAGAATACTACTCTCTTTCATGTTATCAACCCACGACAGTGAGGATGTAAATTGTAGATTAAAAATGTGGTGTTAAAGTAAATGAACAGATAAATGGAATGATGATTAAATGGAAACCCAAGTACAAAAGCCAACAAACAAACAAAGAGCAGTTGAAAATACAGTACAGCTGATTAAAGTTAAATATTTGGACAGTGATTTAAAGCCAGTCCACTCTGGTGCTCAGCCATGAATGTTAAACAGATTTCACACGAAAACATGAATAAAAGAAAATACTCTCAGCTTGTGATTGTGGGGTGTTATGGCTCTCCTCTTTCCACTTTCTATAACAATGAAAACAATGAATGAAATGAAAATGTACATTTCTGCTCTATACAACAGCAATGGCAACAAGAGCATAAAGAAATGCTGCAATGCCTTATCCATATTCCACATTTCAGTGGGGATGAGATTCTCTCACAGAACCATGGTTTAATTAGAAAGTGTATGCAAGTGTGATGTCAAAGTGCAAAGCAAGACAACTGGAAAACAGACCAGGGGACTGAAAGTAGGGCTGTGGATAGCAGCCCCTTCACTGCTTTTACAATAAAGTCAGCTCCCAGGAGTATATTTTCAAGTCTGCCATTCGTCTATTTACTAAGAGGGGGCACTTTAAAACATGAATTGCCTTTTACTCTTTTTAGTTTTTATTTCAGGCATATTACCTAAATCACTGGAGGTCCGCTGGAAAAACAGGACACCCCATAAAACCCTGAAAAAGGCCTTTACACACTGAGGGGGAACTGAATCAGATGCTTTTTAAAAGAGCACTTATGTCAGATTGAAAGACAATGAAATGGGACAGGCAAAGTGGAAGAGCATTTTATTATCGTTTTCTACACTTTTTTTCAATGGATTGGGACCATTTGGACTCAGGAGAGAGATACAGTATACAGTAAATTGTGACTTCAGACAAAACACAAGTAAGCCATAGTTCTCCATTATTTCAGAATATGACACAATATTTCCCTGGAGAAAGAGGGGTGAGGGGTGATTGGATCTAGAAATCTTTAGCTCAACCTTCAATTTTACTGATTGACAGAGGAGCCAACCTGTGCCCTTTTTATCTTGTTATAAGTGATCAGAGGAGCAAACAGGAGGAGTGGGTGAGGAGGCAAAAGAGACAAAGAAAAGTCTAAAAGTACATTAGGACGGTCAATATGACATCATGCAGCTTGAAGGACTTTTCATTGGTAACTTAATCTTGTAAAGTGCTTCACAGATTTACTAGATTACTTTGTCATTGCATATTTATGGGATTTTACAAATGTGTACGGAATATGCTTGTATCAGTGGGGTCAGAGATCAGTTTAAAGTGGAGGTCATTTACTTGTATGTTTGCTCTGAAATGTAAGCAACAAGGGATAATGTGACATTCTTTCAAGATAGGGCATTGCAATTAATTTAATGTCATTGACAATTATGATTTTTATTTCTAAAGGTCTTCAGGACAGGAATTTCCGTACAGTAAGAAAGACTACCTGGCCCTTGCCGTAGTTTCATAACATGACTGACTAATTGAAGTCGGCTTTGAAAGGAGCTTCAAAGCAAATCAGAATTAGCCTAATTATTTTACGTTTTGACTGATGACTATAAACTCTGTAAATGGTGTCCAATCATCTGTGTTTGTTGTTGTTCTGTTTTAGTAACTACTATACAAGACTGTAACTTCTTACATTTTAAGTTAGTATAAACTGTAAAAAAAAATTAAATGCTATGTTATTGTCATCTATGGGGTTTATTGGCATACAAAAAAAAAAAAATCAAATCATGTGGATCCAGTGAAAGGTGTCAAGTACTAGTTGAGACATGACTGGCGACTAAAGCAATAATGCTTATGTCCGGATTACACATTTTTACTGATAACGATTTGAAATCATACTGGAAGACACAGTATTGCCTTGTTGTTTTGGTCCACAGTGCTATTAAAGTGCTTAGGAAGTGGATCACTCTGTGGTAGTCAGGTGCAGTAGAGATTTATAATTACAAAATCAGACTTTTGAAGCCTTTAACAGTAAATGTATGTAAATCAACACACATCAACACCTTTCTTTTCTGTTTTTGCCCTTTGAATGCCAAGTTTGGTCTGTGCATATTTTAAAAAAAAAAAATACAATTTAAGAAACTTTCTTGATCTCTGTCAGATTTCTCATGGTTAATTCCATGCAGACGACCTTCCTTGTGCATTCATTTTTAAATTGACATGCCAAACCATACCATTCCTTTGGTTACACCAAGTCTTTGTTCAAGCATGAGATGCAGCGTCAGATCCACCCTCTGAATCCCAGAGCATCAGGCAAGCGGGGACTCTCTTGTTTCATGCGGTAACTATAAAACATGCCCTGAAAAGTTGCAGCAATCCAGCTCTGAGCCACAGCCACAGTGTTCCCCCTGAAACACTTAACAAGGGACAATTACAAACTCGTTGCAAATTATGGCCGCGTGCATTTGGGAGTTGTCAGATGGCTCAAGTGGTTTTAAGCACTTTCAAAAGCTTAAGGGGTTTTGAAATATTGCTATTTTGTCTGAGCAGCAGCAGTGAGCAGCATGTTATAGCTAAGAAATTCTTAGATCACTGTCATAAAGTGTTATATGATTTAACAATGGAAATTGTGTCCATAGCATTTTGAGCTTTGATTTAAACAAGTGAGTGTACAAAGTCACAGGAGATAATCAAATCAGACAACCTTTTGCTCACTTATCACATTTTTTGGCCATGCGCATATAATGGATTCCATTGTGAAAAGAATAAGATCGATATTTCTTATTGCCTGGTGAGATGTTTCTAACTGCATTGAAGAAACCCTCCGGCCTCACAACTTAACCCCTTGCAGGGATGATGTGATTTGCTCTCCCCGCACACAGTTGCAAACTGGTATGAGTAGCAACCTTTTTTTCCCCTTATCTGCTTATTGCATGGCTTGTAAGGAATGTAACATTGATAAATTGCTACTAGATGAAGATGGATTTGATTTCCTTCATCTCACTCATCTAAAAAACTGTGAAAAAAAAAAAAAGATTGGTATGCATATCATCATGTCCATCTGGCACATTTGTGTGTTCACACACACCTTCATCATGGATCCACACACACAGCAGTAAGGCCATAGTTAACATGCAGCAGATGCCCAGGCTGTGGGAGAGTGCAGAGCCAGCGAGCTGCAGAGAAAGGAAGTCAAGTGTACCCTTCTTTACTCTCCTGCCATGCCACTTTTCTTTATTTTTTTTTCCTGCTTGGCCAGTCCTGTTGTGGCCCGTGATGCAGGGTCCCGAGGGGCCAGCGGTGAAATAGTAATATGGACCATCTGACACCTGTCAAAACAGCCCTGTTAGTTGAGCGTCAAGCCCTGTCAGCTTGCAGAGGAAAGTGCTACGCAGCCTCTCAATTTCCCCCTCCTTCCCCCCCAAGTCTCTCTTCTCTCCTCTGTTCCTCTTTCTCTCCAACACTGACTCTCCTTTCACTCTTCAATCTTCCAGTAATTCCCTTCCCTCACCCATCTATCTCTATTTCTCATTTCCTTTCATCTTTCCAATGCTCTGACACTGTACTTTGCTCATTTATGTTGGTCTTTCTTACTTTCTGAACATGTTCACATCAACTCAAAATTTCCACTTGTATCGTCATCATTCCAGATGCTATGCATCCACATCTGATAACAATGTGAGCTGACAGACAGGAAGTCACATTGGTTTCTTTAACTTTGTTTCTGTGAAACACATCGTGATTGTCATGTGCGTCTTCCTGTGCACTGTGCAAAAAGTCGAGTCGCTCAGGATGCCAAAATTCTAACAATGTTCTCAAGCAAATGATGTAACGTTTACTCGTCATGGCAACACTGACACATGCAGATTGTGATACAGGGATGACGGCTGTATCAGGATTAATAAACCAAAAAGTAATGCATGTTGTTGTTCACACTAATATCTAGAAAAGGGATCATGCTTGAGAGGAAAAAATTAAGCAAACCATGTTTAGCTCTCCCACTGGCTCCGTTCAGCTCCATTTTTCCTCGCCATCCCCAAAACCTACTTAATACAATAGTACTACCACACACTGCAAGAACGCTCCCTGCTGTGCTTACCCCATTCCTATCTTCACCTCACAGTTTCTGATACCCTGCTACTCCTTTCCCTGTATGCCAGCAGATACAGAGATGCATCAGTGGAAGTAGAGAAGGAGCATCAGGCTCAGCACCATGACCAGGAAACACATCCTGTCACGGTCTGTGTCACTTCTGCTCAATTCAATTACTATCAGGCCCTATCTGTTTACATTGGATGTTTGCATTGCTTTCCCAGTGTGGAGCAGGAACTGGGCAGGGGGATTTAATTTGTGTATTCCACCTTCTCCCATGCTGTGGTTTTTAAATTTGATGTAAATGTAGCAACATAAAAAAAGGTTAGGGAAAAGTCATACTGCATCACAATAGACTTTTAGATAGATAGATAGATGTTTGAATTATAAAATGAAGTAATTGATGTACCTCATTTCATTCAGCAGGTTATGATACAGTCTCTGCACCATTTGTATCACAGAAATAAAGGCAAAGCTGTTTCCCTCTAATTTTACTAATCCAAGCAATGATTTTGTGAAATATGGTGTGTAAAGGCTAATGATGGGTATTATTTTTTGTCTTAAAAAAGTGATATAAAAAATAAAGAAAGCGAGTTCATTCCAAGTATTACAGCAGGGTGCAGTTGCTAAAAAAGAAATAGTCAAGAAACGAACCAGCATGTTCTTGCTTTGCTTTTCATGTCTTATTAAAAACGTACCCCTGGATAATCTCTCATATCCTGTCTATTAAAAAAGGCAAGCTGGAACTGCCACCAGAGAAAAGGGCAATTGTTTCCAGTGTAAAGTCATTAGAACTCATAATGAGTCTCAGGCAGATAGTTCGAGTGTCCTTTCTTTTTCAAGTTGTCCTTCCTGGTGAGCAGTGACTGAGGAGTATGCTCTCCAAATTTTTGTACCAATTCTGGTCCAGGAAAGCCTGATCATCCTTACTGTATATCAAATTCAATTCAAGAATTCAATATCTAAATCATTCCACCCTGGAAAAATGACAATAATATTGACAGTATTTTCTCTGACCTAGGTTGACTTTGAGCAAAATCCTGCACTTGATTGGATTTCTCCGTGGCATTGATCATGACTCACATGAGGCATGCTATTGAGGTTTTCTGCTTCTAATTCAAGTGCTGCCTGGAGCGCCAGCAGCTGATGTTGATGTGTTTATGTTGCCTTGCCATTTTTCTTTTGTGATGGCTCCACAGACAATGAGCGTATAAATGTGGCTGTACTTGTGGCAGCAGAGTGGTCTGAGTGCCCAGCGCGTGCTGTCAATTTGTTCAGAAGTTGATCTAATAAAGTCTCTGTTATGGAAATGACAGTTATGCCAAATGTGGATTATTATTATTATTATTGTTATTATTATTAAGGGAAAAAAACTCCTTAGCAGGAAGTGCTCTTTTTATTTTAACAAAGTGACCCAAGAGCTGTAAATGCCTAACCCGCCCCCTCCTCCCAATTAATTAAAGCAGAATGGGTTGTGGGAGAACTGCTGCCTGTTCACAAGCACCAGAAAGGAGGAAACAATCTACATTACATTGAAAGTAATTGCATTGGTTAGACACAGCAAGAACCATATGAGAGGCTTCACTTCCCCTGCTCCCCTCTCATGTTGCCCACACCAATAATGCCACTCTGCTGCTCCGTGAGAAGATATTATGTACATTCAATAGCCTAGTTACATTTAAGTACCTGCATTTCTATGTCAGGATAATGGACTTTGGCACTGAGATGTATGAAGTGTATCTGATCTAAGTGGCTGGGCTGATGCGGAGATGGCTGATGGTGCGTGGGACTGGAATGGATCCTGGCTGGCTTTGAGGACAAAATTATAGCAGAGATAAAATTAAACAGTCCCCTGCACAAGTGTTGGGCAATAATAAGTATATAACCCCAATCAAAGTTAATGGTGTCGTATTAAAAAGCTTTTATAGCGAGAGAGGAAGACAACAGCTGTGGCATCTTGCATTCAGAGGAGAGATGGTAAACAAGATGTGGTGGTCATTGGCATTGATATGCTGGTCAGCAGATGATGATGAAAGTGGGCGTGATGTTGAAGGGTCATTAACACTCCAAGAGATGCTTAGGAGAGATTATGAACATTCTTGGCTGCATAACAAAGTATTTTTTTCCAGCAAGAAGGCTGCAGGTATTTCCTGCTCAACATCAATCGTTAAGGTGGAATGAATTGAAATCATTATTCAATATAAAAAGTTTCATGTAAAGTGACTCGAGAACCCATATATCACCCTTTTCACAACTTAAATATTTGAGTGTACAGTTTCATTGAGATTATGGAGAAATATTACAAATGAACCCAATCGAGAGCAGAGAACTTTGTTTATATTAGTTCATTTTCAGAATAAGTATGACTAAATGCCTCTTAGTCAAATGGCGCCACTGATCTAATGCACACCAGTTGCGTGTCCCATCTCCATTCCCCTCATCACGCTGCTATGTCTGCACATCTCTTGAGCAACTGGGATGGCCTTGGTCCCTGCTGGACCATCCCAGAGGGACTGACAGGGACAAGGGGATTGGCCTGAGAATGGGGAGGAGCTGCAGAGTTCATTTTAGCCCAAGCCACAGATTTCTGAGGGGAGTCTAGCCTTTCTGTTTCTCTGCTCTACATGGCCCAGGACAGGCCCATGGCCAACATTCTTGGCCCAGAACAGTCCAAAACACAACAGGTGGTGCTAGATATTTTCTCACTTGTTGGGTTGTTGCTTGCTATTGGCCAGATGTAAGCATTTATTAAGGTGACTCAGCCACTCATAAACAGCTATTAGTAAGGGATTTTCTCCAGCTCAGATTTGGCTTGGGGCTTAGCAGGCTGGGGGACCAAAGGATGATCTGGCAAGCGGACAACTTTCCATTCATTACATCATCATCAAGGCACTCTGTGATGACCCCTCTAGCAGAACGTCCAGAATAACAAGGTCAAAGATAATATGGCATCTTAGCACAGAACTGAACTCGTCTCAGCCTTGTGTCATTGCTTATCAGTCAGCCCCTGAGATTGCACCTTGGGAACCAATCCAAGGACAGCCACAGAAATGTTCAACTAGGGAATAATCCAAAACTTAGATGTCAGCAGTTCACATCTTTTTCTTTTACGCCCACCTCAAAGTAAGAGAAAAATAGTGAGAATTTTACCCCATCTACTGTCTTGAGTTCTCCGACATCAGGTTGAATTGTTTCCAATTCTGAAATACTGCACCTCTCTACCATATCCCATTACCTGTCAGTTTTTATTTAACTTTTTGAATGAGAAGACTATTATTTTACACTTTAATGGCATGATCTCTCAACAGTGACTGTCAGCAGCTTAGAACATGGTTTTCACTTTTGCTGTTTTGTCCTTGCTTCAGTGGACAGAACAGTAACAGGCTCCATTCAAAAATGTCAAAAAATAAGTCTCAGGGCTGGTTTACAGCTGTATTCAGTGCAAAAGTATAAGAAAAGGTAAAGAAAAGGTGATAAAACACAAAAAAAAAACAAAGATAAAAACAAAGACTCTGTATTGATAATTTTCTTCATCTCAGTGTTCAGCCATCTGGAGTATATTTTGTTCAACCTGAATTTCCCATGATGATGCCTAGTCTGCAATCCGCTGACACCCATTTGACATGTGATGTAGTTAACTTCTTCCATTTCGTTTCATTCACAGATCTGTGCTTTTTTGCAGCTGATTAGCTGCACTTGCATGTTTAACTCGTAGCCCAAACTTGAAATACCTCTGTGATATTTTATTACTGTTTTATGCAAATAAAGCAAACCATTCAGAAGCATATTGCTGTCATTTTTTTCCATAAGTGATATTTTTCCCTAACAGATTATTAATAAATAACCCTGTTTGATGGACATCTTTTCTAGGGTTTTTCAAGGTACAGTATCATCATCAATGCATCAAAAATCATGCGTGTGAAAAATCCACACTAATTTCAATCAGTAACTGTTGTTGTATCTGTTGTCTCTTCTATTGTGACTGTTGTTCTGCACCCAATAATTATTTAAACTTATTTATCCCTGTGTTGAAAGCTTATCTCATGTTCAACAACACATATTCACACCAGGGCAGTCAGTGCCACTGCAGCCTCATTTCACTGTCCATGGAGTGAAATCATTGGATTGTCTTGGTTGACTGGCTTTGCTCAAGGACACTGTGTGACAGCCATTGTTGAGGTCATGTTTAACCTGTTGAGGTTTTCAGACTCACTTCCTACTCACATCATTTCAACAAATGTCTGGATGGTGAGCAGAGAGAAATTTGTTTTTTTTTTCATATTAAAAGTACTCCATGCATTACTCAGTGTAAACAGGACATTGATTTAATGCATTCTTTGGTTTTCAGACAGTGGCATTAATGGTGTGCAAACAGATGTGTCATAAAAATGCATACATTGATTAAATGCAAAGCAACTGCCTGCATTGATTAACAACAAACTGTGTTTTCTTTTCTACAGCTGGCGCTCTCACTCTCTCATGAGCCATCACACAAGTCCCTCTGTGTGAAGAGTTAGTTAAAAATAATTTGTTACTGGCTTGCTGTCCCCAGAAAGAGCATTCCTACGTTTGGTACTTCAAGTAGAACTCACCAGAGGGAGAGGATTTCTGCTCCACAGATCTGCTCCAACTTTCAGCTGCTCAATCAGCACTGCTAATTAAGAGTCTTTGTTCCTGGCCCCCAGTGCTTGTGCTTCTCCACTCTTCCACAGGGCCCTCAGGCATAGTGGACATCAGGGGCCTGCTGAAGAACTGAGGCAATGGAGCATATTCTATACTACGTCACATAGTGGGTCACTGTTTCTACCCAACTGAGCTTTGCCTCTTTATCGGCCCCCAACATCAGGGTCTGCTAGTCACACAAATTAAGGGGCAATTAAGGCTTTGAAACAGCAGAGAGATCAAAAGTAAACTACCAGAGGAGAAGCCTCTATGGAGAGTTAAACACTTTTATAAAGCAGAAATAGTCTGGCTTAATAGGTACTTCATCAACACATCATATTGTTCCCTACTATTTCAAAGTGAAACAAAGAGGGGATTGTTTTAAAATGGCCTTGACAAACACACAAAATGTTTTTTGTATTGGAGCAAAGTGTACTTAAATTCATAGTGTGTGTGTGTGGGGGACAACAGTCTTTAAACATTGGGCTTTTAACATTGAGAACCAACAGGTCTTTGTAGATGGACCCTGCTGCTCTTGGGAGAAATTAGATAGTGTTGGCTAATTTAATTCCACTATGCATGTAACAGTATCTTCTGAGTGCATGTGGCCTGTTTATCAAGGGTGTAAAGATGAATTTTAAAAAGACCAGGGCTGTGTGTTTGTGTTCATCAGAATCAGCTTTATTATTCATATGTGTATGATTCCACAGATATACTCAATGTGGTAATATACTGTATCAAGTCATTGTTCTAGTCTTAGCAGAGCATCCACCTGTCCTGTCACCGCCTTTTATAAAAACAGAAACAAAACAGTTAATCAGGCTCTGATTATAAAACATGCCTTTGATTCAAATTTTTTTATTCTCCACGGTGAAAAGGAGAACATTTGCGTGTGACACATTTTCCAGACAACCACACCTGTCTTGCTAGGACACCACATTTTTCAGCATGCCGTGTTGCTCAGAAATAAAATATGCCAAAATTGCCCTATGACTTCTGTCTTTGACACCCAGAGAGCATATGCTGATGTATGTGTATCTCACTCAGCAAATTCACCCTTGGAGAAAGCATATCCCTTGAGAATGCGTGTGTATATATAGGATATGTGTTCCGTGTGGGTACATTTGTCCGTCCATGAGCACATTTGTCTGAGTGGGTGACTATCTTCTGGTTGGATTGAGTGTTTTAGGTGACTGTGTGTGTATTGACAGAGATTTGCATGCTTTGTAATGCTCTCGATAGACCCCAGACAGGCATTAATTTAAACACAGCGCACACATTAGGCTTGCTCTGCTATGTGGGGGCAAAATGACAGGGTTAGGGGTTAGGTTATATCCACTGAGAGGCTGTGTGGAGTGTGTTAGGGTTTGCTGAGAATGTTGTTGGCTCTATGTGTGCAAATCTATCTGTCTGAGAGCATCCGTCTGTCTGAGTGTCTGCTTGTGTGTGTCCAAACATTAGTATGTGTGTGCTGAAGCAACTTGTGGCATGTCTCGTCTGTCTCGTCTGCGTCGGGAGGGTTTCTCCTCACTACAGGGTGCAACGCACTCTAAAAGTCCTCGCAATAATTTATTTTATGACTTTTGGTGGTTGAAGAATCTTTAAACCACAGTACACATTCAGTTTTCATTAATGCCCACTGAACACTTCAATGATAGATGGAGGATGATATCAAGTGCTACTTAAATTATAAAGGTGAAAGCTTATATATATATATATATATATATATATATATATATATATAGTAATGCTCTCAAATGGTTATGGATATAGACATTGATTCCTGGAAGAAGTCAATCCTCTAACCTCCTTGTGGTACTTTATTGATTGGAATTTGAACATAAATTTACACCCGCTGATGTCTAAACCCAATCCTGCATTAGAAAGGACTTGGCACATGCTAAGCAATGACAAGTCCTCCTCAGCAGCCATCTTGAGATTCAAAACGCCAGACACCAACATATTAAATATTCAAGCGGCAGGGGGAGGTGAAAGGTTTCTAAGTGTTACCACTTTGGTCTTGGTATTGACTTAGTGCCTGTTTAATGCCCAATATGCTTCAGTGTTTGACAACGTCACTGTGAAGGGAAAATCTGATAAGCCGGCCACTCAGAACACCAAAATACAATCCTTTCTACACTCATCAATAAAGAAAACAGATGAGTGAATTAAGTTATAAACAGCATGGGCGTCCTGATTGTATACAGCCGTGCTATCATAACAACCAGACCTCTTTCGATCTGCACCCGGTGTGGTTTGGGAATGGGCAGGCTGGTGGGGGCAGAGGTTTCACCGCCAGTGGTAACTCTTTTGCATGTGGAGGGATGCTGACATGAACAGCGCTGTCTGGAGGCAGGGCTTAAAATAAAGCAGTTAATAAAGACCTGTGATGTGAGGGATTGCTGGGGTTGGGTTAGAGGAAAGGAGTCTAGGGACTGTCTTGTCCCCAGGGATCGGTGCTTTGGGGCAAAGCTACCAAAGACATGCTTGTTATGGGAAAGCAAGGATGTCACATAGAGCAAGGGGATCTGCACATATGCACCTCAACCCCACCCTAACATTACATCGGCATTGCGGGCCCATCCATCTCACTGACAGGTCGGTGGCGTCAGGGCCAGGGGGTGCCAGAGGGTGTGACATTGCCGACACTGGAGTGTGCCCTACACACACACACACACACACACACACACATTACAGGAGTCTCAGGATGCCGCCCTGACTCACATCTGGAGGTGTGGGGGGGGGCAACATGATATGTGTTCTCAGCTTGGGGGGTCGTAGCAGGAAGGACGAGTGGGGGCCCTTTCACTTAAGCATTCATTGGATCCATTCCATGCAACACTGTGGCACTTACATATGAGGTCAAGATCATAAAACCTCAGAATGTACAGTTGCTGGGCTCGCAGAAGTTCTGCAAGGCCCCTGATTACATGGATAATGTGCGTGTGGGGAACCTATTTGTATCCATTGGTGTATTGACATGTTTGGGTATTTGTGCATGTTTTTACTTCATGTGCCACAGCTTGTTCCATAATATGGGAGCAGGGTTAAAGAGGAGGTGACCCAAGTTTTCTGACGTGACTCAATGTGAATGCAACGCCTGTCCTCCTTGGGCACTTTGGGAAAAGTACACAAACATGAATGTGTGTGGGTGGTGGTGGAAAGCAGGAGGTCCTGGGGCAGCTGAGAGTTTGCCCAGTCTCAGCTGACCATATCTCCCCCATTCATCCTTGTCATGTGGATGGCGCTGCACGCATATGTGACTTCTTGACTTTCCTCTGTAATGAAAATTCCACATGTGGCACATCAGACATGGTTGACGCTGTCGTCGCTACTCACTGCTCATCCTGGTCTGAGGGGCCACTCAGAATGCACTCTCACAAACACACACACACACACACACACACACACAACCTCTGAGAAAAAAAAGACAAATGTTTCTCCACTCAGCTTTCTCTGGGGAGATAAAGTGACAGGCTGAACTGTTTAAGCCAGCACTTGCAAAACTCTGCAAGACGATGGCAACTTTCCACAGCACTTCTCTCCCTCAACCATTAAAAGCTACCAGAGACATCATCCAAACATGTTTCAAGCTATTGTCCCCACAATGCACAATGATGTCATTCTGAACAAAATCCTCTTTCATCCTCTAAAGCATTACTTTGAAACACCTTTCCAGAAACAATTTCAGAGACGTCAAAATTTGTTCATCGATATTCTTACTTTAATGGCTAATCAATACGGCAGCGAGGGGGTTGCATTCCATTGAGCTGCAAATCAACCAAGGCAAATAACCAACGAGTACTTACCATAAAAAAACTAATAAATTATGGTTTGTCTTTGGATGTGAGTGAACATATTCTTACACATTGTGAACCACCATAACGCAGATCAGCCTCAAAGTGTGGCAGCAGACCCCGACTCCCACTTCCCACTTTTGCTTTTCTCTCACTCTCTTTCTCTTTGTATGCTGTTGGCAGTGGATGGTGATGACGGGATGGGATGGATCTTTAATAGATTTGTCTCGGGCAGCACAATGGGAGGAGGGATCGTTGTTAACATTATAACGTATCGATCGCTTCGACTCCATTTCCCAAGGCCCTGTCAGACAGGAGCCATTACTCACAGCAGTCAACCCCACCGCCACTACACATACACACACATCCCTTTCTCATAGCGGGCTGTGACAGTGCCTGTCTACAGCGTTTCACTATGTTCATGTCTCATGACCCCTTTAACCCTCCTTGTGTCCCACTTCTCTACAATTCAAGTCTTTCCCTCACCTCATTTAATAGGCACTCTGCATGAGGATGATTCCTGCTTAAACAGGTTCACTGTATATATCCAACACACAAGATGGTTGTTGCTTTGTGAATGCTGATTTATACATATGCACTGAAGTGTGGTGGTCATGCCTAGAGGCCCTGCATAGCAGTTGGCTGTTGAATGTTTGAAAAGAAAGGAAGCCTCAGAATTAATTGGGAAAGTATGGTTATTAAACTGCAAACCAGCAGCACAGAACAGCAACTCTCTGTGACTTTTCAATGCCTTTCAAAGAACAAAAGAAAAAAAAAAATCACATATTTATAGAGAGGAACGATGGTGGGTATGAGGAATATGGTTTCATTACTTTTAGTTTTAAAGAAAGTCAGTATTTAGCTCTGTATTTCTTTCTTCTGTCCCTCACCGTGAGTTAGGGAGCACAGCTATGAAGCGGGCTAAACACTAATAAATGCTGAAGATAGCAGTTGGCCTTCAAAGTTTTTACTGGAAACTGTGAAACTGTGAAAACAGTATTGGACCACAAATCCAATGATAGTGATCGGAAGAATTAAAAAAAAATATGTGACACCATAAAATTGGTCCAAAAATATTGAAAAAAAAAATGAGATCACAAAAGTCAAATTAGTGACACTGCAGCGGTGGAGATCAATGTTACAGCTCCATATATCTGAAACAAAGAGTCAGTAAAAGAGTAAATTACATAGCATTAACAGTTAACCAAACAGTAGCTGATATCTTTATATTTAACTTGCACCTAATTGAAGTTAACATCTTTTCAGACCAACTGCAAATTGTGGATGTCAATAAAAACAAAACAGCCAATAAATGGATGACTTTCATTCATCATATCAGTTGATCTGATCAGACATGAATGTTATAATTTTGTCTGTGGTTTGTACTAATTGATGTCTTTTGAAGGTGCGTGCCAACTAACTGTTGAGTCACTCTCTGTGTATTAATAATTACACTGTCAATGTTATAAATGAAGCTTTGATGTGTCCAACTATCCAATTCAGTTCAAGCTCAGCATTTATACTCATTACAATAACATGCCTCAAAGGAAATAGAAATATATTGTAACTTTTCTACATGGACTGGCACACTTGGAATAATAATGTCTGTCTCCGGTGTGTACAATTAAGTGTGGGTTTATCATAGCAAAAACAACACCTGCTCCTGCTCTTTAATTTTCGATGGAATGCATGGAATGCCAATAAATGTCATATTGGCAGCACATTTTCCTCAGGCAGCTAGCAATGGTTAACAATGAACTGACCACAGAAAACTAACTTCACAAATTAGAAAACCTACAGATGATGTCTCAGTAAAGGCATTTGGGAGGTAGATTTTAGATTTTTAGATGAAAATTCAAATGTATGTCCTCATAATTTATGCCACAATATGAGTTTATGTGATTGTCGTTGTATATAATATATAGATTGCTGCAAGGCTTACTATTGCACACAATGTTTCTATAAGTTTTCAATAATAATGATCATATTGTCAAAGTTAAAGAAATTCAGCTTCAAACTACTCTTTACAGCCCTATGAGAGATTTGTAGACAAAGTTCATGTGCTTATTCTTCTGGACAAATATGTCCATGACTTTGCTGTAAAAGTCCTCCTTGTTAGGTGTTTTCCTCTTCCTCGGTGGAAATCTGAGCCAGAGATGAAAGCCTTGTCAGTTCCATGCTGTTAGGTCTTTAATGCTGAACAGGTTCCTCTCCATAGATGTGGTAGAAGGTTGAAAAGACTAGCTTCAAAAGATTCAAAAGAGTCCTGGTCTCGGATCTCCTGCATACCATTGTCAAAAAATATGGACTGTGAGCATATCTGGACACACACTTCAATTTGTTAGCAAATGTCAAACGTCTTAAAAAAGGCTATGTTTGGCCGGGAAGTAGGTCAATTTAATGAGGCTCTCTAATACTTGCTTGTTTTCCTTTAGCTTTGCATTGTCGTAATGTGATGCTTGCCAAATTTTGTCCAGGTGATTCCACAATTGACAGCAGCATACTTACTTTTACTAGACTAGAAATCTAGACGCACCACAGCGGCAAAAAATATTTTTGCCTCACAGGATGTGTTCTGTGTCTAGTGGTGCACCATAGGAGATAATCCTGGCTCCAGCATGGAGTCTGTCGGATCAATCACAACGCTCTATCTGCATAATAAATCGTTAGGGTGGGCCTAGCACGATGACAACAGGGCTGTGTAACGCTTGAGATAGCACAACAAGGAAGACACAACAAGGCTGTGGCTAACAAACAGCAGTCGTTTGAATCAGCTCTGTCATTGATTTTGGAAGAGTTAGACTTGGGCTTTTCTTTGACAGTTGAGCTGAAAGAAGCAATCAAGTCATTTGTTTTAAAGAAGGATGTATTTGCTGTTTTGCCGACCAGCTACTTTTGCCAAAAGGCTATGCAAAAGTCTAATATACCAGCTGGCTCCACTAGTAGTGTCACATTGTCCGTTGCTCTGATTGGTCATAGTGCTGGCCTATTACGTACAGAGGCAGTTTGAACGACAACGGTTGGTCCCACCCACAGGCTTCTACTCTGCCTATTGACTGCCCTCAGGCTATACATTTTATGTCATAGTCTGGAATGCCAAGCTATACTTTTAGTACATAATACTCACCTTTAATGGTATACACATTTCTATACAGTATGCACGCAAGGCACAGGTGTGGCAATTATTATTCAGCTCTGTAAAATAGCAATAATTAATAATAATAAACCTTTTAAGTGAAATTGTTAAATACAAGTCATTGAATTATCAATACTATATGATCTATATCATCATCAATACAATACTATCATCAATACTATATCTTATTATCTTACAATTTCACTTTTACTTTAGTGAAGAAGTGCCTTCCCTTCCCACACATGAGTGATGCTAGACCAATTAGCCCCTCCATGTTTCATGCTATGTTCCATAGCAAGCTTTTACATTACATTTGTATTTGTTACTTCTCTGGGCAACAAAGCAAATGTAAGTGTAGGCATGTACTTGTGTGCAAATAAAATGCACAACTGGTCTTGGGATGCAACAATTAATGGGTGAGGTCTACACAGAATTGCCACTGTAGGTACCAATAAGAGCTACATCAATTTTCTGATGCAGAAGTATAATTCAGCCTTTGTTCTGAGCATGGTCTAGCAGTGAAGTGCAGATGTGGGAATAGTAGGAACAGATATAGCTGTCTTTCTGGGCAGCAGATGTCTCTCAGCTTTGCAGGCTGTATGGGATGGAACTGACAGGCTTGAAACGTCCAGAGACACTCGGTTTCAGAGGTACTGTCCAAACCAATATCCAGAGCAATGGATCTTCGCAGATGTTAATGAGTTGTGATAGTTACCCAGCTACAGGCTTGACCTTGTTTAAAGGCCAAGTTGTGTGTGTGTGAGAGAGATATAGAGAGAGAGTCAGTCATGTAACTTAAAACAGAAACATACTTTTTCACTACAGATTCAAGAGCATGTTTCAGTTGTCTGTGTGCAGACACCATAGTCTCTAAAGACTTCAGATCTCAGCTCTCTGTCCCATTGTTCCCATCGCCTTTAAAAATAAGACCCACCCAGCAACCAGCAGCGGATCCATCACCATTGGCGAATCCAATTGCCTTGGCCTTCTCTGTCCCTGCCCATTTGATGACCTGCTGAAGATTGATGAGCAGAGCACTCCAGGGTCGGAGAAGATACCTTCTTTGTCCCACCACCATGACGGTGAAAATCTGTCTGTGATCTTCAGGCTGAAATCTGTCCTATTTTTTCTCTCCCGATTCCCCTTGTTGAATTATGGTATGGAAAATGGAGAGTGAGTCCTGATACTTAAATATCAATTTCCCAGACGGTCACGCATCACCTATAGGTTATCTGTCTCCTGTGTTATTCTGTGGTTTGATTTACTCCAGGCACTGGTCTGCTGTTCGTGAGTGAAATTTTAGTTTTCAGTGTCAGTCCTCTTTGCATTACTGATTTGCTTCTGCTTGTTTATCAAAAGACTTTAAAGGTTTAATTATTTTCTTACCAACTCACATTTGCTGTTAATGGACTCATTATGCACAATGAAATGGCATTCGCTGCTGGATTTTTGATGCCAATCACAGATATTTTTTTTTAATTCGCTCCTCTCAGTTGAATTACTAAATACTCGGTCAAATTTAATGTCTTTCAGTCTGCTGAATCACAGTGCACACACAGTTTACTTTTATTGCTTTATTGCCCCTTGAAAAAATTGTTTCCCAGTTGGGCCTCACTTAATCTTTGGTACGTAATTTAAAGTATGTGCACATATGTGGAAATGTGTGAAGGATTATATCACTGTCCATTTATGTGCCTGTGCAAATAAAAGTGAGCATTTGTGTCCCCAGAACACATTTACCATTCTTTGAGAGGTGACAGGGGCCCTGACAAGAGAGAAGTAGCACATGTAGCAATCCCTTGCCTGCTTCCCAGTTTGGAGATAATTAAAGGCGATGAAAAAGGAAACACTTTCTCTGCCCACTCTTCCAGGACATGTTTTGGTGCACATCTTTTGTAGACAGAGGTCCACAAAAGATGCTCACAAAAGGCTAAATGAGTGACTGCACAGCAGGCTTTGAATACTGAACTCAGGATGGCCCACTGAACAAATTGCTGAGCGCATACTGAAAAAGGTTTGCTGCAAATCCCTGTAGAGAACACACAGAGTTGAAAACCAATAAAATTGTTGTATAAAAGAGTTCCGGTCCAGAGAGACAGCTGATTGAAAAAAACATGACATCAGTCATTCTGTGCCTGTTACCTGGATGATAAAAAAAGACAAGAAAATCACACAAATGTATAAATATAGAGCTAATGTGACTTCAGCAGGTTGTTTGATGTAGCACACCATGATAAGTCTTAACATACAGTCCACAACAGCACATAAAATTAGCAAGCCACATAATCATATTGATTTAGATATGTGAAATGACAACTATATTTTACAAGTCTGGAAATTAATATTCTTAAAATTCTATTAATAATATTAAAATCAGCGAGTAAGTTAGCCTTAAGATAAAATCATCATACTTTTTTTCAAATCATGTGTGTCAACTTTGTCTTTGTTACACTTTTTCATCATTTCATGCAAGCCACAAATTAGTTTTTGCACCACAACTAAATGGATGAAAATAACCAACTGCTTGGGAGACGGAAGACTAAATATTCAAATAAAGTATCTTATGCTTGGGAGACATGTCACTGACAAAGTAATTCATGTGTGCTGTTACATAAATAGTTTAAACATAATTCAAAACGGAACCTTGATTCATTGTCATTCTAGAAGCTTTACGAGAACATATATAACGTATACTTCTGTTCTGCCAGTGGCTGAATATGTTAGTTACTTGCAGCATCTAATTTTTACTTGATCCAAGGTGATTCATCACACTTTCCTGCATTCACTCATTTGATTATGCCAACAATATGCCCCGTCTGCTTTTTAGCAGCATCTGGCAAGAAGAAACAGTCAAACTCACAGGCTCACCAAGCAATTTCAATATGCTCTTATCTTTCCCCTGCCCACTCTGTCTCCATCTCCTATATTTGTTGACAACATCTCTTCCTTTATCATTGGGTTCAGTATTCCTCTTGCATACATTTTATTTCTTTTTCTGATCTCTATCTCTTACCTCAATGTGTTCCCATCTTTCTGGATGTGTTTTACCCATCTATACTAGTCACCCTACATTCTGTCTGTTCCACGTTGTAGAGTCTAGCTATCACCATCACCATGGTTTTCCAGAGCAGGCCAGGCTGTTGTCCTTGAACTGGAGGGGTGTCAAGAAACTAATTTGCTGTCTGATTTCAAAACCACCCAGTCCAGTCAGTGGCCCCGACCCTGTATGAGCTGCGGTGAATTTTAATCAATGGCTGAAGTACAGTAGGAGTTGGGTAATAGTGCGGTAGTTGTCCATACCTGAAGGACAATCTGTGACAGCTGTCACTACCTGCAGGGCCAGTCCTGACTGTATGTGAGAAGTAACATTTGTGTGTGTGCGTGTGTGTGTGTGTGTGAGAGAGAGAGAGAGGGAGAGAGAGAGAGAAAGAGAGAAAGAGACAGATTGTGAGTTGGAGTCAGGCATGTGTTTTGGTGGCATTGGGACAGAGATGTATTGACAGCATGCAGAGACATTCGCAGTTCATAATATTGTGCAAACTGACACACGTAATGTAGTGTCCATGTCACTCTATGTGTTAGAAAAACAGTGACAAGAAAGACATGAGAAGATTTACAGATTAGTAGGTGTTAGTGTGTGACAACCCTCAGGCAGAGAGAAGTGAAACAGAGAAACCAGGATTATTGTCATGTTTGCAGAAGCACACATGTTTATGGATATTAGCAAAGCAGGTTTACATTAACTGTAAACTTTTGCTTCAAGAAACACTCTCTCATTGTGCATAGCACCCACTAGCACAATTCATTCAGAAACCAAGCAAACAAGCAAACAAAATATCAGCTGTGAGCTGGGGAAGATATGTAGGAATTGGAGGGAGTATCAAGTTTGCCTTGTACAGAATTTTTTATTACCTGTTGTTTTCAGCAATTATTCTTGTGATGGCATGGAGACACATGCTCACTGGAAGTAAATCATTTGGCTTTGCAGTACATGGGCATCTTAAGTTAGAGAAGGGCATTTTATAATCATCCATCCATCCATTTTCTACCACTTATCCTCATAGGGTCGCGGGGGGGCTGGAGCCTATCCCAGCTGTCTTTGGGTGAAAGGTAAGGTGCACCCTGGACAAGTCGCCAGTTCATCACAGGGCACATATATACAGACAACCACTCACACTCACATTCATACCTACGGGCAATTTAAATTAGCAAATTAGCCTAATCCCCATGCATGTTTTTGGATGGTGGGAAGAAGCTGGAGTACCCGGAGAGAACCCACGCAGACACGGGGAGAACATGTAAACTCCACACAGAAAGGCCCCGGGCCGTTGAATCAAACCCGGTACCTTCTTGCTTTGAGATGACAGTGCTAACCACTACACCACCGTGCCACCCATTTTATAATCAATACTGACATAAATACATATTAAAGTCGGTAGTGGCATGTTCATATTGGATTAATCAATTGGAAATGGAACAACTACTAATTACTAAAATTAGCGTGATGGTTACTCTATCTGTACAAACTGCCTGAAATGCATTGCCAGAGATGTGCTGGCAGGTCATGAAGCAGAACTCCATTCAAAAAAATAAGGAAAATAACGATGCAATCATAACTAACAATCAAACATGCTTTTAAAATTAGATTAACCAGCTTTTCTTAATCTGTCTAAGCTTCTCCTGTAATTCAGCAAACAAACAATCCACCAAAGAGCATCGTTAAAGTATTAATTTCTAACGTGAAATGGACGAAATGGAAAAGAGAAAGTGACCTTCTTTTCATAAACATAAGCTAAAATCAGAGCGACACCACCATTAGCTCTAATAAGCACTGTGTTTTTTTAGGGAATATATCTGCAGTGAACGTGTTTATTAAAGACTTTCAACAGTTTAAACAACACACCTCATGTGCTGCACCACCCCTAATTGGAGACTACAGAAGTTGATATTTGTTGACTGTTCAGGAAGCTTCGATTGGCAACACGTGAACAAAAAAGGGACAGAAAAAGTCTGGGAACCACTGGCAAAGCTCATACTTCCATGGCTAAAACAGTGTGAATCCAAAATAAGCAACACTTTCCATACATGTCTTCTCTCCATGTGACAGATTGTTCTAGATCCACTAAATGATCCCTTACATTCTGGTCCTGAGGTCCCACAAAACTCCTCACTCTTACTCCTCTTCTATCCATCCGGTCCTTCCTCCTTCCCCCAAACACTCAGCATAGGGGTTGTGCTTGAGTGAAGCATTATAATAGCTCAAGGAAATGGCCCTTCTTGAGAAACTTTCAGGGAGCTGTCAAAGAGAGAAGATTAATGCCTGACCATGCTCTCCAGGGGGACTGGGACCCCCCTTCATTGCTCTCTTTCTTAGCCATTTCTCTCCCCCCATCATCCCCACACAACCAACAATAGCATGTCCCATGTAAACGAAAGATTCAGTAACAGAATCACTCTAAATTCCTACACACATTCATTTAGTTAAGTCCACTACACTGATACATGCTTGGTATTGTGTTATCCTCTCAAGGGACAGTAAAGTGTTTTGTGGACAAGTAAGCATTGATGCGCTCATTATCCTTTCTTACATATCTTTAGATGCTATTGCTGTAATCTTTTAAAAGACAGGAATTTATCATATCTGCTGGGAAATTCAATTGAGTCCCCACTCTCCTCATATGGTTGTAGAAATAACAATGCAGAAACACACAATAAATTACCAGGCAGAGACATCCATCTTCTCACATATTTGTCCACATTTGCTCCCTCAGTCTGTCATCAAAACTTCACTTCCTGCTTTTGACACTCCTGACATGGAGGTCTGTTCTCTCTCCAGCACTTTCTTCCTCTTTGTTTCCTCTTGCTCTGTCTGCCCTGCTTCCTCTGCCTGTCCTCTGTCTCTGTCTCTCCACCCATCCCTCATTCTGGCTGTCTCTCATCATTTCCCCACATATAGTTGATATATACTTGACACAGTGAGGTCTGTTCTCCCTCTCTGTCTTCTTCTCCCAGTCTTTTCCTCTCATCATCGCTCCACCTTTTGAGATTGATGCACTTGACATGTAGGTCTGGTGTGTTTGCGATGTGGCCCATTAAGCCTTAGCTGAGCAGTGATCATGGAAGACTGAGTCTGAATTTTCCCTTTTCTGCCTGCCCCAGCTGCAATGACGTCTTTTGCAATTCCCAATCCGATTTGTTTCACACGGTATAGAGCGGCGTAGCATCCTATTTGTGAGGAAGTGACTGTATGTGCAATTTAACAGTAAATACTCAAGAATCAGCATAGCTTTGAAATAGTGTGTTGTGAGATCAATCCACTCCAATATGTTCTCCATGTGTTTGAGATGAGATGAGAACACTTGTTCATGCACTTCAGAACTCAGGCCCGTCCTGCTGCACAGCTGTTGAAAAGATGGGAGGATGATCAACTACTCAAACATTCCTCTCTTCCCCCCACCACCAATTTTCAGAAAAGCAGGGGGAGTCTCAGTGGGGTGTCCTCTCTCTCTCTCTCTCTCTCCCTTTGCTCTGTTGCAGCATCAGCCGTCCTCCTCAGGGACTGCTTGTTTGAACTTTCAGAATCAGAATTTGTAACGATATGCAGCAAAGCAGAAGAAGTTGCAGCCATAACAGTGGCGCACATCAGACCAAAGCAAGGAGGGGCCAGATCAAACATACCCCTTTAGGGAGTCATGATGAACTTTGGAGCGAAAACCACCAATCTTGTCTACAGAGCATGGCAGCGTCTCAGACGCCTTTTGTCTCACAAACTCTCCAAGTTTGTGACCTCAGTCTATCATTTGCATCCAAGCAGCGTAAACAAGCATGTTATTTGTGCGGCATTCCCCGGGCCACCCACTCATCCCTGCCACTGACAGCACACAGAGAATTAAACCCTGGGGGCAATCTCTAGTTTTTCTGCAGTGTACACTTTGAACAAAGAAAGCAGACTTGAAACTCCTCCTGGCAAGATTTCAGGAGCCAAGAGGTTTCTTTTTTTACCCAATTCCAGGTTGCTGTTGGACATTTGTGTTGGCTCGGCTGCAGTGGCTGTGCGATAGAGATGACAGGGGTAATTACATAGCTCGGAAAATGTACACAGAGAAACGAAAAGAGTTGTGTTTTTCTGAATGTACGGCTGAAGTAGACAGCCGGTGGCACTGACCCCAATATCACACTGTATCATTCTCCTGAAAGAAACCAGTGCCACGGTGTTGAGTTTGTGCCACCGGGTCTCCACTGCATTGTGGGATCCTGCTGTTTTTTAAAAATCCTGCCAAATCAAACTAATAGGTTGAAACAAACAGTTCTTTACTCTTTAAAGAATATATTGGACACTGTCGAAACTAGGCCAGTTCAGCTCTGCAAAGAAAAGTAAACTATTCTGAACCTAATCTGAGTGTAAAGTGAACTTGCCCTGAGGGAAAATACTACGAAGACCCATTAACATCAGGTCTATTGTGGATTACAGGGAATAACTAAGGATTTTCTATAAGTGCTCTGTGAAATCCTTTTCTGCTGTATCTAGTAACTGCAGCTTTTGTACAGCAATTTGTACAGAGCAGCACGTTGTGGTACAGCATTAGTTTTAGTGTGTGTGTGTGGCGGTGGAGGGATGTCTGTGGAAAACAGCACAAATCTTTGTGAGAAGGCTAAGAGAAGGTTAGAGGTTTGGCTTGTATTTCACTATTTTTATTTCAATTTGATTCAATAAATGTCAGCTTCACTTCTTGAAACGCTCAGGATTTGTTTGGGTTCACTCCTAAATGCAGAAAAAAAGTTGGCAGACCTTGAGTGCAGCAATAGTTTGTCGGCGTCTGAATATGTCTGAGTAGAGATTAAACCAATTCAAAATTAATGACTATATGCGCTCTGTGTGTGGATAAACATGTAGAGTACATGTGTTCACACGGACCACTTGTTCACACTGTGAACCGTGTGGTCCATCATTGCAGCCAAGACCACATTGGGTCATGTCCCCCAACTGCAATTTCTTTCTTGACATTGGCCAGAATGACAAATCTGCTCACACTATAAAACTGCGGACACAAAAATAAAGAAACATGTTCAGTATATAATGGTACAACTGGGATGTCCATGATAAAATTGCAAGTAAAAGAAAGAAATTAAACAAAGACATTCCAACCACCTCACCGCAGGGTGGGAAGTCTGCAAATGTCCTATATATGTCCTATATATATATATATATATATATATATATATATATATATATATATATATATATATATACTATATATATATACGTATATATACATATATATATATATATATACAACTTTGCTACATGTTCTATATATATATTTTTTTTTGCGCTAAAAAAAACCATAGGCCCATAGGCAGGTGATGTGAGACAAATACTAATACAAATACTAAACTCTAAGTGAAGTGCCAGTCAACATCCGCACCTGGTCCAGTAAAGTCAAGAAGAAACACCAAAGGGAATGCAGATGGAGGCCAAACCAAGACCACACATGTACTAGGAAAAAATGAGATGAATGAAAGCACATTGTCCACTGCATAGCTATTGCTATTTTTGAAGAAAACTACACACCATGTGTCAAGGCTGAGATGTAGCTACTTAATTCAAAATCAAAGTAATCCAAGAGTAAAATGAGGCAAAAAATAAGCTCATTGATTACATTTTCGAATATCTGTCATCAGACATTTCTTTAGAGGGAAACATTAATTGAAAATTAGAAACTGCGGAAAAAAATCTGTCCTTTTGGGGCATTCATATTGCTTCATGACTATCCAACGACTTTTGACATAAACTCATTTCTTGTGGGTCTGTCCACATCAGGAGTGATTAAGCATGCTTTGCTTCACCCAGCAGCTCCCAAGTGTTAAAGGTGTGTAAGTGTTATTAGCAGTAGCTCTGCCTGACCTCTCCAACACAGCTGCCTCCCCCTTTAACCAGCGGGGTTGAAAGGGGTCACAGCTTAGCTAACCATGTGACTGTGGGGTCACAGGGGAGAGTTTAAAAGATCAAGTCCACTTCCAGGGAGGCCAGAGTTTAGGGGCACCAGCATGGTGGATTCAGTCACAAGGGTATCCCAGTAAAGGTCAAGCTGCTGTGTTGCTTCATAAACAATGTGTGCTTTGCTGCGCATTTGCTTTGTAAAATAAATGCATAAATAAATGCCCTCCCTCTTCCTGCAAAGAGTGTAGTCACAGTTTATTATGGTTATGTTTAGGCCCGTGTGTCCTGCTTAATAAAGCATAGGCACGGAAATACAAGTCTCTTTTCTTCTGACTTCAAAGACAATCACTGGCACGCGCACACAAAATCATGCAAGTGTGTCAATACGCATTCATGAATTTCTTTCCCTTTTCCTCTTTGATCAACTTCTCAATCTCTTGCTTTTGTATATCATCTCTTTCCTTCCCCTTCCAGTCACAAACTCACACACGGACACACATCTGCGTGTTCACACAGATGCGTGCAAATATACATGTATGCACATTCAAGAGGGGAATAAAATCACTTTGACACACACACAGTCACTCTCACTTCCTCTCTTCACTCACACAAGCTGCCACATGGTTTGATTTCCTGATGTCTCCTATTGAAATAATAAAACCTCCCCTGTTCATTTATCCAGCCTTTACAGACACTCTGCAGACATTCAAAGTGGCTAAGCATAAAGGAATGAGCAGATTTGGATTTTCAAATAGTATGGCATTGTACCAACAAAGATTCAATTTTGCAGAACTTAACATTTTTTATTTTTTAATTACTCTCTCGCTCTCTCCATATATATATATATACATGTATATATATACATATATATATATATATATATATACATATATATAAATTTATTTGAAATTATAAATTTGACTCAAAGGGTTACAATCTGTACAGGATATGACACCCTCTGTCCTTTACAAATGACTCTCACATCGAGTAAGGAAAAACTCCCCAAAGAACCCTTTTAACAGGGAAAAAGAAATGGTAGAAACCTCAGGATGAGCAACAGAGGAGGGATCTGTCTTCCATGATGGACAGATGTGCAATAGATGCCATGTGTACAGAGTAACAACAACCAAAAACACATTAACACTCCAGAGAGAGTTCCTGAGTGTGATAGGTTTTTATCAGGCATCATACTTTGAGTGCAGTTAGCTTCACTTTTCTTGCTTCCCAGGTGTGGTGTTGTGGGAACACTGAGGTCTAGCTGTAAAGACTATCCATAACGCATTACAAATGCAGAGGAAAGTGGCAATTCAAACAGTATTACTCGTAATTTGGTGCAGAAGAACAGAATAGAATAAAATAGACTGAAGTAAACATATGGTCAACCCACACACTGCACTGAGGAGGACCGTGATGGTGACGCCAGATTGGTTTTGAGTGACCAGAAGGGACACAAGAGAACGGAGCTACATGTAACAGATACAGACCTTTTATGTAATCAGAATGTTACAATTTTCTCGCATTATCTGAAAGCACACCGTGAAAATGTTCAAGTTGAAAGACCTAAACACAGACAACTCCAGACTGGACAGCCACACCCTTGATTTACGAAATGAACATCATGCTGTATTGAGGAAAACTAGGGATTGGAACCACAAAGTCATGTTTCCAATGTTTATTGAGGAAATATGGTTATTTTCTCATCAACTATAAAACCTGACGTCTTTTTGTGTCGCCATCAGCCGGCTGCCTGTAAGGTACATTAATATATCTTCTTTTCCATGGAGGTACAAAGTAACATCTTTTCAGTCAGACAAGATGATGATATCCACTTGTTTAGGTTATTGCCATAAGGTACAGCTCAGTCGCTGTCTTCCAAATGACTAACTATTGCTATCTCATGCTATATCAGTGGTTAACATTTATCTTGCTTTAGATGAAAGGAAAGCTCTTACTTTTGGAATCCCGTGGGTTGGAGGTGATGGATCGAAAATAATGAGTTTAGTTTATGAAAAATGCATTGAGGTTAAGTACAGTGGGATCAGACACATTGGCTGTAACTGCCACCCTTCGCTGAAGACATACCCACACTCACACATACTATTTTCTCACCTCCTGGCTTCCAGCAGTCTCTGATGCTTTACTTTCCTCCCCCCGTCCACCCACCCAAACACCCACTCGCTAATCTTCTTGCCTCACTGGTAGCAATCACTCTGTGTGACTTCTGGCAGATAAAGTAGCCCTCAGATCATCTCCCCCCCGGCTACCTTGCTTCCCCATCCCTTCCTGCTGATTTCATCACATCCCTACAATCCAGCCATTGGACATTTAGCAGGCAACTCACAAAGGAGGGCTGTGTCCTTCATCCCTGTCAGGATTAAACTTTTAACTAGGGTGTGACAAGTAGGGGAGTATGTGCCTTTGAAATGCAAAGTGAACATAAATGGGAGGTAATAACCTTTTTTTCTTCTTCATGTGAATGTTGGTCTGAATTTTTTCAAGGATTAAATTCATTGCTTGCTATATATCAACTCAATTCTGGAGACTGTTTGTTCTTGGTCTCGATAGCCTGGAGGTCTATGTGACTTTGAAGTGGTTTTGTTCCAAAAAATTTCAGCATTTCTTTAAGCCCCAAGAAATAAGAAAATGGCCATAGTTGGAGAATGAAATTACTGGGCTGTTGCATTCCCATTCATCATATTAAAGGAATGTAGTCATCCAGAAAAAAAAGAATGAATAAGAGAACACAGGGGGATTGAGTGGAATAATCCCCCACCCCACTCAAGCTGGGGACAGTTTTGTTTTTTTTTTCTTTAATTACATGTGAACCAGGTCACTTTTGACAGTGTGGTTAAAGGAGGAATGGCAGCAGCCATGTGAGGACATGTCTCACCTCCTGTCACTTGCATAACCATACAAAATGTGTCTGGTGAATGTCAGGCCTTGAGGTGGCAAATCAACACAAATGGTCAGGGGTTAGAGGTTTTATAATACCAGACAGCTTTTGTACTGCGTGAACCAGCCTGTAATAGAGTGGGCTCTAAAACCTGAGGTGACAGATGAAGCAGGAGGTGTGAGCCACTTGGCCACCAGGACGTCCTGTGTAACTGATTTTCAAAGGGATGGTGGCCAAGCTTTTTTTGGAAGGCTGGTCTTCCCAGCAGACTGAGTGCAGGTGTCCGTTAGACAGTCATTACATCTAAAGCGGCCACATTTCAAGGGGTTAATCTGTAAACAATCAAAAGGCCCCGAGCTAAAACGTCCTGACCATGAATAAAGCAATTATGAGGTGCACACATATAAACATGAATAATGAATGGCTGCTTGCTGAATAAATGCATTTCCAATCCTGGCATGTTGGCTGAAAAAGTGACGGTTTTATATGTTGAAAATCAAAATTTATGTTAATTTCCATCCCTTAGTACACAGCACTGCAAGCAAAATGGTTTGCATTTCAATGACAAATCCACACTGAGCCTCCACTCAGACATTTAAATCCAAACTTAGTATTTCAATTGGAGAATATTCAATTCAGGTTCCTCACTCTCCCCCCATCCTGTTGGCATCTTACCCTCGATCTGATTGACACCCACTCACATTGTCTGTGGTCTATTTAACGAGATGGATGTGCATTTTACTGACAACCACATAATGGGAGCGAATGCTGTTCATTTTCAACATGGTATGGCAGTAATAAGGTTCCAGTGCCAGTAAAAAGCCTGGATCATGTGTTTTACTGGGATGCAGACCAGCCCTGCATTACATAGCAAAGAAAATGCTGCTGATGAGGGGGCATGAGGGAAATGGTGACTTGAGCCAAAAGATGGTTATAATAAAAGAGAGAGATCAAACCCTGTGATAACATGTCTGCTATAACTTTAACTTAAGTGTAAAGGAAATATGGAAGAGAACCCATCTTCTATGTCATACAGCCTTTGCCAAAATGGCTCAATCTACATGTTGTGAGTTTGGGGCTCATGAACACACACACACACACACACACACACACACACACACACACGCACACACACACAGCATAATGAGCCAGGTCCACCCTTCCAATATGATTGCCAACTTCTTTTTCTCAACTCCTGAGAGCACTTTTTTTCATAATGAAATGAAGCCTCTTTTTTAATTTGTTGCCAGCAAGTTACTTTTCACATTTACATCATGCATTTACAATGGAAATTGTAATTTAATCATGCAGTGCATTATTTATTTGCATTTTTCTAGGGCAACATATTGTAGAGTCACTTGAAGGAGGAGAAGAGAGACAGAAAGACAGCGTGAAGCTAATTTGAAGGCGTTCAGGAGGGAAGGAATTGCTGATGTCTGCTATAAGGTTTTGGCATGAGATCCACTTTCCTTATTTGTGAGGTAGCCACTGGCAACTCCACATTGTGGTTTTGTAAAAGATAGATGACATTGGGATCCACTTAGACATACACCACATTCTCATCAGACCTCTCTCTGACCTGAAAACATCTTTCAATATCCATTTAATTGCGTGAAAGGCTTAGGTCGATGGGTTTCTGCTGTGACTTATGTGTATATATATGTGGGTAGGTGAAGAAACACCCTCAGTACTAAGTGATTATGTAAATATACAGCCTCACATGTCATGTCACATAGGTAGATTATTTGTCATTGTCTTCACCATGACACAACAATGATATTTTCTACATAGGAGTGAAGGCTTTTGACAGTAGCTCAGTCTGTTGTGACTTGGACTGGAAAACAGAGGGTTGCTGGTTCAAAAACTGGTAGCTGGCACAATGATGTATGTGAGATATCATGGCTGGCCAAAAGAAAAAAAATGTGAGCAGCAGCAGATCATGCTGTAAAACCCTGTGACGTCTTTATGTTCCTACTGTTTGGACGTTTCTCTCTGGAGTTTAACATCAAACGTCTCATCACTGCCATTGGCATATTTATCACAGTATGCATGCATGTATGAAGCTGAAAAAGAAACTCATCTCCGCCTGGCAGTCAAACTGACAAACGAATCCCACCAATCAAAGCTTCTGTCTGAGCACAGAGGTAATCGGTCCTCCTCGCGGTTCAGCAACAGCTCTCCTATCTCCTTTCCCATTCATTATCTACCTATTTGAATAGACCCTCATCCATCAAGGACCCACAATTAAGCCTGTGGATTCAATTTGTCATTCACCGCCTTCATTTTGTTGCCACAGAGGTGGAGAAGAAAAATATGTCTAATTCTGACAACAAGAGGATGATTGTAGCTAATTTGACACTGACCACAAAGATGAGGCTGCCTCTGTTTGCTAGTTTTTCAGGCTGTGAGAGGATAGGTAGATTTCTATCAAACAGGTACTTCTCAAATGGGCTGATCTGGCTTTTAAACAAGAAATAACAAGACATCTTGGGCTGTTTGATAAGTACTGATAAACTCTATAAGGTAGAGTGTGGAAGCTCCACATTGCAGATTTTATTTCATTAATTGTTCTGCTTGATACCATTATTTGTTGCTGTTGCCACTCCCACATTATCACATACACACACCCTATTACTGGCTTTGTTCCTACCTACCACCTACTGATCACCACTCTTACAACAACCAGCTCTAGAGAGGGCTCTCTCTCTTGCATTGGCCACCATAGTTTTTCCGTTCATTTTTACAACACATCTGCTGTTTTTATCATAATGCGAGGAAAACTAAACCTGCATTTCAATATCAAGTGCTTTAGAGTTTGTCTCAGTCCTCCTGCTGCTAAAATTACTTTCCTGAGTGAATGCAAACATGACTATACCTTGCTAATTAAAAATAGTAAATGTGGAGCTTCATGTCTACCAATGACAGCAATCTAGTACTGTATGTGTTCCATTGGAACACTTTTTATATACCAATTTCATATTTGTTCAGCATGGACTACAGCATTGTTTAAATAAAACAGCAAGGACCAAGGGTGCGTATAAATACACCTTACAAAATGTCGGACACGATTTTACCTTTTACAGCCCTCATAAAATTACACCCAGGCTTGTATGCCAGGCACAAATTGAATCAAGGAAATGAGTGTAGGGTGGAAGGGGGAACCTTCTGAGGCTACAAAAATTTAATTTGTTTTTTTTCATTCCAGCGATTGGAGCCCAAGTGCCACTCCCGCACCCACACCCATCTCTGCGAGTACCTTTCAATTTGCCAGATTAGTGCCCCTATTGTACTTCTGGCATGTTCCCGAGACACAAAACGGCACAGCGACCCCCACCAAAACACCAGGGCAGCCCCTGCTCCTCACTCCTGCTCCAATCACTCCCAGTCTCCCCAATCTTATTAGGCTAATTAACTCTTTCCCCCCTCTGCCAATTTCATTCCATCTCATTTAGTCACATCTGCCATTTCAGACAGCTTGTTTAATCACGTTTAAGGTAAACTTAATGCACCTCTACCAGAACCATTGCTCTCACACACCATGTAAGCGGTGAGCAACAGACACGAGATTGCCATTAAAAGTGTGTTCGTTGAAACTGTCTCTGCTGAAAAGGAAAAAAGTGCCTCTATGAAACCAAAAAATATTCTGTTTCCATGGCAATATGGTCTTAGTCAAGCTTCAAGTAGCATACCATATGAGCGTTTTAGATTTTACTTCTCAAGCAAGGGACCCAGCAGACTATACTACTGGCTGAATATATCTCATACAAGATATGTTTTGCTTTCATATTTTTAAGCTAAATTATGATGGTATAGCTAAATGAGGATGTATGTTTCATCAGCTATGCCCTCCTACAAGTTCTTTTGTGAAAAAGGCTTAAAGTAGACAGCAGCAGCACTTGAATTTTCATGTTTTACAGTGCAAATTCCAAAAGTATTAATTAAGAACTTAATGTAGGGTTTATTTTGTATTGAAAGTTTATGTTTTGTAATATATATATATATAGTCCAGTTTTCACTATCAGATGTTAATATCTGCATGGGCTTTATTATCAGAAACAGCTCAGTTCGGCTAAATGTCTGCTGTGAGGCCAGTGAAGTGACAGTATAGAAAATAGCACAGCGGTGAAAAGTTCTCTGTGTATTTTATACAAGCCATCATTTTATACAGTCATCTCTATACGTCTGCCTTGCTGTTGGAAAGTTGCCATCACAAAGCCAAAAAAACACACCTTGAATTAAGCTCACCTTGACATGTCTATCGATCACACCACGTACCATGAGTAGCTAGGTGAAATGTAAAATAAACATGAGTGGTCTACCTTTAATCTTCCCAGTCTGGCTGTTTACACCAACACATAAACACACAGGGAGGAGAAAGCAAAGCTCCTCTTCCCTGCGGCACATGTCTTGTTGCAGGGGAGGATGTGACCTTTCCCTCTCAGGAAGGAATACTTATATGTGGTGATAGACATTTTATGACAGTTTTAGTCGAGGGAATCCAGGTTGCCCTCCTTTAGAATAACAATTGTGTAGGTGGGATTAGTTAGGTGTGTGTTATACATTGCCTTCAACCCATTTTCTGTTAATGCCATGCACAGAAAACAGCATGAGTTGGAAGGAAACAGACATATTTCACATACACAGTTTTTTATTCATATTTGATATCATGAATCCCAATTCTAAATACTCTCCTTCCTCTAAAATTATTAGCTGTAATATTACTGCAATTTCAACTTCAGGATTATTTTGTGTCATCTCCCTCACCGTGACCTGCAAATTCTACATTATTATGTGGAATGAATAGGCCCCCTCCACATTGAATATACTGGTATTTCCACTGAGCGGCGCATTCATCAGACTTTGGGAACATGCCGGATTTGATTTTGAAATAAGCATACCGGAGCAGAAATCTAGTATAGCTGAAATGCACCTCCAACTGCAAATTAAAGCATTTAATTATCCCAGAGTTTTACTTTGATTTTAAGATCAATGCTCAGCTTCCAAACACTAGCTCCATTCACTCATGCAGTTGAAAACCCCTCTCACACAGTTTACACCCTCTCTGCACCCCATCCACCTATCTGCTCCACCCCCAACAGATCTTTCTACGAGATGGAATGGTATGAAGTGCTGATATTGGATTCATTATGTGGGACTTATTGGAGTGATTGAGTTTTTCATACTGGCAGTGGCACTGATCATAAATCTATTACCTTTTCATTGTGATATTTTCATTTCTGCAATTGTGATTTCTCATAATGAAACTCTGATTGCACCCCCAGCTGTGTACACAGAAGGAATCTCCCTTTGCCTTGCTTCTCTGAATATTTCATCCATTTCCTTACATATTAGGCCTACACTTGAGCTTGAGTGGAGCTGACAGAATGGTTGACCACAAAACCTATTTGTTGAAAGAGTGACTTAACACCTTCTGAAAATCATATCTATGCTAACCTCCACCTACTGGCTGCAGAGAAACACAGGTGGACTCTAGGATCCTGTGACATCACTGGTTACAGGTGCGACTAAGCACATTTCTAGCAACACCATTCAGTGAAACTATTAAACAGAGAGGGCAGCAAAACACTGCTTTTCAGCTACTGTAGGTGTGAAGATACTCTTTGACATCAATAACCTCCCTTTCTGTAAATGATTCCTTTGTTGGTACAGACAGTTTTAGGTGCCCAAACACCCCAGTAAAGAGGAATGTGAAACTTAAGCGGTAAATATACTTCTCCAACTGTATAATATGTTATCCAACTCTGTAACCACGGAGACCCCTAGTGCCTTCCCAGTTCTCCTTCGTGGTGCCGAAGCACTCCTGCCGTGAAATGTACCCCCTCGCACAAACGCAGGGGAAAATACTAATTTACGATCTAATTGTTTGTTAAGGAAGATAGAAGAGAAGAACACTGGTTGCTTACATTCTTTGAAGCTCCTCTAAAAAGTGCAGATAACAGATGTTCTTATCAACACAATATTGGATAATAGCGAACGGAAACACCTTTCGGTATGTTCTGTGGAAATATACCCCAGCCATAATTAGTAAATGAATTAAATGGATTCTTTGAGCAGGTTGAATGTATTTAACTTGCATTTCACAGGGCTAAAGGGCGAGGGGGTGCATTTCACAGCAGGGGTGCAACTGGAGGACCAATCGCAGCCCTTGCTGTACTATAAATATACTATACTATAAGTACCATAAATTGGCCTTAAGCGGTTAACACTTTCATCAAGATGGTGTAAAACTGTAAGGTGTGAATAACCTTTCTGTGTAAATTACAGCCTGACCCTGGATTGGAATATTAGTGTTAAGAATGAAAAGTGTTTCCTGAATAGTCGATAAACAAGTTGTCAATGTTTTCTGTGACATAGGTCATATGATCCTAACACCTACAATTTACTTCCTTTCCACAAGGTCACGTGACTCTGTTTTTTCTGTTTTTGTCACTGACTCTGAAACAACCACTGTCCCCCAGCTAAACCAAAAGAGCCCCTTAAAAACAAAGCCACACCCTAGCCACACATCCCTGACCGACCATTGATCCTTGCATTTTCTTTCGACAACCTACTTGGCAGAACCCCTTGGAAGGATTAGAATAAAGCAGAGAGAGAGAGACAGAGAGGGAAACAACAAGGACGAGACGGAAGGAAGGATGAGCCCCTGGTGATGGCTGCTGGAGCGGCAGCTGACAGAAGCCACATTGTCAATGGGGTGTGAAATTCCTGCTAGGATGGGACCTCCGCCTGGTAAATAGCTGAAGGGACAGAGAGGGGGAGGAAACGCGTCAGCCTGTCTACCCACACTCGTCCCATGAGCCTTCCCATCATGCCCAGAGAGAGGAGGGTTTATCTGTGGTCGCCGATGCCCAACCGTTCTCCCCACTGACCTCTGTCTGCAACCAGCAGGAAAGCAGCCGTAAAGGCCAACAAAACACAATGCTGAGGTGTGTGGTCTGAGGCGTTACAGATATAGCTTATGGCACGTCATAAAATCACACCACTCATAGGGACCAAAGTATCACATAAATGAACATAAGAAGTCACAGAATTTTAGCACACTTATTGCCTCAGCATATCACTGTAATTTCTACGTTGATGTAACGTGACGAAACACATCATTCAATGAAAAAAAGAAGGGGATAATGGACTCAGCTGTCAGCTCAAACACCCAGCTGTCAGCAATATGGCTTCAAAAGCAGCCAGAATACTTTACATATTGCCACCTTAATAACGAAGAAATTAAATTGTAAGTCTTTTGACAAGAGAAATCTTTGCTTTCTGAGATGTGAAGGAGGTAGACTGATAACACAGAGAAATACAAACTTTGGTTTGAAACTTTCTCTAGGTTAAGAAATGACCTGTTTCGAGGTTATTAGCAAGGACCGTAACCTTTATTGGACGGGGGTCATGCCGTTCTACATTGCCTCACCTCAAACTCTCTGACACATTTCTCCAATAACAGCCCATTAATTAGTTGAGCGCATTACGCTGTTCAGAGGTGGGACAGTTCTTTGCCTGGAGCTGGCCACCCCGTCTCAGGCGGATAGACACATGCAAATCTGTTTGTTTCATCAAGTGTGAATTCAATTTGCAAGGTTCTTTTTAATCTAGAGCACCTTTGCCCCCAGCGCATAGGAGGAGACCACAGAGCTCCCATTTTGCAGAAGTTTTGATGAAATACAGTAAAGCGAAGGGCACAAGGAGAAGGGGAGGAAAACAGAGAGAGGCAATGGAAGGCAAAGGTGGGCTGTTGATTGTCAGGGAGAAAGACTCAGGGAGAAATATTGCCATCCCAGGATCTTTATTTTTCAACTGGCACCCACAGGAAACATTCACACAGAACAGCAGGAAAATACCCAAGACAAAATGACAGATACAGTAGTACCGGATAGAGAAGGAGGAAAGAGATGAAAAGAAGAAGACTGACATTATCAGCATTTCTGTACCCTTGCTGGCTGTTTGTAGTCCGTTTTGTCAAGGTGTTTCTCATGCTTGTCTGTAGAATGTGTTCTACTTTCCCTGGTGGACGCAGCACATTGAGAAAACAGGGATTTGCTACAAAGGCAAGGAGAACCACTTTTATGTTGAAGTGGGTAGAGAAGAGGTATTGCAATCCCACGGGAAAAGTTTCCGGAAAGCGAGGAGAAACGGGCCCTATTTGTTCACCGAGTCGTGAAAGAATACTCACATACATGCAGACCCACATACAGTATAACAATGCACATATAGTCTTAAAAACATACTTTGATCTGTGCTTGCACACAAAATACCTCAAGCCCAAATTTTGTACTCATTCATCCACTCCAGTAAACAGAAATCACTTTTACAACACATGATTGCATGCACACATAAATAATAAACACAACTCAGACTCTCACTCATATTCCAAACCGGTGATTCTGGTGATTAAGTGCCATGGAATGTGTTTGGGAGTCTAAAAGCAGACACCTTACTTTCTACCCATGATGCATCATTCATTCAGATCTGATTGGGTGGAGGCCAGGATGTGTCAGTGTGCACTGATGACAGGCAATGTTGGCACTAAACAGTCAAAGTTGAGGCATGCAGTGGCATGACACAGTCTGTTAGCACAGGATCGTGAATCAGCCCAAAAGCAACAGGCCACAAATCACAATAGTGACAAGCAACAAGAAAACATGCTCCTTTTTAGGAAGAAGTTACATGGGGATGAGCAAGAGGCTCCCTGGGCCAAATGGAAATGTTGTCTGTGTAGTTTTATGTCTACAGTTTTGTCATAAGAATGATTACATTGTGAGTGCACATTCCTTATACTGCGTTATGGCTGTTACAGTCACTCTAACTTGCAATCTTTATCTGTTGGTTCTGGCAAAAAGAACAAGAATAATAATGTTTCAGACATGTTATCTATTTCAAAATAAAATTTTGGCTTAGCAAGTGTCACTATAAACAACACAATGGACCACAGAGGACCTCATCCTCCTTTACAGGGCAGGGAACTGAGATTCACACAAAAAAATAATTATCAAGCAACTGCTCATATTTTATCTGTTCTCTCCCTTGGCTATTTTGACAAAAATGGTAAGAATAGCCAGTCAAGGAAGGCGAAAGGGTGGAATATGCTTGTTAACAAATATTAGATGAGCAGGGTGGACATAACTGAAGAGTAGACATGCTGTTTCATAAGATGTGAACCATCACTAGAGGAAAAACAGATGAATACTCAAAAGTAATAAAAGTTTATCTGACTTTCAAGGCAGTGATGCCAGATTTATTAATTGTCAAATTTTTTTTGCCCTATTTTATTATCTCATTAGTATCACTGTGTTTTGTGGTGGATATTACTGTGTAATTATCATATGATTCAAGATTACAGTTGTGATTTCAACTTTCTATTTAGTTCATTGTAGTTATGGTATCTTTGGTTACACCCAGATGAAGCCCCATGTCCCAAAATAAGAACTTCATCAGGGGCAAATTCAGGATTGTGCTGCTTTTATGGCTGCTATAACTGCTCAAATAAGACAAAAAGAAACCGGTTGATTCTAAAAGCATCGAACCATGAGAGAAATGCTGCTACAACTAGGCTCATTAACAAAGATCATCACTAATTAAAACTTTAAGCACATTCAGAGAGTTGGAGAGAGCGCAGTCATACAGGTTGTTTTTGGCATGCAGCGACCATGTCATGAAGAACAAATTAATAATTTCACCATGTTTTTTCTTTAACTCTTTGAGTGCCAGCTGCTTTTTTTTGCCCAGTTTGAGTCATATTTCTAGACCCACAGAATATTTTTTTTAACATATCTCTGAAAACACAGAGTAGCTCAAATGAAAGAAGAGACCTGCTATTTCATCATAAAAAAAGTTTGTTTTTACCTTTCTTCCTTTCTTGTTTTGTCTAGAGGAGAGCAGAGGCCACTTTCACCAAAATCGTCACTTTTTGTCCAGTATCCGTCCATTTTGCTCTCTAAACGTGATCGTCTCCACTTCCTGCTTTGACCTCTGTGGCGTATATTAACTCTTTATGTCCTGACTACAAATCACAGAAGCGCCGAAATTACTGACAGGCTGCTGGAGACTGCAATCAGCGGCCTGCTGCAGAAAAAAACACTCAATGGCACTCAAGCATTGAATTTTGTATAATGGTGAAAACCATCAATGGCACTCAAAGAGTTAATGAGACGTAAACAGAAGAAAATTAATTGACTATAAGAAGTTGCACTTCTAAGCCCTAAATTTTTTTGCCACATGGATAATGGCAATCGTCATTTTTTTTTTTTTTTTTAATTTTACAATCAATATTCTGTGTGATGACTCCATTTTTTCTCTCTCAGATTAACAGTGAAGTTTTGGGGTCTGGTTTATCTCTGTGTGGCTAACTGTTCTAAGGACAAGTCTCAGCAGCCCATAGGGACGACGACAGACAGTCTTGACACACACCACACCGCCGTACTGCGGCACCTCAGAGGACCGCAGTAATCCTACCGTATACCATTACACTTTGTATAGACTAAACACAAGGCCAGGTGAGGGAATGACGGAGTGTGTCGAGTATGTGTGTGTGCATCATGTGCATGTACATAAGCGTGCATCTTTTTTTTTTTTTTTTTAAGTTCAACATTTGAGTCAAAGTGTGTACATGTGCATGTGTGGGCCTGCTGGCCTGTCTCACCCTGTACTTCTACTCTATATTTGTGGCAAACAACAGTGAATGTGCGTGCGAGCATGCTTGTGTCTATGTCTCCGTAATGCAGAACAGCCTTGCCTCCCAGCCCAACTTGAAAAAAAAAAAAAAGTCACACAGCCAGGAGGCCACTTTGAAATACCAGGTGCTCATTTGGCAAATCCAGGCAACTGGGGTGTTTACATTTCAGCGACTGAGAAGGGAAAAAGACCAGATGCCCCCTTGAGCTGCTCAGCAGCGTCCATACAGAGATCACTCACATCGCCATGGGTGACAGACCTGTGTGTGTGGTGTGGGTGGGTAGGTGTGTGTGTGTGTGTGTGTGTGTGGGGGGGGGGGGTCGTGGGAGAGGTAGCGCTATATAGCTGGGCAAAGTCAAAAACACCATATGACGACTTGCAGCAGGGAGCCATGATATAATGCAACAATGCTGAAAATTAGCCACTTTGGTGAAGTTTGTTTGTTTGAAAGGCACTCATTCTCTGTCCCCACGAACCACACACACACACACACATGCATACACACTCTCTGTTTCTCTTTCCCTCTTATTACCTCGTTCTCCTTCATTCTAGCTTTGGAATAGCTCTATTGTCCTCTTCCATTGTTGACACACTGTTTGCAAACAGCTCAAATACTTTCTTATCAGTTAAGAAAACAATGAGGCATGAATGAGTGTATAATGTTGGGGGTTTGGTGAATTGCAAGGCAATGGATCTCTTCCGACACACACACACACACACACACACACACACACACACACACATACACACACACACACACGCATATCCACAGAGACCACCACTACCACAGAGCACCTTGTCCAGGCTGCCGCTGCAGACATTTTTATTGTTTCATTATGTCTACTATCAATTTACCGACAGTAAATCCACTCTGTCTTGATAAAACATTGCCTGTCAATTTTCTCCGTAGCACATACACACACCTGCTCATAACAAATCACAGACTGATTGCTTCTTGGCAGAGTGTTTTGTGTTGTCTTTTTGTTTCAGCGGCAGGCATGAGGCAGCTGACTGGTAGTTATGAGTCGCTGTGTAGGTAGGCTCTGGCAGTGTGACTATTTCCTGTGTATATCTGTGCTGTAAAGATGGGTGGGACTGCTTAAGAGGGGAAAAACATCTGAAAATTCATAACTTGTGTCAGTGCCTTTACATGTGTAAGCATGCATACTTGGCAAACGTTGACTATATCTGTAGATGAGGGACTGCGCCCATGTAAATAAATAGCACATTATGACTTTTTTTTTTTTTTTTTTTTGCCATTCGTGCTGTTTGCTCACTTTGTAACTTATGAAACTAAATGCCATTATGATATCAGCTCCAAACATTTCCCCAAGCTGCTTTAATGTTTTCTTAGAGAGTCAACCCATGTGTCATGTAAATGTCATTACAAATTGGAAAGTGGTTTAACTCGTGCCACCTCCTGCGTGTTGCTGTCTGTCAAAAGCTTGTTGGGTACAGTCATGTGTTTGTTTTTCCCGCACAACTGCATGCATTCATTCCTTCTGTGCCTTCTGCACAGGCCTGTCCATGCATGGGTGCATATTCTTGAATTACATAGCAAATAACCTTCTCTGTCAGAGTTCTTGCCCTTCTTTCAATCGCAGCATACATGAGCACAGAAAGGAACAGCGCAACATACTGTACCATTTTTCCATACCTCATAGTTAAACCCACACAAACAGCTGCAGTCTTCATTCAGGTTTTGGTTTAGACAGGATATGACATTTCAGAGTCAGACAGGTCCACTTTTACATTCAAGTATAAACATGGTCTCCATTGTAACACATTTAATTTGAATAAATGTCGCGTCAACATTAACACCAACACGTGTTTGCTGAAAGTCGTCTGCCATTAGTCCATAATTATTGGTTATGGTGGCTGCTTCCTCCGATACCAGACGGAATACGATCATAAATTACATGTGAAACAACCACCCTGGGTTCTGTAGTTATAATAGCATAAGCTGTTGTGACTCATGAGCAGGTGAAGTATTGTGAGTTGCTGCCTAGGAGCACAGGTTTGGATAAAATATTGATGATGTAATTGTGTATAAGTGCACGGACAAGTCAGAGCCCTGAGGCAAAACAATAAGGTTGGTGGTGCAGACTGAGACTGAACTGTGAAACTGCGATTGTGAGCATTTGTTTCGTCCATGGCTAGACTTTTACGTTGGGGCACTCAGCTAGACATAAACATGAAACTGTGCTACCTTTGTACAGATGTGAAATATGGTATGAACTGCTGCAATGTAGAAAACAATATTTACACATCTGACAATATCTTTAACTTATTATATGTAAATTTCAAAGATAGGCAATCCACAAGCTGTGGTGACATAAAGGATGAGACAGGGTTTGAACTTCTAGTCTCAAGCTCTGAGATAATTGTGTCCCCCTCACTATGATGGTTACATTACATTGTGCCAGAAACCTAAAAATCAGCCTGATAAAACCATTTTTTTTGCACTTTATTTTAGAGAATCAAACTTTAAATTCTAGATGTATAGCCAGACAGAACTAGGTAATAAAAAGCTAATAACAACACGAGCAATGTGGATTCTTACTTTTATTAAAATATTACGTGATAAAAAAATCCAATCACTTGCGTCTGTGTGAGCACCATGACAGCTCCTACCCTGTAATGGGGTACATTTCTTGATGTTTTTAGCAGGGTACAGCTGTTCTTTGTTGCTTTACATGCTAACCAGTGCTCAGGAAGTCTCATCTGGTATGGAAGAAGGAGCTAAAAGGGACACACACGCAATACCATGCCATGCCAGGGTAATAAGTACTTTGGTTACATTACACATACGCTAAGGTAATAAGGATAAGCACGCACACACATGCGCATGCACAGACCACCTCGCCCCCACCCACACTGAGGTAATAAGGGCCTGGCTTACACATAACCACACTCAAAGACACACACGTTGACAGTGAATGACTACAGTCTTGCACCATATTGCCAGGTGTCTGTGCTAACTTACAACATGCTCAATAGTCAGTGGGCCACGCAAAAGGACCAGTTAAGGAATTGACCAGCTGACACCCAGTAACACTACCACCTCTACAAAATAATACTCCACTTTCAGGTGCAGCATTGTCTTCCTACCCATAAAGGCAGAGTCATTAGACATATAACAAGCATTTAACCAAATAGAATAGAATAGAATAGTTTTTTTATTCATCCCCTCTTGGGGGGAAATTCACCCATCACAGCAGCATAGACAAAAAGCAGTAGTGACATAATAGTAATAATAATAAAATAAAATAAATATTTACAAAGAACTAAATACAATGGAATAAAAATATATATTTTACTTGTATAAATGAAACTGTTGATTAAACACAATTATTATATATATATTTTTTTGTGAAAAAAGGCAGTGCAATTTTTTTTCTGTGCAAAGTGATAGTGCATGAAAAGAAACAGTGACAACAATGACAATGACAGTGATGATGATGAGTCCAGATTGTGTTTACATCAGCCAGCGATGCTGGCTAAAGTTTTATTGCTGATGGTATGAATGACATGCGGTAACGCTCCTTCTTGCAGGGTGGAAGTCTCAGTCTGAAATATATGTGGATGATATTTCTTATTGGGTGTCCACATTTGAGGATGGTGGTGGTGGTTAAGGCTCTCTGCTTCACATTACGCAGCTTTTGGGTCATGGTATGTCATATACAAGTGGTGTGATCCTGCAGAGAGAGTGCGAGACCGGATGGGAGTCATGTTGAAGCGAGGTCTAAACTAAAACCATGTGCTTTTGTGGTTAGAAACTTTGTCATGACTAACTACCTCTGGGAGAGCTGTAGTTGAGCTGGACACTGAGGGGGAAGAAAAACGCTTTTCACCTGACTGACAGTAACTAGACAGGGATGATTTGTTGTGATCTGATGCTCATAAAAAGTAGATAGCAAAGCTATTGACCTCTGCTTCAGTCGATGATTTCCAGTAAGTCTCCTGTATGAGACATGAGTGTAGCAGTAACAACACCATCACAAATTTTGATGGTCTATCAAATGGCAGAGAATTCCTCCAATCCTCCTGTTTAATAAGTTAATTTCCAGCTTTGTTTTTGAGTGCTGTTTACAGTAACCTCCAATAACCTACAGTAGAGAGCATTTACCACCATTTGCCTCCCTCGAGGTCACAGACTGCATGGAAGATTACAATTTGCAGCTGGACACGCTGAAAGGTCAAGGGTCAAAAGAGGGTTTCTGGGTATGGTGGAAGAACTTTGCCCACGAGGGAAACACTCTGTTGACATTGGGTTTAGACACTTTGAACAATGTTATCTCAGACAGTGTTGGGCTCTGGTTCAATCAATCATTCTGTTATTGGACCAGCACTGGTGATTATTCATCCTGGACCTTTGAAATTGTCTCATGTCAGATGATTCCTGCATGAGCCTCCTTCCTCCGTCTGAACTCTGTCCTTAAGAATTTGTCACAGCTTTATTTTCCTCAAAATATTTAGTTATTAAAGTGACTGGAGTGTTCTTATCTTGATGCAACATGAAAGAAATCTACTGCTGTGATCCAGAATATTTATGAATGGAAAGTGATTTTGTTGGCACAGGTTAAAACTGAGATATTTCAAGCCCAGTCACGGTTGTAAAGAGACAGTATATAAATCTGGAATGTGCAGGCAGATGCACCTCGCACAGCAGAGAGATGGCAAGTCACACATTTGGAAGGCCATGCACAGTACAATGGCAACGATAGCAGCAACACACAGGGTTTTTCCATTGTGTTAATGGGAAAAGCTCTGAAGCGTACAGTAGTGTTTCTGCTGGCCAGTGTACCTGTCTTGACCTCCACCCACATACTCAAGTCCCTACAAAATACGGTGATACGGAGAACAGAGTCCTGGTGGCAAAAGAGAGAAAAACCTGTCTGAGAAATTGACTTTTAGCAAGTGCTTTTGAAGTGCTTCATAAGCACTTTCTTGCATTTGAAAACAAGATGGTCAAATATAATGATTAACGATCTCCTTCAGACAAAGCAAAGCATTCACTAAAGGTGCTTGATTTTGCCTTCAATGGTGTCGGATTGGTATTATAAGTATGTGACAACATTATAGAAAGGACCCTACAGAAAAATAAAAACTGTTTTGCATTTTGCTTGATCCAGTGTTTGCTATTTTTCCATGTTCTGCTTAAGGAACAGTCTCATTGTGAAGTCTGAATGTCCATATACTGTGGCTCAGACATACTGTATATGGGCGACCATTGAATTCAAAGACCTCATCCACATTGTTGAAATCAACCATGACATGAAAAGAAACTTTATATTATATTGATCTCATTGAAGGTCAAACATTCCACTTGAAGTGAAAACGAGGGGGGGGGGCTTTAAATGTCATCTTTCTACTTCCTTTAACAGTTCATAATTAGGTTGCAGTCTTTCAGCCTTTGTATATGCTAGAAAAATGTCTGACAAGTTGCTGTTTAACAGCAACAGATAGGGTTTTGGATGAGGACATTATGTATCCATAATGATTGTGACAAATTCTGTTACAGCAAGGTATGACGAACCAGACATGCTAATTTCAAGTTACTTAGAAATTTTTAGACAGTCCATAAATTTTAGTAACATGTAACAGCAAATCTCTCAGAAATGTGCCAAAACTCAAACTTGTGATGTCCAAGGGTATAAAGTTGAAATTTCTCCATGAAACAATGAATTTGGACAGATGAGATGTGACAATGAGAGCTTCCAGGGGAATATTGTGAGTGGGAACATTTAAGGTTTCACACTCCATAATGGAATGAAGTTCTTTTGAATATAAAAAAGAAAACAAACATTATGTGGCTCCACAAAATTAGTCCCCAATGGATTGTTTATGGAACAACTTCAGACTTTATACTTGATAACATCATAAATGTGAGACCTGCTTTTCTGGCCCCTGCCTTTGACAGAGAGTCGCAAATGTTCATACATATTGTGCGCTTGCAAATTTAATCATTTATCCACCAACTCAACCTCGATACTTGAATTTCCCAACCATGGACACATCCTGTCATACTGGTGTCTGTTTCTGTCCACGCTCTGTACATAATTCTGTCATCGTGCTGGAAGGTGATTTCTTTTCCTTTTTGCCCACATGGCAAGTAATTTGCAGTTTGTCAGCATGTGTGTGCCTCTGTGACACAGTGATCCTCATATGTGTGTGAATGTGTCAGCCTATGACTGCCTGTCTGCCTAAATGCCTGCCTGTCCGTACGTCTGTCTGTCTGCCTGTCGGCACAAAGACGGCGGGGTCGGGGTGACGGGAGGTTGAGTCATAAATCTGCAGTCGCCTGAGACAGTGAAGTATGTCTTTTCTGTTAGGTAGAGAAGGCGCTGAAAGGTGAGAGATACTCACCAGAGACAGACAGTAGCTGGTTGTGGCAGAAGTTGGAGTGTTGGTGGTGGTGAGGGAAGAAGGGAGTGGGAGGGTCAGCAAAGGTTTGCTGATTTACAGCTGGAGGCGAGACAGTGGATTTGGTGTTGGGTGTGCTCGGGGGGGGGTGGATGATGGTGGTCTTGAGGGGGTTCAGCTGAGGCTGCTTTTGTGATCCTGTGTTAAGTGCTCGGTCAGTGGTGAAGGCCTTTAGGATTAGACCCCCCCTAACAAAAAACACACATGCACCTCCTCTCTGCCTGGACTAAGCTTTGAGCCCTTGTGAGATTCTCCAGAGCCTCCCACCACCAACTCCTCCTCCACCAGCACTACCAGTACTCTTTGCTGGTTCACTCACACACACACATGTCAAAAGACACTCTAACATACCCAACGGCTCACCATTACCTTAATATTGCCAGAGTAAAGCGATCCCCTCACACTCACATCACATTAGTACTGCTATTAGACCATACCCAGACATAAAGGCTACAGGCTGTGAGTGTGTGTGTGTTTATGTGTGTGTTTGCCACAGTTTTATGCATGCTGGAGGGGGTGACTGTGTGTGTGTGTGTTTGTGTTTGCGTCCAGGCATGTGATTTGTGAGGGAGGAAGGGAAAGCGAATTTAAGTGTGTGTCAGAAAAGTTATTGAGTTTGTATGTGTGTGTGTATGCACGTGCGGATGCATGTGTGTCTATGTGTTGTGTTTTAAGAGAGAAAGTAGAGACACTGATATCCTGGCATGAGATGAGTGGGAGGAAGGATGGATGAGGTTAGCGAGGTTCTGGCGAGGGCGCAGTAGGTGTAAGCTTGAGAAATTTCCATATGCTAGTAAAACGTCTGCCACTTTACTTATTGAGTTTCTAATGTGTGCCAGGTGCTTCTCACGAACACTTAGCAGACCATTCCTCTGTGTCTGTGTGCTGTATGCGCAGATATGTGTTTGTTTTAAGACACATTTGGAAGAAATTGTGGACTCCAAACCAGCTCAGCCACTGCTTCGGGACAAAATTGTTGTCCACAATTTGGTTTCAAAGCAATTGCATTGAGGAATAGCTAAAATATCTGCTTGTCCTCATTGGGGAGATTATAGGGTAAAGGTAGGGTTAGGCATGTTTTGGTTATGGGTAATGGTTTCGGTAAGCATCCAGGAAAAAGAATATCAATGTAACGTCTCCAGAAATAGGCTATCTCTGTGTGTGTGTTGGTGGGTGTTTTTAGCACTAATCTTGACCGCTACAACAACATCGTTGTATATACAGTTTTACTGCTGCCATTCATAGACGAGGAAACTCTGAAACGTCAAACCAGACCCAAACGACACACACTATAAAACGTAGAAAAATAAACCTGCTCCAAAAGTTTTGTAAAAACCCAAGCAATTACTTTGAAGCACAGAACCGCTGATTTATTAATTTGGATGTTCCAGTCATTGGAAAAAGTCCCCCACCTCCCCAGTGTGTTGGTTTATACCAAGCCCATATTTATGGGTTGACACACTTATCTTTTACATTGGCAAACAGTTGGGGGCTCAACAATTCTCCATGACTTAAACCTGGTAATCTTTTGTTTATTGTAGACCAAGACTTTTGCTTTCTGATCTTCAGGAAATATCCTTCAAAGGTGACAAACCTCCAACAAAAATCAATTAAATCTTTGTTTTCTTTTCTAAAGAAAAGTAGCTCTAAAGTCTTTCTACCTCATTTCTTTTTAAGAGCAGTCACAAGTCTATAGACGGAACAGAGGTGGCTGTTGTGAACTCTGGTGTGCTTCTGGTTGCCCTTTAATGGCGACCAGGCAGGAGAGCCGAGGCTTCAGCGGTTTTGGCAACAAACGAGACAGTCTTCTTTGAAGCCGACTCAGATCCTCTTACCCACGTCGCTTCACTTTTAAAATGATTTTCCTTTCACACGGACTATGACGCTGTGAGTTGTACAGGAATTAATGTGGGAATCTGACAAATTGCCCCCCCCCCAAAAAAAAAACAAACATAAAAATCTGTTAACCAAATCTGAGAGAGCCTTTAATAACTTTTGTTTTCTCTGCAGTGTTTTAGCACATCAACACCAAAACGCAAAAAAAAATATTCTCATTGAAAATACTCTGAAAACCAACAAGAAATATATAATATTTCTCTTTGATATTTTCTTTTCAATCGTTACACTATATGTTAGGCAATATAGATTTCTCTGACACCAATATTATTGTGGCCAGAATGGCCAGCAATGATATTATATTATATTACTTATAGATATCACAATATCTAGAATTCTTTAAAAATAAATAAATAAATAAATAAATTGTGCTATCAATCAATTTCAGCTGAAGGAGAAGTTTGGTGAAACTATATAATTTTGTTATTGACTTTTTAGGCAAATTAAATACAGTTCATATTGTAAAGAGTAAGCTAGAGAGAGGGTCTGTAACCATAACTGTAGATATAAAATTATTTAAGATAATTTTATTATTGTTTAAATAAATTGATGAGTACAATTCTTAGAAGTGTGTTATCCTTCATGCTGGGCTGCTATCGGTTATCTCATAATAATCTCAGGATCGACAAAGTGAAAACATCCCTTTGACAAGTCAGCCTGCAACACCATGCTGGAAAACACTGAGGAGGTTTTTTTTAATCACATCCAGGAGTCCAACCTTTTCTTCATACTTTTCCTCTGTGGCCGCTCCAAAATCCAGAAAAAAAAATAAATAAAAGAGATGGGATTTAGAGCAGTTCTAAAAGTGTTGGAACATTTCAGCCAAATGAATCCTAACAGTCTGCAAGCAGAATTACAACATGTTTTACTCTCTCTGCTTTTCACATTGTGCATTTTGACAATTACAATTAAATCTATATATATTATTTTTGAATTGTGTGTTTTTAATCAATAAAAAATAAAGTACTGGAAATATTTATGTGGGCTGTGTCATAAGTTTAGAGATGGAATAAAAGTTTTAAAATAAGTTTAATATAAATGAGATGGAGAGGGAGAGTTTTGGTAGTCAGTGTAATACTGAAAAGAAATTGGACAAAATAGCCAAATGGCACAAGATGATCTTTTCAAACTATTTATTACTGTGGCAACACATAAAACAGAGACAGCAGAGCACGTAATTGCATCTGTCTGCTTGTACCTCTCAGGAAATGGCATCCAATCACCTTTAACTTTACACTAACAGACCAGTCTGTTGGCTCCACTTTGACATTTCACAGGTCTAGTTTCCTCTAAACACACCAAAAACTTTTCCTCATATATGTGCAGAACAAGAAACAATTCCACTGTATCAATATAATTGTTATTCTTTGCACACAGAATAAGAAGCAGCCTGTCCATACACTGCAAACCCAAAATTAACTTTAGCACTATAACTTTATATGTGAACTTCTTTCTTAACTCGAAATACAGCAGAGAACACATCAATATTCAACACAATCAATAATGTATAGTCACTCCTGCTATGTAGTATTAATGCTGACTGTGCCAATTTCAGCTTTAGCTTGTCATCTCTGGCTCTGTAATATACAGTACGTCTGGCTTCATTAAATGCATCACTTGTTAGATTAAACTAAACAAATTGGACACAATATAACTCAGCCTTAAAGTAAGTGTCGATATAATTGAAATATTCCCTACACACCAACTTTTGCGCTTTTGCGCAGCCCTGTGATTCCTCCACAGATTACAGGATATTATTATCTGAGTAACCAAATGGCCATTTCCGCCCATTAAAGCAGCATAATGACCTCTAAAACGAAAGCAAAAGTGTGTTTTTAAACAAAAGTAAGTTATGTAAAGTAGTGGCGTTTGCGTTGAAATGTACAATTCTTGACAGATTATTTAAATTAAAACTGCTGCTTTGCTAATAGACCGAAACACTTAGTCAAACAAAAATAGCAATAAAAGTAAAAGCAGAGAGATGGAGGCTGTAAAAGCCTGGTCGTGAGTCGTGACAGATAACCTTCGTCAACATATCCGAGGAAAAAGAAAAGTAAAAAGCAACTCTGTAGTCCTGCAGGAAGAAAGAAAACGCAGTCTATCCCTTTTGCCTGAGCAGTTGAGTTAAATATGCATATATAATAAACACATAGGAGCGATTTAAATGACAGCGCAGTAAAATGTTCCGTGTTGCGTTCAGGAAAGTTTTTTTTCCGCTTTCTTATTGAATTTAACAGAAAACTGACTCATAAAAGGAAATTAGCGGGAAACTTTCATGCTTCCCATGAGCATATTACTATTCCTGGCATATTTTGTTCATCCATATATATTATTTCGTTTCGAGACGATGTCTAGAATGAGCGCATCATGTGATGATGTCACCGTGGTACTCCACAAAAATCTCAAAAGGTGCTTTTTAAATGTAGAAGTTCAGATTATCCACGAGAGCTTTTTGTTCCGAAATTCTTTGAAAAAAAATATAAAACGTAGCGCAGTTGAAGATAATTTTGTTTTAATGAAACTTCCTTTTCTCCTTTTGCATCGAAAAGAAGCGACCCGCAGGGAGGCGCTGTGTGTCCATGTCTGCAGCTGCATGGAGCTGCTGGGAGTCCCAGGACACAGTGACATGCTGCACTGTTGAGTATAAAGCTAACGTAGAAAATATATTTTTTTAAATAAGAGATTACCATTAAGCCATTAATTCAACTGTCACAGTAATCCTGTGGGAATCTATTTAAAAATGCTGCTTCAATTATTCCACATATCTATTTTTAATATGTTTGTATTCTATTTTGGTCACAGGAATGTTTTTTAGTGTCTGGAGAAGAAGATGGTTTGGTATGCGTCCTGAAACAAAGGCTGCTTCAGGAAAAAATGTTCTGAATGCATTCTTGTTTTAAACATACAATGATATTATTTATAGTTAGTTATTTTGATAATAAACGTGAGACTAAATGATTGTCAAGTTGTACACTTTTTCAACGCAGCTGCTTCAACAGTAACCCCTCCTCCTCCTCCTGGTGCCCCCTGCGCTTTCTCTCTCTCTCTCTCTCTCTCTCTCTCTCTCTCTCTCTCTCTCTCTGTTTCTGTCTCTGCCGTTATTCCTCCAAAGCCACTGAGCTTCATTCCAGTGCACGAGTCGAGCGAAGCAGACGGTCCACACAACAGCCAAAGCTGATCGATTCGCTCAGGGAATAAATATCTCTTAACCGCGCGGCTGTTTCTTCGCAGGACTACCACTCGACCGTGGACTCATGTGAGTGTGCACATGCTTGGTTCGGGACTGTACACCATGGCTCAGACACAAGTGCGGCTATCTGTCTTCTGACCACACAGAAAGTATTTGGATCCCCCTCGCTTGAAGGCTGTTATTTCTTACTTCCCACCTCTCCTCGTTGACTAACAACGAAATATTGCTGGAAATATTCTCCGGATGGTGACCGCGGACTGGACTACCTGTTTTCAGCTCAATATAGGGAGAGGGGACTGGAAGATTTTCGCCCGCTGCCTTTTCTCTGGTTTAATACAGCACGTTGGAGATCACTGAAAATCCAAGGGGACTGCTACCTTCACACGTTTTACACTAAAGGTGTTATTCCCTCCAAACACTCGCCTTTACGCGTTTTGGTGAATGGGGGTAGCTCTGGTCCGGGAGGCTTGACACAGCTGGGACTGGGACTGGTACGGGACTGAGTGCGTGGAGCGTCAGATCACCCAGGATTGTGTTCTCTCTCGTGGGTCTATTTACATGTCCGACCTGACTGCTTTATGACAATGGATTACTTTCTGCTTTTATGCAGTCTCTTGCTGCCTGTGGTTTCCGCTGTTGAAGGTAAGAAATTCATTTTCAGTTGGTGTTGCGCTGCAGTATTCATAAAGCGTATTCTATTCTTCCAAGTGAGCCAGCACCCTTATGCGCTCAGAGATTGGGCACTGCAGCGCGTGAGGCTTTTGTAGTTCACCCATTTTTTTATTCTCTGTACCATCCCCGAATTAAAACTAACGTTTTATTTTCAAAGTGGCCATCTGGCTTGTTTTAAGAGACCGCTAATGGCATTATTGGCTTTACGCAGCTAAGCGCTGTGGCCGGCGCAGGTTTCAATACACAATTGTGATGCGCGTCAACAAAAGCTCATCCATTTCAATGGTAGTTGCGTATTGTGTTCTTTTTTTTTTTTTTGCTACATCAGCTATTGCCGATTGCTAGCGCTTTCTCAGTCACTTTAAGGAAATTAGCTCCACACTGTATCTCATCGGGGAGTCACCCCCGCCCCCCCCCAGACACTTTCCATCAGGTCGGGTGCGTGTATTTTAGGGCTGTAGTCTCGTGTGTGGCCTTTTGGCAGGTGGGCTATCAGTATGAGGTCAATATATTAAAACTAAAAAAGTCAATTGTCTATTTTGATTCTCATTTCCGAAAAGCTGTGAATCTCAATTTCAATGGTTCTGAGACGCGAAATGCCATTTAGTAAATCAAGTCAAACTGTCATTCGTCTCTGTATTTATTTCAAATTTCGTTTCGTTTATGCCTTTTCTTAAAGTGCCATCGATTGGTTGTATATATTTGTATTGCATTTTTAACAGTAGCTGCCAATAACGAATCCATCTGTTTTAGCTGAGTGTTGATGTTTTGCCGTGCGTAAAATCGATGGGAAACTCTAGCTGTCTACCCTCCTCCAGCCAGCAAGTTTCCCATGCTTCTATTATTTATTTCTCATTCATAGTCTTTCCCACTCTTCTCTTTTTTGTGAAATAAGAATAAGGATTAGTTTAAAATGCGGTTGAAAGGGCCCTAAATATTGAACTGTGAATGCTGGGGCCAGGCGAGGCTCCCGGTTGGCTGGTGATGCCAGTATAGGAAAGTAGGACAGTGGGCCACTGGCTCACTGAACGCCTTTCTCTCGCGGCATGTTTCTCAACCTGTCCAGTATGTCTTACATCCTTTTCTCTCTCTTAAAAGAGCAATGATTATTTTTCCAAGGCAACATTTCTACTTGACGTCAATGCTATGAAATAAAACGCCAGCTACACGGTGTAGGCTGCGTCTCTGCAGTGGCTATATACTGAAAGGACTAAAGCATACAGAGCTGCGTTGAAAGGAAACGTTAATGGTCGTGTTACTTATTCAACATCCAACAAAGTAAATAATTAAAAATGAAGATTGAGTTTGCCCACAACTCTGTTTCTGAACTTGCTTTTTATTGTCCCGACTTCAGTATGAAAGAAAAAAGAAAAAAAAACACGCTGCATATTGAACTCTAAATCTTCATTAGGAATAAATTGTTTTTCACAGTTCATCTGTCAAGCGTAAAGAAAACACACGCACGTACGGGTGGAAATAGTGCAAGGCTTACCTGATAAGGATTGTTATATTATTGGTAGTCTACCATAAAGTAAGAGAGGTGTCCGAGGCAGCGATAACAGTTAAACCAATAAAAGTTTTTAACGTTGAAAAAAATACTGAGATACTGGCCTGCTCTGTAGACGGGTTGGTATGGCTTTCATTACAATATTCTAACACCAACTTCCCCTGAACGGAATTATTTTGAAATTGTAGTTCTTTATTTTGCCAGGGACCCCCTGGACCCCTCGCAGTGACCCGTATAGGTCACTGGACCCCAGTTGAGAATCTCTGACTTAAAACACATGGTTTGAATGGATGAGATGATGGTGAGGCTACAGACCAAGAGACGGGGAACTAAGGGAGTGAGAATGGGGGGAGAGGGAGAGGAAGAGAAAGAGGGAAAAGAGGTGTTTTCTCGACAGTGGTAGCGAGTTGGCTGCGCACGGGCTTTAAGTTGATGTATTTCGTTAGGACAATATATTCCCTGCATAAGTGATGCCATAAATTGTGCCCGACTGACCCAGCTGGGGGTTTACCAAAGCTTTTAATACAGCCAGGTGATTTATTACCGCTGCTGGGACTTCTTTCTGGGATATCTGGCTTTATGGTGATGTAGGGAGAAACAATCGGCCTGGTGGTGAAGTTTCCTCCGGCTCTGCCGGGCGTCACTTTGGTCCTGATGTCACACGCAGCCCGGGGATATTCTCTTTAATGAATTCATGTTGTATGTTTTGTTGTTTTCCCCCTCCTTCCCATATATATTTTTTCTTTTTTGCACTTTGTTTGCCCGCACCCACTCCTTAATAATGGCAAAATACAACGCTTTCCGTCTTGTAAATTGAATTGGCTTTTAATTATTTAATTACGGGCCTATTACACACGCCCGTTTCTGAGTTCTCATTGACTGCAAACATCAATGCCAAACAATATAGGGTATTCACGTATCAAATTGATGTCTGAGAAGCAAGATGTTTTATTCCCCTTCAGATATTTTATTAGAAAGTGAATTTATGTTTTTTTTTTGCCAAAATGAGTGGTGGATTGAGGCAATGCTGGTGAGGTCGGGATATTCAGTGGACCTCATGGGTTTAAGGCCTCGGCTGTTGAACTGCTGCTATCGGTGCACTGAGGAGACAAATTGCGCTGATGACAGTCCTCCGTAGTGCACAGGCGGTGTGGTTACTCCTCGGTGTAAATTACTTGTGATGGGGGTGGAAGCACTGAAAAAAGACATGAAAACAGGCATCATAATGATATTGAGGGCCAAGCCATCGGGCAGTACACCCACCTTTGAGTTTATTCTCTTCTGTTTTTGACAAAAACCTGTATTCCCGCTTTATTCTTGATATTACATTATATTATATAGACCTTACCATCACATAAGCATTAGAGGGAGTTTCAGGTGAACAAACTTACCCCAAAGCTTGGAGGACGCAACTGAATAGATGTGTGTTTTTTTTGGGAAATAATGCGCGTATTTATTATGACAAGAACTTCAACCCTGCCCAAAAAGCAAACCTTTTACAACGACTTCCAGTTGAATAACTCTCACCTGGAATCATTTTCTGTCTAAACTGAGACAAATGGGCTTTTATGGTGGCAGCTCAGGGTTCCCCACCCTGTTTTTTCTATTTATGGTGGTGCATTTCGTGGAGTGATTACGCACAACCAGGACTTTTAGAAGCGCGCATGTTTATGTTTTTTTCCCTGTGGGTGAGATCACACCTCCACAGGAGCTTTCCTGTGCCTGTTTGCAGTTGGCAGATTTTTCATCTAACTCTCTTCCGTGATGTATTCTCCCTTGCTCTTTATTTAGCAGGAGGTCCCCTCACCATTATCACAATTATATTATTCATATCATCAGACACGAGCTGTGAAGCAGTGGCAAATCCTAAAATATGAGGAGAGGGGAGTTTGTGAATTTCCAGTTAGAGATCAGCTGGCAAAAAGACCCTGACAAAATATGTTAACTTAGGAATGGAAATAAAAAATAACACATCCTCTATTTCATGGAAGTGAAAAGATGCGTAAACTGCATTCAAACATATGAAACGTGCGCTAAAGTTAAGTGAATAGATTTTACCTTACAGACTACTAATAAATGCTGATAAACGGATGTGTTTTTCACTCTTAATTACTTTCCAAGAAAATGTAGGCTATGTGGCTGCTTGTTTGATATTCATTCTATTGAAAATAAATAAGAAATACATAATCAAATGTGGGCCTCATTATAGGTTTGGGACGGTTGCATCTGACTCAAACTCAGTTAACATAACGATGAAAGGGAGTAATGGGGCCATTTTGTCCGACACACTTGCCTTCATGTCATGTGTGGCCTGCCCCTAGCAGAACTCACGGTGAAGCTGCCATGTTAAACTTTACTCCAGTGAGCTCCTCTGCATAACACTGAAAAGCAAATTACTGAACAAATGCATTTAGAGTCACAATAGAAGTGACAAAGGGAACTGTTAGTGGCTCAGTGGTGGCTATTACAAAGCGCATTGGAGGGCCGAGTGGAAACGCACTAAAGAGGCGTGAAAGTGAATTTGCAAAATAAAAGCAAAGTCATTCTGGCAAATCTACTAATGAATCATTCCCCATAGCAACGTGGAGGTCAGCAAAAATAGTAAATGATCTATCTATCTATCTATCTATCTATCTATCTATCTATCATAATTAATTATTTAATGTTTTTCAAGCAGAAAATACGTATTTTTTTGTCCTGATAACAAACGAGGAACTGCTGGTAGAGATGTAAACATAAACGTACACACACATACACACATAACGCAGGAGGAGTTTTTAAAGAGTGAATAGATGAGGATTTATTGATCGATCAAATCAGCGCCGCTCAGGCTTCTAAAAGAGCAGAATCAGGTTTGAAGAGGAGAGCGCCTCGCTGTCCTCCTGCTAGAAGCAATTACCAATTCATAAGGATATTTATCATGGCGCTCTGAATCAATTGGCAGAGTGAAGGATGGCTTCATTTCTCGTGCAGATGTCACTAATGCACAGTGGGCACAAAAGATGTCCAGCAACTGCAGAAAATAATAATAATAATAATAATAATAATAATAATAATAATAATTAGTAGTAGTAGTAGTAGTAATATTATTGCTGTTATTATTATTAATATTTTTAATATTATTGAGGTATAATGTAGAAAAAGTCATGTAATTTATTTTACTAGGAGGATAATTGTTACTGTTTGCAAAAGAAATCACTACACATATTCTACTTATGAAGCATTATTATTTTAATTATTATTATTAATTATTTTAAAGTGAATATATATTTATAAGCAAATCCAGTAAATTATTTTCAATCTGCCCATCCTGTGGTTGTCCACTTTAGTTATTTATTTATTTATCTATCTAGCCATCTGTTTGTTTATTTATTTATTTGTATTTTGCATTTAAATTACTAGTACTTGCTACAGAGCAAGAAATTGGCAGCAATGCAGATCATTTTCAATATTCACAGATGTGCACAAAGGAAACCATAGAGACACTGTCCATCACTCTCAGCAACGTTCTCGTGTATTGACCTCGACGGGGAACACAGTCGGTAGGTCATATGCTAGGCAGCAGCCATGTTGAACAGATGCACAGTGACTTAGGTTCAGATTGGCGTAAGACGCTCAGGAGGAAGGGGGAGTGGATGACGACATGTTGGGAGTTGGGGTAGGATGGTATTTGGTGGGGGGTGAGGTGGTGGATGGGATATGGGGAGGATTTGGATCAGAGACCTAGAGTGCAGCAGAGCTGACAGACTTTACAGATGCAATGGGCCTGCGGGAGTGCTCATGTGCACCGACTGATGGTTCACGGCTCATATGGCGGTAGGGAAAGATTCACCGAGCTGGAATTTCACATGTAGGCAGGCAACAGCCGTGTCAGGCCTGCTGGGGCCTTCACACACCAGGAAGTGAATGAAGCAAGATGACCGACGAAAATAGGGACACTGTGAACTCAGCTTTGATACAGTAGCACTGTACTACGGGGTCTACAGAGAGAAAACGTGACACTGGGAATGTCTTCAACCCACGTCTGTTTTACTGAACTTGTTTGAGACATAAAAACAGCAGTGAACCAGCAAGTGATACTGTTGAAGTGCAAGCATATTATTATATAATTATTATATAAATATATATTTCAGCTAATATAAACACTAGTGACATAACTCCAGTCACAAATTCTCGACCTTTAAAGACACCGTGAGGTGACACCTATCTAGTTTATGTGACATTACTGTGACATGAGTACTGTGATTGCAGTCAAATAAATGTGATCGAAGTGAAGTAAAATTGGAGCACACCAGATTCCTTCAGCTATAAGACAGCAACACATTTTCCAGACAATTTCCAAATGTGTATGTGCGTGTTTGCAACTTGCGTACATTGCCGTTTTTGAATATGGCATTTGTGTGTGCAATCCATCCTGGCATCCGACAGAGAGGCCTTATGGGACGGCAGGTCTTTGACACCCACTGTCGAGAGCAAGCAGGGGAGGGTGAATGTGTCTGGGCCTGCTCACTGCACAGACACACTACTGGTGTCTGGAGTCAGCCGAGCAGAACAAGGGAGAGAGAGAAACACACAGACAGAAGAAGAGAGAGAGAGAAAGATAAATTTTGCACTCAAAAAAGAGAAGATTGGTGGTACATTTAGGGGATGGGAGTGTGTATGGTAGGTTACAGGGGTTGGGGATTATTTGTGTATGTAATGCCAGCATGTGGGTACTGTATGTCATGGTATGCCTACTCCTCTACTAAAGCCTCTGATTTATTCCCAAACGGACACATACACAGACAACTGTAACAACGTACATCCCCCCTCTTTGGTGCTTAGCGAATGATATGAATGGTTTTCAAAATACTGATGAAATATTTGACATAATATTAATGGCCAGTAGAGTTGGAGTTTTATAGGTGCTGTCTGCACCAGATGTCCATAAAGTGCAGCTGAAATTACTGTGCGTCAAAATATAAAGATTTTTGAGAGTTAGGCCCTGCTGTGCTTTCCACCCACATCCTGTGATTCCTATCCACAGGTCAAGGGGGGTTAGGGTGAATTTGGGGGGCCAAGGCTAGTCTTCTCCTTTGTCAACAATAGCAGTTCTAACACAATCAAGCTCCAGGGGTTATCCTTTTCCAGTGGCAAATGAAAATACTCCAAAAGAGGATGTGTACATTTAGCAGGACAGACTATGCAACTTTCCACAGTTCATTGACACACATAAACATTCACACAAATAGGCTAGGTTTAAAGCACTGTTGGATACTGGGTCAGCGTTCGCTTGTCTTCTTTTTGCCAGCATGGCTAGCCTGCAGGGCAGCTGTACTCTGTGAGTGTAGGACCTGAAGCACTTACGAGAGAGGACTTTGGACATGCATCGGCCATTATGACGCTCATCACTTGGCGAGCACAGAAGAAGCAGGGATGTGCGAAAGAACAGAGTGGAGCTTGGGGGAGTAGACTTCAGGTTCTCCTCCCACCATTTCTTAACGAGCTACAGACGCTTGTAATATTTTTTGCAGATGGAGCAGAAAGAGATCTTTGATATGTGAAAATGTAGGCAGTTACATCTGTGTCGAGACTGGATGGTGTTGTAAAACAGTGTGCCTTGAGGCGGGCAGAAAGGCCACATCACCTGGTTTCAGCCTTTGCTGGGCTTAAATATAAGAAGAAAGGAGAGATGGGGAAATTTGTTTGCCGAGTTTAAGCTATGCTTGGTGGTGGGACTTTTCGAAACACTGGGCCAAACTTTAGGCCTTGTTCCCTTCACGAGCAAGAACAGCTTTTGCTAATTTTCAAAGGGTGTAATGACTCTGTGATGATAGGAAAGGCTTCAAGGGAAAAGCTGAGCTCATGAACCATGTGATGGGCTCAAATGTCCACTGTAATTAACCATAAAGCATGTGTGACAACAAGAGTGTTCAAACAGTGTATTAACAGTATATTTTACTTGGTAAAGGGTCTATGTGTGAGTGTTCCTGCTCACAGTGTTGCAGATGGCTGTTATTACACACCATTCTGCCCCACTTCTCATCCTTGGTGTCAAAAACACTCATCACCTGCACTTCATCTACACTTCAAAAGACCGGCAGGCAAGAGGAGGGCTCCCCACTTCTATTAAATATTTCTCCCTTTCCCTTTTTGTCTTCTTGAGAACAGCAGCAGGTTTAACCAGACTCCTGCTCTCTTATCAACAGTGCACCAAATTCACTTTGAACATCTTAAACCTGCCCTCTTCTTCTGCACAGCGCACACCCTACGAATCCGACACATTTCAGTGGCAGTGGCACCAATCACACATGACCTTTTGTCATGGTATTTACATAATCCCCCCATGGTTCCACGCTGAAGCCTGCTGGAGGCACTGCCAGCTGTGAGGAAGAGCATTTATTTAACCTCACCTCAAGCTGGAATAGCATAGCGACTTTATGGTTAAGTGAGTGCAATATTTAGAGGGCAACGGAAGGAAGGTTAAATGGCCTCGCTGACTATTATCAAGGTGAGCCTTTCACAATGTGGCAAATGTGGAGGTGTTGCTTTTGGTCTTTTGTTACTCAGATGGTCTTAACACCTGTCCATTTGGTAGAGCAGTAAATAACAGGGGGCTATAAATTGGTGCGGGTGTGAGTGTGACACAGATACACTCTTGATGTGTGTTCTCAGCAGCAGACAGAGGAAGAGAAGCGAGGCCACCCTGTGGGTTTGCCATTAGCAACAGTCAGTTCAGAGCTGTTGTTCTACTGTGTTTTCTCCAGCAGAGTTCCTTTCTTTTGATAGTAAGATGCAATCAACTGCAACTGGTCGAGAATATTCAAATTCTATTTCACACAGGATTCTTAAATCAAGTCCCCATAATACCTGTTCTTCCCTACATATGTACTTCGCTGCAAACTCAACAGTGGATAAATCTGGCAATTCGTATATATTAAGCAATTACATATATTCAGTGTACACATGCCAGCGTGTCATAGTAGTTGTTAGCTGTGATTTTAACAACAGTGGATGCTGCGAAGAACTAATTGCAGTGAGCCAGATGAAAACACCGGACAATATAGGCTGACTCCCTCCCTCTGTGCCAAGTCAGGCCATAAACAGCTTCCCTTTCCCCTCTCACACCCCATGGAAATCCATTCTGACCTCCCAACCCACACACACACACACACACACACACACACTTAGCACACATGAATGGTGACAGTTGCTTAATCTCACAGCCACACACACACATGCATGCATTACCTCGGCCCAATTCACATGCACACAAGCACCCGTGAAATCTTCACCCTCACACACAACTGCCTTTAAGGGTCAGAGCCCACATCCACTGGGTCCTCTGCTAATGAATCAATCAGCTGGTTCAATTCATTTCATTGCTGTCAGACCCCATCGATCAGCCTTTTCCTCCCCATCCCAACAAAGCAGCAGGGGAGCTCAGAGATCGAGAGGAGAAGAAGGGACTTGAAACATCCAGCCAGTTCAAAGGCTCCTCATTTCTCATCCGCTTTGGTTCCTCGAGAAATATGGCGTTTTGATGGTGTGTAGCAGTGTGCATGTGTGTGTGTATGTGTGTGTGTGTGAAATGAAAGAGAGAGAAGGGATTAAAGGAAGATCAAGAAGGCAAGACATCTTCTCTGAGAGTTTATACATGGCGTCTGACCTTCCTTTTACCTTAGTGAGACTAGCGTGTAAGCACTGTGGATTCCAACATCACGGGATGGCTGGAGATAGCAGGTGGCGGATTTCAGCCAGGTCAAGCTCACTTCCTGTCCAGTGATGCCCGTGCTTGGCCATGAAGCATTAACTGCCCCACCTTACTCTGGCATCTGAGCTTCTAGCTTGGCTAGGTGAGCGATGTGCATGGTGGCGTCCAACTCTCACCTCGCTCCACACCCCACCTACTGAGTCAAAGTCTCAGTAGGTGGGGTTAAGAAAGGTTATCAGTTATTAAAGCCCCTCAAATATGGAGCTGTATGTCTGTGAAGCTGTGCAGAGTGAGATGAAGGTGAGAGAGGAAGATTTTCATTTGCAAAAGCCACTTAGCTCTGTTTATTGGCCAGTCAGTTCATTTCAAAAGGTGTTGAGAGAAGCAACTATACAGGCCAGAGGTTGTAGGGAGCCAAGGTCAATTATGTTTAGGTTGCGGGAAAAGGAGTGGAGGGGGTGGAAGAAGAGGAGGAAGGAGTGTGAGGGACAGACGTACAGAGCAGCAGTATGTCCTGAGATTGTGAGATCCATCTGAGCAGAGAAGCTGTAATCTCCTGACTTGGACACTAGCCACCAACCAAGTCTCCTCTTTCACACCTTGCAGCTTCCTCTCAGATACAGGACTGTGCCTGGGAAGAGAGACCCACATCAGTACCTTTCACAATCCTTTAGCCTGCAGTGTCTCTATCTTGCTCACACATAGACTCACAGTGGTCCCTGATGACTGATCTCAAGGCTTTGATGCAGCCTAGAAAGAATCTGCCAGCATTTTTAATGAATCTGAAAACAAGCCAGTACGACAATTTCAAGAGCCAATTGCCAATAGTGTCAGCGTGGTTGAGTCAGTGGTGGATGTAAGAGAATAATTGTTGAGTTGGACAAAGGGCAGAGGTTGAACAGAAGGTGAGCAAGTAAACACAGATTTAATAATATGTGCTGTGATTGCAAGCTTACCAATAGCCAATTTGTGGTTTTATTACCTCCTCACTCTAAAATTCAAAGCCTTGTTAAACTACTGTATGTTATCAACAGCAACAAAGCATGGTGTCACCTTTCAGCACTGGGTTTGTTTTTATAGAGTGGCAATGTTTACCTTTGTTTCACATGGTCATTGATTTATATGGACCAATATATTTTATTGTCATTTGATAAGAGGAAGTCTGGGGTTTTATGACTGCAGCAGTGGTACATCAGGTACCATCAACTTCAAGGTACCAGTATGCAGTGTGCTGGCCAGACAGGTTGGCGTTCCAGCCTGCCAAATAGGAAGAACCAAAAGGTTCAAGGATTTCTACCAAAAAAGTTTGCATTAAAAGCATCCTCTGCAGACAAAGCTCCCTTTATATGTTGTTTATCTTCGTTTTCTTCACCTCCCTGTCATTCACTTTGGCCTTGTCCCTTTCCCAGCCTTGTTCTTAGTCTATGTCTCCACCCCCTCTTTACTGTCTGTCTTGTTCTTTTATCCCATCCTTTTAGTCCCTCTGCCCCTCTTCAGTTCCCTCTTCTTTGACCGCATCTTATCAGTTACAGTAAGTCCTAATTGCAGTATTATTTTCCTTTCCTTGTTATCTCATGACCCCAACAGTGACAGTAAGCAGCTAGCAGACAAACACTATTTGCTGCTAAAAGATCCTTTTTTGTTGCCACCTAATTGATAAGGTCTTGACTGTCAAGAGGACGTGCCCTATTGTGTATGTAGAAAGAGAAGTCTGCAGTTGAAAGGCATTGCAAATGCACATCATCTCCCTTCGTTCCGCCAACCAAAATTGTTTCCTGACATGACAGGTCTGACACACAGTTTTCTTTCAACATGTCGCCTTCGGCTTTTTCCACAAAACATGCTCCTTGCCTGTCGGCTTGGACAATAAGAAAGATTAGTGCAGAAGGAATGGCAACAAAAAAGGAGACAAGAGTACCTCAGTGGGCTGTAACGCAATATGTTGCTTTAGGTGGGTGACGAGAGGGTGTCTAAGTGGGAGTTGTGTGACGGGTCTGGGTTTTAAATACCTCAAACAGCTTAGAGTGTGAAAACAATCGGCAGAGACATGAAAGCGTGAGTGAGAACACACACAGGGGTCATATAACCCCTGGGCAGATGGGGATGGTCAAGTCAGCAGGAGAGAAAGAGAGTGTTTATGCCACCAGTGTCAGGAAAGGGATACAAAAACATTACTCCCTGTGCCACTTTTGGCCTCTGTGAATTCCCAGGGGTGCATGAGCTAAAACGGTGGTGATGATTAGAGATTCAATTTGGCTTGCCATCAATCAATGCCACAGAGATCGACAGGATTGCTGCCGATAGCTCACCCTGGCAACCAGATTGGGTTTGTGCCTCTTGGGATTCACGCCCTTTTTTCACGCTTTGTTAATTAAGCGACCAAGCTGCCCCTCCACTTACTTATTTATGAATCTTGGCTTCGACCGGTATGGGAGACCACTTGGTCCCCCTAATTAGTCCCTCACTAATGGCCCTGCTTCCAGACAATCCATACAATCCCAATCCTGACCACCGACCCCCACTCTGCGGACGCACACGGAACCGTAACACCCACATGACCTTGATGTTACACGACCCACGTTGTCTGGTGTTGTGTTTCTGTGGATAAAGTGCCCCACATGGGATAATGAAGCAACACTTAAAAAAATCAATTTCCATCTCTAAGTAATTTCTCACCTGTTCATTAACCCAAGAATAGAGCGGCCCGGATGTGTTGCGCTTCGACTGTCATTAGAAGGGACGAGAAACAGAAGGAAGAGAATGAGAGGCTTCATGTTGGTAAAATATTAACGTTTTCCCAGAGCAGTCAGGAATTTGCAGTTTTAACTCTGCCATGATTTATTGATATGTGTGTCTTCTGTTAAACAGGTACTTGTTACAAACAACATATGTATACTATTGACTTCACAACACCTTTTTTGACGCCAGTAGCATGACATAATTACTATTACCAATCATATTATTACTGCAACTACCAATCAGTCCCGCAAACACCCTGCCCAAAAGCCTTTTTCCTCCCTTCCAATGAAGTCACTCTTCAGGGTCAGTAAGCCCATCTACTGTGGCCTTGTGTGGTGTGGTTTGAATCCCATAAACACTGGTCCCGACTCAGAGTCAGATTTACTGGCCAGTGGCCCTGCATGGCAATTAATTTGTTTCTACCCACTTTGGCTGGTTCAGGGTCAGGACGATGACTAATCGGGTTAGTGCTGATCCACACCCTGTGGTTGGAGCATTACCAACCCCACCTAGCTAACATGGACCACCATGAGGTCTGTATTTGTGTCAAGGTAGATGTAACATGTGTATGAGCTGCATGGAAACATACTGGTATTTGTGGTGCATCTCATTTCCTGTGTCCCCAGTTGGTGAGAAAAGCAGACTTGTACCTCATTGTTGTGGATTCCCTTCAGAGTGTATCGCCATGGGCCACAACAGAAGTGAACCCAGCTGAACACTTGAGCTAATGGGCGAGCTTAGGCATAAACATTGGGGTTGCTATTTTTTAACTAGCTAAGTTTGCCAGAGGCTGTGTTATAAGGATCACAATAATGCAGGAGGGTAGGGGGAAACTTTGTGCGAGTTGTGAAAAAAGTTAACTGTTGCCTCTCTTGGCCAAAACAGGTGCCAAACAAGATTAATCTCATTTGTGGTCACCCCAATGCACACAAAGAACTGTTTCTCTCCCGATTGTAGCTTTTTCACTATGCCACTAAGGCTATCAGCCTCTCTGGTGATCAAATTATCCAGCTAATACTATTTCAAAACTGAATGGGCTGTCAAAACAGCAAAGGTTAATGTATACAATGACTACTGACTGTCCATAGAACCTGACCTTTTTAACGAAAGACTGAAAATGTCTGAAAAAAACACCGCCCCTTTTGATTTACTTACCATCTTCCCCTTCTGTTTATATGAATATCATTTTAAATTTGTTTTCTTTTGTCTCCCACGATACCACTTGTTTTTCTAGGATATTTGGCGCACCACAATCCTTGCACATGCACACACATATGCTGGTGTCTGCCAGTGATAACGTGACACCTCCATAATACTTCTGTGGTCCTTTTGCGATTCCCGGATGACCCTCTGTGTCCTTGCACACACACACATACACAGGTGCACATCCAATAAAGATCCAAATCCATATTTTGGATACAAAAAATGTGTATGTGCATATGTATGTGCACAAATGTGTGTAAGCACATAAATCAATGGGTGCCTGGCGGCCTTGTGGCTAGAGCTACTGTGTGTGTGCGCAAGTAGTAGTGGTTTGGGGGTTATTGGTGACACCCTGCTCACTCCTAACTGCCAGCTTTAGTTACACATCAATGAAGGGTGAATAATACATTATCTAGGATAGCCTATATTCCTCCTACGTATCCCAAGAGAAAGGCAGAGGGATGGAGAGGTAGACAGATGACAAAATTAGAAATATCCACACTATATATCTTCCGTCAAAACAAAAAAAGAACAACAACAAAAAAAAAAAGCCAGAAGAAAAAAACATATTTAACCCGGAGCTTCCTGATTCCTCTCTCATCTCATTTATCTTCCACATCAATCAACCAAACCATAAAACAACCTTCCTCAATTCCCGTTTGGATAGTGTCCCTCTCCAGCTCCCTTTTCCTGATGTATGGCCACCAGTCTCTTAGATTTATACTGCTGTCTAGGTGGTTTAAGGACAACAGGACACCTTCAGATGAAAGAGTAGTTGAGGCATAAACTGGACTTGCTGAAGTGTGCTTGGGTCCTTGAGATAGGATCGGTGATGCAAGTGGTTCTGTAATCATGGTGTGATTATTTAGACATCCATCTTTTTAGTGCGATGACAGAATGAGTTTGTGTGTGTGGGTTAGAGAAAGTGCTGTGTGTGTGAAGCCGCATGCATTTTGCCTTCTTGCCCATTGGTCTGTCTCTGGCCATGTGTATGCACATATAGGTGTGTCCACGTGTGCTTGTTGCTAACCGCTGTATGATTTATTCCATCTTTCTCTGGCGTTGCCGTCTGGGGCACTCTGTGTGTTATGCCAATACACAGAGGTCTTTATGTAATTGAAGTGGGCCTCTGTAAGCCCCCTGCCATATGGACCCCAACAGCCTTGCATGTCTGTCCGTCCATCCGTCAATTTCTTTTAATTGCCCAGAGCCCAGATTTTGTGCCACGACTATCTATCGAGTGGTTTCTCTATGGGTTAAATACATTAATAAGTAATAAGGTTTGGGACCTCGTCAATCCCTGACCATGATATTGACCAGATAATGCTGCACTAGGCTGAGAACAGGTAGAGTGTGGATCTAGTGGCTGTAGACTGGCTCTAACTTTCAAGGTTCCCTTTTTTATTTACATCCCAAATAGTCTTCATCCACTTATTTTTTCATATAAAGGAGGCACATAAAGATAACATTTTTGACTCATAAAAATAGGTGTTAACACTCTACCTTCCCACCTCCATTATGTGATTTTTAAATATTCCAAAAAACTGTTTCTTTATTGTTTGTATTATAAATGTAGTTATTGTTTTGCATCATAAAGTTAATCCCCTTGTTTACTGTAAAGTTGTAGAGCTAGATTCTTGAAATCTGGTACAAATTGTGAATCGGGTGTTTGGAGGCTGCCAGTCTTCACAGCAGTGATTTTTATAATTATGGCAATTATAGAAAACAAATTTATTTATTAAGGCACTACAACAAGCTGTTCAATAACATTCTCCTTCTCTTCACCTCTATGCTTATTTCTTTCAAATGACATCATATCTCTGGAGTCACAGAAAGGTTTTGTTGTCAAAGATTTTCTCATTTTGCAATAATTAAACTGGAGCTTGTCTCACAGTACTGCTGCACTTACAAGGAACTAAACTGTATGTAAAATAAAAATGCAATGCACTTGTAAGGTCAAGCCGATATTGGCATTGACATGACCATATTTGAAGCTTTTTTATGGATTTCTCTCTATGCCTGTCTCTTGGCTGGCTCATTACTGATGCTTTTAGCCACTAAAGACGTGAAGTCCATTTGCACGGAGGAGGTCTAACGAGTCAAGTTATTACAGCAGCCAAGTGTGAAATTAATTAACTTGGTGGCGATTAAGAATGCAGGTCCGACGAGAATCTTGATTGCGATGAGAGTAGAGAGTGGCGGAAGAGAGAGCTTCCACTCCAACACAGATCAACGTGATTAATCCCACCCAGCCCATTTTTGGTTATGTGGCATCGAAAAACAAAATAGCCATAAATTATAATGATCTTGCCCCTGTACCGCTTACTTAAGTTAATGATGCCAAATAACAGACGAATTTATCTGCCTCCACACACAGCAGAATTGAAATAAAAGTTTGTCCCCAAAATAAATCAATAAACCCTTTTCAGTAATCGACCCACAGCTGTTTGTCATCATAGACCATTAACCATTGCTCACGGTGAGAAGAATGAAAGAAGACAAAAAAGAAGCAGAGAGAAATGACATTGTATCCAGCTATCTCATGCAAGAGAGCAATGTTGCTGCCAAGGTTTTGAGGTTTGGAAACTTTTACTACAAATCTGGTTTGTAGCCAGCCAACACACACTTAGAAAAAGATAGAGAAGAATGGGAGTGGTAGCTGTACATATGAAGAAGAAGTTCCGTCATAAAGGTAGAGACAAAAGAGAAACATAAGAGAGAGGAAGGAAGGAAGAAAGGATTAGTGAGGGAAAGAGGACAAAACCACATGCCGTGCCCAGTTTACCTTTTATATCAACAGCACCTGGTGTGTGAGTGCATCTGGACTATTGTTCCCCCTCCTGTTTGTATTTGCAATCTTGCGTGCTAGATTAGATTTTTAATTGTTTTACATAAAACACCACTCCCCAAATTCTTTGTCTGTGAGGGTACAGAGAAAGAGATGTATGTGCTTTTATGTGATCATTGTGTACATGGATTTGCATTGCGGTAACAGAAAGGGCGTGTGCATGCGAGAGTGTCTCAGTCACACAGGTCTGCAGAGCCCTGACCTGGCGGGTTGCATTCCTGCCTTTAACTGCCCTAACCTCCCTTTTGTTCTCTCCGTCTTTGACCTGAATGGCTAATAACTGGGCAAGCAGGTAAACTGTAACAAGCCCTCTGTCTGCTTAACAAGCTGATGTGAGATGCATCAGTCTGCCCACAGGGTCTGCTTGCCACCTGGTCCTCTTTATCCTTTCTTTTGAAAAGACGAGACAGGAGAGTGGAGGTGCAATGATGTCTATGTGTGATGGTGATGGGGTGGGTGGGGGTGTAGAGTATAATTACTCATCTGCTAAAATTCCCCATATGCCATTTTCCGTCTCTTTACTTTTTTCCCACCCTCCTCTTTTTTTTCTTTCTCACAGGTAAATGAGGGCATACCTGGGAAATTAACATGACTGGCGGTGATAATTGACTTGATAATTACCCTGCAACATCTTCATAAATCATGAGCGGCTGCTCGATGAGCCAAGCTTCTAGTATGTCTAGCTGGAGTCCACGCTAATGGGGTAGTCCCCGGCTGCTATTCTGGTTCTGTTTTTTTGTTTATCCTGTCTGTGTTTCCGAGGAGAAGCAGAAAAAAACAAGCAAACCTCAAAGATTTTTGGTCTCTACAACCACGGTATTTTTTTAAACTGTTTTAAAGTAATTGGAACCCACTGGCATGCAGAAAATGTGGACCGCATCGGGGCTTTGCCCCTCGCAGCAGACCTACGGGCAGCTGTTCCGGGTGTAACAGGAAGTAGCCATCTTTAATTAGATTCAACACGATCATTACATGCTGCACTGGAAGTGCATTGTAAGGTGATCTGATATGTTGGCAGATGACTGCGTTAAGAGAGACTGCATGAAGAGAAACAATGGCAGAGAGGGAGACAAAGCGAGAGGGCATGTGTTTGTGAGACAGACTCAGTGGCGGTTGAAACAGAATGGCAAAGCTGGGTGCTAAGCCCTTTTCTTGTGGTGCTCAGCCATTCAAAAAGCCATGGCTTTTATTCAATGCCCGGTTCCAGCTCTTTCTAGGCTACACCCCCAGTGTACAAACAGGATTTGTGCATTTGTGTGTGTGTGTGTGTGTGTGTGCGTGTGAAAGAGAGAGACAGAGTCTTAATAACATGTCTCCTTTGCTTTTTGTATGTGTTGGTATTATAATAGTTTAAGCAATATATTAAGTATAATGTGTATGTGTTAGCTTTATGAAAGTGTACAGTATGGGTGTGTGTTCCCATGTGACTGAGTCCCGTTCGTTGAGTCAGCCGTTGCTTGAAACCTGCTATTAGAGCTGTGAGGTAACTGCCCACACACAATCCGACTGCACAAGCAGCACAATAGCCCAGCTCTAAAAGTGTGTGTGTGTGTGTGCTGATGCTTGTAGTGCCTCTGAGACATTGATAATCACCAACATCCACACAAACAAGCAAACTAATACTTATTCATTCACACAGGTGAGTGTGAGAGTGCACACGCAAACACCATTCTCGTGACACCAGTGAAATATTTCCATTGGTATTCACACATTACCCCCCAAGGACAAGTTGCAGCTATCACATTTTCATACGTTTAGTCCAGAAATCCGTATCGTTATCTTCTACACAGTCTGTTGCCAGAGCTATCGAGCTGTTATGAATGGATGCCCTGGTTGGCACAGGGACAGCGGAGGAGAAGGAGAAGGGAGAAGGACAGCAGTGAAGGAGACGATGGCTCCCTGGGCTGCAGCAAGGCAATGAGCAAAAACAGTTCCCATCAGGCTGCACGTTAAACACAGACACTTCAGGCAGACACACAAAGATGTGCAGGACATTGTAGACGTCTACACACATACATTCACACTCAGACACACAGTCTCTGCAGGCCGCTGTATGTCAGCATGCCAAAAACACAGTGTCAATGAAAGAAGTGCAGGGGCTGTGGGGAATACAAGAGAGTGTGTACCAGCTCTTAAGCCTTTCCTCTCTCTCTCTACTTTTCTCTCCTCTGTGTTCCCCCTTCCCTCCTTTGTTACCTTACTGCCCCCTTTATTTTTCAGACATGGAAAAAGAATTCATGGAAAAAGAATCCCAGTATTCTTCTTTTTTACTCTTTCTGCAAGCAACGCCGGTATAAACAAATTATGTAAAAAAAAAAAAAAAAATCACAAGCAGCCACACCCAAAGCTGAGAATCTTTCTTTCTCTCTCTCTCTCTCCCTCGCTTATCTCCACAAATAAACCCATATTCAATAGTTATTTCCTTTGTACTGTGGCTGTATTAAACTGGGAAGTAATGCATTGCAAAAGACTGTTGGCACACATCCTATTATTGTTTTCACTTGGTTCATTCATTGCTTATTGTGCCTGATGTGGATGTTCCAACGTTTTAATTTTATTGCTCCAGAGTGACTTACAATCACCAAGTGAATAAAGGTCCATTGTGTTTCTCAGGGACATTTTAACAGTCTGCCAGTGAACACACACTGACCTTGGTGATCAAATTAACTATCAATGATATGCTAGTTCTAGCTTTGGTCTCCGTTACCATAAGGCTACTTTGCTATTGTGATCGATGAACGTAAAATGTAAAAGCAGCTTGTTGGCTGCCAAAACCCCATCGGCAAACTTGGTTTGCTGAATGTGACTTAGATGGGGTTAGCGACTCCTGACACTCACCTGTCACAGTGTTAGCCTGCAGCATTAATACCCAAAATCCCTTGGAGAGGCAGAGGCGCCAGGTGAATTTCTGCTCGCAGACAGACACATGCACTCAGACTAAGACAGAAAGACAAACAGCGTGCATGGATAGATTTGAAAGCATAAATGTCTGCCTCTCATTCATGCATGCCTCCCTTTGATTCAATTTATTTTTTTTTGAGGATCCTAACATTTAAATGAGCCCATTGAGTAAGAATAAAGCTTATTTCGATACTAATTAAATCACAATCTATCTTCCCCTCTTCTCTTTTAAACTTTGTGGCACTTCATATTTATTAGCCTTACCTCAAATGATTCTTATCAGCGCTGCGAGCTACAGAGCTGCTGTTTGTTCATTAGCTGTATCTACTGAGGAGTCATCAGAGCAGTCTGCAGGTTTGACCAGACAAAGCAGCCAATCAAAGAATATCAGCACTGCTTTATCTCTTCAAGTAAATTACTCCGCCTCCCCCTTTTTATGCCTCTCTCTTTGTAGATGAACATATAATGAGGCAATTGTTGAACATCGGTAACGCGTTTTAAGTAAATGCCAAAGTACACATAACATGAGATGGCGAGATAAAGAGACATGTATCTGTTTTGGAAGATATGAAAGAAGATTTTTCATCATACCGGCTTGCTGAACTCCTTATTAAGATAAGGAATACTGAAGGACATTGAAGTGATGTTTTTTCCTTTGCTGGAATAACGATCTACTGAAAAGAATTTTGGCAGTTTTTTTTCTACAGTATTTTGCTACAGTAAATTGTCTGCATAACATAACAGTTTGAAAGACAGAGCATGCAGTTATATATAGATACAGTAGCTGTGGATGAAAGCAAGGTCATAGCGAAGATGATGTTAGGAGGTGTATGTCTGCTTGTTATCTTGGTATATGTCAAAGAAGTCTCTTTACAGATGTATACTACCTGTGTTCATGTGTATGTGTATGTCCTATTTTTGCCTTTCATCTGCATGGCAGACCAGTAAATCACAGCTGGCTAAATTTGCATTTATTGAGTGTTTTAAATACGAATTGTCTTCCAGGTATAATCCCCATCCTGCACAGATACCCAGAAAACCTGACTAGAGCTTCATATTTCCATATGCAGATCGTTGAGGGAAAAACAAACTTGCTCCTTGCTTGTTTGCATTTTTCAGATGTGGTTGGCTGAGTCATTTGCCAGGAAATCAGATCATGGCATCTAGGCGTCCCACGCACTGCACAAGTAACCCAGTGCTTGCTTCTGATTCATACATGCATACAGTATTCACTGTCAGCCTTCGATGTTAAATTTCACCTGAGGAAAAAAGAATCTGAGCCCGGACTAAATTATGAAATGTTGCAAAACATAGAGAAAGAGAGAGGTGTAGAGACTTTCCTGGAAGGGTTATGAATGAAAAATCTGAATGAAAAATATGAAATATGAATGAAAAAATGTAGGCTGAGGTAATAGTTTCGTGTTAGGTGTTGTAAACATCCCATATCCCTTCAGAAAGCTGGTTCTGTGCCCACTTCCTGGTGGTGGTTAAACACAGGCAGACTTGATGCCCTGAATATAATCATCTGCAAATTAGGAACATGACTTTCTAAAATGAAATGCAAGTGAATGTGATCAGATAGAATCAGTGCTACAATGAAGCAATATTTGGTTGATAATTATTCATGTCTGATTTCTTTCAGGACATTTGCCAGGGATGAGGTAGCTTAGAATGACAAAATCCTTGTTTACTGTAATTTCAGTTATAAACTTATATTCACATGATGTCAGCATCACATATGTGGCCCCATGCTTGGTTTCCAGTAAAAGGTGAGTTCAAGTACTGACGGCCCTAATTAGACTTCACACAACTAAGCCAAGCATCTTGTAGAGACATAAACCAGCAGGGTCTGGGATGACTTCTTCAGAGGAATATTTCGGTAGGGAATGAAACCCAGTAAACTTGACGTCACACAGGGAGGCATAGTTGTAAAAAAAGTGGTTAGGTCTTGTCAGACAAAGGCCAAGAACTCTGTTATTAAGTCACCATATTCTGAGTCAGCAGTTTTGCGGAAACAGCATGCGAACACTGCTGTGTACATTTTGAGTAAAGAAACAGTAAGAGACACAAAGATAAATGTTGAATGCTATGGACAGTGAATAAAAGGCTTTTGCAATCCCTTCTGAGAGCAAAATGTTAAGTGCAGCTCTCACAGTATGGGAAATGAAGTGGTAACTGAAAGGTTGCAGGTTCAAAGCTATAGCTCAAGCATTCCGCTGAAAACACTGGTACTTTCATTTAAAAGCAAACGGTGACAAAAAAAATGTGCTGATTAAATTCAAGGTACACTAAAAGGAGCAAAGATGGCACTCCTGATGAAATGCACACACTCACACTATTGAGCATTCCAACTGAAACCTTTCCAGAATTGGATTTTTTAAGATAATCTTAAGTGCTTGTGTCAGAGAGCAAATAGCTAATAAAGCAAGTGGTAATGCCCCCCTCCCAAACTGTGAAAGTGTGTGTGTGTGTGTGTGTGTGTGTGTGCGTTATGTTGTCAGTACTGTTGATGAAGGGGCTGTGACTGTGATTCAATAGCAACTGAACATAGCCATTCAATGAACCCATGGGACAATGCAGACAGCTGTGAATGCTGGGTCTCCGGCAGGGTGAGGGGTTGGGTGGTTAACCAGGAAGTTGGGGAATAGAAGGAAGAGAATGTGAACGTTCACCCGCGCACAATAAGGAGGTTGGGGGAGGCTGTAGTTCTGAGACTCTCAGTATTTCCATGAAAGTTAGTAAGAAAATGCTGTCTTATATTGACTAGTTATACATTGACTGAAACAGTGACATTTTTTTTTAAATGACCCACACTGGGGTGACTATTCCTGAGACGTACAAGGGTAAAAACCACACTGACAGTGCTGTCAACAAAGCGGAAGCTCCAGTTTCAACCACTTACACTGACGCATGCATTGGTGCCTCAAACAGGCACACGTACAATGACAAGACGCCGGCCTCAAAAGGCCAAACATACACACGTACAAGCACATAGGCATTCACACACACACACACACACACACACATAAGGAGGCACACCTGGTTTTGTAGACAGCTGCCCTTAGGGCTACCTGTTCGTCAGATCCTGTGCTTTGTAATTAGGAGAGTTAGTGAGAGAACTGGATAGGGAGGGGTAGAGAGAGACAGAGAGAGAGAGAGATGGGGAATGAATCAGAGAAAGAAGCTTCGTCCATAACAAGTACAGGAACTAAATTAGACTTCATGAGCCCCTGAACAAGGCAATACACTCCTTGGTTGCAGTGGATACACATAGAGCACACACAAACATTATATCTATACAATTTCAAGAAGCAGCTGCACCAGTCCCCAATGTTCTCTATGCTGTGATCAAAGCTCCTTCTTTCACATTTCAACCTCTCTGCTCGGCTCTCTCAAAGCCACTGACAGAAAAGAACGTTGTTGTTTTTTTTTTGTCGTAAGTCCCAGAGTTGTTGGGGTAAGAGCTGTTAACTCTGCGGACACGATAAACCAAGCAGATGGACAAAAAAAAAAGGCGAGCTGTTGCAACCCAAATAGAATTCAGCCCAGAGGTATCTTTTGACGAGGGGCAAATAATTGAGGGGCAGGGGCTCAGTGATAAATAAAGAGGGCAAATGCTGTGTTCATTAGACTTCACCATGGGGAGGGATGATACAAGAGTTAGACTGAGTGAAAGGGGAAAAGTCTGGAGAGAAAAAAGAGAGAGGCAAAAAGGTGGAAAGAGCTTATGTCCTAGACATCGACGGCATAACCTTATGTGACAGCCATTGTGGGATGACTGACAGTGAGTGGTAGCGGGGTGAAGTATTTGTTAAAGTGTGTGCGTGTGTGTGTGAGTGTCGATAGGAACGGCAGGGATGGGGTTGTCGTGAGAGGCAAGTCCGTTCACGAATTCCACAGAGGAATCACCTCCTTGGCCTGTCCATGTAGCAGCAACCAATTACCGTGACTGTGTGTGTTTGTGTGGGTGCTGAAGGGGATGTCTTGCCATAAAATGGAGGGGACTTCTCCTAATCATCGCACTCTGGCCCCACACAAAAAGGCTGCATGGACAATTTGAATTTGAATAGCATCTCTCCTCCTGCTCTCTTTTTTCTTTTTTTATCTGTGTTTCTCTTCCTATTTTCTCTCCTTCACATTGGATGACAAAAGCGGAGCCAACAAAAGATAGCATAGAAAGCAATCAGGCTAATAGCGCTAATAAGTTGAACGTGGGGTCCTCGTTCTCACTGTTGACACATTCCACTGTTTCTGTGGCTAAACAGAGGCTCAAGTGTTTGGCAACCAGACGGCATAGTATTTTAATGGAGTGGCTGCCCCATGCCAGGTTGCCATGTGCTTGGTCTGTTTGACTGCAGGAGAATACAACAAAAGCGACTTGGAGAAGAGGTGGGGAGCAAATAATTAACTAGTGGAGTAGCCTGAAGGGAAGGATTTCGGGGAAGGAGTCATTAGGGGGGTTTGAAGTTTTTGCTATTTCTTTCATTACCTTTCCTGGCTGAAAACAAAATCCTGCTGTCATCATGTTTCATTAATACGCCAGTTAATGCAATGAGGATAAGTCATTTTGTTTTGTACTTATTGCAGGAAACCAAGCTTACAGGAAGCTATTAAGTCAGCCTTTTGTTAACATTTCAGACATTGCTCTGCATATTCTAAGACACTTCTATCACCAATGGTGTCTAGACCTATATTTTGGTGTCGTTCAGTTATCTTTCGGTTGTCACCTGACAGGGTCACACTAACAAAGAGGAGCATGCTAAAAAGCTCAAAGCAGCCGTGGCCAGATCCAAGCTAAATCCCTCACCTGTCTGCTCCTCACCACCCGGGGACTTAGCCCTGAGAAACAACTACACATTCCTCTTTCTCTCTCAATAATAGCCTTTCTTCCTCTTTGGGCCTTTTTCCTTCTTTAAGAAGACTGCTTGTTTGAACAAAGAAATATTTTAAGAGGCTTGTAACCATACGTGCTGAGTGTGTATTTGTGTGAATGTGTGCGTTGGATGCGGCCATAGGGACGAATGCTTCAGTGCCCTCCCCTGTTATTAGGTCTGCCCTGTCATTACGGGATTAGAGTGTAGGGGTTGGCTTTGTGTGTGTGTGTGTGTGTGTGTGTGTGTGCGTGTGCGTGTATGTGCCTGTATGATCTCCCGAAGCCTGTTTGTATTTTTTCTCACACGATCAGAGTTTGAAGAGAAAACAGAACGCTGCCACCCTCCCAGTGTTTGTCATGCTAATCCCAGGTGCATTTGACCTCGATCATAAATAACACTTTCCTAAAGCAATCCTCAGGTTACTCAAACGGTGACGCTCTAATTGAATAGTCTTCGTAAACGGCAGGAGGTTGAAAAACATTCCACTGTTCCCCACACGTCACATCTGTCACAGCACAGCATGAAAACACAAGTGCCGATATAGAGATAGGCAAGTAAAGGAGGAGGGAAGAGGAAAAAAAGCCAAGCGAAAAGAGGTCAAACTTATCATTTCTGAGTGGAAGAGGGAGATGAGGAAGTTGTTAGAGAAAGTGGGTGATAAAAAGGGGGAAGAGAAGAAGTGAAACTATGGGGAATTAGACCCATCGTTTCATCGAGATGAGAAAGAAACTGGAAAACAAATGAGGAGAAAGTGAGAGTGCGTGCAAGAAAGATGGATTAAACAGCCTTGTGCTTCTGTGCATCCTGATCCAGTGCTACCTCCCACATCTGCATGCGTCACTCTCATCCTTCTGTGTTTTAAGGCAGTAAATTTGCATGTTTATTTGCCTGATTTACTTGTTTCACCCTCAAACCTACAAAGCTACCTTCTGCCATTCATCTCGCACTTCCAGGGATTGAAAGAGTGAAATGTATAGAGATAAAAGGGAAATGAGCGCGCTCCCTGTGTGTACAGGGGAGGATCTTACAGTCACACAATGGCTGTTTCTCCCTCAACCCGTCCTTCTGGTTTTCTTTCTGTCTATTTTTCTTTTTCTCTCTCTGTCTCGGACGGGCACATTAGGCAAGCTGCCAGCATGGTCTTTCATAGTTTTCAGAGGTTGTTTGCTTTGAAAGAATACCTTTTGCTCTTTAATCTGTTTTATTTGCCCTCTCTGTCATCCTTTATCATCCATATAGCACCAGTTGTGCTGCTTTGGCATGCAGAAACGGTTGCTTTGTGCGTGGGCATATAGCACTTTATTTTCTGGTTTGTTTTGCTTGCTTTATTGTGTGTGTGTCTATGTGTACTGTTACTGTGCAGGTGTCTGAATTTGCTGCACAGTCATGAATATTGCAGTGAGCTTCCATTGCCTGGTGTGTTATTTACATACTCTCACACACATACAAACACACAGAGACAAATCAGCATAACAGATGCCCGCATGCACACACACTGACACAGAGGGTGAGGTCAGGGTCACTCAGTGCTTTTGCTCTGCCCCATTGACTCCGGATTGGTGCTCCACTTTGGGCACAATACAGAGCTTTGAACCAAATACACATACACACAATTACACCACCACATAGACATGCACACACACAAGCATAGATGTGATACGGTCTAACAATGCAGATACATAGAGAAGGGAAGGTTTAGTGCTGCACATGTACTCCTGAATGATCCACAGTGTAAATCACTGAGTCAGACTGCACATCTGTGTGTGCTTTGCATATCTCTCTTTCTGCTCTCCAGCTCTCGATCTTTCTCTCTTGCCTCTGTCTCCCCCACTTCGACTCAGACCGTTTGTCATTGTGTTTCACAGTGCTGCCATTTTCAGCAAGGTCAGCTATATAATGTCAAGCCAACGCACCATACACACAGCCCAGCCATAATAAACAAAGGGAGGGAGAGGTGTATAATTTCCACCACACTGGATTACCTTCCTGCGTAGCTGTCGGTAACAGGTCCCAAATCACACACTGTCATTGTATGAGTCAGGGGAATTCCTGCAGCTAATATATACTGACACAGTTTCTGAGATAAAAAACACTAGTAGACTTATTTGCGCAAGAGAGAAATGTGGTTAGTCGCACGTGGTAACAAAGAGAGCTCTCCGCAAAAGCAGACCCGTGACTAGTTTGAATGCTCTTCCATTATCAGCACAGAGAGCGAATTAGAGACAGAAAGGGAAAAGATTATTGCAGACAAAGGTCACGAGCTGCATTCAAACCTACGCCACTGTGAGTGCATGATATTCACTTAAGGTCCCAGATCCACTCCCAGACAGACAGTACCTGCTGCATGAACTGGCTCATGGTGAAGCTTCCAGACCATTTTGCCTAAGGGCAACAAGCCAAAGCTACATTTGAAACGTAATTGTATGTGTTTTTTTTAACACAGGAAGATATTTTCCTTCAGCAGGAAGTCTCTAGGAAGTCATATTTTCTTACTGGTATAATAGGCGCATACAGTTCAGAGACACTGTCACTCAAAGCAAGAGGAGGTGGAATTCAATGGGAATTCCAACCTGCAGTTTGACATAATTCACAAGGGTTCTCTGAGTTCGAGGGTATTTGTGTTCGCGTTTGTCACTGGTGCTGCTTCTGAATGCAGCAGTCAAGAGAAGGTATTGAAAAGGTGGGTGGGTGAGGGGAGTTACACTTTTATTTTCCAAAGTCCTGTTTCCTGTCAGCTCACCAGCAAAAAGATGAAAGAGGGAGACAGAGGCAGAGATGGTGGTAGAGCAGCAAACTTCTTCAGGTTCGTCCTCAGCAACTCGAGGCAGTAAAAAATTGAACATCTTGCACTTGTTCCTTGCATGACCAGGAATGGTTCAAGCTTTCTGGCAGTGCCGTTTCATCATCTTTTACTATCTTGTAGAACAGCACAGCGGTTGAGATAATAACGGTGGCTGCACACTGCGCCTTGAGCGCCAGGTAGTAAAAGACTCAACATTTATAGTGTTCCTTTCCTGCTCTCACAAAGCCGCGGTCTACACCAGGAACAAGAGAGTGAAAAGTGAATCGGAGATAAGGGATTCACAGGAGAGATCCCTGCCCGCCATTTTGTGTTTACTGTGTACGTGTGTGTTCTCTTTCTGTGTGTGTGTAATGTGTTCAAGTATTGACAGAAAGTGAATCCAGCTGAAGTGTTTTGACCTCTCTTTCGCTCAAGAGCTCCTCTTTTGTGACAACCAAACTTTATAACTCCCCCTCTTCATTCAAGCCTTCTGTTGGGTTATATATCTTGTGGTGTTTTACAACCTGTTACTAGCTGTATGTGAGTGGGTGTTATCTAGTGTGTGTGTGTGTGTGTGTGTGTGTCGTGGTTCCCTGTGGGAAGCGGAACTATTTCTCAGCAAGACTCACTGTTGTTTCCTTTCCCCTGTCGAAAAGAAAATGTCTAATTGAGACTAATTAGCCAGTAAAATGTCACACAATACCTCACAGATCACCCGCCTAGATTTCTGCTGCCTCACCCTCCCCACACACACACACACACACACACACACACACACTGTCTCTCGTTCTTCCTTTCACACATGAACATACTGCGTGTCTTTGTCTAATTGAATCTAATATCGCTCTAAGCATGGACTTTTTGTCATTCACTTATTCATGCAGTTATCTGAGAACAGCGTTGGTCAAAGCCTCTTATCTTTTCCTCGGCTCATTTTACAATTTTTTTTATGACACTGTCGTAAAACTATTGAAAGTTCTATTGATTTCCTGTATCACCCTCTTCCTCTTTGTCTGACCTGGTGGTTTTCTCTTTGCTTTCGTTTACAGAGACGCTGATGGACACAAAGTGGGCCACAACAGAATTAGCCTGGACTGCACACCCTGAGACTGGGGTGAGCTCACTGTGCAATGCGTGTGTGTGTGCGTGTGTGTGTGTGTGTGTGTGTGTGTTTGTCTTGTAAGACTGATTTATTAATGGAGACACAGATGTAGACAGTAACTGTAATGCTATACTTCAAGGGGTAGAGTCTGTGTTAAGTGTGTGTGTGTGTGTGTGTGTGTGTGTGTGTGTGTGTGTGCGTGTGTGTGTGTGTGTGTGTGTGCAAATCATTCAACAGGATACGTTTTAGGATGCGCTTTTTAGCCCGCTCACAGATGTCCCCAGCACACTTAAAAAGCCAGCTCTCTCAAGAACTAACCTTTTAAACGCTAAAATATGTCTCGCTGTTGACCCATCACATGCCCCGGCATCCAAATCTACCACACACAAAGTGCTAGTGACAGCCCCATCTTGCTTTCCCATGTGGTCTCCACAATGGCCTAAAGAGGAGCAAAGAGAGTCTTGACCCCTCCTCAGCTATACTTCAAAGACCCCTAGCACTCCTCCTCTTGCCTTTGTGCAGGCCTCTGACATGGCTTTCAAAGGTGGGCCCCCATTTTTTTTTTTATTTTTTGTTTTTAGCCTGGACTTGCAGAGGACATTCCACCCCAGCTGCTGGAAGTCGCCCACCCTCCTTATTCTCTCCTTCGTTTACTTCCAAGTAACTAAGCACTAATGAAGCCAGACACAGTAGCCACCTCAGCTGCAACAATCAGCAGGACAAACGCCCTCACAGCCTTTCGTACCCTCCTTCCCTTTCGTTCATTTCACTTCCCATCCGCCCCCTCCCTTCCCCTCGTGAAGCTACAATGCAGCAGTGATGCTCCCACTTATCCCGTGCAGAATCCCTCCGTGTTTCATTTCCAAGAGAACCCAAAACAGATGCTTCTTTTCAGCACATATGCATAAAGTGGATAGGCTTTTGCACTACAGATTTCCCACATTAAGAACCAAGATGAGTTTCCCCCTTGACTTTTCTGTTTTTATAGCAGAACGTGGCACAGCTGGTGGTTGTCCCCGAGTTATCGTTCCACCCTCTTTTTATTTTTGCCTTCCACTCGTTTATGTCTTTATGCACTAGTGCATTATGCATGCATTTATTCATATGCGTTTGAGGTCCTGCAACAGGAGCGCCACAGCCTGTTTTTGTTTCGGGTGATGAGTGTTTAAGACGAGCCGATACAGTGGCTGAAAAGACAAACAAAACAACATGCTGCAAGAGCTGGTGGGGAGGTGAGCAGTGAGACTGAGATTAAATAAAATCCACAAAAATGTCCATGCAGTGAGAGGGAGACAGCACATAAGAGAGAGAAAGAAATCAATTAAAAGAAAAAAAAAAAAAAAAAAAAATCCCACTCACAAACAGACTACACACACTCTCCCAGGGATGGTGTCCAGTCAAGTCTTAGCCACAGCATCTCTGATTTTTCACACTATTGCACAACACATACGGATACAGCGTCAGACAAAAAGCTGCACAGAGGAAACAACCAGCATATAAGTGCATATCCAACCCCTGTTGGTGTTAAAGCTAGGTGTGAAGGCCATTTGTGAATGTATGTCTGTGAGAGCACATTCAATTATTGATACGTGCAAGGCACTGCCTTCCCATACTATGCTTTGTCAGAGCAGGTGTGTGCATGTATTCCGTGTCTGCATTTTGGTATGTGGATATCTCTGTCTCACTGTCTCCTTCCGTCTGCATGAATAGCCTGTAACATCTGTAAATCTGTGTGTAGGTGAGTCACAGTGTGTGACTGTAGACACCTATCTCATGCTTCTGCCACTGGATTTTCAGTTTGTCTCCCTGTATTGTGTGTGTGTGTGTGTGTGTGTGTGTGTGTGTGTGTGTGCGATTCCATACACATTATCATTTGTCTCCCCAAAACAGATGGGTCATGAAAGGGGAATCCCACTTTATAGCAAAGCTTCCCTCAGACCTGGAATGATACCCATAGGGCTTTCCATAACCATACACTGTTAACAATATGCCAAACTAGCTTGTGGAGATAATAACCATTGTTAGACTATCTCTGTCGGCTTCACAGACCACCATCACGCTAAAACATGTTGTGAACAAGCTAAAATGTCTTCAAAATTAGACCTGAGAGCTTAGTCATACTAACAACAAACAGAAAAAAACACACAAAAGCTTGTTGGGGCCACAGCAACTCAGCTAATGCCTAAAGCTTTTACTCATGAATGAATAATAATTTCTGTTAAGGATGCCAATAGTTAATGTTCACCTTAAATTCCTGTAAGTTTGATGAATGAAAAAAGTTGTCTGTAATTGGTCTTAAGCACACCATGCACCTTCTCCTTTCATATCTGGTATTTGTGTGAAAATATTGCCAAATAATATATATGTTAGGGCCTTAATGCACAACGGTAATTCTAGTTAGAAAAACTACCCGAAATGCATTTCCAGAGACATGCTGGCAGGTCATGAAGCAGAACTTCATTCAAAAAATCAAGGAAACTAACAATACAGTCAGAACTAACGATCAAACATGTTGATATTATTAGATCAACCATCTTTTTTGAATCTGTCCAAGCCTGTAATTTGGCAAACAAATAAGCCACCAAGGAGCATCGTTAAAGTATCAATTTGTAATGTCAAATAGATGAAAAGGAAAAGTGAAAGAGACGTTCTTTTCATCTACACAGCGCTTATTAGAGCTAGTATGGTGTCACTCTGATTTTAGCTATTTTAGGCTGTCAAAATTAACGCATCTCTGCCAATGTATTTTGGGCAATTTGTTCAAGTAGAGTTTACCATTGCTCAAATTAGGGAGTTAATGTGTTTAATCCACATAACTTTGACAGCCCTAATATACTTGGATCTTCAAAGTGCGCATCACAGAGGTATTGTTCATCATCATATGGAAGTTTAATTTAAAGCATTGATTGAGAAGGACAATGAGAAAATAGAGTGCATTGCAAATCTTGCGTAATGATTCATCTTTTTGGAAATCAATGCCAAGAAACTTGACCCTTTTTTCACATGACCTACGTAATTCATTCAGGATAGGTAAGCAGGCGCTCAGAGTGTTTGGCCACTGAAGCATGTCCGGGGAGGGGAGGTCTCTAAACACACCTACATGTATAAACCCTTAAACAAACACACAGAGCACGTAAACACTCGGGCAGACAGACTTACACAAGCACATTTAAACACGTATAGCCACATATACATATCCACAAACATTTGGCTCCTTTGCAGTGGGTGATTTATTACACCAAACTAAATAGCCATTGACACTTCATGCTTTTAGCCATCACATTGACCTGGCCGGTGATTATTGATTCTCTCTGGTCGCTTCGTACTTCCCTCCTACTCTAACCAGACCATCGTTCTAATGCAGCTGAACTATGCTCTCTGTCTCTCTCTCTCCTGGCCTCCAGGGTCTTGGATGAATAGACTTGTCTCCACCACATCCATATCACAGCCTCAATTAAGATGTTCAGATAGAAACAACTGGCTCTGGAGAACAAATTGGTGTCATTATTCCAGAGTTTCGAGACAGTCGGAAGGCAAACTTCAGCCCCAAGAGTGCAACCAGAGAAATTTAATTTGGTATAGATGTGTCTTGGCGTTTAATACTTAAAGTATTGTATATTTTAAGGGTGGGTGAGAGATGTCAAAGACAACTCTAACCAGAAGATCACAGGTCCAATCTCATTGCTTTAGGTATCAAGTCCAGTGACAACCATGCAAAGTAATACAGAATTTTATTTCATTGTCTAGTTTTATTTTGGTCTATTCAATTGTCCTTGTCTTTTAAACACTATAATACATTACCATGCCTTATGCAGAACACATATTTGAAAGATGAAATGCAAATAAACTTGTCAGGCCTTTGCTCAGCTAAAAAATAAATGCACTCAGTTTATCTGATAGGAAAGGGGAGCAGACCCCTCAGCACACACGCACAAAAGATATTTGAAGTGAAATGATTTTATCACAGTATCCTCATTCCAGATTGAAAAACGCATTAGATTACAGCATCTCACAGTACAGGTTTTACAGTCTAGTTTGCGTGCACTCATTTAATGAAGCTGGTAATCAAAGTTTAGAAAATTTAATCCCATTTTATCCAGACTAATTCTCCCTCTGGGTGCTGTAATAGCATTGAAAGATGTAGAGAGAGTGTAAGAAATGAAAATCGTGAAGGTTAACCAGTGTCTTTATTAGAGGATGTTGCGATCATTGCTCTGTAATTGTTTGGTAATTGGTTGTGAAGCAATGTGGCTGCGACCTCCAAACAGCTATGAGGTAAACATGCTTTGGTGGCTCCTGTAGTGAGAAGGTGACAGGTTGCCGTAATTGAGATAAATGTGCAGTTCTCATCCCGGGTTTCTTGCTCTACTAACCAGGGATGAAAAAGGAATCAAATGAAAATACCTAAAAAGCACATCAATTGTCTTAGTATCCATCAAAGCTATCAGTACACATTTGCAGCCACTGATCAGTTTATGTTTCTCTTCTACTTCAGTGGGAAGAAGTGAGTGGCTACGATGATGCCATGAACCCCATCCGGACATACCAAGTCTGCAATGTACGGAAACTCAACCAGAATAACTGGCTACGCAGTGACTTCATCCCACGGAAGGATGTGCTGCGTGTATATGTGGAGATGAAATTCACAGTACGCGACTGCAACAGCATTCCCAACATCCCAGGTTCCTGCAAAGAAACTTTCAACCTCTTCTACTATGAATCGGACTCAGACTCAGCCACAGCCACCAGCCCTTTCTGGATGGAGAACCCTTATGTGAAGGTGGACACTATTGCCCCAGATGAGAGCTTTTCTATGCTGGAGTCTGGGCGGGTGAACACAAAAGTTCGAAGTTTCGGGCCATTGTCCAAAGCCGGGTTCTACCTGGCCTTCCAGGATCTTGGTGCTTGCATGTCGCTCATCTCGGTGAGGGTCTTTTACAAGAAATGCTCCACCACCATCGCCAACTTCGCTGTCTTCCCAGAGACAGCAACTGGGGCTGAGGCCACTTCTTTGGTGATTGCACCGGGAACTTGTGTCCCCAATGCCCTGGAGGTGTCCGTGCCACTGAAGCTTTATTGCAACGGAGATGGCGAGTGGATGGTTCCTGTAGGCGCCTGCACCTGCTCATCTGGCTTTGAACCAGCCATGAAGGATACCCAATGTCAAGGTGAGTGTTGTCACAACAGGTATTTTACGATGACCCAGGGTTTTATTACTCAGTGTCTGCCATAGTGGATTAATTTAGAAGTTGGAGAGACACATTTCAACAGTGTACACAATGTCCATGCCCAATGTTAGCTGCTGAACTAAGCCAAATCAAGTAAATAAACCGTTATAAACTTCTAGAATAGTGTGCTATTTTGGAGTTTATTCCAGTGTTACACCCTTCTGGAAGATATTGGTAGGGATTTCCCTGTGGTGATCAATAATGCATTGTATTATTACTGCTGAGAAAAGTTACATTTGCATTTCAGGCACCTAGCATGTGATGGTTCTATGTATGGAATTACAATGAGTGAGTAGTAAGGGGTCAAAGTCTTTCTGAAGGACACTTCACCTCGACAAATGGGTGTGGACACACACTGATTGTTGGAGATATTGAACTGATATTGTCTTGGCTGCAGGTTACAGTCACTAGACTGTCCAGCTGCCACATTATTATGAGCCATTTATGTGCCTTGTGTTCTTTGACACATTAATCCAACGGCTACAAGGTAGAATAATACACATAGATGGCACCATCAGCAGGTGACACTCCTCTGACCTCAGCTTTCCAGCTGGTTGCTAAATAAATGAAAATGCAGAGAAGGCTGTTTTTTTTCATGAGAGACCCTGATGGTTTCAGGTCTGATGGGAAACATGACAGGTTCACAGAGGTTGAGAGCAAGGAGAATTCAAAGAGCAAGGTGACACCATTGAGGAGAGTGAGGGATAAATGGAAAATGTGTGTGTGCTGAAGGGTATGGGGGCGTAAAATTGGGCGCAGGATTCATAGGTCAAATGGAGACAGCAGAATGAGAGAGAGAGAGAGAGGGGAGTATACAAGAGAGGTGTGAGTGCATGTACAGTCTGTATGTGATTTGCCGGAATTCAGAGGACTCATTCTTCTCCTTATGGCAGTGAGAGATGAGGCTGAGAGGACCTTTAAGTAAAACACCCACACTGGTGATCAGCTAGAAAGAGGGTGGATACTTTACACCGGCAGCTTTTCGCAGACCCTTAATATGTGTGCTTACATTTGGAATGAGAGTAAGGGAGAGCACAGTAAATGTAAAGCATGGTGTATGTGGTTAAAAACTCATTTGTTTGCTCCCTGGCAGCTCAAGGTTAAAGCGCTGGTGACTGGGTCCTGATAAAACATACTCTAATCAAGCTTCACTGAAAACCACAAGGGGTAAATCTCCCCTCTCTCTTCTCCTCTGTTCAGGTCCATTCTCCTCTTCATACTAATTTCTCATCATCCTTTCACTGTGACTCTTCTTTTCTCTGCTCATTCCAACATGCAGCATCTCCACCAGCTCCACCACAGGTTTTTTCCCTTGCTCCTTTCGAGTATTTACATCACCATCTCCTGTTCCTTCTCAATCTGAGGGCCATTGCACTCATTAATACGCTACTAACATTACAATAAGGATGTCTGCATAAATATTAATCAGTGAGCCTTTTTGCCTTTCCACTCATTTGCCACACATTTTTTCATCCCAGATATTCTTTACTTTTTCTGTTCATGCTCCACACTTTCCAATTTCAGCAGCACACATTCTAATCAGTTCCTTAAGCTCTGTGTTCTGCATGAACACGGAGCTTAGGATAAGACACAGGGGAGTGAGGCCTGCAGGATTAGCATTTTCTATTCCTCCACCTCTTCCTTCCTTTTTCTCTAGACCCTTGCCTCTCTTTCTTCCTCATTCTTTAGTGGTTCTTCTAAGGGGAAAATTGATGAAAGAAAAGGATGACCCTTTTATTCACTGGAAGTGATTGATCAGCACTTTTTGCACCTCCCTGAAAAAAAGAGCTTCTTTTAATGGGAATGCTCCATCAACACTCCTAGTTAGGCTAACAAAAACTAACACTCTCGTCCCCTGGGGGTTGAGTAATTGCTTGTAGTTTACTTTGTGTGAACTCAAATGAACTTGCACAGGTCATGATACCGAATCGAAGATGTTGTTCTCCCACCTGGTAAAACCCGAGGTCGTTTCTTATCTGTTTACCAAACAGTACTTCCTGTTAGCCAGTGGTGTGGATGACTCTGATTAATGGTGGAAGAACAAATACACTCAGTCCTAATGTACACGGTGCAGTCAACTGGTGGTTTTGTGCTAATATTGAACTTTTAAAAAAAACAATAGGCTGAGACATAGCAGAAGCAGGAAGTGGTCTGCTGTAGCTTTGACCTCCAACCTTGGTGTTTTCAACAGCGAGCGAAAAAAGAAAAAAGGCAGGAGCTATGATGATGATTATCATTCAGCGGGACAAACATTGCAATGTGTCCTTGACAATGACGAGCTAACGCACTAGTGGGTCAGCTAATCAACTGGCCCCTGTAAACTCAGCCTGTCTTACCTGCTCCTGTCTTTTTTTTTTTATTAAGCACTGCGGCAAACTCATTCATCTTTTAATGAGACAGTTCATCAAAGATATGGAGCCTGCCAAAGTCTTCTGGATCACAGTGCCGCTGTCAGTGTTTCCCTGCACGTCTGTAACTTATCATCTGAGTTATAAACTTCCAAACAGTGGCTATAAATGGAGATAGATCCTCTACAAAGGCAGCAGTGTTTCCATCTGATTAACCAGTTTAGGTGAAAATATGCTGAATGTAGTTTTGTGAGAGTCTGTAAACTCCAAAGACAGAAGGTTGCAGACAAATGTCTCATAACACTGAGTACATTGACACACCTTGAGGCCAGGATGGTGTGTGGGTGTGTCTATGTGGATATATTACTTGTGTTGTAGGGACAAATATGTTTACAAAGTCACATTTTGCCTTCCTCTTGGGTCCCCATAATGTAATGTAAATTACATTTTAGGAGGAAAACTTCAGGTGGGGGTGAGGTTAGGGTGAGATAAAGGTTAGAGTTAAGGTTAGGATTAGACAAGTAGTGGTTATGGTTAGGGTTTTGGGTAAGTCTCCAGGAAATGAATGAAAATCAATGATGTTCTCTAAAGGGATATAAATATGACTGTATGAGTGTGTGTATGTGCGCAGACATGTTTATTTGCACAGTTGTGCCCAGATCCATATTTGTATACACCTCAGTATGTGATGTGTGCCTTTCTGAATCTCTCTGTTCATGTTCATGTGTATTTCATAAAAGTCTGGATTCACATGAAAGCACCATGTCCGTATTTTGGGGTTGTGTATGTAATTTGGGTTGACAGTCTCATTGTGTGAGCATGGGTTTATGCTAACAGCTACATGCTGCTCAAACCCCACTATTTTCTCAGTTTGGTGAAAACACACTCAGTATAAGTATAAAAGGGAACATGTGGGCTTGAGTGGACCAAAGCAAACCATGTGCACACATGTACATAAACAAACATATGCTAAACACACTGTTTTAGCCATTTTTACCAGTGAGCTGGAACAGTATGACCATGCAATGTTCCAGTCAAGATGTTACATCCTGTTGTGAATGCTTGCTCACTAACACTAAAGAAAATTAAGAGCAACAGTATGTATTCCAAATGTGGGTGACTGCCCATTTGTAGAATGTGACCTATACAAATGTAATAAAATTGAAGCTTAAATTCATTTACGTGAAATAACGATCTTACTATTACTTATGGCTTTCTCCATTTTTCTCTCTCTTACCATCAGCTTGCAGCCCTGGCACCTTCAAGTCCAAACAAGGAGACAGCTTCTGCTTGCCCTGTCCGGCCAATAGCCGTGCCAGCTCAGGGGCATCCAGCGTTTGCTCCTGTCGAAACGGATACTACCGCTCCGACACCGATTCTCCTGACTCTCCCTGTACCAGTAAGTAATTGGATAACATGATCATGTTTTTAAGTCATGTTAAAAACCACACAGAAATAGATTTATACATCATATTCAAACAGAAATCAAATTCATTTAGTGGTAAATGTCCCTCTTTTGAATTGAGCCCTGGATGGTTGATAAACACCCACTACGTTCCCACTATGCCACACAGCTGGCAAACAAGTCTGCTTGCTTTCCCAACGTTATCCGAAACGTTATCATCCAAACCCTTCCCCCCACACGCCTGCCTCTCAGTGAAGTTCTGTTCTCGATGCTGCCACTCTTTAACAGATAGACAGTGGAGGAATTTTTCTAGCGGCAATGCCTTCATTAAGAGCAAACACTCACACGTAGGAGCTAATTCATTCGCCAGTGAAAAGAGGAGACAATCCTTTTTCTGTTGCTGGGGTGGGGGGCTGATTCTCTCACAGTGCAGGGAGAGATAAGGCTCGGGTAATTGGATAAGAATTGCCAAGGCTCTGCCAATAGTTTGTCTCGCTCGTCCACCCAGTACTTCACACACAGACACACAGTGGAAATGAGCATTTTTGAATGAGCAATTCAAATTTGAACTCTTTAGAGTTACTGCAGGAACAGGCTCCTTTTTGTAGATAGAAAATATTCTAGTTAATGCAAGAAGAATGTACTAATACCTCAGCACAAGAGAAATTATTGGGTAATGAATTGTGTTGATAACAGCTATGGAATAATGAATGTATGTGTGTATAATGATGTGTAAACTGTGTTTGCAATATGAATCTCTCTCTATGGTCAGTATGTGTCTGTGCTGTCACCAAGACAAATTTCCTGACACCTATTGTGCACAGAGATTAAACTCACTCTCATTCCAAACCTATTTTCCTCATCTCATTCATGCTTTACTCCCCTTCTGCAGCTGTCCCTTCTGCACCACGTAGTGTCATCTCCAGTGTCAATGAAACCTCCCTAGTGCTGGAGTGGAGCGACCCACGTGATTTGGGTGGCCGTGAAGACATCTTCTACAATGTCATCTGCAAGAAGTGTCTGCCTGAACGGGGAATGTGCTCACGGTGTGACGACAACGTTGACATCTCGCCACGTCACCTGGGTCTGACCCAGCGCCGTGTGGCAGTCCGTAACCTTCAAGCCCACACACAGTACAGCTTTGAAATCCAGGCGGTCAACGGCGTTTCTAACAAGAGCCCCTACACGCCTCAGTTCTCTGCAGTGAACATCACCACAAATCAGGCTGGTAGGTGCAGCTGCATGGCTCAACTGTCAAAGATCAATACTGAACTTGTAGGCACAACCGACCTTCAAAGGCTGGAAAAAGACACAAAAAGGATGCCAGAGAATACGTTATGTGCTTAAGAAGTAGAGATCAGTTTCTTGTATGCATGTAGGAGTGTGTTACATATTTTCCCTTTTGAACAGGGATTGAGAAGGAAGACATTCTTCTGAATGAGCTTAGAAAGGGACCTTTTTTCACACACCCACAGCATGCTCTGTACTAACACTGCTGCAAATAGCAATAGCGAGGCAGTGTTGAACCCTCAGTATTCTAGCTGCCCACTGCTTCCAACCCACCACTCCTCCAGCCCACAGCTACAACAATAACTAGGTCAATGCAGAAATCTTCGCTTAGATCAGATTGAAACATATAGTGAAACACACATGTATATATATATATATATATATATATATATATATATATATATGCACATCCACTAACATGATATTATGTCATATCATCAGGATGTAAAATATCCAGAATTAATTATTTTGCTTTAAAGTAGTTAGACGGGTATGTAGATCTTTGGAATTACTTACTGAAATTTTGCAATTTTGTTCAATGATTTGGCTTCTATGCAGAGGTTCTCCCAGGGCTCTTAAATTGTGCCTTGGATGGGTTTAGTTGCTATGTAAAATATGGTAGTTCTGCAAGCTTAAGACAGCACCATGGATTATCCCTTGCTCCTTCCCCATCATCTCTCGCCTCTCTCCATGACCTTGTCCGTCTCACCTCTAACCTTGTGGTCCTGCTTCTAAAAGATGCTTTAGGAATGCCTTCTGTTTATGGGTGTAGGACCCAAAGGCCCTACAGGGCCCCACGTGAGGGCCTCATTGTTTTACAAGGGTTTTGGCACTGGGCTGACAGGGGAGACAGGGAGCACTGTCCATCCTTGGGTACTCGGGGTCAGTTGAGGTGAAGGGAAAGGGGTTTGGGGGCAAGAGAGCGTCAACTGTGATCAGATTATCCCCTGGTGTTGTCCCCAAACCATCTATACTTGTGCCTTCAGCTTTTAAGAACCAAAATAAACACAAGGACGGTGATAAGCCCCAGGGGCCACCTCCATGGTTACTTCGACATCTTCTCCCAGAGGAGGGCCCCTAATCCCCTGGCTAGAGTAACCAGGGGATCTGTCTAGGAAGCATTGTTTTCTGGGGGAGAAAGAGAAATGTGGTGGGCCTGGGTGGATGGCAAAAAGGCAGGGGAGGGAAAGGTTTAGCAAAGAGAGAGAAATATGAGGATCTGGCCACAAATGCAAGCAATAGCGAGAGAAAGGAAATGCAAGGGGGGAGATGAAAGAACTAAAAACTGGGGATTAAAAAGCTTGAAGGAAGGGAGCGAGACTAAGAGCGAAGACGGAGGTCTGCAGTGGTGAAAAGGAAGATGAAATGTGCAGAGCTGAAGAGGACAGGGAATTAATGAAGATGATTGTGTGAGTGTGGAAAGAAGTGATGAACTTTATTTTTGAAGAGAACCAGAGTTAACCAGAGATTGACAGTTATGAAACAAAAGCTGAGTAGACTGTAGACGAAGAAGAGGAAGGAGTGAGTCAGATGTAAAGATCAGGCCTGAACTTAGAAAAGAGGGACAGGGAGGCAGACAGCACTTGGCCATTAATAGGCGCATGTGAACAAAACACTAAAAGCTCAGGTGGGTGGAGGGCTAGTGTGTTTTCAACTCCTCAGTGAGTGTGTTTAGACAAACCAATGTGCAATTTGTGTGCCACATTATATAAAGTCTGTGTAGTGCTAGTGTGGTGAGAGTACAGATATGCACAGGATACATGCATATGATTTCTTACAAACAGAGAAAAACATGACAGTTCACAAGCTCTTCCTCAAGAGTTGGGAGCAAGAGTGCAGCAGTAGTTCAGCATGAATTCAGTGAAATGAAAAGTGAAAAGTCTAGATCTCTATGTGGGAACTTGCCCCTAAGCTTCCCTACAGCTGGTGTATGGTAGAGGAAACTGCATGTACCAGAGAGTTATCCATCAGTTTTGCAGTTTGATTCTCTTGTCACAGGAGAATTAGACATCCCCTCTACCTCCCTGCAGACTCTGAGAGGGAGAATTTGAGCAATAGTGGAGAAAGGTTCTGCATACTAACGATTGGTGAAAGCTTTTCACAAAGCTCACAGTCCAAGACTTTGTATGTGGGCTTCTGTGGCCATACAAAGAGCATTGATCTTGAAAGGACATAACAGAGAAAAACAATACGTAAAGCGGATTTCCCTTTGTTTGTGTTGTCCTGTGCAGCTCCATCTGCAGTGCCCACAGTTCACCTGATGGCGGCCACAGCGAGCACCATGAGCCTGTCCTGGCTGCCTCCAGAGAAACCCAACGGAATCATTCTGGATTATGAGATTAAGTACCATGAGAAGGTAAGCGCCAGTGTAAGTCAACGCCTCTAATTCAATCCAATTTCATTGACTTGCATGCTTTCTGTTTCATCTTTCTTTCTGTAAATGTGGAAAACAATGCCTCTGCTGATAAACACATGGTTGCAGTGAGGCAAGTTTCCATTTCCAGTCTTGGCTTGTGTGATCATCCTCCTGTACTTATTCTGCCTCTTCCATCCCTCCTTCATTTTTCTCTTTCACTCCTCCCAAGCCTTCCTTTCCCATATTTCTATTATGCTCTGCCCTTTTCTGTACCCCCTAATTCCATCTCTCCCTCTTGCCCTCCCTCTCATCCCCATCCTCTCTCAATCCATGCATTAGAAACGTTCTGTATTTTCCCAGGGCCCAGAGATTTGTGACTGGGTCTGCTTCTGGGATAGAACAAAGGAACTCAGTGTATATCTGCTCTGTTTGTTGTCATGTTCTCCTCCATTGAGTTAACACACAATCTGTACCTCTCCATTTCTTTGACTCTCATTTATATATTTTCTTTCTGTTTGCTGTGTAAGGGAGGGGATGATGATGAATGGAAAAACATAGGAGGCTGCCTGGTACTATTTTAATCACTAGCTGCTGTTGTCCCTGCAGGATCAGGGAGAGGCCATCGCCCATACCATGACTGCCCAACGGAGCAATGCTCGCATTGAAGGTCTCAAGGCTGGTACGCCTTACGTGGTACAAGTCCGTGCCAGGACAGTGGCTGGCTATGGCCGTTACAGCAGCCCAGCTGACTTCAGCACCAACCTGCAAAGTATGTTAGTCCAACACCTACCTAATTACCCATCCATATATAAATGGATTGGGTGTAGAGTGGGTGTATGTTTGTGGCAAGTTCTCCAAGTAACCATTTTTTTTCTCTTTGATCCCTAAAGCTGACCCTCCAAAGTCATGGCAGGAGCAGCTGCCACTCATCGTGGGATCAGCCACGGCCACCTTAGTCTTCATCATTGCTGTTGTGGTCATTGCTATTGTCTGCCTCAGGTCAGAATAAAACTCCTCTAAAAGCCTCTAAAAGCAAAACGTAGCATCAAAAAGTGTGGCTAACCATGTCTACATCAACTCATTTACAACTGAATATTCTTAAACAAGGAGAACATACAGAAAATATTTTGCTTAAAGTTGAAAAAAAGAGATAGCTTCAAATGTCAACTTTGTTTGCATGTCCTCCAAACCACCCCAGAACAGTCTCAGTGGATTGCTGTGCCACCTGTGAGGCCACTGAATGCCAGATTAGCCCTCTGAATCTGTGAATAGTAAACAGCTTTGGCCAAAATGTTACTTTGCTCACTGGACGCAGCATGGTGGAGCAGCTGTTGGGCCTGATAGGCCTGTCCTCATGGCCCGGCACTCACAATCAACTGTGCATTTGCCTGACCACAAAGAAGCCAGATGCAGCCCCGTCTGCTGGGCCCAATTGACTGAGAAGATGCGAGTGGCTGCTCACACCTTTCACAAAATATGACACTGCATCTGATGGGTCTAACCATACTCGTTTATCTTTGTAGCATTCATTTGTCAAGCAGCAAATGCAGTGCATGTGTGTATATGCATGTGAAAGGTTGGCACCTTCTGACTGTCGAGCGCCCACTGGGTTTCCTCCAAAAACCAGTTCAGGCAGCGGCTGACAAGCGTGGGCATCGGTCACGCTAGGCTGAATAATAAGCTCCCTTGCCCCCCCACCTCTCCCTCTCATGTCTTCACTCTCTTCTATTTTCACAGCATTACATTGTATCTCTCTCAGGGTCTTAGCTTAGCCACTGCTGTGACTGCCACAGAAAAAGGAGGAGGAAAAAATAATAATGATATAAAACACAGAGCTTCGGCGTATTCCGGAACCAAATTAGAATTTTAAAATAAGATGCAAATCACCATTGGGTATTATTGCCCTGGTTACTGGTTAGACAACAAAGGAAGCACATTAACATGTAATTTCAACAACCCAGCCCCCTCGGTCTGTCATCATCTTTACCCCCCACCCCACTGTCGTGTAGGAAGAAGAGGATACAGAAACATGGGTAAAAAAAGAGAGATGGGAAATGGTGAAAGAGGGAAGAGAAATGACAATGAGAGAGAATTCATGGAGGATAAAATAAGAGCAGAAACAAACAGTGTGATGTCTGTGGGGCGAGAGAGGCGAGACGGTAAAGCTTGCTATTTGAGTCTGCTTTGTCTCAGCTGCTCATTTTGCGTCTGAGAGTGAATGGCTTTCACTCGCTGCTTCAGACAATGTTATGATATCTTTTTGTTTAGACTTGTGTTACAGTCCCCAAGTATGAATCATTTTACCACCAGGCATTGATCCAATCTTTATCTACAGTGCATCCCTGGCTTCCCAATGCAACATTGTGGCGTGGCTACATCTCTGCAGACATTATTAGAGATCTGTTTTCTCCTCCTGCCTTTGTTCATTTCTGGCATTTGCACCCTGCTGTGTGGAGCCCACGTGACTCAGTTTGTGTTTTCATCTTTCTCAACAGAAAGCAGAGAAATGGTTCAGAGTCAGAGTACACAGAGAAACTGCAGCAGTACAGTAAGTTTCTTTGCTGACATGCCCCTTCTTATTGCATTATTCACATTCCAACAGCATTGTTGCCATATATCATAGATCTGCTCAGTTATTACTACGTAGCAATGACTCAGCATCCCACTGAGGAGTCAATTCTCGAGTGCAACTATAACATATTATAAGGGACCCTTCTTTAATCTACACTTGGTGGATGAATAATACATTTTCAGAAGTTTATATTAGTGTAGAAATTTTGCTTGACGCCATAGATTCACTTTCCTGTTCTTGCCACTGAATCCCCTATAGTAACGCCTGGAATGAAAGTCTACATTGACCCCTTTACCTATGAGGACCCCAACGAGGCTGTACGCGAGTTTGCCAAGGAGATTGACGTCTCCTGCGTGAAGATCGAGGAGGTCATCGGCGCAGGTAACCCACCCAAGCTCCTGAGCTACAGGGGGAAGGCTGCTAGTCACCTCCAGGCCATACCGTTAGAGGACTTCACACCAAGCGGTACTTTCACTCAATTCATCGCTAGCCCTCTCCTTGCTCCCTTCTCTCCCACACTCGTCATCTGTTAGGATCCCTTTTGTAGTCTTTCAGATGTCCCCAGCACTCTGTGTTTAAAGCATTACTACTTCAGTGTGTCCTCTTAAAGGTAACGTCACATACCTATTGTAGATTGGGGACTATCATTTCACCTGAGTCCTTAAAACAGAGCCCAATCCTGGATTAAGAGGGATACTGTGTCTACTGTGGAACAGCAGTCATTTAACCAGTCGTTGGCCCTTCTAGTTGAAGACAATTTGTGTGTATCTGCTCAAGAATTTTCCCATTTTTTAACTTTACCTGTATTAGAGTTCTACAGGGTATAATCAAAGAATTTTACACAAAGTCATAATTTGGTAACTGACATACACTTGTTATTGAAAGCCCATGCGGAAGATCTGACCCGACATGCTAATCAAATGAGTTAGTCCTGTATTAATTTTTCTTGTCCAGGATTGGCCGTCTTTGTCCCTGCCCTGTTTTTAGTGTCTTGAGAACCTATATAATAAAGAGTGCTTTAACTGGGTAGCTAGATTTAACCCCTATTCCTGTGGTTGTCTCCTCTCCTTTAGAAACCCTCACCAACATGATGATGTTGTAGATAGTAAAATATTTGATGCATTTGATATTTTGGATAGTAATATCTCTGCTCAAAAGCTACAGGACTGCGCCAATTGAGGTTGAGTTTTCTTAGCATTGTATCTGAGCCAAAATGGAGGACGTTGTGATGGCAGAGATGGGAGTCCCTACTACTGCTTCTGCTACTACCAATACTACTGCTGCTACTACTACTGCGACAGCTCTTCTACCTCTGAGGCTACTACTTGAAACCCGTCGCTTCCCAGCATTCGCCTTTAAAGTGACAAACCCTCAACCCCTGTCTTCCCTGTCCCCCTCCTCTCCTCTCCCCTTCCTAAAATCCATCCCTCGTCCCTCCATTCCCTGGCTTCTTATACCCGACTTCTCCCACATGGCTGTCATCAAACTATTTCTCTTGCATTCTTGCACACGCTTGGTGTAGACTCTAAACGTAAAGCGTCCACAACCCCCAGAACGCCCAAGCTTCTATCTCCACCTATGTCCTCCTCCTGTGCCCGTTTCTCCAGCCACTCTGAAGCATAGCACCCCAGTCCCCACTCCCACCCAAACTTTGCCCCCCTCCTCTTCTGTTCCCCCAGCACTCCACAACCTGTTACCCTGCTTTACCCATTTTTTTCTACATTTCAACATGCATTTCATTCAACACCACATGTTCTCACATTTCATCATCATGCCTCACACTCACCATGCCGTTTCTTTTAATCTGTAGTTTAACAGCAAAGTCACTGTATGCTCCTCATCATAATCATCCCCTGACACTAGCCTGGCGAATCCTGGCTTCTTGTGCAGCTCCCTGTCCTACCCCCTCCTGCTACCCTTCCCTGGCTCCTTGGTTCTAACCAGTTAACTGTCCCCTCTCCCTTCTTTTCCCCCACTCTCCTCCACTCTTCCTTCATGCCTCTATCCCCTCCCTCTTTCTCTCTCTCTCCCTCTATTCCTCTGTTGCCTTCTCCGACTGGCTCACATGGGCTCTCTCACAGGAGAGTTTGGGGAGGTGTGTCGCGGTCGTCTCAAGTTGCCTGGGCGCAGGGAAATCATCGTAGCCATCAAGACTCTCAAGGTGGGCTACACTGACCGCCAGAGGCGAGACTTCCTGTCCGAGGCTTCCATCATGGGCCAGTTTGACCACCCGAACATTATCCGTCTGGAAGGTGTGGTGACCAAGAGTCGGCCAGTGATGATTGTGACCGAGTTTATGGAGAATGGAGCACTGGACTCTTTCTTAAGGGTGAGAAAAAAGAAATGCAGCACACACAAACACATTACAGCTGTATAGTACACAGCTCTAATAATGTCTACTCCCCATGAAACATGTATCTGTGATTTTATCAATAACGTGACAATATCCAGCAAATAGGCCCATCCAAATCTGCTTGATCTCGCTTTTAATTATTCACTTTCTGTGGAAGCATAAAAGGTCTTCTTAAGCGCTGCTGCAGAGCTCACGACGGTTATCTGACAAGTGCTGCATTCAGGCGACTGGTGACATTTACAAAGAGCTCAGTCTCCAATGAATCATTGCCTCAAAGTCACATCATACATTGTCTGCCAGAGAAAGAGGAAGGGTGTAACGGAGGATGGATAGGTAGAAAAGAGAAAGATGTTACATTGTTAAGTGATAGGAGATGAAAGATACAGATAAGAGGACAAATGCAAAGAAAAAACTGTAAGAGAAACAATAAAATAAAGACAGGTAGGACCAATAAATGTGAAAGGGAAACTGGGATATATTTTGAACCTGCAACCTTGAGTTACATTCCAATCTTTCTCTGCCAGCTCAACGATGGGCAGTTCACCGTGATCCAGCTGGTTGGAATGTTGCGTGGTATCGCAGCAGGCATGAAGTACCTATCAGACATGAACTACGTGCACAGAGACCTGGCTGCCCGCAACATCCTGGTGAACAGTAATCTGGTGTGTAAGGTGTCTGACTTCGGCCTGTCGCGTTTCCTTGAAGACGACCCCACAGACCCCACCTACACCAGCTCCCTGGTGAGTAACAGTATTAAGTGTTTGTATGTGCTTTCATGTTTGGAATCAATGTTTAAAGGTGCTACATATAATATTTTAACATCAGTACATCACCAATTATATTAATTTTAGCCCTTTATTACAAACAACTCCACAGCATTGCCAAGCACAAGTTGTTGTTTTTTTTTTTTCTGTGTCAAATCTGTTTCCACGTGATCATTATGTTTTTTTTTTGTCTTTGTGGTTGGCAGATGAAGATCGAAAAAATAAGGACAAATAATAATTAATTTTAAACATATTTATTGTTGAATTAGTGCAATTTTTGTGATCAGAATTGAAAGCGTCTTGCTCCTGTTCTCCCATGATACAACATGTAAAATTGGCAAAGCAGGTTAAGGGACATAGGGTAGGATCCTTTGAGATTGAGTATAATTGTCATACTATACGTATATAAAAAAGGCAGCCTCTTTTAATGCTCAATAGTTTTGTTTGTGTGCTTCAGGGTCTGTTAACCAAAAGTGCAACTCAGCTAGAGCCATCTGAATATGTTACAGTAGCAAGTCTCTTTGTGACAGGAAACAATGGTGTTAACTGGAAAGTATGGAATGAAAAAAAAACAAAACAAAACACCAGTCAGCTCAGCTACAGTTCAATTTGTCAGTTATATGAAAGGATTTCATGATGGTGATATGTCGATGTTGAAAAATACAATTTGTAGCACATTAAATATTCTTCTAGTTTCATGTGTTTGCACGTCATTTTCTGTAACCGTGTTACTAACCTTGTGTGTGTGTGTGTTGTTTGGGCTCTGCAGCATGCACCCATGTGTTGTGCATCGACATTTCCCTTAGACTGTTTTTCTCACCCTCTCTCTCCCTGTATGTGTGTGATTCTGTGTTTGTGCTCCATCCCTCCAGTATTTCATGCTCACCTACTCATTCGCATATCCACAGGGGGGTAAGATCCCCATTCGCTGGACGGCTCCCGAGGCGATTTCCTACAGGAAGTTCACTTCGGCCAGTGATGTGTGGAGCTACGGCATTGTCATGTGGGAAGTGATGTCGTACGGCGAGCGGCCGTACTGGGACATGAGCAATCAAGATGTAAGTGAAATGAAGAATTTTTTATGCCATAATGTGATATATGCATTCTTAAAGGGACATACTTCACTTCACTTTTTTATATTAATAATATAAGATATAAACTAAGATATATAAAATTGGAACAGTTTTCTACCACTTGTACCATCAGTCTCTCTTCATATTCACCCACCACTACCACTCAAAGCTTATCTTTCTCTGGCTCTTTTGCAATGCATTCGTTAAAGATTTTTTTTTCTGTATACTGCAGATTCTCCCACCATTTCCCTCATTCATCCTCTCCTGTCTTCCCTCATTTGCCATTTTCATCGACCGATCTCTCCTTCTGTTCCATCCTCCCTTTAGTGATTAGATGTGATTGTGATTTCTCTGTTATCCTTCCTTAGGTGATAAATGCTGTGGAACAGGACTATCGACTGCCCCCACCCATGGACTGCCCCACAGCACTGCATCAGCTCATGTTGGACTGTTGGGTGAAGGAGAGGAACCTGCGACCCAAATTCACCCAGATTGTTGCGACGCTGGATAAGCTTATCCGCAACGCTGCCAGCCTCAAGGTGGTCACTAACAGCACACAATCCACCGGGTAAGTTCAGCATCACGATGAAAGTCCTGTCAAGCAAAGCTTTAATTCAAATGTCGTAGCTTGTGTATGCTTGATGGAGCTGGTGATTATAGAAACTGACTGTAACTGTGAGGCTACCCTCAGTTTCTCTGGAGGTCCTTGTTGAATTTTATGAAGTGGATTAGTGATGTTCATAAAGGGCAGTAATGTTACATTATGGCCATTGCATAATGGATATTAGTGCTGATTGCTTTCTAAACATCTCCTATGGTTTTCTTAGGTCATATGTTGAGGAGAACTGCTGGGCTCTTGTAATAGATTACAGGTCATTACTTTATTGAATGAAGCCACTAGCCGTGAGAGCACTGGCCAAGCCATTTAATTTGTACCTGAGCCAGAGCAACTGTGATAATGGTTTCCACTGTGCAAATATTCCTTATCCAATTTGATATGTGTACGTAGGTCACTCTGACTCAGCTGTAACAATCTCTTAACCCATATAAAGTGCAGATTTCTTCTCTTTAATTCACACAAATGCATCCAAAATTATGCAAAAATCCAAATTACCATCTCTCAATACAGCCCATAAAGCGAGTCCGCTGCCAACTGGGAGCTCAATCAGTCATGTCACGTCTACATTTTGCTGCACTACCTATCTCCGCAACCTGTTTCTTGGAAAGAATTTTGAGGATTTGGCAGAGTCTGAGTTACAGGGAGGGGGGTGACCTACCTATCTGTCCCTGCATCAGGGTCTTTCTGTCTTGAGGGAGGGCTGCAGACAATCCTGGTTCGGACTCATGGGGGAAGCCAGGGTCTCGGTTGGCCACCAGAGTGACGTTCTTAGAAGATTAAGCTTGCGGTTAATTAGCTCGATTAGGGCGATGCAAAAAAGAGACAGGAGCGTCTTTTAATTAGCCACTAACGAGATTTTAAACGGGCCAGCGGAGAGGTGGCCTCCTGCTGACGAACCTAACAAGGGAGACGTAAGAGATAGAGATGATACCGCCATCTTGGTCGGCGGAGAAGGGTGGCTGGAGGCTGAGGAAAAAAATCCTTCAGTTGTGTGTGTACTTGACATGACTGCATATTGCACTGTAGTTGTAAAGTGGAATGGACACCTGCAGAAACGTAAAACTTAAAAATACAGTTAACTTCTTAACAATACACTTTAGAGAAGCTTGACAGCCCCAACCATTGAACCCCGAATCAAGACTTGGCCTGTAACTGTCTCACTCGTTAGTCTACAATATTACGCAGGTTTCCTGCTGTGTTTCTGCTTGTGGCTCACATGTGGCCGGCAACTGTCTGCACCCTTTTTAAGCCAGCTTAATAGGAGGATGACTAACAATACTCCATTAAGAGAAGCCAGAGTCTGGCGTTAACGACGGCCCGAGGCCTTGGGCTCCAAAGCACAGGCCTTATTAAAAATCACTCCATCTACACCACTCAATGGAGCCTCTGTATCAGCGTTATTAACTCCCCCTCCATGCCTTTTTCCTCTTTCCCCCTTGTTCTCTCTCCATTCCTTTTTTAATTGTTAATGAATTTAATGCCATCAGTAAGGATGACAGGGATCAACAGAGCAGAGAGGAGGGGAGACAGTGGCGCTCTGTCTCTTCGCCTGCTCCCTCATCTGTTTCTCCTCCATCAGCTCCCCGCACCTCCACCTCCACCTACTCTCCTGTTAATCCGCTCCACTTCTTTCCAAGTTGTAGCATGGTTTTATTAAAACTCCCAAGGTGGCCTCTCTATCTGAAGCATTGATCAGCACAGAGGTTTCTTCTTTAAAAAGTCCCTTTTAGCCATCGACAGGTGTGCCGAGACATGCAAAACACACTCAAACACATTTTCAGAAACACTTGCAGGCTTGTGAGTTACTCCTTCCATGTACTGCCAGTGTCCGCAGGGTCATGAGTCAGTCCTACCGTGCTGCCGCATGCACGTGACCAACATCTGTGTTTACATTCCATGGCTATTTCGCCATTGTCATGGAGCATTTCTCCAAAATGTCTTTCCACCTCTATGGGATTGTTTTACCTGATTTTGTAGCCAAACTTGGATGATGTTCCAGAAAGAACATATGTATACACGTTCAAATGCACCCAGACAATGTACTGTAAAGCGTAACGTATAAGTCATATTCTTACAGGAAGACCAAATCTGAAATCTGACCAGCGAAACCACATGGAATCCAAGCTTCCTAGATCTGATTAAAACCACATTTGCATGTGCAACTCAGTGCAACCACTCACCACCATTTGATTTCAGTGGCATCTCACTGAAACAAGCAGGGGCCAACAAGCAGCAAGAGAGCTATTACGGTATTTGCAAGGTTTCACAAAGGAAACATAACATAAATAGATAGATAGATAGATAGATAGATAGCTAGATAGATAGATAGAAAGACAGATAGATAGATAAGCAGATAGAGCACAGAACACAGATATGATACATATATGTAAGTGTGTCACTGGTTACCAAGCTCAAGGTTGAAGTAATTTGAACTTTGAGCAACGGTAGCATAGGAAAACAAAGGCACAGCCAGTGCAGAATGATTTTATCGCTGATCGTGTGTGGGCCGCTTTCACTGATGCTGTAGATAAACACATTCTTGATTAGAAAATACCCACTTGGTTGCTTGCTTGAGCTTATCTGGTTCCTTGTAAATTTCAATGTGTGTAGTCCTCATTCAAGAAGCAGATTTGACATCTGCTCTACGAACACACACCGCCTTACCTCACCAGCTGCAGTGCCAACATCCACCACCTTCCACCACCTTCCACCCACCCCCCAAACCTCCAGCCAGTCTCTCCACAGTCATAAAAGTAAACACCCCCACACCAACCCCTGCACATAACTCCTTACATTTGGAGGAGAGGAGGGGGGAGAAGAGAGGAGGAAAGGTGGAGAAATGGAGAGGTGGCGCTCAGCGGGGGGCGTTGTGGGGGTGAGGTTGGCCGCTAGAGGCAGTAGATTGACGACCTTAACCCTCTCTCTCTCTGTTTCTCTTTCTACCTCCTCCCTTCCCCCCACCCATCCCCATTGTAGAGTATCCCAGCCCTTGCTTGACCGCTGTGTGCCAGACTATACCACTTTCACCACTGTGGGGGACTGGCTGGACGCCATCAAGATGAGCCGTTACCGTGACAACTTCGTCAACGCTGGATTTGCTTCCTTTGACCTGGTGGCCCAGATGACAGCTGAGTGAGTGGAGAGGGAGTGGATTCTGCTAATCAGACCTAAAGAGAATGACAGGGTTGAGATTAAGAGTCAGATTAGTGTTATACAGATTGACCTAAAAGAATACAATAAAAGTAAACATGATAAGATGTAGAGAAGGGGCCCTGATTAGGCTCAGACATCAAATGAATATCACATATATGAGACAAAAATTGAAGCCCTTTTTACTTACTTAAATCATACATTGAAGACAGGATTGTTTCTTTACCTGTTGTTTAAATGTTTCAGTATTGGTGCACATGTACATATACTATGAATGAATGATGATAATAAATTCAGAAAGGGACAAATAACAATCACCTGCTTCAGAAGCAAACTGAATCTGTACAATCAACAAATTCAGTGGAGTAATTGTCGATGTTTCCTTAACCATGATCTCCAGTTGACCTTGATAACTGCACGCCTTCTGCTGTGTTTACAAACAGGAAATGATGTAATGGAAGTCATGGAAATTGGAGGCCAGTGATGATCAAATAAATGAATTAGGATTATAATGATAAATAAATTATCCTCATTAGCTGTATAATAAGCAATGGAGGTGGGGGTAATCTGTTTCAATTTGGACAGGCTGACAGGTGTGGTGTGCTGTGGCTCTCTGTTGCCCTTAATGGCCAGTAATTCCTCTAATGGTGCCCATTTATTATCATTTCATCCTCCATCGCTGCACTGATGGGGATGGTGAAATATGAAAAAAAAAACAAAAACACCATTTATTTGTGCGAGATTGTGGTGATGCACCCTTTTTTAGCTTTGGATAGGATGGATGTGCAGTGTGGATTGGAGTGTGTATCTGCACATGCATGCGTTGTATGTGCATTTACTCATTTGTGAGTTTAGGTGCACCAAAGTGGATGGGGCCACAAAGTCATTGAGACAAGCAGAGTGTATGGTGTCTGCGTGTAATATTAGATTATCCAGTATTTGTGTGTGTGTGACTGAACGGAGAGGACGGAGACTGTGGCAGACACCCAACAGTCAGCTAATCGCCGCCCCAGACGCCGTCCGCTTTCTCCTCAGCTATCGGCTGGGGAAATCAAACAAGCGAGCGGAAAAGAGAGGTTCTCGTGATATAATTGTACAGCATTAAACCAACATGACCATGATGATTAGATTACACTGTCTGACTAATGACGGCAAAAGCAGGTGCACTCTCCCAGGCCTTTTTAACTGTGTCGTAATGTCAGCTGTACAGTATGTCAGCATTTTTACATTTTCTCACTACACCCTCAGCCCAAGGTTAAATCCCTCTACTTATCCTAAGGTTCACGCAGAAGCTGCCATAAACCTTTGGCGAAAAGAGTAATTTGTACTTTCCAGTCTTATTTGCTGTAGTTTTTCCTCTGATATCTTTTAAGTACTGAGGGATGTTGTGCAATAATGACCAAGTTAAAGCTGAGCTACTGACACATAGACCCACTCTAAGTATGAATGACACTACTGAACAATCTGTCAAATATCTCACCAAAAATACGTTCTGTTTCCGTGTGTCTGTACTGAAATAGCTGCTGTGGGCTCTGTCGGCCAGCTGCTTAACAGTAGCCACATTTACTCTTTAATCATTAACTATCGCAATACGGCCCCATGATTCTCCTCCTCTTGCCCATCTGCTGAGCAACAGCAGTATGTTGCATTAAGACCAACATTCACTGGATGAGTGTCCACATTTTGTTGACACACTCTCTGGAAGCCATTTTATGGGTGATTGCCATGGTACTGTGTCTATTCCCACCTGGTGTGAAAAGTAAAATTTGCACTTCAACTTCGAAGATGTTATGTTTGTCTACTTTTTATTTTATGACTGAGCCACCTGTTCTTATTTTTGTCCCCTTTATTTTCACTCCTCAGGGACCTGCTGCGGATAGGGGTAACGTTGGCTGGCCATCAGAAGAAGATTCTCGGTAGCATTCAGGACATGAGACTACAGATGAACCAAACACTTCCTGTCCAGGTGTGAGCGACAGGACGCACAGACAGATGCAGTCGAAGGACAGCCAGACAGGAAAAAGGGGAGGAACTGTGCCAGAGAGAGCCATTGGAAAACCCTAGCTGCCTGACCCATCTCTACCAATAAGATGCTATGAAACTGGCTTGCAGTGCCTCTATTTTTTTTCTTTATTTCACTACCACTTCCATATCCTGTCCCTGCTTTTTTAGTTGTTCATCATTGTTTCTTTTTCCATCAAATGAAAATTTGTGTGTTTTTGAAAGAGGAATAAGAGTTATCCCCCTTATATCCCATGCGTGCCTCACCAGTTCTGGTGTGGGTTGACGTTTGCATGCATGTGTGTTTTAGTGAGGTTGGCCTGAGCCCCGTAACTGAAATGCCACACTGATCCTCACGAAAGAGTCCCCTCGTGCCCTCTCAACCCATCTCTGATGGACATAATAAATAGTAAACAATGAATGCCCTGCTATGAAAAAAAGTGAACAAAAGAAAGACGAAACAAAAATGGAGGTGTTTTTAACCCACAGGAGATGGAGGACGGTTCTTTCCCTGACAGAAGTTCTTTCACTGTGTACGTTTGTGTCGTTCTCCATCTTCATATTGAAGGTGTGTTATCCAAAAGGGCACTTGCTAGGGAAGGGCAAGGTGGTGGAAGAGGATAAATGATGGTCAAGGTCAAAGGTCAAGAGGATGACAGAGGTTAAAAAGCTTAAAGGAGGGCAGCCACCTTTTTGGATGCTTGTTTTGGTTGCTGAATCCTCAATAGGTCACCAGATGACCTCTTCACCCTCACCATAAGTGACTCAGGAGAGCTCCACACCTTGGGATCACCAGTTGATCAACTGTGTTTTTACACATAAAACTATTTTATTTTTGTTCGTCCACACACCTTTTTCATTTTTTGGGGCTTTCTTACACCTTTTTGGGAGATTTGAGGTTTCAAAATGGCCGGTCAAACCCAAGTACCCCCCACTGGACACTTGATGTGATTATGGGGCGACAAGGACTGTGGCGACACTATAGAAAGACCACTTGGCCTTTTGTGTGCATTTTTGTACGTGTGCGTGCGCATGTGTGCGTGTGTATGTGATTAAGTGTGCTTGGACGTGTGGGTGTGTTGAGTTGCACACAAGTATACTGTACAATACAGCTTCCGCTATTTGCCACCGTGGAGAATTAACGCATGAACTGAACCGTGACAAGGAGCAACTATATCTGAAACAATTACGCTATATTCTGTGGACAACTGTTAAACATTCTTTTTTCATCCAGTCCAAAAAATGAACCATGCACCATGAAGAAACTAAGAGAAACCATGATGGACACCTTATTTTCTACTTACTATTATCTGGATTTAGAATTAATCAAAATTATTGTTTTAATTTCTTGACATCCTGCCCTATGTATTTATTTGTACCTCGCCCAGCAACCCCCCACCCCCCTACACCAACACCCAGATGGACTGTATTTGGGACATTAGAACAATCAGAAGGAAGATAAACTCCAAGAGGATTCGCCTAATGAATTGCTCATTATTAAAGAAAAGAAATTGCATATAAATTGGATATTGTATTTTTGTTGTTGTTTTAAACAGCCTGTACATGTTTTGTAACAAAAATACGATAAATAACAAAAGAAAAAAAATGGTGTTTCAACAAAAATGGAAGTGTTGTGAAATGTTTGATTCAGAGTGAAATTAACCGAAAGCAAAGTGAGAAGCAAGAGAACGGGGAGAGGTCAGGGGGTAGAGAGGAAGAGAACTGCACCCATTGTTAGATGATGGTACATGTCGCCTTTTTGCTCTCCATCCATTGTCATGTCAATGTCTGTGTAAGTATGTGTGCCATCCAAACTGAATATTAAGCTTCTCCTGTCCATTCTCATTCTCAGCCTTAAGAGCATCTGTGAATCACTGAGCTGTTGCTAAATGTTTTCTAGGCACACTTTATTTAACTCAAAACCTCCTTTAAACAATGTGGCTGTGGGTTTTCTTTTACTTATTTACTATCATCTCCAACCATGGGATCCTTCCAGCCTGTCTTATGTCGGACTGTTATAGAGTCAATAGGGGGAAGGTTCTGAGATGATGCAATCTACCTGCCAATCATTTCAATTGGCCCAGAAGCGGTACCTCATCACTAGACCGACAGTTTCCCTTCCTGCAACAGGATCCTCATCAGAGAATCCAGAGCTATCAAGAGAAACCAATTGGTCTTTGTCTGTCAGGTCGATTAATGCAATGGTCAATCTGGTGTTGCAAAGATGCGAGAATGCAGCAAGTGCAGACATATGGTGCACTGACCTATCATCATGTCTCTTCATTTCCTGTCTGGCCTGCAATCATCCTGTCTCAGCTCAGGCTGCTGCATGATTAGTACAGTGCAGAGTCAACAGCCCTGGCATGCAGACAGCCAAAATCTGCAGACCCCCTCATCCTAAATGATAGCAGCTGTGTCATGAAAACCGTACTATTTGCACTTCTCACAGAAGGGGGTGTTTGAAGATGGTGAATTAAGGGACATGGCTGCTCCATTCGTGTGATCTTCCATGACAGTCTCCATAATGTTTGAGTTGGAGCTGATCAATGCAGTATGTGAATATTGTTAGTTAGGTGTGTAATGTTAGCATGATGTTAACGGACATGCAGTGTGTCTTCCCATATTACTTTTGTCAGCCTTTCTTAAGTCCCTTCAAAAGCCATCAAGGATATTATGCAAAGAAGCAATATGTTGCCCATTTTATGTTGTTTCATCGTATTCCACATACATAAGTTTTCACTCCTGCTAGTATAAGGGCTTACTAACCTGTGACAGTTGTAGGACACAATCAAGTAGTAATTGAACTGCTGTGTCCTTGAACTACATGGGAAATAAGTCACATATCCCTCAGTTGTTTCAGTTTAGATTTCTGAATAGCTCAGAACCAGAAGCGTGTGTCGCCAGCATGATTTGTTATCACAAAGTGATGGTGTTGAAAGAACCATGTGAGTTGAATATTATTCTGCAAAATTATTTTGTCTTCCCAAAGAAAAACAACACTTTGATTGGAAAGGAGTGACTGAGTCTACTTCTGGAGATGGGAGAAGAGTAGAATTAATGCAATCAGAAGCTCACGGTTACCTAAAGCCTTCCAAGAAAACATAATATTACTCCCTCCTGCACTCAGCTCAGTCATACAATCAGCTAAGCCCCATTGTTGCAAAGTCGCAAGTGGGACCAAAAAAAAAGTTGTTGAGCATAAAAATGGTAGGGGAGGGGGGCTAAACACAATCAGATGGCAGACATGCCCACTGATTAAAAATGGCAGTGCTTTGGTGCTTGCATGAACTATTGATGAGCTGCACACGGTGCGCTGGGGTCTGGAGCTGTGTTCAACAAAGTCAACCGACTGTGAGTGATGAGCCCAACTGGCACTGTTGCGCATCTTGAAATGATTAAATTGCCGCCACATCAACTGCGAACAATTATTCTTTAACTGGATTTTTCACACATTCATGGGGGCGTTTAATATTTAACATTCACAGAGAGGAAGCAAACTCCTTCTGACTGCGCACGTTGCAGAAATTAAGGAGGACTGTTATGTTGTGTTATGTGTGTTTGTGAGAGTGTGTGAAATAAAAAGATTGCCATTTTATACAGAAACACTGTGTTCAGCTTAGATTTGGTCAGATGTGGTTAACTTTGTGTACCAACAGGAACAGCAAATCTCCGCAACTTTCCTTCCACCCTCCGTTCCCTGTTTTACATCCTCGACAGATCGTCATACACCCTTCCCAAAACCCCTTCCTTTACAACTAACATTCTTTTCCTCAGGTGTCGGTTTTTTTGTCTTCTAATACCCTCACTCCACATCTGTCTTTTGGTCACTTTGGAAAAGTCCACTCTTCATACAAGAAAGTAAGATGTTTGAGAGAGTGCTGTACATGTATAGAGAACTGGTGGAGGTGAGAGGTGGAGTAAAGCGCTGAAAAATGCAATTGTTAATTCCTCTTTGAAAAGCATTAAAATGTATTTAATGGTGCAGACATACACAACAAATTACTGAAAAAATATGATGCATTCTTGTAGAAATATTTTTAAAAGACCCTTTTGCAATTAAATTATTTAAGAAACATGTGACCTGATCTCCTGAGTCTTTATGTTGTGTTTTGAATTAATAAATTCATCAATATGGACTCCAATATGCCAACACATAAACACACATGTTCTCCAGTCAAGTAGGACTTGTTTATTTTTCATCCAAAAGCTCTCCAATTTGATTTTTTTTTTCAGACAGGTTTAGCCTGCATCTTTCCCCTTGCCTTGGAAAAGCCTGAGGGCATTTAGAGTAACTGTGTAAAAATATCTCCTGTAATGCAGTCTTTCATCATTTGTAGCTACAGGCACCTGATGAATGGATATTGATCCTTGTGGAGAAGTTACACAGAGTTCATCTATTTCTAATGCTCCTTTAGTTGCTAAGTTCTTTCTATTACTGACGTTATTTTGAAGAATCTTGGCAAATTTAGCTGTGAAGAGTCTGAATCAAATTTAATTAAATCTGACAGGGGAAGACGGAAATGTAGCAGGATAATTTCAAATCAGATGTAATTTCAGTAAGTTTCACAACAGGGTTGATTTGCTCTCAGCCTCACGTTTGCAATTCATGCATCACATTTAAATGGATTTTTTTTTTTATTGCATGAAACACACAAGCTCCCCACATTGTCTTTCAAATTCACTAATTTATATGAGCTCCTCTCATATCTGCAGGCACTGAGCCAACACTTTTGTTTTCCTGAAAAAACGGGAAAAGATGCTCAGATCATAGATTCTACCTCATCCGCCCCTCACCTTATCCCCTGGCTCCCCTCTTCTTCCTCTCCCTGTCCAATTAAATACAGAGCCTTGGAACGGGTGGTCTTGCTGTCTGGGTAGAGCGGATATTTTTGAAACGCTCCCCCCAGATGCATTCGGAGAACTTTCAACAGAGGATTATGTGGGTTCATTTTTATGTTGCAGCTGGCAGAATAAATTTCATCTCAGATCTCACCAACTCCTTCTCTACCATTGTTGTAAAATGATGGACACACTGTATTGATGATATGACAGCATTTCACAGACAAACAATCTGCATTTTCTTGGCACCACTTTGGCAGAGGAAACTGACTGCATGAAAAACCCACTAACATGGTTTTTGCCTTCATGACTCTGCAGTAGTCACAGGTATTCATTGCCTACAACTCTGAATAGCAGGAATGGATGGAATACATAATAACTGGAAAATTAATATAATTTATTAACATACAAAAGACTTAACATTTTCACTAAGCATCCTTCTGGTGCCAACCAGTACAACAATGTGTGTTAATGTTTGGAGGGTATTTAAGATGTCAAGGAACAACATTTACTCAGACTACTGCACATATCCGCTGACAGATTAGGGACCATGTCATGGGTTATGAGTTGTTTTGACTAGCCCACGTAGCGAGTTCTCCATCAGAGCTTGATACGTAACATGATTTGTCAGTTTAGAGGTAAATATGGTTTAATGCCAAGATGAGCTAGAACACTGTATGGTTTCCTACAGCTAAAAGACTGTCACATTACTCCAAGCTGGAGAATATTGATTTAATGCAGGCCTGTTTCATCAAAATATGCCATCAAACACAAGGGGGAATTATTGAGATGTCAATTAAAATCAATTTCATATCCCTGTTTGGTCAGTGAGGTGGTATTAGCATAAATATTGCAGAGCATTAGCATGTCTTTGTCACATGTCGGTCAGGACGAGGCTCAATGCGAAGATGATCATACATCCATCGAAAAAAGAAATTCCCCTTCCTCTCATTTCCAAAGCCAAACTCTGTCTCCCTTTATTCTCTCTTATTCCCTACAGACCCTTCACTCTCCCCCTCTTTCAAGCCCCCCTTCTAACACCCCCACATCCGTCTACTTTTTCATCCTCTCCCATCTCCTCTACCATAATCCCTCTCTTTCACTTTAGCTTGGCACAGCTAATTGGTCACGTCTGTACTGTGACATGGGGACCTGACATAATTGCTGGACAAATAGCAAGGCATTTAGCTTCAGACCTGTCTCAGCTAAGCTGTACACAGACACCAGCCGACTGGAAAGCCTAATTACCACTCCAACCCCGCAACTTACTAATTGGCAAATACTTTCAACAAAGAAGTATGTTTGTGTCTGAGTGCATTTGTCTGTATCTTTGTTTCCTTCCTTTAGTTAAGGGTTGTGTGAAAGAAACATCAACACAAAAAAATAAGCAACATGCGTTATATGAGCCATCATATGAGCCTGTGGCTTACAAGAGTCACAAAATGTGTCATTAATTTCCTAAGGTCATCTGTGAAGTGTCACTTACATCATGGCTTATTGTTGTTGCATTATTTTGCTGTTTCTCATGACAATGCTCGTTAAATGTCCCATTCAATTATCTTAGCTCATTCCAGATTTTCTCCACACACCATGGTTTTGTTTTTTTTACATCAGCTCTTCATCACCAAACACCATCTTTCCAACACATGTATGCCTCTTTCGCTGACCTGATTGAACTGATTATCACTTCCCACGGTTTATGGCAATATTTTAACAATACATTCATTATGTTGCTTTATTCCCCACTTTATTTGTCTTAGTCTGTTAGCCAGTCATAATGTTTAGTCATATTTTTAGAAATACCCAAATGTTTTTAAGCTTTGAATGCTCAAAAAAATATATATTAATAATAATTAAATATAGCTTTCGGGGAAAAACAAGCAACCAATCCTCCTGACATTTACTTTTATTCAAAAGAACATCACAAAGGATTATCCTTTTGCCAAACCCCTAAAATATTTGACCACCCGCTCACGTCGCCCCCTTCCCCGAAAAGGGGACCCAACCTTTTCTGCCCCAGAACAAGAATCCTATTGTTGGATGTTTGGGCGCAGCTGCATGGTCTTTCTGTCTGATGGGTTGAGTACGTCTGCAAGGAAAACAATATTCAACAGGACTGCGCCGGGGGACCATGAGGTGACCTGGAGTTCACGGTCAGACCTGGGCAGTTGGTGGGAATCTGTCACATGTGAGAGGTATGGCAGCCTTCAGGTACAGCGAGTTCATTGAAAAAACACCACAACGTGCCGCCGTGGAAAGATAAGGTGTCCTCACAGTTTTGCAGTTATCAAGATAGAGCTTTAATTTACTGTAAACAGAGTGCAATACAAGTATTATGATGCATAAATCACATGGCCTAGCATTAAAACCGTACTGACGTGGGCCAACTACTTAGGGGCACAGAGCTCACACACACGTACAGTCATGCATACATGATGCTTGGTGAGATAATGATTCTACATTTTTCAGCCCCCTGCTGAGGTTGTGTCCTTATCATAGTTCAGCAGACATCCAACAGGCCTGTGTTTGTGTGTCTTTCGGGGAGTTTTATGCACTGCAGCCTTTGCAAAAGGTTTTAGGCATGTTTACTCTTGAGAGACAAAAACAGTAGTGCCATTATTCTAAGCAAATACATAAATGATCTCAACATGGAAATGTTAATCTGTACCTACTTGATTTTTTTTTTTCATATGGTTTAGACTCTAAGCGCAATCATGGGTGTTGACTTGTGCAAGACAAACACATCATATCATCTTATAATCGACTAATTGACCTGCTTGCAGGAGCCCTTTGTTAACAATGAGTCTGTCTGGAACTGTATCCAAGAAAAAATTATCGCACTGAATGAAAATTAATAATAATCATTGTCAGTTTAGCTGAAATAATTAGGAAGAATAATATCCCAACAAGCATCTGTTGGAGACTATTTCTGTGGTGGGAATAATCCAGCAGCACCATCGATAATTTTGCTCACCAGCTAAAGGTAATTAATAGCTTGTGCTTTGCACACATGAAAGACGGTTGTGACATTGCCAAGGTAAGGTCATTTTTCCTCTCCATTGGTGTCATCGCTAGGCATGAAGGGAAGGGTCTTGTTCCTGCCCGACATCTCATTAACTGCTTGTCGATATTTATCAGTCTTAATCAGAGAAGTGGCAGGTCTGGTGTGATTACTTCCTGGGTGTGAATGCAATCACACCTCGTCCTCCCCACTGTCCTTAATTTACAGATGGTAGAAACAGTCTGGCATGTCTGAGGGAGTTTGAGAGGGCCACAGAAAATGGAATTGAAGAGAGCACATTCCAAGCTTCTGCCTTATCTTCCCTTATTGCAAACACAGCTACTGCAAAAGATAAAATGCATCAGCATCCAAGCTTGGCAACAATGACAAGACTATTTGTTTTTTTTTCCCTTGGTGCATTCACAACAAGCAAGAGTTTTGTCAAGACATATCAGAAATGCTACACATTAGCTGATCACCAGAATTTTCAATTACATTTGGAATGGAAAGTATTATTGCAAAAACACATATTTACTTTGACTGCCTAGAAATGTATTGCCATCACCTTGGTACTCACTAATGTTAGAAAATATGTGTGGCAGGGAAAATTCTCTCAAATGTAAAAATAATCATAAAAAAATACATAAAAAATACAACAACAACAAACTTGCCTCCTAATAATGACTATGTATTCCCAGTTTAATTTAGTTACGTATTCATCCACAGTGAGTCACCCAAGGAAATGTGTTGAAGCCAATAATGGGCTCATTCTTTCCCATGCATTCTTTCAGCAAAATATTGAACCATTTTAATCACAGAATGCCTAAATATGCAGCATAGCCATAGAAAATAATGAGAAGAGAGTAATCATTCCACACATACCCGAGCTTCAACAAAACGTATGTTCAAATTAAGGAAACTTGGCCATCAAGAGGCAAAAGATGGAAGACGGAAAGAGGAAACAAACTAGTACAAAAAAAACAACAACAATTAGTCCGACAAATGTTGGATGACAAAAAAATATGAGCAAATTAATGTTTTGTTCACCCACAAACTATAATGGTTTACCATCGGGTGTCCAGTCTTAGCCCTTGACCTCGCTAAGGACCTTTAATGAGGCCAAAGTGAAGCAGCCTAATGTCAGGTGGCAGGCAGACAAAGGTGAGGCTATGGGGGGTGTTGGCTAATGTGCTAACATTCTTGCGGGCTGCGCAGCTGTGTGGGATCGGAGGCCAGCAAGGTGTTTTTATGTGTCAAGTCATTACGAACCCAGCTTCACCTCTTCACACTGCCAATGACCTGTAAACAGTCTGAGTCGCCTGGAGTTGTCACGAAATAAAGGCGGAGGGTAAAAAAAAAAAAAATGTGCTGCTTGAATGTAAGTCAATCACAGCGGGAAAGTCAAGGATCTTTCTGTCTAATAAAATAAGATGAATTGTAAAAATGGGGCATTTCACCGACTAAGTGACTGGCCATGTTATGTCTGATTTTTTTGTTTTTCTATTGGCGATACGTTTGTTGTGTTCGCTCTGTGCCAATGCCACAATCGCATCACCGAGCTCACCGCCAATCACAGCTGCTCAGTCACAGCGGAGGACCCTGATTGGGCAAAAGTGACCGAAATGTGACCCCGCCCGCGGCCAGACATTTGCATCACGGCGGACAGAGGGTCATTCAAAGGCCAGATCGCGATGCATCTTGGGTAAAATGTGTCCTCTTTTTTCCGAGGTGGAGGACGGCAGTTGTGAAAGCAGAAAATGTAGGACAGCTGGTGAACAGAGAAGGCATCATTCTGTTAAACTAGACACTGACTTAAATAAACTAATCATACATTCACGCTCTAAGGATAGTTGTTGCCCTCGTGCTACACCAGTGAGCATAGTGTTTAACTGCTGTATTGAGACAAGCCTAAAAACACCGCACTCACATATCACTCATTAACAAAGATTTGCATCAAGCTTAATTTAGCAGAGTGCACTAACAGGGTGCAAATGGTGTCCAATGAAGAACAATAAAGGCTCTCAACAGAGGCATAGTTAGCGCAGGCAATTGCCTCTCATTACAATCTACATCGTTAGAGCTGTGTCATATTAAACACATGGAATATGTGAAATTCAAAGTATGCTCCACACATCAAAGGATGCCCATGAACTCAGCTTCTATAATACCATTAGAATGTGCTAATTTATGAAGCATTATTATCTCATAATATGTTGCAAGTATGTATTAATAGAAGAGGACGTCTGACTTTAAAGGAAATAGGTTGGAAGTGCATTTTAACAGCAACGATGTTGTGTTTGTTCTGCTGTTCTCGTCTGCCATTAATCCTTCTCTATTTAATCCTACACTTAATAGTTACTGTATATTGGTGTGAAATTACACAGGAGGCTTGAATTACAATCCAGTGATTTTCAGAGACTGTAGGTTTTACAGCAATCAATGTGACATTATTGTAAAAATGAGACCAAATTCACATTTTTTCCCTTAGTTATCTGCTGCTCTGCTGCTCTAAATTCAAGTATCTTTGTTGACACATCCTTCAGATGGTTGCACCTGCAATGCACAGGTAACCATTGTGTGACTGTGTGTGGTCATACATCTGCCTCTTCGTGTTTACTTTCGTGTCTTCAGAGGAGAAGATTTTGCTGTGTTGACATATGAGCACCATCCCTCCCTGATGGGAGCAGAAAAAAGGATTAGCGGCAGTTTGGAAAAAAAAAAAAAATCTAGACATGCTTGACATCAACAATACACACCTCCTACCACCCATGCTCCAGTGGTCCCGTGTGATGTGATAAAAACCATCACACGAGAGGCTGGGAGGCATGGCAGACAGGAAGACAAGCAGAGACACAGCTCAATCAAATCGCTATCACTTCTCCCGGCACACTGTGTACTGCTGAGTTAAAAAGCTAGCAGCACCTGTACCTTAGAAAATGGTTTCAATAGCACAAAATGTAAATTTAATATGGTACATTATTCAGTTCATTTTATTTCTACAGACAGTAGGTGGGAACTTTTTATATTTTACTTTGATTTGATTTTCTCCTGTGTTCTAACCTTGACTGTGAATATATCATTTCTATGGATTTGGTTTTGCAGTAGCTGCGTGGCAATTAAAGCAAACATCAACTGTGCTCTCTCACAATATGTTATACAAAAAGAAATATTGGATTTAAATGGATTTTTCTTTGCATCAACCTGCTGCTTCGGGAGAGAATCAGCCCACAGGTCAAAAAAGTCTATCTTACCATTCATTCATTTCAGTTCCCTGTAAGTACCCAACCAAACTAGAAAAGCACTCAGAGGGTGCAGACCTCCACCGTGGCGGTGGCAATTTTTTTATTTAAAGTTACCTCCACCGCCAAGGAGGTTACGTTTTCACCGGGCTTGTTTGTTTGTGTGTTTGTTTGTTTGTTGGTTTGTTGATTTGCAAAGTAACTCGAAAAGGTGTGGATGGATTTTGACGAAATGTTCAGGGTTGGTCAGAAGTGGCCTAACTTAAAACTGATTAATTTTTGGTGGTGCTGTTGAATCGGATCTGATCACCACCAAAAATTAATCAGTTTTAAGTTAGGCCATTTCTGACAACGCTGAACATTTCTTCAAAATCCATCCACAAATTTTTGAGTTATTTTGCAAACCAACAAATAAACTCCGGTGAAAACATAACCTCCTTGGCGGAGGTAATAACACAGTAGAGAAATGCCAGAATTACAAACTATTCTTCTTCTTCTTCTTCAAAAAAAAAAAGATATCATGCAATAAAGGGGAAAAAACACAACGCATAGGTCTTTTTTAAGAAAATCAAATAGTGATGGAAAGATTTTTTTTTTCTATTAGTATTTAATGCATATGTTCTATACAAGTTGACCCATGTGCAGTATTTTTCTGCTACTGGCTGTTAAATCGCTCTGCTTAAAGCACTTAGAGGGTCACATCTCCTCAAGGGCAGAAAAATTATAAAGGCAGGGCGAGTTTGAGGCAAACAGTCATCTCGTGTACCTTCCTGTTTACACATTCCAAATCGGTTTGAACTGCCGACTCTCTGGTCAAAAGTGCAGTTCTCTCACTGTTAACTTGCTGCTGTGTGTAGTTGAGATAATGTGACTGTGGTTGCTAGCTGAGCCGATTCTTTTTTTTTTTCCCCAGGACACACACGCTCTCAATGTACTGGTGATTACTGCCAGACTTTGTTGCCGATGTCAGTGAAAAATCTTTACTTGCTCACACAAACACCTCACAGAGGTGCAACCTTCACATACATTCACGAAACATGCAGTTCACCTTGAACTCAAAGGTACTGATGTTTCTTGCAGAGGACTTTGATAACAGTGGAGGGGAATTGAATTGATTTAATGATAGCAGAGAAGCAGTAATTATGATAATATGTCTTGGTTATGGCATATAGAAAAAAAAAACAAGCTAAAAAGGGATGCTAATTTCTCACTACTTTTGTCTTTTGTTACCTCCAGCGTGCCTTGCTCCCCCCCAACCACCGTCTTAATCCTCAACACCATCTGCCCCCTGCTTCGAGGGTCAAAAAGCGGTCATGTTTACTAAAATGGAATTCCACTCTAGTGAAAAATTATGTGGGACTGTAGGATTATTACTAAATTGTCCCTTCCCTGGATCATGTGTTTTTCCTCCTCTTACTCCCTCTCCTCCACTGTACTCCCTGAAGACCCATATTCATGACTGGGGAAATTAAGTGAGCGTGCTGTCAATGTAGCCTACAGGAAACATCCTGCATATCCCTAATACTCGATATTTCTTCTCTTTCACTATTACAATTTGATGCAACCACATGCTTCTTGCATTTTACTACATTTATTTTGAGCCATATTGTTGCTTATAATGTAAGTATGTGTAAACTAGTTGTTCTTCCATTTAGCTGTATTTTTAAGTAACAGATAGAATAAAATAAATTCCAGATTTATTATTTTAACATACTGGAGGCACTGCAACTTAAAAGTGTTTATGACCTAATTTGCAAAACTATACACAATGTCACATCAACTCACCCTCCATAAATTAATGTCATGTGTATTAATTCCCTGTTTGCTTTCCACATGACAGCCTTTACCTTACTTGAGCTTGAGCAGTAAATACTGGAATCTGCCATTACGCTCTGTTCTGAGAAAGGAGAAGCTTTTTGCGGAGAAGTGGCACACGTACACGCACTACGCTATTGAAGCAAGGAGGCTGCCAACTGTGATGAATAGCTTTCAATCACGCCACAAAATGGGTTCACACACCTCTTGGAAGGAGTTTAGTTGTATAATTGCTGCTGAGAAGAAAGGCTATTCGGATTACTTTGTAGGAAATTCATTACAGTGTGATGGGGTTCATCAGTGGTAAGCATAGAAAAAACCATTTAACTTTGTGGAAGATGGAATGTATTTTTAAATACGTTTTTAAGATAATTTGTATTCACCTAAGATCAGTGAAAATTAAACTTAATTAGTTTCAGGTTTGAAAGTTGTCGGGGTTAGGCAGTGCTTCACTGATTGAGGAGCTGGCAGTGTGTCATCAATCTGTAGAATTTAATCAAGCTGAAGTTATAGTTTCATCCATTTTATTACACCATTGTGTAAAGTTGAGTTATCTTTCATTATCATCATTTTTACTCTCCTAACTGTAGATTAAAGAAATCGAACCGATGAGCAGTAAATTGCAAAAAAATTGGCAAACTAGGCATGTCAATATGGTATAAATAATCTTTGTTAATGATATGTCAGTCTTGTGTGTCTTTCATCATTACATTATTGCACCTTTTAATGCCTGAGGAAAACATAAGCTCAATCCTCATAAACAAAGTTGTCTAAGTGCTAGTGCCACCCATTTATCCGAAGATATAATGCGTAATCTTCTAGATTGCTAGTAACACTGCAGAAACTCTTACTGTGCCCTGCTGAAAAAAGTACTTCATTGCATTTCAAGTATATTCATATTTTTAATAATATATTGAAAATGTATTTACACAATTGTACTTTTGATAAATATATAAAAAGTATAAGCTAACACTTTTAACACACTTTAAAATAATTATACTATTTTTAGACTTTGTAGAAATGCAGTATATTATACTAAAATTTACTTTGAGTCAAACTTACGTGCAATTTCTATAGTCTACTTATTTTATTTCATTTTTTTTACATAAATTTTTGATATATTTTAAAATGTATGTAACATATAATAAAAACATATTTTAAAAGTACACATATTAATACCAACGGTGAAATATTAAGTTTCTGTGAAAACAGAGTGTATTATTTATAGTAAAGAACCATTCTCAGTAAATACAGCTAAATACTGTAAATACTGATGATTTGACATCAAAAATTGTAACAGTGTGCTACTGTGTAATTTTACAGTAAACTACAACAGTTGTTTCGTTTCAGTCAGCTGGACTCTGAGTCCGCCCATAACTCATTACATCATGTCCGTACCTCATATAGTACACCAATGAATTCAACTCAATGAAATTTAAAAATAAGCGCCAAGTATAGAGTGGTTATTTCATTCAAGATAGGAGGTTGAATAATAAGCAGAGGTAACTATGATCAGATCAAAGTCAGCTTGACCAGGTTAAGTCATTTTATGTTAAAGTAACTTTGCACTGACTGATTTTTATGGTTACTTGTGTGTTAACCTGTGTTAGCATGATGTAAAGGGTTTCAGTTAACTTTTGGGAAACCCCTTGCTTTGTGTAATATTGATTTGCCTTGTCACAGAGTCTTAAAGTATATTTAGTATACTTAAAGTATATGAGTCATATACTTATACTTTAAGTATGTACTTTAAGTTGTTCCAATTTAGCAGGTGAAAGCACACTAAATGTGCTTTCACCTGCTAAATTGGAACAATTTTCTACTTTTTAATTACAATTAAAATACATGAAGCACAAAATAAGTTGTTCCAAAATAGCATACTTCAAGTATACAAAGTATGCTGAATTTCAGTACACTTAATGTATTTATTTTTTACCAGGGTGATACTTGACTTGAAAAACACAGTGGCACATAGTAGCACAAATCTGTCAATGGGTGGAAATGGATATGACACCCTCTGTCCTTTACAAACAACCTTCACATCAACTAAGGAAACACTCTTCCCTTTTAACTCACTGAGTGCCAGCTGTTTTATGAAACCGAAAGTGCCTTGTGCCAGCATTTTTGGCCAGTTTGAGTAATGTTTTAAGACCCACGGAATATTTTGTACTGTGCCTCTTAAAACACAGAATATCTAAAATTAAAGGGGAGACTCTCTATTTCATCATGAAAAAATATGTTTGTTTTTACCTTGCTGCTCTTGTTTCATCTGGAGGAGAGTAGAGGCCAGTTTCACCAAAAACACCACTTGTCCCAAATTCTGTCCATTTTGCTCTCTAATTGCGATCATTTTAACTTCCTGCTTTGATCTCTGTAGCGTATACCGTCTCCAAATCCCAGAAGTTCCAATAATACTCACAGGCTGTGTGTGAGCGCCCTTTTGTGCCTACTGTTGAAAAACCACTTTGACGTATATATAGTACATTAATGGCACTGAAGTGTTGGATTTTAAATAATGTATAAATATGTCAATGGCACTCAAAGAGTTAACAGGGAAAAACAAATGGCAGAAACTCCAGGAAGAGCAACAGAGGAGGGATCCCTCTTCTAGGTTGGACAGACGTGCAATAGATATCATGTGCACAGAGTAACAATAATGAAAACACACCTAATACATATGAAATTGTATGGTGAGAAAATGTCCAAGGGGATGATGGGCAGCACCAAGCTGCCTGCACTGGATTCTGTGCAACACATCCTCCTCTCCACCATGCCAAACGGATGGAGCATGGGCAGCATTTCCTCCTCTCCACCACAAACTAAAAACCAAACTGCATGCCAGAAGCAACTGTCAGTTCACTGTTAGACCTGAGTGAGCACAATTTAACCTGTCCTAAGTCTGTTAACCTGATAACATCAGGTGTGCCAGCTGGCATGACGGGAGGAAAGCAACCCCACTCCATCTCCAGTTAGTGCTTAAAGCTTGTCCAGCCATGCCACAGAGTGAGCATGCAGGCATGCCTGGCACTGTCCCGAGGCGATAAGTCTGCTTTGGAACAGAGGCATAGAGCCACATCCTCTCTGTGCCTCCAGCCAGCAAACAAAACACACCCAAACTCACCGCAAAGCCATTAAAAATTATAGCTCTGACGAGCATCATGTAATAACTCTGTTTAGATTAAAGATTCGATGCACTGAAAGTATGGGTTTCTGAAACAATTCTAGTGGTGTCACAGCTTGTGGTTAACCTAGCATCTCGGAAGTCACAGACCTGTTGCAATTTGTAACTTTGACAAAAATTCACATTGATTTTGCCCTGTTGTTGAATAGGTTGTGAGGGGAAAAGCCAGTTACAAGTGAAAGTAGACCAAACAAGTTCAATTTGAGTACTCAACACTTCGGTGAGTCTGAGAAATGCTGATTGAATGTTATAACGCCGACCCAGTAAGAGGTTGAGGGACAACAGCCAGTCAGTAGAGCAGATTGCCTGCGGTTGCAGCAAAGGAGGCTGATGACATGTTCCAGGTCACTGGAGAGGGTAGCAAACCAGAAATGACGCTTCAGAGCCAGAAGTGAGAGCTGTTCCTCTGCTAACCTGTGCCCTCTAAGAGTGGGTTGCATTCTGCCTACACACAAGTGCAGATAATTAATTTCAACATTCCAACAGGCAATATAATATAAGTTGCAGTTCTGTCTAATAATCTTAAATGCCACGTTCTTCCTCGGGAGGATCTTAAGACCTGAGGCTTAGCTAGCATATGAACATATGGTGTTCAGAATGTTAACAATGTTTGCAACAGTATTCAACTGTTAATATAGTCAATCCATTTTTTTTCCTGGTAAGTGCAGAGGAAGATACTAATGAGCATAGTCACAAAGTTTTTAGTGCATGGACCACCATATTTAGAGTCCTCATCCGGTGTGTCTATTGGTGTTGTAACCGGAGCAGGGTAAAGTGAGACAAGTCAGACACAAGCTGACATTGTTGGCCTGTCTGAATCAGTGGGGGAATATCACGAGGTCGTCACCAAACTGGGAGCATGGCGCCAGAGGTCAGCATGCCATTCAGCTCCCATGGGGGTACAGGACATGTTGCGCCCTTACACCCCAGGATGCTATGTTCTATCTGCTAGACAGTCACCTTTGAACTTAAGCGCTGTCTGGTTCAGACACATATGATAGCACTTACTGCCATAGCATCTGAGTAGTGACGCAAAGGTGAATGGGAAATAGATTACCCAACAAGAAGAAAAAAAAAAAAAAGACACAACATAGAAATGTCATGGAACTTTGGTCATTTGACTTAATTTCTGCACAAAAATTTAGATGTTGACTAGATTATCTTGGGGAAAACAGTTCAGTTATATCTCACACAGGCTTCGCCCTCTACTGGACTCTATGGGTATACTCTCCTCCAATTGCATAACGCGATGGCCCACTGAACTCTGAATGTACGTAGCCGGCCAGTAGGGCACGCCTACCTACCCCGCCCTTAGCGGGTATATAAGCATGTGCACTGCTGGCTGCCCTCATTCCTTTTCCTTCAGCGACGGCGAGTGCCCACTGACACACACTTCTCCTAGGATGGAGTCGCCGCTTCTAGAGCAACGCCCTTGCCTGGCCTGCCCGAATGGGATCATTGCCCCGGCAGATCCGCATACACTCTGCTTTGAGTGCCTCGGGAGGAAGCACGCCCTCGCCGGACTGGATCAGCGCCCGGCCTGTTCGCGCTGCTGAGACATCCCCCGCATCCGCCGCCAGCAGCGAGCCGACTTCTTCACCGGTCAAGCTCTTCTCGCCCTGTCGACCAGTGAGGAGGAAGAGGAGGACGAGGAACGGGAATCCGAGGATGACGCCATGGAGGAGGATGCCACTACGGTGGCCACCACCACCATGCAACACCGAACAATGGGATAGCATTAAAAATTAAATTTACAAAAAAGAAAAATGTTTGGTTAATTCCTGGAGTTAAATTTACCAAAGAAGATGAATTCCTGAGATAAATAGACATACATTTAAGAATCTCAGAATGAAATGCATGGAGTGTAAATTTGCCACTTTAATCTCAGAGAACAGTTGGTTTTTTTTTTTTTCATAAATTTATGACTCTAATCTTGGAGTTTGTCCTCTATCATATCAATTCCTCAATCAGTTAAACTTAATGTTTTACTTAACTGTGTGACTTTGAACTTTCAACAAGCAAATATCAAGGTCTACGCAAGAGGTTGTCTGTGTTCTTTTTATGTCTCTTTGACTTTAATTTAATGCAATAAATCAATGCAATATGATTAATATAAAAAAATAAATCAATGGTTTTATTATGACAGCATAGCCATACATGATCTACAACTATTCCACCTTTGAAACTCAATAGTCTATACAACTCAATATTGTTTCATTTGCTTCTTTCAAAGGCTGGTACATTATCCAAAGCCATTACCTACCTCTTTCCAATTCAAGCTTACTTTGCCCCAAAGTGGAATAAAACACGATTAATGATTTCAATTACTCTGACCCTGCTTGCCGTTTACAGTGCCTGAAGTCTGGGCGAGGGAGCATAAAAGCCTATGGTGAAGGACATTTACTAGGGGAATGATTCAGTGAGGAGACTGGCAGTTTGTGCTGGCTCATCAGTGGGGGAACAGTGCTTCTCTTTGTGCCGGAGCCCTCCTATGGCTCAGCTTGGAAACCACATTGTAGATTCATGCTGCTGATGCTTCTGGCCTGCCATTCTCCTTTACAGGTCTCAAGATGGGATACCTGTGTAATTGGGCTCATGAAATTCCAGAATGAGCAAAATGTATTAAATTGTAAATAATGTGCCCCGGGCTCCAAAAAAAAAATATATCGACATGAAAAACTACTGTAGGAGATGAAGAAAGTTGAGAACAGTAATGGAAGATGGGATGGTTGAGATATATATATATATATATATATATATATATATATATATATATATATATATATATATATATACACACACATATATATATATATATATATATATATATATATATATACACACACATATATATAATCTCAGGCGGCACGGTGGTGTAGTGGTTAGCACTGTCGCCTCACAGCAAGAAGGTACAGGGTTTGAATCCCGGGCCCGGGGCCTTTCTGTGTGGAGTTTGCATGTTCTCCCCGTGTCTGCGTGGGTTCTCTCCGGGTACTCCAGCTTCCTCCCACCATCCAAAAACATGCATGGGGATTAGGTTAATTGGCTAATTTAAACTGACCGTAGGTCTGAATGTGAGTGTGAGTGGTTGTCTGTCTCTATGTGCCCTGCGATGAGGTGGCGACTTGTCCAGGGTGTACCCTGCCTTACGCCCTAAGACAGCTGGGATAGGCTCCAGCCCCCCCCCGCGACCCTATGAGGATAAGCGATAGATAATGGATGGATATATGATCTCAAAAGGCAGTGATCAGTCACTGTGATCACAGTGATCAATTAATGATTACATTTATATTTCATATTGGCAGCAGAGTGGATGTTGTACTTACATGCATCATGTGACCATAATGCCAATTGAATGTGTTTTTTGTGCTGAATTATGCTCTGTGTCTGCTGGATATGAACACAGAAAAGTGTTGCTGTTACATTTGTCATGACAGATATCTAAAATTTGTTATCACGTTGTGACTAAAGCATTTTATCAGACAGTGTTGGGAAAGGGCTCTCTGATTTCGTGCTGTCTGGTTTAACCAAAAAAAAAAAGACGAAAATGAAAGAAGAGGTTTTCTTCCTGCAGATTTCAATTTAAACACATGCCACCCATACTAAAATGCCTGCACACTTACTACCGTAAGGTCCTCTGGATAAAAGCATATACCATATGAAAAGAAGATGAGGCGAGGTGATGGAATGTGAGAATGCTTTGAAAGATTTCAATGGGGGGGGGGGTGATGTCTTGGCTTGAGGTCAGAAAATAATACCTTTTTATTTTCATCTTCACAGGCGAGGCTGAGAAGTCACAGGCATGGTTACAGATTAACTCGGGCTCTGCTGGGTCTTCCCTATAGTCAAGACCTCCTCTTTACTCAGAAAACACTTTAACAAGAAAGTTGCTTCAGGATGCACTGAATAGTGAAACAAATACATGCACAGACAGCAACCATGCAAATTGTCAGTAACTATCTAGATGCCAGTGAAAGAAATCAATTTCAATATTAGCAGCAATGCATACTCATACAGTACTTTGAATGATACTGTATGTTTGAATGAAAGTTATTCCTCTTTTTTTTCCTGCCAGTAACACATGTCAATTTCTGCTCATTACATGTAGGGTTTTTTCAAACTTGACTTTTGTCTCTAAAGGAAACAACTTGGTTAGCTTTAGAAAGCAAAACTACTTTTGCAAAAAATAGTGATATTATATAATGATATAATAAGTAAGTGGTATTACTGAAGTATGGAAGGTACATGACAAATATATTTCATTTGACTTCTGGTTCCACATGTGATACAAAGGCTGGTTTCCTGGATAAAAGTCTGGTGTATTTTGGTTCATGAGTATGTAGATTACACGCTAATAATTTTTGTTGGATGTATATTATCACAGTCCAATGCTTGTCGTAGGTACACTGACAGATGGTGTATGAGAGCAGCCTGTGTCCAGTGCTTTAGGAGTTGCCTTTTAAGTCACCTCAGTAACGTATCATTTTGTGTTCTTGGTGTTCATCCCTCTGCCACGTCATAAAATATGAGGACTTTGTGACCACAGACTGATTGTCACGTTCACAGAATCCAAGCCTGTCATTCAACGGAGTGTTAAGTATCAGTGTGTTGAACAATTATTACAAGAAGAAAAAGAACAGGTGTCTGTCTTCAAGCTACACTTCAAAGCACTCCAGTGGCCTTTGAAGTCATAGTGTGCCAATACCTGCGTGCAACAGATAGACAGAAATCCCATTTGAGTATAATTCCTCCTTTTCATAAAGCTACCGCTGAACAAATAGGAGGAGAGGAAAAGATAGAAATACAAAACAAAACGTGTTAAGTGGATTCTTTCGTCGCCTGTAATCTCTCTGCGCTTTTGAAATGCTTCTGGAACTCTGTGGTGAGGTCGGACAGTAACAATGTCCTTTTCAACGGCCGATGAAAGTCTTTCAAGTCATTCTCTATTCTGTGTGGGCCTTTGTGCTTCTTATCCACTTATTCAAATCAGTATAAATGGCAATGTGTCATATTAGCAGGCTAAGTAAAAGAACTAAAAAATGCTTTGATATGTATGGAAGCAAAAGTGAAAAGACTAGTGACAGAGGGCAATGTGAACACAGAGGCCCAATCCACTGATCCTCTCTAGACTGATTTGTGACATTCCTACTTTGGTAGAGGTTACAGACAGCCAATTTGTGTGTCTGTGTGTGTGCTTGTAGTCGTCTATATGTATGTTTAGGAGCAATGTGACTTAAAACTGAGGTATTTTTATATGCTACATACAATGCCACACAAACACCTCCCTCTAGAAAAACGGAAAGGAATTCTGGGACTATCAGTCAACCAGACTAGGGCCTCAGATTGACACAGCCAAGTAAGCCTGACAGACTACGTGAGAAAAAAGAGAAGGAGGCTCCGTCTGAAGATGTCAGCACTATATCCATCATCTCTGCATATTAGTGAACACAAGAACTATGAAGCATAATCACTAATTAGCAAGGGCATGAACTTGCCTTGAAAGAAACCCTGAGCATACCAAGGTCTTCCCACCCTCCCTTCATGCTTTCATTCTTCTGCTCTCCCTTCCCCAGTGGCTCTCTTGCTTCTTTTACACAAGTGAGGATAACCGTCGCCCTTCTTCACCCAGCCGCCTCATTTTATCATTTGAAAAAACAAAAGAAGAGCTGAGAGAGAAAGGCGTGGAGAGAGGGTTTGGGGGGAAAGGCCATTCAGAGTTCTGAGAATGTGGCTAAACAGGATTAGAATAGGGGTAAACAGTAGCATGCTGCATGGGGGGCCAATGGGATGGGAGTTTGCTCCAAGGGGCTGGGTAGGGAAGACAATGGTTAGATTAGCCATCTGTGGGGCTTCTGGTGCCCGGCGTCATTAACCGGCTTAGGGCCCCACAGTAATACCAGACACCCTCCTTCCCCCATGCATTAAGTATCAGGCCTTGTGAGACTTGTGTGTGTATGTTTGCAGGCATGGTTGGGTGACAGTGGGAGATAGTTGTGACAAGGTAGTGTCTGATGAAGCTGATAATTGCATATACAAACACACACACACAGAGACATGCATAAGTAACTACCATTTGCGCACATCTGCTCACACACTTAAGCCTTTGTCAGCACACAGACACACATGCACAGAAAATTTTTGCATAACCTCGCCATGACACCAACGTGCCCCCACCCGTGCACCCCAAGTCTCAGTCCCAGTTTAGAGGAACTCAGTTTGACATCCGCTTTGTCTCCTGAGTTGATTGGTGCCATTTTGCATATCACTACCCATTGGGTAGAGGGGACACATGACTAACACTGGGACCTTTTTCAAGTATTTACCACAGAGCAGAGAGGAGGGAGAGTGAAGCGGAAAATCCAGTCCGTTCACAATGGCCATTGATGCTGTTTCTCCCAAATGGAGAAATTTGATGAGTATCCATTGCCTGCTATGTCCCCTTTCGCTTTTGTGTTGTGATTGTATTATATTGGTTGACACCAATCTTTTACTGATTTTTTTTTTCATTTTGAATGTATGTACTGTTATGATTTACTATGCATGCAGAAAAGACACACGCTGAACAGATGAGACAAAAAGACATAGTTTGTACCAACACTAATGATGAGCTGAGACAAACTGCTACGTGTCTTGAGTAATATTTTAATTTAACTGCCCACATTCTTCATCACAATTATAAATAATTTGGCACTGCACATTTAACAGTGCTCCATGTTGACTCATTAAGGCTTACCACCTGTCAAGTGTTTATATTATGGCCCTGACATAAATATATGGTTCACTGTATGAGGTGGAAATGCATGCGGTGCACAATGACTGTGGTGCAATTACAGTACAATGATAACCTGCCGAGCGGCACGGTGGTGAAGTGGTTAGTGCTGTCGCCTCACAGCAAGAAGGCACAGGGTTAGATTTCTGGCCTTTCTGTGTGGAGTTTGCATGTTCTCCCTGTGTCTGTGTGGGTTCTCTCTGGGTACTCCAGCTTCCTCCCACCATACAGACATGCAATGGGAAGGTGAAATGACGAATCTCAATTGCCCCTAGGTGTGAATGTGAGTGAATGGTTGTCTGTCCCTTTGCGATGAACTGGCAACTTGTCCAGGGTGTACCCTGCCTTTTGTCCTAAGACAGCTGGGATAGGCTCCAGCCCCCCTGCAACCCTACGTAGTGATTGATAATGGATGGATGGATGATAACCTTCCATTGTCAACCTAATTTGAACTTAATCACTTTTTATTTCATACTGTAATGATCAACTTTCCCATCATTTCCCATCACTGCTCTTTGACTGGTACTGTCTTATTGATTTTTTTATTTACCACCATTTCAAATTGTAATTGTACTCCACTAACTGAACATATCATAACATATTTTAGTGAATGGCTTCACATCCAACTGGTTGTCACAGAATATGTGATAATGCTGTCATGAAAATGCGGCATGAAGCCGCTGATGCTTTTGTGTTAACAACATCATTGTTAGAAGGACCGCTGTATTGACAAACCTTGGATTAATCATTAAAATATTATTCATTTGTACAGAGCTTCCAACACTTTCTTTTGTTAAACATCACTGGTGACCATCTTTTTCACCTCTTGTCATCTGGTTCTTGATTAGAGGTTAACTTCTAAAGTCAAGGCTGAGCCAGAATGTCTCCGCTCTCTCCCTTCACACCTATAATAACATATTTATGCAACTTTATTCAATATCTTGGCCAATTAAATTCCTTGAGGCCGTGTTTCAATATATTATCTTTATTAGCATTATTAGCATCCATCCTGTCAGATACATTACTTCCCTTGTGCATGAGCAGAACATTAGACCATTTTGATGACAATGATATATTTTAAACTAGGCACCCTATTAGGCCACCACCTTCCTGATTGGCTGCTGTTAAATTTAAACTGGAGGAGAGCTGTTTACTTTGGACTGATTAGTACTATTGTCACCATTAACCCCTCTGATAGAGCCACACAAACTCAAGTGCCACTTTATGATGTCAGCCATGTACAAATGAGACACAGATTAATGGATCATAGAACTGTTCATAGGCACTCCACCTGCCAGAGCAGTGCTTGAAAAATGCAAATTGGTTGTTTTTTTTTCCTCCTTTCTCCCAATCACCTATTGAGTGATATTTGAAGTGCAGCGGCGCTGTTAGTATTGTTAGGGTGTGAGTCACTGAACAAAGGTGGAGGTTCAGACCAGGAAGACTTGCTTGTTACAGTCAAAAACAATGCTTTCCACTACTTCTATGGTCAGTTATTTCAATTTAATGCTCAAACAGATGAATGTGTTTAAAAGTCCTTCAGTAGTAGCCAAGTTAATGATTAAATGTTCGTCCTTGCAGACCATATCTGATTCAAAGTAGGATGCAGATGTGACTGTACAAGGATTAGATCCAGAGGAATGTGTTCTGTATTGTCTCTAACACCACATCCTACTCGTTCTCCAACCTAGACCCTTTCTGAAATACATGGATATAAGTCAAAGACGAAATTTCTGTCTGTGGAGGAGATAAGCAATCTCAAGTGTTTACGATTAAATATTAATTTTTTTTTAAAAAGTTGAATTAAAAATACAATAAATAAATAAAAATTAAATAAAATTAAATATTCGCAACTGACAGCTGTTCGCAAAAAACAGCATGTAATATGTGGTTTAAACAGCATCTGTCAATAAAAGAAAATTCTGCCAATGATTGCTTTAACCAAGTAAAATCCATAAATAAATGACTAAATGCTTCATAATTACCTGGATACAATATGATGCAATATGTGAAGCTGAATACTATTGTTTAAAGAAGCTGCTTGCCAGGGTCACATGAGAACCTTATTTCTTGGTGTATGCAAACATATTTTTTTTATGATAAACAGCATATTCAAAAGCAGGATTTAATTCCCACAATATATCTGTTATATATCCTGGTTCTTAGCCCTCCTTGAGATATGGAGGTCAGATATGAGCATCCGATGAATCATAACATTAAAGACTCAAAACACTGTTCTTGGTAGATTTTCATTCTGCTTTATCAGTGAAACTATAAATAAATGATGCTATTGAAATACGTAAGTGGTAATCAAAGATTATTAAGTATGTGTGGTCTGAGGAAGAAGGTCTGTGTCCAGACACTATTGACCATCTTAAACTAATGACATGTTTGTGTTGAAAGTGAGATATCACATGAATGACTCATAAGGCCGAGTATGAGATTGCTGCAGAGACTTGAAAGTGACAAAAGAATAAAACTAATGGTGATGACTTGTTTCTCTTCTCTTAGTATAGCACCGATGATGATAATAGTCCCACAAGGGTAACCATGATACAGCATTTACGGCACAAGCAGGAAAATATAATCCATCACCATAAACTGGCTGCCAAAATGAGTATGAAAGACTAAAACATGGAAATATTAGAAAATTCTCTGATTAGAATATAGTATCTTGTTTCATCTCAGTTCAGCCAGAGAAAATGGTAATTTTCCAAAATGTTAGTCTTAGTCACCACAGTGTGATTAAGATAAAACGTGATGATGTGTTGATGTGATTAAACAGTGAAAAATGATTTTATGAAACAGCAAAAGGTCTTTCTCTAATGCCAAATGTGTAGACTATCAGCTTAACTGATTAATATCGCTCTTCAAAAGACCAATCACATCACATTTAACCAAACCAAACACACTGACACTTGTTCTTCCTTAATCTTCAAACTTTGTGCCCTGTTGTGGCACAGACTATTTTCTGCAATTCTTTACCGTGATACTGTCAGGGTCTTCCTTCAGGAACGATTCCTATCCATCTGGGAGTGATGGAGAAGGCTCCCTAGGGGATTGTGGAGATTAGGTGTCTTCTTAGATTAGGTCTGACAGGGCACCATGGCTCATCCCCCTCCCTCCCCTGGGTATTTACACAGCACTTGGCTTGCCCACAGGTGGCTAATATGCCGTTAGCAGGGCCTCCTTCATCCCCTATATGACTTGCGTACACATGTGTATGTGTGCAAAGAGAGAAAAAGAGTGATAGATAGTCAAGTATAAAGGTGCTGAGAGGCTGCTGTATAATCAATCAAACAAACAGATAAAGAAGTGTGCACACACAGATGTGTTCACACTGCAATGTCACACAGTGGAATGTACAAATACACCACCATTTACACTTTCATTGAAGCGGCCAGTCCTCCTTTACAGCCAGTATGCACCATGACTAAAGGCTTTTCTGAATGGTTGCAGGTGGTGTGATAGACAACTGACTCCAACAGCTGCTATGTTAAATTCAGGCCAGGTATTGCCTATCAAATTCTTTTGATGAGCTAGCATTACTAACAAGTTACTTGTCATATCATGTACTAAATCTACTCCCTGGAAATAATTGACCGTTTCTGGTCTTCAGTTCCAGAGGATTTGAAAGATACCAAGATACTCTCTCTGACAAAATATTTAGAGCAACCTTTGTGATAAAAACAATGACACATATTTTATATTTTGCACTCTATTCTGTACATATAGTGTTATCAGTGACTGAAGCCATGATTGACAGAATGTGGCTTGCTTATAGATTTTACTGCCCAGAGGTGGAAATGTCATTATTAATTGAAAAATAGCACTCAAAGGCCTGTTTGCAGAATATGATTGATAGACATAACAGTGTGTAGTGAGAGGTGGTTTGTAGAGGTTACCAAAAAGGCACTATTTGGCCTATTGTGGTTACAGACTTGTCACATTTCTGTTTTACTAGCACCATGGGTCTACAGTAAATAGTGAAAGACATGGAAACCAGGAGAGTGATTAACCATTATTATTGATATATCTGGTGTATTTGCTGTTATTTCTGTTTTAAACAGAAAGTCTTTGAGACTTAGTAGACACGAGTCCATATGTCTGTGTTTTTTACAACCTGAGAGTAAACAGGTACTTTTTGTCAACATCTCTAATGGACAGGGAGTCTCACTTAACATCCAGAGCGAGTGTTGGTTAATCCAACAGATGGTTCTTTTCACGGTCTTTAGTGTTTATTACATTTTTGGTATCAATATAGAAAACACATAACCTGACACGCCAGATGGTTTGTTTCAACAGAACCATCTGAAAAGCTGTCATTGGAAGACAGTTTAACAAAAAAAGGAAAAGAAAACATGGCAGATGATTCGATCAATTAGCTGTCAATCAAACCGTAAAATAATCATCTTTTATATCAAGAAAACTTTCAAACTGATTCATTTCCATTGGTTAAAAATAAATACAGCAAAAAAAAAAAAATAGAAGCCCAACATTAACATTAAATCAACTTGTACGTATCATTTTGTGCATCATAGTACATCAGAAATTCTGTGTGTGTTAGTTACGTGCATCTGTGTGTGCACATTTCTGTGCTTACTAAGCAGAATCAAACCAACCGCCTGTTTCCTGTTGCCACTGTGGTCCAGTAATGGGTTTTTGGTGTTTCTCTGCCTCCCGGGGGCTTGTTCATACAAGCAATTAGTTTTATCTTGTGTATTTATGTCAAGAAGAAAGTATTGTTATTCATCATCTTGAGGAAGTGTAGTTTCTGGTTCACTTGTCATTTTAATCCTTAACAGTGAGTCTGCCATGAAGGTGGAGAAAGCTCATGAAATATATCATACAAAAAGTAAGGCACAGATTTTTGTGCATATCTTATGAATGACCGGCAACATGACAGATCGGCGCATGCGTGAGCCCGGAAGAGAACCCGGAAGCAACCGCCTTAAAAATGCGGGACATTCCTTTAACTGTCAGCAGACATTCCTTTCACTGTGAGCTGGAACCGTAACATTACAATACGCATTGAAATACGCTTGACAACACTTCCAGTGATGGTTAGGTTTAGGTATAGAATTACAGGGTTAGGCTTATGGAAATAAAATGCATATTTCTCGCTAAAAATGTGAAAACGTAAAGCATGTCCGCTGAGAATGTAAGGAATGTCCAACATGTTTCCACAGAACGTCACATGATGTCCAAATTATGTGGGTTATGTACAAATTTCAGTGCAATATTTTTTGTACTAATTTATACGAATATTTCATGAGACCAGGTTGCAACTTACAGGCAGCAATTTTCAGCACTATTTTATGTCAGAGGTGTTGTTGAAGTCTATTTTGAAAGCAGGAATTATTGAATATTAAATATGCCCTTGCCTTCATCATGTTCACTCTGTGGCAGGAAATTTCTGAAACATAATCGTGCGGTTTTCTGTCCACTGTTTCTCAAAGAGAACAAGGCATCAGAAGTGTCCAGGGAAATATAAATGACTTGCATTTTAATGGTAATAATTTTGTGGCAGAGAAAGGCAGATTGGTTCTGTGAGAAGGAGAAGGAGCGTGGGTTTGTCTTGTTGTGGGATCAAGTCCAGTTTATAGGCGTTGTTGTGTTTCCATTCGCTCATTGCTACTAACTTCTTTGGAGAAAGCAAAACCAGACCAGCCACATTAAAGCATAAAGTTTCCAGCATTGGTTCTGTTGAAGTGTCCATGAGCAAGAACCCACCCCCTCTCAGCACAACTTTGACTTTCCTGCAAAAGCAACATGTTCTTCAAAGATCAACAAAAATGAGAATTTCAATAAATTATAAGAAAACCAAATGCATATGGTTTATATAAAGACAATGCTTTGTTTTGAAGATGTGTTTGCCTCATTGGATCACTACATTTCACACTAATAGATGCAGCATTAGCAGACTATATGCATGGCACAATTTCCATAATTCTCTCTAATTTTCTACTGTTGTGTTTGTTAATTAATTTACAGTGACTGAGTTTATTATCTGGGCCTCTGTGACTATGGGTCATTAATTTCCTGATTAAAGAAGGAAAATGTGGTCCAAAGCTACAACAAAGAAGACTGTGTTCCAGCAAAGCTTGAAAAAGAGCTGGTCATGGTTATACCTTACATAGGACAAACCCTGAAGACAGCTCTGAACTTTCTGTTGACTGTTCATGGAAAAAAAATAAAATGTCTGATTGCAGACTTGTGGCTACAAAGTACAGCTAAAAGTTAAAGTTAAAAGCTAAAAGTACATGAGCAGACAATGAACTGAAGAAGCTTTCATTTGGTCTCCTGTTTACACTGATTACTTTTAACTGTTGGACTTTTATTGAAATCGTAAGTCTTTATACATCCAGAGAGAGAAGATTCGTCAAATACCGACTGTATGCCTTCACATTACATAGATAGATAGATACTTTATTCATCTCACAGAGAAATTCACATTTCCCATGTAATGGACAAATACATTCTGGATTGGGTGCAATACATATATTTAATATTCAGTATACATATAACTGAATTATGCACAGCAGAAAAATATTATAGTAAGATGTGATTTAAGCCTTTATTTTTTATAAATAAACAAGCATCCCCTTGGCAGAACTACACTCGGCAATTGCCCTGGTAAAACCGTGGCTTCAGTATATCACAGTGGCAAACCAACAAAAGTGCTGTGAGGGCTCCATTTTTGGGGGAGAGCCCAAATGCACGACTCTGAGACAGATTCACTGTGCAACCAAAAGGATGTTTTATTAATGAAACAAGACAGGAACTTCAGGAATCACTGGAGACTTGGGACTGGGGACAGACAGGGACAAGAGAAATCACTGGAGACTTGGGACTGGGGATGGACATGGACAAGACGATCTCGCCACGAACAAACAAATGACAGAACTATTTATACACGAGGTAGGGGAACACAGGTGGAGACAATTAGGGTGGGGTTTCACAATCACAGATGCAGGAAGGCACAGGAGGCAGGGTTCAAGGGAAAGGGGTGTGAAACGAGAGGGAGACAGGGTTACTTTCAAAATAAAACAGGAAGAGACAGGACAACATGCAGGCACAAGACAAAAACGGTGAACTTAACAGAAACAGACAGAGCATAACAAGTGCCAATATAATTGCAAATTGAAAGTGGACACCTCATCCGATCATTCCTGTTAGCACCCATGTAAACAGTATAATGGTGGTAATTAATCAGATTGAGTGCATTTTGAAACAAACCAATGTCTCATAATTGGAGCATCCCCTGCACATCACTACCCCCTTTAATGATGAAGTGAAGGAGATATTTGACAGCGTAATGTGAAAGACAAGATATCCTATCACTCAACAATATACTTGTGCACACAAACACTTTCTTCTTAACAACTTTCTTCCTCATCAAACAACATCAGTATTGATTTGGGCAGGTTGTGGAGGAGCATTACTGTACTGAGTAATAAAGGGAATAAGTGCACTTTCCAAGTACAGGAATGACATAAACTGAAAAGAAGCTCTGATAGAATGACTCTGATTGCCAGGATGGCACAATAAGGGAACAAAGAAGTTATACGAAAAAAAAAAAATCCTGTTTTCGTCCTCCTTCTGACCTACAGCATTCCCACTTTGAAGGAGTGTAAAGTGAAAAGCTGCTGACACATTCTCTGAAGACGTAAAAATTATTTTTACACCGGCGGAAAAAGACATGCAACATAAAAAGGAGCTACAACACCAAATGTGCATCCAGACCCAAATACACACAAACATCAACCAAACACAGACTGTGACTCCTCACTGGAGATATAAAATAAGTCACATCAGGCTGCATGCAGGGCTCCACAGTTGCTTTTTGTTTTGTTAGTATACACACTTCTCTGGCATTTACAACCCACAAGCCCCTTGCTCTCCATGTGGTTATTGTACACTCAGCCTGCACAGTGCACCAACGTGCACAACAACACATCAACAGATGGGAGCATTCCAGGCTTGTAGGGTAAGTTGCTGCTTACATCAATACATGCATTATTTTTTTTGTCTTTGACAGCTTGAAACCTTTAATGCAGTGGCAGTGACACCTTGCGAGCAGATGAGCTCGAGATGTAAATGAGCAAAATGGAGAGGGGTCTATTATATGTCTGCAATGCCAGTGGTACATTTAGCTGGGAACGACGCTGTAGCCTAGATAATCATAGGAAGAGTGATGTTGGTAATAACCATTACTGGGCTGCGTGATAGGCCCCATGGTGATACTTGTTTACAGTTATTAGTCAGTGCACTACCCTGTGCTGCATGACGCACATTAATAATGTGTGTGTGCATGTTCGAAAAGAAAAGAGATGAACATAGGTTAACTGTCTGCATGTGAGTGCCACCTTTGGATGAAAGTATCTGACTGTTTATGTGCCAGTGTGAAAGTTTTCACATGTGCATGTATGTACCAATGTGTGAGTCATTTTCATAATGCTTACATTAATGTGTGAGTGCATTTAGGTGTCTGCATAAGCATGTGTGCTAAAGTGTGTTTTTGCAGCTCTGTTTCTGCTCAGTATCCATCTGCAGCATAGCCATCCATCAATCTGTCGACTCCCCAGTCCACCATATCACCTTTCCTCTTCCCGCTTGCATTCCTCCCATCCTTCCCTTTTATCTCACACCTCAGTCCCCCCATCACCTCCTCCCTTATCATACTCTATCCATGTCACCTACTCACAGTCCCATTTTGGGCATTACCATACTTTGTTGCCAGTGCTGGACAATACAATGTTCATGTGCATGCACTAAGTATGTTTTCAGGTTCTTTTCTTCTTTTCCTCTGTCTGTAAATTGGATTTTCTCTGGTCCAAGAATTGAAAAATAATTAATGAAAAGTCTTAATTCAAGCAGAAAAAAATTACATTACATTACATTTACAATATTTCCCCCCTTACATGCTCAAACACACACACATCAAGAGCTTTTCATCCATCTAAGGCCATTTCCTCCGCTCCTGGGGGCACCAACTACAAGGAACTAGCTGAGGTCGGTGTAATTGTAGCGCCCCTGATCAATGCTCATTTGCTTCTTTGGCTGCAGTCTCTCAATCCCTCTCTTTCCCCATGCCATACCAAACTCCAGCTAGCCATGCATCATTCATAAGGAGTGTAAAGAGAAGCTCAGCAGCTCTGGGGCCAGCCAACCTCCAGGCCAAGGCTGGCCCCCCGGTGCCCTCAGTTATGTTCTCTCATGCCTGTCTGCAAACATGATGGTGTTGTTGCTGAGATGAACTGTCGTCTGAGTGAACAGCATTTCACCATCAAAGGACAAGTATGGAGTCACTCAGGTTGGACCAGGGTTTGAGGAGGTTGATCATCTCACATGACGTTGGTAGAGTAATGTTAATGTGTCACTTTTAACAGTTGCTGAATTTATAACCACTGGAAATTCCCTTCTTAACTCGTGTGTAGTATTGAGTGTACTGTAAAGGTTATTACTTGGTTATTACGTACCTGGTAAAGTCTATGGTGGAAAATGGCTATAACAGTGTGTGTATAGAACATCTGACGGCATGCATACCACTCAGAGAGTGGTATTTATCATATTCTGTGAAATGAAAGTGTCCTGTAGAGTACACTTGTAACCTGGATGCAAGGAATACATGATTTTTATTTAGAGCAAAAAATTTGACAGCCATGGCTTCCTCAGGGAGATGCTGCACATTGTGATTTTTTTGGGGAAAAAACTAAAAAAAAAGACCTTAAGAGGTGTGTTTCTGTTTGGATAAGCATTTTTCCCCTGAATTTGAAATAGCAGACTTTTTAGTGAAGTGGGATAGGAAATATTTAAACTTTTTTATGTTAGTTTTATCTGTTGACAGGATGCTGCTGGTGGACAGGGCTATTCTGATAACAGGTTTATTCATTGAAGTAGGGAGATGCAGTTGCAGGATATCAACGTCAACAGCTTTGTCATGATGAAAATTTATAATCCTAACAGTACTGCTCTGGGCATGTACAGTTTAATCTGAGTATTTTCAACAAAAAAAAAATGCAGGATTTGTGGAGTGGCTGTATACTTTATTTCTGGGACTCACACATCCCAAGACCCCTAATCTGCATACACATTTGTAAAAGACAGCACACTGAATTCAGAAAAAAAAAGTGCAACCTTCCACATCATGAAAACAAATCATTTCTCTTTGATCTGTGTACACCGAGACCATGAAAGTCAAGGTTACAAAATGAATATCTCATTAGCCGTTGCCCCACTACACAGGAAACCCCAATTGAGTCCATGTTACTTTTTTCTTTCCTTTTCACCTTTCCCACAAGACCAAGACATAAAAGAGCAAGCAGGCAGGGATATGGGTAATCAGGGAGGCATTATGTAAATAACTTCGTCTGCTGCTGCGCAGAAGCCACATGTATTTAAACTTTCCTGCTGTTTCCTCCTGTTTTGGACTCCGCTGGTGCCCGTTCATTAGCTAGGTCAGCCCAGCAAATGAGGTCATGTAGGAAGGTGGTACGACATCTGCAACATCAGTTGTCTTTTTTTGGGTGATTCTTCTACAGTCAGAATATGTTCAGAAATGTTCTGTAGCTAAACATTTATGGCCATGGAACTTCCCTAAGCTGGTATGAAAAGCAACATTTTGTTTGTGCGTGTGTGTGCATGCATCTGCTGGTAGACAAAAGGGGAGAGATCATGAAAGACAAACATTCCCATAAAACAATAAAGTCACTATGTGCACACTGCAGGCCGACTGTACCTCCCACTCTTCCCTGTGTCTCCCCTTGCCTCCGCCCTTGCTTCCTCTCTGCTTTGATCACTGCCCTTTCTTGTCACAAACCTCACTCCTTCTTCCTGTACACACACAAACATTGTGTGTGTGTTTCCTCCCTCCCTGGATTAAGACTTTGAGCAGCATCACAGACTTGCTCATCTCTTTCACCTTTCTTGTTCCATGGAAGCATGGGCAAGGAGGGCAGATGAACAGTAAATGTTCATCTGTCCTCGCCCACGCATCTTGCAAGTGTACTTTCTCTTGTTTCTCTAACTGCATGACGTTTCTCATGCTAGCCCCCCATGCCTATATTAGCCAATCAAGACCACTCATTATCTTGCTCATTCTATCCTTGAAACCAAACTAGAATTTGAAATTATCCTTGAATGCTCTCTGAGAACCTGTCTTGACACTGACAACTTTTCTAGCCTTTGCAGATGTGGTAAACAATTATTGGACAAACAGGGAAGAAGAAGGAAGCATGGATCTGGCACTCGTTCAGAATTAATCTCCTCTGTGCTGTGGTTAAATGAAGACTTGAAAGAGATAAAGATTTAAGAGGTGACAGAGAGTGAGAGAGAGAGAGAAGGACAATGATGAATGGCAAGAGTATCATAGGCCCCTGTACCTTCCATCGGTCCTCTTGCTTCCCTACATCATTCGAAGAAGGCAGTGGTAGCCATGGTAACAAGAACAAAGAAGGGTAGAATGTGAAGTAAGTATAAAAGAGAGGAGTGACAGTAGCAGGAGGGTAAAGGCAGTGGGAGAGGCAGAGTATTAAAGACAGAGGATTGTAAGAAGACACATGCGGTCGAAGAGGGGAGGCAGGACACAGAGAGGTCATCTCCTCTGAGGTCTGACCTCAAGCCAATGTCAGGTTGTTCCTGCTGCGTGAAGAGGAAGAGCCCTGTGAGGACAGTGACATATATATATATATATATATATATATACGGACATCACGTCTCAAGGGAAGCAAATTCACAGATATTTTACGCTCTTCCATTTAGCAAATGCGGCACTCTAAGATCATAAAAACCTCAGGGTCATTCACTACCTTCACAATGTGTGTTTATCCTTCGATTTCGATTTGTGTTCATCACTTAACATCACTCACCTAACCTTATTAAGATAGGGCAGTTCTTACTCTCTGCATTTGCTGCACTCACAGGCTCACAAAGTTGCTTTTGTGATTGCAGATTGTGGCTTTCTTTTGCACATGAAGTACCAGAGTCCATTCTTGAGAGCAACAATGTTGTTGCAACACTGCCAAGTGTTTGTCTGCATGGCAGTCTCAGTGGGATTGTTTTCCCCATAGGCACAACTTTGGGAGGTACAATCTGTTAGAAAGCCTACAACACACACAAACACACTGCAGCTGGTTCTGACAGTGGCGGCACAAAGCCAAATGCTATAGTACTAAACTAGACATGCCAAGCAGCAGTGTGCAAAAGCTGGAGTTGTCAGAAGGAAGGACAATCTGAGGAGTCAAAATATATTTCTACAATTGATTTTACTTTTTACCTTCACTGACATGTTCTTAATAAAACATGTCACATCCATCATCAAGCAAAGTAAATGTGATCAGTTAGCAGTTGTATGCAGTCAAACTTTGAAGCTTTGACCTTCTGATATTGTGTACGCAAACAAGATGCTATTTTTTAATTCAGTTCTTACTCTGAAATCAGTATTAACTCTAAAAGTCAGAAATTGTTCAGTTTTTGCCTTCAAATTATATATTTTTTTTATTTATTGCACTCTATGGACAGAGATCTGTATTCATTATTTCTTCATTATTGCTGCATTACATGTAAATGGTATATTTGTTTTGCTCTTGTCTGCAATCAGTTGTTGCTTATGCATGTACTTTGATTCATCATCATCTTGTCTAAATAACTTTAGCCGACATGACACAGCATATTTACCAATAGAATGCTTGAACTTCCAAAGACACAGCAGAACTGTGAAATTTAATATTTTCCCAAGTGGAAACACGGAGATGCCAAAATCATTGTCCCACTAATCGGTCAACAAATGTATGCTGTAAGAGTTAATTATCCCTAAGTGAATTAGTAATTAGGTAGTTAACACGTGTAAATAAGTGTATTCTCATATAACTGTCTACTTGGTTGAAACACTGGAAAGTGGACTATGTTAAGACTGGGAAACTGTTCCACAACAAGCAGACGAAACACCTACTTTATAAAACAATACTGTAATCTCTGGTTCTGATTCAGTTCTGGTGAAACATGTCTCTGGGCAGACAAGTTACTGTGTCTCAGATCAGGGGAGGCCAAATTTAAGGGGAACTCTCATTAGTGAGAGGGAGAACACCAGGCTGTCATTATCTGCTGTACAGCAAGCCTGCATGTCCCCCTGTTGGAATACTCTGCTAGATCTTCGCCTGAGGTTTTACTCTAATCTAAACTGTCTCTTTGAATGCCAGAACAACTTGTACGAACCCTTTCCCAACCCCTCACAACATTTTATCTTCCTGATTGTGCAGCTCTTTTCACTTTTTCAACGAGCTTATTTTATCAACATTTCGTAGTAAACTCCTCCAGAAAGCAGACAGAGAATGAATAGTGACAATCAAGGTGCACGGCAATTAAAAAGTTGCACATAAACACTTTACTTAAAGGGACACTATGTAATTTTTTAAGTATTTTATTTCCTCAAATCAATGTCTTCATAAATAGATCCTCATCGGTGTAAATAACCTATGCCAACAATCTGACTTATCGTCCTGGGCGAAGAATCAGTCACCTATCTTTACATAGAACGGGTCGATCATACGGAGGCTTCCATGTCTTTCCGGTCTACCAAAAACTATGAACTGCCGAGAGGGACATAACCTGCGACTACCAATAGGGCAAAACGCGTTTTCGCAATTCATTTTTCACAGAGAAGCAGCATAGAGAGGACATTATTACCTTCCCGGCACTACACTAAAACCTGCACTGCACTTCTGGTCCTAATGCAAGACCATAGTTATGCTGCAGCGAAGGAGAAGGAATCCTCTTCACCAAAAAAAGCGTAAAAGGGAATTAAAAACACAAAGGGACCAGTGAACAAAACAAGGGTAAACATCAGGGTCGCCTTTCCCAGGTGGAAAGCACTCATGACTGAGTAAGATTTCCAAAGGGACGCTGAACTTGCCTGCATTCTTCTCAACAGGTAAGTCGATGTTACTGTGTAAATTAAAATGTCTCATTGTAGTCATTGCTTGGTTGTGTAATTTATTACGTTGGCGGCATAACAGTAGATCACGTAAAGCATAAACCTTGTTGGTGCATGGTCATGTTAGCATATGTTTGATTGAGTAAGTTAAGGGCATTTCATGCCATTGCCTACTATCTGCTCAAGCAACTGATTCTATGTAGTCTGAAATAATGTATCTCATCACTCGAACGAAAACTCGATGAATTGGTGTTTGAAGACATGTTGTTGTCAACAGCATCTTGAATCTCGATTTGCGACCAATTCTGCCTACCGTAGTTCCAACCATGATGCAATGCGCAGCAAAAAAAAAAAAAATGTCTGGCGCTACAGAGCGAATGTAATATCAAATTTAACCACTAGATGGGAGAAAAAATTACATAGTGTCCGTTTAAGATTTCTCAAATGCCTTCTGCTGGAGTTTCTGGATTCAATTCTTTTTTGAATCACAGGGTGTTTCAACAATGCTGAGTTTCTCTAACAGTTTCAGCAGAAATGTTCTTAGCAGAAGAGCTATGGTGACTAAACTGCTTTTAATCATGAATGTGTGGAAATGAAACCTATGAGCCAGTTCAGGGAGTCAACCCAAGCCTGCCACGACATTCACATGCGGTCTTCTCAAGGCAGTATATGCTGTCTATCCATGGCCTTAGATTATGGCTGTGAACGTAAGCCATGACAACATTTCAAAAGTGCTGACTCCACCCCGCCATCCACCTGTAAGCTGAGTCTATCTACCTTGCCCTAGGGTGGAAGTTATCAGCACCATTGAGTTGAAGGTGCTTTCTTTCTTTGAACTCTGAAGCCAAATATCTATGCTGTACGTACCCAAGATTAAAATAATCAGTCATTCATTCATTCATTTTGCAGCTAAGCGCAGCAAAACAATGCAAACTGATATGTGCACTTTGTTCCCTACCTGTATGTTCTTCCTCTCTCTCACTTTGTCTCCTCCACCTCTCCCTCCTTTTCTTTGCCCCATAAAATGGTTTGATTGACCCAACCCAGGAGTTCACAAACATGCCCGTGAAAGTGGCCATCTGTTCCAGGCACAGCCTATGAGAAAAATAAATATATAAACTGTGTGCAAGTGAGTGTGTGTGCTTGTTTGTGATTGTGTGACCGAGGAAGGAGAGGGGAAAGTGATAGCCTTTGCACCTTGCACCTCATGCATACATGTGAGCATGTTTAAAATGCAGCAAACGTAATGCGGTTTGATCTCAAAGAAATTGGTTTTGTTGAACTCAGATATCAGGTTGGGGACCCATTTTAAATCAAGATTACTTGTGTTTAGGTCATCAGACACTATAAATCAATGTAAATGAATAAACCTTGTCAAATAAATGTGTATAAATAGCACACATTAATAGCAACAAAACAGCAACAAGGCTCAATCTCTGCCTCACAATGGCTGACAAAGGTCCATCTAGCTGCCATTTTCCTAAACCTCTGTGACTCAGAAAAGCCAAAATACATGTACTGAAGGTCTGGCAGCAGAGCACAGGAAGCTGATTATGACAAGTGGAGTCCATGATGAGGCACCCGGAAAGACACACACACAAAAAGAGACAGGTTGCGCCAGTACATGCCCAGGCAGACAGTGCACGATGATGCTTGAAGGGCCTGTCAGCCACTTGCATGCCAGTTGAGCCCTGCCATGCTGACTTCCCAGGTCTTAATCCTTTCCTTATTTTGATATAGCAGGACTTTGCGCTTTTCCTATAATTGGACCGCATGGCTCTGGGCAAGGTGCGCGTGTCCATGCATGACTGTGAGTGTATTATATTGTGTGTGTGCCTGCTCACACACATTGACACAATATTTTGCAAGGTTTCAGGCCACTTCATGAAACATTCAAACACTGTATCCAACAGGATTTGCACTGGTTACTTTCATGTTTCAGTGTTTAATAATGTGGATTATTTTAAAACATTTAAAGTTTTAACAATGCATATGCAAATAATGTGTTTCCATTTTGTATTTAACTCTTTGAGTGCCATTGACGTAACACAATGTCAAAGTGTTTTTTTGCAGCTGGTCACCGATTGCTGTCTCCCGCAGCTTGTGAGTAATTCTAGGGCTTCTGTGATTAGTAGTCAAGACATAAAGAGTTAATATACGCCATGGAGATCAAAGCAGGAAGTGGAGACGATCGCATTTAGAGAGCAAAACAACAGATTCTGTACAAAAAGTGGTGATTTTGGTGAAAGTGGCCTCTACTCTCCTCCACACAAAACAAGAATGGAACAAGGTAAAAGCAAACAGCTTTTTTCATGATGAAATAGCACAACTCTTCTTTCATTTGAGCTTCTCTGTGTTTTCAGAGACATGGTACAAAATATTCTGTGGGTCTAGAAATATGACTGAAAAATGGGCAAAAACGCTGGCACAAGGCATTTTCAATTTTAAAAAATGACTGGCACTCAAAGAATTAAACTGATTTTTTTTTTTTTTCATATTAAGGCCATTTTTTCTGGCATTGACATCCAACAGCCTTATTCTTCATACAGGAAACAAACAAATCAGGGATCCACTTTGAGACAAAACCTGCCTCATTATGTTACTAGAGGTCACAAAGAACTCCTTCTACCACCCCCCAACATTGTATTTATGCACCAAGCTTTTCGTAATGTTGATTTTTACAAAGACTTAACGTTTGTGTTTGTTATGGGAGGATTAGTTGTCCCTGCAGAATCCTCATTGCTCCTTTGAGTGCCTTTCCCCAGCAACTCTAACTCTATAACCACTTGCTATAAATGGTCAATTCCCTCATAAGCAGCGTCTCTTACTGAAATATGTTTTGCATATTCTTACCACAGTTCTGTCGTTTTAAGTTGGCTGATAAACAGACTTGTCTTCTTGTGCACAGTTGAATTGATGAGCTTACTCAAGCAGCTTCTGATGTCACTGCATTGTCTTGTGTCTGTGTTTGGATCCATGTCTTTACCAATCAAGGTCTGTTTATGCAAGAGCACATAGTTACCTGAACGATTTGGCTGGAGAACAAAGGTTTCCTCGCTGTGGTCTGATTGTGGGGACAAACATGTCAAGGTGCTAGAATTTTTTAATCACAGCTCACACCACATAAAAGACATGGGTGTCACTCAGCAATCTGAAATGTTTTTACTTGTCTGTTAAGCCACATAAAGCAACAATGCAAGATCCAGGATGACACATGCCGCTGCTAAGTGTAACAAAATAACACTTATTATTAGAAATACAACAATGAGCAAAGCTTAACTAGATATGAGAATTTATAGATCGCTGTATGAGAGTGTGTTTATGATCATGCCATGGTGACCAAACCAAATATGTCAATCTGTGCTTTTGTCACCACAGAGACACATGCTCAGATAGATACATTCACACACACCACTGGTTCACACCCTTTTGGTCGTCACCCAGAGGCACAATCAGTCAGTCAGTGTCACTCATGGTTTGCCAAGAAAACCAAAGTCAGCTGCTCAAAATCCTCAGATACTGTTGTTCTCTTAAAGCCCAAAATGACACATTTAAGAGCAAAGCCCTGCTCTGAAGCCTTATTGAACCCTTCATAAATGCAGATGACAAAGGGCTTGGTTTGACATATAAACAGCTGAAACATTTTTTGAGCAATGGACATCTACTTAAACAGATACATTCCAGTGAAAGACAAATCTTAAAGGATAGTCGTTGTTTATTACATTTGGATCTTATTTTCTTCTAGATTTAGCCATCATTCCTTTTTTGTGCTAATGAGATAACTTTAAGTGCTGAGAAGAGTAGAAAAAGAGGTTTGACAGGACAAGCAACACTTGCAGACAGACAAACCCTGAGGATAGCAAACCTGGCAAATTATTACCAAATGTGGACATTCATCATAGTTTACTGACAGACACCCAGGTTCAATTTGGACCTCCCATGCTATAGCTTTCCTCTAATAAAGAATTTCCAACATTTTAAGTTTGCAAACTTTGGATTTTGACTCCAAAAAAAGTGTTTTAGATAATTTTCCAAAACAGAGATTCTCAAGTAGCAATGCTACAGAAAAAAAGGTCTATATTAATAACCTCCTAATTAAACTGTCATCACATCAAAATTCCCACATACACTGTTAGGTGATGGCAAGCATGCTTTTGGTGTCTAATCATTTCATATGAGTACTGTCATGTGAATCACTGTCCATAGCACTGAAACAAAGTGAGTAAAATTGATAGACGTGAGATATTTTATTATCTCATGCTTCAGATGAACATTACGGGCGGCAGTAGCTCAGTCTGTAGTGACTTGGGCTGGGAATCGGTGGCCCAACAGCCAGTTCAAGTACAGGTCGGACCAAAATGTGGAGAGTGGACTGGTAGCTGGAGAGGTGCCAGCTCCTCCTCCTGGGCACTGCCGAGGTGCCCTTGAGCAAGGCACCGAATCCCCAACTGCTCGGGGCGCCTGGATAAGGGGCAGCCCCCTCACTCTGACACCTCTCCTCTAATGCATGTGCATGTGTGTTTCATAACTTCTGTGTGATGTGCAACTGAGAAATATTAACAGAGTGAAAAAATGTAATTTCCCCATTGAGGGATCAATAAAGTAAGTCGTCTTCTTCTTCTTCTTCTTCTTCTTTATAGCATTTGGATGGACAAATCCAAATATAAACACAATGTGTCCATCTTATGTGGACTGAATGGTGTAGTGTTGCAAATTGGATTGAAAGTTTGTTCCAGATCCAAAATCCAGTGAAGACAGTATTTTTTATTACATTTGTTTTCACAGTGGTCATTCTATATGCAGCTGATGCTTTTGAAATTATGTGATAATGACTATTTGAATGTCTACATGGTCTCATCTCCATATCTCATGTCTGTACCAGGTTAAATTCTCTTACTCTTCCCTGTCTCCTTGTCTCTTGCTCTGTCTCTTTCTATCTTTATGTCTTGTTGTCAGTGCTAACCTCCCCAGGGAGATGTATTGCTGTAGGCAGAACAAGTGACTATGGTGTACATGCTCTCTCTTTCCTCATGCTTACTCTTGCCTCTCTATTCATCCTGTCACTTTTTTATTTGATTGGAATAATTTATACCAGACAGACAAAGGAAAACTACAACTCAGGATTTGTCTTCTTAGTTTTAGCCATAACCTAGTACAGTTGAATACAATGTTTGGCACCAGACAAACATTGTATCAAATACATTCAATACAATACCTAACCATACCAGGCTTGAATTAATAGATTATTTCATAGACACCCATTTTAGTGACATTCCCCCTCCTATAGGCAAACATGGCTATGCACACACACGTCTATTTCTGTAGAATCAGCAAATGTTATGTTATACAGTGGAGTCAGTCCTCCTCTGCTTTTGAGCCCGCCGAGTTAATAATAATAATCATCACGACACACTCATAATTTGCAATGCAACCCTTCAATCACTGTTCACTGAGCTCCACTCAAGCCTTTGAATGAAACAGCAAATCAGGAGCATCTAGCATCTTAAAATCCTCACTCAACACATCAACTGCTGCCTGCTGATAAAGACAAATTAACCTCCAAACAGTCAGTGCAGTGCTCTCAGCTGCACTAGTCAACAAGATGGTATTCATCTCACATTTTGATCTCACACTTAAGACATTCAGCTGATGCTCTTACATCGTGTCATAAATCATCACTTCATATGACACTACAGGAGTGTACAGTAATTATGACAAATACAGTGACTAAAGTTTTAAAAGTGGCAGTGGTGGCGACTCAGTAGGTGATGAGCCAGCTGACACACTGGTCTGTTTCATCTATGTAATGGCATCACAACAATCAGTTTATGTCCCATGTTGAAAAGAATAATGTAATCAACATGAGGCAGGATGTGTGTATGTTGCAAGAAAAAATTAGAATGTAAACGTATTATCATCAACATGTGTTGGTTTCACTGCACATAGCACATTAAAACAGGATCTATGGATCTGTTGATCACAGAGACAAAGAAAAAGCTTTCTACCATTGTTGTACCTTTGTTTTTTGTAGGTTTGCGTCATGTTTTTCTTTGTGCTTCTTACTCAGACTCTCTCACTGTTTCTTCTAACACTGCACTGAGCACACAAGGGACTTTTGAAAATTGCTGCAGTTTAGCTAATTAGTGGAAAACTCTTCTACAGGAAGTTAAGGTCTATTGGATACACATGAACATAGCAGTCAACACCTGAGCGTTTATAAGATGTGGACCCATAAGTTGTTGATTTTTTTTATACACCAATGAAAAATGTCAAATTTTAATGTATTGGGAATGTAAATTATTCAACAAATGCATTTAATTAATATGTAGTATAGAATTCATCACATTAAGTCATTAGAATATTAGAATACATAGGGCGGTGAGAGTAGGCAAAGTCAGGGTGTGTTCGTCTCGAGTGAGTGAGTGAGTTTGCTGATCCTCGTGGATGATGGACTGACTAACATATCATATGAGACAACCCAGAAAAAGAAGTGATGAGAAGACCAAGTCCTTTTGGACTGTTAAGCAGATGTGTTTGTAAGCCACAAGTTTCAACAGCAAGGCAAACTGGTTTCCTGTAAACATGACGGTTGTTGTCCCAGAAAGGTGTGGACAGCTGTCATCACTCCAGCAGACCTTTGAGCTCTCGCTCCATCCATCCTTCCGGCTCACTCCACCCCACCCTCCCTTGTTGTTTCACGTGGCTACTGTACTGCACGGTGATGAGAGATTTACAGACTGATGCGGGTTAAGGAAATAAAATGCCCCTGGAAGATGCAAGGGGGGTGTGATATGATGGAACTGTTGGTTGATACAGATCTGAAACTGGGAAATGTGCACAGATGCACTGTTTCATGACAAACTGTTTCAAAATGTAAAACAAGGCTGGTCACTGGTATGGCAGCATTCAAGTTACTGAACATTATCCATCCATTATCAACCACTTATCCAACATAGGGTTGTGGGGGGCTGGAGCATATCCCAGTCGTCATAAGGTGAAAGGCAGAGTACACCCTGCCTGGACAAGTCACAGTCATAGAGACAGACAACAATTCACACTCACATACAGGCAATTTAGATTAGCCAATTGACCTTCCCCATGCATGTTTTTGGATGGTGGGAGGAAGCTGGAGTACCAGGACAGAACCCACGCAAACATAGGGAGAACATGCAAACTCCACACAGAAAGAATCAAATCCGGTACCTTCTTGCTGCTTTTTTTAGTTTCCTAGTGTAAACATGTGACCATAAAAGAAAACTTTAACACCCGGGAGCTATGCTACTAACTAAGTGTAATCTGTCTACTCATTCTGTGACAGAAATATCCTATCCATCCAAAAATTATTTATCATACCCTTTTTGGAGCATACTGTACTGTAGTTATAAGTCCTTAGAGCATCATATTCCATTATTCCATTGCCAGACCCTGTGCTCATACACAAGCTAATAATGGCCCACTGTAGTTTCTTTACCTTGGCCACGAGTTGCTGGGGTCCAGCTTCCTAACACCTTTACTCTACTGTCCTCTCATGATTTCTATGGCATGATTTCCATTAACCTCAGGGGCTCCAATGTTCAAGGTAAGTCCACCTCTGGTAGCTTCTGAAATGCACTGCAAGGGTCGTTTGAATGACTGCACATAGTCATTTGATTGTGAATGATGTGATGACTGCTGGTGTGTTTAGTTTGCATTCACCTCAAATAGTAAACAATTTTATACATTTGTTTTGGAAATCTTTCAGTCAATACAATGATTTCCTTAGAACAACAAATACACAGAGTCTTTACTTAAAATCTGAGAGCAATCTGAAAAAATGATTAAAGGAACAGTGTGTCATGTTTCAAGAGATTTATTGGCAGCAATAGAATTTAATATTCATAGCTATGTTTTCATTAGTATATAATCAACTAAAAAGAACTATGTTTCTGGTTGCTTAGAATGAGCCTTTCATATCTACATGTTGATCCTGAAGTGGTGAGCAGAGTGCTCGTTAGTTGGTTGCAATCTGCAACCACAGCACTCAATGCAGCCAAATCCTACACACAGCACCTTTAACCTTACTGTACTCCTTGTTTGAATGTAAACTCACCCATCTAGACTGCTCTGTCTCTCCTTAACCTCTTACTGTGTAGTGTCTTAGTATCTTACTATCTTAGTATCTTAGTATCCTCAAACTGCCAAGAAATATTGCAGTGCACTCGTGCTAGAAACAGCCAAGCCTGTTGAGACATGCAGTCTGGCAATATAAGCAGTCCCCCTACTTCTGCAAGAGCATCTTAACAATGGATCCGTGTTTGATGCTCTCTCAGTGCCCTCGTTGTTGTTATCTCAAATCAGTCAATTTGATCACATCCTGCTGGATCAACCTTTGTATCTGCCCTTTAACTGTGTCTTGTGATCATTTCCCTATTCATTTCACCTTTTTTTCAGCCAACATATGCTACAGGGAAGGAGATGCTGATGGTTTGATAAAGATTTAAAATAGACATAGTGAACAAAGGATTTGCTCTGCATTTTTTTTAATAAAAAACAGTCATTTGTTTAATTTGATGTTTGCGTTGTTGAGTCTCTGATATTTCTGTAGCTGTCTGTTGAAACCAAAGTCATAAGTGACGTAAAAATAACTTGGTGTAATATTACTTTCATACAGAAAGAAGTTGCATAATCCCATGATTATTTGGTGTGTAATGTCATCGCTTTGGCAATATATCAAGTATGTCATCTGGTTGGTAGATGGCATTTCCCCCCTCAGGTAGCTATGCTGTAGCTGTGCACCTCAAGTCAGACAAGTTTTAATGTCCTACCTCTGCAGTTCTTTTAATAAATGAATGTATTGTGTTGGTACTGCATTAAGTCTACTATGCCACATATCTTGCTGCAGTGGCATTCAAAATACATAAAAACAAAAGGGAAAAAACAATCCTCTACTGTTTTAACATTACATTGTTTGTCTCTATCAACAAACCAGAAGACAGAAATGAGAAATCACAAATCAGAAATCAGGCTTCTCTAGTTCTGAAGCCTCTTGAATGAAAACTGAAACATCTTCAACAAACTTAAAGAAATTCCAGTTGACTCTTTTTTTGCTCTTTGGATTTACCTTAACCTGGATGACTGGGCACCTTCTCAGACATTTCTTGAGATATGTTAAAAAAAAAAAGTTATGTTACTTACTTTTAAGCCTTTCATTAAGGTTCTCAGATCAACTCAGGTAAGAGATATAATCTTTTCCCTCAGTGACCTAAATGTATTTCCACCCAGTTTTTTTCCCACTGGTTCTTTTCACAACCATAACTCAGGATGGAAAAATCCTCTTCTTACACACAGGGGTATTTTCTTTAGCTTAAGCATGAGTTTGATAAGTCTGCATAATTACTCTTAAAATTGAGAGTAATCACTGTGTTCATGGGGTAAATACACATGGGACTCCAGCATTCAAATACCTGAGAAATAGGAATCTTGTTTTCTTTTTATTATTCTTTACTTAGCATAATATATACCTTCAAATTTGAGTAAGTGGACTAACTGTTAAGGCCATTGCATTACTGTTTCAAACCCTTTGTAAATAATGCCTTAGGGAGGTTTGGGGCATGTGCAAGTGCTCCTGTATCTGACCGTGTAATTATTTCGGTCTTATATAAGTAATGAATCTGCTCAGTATTTTAATTGACCCTGTGGCAGCATTCCAAAACGACTGTCGCCAAACAAAACAAGCAAATTGTTCCTCGGAGGTCGCTTTAATCCATGTGAGACTGTGCAAGATCTCTATCTGTGCTTCTCATAGGTAAGGAGGCAGTCAGTCTGAAGTTATCCATTCAGTTCATTGACAGTCAGGAACCACAGGAAAGCACAAGGAGGCTGTCTGACTATATAATTTTCTCTGACACACTATCAATGCAGATGCACGTTATACATTTATGTGAAGACTACAGCAGCATCTGACATGGTAATATTATTGTATAAATAGATTTATAAATAGATATACAGATGTAGTTTGGGGTGACATTGACTAGCACTGTAATTTAACATGATTAAATAAAACTTAAATTGACTTTGATTGATGTTTTATGCGTGCTGCTCTTTCTATCTGTGTGCTGCTCTTCTTATGTACTGCTGGAAATTTTAAATTTCCCTGAGGGAGTCATCCCAAAGGGATCAATAAGGTTAAGTCTCTAAGTCTAAATCTTGAAATATATCATGTTCTGTGCTTAAGAAATTGTCTACATATTACACTTGTATGTTATTACTATTTATTATTATTATTATTATTATTATTATTATTATTATTATTATTATTATTTTTAGGGTGCCCCGATGTATTCACTTCCGATGTGATACCGATATTGCATATTGGCCGATACAATATCGATCAGATACAATATCAGCACTAATCTAACCTTAAACATAAGAATATTCTACAATTGAATATAATACATAAAAAATAAAACCCTGAAATAAAACCTCAACAAAGCCAATAGAAAATAAAAATAGATATTTTAAGCGCAAACTTAAACTTAAACATAAGCACATACTAAAATTGAATAAAATAAATATAAAATATTTTAGAAACCCCTGAAAAATAAGCTCAATAAATCCAATGAAAATTTTAAAAATGTATATTTTTTTTAAAGTACAAAATAACCAGTAGTTTAAATTAAACATAAGCATCTTCTACAATTGAATACTGTAGAATACTGTAGAAGTGTGGAATGGACTGCTAGTATCGGAGTGCTCATATTGGAGATTTTAGATGCAGGCCGATATAATCTGATACTCGTTTTTTTGCTGATATCGGACCAATAGCTGATATCAATATCGGATCAGGACACCCCTAAATTATTCTTATTTTTCTTTTTATTATTCTCTCCTTTCTTACTGTCAAAACACCCAAAAGAAGAGAAACGGCCTACAGTGTGCACATTTCAGGGAACAGAGTGATGTCCATCAAACACGCACCCTTAGCGGTTTCTCTAACAAACAGGGCAAACTATATGTGCTGCACTTTATTCTGTGGCCATTGAAATGTGTGACCATTTTTCACTTTTTCAGCATTTCTGCAGTTATAGGATATGATGTAAACTCTGCCACGAAGATACTGTATTTACTCGAGCCTGCCAGCATCAGTGTGCTTATGTCAGCCAAAGAGAACGCATCATCACACACTGTGTGACTAAAGACATCTGATAATAAGACAGCTCAGACTGCACCCAAACAATTAATGACTGGAGCTCACTGATATATGTCCTGATATTACTCTCTTTCTCAGAAAATGCTTAAATTAGAGTAAGACCATCATAACAGTATTGCTCCAAAAAGAGATGCCTGACTCTCAAACTGGTACATTAAGTGCATTTTCCCAGACTCAGATAAATAGAAGGGGATTGCACAGCCGTTTACACACTAATTCGGTTTGCACTGAAGAAAAAATAGTAACGTAATCACAAAGTAGTGCATGTACTATGCTGAGTTTTCCTTCCTGGAATACAGCTTGATGACCCAGTGAGAAGCAATCATTGCATAAAAGCCTTGTTTAGTAAACCCTCCAGTGTAACATCACATGTGACAGAGACTGTCTTTGTCTTTCTAAAGACACAGGAAAGTGCTTAATCTGGACCCCATTCGGTCTGCACTTCTGTCAGGATGAGGGACAGGTTTCGAAACGCAAAACACTTTTTCAGCGCTCCACAAACAATGCTGCTTTCAGCAAGAGTGAGGACGCACCAGCTGGTGGTGTTGCCATTTCAAAAGGGAGCCAGGCTTAAGCTGCCAGCAGGGACACATAAATTAGCATCCTGAGAGATACCACCTAGATTTACTATCCAACTGGGAGAGTAAGACTCAACAGGGGTCACTGTTCTCTAAATGAGCAACCTTAAATATAGACCCATCTTCTACCCTCCTCTCACTGTGACATATACACCACAGGAGCAGCCACCTTGACAGTAAAAAAAAAAATACTTGACTTGAATGCAGCCCCTCTTGTAGGAGAATTGACAGGTTTCGCTGTCAATCAATAAGGTCTGTTGGCCCATGATGACTGCCTCTGATTTAGCTGGACCACAAATGTAATGTGCTTATAATAGCATAATTTATTCTGATTTCCACTGGGTGTGTGTGATGAGAAGTGAATGTTGAAACAAAGAGGCAAAGTGGTCAAAGTCTGAAATTGTAAAAGATCAAGCAGTGAAACGATTCTGACACTACGAATATTTTTGGCTCCTGTGCAAAAGAAACACAAATGTTGTTTTCAATATATGACAAAGAGAATGTGATAAATGTGGATGAGTGCTGCTGGATGAGAAAAAGTTAAACAAAAAATTATTAACATGTCAGAGAAGCCAGAAGTCAGAAAGTCATAATACGACTTTATGTGCATGATGCAAAACAGCACACGTCTGACCCTAAAACAGCATATTTTCAACATGATGCTTTGACGGCTTTGTTGTGAGGAGTAGGAGAGATAGTGATAATGGACAGCAATAAAACGCCCTGCAGGTTTCTCGATGATGATCATGTTCTCGTCAGCAGGCCAAGTCAAACAGAAGAGTTGATGAACCTGGACCTTAGCAGATACGCCCACCAGTCCTCCCTGAAAACTCCCTGCCTGATATATCGCTCTCGTAGTTGGACTCAGAGAGTCTGGGGAAGGTCCTGCAGCTCCAGATAACTCAAGACAACCCAGACATCCTTGCCTCCCCTCATGTCACAGAGTCAAAGCTATATCTCTGGCTTATTCTGTGGTATGAATCTGTGTTTAAACAAACAGGAACTGGCGACAGCACTCTGTTACTCTCTCATTTTTAAACAAGGATCAATTAATGAAGATCAAGGGGAAACTACTCAGATACAGATGGGTGTTTTAGGCTCTGAGCAAAGAAACAAACTTGCTACAGCCTTAGACTAATATGGCTATGCATTATGCATGATTCCTTTGGAAGCTACTGTGTTTTCTCATGCAGTATAATGCATGATAAGTAGCAAGGCATAACACGGCCAGTCCAAAAAAACTTCCCACAATATTTAAACACATTAATCTCACTTACATCTGCGACAGTTGTCCGTACACAGGTTACACAAACGCACATTGAGCTCTCCTCGTAATCTATTTTCACGTTCTTATCTGCGGTGCTGAAGCCTTCATTATTCCACTGGAACCTTAGCGTTTGAGAAAACACAAGAGCCCATTAAAATAATAGGCCTTTCACTACCTTCTCTGTCCTCTAAGGTAGTCTGACAGACAATGTTTGTTCTGTTACAGGATCTCACACAGCTCACTGTGTGTTTGCATGTGGGTGTTTCTGTAGAAGACCGAAAGATAGTGTACACGGGCGACTGTATGTCTGCATGATAAAGAGGGCCTGTTATCACTGCTTATCAGCAAGGATCTAGCACAAGACCCATGTCACTGCTGAATGTGGTGCTTGTTCTGAAGAGTTTGACTTACCTCTCTCTTACGGCACAGCTTGACTCACAAAACACAGCGGCTTGGGTCTGATCCACTCACCAGGTTGATTTTGGTCTCTTTGTGTTCCTGCTGTGAAAACGGTGATACTCATACCAAGTCCTGGTTTATACCTGGAGCTGATAATATCAACATGGAAGTTCCACTGCTTGCACAGGATGTCCAGTAAGCTTGACAATGTCACAGTTCTTTACAAAGCAAAGATAGTATATTGTACTGGAATTAATATTCTATAAGCATAATGTTACACTGTGTATTAGCCATAACCTGAATTCAAAATCCTTACCAACAATAAAATGTCACTGAATTATTACAGAAATGGTAAATGGTTTTGCATTTGTATAATGTTTTCCAGTCTAACAACAGCTCAAAGCACTTTGCACTACATGCCTTCACCCATTCACACACACATTCATACACTGATGCCAGAGGCTGCCATGCAAGGTGCCAACAGCTCATCAGGAGCAATTTGGGGTTCAGTATCTTGCTCAAGGCACCTAGAGGGAGCCAGGAATCTTCTGATCACTAAACAACCCGCTCTACCACTGAGCCACAGCTGCCCCTGAATGTTGCATGTATATAGCATCTTGCTTGACACTAAGCTCCAATTCCATCAATCATCATATCCATATCAATTTTGTCTTGAGTGGTTTATGCATGGTTACCTCTGTCAAGGAGGTTATGTTTTCACCAGGGTTTGTTTATTTGTTTGTAGGTATGTTGGTTTGTAGGTTTGCAAAGTAACTCAAAAAGTTTCATCAGTTTTGGTGGTGATCTGATTCGACGGCACCACCAAAAATTAATCAGTTTTAAGTTAGGCCACTTCCAGCCAATTCTGAAAATTTTGCCTAAAACCGTCCACCGTCCTGTGGTTTGTGCACTCTGAGTGCTTTTCCAGTTAATGTATAAGGTGTGCATGGTATAACATTTGACATTATTTTGTGCTTCCTGATCAATCATATAGATGTCAATAAAATGTAATTATCGATCATCAGAACAAGCTCATTGATGCTGAAGTGCAGGCTCTCTTTGCTCTGTGCATAATACTAAGTAGGACTAAGTAGGGCATGATGTCTGGGTTATGTGCTCCCAGTGTGGAGCTCACAGAAGTGTGCTCACTGGCAGCGTGCCATGTATTTCGCAGGGGAAAGGTCACAAAATTGAGACTACCCTTGCCAAAGCCAGAGTCTGATCTAGCCAACGATAAGCTGCTGCTGGTATCCAAGTGTCCAGCGGTGGGAAATGAGAAGTATTGTGTGTGTTGTGTGCACTGGCACATAAGTACAATTGACATTTGTGTGCACACACTTATTTCTATGCATGCATATTCATAAGTATGTTTTAGCCATTCAGTTTATACAGAGGGCAGCTTGGTTTGATAGGGCATTTTTCATCCCTTAATGATATCCACCTGCGAAGATGGTGGGGTGGGGGGCCTCTGGGGCTATGGATCACATTATGAGGCAGGAAGGGGGGAAGCACCAGTGAGGCTGTCAGATGAGTGGGCGAGGAGACAGATAGGGCTTCTTGACAAGTTACAGACCATTAAAGCATGCAGATAATGTGAGAAAAGAGTCCAGAGAGAGACCAAGTCAGAGCCACAGAGAGCAAGAGTGTGAGACAAAACTGCAAGAAGCATGACCACCAGAGAAAATCCAGCTGGTTAATTTAGAGCTTCAACTGTTGAAAACAAGAAGACAAACAGGGTCAGACTTAATATGCATATTGAGAGCTTCTTATAGGGCCAGTTGGATGTGATCTCAGATCAAGCATGTTGCAATATGAGGAAAAATTGACCCTTAGATATTTTGCTGTAGCTGTATAAACTTTTTAGTACTCACTTATCTGTTTCATGTGGAAAACGCTCAACATCTGCTATTCAGCGGGTTGGAAGGAAAGCTAAGAATTACGCGCAGATCTCCCACCCAGGCTCAGCAGGTGAGACATTTATCACAAAATTTGCTTTTACACTTACTTGTGTAAGAAAGTAAACATTACACTGATGTCTTCTCCAGTGTGATACACCTGAGATCATTGTGACACAGATCTCAAGGAGATATTTGGAGTCAGAGCAGCACACAGTATGTTTGGTGAATAATTCAACGCTCTCAATAAAACTGCACGAGAGCTGAGACAGCAGTCATACAAAAGCAGAGTTGGCAGGGGCCTGGAACCGCTGTCTCAAGGTTACCGAGGTATCTGCTGGAACGCCTGTGAACAGGTGTACTGACACCCTGTTAGCCATGTTAATGAAATCATTAGTGCCAAGCTTCTGGATGCAAGTATCTCCATGGGATTGGGAGGAAGAAACTCTCGACCGTCTCTTTAGCTCTCCTGTCACACCCGAGACACCTCTCATGATTTAATTAAGCAAACAAATGCCAATGGAAGCTCCCCTTCGAAAACATGGCAGTGTCAAAAAGCAACGTGAGCGGTTTTAAAAGGATGCACAACACAAAAAATACCCATGTCCATTCTCATATTGAAACTTATTTTGGGTAACGATACCAGTGATTTATACATCTGATTGATCATGACTGACACATCATTAGAACCAAGCAGGTGTCATTATGAGAAAATGGGGACAACAGAAGCAGATGGTTGTGCTGTGCATGATACAGCAGGGCCTGATGACACCCATTTTGACCACTAGTAGCAGGTGGAAGCCTGCTCTAGCACCATTTAACTGCACAGTCCAGTGCCCTATCTAACATTGTTGTTTACTTCATACCCACGTGTCACAATCTAGTAAAATAAAAACAGAAAATCGAATAATAGATTTTAAGGGAAGAAATTAATTTTTGATGTAATGCCAGAAGCGGATTTTAAAGATTGTTTCCTTCAAGCATTAGCAGTCATTGGGGCACATTGATTGGTTGAGCTATACAATTGACACACGCACACTTTTCACGTGAAACCACTATTATTCAGTGTTGCCTCAGGAGTTGGGAAGAGTGCACATATTACGTACACACAGCTATCGCACACACCGGCTTTCACTCCGAATTTGTGCAATGTCCATCTGTAGGAAGGCTTTGACAGCCAGATTCACATGCCCGGTTTATCTTGCTCATTTTATCGAGTATCTCCTCCAGCAGAAGACAGAAAACACTGTAGTGGAATTGATTGGTTGTCAGCATGCAGAGTAATAGCTCTGCTCATTTTGCATTGAAAATACATATTTTTTCCCCTTCTGCTTTGAGAGACTGATGCAGTGATGAGAGAGAGCAGAGTGATCAATGAGCTTCTGCCTTTGTGAGGACGAATGCACTGGAGATGGAACATTGATTCTCACACTGAATGATTCAGTGCATCACCTGACACTGAGTTGGGGTATATCATAGTCCTTCATTGAAGTACGCACCACCAACTCTCAACCCTGCAACAGGGCTCATGGCAAAACTAATGGATGTATGATGAAATCATGCGTGCTGAGATGAAGTGCAAAAAAAAAAAAAAAAACTAGCTGACCACATTTCTGAGGTAATATCAGCTTCCTCGTAAGACACTTCATAAGATCCATTTACAAGTCAGTTAACACAACACACTCAGCAGTGTGTTGTTTTTTCTCCAGCTTGTCCTGGAGTCAAACAATGCCACGTTCATTCTGCATCCCAAGAATTAACAAGAGGGTGGTGCAAATTAAAGTGGCATTAATTTCATTACAAGCGGGGAACAGTAAGGGATAAAACATTAGAGTAATTCAATTGAGAAGCTGACAGCGAGCTGAGAAGGCAGCAGTCCACTTGCCTGCAGCCAGTACAATACAAAAGCCCTGGAATAACCCTAGAAAAGCAAAAAGTTTTTTTTTTACAACGCGGCTGCCACTGGTTAATGTGATACAAAGCCACTCCATAAGCTGACGGCACTGATTATGCATTTGTAGCAGCACTTCAAAACACTGCCATCCACCAGTGGGCCAATTCTCAGCAGCAGCTTAGAATAATATACATTAATTTTTCTTTGACAAATAGAACACAGAAAATTTAGTTAACGTTTTGTATTGCAAGCTTTAGCAGCTAATGGAAAAATAATTCATTTAATCAGACTGCATGTAAAAGTGTTTGTGTCTCTAGAGTGTTTGTGCTCTGGTTATCTTGAACCTAAAAATGGCTTGGTTACTGTGGAGGTGCACTGCACCAACATGCTAGGGTTATTTTGGATGGATGTGTGAAATGTGTGTTGGTACTTGAGTCTCAAGTGGACTGCTAGCTCTGACAGGAAGGGAGGCTTATGGACATCCTTTAAGTGTCACTTTACAAAGCACATTGCAGAGCACAGCGTGTTGGAGACCTCATGTTGCCTCTGGTTCTCCGGGTGGAAACATCCCACACTTTGTAAGATTAAACTCCCAACATGTTTGCCAACTGAGCACTGTGCCGATGCTTTTTAAGATGAATCTGAACTTAGATACTGGTTTCACAATATGTTCTGTATACTCACACAAGCATAAAGCAGCTGCTCAATATCCAAACATACTCCAACAAGATTGATCAAAGGGTGCATATGCTATGAAGCAGTGTTATGGGCAGGTGTGTATATCAAATCTGTTCATCGTATGGTTGCCTTATCATATGAGTATGCTGAAGAATGACTAAGCCACCTTGCACTAAATAATCATTAGCAGTCTGGAGGCTAAGGCTGAAGAGTGGACAGATTTGTGACATCAAAGGAGCTTCCATACTGTGAACACCCATGCAGCAGCCGTCCTCATGGCACAATGCTGAAATAATTAGCTTCCTGTTGTTGCGTGAGAAATGGAGACAGTATCTGTTTAAAGTGTTTTTTTTATAAACCCCTCCAAAGCAACTCAGCTAGTTATTAAGTGCAGTGTCGAGTGGTTTTATGTGTTTATGTAGAGTTTGATCATTAGTGAGTTGGCTCAGACTGTAGGGTAGTATCATTAAAGCAGCAGGGTAATGTGATCATGGCGCTACTTGACTTTAAATGCCATTTACAGTAAGCTGCAAGCGGATCTGTTGCTTTGGTGGAGGCCACTAATTGCTTTGACTGAGACTAAAAGATTTTGAACATGAAGGCACCCTATTAGACAAATACTATTCTTTATGGAACCTGGGAGCAGGGTGATTGGTGATCTACCTCTATTTTGTCTTTATTTGTGATTCAGTATCTTTAAAATGTTTGATGACATACATTAAAGTGGTGTGCTATGCACAATTACTTGCAATCTTGCATTTCAAGTTTGCTCGACCAAGGTTAAGAAACGTGAGTAATAATGTATAAAATGCAGAATGAGTAACTAATTTGAAAAGGTAAAATACTCGTAAGTGCTGTTGCATAACACCAGCATAGTTCAAACAGTAAGAATCAAATGCAAGTATATCCACACACCCAGTATTTACGTTTCTTCATTTTTCAATTCAACTCAACCGCATGCCTAATAATCTTGATTATACAGGGCATGAGGATGATAAATGTCATATTTGCAGTTGATGAGTGAAATGACTGACAGCATAGATGAGTCATAACACTTAGTAGGTGGCGAAATTGCCTTATTGTGGAGCATAAACATAAGTGGCTGTGGTACTTTACATGTCCCCAAATACATGAGCTCCAAGCTGAGCTGGTTCTCCTTGGGAAAGCTTCATTAACCACATGCCGCCAAAGTCTGTGTGACCGAGTGGAACCCATTATTATTGTGTTGAAATGTAGAATTACTGTCAGTCTTATTAAATGACAAACCAGTGGACCAGGCTGTCGAATCAACTTACAAAGCTTTTATGCGAGTGGTTTGATTTGCAGCACTGTAAACATTGTGCCTGCATAAGGTCCTCTACACCAGGGTCTGATGTGTTGATGAGGGTTTTTTTTTTTCATTGCTCAAATATGCAAAAGATGCAAGGACTCAACCTAATAATGACTGACTTGGAGAGGCAGGCAGTAGAGAGAGGAGGGAGGGGGAGAAAGTCAAAGCTTGAGAGAGCAGTTGATTCAGGGGGAGTAAATGCTGTAAGGAAAAATGAGAGCTACAAACGACTCTGTGACAGTGCCGTGTATCGCACTGGCAGAGGCTTAGACACAGCAGACTTCTGAGACACTGACAGGCCCAGCAGACGACAGCGCAGCACAGGGTGTGATGAAGACAGAGAGAGAGCGCTTGTTACTGGCAGAGTTGTCCAGCTAATTTGGGGATAATCTTCAGCACTGTCCAGGGCAAAGAGTTATGGGTCAAAAAGTGAAGCCATGCGCATTGAGGATAACACCTGTAACTCATTACGTGATGGATATTTAAGATCATACCACACTGTACCTGAATTCAGCAAAAGGGATATTCGATCACCCCACCTTCCTCACACACAAGCCAAAACACACTCTGTAACCGACCTTGTTTTGCTTTCACAGCGCCAACAGTCTGTACCGTTCCTCAAACACTCACTGACATACCGCAAATGAATTGATTCCAGTAGTGTTTTAATAAACAGATGAAAAGAGCAACTGTTGCACAGTCATTTCCTTCCTTGATTTCATTCTATGTACCCAGCCAAACAAGCTTTAATTACGTTAGATGCATGAACTTGAACTATGGCTGTGCTCCAAAGTTTGATGCTTAATTAAACTACAGATGGATGTTAAGATCAGCTTTAAAAAAAAAGAAAAAGACAAAAACTGGATTACCAGAAGCAAATGTATGCTTTCCAAACCACAGCTGTAACAAAACGGAATGCCTCTTCCACCAAGCTTACAGCACTATCCTCGTCTTAAACTGCCAGTCAGACTCACTTCTTGAAAACTAACCCCTGTGTTTGGAATATGTGGTGCCACTGGAAGACAGAAGGCAGACAGGTCTGAATGGAATCAAGCACAAATGAGTCCATAAAGAGGTGATCAATTCTGAATAACAAGAAATTAATCTTGCGAGCACATTCCGCAAAGGGATTTGAGAGAGCAGATTGCCGTCGTCAGCCTCCTGGAAGAAGTTAAAAACGTTGTCCAGACTTTTTTGTTCCAATGTTCCCTTTATGCCCACGAGAGCTGACTCCATTCGCTCTGATCCACTCAGCAGATTCCATCCCATTTTCCCATCGATTTCCCCCAGCGAATGCCCTCCAATCTCACCTCCCAAAGAAGAGCAAATTAAAAGCTCAACACATGGTGCTAGGGTTCAGGTTAAGGTATAAAGAAACAATGACACAAACCTTTTAATACAGTTTTGTTCTCAGCACTAATGAGTAAATTAGACAAAGTATAGTAATTATGATCAAAATGTTGGCAGATAATAAGCAAGCTTGTCATTGATAATATAAGGCAGGGCATTTTGTGTCTGTAAAAACATCAGAAGAATGTGATAAATTATGTCTCATATGGACCTTCTGTTTGATGTTAAATGTGAAAAGTCCATGTTATTTCAAGGTTGGATCATATTTTTGCTAATATCTGTGTCCCATTTGCTACGTTATTTCATTTCCTTCCTTGCCCTGAAAAGACTCTCGGTTCATATCCTTTCAATTTTGCAGCTGCCTAACAAGTTTAACAGTCAGAATACAGTCAGGGTATTCTTGGTCAAGACAGTTAGCTTGTGAAATAATGCCAGACATATGAGGACAAATTTCACTCATGGTTTACTTCTAATTTGCCAAGTCTGCTCTGAGGGTTTTAGGCTTAATAAATCCAGACTGAATGCAGAAATGAACTTTTGAATTATGTCTGGTAAGTATGTTTTCAATCAGCTCAATTGTGCAGACCTCATCTGAAGAATTGTCTTTATATCGACAGTCACTGACTGGAAGTATTGAGGTTGCGATGAGGCTTGGGAGTTTTGCAAGTAAGCCTTTTGTGTCTGACAAGGTCATTTTATACAGAGCATAACCTAGTGGGCAATTGAATTTATGAATAAGCAACACAACACATTGATCTACTTTTTTTCCATATGTGTTGTTCCATGTTAATGCTATTCAATTTCAATTAAGCCTTGTAAATACAAATTAATTACACTATAATTTTCCATCTATTACACAAACTATTTTCAAACCCTTTCATTCAGTCTGCACTCCACACATGCCACTGCATAAGTCAGCTTTTTTCGCTATATAGGCAACATTAATAAGCGCACAAACAACATGTGTTTATAATGTATTGATGATTAGAGGATCCATATTACCAATAACAAAACTAATCACAGCAATCAGCAAAGCGCTATTTTTAATTTTCAAATGATATATTTCAAAATTTGCTGAATTTGCTAGGTCAGGTTTATTGTTAGGGAAATAGTTAAATGCACATTCTACTTTTAAGATGTAATGAAAGCATTCACAGGTGTGACAAGCCTGATTCATCTTTCTCATAGCTGTGTTTCTTTTTTGCTAATTAAATGTAAATGAAAGATATTTACTGGAACCCCAGACAGGTTTGAAAAGCTCTGCGGTTCTCTCAGAGGTAGTAAAATGCTTTTAAATCCACACAGCTGAAACTTCTGGGCCAGATATTAATGGATGCTGGCCCAGAACTCTATTTAGTGTGTCAGAGTATTTTCATCTCATTATGTTGCTGTGTAACTCAGTGGGTCATCCTTGCTTTTGCAGTAGCACACTCATGCTTAGCTCCTTCGTTAAACTTTTGGAATAACTGCAACAATTCTGAATATTTTTTTCCCTGAATGAAAATCAATGTAACTCCAGAAGTAGAAGTCACCGACACTTCAAAAAGGACTCTTAATGCACTCGTTGAATACTTTTACATGCATTAAGTAATGTTATAGCTTATAAAGGACATCATCAGTTAAGTCATATTTGCTCAGTAGACACGAATGAAGTGGCTACAGAGATCCAACATATTAATCAACAAGTCATGCTTTTTTGTGCTAGAAGCTATGTCCTCCCTCATTTAACTAAACTTGAATATCATAGCCAAGGTGCAGGGCTTTTGTTAACATGGTTTCACAGTAGGTGTTCTATTCAAAATCTTCATTCATTCATCAAGGCATACACAGCAAAAATATTAATTTTCCAGAATAAATTAATTAAGTTGATGAGTTTTAATTTGGGTGTTGTTTTTACACTGGCAGTGATAAAATTACTCTTGGGGCAGGGTTAATTTAGCGAGTACAGTGCTAACACTCCTGTCAGAGTTAAATGCACAGCAAACGGAGTAACAACATCATATCCAATTCAAACATGCTCATTTTCTCGCCATCTTGTTTCACAGTGATGGTGGAGAAAATCCTGTGTGGAACATACAGTTTTTAGTCATTTATTAAACTTCATGACCGTTAAATATTGTGGCTTAACATGTTTAAACTTCTGTAAAGCACAAATAGTAAAGATATTTACAACATAGTAGTGCTCAGAAGCATTTTCATATTTGGTCAAAACATATTTATTTCGGGGTATGCACTTTAAAACTATGTAAGTACAGCAACGTGTGTTCCCTAAATATAATTTTAGTTTGTATGAAGTCGAATCAGTAATGCCCTTTGCATATGAACATATTCATTATGACTACTCCCATAACTTTCTAAAGCATTCTTTTCCTATGATACATTGAGGTTGTGAACAATGTCGGTCTTTCCTGTGTTTTTCTTTTCTTTTATGAAACCCCATAGAGAAATAACACTCCATACATGAGTCATAAGCCTGGTCATTTCCTTTCATGGGACACTTGATCTTGCTCTATGACAACATTTCTGGTTTGGCTAGTTATAGACCAAGCCCTCTTTTTTCAACAGTATGCTCTGCACAGTACTTTGTTGTCTATTTTGGTTGTGCTGTAATGATTTACTGGTTATTTAGACTGAGCCACCTGTACATACTTAACCCAGCTTGAATGTATTGTGCCAGTTACTGCCAACATCTTTCTGCTCTTATGATGATGCTCGTACCTCTGGATGGATCTAAAGAGGCTTCATGGAGCACCTGATTTCATACTGAGACTATATTGCAAATAGTCAAGACTATTATCTACTTACTACTACTGCTACTTATCTAACTTACTGAGTCATATCCATGATTGTCACGTGTGTGTGTGTGTGTGTGTGTGTGCATAATTGGTGCTGTAGGTACTTGGTCTTTTCTGAGTCAAACGGCAGGGCATGGCAGCAATAATACACACCATGTTGTTCTCTCTCCCCTGATGATGTCTTGATCTCTAATCTCTTCTTTGTCTCATCTGGTCGTCACACCTTTTGCTGGTTACAGACACATCAGTGATATGTGCTGACGGAGTATTTGTGAGAGTGAATGTATGAGGAAGGCACCTGGTGGTGTACAGTATGTGATGTCAGGGCTTGTCTGTGGAAGAGATTGTCACTCAAAAAATAATTAAATATATGTTCATGGGTGCATAATCTACTATAATGTGAATCTATTATTTATATTTAATTATAGTACACTCCAATTATTTTTAACTCTATTTATACAGTTTTATAAATAAAAAAGTAGTATTTATTGTCTGGATGCATGCATGCTTTTGTAAATGCTCTTGCCTTTTCTTGCCTCCTACGGACCCTGAGAGCAAGACAGACAGTATTATCACAAGAAGCTATCTATCTACCTGTCTGTCTGTCTTCATTTTTCTTTTTATCCTAAACAATCTAGACGGTCAATGACAGCAAGCATTACGAGAGACTATAGATGCATCACAGGAGTTAACTGTCTAAATTGCACTTCCACAGTATCAAAAACAATACCAGATAAGTGATAAGACAGGAACACTTAACTGAGGCAATGGAAGGCATTATCATTCATCTATGCCTAAGGGTAGTGACCTCCTAACAGCTTACAGGTTATGTATGAGTTGCATTAGAGGGGACCGATTTACCTGCCCACCCCTAGACTGGAAGATGGCTACTTTAATGGCCTTTGTGAAACACAACGACTAGCTATACACGTGTCAGGAATGATTGAAGTGGTAATAAACCACAACTGTCCATTAGTGGGGTGTTTTTTGTTATTAGCAGAAGCGGGGATGGTGTTTCAGCTTGTCACTGCCTTCAGTGATCCCGTATTGCCTGAATGAATTGGTGTCTGGGTGGAAATTGCTGGATCTTTGGAGTTAAAAATACACAAGGGGGTGATTTTATGTTTAGTTGGGTGGTGAATCTCGTCCATCTTCCCCTCCACACTGACGTATGGTATTGAAGGAGACGGGACAGGATGCTAACAAAAACCCGTGTGTGCTGGTCCTCCACCCTTCTTAATGGTGATCCATCTCCCTCGTGTCAAACTGACTGGAGATGACTCCCAGGCCATGTTGACCCACAGAGACGCTCTTCCCCTAAGAACACACACACACACACACACACACACACACAAAACAGCCCAAAAGCTCTGAATAAACACAATTAAACAACCCCACCCTCTACTGTCATTCTTATCTTATCTTGCCCCCTATTCTTAACCCCCACCTCACCAACACACACAATCTGGACAAGGCCTGAGGGTGGCCTCTGAATCCTCACCTTCCTCCGTACACACAGACAGACAGCCTGAGCTAATTAATGACCCCTGAGTCACTCCATCATTTTCTTATTCCCTGCCCCTCCCCTTTCCTTTCCTTAACCTTTTTCTCACACCAAAATATCACAAGGTGAGACTGCCAGTGTAATAAAAATAAGAAACCATCACACATGTAACATTACATCACAACCTTCTTCCTGTATCCTATTAGTGTCAAATTTCCTAAATGGAGCAGTTCACATCTCAGTATTTTCAGCTTGACTTGTTGCCCGTGTTAAACCATCAAGACATTACATGGACAGAGATGCCTCCATGCCAAGAAAACCTTTTGGCATGGCTGCAGAAGGGAGGCAAAGTAAGACATTCTGTGCCATTTTCCACGCGCTGGCTGCATAATGGCTGATGCCGGGCTCTGCCCTCAGCCTGTTATAGCTGATGTATCACCCCTTGGAGTGCGTTGGTGAATATATGAACTAGTGGGCACAGATGGCTCAGCGCTTGGCCGCCTTGCGTAAACAGGTAGCATAGTTCTTGGACGCCGATTTCTGTATTGCCCAGGAGCCTGAATTTATGACAAACAAAACAGAAGGTATTATCATGTACTGTATCACAACCCTCTAGGTAGCTACAGGCCAATAATGAATTGTGTGACATGGCTGGTGATCCATTCGGCGCTCTGTCTGCTCATAGTGGAATGGCTTCATCAGTCACTCCTGGTTTCAAGAGTACTGGAAGTAAATGATTGTGTTGATGCTGTGAATCAGCTTTGGGTTGTTTCTAGGCTGTGAAGTGTCACTATATCAGAAACGTCATCCTTGGCACCATATGTAAAAAGAATGTTAAAGCATTAGTTTGACATTTCTGGAAATCCACTTATTCTTTTCCTTGCTGCTTAGTCACCTCCGCCAAGGAGGTTATGTTTTCACCAGGGTTTGTTTATTTATTTGTTGGTTTGATGGTTTGCAAAATAACTCAAAAAGATATGGACGGATTTTGATGAAATTTTCAGAATTGGTCAGAAGTGGCCTAACTTAAAACTGATTAATGTTTAGTGGTGATTGGATCCGATTCAAGATGATCAAGGTTAAATGAAAGGTCATGCCATAATGATGTATGGGAGATTTAGCATATTCCTCAATGCTTCAGGGTGTACAATTTTCAGCCAATCGTCACCTAATTTGCTATATAATCTAATATAGGAATCCAATTCAGTTTGGTCAAGATCAGTGAAGGCTAAAGGTCACCAAGGTCAAATATGCATTTTTAACCATAACTTCATGTAGGAAGGAGCAAGAGCAATGCAACTGCTCTCAAAATATCTGGAAAAGAATTCTCAAATTGTACTTGTAAAGTTTTACTGGTATTTTGGTATTTTTTAAAATTCAATTTCAACTGTGACAAAATATGAAATACAGAAAGAAAGAAATAAAGTACATGATATTAATGTGAGTACAATTTAAATACAGCTAAATGTGGGTTCCAGGGTACGTCAAAATCAACACATTCACTCTTAGGCCGTGTGGGCTTTCTAGGAGTATGTCCTCTTTGAGATGCTGCCTTAGCGGAGGTTTGCACTCTATGACTGCTTTTCTAGTTAAATATTAGGCCACAGCCAGTAGCAGTTTGGATTAGTATAACAACTGAAAACAAAGGAAAACTGATTCTGCTGAAAGGTAACAAATTCTCCACTTATATTATTTATTGAAATGTAAAAACAACATTTTTTAGATTTGGAGAGCATTATGTGTTGGGCTGTTTCTTGGCCAGGTGAAACGACTTCTTGTCCTCACTGTGAGGTCGTCAGGCTTCATTCTGCACTACACCTGCCTTAAAATGATAAAATGTTGCTTTACATAATGGCAGATGTAACATCTTAATTAAGCCTTTCGCACATGCACTGTCACCTTGAACTTATCTAGACATTAACAGGAGAAGCTGTAGAACTATGTGAGAATGCAAATGTCTGGACCAGGAATTAAACAGACCTGTAACAGACTGTTAAGTTTTCCTTTCAGAGACACGTTATTTATAAATGTTTTACTAAAGCTGACTAATTGTGATTGGGAAGTATTAAAAATATTTCAATGGGCATTTGCAGGAACAGCTTCTAAAAATAGCCAAGGGCACCCACCAACCAAACCATAATGAAATATGGCGTCTGGCCTCCTCAGACATTTCCATGCACTCTTTCATTTCCAGTCAGCCAAGCTAGACAGGAGTGTAAGGCTATCTGGTGGAATGTAACGATCTCTACACCTCTGTAGAACAAAGACCCTTATCTCCCTATGCCTTCTGCCATTTCCTTTACCCCCAGGCTCCATGGACACGAAGATGAACAGGAGTGTAAATCACTGCCTCAGTATCTCTTCTCCTTTTCCCTTCTTTCCTTCCTTCCTTCTGTCTGTAGTGTCACATTTAGTCTGGTGCTACAGGGTGGATCTGTCTCCTGCAATAGCAAGAAATCTCATGCTGTTTACCCGCTTTCTGTATATTTTTCCTCCCTGTGGCTTTTTTTCCTGCATGACAAAACAGTGCTTAATTTCCTATTTATCTCGAGCTCATCCTCTCACTGTCTTTGATGCAGCCTCTCTCTTTCTCTGCCTCATTTTTCTTCCCCTCCTACTTTCCTCTCCATTCCTGCTTCCTCCCTTCCTTACAGTAATGGTTTAATTGGAGCCTTTTAAGGTGGTTGTGGTGGATGCAGAGGGTGGTGAAGGGGGTGCTGAACTGAGGGGGCTGCAGTTGCCTCTGCTGCTGTTGATCTGTCTGTTGAAGTGTGGTGTGGCCAACTAGAGATAAAGCAGTTCTGTGTGTTTGTGCGAGAGACCAGCAATTAAGGTCTGCTGCAACAGACGGAAGGAGAAGAGCCTACGTCAGCTGCTGTTCCACCACATTGAATCTGGAGTAATGGTGGGATGCACAGATAGAAAGAGGGAGAAACAGATAGAGTGATGGAGAGTGATGGGACAGAGGTGGAGGGATTAAAAAAGAGGGAGGATTGGAGGCAGGCGATTGACAACAGAGAAGAGATAATAAGTAGTTGTCATTAACCATGAAATGATAATTTAAATATAAACATGGCATACAAACAAACAGACTGAGAAGGATTTTCAGCAATAACTCCCAAATCCATGAAGGCCCCATTTGATGTGAAACATATTGGTTTATAACCCTGAATTACATTTTTTATTTGATAATGACTTCACTGCAACAAAGTACCTTGGTGGTTTTGTTTATCACCTTTGTGGCAAATTCTTCAGCACTGGCCACAGACAAACAAACATTCCATTAGTACATTATTGAAAATGTTCCACCAAAACACACTTCTTTACCTCAAACAAAAATCTAAGCAAATGCTCTAAACTAGTTCCTCATATAGTTTTATTTTTTTCATTTCACATGGATGTTAGCACATATGGTTGAGGTAGACAACATCAAAATTAGGGAGAAAAAATTGTTGCATTTTCGGCTCTCAGGACCTCTTTAAGATTAGCAATAATGAGGTAGAGATCACCACCGAATGATGTCAGTGGCCTGTGGCGCCATTTACAGTTATGTGCGTGGGTCACTGACTCACTCACCCAACCCCAAACCATAGCACTGACTGGGAATTTAGCTAAAATCTGTGTTAACACTGGCTGAGCTTAATTTGTAATCTCTGGGAAATGTGGTGGCATCACTTGTGCATGAGCAGTATGGGAGAGGAAAGTCATTACAATTACTTTCTACCTTTTTTCTGTCTCTTTTCATCTTGTTCCATCACTCCTGTCACTCCACAACCATTAGCATGTTAATTATCCTGTAATGATAGCAGCAACATAGTGACTGCAATGACTCATACTTTATCGACTTCCCCTGACCACATTTCAACTCGCTGATCAGGGATGAATAGAAGCTTATGGTTGCAAGAATATTATTGTTTACATACTGTAGTGTGGTACTTAACAGTTACTGTTACAATATGGTGCGTTCCGTTACTTAGTAAATGGTTTCCTGATTGATGAATTCAAATTGCTTTCATTCATGCTCGCAAATGGCTCTTGGGATGGGGGACATGTCCCCCTCAGATTCATAGAGACTTCATAGACTATATAGAAACACTGATCCGTCCCCTCACTTTCCCAGCATAAGGCGACAAACATCACCTTATGCTAGCAAGAAGTTGGCTGCCTTTTCATCCATCATTTAACACAATGTCAACATAAAATATGACCCACAAACTAACGCAACAGGTTTACATAAACATGTATACAGTGCATTTGTACACCTCACCTGGAAAATAAAGAGGATAAACTGAATATCGGCTCTTGTTTTTAACGTGTTACTCTTCACTGTCATGCATTAAACTGGGCTTACTTCCTTATATGGAAGAATTATGCAGCGCCAGTCTCTCACAGTTATCCCAGCGACACCCCCTGGCAAAAATCTGTATCGGCCCTTTAATTAATCCAGGTGACACAATGTTTTTTCTTTTCTTTTTTTTTAAATTTTAATAAAGAAAAATAAGGATGGGGCCAAGATGATCAAAAAAATTTGATTATTAACAATTACACTCCCTACTGTGACATATTCAGAGTGCCACACCACTTTGTGGGAGAGTTTCGGCTTGTCCAGGAGCTACAGTCTCGAGTCCAATATCCTGCCAAATTGCTATAATTACGAATCAGCCTTTCCGCCATCCTTTACACACATATGCTTTTCACCCCTTTCTGTGCAGCTCCTGGCATCTCTCCTGCAGCATGCAAGAGTGCAAACGCCACCCCTGCACTGCGCAGGGCACATACCGAGTTGTGGACTAGGGACTTATATTTTGCGAACATCTGGTTTGTTCACAGTGATTCTTACTGCCTCAGTGCTCAGATGGGTAGTCATGCCTTGGCCTTGACTGTGCTTGTGTGGGCAAGTTTGTTATGTCTGTCTGTGGGTTATGTCACATGACTCACTGGCCGCTATTACGTTGCTGTGATCGTTCTGAACGACAAAATAAAAATGTTTATGTCCTGAGTAGAAATAACTTTGGTAAATCCCTTGAAGGTCACAGCTCTCATGCCCCAGTGTGTCATCAGAGTGATCTCACACTCACAGCCTAGTGCTAATGCTGCAAAGGTCTGCTCCTAATGGAAGTGAAAGCTAGTAGTGAGCCTAAAGTTGGAGTCTGGGCAGGAAGAAGTTTCAGAGTTAATTTGTGCTACACACACTCTCACATGCAGTACATACAGACATTTTCTCTCACATGCCTGCAGAACACAAAATGTACATTCACTCTCGCCAGAGCACACACATGCACTCCCGTTTCTAACTCCTGACTCAAGTCTCAGATCCAGATTTGATTTTCTTCTCAAAGGGCTCCTTTGTCAGAAAAGCTTTGCCGATGAAATAAAGTACATTCAGTACTGTGACTTCATTTGAACTGGGAAATATGATGCTATAATGCGTCCCGTCTTGGATTACCAGATTTACGCCTCGTGACTATTCTGACTGATGTACTTCCTCTGCTTTAGAATGGAACAGTTCAATCAAGTTTTGAGGACATAGGAACTTTGCCTGCGGTCTACATTAGGCAAAATTGTATTGAGACAGAGGCAGAGTGGTAGGGCAGCAAAAGTTACAGGACAAACCGTTGGCATCTCACCATGAACATGAGATACTTAGCATGGATTAGATACATATTGCTGCACGTAAAAACCCTGAAATTACACAGAATCATGTGTTTAAGTGCATGGAGTCAGGCATGAAGTGGAAGCCCATAACAAGTGGAAAGGAAAGACAGCTACAACAAGCTTGTCCTACATAAAATCTGTGAAGTAGACCTGAGGTACAGATGTAATGATGTGGAAGATATGATGTTTGTCACGGATGACTTTCTGCCCCCTGTTAAAAAAAACAAAAAAAAAACAGTTCCACCCTTCCCCTTTGCCTCGAAGCATAGCCAGATGAAAAGGTATAGGACTGCCAAGATTGTTTCAGAAAGATATCCTATTTCCCTTTGTTTAAGAAAGGGAAAGTATTTAGAAATAAGCCTTTTGAGAATTGATATTGAGCTGAAAAGAGCTGCAAACAATTAGTAAGCCTGAGCTGACCTGTGATAGAGGAAACATTGCTAATGTATGTTAACTCAATTTAGTCTGACTCCCATTGGTCCCACACAACAGGGCCTCAAGATTTCTGGTCACGTTTCCTCCTTCCCCACCAGTAAACATCTGCTAAGGCCTCCATGACACAAAGTGTGCCATCTGTCCTCTCTCTGTCTCTTGCCCTCTCATCCCTTTTCATCTTCTGCATTATGTGAGTGGCCGCTTTTAGTAGAAAGGTGTGATGTGACTCCTCATGGCCATGTTGCTGGAGCTGTAATAAATATATATAAATGTCAAGATGTGAACTCATCAACACTATAATGTTACTGTTAACCAGTTACTCCTGTACACGGCTTTATATCTGGGTTATGCCCAGATGAGTGTGCCACAAATATCCACTACAAAGACAAAGGCCTCCTCTCTAAGAGAAACCGGAGATCACCACAGATGCATCTGACAACCTGGACACTGGGCAAGCGGTGTACATGATCTGGAGACGAAAAATGCCAATAATGCATGCCTCCTTCAGGTCTCTTGGCAGGGTTGGACAAACTTGATACAACCCTTCCTCAATGTTTCTCCCTCTCTCTGTGCCACTCTGTCCTCCCCACTCTCTCATTTGTTCGTCACCCTCAACACTGGCTCGGAGAGGTGGGCTGACTGAGAGAGGATACGCTGTTTGTCAGCCAGCAGCGGACGTGTCTGGCAGAGCTCCGCTTTCAGCTGAGGTGTCAAACAAAGAGTCACTCGGTCCAGAAATTGCTGTACAAGCTGTAAGTCTGTCCGCCCTCTGAGTCACAACTCCCCCTCCCCATCCCCTCTGTAATAGTGCTTGCCAATGTGCTCTCTTTCACTACCTGACCCTATCTGACTCTCCTTTTCATCCTTTGCAGGAAAAACAAAAAGAAACTAAGCAACAAGGTGACACTGTCAACTCCCAACAAATTGCTTTCTTGTGTATTTCCATTCTACAGCTCTCCCCCCTCCCCTTCCTCTCTGAGAGCTGAAAGGGTGATGAGTCAAAGATCCGCTTTTGTGTGTTTTCATCTATGTGTGTGTGAGCGTTTTAAAGGCAGATCTGGGGGCACACAGGACAAACACAAGTAGATTTCCTCTCGGACACAATCTCATCATCTTTTGTTGCCGCTGTCAGGCAGATGGTGCCGTCTGGTTCCTCATTTAACACACTCACATGTGCGCTATCAGACATACAGGTACATACACACTCCTACCCGCTCAGTAAAAGACCATACATCATTTCATTACCCGTCTTCGGTTTTGTACAATAACATCCGCTGGGGTAATAACCACATGCTCTCTCAGAACATTTCATCAGGGATATCAGCCTGTGCTGCTGGGCAGCGCTGCCAGGTCTCGTCTTTTCTTGTAAAACTATCCCTGCATTTCCCCTCCAACACCGCCAGCATCTTCAATCAAACAACACCTGATACTTTTGATTAAATGAGAATTTACTTCATTCAGGCTCGTTGCACCACTGGTGCAAAGTGGCAAGGCATTTGGCAGAGACATATAAGGAAAATTATCAGAAAAGAAAAGCAAATAAGAGGAATTAAAACCTCAAATTCTTGATAAATATTAGTATGATTAAGTTTTAACATACATATACCCAGTAGCTTGTTAACAGTATCAAATTTGTTTGCTTTTAGATCTTTTGAGAACTGCTGCCTGTGTGTAATCCACATTATTGTGAACTAGGAAGTGTAACTAATGTTGCATTAGCAAGTCTGTAACCAGCAATGTTTTGTGTACATCCACCATGGCACAACATGTTGAGTCAGCAGTCTCCGGACACTCTGACATTACAAGCCGAAAACTCTGTTTTGGCTGTTTAGATAACAGCTCTGAAAACAGTTTTGAAAAATCCTCACCTGAGTTTTACAAAGGCCTAGTAATTTTTGTTTAACTTTGTTATTTCCTCTAAAGATGGAAGTAGATTTTTAAGAGACCAGTGTGGCATCAAGTATTGCTGGATATTCATAGGACAGCACACAGGATGAGGAATAACTTTTAGTAAAAAATAGAAACTATTGATGACTGTGCTATGACACTCCCTCCAATAATCCTATTGTCCTATGACTCTACTGGGTTAGTAGTCCATAAGCAAATACACCACCAAACATTTTTTATCTATGTAAATAAGTAAGTGCTTTTTTTGTGTGACAGTGTGTCTTTCCTCACACCCCTCTCTGACATGCTTGACCGAACACACTCATGCATGTGCCTGTACATGTAAGCGCATATTGTTGTGCACTTTTGTAAGCATATTCCCTCATAATTTTCACACAACTCTGTGTTTGCTGCAGCTTTCTCTGTTTTCCAATGGCAGCTTTGACAACAGGGTTGTCACACAAGGAAGCAAATCATCATCACAGTGACTGAACGGGCGAGCGATAACACAAAAGAACAGCATTGACACATCAACACTGTACCGGGTCACCATGTCATAACTGTTTATAGACCCACGCATACACAGCTGCCTGCTTTACCATCTTCTATCATCACTACCCCTAGCTGTGTGGAGGCAGGAATACTGACGGTATGGGTGACTTCCTCCCACCTGACTATTGACATTCTTTTTAAGGTGCTGTCTGTTCAATCAGTCAGTCATGAATCATCACTGGAAATTTGTCATTTTAGGGTTACCCTTCACAGGAGAGATCAATAATTTCTCTTGTATTAAAAAGTAGCACGTGGCTCTCTAAACTGAAAGGTCAAAGGTGACATCAACTGCCACTCTTCAGTAGGCTGGTATATATATATATATATATATATATACATGTACACACACACACACATATATACTGTATATATACACACATGCATGCAATGTTACGGTGACTTGAAATTGCTCTTTATGCATCCCTTTTGTGCACATGATTTGTTCTATAATATTTATTTACATTAAGAATATGGTAGCAACAAAAATGTACAAAAATGGTACAAAAAGGTACAAAAATGGACCTGGGTTACTAAGAACAGTAAGTCATCATGTCTCAACCAACCTGGTACCCTGGTGCCAAAAAGAAAATGTTTCTGTGCATGTGAGCGTATGAGTGTGTGTGTGTGTGTGTGTGTGTGTGTGTCTGCTGTATGCCAGCCAAGCTTAGACCAAGCAGCAGATGGACAGTTTGAATAAATGGATGTTGTGCATGACATGATTGCTCTTTCTCCAATCCCCCTCTTTCTGTCTCTCGTTCTTTCTTTCCATCGCCCTCTCTTTTTCCCTTCCTCCTTTCCTCTGCCCACGACTACGTGAAGGCCAAGTCATGAGCTGACTCTTTGCTTTCAGAAGCCTTTTGTCTGACTGGGCAGCAGAACAGATTCAATCATGTCCGAAGGTCAAGAAGTTAAAAAGCACAGAGTTGCCTCCTGTTTCTCTCACATGAGATAGTGAGAAAGGAAACATGGAAGAAAAAAAAGAAGTCATTCAAACAGTACACAGACAAACAGAAATGTGTGCGTAAAAGCAGCAAGGAAAACAACAATTTGACTTGATAAAATGTCAAATAAAATACCTTATTGGTGAGCTAGGTAAACAACTTTGCAAATCAAATCAAATCAAACTTTATTTGTATGGCACTTTTCGTACAGTTCACAGTTCAAAGTGCCTCAAAGAAGCTAAAAACAACAAAGGAAAAATAAAACCCCACCCTCCATCCCCAAATAAACACACACATAAACACACAATTCTTTGAGGCTGCAATATATTTTGGCGTTTTAGTTTGGAGAGCTGGCAGTTTCGGGCAAAGAGAAAAGTTTATGCTCTCTACAAGCAGCAATGGTGGACAACCAAATCCGTCTTAAGCGATGGGGTTGAGGATTATTGAAGTGTGTGCTGGGAGGACTGGACAGATTAACATTCCTGGGGGAATTTTAACACTCTGGGCGACAAATTTGCAACAGTGTTCCCTCTTGTGTTCCTCCTGTGCGCTAAGCTCAGGACCCGACTTTAGAGGAGGTCATCTGGAAAGAGCAGAGCAAAATCCCTTCCTCCCTGAGAGCTGTCGGACTCCACTAAAGAGAAGGCAGTGTGTGTGTGTGTGTGTGTGTGTGTGTGTGTGTGTGTGTGTGGTAAGGAGGAATAATATAGCAGTGGGAGGAGGAGATATGTTTTTCAGTCGCTTGGGTTCCCACTGGCTGAAACTTAGTCTTTTATTGGAGGTGGCCCCTGCCATTGTTTTGGATGCTGGCACACAATTAGCTGAGGATTTAGTATTGGAATGTAAATTGCTGCAGCGTTATCTCCATTAGCTAATGCTCTAAAGAGTGAAAATCTATACTTAAAGGAGCATGACAGTGTTTTGGAAGACTGGTCTGTTTGTCGTCTAAGTCTTGTAATGTGAATATAGACACAAATATCTTCTTTGCAAAGGTCATTCGTTCTGTGTTGTGTACAGTTGCATGTATGTAACTTGCATTTACATTGTTATTATTAACATAATTTCTTGTGACGATCAACCCTGTGGTGATTTTCTGGAGTGCTATATCTATGCCTCAAAATCAGATTCATTCATTTTAAGGGTGATTTCATCTAAAGTAGAATACATATATTAACCCTTGTGTTGTACAAGAAATGATAAAAACATACAAAAGAATGGTGCAAGTGACTTTTCACTCACGTTGCTGGCTGGTAATTTCAGTGTTGGGTTTACTTTTCAAGGAATTAAAAGGTTCCCTCAGCTCATTGTTGTCTGCATTTTCATCACCTTTTAAAGACCTGTGAAGATTAGGCAAATTAAAAAAGCAACATGACATGAGATGTGTTTGCCATTTTCGTGGATGGATGAAATTAACAGTGAAATATGAAGCAGTAAATCATCTGTGATTTGATTTGAGATCAGTTTTTGATGGTTATTTATTTGTGCTTTAGAACATAACTGCCATGAAACAATCGGAAAATAACTTTTTTTCTCAGATTCATCACGCCGCACTTTTCTCGTCTTCTGTTGTTTTATAAACAATAATGCTCTTCTTTCAACTGAAATCATTACTAGAGTACTTACTTGTTTTATGAATGAAGCAGTAGGAGTTAAAGCAGAGCCTCTGTGTTTGTTTTGCCAATCAGCGATGGTCACCTCTACAAACCCCACCCTGTATGTCCCTGGAGACTCTGGTCCCTGTAAATGTAATGTATTCTTCAAAAGGTTCCTAGTTCCTGGAGAAAAGTAAGTGGCATAAATTTATTTTCCAACTCCACTGAGGTGGAAGACTTTTCAGGGATGGGGAGTGGAAGTTTATTTTGAAAAGAGACTGCGTAATGAGTGGAAGCTTCTAGGGTTAAATAAGAGAAAATGTGATTTGTGGTTTGGATTAATGTACCATAACGCATATCCTCTGTTCAATGTGTATATATTTGAGGGTTACAGTATAAAATATACAATCCATAAACTTGAATATAAAAAGAACCTGTACCTGGTTGAAGGGAAAAAACAAATGGTTTTGGATAGTAAAAGTCCTGACACCTGAAATGATAGACCAAATCACCAAAATTGTAATCCAAGTCTACAGAAAAAGAGACCGGTTGAGCAGTCTCATCCAAATCTTTGTTCCCGTAACCTTGTCACTAAAACTGACCTTGTGATATTTACAGTAATGTACTCATCTCTGCTGCAGAACTGCCGTCTGCGGTTAAATATGTCAGCCTGGCTAAGTGGAGCCAGTGAAAAATATCTCTGCTCCTCTCCCACAGCTTATCTGTTAGCAGCTCTTGTGTGAGTCAGGGCAGGGCAGGCGTGGGAGGCAAGATACCACAGTGTCATCAGCTCCACACCAGAAAATCCAGGTATCTAAATAAAGCATAATGTAGCGTTGGAATAAAAAAAAAAAAAAAAAACAGATAAGCACTCTCATTCCACTCACACTGTCATGCATGGATGAAAACAGCAACCTGACACAACAGTCTTCAAAAGGATGTAACGTTTTGATACATCTGTGGGCAGCATCTTTTTGGGTATCTTGATAAAGTGCCCCCTTGCTACTGTTGTGAAAATCTGAATTTTAATGGATTTAGTGCTCAGGTTAATGCTACAAGCATTTGTCTGTTGAAACATTTCAGAACATTCAGGAAAAAAAAAACATTGACTTTCAAGATATGTGGTTGTCAGTGAGTGAATTTTGGACCCAAAAGCAGAACTCAGAGGTTTGCAGAAAATTCAAAAGCAGCTTTATTTGCAAGATGAGGGAGAGTTTATTCAGGGATGCGGAGTAGCAGGCTAGAAAGCAGACTAGCAAGGCGCCGGGAGAAGGCAGGGAGAGAATGGACCGACTGACTGGAACCAGAAATTGGCTGTAGTGTTGGCAAACTGAACTATCTGGGGACGACTGGAGTGTGGAGCCTGGGCAGATATACTGCAAGACAGAGAGAACAAACTGGGGACCAAACAAGAAATACAAGGAATAAGAGTGAGGCACAGCTGGACCAAGACAAAACATATGGTTGCTGTGCTTCAAAGAGAGATAAGGAGTGCAACAAAGGGGCAGGATGGAAATATAGTGACAGGCAGCTCTGCATCAAGAGAACACACATACACACTTACACACACACACACACACACAAATGAAGTAAAAAAAGAAACACTGAAAGTATGGTTCATCTTACATTTAACAAGCACATACAGTAAAAACACACAGCATGGGGATGGTGCAGTCTATAGTCACATCAACATCACTTAAAGGAGAAGTTCCGTTCTTTACAAATTGGACCTTATTTCTGGGATAAAATACTGTCATGTACTCACTCATTTCACTTTGGAGACATTTGGAGTATTTCTGACGATATTTGGATTTCATGATATCCATTTAACAGGAGTGAATGGGGCACTAAAATGCAGCCAGTAAATGACACAAACGTGACCATTTCTCAAATTACAGATGTTTCATAAGATGGACTACACTATTACTTTTCTCATTTGAGTCAGTAGTTGTAGGTAACATGAGAAAATTCTATCTGTAAACGGACTCTACTTCCTGTGTATCATAGTTTGCTAAAGACCCCTAGTGCCTACCTATGTGGCCTTTACAGTGCCTGAACGAAGATACTTATTTGTGATCTTGTCACACACATACATGCTTTGTTTTAGTTCAGGAAGTAGTGTCTTTTTACAGTTTGATTTTTCTCAAAAAGTAGGGAAATGACAGAAAATGTGTGAGAACCACTGATGGAACACACTTTTTGCTTCCCCTTTCCAAACCTCTTACAGTTGCAGTGGAGTGGTTAAAACAGCAGGCAGCAGTTTGTGTGTATATGTGTGCATCTACATGCGTGTCTGTTAGCTGCAACACTGGGGCTGTTCATGACATGATGTAGGCTGCAGGGTGCTAGCAGCAGGAAGCTGTGCTACACAAACCAGGGGACGACAAGGAGAAGCCGAGTCAGGGTCAGCATCTGGTATTTGGGTTGAGGCAACACTCCCTAACCCCCAGGACAAGTGTTTGCTGACAGGGAAATTAAATGAGTGCTGAATCTAGATCTAGGGAAAAAGGCCTTGTGTGAGAATAAAGGTTATGGTTACAATTTGTTGGGCTTTTTTTTAAATTTAGAATAGAGTTTGTCAACTCTGGATATCGTGTATGTAATCATAGAATGTAACAAATGTATTCAATGGTACCACCACAACTTTACCTCACCTTACTTTAACAAAGATGACAAGCTGAGCACAAAGCACTAACTGAGCCTATGAAATCCTTGGCTTTATATAGCTTCCCAGCCTATATGATATATATTCAAGTCCAAACACTGTCAGCTGAATTTGCCAGTTGTGTCTGTCGTTTACTTCAATTTCTCTCAAAAACAATATCAGAGTACTACTACTGCCCCCAACTGTGGGAGTTGGATGTACCCTGATCGAGATTGGACAAGAACAAAAAAAAAAAAAAAAAAAAAAAAAAAAAACAATATGCAAAGGGATAGAAGGAAACTTGCTACCGCACCTAGGCAAATATGCCATAAGGGTGATTTTTTTTAGATGTTTGGAGAGTGAATGAAAATGCAGAAGCAACACATACAGCAACAGCAACTTATAAAGACAACGTGACATGTTTTGATCGTGCATCATCACTAAGAAGCTATAGAGCCTCAGGATCCACCAAAGTTCAACAGTGCTTCAAGGTTGACTTCCAACCTGATGACGAGCTCACTCCATTAAAGACAAATACAGTAGGTGAGCCCCATAATAAAGGGATCATCAAAGAAAAGAGAAACTTTGTAAAGATACTGTGCAAAGTGAGAAGCTCCCTGAGTCAGTGTGTTAAAAGGCCTCTGTGTATTGCAGGCCAAACACACTCATACAAATACACCTATGTGTACCCACGCTCACCTGTCCAAACATGGGCTGTGTCAGAACGGTGTGTGTGTGGACTAAACATGACTGATTTGGTCATTCATTTCTAGGCCCTGACAGTAAACTATCGAGAGGCCAACGGAAGTGAAGGATCTGCGTATGCTTTTATATAATATTCCATTCAGAACAACATGCACGATTATGATTATGGTATACCCTAAATTGTCTAAAATAGGCCTCACACTAATTTAGTTAATTGGTAGACTAAACATCATAAGCAATATTGCATGATTTATGGGTTTAACTGATACAAAAGGTGCTCAAAAAATATGTGTGCATGTATGGTGAAAATATATAACGACATTCAGCTGGCGAGAGTCAGGACACAATTTTTCAGTCTCTCGGCTCTGATCCTCTACTAGAGCAATCAGCGGGGAGACCATAATAACGACGGGGTCCTGCACTCATCCCATTTCCTTAATCACCAGTGGAGCTATTTGATAAAGCTCTTGCCAATCCCAGTCGGGAGAAGAGCGAAAGCCTCCTTGCCACCAATAAATGCCTTCAAACCTGTTATCTGTTCATCCTTTAAAGAATGAATATGCAATAGATTCAACAACACAGTTGAAATAGCAGAATCAATTTCAACACATGATTCCTCGCTGCAAGCTGCCATTGTTGTCTGAATCCGCTATGTCATATCGATGAAAATCTTGCCCAGCAATCTTGATTGGCTGAGTCATTTTTTGCTCCTTTTAAGTCCTTCCCTTTGGGTGCGAGTCCAGATGAATGTGCAGAGCTCTAGTGGAGCTTGGCGGAACTACATTCAGCTGGTGAGAGTCAGGTTAGTAGTGGAGATGCAGGACAAAAAAACCTGAAGGGAAGAAAGATTCTATTAAAAGCCAAGCAGAAGTCCTGCTTTATGCATCAGCAAAATTAACTCTGTAGCAAATAAACAACAGAGCAGTTTAACATATTACCTGTCAACGATTTGCAACATTTGGCCGAGGATAAAATGCAATTTTACAAACCAGCAACTAATTACGATACAGGGACACTGGGTGGAGGTTGGCTGTCCTTGATTGAGTCATAAATAACTCTTTTTTTTCTTTCCACCATTATTATCGCACTAACATTGTTATTTGTTCATCCACCTTGTTTCGATTTGTTCACCAAAGGATTTGAGGGAAAATAAATAAAGGTTTAAGGAGAACTCAGATGCTGGACGGATGCACAGCTATGAGTTGATGATGGATGGGTTAAGACAGAAATGAGATCTGACAACAGAACCAGCCAAGCTGTCTGGGATCTGCCTCGTTCATGTTTAATTTCTTTTGCTTTATTAACTCAAATGTTATGGGCCCCTTTTCATTATTCATAGAGAGCTGACACAGCTTTTTGCACGAAATGGATCAAAGGCATTTTGACATATGTTGGTCTGTAAGTGTGCTTGAGAGAGAGAAATCATCATAAACCTCTGCATTATTGCTGTTTCCATTGTTTTGTTTTAATTGCTTCTTCTGAGTTGAAATTATGGATTGTATGCAAATCTTAAATAAGGTGCTGTGTGTCTTCCATATTAGAACTAATAACAGGTGTTGAAGATGTATTGTGAGAGACCCTGATAAAAAAGTTATATCATGAAATCCAGCAGTGATCATCCAGCATCATCTGGTTGAAACTGCACTACATAACCAAGTCCTGGCATTTTCTGTTTTAGTGTTTCCAAAAGGTCTCCTCACTTATGCATGCAGAGCGATGCTGTGTGGATTGCTCCAAAATGACTACTGGGTCATCCCAATTCAGCTGGAGCCTCCATTTTCTATCTACTGCCTCCTGCGGGTAAGCTGTTTAAACCTTAACAACCACTAAAATGTCAACCACTCCCCTGACTTGCAACTCTGCTGTTCCTCTCCCTCATCGGAGCACATGTGTAATGGAATACCAGGACATAAAACAAAAGGTTAACTAGGCAGCTATGGTGTGGCAGAATCCAGGGGCAGAGCAGACCCTTAGGAGCTTCACCTTAGACTCACTCTAGACCTACCGCTGTGAAGGACGCTTGGCTTCAAACACTGCCGATTTCCAGTATACGAAGTGGTTTGTATCTGCCTCTCCTGCGTATGTGGGATTTGATTTTTCAAGATCTGTATCTGAATGCAGTCACGCTGCATTCCTCTCTCTGTTTACATGGAGATTGTGTGCGATATGTCCATAACTGTTTGGGGCTTTGGGATGTTTTCTTCTCTGTGGTGGGTTCACCTCAGCAAAATCACTAACAAATTTAACTCTTTTATCAGCATGTGATTTCGTATTACAGTCGCTGTTAGAGAACTGCAGTTGACCTTAAAATAATGCTCTAAGTGGTAGATGAACCGTCCTAGAATCCAAAATAAATAAGTTAATGGAACTCATGGTCAAAGTATTATGTTTTCCAATGTCTTAGATCCATATCATGTTTGCTTCAATACCTCCTCTGATAACTACTTAGGTCAGGAAACCGTTACTCTACCAAACAGGCAAAGACTGCATTTTATGACTGGTCAACATTTCTATAGTGGATTGTTTAGTCTGAAAGCATTTCTCATGGTCCGCTTAAGAGGAATTACGTGGCCTTGTGTCTTGAAACAAATGCAGTAAAAAGCCAGAAGCATGACTCTTGTAGAAACAAGCAATAAATGTGTCAGTGTCCTGTGAGCTGGTTAACATCCTGTTTTAAGCACAGTGGTGTCTCAAGGCCTTGTGGTCAGACAGGTATTGTGCTTGGAATTGGTTACTTAACAAAATTTTGGCAAACTTTAGCATAATAAACAACATATAGAGCACTGAACTATTAAACCCATATCAAACATTTTTGTTTAAGCATATGTCTTATGGAAAGGGCAAGCTTTTGTTTATATATGGAGAATTTAAGTTGAGCTGGAATTGAACCATCATCAGAGCATTATCAAAGCTGAAGGTAAAAAAAAACAAAAACAAACAAACAAAAAAAACCCCTCAAATTGGCAAACACATTTTGTGTCATTTGCGCTTTAAGACAATGGCAGATATTGACTGTCAATTACCAGTGACTTCTATTCATACCATTTGATCAAAATTAATTAGATCACTTGTCTCGTTAGTAATCAATCACAATCTCACAATCCACCATGCAGAATATCATAACAATGTGCCTGCTAGCAGCTAAATCTGATACCTCACTCAGTCCATTATTAAATCTTTGCCATTAACATGCACTCATACATGTTTACGATCATGTCATTTAAGAGCTCAGAGAGAACATGCCTCTCTCTGGTGGAAAAAAAAGGCTATTAAAGGAAGTCCAGACATGCAATGACCTCCTTTGAGTTTTATGTTGTAATAAAACATGTTTACATGCTTTTTGCCTGTTTGGACCCCAAGGGCAGGAGGGTGAAAGGGTTATCATGAATCCAACATTTGCGGCAAGCTTCAAATGGGTCTTTTTTTTTATTTCTTCCTTTGGGCACTCCTGAGTGAGCATTTTTTATTGTCTTTGATTTCCCAGCCCCGTCTTCTTCAGAAGAAATGTTTTAGGAGAATTTCAGAATGAGGGGTGAGCTGGACAAAGTATCTGGTGTTTGTGAGAAAGCAGAGGATTTCTTTTGCCCTCCTAAAACAGCTTTGAAGGATTTATTACAAAGATCAATACTTGGATTTGGATGAGAACCAAACACAGACCTTGACCTCGTTTGAGTCCTTCAAAAGAAAAACTAAATGTTTCTTTTGTGGCAGACATACAGAGAGTGTAAGCCCATTAAAAACCATCACTCATCAATCTTTGCTGTTGAGTAAACTTGGCTTAGTGTTAATTTCTTAATCTTTTCCTTCTTAGCTGTTTCTTTGTGAGTCAGTCTTTCATTCTCCCCACTTTCTCTTCCCTTCACTCCCTCTCTTTCCCATTATGTTTGGTGCCCCGCTACACATTGTTGTCATCAACAAATGGTTGGGTCTCAGTTTTATTAGTGCCCATGCTTAAAATGACTTTCTGAAGGGAGCACAAAGGTTCCTCTGCATGGCTGGGCCCATCTGTAGTGTGGCATAATGATTTTTTCACGCCACATTAAGTTAACACTGTGCTGCCAGCAAAACGAGCCAAGACCCAGTTTCTAATTGGACTAAGAGAGGGAAAGAAGCAGGAACAACAGCGACACAACATAATATCAGGCACCTTTCAACCCCAGCTTCACCTATTTTTCCTTTTTTAAATCTGTTTTTTCAAAACTGCTCTGTGGCTATAGCTAGATCTATTGTCCATATGTGTCCAGCTTTGGATCTGGAAGATGGAGAGAAGGACTGAAATTCAGTTGTTTGTTTTACACCCCAGACAGATTAAAAGTCAGTGTCAGGTCATTCTCCAGATTAGGTATTTGGGATTGCAGTGCACAAGGCCATGCTTCCAGTCACAGCCAACAAGCTACACATGGGTGGATTTCCCCAGTAGGCTTAAGTTGCGGTCAAGCATGCTGACCCACTGGACTCTTAATGCAGTTTTCTTTTCTGGCAAAGCCAAAACCAACCCTGAGCTCCAAGAATCATTAAGCTAGGTTTGGCTTTGAAGGGACGTGAATGAGAAGAACTGACCTGTTTAATTAGTCTGAGAGTAAGCAAAATAATTAAGGTTTTTCCATGGTGCTCGTGTTACAATATTGTTGGAGGATATATGAAGGAAAAACGAGTTTGACTACACAATCAGCCAGGTAAAAGTATTACTTATATCAACAAAGGTAAGGAGTTAAAGTCTGAGAAAAAAAAATTATATACATATATATATATATATATATATATATATATATGGGTTACCTTAAATCTTGGTTTTGTGCAATCATGTCTGCTGTTTCTTTACTTGTCATAACCGGTCATGCATGCAAGCTAATAACGGAAATGTAATTATGACACATTGTGTAGCCTGTTGGTGGGAATCACAGCTCTCTGCATGACTGCTTTCGGAGATGCTAACATTGGTATGACATGTTTTAATTTGCTCTGTTAGAAGGCAGCCTCTAGGACATTCCTCTGCTGGAGAAACCATGAGGCCCATCCATTTCTACAGTGAACCTGACATCCTGATTATAGACAGGTGAGCAGAAATCTCTTCTTCTCTATTGAAGTGTGCACTGGAATCTGCTCTTTCTCTGACTTGAAAACAGCTGTAAAACTGACAGTAAGGTCATGCTCACAGCAAAGGGCCTCATGGTGAACTCTGCCATTCAAACATTTTTTTGGATGTATAACCGACTGCATACTAAATCTGACACCAATGCTGTACTGTATATAGAACTGCCATGTCAAAGAGAGATGAGATGCTATTCAAAATACCAAAAGAGCTTGCTGTTTCCTTCCTTTAGTTATTTTTTTTTTTTTTCTGGTGGTGTGTCAATTATGCTATCTCCAGTTCAAGGCAACATATAGCCGAAATAAGCTAATAATAAGCTCAAAAATTTCCCATCATGTGTTCATGCTTTTATCATGAGTTCAGAATGTCGAAAGTCCACCGACTAACCCAGATTTGCCTGCCCATCCTGGTCTGGTCCAAGGCTAGAGGTTCATCAAAATAAACACCATGTAGTTCCTTGATTGTAAATCCCAAGGACACTTGCGGCAAAATGTTCACTTGAAATCCTGGAGAAGTAGCTAATTTAGCAGTGTATCATATGTATTTATTGTGGTCATGACCATGCTAATTAAGCCCAGGTCAGTTCTCAATAAAGTTATGTTTAAATTTTGGTCCAGGAAAAAAGAACTGTGTTGTCTGTATCAGTAAAGGCTCAAGCTAAAGATAAATGTAAGTATTCATGAATGTCTTAAGCAAAGTCCTGCCATGTATATCAGCTTTCACACACACGCACACCTACCCACACACTTATTGAATGCAATATCAGCTAAAGATATACGTACACATCACATAAAAGAGGCACACAGTGAAGCAAAGCAACAGTATATCGTCATCTTGCATCTCTCCATCCCTCCCCTTTCCCTCTTGCCTCCCTTGGGGTCCTCATCCTTCTTTCCTTGTGAACACTGGTGTCTTTCGCAGGTGATGAATGCTTCTTCCCTTGCACACTGTCTGGGTTTGGACACTCTTAAATTACCCCAAGCTGTGGAGATGGGAGGGAAGAGAAACTTAAAAATAGCTATTGGACTGGGCTTTTTTTGTGGAGTGCCCATCCCTGACCCTGCTTCAGCCCCCTTGTCACTCTTCCTTCACTGCCTTATTCCCTTACTCCCACCTTCCCTACTCTCTTTATGTGCAAGGAGGGTAGGTGGGTTATTGATGATAATTCTGCAATTCTCTGTTACTTCCTCTCTCTCTCTCTCTCTCTCTCTCTCTTTCTCTCACACGCACACACACACACACAGAGCATTCCCCCCCCACAGGCCTCATATCTCTTTGTTTTCCTCTCCTCCGGCTCTCACATGAATAATGTTGTCCCCAAGCCAGAATGAGGTCAGGAAAGTAATGGTTAGACATACTGTGCAGTTAAGGCCGTCTGCAAAAGGCCCATCAATAATCAAAGGCCACGCATTAGCAGTTGCAACATTTTGTCTTGAGTGTTGTGTTTTTGAAAAATTGAAAATAGATGTAACTATTGATTATCTTGTCAACAAATCCCTTTAGCGTTTAATGCAGTAATTGATTTTGTGCATAAAGATCATGAGGATAACAGAACATATTTTCATTTTCCTTTGAGATTTGAAAAAAAACAATAAAAGCAAAAAAATGCACCCACAGGTTGCAGGGAAATGCACTGTGGTGCAAGCCAAATAAAGTCCCACTCCTCAGTTTGAAAATAATTGTTATTGCTGCAGTTAAAGTGATGAAGAGTCCACAGCTCCACCAGGGTCTGCTTGACCTCCACCATTAGCACATCAGCAACACAACTTGTCATCAAAGTTCATTTCAGTCCAAAGAGCCGCAGTTAACCTTTGACCCCTCACCTCTGCTGCCTCTTTGCAGAGTGGTTGCCCTTAACTTTGGGAGACTGACAGCTTTCTTAAAGAGGGTGTGTGGAGGTGGAGGGGGTTCTGGGTCACACATATTTGGGATCTAAAAAGGGGGTAGGGTGCTGGAGGGATTGGTGAAATGGGTGGGGGTGCTGGCTTTGTGTTAAAAGTCTTAATTGTGCCCTGCAGCAGTCTGCTCAATCTTCTTTTACAATTCCCCAGCTTAAATATTTACAAAACAACCAGTGCAATGGATACATGTTTGTCCATTTGCTCATTTGCTGGTGATTAGAGAGCTCTTGTTCCTGACTCAAAAGTCCACTTAGATTTAACCAACCTCCTCCAAACATACTCCCAGACTCCCTTCACATATTACCATTTTTGCCAGCATAAGACAAATGACTAATTTGATCACCTCTGAAGCTGTTTTCTGTGGAGCTATTATTATTAATATGCTTCCTTGTGTTTTAACCCAGGATGTAACCTAAAAATGTAAGCCTTAAATCTGAACTTCAGCCAAACTTCACAAATGAACTTAACACATGAAGCCAACTTTGATTTAATTGCAGCTTTCATGAAAGAGCTAGACAAAGTTTGCTGCAGTATTTCAGGTCTACATAACCCTCACAACAAGCATGCAACTGATTAAAAGTTTTAAAGGGTGCAGAGTTTCCAGACAGCGGAGAAATCAAAGTATGCGTTTAAGATATCAATAAGTGTAGCATGTCAATAACAGCCAGGGAGGCCAGGGCAGAGAGGAAGACAGACTTGGCCTGTTAAAAGAAGCTGACTTCCATTCAAATAGTCTCCCATGCTGCTCTGCTCCACTGAACAAGCTGAAAAAAAATCAATACCATTCATTTAAAGGCATTTCTTGGTGGATATATCAACAAGTATGTTTTCATGTTGGGCTTTATTGGCCCATTCACCAAAACAGAATGGCATGCAGATATTCAACGTACATATTTCTCTCAGAGGATTTCCAAGACAAATTCACACAACCTTTATTGAGTCAGAAATGCACAGACACCCATGGGGCGTACTTTAAAGGCTAAAAATGAGGCCCTATGATATAAACTGAGATTGTGATGAAATTCAGTTGCAGAATACATCCCCCTCTGCTGTGGAGCTGAACGGCTGTATTTTATTGAGCATATGGTTTTGATTGGGGGATGGTATTGACATTCAGAGTCTTGCTTCAAACTATGACTTTGAATGACAGGTAAGAATATTGATCAAGAGGCATAAGAGGGGTGTGCTGCCAGCAGGCTGTTAGTGTATTCCTGTGATGCCCGGAGTCTTTTCTCTCACTTACAGTAGATAGATAGATAGATAGATAGATAGATAGATAGATAGATAGAGTGACCGTCACAAAGTGCTAGTGTATGGGAAGGACAACCACGGCTTATCCAAGTGGATCTGCTAAATGGTTCTCTGAAAGAGACAGTTCTGAAGCAGTCACATGACCAAAACCAGTGTCTTCCAACAGAAAAATGGAGTACCAAAAGTACAGAGTGTTGACCTGTAAGAGCTGTTGTTTCGAAGGAGAACTTACTGGCTGATGTTTTCAGGGAAGTTAGTATTTCAACTGGGCATATCTGATTAGTCCCTGATGACAAGTCATTTCAAGATTTAACACTGTCAATATTTTACATGTTATTAATTTAAGATGCTTCTGCATATCAGACTGGATGATTGACTTTGGTACAGCACTTTTCAAATTACAGACTGCATATGTAACACACATACTGTACAGTAGCTACTCTGGGGATTTATCCATTGAAGGGGAATGCTTTTGTACAATTTAGTAATGACTTATAATGGTAGAATAAATCATGCATTAATACTTTGCTTATCATGGCAGATGGCTTCCATGGCATGGAAATTGTTTGCAACACTTTACTTTTAGCCTCCCAGATTTCATTTGTCAACAACTAAAACTTCTCCTGTGAAGACAGATAATACTGCTACTAATATTATAGGTAGTGTTTTCATTGTCTGTTTATACAGCAGCCTCTCCCATGTGAGTTACAGGTGTTGACAAATACATTATTAAATTCAGGAAAATGTCCTTAGCCGCATACATAAACATGATACTGTATCATTTGAGTATGATCTATCGGTCTGCTTGGAGAATGTATTAAATATTACTTAGTTGCTGTTATTATCACAAAATTATTGAGTGACTGTACTCACCACCTGATCCTCGTATATTCATTCTTAGCACAACAAAGAGGAGGAGAAAACTCATTTAAGGGTTTGGGGCAGAGGCTTGTGTAAATGTGGATGATGAGGCCAATTACTCATCTTCACACAAAGTAGGTGAGAGATAGCAAATAAGTAAGGGTGTAAGTGAGGATGTTTTGTTTTCTGCCAATAAGACACTGAATGATGCCTACCAGTAAATAAAGAGGATAAAAAGGGCAATGAGTTTATTCTGTCTGAAAGGTCTCTGTTTGTGGGAAGAAGGAAGTAAAAATAATGTGGATGTGTGTCTATGCGTGTGTCATTTTTGATAGTTTTGGGGTAATATGAGTACTATGCAGACCAACTTCCACAGTGCCTGAATATAATGAGGCAGAAACATAGCTCACCTGTCCCGCTGCCAGCAAGAGGTCAACCACAGGTGAACACAGCATTCCCTCCTCTGACACATACCCACACAATAATATGCACACAGATTTCTATTAACTAATGTGTTTTCATAACTTCCTGCAATTTCAATGCAGTTGCATTTGCTGCCCCCTATTCCTGTCACCTCCTTTCCTTTCCATCTTTCATAAGTAGCACAAAAGTTTCCCTAAATCCGATTACTCTGCCAGGATACTGTAAATATATATATTTTTTTCCTTTTCAATGATGACGTTGAGATGGCCTGCTGAAAAAAATGTCTTCAGCAGTGAGCTTTTCTCTCTGTGTCCTCAGAGGATTCAAAATCCTCCTTGACAACACGCATCTCAAGGCTGACAGTCTCGCACCTTTCTTTCCTTTAAGTAGCATATCCTACCATTTCATGCACCTGTCTTTATAAAAGGCAGTAAACTGTCTAAACCAAAGTTTAGACAGTTCACCCGTTGCATTCTTTAAGAAGACAGAGCTTATGTAATCGTATATATATATAATGTTGGGTTTTGTAGTAAAAAGGCCATGTCTCAGTTCCTTTAAAAATTATATGATTGTATGTGAACTAAAACACCTAACTGGTCATTCAAAACATATTTTTAAACAGCCTTTGGTGGTGGATTTATGCTATGAATAGATTGCAAAAGAAGGGACATATACCTGTATTCTTTCAATGAAACTGCCACTCAAATAATAATGTATCCCTCCCATGACATATGTCTATGACAACAACAAAGATGCTACAGACCCTCTATCTAAAGGGCTTGGAGGGCTGCGACTGGTCTAAAAGGCAGAGTGTGACAGTCCCTGAGGAGAGCAATGCTAAAATGCCACTGGTCCATTTAGAACTGCTGTCCCACCAGAGAGCCATTGGGTTTTAGCAGCCCTAATGGTGTTCACTGCACTTGCCTCTTAATCCAACCCTGGCCTTCCACAACTCAGCTCTGCGCTACTTACACATCACACACCCCCGGTTGGGGAAAAGGGGACGTGACAGCTACAGTGTCTCAGAGTCAATTACAGGTCCAAGGCAGTCCCTGAAGAGCCAACAAGCGTGTTTGTGACAAAATGGCCTCTCCTCATTCCTTCATAGAGGAGCAATTTGCAAGAGCAAGGGGAAGCTTTTGCAGGTGGAGTGCAGAGTGCTCCTCTTCGGAGCAAGGGATCATGGACTCCCCGTAGACGATGCTGTTAGCCCAAATGAATAAATGATGAAATGGGCTAGCACATTGTGCTTTAATGTGAAAGTTGAGTGCAGCACAGTGAATTTAGACGTGAAGTGTCATAGTTTTAAAGCATGGATCTATAGTGAAGCTTGGTGCATTCAGGACTTGAGTGGGCCGGGCACAACTCAGCTGAGTTTAGTGCTGGAAAAAATGTTGACAATGAATGAAGCAGGAAACAATGGACTGATCTCAGAGCAGAGCAGAGAGTAGTGACCTTTTGATGAAGACAGTGAAACCCAGCATTCATCAAGGGTAGCAATTTTAGTAAGTATCTCTAAATTACTCATTTCATTACCTAATTAAGTCCTGAACTAATAATAAGAACAGCGTTATATAGTCGTGGTGCTTTCAAATCACAGAATTGATTTTCTTATATCAACCGTGGTGTGACATTCAGTATTTGTCCCTCTTGCTCTTAACAGATTTGATTTTGCATTGCTACAATACCCCTTGTTTAGCCATTGGTGGCCTTCTTTTGCTACAAGTTGCACAAATGTTGCTGTGTATTGTAATGTAAAATAAGTCAAGGCAGCACTCAAGCTGGTAAATGCTGGTGTGTCATCTTTGACATCCCCAACAACTTAGTGTTTCTGTTCAGTAAAGTCATCTAAATCATTATTTCTAGCTGTATCTTCTACTTTAAAGTGTTGATATACTGGTAGCAGTTAAAACCGATCAGACAGCAGTCATTTCTAGTTGTCTTCAATTGCAAATATTTCTCTGTTGTCTTCCCAATAAGGTACAGATTTTTACACTTCCTTTACTTTTCTCTGACTTGGCAAATACCCAACATCTCAGTAGTGTGGTTGGAAAGATACTGGGCTGACACTGCATAAGAAGTTTTCCCCTTTCTCCAGCAGCTACCTCTTGATCAAAGTGTTTTAGTATCCCTGTGAATTGCCTCGTGGTGACTAGTTATCCCTCAAAATCCATTAAAAAATGAAAATACATGTGGATGAACCCTCCTTTCCCTGCCCCTGCAAATGCTCTGTGATGGTTCTGATTAATTGGGACATTTTCCTTTCTAATACAGTCACAAAATATCAATATCATTTGTCTCTATTTTGTCTAAGCAGTGTTTTGACCTTTGCACTCCTGCAACTCAACACTTGTAAGTGATTCTGATCAGCTTAGTGGCAGACATAGATTTAAATGAAAGACAGACGCTGCCTGTGTTGCCTTTCAGTGACCTGAATACATTTCATATTCTGTATATAGTCAGGGTCTTACTGCCTGCACAATGATGAGCTGAGGGTCTGAATAGTATTAACAGCACGCCTACATTATGTCAAAGAAATAAGTTTTTCTGTCAATAATATTTGAGCACTGAATTTCCAAATAGTTGTTATTCTTTAACTTAAGTTATTAAAAATGTCACTAGGGTTAGCTGTACAGATCTATACAATCAACTTGTTTCCTCTGAATGACCTCTTGTATCATTGTAAGGTCATGCCCTGTATGAGAACAGCAGTAATTCTATTCTGTACAAAGATGGCAACTTGCATCTGACAACATTCCCTTGTATAATTTGTCATCCCAAAGATTTTTAGACAAAATTACAATTCGATCCATCGATTTAGGAGTTATTTATTCACATTTGCACAATTAAGTTCATTTACCATAGAGGTAAGACATAAATTCCCTTGAGCAGTTTATTGGATTACCTGATTTAATGGAGAATGAATGATCGAAGGGCAGCAGAAGTCAGTGCTCTCCACCTTTGAACGATGAGTTTAGAGGCAGCATGAATCGCGTCTTACGTGGATGTTACTTTCTCTCTCTCTCTTTTTCTCTATGCACAATTACAACTCAGTGACAATATCAATCGCAATTAGTTATTTACCCTGTATTTTATCTTTCCATTTTATCTATGTATTTTATTGTATTTATTTTATATGGTATATATTACTGTCTTTCTTTCATAAATCTGTAACATTTTATTATTATTATTATTATTATTATTATTATTATTATTATTGTTATTATTAATTATAATAATAGAGACAAGTCATAACACAATAGTATAGGATTTTTTTTTTTGCCCAGTGTCACACTATGCATTTGGCAATCCAAGGAAGTGACTCGATTTATGCTTCATATAAGGACAATCCCCTTTTAAAACTGTTTTCTTTTGTGATTTATATCCTCCATAATGATTCCCAAAAAATGTGTTTAATCGTCATGTGGCAGTGAGCTGATGGTGCCTCAGCTGCCAGAGAGAGTGTTTATTTTCACAAGTCTCAGAGAAGCATAAACACAGGGGGCTGAGTGTGGGGGTGGCCATTTTCATGCCAAGTCTGTGGAGTTTTGAAAGCGGCACCGACCCTGTGTTGTTCAGCAACCAGACAAGGTATTCCCTTTCATCCGGTACGGATTCACCCCATTTCATGTCAACATGGCCCTTTAAGCTCGGAAACTACGTGGAAAAGAAGAAGAAGAAAAAGTCAACGGAAATCACTGTGACTTGCAGTTGACAGACAAACCTCTTCCCCTAGACAAGAAAAAGAGGAAAAAATGAGGCTCATGTTGCAAAAACAAATCATCTGAATGTGTCTCGGAAACTTGTCCTGGCACGCTACCTCTCTGACGGAATTTTGATCTGTACCCTCATATGAAATCACTGTGTATCATCTCACTGAGACTTGAATCACTACTATTAATGGGACATGATTTACTCAGAGTAGTGAATAAAGTCTCACAGCACTGAGCCTTTTTTTGACGAGTTAAAGCATTCCTCATCACAACACATTGGCAAGATGACACCACAGCCGGATGCAGGTGTTGTCTGCTTGTCTCTTGGTCAGACCTGACTAAGCCAGGACAGAGGCCCTGCCATTCAGTCATTCATCCGCCACCCCTCCATGTTCCTCCCCCTTCAGCCTTAAATGCCTGGGCTATCTGGCTCAATCAATCACCTGTGAAAAGAGCAATGGCTGTGTGTAAAGGGAGGACTGAGAGAGAGAGAGAGAGAGAGCTGTGAGGTGGGTGTTAGGGACAGGTGGCCAGGGTCAGTATCTCTCTCACCTTGGCAGCTCCTCTCCAAGTGCTCTTGACAGGCTTACATGCATCCACCCACCTGCACAAGAGGGGCTGCGGGCACACACATACAGAGTAGGTGTCTCTCTCCCACACACTTGCATGCACACACATGCACACACAAACACTAGCAAGCAATAGCTAACTGCTTCAGGCTGCTGGCGCTCCCTAGGGGAACACTCGAACTATGCTAATGCATGCCAGTTCATCAATTTACTCCTGGACACAACACGCTTTCTGGACTGCCTGGGCATGCATATTTTTCAAGGTTAAAAAGTTATCAGGGATAAGATGGCCACTTCTGTGTGAATGAATCTCCATATCATGAAAGGAAAATCAATAGCCGTAGCCAATAATGCAGCAGATTGAGTTAAATGCATCAGATGTGGCCAATCCTTTTTAATGCGACGTCTGTTTTTTAGTTTAATATTGGCAGTAGGGCCTACGCGTGTACATAGTATGCGGTGCCGTAAACGTTAATAATGTTGACCAAAAGCCATTAACTTACTCAAATAACCAGTCCCACCCACATACTCAAAAACTGTCTCAGGTTGCTTTGCTGTGGTTAGCGACCCCAAGTTTAAGGATTGATGGATGTTTTAGACATAAGTAGCTGGAAGAACCTAGTGTCAGCCACACTACGAAAGAGCACTGACTGTACTGCAGAGTGAGATGGGCAATTACACCAAGAAAAAGAAGGAGGGGTTTTAAAAATGAGTGAGACTGACACAAACGAAAACACTGGGGAAAGAGGAATTGAGATGAGGGATTAGGTAGGAGGAGAGAGTTAAAGAGGGTTGTTGTGGTAGGTTGTAGTATTAAGAAATCTCATGCATTTGTAATTTCCATTTCTATATTCAGATGTATGTTCTTTCTTGCCTTTAAAGAAACCTCATGAAAATGGATAAGCCTGTCAATGTAATGGTACTGCTTCTTTACATGGACTGAATAACCAGTTTTTTCCCCCTCCGGTGGTCACTTGAACGAACATGGCTATTTCCTCTGCAGCTGAGTGTCGTCTGCTTCCTGCTCAGTTGCTTTCAAAATAGTGAGCCTTGCAAGGAAGTTTTACCTCATTTTATATTTTGGCATTGTAACATGTAAATGAGGATTAGAAGTGGAATTAATGGGATGAGGTTATGTCTTTGCATCTACTTGCAAACACACAGACAAATCTAACACTGCACACACGCGGCAAAGATATGGAGACTTCAGTATAACCATTGGTTAACATACAGTATATGGTCCTTAGTAACTATTTTATCGGTGCAAGGTAGTTAAAAATAAACATATTAATTTGCCTTCTCATATACTCTAAGTCTATATTATGTATGTATGAATTATTCCCTCCCCCAACATGCCATTGCTGTAAGCTTCCTAGTGAGCATATTTTTGATCCTAAATCCCTGTGATCAGAGAATTTCTGTGTAAATCCTGTCATTTTGCCACCTAACATAAGACACTGTTGTTTTCATCACTTCAGCTTTGTGATAGTGGATTTAGACTCTGTAATGATGCTGGTAAATATAGTGTAAGTAAGGAAACAGAAGCGGGGTAGAAAAGGCAGAAGAGAAACAAAGGCATTGGGAGTTATAGCCAAAGAATGGTGCCTTGTTTCAATGCTGCTTGAAAATAATGAGCTGCAAACCAGATGCATAATTTACAATGTAGTTAGGGCATGATAAAATATGTCAGCTGAAGAATGTCTGAAAAAATAAACTAAGGAGGGAGGTGGTGATTTTCAAGCGAGGAGGCAAAACTTAAAACTCTGTTGTTACTTGCACAATAAAAGTATGACTGGCACAAGTGAGCGAAGCCAACGTCATTTATCACAGCTAACGCACAGTAGGGTCGATCACTGCCGTTCTCATCTGTGGTTCAACATGATGGAGGACTTAAGAAGAAGACTCATCTGGCTTCCAGTAGTCTCAGTGCAAAGCACTTAACCCTCGACACAGGTCGAGGTTCAGCCCCAGGGCGTGGCTCCTCGTGATAACAACCCCTGTTCTCTTCTGCCCCAGTGTATGGACTCTTTTCAGGAGGGGATAGCTGCTGTCACAACCAGTTGACTTTTCATTTGTTTTCTAACCAGAGGAGAAGAGTTGGCTGAGCAGAGAGCAACCATAGAGCACCTCCCATGAGATAAACGGCATGATCAATCTCCTTTTCCCCTCCGTAAGATCAGATGGATACGAGATAAGCCCACATTTATTTTATATATCCAAATCTGTCTCAATAAAGGAGTGAAAGGTATTTTTAAGTTTTAAGGTAAAGAAGTACCTTGAGATTCATACACCACAAAGAATCCAAGTTCCAAGTTCTTCCATGGCTGAGGATAACTGATGACAGATTGAGTAAAAGCAGGCAGACACTGTTGGCAAGCACTCATAGTGGCCAGTGGCCTCGGGGAAATGCCAGATGTGTCCAATTTATCACAGAGACAGGTGAAAGGTGGGAGACAGACAAAGGAATCTGATGGGTCCCTCTGTGTCTGTCAGTAGCTGATGTGTGTGTGAGTGAGAAGCATGGAGTAGATTATAGATAAATAGATGATTGATTAAACTAATGATGCAAGATTTTTCTTGTATGGCCATATTATATAACACACTAGTGACACAACCTGTACCAATTACCTAAAGGCTTTCACAGAATAAATCGTCGAGCATACAAGATTCGTTTTTAAGTTGCAGCTGTTAGTTATGAACACATATAGTCACAATGACCATAGCAAACACAAAACTTTCTTTCTTTAGCATTCAAAAAATAAATACAATTGCTCTTGAGCCTTATTCAGAACCCTAACAAGATAAATTTTATAACAAAGAATGTGGCTGAATGGGATCCTACACCAATTAGCCCCCTATGGAGGCGTAAAATGAAGTGTGCACAGTCAGCAAACAGGCCCTGCCCACATGGTATAAGACTGCTTCTGGGCATTGCATCCACCCCAGGTAGTTTCACACATGAAAACAACAAGAAATCCCTGCGTGATGAGGCAGAGAACTGTTCCCAGTATGATACGTGGCTTCCATTTAAACCCACACCTAAAGCAAGGATTATAAAACTTTGAATTCCTTGAGTGTCTTGATCCAGCATTTAGTGAGCTGTGTCTGTCAATCCTGCTTGGTCAAAAGAGAACCACACTTTGACAGCTGTCCAAGTAATTAGTAGTTGCACTTAATATTTTCATCAAGCTTATCTAAAGTGGCATGTAAGATGTATGAGTTGTCAAAAGTAAGAATGAAGGCAGATTTTAACTCCCAGCACCATACAACAATTGGCCAAGTAATATTTTTTAAACTACTGCAAGGTCCCTCCAGTCCTGGTTCTGGTTCTCCCATGCCTCCCTTCCCTCCAGCAGGCCCTGCAATACGTCCTGGGCCTCCAGCAATGACCAACATTCTAATAGTCCCAGTAGTCTGAGAAGAAGGACTTTCTAGTGAACCTGCATTATTTTGTCCAGAACCGGACCCAGTGGCACCAATGAAAATCACTGAAAATATCAATATTTTCTCACTGATTTGATATTTTAGCTTAGGATAACATGGGTATCTGTATTAAAATTGAGACTGTTTCAGTTTGAAGTTCCTCATTTCTTTAGAATTCCATTCACAAGCAAAAAGAAAGAAAGCACATAATTGACAAACAAACAAAAGTCCAGTTCTAGGGGTACATTAGGGTGCAGCTTTACACTCCATAAAAAAAGCAAAAACTCTTTGAAGACTGTCGTCACCACCGTTCATTATTCTTTCTAACCTGTGTACTTGCAGGGCAAGTGTTGCCTCAACATCATTTAGACATGCTAATTACAGAGTGCAACAGCAATTATGCATGTTTTTTTTCTTTCTCACACCTGGTTGAGCTGCTAAGAGTTCTCTGCATCTTGATACGGCACGTCAGAATATATGTTTGAGTTGGCATTGCGCCAAGCTTTTGGAGGTGAGTCAATGTTTGCTTAAAAAAAGAGAATGACAGATTTCAACAAAGCTTAAGGTTTTTTCTTGCAGGGATTCGTCTGGGTAATGGATGGCTGAATGGTCTCAGTTTACCTGTTAAACAGTCTGGTTCGACAAGGGGAGGATGCTGTGCGGCTCACATCAAATCTCATGTTGAAAGTAATATATTTCAAATGACACTGATTTTTTTTTTTTTTTTCTTCGTGAAAGTAATCTTTATCACATCAAATTTCCTGTTTGTGATGTGTGTTCCATCTGTCAACTGAACATATACAACCTTTTGCAAAAATGATAATTAACACAAAGTGTTAATTAGTAGAACACAATGATATAACAAGCTAGGAAATGAATGCTTTAAATGTCAAAGGTTCATGGCTTACCACCCTTGTTTGCTATAAAACAGATGTGGATAAATATCATTAAAAGAAACATCTCCTAATTAATGAACTAATTCATTAACATAACTCTTTGTGTATTCTAATGTAGTCCATTTAATAAGTCATGGTGAGGCATTACAATAAGTATTCCTTGTTAAATCACCAAACTGGACACTCTGGGCCTCCCCCCTCACATGCACTTGGATTAAAAACCTTTTGACAAACAGACCCCAGAATGTGAGACTTGACCCCCACCTTTCCTCCACTCGCACACTGAGCACCAGCTCAACACAGGGCTGCATGCTGAGTCCCCTCCTGTACTGTCTCTACACCTACAACTGCAGCCCGGCCCACAGAAACAACACCATTGTCAAATTTGCTGACGACACCACAGTGAATGGATGAAACAACCCAACTGTAAAAATGGAAAATTTGAACCAACTCTAATAAAATACATGCAGGGGAATTGGAAAGCAGCTAGGTTTACGATGATTTGATTGGTCTTTCAAGATGCTTCAAGGTACAAATATTAAATCTTGTATGGACAAAAGACAAAGTTTAACTAAAAGTAGTATGTCTGGGATGGATACACATTTACACAGATATATACCAGTATATCTGGCTGAATGAATATGAATGGGGAGGTAGATGAGTACTGTAACACTTGTTCCTTCTTCAAAGCCAAAAAGGTATCCTTGTGCAGCACTTTTGCAGTTTCTATTGAAGCTATTCAGTGGACAACAGATGAGACAGTTGCATGGACAATTTTCAGTAATTTTCATCATTAGCAGAAAATAGCTCCTGATAGAAACTGTTGACAGTTTCTGGAAGGACGCGTTATTGTTGAGTTGATCATATCTAATTTTTCAAAACTTCGAGCACCACAAACAAAACATCATTCATCGCTCCTTCTGTGCTGTAATTTCAGTCTCAGCAGGCAACATAAACATCTAAACATCAGCAGATACAGAGCTTAAAGTATCTACATGGCACATAGTGATTCCCAGCATTTCCCAAAAAGTGTCTGAAACAATGTGCAGAATCTTGCTTCAATCATCTTTGTTACTCTGTATAGCAAAGGTTTTTTGATCTGTTCAAGAAAAAGTCTCACTCTTTCTTCCAAACACATCATGTCTTGTTGCTGGATTGCATTCTGTTCTCCTGAGGGTAATGAGGGTGCAGAAACTGGCATCTCTGCCAATGGTTGCTTTTTGTTTGAGTGCTGAATAAAGAAGAAAACTAACAACTCTCAAAAGAAGCTAATATTCCACGCTATTTATTAATGTCTTCAACTACATACTGCCACATGCTGCAGATGTTTAGGAGTCCTTCTTCATTTAAAGGTTGTTTAACGTTTGGGGAGAAAGCATCTTCGTTTATATGTAATGTTTGCTACATCCTTTTTGGTTAGGGACTAAACAGACTTTGAAGGATTTGTTATTGCACCAGATGAAGTTATATAAGGCTTCAGATAGTGGGAATAGTATATTGATAATCAAATATTCTAAGTCAATATCAGGTATCTGGCAATGCAAGGCATTATCAGTGATGGAATTCAAGTCCAAAACATTGTTTAAGGTTGAAAAATAAAATAGACTAGTCTGAGAAGCCAGACTATGACATCAAATGTATAGTCTGAGGGCAGTCAACAGGCAGAGTTGAAGCCTGTGGATGGGACCAACCGTTGTCGTTCAAACTGCCTCTGCACGCAACGGGCCAGCACTTTGACCAGACCTTCTTTAAAATGGATAACTTGAGTGCTTCTTTCTGCTCAACTTTCAAAGAAAAGCCCAAGTCTAACTCTTCCAAAATCAATGACAGAGCCGATTCAAACGACTGCTGTTCCTTAGTCACAGCCATCTTGGTTGTTTTGCTATCTACAGCGTCCCACAGCCCTCTCGTCATCATGCTACATCTGCCCCAACAACTCACTATGCAGATAGAGCATTGTGATTGGTCCGACAGACTCCTTGCCGGAGCCAGGATTATCTCCTATGGTGTGCCACTAGACCATCCTGCTAGGCAAAAATATTTTTTGCCGCTCGGGTGCGTCTAGATTTCTAGGCTAAATCTGGACCAGTGTGACATGACGAATGTATCATTATTCTTATTAATTGTCAGCAACTGTGTACATGTGGCACAGTTTGTCACAAATGAAAATCGGTATAAGGTTCCAGATAATGGAAAATGTATGTTGATAATGAAAAATCCTCAATCAATCCTATGTCAACCCCAGATTGCCAAAGGATTAAAATGTTCATCTCATCTGAATTTAATGCAGGGTTCCATTCCAGAAAACGATTAACACGATGATGGACTGCAGTCTGTGTCATGTTTTCATTCTCCCTTTCAGTTCCTCTAAAATGTTCCCAGACATTTTCTGTAAACATGGTAACCAGCAAATGTTTTACTTTCCAATATAATGGGATTTTGCTGCCATCAAGAGAAAGAAACTTGAAATAAAAGCCTTGTTATTACCAAAGAAGAGGATAGAATATCACCATTCTCTGGGCTGAAGGATTTTCCAAACTTGCTTTCTAGCCACAACCTCATGTTTCTTTTAAATTAAGTTCACAACAAAGAACCTATTGAATGTTGAGACGGGAATGGCATAGATGCTAAAAATGTCAAAACTCCTAAATAGCTGTCAGTCGGCAAAACATTATCACGTCAGTAAGACAGTGACAACATTATTGCTGACGTCCCTGTTTTCTGGTCTCTCCTCGAGCACTGAAGCCTGCACATCAGGATGAAAAGGGCACTTGGCACAGTTGTGTTTTTGTTTGGTGTTGCATTACCAGAGAAAGGTTTTCTTGCTATCGTTTCAATCATGGACTATTACTGAAGTGTCAAACCCATTGCAGCTCTATTTTCCTATCTGTAATGATGTTATTCCTTCTGGAATTCAGCTTGACTTAAGAAAGTCGCAGGAACTTGTAACACCTAGTCGCACCTGCCAGATCTCATTGGAGTTTCCTTTATTCTTGGGATGAATCGTTTGGAGTATGCATTATTTTGTTCGAGAGCAAATGAGGTTGTGGCTTGAGTAAGCAAGACAATGAAAAGGGATAAAAACGCTGGGAAGAAAATCATCTTCTTTCCAGGACTGTAAGCCAGTGTCAAGGCAATAATGATGTATCACCTTGATATAGACAGCATTACTGCCATTTTCTTTGTGTTGGTTTACTTTGTGTTTGAGACTCATATTTTTTGATATTCAGCTGCCAAGAAGACAAATGACAACTCCTTTTTTATTGTACTGCTAAGGTCTAGCTAGCTCTACCTCACAAGAGAAAAAATAGGACAACAGTGACTTACATTGTAGTGCCTGAACCTAATTTATCCTTCTAACTCCGGGTCTGATGTGAATGATACTGGCACGCTGGCCTGTAATCCATTCATCAACCCCCAGAGCATCCACCCATCTATCTGTCCTTCAACACGCCCATCTGTACAGCTACAGTAAGCTGTTTTATTCATTTTCACAACAGACCATTTCTTTTGTGTTTGTGGAGGTGGAGAGCAGTTCTGTCTGTAGCCCATCTTTGAAATGTTATGCCCATGCCAGTTTATTGCAGTAAATGGCACCAGCTCACAGACATATTGTCTGAATCCTGCCACTGGAGTTGGGATGGCAGCTTTAGGCATGTCAGGCCTTCAGGCATCGGGATTGGGTTTCCCCAGACCCCCTTGTCAAAGGATTAGCGCACACTCTGATCATCGGGAACGGAAGACTGTTCCTCCCCTTTTCTCCGATACCACTGCACACTCGCATTCCTTTGTGTTTCTTTCACGCTTGGTGAAATTTTGCTAAATGTGTGGCAGAAGTCTTAGAATATTCCCTGTTCCCCTACCCCTGCTTTTTCTTGCTTTCGTTACCCTTTCCACCTCCCCCTTTTCTGCCTTCTCTCTCTTTCTCCATCACTTCCTCCTCTCTTCTTCAGCTGTGTGTTGATGAGCCTGAGCACTGTTTTTTTTCTGAGGAAGGAAGAGGGATTATGTTAAGCCCTAACTCGGGGAGACCAGCCTTATCTTGCCTGTAGCAGCTCCATGCACCAGAGAAAAACAGGCTGGAAGAGAGCACAGCTACAGGCCAGGGAAGACAGTAAGGGAGGAGAAAGATGGGCATAGCCAGCAATACAGAGCACATGACACATTTGGCCATCTCCAGCCATGGTTTTTGAGCCACATTCTTGTACAATCACTCTTCCAGTATTTGCATATAAACAAGAAGATTAGCATTTGCTCTTCTTCCTGAGGCCTGAAAATTGCTCCAATCACCTACCAGATGTTATTTATTCTCCAGTGGAATGACAGTGTTCCCCAGGTGATTTGGACTCCCCATCTCCTACAAACTACCCCTCACTAGGACACTCAATTGTGCCGGACCCTGCTCCAATCCCTCCTTTTAGCGAATCTTCAATTACAGCTGCATTATACTTAATTATGGTGACTCTAATTAAAGTTCCATCCCCTGATCCCTTTCCTGAATGAAACCTTCCCCTTCTACCTCAGTCCTGAGACAATGGGCCATGTTACAGCAGGGAACAAGGCCCCACTGTAAGCAGGCTGTTGGCCTATTCACCTGGCCTAATTGCCCTAACCCTATGGGGGGCTGTGCTCCTGGGAAAGGCCCTGGCTCTGGGGGCCCTGTGGTGAACTCAAATTTCCTTGCTGTTGCCGAGACAGCCATCTGCCCTAGAACCAATGGGGAAAACAATGGCAGAAAGTGACGCCAGCATTCAGTTCCAGTAGGAAAATATAATTTGCACAAGAGAGCTGCTATGAGCGTACGCTGCTATATAGCGTATTCGTGATGTACCCAAATCTCCCAGTAGATCAGTAACCACCAAGATCTAAGCCACTCAAATAAATATGAAATTTATGGAAGCTTCAACTTGTTAAAAGTAAAAGATCACTCAGTGCGAGGCCCATGCAGACATTAGCTATGGATAGCATTACCGCTTTGTTAGTGTTTGTTGTCTGGCTCCATTTACTTCAATGTCATCTGAAAGCTTTGCCAAGAAAGCCCCAGCAACAGATTAGCTAGGACTTGTGGGGGCACCAGAGCTAACAGAAAGTAAGCCTCCATAAATCCAAGGCTGACATTAAGATACCAACCATGGACTTGGTCTTTCAAATACACCAGAAAATCCAGACAGCAAGAAAACCAAAAAATATGAGACTTTAAACCCATGCATTGTGTTTTTCTAAAGCACAACCCCTATGGACTATGTAGTGCAACAATGCCATGGATTCTCAAGGCAGACAGACAAAACTGTTAAATACTGTCCTTTTTCTCTTTCTGTGCAGCTTTTAAGGGAATACTGCATCGATGCAAAACTGGTCTTATAAAATAGCAGTGAGGAATAGAAAAGCGTGATGTTGTTATTTAGCATCCTGGGCCATGAAAAAAGTTCCTGTGTGTTATGTGTTATATCTTAATCTTTGCATTACAGAGCTGAAACTGTGTAAAATGCAATCTTGGAATGACCCAAGTGGCCCCGGGGTTATTAGAAGGCCAGGGTGGGGTATCAGAGGGGGGAGGTAAAGGGCAACAAAGGCTCTTTCTTCACTCTTCCTCCTGATCCTATCACTCCATTCCTTGGCCGTAGAGATGAAAGACTAGTCTGTAATTGGAGAGGAGGGAGCAAGTGGAAGTAATGAGAAAGTAAAAAAAGAGAATGGCATAGAGAGTGCTTGAGCAGTAGGTAGGGGAGAATGAAAGAGAAAATACTTTTGATTTCCTCAAATTAAGTGAAGAAAAACAGCCCAGCCCCTCTCCTCTATCAGGCAAGAGTTTGATTGACAATGTAGCAACATGAGGCTCTTGGCTGTAATAACTTGCTTTTGTGAGGAGAACTCAACGCTTTGTCTTCCTTGTTGGTGGGGCCCAGGGTCCAGGGATCAGCTTTGACTTATTATGACTGGCTTTTGTCCTTCACAAGCTGTGGGAGACTTGACTTGCCCTTTCGTCTGTCATCAGAAGAGCGATCCCATACTGGGGCTGTTAACCAGGCATGGGAATGCTTGAATGACAGCCGAGGACACGGCCAAAGCATGCTGTCTCCTCTGATACTGTAATACACATGTTGTTATGAGCACCATTTTTAGTGTTCTTCATTTCATCAACATCAGCACTAGTTTCATTTGAAATGCTATTATTGGCCCCTTATAATGGTGTTCCCAGTGTGTGCACACTGTGTGTGTGTGTGCATCATGCTGGTCTGGTGGTTTAAAAGTCTCCACTGAGACACCTGTACATGAACATAAGCACATCCATAAAGTTCTGCCCATTTATTTTCACTATAACTCATCTGTATGACCTTGTAACCTTTGCAACATCCCAAACACTCTACAGTAAATCTTCTTTTTTGGGCAAATAATTTTAAATGGAACATAAAAAGATAAAAAGAAAGAGTCTGTGAAACCTGCAGACATAACTGGTTAGGCATTTGAGTTATTGTCCTCACCGTTAAATGTCCAAACAGTGGATTATTATGCCTAGAAGATTTACTCTGGTCCTACAGGAGTTTCTCTGCTTGTCCATAATGGGGAATGTCTTCCATTATCCAGTTGGAATTTTTAAGGAGGGACCTGGGCTCTTATCTTTGGCACAAATCTGCAAATCCTGGGTCTCCTGTTCCCTCACTCTTCCTTCATAAACTAGTGCAATAAAAGAGCCGTTAACTCCACCCATCCATACCGAGTGCAACACCTGGCCACATCTGGGGCCAAATATTTTCCATAAAGAGTGAGTAAAGCTTTAGCTCATGCCCTGCAATATACAGCATAATTCTTCCCAGTTGCTGTTATCAAATTTTAATGATATAATAGAGCATATTATGTTCTAATACATATAGGTACTGTAGGTATAGTGAAACAATATGTTAAGCAAATGAATGAGGCCTTAACAATATGGAAATTTAAAAATAATTTAGACTGTATTTTAAGCATTTAGAAATCGAATATATATTAACTCCACATTGTATTGCCTTATATGTATGTACTGTATAAATAAGTACTGTAATTTTTTTAATTGTGCATCGTAGGCTGTAACCGAATGTCTTACCAAAGAGTGCATCAAAGAGGTCTGAGGACTAATTGGGAAAGCAGAGGAAGCTTAAACACTGTGAAGGAGAAACAGAGGGAGGGTAAGTAAGGCACAAGGGCATTGTGGAAACAGAAGGTAGAGGAAAGGAAGAATGGTTAGAGAAGCAGTACAGAGTGAGATGAATAAAACTGGTATTAAGAATTATTGCGTGGGAGGACATGGTTGGGTTGAAGTGCAGGTTACGACACAAAGAACGAAGCAGTCCAAAGAAACAAATTGTAAAAGGCATTCCAAACACTGTAGCTTCAAGAAAATTATATCAACCACAGTTATTCATTTTTCTTTCTTCTACCTGTACTTCACATGCTGTGACATGCATGTAAGAACACCATAATCAGAGTTTTTTCTTTATCTCTTTATCGTCTTTTGGTTCTCATCTCTGGAGTGCATTTTATATGTTTATGTATCGTGTACCAGAATATCAAGCTAAATTCCATATTTACTTACATCCAAACTTACTTTGCAATAAGCTTGTTTCTGATTCTGATAAATGCTGAGCAGCTCTTTGGACAGCTAAATAAGAGTGTTAAGGGAGTAAGTTAAACTGAATGCAACTTTGTATAAACCCTAGACTATTTCTGTGAATCATCTTCTCAAAATTTCGGGTGGTGCAGTCGTTAGCACTCTCGCCACACAGCATGAATTCCCATCCCGAGGCCTGTGTGAAGTTTGCATGTTCTCCCTGTGTCTACGTGGGTTCTCGCCGTGTACTCCAGCTTCCTCCCACCATCCAAAAACATGCATGGAGATTAGGTTAATTTACCGTAGGTGTGAATGTGAGTGTGAGTGGTTGTCTGTTTCTATGTGCCCTGTGATAAACTGGAGACTTGTCCAGGGTGTAGCCTGCCTTTCACTCTATCTGTAATGTGTCCTGTTTTCATGACAAGCAGTTAAATGGTGACCTCATTTATGTAACAATTCCAACGCCCACACGCACACAGACAAGCAGGTATAGAGTGTATTTAGCGACCGGTTTGCCCTCTTGACTTTGAAAGTGACATGAGTGAAAAAAATTTGCTACCGACCTGCAAAGAAATTGGCTCTTTTCCACCTGGCCACCCCTGCTCATTTCCATGAAGCCATCTCCACATCCTATCAAGTTAAACGTTAAGAGGTAATTACCTCTGAACTGGGTGAACCATCAAGAGGGGAAATGGCAAAGTTAAAGGGACCCACTCCAAAAGAAAAAAAAAAACAGTACAAGCTATAGAATCATGACAGGTGTTTTCTCCTGGGCCAAACTGAAATGAACATGGAAATGAATGTTTGAAATGCATTCAACAGGGAGAGGGAAGAGAGAAAGGGAGGACGGAGGGAGAGTGTGCATCTGAGCAACGGAGGTAATTATTCCGCAACTCCTTCACCTGTGACAAAAGGCTTAAGAGAGTGGGGCTGTTTCAAAGGGAGGCATAGCAGGCAAAGAGGTAGGGAGGGATGGGTTGGTGGCTGCTGCTACCTAGAAAGCAATTGGCCTGAGACCTCTTGTGCTGTCCCTACTGACTTCCACAATAATGTGATAAGCCCTTTAACTCTCTCTCTCTCTCTCTCTCTCTCTCTCTCTCTCACACACACACACACACACACACACACAGTCTTTCTCTTTCTTCTTATAGACTCTTCACTCCTTTCTCTTTAAACAGCAGACACTTTAGCCATTCCCTCAATAGAAGTTACCTTTTGTGTTCACCATCAGCTGGAAATTAAAGGCCCGTTGCCCAGTGCTTATTACAAATTATAAGGTCTGCAACCTTTGGCTGTGTGCGATGTACAGCTTCAATTCTTTGTTGCCCCCTCACTCTGTTTTTAACCAACTCTGCAGCCTTGGTCCTTCTTTATGTGCTTGGCTGCACACAAGCTGTATAAGACAGAAAGCACAATGAGAAAGTGGAAGAGCAAGGTGAAAGCAGCAAACACAGATCAGCCTTGGCTGTCTGAGATAGAGAGTCAGTAGAGAAGCACATCTATTTTCCTGAAGTGTCACAGATCAATAATATACTGTCCGTTCTTCTTTATAAAATGGTATCTCTGAAGGAAAGGAAGAGTGAGGGAATTAGGTAGGTGGGAGAGTTATTGTCAAAAAGGTGACAGTGGGATGAACTTGTGACCTATGACATTTGCTCCAGGCCATCTCATTCAATTAGAGCAGACTCCAGTTGCAGTCTAAGACACAGAGGCAGAGGATCTCCTTGCACTGTACTCAAACCTGAATTAAACATTTACATGGATTGAACTTTGTATTACTCTGAGTGATAGTCTTGCTGCATACAATTTTCTGTTCCATTTTGAGTAAAAATAAAGTGTCCACTGTAAGGAGGACAGTTGATTAAGAATTATATTATAAGGAAATGTCCTTCTGTAAATTTAATCAAGAGACTATAATGTGAAAAATCCCATTATGGAGATGTAAAGTAAAAGTCTTAGAGGCCGTGTTTTTTCTTTCATTAATAGAAATGCCGAGGCTTACAATAAGTTGAGTGGATTCATTTTACTGTAATTGTTACCAGTACGCACTTAATTCAATTCACCCTGTGTCCCTGTGCAGTACTCCATGCACAATAAACCTGATTCTCAGTCCTGCCTAGAGTAGGGCTACAGATGATGTCATGATGCTATTATCAGCCAATTACATTACAGGGCAATTGCCTCTGATGTATTGGCTATTCAAAACAATCACCAACATCCACTGGGTCCTTCAGGAGCAATGCTGTGAGCCCTCCTTTCTAAATAAATGCACAGTTTTACAGCAAGGCTTTGAGTGCATCTTTTGTATGAGATTTTTGCTTTTGAAGAAGTGCTGAAATTGCCCCTTTAGTTCATTGCAATGAAAATGCCAATAAAGAGAGTAAAATCTGGTTTACAGTGAACAGTTCCCTTTCCTACTGCTGTGAATCCAAACAGCAGGTTGTGAATTTCATCACATGCTGCAAATCGTCGTGGCTCTGAGGTCATCGCGCAGTATCCGCATAAATTACAGTGTCACCCTTGTGTGCAAAAACATCTTGTGTTACTGCTGTCTCCACCATATGGAATCTGGTAAAATAATATAAGTCTGAATCTGAGACAGATGGACACACTGAGAGACAGACAGAAAGACGGGAGTGTGATCAAATGTCCGTAGTGATCGGAGAGAATTTCTGAAAAAGGCAGGCTGGGGTGAAACTCAAACCGAGACCGAAAGACAACCAAGTTAGTCGGAGGAGAAAATATGAGCACATAAAACAGGAGATTTCTGCTGGTAAGCAAAGAGTGAGTTTTCTTTCTTGCTTTCTGTCTTCTCCTTCTTGGAACAGTGTCAGATACAGTGAAGCTGGTAGCAAACAGAATACTGAAGGCCTTTGACTCCTTTGTTAAGTCCAATTTACAGAAGAAATGTGATCTATGTATGCGAGGAGTGTTAACATCACTCCATACTTACGTGATGTTTGTATACATGTGTTCATGTTGCATGACCAAATACTCCAGCATCAGCTTGAGTGTGACAAAGTGCCTGTTGTGAAGTGTGGGAGCCTGTTTAGCAAGACTTCAAAGGGAGTGGGCACTTGTTTAACATATGTGAATATTTTTCAGAGTTGTACACATCTGGAGATACTCATTTTATCTGACAACTGTGTGAATAAAGCGGTGATTGTGTAAATGTGAAATTTGTGAATTCCTGGTCATGTTTGGGTCTGGCTTGTTTCCATTCTTTTATCTTGTTTGCTGATTTTAAAAATGCAGTGTTTTTTTTCCTTCGTTTTTCAGAGTGCAATATGTGGGTGGTATGCTGGTATCTTGATACTGGTCTTTCATTGTAAGATAAAGGCTAATCAGTGTTGCCTTTTTGTTGTTGTTTTTTGCTTATATGAGAACGTGAGCAGATAATTTTACTCAACCAGCTGTAAACCCTTCCCCCAGGGATATCATCAATTTGAAGAACTGTTTGTGTGAGCCAGAATCATGAGTCTGTGTAATTTCACCACTCTTGCTACAAATCATACATCTAGGAATATGTAATATGACAGCGATGGAGCACTCCTCCACTGACTGAACTAACTTTGTGCATGAGATGATCCGTTTAGTTCCATCCTGTCTAGCATTCACAACAATTTAAGCTCTAGGTGACTAAAAAAAATGCTCTGATTCAGAAATGACGGCATTTTCTTTTTGCATTCAACGGTTATTTCTTCTGCTTATAGCTTAATGAATGAGCAGCACATGCTTAAATAAAGAGAAAAACTTAAATATGGAGATTTAAAATGAACTGTATTGTCAATTTGGTGGTTACCCACCTCCAAAAAATAAAATTGTTTTGTTGTTTATCATTGTTCATAGGTGTAAACGTCACTTTTCCTTCCAAGAATAAAGCAATGCATATATTAAATCTTCAAAAAAAGAAGATCATGATATTGATGTGCTGTATCGCTTACTTTAATGGCAGCTCACAGTACATGAACTTAGCCAGATTTTAACCCGACAGACATGTCACAGACAAACGTTCCTATCAATAAAGTCATTCTATTTTACTTTATTCTATTTTATTCACTGCCATGGATGATAATGGGTTGTCAGATCGCAGAGCAAGCATCTTTACCCCTTATCATGTGACATAATAATAGGTGATCAAGGATGCTTCATGACCACGACAGAGAAAGTCAAGGGGGTATGGTCCAGTGTCATACTTGCAGTGTCTATAAATCTGACATAGCACCCGTCGAACCATTGAACGACAAAAAAAAATTGTGTAGTCTGTACTGACATGAAACTTTAAAGGTCTGTTTCACCCCAGTATGCAGTTGGTCCACTTTCCTCTCCTCAGAGACGGACAGTTCTTTTCATGGAAAAGGCTTTCTTAATGAACCTCCTGAAACTTGCTTAAATCTCAAGACTGCATTGAACTTCACACAGGGCTGTCTGCCATCCCCCTTGTGCTAGCAGCACCTCGCTGCAGTGCAGAGTCAAGGGAGACAGAAATAAGAGAGAAATAAGGAGTAGCTTCTGTTCAGAGGCTGAGGGGAGGGAGGGCAGCATGAGACAGGACAGTAAAAGAATGAGAGAAGAAAGAAAGACAGGGAGTGAAGAACAACAACAAGAAGGGAGAGCTGGGGGTGCAACACTGTGAGAGAGTGAGGAGGTGACATGAGCAGAAGAAGGAGGAGGAGGGTTTGTTCTCTTTTCACTTTTCTGTCTGTTGCCACGTCTTCCAAGAGCAACAGAGGCTCTTGTGTAGCCAGAATGAGGATGCTCTTAATCCTGCTTTGCTCATCTCTGCCGTGGCCAACTCCACTGATTCATGGTGTTGGTTCAGACACACAAAGGGTCACACACACACATGCAAACAGACGCATTTTAAAAGCAGGCACACACAGTAAAGTACTGTACACACTCAGATAAGTGGACTTTTACACATATAAATAGAGGCAAACAAACTGACAAGCTCAAGGAAATGGAATATACAAACATATTCAAATACACAAGCACATTTGCACACGGTGACAGATGCTTGCATGTGTGCATTCATGCTCAAGTTCATAGAAACACATGTTTATATGCAAATCCACGAGAGACCTATATGTGCACAACAGCAGGTGCAATGTAATTTAAACATATGCATACTTGCCACACAGGGACACACACAAAAACTTTCACACTCAGACAGACAACAGCCAGGTGTGTGAGTTAAAACCCATCCAATTCCATTAGGCTGAGCGGTTCGATGGCGATGATTACCTCTGATTGGGTATCACAACATTGGCAATGGGGAAGAACAACTGCCTCCCCATGACACACGATGCTGCCGACCATTCAATCGCAATTATATCCACCATATTAGCAGATTAGCAGACAAGCTGACCCCAGTGTGGAACGGAGCCAAGACAGAGCCCAGGCGAGTTAGGAGGCAGGTGTTATAACTACCCCCCTTCCCTGCACCCTCCACCCACACACTTTGCCTGGGCTGCTGGCTTAGAGCTGCAACAGTGGCACACCATGCATTAACTCATTAATGATACATGGCAGAGAGGGGTCCCCAAGTCCCTTTATCAGCTAATAGTGATGCAAGATGATGACACAATGTCTGTTCTTTGCTTTTTTGATAGAAATAAAGAGGATGAGGCATCAATCACACATATACTGTATACACACTCACAGTGTATAGCATGTGCATAAAAAAATGTGGTGCCTAAATCAGACCTCTTTGTTTTCTAGACAGAGTTGTTGGTGGTCATGGTGTGTGCAGTATGTGTGTGTGTGTGATATCTCTCCAGTAATTACATGCCTCAATTAAAAACACCTTGGCCCCATTGTTGCTTTTCTTTATTTCTCCACAGCAGCATTTAAACCTCAGCAATGTCTCTGTATCTATTCTTTGGGAGTAAATATAACCAAAGTGTTTCTATAAATAGCAAGACACTTCAGTGGAAAGTGTGTCAGGGTTCAGTTGACATTCTCAAATCAGCAGACAGTGGTGAGTTTTTACGTGTGCAAATTATCTGTTGTGGGGCTCAATCCTTCAGCTGTTTTCAGTTACGGGGAAGTGCACTGACGTGTCATCAGTGTAGTGTCCTTATATTTGCATAAAGCATCATTATTCTATGTTATCATCACTGTCTCTCTTGTCGCCATCATACCCATCTTTTCCATCGTCAAGCCATGGATAAAAACACTTCTCGCCGTAACATTTTGGGCAGCCATGTTAGGCAGTGACATGAACTAATGTCCCAGCAGCTGGTACGACCATGAATGGGTTTCGTATCTCAGTTTGATAATGCCTCCCATTCACCAACCTCCCGTCCTGTCTTTCAACGCCTCTCTCCTCATGTGTCTGTCTCATCTTCCCCACCCACCTTAGGGTGCACTCAGGAATGTGACACAATGCCAAGAAAAGCGGACACACAGACTAAGCATGTCAGTGTTGAGTGGGTGGAGTTTGTCTGCACTGATGAACTTTCTTCTTGTTTTCATTTTGTGTAAAAGCATCAGGAACATGAGACACATTGAATGATCATTAAAACACCAATCAAACAAGATAAGCGCACAGAGCCATCTTTGTCAAACATATTCAGAACTACTGCCTCATATCTGTCTTGATAAGACTGGATTTCATGTTTTTTGTTTTTTTTTTTTCTGAAATGTATGTAATTATCAAGATAAAACTGTCCTCATCTTTCACTTTATTTGGTATTTAATCACTGACATGAAAGGAGGTAAGAAAATAGACTGAGACATAACTGAAACAATGCCATGATGGGTATGTCAGAAGTTTCTATTTTTTTTTAGTTCTTGTTAACAGCGCTTTAATTTATGCCGGAAACTACTGTAACTACTCACAGAGGTCTTGATATATGGAGACTGTGATAAGTGAGATCATGCTATAATTCTTTCGTTAAGGGAGCTGCAATTGAGTGGATTTTGATGTTTCCCTTGTGTTTACCAGGTTTCTTTGGAAGCCTGTGAAGTCAAGTAATTAAATGGTCTCTGATTAATTAAGCGACAATCTATTTTCATTCTTTGCCGTAACACCACAATAATGTGTTGAGATTCCCTAAGTGAAACGCCTGATAGAGAAAATAACATAATGAACTGGTGCAATTTACTATGGGAGTGCATACAAGTAAACTCAGGGCAACACATTTAAATGGCTTCTCTTTTCTTTAATATTCATTGCGTTTTCATAAAGGGGCCTTAATTAACTAAGGTTGCTTCAAACTCTGGAAATCACCAGTACCATGCAAGATGAATAATGGTAAAAAATAGCGTACCGTTCTTCATATATATCATTTAAACCAATAGACAGTGTTTACTGTTAGTTTTTCCTCCTCATGCCATAAAAAAACTGTTGAGAGACTAGCATGTCTGGCTCTCAGTAAGCACCCGTTACAGCCTTCAGCCACCACAGCAGCTTATAAAATAAATTCAGACATTTTCTTTACTCCATTCAATAAACCTTGTTTCCAGGTGGGTCGGCCTCCTAAATGATCCGATTCTCCCTCTTTCTACAGCCATAGGGACTTACTCAGAGATCCACGGGGTACTATTAAAATACATTTCAAAAAAATATTGGAGCCTCTAAGCAGACTCTCGTTTCACAAACCAAAATGTGATATGTTTCCTCGCCAAAAGGAAAGCAGAGGGATATTACATGAAAGAGAGACACCGGCCGTAGTTCACGTCCTGTGGCTACTGTGTATTAGATTTCTATTGTTGAGAGTCAATAAGGGTTTCAAGTCACGTTTAATACAATAGGGTACCTGAATCTGTACTACTAGGAAAACATGGGACAGGTGGTAGTTCTTAATATAGAGTAGATGCTGTAAAGCAAACATTTTACCATTCCTGCAAGCATTTAAGGAAATAATGGTTTAGTTTTCAAGATATAAAATTATGGCAGTGCACAATTTAAACTGTATGTACTTCAGAAATTGCAGTATGTAACAGTTATGGATGGCAGCCAACATTAGTCTCAACTCTTAGTTTTTTTTGAGCATAAACCATCATAATGACATCTACAAAATGTCAATTTGTTCAGGGTCATTTGGCAAATGCGGCCATTTACAGTATGTGTATAGAAAGTACTGACCATACAACTAAATGAATACAACTATTATATTGCACAAGTTATGAGAGTTTTGTGATGCTGTTGTTAAATACTACTTTGGATTCACCATCCACCATGAAAGCATGTGAGCAAAACTGTTTCCTTAAAGAAGTCAAGGTAACATCGTCGATAAAACAAATGGTTATTTAGTGGGTGAAGTATTTCTTTAACATTCATTCCCACTCTTTTTTTCTTACCCATTTATTCTCATCTCTTTTTGTCAACCCAGGCCTCATTTTTGTGCCTTTCTCCTTCTGCCTCATCATTCTTCATCTCTTCCCTTTCAGCTCTGACGACATCTTGTGGGGTATCTATTACGTGCACATGGTTCCAAGAATCCAATCTTACTCATTTGATGAAAGTGTAAGAAACCTTCTACTCAATTTTCTCCATTTGACCTTTTCGCAGAGGAGTCCATCTGTGTTGGCTCCCTGTGACTCCTCCGAGTGGACCCATTGCTGCCAGTTTCATGGATCACAGCATCTTGACAGACATAAAAAATAACACTATCAGATGAAGTGTGGTGCAACCAACATTTCAATGAAATTAAGTGGGCCGAGATGTTTGGCCATAACTCGCCCCAACAACAGAATCACTTATTTAGATGTCACTAATTAAACATCTTGTTGTAGTGAGAGACAGTGATCCGCTCATTGTTCTGAATGATAATGGTGCAGAGCTTTATAAATCATGCATAGGAAGCTAATAGCTGATAAAGCACTGGAGTAAATTTGTGCTGACCACATCAGGACACACAAAGTCCAAGCTAAAGCTACAAAATTATGTTACAGCTCATCACCAAAAACCTCAGTGTCAATCAATTCAGCTTTAGAAAATCCACTCCTCTGGAGTTGTTCTCTGCCCAATAACCCCACCACCACCACATAGATTAGAAAAGAAAGTGGGTGCAGTGAAGCATTTCAGGAGCAGGAAGCCTTTGGCTGGGCAGAAATCCCAGACTGGACTCTCTAAAGCCATGAAAGATGTCGGGCGCCGTTATAGATGCCCACGCTGAGTTGATGGGGTCTGACACGGGTTGGCTGCTGACCGCCTCCATAACACCCTGCAACCTCTGAAAACCAAGTTGGGTAAGGGTGCCCCATTTTGAGCCAACATGGCTGACGTGAAAGAAGCCAGATGCCATAACAGAAAAAACCATAGCATTGCTAAATTGCACCCGCTCCGCTCACATACTGGGGGATCGGCGGGAGGGGATCGCCGAGGGCAGCCAACATCCCAGGTGACAGGCGGCTGGGATAATGCCCCAGTGGTGAGTTCATAAAAGACGATGGGTTGTTTTGTGGTTGCTGCCTACCCCAGGACATGAATGTAATTAGAACACAGTTGAAAGGTCAGGGCTGTACTTTTAAGAGCCACTGAACACTGCAAGGGCCTAATGCACCATTGAGGGAAAGATTGACTGGTGCCCCATCGTCCCCTCTCACCCGTCACACCAGGGGAACCGACAAGTGTGCACAAGTCTTTGTTGGCCTGTCACAACACTAGTTGAGAAAGAAAAAAATTAGTTGAAAGCAGTTCTTTGAAGACATCTAAATGAATATTGATAATCTTCTCATTATATTGTATATATGCAACAAAATAGGCATCATCATTTAGCAATATAATTTATTATTAGTATCATATTTATGTAATACCATGACACACACATTATATTTATATACATAATATACATATATTCACAAATCTTATGAATATATTTCAATACTTCCTAGTAGCCCATACATACATATATATATATATATATATATATATATATATATATATATATATATATATATATATATATATATATGCCTAAATGATGACAAACCTCTGATTGTGAGAACACTTGTGTTCATTTCAAATGTTAATTAACCAAAAACAACAAAACATTCACTATTTGACTGCTGGTGTAGTGCTGTTACTTAAGTAATGCAATGCCTTTTTAACTTTGAAACTAAAAACTTGGAAAGGGATGTGATTAGCACAGTGTGGTCAATATGTCCATTACAGTTTGTGTGAAACTTATGCATTTGCATTCCCTGGCAGCTCCAAATATAAACAATGCACATTTTATCTTTTGGATGTTTTCCTATCATCAACACAGTCTGTTGCTGGACACTGCCAGACAAGCAGCTCTGTTCTCCTTCATCCATAATGCACCAGATTTTTTCCTGTGCTGTAGATCCATCTGGTCTGCAGAGGGATTGGGCAGACTGCTTTACTCTGCCAGAGTGACAACACTGATAGTGGTTAGTCTGCTCGCTCATCACGCCCTTTATCGCCGAGGTAACCTTAGAGGCGCCTGTTAAAAAAGATCAGTCATGTTCCTTGACGTGAGGCTTATTGTCACTGCTGGAATAGAAGTGTAGCTCTACTGAACAGCTTTTCATTGACTGCAACAATTTGGATCCTACAGTGTACAGCTTGACCCCAATAACCAATTGTGAATACTCATAACTCTCACTCAATGGTAGTAGCCCCTTGGAGGAGCTCCTCATATGTATGTGTGTGCGTGTGTGTGTATTTTTTTCACCTTCCGTCTTTTCCCGAGGCTATATTGAATTATGTCTCTGTCAGGTCCCTAAGCCCCCTATATTTCCTCCACTGTGCAGCAGCTCTAGATTCAGTATCAAATTCTCCTCATGCTGGCACTTTGTGCATCCCCCTGGCCCCTCAGATCTTTATCCCAGCATCCCCCTTCCCTGGCCTGTGGACAATGCTGAATTCATGCTAGGGTCAGGTTTTAAAGGATTTTACCACAGATAGAACATGCAGAGATCGGCATGGACCCTGCACACATAATCAATCAAGATTTAGAAGTGCTGGGGTCAAATGGTTTCACAGCACAACCCCAGCTTAAAAAGGATTGCAGCATAGCAGCCAAAAACGAAAAAAAACGAAAAGGTGTACTTAACATCCATCTTCATGCTCAGTTAGCGCATTTAAAAACGATTTGAGTGCAATCGTGATCGGCTTTAATTACAGGGATGGCTAATTAGCCCTTTAAATTTGTATACTTTCCATCATGGACTGAGAAATTGGATTTGGAATAGCATAGTCGATCTGATGGACTACAGACACCGTTGAATAGAAGTAGACAGAGTGACGATAGAACTCCCAGTCTTGCATTGGTCCATAGAACCTTGTCTGAATTGTCGATGGTGGAGTAGCAGAGAAAATGGGCCCAATTGCTCCATTTTCTCAAATGAGGCAATTAGGAAGGCTGCCTGAATAGAGATCAGACTCAGCTTCACTGTGCCACAAGGAAATGAGAGAGGCAGAGAAAATCAGCCACAGTGAGAAGGGCTCTTTGCACCTCCATTGATTCCTTTCAGCCCAGAAGCATCAAGAGCTCCTGCGAAAATTGATCAGAGCAGGGAGCTACCTTTGATATTGATAAAGATAAACTAGGAGAGTCCCTAACACCAAAAGGACTCAACATGGGAAAATGGCTGGAGCTGTGAGCTGGAGCTGCCAATGCAGCCGTGTAGCCAAACAGGGAACAAGCTGGCAAGAGGCAAGGGCTTCAGATCAGACTGTGTCCTTTGGGGAGTTTACATTTACTGCAAGGTCAGTCTCTCAAGTGCTTGATAAAACTGAACAAATCAAAGCACTACATCTGAGAGCTGTCTCTGAGAAGAAAAATGTGTCTCTGCAGCCCACACTGACAAGACAGATGATCAGAGATGTAGGAGCTCACATTAATGCTGCTAATTAACAGCGAACATATTTGAAACTACAAACGAAAGTAAGCGTGCATGAAATTTCAAAATGTATACCACTCTGACCGACCAGAGGCAACATCCCGGTGGAGAGGACAGGCTGTAGTGTCACAACTCTTACACAATGCAATAAAAGTTGTTGGGAGTTACTTGTACAAATTGCATTTCGGAACACAAACACAGATTGATTATAATGATTATGAATATGACATATTGTATAGTTTTGCCATAGTTCTTTTTTCCAAGTGAGGGCTGCATAATGCTCTTCATTTTGCATGCATGTTAAGGGGATTTTACTTGACTGAGGCTTTTCTTGTTGACAATACAAATACCAGAACCTTAATGGTGAAGCTGCATTATATTGGTATGAGACAGGGATCAACTAGTTTGCAGATGTTCATATAATTGTCCAAATAGGAAGGCTAAATTTGCATCGAAAAATACTGAAGTACTCTGGTGTTGGCCATTATTTTGATTTCTACTTCTACACAAAACCATCTTTTGTGAAAGTATTGTAGCCACATGTGAATGGTTGCTGGAATCTGTGAAGCTTCACTGAAATCACTCACTGACAGATCATATGTGCACTCAGAGCCACAAATGTAGAAATTTAGACCAAAGCAGATTTATGTTTTCATAACCTTGACTAAAGCCTATCGTCTGATCTGTTTTATGGATCCCTTCTGTGAATCCAAATGTGATCCAGTTTAAAAAATGGCAAAAAGGCAAGAAAAAAATGGAAATAAAAAAAACCTGCATGTGCCAAACACAGGGGTCAATTCAAGATTGAAGTGATACAACACAATATGGCAAGTTGCTCAAGCGAGTCTGGCCTGTCTTGACTGCAGATGGGCCAATTAGGGGATGATGAAAGACTCTAGGTATGCCGGACTAAACTGTGTCTTTATATCTGACTGGATTCTCTTTGAGGTAAGAGAACACCTGCTATCCAATTTTACATCACAGTAAAACACAGCATCTCAAGAAGCATTAGACTCATGGTGGCTGACAAGACTTTGCCAGACCTTGTGGAAAGAAAACACCTAAATTCCAAACCAAAAAGCTGATGTATAATATCCAATCAGGTCTGGGAAACCTATTGAATGTACATTCCAATCTGTATTAAGTATATGTTAGTCTTTTCCTTTGCAATAAATTTTTAAGTAAATTGGAGGAGCCCAAATAGCAAAGACTCTTGAGGGCACTGACAACATGTCTGGCTCACAACGACCCATGAAAGCACTTTGACACTGGTAATAGCTTGATACTGATGAGTGGGAAACAGGAGTTTAAGAAAAAAGTGGTTTCCTTTCCCCCACTCTTGTCTCATATTTTTCCCTCAACAGGCAAGACTACAAGGGATTTTTTTTTCTCTTCTGGCAGGTCATCCCTCTCTCTCCATTTTCTCTATCTCTCACCTTCCAGAGAATCCTACTATTTTTCATTCCTCCATCCAGCATGGTGTATTTTGTGGAGAAACAGTATGGTGGAGTGTTTCAGCACTTCATAAATCTTTGTCTATGTTGTCTCATTTGTTATCCCTTTAGGTTTATGGTGTTCCCTCTTTCTATGTGGGCAGACTAACGCCTGATCCCTTGAGGCCTCTTGGAGCTGGAGGTAACCCCTCCTGTAGTTTCCTTAACAGTTACAGCATGCGTGGCACTGAGCCATGGGAAGCCTCTGTGGCCTTTTAAGATATCCAGTCAAATACAGTCCAATATGAACACTAGGTTGAGAGTAATATGTGGCTGACTTGTATTTTGACCTTCTAACTATTCATCCAATATATACACTATACATTGCTATTCATTTTATGGCTGGTATCTCACCTGGACCTGAATCATATTTAACAATGGTCCTCTGTTCTCACTGCAGCCAACTGTGTGCTAAGCATTTTCCTGGCACATTAAACAACAACTTAAGCATTTTATCTGAGACCAATCACTTTGAAATAGTTGAAACGTTCAACATGTCTCAACAAATAATTAATGTAAGAGTTTCAGACATTTGCTAACAGATGCATTGTGCATGCTGCAGTGGCACACATCGTAGGCCCATACAATATTCTACCACACACTGAAAGGCTTGAAACTGGTTACTTGTCTATAATTTATTATGATGAGTAAACCAGACAAAGCCTGCATTTATTGCTACAGATACACATGCTATATTTATGGATGCTATACAGTATGCAGATCTTAACCTCAGAACAGTTTGTCACTTCGAAATATTACTGGGTCACAAAAACAACATCCGACTGCTTTACCATGACAGATGAAGATTCTTTGTATGTGCTTGACGTGCTGACAACGTTAGAAAAATATGTTTACATTTGAAGTTGCTCAGATCAACTGCATGAGCAATAAGCACATGCATATTTTAGCATAGCTGTTGATGAGCAATCAAAGTGCTTAGAATAAAAGTCACAATAACTTGTCTATCAATCACTGCCAATTCCTTACTAATGCAAACCACTTAAAAAATCAAATCATAACAGCACACATTTGTTTGGTCAATTTTCATCCCATGATGACCTGACAGTGTTTCTTTAACATTTTGTCCTTGAAACAAGACAGATTATCAGATGATGAACTCAGAATTGAGTCTGCATTGTTTTGTTTTGTTTTGTTTTTTTGGGATGCCACACAGGACTTTCTCACACCCCAGGACCTTGGAGAGCTGTCCAGCCATGGCACTTGGCAGAACCAGACGTCTCCTCCCCTCCATGAGTTTGTCTGTCTGTAGTCAGTCCAGGACCACAGCCTGTCAATAGGAGGTTTTCACTTGACATCACTTCTGTGTTACGCGGCACGCGCAAAATACAGATGGAGGACAGGAAGTGAGTTGCTGCTATAGAGACCAGCAACATGCCGATGTTTTGCTCCATTTACGGCTGCTTGAATCGATCGAACAGGGAAAAAACAAGAGCTTTTATCGTATCTTTTTAAGGGAAAAGATGTAAGACGCTGACTGAAAAACGCCAGAAAAAATGGCTTTTTAATCTCCGCCTACTGTCTGGAGGAGCTGCGTCAGATAATGCCCGTGTGTGCAGTGACCACTTTGTCAAAGATAATGACTCATTTTTAGCCCGTAGTTAACAAATTCTTTCATTTCGGAGTTGAGTCGTGTCAAACTGTATAGCTATGTCTATTAAATGTGTAACGTTACATCTCATCTTTTTAGGTTGTTCAAGTAATTTAAATGATGTTGAGTCGGTAGACTGGGCTCCAACAGTTAACCTCGGGTGTCAGACAGATAGAACCATGTCAGGATCTGCCCGTTGACATGAAGAGAAAATGAAGCGGAGGGAATAGCACCAAAAAAAGCCCAGAAGATACAGAAACTCTGTTGCCTGTGCAGGAGACAACTGTGAACTTAGAAGAGGACATTGGTGAGATTAAATAATTATCTGGAGACAATGAATTATTCGAATTACTATGTATATTCAAAGTTATTGAAGCTAGGTACTTATCATTACTGTATTGCAACTGATCTGTTTATTTTGAATCCACTATCGTCATAGCTGAGAGCAGCATACTGCTGAAGCTTACAGATGCTAACAATAAAATAGCCATAAAAAACTTACCCTAGCAAAAACCAAACGAAGGTCGTTCGGTAGTATTTTTGAGCCCAGGTCGTGCACCCACCCACTGACAAAATAACTGTAGGCATCCACACTTTTGTACGCCTTCATATGTTGTTTTGTGTAGAACGACGTCTGAAGAACAAGGTAATTAGCGATATCCCCTGCTTCAACTGCAGGCAAATGCATAAGATCGGTGGAAAAATTGGTCTTCTTTAGAAGATATGGATCACCTCTGGCATATTTGTTGACTTTTTCCAGGTATCTTTTTCTTGATATCGCATCTAAACTGGAGCAATACGAGCTTTCTCGCATCTCCTCCATTGCAGTCGGTCACTTCCTGCCCTCCATTTGATTCTCGCGCGAAGTCAGGATCATGTGACTGAAAACCTCCTATACTGACGGAGACCTCAATGGCTAGGAAAGGCTGGTAGAGCACCACAGGTGTGTGTTTGTGTATATATCATATTTTTGCAGTTTTATTTTACAACAGGAAATTTGGACAGTCTATAGTAGCATATATGCACATACATTATGTGCAACACACTGAACATCAGAGACAAAATCATCTCTTGGAGGAAATGTGGCAACAGCAGTTGCCTTTGAGTTAATAGAGGAACAACTAGGTGGGTAGACAATGTGGGGAAGAAAGGAAGAACCTTCACAGGCTTAAATGTGCCAAAAAAAAAACAACACATTGTGATTGACAAGCAATATAATGGGCAGTGTAAAACTCCACTGAAGTGCTCATTTTGTACTAAATTTGCCACCAAAAGTCAATAAAACAGTCTTGTATTTCTACTTTATGACTGTAAATTATACTCTAGGGTTGTCCTTAAGACTGAGATGAGTTAAAACTACACTGATGATTTAAAAAAAAAAAAAATAATGCCCCTGTCAGCCTAAATCACAAACTGGTCTCCCATGCATCTCCTGCTAAACTAAGAGAGATAAATTAGAACATGGGATTACTAAAAAGTGCTTCTTCCATGAAATAGCTAGACTCACCAACATGGGATTTTGCTTCTGTTGTCCCTTCTGCTACTAACTGATAATTTTAAGGGTGCTGTTAGCATTCTCCAGTCATCATGTTTCATGTAATGAAGTTCACATTTTTTCAATTATCTTCTACTGCTATTTGGAGCCAATGGTGTGCAAAGCATACAGTAGGTTATACTAATTTCCAAACACATAAGAAAATCAGCGTAGTCAATTAATATTTTCCAGTTGCTGGTGTCTCCTCTCCAGAATGTCTCATCACATAATTTTTCCCAACATTATACTGGAAAGGGAAAGGCTGCACCTCTGTGGTTTGGTCTGTCAGCATGTTTGTATGTGTACTCATCACTGCATAAAAGTCAGTGCTGACAAGTTGGGGAGAGAGAGGGAGACAGTAGAGTGAAACGAATTTAAGAAGGAATCCAACCAGGATAATGAGCCGACACGAAAGGAAAAGCAAGGACAGAGCCTGGTAACATTCAGTGTTAGAGTCTTATTCGTATTCACAGTCATCTGGCAGGTGGTGGCTGGGGCAACAAATTGAATCAAGGCCCGGTATATGAGTGTGAAGGCTCAAACAATGGGCAGAGGCTCTGAGCCTGCATTAGCATCCCGGACATGTAACGTTTGAGCGTATGAATAATGGGAACAAACACTGATTCTGGGGGCACGAGATGCAGATGATGTTTTGCACCTTTTTTCATGAATTTAGCTGACACTCTTATGCAATATAAAATGGCCACACTTTATAAGGTTAAGGAGAAAGTTAAATTCATAAATCACCAGAATTACACATAAGGGCAGAGTGGGTCAAGGTCGTAGCACCAGTTACCATCGAAGGGATATTGAAAAAAGATTGATAGCAATAAAGTGTATGCAAAGAAACCAAAATCTAGTCAAAGCGCAGGGATGTGAATGAGTGCGTTTTGTTGCACACTGGAATCCTGGTTTTGATCAGGTTATCATGGCAGATCAGATCAAATACCACAGTTATTTGTTGTTATACAACCTATATAAACTTCTTAACTTACTGGTTTTGAGAAACATGATTGTGCTAACTGAAGTACTTCAATAGAGAGGCAGGGTCAGCCTCTTTCAATAATCCATCAGAGAATCTGAAATTGTACTGCTTTTAATCATGATGGCAGAAACATTCTGTCTCACTTGTAGGCCTCAGCCCTACCTTGAAAGTGCCCCCTTGGAAGCGCCCCCGTCACTGCGGCAGTCGACTGGTGAAGCTGAAACTCTGGTTGGCACACTCACTCCCATCTCTCGGACGCAGCATGGATTATTATATCCTCACACGGTGCCCTGATGCTGCCTCGGCCCAATTGATGCCTGTCTGGTACCCATCGCCGTCGTATTTGAGGGACTCCAGCCCCGCCACCTCTGCCCTCCTTGGGTGTCTCAGTGTGGGGTGGATCATCTGCTCCTGATGTTACACAAGACCCCTCGATCCACCAGACTATGGGCCTCAGCTCCCTCCAGGATTGGCTTGGTGAACGCCAGATCCCTGGCAAACAAAACTTTCCTCCTAATGGATTTCTTCTGCTCCCATCTCTTGGATTTACTCTGTGTTGACGGACATATGGATCAGTGCCAGTGAGTCCAGCTCTTACCTGCTGACTGTTCTTATTTCAACTCCCCGCGGACATTGGGTTGTGGAAGAGGGATGGCAGCAATTTTTATAAACATTTTTAAATGTAAGGAGTGCACCTTTTATCCTCACTTTCCAATTTTGAAGTGACTTAATTTGATTTCAATTTACCTCAATTTACCTTCAGGTATACATTGATGTTATCAGACTACTGCTGAATAAATGTCAACAAACGAAAAGAAGGGCTTAGTTTTAGGGCTGATGATATTTTCTACAATCACAACTGAAGTGCAAAAGTAAAAGAACAAATCACTTTAGAGTCTGCACACAAAAATCCCAATAAATCTCAAATGCATTCAAATCCTTCTCAACAGAAATGGCTTGAAAGAAGCAACTGAGCAAAGTAACAAGAATACAGATTTGTCCACTGAGGAAAGAAGGATAAACTGAAAGAGAAATTGCTAAATGCCTGATGGTGTCCAACAAAGGAGTTCACTTCATTCTTGGTATTTTCAAGCCAGCCAAAATGGTGCTGGTTCCTGCACCAGTTACTTGGGAACCAAAGTGCTTACCGGTGAACAACCTGTGTTCATACCATTTAAGTGAACCAATGATGCGTCATCAACAGAGGGTGTTGATTTGCCACCAGATAAAAACAAGGCCATACATATGTCACAGCAAGGAAAATGGATCGCATCATCGACTACCAGCGAGCATTTGTACTCATACAAATCATTATTTTTCTGTGCCAAGCTATGCTACAACATCTGCTGCTGCCATATTCCACACATTTTCTTTCTTTGTTTATTTTACCGCGTGTGACCTGGATGAACCTGCTGAAGTCTATTTAGTCGTCACGATTTGCTTAGAAAAAACAAGTTTTACCTGGCTCCTGTCGACAACCAACTTTTTGGTTCCCGAACGTTCTGATTTTTGGCGTGAACATGTCAGTCAGTTCAAGATTAGGTGCAGGAACGGGCACAATTCTCAGTCGGCCTGATAAACACACTGTATCATTATCACCAGTCAGATAGATCGGCAAAAAACAGCACCACAAATCAATGAGGAAATTAACACAAGGTCAAAACCCGTATCTCTGACAACTGTGAAACAATGAGTAAAGCTGGTCTGAAGAGTTGCAGAGTCTATCTGCAAAAAAAAAAAAAACAGAATATACTATTTCGCCCAAAGAACAAGAAAAAGAGGTATTTGTAGGCAAAAGCTCACAAAAATTGAAACGCAAGTTCAAACTAAAAGTTAAAGGTCTTAAAGCACCATGTGTCACACCCACAACAAAGCAAGGGGGTGGTAGTGCCATGGTATGGGGATATTTTGCAGTTGATAGAGCAGGATATTTGTTTGAAGTAAAGGGTATCATGAAGAACAAACAGTACCACTCCATCATCCAGCATCCACACAGTTCCATCTGGACTAAGAATTGTGGGTTAAAAGTTTGTTTTGCAACAAGACAATAAGCCTAAGCATTCTGCCAAGCTCTGTAAGGGTTACCAAGATAAAAAAGAAGGGAAACTAATTCTTCAAAAGATGGTTTGAGCCCCCAAGTCTCCAGACTTCTCTCCAATTGAGCAGTCAGAAAAGCACATCCTACAAATCAGCAGTCTCTTACTGATGAACTTAAGAAAGCTTGGAATGCAACTCCTGGCACATACTTTAAAAACTTGTGGAACAAATTCCTCACAAACACTGCTAGGGGGGTTTAACATGCTGCTGTTAACCCCCCCTAAAAAAAATTCAAGGACTTGGGGTTGAACTTACTTTGTTAAAATATCATGTACAAGTTTCCTCCCTCCTGTTAGAAGTCAGACTCAAATCAGGACAGAAACAAAAGCATGCCTCAGAAATGTTTCAAAATAAGCGATTTATGTATGAAATATGCAAAGCATCACTTGACTAGCAAGGACAAAAAGCCTACTCTATAACAAACTTGACACTAAATGACTATGAAAGTTACAAACAAAAGAACACTTCACAAGGAAGGCAATTGTACAATTGACTATGCTATAAAACTCTATCCCTCTCTCTCTCTCTGAGGCTGACTATGAACTGAAAAGATTATCACTCTGATGAGGAAAAACACTGCTAACTAAACAAAGGACACAAACTTAAGGTGCTCACAATAGCTGAGGGAACACTAAGGCTCACACTAAACGTGACTGACATAGACTTGGCTTGATTTGAAAATACGAATGCTGACATGGAACAAGATGAAATGGCACAGAATGGGGACACGCAAACTATTAATACATGAGGTAAGGGGACACAGCTGGAAACAATCAGGGGCAGGGCAAACAATCACCAGATGTGGGAGAACAGGAAGTGAAGTGGCTGGAAACAAGAGGGAAACAGTTAATACATAATAAAACAGGAAATGGCAAGACAACATGACTGAACATAATGAAAAAAGTGGCTTCACTTAAAAAAAAAAATAGACTGTCAATGCAACACATCTGCACCATATTATTGTGACCACTTCATCAAAAATTTCTCCCTAAAACTAGTGTCACAAAATGGCCTCATGCTTGCTGGACTTCTTTAGCAGAAGTGATCTGTATACCTGATTGTATATTTCACTACAATGTCCAATAAACAGTGTCCAATAAACAGTGTTTAATTAATTAATTCATTTCCAAAATAGTTTCACATCTACTATTAGGAAAATTGTGAGTTTCTAATATGAGACAAACAGCAAAAAATATTGTCTTGATAATACTACTAATAAAAACAACAAAGGCGTGAAAAAAAGAGGAAAAAAATAAAACTGGGGTATGCACAATTTTCTATTGAAAGACCCCATACAGCATATCCAAAAACTCTATGTCTGTGCAATGTAGTCTCATGAAATATTCGTATGATATCATACGAAAAGTAAGGCACACATTTATGTGCATATCGTACGAATGACCGGCAACATGACCAATCAGCACATGCGTGAGCCCCGAAGAGAACCCGGAAGCAGCAGCCTTAAAAATGCCGTACATTCCTTTCATTGTCAGCGGACATTCCTTTCACTGTCAGCTGAAACCGTAACATTACAATACGCATTGAAATAAGCCCGACAACACTTCCAGTGATGATTAGGTTTAGGTATAGAATTACAGGGTTAGGCTTATGGAAATAAAATGCATATTTCCCGCAAGAAATGTGAGCAAAACACACCCAAACTCATAAACTATTCCACTGAAAACGTAACGAATGTTTGCTGAGAATGTAAGGAATGTCCGACATGTTTTCCCTGCAGCCTGCATCGAATGTCACATGATGTCCGAATTACGTGGGTTATGTACGAATTTTAGCGCAATATTTTTCATACTGATTTGTACTAATATCTCATGAGACCAGGTTGGTCTGTGTTTCAACTTGCCACCAGAGTTTATCTCACTATTTATCTTATTTTCCCCAATGTAATCATCTTAGAAACATATAGATCTGGGTGGCAGTGATTTAGCAAAAGCAAATTTTACCAGCACTTGGCAGGTGTTAATATTGGATCTGGATGGCAGGAAATGCAAGCTGAATTAGACCATAATGAGTTCATGGCCAACAGCCAGGTTGCTTTTTGTATGTGGAAGTAGCCACTACAATCAGCTCTTTTTACTCACTTTGTGGTCTACATGTAGGAAACCAGGGGTGATGGGGCACAGAACTGAAAACCACTGAAAAAATCTTTAACACTGGGGTTTGGTGCCGCCATCACAGTGGGGGACTCGGGACATCCTTCTGTCCATCTGAACTGTACAGAGAGTTATTGCCGTCTTCTCATCAATTTGGGTGCCCAAATGGCATTGAGCCCTTGAGTCAACACACTTACTGGTCAGTCCAGGGTTCTGGCTCGGGCTCGTCAACAGGCAGGAGCACCAACTGCTCATGCCAGCAACCAGCCAGGACACATGGCCCAAAATAATAGATAGAACTCTCTTCCAACTTCCCTCCTGAGTCCTCTCTTCCATCATCCATCAACAAAATGAATCTATACCATGGGGTGCCTGAGTTGGATTTATGACCACTAGGGTGCTTTATTGTTGTTAAACTTTGTGGAACAAAATGAGAGAAATTTAACCATCTTCCCCTGACATGGAGGGTGAAGCAATAGATTTCAAGATTACAAAGATGATTTGGTCTGAAGCTTGAATCTGGGTTTCAAACCAGTGGTGCAGATGTGAAAGGATTAGAAAATGAACAATAAAATGGAATAAATGTGTACTGAAATTACAGAGACCTCTTCCAGTGGTTAGATGAGGCTTGATGATGAAGAGGAATGTCAGCTAAGCAATTGAGGGCTTTTAACCCTCTGACTTCTCTGCAACAAGGTAATTTGCTTGATGTGAACTTTGCTTTGTCCTTAATTACTAATGTCAAATGTAAGATCCAGACTAGCACTAAATGCACAATTAGATACAGAGTTGGAATGGTTGATCAAATCATACTTCTGCTTCTTGACATAATCACTGTGCTTTGGGACGCAAAAGAACTGCAGTTGTTTTAAATGATCAAATCTGCACAGTGGTATTTATGGCTAGTAGTTATGCCATTAAGAAAATTCAAGAGCAACCTCTTTTTTTTCTAAAAAGTAAGCATTATTTTGATGAATGAAGTTCTGATGAAACCACTGTGGAAGACACGTTTGTACTAAAATGTTTTTATGTAACTTTGAGAAACACACAACCTCTAGGGGGAAAAGAAATCTCAGATGCAGATAAACATACTGTGAATATGTATCTTATATCTATCTCTATAATATAATTGGCAATTTAACCTTACATGTTTGAACATGAATTTGTCTATAAATCTGATGGATATATGGCCTTACCCTTATTTTAGTCGTGCCTTTTAAACATACAGCCAAGTAATACAAATTCTGTGATGCAAAAATTAACCACAATAAGCCCATGGAGAAAACTGGATCATAGAGACATGTTATGGTAGACAGAGCTGTAATGTGCCACCATTCACAAAAAAAAAAAAAAAACATTCTAAAAAGTGGAACTACCTATCTTTAAATATCAGATTGCTTCTATAGACCAATGGGAAATTCAGGGGGACCAGAACTGCAGTCACAGGGTCGCCAGTGTCGACATGCCTTAAAAAGTAGACCATGCTCTGTATGTGTGTGTCTGTGTCAGAAGGGCAAGTAATGACAAACGATGGCAAATTGGAGTGAAGGCTTCCCGCTGCTTGCTCACCATTCCAACAGAGAATCAGAGGCAAGGAAGCGGCTGAGAAAATGGCTGTCAAACACACGCACAAAAACAAACTGGTAGTCACAGAGGCCAATTATTTACAATGGCGAGTGAGTTGGATGGGGTGAGATGGGGAATCACAGTGGAGAAACTCATCTCAATATTTCTTTTAGAGTCATTGATTTTCTTGTTTTACTTATCAACACCTGAGCCATCATTTTCAGTTTAGCCTGACACTTACCGTACAGTAGCAAACAAAAAGCTGAGTATAATGGGTAGTCCTCCACACAGTTGAAATATCAAAACTACTTTTCTTCAGGAAAACAGAGATAAAAGAGCAGACAGGTTTTCTAACCAACTAAATCACTCAGCGTGACCTAAATCCATTTCTTTGCATTCAAAAGATGCTAACATCAAAGATGAACCGAATTATTTTCTGACGGCTTCCTCCCCCACAATGAAGTCTATGTCACATTCGTGAGTCTCTGGGTCTGTCCACAGGAACCCCAAAATTAGGATATTCCTTACTAAAAAAGATATGAGATTGAGTAACTCACCATTAAGTGTAATGAACCCACAATTTAGCAATTGTTTTCTCAATGATGGATTGACACACAATAGAATGGAATGTCACATTCACTGTCAATTTAAATGATAGATGCTAAGAACTGTCTGATGTGCTTCAATACAAAAGAGATCCTTTGTCAGAAATATTAAGTTAGTTTTCTGTTTTGTTCAGTCAGGATTTTAGGCAGGAATGGTTTAAAATAAATTGTTATGGACCAAGCACACAGTTTAATTTAGGGTTTAATGCAAGAAAACAATACACTCAAGTCCAGACTTTGACAATACAAACAAATAAGATCAACATACTCACAACAATACCACATTGACGTGCATGTTCATACTTAAATTCATTTCATTGTCAAAAAGTTTAAACAAGAACAGTTCTCATATTGACCAGGTTTAACAGTCAATCAAATCAAAATGAATCAAATCAATATTGGCCACAATCATATATGCCCCCACACCTGTTTCCAACTGGTTTGAGACCTAAACTTAGTGTCATTTAATGTATCTGTTATTCACTCCATACCTAGAAGATTAAAAAAATGTCCATGTTTTTTTGACATATATACAGTAAACACGTCAAGGTTTTTTTTTTTTTTCAGCAGCAGGCAGAAGAGGGTGCTCTCACAGAGCCTGTGAGTAATAGTCGGGATTCTGGGATTTGTAGTGTGACATAAAGAGACAGTATACACCACAGAGATCAAATCAAGAAGTGGAGATGATCACGATTAGAGAGCAAAATAAATGCAATCTGGACAAAAAGTGGTGATTGTGAAAAGTGGAAAAAGTGGCCTCTACTCTCCTCCAGATAAAACAAGAATGGAACAAACATGTTTTTTTATGATGGAAGAGAGAGTCTCTTTTTTGAGTGATTCAGTTTTTTCAGAGTGATAGAACAAATATTCTGTAAGTCTTAAAAAATGACTCAAAATGGCAAGGCACTTTCGGTTTTATAAAACGGCTGGCACTCAGTGAGTTAAGCAAAGTTACTGGCCTATAGTTTTCACATCGAAGTGGTCTTTTCCTGGTTTTGGCAGCAATGATATGATCGCTGTCTGCATTGATGGTAGCATAATCTCCTTCTCCATAGCCTGATTACAGCAATGAAGCATCGACATGACTTCTCTTGAAAAAATTTTGTAAAATTCTGCAGTGTAACTGTCATTACCAGGTGCATTACTGTTTGATGGAGTGTTGTAAATTTCTTCCTGTAAAATAAGTGCCTCCAGTTTTCCTTTAGTTTCTTCCCTCCACTAGTACCTTCCCCAGTTTAATGCAGGGTTGACAACAAATACTGTAATACTGAATCTTAGTGGGTAGAGTAGCCGGCTTGTAACTGAAAGGTTACCGGTTCGATCCCGGCTTGGAGTGTTCATGTCAAGGTGTCCCTGAGCAAGACATCGAACCCCTAACTTCTCCTGATCGTAGTTAGCGCCTTGCATGGCAGCTTCTGCCATCAGTGATGCATATTGTAAAGCTTTGGATATCGTTTCAGGTATAGTAAAGCTCTATATAAATACAGCCATTTACCATTTAACTACATCTCCATTATTTTCAATGTCTGACAAGTCTCCAGATGAAATATTTAAAGAGGTAACATCTAATTCTGAAAATCAGAGAACGTCTAACTGTACTTGGAAAGTCTATTGACTTAAGTAATTGAATATTCCAAGCTGGTCCCATTCCATAACCCAGAGAAATCTATTTATTCATGGAAGTAATTGAATCAATAGCAGATGCTGTATCTAGTGTTGCAGCAATCCTTTCCTTTGAGACCCGAAGCTCAATACTCTCTTTTGGCTGACGAGTCTCCCCCCACTCATGGCTTAATGAGAAATGGCGTTTCAAAAGCATTAATTGAGATGGTGGGCAGCCGTTTCTTGGCTGACAAAAAGTCCATCATGCAATTTACCACTCAGCACTTCACCTCTTTGAGGGGGAGACAGCTACGAATCGAGTCTTGCTTTGGTGATTACAAAATGCTTTTGCAGAAAAACCATCGTGCCGTGCAACAAAGTATGGCTTTGTGATGATGAAAACATGTTACTTTTTTATGAAGGTAAAACTAAATAAAAATTTGATATTCTGCTCTGGACTTTGTTTTCTAACATTGAGCTTGCACATTTACTCAAAGCTCATTGCTCTTGATTAAAAAATGCATGACATTATCTGTATTAAAATCGGGTTTAAACTTAACTCTTTGAGAGCCATTGACGTAATATGACATCATTCAATATCCAGTGCCTGAGTGCCATTGACAAGTGACAAAGTGTTTCATTTTTTTGTTGTTTTTTTTTGCAGCGGGTCGCTGATCACGGTCTCCTGCAGCTTGTGAGTAATGTTGGGGCTTCTGTGATTTGTAGCTGGGACATAAAGAGTTAATATGCGCCAAAGAGATCAAAGCAGGAAGTGGAGATGATCGCATTTAGAGAGCAAAACAAACAAGTCAAAGACAAAAAGTCTGATTTTGGTGAAAGTGGCCTCTGCTCTCCTCCAGACAAAACAAGAATGGAACAAGGTAAAAACAAACCGTTTTTTTCATGATGAAATAGCACGACTCTTTCATTTGAGCTTCTCTGTGTTTTCAGAGACATGGTACAAAATCTTCTGTAGGTCTTGAAATATGACTGAAAAATAGACAAAAATGCTGGCACAAAGCACTTTCTGTTTTATGAAATGGCTAGCACTCAAAGAGTTTAAGTAATTGTAGTATGTGTCCTCACACAAGGCAAAAACATCCTATTACTAAATTAATGTGATTTATTTTTATTTTTTTATTTACTTTGTGTGTGTATTATACTAGTTTATTGAAGGTACTGAAGTATAGAATGAAATCTGAGTGCAGAGAAATGGTGATGTCTGTGATGTCTGTCAAATGTTTGTTAGATTTTTTTTTTTTTTCTGTGGTTTGTTGATTACTAGGGAGCTTCATTAATTATTAGGGAGCTTCGACCAAAGCTTGTTTTTGTTGTGTCATGTATAAGTGTCTGTTTCTTAAGTGTAAGTGTGAATGTTTATGTTGTGTGTATGTTGGACCCCAGGAAAAATAGCTGATGCTGTCGTGGGTGCTAATGAGGATCCTAATAAAGTAATAAAGAATTAGGTGTTGCAGCTCATGCAAGATGAATGCTTTGAAATTTCAAGGTAGGTTCAAGGCTATTTCAGGAGAGTTGACCTCCTCTGGACGTTCTTGCTCACTTAAATGGCCACAAGGGAACTGTGAATCTATCTTCACTTAATGGATATAGGAATCTCACTTCCCGCCTCAGTGATGAATGACTATGAATGGATGGCTAAAGTATCACTCTCAGCGGGATCCACAGCTTCATTCATTCTGATAAGAATCATAAAGCCAGGCAGGCATGCTTTGCTTGGGTCAATATCCTGTTCGAGAAGCCATTAAACCATGTGCGACAATGGGCGCTAATATCATCAAGGTGTTCCTCTCCCCTTCTGTCATTGCCTTCATCTCAAGGTGAATTATAAATTGCCCTCAAGCTTCTGAGTTCAACATATTCTCGTCCACTAGAAAGACAGTGATGATGAACAGGATCACGCCATTCATCAGTGCTCAAAATGAACATGCTTGATGATCCAGTGGTGAAAGTATAACATTAACCATTCTGCTTGACAGACACAAGAACCAGCCCTTTTAAGTTTCCTATTCAGGCTGCAATAACACTATCTTCCCATCCAGTCAAAGAAGCTGTTGCAGTGATGAAACACCGCCTGCCATGAGATGCCAAGGAAATTGTGATATGGATTTTGTCGATAAGGTTGGTTGTTGTCCTATGCTGCTAAACTGTGCTGAACAAGCTATTTGATGCAAGTAAAGAGTGGTATGAATTCCTCTGACAAGCAGATGAGTGTCTCGCTGTAAGAGCGTGTCTTTGTGTTGTGACATTTCAGCAATGCTTGACATGAGCTCTTGGAAAAGAAGGATGACTGCAGACTGGCAAGTGACTTGGCAAAAGGAATTTGGTTGAGGCTTTTGGTCAAAGCTGCCAATTTCAGGACAAAAGTAAGGAAGCAGCAGCTTGATACCAGGAGTAAAATAGTTTCGTTGAGTAGTTTAATGAAGAGTAATTTTCTTTTCTAATGTGATGATGAACACATCATGATTCTTTAATTTTCAAGGAGCTGATGTTATCCTAGTAGTTTAGACTGGGTGAAATGGTCCTTCCATCCTGAAAGTAGCCAATATGTGTTAATATTATATATTCAGTAAAAGGAATGAAAAGTATCACAACTCTGTGGCAGCTGCAGGACTATAAAAACCAATCCCTTCCAGATGGAACGAGCCAATCAGATGCCTTCATGTCATGTTGCTGGAAATTTTCAGCACATTCCTCTGTAGAAATACTGATTTACCAGGAGAGGGGCATGGCATTGGACGGAGCACTGATGGGAGGGGGAGGAGGGGTGGATCTGAGAGGAGGTGCCACTTTCAAATCTTGCTTGGTTTCTTGCTAGCTCTCGGACATCATCGATCATAGCTTTAAGACTGACTGAAATTGACACAAATCTGTAATCTGTAACTTCTTCAGGTCTTCATCAACATTTAGGGAGAAACATCCATCCATTTTCTACCGCTTATCCTTCTTTATGGTGCTCCACCATAGAGATGCATATTGTCAAATCATGAAAAAAACTTTAGATCTAACACTACTGTTGTACTGAATAGACAGAAATAGAACAAGAATAGAATGAGTTAATGACATGCAAGAATGAGTATACTTTAAAACTGCACATCTCTTTTTTCCCCTTAAGCATTTTAAACTTTTGCTGTAGTTTACCAATTTCAAAATGTATTTCTCATAACCCAGTTTCAGATATTGTCAGTTGTGTACACTGTTTTCTGTATATCTGTTCCTGTCCTAACTTTTAGTGTTAGTCTTGTGTTTGGTTGGAGGTAAAGCACAAAATCAACCAAATAGTTTATTTTAACATATTTCTTTGTGAAATATATATTTTGTTTGGAGCTTCAGTAGTTTCAGCTGCATTTAGTCAATCAAAAATTTCAATGAAACATATAATCCAACTTAAAAAGCTCTTTTGTGAGCCTCTCCATTCATAGCGAGTGACCTTTTCGACAGATGTTTTGATGTGTATCCTGGATTGCCACACAGTGACAGATGTTTTGAAATGTCATGGATTAACCATAATCTGGATTTGTTAGATCACACTGTCTAGTGCAAATGAGAGCAATGCACCTGGAGTGTGGGTGAATGCACCTGTGTGGGAGTGGAGCAACGAAACAGACCACTGTTTGTCCACGTTAGTCATTAACTTGACCGTTAATCTTTGCAGCTTTGATGGTTACTCTTGAATAGGATGCTCTGGTTTAAAGGTAAATAGCTTGAGGGGGTAATAACATGCATCATTTTGAGACAAAATGTAATTTTGTTACCTGATTGAAAGAATAAAATAGTTCACCTAATCAGAGATTTGAAACATACTCCCTTAGAACCAGTATGTTTAATTGATAAAGTGCTCTGGAAAACAAGAAACCATACATTTACAGACATATAAGACTAGAAATATAGTTCTGTGGTTGCATTAGCAGTGATAGCTTACAGAATCATGGGTAATCAGACAAAGAGTGCCACCTATAGAAGTTAAACTGTACCAAGAGAAAAATGGTGCAGAAAGCATGTCACAGTAGTGGACTCTGACTTACATGTGATTTATCAGAAGTCCAGTGCTGAGAGCCTACATCACTTGTTAAGCTGTTCCAGTTGTCAAGCTTTATTTATTCAGGAAGCTTTATTTAAATCTAGATTTCTTTCTGCAGAGAGACAGAGAGAGAGAGGGCCTAGACAACCTGCTGCTCAAGGGTTTTAGGAAGCAGACCATGTAATTGCAATGTCCCTGGTTCAAGTATGTCCGTAGACCTTTGGTTTATGTCATCACCACATCTCCTGAAGCTTTCTACTGTCCCTTTCTGCTGTGCCTGTACCTGTATTTTCCCAATAACTCCAAAATACCATAATCCAGACCACACTCAAAGGTTGAAAGTAAAACATTAAGGGGGGGGGACAGATTGATGAGTTGTGCCTTACGCCAATTTGTGATTTTGTTAAACGTGAAAATGCTTTACTTTGTTTTGTTTCTGTTACATGTACATTTATATGAAAGTAATATTCTAACTAATTGTTTTTTACTTAAGAAAATATTTTTTTCACTTATTTTAAAAAGCCTTAGCAACAGGAAGATTTTGTATTCTCTAACACCCATGGATACTGCTGTGAAAGGCACTTTTGAATCTCTATTAGGTAGGGTTTACAACCTGGGACTGGGCCTCCCTGACCTTATCTGCCCATTCCGTACCCTATATCCACTTCAGGAAAACGCAGAGCAAGCACCGAGGGAGAAACTCACTGACATGCTGCCCCACATCCATCCTTGGGCTGATAAAGCCCTCATCCATAGGCCGTCTGGAGGAGACAGTAGCTGCAGCGGTGGGATTTTGCTCACGTGATGTCAAGGATTAAACTCAGAGGGATCAGTTTCGAGACAGCTTCCCCCGAAGGGCTTGCTCTATTTATGCTGCTCTACCCCTACCCAACCAAGTCTCCCGCCCCAAATGCACTGGCACTTTAAATTCCACCGTATGAACTCCTTTGTCAAATTTATTCACCCTCTGAGTCTGACCAAAAAAATGTCTTTTTCATCCACAGCTTCAGTAGCTGCTACCTGAGCAGAAGTGGGCCTCAAGAAGAGAGAGCTGTCAAGATTGGGACTGTTTAGAAGAAATACTCAGAACCGACTGCCCTCGCCTCCCTCCTCCTGACACCTCCTGCCCAGTACACCACCCTCAGCCCTTCTATAACTCCATTACACGGCATATTCCTCTGAAGCTCAGGAGATGAGAAGCCTTGGGTCGGAACTGAAGTAAGGCATAAGTGTGCATTGGGGTGGTTTGGTATTTCATTTTCAATGACCCTGTTTTGGTAATTGCAGTTGTGTGTGTGTGTGTGTGTGTGTGTGTGTGTGTGTATGCGCAATTCGCTCTCACTTCGTATGTATTAGTGTTATTGGGGAGTGTGTGTACTAATAATGAAGGAAGAAAGGGTTAATCCTCCGACTACAAAGTAACATGATTATTAAGCCTTAATTTTAATCCTACAGACCTGAGGAAGCTGTGGCATCTTGTTTCAAGGGGAGCCGAGGATGTGAGTGTGCGTGACAGCAGGTGTGTATTATTCATGTTTTGAGGACATAAACAGAGTCACATTGGGGGGACTCATCCTCCTTTTGGGAACAAAATCAAAGTGCCCATGATATAAATCCTTTCATTTTTGGGTTAAGACTTGGGGTAAGTTTAGGTTTAGGTTAAGGTTGTGTAAGGATTAGGCAAGTATTGGTTAGGGTAAGTCTCAAATGAACAGAAGTCAGTGGCCTCTTTCAGTATATATTGCTGAGACACTGTTTAATTTACATTAGTCCCTTTTTTGTACCAGCGTCTATCTAAAATCACACATCAGGACAATCTTGTGCCCTGTTGTTTTTTAGTGTGAAAAATAAAGCCGTCACAATGGCGGCTCTTCTTTATGGTTGTACTGCCGATATGATGACCTCTAAATTGATGGAAAATTAATGTTTGTGTGTGTGTTTGTGTGTGTATGTGTCTGCCATTCCTCATATGTGCGTGCATATTAGAAACCGCAGGTTTGAATTCACAGGAAAGGCTCCCCTATGTGATATACGCCTACGTCGTGACTTAGTATATTCTTTCGGGGTTAACACTACAACAATAAAAAAGCTTTCAAGACAAAGTGAGCAGTAAATCTCCGCACAAGACTTATGAATTGGGCTAATAAATGCAGCAGAAACATGAGAGGAAGTCGGTTCCCTGGCTGCCAGGGTCTCACGGGGCCACGGGAGTACTTCTGATCAGACCAAATAAAGCAGATATAGAGCGGTGATAGTGATCACTGTTAACAGGTATATGGGTTTTGAAGCCGTCCTGTAAAGTCTGCATGTTACAAAGTGTCGTTCTTCTTATGGTGGAATTAATTGGGTTTATATTAAAGCAGCAAATCTTGTTGAAACACGATCACTGGGATGTCTTTCTCAATCAAGTGGCCCTTTCCTCGTTTTTTTTTCTCTTCATTTCCTGACTCTTTGTAGCTACATTCTTTCATCTTTTAAACTGATCCTCACTTTTTAGCATTTCCAGGGCCTTCAAGGGTTTTAATTGCCATTTCAAGATTGTAGTTGCCTGGGAAACAACATTTTGTTGTAGATCTTTTACAAATTCTCAGGTCTGTCACTCACATACAAATGGACGGGTTGTTGTTCACATCTACACTCACACATTGTGTATTTGTGTTTTGTGGGGACAATACATTGACTTACATTCATTTCGTAGACACTTCCCTTGACCCTAACCCTTGTTCTCCAAGTCTTCAGCCTAAAATGTAACAGTTGATATTATGGGGACGTGTATTTTGTCTCCATAAGCACGGTGAGTCCACACAATGTGACTTTGTGAACAAAAATGTCCCCATAACCATAAGTAATACCCGCTCACACACACACACACACACACACACACACACAAACATATATATAATGCACACTGTTTCTAGACAGTGGACATGATGTTCTGCTGCAGCTGGATATCACCAAATTCATATGTTCTACTGTAAATACCCTTCTAATAGGGAGAATGGATTGTTCTATGTTGAACAAGCTGCTGGTGTTGGTGGACATGGACTCCAGGTGGATGCCTCCAGACCCCTGTTGCGAGAGCAGTCAGCCCCATTACAAGGGCCATGAGTAGCATTTGACTCAAACAAAGAACATACTGCAGGGTGTTGAAGGGGTCATTGATCAGTTCCTGTGTCTCAATGATTACTATGTCAGGTTCTGATAGTTCTAGTGGCTCACACTATACTTTGGAATGAAAACTCCCTGCCTGCTGGCAAAACACTCTCAATCCCCCAAGGACTGCCTAGAGTTCTTTTTTCAAGTGTACATTGACAGAGGACAAAGCTACAAGTCAACAACCAGGACTGCAGGGCATTTTACTTATAAAGCTTAAAAGACTTTGCTCTCAAAACAAAAGATGAAAGGTTCCTGAGATTCCTCCAGAAGGTTTGGGGGCTTATTTTTATTTGTTGTTGATCGATATAAGGTAACTTTCTGATTAGACAAGAAGGCTACATTAACTGAGCCAACATGGCATGACAAATAATAAACGGTAACTACAATAATTTCTGAATGTATTGCACTACATTGTTGCTTTCTATACTGTAGGTCAGAGGTCACTACCTGGCGGACCGTGGTCCGAGTCCAGACCCAGACGCCGTTCTATACAGACCCGGATCAACTATAAATAAATTATATGTGGGTTTTAAGTTTGAAAGGACGCTTCTATTTTATCCAGTACAGCAGATCATGAAAGAATATGAGTTAATCCCACGTGACGCTACTCAGCCAATGAAGTCTCTGCATTCCAGACGCTACACTGCCGCTCTGCGCAGAGGTGAAAGTGAAGAGGAGAGGGACAGATGGAAGAATATAGGTAAAAAAAAAAAAAAGAAATTGACACAGAAAGACAAAACAAAGAAACAAATGAGCCTGAGACAAGGAGAGAAAAATGTGAGGAAAAAAAAAACACACCAACATTTTGACCAAGCATACCCACTGATGTCTGAACTGTCTCAGAGCCCAGCATAATCAGTTCCCTCACAACTGATTGGACTTTGGGTCAACACAAACATCATTTGCTGATGGAGTGCATGAGTGCAGTGGAAGAAGCCTTATCTTAGGCAAAACAAAAAGAAAAACTTTGTAGTAAAAATATTCAAGCCAGCATCACCAGCCCAGCTGGATGAAGCTGATCATAGAGCAGTTTTTCTTATTTCTAAATGTAGCTCTATTCTTATTCAATGAGACAATAATGTTATTCCTATCTACATTAGTAACTATTTCTTTATTTAAATGTTAAATGACAGTAAATATTGTCAAAATGTCTTTGAATCACAGAATTTATTTGATGTGACAGTCAGTTATGGATTATTTTCAAAATTACTGGGCTACATCAACATATATCACACTAACTCAAATTAGATGCTATGTTCCGGACCTCTGCTTCAATACATTCTCTCAGACTAGACCTTTTGTATTTTAGTTGAATAACCCCGCCGTAGGACAAAGAGATGATAGAGGAAACATGACAAAGTGGCTAGTCCTGTTGTTCACTGATGGTGACCATTAAAGGTCATCAATGACATGTATGCCCCTGATAGATTACAACAATACTACAGAAGACAAGCATTGGTTGTAGAGCTACTGTATAATTTCTTATTAGTCGGGAACGAGGGAATTTCCAGCACATTAGAGCGCCATTCTGTTTGACACTGGAATGAGGGAATTAGGAGATTTATGATGGTGCGAGGTCACAGAGGGAAGCATCTGTGAGCAGACCCACGCCTCCCCTGACTCCTTACAATGCTTTACAGTCTGACAGTCTGTGTCATCTTCACACACTGAAACCTATGCAAGCACTAACGACACACACTCATAAGACAGTAGACGCAGTAACAAAAATGCAGAGACAAATAAGGTAAGAGAGTGGGACAAACAAACACTTTCATCTAGGCAGACACGCTTAGAGATACATGCTCACAAATACTACATACTACATTCCCAAGTACCGAAACCAAACCTTGACCTTCATGACTGTATACCTAACTTAAACCTTTACTTTAATCTTAACCTCAAACCTTGCCCCTAAACCGAAGCCTTTCACTCAAATATCCTCTTTCATGGTTTGAAATCTTAAGGCACCACAGAAACTCACATAAAGAGTCAGACACCTTTACTCATTACTCAATTGTTTCCTTTTTTAAAAATTTGTGATATTCAAGTAAATAATAAATCTGTTTGTGCACACATACAGGCATCAGCTGACTGATCATAGCCTCTTTCAATGCAGAGAAAGCCTCTGCTGTTCTGCTGGCCTGCAGAATGAGCCACTGAAGGAGCCTTTTGTCCTGAGTTTCATAGGAAATAGTGGGAGGGCAAACAGACAGGCAGTGGCCATCCTATGTCATTAAACACACGCACAAAAACACACTGTGGCTTGCTCAGTGTGGTATTTTATGTCACAACACTTTCCTTTTAAACACCCATATTTCATTCTGTGACAGTCTTAACCAAGTGCACCCCTCCCAAACACTCACAACTGTTTCAGTTTTCCTGGGGCCAGCCAGGGAATGCTGGGAAATGAAAATTAAACTGCTGCATTTTTTGAGCAGGGTGGAGAGCCGCATACTTTTATCCAAGGTGTACCTCAGTCCTGTCAAATGATGATTTTGTAAATGATAGGTAAAAATCTCAAGATAAAGCAATTACAACGAAGATGGCCTTCTTTAAAAAAAAACAAAACACACACACACATCTGTTTGAAATGGATAAAAACACCCTAGAAAAAAATCTATTTTTAGCTGATTTCACGCAGTGTCATATTGTATTTCATATGCTAAACAGTGAGTAAATCAGATTTTCTACCTTCCTCTCCGTTATATCCTGTTAGTAAAAGAACTCCCCTGGGACCATCTTGCTCATAACTATCCATACTGTAGCATCCTAAGAATGTTAATCTCCCATTTTCCCAGGGAATGCAGCGTCAAGGCACCTCGCCTCTCCGGAGACAACCCACAGATACAGCAATAGAAGTGTCAAGGGATAGGGTCACTGAAAGTCTTTTTCCTTAACCCTCTCTCCCCAGCCCGCCTTCCTCATTTTCTCATTTTTCTTTCGTTCCTCCTTTCTTTCTTTACTATGTCTGGTTGTCTTTTTGTGCCCTTATTCCCCTTCTGCTTTCCTGGAGATTGTGTTACCCTAAATGTGCTTCATTTAGAATGAGGGATGTCTCAAATCAGTTTCCTGTGTGTGTTTGGTTAGCATAGATACAGGACACACTATGAGCCTACATGGAAGAATGTATAAATCTGTTCACCGGAGTGACGTATTTCTGTGAAGGCAGATGGAAAAATCTGCACTTGGATGTTGTTAGTGAAAAGCTATTGGCTTTGTTGCAACTGCCATAATAAATTTCAATCCAGTCAGAGCTCCAAGCCATCTCTGTGAAACAAATACAGAGGTGAGAACAAGAAAAAAAGTGGGTGCAGGAAGAGAAAGGAATGTTTAAAATCCCCAAAATCTACTGCTTATCCTAAAAGTACTTGGGATAAGAAAACCTTGAAAGACCTTGTCTGGAAGGCATCTAGATGGATCGATGGGGAACAGGTGCATGAGGAGAAATATTTTGCAGATATGGATATATGTTCCATTTCTATGTCTGCAATGAAAATAACCAAAAATGTCCCAATATTTTGATCACATTTATTGATTGTCTTTTATTTTACATCTTGTTTGTGTCGTGCATATGATTAAATGCAGCTGAAAAATCACAGTCATTAGAGTCTGCGAAACCTTAGTCATCCCAGTCGTCATTAAAATGCTGATTCATTTCTATTCATTCAGCACAGCTAAAAAGACAAGACTGAACTATTTGCACCTTTATTATTATCAGCATTGTTTACACCACTTTTGTATCTTTTTTGGATATGCTGACTCTTTCCAGGTCCAGCTTGAGTTTGGGTTTTCTAGACAAGTGTAGCTTGTTTAAGGCAATCTTTTCTTTGTTTATATTCACGGTGTGCTTAACCAAAGCAGTACTCAACAAAACATTAATATGAAACTGAAAATCTCTCCTGTTTTTCATCTCCATGGCAAGTGTAGATAGCCAGAGAAAAGCTATGTTGAGATTTCACTTGAAAAAGTAACAGCGTTTGTGCTGAACTATGGATGCACATGTAAACACACAGATATAGCACCAAACCTCTGCAGTCACACGCTTGCCCTGCAGCTGACCTTCTAACATGGAGTCATGCACGCAGCTTTTGCAGAACATCCACACCACATTTATGCAGTCACCCGTACGCACACACACAGAGGCAAATATGGCCAGGGATTTCTCAGAGGCACAAAGTTTATCACACATGTATTGACTCCTCACGTGTATGACATCTGTGTGTCCATGCACACCATCTCTGGTGTAATGGGTGGGAGTTAATGTTTCAAAGAAAGTAGTTTGTTTAGAGGGAAGTAACATTTGCTATTTATATTGAGACAGACAAAAATGTGTTTTTTGTGACATGCAACACAAGCTTTATTTGTCATTACAATTATTATAATCTTTTCAGTAAAACCAAGTCAGTTTTCACACAAGATCAGGATGTAGCCGTTAATAAAGATGTACTGCTTAAAAATAGCATTTGTTGATAGAAAAATTGTCTGAGATAAAGGTTTGCAAAAAATACCTTTTGTTGAAGTTTTTAAAACAATTTTCAAACAGCTCAAACAGCATTTCTGAGAGAGAAAAGGCTGAGTAAAGAAAAAAAATTACATAAATATCTGTAAATATGTTCCACCATAAGCCCAAAATACAAGTATGCGCCTGAATATGAGCATGATAGGTCATTTTTATGGTAATCCAAAAAAGCTAATTTTGAAGCAGGAAATCAGATCTTACATAGAACAAAATCTATTCTGAGTATCCCTTGCAAACTGTCTTTTGAAATACATTTTGAAATCAGCAAAAAGTGAATAAAGTTGAACTAAATTGAATATATCTCAGTTGCACATTGTTGGGCCAAAACATTCAACAGAGTAGATGCACATTGTAGCGTTCCATGATAACACACTTCATTTGATTTAATTTGGAGTACACTGTCAGCCCGTTTCAATGAAAAGAAATAGCAACTTGATTGGTCTTTCAGAGAGGTTGATGACATAGTGCCGGTGTGGCCCAAGCAGAAAACATCCTGGATAAGACCTGCTATTCTAGCTGCCCTCTGCCTCAGGGAGGTGGGCGGTCTGTAAATATATATCCTTAGGCTCCGGAGCCCTCTGCCTCAACGATTGCTGTTTAATCCATCTTAGGAACCACACCTGGCGCATGGCTAGCCTTGAGGGTTAACAGTGAGCACTGCGCAGGCTTGTCTGTGTACTGAAACACTACTTTGGTTCAATATAAGACATTGTGTTTAAAGTTTTGGGGCTGAACAAAAGTGCAATCACAGAATCAGTCAAGTTCCTGACTGTTTTCTGGTGGCAAAGCTAATCTCGCTGAGAAATGAGTAATATCCACCATGAGAACAACTTGCTTATTATTCATCACTTGTTTTATTTGATACCACAAAAAATACAAAAATACAATGTAGGAGTGCCGAGCATTTTATTAACTGAAATTTGGAAACTTGAGTTTGTATGTTTATCATTCACATAAATCAACGTTCGTTATGTGAGGATGTAAGAATTGAGTGTGGGAAGACTCCAGATGGTCTATCTAGAGGATATGCTGAAGAGACTGCCCTGTTCATCTTATCTCAACAACAGGCTGGAAATAGCAAATCTCTGCCGTTTCTCTCAGCTCCATGACACTTCAACACTCGTCTAACACTGATGCAACGTCGCCTCTCTACCACTTTCGACCACTCTATAGTCTTTGTGTCCTTACAAATGGAAAATTTGCATTCTGGATGTATACAGTGTCCATTGTGTTTGCTTGCTAATTTCTTTGTGCTTGCTCTTTTTCTGACATTTGAATCAACAAATTATCAGTGAAAACTTGATCCAGGAATGTACTCACTGGATTAGAACCAATAAAGTCCAGCATTACTAACGTCAGGAACTAATTCAAATGCGCACATATTTGGGAGTTAATGGACAAATCATTAACAACATAAAAAAGTCAGTATGATTTACTAATAATGCTATTTCTCACTTGACTGTCAAATAAATACCATTAGTCAAGGCATCTGAGTCATCACTTTGAACAGACCATGTGAATTGAAATGTGTTTTTTTTTTCCTGCCTCCTACACAAAATGTAATGGCCCACTCGAGCTTTTCAATTAAGATGTGGTCTTCAACTCCACTGTGTTAGAAGGCGCAGTGAAGCTTGCTTATTCATACACAGCTGCAGAACAATGGTGACATCAAAAAGTGAAGGAAACAGACCTATGTGGTGCTGGAAAGAGGAACATTACTTTCTGTGCACATGATTTTTTTCCTGACATCACATAACACTCTAGTGAACTTGCTAACAATGCCAAAACTAGCTCTTTATTTCGGTCTGATGAGGTCAAGTTTCAAAAGAAGTGTTCCAAATATCAAATTTGTGAGCTCAGTGCAAATTATTATAGAGGACAGAATTCATCAGCAAAATAATCAACACTCTTCAGTCTGCATATTAAACTCCATTGGTATGAAAAACTGTTACTCCTGCTGGCAAGTGTGCATGTTTACGCTTCTAACGCTTGCTCTCTGAGTTGCTTTAACACTTTCACTTTGAGATGTTGATTCGGAGGCATGTACCCCACCTCTTCATACCCCCTACAGTGGTAGCCTGCTCAGACATGCCCTCAGGGCCATGACATGAATATAAATGTGGAATTAATATAAAGCTGACATGGTGGCATCCCTTAGATGTATGCAGATTCACCCAGTGTTTCTCATTCAGTATGTGCAGTTGTAGGTAGACCTCAAGCTGTGTGTTTGCTCAATGTATCTCTCCTCAGGCTCAGGCAGATGGTTCTTGGATGTAAATATATGGATGATAATATATGTCTGAGTGGTTAACACCTTAAATTGGATATCAGTCTGTTGTATGTGATGCTAATTCGAATGATGTTTGCAGTCAAGCAAGTGCTGTGTCAGGGCATATGTGCTTCCATTTCTGACAAGTGAAAAAAAATAATTTATCATTGTGTCCACTGTGAAAGTTTTTGCCATGGTAATCTTGCAATAGTGTATATCATATTGTGTGTACAGCTGTAGATGTTTAATTAGATGGAAACAAAAGATTAAACATCTATTATATTGAATATATGTGACTGAATCCTTGACAGAAGGTACGTACACTCAAAAAATCAATGTAATAATAAATGTTATTATTAGACTCGCATCCAATGGGTGTTAACTCTAAACCTCTGGTAGGATGCATATGTAGTTAGTATGCATAGCATGTGTTTTTATGTTGTCTCCACAGGAACACTTCACTTGTCAAGCTTTAAAATGGTTGGACAGATATCACATTTTGTATGAAGATGATAAAAAAAAAAAAAAATTGGGGGAAATATTAATAGAGACTTCAGGCTGTACATATAATGTCTCCCACTGAAATATGAATCTCTAATCTCCAAAGCCAGACTGGATATTCTGGAGTGTCTGGGAGAGTTTTATTGGTGAGCAGCTAACGTTAATGACAAGCTGGACACCCAGGTGTGGAATATGGAGCTAAGTAGCTAAATTATGATGAATGGCTCAGGTTTTCTTTTCAGTGTTTCTTATTTTAATGGGGGAATGGCAATGTGTGCACTTTCGACTTTCCTTTGATACTGTATAAAAAGCAACCTTCACCAAGGCTTACATTCTCCACCATTTCCTTGATGGTAAACATTGAAGTCAAACACAGTATGTGTTATGTTAACATTTAAAAGCGATGCAACTCTTCTTTTATTTCTGGGTTGTTGTGAGAGTCCAAGGAATCTGATAAATACATCCATTGACCATAATGCCGTTGACACAAAAGATATTAGTTTTGATTAGAGGCCACACATTTCATTTTTCTCAAGTGGAAGAAACCCTGCTGCTGTTTACCCATTTAACCTCCTCCAAAGTCCATTCCTCATTTCAAAAAAGGATTTTTAGAAAAAAATACTAAATGGAACAAAAGTAGATGAAGAGATTGAGGGAAAGTAGCAAGTGAATTATACGAATAAACCTGTAACACACTGAACATTGCTGATATTCATCAGTGTGAGAGCTTCATATGATGGTGATTTTTTTTTTTTTTGTTAAAATGTTCTCGAGACTTTATCTAGAGCATTAATACAGCAGCAAACTGACTTGCTTTATAATGATATGGAGGAATAATGTCTACCTGAGCAGATAATCAAGTCATTCTCCTCCTGTCTGTGTTGTGTGTAAGCTTTTCTGTGCTTTGTTTACATACTTGAAGTACATGTTGAAACCCATAGCTACCATTCTGCACTGTGCTGCCCTCATAGGGTTTACATCTTGGAATGAATGGCTACATTGCTGTCTGGATTAACTGGAATGGAATGCAGAAAGATTGCACAATACTGCATTTAATTATTATTAAGTCAAGGACAAACATTTCCATGTACATAGTAGAATTTATATATATATATATATATATATATATATATATATATATATATATATATAGAGAGAGAGAGAGAGGAGTAGCGTTTGTGGGCGTTTGTATCCAATGAGCCCTTTAAATGGCCACAGAGAAGTCACCAGCTGTAGTCACTCATGATCACTCACAAGAAGTGTGAGGCTATGAAGCTCATTTCATTGACACAACTTTCTAAGTCACCAAAATTGCTAATTCATTTTGCTATATGTATAGTTTTGACCCAGCAGATTTGGTCACATTTTCAGTTGACCCATAATAAAGTCATAAAAGAACCAAACTTCATGAATGTTTTTTGTGACAAAGAAGTATCTGTTCCAATCACTCCATCAGAGAAAAATCTGAGTTGTAGAAATAACTGAAAACTCAAGAGAGCCATGACATTATGTTCTTTACAAATGTATGTAATGTATGACTTACAGTTGAGAGCCCATGGTCTGTAAGACAAAATGAACTATTGAGTTATTTGTACAGTATACAAGGCAAGTTATTTGGAATTAAATGTGCTTAATAGTCACAAAATGATAGCTGATTATTTGAAAGCTCGCAGTGAGACATTCCTTCTTTGATGTCAATAAAACTAAGAGTACACGCCAAGGGCCATTTCAGTCAAAGTAAAAAAATCAACTCAGCCTTTGTGAGACGAGGGCTGGAGCTGGAACAATCAGATTGTTGAGGTACTCACTTGAACAGGTCCTTCCTCCCTAAGGAGCCAGTCCCACCGTGGGGGGAGGACAAAGGCGGATTAGCTGGCATACCATCCCAGCCTGTCTGGCCTCCACATCAGGACCAGACCCTGAGGTCCACAGATCCTGCCAATTAACTTGTCATTCACTCTGCTCTTTTTTCTTCACTGAGACTTCATGGCTTCATTGGTGAAATGGCTTAAGCCCCCTACCACACTCCCGCCCCATTTCAAGTCTAGTATGTCATTTCCTTAACCCAGAATTCCCATCAGGATACACCTTTGTGTAAAGAAAGGACTACAAGTGTGCCAGTTGCATGCCGTGGCACAATCAATTTCAAGGGTTATTCTCTAATTACACTTCAATTCACACAACCGTGTTGATAAGCTTCACATATTCACATATTACAGTAAGAAAATACAAGTAGACTTTCTAGAGCCTCAATAATGTCTAGTAGAAAATGTAATTACGTTCAGAATTAATTAGCACTGTAATTAATCATCTCTCATCAAGGGCTTTTTCACTGGAGCTCAATGTTAGATATCATATTTTTGATAAGCAGGTATAAATCATCTGCCAGGGGCCTGATTTTCCTGACACTTATTCTGGTTCCTTGAAAGCCAAGTAAATGCCTCCTACGGTTACAGCATCAGCTTTGATAAATCTCATTAGCCCTTACTCTGCACACTCATTTGCATAAACTTGTCTAGTATTTGCCAGACCGGGGTTGCAGACCATCCATAAATGCATTTGTACAGCGATGACCTGATAACTGACTTTGTTTTTTTCTCTGTTTGTGTCAGTGTTCTGTTTTTTTTTTTTTTTTATCTATCTCATCAAGCTCTTATGTGGTTTGCAGAGAATAAAACATATGGCAAATCTATCCCACAGTTATTGTTTTTACGTTCTCCAACAGCCCAAATGTTAAAAAGAACGAAAAATAAAACATAACATACTTTATACAACTCAGCAGGCTGCACTGTGTCTCTCTGGACTACACTGTGCTTTGGCACCCGCCAAAGCTCTTCACAATAATCTGCCTTTTTATTGTGTTGTTGTGTCTCCACCATTCTCTGATCAGGCCAAACAGTCTTCTATTATTCATTCAGTTCAACAGTATGGCAAAGTGCAGTGCTACAAAATCTGTGCATTGGAATGTAGTATAAATGTAGGGCATCAATAAATTATACAGTAGTGTTTAATGATACAGTGCAGGAGCAGTGGCAGATGAAACCCCGCCATGGAGAACTGTGACTATGAACTCCATTAGTATGGGAACATGTTTTACCGAACAGAAAGACCTGGAGCGAGACATTTTAAAGAGGTCAGACATCCTATTTCAAATGACATTTTTATCAGTAATATGAGTATTAGGATCCGTATGGGGGTTATGATTATATTAATGATCAGGGTTTTCCCATGCTCCATGAGAGGGCTCGGCAGTGTCTACTGTGGGGGAGGGAGGCAGGATTTGAATATATTTCCAGTCTTTGTCTCCAACATTGTGCTCTATTCAACGGGGAACTGCAAATGTATGATGTGCTGTTGTTTGGTTACTCTGTTGTTATTCCTGCTAGATATGTTTTACCCTGGAAATATCTGGAGCTGATTTTACCTTGTCTGTGATTGCTAGCATATTCCATTACATGTGAAGCTGTCGCTGAAAAGTGTGCCAATTTCTTTGTTGCATTTATATTTTTGTGTAAACATATTTCTCATACAATTAGCTAAAAATGTAAATTGCGATTTTGAGTTGTGGTAATAATGACCCTACTGGTAATATACTGTAGGTGGGCTGCATTGAATAGAAGGATGTAGCCATGTTACTTATGTAATGTATAGCTGAGAAAATGTGTGTGCTGTCTTTCGGCGCTACGGTGCTTGTGGAGCAAGATGTGTGTAAGAGTTTGACAGAAAAGCCTTAGCAGCTCCTGATTTTCTGGTCATAAGGCGCACACGGTAGGAAAATGTGTTTGTGCATTTTATATTCATTTCATATGTGCGATTTAAGTTTCATGAAGACCACATAGACACTTATGGGCTGTGATAGAAATGGATATTGGCCAAAATACTCATTTGTAGGGAAGATACAATGATGTTAAAATGTAATATTTATTTCATTTCAGTTTTCCACAGTGTTTGGACATGTCTAAGAGTATGTAGGTGTGTGAAGCGGGAAAAGAAGACAATAAAACTTTCATCAAACATCAGTCATTGCGTGGTTTAATTCTGAACAGAAGAAAAGCTTTGGGAGCAGCTATAACATGTATGACACCCCTGAACCTATCTTTTAATCCTAGCAATGTGGAATGTTTGATCATGGCAAAAATCATAATCATGATCAATAATGACGTCATGATAATTAAACACAATTACACATTGATTTTGGAAACAACAAACATTGTAGCATGTTAAATGCATCAATCTGATGCTCTTTGAGAGCAAAATTAAGAGACGTGATCTATCTCATACTGCCGCACAAGACACCCTGCTTTAACGCCAGTATGAGAGGCAGGCTTTCCATTAACGATTTACATTAACCAATAAAAGGTTTTCATCCAGGAAAACTGCATATTGTAGTAGAAGTTTTTAAGACCAAGCATTTAGGTTTTTTTTCCCTAATCCTTACTAAGTGGCTTTGCAGTGTCTTTAGTCTTTGTCTTTCGGACAAACAAGGCCATGGTCAAACTTTTATTACCTTCACTATGTACCAATCCAACAAGAAATTTCTGTAGGGGAAAAAAAACCCTCGCCTTCCAGGCGGGTGTTGGCAGTGGTGCGTAGTAGCCGGCCTTACCCTAGTCAGTTGAAGCAGTAATATAATTTCATATTGATTTCTTGTTGACCTCCTATGAAGCACTCATCATTCTGTAATGTGCTCCACACGTCTTCTTAATGAAATCAATAGCCCCCTGCCAAACAGAAGTCCAATAGGACTCTCTGGAAACTCAATGCTATTACAGAGTGAGTGTGGGGAACATTTGTGGGTTAAAGACGGGATTTTAACTGTATATTTAATATTTAATATTTATTTAATATTTTTAAAAGAGACAGTGGGCTTGTTTTCACACAATGTGTCAACATCTGGTCACCAAATTGTGAATTGTATTAATATGCTCGAGGTGTTTTTGCTATGTGTTTAAACTTGAATCATTGTGAGGAAAAGCCAAAAAATTTTCAGGCGTCCAGTGATTTTGGCATGATGGAGTCAACGAATGTGGTGTTTTCCATTCTTAGAGCATGATAGCTGATATACACAGATTATGATTCATGCAAAAAAATTGCCTCTGAGGAATTGTAAACAGTGAAATTTCAGTTGGTGACTCTAGGATCATTCATCACAGATGCTGTCACAGTTTATTATGTCTGTTCAATCCTACTTAATATGACAGCAGACTTTTACAAGGAAGAATCACATGCTTATTATGATGAAAAATCCTGTTGGCGTGAGTCACTAAATCTGTCAGCTTGACATGTGCATTGCATTGTAGTAATGTAGGTAAATCACTAATCCCCTATTGTGTGGAGAAATGGGTGATGGGGAGTTGACTTAAGAGGTTTACGCGAAAACCAATATTGTTCAATACCAATATTTATTCTTGCAAAGGTAACCAAGGTCTGAATATAGAGCTAGACGTATACTCACATACATGCACACACACCACGTTATATTTCCAATAGCTATTTAACTAAAAGGTATAACACATTGTAGCCTCTGTTTTGCTTGTTCTGTTTCAACAAGGCAGTGTCTCCTCTGGACTTGTAGTAATGTCCTTTAACATGCTTAACACCCACTAGCTCTTTGGATGGGCTGTCCACCAATGTTTCCACTGTTGTGGAAACTGTCAAGGTGACTTTTGCATATCTGACCCGCTTTCCCAGTTGCACTAGCTAAGCCAATGTTGACTGTTGGGCTTTTGCACAGTTTAATTTTGAAGAACCGCTTTGGACCTTCACCAACACAGCAAAACGCACCACACTGCCTTCAAACCTGAAGTTGGCTCAGTTTTCAATTGCAGGTATCTAGATATTTATGAGGTCTGAGTGACCATCAGTGTAAATGCATATTTTAAATTGTAGTTTAAGAGTCAAGTTTTATAGAACGATAGTAGATTCAGCATTCTTAAGTCCCAAATTTGGGCTACTGCAGAGTATCCCATCTCCAATAATACCACTTGCACATTGAAATTAGTGGGATGACATGGGATTTTGTAACCCAGGTCGCCCCGCCTTGGCTCGACATTAGAACGCTTTCACACTGCCAGCTGCCACCAGTTTGACCTCCGTCCCACCTGTTTTTCCCTCCCTCCCATACATCATCGCATTTATAACATCACTGGAACATTGCGAGGTAAACAACGGACGGCATGGACGTCAGAGGATCACATGTAAGCATTGTTTTGTGCTTTGCAATTTTGTACCTTTTGCAAAGTGTACAAACTCAGCACAGATTGGAAAACGTCTAAGTGTTAATGCATGCTGCCATGATCAATAAAAAAGGTGTGCCATACGAGCTGGTGCATGGTGGTGCAGTTCACATCAGGATTCCCCCATCGGTGGGATTTCCCGAGAATGACATAGGGTTTATTCACGTATGCGCATCATTTCAAGATTATGTAGCTATACATCTGATTTGTTTGAATAAAATCTCTACCCTTCAGAGATCGGTCTCTGGGAGATCAACAGGAAGACTGATCTTATGAGTGAGCAGTTCTGCAGCCCTGGAGCTTCACACTGATAGCCTGACAGGCTGACCAGGGACTAAACCAGAACACCGTAAACATGAACGAGTAAATTAGCGGGTCGACGTGGAATGCTTTTCACATTGCAGTCTGGCTGAACCAAGCTGATAAAATCTTGGGTAGACTGGAGGGTCATTTTACACGCGCCAAATGTTGCGTCAGCCCTTTCACACTGCACAAAAATGCTGCATCAACCCAGGATTTTTGTGCAGTGTGAAAGGGGCTTTTGTCACATACTGTATCTAACAAGTAGGGAAAAAACTAAAGAATGCAATCTAAAAAAAAAAAACTAAACTAAAAGTAAGGTGCCGTCCACACGACAACGCAATTCTGTGAATCCGCCAAACTTCAATACTGATTATGGGTCCGGCATTTTCTGACAATGGGTTCCAGAGTGAGAAGATCTGACAATGCCGTTTCAGAGTTGCAGTGTGTACCCGGCGTTGTTGCTAATGATGACGTCACGTCATCACGTGACTAGAAGGAGTAGTGAACAAGGACTTCATGCGCATACTTGTTGCATTCTTTCGTTCTTTGTCGTGGGTCTGTCTGTGTTTCTTTGCAGCGCCACCTATTGCCGTGGCATATGTATTACATTCTTGTTACTCATTGTAACTTGTTACCATGTTGCCATGTAGATGGAATTAATTGCGGCAACATTCTCACAAGTGTTGTCATGCCGTTGTCGTGTGGATGGAGCCTAACAAATCAAAATGCTCATAAATATGAGAAGAAAAACCTGACTAACAATGAATGACTATCAAAGCAACAACAGAACATCACAGAATGGCCTACAAGGCTTAACACTAAAACAAGGAAACTTGGCAAGGTAAAGTAGCTGGTTGACTGACACGATGGATAAGATGACTCCTGTCCTAAGCAACCAGAACATACTTACATTAGATCTTTAGCCACAGTAGTTTGTTTTCTTGTATTTTTATCCTGACATATACGGGGCTTGGCTACAACCAGCAAAATTGTTGGTATGTTGAGTTTTGCTAATGTCAAACTGCACAATTCCTATCCACTTGAACTTTTTTTCTAGGCATATCTGACTGTCAAAATCTGCTGAAGAATAGTGACATGTTGAGACATTTACATTGTGTAGTTGAAATGCTGGCCCTTTCAAAGTCAGACACTGTCTCTGAGGATGGAAGTGAGATGGTGTAATGTGGTTCCAGGGCTCTGGAGACACTGACTGGTTCTGTACTCAAAGGGTAAGTGATTTCTTCAACTGGAGCACAGAGAGAAAGGGGAGGAAATGTCTGATGGGGCTCATTATCAGATAAAGACAGACTTGTACCCCCCATGGGTTAAGAAAGCTTAACTTCTAGTCCCTCACCAACAATGTCAAGAACACTTCCTCTCACTACATTTGATATACTGTACTTAATATAGCCTTTCACTTTCACTGCTACTACTCCATGAGCATAGTGTATGAAATCCAACATTCAAACTGCCACAGCTAATCAATATCTGGAACTATGAGAGTCTAAAGTTTGCCACTGACAACCCCCCATGCTGCTCGCTCTTTGTAAGTCACTCTGGATGACAGCATCAGCTAAATACTTTGCATTTAAATGTAAAATGTGCTTCATATTCAAGTGCAGTAGTGTGTCAACACCTGAAAAATGAGATTCATGGTATAGAAAAGAGACACTATAGGTGTCCACCAGGCACAGGCCTGACACATTAAACGGCTTTGTAAATGAACAACAGCAGAGAGCTGGCATGTCTGACAGAGCCTGATAGCATTATACATGTCTGTCACAGTCATGGGTGCTTGAAACATAAATGTGTGTGTTACTTGGCTTCAGATATTAAAGCCCTTGCAGCAGAATGCTCTAGATTTGCAGTGGGCCAAGACGAGGGGATGGAGAACAAGAGGGGAAGGAGGCGGACGGGGGAAATGGCGGGAGGCAGGCTGGGGTTGACGGGGGTGATGCAGAGGGAGTGGAGTGAAAGAGCAGGCGTGAAAAATGAAATGCACAAATGGTGTTGACGGAGTGAGCACCAAAGAGGATGGGGCGAATGTCTGCACTCCTAATGAGTTCCCTCCAAAGACAAAGAGGCTGTCCTTCACAGCAAATTCCTGCAGCCAATTGTCAGACATGCAAATGAAGAGATGTGTCAAAGAGATATGCAAACGTAAAAATGCTCTCATCTCACTCTCAGGCTCCGTCCACACGACAACGGCACGATAACGCTTGTGAGATTTTTCTCACAAAGTTGCCAGTATTTCTGTCTACATAGCAATGCGATAACAAGTGACAACGAGTGTCAAGAATGTGATACAGATGCCATGCCAATAGGTGGTGCTGCAAAGAAACACAGAGAGACCCACACAAAAGAACGAAAGAATGCAATGAGCATGCCCAAGAAGTCCTTGTTTACTACTACTTCTGGTCATGTGATGATGTGACATCATTGTTGTCAACAATGTTGGGTACACACTGCAACTCCGAAATGGCATTATCAGATCTTCTCACTCTGGAACCCGCTGTCTGAAAATACCGTTGTGGGTCTCCGACAAAGCCAGAGTCATCTGTACGCAAGGCGGAATCAGTATTAAAGTTTGTCGGGTTCACAGAATTTTGTTATTGTGTGGAAGGCACCTCTCTGTTTATAGGCTCTACAGCAGCAGTGCAACCTGTGAAAACACAATTAGAGACAAAGTCATCACGTGAACATATGCATGTGTGACATCGTCTACACACAATGTAGTGATAATGAAAATGTAATATAGTGGATTCATTTTTCAGTGGGGTGTTTTTTTGGGGGGGGTTTGGTTTTGTTTTTTTTTTTTACAACCAACAAAAAGCAATTACAGCACATTGCCTGCGAATTGGGTGTCAGCCAAGAATCCCTTGATGCCACATGAGAGAGAAAAAAAGTGAGTGAATGGCTAAAGCAAGAAAAGTAAGGGAGATGATTTTATTCTTAGTAGCAGAAGACAAAGAGAAACAGATGGACAAGTTGAAAAAGAGAGGGAGGACATGAGTGAAAGTGGGGAAGATGGACAATGCAAAAATCCTTCACCTTTCTGGCTGGAGTCAATCTTCAGATCTTCAGCAATGAGGCAAATACAAATACCTTATTAATTAACTGTTCAACAACTCTACATAGAGGATTTTCACCAATCTACATGGTGTACTGACTAAAGTGGGTAACCACAACCATTTACTTACTCTCTCTCTCTCTCTCTATATATATATATATATATATATATATATATATATATATATATATATACGTATATATATATATATATGGTATAAAGAAAAGAACAGCAATAATGCAGGATTTCATGGACATGACCTCATTATTTACATGGAGAAACGATGCAACACATTGTCTCTCTTTCATTAATTATCAGAGGCAACAACAAGGAAAGAGAAAGACAGACACTACATGAGAAGGAGAGACTTGGGTAGTTAGAAAGAGAGTGTAGTGAAGCTGAGTGAGAGATTACACTCTATGCTGCTAACAAGGCAGTGTGTAGGAACCAATTTAAAAATAGACTAGCATTTAAAATGGGCCAGATAGTAGATAAAGCAGCCTCTCTCTGCCAGAGTAATGAGCTAGGACTCGCTCCTTCTATTAGCAGAGAGACACCCAGTCAAACACACACACATGCACACGCACACACACAAAAAACAGCTGGGGCAATTAGATGACGGCAATCATCAGATTATTATTTTTAAACAAGATGTTAGGATAAATATTTGTCCGGTCAAATGGATGCATGCAGATGTGATATGCTAATAAGTGTGCATGACTGTGCATATGTGCTTGTACCCGCATGCTGTATTGTTATATGCATATGTGATGTTTGTGTTGGTGCGTATTCACACAGTAATGACTGTGCCTAGATTTGCAGTTACTAGTCAACATGGGGCAAAGCGATATTACACCCATCCAGCAGTGGAATAGATTTGAGCAGATGGGTCACTGAGTCCTCATCTCCTTTGTTGCCCACAGTGGTGTCGTCCAGTGTGACCTAGGGGGCATATTGTCAAGTCTCTGCTCAAAGACCCTAACCCTCGTTTCAGTCTCCAATATTGGTTTTGTACACGAGTGTGCATGCTAATGCACACATGCAGCTTAATTAAAATACTGTAAGAAAAACATGCATAGACTTTATTATGGGATCACATTGAAGTAGATTAAATTTTGAGTGCCAGGGGTTTAGAGACTATGAATACAGCAGAATGTATAATGAACCATAACTATTATGTAGTTTCCCACAGAAGTTTTAGAAATCATACATTTTTTAAAATATTTATATTGGATGTAAAAAAAAATACTAAATGTAATCTGATTTGATAAAATCATCCAATTCAGTCTTCTTGACATGGGTTGACACAGTTTGGCCTGAGATGAACTGCAACAAAACGTCTCTCCATTATGTCTGTAGAAACATTCATTCACTGTTAATGAATTAATTAACAGTTAACTAATTAATAGGTACAGTTATTGCTTGTCAGGGCAACGGCTAGTGTGAAGATGCTTCTGTATCATGTGGACTCCACGTCTGTCTGTCTAAGAGCCTATTGTGTTCAGGGACTGCTTTGCACAGCTGACCCCAGACCTAACATGTAAATCAATCGACGCGCAGCATCAAAGACATGCAGATGCATTCTCTGCCTCAGGCCAAACTGTTCCTCTTGCATGAAGATCTGCAAACAACAACCAATATCCTGCCAATAGCCTTATGTCAACCAGGCCATGAAGCACATCACTCCACGGCCATGTATAATCTCTGGGTGAGGCCAAAAATCGAAATCCTTCATTTTTTATTTTTTTTTCCTCTCTTCACATTTGACGCTTCTGTATTCTTATCTCTGGAAAACAGAAAAACAGAGAACCATTGAACAACCCTGTCTTTATGTTGCTTATATTCAGAGCACATGGCTTGATGTATTTGCCCTGCAGCTTAAACAGAGTCAGAGGAATAGTTTGTCCTCAATAGCACTTGGGTGCACACTTAGACACTGTCTGTCTTCAGTGTCCAAATTTGCAGTGTAAGTATAATTATCTTTTGTGGACTAACTGTTCTTCCAGGATCTGGAAAAAGTCAGTAGGAAGTACTAGTAATTTTAGGAATTTTTGAATTTCATGATAATATGAAATTAATTAATTATAATAATTAAAATTACTTATTTATTTGACACTTTTATAGAATTTCAATAGTTAGGGTCAACCTATTTTTTAGAAATAGAATGTGTGTGTTCATTGTAGAAGGTATGGTTTAGGCTTTTTTTCAGCCAAAATGGCCATATAGATTTATGAGCATATATTCCTGAGATATTGCTTTGGTCTGTTCTTCGTAATGCCACATGTTTCTGGAGAGCAGCAGTCAGATTGATTGACAGTGTTACCGATTATTCAGCCACTAAAGTCCATTGTGTAGGCAAAAGCACATAATTCACATATCATTCCTGCTGTATGTTAGTGCTGGTATGCCCTACCATGTCTCTGTGCGAGATGTGTCGCACTTGATCAAAGTATATTATGTTTCTGATGCTGCTGGGGGGCTGCTGGGGCCAAGGCTGAGCCTGAAGTTGTGTTTTTTAAGTACAACACTGGAAGCAATGTGAAACAGAACAGCACAGGAGCTGGAATGGAGTAGTGTAGGGCAGCAGGAATGTGAGTTCATGGCTCCCCCTATAGGGCAATAGGTAAAGAGCAAAGTGTATAGACTGTTCTTTCACACTGCTACCCTCCTGTCAGAATGTTTGTGAAGTCTTATCTGTGCTGGTGAGTCCAGACAGCCATTGGCACTTAATAAACACTCTTAACAATATACACCTAAGTAAAGAGGGCTTGTATTTCCCATACCTTTCAAGCACAGAGAGGAAAGATGCTCACATTAGGAGTAAATAAGGAGAAGCTTATTCAACAGTGGCAAAAGTTGTTTTTTTTCACTGTCAGCAGGAATCTGACTGCTGAGGCAAAGTTCCAAGGCTGTAGCGGATGTGGGAAAGATATGTGAATGTTTTTATTCTGCTCCAAGTCTCAGATTTTAGATTTTGCAGGAGTAATGATCTCACCCCCACCTGCCCTGTCTTAGATTAGCAACTATGTACATTAAATTCATCAAGTGCTGGCTAAAGCTGCCAAACATTAAGGGAAAAGGCCAGCCACACTGCAAAGACACAGGAGGAATATATTAAGATTGTGATAGCGCTGCTATATAATGTAGCAAAATTGGTTGAGTAGGACAAATATTGTAAATAAGTAGAAGAGAATTGTACTTCTTTGTATACGTGACAAGAGGCTTCACCAAGTCCTTGTAAAGATGGGAGGAATTTGAACCACATGTCGGATATCCAGGCTTTGTGCTTTCATTATTCCTGAATGGAGCCTTAGCCGGGTACCCCTGGTTCCTCCCGTCCAACAAAGTAGGGTCAGGAGGTTAGGCAGGTTGCCATTAAGCCCCCATTTATGCTTTTATCCAGCCCCCGCATCCACAATGCCAGAGTAAGGGATACAGGCTTTGTGCCTGCTTCATCACCTCCATACCTTTAAGACTCTGGAGACTTTATCATGTCTCAAGTAACGGCCCAAGGCAGAGGCACTTTGTCTGTGCACTGCCTGTGCAAAATCATAAAAGACTGCAAGAAGAGCAAACCAGGCATATGTTCACCGCCAGCACCTGATTGAAGCCTGGCAGATATCAGATTTTGTTTTTAGTTATAATGACTATGAACTATCCTAATGAGCATTGTCCTCACTAGGCCAGAATCCTCCTTAAAACTAGTCCAATCCATATTTGTACAAGCACCAATGTTATTGCTTCTGAAAGTCTTAGAGTAGAAAAAGTCAAAAATTAATGAAGAAAGCAAAAGAGTCCAAACCAAGAGCATTAAAAGTGATTAAGGGAACTTGAGAAGAGACAGATAGGGTTCTGAATATGAGCAGTACAACCCCTGCCATTTAAGCCGTGATGAGTATCAAATATTCGTGGGAGTGAAAATTCAGTAACATGGGAAGGTTCTCAGAGGGCTCAATGGAGTCTTGCTGAGTGCCTGACAGATTGGCACTGACATTAAGGGATGTAAATGAGAAATTGTGCAATTTCCACAAAGTATTATAGGAACAGCAAATGTGTGAAAAACAGTTTTATGAAAAGAAAGACGGAGAGGAACAAGTCTTAGCTGATGAGGATCAGTCACTTGCTAGTTATTCCACCGAAAGGAAAGATTTCAAGGGTGTTACATCAATACATGGGAGAGATAGAGAGTGGAGTTTTCTATGAGGGGAGCAGAATTTACTGCTCTTATGCTTCATCAGTGTGCTGCAGTGGCGGCTGTAAATCTGCAGATTGATCAAACTGCAGAGCCAAAGGGATCCAAAGCCTTATCTCAAAGTAAGGGCTCAGCAAAGTCGAAGCCTCACTGTTGGTGTGACGGATGGCGGTGGCTATCTGACTTTGACTTCCTACTACTTCCGCTTACTAATGCAACACAATACACACAGTGTGCATTTACTAGCTTAAGTTTTCTCCTCCAAACACATATGTACACGTAAACCCTCATCAGGAAAAAAGTTGAGGAATTTGAGACTGATAAGACCAAGAGAGATAGTTTGTGCTTTTGGAAGAGATTCACATTCAGTCACATCTTCCTCATCCTCAGCACCTCAGAGTTATTCCCTGCAGCACAACACTACTTCATTACAACCTCTGCAGGTAAACAATGACCTCATCCCGGTTAAATCCATACCTTCCTGTCAGCCCACCATCCACATCTGCCAAAAGACACTAAACCATTCACTCAAACATGTGTTGTTGAGGAAGGATTGTCTTTATTGGACATCGAGAGCCTGAAGGCTGAAGAGACAGGCAGACCTGGTGTGCCTGCTCAGCTCAGGGAGGGCACCTCTCTTGTTAATAGCAGCCTTTGCCTTCAGTAACACACAAGGTACTGATCCCACATGGTGGATGCTGGGGGAGGGACGAGGGGCACATGCTCGGAGAAAAGAAAGCTGCAGCCTGCTAACCCCACGGCTATGTTATCACTGTTCCTTTTCTCTCATTGAAAATCTGAAGGTGTTGCATTTGAAGTGTTGGCCTTCTTAGCTGGCAAAGACCCCAAAATAACTCAAAAGATAGCTGTGAAAGTTAGAAAGTGTTGTTTTCTATTTTAAGTCTGAAGTGCAAGACAGGAAGATGTGTTTATACATGTGGAGGATAGGTGACCATGCAAAGTAATTAACATTCTTCTTTTTTAGTTTCTGACTAATTTGACTTAAGTCTTTAGCGATTTTAGTAGATGTGGTAATTCATTCAATATTTTCACTCCCTCTGTCTGAATTATCACACCAGAAAAAGTTTTATTGAAGTAATGTTTTCCCTCCTGATATTATTTTTTTGAACACAGGAGGCTCAGATGCCCCCTAATCTTTTTTCAATTAATGTTAGACTAATCCAGTAATCGTTTTGCAGGATCTTAATTAATTTTGTACTGTAATTTTGTTTCTCTTATCACTCGGTAGGAATCTCTCAAAAGAAAAAAATGGACTCTCAGTGGAATAGTGGATTTCCTCCACTCCTTCTGCCTTACTACTTACTTACTACAGGACAGTTGTGCTTTAACACCATGCTTACACTTATATTCAAATGTCTTGCTGGATATATTTAAAGCCCAAATAATCGTACTGCTTATTATGGTTGTCTGGGCTTTATGAGACAGACACTGGTAGCTCTGTACAGTACATGTCTTCATGTCTGTACAGTAATCAAATGATTAGATGAGATAAGAGTTATTGCTATTATCAATTGTTTAAGCTCACAGACAAAGCAGCATTTAGTATTTTTTTGTCATGGAACAGCGTCTTATGGACATCCACTGTGGTCCTTGTTCGCAGCGTCCTCTCCAAATCAGCATGGTCCAAAAGGGCAGACACTTGCCTTTCTTGTGGTTCGGTGGTGACCATAACTCTTTCCAGATGCTTCACTGTAAGAAATAGAGAGGTGGTGGTACAGGGCAAAAGAGAGAGCGAGAAAGTGAGCAAGGAGGCAGAAACCAAGAGAATGAGCTCACTTTTCATTTGTGTTGGCTATAAATAAGGAACACATGCAGGCTATCTGTGTGATTCTCTCTCTATAGCCACATAGCCATAAATCAGACCAAGGTCTGCACAGATACATGTACATCCTTAGCAGATGGGTAAATGGAGGGAGAGAGGGTGACTGGAAACCAAGTAGAGAAAGCCCAGGCCTGGATTTTCTGATGGATAAGATATTTCACCATTCAAGTTATTCTTCCATTCCATCTCTCTAAAAGGTGACCTGCTGGGAGCACATGTACTCCCACTCTATATTTCCTCCCAGATATTGTAGGCTTTTTTGTAAACACAGAGAAGGAGGAGACATGTTACAGTCGGACCTCTGCTTCGTTTAAATGTCTGCCGTGTGATTGTCATTTAGATAAATGTGCATATCTGTAAAAAGACAACTTTCTCAAGACCCTCCACCCCATGGCTGTGATGCTCGGAGGTCTTCTCATCTGAGAGCAAACTCAGTTCAAGCTCTCCAAAAAACGTCTGGGCCATCTGTTGGAAAAAGAAGCCAGTCATGTCAAAATGAACCATGACGAAGTCCAGGAAGCCTCTAGAGAGGAGAAAAAAAAGACTTAAGCCTGGATTGGGTGAAGATCTGTATGTGGATTTTCACTTGTGTGTGTTGGGATTGACATGCCTTCTCTGATCTTTGGTGAACAAGAACGCAATGCCTGATAAACTGAAGATACATCACTGTTACTTTCCTTTCTTTTGCATCTTCTTCTCTGTATGTGTCTTTTGATATTCTTCCTTACAAAGGAATATTTCATTGAACCATTTGTCAAATTAGACACTGTGTTACCAATGACCGTTTGTTGGCAAGACATGAGAGGGTGACGAAAGGACAAGCAAAGGATAAATATTATGACTGATGGTTTTCTGGGGTGTGCGTCTGCGTCAACTGGCACCCCATATTACTGTTAGGGTTTTAAGTATATTGTTATTGTGTCCTACCACACACGCACATCCCTCTTATTTTAGTTTCTGACAACATTTGTGTCTGCAAAATGATTTGTTTTAGTTTTCCTGGAATAGCTTTTTCACTGTTCTTCCACAAGAAAATACACACCTAGCAGTTAGTAACCATTTCTGAGACAGGACAGAGATAGAAATGTGCAAGCAGGAGAAAAAGACAGATTAAGCCAGTCAAAGGGGGAACAATATTTCAGTCTGTACACTAATAATGAACATAGCTTCTCTGGTTTATACTGTACAAGAGTTATTGTTCACTACAAAAATTGCATTCTGTGAGGACAATGAAGGTGTGCAAGGAAGACTATGCCTCATTCAGAGATAGGAATTAGACAGAAATTGGTGTTAAGACATACAAGCACATTATATTGTCACTGTTCTACTGTGGGAAAGACTCTTTCTTTACTGCTCACACACTGTTAGTATTTCACCGACAGCTCCTATAAGCAGGAGCTCTGTAAATATCACAAACTAGAGTTGCACACTTATTAGTGCTTTCTTGCAGATGACAATGTGTGAAGTCATTAAATAGTACACAGTGTTAGTGGGGTGACTCAAAGCAAAAGGAATCAGGAAATAATTTACCAGAAATGTAGTTAGTTTTGTTTTATTGGAAAATGTTGTATGACTTATAAGTTTGAGTTTGTTTACATATTGTTCATTTGTAATGGGAAATACACAATATTAACGATAATATTTATGTTATCTGAAAGTTTAGAAAAATTGAATGTTATGCTCATAATTTTTCTTTGTAGTATCATGTGAGACATACCAAATGTTTGGCATTTGTACATTACATTACATGTACAACTACAAATATTTCATTATAAAGAAAACACCAATGCTATTGTTAAGATATTAATAAATAACAGTAATATCAGAAGTTTTTTTTCTTTTTTTAAGTGAAAATGCAATTTAACTTTTGTGCATGTTAAAGGCTGGGTGGCATGAGTCGTGTGAGCTCAGGAATTTTCAGTGTGACTAGTGAGTATTTACACTTGCTTCAAGTATTTTACTTTTTTTTTTCAATAAATGTTGGATTAGTGATGAGCTCAGGCATGGAAAAAGAAAATAATAAACTGTCATTCAAATCGTTCTCTGAAACAAAAGCCTCAAAGAAAGGATTCCACAGGCCACACAAAATCCAAATTAGCTCTGTCACAGTTATCTTCAGAGTTGTTGGATGTCAGTGTGAGCTTATTGGAATATGTCAGAATAGGTGTGAAAGGTGAGTGACAGGCACCCTGAGCTGCCACGGAGTAACCTGAGGGGATGTTAGTGTCACAGGCCCAGCCGCTGATGCATTGCAGCCCTCGATGCTAGTAGTGAATCCCAACAGTGTGGCCTATAAAGCCTCGACGCACATTTTTCAGAGACAAAAACAAAGGAAACACTCAGCAGTAGTTTACACAAAATGTGCTATAATGGATCGCTCATATACACCTTGATGTGTTCCAGTAGCAGTTCTAGATTCGCAATAACCCCCTTTAGCAGAGAACTGAGACAAAAATAGTTGACAAATGTTTAATATCAGACTAATACATAGCAGGTGTCTTTTTTTCATCTGTCTGTGTTGAAGGTATTTCTGTGATTTCCTGAGAGAAAAATTCAATGAAATCCATCTCCTCCAGCCAGATGGCTCAGTGGCTACCTCCCTGTTCTCTCGCTCCCTTCATCTGCCCACTGTGCTTCTCTGCTCTCTTTCAAATGTCACTTTGTTTCATACACAGGGGTGAGGGCTGGGGAGGAGCGCAGACAGAGATTTGGCCAGGCAAGCAAGACGTTTGCTTTATCATAGATTTGTTTAATCCAAAACCTCTCCTCGGATGAAACTATGCCAGACTCCCCCAGATCGGTTCTTTCTAGAGGCATTTTGCCAGTTCATTCCAATATGTAGTTCATCAGGGCCTACAGCCAGTGGGACATAGTGTATGAGAACATTTGCTCAACACACATTTTACAGATAGAGGCTTAAACTATGAAGCAATATGGACACTGCTACTGAGAATGAATCAGAAATGTTATTAACAATACTTGGTCTGCTTCATTTCAGTCTTGACTTCTAGCACATGAGGTGAATGGCAGTTTGTCGCTGTGTGTTGTTTGTAATTGAATCCTTCCACATCTCTCTGAAAAGCCATTAATCATTCACCTAATTGAGTCACGGATCAGTAATTAGCCATGATTGGGAGCGTGATGGTTTGATTCGATACTCTTGAACACTGGTACTGCAACCTTTAGGAGCACTTCCACAGCGCCCCCTGTTGAGGCGGACAGCTCCCCTAGCACATTAATTCTTGTTCATGATCAAAGCCAGGACCCTATGCCTTCTGCCACATGCAATTTCGTTTGTTCTTCAGAGGCAATCTCCCACACATCTGTGCTCCACACATGACCACGTGGAGCTCGGTGGACAAAAATAGAGATAAAGACAAAACAAGGAATCACACAATGCCTTCTCAATGAAGCTCAATTAAAATATGTTAACCAGTGTAAGTGAAGGAAAGAGGATATTCTGGAAAAAGAACTCGCCTATTTATTAATTAAAATGATAACAATTAATATGATTAGTTTCCTATCTCAGTCAAGCTCAGTGGCCACACAATTCATTTTAAACACAAAAAGTGCACAGAGAAAACCTCAGCATGGTCAAATAGAATATAACAATGGAGTTAGACATGCTTGATGTCTCTTGCTATATGCATTTATTATTCTCAGGCTGAAAGGTGATGTCGCCAAAGAATGGCCAGTGAAGCTATTCCATTAACAAAACTAGAAAAACAATCAGAGAGCGCAGACCTCCGCCAAAGTGGCGGCGGCGGCGACTTTTTTTTTTATTTATTTAAAGTTACCCCCGCCACCAAGGAGGTTGTTTTCACCAGGGTTTGTTTGTTTGTTTGTTTGTTGGCTTGTTTGTTTGTCGGTTTGCAAAGTAACTCAAAAAGTTAAAGTTATGGACGGTTTTTGACGAAATTTTCAGGGTTGGCAAGAAGTGGCCTAACTTAAAACTGACAAATTTTTGGTGGTGCCATTGAATCGGATCCGATCACCACCAAAAACTAATCAGTTTTAAGTTAGGCCACTTCTGACCAACCCTGAAAATTTTGTCAAAATCCGACCACAAGTTTTTGAGTTATTTTGTAAACCAACAAACCAACATACAATTAAACAAACCCGAGTTAAAACATAACCTCCTTGGCAGAGGTAATAATGTTTATTACGCAGGTGATTATGCATTGCAGATGTTGATGGATGGTGAACTTTTGTACACTTTATCACATTGACTGAATCTGTACAAAGGTTATGCAAAGATCAGAGAAGCCTGGTCTTCAGTGTCAAAAATGGATTCTTTTCAAAGGAGGATAATCATTTTGCACTACTTAACAGCAACAAGTAGAGTTCATGGGATCAGTATGTGTGACAAATTATTTCAACTAAAGACTCCTCACTTACTGACTGGGAAGCTTATCAAAGTCCTCACCTTGAATTTGTTTAGCTGCCAGGTAAAACAAATGACACAGACTTGAACACAAATCATAATAATATACAGTATGAATGGAATGACCACGTGATCTAATCCAGTTCCATTCATGGATGAGAACTGTGAGATGCAGTTGATTTTTTTTTTTTTTTTTTTTATCTGAGGAAAACAGCCATCCTTCACATGACTGGTCAGGAAAACATATGGTTGTTCTAACTAATACTGTCATGTTTGTGGTGAGAACAGTTTCCAGAAAACATCCAGCCTAAAATGAGATAAGCCAGTTCAAAAAAATGTCTACATGGAAGGTTTCATCCGAATGCAGATACTGCACATAGCAAATCTCTGCAATGTTGGAAGCAGCAGTGCATTGTTGGCAAACACACGTACACAAGAAGATAAGTGATAAACACACACAGACAGACACACACACACACAGAGAGAGAGACGCAGAAGGTAATCTGGGAGTTGACCTGGTGAGCACTGCACAGCTAGATAAAAGAGATTATCCGCATTGTGGTGAGCTAGGGCCTAGGTTCAGTGTTTGTTTGTGTGTAGACTTATTTTCAGTGTGAATGTGCACATGCACTTGCTTTGTGTTTATTGCTAGTGTGTCTTAGTACCTTTGTGTGTACATGCTTGTGTTACAGCATTCCGAGCAACCGAGATGAAGGATTATCTGGATTTTCCAAGTGGGATTTTCAGCTCGATAGTAGAGAAATATGACTGAGTCGCCTTCGACCCTTGACCTCCATGGCCAAATGGGGCCTCCCGGTCTCTCGACGGCTGGCTTACTGGTCCCACCGGACGTTTTTATAGACAGACTGCTCCTACCTGGGCATCTATGACACTGAGGTTAAAGTCAAGCTGTTGAGTTAGTTAGCATCTTTTGGGAATCAATGTAGCCTTACAAGATACAAATCATTCTTATCACTGGGAAAAATTGTAGAATTTGGGGTGCCAACTTGCCACTCAAGTAGCATACAGACAAGAATAAACTCACTGTAAATCATCAATTAAGCACATGAATTAAGATGGCTGACTAGCTCCCTGGAAACCAGGAGTTGGCATAGCAACCAATTAAGTTAAGCTAGCAAATCACTATGCACACAGCATGGCAAGAAAACATCTGCTACTCATAGGATTACTTGGCTCAGCTTACCTGTGACTGCAAATATGTGTGATTTAATCAAAGTATACAGTATATCCAGTGGCAAAAACTTTATAATAACGGGGTTAGCTTGTGCAAAATAGGTTAGTGCTTTGTTGTTGAAATCCTGGCTTAAGTTGTCCATCCATCCATTTTCTACCGCTTATCCTCAGATAGGGTCGCGGGGACTGGAGCCTATCCCAGCTGTCTTAGGGTGAAAGGCAGGGTACACCCTGGACAAGTCTCCAGTTCATCGCAAGCACATAGAGACAGACAACCATTCACACTCACATTCACACCTACGGGTAATTTAAATTAGTCAGTTAACCTAATCCCCATGCATGTTTTTGGATTGTGGGAGGAAGCCGGAGTACCTGGAGAGAACGTACGCAGACATGGGGAGAACATGCAAACTCCACACAGAAAGGCCCCAGGGAATCGAACCAGGTACCTTCTTGTTGTAGGCGACAGTGCTAACTACACCACCATGCTGCCCAGCGTAAATTGTAATCAATAAAATTAACCTCATAATAAATGTGTTTCTCAAAACAAGCAGCAGCTTTGTCAGAAGATCCTCTCGAGGTCTTCTGGATACAAATTCACCAACGAGAGGAAGGGCAAGACAATTGGAGTGTAAAGTGTGATACATAGAGCGTAGAGAATGAGCATAGGGCTTTATCAAGAAGACTCTCAAATTGATTTCCTGTCAGTGAGCATCCATGCTGATGAGATTGATGCAGACAGGATAGGAGGTAAAGATGGAGGAAGCAAGAGAACACAGTGAGAAATCTTTCCATTCTTGGAGTTGCCTCTCATGGCCTACGGCCCCAGACAGGCTGATCGGCAAACTGAGCAGAGCTGTCCTCTTCTTAAGTAATTTAGACATCACTGGGAGGCCTCTCTATCCATATTTGATGAAGAACCGAGCTACAATTAAGATGAGCCCTTCTGTAGGGGCTGTGGGAGACAGAATTGATAGTTCCCACAGAGCGAGGCTGATGGGTGGTGGGTCAGTGAGCTGGCTGCTTCCTCTGCAGAATACCCTTTAACCCCTGCCTAGGTTGGTGAGTCCCCATCGGGAGCTGAATATGGATGTTCTACATCTGCTTGTTACTGAATTAAAAAAGCAATTTAGGTCTCTTGGGCTCCCAGGGGAGTTGATTTCATCTCCTTAACGACTGGACCCTGTGAACCCAGCTCAGTATTGCTGCATTTTATCATAAGTTATACCATCAGGGAAGCTTATTAACAATGGCTTGAACTGAAAGGTGTTAGTAGATGCACAGAGGAAAATGCCTGATATTAGCCTAATTGATCATATAAAACTCACAGCTAACAATGTGAAAGCTAATTGGTATGCTGTCATTGGCCTCTGCCCCTTATATGGTTGGGATGTTTTTTTTTTGTTGTTTTTTTTAATTCTTTTTATCTGTATTTGATAAAACCTTGCGGCCATAATATAGACTGTACTCACATAGAATTATGAAAATATTCAGTGATTTTTTTTTTTTAGTCCTGGTTCAAATGTATACCTCATGTACATATGTCATATATCATTACATACAATACAACGTTTATCGAGTGAGATGAAAGTTACCAAGATTTGCTCTTGTGGTTTTAAATTGTATCTCTGCTCAGTATTTTACTGATAAATGTCTGCTTGACACCACCATAGTTCTAAGCATAGAGGAAGCTTCAAATGGTAAGCACAAAACTTGAAAATTCATCTTTAATAGAGATGAAAATACAAAGCTTCGGAGTGGGTAATTAAAAACTTTGCTGCACGTAGAGCTTCTCAGGCCTCACTTCATTTTATGATAATGATAATTGAAAGATGGGGGAGGAAGGACTAAATTACAGAGCTGGATTAACAAAATGCCCATACCGGGTGCTAAATTCACTCTCGTTACACTTGTGCAATAGCAATTCACAGCACCAAGCCTCTGGTTATAGCACACTGACTCGATTACCACCATCTTAATCAAATTCTTCCTCCTCAATTGCATTTGCAGCAGTTTAAAATGTGTTTCTCTTCTCGCACTATTAAAACTCTCCCCTGAGGTCAGGGTATGCTTCAGCTCTAGAACAAAGTACCTTTAGTTTTTGAGGCCAGAGGATATTCAGAAATATTCTCCTGTTTGTGAGGTCAAAAACTTGTTTTTTCATATGATGTAACATGAAGTATTTTTACTTGCATTAGTGGTATGTGGCTCTCCCTGAGACTGTGAGGCTTGAATGTGGTCACTGGCACACACAGACAATACAGGGGTGGGGTTCAGCCTGGAAAGGCCAATATAGCTCAGTTGAGAAATACTGTGTCTCATTCATTCTCATTCAGAGCTATACTATTGAGTTATACTGGAGCCAGGCATTATAATAAGATTAAAAAAAATCAGTAATGTCCTTACAATACATCTTGTAGCAGAAACAGTGATCCTCAACAGGGAAATTCAGTATGGTCCTAAACAAATGGCTGCATTATTTGACTACCTCAACAGGACAGAGTACTTAATCAGGTATGACACAATTAACTGAGCTGAGCTGAGACCTCAATGATAAGGAATTTTATGACACAACTCCTAAAATAATTTTATATTCCGTTTTTTTTATTTATTATTTCCATAATTATTGGAATTTTTATTATTGGAATTTTTATTATTAGAATTAACTAGCATCACAGTCGGGTTTGTTCATGTAAAGTGGCCTTCAACAATTATAAAAATCTGGTTCATGTAACAGCAGCTGTTTTTTCAGCAGGATTTGTTTGTGTGTGTTTTGTTTGTCTTGCAAACCACTTTTCTAGAGTTTTATCTTTAAAATCAACAATATCAGCAGAAGACTGTAAAGGTAAAGGCAAACATGTGTACAACTGCACAGTCTATGAGTACTGTCTGAAGTATCAGCCTTTATTTGCATAGAAGGGACCTGTCTGTATATCATGAATGCCATGTCATGCATGTGACAACATTAACTCTTTGAGTGCCAGCCATTTTTTAAAACAGAAAGTGCCTCGTGCCAGTGTTATTTGCCCATATTTCAAGACCCACAGAATATTTTGTACTATGTCTCTGAAAACACTGAATAGCTAAAACGAAAGAAGAAACTCATCATTTCATCATGAAAAAGCTGTTTGTTTTTACCTTTTTTGCTGTGTGGAAATTTAAAAAAAAACTGTGTGAGAAGTAAATGTGTAACGTCAACTAAACCTCATACTGAGGTGCAATACATATGCTGGTGGATGTAACTCAAGAATGTGAGGGGAAATGGAAGGAGGTTGGTCCACCTGCTTTATTCAATTCACCAATGGGGACGCATTTACACATGCACATACGCAAATGGACAAACATCAATGGACATGCACACAGCATCTCCCACAGCTTCAAGGTCCTCTGCAAAATTAATAACACAAGTGTCTGGTCTGGACAGTGTAGATAGTGTGTCCTCTCGATGTGTGTTTTGGTGCTGTGTGAGAAGAAGGCTTGATTTATCAACAGCTGGGCCAGGAGTCCACAGAGAACAAGCTGACTGATCGAGCGCTTTCAATTTTGACAAGGTCTCAAAGACAAGAGCAGCAGGAGGACAGAGGAAGAAGTGGAGAGATGGGGCAAACAGGAAGGATTGGGCAGCTATAAGATTTGAGAGCCAGATGATTTAGAGGTCCAATATCAGCCGTTATTACTACTCCTATTCTTGAGTTTCCTAATTTCCCCCTAATGGAATCCTCATCCCCCATCACTGAGCATACTGATCGCCTGTTAAACAGAGCCTCTTTCGACCAATCATTACAAGGCTCATAGCTGTCAACCGCCTATCAGATATGGGCAAAGTGGGAATTTCTGAGCATGACAAATCAGATAGGGGTGTCTGAGAATAGTTCATAAGTTGAAAAATGCTCTCAGAGGCATCAAGCATAAAGAAGTGACGGAAAACTATGGAAGTTTACTTGGTTTAAGCTTTTATCTGGAAACCTCTTATTATGTGACACATTGATGGCACACAGTTTATTAGGAACATCCCGTGCAATTCCACACTGTACAGCTCTACAATGAGCTTGTCATATCCGGCTTTTGTTGACACTGTCAGACAGGTATTGATTTAGCTTTCAGAGGCTGCATTTTGTGGTGATGCTGAATTAATGTAATGTAAAATGAGTGAGTTCAGGCAGCGCTGAACCCACAGAATATGTAAATATTGATTCTGATACTGTGTGACACAACTGTACATGTGAATAATGATATTTGAAGATGATGATATTTATGTAATATATATCATCATCTTCATTATTTATTCATGGAACCAGAGCAATTGAATCAACTCCAAAAGACGATGCCCTCACAATGAACGATGAGCTAATGCAAGGTGAGTGTTTACACAAAGACATGGACGGGGAAGCTCTTAACACGATTATGAATGCATTCTTAATGAGCACATAAAACATGGCATGAATTATCAAGCATGTAGCTGGTGCTGCTATTGTTTGCTAATGAGGAACACAGAGTCACTTTTTTTCTGAGTGGGTTGAGATATTTGGGGCAAAGCCACCTCACTTCCTGTCATTTCCCCCCTATCCCCCTAAGTTTAGAGACAGCAGGCCAGCGCTCCTGTGGTGTAATGTAATGTTAAATGAATCTGCCATGCTATAAACCTGTTTTAAAAGGCACATATGGGACCTGTGGGGTTAAAGAGGCACAGAAATAAGGCATCAGAGGAGAATGGTGAAAGAGATTCTTTCTTTTTTCTCTCCTTACCATTTCCATACTGAGGTTTAGAGTGGATTGTGTCTGTGTGCTTCATTACTGTCAGCGTCACCTGGCAAGGGTCAGTGGTATTCTCTGGGTTTTGGAAAGACAATGGATACACTGGAGAAAAGACAGAGGGTGGAGAAGTGGAGGGTTGGTAACAGAAGAGTGGAACAAAGCAGAAAACATGTCCAGACGTTGTTGCAAAAGCAGAGCAGGACCCTAAGGCGTTGTGTTAGTCTGGCTTGACCAAATGGCCTCTTTGTAGCCTGGTCACGGTCTTCTTTCACAGGCTATACTCAGGTATTTAGTTTCAGGTGAGGATAGGGAGAAAGCCTGGTAGTCATAGTTACTAAGTACAGAGGTTTTCAGTAAAGGGTTGGTTACATTTGAATACCCAAAGCATCTGTTGTTGTTCCTAACTGTGGTTAAAGCCCAAGTATAGCGGATTTGTATATCATCCTTGGGTGGCAATAAGAGAACATAGTTAGAGAGGGCCTTTAATTACCCCTTACAAATTGACTGCAAGTGTGGCAACCTGTTTTGTTTATATTGCTTTCTGCAAGTATTTGGATCCCCACTGCAACTTTATCTTTACTTCTTAATTGAGCAGTTGTTCACCAGAGACTAATCTCCAAGGCTTGTGTACATAACAGTCATGAAAGATGCTGCAAATTAAAGACTTATCTTAATCCTCTTCTTCTCAAAACATTCGCCTTTCCAGATCAGGATAATTTGAGCCAAATATTTTTGTGTCTTTATGGAGGAAGTGTACTTTAAGGTACTTTAAAGGAAACCTGAATATATATGTGGTGTGTGTGTATATGTAAGACAAAACCATTCATTGTAGGGGTACAGATTGACACCTGTGTGAGGAAAAGAGCGCCTCTAAACACATCCGTGGACACTTCCTAAGAAACACAATAGCACTTAACATTAGCAATTTTATGCTACGATGAAACACCCATTAATACCTGTGTCTCAGGTGTAACTTGTCCCCCCGATAAGCCATGAACACAAGTCTCTCTTATCCTACCAATTAACCTGGAGAGTAGCTACCGGCTTGGGTTACATCCAACATGGTTTGCCTATTCTTTATTCCAGCGCGTCACCCTGTGCAATCTTCTAATCAGAGTAACCCAATACCTAACTTCTATCCCCTGTTCAAGCTGAAAAAGGGACAGACATGACTCGAAGGAGACAGATCCTGTCTTTATGTCTGCCAACACTCGCATTTGGCCTCTCATCCAAAGCTACTCCACCTCCACCCCCACCACCATCCCTCTTTTTTTCACTTTCTTTTTGTTGAGATGCAGTGCACATTCTGGTTTATAACCTGCCCAAGCCAGTATTCCAGTCACAGATGTAGTGGGGGAATTATATGGGACAGGTATTAAGCTGTGATTTATTTATCTGAGATTGAAACCAGACCAGTGCCTGAAGCCTGTCATCTGGCTTGACTGCCCATAGTTCAGCGCATGGTCTTACACAGCAGTGCACTTGTTCCAAACAGGGCCACGTCCCCAGTGACCACACTCTTCATATCGATTTCTAGGATATCATTTTTAAAAGACACCCCGAGGTTTATATTGAGCATGGAAAAACTCCCTGGAGAGAAGAGCACAACAACAGAAGAACAATATAAGTACACACAAGGCCAGTGGCTACATGTCGGATGGAGTGTCAGTTTATTCGCTCTCTCATCTTTGTGCCTTTAGGCAGTGACAATTAGCCACAAAACCTTTAGCTGTCCTTTTCCCAATTGCATAGATGCCGTAGTAACACCAGTGAGATACGCTGGGAGACAATGAAGAACAGATGAAGAAGGTAGCAGGTGAAAAGGTCTTGTGGGAATGGCTATTACAGGATATGGCAGAGCAGCTTTGCTACAGGGGCCATTGCTGGTAAGGATTTATTGATCCATCTTTCTATTCTCTTATTTCCTTCAATTTAGAAAGTAGATTGTGAAGCAAAGCACCAGAGGAAGTAAAACTCTTTATATTGTCTTGGCTTTGTTTCTCAATGCATTATAGAAATTAAAAGGATCAAGTTGCCCCCGACAAATTACAGTTCACGCTGTGGCAAAATCGTAACCCCACAAACCCTTTTTTCAGTGGCTAGCTCCTGCACATAAAGCCAACTCTCTGGGAGGAGCTTCCGGGCCACAACGATATGGTCAATCAGTTTAAAAGCTTATAAAAGCCTCTCCGGATTAGGCTTTTCAACATATCAGGATGCTGGTAAAAAGGTTTAGCTTCCTTGGTAATGTTGGCTGACAAAGTGTAGCTCATAACAGTTGAACGATTCAAGGTTTTCAACATTCACATAATGGCGAACGCAGCCTGTGTCCCACCACAGCAGCTAAAGCAGTTGTCCTCTGCTGAAATGAGTCTCCTCATAAATACTCCAAATCCAGGAAGGGAGGTGTTCTGCTTTAATGTGTGTAATATGCCATGTTTAATGCTGAGGCAGCCCCAGTTGTGTGAAAATGCATACCACATTACTCCATTGCTGAAAAAATATTAGCCGCATCCAGGGGGTTACAGTTCCCTAGTGTACTGTGAAGGTCTGGACACAGAGAAGGCTGATGAGGGGTGCAGGATTTTGGAAGAGACGTAAGACAAGCCAGACAGTCGGAGGTCTGTCCTGCAGAGATCATTTGATATATAAGGGGTTAGGTGTCCTGTATAAATGTTTAATCACTGTCTGGGCTGCTGGTCGTTAACCTCATTCATTGACAGTGAAAAAGAGATGGAGTATATCCCTGTCTAAACATTGGGCAATTACCTTATCACATCTTAAATCCTCAGTCCATAGGCTAACCCTCTTCCAAGATGTCATAGGCACTGCACACTGCCCCCTGTCTCTGACAAACAGAGCAGCTGTTAGGGTCAGTGACACACTTCCGTTCCCATCAATTATCAGTAAACATAGATTGATTTTCTTTGGTTATAGTCATATGGTGTGTGTGTGTGTGTGTGTGTGTGTGTGTGTGAGTGAGAGAGAGTGTGCTGTTCATGTGCTCCTAAGTCATCTTAGAAGTTTAAAGCAAGCCTTATAAGATAATATCAAGTTTGAGAAACTTTGTTTAGAGCAAAATAACATTGACCTTTGACCTTTTACTTTGCCAGCCAGCAGATGCAACAGAAGTGCCCATTTTGTGTCTGCTTGATGACATAGATACTGCTGACGCCAGAAGCCTTAAATGACATGTGAGAGCCAGGATCAAGTTTAATCAAATCAAAGCTACTGCACCCAAGGGAGGAGATTTTTGAAAAGAATCCTTTACCTAGGATTGCATGTCTACTTTAGTTCCATTTCACCTTTTTTGACCTTAAATCTTGACCTCAGACCTTTGAAGACTGATATGTGGTATTTCTTGCAGAGTAAGTATTCAGGGCTTTTTCAGAAGTTTTGTTAGACTTGTTCAATTTTTTTTTTTTTATTCTTTTCTTCATTACCTTCTCTCTAACCTTTTGCATTGATGTTGTCCATCGCTGCAATGGCCTAAACAGAATTTGCATGTTGCATGTACTGGCTCAGCCAATCAAGACATACCCACCAATCACTTCCTGTACCAGCTATAAAAATATGTTGAACCATTTAGATTACTTCATTGCATCTGGGTTCATCATACACAAAAGAGGCCATGATCAGCTTCTCACAGAGAAGTGGTTGCTGCTTTTTGCCCTTGTTGGTTAAAAGCAAGAAAACAACCTGATGAGGTCTTATCAGCCCTTTATCACACTTCTCTGCAGAAAGTATAGAAATGGCTTCCTTGAACAGAACAGAATCTAAATATTGCGTTAGAAAGAAATCAACACCAAAATAAGACAGAGGAGGGACACAGAAAAACTGCAACCCAAATAAGTACAGTGAATGAATTATGCACACTTGGATACTTGGTTTAAGTCCATATGACTAACGTAAATGGGCATAAACAAGTGAAATGCACGCCCAAACCCGGCTCGCCCTTCCACCCCCCCTACTGCCACACTCACTTTCATACACACACACTCTAGAGGTATGACTCACCCCCTTTCCCACCGTGCAGCTATTCCATTACAGCAATGCCATCCTAAACCCACAAAAAGGTCCCAAAACTCTGGTAGAAAACATGGAAACACTACAGACAACACCCACCCGCCCATCAACAGGAGCAGTAGGCCAACATACTACTCAACAATAAGGCAGTAGGGATATGTGTACTGACTCTCCACTAACTCACAGAGGAGAAGAGGGAGTCAAGACTGTCTTGATGTCACTGTTTTCACATTCATGCATGAAAATCTGAACCTATAGATTTTAACAAGGTTTTGCACAAGAAGCACCATCATTGCCTTTGATTCCAGATTTTTTCCTGACATTTTCATGGCATTGAACAGGAAAAAGTGTGTGAATGTTGGGCAGCTAAGTGGGAAATTAAGACTCCCAGGATAATGCTGTGAACTCTAACCCTTAAACACCCTCAGAACATGGATCTCTGATCTATACACTAGTTTGACATACATGCTTTCACTTATGCATGTGCATGTTCACCCCCACCTTAACACATGCACCAGCATCAATGCCAGATTAGCTTCTTTCACTCCACTGTGCATGTCATCTTATGTAAAGCCAACACTCATTTTCCCTGCATAGCATGCATACAATTTCCATTCTATTAGATGACATCACCACATGTTGCTTGCAGTGGCTGGCTGGAACAAAAGTTTATTTCTTGGCAAGTGTGAGATCGTTTTTTTTTTTCTAAATCTCCCGCCGCTCTCCCATGGGTGATGTTTTTCAAAGTGGACTCGCTAAGGCGTAGCAAACAAGAGAATGCCCAGGCTGGCCTGTGAGGAAAGGCAGATCAATGAGACAGCTCACCAGCTCATGCATAGCAGCTTTGTGGAGATAGACCTCTGTGGACAGTTCTGCTTTGGAAACCTGAAATCAGTTTTTTGGTAGTGGTGTGTGTGGGGGTTTGCTTATCAGCAACAGATCCCTCGGCGCATGAAGCATGTCACATAGGGAGATGGTGGTGCTCTGAGATGTGAGTGTGCCTGTGTGTTTGAGCGACAGAGAGAGAAAGACATGGAGGGATAAAAGTTAACTGCTGCAGTCAAAGAGGGGTTGGTATAGAGCAAGCCTGATGGTTGGGGCAGTATGACAGAAACAAAACTGGCTCTAAAACATATGCCAAACCATATGGCAATGATCTAAATCTGTGACATATACCTAAAACATTTACAGGTTTAGCATTTGCCTGATGAAAAAGTAACACAACACTATCAGATTGTGTCTGTGTATTTACTTGCCTATTGTCCATCACATATTTCAGGGTTAATAATTAAATTTACCTTTGTTAAAATCATGTTTCATGGAACATTATTGCTCCCAAAATCGGGATATTAGAGGATCGAGAATTCTGCCAAGGTTAACAAATTGAGAGCAGATGGGGACACAGGTATAGCCAAAGAAATAGAATATCCTTGGGAAACATTTATACAGGACTCTTGTTTAAATCTGTGCAGATGCAGTACAAGAGTCAAACAAAACAGGAGAAAGGTTATTACCATGGTAAATAGATGTGCTGTGATATCAAACACACTGTAATAGCTTGCAAAGGCTTTTCACAGAAAACACAGTGTTGTTATTACCCCATTCAAATTGAAGCCCCTCACAAACACAGAGATTAAAGTGTAAGAAATGAGTTTTTTAACAGTTTATATTACCCTATTTCACCATGCATTTGGGGTATTAAATTCAAATTATGCTGAATGAAAAAAATCAGAATACCTTAAAAAGAGTAGTCAATGAGAAAAGTTCTACTCACAAAAGATAACAATTACCTGAGTCAATTTACATTTAGACTAGCATTTTGCAGCAATTTCCACGCATGTCCACAGGTACGAGACAGCTCGATGGAGTCTCACAGTTAGCGATAATGGTAATACACCATGAGTGGGGGCTTGAAAATTTAAAATTGAAGTGAAAAAAAGATTCTGCCAATGGCGCTTAATCAGCCAAGAAGAAACGGTGAGTGGGCTGACACAAAGCATTTTTCGAGACCCAGCCAGTTCCAAGTCTCTCTCTTCCTCTTGCCTTTGTCTTGTGGTAAGTTGTCAGTCCAATTTCCTTCAACTTTAATTTGCTCCTAGTCACTGGTGACCTTTCATTAGCCTGCATAATTGACTAACACTAAAACCTTAGAGCTTCAGCTTAAATTAATCATTGATTATTTTTTAAAAAAGGATGAAGGCTATGTTTTCTGTCTATTATTTATTTATCAATTGATAAATCAGTTCTGGTAATAATTGTAGACAGTCTTGTTCAAGCCTCAAATAGTCTCTCAAAAAATGCACCACAAAATAATCAGGACACAATAAAATCCTGCATGGGTTGAATTTTGAAACTTGGTTTGAAAGGGTATATGACCATTTAAATTCATATTGCTATTATGTAGGTCTCAGTATACACCGGCCTTCTGATTATTTGTCTACTAATTTCTGCCACGAATGTGTGTTTGTGTGAATCGGTGAATGAGTGAGTTGTGTTTAAAGCATTATGCAGGGTTGCTAAGTCTAGAAAAGCACTATACCTGTATAAATGCATTCCATTAGGCATTCCTCCATTTCTGTGGGGAATAAATGTGTGGTGGAAAATGTAAGAAAATGTTTGCCACAATCAGGGCAAATGGGTGGGGGAGGGTTAAGGCTCAATATTAAAGGGTCAGCGCCCCCAACACTTTAAATCAAACCTGAGGAAATGACCTGTTATTGTGGAGGAAGACAAATTATTAATGTCACAATTAATGAGCTGTACTCTGTTTCACAACACAATTTCACAATGTGGAGAGGTTGTGACCATTCCCCACTGTATATCTGTTACATCTGGAAAGCTATTCACATATTTAAAAAAATAAGCATCAAGAAAAGAAAATAGGACAGCAGTTATCCACTCTCAGAAATGAATTGATGTTTTATAAACACAAGCACTTCATTCTTCACCTTCATGAACATCCCTCTGATGGAGATATTACATTCATGGGGACCTGCAGCTGCACGTTAAGGGACCTTTAAGTCATTACAGGAAGCTGGAAATTTACCACGTAGTTGTAGAGCATTCTCATATGCCTCCTCAGACAGATTTCTGGTCACACAAGAGCAACCTGGGTATAACTGGTATGACCGTGTCTGTATGTTTCCTTGGATGGGAAAGCTTTACCTCCCTGATCAAACAAAGCTTCATCTTATTGTTTAAAATGCCTTTCCTACAGGGGAAATAAGAGTCAGGTTCAATATGTATCAATGCCTATCCTTCTGTTAGAGAATGTGTAGTGTTCAGCAGTGAGATTGTCACACACTCACACACACAAACTCTCCCTGTGCTTTTATCTCTTCAGCCCGCTCATAATGAAACAACAGGCCTGCCTCAGTGAGATGCATTACGTCTGTGCTTATCTCAGTGCATTACAGTGAATCATGTTTAACTGTTATTCAAAGTGATGTTGTGACATGGGGTTATTTTGCAAATGAAACCCAGTCAGCTGCTTGTATACATAAGTAAGTAAGTGATGATCTACAGTACGAGATAATGGTGTTGTTTTTCTTTCCCGCTACGGACAGGCATGCAACATCTGCTTTTCTTGTGCGTGAAAATAAAAAGGAGGCCCTCAGTGTACAGTACAGTGTGTGTAAAAACATACCATGATTCCACTCTGTTAAAGTCAACAGCTACAGTTTTATTATACTGTCATAGCATGAGTCAAACACACCTTCACAGGTGAGGAAAGTCCAATTGTTCGGCTCATCCTACTCTTTTTCTTGTCAAGGCCCTGCTGTTCCGTCTAGATGTGATTAAATATTTAGAAGGAGTCGACTCTCTTTTGGGAGATCTTAGCAAAAAATAACTTTTATACCTGTTCTGCTCGAGTAGTTCTGTTGCTGTTTGCTAGCTTCCAGATGGAGGCATGACCCCTCCATCACCATCTCCCTCATCCTCCCACGCCACAAGCCTTTGTCTGACACCGTTCTCAGTATGTCACATCCTTTTGTACTACAAATGAATCCTTCTTCTTTCCTCTCATCCTCCTCCTTGTACTGACCAGAGTGGGATTAAATGATAATTCACCCTTTATTCTCTTTTGGAACACTTAAATGGCCCAATTCCACTCTTGCATGTCTGATCCTCTTATATCAGTGCACTCACTGACATGTTTTCAAAAATTCCTTCCTTTTATTTTCCTTGCAACCGCTACCAGGGCCAACATAGCTTTCAGCATGCCAACAAGTTGTAAACATGGTAATAAGAGGAGCAGAAGCATAACCAGGAGAAAGAGAAGGAGGGGGAAAAAGGGGGATTCCGTATCTTATTGGACTTGAATATCTCTCCTTTCTTTTATTCTCTGTTCATGGATAGCACTGACTATGCTGAATGCACACACATTGTTATCAGTCAATAACAAATCTAACTCTCCAGTCGCTGGCAAAATTCAAATTGTTACTATAAATGGGTCTCATGTGAGTGCACACATACTGACAAGTGTGACAAGAAGACTCAAGCAACCAATGCAGTGTAATCTCACTTCCATTAAGAATGACAGTCTTTGGCAAGAAGCTATAAATGTTCTTCTATATTTAACAATAGCATCAGGTAGAAGCTGCAAGAGAGCAATTTGTTCACTAAACTATTAATCAGTGAACATAAACACAGTCACACTATAAGGCTTTTTCCATTAAATATGGAGACAGCAACATTCAACTCAACACTTGTTTTGGTTAATAAACTTTTGAGTAATGTTCAGATTTATAGCTAATTAATAGTGTATTTTAACTTTTATCTTCTTTTTCTTTCTTTTGAAATTTGTCCTACATTTCCCATGAAGACTTGATCTTACAAGGGAGATTTACCAGCCAACTAATATTGGCATTTTGAATATTTCTGTTGATGATGCTGAGAATCTGACCTCCAGCTAGTTGCTGGTGTCTGATACAATCACCTTGAGATGAAAAGCACAATAAAGGGATTCTCTTCTGGGTTTTAGATCTTTCGAAGTACATGCTTCCTTTCACTTCTGAATCCCTACGGCTACGGGAGAACAAGAAGCTTAATGTAGTTGAAATTGATTCCTAACCCATCATAATTTGCCTTGTCTCTATGTGGTCTGGCTATCGGGCGCTGTTGTTGGAGGAAGAGACGAGGTTGGGGGATATTACAAATCACACGAGCACATCGGAGCAACGATCAATAGGTAGAGCTGCAGTCCATCTTGTTTATTACTCCTTTTGCAATTTTAGAATTCAGATTTTGTGGCAGGGATGGGAGATGAATGAGTGGGCACTGCAGAGCAAACGCCACAGATTACCCACACAGAGAGAGAGAAAAAGAGCAGGAGGTGGAGGAGGCAGTCACCATGGAGATGATGATAATCCTGGATATGTTCAGATGCTGTTTTGTTCTCCCCAATGTACAGGCTATAGACAGTCATACACAAACACAAGCAGAACAGTGTGTGGTTAATCTTCAGCATATGCCTGGCTGACTCCATACAAACGTGTAGACATGCGGGCTTAACAATCAAGAAGACATCGAGGGTGCTCATCTCAGAAACCAACAAGAGCTACAAAACACTGGAAACTTTCAATGTCAGCAGTTTCAGGAAAAGGAAAATGTGCAAATGGACACAACTTGATCTCCAGAAGTATATTGGCAGTGCACTGTAAAGCAAGGACGATTCTCTCATTTATTCCATAATAATTTTTTTGGGTGCAACAGCAGTGCCCCCCTCCCTCTAAACACATGAAATGTTACGAAAGCTATAGACAATGGGCCATAGACATGATGTCCACTGAAGTAATCTTTACTCCATTGAATCCCACTTCATTCTTGGCCACAGTTTGGTGACTCCAGTGTTGAACCTCTGAGTGAAATGTGCAGTCCAAAGACAAGGTAGAGTGATATTAAGCTTTAAAGGCAAGTCTAGAGTACAGCCAGACAGCCAACACAAAATGGTCTGATCGAGAGAAAGAGAGAGATGCTTCAAAGGTTGAACACGTACTGTAATAATGTGATGCTCCTGAGGTTCAAGGTACCAGAAGAGAAAAAGGGAACGACGAATGATAAATAGGAAAGATGTTATAATGAAGTTGTTTGCTTGAAACAACTGGAAGGTTACACAGTATATGCAGGTTAATGTGAGTCTTTGGGATTAAACCATGTAGACCTTTGAACCATTTAAAAATCCATGAAATCTTCACAGAGCTGAATAATTTTTTTTTTTTTTCATTTTCACTGACACTGGCAGTACTTTCACACAACAAGAAAACATTTGGTTTGCAGATTTCAAAAATAGCATTTAATGGAATTCCAAAAGAAACACAAGATCAACCATGTGTTTCATTTGGTAAAACCTCCCATTAATATGCGTATTACCATTTAAAATACTGATTGCCAGTTACTGTAGTGAACCATTCTGCTTGTTGGAGCCATATTAGGTTCAAGATTCCTCTGCTGGTGAATATTTTTCTCTGTATTGTTGACCTATTGACCAGTGATATTTTTTTTGTCTTTTTTAGTATTGTATTAGCTCATACCAGATGTAAAGTTTTAGTGCTTTTAAATGTTTCACTTTAGTCATGTGAATTATCAAATACAGGAATTAGTTATGTAGTATAGTAAATATAGTAATATTTTTATTACAAATATTTTTTTCCTTCTCCGATACATTTGGTTTAATAATTAAATACATATCCGCCACTAACATTAGCCACCTGAGAATCATAGAGAGCACTCTTCATTTGAACTAATTGATTTTGCATCAGATGTGCAAACAAGAGGCTTCTAATAGTTTATGTTATGTTAGAGAGAGCAGGCTACTGCTCGTAACAGTTTACTACTTAGTTTTCCATTCACTTACAGCGCAGTATTATGTATTGGGAACTGGTCTAGAATGTGGTTGACAGTTTGATATTGTTGTCATGTTTTGAGCTGTTTACATGATCCGTTGTCAAGTTTCAGACTGCAGCTCTTCCTCCTAATGTCTTTCTTCTTCTTGGCTACAACCTATAGTCTGACGGTAAAGCACATCTAATGCACATCTAATTTGCTAAAACCTGTTATTGAATAAGGCTAAATTAGTAATTGAATGAAATATTTTGCAACGCTATTAGAACAGTATTGAAAGTTTGGGATTGTTAGCTGAATGAACATTTGCGTATGCATTGCACAGACATACAAGTCACTGTGTGTGTGTTTGTGTGTCTGTGTGTGAGCGTTCCTGCATGTGCCCTGCCTTCATAAACATTTTGGTCCCCTCTGTTTTTCATCAGAATGTCTGTTTCAGGCTGAGCAGAACGAGAGACACTGGAAGAAAACAGGAGGGAGAGAAAGGGAGAGACCCTGCTGCATCCCAATCAGCCCGGCTCACTGAGGCAGAACCGTGCCTAAAATACTGGGACTGAGGTGGTCTCAGCTTCACACTCCCATTTCCAATTTACAGTCACCACAGTCCAATGCAATTCAAAAAATAATGGCAAACGAGGTAAAACTGGATGGATATATACAGCATGCTGAGCTTTTTCAATACACGGCACGACTCCTGCCCATTAAAGTAGTAAAATCAGGTGAGTGAGTAGGTTAAGCTGGCCCAGGCAAGACATTAATGTAATAATACAGCCGTCTTATCCGTCTGATTATGAGGAGGGAGTCTTATCTACCCTAATTGATATGCTGGGGATCTTCCCTATATGCCAAAATGTGTCACAAAGAGTCAAAGCTTCATGAAACACAAGCTGAAAATCTAAATTGCCATAGAGCATAACACTTTCATCAGACACAACATTCATAACAGATGATTCTACCAAAACCTGCACAATGCTTTTTTAAAGTATCTATTTTTTTCATTATTTAAGGCTACCATATGAAGTCAGTTGTTGTGCAAGGTAAGGTAAGGTAAGGTGGCTCTTTAATCTACCAACAGTATGTTTTCTCTACAGTCAACTATAAAATGAAGGCAAAAATAATCTTAAATCTTTAATAGAATGTGTGCCCTCAAGCATAGGTGGAATTATTTTTGCGAAAAGTTTAGCATGTGCTCTTAAAATAGCATGTTATTGGAGACTCAGCAGTAAATAAAAATTGCTGCTGTGACCTGCAGCTTGCTTGCCCACGTTGTTGCAGCAACAGAAGGATCAGCGTTACATATCAGGTTTTCAAATGGAAACAGTACATGTAGTGTCACTAGTGACACAATTATCCCAAGGGAAACTGGTTAATCCTGTGAAATTGTAGCGTGCACTACACAGTACATTTCTCCTCTCGACACCTCTCCTCTGTCTCACATGCAAGCAGATACACACAGCATGCCCAAATGCAATTCGAGAGCTAGGCAAATTGAAAACAAATTTCTGTCCAATTTCCACACAATAAAACGGTCCATGGTAATCTGGCCAAACGGCAGCGCACAAAGCCAGGATCAATCTGCTTTCTAATCCTATTGTGTTCCATGTACCTGCTTACAGTGGCTCAGGCTTGTATCCCCATTTCCACTGCTCCATTGCCCCTCTATTATTAAGCACCTGTTAGAACAAGCACACTCACCTGAAAGTAAAGTACTCCAGGCTATTAGACCTTTGCCTGCAGGAAAAGTTGGGTTCATGAATGTCTTTATTGAAGTATAAAAGCATGGCTTTGGTTTCCAGCCTCTCTCAATACAGTACCAATTGCTCTCTGTTGTGGGTATTGGATTGTGCTCCTACTCTTTCTCTATTTGTATTTCTATACAAGTATTTTTTTTTTTATACCATTTTACAGTCACAAGAGGCAGATCTGTTTCATACAGTCTAAAAATAGATGCTTTAAATGGGAAACTGAGCTTGCTGTGCATCCCATAGCATCTTTTTCTATGTGTATCTAACCTTCAGGGAATGAAGAGTGAAACCATGTGGAGCATGTTGAATGAATATCTTAGAGGAGCAACTGAAGCGTAATAGTTGTGTTTTTGCCATCCAAAACTATACTTTTAAAAAAGTTAGCTGTCTGTTTTCTCCATTTCAAGTTGAAACCCACTTTGACAAGGATTGGAGTAGATTAGGACATTAACTTTTTGAGCCCAAATAATACTGAAACTAAAAACCCAGAGGAGTTGCTTTATATTACATCCGACTGAATAAATAACAAGAATTGCCGTAAACCAAAAAAAAAGAGAACAAAGTCCATATTGTATTAATATTTTTGACTTAGTAAGCAGTCAGTGTGATCACCTGACTGTTAGGTTAAAATAAAAAATATTTAAAGTAAAAATAAAAGTGCTTCACAGTCCTAATCAACATTTACACTTATAAGAATAAGTGACATGATTTATATATTGAAGCTATTAAATAATGTTATTTTTATCCAGGAGGGAGTGTGATGTGCAACAGCATCAAGAATCAAAGCGATAACCTCATCCACACAGAGCAGGCAAATTAAATCGAGGCACGTATAGCGTGGCTACTGCAGCAGCAACTCCTCATCATCGATCTGTCTGGCAGGCTGTTTGCCAATGACACGCACAGCGCTTTCACAGAAGTCATAAACAAACAAAGTATTTACCACCATACATAGCAGAACAGTAAGTAACACCCCAGCAAACTGCTGCTCTCTCCTTGCTGTTGGTCTCTTTTCCTTTTCAGTGCCATCAAACCTATTTCTCAGTGTGTGGCTCTGTCCTCTGAAGTGCTACAGGAGCTTCAGCAGGTGCTCGAGAAGCCTGGCAGAGGTGAGACCTGCGCTGGCACAGCCGGGAACAGTAGGTACGGTGCCTAACCAATGTGTCTACCCTGATAATGCTGCGTCAGGCAGCCGTGCTCAGTGAGGCTTCCAGTGGCCTGGGTGGCTGGCTTGCTTCAGCTTGTTGTTGTGTCTTCTGTGCCTTCGTAAATTTCTCCCTGCTGAAGGGGGGTTCAGATTTTGTTGATTAAAAAGAAATTTATTTGCACTGAATCAGTTGCATCACTTTTCTGTTGTTTACTACATTACTAGTGTTGCTTGTTGCAGAAAAATTAAAAATTGGATTGTGATTGTTCAGTCATTCCTTTATTCATCAGATGCAGAATTCAAAATTTAATCCTTTTTTTACCAGCACAATGCCAATTGCGTTATTCAGTAGGCGGTGTTTACAATTGTTTTATTTTCCCCTCAAATTTATCCGAACAAACAAATCCGATCCAATCAGTCTTAATCAATTTGGTTATTCCCATAGTGAGTTGAGATAATTTGCTGAGCATTGTGTGATGTGGCTCTCCAAACTGTCTGATTCAGGATCCAAACTATTCTCTATGATATCACATGACGACATTTCAAAAACCCTCCTTATGCTCTAAAGAATATATAGGCTACTGGTCAAATAAGAATTTAAGAGGAAAACAGCAATTCATTTTAAAGAACTTTTCTCTTACATGTTCTTTTTCCCAAAGTTGTAAGACACAACAAGTGTATCCTGGTCAGCTGTTAAATAATCAGGGAAACTCAGCTTCTAAATGTTTCTGAAACACTGACTAATTCAATGTTATTTGATTAAAATAGATAATGGTTAAGTGTTTACTCTGAGTTTTATGCCAAAGCTATTCATATCAATATGGCCATGTTACAAAAAACATAACATTAAATTATTGACATTGTCGCAAAAAAACAATGGCTATTGGGGGCTTGTTGGTGTAAGGGTTCAATACAGCCACCAAGTGGCCGCAAACAGCCAGAGAATTTTACTGAAGAACTGCAAATTGCTGAAATCTCTTGTTTTGGGTGACTAAAACATAATGCTTTTGTGAAATATTATGGCAAGAACACTGATTTATAACGGTAAAATGTGAAGTTTCAGTGCTCAAATTTTTCATTTCCAGTGATATCAAACATCTTCCTGTAGATTGACAATGAATAGTATTGGGGATCTCTTGAAAACATATTGCTGGTATTTACGAAGGTTGAATTTCAATTACTGTATTTTAAACACAAAGAACAACATACAAAAGTAGATTAGAACATTCTAATGTGCTATAAATACACTCCATCTCCCATTGTAAGTTTTTGCAATTGTGCCCGAGGGATAAGTTGCTTGAGTAGCAAGTAAGGTAGTCAGGCATAAACTCCATTAATTATTCAAACTAGCACCTTTAATATTAATATTGATAGTCCGGTGTGGTGAAGCATGACATCAAATGTGCAAACCAATCCAACACTTCACATAACATTTTTAACATGTTTTTAATCTGTGAGATAAATCATCATGTATTTTGTATGTATTTTCCTCTCTTTTCTAATATTAGTCATGTAACCTTTTGCATATCGGTCATATTTGACACTGAGTACATTCTGCACCATCCAAGTATGAGTCTCCATGGCTGATGGTAAACATTTATTGAAGCCTAAAGAAATAGAAATGACTGTCACTCAGCACAGTGGCAGTATATATACATACTGTATTTAAATGTAAAACTGTCCTTGAAGATAATGTCCCCTCTTTAGATAAAGTCAAGTTGTTGTCCCCAAGCGAACCCACTTCAGATATGTATATGTTAGGTATTTGAGGCTCTTATCTTGTGAAACTTTTGATAAAAGAGAGAGAGGTTCAGAAAATTGCCAAGGGATACTTTAAGATACTGGACCTTTGCTGTCCTCTGGCACAAAACAAACTTGCTCTATCTATGTGCAGTTTGATGATAGTGGTAGTGGTAGTGGAGGTCATAAGGTTATGAGCTATACTATCCAGTTAAAAATTCAGACATGTTTCTATTATAGGACAGATTCCTCAAGAATTTTGCCACCTCATTTCACAATATATGCAAAGCCTGTATTTATGCTTTTTACAGATGATTCTCTTGAAGCAGGGTTCCCCGCTGAGTAACAAAGACAAGAGGAAGTCCTTCAGAAGGTTTGACATTAACAGTGGAGGCAGAGTTCAAGAAAACAGGAAGCCAAGGAAGGTGCAAAGTTGGTCTGGGCCTGAATGTAAACAAGCTACTATAACCTTTGACCTCTCCACACTATTCACTATGAACACATTCAGCAATGGTCTAAGAGGGGAACACTTAGGGGTGGGGTTAAATCCTTATGTTTGGACATCGTGTGCTACAAACAGAGTGAGAATCTGCAGTACACAGTGACTCCACTCTAAAGTGTTTAACTCTCAAAATACACTTAGAAGGCATGTCATGCCATTTTTTTATTTCCATGACTCACACGAGAAAGGCACATGGAAGATGTTACTTCTGCCTGATGAGTTATACAAATGTGTTTTACAAGCGTTAGCAAGGGTATAAGTTTGTGTGTTTAGCACAAAATGACAGTGCGACACTCTCATGACACTGAGGTAATTGTGTGCTGATGGGACCTCTTTAGCTGTGGCTAATGGCCAATTAAAGTGGTGTTCTTCAAATAGTGAGCACTGGTTAGCCTCTGAAGTTTAGTCTGTGCCTCTCCAAGTCTAAGGGGGATTTCAATACATGGAAAACAGAGTAGCACATGGCGGCAGTGATGCAATAGCACAGTTAGTCATAGCTATTCAAGAAAAGTTTGGAGCAGTTATTTAATCAAGTCATCTCCCATAAGTCTGTCAGTTTCCATTATTTACATTTTCTGGTCAGATGTTTTCACCTTAAAGAGAAATAGTGTTACACATTAAAGGATGGATTATATATAGTAGTCATAAATCCTCAACAAACTCATGTCTCATTAAACACCTGCATTTTAAATGCTCTTTAGGTTGACCCCCCATGATTCATGTTTATTATTTGAGTTGTTATTTTCACTCCTCACCATGTCCAGATATTTATGGGCTTGTAGACTTTTCTGTCTGTTACTTTGTGATTAAAAATAATGTTACCACCTTGACCATTAGAACATAATATATACTCTAATACAGGGAAGCGTTTAACAGCTGCTTCTCAACGCATCATTATACAGTTGCATTTGAAATGCTAGTGAGAATGTGCAGCATGTGATTTAGACCCTCTTCCAAAGAAATGCTGAGGAACACCTCTGTACTGTAAACATGGTCATTTGAAAGAGGGTTTTGTGTTTCGCTTCCTTAACTCCCTCTCCTTTTCTTATACCCTAGGCCAGAAAATGGATATGTGGTAATTTACTGTACCAACAGAATTAATTTCAGGTGGGGCATAGTAGGTGGAATGCATTTAGGCGCCCAAACAAAAACAACAACAGACGTTTATATGCTGATTATATGTGTATTTTGTATTTGTTGTTTTATCTAATGAATGAAATGTTTTATAATCTCTGAACAATCTTTGTTTTGTGTTTATGGCAAAGAGAGAATTTGTTTGTCCTTGCACATTTTAAAATCATGCATATTTTTGTGGACATAATCATTGCATATCTGGCCTCATCCATGGCTTTGTGTTGCAACCATGAGCTTGTGCAGCTGTGTGATCTTCCATGCATATTTGACCGAGGCAGAGTTGAGAATGAATGGCTCCCTGAATCACAATGTGCCAATGTTAAAAAGACAGAGTGTGGCTTGGTTGGACGAAATGCACCTGGGGTGCCTGTTCCCTGCTCCATCCTTTATTCTGAGATTGAATCGATAGAAGCCAGCCGATCTGAGCGGGCCCTGACACTGCCAAGCGCTGCCTACCATCATTTACTTCCAACACTTTGGCTAATGGAGTCACAGCAATGTCAGATGGAAGGAAGTCCGTTGAGGCTGCCTGCCTGGATAAACTGTCAGATATTAGCTGGCCCAAATGATCATTACAGGACCTGTAACCAAGCCCTGATTTCTATTTAATACACCTGGGATAGTGTAATGGTCTGGTACAGGGGCAGAGATTGGATTCCAGGCAGGGTTGCGAATGTGGGATAAAAAGCTTGTTATGTAAGGAGCTACTGAATGTTATTTCCACCGGGTTTCATTGAATTTCACTTTGTCTTGGAGAATCTGTAGTGGCGTCTTTAATGAGACCTCATTTAGGGGTGCTGAAATGAACCAAGTGCGGAAGGAAATGGAGGAGGGAAGATGGCAAGATGTGGAGTTGCATGTCAGAGCATTACAGGGCGGCGCTCAGATGAAGCCTTCAACAATCACTGACCTTGCAGAAAAGTGAAGGAATGGAAAGCTCAGATTAATCTATCTTTGATTATTGCCAACCTTCCCCTGATTTGATGTTAATCACATTTCAATTTAGCTCAGGGGTATTCTCATTCAGTCAGTCACCTCAGGTCAATTCAATTAGCGAGAATGCCAATAGTCCATTTTTTATATCATAATTCCAATATAACAGTTTGGATTAGGCCAGGAGTGAAAAAGGCCACTGAATGAGCTGTAATAATTTAACCACCAGTCTTCAGGTGATCTTTTGACCCATACGCCACTCCTTTCACCAAGACTAGGCACACCCTCACATATTTTATATAAAGTCATTTTATGACATGCATCGGTATCCCATTGCCCAAGGAGCGGTATTTGATGAGTTGAGGGTGAGCATGGCTTGACAGACCAAACACAACATAATTCTCTGACATGCTTGTGAAACTGCATTAATGTGAGCTATTGAGTGCAAAACCATGGTAACCTTAGCCACCATCTGAATTTCGTTGCTCCTAAAGTAGGCAACCTAAAAGATACAGTGTTACCAGGGTGGATCATGTTACTGCAGTCTTGGAGGGTGAGCTGAGGAGAACAGACCCGCCTGTCCAGTATTGTCTGAAAGAGAATGCTACATGCCACATATAAACATGCAGTACCAGCAGTGGGTGACAAAGTCATGGACTGGGTCCTGGCAAGAAAGCTTCTTAGTTGAATTCCAGGAAAACATAATAGTTGGGCTTGAAATAGGTATGTAAACTAAGAAAAACACTGCAGAAATGACATAAAACTAGTAAAGAAAACCATAACACTGCACATTGATGCAGGAAAAAAGAAAAGACTTGTACATTATAAATGTTTACCATAATCAATGTAATCAAATATTGAAATAATCTTGTTTCTTTTTTATTGTTATTATTTTTATTATTGTTGTTACACTTGTTTACCAAGCAAATCCTCTCATTTTGAGAATTTTTTTGAGAAAATTTGAGGGGTATTTATAAAAAAAATTATAATTTGAGGGAGCAGAGGATTTAACTCCAGGAAGTGGTCTCAGTCATTTTCAATCTACTGTTCCACACTAAATGAAAGCAGTGTAATGAAAACTGCCAGAAGCTATGGACGTTACAGTGCACACCCACTCTCTAGTCTCATTAAGACTATGAATCAGCCCAAGCAAGGTCAAACAAGACACAGCTTGACCTGCTTCCTCATTGGATCAGACAAGGTGATGTCGTCACACTGCAGGTCCACCAGATCCATGAATTAGAAAGTTGGGAAGGGTACTTTATAGCTTGTGTTAGTGGGGTGACATTGGCCTTCTTTACTGCCTTAAAGGTGAGATGGAAGGGTGTCATAAAAGTTAAAAAAAAAATCAAAACATAAAAAAAGACTCGAGCGACATGTTTAGTATCAAAATAATGACATCACCTGGAGTCAGTTGTTGTCAGCCTGCCGCTTTAAAGTTGATTAGTTGTGAATAGGTAATTAGAAAGCCTGATGCATGCATATCACTATGAACTTTTGCAGTAAGTCTGAGTTGTGTACAGCAAATATTACTTCACAGACAAGTGTTTGTTTGCAGATGAATGCAAATGCCTCTGTTGGCTCCCATCTCTCAGCATGAACCCATCTACTCATCTTAGCGAGGTTATGATTTACATTGTGCAGCCCCGTTTAAAAACTTGTCACCCTACCACAGAGCTTAGTATAAATCAGAGGGTGTAGATTGAGAAATACTCGATTGATTATTAGCACAGGATCTGGGACCAGTGATGAATGCTCCCATAATCTGCTGATGCATGAAGAGGGAAGTACATCATCACCTCCACCATATCAAACCATGACAATCCTTCTCCGTTTTAGTCACTGATCTGGGGGCTCTTGACTGGCTTTTACCATTTATATGCCAGCAGACGTAGGCTGATGTGTGGTTGAACAAAGCATGTTAAGGGGTTCACTGACTGTGAGAACAATGTAAATCATGCAGCCTTCATCAATAGCCTAAACTGTATTAGAAGTGTATGTAGAAACTGTACCATCACCCATTATTTTGTGGATTTCCATTTTGAGTCCTGTCTTTTGGCCATTGCCATTTTGATGTTTGAATGACACAAGAGGGTGGCGCTGAGCACATACGAATACTGAATAAGATATTTTTCGGTGGCCAAAGTAAACTTTCATGTGCAGAAAATGGATTGTGAAGGGGTTTATCTGTATGACAAAAACAGAGAAATTACCAGAACTGATACTATTGCTTGTAGATAATCAGGGATGATGATCAGGGTTAAGTTATGTTTTTACACCACTCCCTGTAGGCAGACTCATCACCTCTGGTGATCAGCTCCACCAAAGTTGTTTTGTCTACAAACTTCACTGTGGTGTTGGTGTTGTGAGATGGGGCACAGTCATAGATGTACAGACAGTAGAGGAGTGGACTCAGGACACAGCCTTAAGGGGCTCCTGTGCTAAGTGTTAGAGAAGAGATGTGGTCCCAGCCTGACTGTCTGTGGATGGTTTGTCAGGAAATCCTTTACTTAAGACAAATGTTGTGTGACATACCCAGATCAGACGTCTTGGTGAACAGTCTGCTGGGTAAGATGGTTTTGAATACAGAACTGTAGTCCACATCTTTATAACATCAGCAGGCTGGATGACAAGAAGTTGGCTGCTGGTGGCTGGAGCTGTGTTGGTGGTTGTCTCAGGTCCTACCTCAAAGTGGCTGAGGAACTAGTTGAGCTGATCTGCCAATGAATTGTTGCTGGTCTGACTGCTGGTGTTGTTTTGCCTGGTGATGTGATGTATCCATTGCCCTAGCTGATGGAATGGATGGATGGATGGATGTCCATACAATTGGACAAAAAGAAAAGAACTTCCGCATTGCCCAAGGGTAGCTTACTTTCAATTATGTAAAATTTTAAATTAAAAACATCCACTCTTTGTATTCTAACACTCTTGTGATTAATTATTGCTGTTATTATTATTACTGTATTTTGATGACTATCTTTATTGGTCTACTGTTGTTGTCCTCAAGCTTCCTCATTTATTTATAAATTCAGAAGAGTGTAATTTGCCAACAGCAACAATTTAATTTAAATTCAAACTGTGGATTTTGTCTAAATCCAAGATTTTAAGGGGATATATCAAATGCTAAAGATAAACAAAGTTGGTTTTCACATAAACACTATGACACACTCACACTTTGTATTTCTATTTCAGCTCTTCGTTGATTACTTTTCTCTTTGTTTCTACTTTATAGTCTGCATGCATTATTAATGGTACTTGAAGTGATTTATATATTTATTTCATTATCTCACTGGCACAAATATTATTTCCACCCGCGACCCTATGAGGATAAGCAGAAGAAAATGGATGGATGGATGGATATTATTTCCAGAACTACATTCATAATAAAATTAAAGTTATGTAATATTGGATATTTAGCCCTTTCTACTGTTACGTTCAGCTTACACTAACTCGTTTTGCATGACACCTTCTGCTTGGTGTTTAAAATGTAAAAAAGCACAAGATAATTGTTTCGGCTAAAATTAAATGATAAGCAGCCACCAGTGTACTAAAGTGAAAGCTTGAAAATCCTAAACAAGTGGGCTGCCAAGACTTGGAACTGGTTCCTCTTTGCTTATGTTTTCTTCCCAATTGTGGAACACAAGTGAAAGAGAGATGGAGTGCTTGGCTCACTGGAAGAAGAGCACAAAAGGGGGGAGGGAGCAGGGTCAATTACCTGAACACAATTACTGTGTCTAACAACCGCCATCCATCACTTGCATCCTCCCTCAGCACCACGGCAGCCATCCCATCCCCACATTTGGGTTGGCTTTCCCGCCAGACCGGCCAGACACTCTGTCATCCAAAAGAGGCCCCTCCTTGCACCAACTGAGAACCTAAGTGGCATTCTTAAACAACGCTTGTCCTCCACTTTCCTTTTGCTTCACCCACCTCTGACTGGAAGCCGTCCTTGACTGTCAAGCCTTAGGCTAGGAATGGATGAGTTTAAAAGGCTGAACCTGCTCGGCACAGAGCTATCTAAATAGCAGAGAATGGAAGCCCTTAGACCAACTCCCTGCCAGCATACCAGGTTTGGAATCACGCCAAGGCATATATTGGCCAATAGGATGACAGACCTAATGCCTCACAATGATAAAATAACCACTTTGAGATTGCAGTTGGATGCTTGCCTACCCCAAGATGTAATACTTGGATTGTTACACGTTACCTGGTTTTGTCAGCTGTTGAACTTTCTGCACCTGCATTATGTTTCATCTAGTATAGATGATGTAATTTTCGATGACTGTAATTTTTAATGTTTTAATAAGAAATGTTAATGGAAAGTCAACATTCACCCTGCCCTCTTATTTGTGTTGCATTGGGGCCTTTGTGGCATGATTGAATGAATGGAGTAACCTGCCATAAAAATACACTCAAGGACAAAAGCCAGAGAAATAGGGCCCAGATTGCCTGATCTGTAATAAAACAACGAGAGTCCCCTTTGGGCTGCATGGGCACTACAGCTATGCAAGATTGTGTAGGCGGGCGGCCACCCTCTCAATATTAGATGTAGATTAGATTGGAGGCAAAACTCTTTTTTAAACGAGCCCAGAGAAAAACTGTTAATATGTTTTTTCTTTGTTTCGTCGTCTGTCACTGCTACACACACACATTCACAAAAGCACAGGAGATTCTGAGGGGACTTGGGAGATAACAACACATGATCAGAATAGTGATGAATGCCCAGAATGGCAAAACAGGTGCTGCTGGAGTAGGTTGAGAGGGAGCTAGAGGGAGTACGAGGTTATGTGGCTGTGTGCCGAATGTGGGTCTCTGTAGGTTTTAGGGTTACTAAGGTTGGATCTTGGGTGCTCCAATTAATCATGACACTGCTGTCTGTGTGGGTGCGTGCGTGTGTCTGTGCAGTTCTAATGTGTTTTATTAGGTGGATTTCATCATGATCGCCCTTGAGAATAGGCCTGAATGAAATATTGAAATATTGAAATATTGGAAGCTATAGTGCTATAGCAACCTTGCACTTACTCACACAATTTGATTTTTGGTCCAACTTTACACACTTTCTCTCACATACATGGAGGAACACACAAGGTTTTACTAAGGCTCCTTTTCACCTCCCTGATGCTCTCCCAAAGATGAAGATCAACCTATCATAAAATGACTTGTCTTTCTCCAGTGGTTCTCTCTTGTCTTTTGGCCCTTCACGCCTTCTGACAAGCTGCTCCTTCTCTCCTTTCTTTACCTATGCCTGTAGCCCTGGAGCCCAATTACCCACCAAGAGCAGAGATCCTATCACAAAGCCAGGTCACGCTCCACTGTTCACCACTCTCAATAGGGCTGCAAAATTCCCAAAATACCTGCCGCCGCCTCGAGCATGGAGTTGACGAAGCAGTGGCCAACCCACCTTTGATCAGGCGTCAAGTCCAAATTCACCCACCATTTGGATCTCAGAACCATTCGCCTGAAGGGCATTTCGCTAATCGTGTCTCATATCTCCTCTACTGAAGCCTGGCAGCTTTCTGCTTGTTAGCTAAATCTCACTCGCCACTGGAACAGATGGAAGTGTGTTATCTGTGGACTGTGGAGAACAGCATTTGGCAAACATTTAAACAGTTACATTTAACTCAATGGTTTCCGTTGTCATAGCCTAAGGGGCACAAGTTGTCCTATTCATTGATCTGAGACAGGCAACGGAATAATAAAGTTGTGCAAGGTAAGCTTAATGATAAGTCAAGTGCCCTAATCGCTTGACCACAAATGACTCAACTGTCTGTGAGCATTTATTTTAGAACCAGCTGCCCTTCCTTGTTATTTCCTGGGACCTAAACATGCCAAATTCATTAGGATTCTTTCTGAGGCCAAATATCTTCATTTGGATGATTCAGCTGTAAAGGTCAACGTTGAAGACCTCTAATGACACCAGGGCCTGGGGTGTCTGCCAGACAATGTCACAATCAACACACTTAGGACTGTGGAGTACACGAACGCAAGACCACTAAAACGTAACCAGACCTGACAGTTCACTGCCTGCCAGAAAGGTCAAGCCCCAGGGCTATTCGGCATCAGCCCAGAAGATGGCCAGTAAGTCAACCCTGAGAGTTGAACTGCAGTTCAGTGTCCAAAGTGTGAAGCGCAGTGAAAGCAACAGGAGTGGGTGGAGAAAGATAGCGGAGCTCGAAGGGCTCAAAGTAACCATATTGCTCTTGCAGATGGAAGCTGCTCACTCACAGTTTACTGTATATAGGTCGACTGCTTCCATTCCGGGTCAGCGCACTACAGTATGATTTAACGGAGCAAAGAGTCAGAGTGTAGCCAGCAGCAGGGGGTGGTGCAAAATGCATCTGCCTACTTGGCTGCTTCTTTAGATTAGGGAATAGGATGAGAGGGTGATCTACTGTATATGAAGTTAAGAGGAAAAGAGGGGGATATGAAGGCAAGAGACAATAATAAAAGGATGAGCAAACAGATCTAGGATCTAATAGCTAATTAGTAGATTAGTAGCAAAGATGAAGCTAGGTGGGATGATTATAGAGCTAAAAAGTCAGTGTTCAAACAAGGTTGAGAAGTCATCAAAAAATATGTGTGACTTTAACACAGGAGACCACTGACCACATAATTTCTAAACAGGAGTCAATGTTGTTATTTTCTAAAACATGACCACCATCTTTCCATGTCCTTAATTACATTTTATTGTCATAAGCATGACGACGAACCCAAACCATTATGTTATTTAAACCTGACCTATTTGTGTCAGTGCCTATGCACTTGATTAAATCATAGGCAAATAGCTATCATATTCCATCCATCCATTTTCTACCACTTATCTGCATAGGGTCGCGGGGGGGCTGGAGTAGTTATCATATTATAAAAAATATATATATATATATATATATATTTTCCAACAGTGAAAATACTAACACTATTTTTTTGGGATAAGCATCTTTCAGTATACACTGTACACAGCAAAAACTCTGAGACAAAACACACTTGTCTTAATGTTGTCATCCACTTTGCTTTAACCTTTGCCGCCTGCCTTCTTTCTCTAACTGCTGTGCTCAGTGCTGATGAAATCACACACGCAGTGTGACTCCAAAAGATCAATCGTTTGTTTTTCAAGACAAAAACCATCGACTCTGGTGACACTTCACTGCAGCAGGGGAGGCGTGAATTTACAGTCACAGTCATGTGGGGAAAAAAAACTCGCTTTGGACTGCTGGTTGAGGATGGAACACAGCTGTGCAATTCACATAGATCTGATATCAGATTATTAAACTTTTTTTTTCCTCAAACACTTTTCCAAGGATGAAGAATTCCTCTGCTCTAATAAAATGCCTAAATGAATTGTGATGTTGTCAAGAGGGAATAATTGCACTCAAATACATTACCTAGAAGCTATTAAAATGGCAGAGGTGTAATTAAGTGTTGTGCAGTTGTGGAAGAGAAGGGAGGAGGTGTGATGGTACCACCCAAACACTGCTGCCATGATGGATTTTAACAGGAAATGGAGTCTACTGAATGTGATATGTTTGTAATTTAATGTTTATTCTGATCTAAAGCAAAGTTCTTTCTAGTTTCAATGTGATGTCAATGAGTTTCTAATAATGGTGTGGTGGCTGACTCCCCGCCGTGGTCATAATCTGTTCCCTCCACTCCAATTTAAACCCACTGTGCCCCAGCTACTTGCATCCATATTTGGGGGCCAACTCCCATCCTCTGCTGAGCAGAGAGAGGAGATTCATCATTATTACCACAGGGACAGGTCTATTACCTCTATAGACTAAGAAAACAGGAGAAGAACCTTTGCAAAGGAGCCATTCTGGAAAACTCATTTAAGGACCATGCCAAACTTTTCACATTATTTGCTTTTGCAGTGATGTAATTAATGTAATGCTTTGCTTCACACTATGAGTCTTTTAAAGCTTCTTCTGAGATTCTGTCCTCTGCTGGTGCAGTCTACTATAATTTGTTACCGTAATGGGCTTGTGACAACAATACCGTTTACGTTATTTTTTCAAGTCTGTCCTTTCATGTGTGCGGTACACCAAAAAATTATTGTAAACCAAAGATTGGAGAAGAAGGGTTTCAGTTTGAAACCGCAGTATTGCTGGGAAATTGAGTGAGTGAGTGAATGAGTCATGCTTTCTTTTCCCTGCACAAATAATTGAGGTGCCCTTGAGCAAGTCATTTACCCCAAAATTGCTCCATTGGAAATTTTCAGAGGACTGTGGTTTTTCTTAGATCAGAGGTATGTGTGTCTGTATGGATACAGCAGAACAAAGATACAAAGATAAAAACAAAGATGCAGTAGCACAGTGGTAAAAAGGTGTAACTGTTAAAACAACACAAGAACCAGAAACAACAATGGTTATCAAATCTGATTCCCCTTGATTACAAGATTACATTCCAAGAACACACCATATCTCAAGGAAGCTCAACCAAGATATGTTGATCTTCTATAGCATGCTCCCCTCCCTTTTCCAATTTCCTTTTCTCTATCCTTTGTTGCCCTGTTAGTGTCATCACTTCCTTATCTTCCCGAATGGTTGTGGGGAAAGGAAGGACTCACACCATGTACCACCCTGATATATTCCTTTCCATCCTTGCAGGGCTATCAGATATATCATACCTACTGCTTCAAAAGCCTACTTTCCATTGTCGCTAAGATCACATTTAACTCTAGCGTTTTCATGTTATTTGGCTTTAAAATTGGATGTTTCTACATTTTCTACATTGGTTGGGGGCAGGTAATACAATGTTTTTTGGACAAGTCAAGTGAGTCAGAGCATAAATAATGACTACTTTTGTGCTGAAAAGATTGTTCCATCGGTGACAGTACTCAATAAGTTTTGTAATTTGTGATACTGGGCTAATGTAGCGTATAACATTACATCACTGGTATTTTTAGCAAAGTTTTTGGTGTGAAAAGTTTGCATTGAAGTTTGAAGGAGCATCAGAGCAATCTCTTTTGGTTTCTTGTCAACATTATCGACACTAAAATCTTTAGCTTTATTGTTATTGTCGACACACCTGCTGCCCTGCTCACAAAGCCCCATGCTGCCATATCAGTGTTAAGTCCCAACAGGCGGCACATGGGTGCACAAACAAACCTAGCTAAAGGCACTGCTGGGATAGGATCGACCGACTTGTCCTGGATGGGGACCAAACACCTCTGCGTTCAGACAGCCGCCCACAGGAAACATCCTGTGTGTGAGATCTTCAGTAAATGGGAGAATCTTGCCATGTAATGTCCTATCTTCGACAGGGCTGCAAATGCATGACATATATGCTGGCGCAGGAGATAAGTGCTTGAGATGAGAGCTGTGACTGTAGATAAGCACAAGCACAGGTTGAGGGAAGGGGAGAAGGACAAGTTGGAGAGTGGGGGAAAGGACAAAGGAGAGTTCCTGTGCTTTGAATTTTTATCTTCAAGCCTCCTGACTGACTGTATCAGAGCTCTATGTGGCTTTAATTCAGTGTGTACTGGTCTTTGTAACTTTTCCCACACATGCTCATAAAAAGAATCTTCTGAGTTCGTTAAACGTATCTAACTGACAATTAACTATGGGATTATTCTTCAGCTGAAGCACAACACACAGACTCCTGCAGCATTGTAACGCAGCTATGAAGTCACTCTCCTCACTGAGGACTTTATCAGTTTCAGCCAGATTGGAACAGGCTGGCATTCTTGGATCCAAGACTGTGGTACCTTAAGGCCTTGATCTGAGAGCCATCTGTGCTTACTCCACTCGTGAGGCAGTTGTGTGTTTCATAAGCTTTCCACAACCTAATAGCTTTATTTATATGCACGCTGAAAGAGGAGGCATGAAAACAGTACACACCAGCTGAACATAGTTACTTTGCAGGCCAAAGCACAGACTAAAGAGAATGTAGTGAAATAAGTCACAGGGAATGTTTTCCGTGGATCATTTGAGCCTCTTACAATGAGTTTCACATCAGGAGTCTTGATGGCATTTAGGGCCAAATAAGAATATCTACTATTAATTTCTTCAGTCCAGTTGATGAAATATAGATTAAGACAGTCATTTTCCAAATGAATGCCTGCCATCTGATATGAGTAAATTTACAGCTTTTAGGCTATGATAGAGTAGCTGATGTATGTAGCTGAGCTGCGTATGTGCAAGAAAGGACCTCACAAGACAAATAGAAATGACATGCAGTGATTTGTTTACTCTTTGCGGTTCTTATCGAAACCATGTCAACTTTGCATTCATGGCAAATAGGCTATGACTTGATAGCTGTCAAGGTTGCTTCCATTAGCTGGTTTAGTTTAAGTACTACTGCAATTAAAAACCCTACTAACCAAAAGAGTACAGAAGCATATGCAGCAAAAAGTACTGACTAAGGATCAAAAGTTAAACCTCTGCACAGCGTGTCTGTCTTTCTCTGTCTTCCCTGTTTTGGATGTAGTTAAATGCCAACAGATGTAACTGAAAAGGAGGTGCAGAGAAATGACTTGAAACACAGCAGATTAGTCTATTTGTGACACAAGGTATACTCATTTTCAACAAATATTGTTTATTTAAAACTGTCACTGAGTTCAAAACATCAAGCAATATGGCTAACTTTTACTTTTATCAAACTACAAACAGTAAAACTACCCAAATAGCTAAATGGCAGCATGGTACCAGAGTCAATGGAAAATATTGTGTAGTTGCCTGTGGATGGTGAATGTGTGTATGTGTAGTGAGCACAGGCACATCCACTATTACAGTATCTTAATCTGATAGGCTCACATTGTCACACTGTGAAATGTCAACAGTGAGGGTTAAGTGTCTGAGTATTTTTATCTCCTCATCCTGCTCCTGCATGTGGGAGGTGACAGCCACAGAGGTGGCCTGCCATAGGATGTCACCTACTGTAGCTTTAATTAATCCTGAGTGCACCTCTTGTTGTGGCAATGAGGGAGAACCTCATAAGGGTCAGATTTGGTCAGCATTCAGGTTGTGTTGAAGAGAACAAATCTTTTCAGGTGGGTGGAATCAAGAATCAGCACAGCAGGACCATACTGGAGACTTTCAGGCAGTTCAATAAAACTGCATAAGACTAGTTAAAGCAGCATCACCCCTAATTTGGACTGGATGCGGCGACCGGCAATACCCACCAGATCCGCCTGCTGCAGCTCCGCCAGACAGATAGAATCGTAAGAACGAGATCTTGCTAACTATCGACATCTTGCGAATTCATGTATATGTAGCAGACCGTGAAAGAGAACCACCCTACGTCCGCTGAGTAGAAGGAAATCAATTATACGAGTCACTGTGAACAAAGATTATTTTATTTTGAAAATAAACCGGATGTTTTATTTTGCGTCTGTACATGACTCCCTGTCCCACTGCTCTGCTCTGTCCTGAATTCATGCGCCATGCTCCGACAAAAATAGAAGCTCTGTCAATTTGTTTCGGCAGGCGTCGGCACGTCAGCTGCATTCTGCATTCAGTGGAAACTGACACATTTGATTTGAATGGAAATCCGACAATGGGTCCGGCAAAACGTCGGCGTCGTTCCACATCCAGTGGAAATTAGGGGTAAAAGTCAATTTAATGAGCCCAGAAAAAGGCTTTTTTTGCTAAAAATGTAAAGGTTGAGAGTAGTGATTTTGTACAAAACTATAAAATGGATATATACTGACAGTGATTCATTGGAAGGGTGGACAGGTTCTTGTATGGTTGATTAATGATGTTGTTGTGTCTGTCTGCTGTGTTTGTGTGAATATGAAGCTGTCATGCCAGGCTACACAATGCTGTTAATGGTTGTCTTATATCGGAATGTGCTTTGTTTGCCAGGTATGAGTAGGCCTACACATAGCTAAAGAACTAAAAATAGCTATAAACAAGGCCAGCAAAGCTCAACAAGATATAATGTACATATGACAATTTCCATTGATCATGATCAGAAACACAGCTTGTTTTAAAAACACCACAGATGATTGGAAAGTGATAGATAGGATTATACATATTTCAGAAACTGTGAAATATGTTTTTCTCCTGTAAAATATGTCTTTCACTTATTCGAAAATGTTTGGACTCACTTTGCACTCACAAGAGCACTGTGAGATATCCCAGTGACAAAGGAAGGAAGCGAGTGGTGAAGTGATAAATTGGGGATCCTGAGTGTGTCTGTTCCCTGTTTCTCCAACAACTGCCGCCAGTCATGAGTGATACAAATTACTTTCTGCTACAAATTAGTCCTGTTTGCACGTCACACCCTGGAGTTATGTCCATGTCTTCTACTTCTGTTTTTTTACTTGTTTCACTCCATTTTTCTCTGTCACCTGTTGCAGCCAATTATCGATATTGGCTGGGCTGTTGTCTGTATCCCTGCCAGGGTCTTAACACGTTGTTGTAGTTGTACAGCAAGTAATTAATTAATGACAATAGCACACAGGAAAGAGGTGTGGACACTGATGAATCTGAGCTGGCCTGTGAAGACTGGCTATTTCTTGCTGACTCATACTGAGAAAAACTAACATTATTAAGTTCCCATCCATCATACAGCTGGGAAAAGGTGACCTCCTCTCTTGTTGCAAGATGTACACTGAATTTTTGGTGTGAAATCATAGCAGTTGTATTCACTTGCCTCATAGCAGTAAAACTGTCCATTTATACTTGGTCACAGAAATCAGGTTGTTTAGCCCAAGTTCATTTTTTCTCATTTGTTCTGGTCTGTTTACATTCTGTATCTCATTCCTCAGTTTTTTTTTCAGTTTTAAGAGATAATGATGGTCTAGGTCTTGCTGGTAAAGTAATGAGGTGTGGTATTGCACAAAAGTAGAAGAATGGAATTTAATGCAGTAAATCAGAATTCAGAGGACAAGATCTGGAGATTAGAATCTACCTGATGAAAAGTAGCATCAGTAAGGTGAATAAAGACCAATTGGAGGAGAAAAGGGAAAAATGAAAAACATCCAGGGTCAGAGGGAGGTGATGGAAAACAAGAAGATTGCAATGCCGAACTGGAGAGTGGAAAGCACCGAGCCAATGAAGATAAAGCATATTGAATGAATAGATAGAACTGACAAAAAGAGAAGAAGAGGATGGAACATAGTAAACTGATGTGAAAGTAAAAGGAAAAAGTAAGATGAGTAAATAGAGCAAGAACAATGGAAAACAAAAGAAAAGACAACTTATAGATGAAAAGGGAAATATGGAGAGGTGGGAGAGATAAAGACAGAACAACAGAGCACAAGAAGAACACATGAAGGTAAATACAGACTGAACCAAATAAAGAGATTACAAGCAGAGAATGAGAGAATTTGAAGACTCATACATTGGATGAGTAGCAAAGGATGGAGATAAGAAAGAAGATGAGAGAAGCTGTGAAAAGCAGAAAGATGGAGGGGGTTTGTTCTGTTTGGCCTGACTCTGAGCCGCCTGCTAAGCAGATGATGATAAATGAGGCGGTGGAGAGGCCGGCTCCCCGCTCTGTTTGCCGGATGGAGAGCCGAGCATGAGTCTTTTCTCTCTAATTACCTCTCACTTACCATTAGCACTGCCACAGCCACTTAGTTCCACCATCAGTTGCCAGCCCCGCCCGGCACGCCATCTCCCATTGGCCCCCAATAAACCATGCATCTTCACCTGATTCCACTGATAGAATGTCTCCAATCGGTTCATGCTGTTTGACACAAAGGATTGATTTGTGTGAAAACAAAAACTCACAGAAAGATGCACATTTGCAAGTGTGCAGGTCATCATTGCAGAAACTGTAACAATTTTGGGTCTATTTGGAGTGGCGGCTACATCTGTCTAGTAAACCTTGCGTTCATCATCATGTTACACAAATAACATGATGTCATTGAATGCTAGGCAATCCTGTTTTGAATGTGATGGATCACGATGGATGCTGAAGCACAGATTCATGAAGCCTGGGTCAAATGGCATTTATCTAGTCCGATTACAGCTTACATTAACTGAAGGAGAAAGGAGTTTGCATTAAAGTACCAGTAGAATCAATCAGCATGTGATAAACTGAGACTTCCCACAGTGGCTAATACAGCTGACTGTACCACACAGTTAGTGCCCTACACTTCCATCCATCCATATTTTACTTTGTATTTTGTAATCATGCCTGGCATCCACCACTCCCAGTTTGCTCCCCTCCATGGATCCTAATTGATAATGCAGGTTGACAGTCATCAAAACGTTCTAATGAATGAGTTGCCTGTCAGTTTGTAGAACATCATGTTTCCCTATCTTGGTGATTTTGTAATAATATACAGTATGTAAGTCAAACATAAGATCAGCAGCATTGTAACAGTAGTTTTTAAGGTGAAGAAGACAATCACCCACTCCAGTGAGCTCCAGATTTGCATAAATGTAATTATCTTACTCCACTCGCAGAGTTTAAGTAATTTATAATTCAAAACATTGTTAAGGTCTGTGTCTCAAAAAGAAATCTTGAAGCCCAGTGAGCTTTGATAACAGGTGATGTGGATGAGACACTAGGTCAGTGATATTACATAAATTATCCCAGATGACCAATTAGCCACCTGCCATTTTTCCTCTGCTATCTCTACTTGCCTGATGACATGACAAAAAAAATTTCTTCTGTCCTTCTTTCCTCTTCCAAATCAAGTGCCCCATCTTTTTCCTCTCGTCTCAGTACAGTTGTTATTGATTGAGCCAGAGGAGCCCGGACAGTCAGTAATTAAACGGAACGACTGGTGAGTGTAAAATTAGCCTTTGTGTCATTAGACTGGAACGACAGAGTGGGCAAAAGAACAAGTGTGGCCGAGAGATCTGATGAGTGAAGGCCAATTAAAACAGAGCAAAGAACCGATGAGAAAAATGGCTGAAGATGTGGCGGAGAAGCGTATGGATTTGTCTTCGATAATGAACTCTTCAACCACCATCGATCTGCTTGGAAAGAGACGATGGATCAAGAATCCACTTTGAAGGAGCTCAGGGGAATCAAATAGCATGCTTTAGACCTCTAGATGAATTTGTAAACATTACATTGGTTTCCTTTTAACACTGGGAAATTGTTCTTTTCAGGATAATCCGAGCACCCCATTAAACACAATAGACATCTCATGAGACACTTAAATGAACAGTCCCTGGAGTCGAGATCAGTGAAGTTCTTGGTATTCATCCCCACACTTTGATGGATAGTGTGACCTTCAAGTCACTAAAACAGTGCATGTAACCATTATGCATTAAAGTAACAAGTCAAGTTTTGGCATGCCAAAGGGAGTAAATGTAGTTTTAAGCTTTGGGGGATGTTTTTACAGCAATTTTAGTTTGGCAGACTGTTTGATGCCATCATATGTTCTCAAGCATTTAAATACAAATTTCTATATTTTACAATGTGGACCATCCAAGTTTTGCGTAATATATCACATAACACTGTACTCACCACCACCAGAGACTGGAAACATGAAAGTTCCTCTGGTAATGCCTACTTCACTGCTTTTCAAGGCTGAACTGCTTCAACCCTATATGGGCTGTGACTTCCCTTGATGTGAGCTTTCTCCAGTGGAGGGCCACAATTTTGCAGTGTTAGGAGCTTTATAACTGCTATTATCCTTGTCAAAACTATGACAAGACTAGACAAGACAACTGAGGGAGGGGGGCACACATACACACACACAGGAAGGAAAAACGGACATTATCATTGATTAACAAAAACCCACCGGACGCCCCAGACAGGACGTAAAAAGTGGAATAGGTTATGGTAACGTTCCAGAGAGCAACCTTATATGTGGATAATTAAGTCAAGTCAATTGTCATTGTCGTTTCTGCATACAAGTACACAAGAACAAAATGTTGTTTCTTATGGACCAAGGTTTTAAATATCAGAAGTTACACATACCAAAAAACAACAAACAACAGAATTACTACCACATAACAAAAACCAGCATAAACAGAACTATTAAACAGAAGCTACAAAGCATGGCCACTCAACAGAAGTACTTGGTGTTCAGTGGCATGGTGTGCCTGCTGGTAAGTAAAAATATGAATAAGAAATATAAGTGGGTGGTGGTGTAGTGGTTAGCACTGTCGCCTCACAGCAAGAAGGTACCGGGTTCGAATCCCAGTCCAGGGCCTTTCTGTGTGGAGTCTGCATGTTCTCCCCGTGTCTGCGTGGGTTCTCTTCAGGTACTCTGGCTTCCTCCCACCATCCAAAAACATGCATGGGGATTAGGTTAATTGGCTAATTTAAATTGACCGTAGGTGTGAATGTGAGTGTGAGTGATTGTCTGTCCTAAGGTGGTCTTTACACGAGAACGAATTTGTAAGACACCGGTAAAATAAACTATCGATCAGGTGATCTTGACACACGGAGACGCGTATTTGTCCATGACTCCGCATCTTTTTTGAAAACGGGTCTGCAGATGGATATCTGGGTATTCGTCTTCATGCCGTAGTTGGTGTAAATAGATGAGTCCGCAAAAGACACTGACGTCATGGCACTCCTCCTCCTCCCCGCCCCCAACCTACGTAGTCACAGACACAACAACAATGGCGGTACCCGAGCTAATTTTCTTTTTGTTCCAGCAACTACTGATCCTACGACTTTTACACCAACAACAACAGCAGCAACAACACAGGCTATGGCAACAACTACAACAACTAGTGCTCATTCAGAGACGCAACATGTAACGCGTGCACAACTTGTCATGGAATCCACCTTGGAGCAGAACCAGACGGGCAACATGTAAATACTCTAGCCGAGGTACAATACGATGTGTAAACAGCGATACATGTTTTGGTGCCGACGCCAAGACAATACGGGGCCGTCCTCGTGTGAGGACGGCCTAAGACAGCTGGGATAGACTCCAGCCCCCCCACGACCCTATGAGGATAAGCGGAAGAAAGTGGATGGAAAAAATAAAAGTGTAAGAACCATGGACAAACAATATGATTGTCACACAGTTACAAGAAGGATTCAAGTGAAAAATCTGATAATCATATGCTACTAATTCCTTTGTTTTCTTAAAGTTTGCATATCTTTGCCACATCTAATGGGTCATAACCATAAATCTGGACCATAAAAAGGGAACAAATTCTAGCCCAAGCGTGTCTTTTGTTCTGTAAACTAGTAACACATGGGGAGTATTTTTCCAATGACCGTAGTTAAATCGTAACATTTGGTAAAGTCCCTTTTAAGCCTCTGAGAAATGGAGAAAAGGTTATAACGTCAGCTCTGTTTGCAGGCTAATCTCTGGAACCAATACTTCTCTCAATCATTGCTGCTACCTTGGCTAGTTTGAATTAAATCAGTAAGAGGAAAGGGGAAAGAACTAAAAAGAAGCTCAGAATAGAAATTACTTACAACGCTGTTTAATACACACAAAACTCTCTGATTTCCCTGGGTGATGGATCTGATACATTGTTATATTTATTGAATTTGACACTCCATCTAAAGATCTCCCACCTGTGAGTTATTTCAAAAGTGGAGCTAAATGCTGAGGTGCAGTTATATGCATGCTTGATACGATAGATAGATAGACAAAATAATCACATCTGGACAAATGCATCTTGCCAATATGAATGGGGCCATTGTTGGTGCCTTTTTGAATCTGTGCAACATCTGAAGTTATGCTCCATCAAAGTGAGTCATAAAAACTTGCTCTTTTTCTTTTGAAGTATCTGTCTTCCCTCTTGGATGCAGACTCGATCATTGAATTTCAGTGTAGCGGTTACCCTCAAAGGCAGCATGTCCTATGTTGTGAATATACATAGAAATATACAGACAATTATGGTCTTGGAGAGAGCGTTATCAGTCTCAATGTATGCATTAAAATGCAACAAAATTTGACATGGTTTATTTGGCAAATTTGGCAAGTTAGTTATTTCAAGCATTCCTGGAAAAATGTTTAAGTGTTTGTGTGAAGAAGCAGAAGCAGTCTAGTCTGCCTGTTTCGATTGATCCTTTATCTGACATTTGTGTAAGCCAGAATGTATGGCCCGACCGCTACTCCAGCAAAAATAAACACCAGCAGCCCAACTGTACTGCACATTGATAAATCAATGGTCCTGTCCCTGGTGCTGAAGAAGCTGACCAATTTTTAATTTAAAAGTCAGTTTTGTCTTGGATCAGGAATATTATCGAGACTATATAGCTGTTAACACTGTTAGTAATATTGCCGTTGTTAGCACTGCTCCAGCTGTTTGCACAGTTAGCTGTTAGCTACTAGCTGCCAGCAGCCCAGTCAGACAACTCTCAATATTCAGAGCTGCAGCCAAGCAGTCTTGGCTGCATGGGTTGTAGCTGCAGTGATAGTTGGCCAATCACACAAAAAATAAAAAAATACACTGAGAGAGAACATTTTCAAAGTTGCAAAGGCATGGATGCAATGATATCGAAGAGTATAATGTAAATAGTATTTATTTATTTAAGATCTGGCCACAAAAATTATTGATTGCAGGTATGTTTTTTTTTGCTTGCATCTATTTTAGAGTGATGGAACCTGTTAGGTTAGATTATAGGATACGCAAAATTGGCTGTTCAAATTAGCTGTGTCCACTATCACTTTCTTGAGGAATTACACAAAGCCCGTTCAAGACCAAGCTTATGGATAGAGCACCATTGGGTCCACCATTTCACTGAACCTGTGCCACTTTGTGCCATGTTGTCAGTTTTAAAAATGTTACTTTATTTTTCATTGAGATGGATTTTCTAAATGGTAGATGGTTCATCAAGTAACAGGACTGAAAGTAGCAGGACTACAGTCATACATGCATCACGGGAACAGAAAAGTCACAGATTTGGCAGAATGGCCCAACAGCATTATTAATAAAGTGTATGGATTGCCCTGCATTAACGCTGTCAAATTCACTTTCACATATTTAAAATAGAAAGCCTGTTGCAGCTGCATCATGAGTGAGTGAACAGTCAAGACAGCAGCTACATATTAACACACAGCATAAAATGAGTAGACAAAACTATCCCCAGTAAACAATAATAGTGATAAGCCTAGTCCAGAATTATAAATTTTCTTACTTTTGATTATTACAGCAGGAGATGAGGGGCTTCGTGTTCTCTGAAATGATTTAATCATAGACTCTTTCAAAGAAGAGAAGGGGAAAAGGGTTCAGTCTGTATGATGTCCTGATGCCAGGTTTTCATGAACAATGCTTTAAATGTTGAGACCACAGGAAATGTAGTGTATACTATGTTAAAGGAGATAAGAAAGGAAGCACTAATGCCTCTTTCCTTAGCATTTAGAGAATCCCAGCAGCTCTTATCATGGCTGCCAGATAGTTTTTGGTTATTTCATTCAGTTATGAACCTTCCTAAGCAATCAGACTTTACAACCACACTCACCACCAAGGCCCCACGCCTGCTAGTATCTGTTCACTAGTATTACCTCACCTCTTTCCTGCTGTATTTTATCGCAAGGGTTCTCTGAAAATAAGTTACATTTTAACTCAAATAAGATTGGTCTTAGGTATGTCTCGCCTCCACACATCAGTGTTACATAGGAGAAAACTGTCAAAACTGTCTTGGTAGTCTCAGCACCCCATCTAATATGATTTATCAGCAATGCACAACATGTGGCTAGGAAATTATGAGCTAGGAAGCCAGGAAATGTTTCTGATGAGTTTTTTCCAGTTTTCATGTTGACTGAAATTCTCGAGAACAACCATGGTCTTATGGGCCACTTCAACTTAGCCATCATTCCATTGCCCAGACAGCAGCAGTTGTTGTGCACGTTGTGATTTGAAGAACTGACGAAGAGAAATATAAATGTTACCATGGAAAGAAGAAAAACATTCTCAACTTCACTGGTCTGTTTTTTTAATTGAAAAGTTGCAAAGTTAGGTTTGGTGCCTTGCCTAATGCCAATTAGCAAGTCCATTGCTGTCAAGGGATCAAACCTGTGGCATTTGCTTACATTGTGCAAAGTAAATGTGAATGAAAATGTGACTATATCCATATACAGTACACACTCACACACAGATCCTGTCACCTCCATTGTCCTCATAATCTGAATCCTTAAATAAACCCAGCACCCAAGGCTCTCAGGCTTATTAATATTGCAGCTCCATTGGTATTCATTATGAATGAGAACAAGTGTGAAGACTCAAAACGGGCTGCAAAACAGTAATGGCTATAACAATACAGGTCACAGAGATAATCAGCATGCCACGCCAACCTCAGCTTAACTGACAGCCTCACACTTGGCACTGCTTAGAAAATCTTGACAGGTTTCTCCATTTTCTAGTATAAGTAAAAGACCCTACAGCTGATAAAATAAGGGAGAATGCTATCACATTTTATGTCACCTTATGAAAAAATGTGAATCAAAGAACAGTGATATTTGAGACATTAATGTAGGTGTGTGACAGTGCAACGTGGTTTTTCATTTTTCGGTTTCAGTGTTAAATGAGTCAAAAGGACTCAAATACGAGTTTGCTAAATAGGATTAAATGTCAAGTTGTCTGGTTTTATCCACTGTCACAATGGACATTTGCAGAGCAGAACATGGGGACCTCTCAAAACTGGAATGTATCTTTATAAATGATTTACTTTTGTTCCATTAAGATGTCCTGTGACATCAGTGATGCCTGACCTAGCACTGGAGTCGGTGGCAGTGGAGTGCCACACGGTGCTGAACTGGGTCCTCTTACACTTGCCCCACATTGATGGCAATTGCAAGACTGACTTCTTTGGTTAAGTGCTTCCTGATTTAGATCCACGAGAAGAAGGAGTCACGGGGAGAAAGAAAAAACAGCTGTGCCAAAAAAGAATGTCTGTACCTTGTTATTGTGAAAGTAGAAATAACAGTTTGACATTTCACGTTTGTTTTATATTGAATTCTGTCACAAATTTTCTTTTGAACACAAAAAGTGTTGAAGTGACATATCACTGTTTTCTATGTGTCTCCTTTATTGCCACCCTCACTTTCACTTTTATTATTATGTATTGGAATATTAACAGAAGTACATAGATGCACACACAATCACCTCCAGTCTTTTGTCTTTTCTCTCACCTTCTTCCAACACACACACACACACACACACACACATAATTTCCTCTGTCACAAACTCTCACTCAGCCCACACACACACACACACACCTCCATTTTTGGTGGAGAAATGACTATCTGTGCTGCCAGGTGTGTTCTCAGTGGTGGCTGTGACCCCAGACTCTCTGCTGCACCACAGGGGATACAGCGACAAAGCTGTTCCAAACATTTATTTTCTCATCTGTGCTCTCCACTGCAACTGTTACCACCTTTGTCAACTTTCATGGATGTGAATGTTGTTTTGTTGACAGCCACTTTCCTTTAATTTAGCACTTCAGTTTCACTAACTTAAGTTTGGAAGTTTTCTTGCTTTCTTGCAAACATGTACCCATATGGAAAATTATTTACTGCAGCTATACAGTAAGGGATTTTTAGAATAACATAACATCATGGCCTTTGTGATAAACACAGAAAAGTGAAACCTGTGGCTCTCCTCTGGTTTCTTTTTTAACAAATTCAACTTGTTGTTTAGTTGCCATGCAATTTTGCTGTTTTGTTTCACTTTCATAGTGTTGTTTCCAGTCACAGATTTGACCAAAAAAAAAACTCTAGCTGAGCATTTAGCAGCTAATGATATTTTGCTCAGGTGTTGGTAAGGAGAGACAGTGTTCGATTTATTTTCACTGGGTAGCCAGAAACACAACTTCAGCTCAGAACTTATTTCTGTCCATGTGGCCAAAGAATCTTTTATTCTTAGTCTAAGTAGTGTCATAATAAAAGCTCTTTTGATACAGTAAATTAAGCAAATGATTAATAATGTTTTCATAAAATGTGTACTACAGACTAAAATTACAAGGGCATGCCTAAGCTCGTGGCCTTTGGAATAGAGTGTTTAAAGTTGAAGTAGTGATTTTAGCTACCTGGTGGCAACAAACCAAAATTGAAGAAAAAGATATTAATTAACTCCATTTAACTGGCAAATTGTCAATGTTACTTTACATTTTCTATGACATTTTATTGATTAATTAGCTTAATTATGCTTATCCCCCTTGTGTTACATGTATCCATGGACAGCACCATTAAAATTTATTTTAAAATCAAGCTTCATTTTTTTAGATGCAAATAGGCTGCTGCTACATTTTCTTTCCCTTTTAAAAAATCAAATGTATTATTTCCCATAAGCAGAAAAAGTGAAAGGAATGTTGTGTTACAGCATCAATAACAGCAGCGTTGTTCTAGGAGATCTCTCTCTATATGCAACAAGTGTCGTTTACTACAGATTTGCTCGCTGAATAATTCACAGGGCTCTTCCACCTTTAAAAGATGCCCTACCTTATTCATTATTTAGGGCCTTTTTCACTGTGAGGCACCTTCAATTATTTAACAACAATACAGAGCTGAGCAAGGGGTTAATAGGCCTTTTGCTGGCAGTGAGCGGCAGGGGAGGTAAAATGGGCAGAGGAGGTGGTGATATGAGGGATAGGGGGTGGGAAAGATTTATGCTACAGGTCTAGTGTCAAGGTGAGAGATTGTGGCAAGGGGGGAATGGCGCTGTGAGACTGAGAGCAAGATTGAGGTGGAAAATGGTTTGTGATGATTGGGAAGCAGCAGGAGAACCACAATCAACATGAGACGTATGTTGAAAGGAAAAAAATGGCAATCCCAGAATCTCGTTATGTTTGGTTCAGTGTCTTGAAGTTTAATGTTGCGGGGCATATTGCACGCTCAGCTGTAACAGTGGGGCATCCCTCTAGGAACAGGCCCACACTGAGGTTTTCTTTCACTTCTTTGTTTAGTTTGCTCATATTTTTTTCATACTTTAACATGAGAGTGCAGAGATTTATTGTTGGTGGCTTTGGAAGAATTTTTCATATGTTATGCCTTCCTCTATCCTGCTTTGCGATTTTTGTCTTTTTTTTTTTTTCTCTTCTGTTTTAAAATTTCACACTGTTCAAGGTCAGGCTTTACAAGGTTACTGCCCATTCTGTTTGAATGATGATCTCTGGAGTTACCATTCCACAGCCAGGCTTTTCAAGTATGTCTCACAGGATTCTCGGAACTAAACAGTATTGTAAAGACAACTGGTTCAGAGAGCACAAGGCTTAAAAATAGTTTAAAATACCTCAAATGCTAAAACAACAAGTGCTCTTTCTGTTATCTCCGTCTTTGTGGCACTCTTTACCTACTCCTTTCCCCCCGCACATCCAGGAAGTGAGAAAGGTGTGTTTGCTCAAAGCTAAGGTACTACATTTACATGACAACACCAACTAATGCAAGTTATGCAGACCAGACATAAGATTAGGATACAGTTGGTGCATAAACATAAATAAACTATAAAACATAAATAATTTTAAAAAAAAATAGAGTGCAGCCCAATCGCTCTTACATCTCTCCGTCTAAGGCAATCAGTCCCGGTATATGTATTTTATTTGCATTGTGTGTGCAATTAAGAAAAACAGAGGACAGACCTCAGAGAGTTTGTGTCAAACAATAAGTGAGTTAATTCACTGAATGTACTGTTACCATTTAAATAATGATCTTAAATAAGTTACTTACAATGAGTAAAAAGGGAGATGTGTCTCCCTCAAGGACACATGGTCACATGGCTGATTAAAGGCACATGTTCACTATTTATAGCCTTAAACTTGTGACATTGTTATAGGACCATTTCTCCATCCAGTGCATCAACTTAAGCATGTGTTAGCATCTTCTATGCAGGATTGAAGTCGTTGAAAACAGGCATCACATCCAGTTCTTCTGATCATTCATTCATTACATTAATCTGCAGTGTCCACCCTGTGATTGATCAAAAGCTATCATTTTGCAGTGTTATCGTTATCATCACTAATTGATTTGATGATCCATGCCTCCTATTATTAATGTAATAGATGGGAGATTAAGAATTTAACTGTCCATTGCCATTAATGGGATCAAGATGAGCTACATTTCATTTAATTTAATCAAACTCAATTTTATGCAGTCCAGCACACAGATATTAAATGCCTGAAGTTGAATGATATGGGAAGTTTTTTAAAAAAAATGATCACAGACTTCCATGTTTGACACCATATGACTTCTCCATACAAAATATGAATTATTCTGAGTGGTTTTCAAATAAATGAATACATTGTAAAACACTGAGATTGAGCAGCATTATCCTTTTAGTCAGGCACACTTATTCTAATCTGATCAGAATTTTATTTTGAGGGGAAAAAGCTAAAACTTTAATGACACATTGCCTTTTTACTTTAAAGTAATTTAGAATAAAAGCACCATATAAGTACAGAGATAGAGAAACTTGCCGAAGGGGTCAACCCAATCTCATTTTCTGCAGCTCTCACTCTCTCTCTGTAGTGCAATTAGAAATGCTACAGCTCCCCCTGTTGGCATGGATCAGGAGGGAGCCTGTCAGAGATCAAAGTTCCCCAAATTTATCACATCTCTGTAATGGAAACAGTCCTGATCAACAATTGACACATTTAAGGTGGTAATCTTTATTCATGATCTGTGCTCTGTGATTGCCCAAATGGCACAGTCCAGAGAGTGATGCTGGACATGTCATTAAGGAATTTATGAGTGCAATTATGCATGCCTAATCTAAAATGTCATCAATAATGGCCTCTTTCTACTTGTGTGTTTTTTTTTCCATGCAGGAAATTTATTTCAGTTTACTGAGATCAAAAAGCAGCGGAAATCCTCCAGTCTTGAGTGTAATTATTGGCTTTTTGAGACAAAAGCAGGCTTTCTGTCTTAACAGTTGAATCTCCAGTACTTCTCTCTTGAGCTCCCTTTGTCCGATGATGCCTGTGATGTACATTCAAAATGATCAGCACATTTATTTTCCCCTGAGAAAATTGAGAGGTTGATGCTTCTCATTTGACAGCTGGAGAGCAATAGACAGAATGTGGGTCTCTCTCTTCTGGGCCTTCCTCATGAATATGGAAAGCCTGCTCTTCATCTCAAGCTACATCCATGAAGAAACTGCAACTGTGATTTGTATGTAACAGTCATAATTTAAACCACAACCAAACTCAACTTACTAGTCTGTGTCTTTTCAGTATCTCTGTGCATAGAAATCAGGAAGAAATTAAAAGAAAGCAGCAGTTTGGAGTTGCGCATAAAGGCCTGCAGTGTGTGAACACAGCCTCAAACAATCAAAACTCTGATTGAATTGATTACCTCCCCTCTCTCCTCCCCTTGTTTCTCCTCGATGCTGAAAAGGCAGATTGAAACCCTTGATACCACCATACATCTGTCTGTCTGAGTGTATATCTGTCAGCGAGGAGAAAGTGGGAGAAATGGAAATATTTCTCTGTAGAGTAGAGGAGGAGGGGGGCTGGGGTTAGTAAAGTTTGCCCCAGGTGACAGTTTGAGCTCCCATGAAGCTCTTTGCTGAGAGACTTGCATGCTGGGCCATGAAGAAACAATAGACTAATTAAGGCGAAGCTCTGGATGCGGGGTTCATTTCAAGTCCCTGAATCTCGGCTGGATGGTGGAGGGAGTAGGAGGGAGGGTATTTTTTCTCCTGATTAAATTCAGATCAAGGGAACTGACACAATCTAGCTTTGGTTCTGGCTCCAATTATTTCAGTTTTAGGTTCTATCTGTTTTTCCTAGACACTTCCCTTGACCCTAACCATAACCAGTACCTGCATAATCCTAATCCTAACCCTAACCAAAGTCTTACCTTACACTAACATTAAATCTTCTCCAAGTCTTCAGCCTAAAAACATTATGGGGACATGCATTTTGTCCCCAGAAAGAAGATGAGTCCCCACGATGTGACCATAATGTGAGTAATACCCGTATACACACACACACACACACACACACGCACACACACACGCACACACACACTTTGGTACCTGTGTAACTCAATGGATGCAAAGCCAAATCTCGCCATATAGTGAGCTATAGCTATAAACCTTCCATGTATTATTGTCATTTTCCACATTATACCAGCTCTACTGTGCTATACCGAAACAAAGTGCCTGTGTGCATAACACATGCCGATTGCTAAATTGAGCAAATAAAGTCCTGGATTCAATCTATGCCAAGCATATCAAGAGGAAAGATGGATTTGGAAAGTAAACAGGAGCATATGGTAAGACTTTAGGGAGATTAAGCATTTTATGTGCTGTAGGTGTAGAGAAGGCCAGAAAAAGAGTGTACGAAAATCTATTCAACCAGGATCTGAATTCAAAAAATGGGGGAAACACTGATACACAGTTTTACCAATGAAGTCTTGTAGCGTAATTTGTGAGCCTATTTTAATATCCAATCCAGACTATCACACAATCACAAGTAATGCACCGTAACACTGTGTGTTATCCTACGAATTGAGTGAAACAGGAGGCAGAGCTCACAAAACTCAAACAGGCAGTTGACAGGCAGGCAGACACACTCACCACATATACAATATATGTTTTTTACACAATGCTTGTAAGCTATATTCAGTCTGTAAAATAAATACAGAAAACAGAAATTGTGTTACCTGTGACATTACAAACACCTGGAAGCAAAAAAAAAAAAAAAACCCTCTCAATTGCCTGAAAAGTTATTTTTTCATTCCAACTGGCATTTAATGTAAGGTGATAAAATTCAGTTCAGAATAATGTTCATCTAAAAAAGCAAAATGTCATGACTTTGGCACACATACGTGAGCTCACCAACAGAAACTCTTAAAAAGCTGCTTACGATTCAGAATAAAAAGGAGACTGAGAAAGGTTTTTTTTTTTTCTTTCAAAAGCACTGCACAAGGCTTGTCTCTCTTTTTGGATTCCTTTCATTGTCCTGACCTTAATAAATGGGAGCAGAGTGAATCATACACAAAACTATGAAACAGACTGGGTGTACATTTAGCAAAGTGGAAGTATAAACTGTTACAGCTGAGGTCAGTCGACTTTAAATTAAAGTAGTGTCAATGTTCAATATTTTCATTCAGGAGAAAAGGAAAAACAGATTGCCAGCAGTTCCTCATTAATATCTTCAAAATTTATTCTATAAGGGTATCAGAATTTTAAAGGTCTGCTCTACAACATCAAACATCTTGTGTGGCACGTACAAGAAGTTGACTTCAATCATTTTCAAGAAACTGTATTTTTCAGATAATTCCACCAGTCATATAATAATTAACTGGAACGCCTGAAGTAGCCTACTGTAAATCAAAAGACTAAACAAAAGCAAAGCAAGCACAAAAACAGGGCTTGAACACTTTAATATAATCACTTTTTGACTGAAATGTAAGCTAAAATAAAAGATTTCCGATTCAATGCTGTTGATTAGAGCAGCCATATCTTTTGTGCAAAGCTACACTTATCTTATCAGCTTACTTCACCAAGTAGGGCTGAGGAGGGATGAGCTGCTCTTGCCCCTTAATAGAAACCTGATTCATTAGCTCCTCTTTGCTTAAATGAAAGTATGATCACAGGTGTGAAATCCTCTTTACTAAATCCAGATCTGGCAAATAGAAAATTGGTTTTTCCTCACAGAAAGACTCACCCACATAATATGTTGGTATCCTTGGATATTATGTGTCACATGCTGGCTGGATTGCTAAACAAAATAACAGACTGAAATAAGTGAAATATACTGTACATGTTCATGTTCAGCAGAAGATTCAAATGAATTCCTTCAGTGAGCACTTCAATCTGCATTACAGTGAGTATCACATGGCCACTGAAGGGCCTAATGTGGCTGTTAACGTTTACAAATTGGACCTTATTTCTGGGATAAAATACTGTCATTTACTCACCCATTTCACCTTGGAGACATTTGGAGTATTTCCGATGATTTTGGATTTGACAATATCCATTTAAAGGAGTGAACGGGGCCCTGAAATGCAGCCAGTAAATGACACAAACTTGACCATTTCTCAAATAACAGACATTTAAAAAGATGGGCTACACTATTACTATTCTCATTTGAGTCAGGAGTTGTCCGTAACTTGAGAAAATTCAATCGGTAAACAGACTCTACTTCCTGTGTATCCTGTATATCATAGTTTACTGAGGACCCCTAGGGCCCAACTATGTGTCCTTCACAGTGCCTGAGCTAAAACAAAGTATGTATGTGTATGTGACAACATCACAAATAAGTATTTTCACTCAGGCACTGTGAAGGACACATAGGTGAGCACTAGGGGTCCTTATTAAACTATGATACACAGGGAGTTTAGAGATTGAATTTTCTCAAGTAACGGACAACTCCAGACTGAGAATAGTAATAGTGTAGCCCATCTTATTAAATATTATTTCCCAAATGGTCAAGTTTGTGTCATGACTCGAAATGACTCCAAAGTGAAATGGGTGAGTAAATGACAGTATTTTATCCCAGAAATAAGGTCCAATTTGTAAAAAAAAAAAAATTGTACCCCTTTAAATTAAATATATTATGATTAACTGTTTTATTTGCTTGGTTTTCACTCATAAAAGATAGCTATTATTTTCTGCACTATAATCAACTCTCTATTCTATCCATCCTGTATAACTCCATCCATCACCATTGTTTACCGACTGTTCATTTTTGGGTTTTAAAATCGTTTGTTCCAACTTGGCAGTGACAGCTAAGCTGCTTGTCGAAGACTGGGAAACAAACACATGCTGTCATGTGTCTGCCTGTGTCTCTGTTTGTCTGTCTGCCAGCTGGACTGTCAGGTTCCTCACAAGTGACAGGTTTCTTTTCAGCGATGCGCTTCGTCTGCTGATTTGAATCGGGCTGTTGTTTTGTGAGTATGTGAGACAAATTGTGCGAGTGCCTTAAGTGTGTGTGTGTGTGTGTGTGTGTGTGTGTGTGTGTATGTGTATGTGTGTGTGCGCGCGCATGCATTTATGTAGCAATTTGTGTGTTTGCATATGTCCAGCAGACTGAGTTTAACATTTTCAGATGCAAAGCTCTAATTGACAACAGAAATAAGAATGTGGCCTTTGGAACCAATAAAAACACAACTAAACAAAAAAATTTATAGGCAAAAGGGGAGACGTCACCCCCAATAATTCCATATGCTGTAGATCATTTGTTCCCCTCAATTAAAACTATCAAATCCTCATGACAGACTCAACCCTCCTCAACTATACGAGTGAGAAACAGATCAGGAGGAGAGACACGTCAGTCTGTGGTTCATGCTTTTTACAAACAAAAAATAAATCTGCACCAGTGAAAATTTTCACTTAGCAGGTTGGTCATTTCACTTGCTGAGATCAGTCACTAATGTATGAAAGATCATACAAAATGGAAGCAAAATGTTTCTTGGAGATAAATCAGCAAGGAGCGACCTGATGTACTGTATGTATATACTTTTTTGGCACTTTTTTTGCACCATAGATTTCTTTATGACATGCTATACTGTACATCATTTTTTCATGGCATACTATATAGTGTTGGATTTACTACCTCCTACAATTTTAGACGTTGTCTATCTGTCTGTCATGGTTGTCGGAGAGCCACCTCTAAATGATCCATATTTTCTCCTGTTCACCTTCACACTATATTGTTAAGCACCCACCACTCATGGTGGATCATTTTCTATATTTTGAAATTACATCATATTTCATTACTTTCATCTCATACGTAGTTGCTGCCAAACACACACACACACACACACACACAAACATACACGTATACATGACAAATACATGTGTATTGCAACATGATTGAAATTGCTCAGAGCACTTCGTTATATGCTAGATAAAATTAGTAAATGAAAAAGGCACATATAACAAGAAACTGTTGAGGAAAATGATAAAGAAATACATCAGAGAACAAAAAAAAACAACAACATGATTGAAAACAATTTATAGGTTACATAATAGATTGATTTGGGGGACAACTATTTGGGGGAAAGTATTAACAATCATTGAAGTCCTTACAGTTACAGAACATCCAGAGAGCAACCTAACAACAATTCCACTTCATTCTACAATGGAAACATGGTTATTCACATGCTGTTCATAGAGTAGTTAAACAGGCTTTGATGTAGACATCTGCTAAAGTAGTCACATAGCCAAAAAATCTGGCGCTCTGTCCACTGAGGTTTGACTCAACCTGTGAGTACATGTTTTTCCTTCAGAGCAAAGTGTGTTTGTGAGGGTGTGTATGAGACGTTGAGAAAGAGAGTTCTTAAGTGAAGATGCTGAATAATGATCGCAGCTCAGGGATGACAACTATAGCAGAAAGGAATCTGTGACCTTTACAACATCTCTCGATCAAAAATGCATAGAAGGAGAACAGCTGTCTTGTCCGATCTTTCTTCCCAACATGAATAACAAACATTACAGTTCCCCAGTGTCACCAGATATAGCTTTGTTGGGAGTGGGGTTTAGCTGGGCGGTGGCAGATTAGAGTATGCATGTGTGTGTATTCCTTTATCCTTTTGAGCTTTCTCATTTTCCTTCTTCTCCAGACAAAACAAGTGAAAGGTTGTTTTCATCGCCACATATTCTTTGCATTAGAGGTAAGACGATATGCACTGTAAAGTGTAGAAAACCAGGAGGTGCTGCATGGGCTATGTCATCCGAAATGGAATGAAACATTTAGCCAAGGGACATAGACTGAAACATTTTACATTGTAAGTGGTGCCATCTTCTATGGCCAAACATCTCAATCAGCAATCTGTCGGGAAAATGGGATTCTCCATCAGTGATGACTGCAGTCACTTCCTCTGTGATGGAATGACATCAACCAATCCTCTGCTTTTATTTACCTTCAGTGCTCCATTGCAAATTTAATATTACAGCATGTATTTCCACATCTGTCCTCACTAGTTTTTATCAGAGGTCAAAATGTCTATCATGGAAGAAACATTTAATAAAAAACATCTTGGCTCTACTGTGTTGGGGCTGCATCCTCTACTATTGAGGAGCCTATGGACTGTAAATGGGGTGCAGTACACTGTGGAAGCTGCTGCCATACAGATAAATTACTCTTGTCACTGCTGATCTACGTGGAATGGCTGGCCATAACCGGAATGATCTCAGGCTGCATACAAATGCACATTATATAAGCAGAGCACAGGTGGACAATCGGCATGTGATAGGTATTTGATGAAGACAAGTAGTGTGTAGTGTAGATAGCTGCATGGACTGCAGTAAAGTGCTCGCAAATAGACATGAACGCACACTCACACACACCCATATGCATCCACTCACACAAGGTACACACATGAGGTCCCAGTAGATAAAGCTATCAGCAGAATTAATATCTGTGTGCTGTATAGTGCAGTTGGCCAAAGTATTCACCGTAAACACATCACTCACAGTATATCCAACCAGGCCAAGGAATCAACCCAATGGTTGGGAAGGAGGGAAAATGATGTGTGTGTGTGTGTGTGTGTGTGCGTGCGTGTGCGTGTGTGTGTGTGTATGGTCTGCCTTATGTCCACATTGGGGTCACACCCTTGAATTAATACCAGTCGATCGGGGACAGCATGTGTGGCATGGTGGTGTAGTGGTTAGCACTGTCGCTGTCAAGAAGGTACGGGGTTCGAATCCCGGGCCCGGGACCTTTTTGTGTGGAGTTAGCGCATTCTCCCCGTGTTTGCGTGGGTTCTCTCCGGGTACTCCGGCTTCCTCCCATCCAAAAATATGCATGGGGATTAGGTTAATTGGCTAATTTAAATTGACCGTAGGTGTGAATGTGAGTGTGAGTGGTTGTCTGTCTCTATGTGCCCTGCGATGAGGTGGCAACTTGTCCAGGGTGTACCCTGCCTTCCACCCTAAGACAGCTGGGATAGGCTCCAGCCCCCCCGCGACCCTATGAGGATAAGCGGTAGATAATGGATGGATGGATGGGGACAGCATGTGCAATTGGGGACAAACCTTGTTCAAACCTTGATTTTAGGTCAGTAGTTAGGGTTAGGGGGTTAGTTGTTGTAGTTAGGCTTAGTGTAAGTTTTTAGGAAATCAAATTTTTTCTTCAAAGGGAGGTTAAAAATGCCTAAATACCCCAAATGTGACTTAAATCAGCGTGTGTGTTGCAGCTGAACAGTAGGACAGAAGGACAGGGTATGGGGGACAGATTGTCTGATTAGTTAAAAAAAAATACCATATTATTTAATCTGCACTTCAGACATTAAAAAACACATCAATCTAAAAGTTCAGTAGTATTCTCTATTTTTACTAACAATGAGGCGATCCTGCTTACAAATATAGGTCTGTGTAACATTAGTTTAATGAGTGCCACATCGACCAGCTTGCTGCTAGAAATCTCTAAAATGCCATACGCAGCTGAAAGTAATTCCAAAAAAAAAAATGCAATATTTGCTTGTGTAAATGTTATGTTTGTTACAAACAACAGTACCTTGCCCTTATTTTATTTCTTTTTATTTGAAAAAGGAGAGTATATATTCCTGATCCATTTAAAGGGTTTTACATCTTTACAACTTTTACATTTAATCTTCTGAGGTGCATAAGATTGGTGGTTTTGGTCTCAGGATTTGATGACAGTAATAGAAATATAGAATATCACCAGTCTTGTCCTTAGCATAGTATTCTTGCACTATTAAATTGTATTACGATAAAAATGTCTCAAATCCTTTTGCTCTTCATACAATTATGTTTAAACGGTCACTGTGTACATTTTTCTCCCATCTAGTGGTTAAATTTGACTTTGCATGTATTGCAACATGGTTGGAACTACGGTAAGCGGAATGGGTCAACTATATACATATATATATATATGTATAAAATTTGTATCTCCTTTGTATGAAACTTGTATGTAAAGCACACAACAATGAATCCAGATATAAGATCCATCGTAAAATTAAACAAAATGAACTTGTATGTTTTGGTTATTTATCAGAATAGTATATGATACACACAATATCCTTATACTTCCTTTATTATCTGATATGAAAAGAATGCAAAAGTGCCCACTTTCAAGAGTGAATCATATAAGTTATTCAAAAGTTTTTTTTCTGTTTCTTTTCTGTATGGGTGTTCAGTGGAAGATTGGTTAAGAATGTTGATATATCCTTATCCAATAAGAGAAGGGGTTGGGCTTGTGACACAAGGTCACAAGGAAAACAGAAATGTGTGATGATTGGACTTTGAAGAGAGACCAAAGAGCCTGTCTCATAACTGCAGCTGCAACTTCAACAAATTTTGAGAATTTCCAAGACATGCCAAGCTTTTTTTGAGTCACAATTGATTCATCTTATCAATCTTCTGCAGATGATGGTCAACTGGAAAAAGATGGAAAGATGGTGACGGTGGATTGTGGGAAGAGGAGGAGGCTAAGAGGATGTGGGTGGCACCAGAAAGAAGGAGGAGTCAGGGACTGTATGGGAAGTTAGAGCGGTCCACGTCAATCACACAGGCCTGGGTCATAGCTGAGTGGGAAGTGGTGATGGACCAGAGAAGGCTCCCCTTATCGAGAGAAAGGGCACAGAGGGGACAGGCTTAGATGGCCGGGCGATGAGTGAACCTCAGTGAGACTGAAAAAAATAAATAAATTGGGTGAATTTCTAAGTAGAATAAAGAGAGCCACAGAACAGGAGAGGGGGCGTCGCCACTCGGGGTCCAACATCAAACGGGACCCAGGCTGAGGAGACCTATTGTGTGTGAGAGAGTGAAAGAGTGAGATTGAAAAAGAGCCTGTGAACGTGAAGGAGAGATTGTGGGTTTAGTGCAAAAAGAAAGACAGGGAGAGAGATGGATGATATCACAACCGTTTTAGTGGATACACTGAGAGAAGACGGGTTGAAAGATAATGGGATAGAACAGCAACACTCTGTTGTCTCATTCTGCTTTGTAAGCTTGATTACTCAATCTCCGCAACCAAAGGGAAGGCGTTCTAGGCCTTCTGTAGAGTGAAATACACTCAGGACTGCCATGTGTCTTAAAGTAATATAGAAAACCCGGATCAAGGCACAATATAACTGAGAGAGAAGAAATATTTTATGGCTAATGCAAGGGTCGAAGATAAATCTCAGGGGAAAAAAGATCAAGTGTAGCTTCATCTCATCCAACTTTTATTAGAATCAAGGAGCAAAAGAAAATCAGGAGCTGCATTTTATCCCCTTTGAGTGTCTAGGGCTTTAAGCCACACTTTGAATCAGTGGTGAGGTGTTGCACCTGTAGTCTCCTCTGGCAGCCATTTCACTGGCAGTAGAGGAAGGTGGAGGACTTACTGAAAGAGAAAGAAAGCTGTGGTGGTGAGTTGATAGCCACAAGGGAGGGTGCTGCCTCCACTCCCAACAGCAGCATGAATCGTTATGTGGCGAGGATAAGGGTGAAGAGAAATAAAACTAAATGATTTGACCAGACAGTTATCAACTGACAACGCCACCCTGGGAATTTCACCCAGGGAATTAATTTTGAATGGAAGGCACACAGATAAGTTTACTCATTAATGGCATAAGACGTGGTTCAATGATTGTACAATTATTTCTTTTTTTAAAAAATATAATGTCACTTGGGGCGGCACGGTGGTGTAGTGGTTAGCACTGTCGCCTCACAGCAAGAAGGTACCGGGTTCGAATCCTGGGCCTTTCTGTGTGGAGTTTGCATGTTCTTTCTCCCTGTGTCTGCGTGGGTTCTCTCCGGGTACTCCGGCTTCCTCCCACCATCCAAAAACATGCATGGGGATTAGGTTAACTGGCTAATTTAAATTGACCCTAGGTGTGAATGTGAGTGTGAATGGTTGTCTGTCTCTATGTGCCCTGCGACGAGGTGGCGACTTGTCCAGGGTGTACCCTGCCTTCTGCCCTAAGACAGCTGGGATAGGCTCCAGGCCCCCCCCCGCGACCCTATGAGGATAAGCGGTAGATAATGGATGGATGGATAATGTCACTTGTATAAATGGCAAAGAAAGAAAATCAAATAGAGAGGTTGGAGCCTTCTGATGGAGAAGGGGAACACCACCACCCATCACCATCACTGCCACCACCGGTTGAAACAAATCAATAAGGAGATAACAAACCAGCAAAATACAACACAATCATTTCAAGGGTTAAAAAGGGAAAAAAACAGAACTCAAGGTAATTAATCACATAATTTCTCATACTGTCAAATTAAGTAAAATAGAACTAAATAAGTAATTGATAACAAAATAAGCTAACCCTTCCCACATGCATCCATTCACACCAATTAAAACACAGAGGGCTGAAAGGGTGCCACAGAGCTGCTGGGCATGGTGTGAGTGTAAAGACAGGTATGAGTTAGTGCAACACCCCAGTCTGAGCAGAGCAAGGTAACTCAGAGACAATTAGCGGCAGCAAACCGTGCGAGGCAAACAGAGTGGAAGCAAAGCCTTGACAGTGGATAAACAGTGGAAAAAAACAAAGCAGTGGTGACAAGGTGCCCTTGAGCAAGGCACTGACCCCCCCCCCCCCCAGCTGCTCGGGGCGCCTGGATATGGGACAGCCCCCTCAGTCTGACACCTCTCCTCCAATGCATGTGTTTGTTTCATAACTTGTGTGTGTGTAAAGAAAAATAAGTGCTAACAGAGTGAAAATGTAATTTCCCTCATCGAGGGATTAAGTAAAGGAATTCTTCTTCTTAGCTGATTGCAGTTCTTCCTGTTTAGCATGTAACACGGACACGCACACACACTTGCACCAGAGGGAGAAAGAGAGGACTCCAGCCACTGTCTGTGTTTACAATGCAACAGATCAACAGCACATAAAGGGAAACCAGAGCAGCACGTAGGCAGTCGCCCTGTCGGGCCAAGCAACCTTGGACCCAGAAGTGACACACCACCAGAAGAGCCAGTGAAGGTGGCCGCTTTTATAGCGATCCAACTCATCACGGCCACCAGTGGTGCTAAGTACAAGCAGTGCCATTAGATGACAGATCTATACTGTTACAGTTACATGCAGCAAACATTGAAGTAAATCTACAGCACATCTGTTAAGTATTGCTAATTTATTCATGTTTCCTTTTGAGTAAGCCTGACAAACCACCTTTGTAGTCATAAATGTATCCACCACTGTAAAGCAGTGTTTTTCCCTCTTTCTAGCAGTTTGAGTTGTTACAGCTCAGACGAAATTAAAGCATCTGTACTGGCACCAACATATGGAGTGGTGTCAAGTGTGGGCTGACAGCTGACTCAGAAATACTTAAGAATACTTGAGAAAACAAGAAAAGTGAGGGAAGCACAAGTTAATTATGCACTGGAGCAGTTGTAAGAATGAGACAGTATCTTTTGAGTTTGATGGAGAATTTCTTCTGAATCAGCTCCTGGAGAAACAAAAAAAACAAACAAACATGGAAACAGCATTTTCTTGTCAAATAAAATAAAATAAAAAAAAGTCAACATGCTAAAGCATGACAAGTTTCTGGCATTTGCCACCCACTTACTCGCCTCCTGAAAATGTGTGAACTCTGAATTTGAAAGGAAAACAAGTATGACAAAGTCTAAATTACAATTCAGGCATGCATGCAACCTGCCACCACAGCCAAAACAGCAATGTGCAGCTTGTACATGTCCAGAAACATTAATAGTGACACATTTTGATGTGTTTCATATCTAATCTGGGAAATGTGCTACAGAGACAGGCTATCATTTAAACTATCCTGGCAGCATTTGGGAGAAAACTGATGAAAGCAGGTCTGCACAGTGTTCCAACTGCTGCCTCCTGAGACTCATCTGTAAACACACACAATAAAGATGTGTGTGCTTCACACACACCTCCCCATACATGTGCACACTTCAGCAACAAAAAACTCTCCCATTGAAATGCATACAAATTTGAAGGTGCACTTATACTCTCTCCATGCCTCTCTCTCTCTTCTTTCTCATGCTTCACCCAGGATGTCCGGATGAGCCTCTCAGTACAGAAATGTCCCCCTCTCCCTTCACTTCTTTTCATGTCTCTGTTTGCCTGTTGCAGTGGGGTGGGAGCTGACAGCCAATAAAAGAGCAGCCTGTTTCTAGTTCCCCAAAAAATAGAAAAAAGAGACTGATCCTTTCTGTTGAGTGGTTTGTTTTCCTCTTTTCTGTGTACTTTGCTCCAGATTTTGGCCTCTCCTAATGTGGTCTCCATACGAGAAAAGGGAATGATTTAATAGAATTAATTATCCCAAGCTGGCCGTCCGGCCCAAATGTTTTCTGCGCACACAGCAGCGGGATGTTGAAGTCTATAAAAGTCTATAAAAGCCTGAACAGAGATACGGCAATTGGGGGTTTAATGACTATAGTCAAGTCAACATGTTCATTCAATTAGAAAGATTAATTTTCTCCCGAACACAGCCAACGGTCTTGATTTGCAGTGCAGATCGGAGATAGCAGTGGTCAGAGATGGAAAAGAACACGTTGAAATCTACACTGCAGATACTCCCTTAACATTTCATTTTAGAGTTTTTAAAAAGTATGACGAAGAAATATTGGCACATGTAAATACAAAACATGTTGAAGTTCGTATATCAAAACAGGCCATCTGTGCCTGTATTCTTAATCACAATGCTATAACATTCACTACGGGATAAATCCAGAGCTGCATCTTGTTATTCTCAAGGCCATCTCCACTAACTACTGAACTCTTAAAAGTTCTGTGAATATTTGATAAGCACAGGAGGCTTTTCTTTAACCACCAGCACATCATTTCATTGTTACATCTTTCAAAAAAGACTATATAAATATTTTTTTTTACTGTATTGGGCTCATGAATAATTCAGGTATGGTAAAAGAATGCTCTCAGGGGCTGCGGTTGTTGTTATTGTTACTCTTTTATTTGCACTCTTCTCGGCCCTAAGATGTACCCTCTCCTCTTACAGCAGCCCACTTCCTAGCTGACTTGTTTTCTTCAGAGGAAATCACTGTTGGCCCTTTTGTTTTCTCTTTTGTTTTCCTGTTCATTGTGTGTGTGTGTGTGTGTGTGTGTGTGTGTGTGTGTGTACGTGCAGTGATCAATGGAAACTGCACAGAAATGAGAGCAGATGCCATTATAGTGGAGCTGGTTGCTTACAAAAAGTGTTCCTGAGGTGTGTGATGACGGTCATTAAATTAATGTTCAAACAGTCTTTTTCATGTTGTTTTATTGTGTTATTGCATTCCTTTTCTAAATTGAAACCATAACCATTAAAAGACCAAGAGTCCACAGCCATGCTGGCATGGCTGTGATGCTGTACTTCGAAGCACAACAGTGTTAAAATGAGCATGCAAAGATGTTCTCAATGAAAATGTAGTGCAAAAAGCAAACTAGTATTTTACAGGTAATATCAAATTTATAATAAGGTATAACAAGGTTATAATGTAGCATTCATGTTGAAATTCTTAGTTTGGCATCAATCAGGCTGACGGGACTTGCAGGACTTTCATATAAATGAAAGTATAATCTATTCAAATTTTGAAGTGATGATAACGATGAAAAGTTCAGGGATTACTGAAGTAATTATGGCTCATCCTGAGGGAAACATTTTGGCATCATATATGGACTAAATTCCAAGACAATCCATCCAGCAGTTATTGAGATGTTTCAGTATGGTGCATTTTAGTCATGCCACTAATAAGTAATAAGAAATGTACAGATATGGAATACATTTTGTTTTGCTCATTTGTTATTACTGATTATCATTTATATTGTTTATTGTTTCATCATTGTTTATTAAATCAAAGGTATAAATAAAAGAAAACATCCTGGCACTGAGACATGCTTTCCCCAAGAGGGAAAAGTCCCATTCTAAATTCATTGCACTCTGCTGATCACAGGTTTTATTTGCAATCCAGACAGACCTTATGAGTTTTACCTTCCAGCCTTCCATCACGCCACAAGGGCTCAAACAATTGGCCAGATAAGCAATGCAACAAATGCACAATAAGAGTAAAAAGCTGTCTAAGGAAAAACCTCCATCAGATTAAGGTTAAGACGTCATAGTTTCCCCTGCCTGCCGTCCTTGGCCTCTCGCAGCTCAAACGCAGGTGGTGGGGAGACAGCAGGGCTGCTGGGTCAGCAATCGGTAAACAAACGCAATAGGGGGAAAGGGATAGAGACAGAGTGGTGATGGTGAGAAGAGACAAGTGAAGCAAGCAATTTGAAAATTCAAGAGTCGGTGGTGAGGACAATGAGAAGGGCAAGAGGTGTGGGAAACAGTGGGAGAGGGAGGAGAGAGAGACGTGAACCTAAGGAGAGGTGGAAGGAGAAAGTGAGAAGGTGTGTGAGCAAAAGTGAGTCGAGCAACTGATGAGTCAGCGTTTGTTTATTGGAGGTGTTTGAGAGCTTTGTAGAATACAGACGTGCAATTCTGAAACAATGTGGTGAGTCAGGATGCATTTGAGATGGGGCAACAGCCTATCATTCAGAAATGTAGGTGCAGGTTCGCTGTAGATGGTGCAAACTGAAGAAACAAAGAATAAAAACTGTTGCTGTATTTGATCATTAGCAAGGGATTTAATGCTCTGTTGACGAGGCATTATCACAAACTGGCTCAGGGAATTTTACAATAAGGACACACATATAAGGCTGTAAAACTAAATGTAATTTATTAAGATATGGTAAACTCAAATGAACAAGGATATGACAGGATAGGATAATACAGTGTTCAACTGACAGTTTATTCTTTTTTTAATTTATGCTACTGGTTACTGAATTTCTCTCAGGATTAATAAAATATCTATCTAGTCTATCTTATCTATCTATCTACCTATCTAGCTATCTATCTACAGACACCAGCAGTGGCAAACATGCTAGACAAGTCATTGCTCAAACACAGTATCAATGCTGTGTCAATGGATCCATATAACTTCAGTGCTTACTGCTTCTATTGTGTTACATCACCACCAAATAAAGATGAAGATTTTAACCTTCAGTTCAAAAAGGATTCATAAAGACTTGTTCTCTTATGAGATATCATGTCAAAAAAAAAAAAAAATGATCACACATCACAGTGACAAACAGTGAAGTATAGTTCAGTCGCCTAAGGTTAATCATTATGTTAGATCTGTCAAAAAAAAACACTTGAGTTTTGTAGACATTGTGCAGTTTATCTGAAAGATGAACCTTCACAGGCTCGGATTGTGTCAATTCACATTGCACTATCAAAGACCCACATTGTTTTGTCGATCGATAATATGAACAAAGCTCCTACTGCGAAGGCTTTTCTTTAAACAAGAAGACTGTGTGTTCTTCAATGTCTGTGAGGTCTGTGAAGCCAGACCACCTAGTGTTGACCCACGCTGCATGCAGACAACTTTAATCTTTTACTACTGCAGACACATAAAGATAAAGAATCCATCTGCAGTCTAAAATGGAGTGCCCAGGATGGAGGATTTAAGGTGTTTTACCCTCCCTGCTGAGCCTCAGAGTCAAAATATCTGTTCTCTTGATCTCCCCCAACTGGTTTATAGGTCTTTTTTTATTGCTTCCACCGTTTTTTTTCTTCCATAGGTTATCTGGTCAAATCTGTTTATGCATAAAACCATCCTGTCTTCTCCTTTATTCATTGGCTGTTTCACTATTTGGTTCCATCACAAAGGCAGTAAAATGCTTCTTGAAAGAAGTCATGTTTTCTTTAAAAGAAAAGAGTCCAGCATTTTAGGCTTCAAAGTGAACAAGCTTTCATGAAAAAAAAGTTGTGGGATCGTAAAGAAAATTTGTGTGAGAAAAGAACTACAGTGCCAATGCAGCATCAAGACACTTCAAACTTTCGACACAGACTTTTTTTTTTGCCTTTTGCAGAGATCGCCTGTGATGTCTGACATAAATACACTAGAATATTGTTCAAAGAAATATTAAATATGGCCAAAGTCAGAATTCATGCCCTGGAATCTCACTACAAGTAGTTCTGTTCAAATAACACGTGAACAAAGAAAGAAAATTTAAAACATCTGGATGAGGTGCACACACAAGGTTTTAAATTCCGTAAGAAAAACAATTATTACACCTCAGTCCATATCCAGGGCAATGAAAATCTCAGAGATAATAGATTTCAAACCCAGATATCATGGCCTTATTTGTATTGATGATTTATTTGATGGTGAGACCCTAAAATCATTTAACCATTTACAGGAAAAATTTGGCTTGATATCTACAGACTTCTACAGGTTTCTGCAGTTGAGAAGCTACCTGACTTCACATAAAGACTGGCAATATCTTACATTACAACCTTCTGAATTAGAACTTTTCTTCATTAGGATCAGACAACTGTAACGGAAGGCTCTCTTGGAGTAAAGGAAAAGTGGGAATTGGAAATGAATGTTGTGATCGAAGATCAAGTCTGGGAACAAGTATGTGTAAATGGACATAAGCTGACTTGCAGCCCCACATGGAAAGAATTCATATGGAAAGTGAATCTCCATTTTTTATCAGAACTCCATTTATCATTTCCAAATTTGACAAAAGAAAGACAAATCTCTGCTGGAGACAATGCGGACAAATCGGAGATCACACACACATTTTCTGGGATTGTCCTAAACTGAAGAAGTACTGGGAGGAGATCTGGACAGAACTTTGTAACATTCTACAAATTAACATAAATAATGACCCACTGATCCTTGTTTTTGGAGTTCTTCCCAAATTTCTTATGTAAAGAAAAAATGCACCTACTCAAAATCCTCATAATAATGGTAGCAAAAAAAATGATAACTATATCCTGGTGTAAGCCACTGCCTCTGACCATAGACCAATGGAGAGAGTGACTTATCAGGGTGTACGTACACAATGGAAAAAATAATGGCAGAGTTCAACCGTAAGGAAGAGGTGGAACCCTCTAATTACATACTTTGGTTTAACATTACAGGACATCTAACTGATCCAGGGTTGTATAGGCATCTACAAGTCTGGGCCCTTGAAAATATAGGGTGTGCGTGGGTTTTTTTACGTTTAGATATCAATCACCAGGGTAACTACTGAATCATATTTAGATATACAGTAACTATCAGTACTACTATTATTTATGTAATTATTTATTTTTAACTTTCGGACCTCTGACAATGTCATGAGAATATGGAACCACCTTGCCAATAGGTTTCTGTTCATGTTGTTTGTTTGTTTTTGTTTTCTTACTCAGATATGGAACAAAAGAACTTAAAGCCTGTAAGAAGAAGAATTCTGTATATGTGTCTAAGGATGTATGGCATGAAACATCAATAAACACATTTGTTCAAAAAAAAAAATATGGCCACAGCACAAACTCTCTGTCTTTCTGCCATTCATATTCATGGACACATACTCACTTGCACACTTTCTATATAGCCCCCATCCAAGCCTAGAATCCTCAGCCTGCACTGGAGGTCACCACCCAATCAACAAACCAAGCTGACAAATTAAAGGTCAAAGGCTTTAGCCACTTCCATGTTGGCCTGTAAAAGCTGTGGTTACATCCTGAGAGGAAAGCTTTCAGACTTGAAGTGTTTTTTTTTTTTCTTATTTTTTTTAACCCGGTACAGACACACAGAGGTACACACACATAGATCTCATTCAGCCGTCAAGCTACTGTCTCCGGGCCGTATTTACGCTTGTGTAATTACGAAAGCCAGATGACAAGTCGCTGACAGATGGCAGATAGATAGGCTGTGCCCTTGAGTTTGGACTGCGCCCGCATGGCCCGTTCATCAAACATAATAATACTGGAGCTGCAGAGACACACATACGGGTACCAAACCCAAGGACACAGGAGTGCTTGAGGTCTCCACAGAAGCTGAATGACTATTATACACTATGCACGAAAGAAAAATGCCAGTTTGAATGCTCAAACTATTTTTTCCCCTGAGAAATATACTACCATAAGTGCCATAAATATATTGGCACATAAGTATCTTTGACAGCTTCTTCTGGGAGCAGTTCAGTTAATGCTTGTCGGCTGAGAAAATGGAGGATTTTTCAGATGCTGCTGCCATCACTCCTCAGCATAGTTTTCATCTGAGGGAAGGGAGGGACCATAACGTTGTGTCGTCTGTCAATAAAATACTTTCTTGCTCCCACAGCAACCATGCAGCACCATCCAGTTTGGGGCAGATTGAAATGTGTATCATCTTACCTATAATGCATTGAGTATGTGGTGATGATTATGCCCCTTCAGCTGTTTTGAAAGAAACAAATGATAGCAACTAATGTCACATGCATGCATAGTTATTGTAGCCTTGACGTCAAGTTGTTCATTTTTAAACACACATTGCAATCATATAGTCAGATCTGAATCACATAGCCTACAGTAACCCGCCCTGATTCACAGTAGGAACTAGGTCATAAACCTTCTATAATTCTGTCACTGCAGTATTATTACAGCTGCTACGGCCACTCGCAGCAGAGGAACCAGGAAGACTGTTGACATCGGCGTTCAAATACAACGAAAGGCTGCATCAGAAATTGGGAAGCGACCGCGCCAAAAGAAGTATCCATCTCATCACCATCTGTTTTGCCTCTGCATAACTTTCATTCTCAAGCCTGGAGACTCCAGCTTTCACTTGAGGTTGTACAGCAGAGGCCGCTTTGTGATATGGTGAGCAAAAACAAAGGACCCTCTAAAATATGCCTGTAACTCATCTGCAGCTGCCTGCACAATTCACAACAATTTCAAGCATTAAGCTAACTAAATCACCTGACAATACTGCTGCCACCTTTCACCACATGTAGGTGCAATGCAATTTAAGAGGTTGGAAAAAAGATACAGAAATTACTTTAGGTACAGTCAATATATCGTTAACTGTGGAATGAAAGGGGTCCGTCAAGCATGGCAACATGCAACAGCAAGCCACTAATTTGTGATTTGTTATATTGCACAGATAAAGACTAAATCAGCCATTTGGTTATATTACCCCTGGAGGCCGAAGCAATGAAATGTTTACGAGCACACATTACTTTGTCTCTCATTATTTGCGGGCAATCACAAAAAAATATTTACTGGTGGGCATTTAATTTCCTGCCTGGTTTCAGTAACAGTCGACAAAAACATTTTGTTTGATTATTGTTACTGGCTATTAATCAGATTTGGAGCTGCTCAAATATTTCTGTTTGTAAAAAGTAAAACGTGAGCTGAGATATTGGAATATCATATGATACATTTTACAAGAAAATGTTGTGTCATCCTGCAAATCTGTCATAAGATGTCAGCATAGAGTTTCATCATGTAGAGATAGTTAGCATAGGACATGCCATCATTCATTTTGCGTGCATGTGTGTGCACGCGTGCGTGTGTGTGCGTGTGTGTGTGTGTGTGTGTGTGTGCGTGTGTGTGTGTTCAGTGCAGACCCCTGTGCCCGTCATCCTGTCTCCAGAAGGATTTAATCTAGTCCCTTAGGCCTTGTGCTCAAAGGCAGTGACTGACAACTGGCAGGGGGTGTGAGAGATATGCATGATACAGTGTACTGTAAGTGTGTGTGTGTGTGTGTGTGTGTGTGTGTGTGTGTGCGTGTGCGCGTGTGTGTGAGGGTGTGTGAGTTCCAGGCTGACTATACCTACTCTACAAGTGTGTGTGTTCCTGTATGGTTTTGAATATTACCTGATTTATTCAGACTTTTCTCTCTACTGTGCCATTGCGTTTGTGCATTCATACTGAGTGTGTGAGCATGGATAACATGTGCTGCACATGTATGGTGTGTGTGTAGGTGTGTGTGTGTGTGTGTGTGTGTGTGTGTGTGTGTATGTGACATACAACAGTATGCCTGCACAGCCAGACTATTACTCCCGAGTACAGGTCCCCCCCTGTGTATGCCATGTGTGTTTTACAACTGTGAATGGTGTGTGTGTGTGTGTGGGTGTTATGTGTGTGGAGCAAGAGATGCCTGGAAATTGTGCTCATATAGAAGTACAGCTTTTTTTTTTTTACCATGATTGAAATGATGTTTCATTTAGAAGGTTTAGGAGAAAAGTGGTTGCCTCAGTAAAATACATTTAATATAATAGAAATCAACTGTTATTATTAAGTAAAGTGTTAGACCAGAAAAAAAAATCTTAGCCCCAAGACTATACATTTTTTGCTGAGCTTTAACAGGCAAGTCTGGGGTTCAGACCTCCCCCAATAAATGACAATCTTTTGGTTTAAATATGTGAAGTTCTGTACCTACTGCAATGTCAACTGAGTTATCTCTGTGAAAGCTCCAGAAAATTATTTTGAAAGCATTTGAAGAAAATTTGTCTGCTACTTTAAATGATCATTTGCCATTTGTGATCAAAAATATATTGTTGATCAAACAGGTTCTACATGTGAAATTATACCCTCTACCCATTAAGCCGCATCACAGTTTACATTAGCTGCATATGGCTGTCGCTAAAAGCCTCAATACAGATTGACATTTCATGTAAAGGCCTCACTGTTAATTATAACAGTGCACAGCTGCAGGTTTGCTAAAAGTGAGCTATCAAGCCCTGAGGCTGTGAATGGTTGTACTGTATGAACAGTGGTCTCGTATGTCAATCTACAGGGGGCTACTGTTGCACTGCTAAGCCTCGTCATTGTTACAGTTGCTACTGTTGGATAGGGGACACACTTACATTGCTGGAATCTGGTGTGTGTATGTGTGTGTGTGTGTGTGTATTAGAGACTGTAATGTAGCGTGTTCCCTGATGTGTTACAGGTTAAACAGTGTCTGTGTGAGTGCACGTGTTCATAAAAGCGTGGGTCAGCACAAGCGTGCCCGTCCTTACTTTGTGCATGTGTTCATATCAGTGTCTCCTCAGTCATGTGTGTGCTCTCTATCATAAGAGTGTGTCAGTGTGTTTTGGCCAAATTTCAGATCCTGCGCCGACAACAACAGGACCTCCAGTTTCAGTGCCAAGTCACACAGTGCCCCCTAATTCCCCATAATCCACCCTGTCTCCAGGCAGGTGATCCTTGTGTATCATTGTGTGTGTGTGTGTGTGTGTGTGTGTGTGTGTGTGTGTGCGTGTGTGCGCGCATATGTCTTTGTGCCAAGCTCTGGCGACAACAGCAAACTGTGGCTACTCTCACAACTCATTTTTCCCATCAGCTTGTCACTCCTCGCAGTAACCAGTAGGCTAAGCCTGTCACAGCCCTGGTTAAGCCTTATCATGTGCTTTGTCTCTCACTGGGGGGTACTAGGGCTATTAAATATCAAAACAAGGCCACTTTAGTAGTGCCATTAGTCATTTTGTCAGCTACTCGTGTATTGCGAGTGTATTGCTCCACAGAGGCTTTTCAGTGCCATTGCAAATCTCCCACTCAACTGTAACTGTCTAGTTTCAACAGTCTGTCGAACTTTGTGATATATGTTTCAAATTTTTAGTCCCTGCCTTAGTTGATTTAAAGCAATAAGAGGTTGTTCTTTGCATTACAAATATATTAAAACTATCGCTGGCAACATTTGCAATGCAACAGCATATTGTTGAATGTCACAAATGTGCATATTCAGACCACTTCCGACAAAAATGCAGCCTCCTCAAGTATTGCAATAAACCTAGCTTATTAACAAGCTAACAGATGGAATAAACAACTGAGATATAACATGTTAATTATTGAGCTTTTCAAAGTGATGGTAGGTGATTGGAGAGATGCATCGATACCTGTCTCCCTCTGCCTCCAGTCTTTATACAAAGTCAGCTAACCATCTCTTGGTCCTAGCTTCATATTTAGCTTACAGATTAAGTGGTATTGATCTTCTCGTCTCACTCTCAGCAAGAATCTTAAAATGTTGCACTATTTCACAGAAAATCATGTGAGATATACAGCCAGCAGAGCTCCAGTATGGCTGCCAGAGGATGTGTTACATTACCTGAAAGTTCTTTCTAGCCAAAATAATTCCAGATGTGCATAGGAGCAGCTGAACCTCATGGAGGCACACACTCATGAATACACCGAGACAAATGCATGCACTCAAACATATGTTCATACCCAAGAAAAGAGGCCACAAAGACATCTGTTCAGGAGCACACTTGTGCAATCAAACACACGGGACATTATCATCACCACTGCCATCATTCCACCCATACACACTTTAACAGGCCCACTGCATTTGTCAATCATCCACTCAGTTATACCAAGTGTCAATCATTTTCCTTGCTGACCAGCCGTCACACCGTGCAGCCAGAGTGAACACCAGCCCCCCTGCTGCACTCCAGCATGAACTCCTCACCCCAACCATAATGCACTTGGCCTCTCTCCAACCTTCCTTCAGCTTCCCAGCTTTTACCTTTCTCTCTCTATTCACAACACCAGCATTTATGGACTCAAACAAATCCATCATTCAGTGTCCTCTATGCACCATCTCCCCCATTTTCTACCTCCCTATCCCTGTTTAGGCTCTTATCCAACTATTCCTGGTATTTAGTCTGAGTGACAGCGTTTAATAATGTGTTCAAGAATAAAAGGGCATTATTAAAAGGGTGAAAGGGGAGGGAGGCTACGAAAAGGCCAGCTATTAGTGCGGCCAGGTGAGGAAGTCGTTCATGGGTGCAAATGGGTAACGCTGGTGGTAATGCATGTTGGCATGGATGTGTAATTAAAAAGAAAGCACACGGCAAGTACTGTATTAGCTTGTCCAATCAATAGACAACACTTATCTCAACAAATACCCCCAGTGCACCCTGTCTGATGAGTCACATGCCTATAATGCAAAGAGTAATGAGCACGCAATGACGGTAATTTGGTGTGTAATTCTATGTGAAGTTAGCATTAGCCGAACATCACAAAAGGCATTACCGGCATGTCTAGGAATGTGTGCTGCACTGTGATCCTGGCCAATGATAAGGCGCCATCTGTTACCCATGAGTGGAACTGGTGGGCTGTCCACGCACACAGATGCATACACACACCAGTCTTGTCATTTGTTCCAAAGGCCTCCCTCCGTAGATGAGATTATGGAGGGGTTTTGGTGTTCCAAGCTGCTCAGTTTTCTTTCTGTTATTGTAACGTCTTTGGGTGACAGATACTGCCCTTTCTTCCTCTCTTCGGTTTCTAGCCAGGATTAGGAGTAGTAGAGGGGGTGAAGGACTGGTTTTAAACTCCCGTCTCCTGTCTCTATCTTCAATGAATTTAGGGACACATGGCACCATAACAATTCCCTTCTCCTCCAACCAGTTTTAATGTGATTGGATGTGCCAGTGCCAGTAGGGGAGAGGGAGAGACTTACAATGTGAAGTGAAGGAGTGACACAAAAAAAAGGCAGGTCACATTATATCAGTTTTTCCTCACACTGCGTTAAGTCCCTGCTTGTTGTGCTTGGAAGGGGTTCAGAGTGTGAGGGCTGCCATGGGGCACATAGTGAGGATAAGGTGACTCCCACTTAGTAAAATGGTCACAGGATTGTATTTCCACAAAAAGCTTTTTTGTAAAAAAGAAAAAAAGTGGCATAACAATCTTCCTGACCTCACTATGGTTTAATTAAAGAGCAAGCGAGATGAATGTTGATCAAAACAAATGGAAATGACATGCTTTGAAAGTCATTTTTTCCCCACTCGCCTGCCTTCCCATGTCACACGACATTGCACCAGGGGAAGTGTCCCTTCCAATCAAAGTTTCTGATTTGTATTGTTCTGTTATCTGATGGAGGGTCAGGAATGAGAGGCTGGCCAATATGGGTCTGGGGCCAGTTGCTGTTGGAAGTAACCATATACCTCATATCTGCACTCACTGGTGCTATTTTAAGGTGTTTGGTTGCCAAATATGAGGATGGAAATGAAATATGAAAACAAATAAGATTGCTATTCTTCAACAAGAGTCTTTCTCTATGCAATCTGTAGTGGAGGATATGAGACATTTGCTCTCTTGATTGGTTGATATTGCATCATTAAAAGGTCCATGTAAACATGTAACATGTAATCCAATAGCTCAATCATTTTGTCTGTCTTCAACTTTTGCTCAATAAAAAAAGAGTTCTTTTAAAGGACAAGTTAATCAAACAAAAGATTTAAATGATGTACTGATAGAGCAATGGCACATTTTGTATGTGTGCCATCCACTCTGGTTGTCAAAAACATTTTCTGCTCACTGGATTTTACATCCCTTCCTTCATAAGCATATGTCCATCTCAATGTCCCCAGCTCAACTGAAAGGCACTTCCAAGTCTTCACCCATTATGAGGAACTTCACATTCTCCAACTTCGGCTCCCCAAGGTGGTTGCCAGTGTGACAGTGACAGAGGAATGGTAAGTGGGTGGTGGAGGAGCAACAGGAAACTTGCTGAAAAAAATGTGTCAGGAGATTGGAAGTGAAGCAGCAGGAGGGTGACACAGACAGTACCAGTGAGGATCAGCAGTGAAGAGGTCTTCAGAGTGGTGGGAAGCCATCAGGAGAGCACCAGCGGGGGGTGTAATGAGAGACGAGTTAGAGACGAGTTAGAGATAGCGGGATCGTAACTGTAAAGTTGTCAGTTCTACTCATCCAGCCAACTCAAAGGACATGCAGAATGAATAAGTAATATAGCCTGTTCTCAAAAACGAACATTACTGACTGTTATCAACCAGTTTGAACTGCAACAGCAGCAGTACTTTTTATGACCATCACTCTGGCTCTCTTTTTGCCTTGAAATAATATTTTATACTGGTATTAATGATAGATTTAGACTTTTACAAACACCTGTCATTTTTAGATGAAGGCTTTTGGCCACTGTTCCTGAAATGTTTTGCTATGGTCACAATGAACTCAGGTGGCATCAGTCACATATTTCAGTATCTGGCCAGTAACCTTCATTAGTGTGGATATGACATAACAAAGCAACTTGCAAAGTGAAATAGGTATAATTAATTAACTTTATTTGTCACATATATATCTCTATCCTCTGCATTTAACCCATTCCTTCAGGGAGCAGTGGGCTGCCATTTAAGGCCACTGGGGAGCTGGGGGTTTGTGGCTTGCTCAGTGGCACATCAGCAGTGCTCAGGAGGAGAAACTGGCACTTCTCCAGCCACCAGTCCACTCTCCAAACTTGGTCCGACCTGGACTTGAACTGGCGACCCTCCAATTTCCAGCCTGGATTTTATACTGTACTATTTTCCTTTTTTGGCGAGTTTTGAGGGTCTTTATAAAGTACACAGGGTGTTGTAAACTGTAGAGATTGTTCTCTGTGGCAAATTAATTTGTGATATTGGCCTGTACAAAAAAAATTGCCTCGACTATTTATCACCCCTGTTCCCTTTGTTGAAATATCATGGTTGTTGAATAATTTTCACCAAAGGTTGGATCTCCTATGCTCTTGTTCAGTATGTAATCATCCCACCCAATGCCCTTGTGGTGAACAAGTGAGTTCTTGCTTAACTTGTCAGGTGAAATAAGGGGTTAACAAAAATAGGGGTGTTGCTGAAGCTGCCAAGTGTTTGACGCTGGGGAACTGTCAGACCATTGGCAGGAAAACCCCCTGTGGCTGCTGTCTCAAATCCAATGGCAGCATCCCAAGTGTTCGCCGCCTGCTAAGTCTGTTGTGGACATGCTATCACTCCACCACCTTAATGGCCACAAACCATCCTTTCGCCTCTGACAATTCATGAGGTACTTGTTTTCTGGGTCACGACCGGTCCTCGGGGACAAAGGATATGTCAAGTGAGTATGCAGGTGTTCTCACATTTTTCCTGTTCTGTTTATGTTTTCTACTTCCCTTTTTTTTTTTTTTTTTTTTTTTTTTTTACATTTTCCTTCCCTTGTTACTGCCATCATGTCTGAACAGCACTGCGTCCACCCAATCCTCATCACTTGCTGCCCTCCCCCCCTGCAACCTGCCAACTCATGTCACTGTGATAAAGTTGAAACAAACCGGGGTGCCTTGCCAAAACAAATTCAGTGGCGGAGCCAATCATAAAATTCCTCCTTCATTTAGAGAAAACCAACAAAAAGCATGCGGCTCACTGACAGAGTGTATTAGCAGTGACAAGTGCACATGTGTGTTTCTGTATTATATGTTTGGATTTTTTGCGTGAGTTTGTGCATGCAAGTTTCTATGTCCAGGAGCCATGAATGCAGAAAATATGGCATGCAGACCCTAATCCCTAATCCTCATGTCTGCCCTGTAAGTCTTAACTTCAGCCTTCTCTCCACGCTGGCCGGTTGTTTCCGTCACACTGCAGACATCTCAGCTGTCCCACTTCTTCACTGTCAAGGTGCTAACAAACCATGAAAGGTGTCAATATGGAGGTCCTCTGATCAGAGTTTGGCTCACACATGAAAGCTGTCATACATGTGTGCTCATCTGGCCCCTGGAGCAGTGTGCGTGATGGCAGGTCTAAGACTCTGTGAGGAGAAACCGATGGTGGGCCAAACGGCTCGACACACTCGGGTTCCCAGCGACCCACTCCCTATGCAGATGTGAGCAATTCTTTGGCTCCAGTCGGCACGGTGCTGATCCAAACCTGTGAATCTGATACCAATTAGTGGCAGCCTAATCATGTGCCTGCCGGTCCTGGCTTTTGTTAGGAAACTAAATAAAGAAATGGGGAAAAGTGAGGAGAGAGAGCCAAAAAAAGTGGAGGGAGAAGAGAGGGGCCAAGGGGTTGTTTAGAGAAGTGATCTGGCAGCAAAAGGTTTAAATTGTCTCAATTTAATCTGGGAGGAAAATGTTCCCTGGGCTTCATCTGCAGGAATGAGTGGGGATATGACAGTGGACAAACATGAAATGTGGGATTTACCAGACCTTGTATTTGCTGCACTGCCGGCCACATGTTTGCATGTTAACCACACCCAAAAACTCACCAAATGTTCTCTTACCAGAGGAATGAAAATATGAAGACTCACATAAAGATGCATCATTGTCGCTGATCTCTTCTCACAGGTGGAGGGTTGGCATTTAACCAGTCAGAGATGCCCTGCTGAGCTCCAAGCAGATTTGCAGTTCATCACAGGGTCATATCTCTCTCACTGGTCTTTCTGCATTCATCACTCTGCCCTGAAACACCAGCACTGCCCAAAACGAGGTAATATACTGCCCCCTAGTGGCGAACACCCCTCACATAACAAACAACCCCAGCTGGTCCTCTTGGTCTTTCAGCTAATTTGAACCAGTAACCTCTGTATGAACCCTGTGTCAATCAGCGGTCATGATGTCTGAGTTTACAGCTAAGCTGCTTTTTACTCTCCAATAACAAAACATCATGTACACTGCATGAGATGAGAGCTTTTGTATGTTAGTTTGAAGCATCCAGTCTGTCAGCGATGATGTCAGAGGACAGTGTTCTCAGCTGCCACAGGCTCAGACCACCATCCAAAATAAATGCATAGCCCCATAAAGAAGAGACCATTGCATAGATTTCTTCTAAATTAATTGTTAATGGTTATAATTTTCATCAACAGCACATTTCTGATGCATTTGTGAGCATAAATGACACTAATAACAATTATGGAGTTACATTATATGGCTCTAATGTTTTACACTTTGACGTGGTTTGCTATAGTTTACTATGTTTTTAATAACTAATTTCAGTACAGTAATACATGCATGTATGTCAGTGCTTTAAAATTGTTTTACAATTGTTGTTGAGACTGAAAGAAAAAGAAAATTGCCAATTAACACATGACAGAAACTATTAAAAGGCTGTATAAAAGAAAGGTAAAAAGTAATCATATTTAAAAAGTAAATTTGGTAGTAAAGTTGTTGCCACTGTTCAAAGGCTTGTGTGAAAATGTAGCTGTTAGCACATCATATCAGAGAAGAAAAATAAGGATATACTGTGCCTAAGCATATATTTGTACAAATTCTAATTCTAATGAATTATTTCAACAGTTTGGATTTTTCAGTCAGCCAGCCTGATTTATTTGACTTTTTTTCTGCCAATAGCAGAATGAGAGTGCTTAAAGCAGAGCAACCCGACTTAATATTTATTTATACATTAGCCTGGTACTACTGTAAGATTTAAATATAAGATTGAAAACCTGAGTTATAAAAAAAATACCCAAGAAAATTAATTTAGTTTAATTTCAATTATTGTTGCTGTAAATATACATGAGATTTATTTTACCTGGTGTATTTTGTGTGGATTTTCAATGTTTTTTAGAGTTGTATTTTGTATTTTTCTGTTTGTTGCTGTCAATTGTTGCTGTATGCATTTTAATGCAAAGCACATTGAGTGTCCCTGCTGAAAAGTGCAATACATTGAATCAGATTGGCTTGCCTTAAATATACTCTTTAAATTATGCCTTTGCATTTTTTCATGCAAAATTGAGTTCATTAGGTATTTGTATTTTATATTCAATATTAAATAAATTGTAGGGGATGTAAAAACATCTAATAAAATGAAAAAAAGGTATATACTAAACTTTTTTCTTATTAAGATTGAAATCCTGGGTTATATTACATATTATTGTGACATTTAAATTTATGGGATAAAACACTTTCAATAATTTAGATTTTTGTGTATATTATCTTTAAATATATTACTTGGAGACATGTATTTTTATATGTGTTTAATTTGCTGGAGCAGATTATGACTAAATTTACTAAAAGTAAAAATAGTCAAATAATAACAAGCAAAAGTATGATAATGTTTACAAATTAGCCAGATTATGACGTGGATTTTGTCCAGTAGTGTGGTCATGAGTAGGCTGATCTGGGAAAAAATAATTATGGTTTTATTTTTTAATTTGCAGGAACAAGTATTTCTTTTATCTTTAGTTCTGCAGCTTTTTTTATTTATTCTGCTCTGTGGCACAGCCGAGAAAACAGCTGAGCATATTGTCAGTGTTTATCACTGTTTACCTATACGCCTGACATGTACATGACCGGCAGCAACATGGACGTGATGAAGAGGAATAGATGGAGCGGAGAGGCTGATGAGCATGCTCAGTACAACCAAATAGATGTGCACTAGAAAGGCACACTGCTATTTAGAGAGAGAAAAGAAAATGGGCCGTTGCCTCTCGGCGGCCTCCCTGACAGCAGTTTCACATGACAACTGGTCACTCTTATCTTAATGAGGCCCGATCTTTTGTTTAGGCCACAGTGGATCCACAGATAGGATTGTTTTTAAATAGGTTCACCCCCCCAACCCCATTTGTGTACCTCTGTTGGCTCACTGCCTGCACTGCATCAAGCCTAGGCAGGCTACCTTCCATGTCTGAACTACTGAGACATGATATATCAGTGTCAAAGTTGTCATCTATTCTGGGACAGAGAAACTGTTCAGAAAGATCGCTCTACTTTTCTTGAGGGATTGACAAAGAGATTTGGTATGACTATCCCCCTCAGCCATCCTGGTACATATTCAGGAAAAGAAGGCGAGGCAGAATGATGAACATGAAAACTCATCGAGCCAGCTCTTGGGGTTGTTTGCAATGTTGCACACAAAGAGGAGTTTGTCATGTTATGACTGTCTATTTTATGTAAGGACAAAAAGTGATCAGGGTACAGAATGGAAGGGGTCAAGAAAAGGTTGCAGTGGCTTGGCTGACTTTTATTGTGACACTAAAGGCCTGGAGGATTTCCTCAGTGGGTGCAGAGAGACGCATATCCCAATGTAACGAGGGCACCAAGTCAGCCGTAAATCACCACTGCTACCTTGACCCTGTTACCCTCTGATCACAGACCTCTGCAAACCATTTCCGTTCTCTTTGCTGACCTAGGACAGCCTAACCTAACCCAACTGCTGTAGGCAAAAACACAGGTTAAAATGTTAATTTGCCTTGTGGGACTTTAAGTCTTTGCCCTTTGTCTTTATACTAACATTTAGTGAAGGCTGCTAGCATCGTGCTGCAAAAGAAGCACCACATATACACATAGAGAACATCTTTTCTTATAATATCACTACTGAACACAGAGACATCTTCATGTGAGAGTGTTTGGAAACAGAAACGGGAAAAAACAATTCAGCCAACCAGTGAGATTATAGTGGAGACAGACCGTCTTGTTCAGTGGCGTCACAGTCATGGTGGGAACACTTGACTTTTTGGCTGCAGGACTCACAGGAGTTTTCAAAACTTCACAGTTAAATGGTTAGGTGTTACATAATGTCACAGACACTGCACAGCAATACAGTCCAAATAACTCTGAGGAGTTTCTTAGTGAAATGTCTGAGCATCTATTTAAGTGAAAAACGCTGATAAAATAAAGTATATATATATAGGTATATATATATATATATATATACCTATATATATACACACGTATATATGTGTATATATATAGGTATATATATATATATATATATATATATATATATATATATATATAGGTATATAGGTATATACATATATATATGTATATACGTATATATATATATATAGAGAGAGATAGGACATATAAGAGAGAGGAGAGAGAGTATAAAATATAATAAATAACAGTAAATAATAAAATAAATATATATATAAATGTATATATTAATATATACATTTATTATATATACATTAATAAATGTATATATTAATATAAATTATTTTTAAATAAAACAGAACATAGGATACAGCCATATTGTTTTATGACATTTTGAAATAATTTGTATTCAGTTGTTGTTTCTAGATTTATTTGAAGATGAGTATTTCATTTATTTATTTTCATTTAAACGTTATGCATAGAGTTTATTCATTAAAATATGCAAAACATTGTGTATCATTGGATATTAAATGCATTACAATTGATCTAGAATTGTTTGTATTAAGCATAAATGTAATTGTAAAGATAAATGTTAAAACAATTTGGTAGCTACTTTGCATACAGTATGTTATTGTGCTTATAATTCACAGTATTATATAACAATGTGAGAGAGGATGCTGCTTCTTATTTCATTTTTAAAGTACACTCAGCATTAGCTGCAGAAAATGTACAATATATAAATATACAATAAGGAAAAGACAGGACATTTTGAAATAAAAATACAATTCAATACCAAATTAAATTGTTCTATATTGATACATCCATCAAATAACTTTCCTACTTCATATGAAGTTTTCCATTAAATATTTTACTGTCAGTTTAAATCCATCAAGAGACAGCAGAATTTTGAGTTTTAAATAATTTTGTTCCTTTTAGAGGAAAGACAACGTAGAAATATTTCTGCCAGCAGTAATTCAGGCTGACCTAAGGGGACAGAGAACCAAAGCAGCTCCTGAGGCCATAAAAAGTCATTTAAACCAATGATTTTAAAGATGTAAGAGCCCCATATAATCTGCATACAGACTCAGAAGGAACCAATAAATGTCTACACATAATAAGGAAAAGAAGATACATGAGAGCAGGAGGAAAAAAACAAGACTGAATGTTTTATAATCTGCGATAAAACTAGACATTATAAAGGAACACCAAGATTGGAATGCAGATAATATAGAAATATCCACCAAGAATTAAAAGCAAGAAAAGGCAATATTTTTTAAGTGAAAACCATGTCACATGATCACATTCAGGGTTTACATAATACACATAATACACAGTGTACATTTGACACTAATTATGTGAGACTAATATTGTTGTTTAAATAAACCATATTAATAACTACAGTAAACATGAAATGAAGCTGTAACACTGTGAAGATGATATATCTATATCTGTCCTCTACATGTTCTACTGTTATTTATGTACGTTTAATTTAACATGTGCTGCTGGGTGCTTGAATCCTGTGATAATTTCAATGCCTTGAGAGTTAATCAACTCACCTCAGCCTCAGTTTATGCTTTAGAGTGCTTTAAGTTAGTCACAAGGAATCTGCCATTAAATATTTAAAGTGCTTAAGTGCTCAAGAGCTAAGTGTTATGTGTTGGGACTCAGACAGAAACAGATTTTCTCAGGGATATTATAAATGCACACTTAATAATTAAAAATCCATACAGCACAATAGAGGTGGAGTTGTTCCGCAAGGCTCCACTTCTGGTCCTTTGCATTTATGAAAAAGCATTTTATAAAATGAGTTGACACTGACTTTGTGGTGGTTCATTTTAGAACAGAAAAACATGAACACAGTATAAACCTGTCCAACACTAACATATAAATGCAAAAATTCCATTAATGGGGAAAAGGGAGAAATGAAACCCCACAAACAATTTACAAATTAAATTAAACAAATACACATATTTATGTACAGTAGAGGTTACATTTTTTTCTGGACCCTGAATCACTGTTTACATTTTATAATTTAGAGTAAAATAGTTTTTTTTTAAAAATTGGTTCACAATATTTTTTAGACACTTTTACTGAAATTCGACCAAAAAAATGTTCGGACATTAACAAACTCTCCCACCAGAATTCCACAGAGTTGCTAATTAAGCTTTAAGACCACCATGTTGAGAACCTATAGGCATACAACAATTTGCCATCTAAATGAACACAAAGCTGTATACAAATGATTGCTAAAGTAATTTTACAAAAACTAGAACACTGGAAACATTTACATATTTTTAGGCCTCTTCAAAAAATACAAATAACGAGATATATTGTTTACATTCAGCACATTCAACACCATGTCACATATAGCAAATTATTATTTTTTAAAGACAATTACCTTAACATTTGTTAACTCAGTTATACAAGCAGGTCTATGCAGAAGGAAATTATGCTTTTTCCAGCCAAGGTCTTAGGAATAGTGTAAAGTACCTTTGACAAAAGGGCAGAGGATTTGGATTAGAGAGGACAGGCAACACAGAGTTGTGATGCATGAATTACAGATAAGGGACAAACAGGGGAAGAAGAGCTAGAAAAACAATATGCATTAGAGCAGCAGCATTGTGACAGTCTGGGAAGTAAACAAGAATGAACTTGCACATCACCAAACCAAATGAGACTTCATGAGAAGAATGACGAAGCTGACAAAGTCTCTGACAATCCGTCCTTGTTTGTTTGTGCTTCAAACCATTGCACTCCATATCAGGAGCCAAAAACATTAAAAGGCATGAAAACTGGTGAGGAAAGATTAAATTGAGAAGAAAGTGAAATAGAGAGCAGGCTAAACTGAATGGATTTTTTAATCCAGGAGGGATAAGGTGTTTTGTCCAGAGCTAACTTTGAGGGAGAGGTTATTGAGAGGCCACAGCAGGGTGGTGTTATGTTGTGTAATTGCGTGGCATCTGTCTTGGCACTGCTCTAGTGTGACTGCAGTGTCTCAGCACTGCATGAGAGCAACACTCAGGCTGTACTTGTCTTTAATTTGATGGGACACTCATTGACTGGTCAGGCCAATTGCTCTTTGACATGTAAGCCGTGGTGTCCAGCACCCTCACACCTCGCTGTGGCGGCACAATAACGAGAGAGGTCACAGGTGAAGCTGGTGAGTGGGCAGCTGAGAGAGAACAAGGGCATGAGAGGGAAAAGGAGTGAAGAAGTGGGGAGTCCCATGGTTAGGTCATGAGTTCAGGGTTGGAGTGTTGTCACCTGCTCGGCTTGGCACGCAATCTTCCTCAGGAGCAGCACAACTAAAGCTCTCCTGCCTCCTGTAGTCTGTCTCCCGCTACCTCCCACTAATTGGATTTAATGAGCGATTTAACAACACAGCACTGCCCGATCAAATCAAACTGCTACTGTCCACTGCGCTTAATCCCGGGTCACTGCTTTGTAATGTCCCAGGTCCCTCTTTTCTGTAAGGTTCCTGCAGCCTCCTTGCTGCTCACACATTCCCTCCCTCTGCCCTCACCCTCTTGTCTGATTCTCTTAATGTCCACACCGTCTAACCAAGAACAGGCTGAGAAACCCCCCATCCAAAAACTCCACCGACCGTGTTCTCACAGACTCGTCATAGCCGGAGAAGGATGGTTCATTGTTGAGCTTAGGGTGAGATCACACTTACTGTACAGGTCAATGGGAATACGATCCCTGACCCTGCAGCTTAAGCTTATCAAGTTTGAGTTGCACACTAAAAAAAACTGATTTAAATGTTTCTTGTTGGTTCAGCTTTAAGAGAGACTTTTATTTTTTTAGACTATTGAAGTTCTCACCTGACTGAACAAGTTGGATTAATTAATGCAAAGGATGTGAATAATTTTGTCCAAAACATCCAAATCTGTGTAATATTTACATTTTAAATGTAAGCCATCCAAGGCAACTCATCAGAAGTGAGCAGAACCATTTCTTTTGCTTTATGTATACTTAAGACGGCAGAGCATTGTGCTGAAGAGTTTCAGATTTGGTCAAAGTTACAGTATCGTTGTGAGAAAACATACTCCAGACTTTTCCGATCAAGCTACACGTCAACTGCATTAAATCGTAACAGTGAACTTTATTGGAATCAGTGACCGTGATGGATTGTACAACTTCAGCAAGTTTAAAGAGTCTGCAACTGATTTTTACACCATGTGGAATGGAAACCAAATGCTGCCTACAAAGCAAAATACTAAATCTAAAAAATAAAGCATCCTTTGCAAAATAATTCATCATAATAAAAGTGATATCTACATATTTCCATCCTCCCCATACTTTAACCTGCCTTTACTCCAAGTATAATTACTTACAGTATCTACTGATACAGTGCAACCGTTACTCACACATGTGATGAAAACTGCAATTTAATGTCATTAAAATTTCCCACAATTCACTAAAACTAAAGGTCAGCTTATGTAAGATGCTCTGCACTTGGCTGTATATGTTCATGTACATTTGAAATGTAGAATTATTTTTCAGTGGAGTGGAGATTTCTTTTTAATTCAAAGGATATAGGAAGCATCCATGCATTGCAAGTAAGACAGTGGCAGCCTCTACGAAAGCAGAGTCTCCAGTTGAGAGAGATTTGTCAATGCAGTTTGGCAAAGCTGCTTCTCAACTTAGAATTATGCCAAAAGCAGCTTAATTATTAGGTCAAAGGAGAAATGGCCAGGAGCTGAGAAAAGGAGGGGTCTGTTGGGGTTCTTTCAGGGTTCAACATGTTATTATCTCTGCATTTGTTTGGGCGGTGTCACTGCAAGGTATTATTTTCTTAAAGTACATGTAAATATGTTTTTTTCTTTTGGTCACACATTTTATATATTATCATTTCATATGACTATTTTAGCTTATGCAGATGAAAACAGTTTTGACTGTTTTAAAATCAACAACTAATGCAACATAATTAAAACATTAAAAGGCTGACCAGGATTCATAGGTGCACTTTTTTGAGACTGGTAGAGTCACCACCAAAAATGCTCTGCTTCTTTTGAATGTTTAACATAGCAACAGATCGAGATGGACAAAGATACTCTCTGTGGTCACATTTGTTTCATAGTATTTTTCATAGCTCCTCACATTGGTTAACATAACTGCATACACACATATCTATTAAACTGCCTCTCATTCAAATGCAAACATCATTATGTAAAAACACACTGGCCCAAATTCTATTTTCAGTATTTTACATTTAAAAAGCCAAAACGAAATCCTGCCAGGCAACATCCCCAGTGATTTCCTGTCAGCCTGTCATAACCAAAATATCAAAGCTGGTATTACTGTTAACATATGGATTAATGTGACCTTTCAGCCTGAAACATTGGCAGTGATGCATTTCTAGGTACAAAACTAGATTTGCAAAACCATGTTAATGTGCAGACTGTAATAACTTCAGGCTCTTCTGTGAGGAATCAAACGAAGGCCATCCAGCTGAAAAACATAGAATTCAGCGTTATCCATAGCACAGATTTAATAATGTGTATTACATCGAGTGCTCATTTAAAAAGTGAATGAATTTATGCAATTAAATATAATAATATACAAATAAATTTATGCAGTAGAGTGACCCATGTGTTCCTTTCCATAATATTCCCATTTTTAAACGATGCTCCAGTTCATACTGTGCAGCACACATCTACATTTTCTCTATGTAATAACAATCTCACTATTTTGATGTTTGATGTTTTCTGTTGCACCCAGCATTTATACAGAAGCCTATCACAGGGGCACTGAAAGCCCAATTTATGTTTTGCCACCAGAGACTATATCGTAACCGACAGCCAGCTTTCATTGCACTAAAGCAGAGAAAGATATTTATATGGATGTTTGCCGCGATCTCTGGTCGACGCTTTAATCTCTCTGCCATCGCTCTGTCTCTCTTTTAATTCTGTTTTCATTTGTCTTTCTCTTTTTAGTGGCTCCCGTTCTCATCCGCCCTCTCTAAGTTTGCCCAATTCCCTCTCGGTTCAGCGGCAGGGCACTAGGTCACAGCACTGGCTTGATTTTCACACTGTTCCCTCTAGTGAACGCCACATCAAGTTAATCAGGGTTAACAATTGCGGCGGTGCCTTGCTGAGCAGGGCTCCCAACGGCTTAGTGTAGCCTGGCTCTGGTGATACAGATGGGCTCATAATCTCTGTTCTGGGAGCAAAGGGGATGGATGAGGGCGGATGAGCACCGTGGGTGCGTGGGTGGGTGTTGGGAGTGGGACGGTGGTGGTCAGAAGAACAAAATTATAAGATAAAAATATAAAAATGGATTAGATTTCCCAAAGGCAGGACAGAACAGAGTGATGGAGTTAACCTTGAATAGAAGATTTTGTAAGGTAGCTTCCTTAACATGCAGTGAGAATATTTCTCTCATGCTCTCACTATTAGGACAGTCTTCTTTCCCTTGTTTCTTTATTTCTAGGCTTCAGCGCTTTGCCAGCTCTGCTCATTGTCTGAATTCACCAATCTTTACCTCATGTTTAAACTCAATTTTGAGAAATTTTTGAGGATTAACTGCTGAGTGAAAGAAGGACAGTGCTACAACAACAAGCACAAATTTGTTCAGAGAGTGTAAACCAGACAAAAGTTTGACCACACGAGTCAAGACTTGAAAGAGAACTAGTGCGATGTCAAGGGTCAAGAAGAATCAGAATTACAAATCCACAGTGAGCGTATGATGTTTTCAGATCAAAGAGAAGGGGAAGAACATTGTTAGGACTGAACTTCCAGTGCTGAAGATGACTGAAGCGTGACACGTTTCGCAAAACAGAACTCTCAGTGCAACAGCAGCTGGCTGGCTTGCACAACGCAGCCCCGGGTGTCCCAGCTATAGGCCACACAGACTTAATTATTCATTCAGACAGGAGAAGCATTACACAACCTTCCTTTCTTCATTGCACCAATGGAGAAAGAGTCTTCCGCATATCGCACAGCCTTGGGTGACAGAAATGGAGCTCAATTTTCTGTCGCACTGAACCATTTTTTACAGCAACTAAACCAAACTAGACTCTCAAGATGACCTTTTCAACTACAGAAACTAGGTTGATTGTCTTATATTTTACAATTTAATGTGGCAGACTGTCCCTTTTCCCAAGTTATACCACAACTCTAGCACTCTAGCTTCTCCCTTTTTTTCCCCCATTACCGTCTTGCTTTCCAGATGTTGCACCTCTTCAGAATGACACATGTATTATTAACACGAGGTTCAAGTGCTACCCATGCAGGGACACTCACAGACTTTCACAGGTTTCTGTTGGTGCCACCATTTTGATTTGACTGTGGCAGTTTTTGCAAAAAACATTAAGAATCTGTGACACCAAACTAAATATTTCATAGCCTTGGCAGCTCAAAAGCTTCAAAGTCCAGGCTTGAGAGCCCTTCTATCCATTTATTATCCATCTCAACTAGCACCATGAAAGTCTTACAATGACCAAGTTGAAGGTGTTATTCTTGAACTGCTAAGTTGTCCCATGAACGCAGAGAATGGACTTTGTAAAGTGCAAGACCAGGTAAAAAAGATATGCAGGGAAAGTGGTTGCTGATGCTGCAGTGTGGCTTTGTGGAATATGCATGCTAGACTGAGCTGCAATGTCTCACAAGCCCAAGTGTCTAAATGCATCATCCAAATTCATCCCTGCACCACTGCAATCCAGTTTGTGAGGGTCAATCAGTGATCAAACCTGGGGAATGAGATTGAAACAAAAACCAAAACGTTTAAGACCCACTGAACTCCATCTGCCCTCGTTGCCCTCTTTAAACAAAGAAAAGGACAGTTCATTGAAAGTTCACGTCCATTATCATCATCTCTGAATTTGGTCGTGCCTCGTACCATATCCTTGTGATTGGCGGGGAAGGAGGAGGAGCGAGCTTACTGAACTTAACCCAACAACCGCTGCTGATATGACACACGACGTGTTCTACTTCTGACCCTGATACGCAGGGTCGCTGTTCGGTCAGACTGCCGCTGTAGGCTCTGTCTGTGTGTTTGTGTGTGCCAGGAGGTGGGGGGCTGTAGTTAAGCGAAAAAAAGCAAAAGCCCAAAATATCTCAGTGTCATAACACTTCTGAACCTGCCCCGCCCAACATGAAAACGGGTTCAAATAGAGTTCACGTTTGAGGCCACACCTCCTCGCCGCTACGTCAGCAGGCAGACGGCGTGTTGTCATGGGTGAGAAAGACCCCAACTACGTCCCAGTTTCTGGTTCTGTTGGCAAGGCCACAGCGACCCCCAGTGGGACCTGGTCCTCTGGTCCATGAACTGGGTTTAGAAATGTGCTGGTTTTAATGTCACTTGTAAAAACACATTACCGTCTCAAATCTGCACGCTAAAACAAATTGTGGCTATTTATATAAACGAATTCCTTGTAAAAAATAAATAAATAAATAAATAAAAATACATTTGAATCTTATAAATCATGACAATTTGTTATTAATCAAATGTTGAATAGAATTAATATATTTATGGCAATATATTAATTCTATTCAACATTTGGTTAACAGTCTGTAATTTTGAAATATTAGAACTTGACGCATGTCAAAGACATAACTAGTAATTTAAATCATTTTGTATTTTAAAACATTGATGAGGAGAAAATACAGAAATAAAAAAGATAAATGTCAACAATATATTCTTCACACTGTATGTTTGGGATTTTCAATCATGCTTTAAATGTTTTCCAAAATAAATACTTATAAAGGCTCATTACAGGCTCTAAAATAAACATTTCATTGAGACTATTTCATATATTTTGGTTTTTACATGAACAAGTTCATATTTATTGACTAAAAAAAATAGCCTATAAAATTCTTCTACTGAATTGTAAAATAAATGTTGTGGTACACGTTGGTATGATGTATGAGGAGAATACACTCTCAGAAAAAAAGCTGCATAACTCAACTATCCCAAGTTCTGTTCTTTTTATTTAATATTACTAAATGTTTATTACATTTTAATATAATGATATATATATTGTATATAATGTGAATCTATGGAGAACAAAATGCCAAATTATGACTCCAGAAGTACAGTATTATAAGCCTGATAGATATTATGCTTAACATATGTAACATTTTGTTCATGCCTTACAAATTAAATCATAAAATACTTAATAAATAATGAGGTGAAAATAAAAAATACATTTTAAAAATGTATAAAGTGAATGTTACTGCCAAAACAAAAATCTTTAAAAACAAACTTGAATATTTTTTGACAATTTTAAAAGATAGTTTACATGCATTATTTATATGTTATATTTATATAACATAAATATAAGTTATATTTATATATGTTCTATGACAATTGTAAAAACATTTTATTTCAACTTACATATCAACAATCCAATATTTTTTTAAAGACCATTGTCAAAATGACACACACAGAAAAAAGGATGCATTCATGGTCCCAAATTTATACTGTCTTGGAATGGGGAAAAAGTTTTAAAAAATTCACATGGGCAACTTTGTGGAAGTTAAATGTGATAATGTGACCAAATATCTATGTATGTTGACTTCATAAAATGAGACCTGTTAGAAAGCATTCGGTTAAAGAAATTTATTTAATACAAATACATTAATATATTCAATTCCCACACATTTTTCTTGAGAATTATATTCTAATTATATTTCATAAAAGCACTACACTGTGCATATGCACTCACTATTGCTTATATTTTCTGGATCGAGACAAGGAATACAAAAAAGTTAATGTGCATGTTAGGGGCCCAAAAGTGATCTCATAAATAACAAATAAATAAAGAGTGCAATTTTTTTCCACATATTTTTGGTGTTTGTGAATATAAAACCAAAAAAAGTCATCAAGAGGTGCAAACATTTGGAAAAAATTGTTCTTTAACATATTAGTGTTTTTTTTTGCACTGCAGCTTAAAGATTACAAGACCATTTTTGTACAACAAAGTTCCCAATAAAGCCTAAATCCCTAAATTTATTAAATTTAAATTTATCCCTAAATTTGTGATAGTGCACTAACCTCATGGAGTTATCTGACAGACTGATATTACACTACAAGCATACAGCTCACCAGTAGCAATGGGGATATACTTTGTTAAAAAGGCTAGGAGCGCCCACTAGTGTTGCAAATAACTACTACAGCAGCATCGAATGATTTGCTCTTTCCTATTGTGTCCTTTACCAGCCTTAAATTTGACATTTTAACAACCACCTTCAGTTTTAGTTTGACAGAGTATCCATTGCATTTAATGTTTCCCTGAGAATTACTGTGAAGTTTCAAATGCCTTTGAAACTGCATTATCGTCACCATGGGATAGCAAACCTTTGAAATATTAATTCAGTTCTTTTTTGATAGTGTTAGTGGTTCTTTCAGTGATATGCTTCTGAACGTATTAATTAACAAAGCACACATTTCAACAGTTAAATGAATATAACACAACTTGCATGGAAAATTAAACATAACAGCATAACAACAGTTGTTTTTTGTTATTTTTTTAAATATGCTGCTGTGTTCTTCATTATATATAGGCTGAATTTCTTCTGATGATCAGTAAAACCGTGTTCTTGATCCACCCTGTTCTCTTCAGTCAGCTGATGAATATTTTGAACGGTGGTATTTCAAGAAGATGAGTATCATTCATCAAGACTGAACAGCTAATACATTTTCCAACAGCTCAAGGACAGAGGTCAGCTAAATCTGCAACCGTCTGATGCATTCGCTGATGGCAGAAATGTGTGATGCACCAGGTGTGGTTGGTACTCAGCTCACAACACAACAGGATGGAAACCATTTTCATCAAGATTTCACACGTGGCATTGGCGGGATTTCATATTTCCATGGGAAACACACAATACACCATGTCAGTGTTTTGATCAGCCTCTGCACACAAACTTGACAAGTCTTAGGTAAGCCCTCATGAGGTGGGGAGCTGTGTGTGTGTGTGTGTGTGTGTGTGTGTGTGTGTGTGTGTGTGTTATCACCCTGCATGTCTGGTCCCAATGCAGAAAGTGAAACTGTGGAGGAGCTGTAAGGTGCAGGACAGGGACTCTTCCACTGTGCACAGGCAGAAGGGAAAGAAATACAAGATGAGTGGCGGTAAGATGGTAGATGAGGCTGTTATTTACAAGATCTTTTCACCATGATGACCATTTTAATTTGCACTGGGGTCCGTTTCACAAAGCAGGTTTAGTGAAAACTCTGAGTCTGTTAACCCTCAAATGAGGGAAACTGAGTTTTCCCTTTCAAAAAGGGAGGTAACTCAAACCAGAGAAAGAGGGGTAACTCTAGCCTGTTTCACAGAGAGAGATAACTTAAGTTCTCGTTCAGTTACCGTAGTAACAGACTCTATGATGCTCATCTGGTCGGGACCAGGTGTTTCTAAATGAACCTCGAGTTTCTCTCTGTCTCCGCCCTCTTTCAGCCACACACGCTATTTGATTTCCTCATTCATTAATTCAGTCAGGAGGCGAGTTTTGGTGTAGCCTAATTCTGCCGTCTGTCAAAATGACATGTCCTTTCATTAACGATCCAGTGGATGAAGGAGCAGCATTACTGCGCAGAGAATTAAATATTCGTCGGCAGATTGTTATCAGACCACGCATTTCTGAGCTGTACCGTTTCACGTCACAGTCCATAATCTACAGACACAACCTAATCCATCCTTACATTTGCAACATTATCAACTGCAGTCATGCTCTCACATCCCATCGTGTGTGAATTTCTGGCTTAGGGCCAGCTCCTCTGCCTCCGTTAGAGATTGGCGGTGCTGGACCACCACCCGATATACGGGCATCTGTTGGCTGAGTAGAAGTCTGTGTTGGTCTTTAAATATAATTATTTAACAGAACATTCAGGCTATGTATGGCAGTGTGCAAAATACCTGTCAATATTCGGGGGATCCCATCTCTGAATTGTCGCGCAATACAAATATACATTTTCTCAACATGTAGTAGCCTATGGAAAGTTGTGCATTACAATTCAAGGAAACTACTGAATAAAGGGATCGACATGCAATCAGTGCACTTGTCAAGGACCGCCTGGCAAAAAAAATTTTAATATTGGACATTGTGAGCTTAGAAAACATTTTAGTGACCATTAAGTCAGAGATCTGTTAATAGGCTACCATTCAAACAGTTTTCCCCTGTAATATTATTGTGACTGCAAAGGACTACATTTAAACTTAATTACGCACTGACACGGGCAGCAATGTTCTCCCACGCCGTCTCCCTCTCTTTCACAGCTGTAGCTGTGTTGCACTTCTTTCTAAAAACATGTTTGAAACTCGCCATATGAGCGCACTAAGATTTCCAATTCAAGTGAGGTGAAAAACGCAGCCCTCCGCTTCCCTGTTGCCATGGTGACTCGTCAACTCGGAGCTCCATTGATGCTGGCTTTTTGTAGTTGTGGCGCATGCGCTTAACTCTGGGTGAAACTACTCAGAGTTGATTAAACCAACTCAAATCAGCTGTTCTGGAACCGGAAACTCAGAGTTTCTTATCTCAGAGTAGATCAACTCAGAGTTTAGGGTTACACTCAGAGTTTGTTGAACCTGCTTTGTGAAACGGACCCCTGGTTAATATTATGCATGCACACAAGAACAAACATGATCTTGCAATAATATGACGCAGGTCTTATTGTAAGTCGCTTTGGATAAATAAATGTGTATAAGTGCATTATATTTGTAAAAAGCTACCTTCCACATGCACTTTTATTGCATCAGCCATCTGCAGGATTAGCTGTTCAAGTCATCCACTTGCTCCTCTGCAGCAGGTGCAACCAGTCGGTTGTATGAGACAGCCAGCATCATCTGTAGACAATATTAAATTAGCTTCAATAGAGATGACAAATTCAGAAACTGTTTAGCAAGGAAGCCAACACATTGGATTATCTTCTTTATTTCTTCTCTTTATCTCATTTTCTCAGATGTCTCTCAGTAAAAACCCCCTTCTAGATCTCAGTAAGAAAATAAAATTGTCTGTAAAAGGATCAGATAAATATTAAAAAAGCCTGATGCCTGAGCAAATACTTGATGTTTGCACAAAGCACCTTTTCAACTCAGTTGCAAAGCGAAACCTTAAACCTGACTGATTTGAAGAAGCCACAGAGCTGTCAGCGATGTAACAGCATGTCCGTTACAGTGAACTGAATAATGAAAGACAGAAAAGACAGGGCTGTGAAGGGAGCTTCCTGGCAGACCTAATTTAAAAGACAGGAGTGCAAGGTGGACTCCCTATCACCTGTTTTGGAAGAGCACACACTGATTCCTTCGTGCACAGGCATCCACTCTGGTTTTATTTTCTTCTTTCTCAATGATAGTGGAAACATTTGGTTGCTGAGCTGTGGTTTGCCCATGCCTCATTATGGGCATTACAAGTATTTTGTTATGCTTGTTTGTTCATGAACGTAAGAGGAGCTGCTAGCAAAAAGATGTCAACTTGCATCTCCTGTTCCTAACTGGAAACTCTGTGCTGTGGTTTGTTTGTTTCTCATTTATTCTAATTAGATTTTCACTGCAAGAAAAAAAAAGTCTTACAGCAATTTTAGCTTGAAACAGAAATGAGACCCACATTTACACAAATCCTTTTTAACCTTTGCAAGTGCTGCATGTTGTGCACATGGACAATGAGTGTAAATGAAAGAGTAATTGCTACTTCTTCCTATGAGATTCAGTACCCATCTCTAGTGGTTAATAATCCTCCACTAATTAAGATTTGTTACACATGTGTGCACAGCAATAATGCCACAGATGCAAAAACTGGTGCATAAATGCATACAATGACAATTCCTCAAAGCAAATATGGTCATAATTTCCTTCACTCAGCCACAGACAAAATGACTATCTTTTTTCAGTCCCCTTTTGCATACCGTAAGCAGTGCCAGCAGTGCCATCATGACCCCCAGCATGATATACAGGTTGTCTGTAAGACCACCAGCCCACAGGGGGCCCAGGATGGTAGCTAGTCCTCCCACTGAGCGACGCACTCCCTGACTGAAACCTGCAAAATAGGCCAGAAACAAAAGACTCAACACACCAAAGAAAGCTGGATACAGGATTTTCTTTCCAACATGCAATGCTTTCTTTCTTCCACTAGATGCCAGTGTTTCTCACCTTGTGTTTTCTCAGCTGTAACTTTGGAAAAGAGGGATACCTGAGCCACAGCAACAAATGGCAAACCCAAAACCTGCAGAAATACCCCAATGATGAACTCAGTCAGCTGCCATGGAAACCCACCTACAGAAAACACAAAGTACAACAGGAAACACCAAAAGTGAGTCTTCATAATACAGCCAAGTTCTAAGGAGGCATTTAAAATGTTTGATTGTGAGGATGATTGCCATAGAATTTATATCTGCTGTATATGATTGTTTGGCAGAATGTTCATATAAATATGTAAACTGTCTTTATCACACAGATATCATTAGTAAATAATGTGCCATTAAACTGACTTAATGAGAGCTTCATCAAGTTTTGTGGCTGACAAAGATCTGTGTACAATAACAAAAGAGAAAAACTTCTCTGGTGCAGTCTGACCTAGAGGGTTAACCAGGAAGATGAGGCACCAGACACCCGAGATGTTGCAGATGGTCAGACCGATGGCCAGGACCACCCGCTCAGCGACACGCTGGCTCAACCAGCGCACAAACAGAAAGCCAGCGATCACCTCGACACCACATAGACAGTACATCACACTGTTCTCCAGCTCGCCGTAGCCGAAGTACCTCTGGGTCATCGGGGTCACCATGGTCTGAGAAGGAAATGTGTGGTGAGGTTGGCACATACTGTATGTCCTTTTGTATCAAAGTCCTGAAAACTAGTAAGTCGGTAACTTCCTGAGGAAAAACATATCTATGCAATAATAACCCTTGCATTGTTTCTGCACTATATAGAAACAAGAATCAAAATATTGAATGCAAGAACATTATTCCACGAAGCACTAAACATAATTTTTTGTCCAATCATATGATATCTATGTGTATGTTTTTGACTGTGTATCTTTACTGCACCTCCAGAGCTGTCTGATTGAAGAGGGTGATGAACTGAGCAGCCAACAGCACGACCACTTCTTCTCTCAGGAATTCTATGAAAAGATATTATTTTTAAAACCTTAACTCTTTGAGTGCCAGTGACGTATTTTGATGTAATTTAAAATCCAACGCTTGAGTGCCATCGAGGTAATAATACATCAAAGTGGCAGTGAGTCGCCGATCGCGGGCTCCCGCAGCCTGTGAGTAATTTTGGGGCTTCTGGGAGATGTATTTGGGGCATAAACAGACAGTATACACCACAGAGCTCAAAGCAGGAAGTGAAGACGATCGTGAAGAGGGAGCAAAACGGACGGAAAAAAAAGTTTTTGGTGGGAGTGGTCTCTACCCTTCCTCTGATAAAACAAGAATGGAACAAGGTAAAAACAAACTTTTTTTTCATGATTAAATAAAGTCTCTTCTTTCATTTGAGCTATTCAGTGTTTTCATAGACATAGTACAAAATATTCTGTGCATCTAGAGATATGACTAAAAATGGGCAAAAATGCTGACACAAGGCACTTTCAGTTTTATAAAACGGTTGGCACTCAATGAGTTAAATTCAGAGAATATGTTTACAACTTTTTTCCAGACTTTTAATGGATGGACCCCAGATACTGACACGCACTGCCATGTACCACCTACCTCTGGATATGCTGAAATTCTTAAAAGGGCTGGAAGACTCATGGGAATCTGGTGGCACGGGAGAAGGGGGTGGAGAGATATGATTCAGCGTGGCATTTGAGGCAGCGGAGGTGTCGCATACGAGTGGGCTGGATGTCACCACTGAGCCATAGGACCCCTCCACCTCCTGGGACTCTATCAGCGGCTTTTCCTCATCATTGTCCTCTTCTACAACCCTTTGCTCAGTCTCCTCTGCTCTGTCCTGGCTTGTCAAACTCTCCTTGGCCTTTCCCTTCTCTAAAGGTGGTAGGTCCCAGTACATGAAGATCACCGCCACTTGAATGAGAGTCCACAGCACGAACATGAACAACTGCAGGATGTGGAGGAAGTAAGTTACAGCTTTAATGTGAGGGAGCAAAGAAGGTGTGGTGAAGTTGAAACAACTTTTTGCAGACCCTTACCCCTGGTGCAGTGTATTTATTGACCACAAATGGACCCAAGTGAAAATCACACAGCCTCAGGAAGATGTTAAATGCAGGACCTGTGTCAAAAAAGTGCAAAAAATGTCATCCCTAAATTTTTGCTTGAATGAAGCTAGAAGCCGGTAATTCTCAAATCTTTCTCAAATCTCATCATAACACTATTCCAATTCACAACAACAGGTCATATTAACAGTAGCTATTTTGACACGTAATTGCAGGGTAAACATAGGTGTAATAGGTAAAATGAATTGTGGTCCCATTCTTTTGCTGTGTTACAGCCATTCTGGCCCTAGCCAACCTTAATGTGGCCATAATTAATTTTCATTAGTTACAGCTGTGTTTAGTCTGCAATAACATGTCAAACTGGCTGCTGTGACAGTGCATTATTCAACTCAAACGATTAGCAGAAAGGAGTGGAGCACTGACCAATCAGAAGGCCAGCTTGCCGACATGCCATGACAGCAGCAAATGCGGTGGCACGTTCCTCAGGGGCCGTTCTTCTGGTAAGGAAACCAAAGATAGCCGAGCCAGCACCTGTGCCGACACCTGAGGAAAATATACATGAGAGCCTGAGACATTGGGGCTGTGTTGAAGCTGTACATCATTGTTGTATTATGTCAAAAACTGTATTATTATATTCCTAAAATACACCAATAAATAAATAACAATGCCAATAACAATATTGAGTATTGATCCAAAGCCAGCAGTTAATTAATAACCTGTACGCCTCACTGTGTGGAAGAGACTGGGATCATTCTTGTCTGTGAGGCAACCTCAGGCTTAACTGAAACACTGCTTTGCTAACGTTCAACAACACAATGTAACAAATAAATCAGTACTGAATTGTTATTTATTATCAAAATGATATATCGTTCACGAGCAACTAGCAAAACAATAACAGAAATTCAAAAGTAAACCATTTTAATGCAGCAATGAATTTGTAAAAACTTGCTGAGAGGAATTACATTTTTTTTTACAACTTGAACCTTTTTACTATTTACTGGCTGCATTTCGGTGTCCCCTTCACTCCTGTTAAATGGATATCATCAAATCCAAATACCACTGGAAATACTCCAGTACTTATGGGTGAGTAAATGGCAGTATTTTGCCCTAGAAATAATAAAAAAAAAAAAAAACGACACTGCCCCTTTAAAATTCAAATATATAATGTACACCATATAGTACGTGAACATAGAACTGAAATGAATAGATTTGCCTAACTGACACCGATCCTTTGGATTGTCAGTAAAAACAATCTACATGTCTTTTCAGACATCAGTTCATCTATTGGCTTTCCACTCGCCAAATGCTCAAAAAGTCACCGACTCACCTGCCACCAGTCTGCTTGACAGTAACAGCCACTTGGAGAAGCCCATAAAGTACATGAAATTACCTGGACAGAAACAAGGAGGAGGAAAAAAAATAAAGTGAGCCTCTATACATTAATTGAATTTCTGACATGAGACTACTGCTTCCAGGCAGTGGTGGTGGGGATACAAACAAAATGTGAGTGGACGCACCAATCATCTCAAAAACGTTGGCAAACAAGATGATCTTCTTGGTGGTCCGTGTTCTGTCGGACCAGTGGCCAAACAAAGGTCCTGACAGGAGGCCGCTCAAGCTGAACGCAGACAGGGCCAAACCCAAAAAGTAAGGCGCTGCATCCAAAGTCTGCAAATATCTCCATATTGTTGGCAATATTACAGCTGGGGAGACAGAAAGAAGCAGAATGTGTTTTTATATGCCTTCTGGTGAACACATTCTTCTGAAGTTACACCCCAGTGTCTTAATGAAAACAGCAAAATGTCTGCGCAGCACACATAAAGTGAACATTGTTTTGCCAAATCTGCTGAACCTCCACTACCTAACTCAGTGATGCTGAGTAAGTCATCTGTGTCGTGAGCCCTATGCAGAGTCAGTCGACAATAATGTAGCTCTGTTTCATTCACACGTGGCATCTCAAAGTTCATTGCAACCCTGTGACTCTCCTATGGTGACATTCTTCAGAGTTTGTGACATGAGGACAAGACAAGAGGTTATACTGAAAATGCCTGTACATATATTTTTTTTAAATTCTAAATTCCACTTTTAATATGACCCATGTCCTTGTGCTAGAAACGCCAAGAGAGTGGTAGCTCTTTCTCCATGTCGATACCTGCAACCTTATCATCATACTGTATAGACAAAGGATAGCGCTGACACAATACAATCATTGGGCCAGACGACACATAATGACACAGGCTCTCATGAAATTCCAGAGGGGTAATACAGTGTTCTAGTCATCATGACTAAAAAGTTTTATTTCCTAGAATGAAGTCATTGTCAGTAGCCCATCTTGTGTCTGTATGTTTAAGTTTTGTCTTCTTTATTCTACAATATTATGTTAGACAAAAATAGCCGCTGCAGTACTGAAGTACTGCATTTTGGGCATTATACTTTCACAGAGTGATCTTGGAGAAAAAAAAAAAAATCACACTGTAAATATGTATACCTAAAAGAACAGTCCTGTAATATTATATTATGAACTATCCATTTGAATGTTATTGATAGAGGTGCTGATATAATTCTTTGGAAAGTTTTAAGGAGTGTGGTTGGAGGTGTTGTGTATTGCATTACGATTATTATAAGACAATTATAAGATGACAAGTGTATCAGGGCTGAAACAATGTGCTGACCTGACCCTGATAAATACAGACCAGTTATGACAAATATTGTTCTGAATAGAGACCAGTCTGTAGCTTGATGAAGGTGAGGCTACTTTCATTTTAACAACCTGAACACATTCTACAAACATAAATCTCTGCTGGTATTTATTACCCTTATACATTAAATAAATAACATTCATTGTGAAGGTGGCTTTGAATGGAATAGTTAAATAAAGTTACTGATGTCTTTTATATAACTATAATAATGTATATACAGTTCTGGCAAAAGTAGTCTTTCTCTGATTGGTTCCTCAGAAGAAAAAAAAAAGGCAAACACGAATGGTGAAATGGTGAAACCACAAATATGTCTCCATGGCTTTATTCATTGTCCTCGGCAAAATATGAAACAATAGCAACATTAATAGCTTGACATATTGTATATTTTGAGCATATGTTGTCGTCACACAAGTAGAAACCATTTCGAGGTTTAACTATAAAAAATATATCTTACCATATTCCACACCGCTTAGAAGAAATATGAGTCCGATGGTGAAGAAGGTCAGCTTCTTTTTCCGTCGACTATCCATCGTTTATCTATTATGACTCTACACTGGAAAACACATGGTCATTCCAGTCTCACAAAACACTACGGTTGGCATAATCCGGAATGCAGTGCTTCCAATTACAGCCCACAGCAAGGACATGTCGCTGGGCACCGCGGCTGCTCCCAGTTTCTACTGACAGTACGAGTGCGTTTTGTTCTGCATATCTCTATATTAGATATGCATGGTGCCAGTTTTTGTGCATGAGGTCAAACTGCCCGGACAGGTATTGTTACCTTTGCGCACCAGCCCCGATTTGCAAACATTGCGTACACAAGCAAACGTATCCAGGTTGCTCCTGCGCAGTTTAATCCCGCCTACCACTTCCGGCGCACTAAACCCTCCCTCCCCTGTCAGATTCAGTGTGCACAAGTGTCACATTTATTTGTGCTGTCAGGTCAATGACCATAAACTCATAAAAATTGCATTGTGATGAATCCGTTTTCATTCGAAATGATTATAAGCTACAGAGTGACCAGAAAGGAAATTTAAAACTTTAGACACTTTGATAAGCTTTGGAAAATGCTGTAAAGTAAACCTGAGATGTAGTAAATGCACATAAAAACACTTTAATTCTGCATTAAGACAATACAAACTTTTACAAAATAACATCAGTGATTTTGTAAAAGTTTGTATTGTCTTAATGCTGTTTTCCCACCAGTGGGAAAACAGATTTGCATGATGACTTACCCTGACTATGCAATGGTTGGTTAGTGAACAACCAGATAACACAGCATGTTGTTTATGGTGAATCAGAGGAACAAACACCAATCATTCTGGGTCTCATGACGGGCCACTTTTCCACCCTGTCATGGGCATTCTGATGAAAAATACTGGATGTTTTTAATTGTATGGGTGAAAATGTGCTTTATATCACTTGGTACATAATCCATAATTAAGAGGTTAAGTATTCCTAATAAGGCATCCATTATATTCCTGTAACCAGTGGTTGACAAAGTACGCAACACCAGTATTTGGGTTGAGTAGTGGTCAAATCTTACTCATCTACAAGTAAAAGTTGCTTAGTCAAAATTTTACTCTAGTTAAAGTACTAAAGTACTTACTTTAAAAAATACTTAAGTATTCAAAAGTACAATGTACATTTTATATTCACATTCTAATATCAGTACATTGCAGTGTTGTTTTCTCAGTTTGGACAGCGAGTTCTTGAATGTAGAAAAGCAGTTTGCTCACGGTGAACACAAAAGACATTTGAAATTATAGGAATCATTTCTCATTTCCGAAATCTCAAACATGGAGCTTATGGCCATGGGTGTGGCAGCATTTGGCCAATTGCATTTTAGAAAAGAAAAACACCATCAGCTGACTACAAAGCTTTGCTGAGCCTAAAAGGAACAAGTTGGAAGTACAATATTTGTCTTTCAAATGTAGTTGAGTGGAAAAAAAAAACAAATACTCAAGTAAAGTCAGATACTCAAAAAATGCAAGCACATTTCTCAAGTGAATGTATGAATGTACTCTGTTACTGTCCTATTAGTGTAATACTCATACAATCTCTTATGCATACATCATTGCTCTTCTTAACGCAACAAGCTTCCTCTACAGCATCACCACATTCAAATGAATTCAAGGTTTCCCATGCACCTCAGGAGTGTGTGAGTCATCTGCGGTGTTCCTCCCCATCCTGTGACAGATATTACTGCTGACATTGAGAAGCCTGTGTGGAGCACAAAAGCTGCCTCTTTTCCCTTAATTCAATCTTCTGCTGCCTGTGTCCACATTTTAGTCGGTCCGAGCAAATATAGGATCATTGCCTATGGCATGCTGGCTGATGAATTCCAATCTGAGTGCAAACTGATAGAAAAACATACATCCTAAACAATTCCCCAGAGGATTTGGTCAACATCTCAACTGAAAACTAGCATGTAAGGCATCACTCTGACAACTGCACACAACGATAATTATGTGTTAATATTGATGTAAAAGTATAGTTTAAATGAGGCCTTTTCAACTTCTGATGTGAGCTTAAGTTGCCCTGTGTGCTACAGTATATTTATATAAAGCAGACTTTGACAATGATATATTACCTACCTATAGCAACCCTGATCAGGCACACTTTGGGCCCCTTCGTACCAACTGAGCATGGTTTAAATGCAGCAGCCTGCCTTAGTGCTGTTGCTGACCATGTCCATCCCTTTATGACCACAGTGGACCATCTTCTGATGGCTACATCCTGCAGGATAATGCTCCATATCACAAAGCTCCTAACATCTCAAACTAGTTTCTTGAACATAACAATGAGTTCACTGGACACCAGTCACCTTCACAGTCACCAGATCTCAATCCAGTAGAGCAGGTTTGGGATGTGGTGGAACAAGAGATTCTTATCATAGCAGCCAACAAATCTTCAGCAACTGAGTGATGCGATCATGTCAATGTGGACCAAAATTTGTGAGGAATGTTTCCACCTTGTTGCAAGTATGTCATGAAGAATTAAAGTAGTTCTGAAGGTGAAAGGGGGTCCAACATTTTACTAGCAAGGTGTACCTATCAAAGTGGCCAGTGAGTGTATATAACAATAAGGCTGTTTTAAGTATAAGTATTTATTTAATCAATGAAGGAGGGAGGGAGATATGTTTTTGGTTGTGGCATGAAACCCAAGCAGACAAGGGGAGAACATGCAAACTTCTGTGTTATCCAAATAAAGAAATACATCAGGAAATAAAAAAATAAGTCAATCAATAAGGAAACAAATGGCATAGGCTCTAATGCCAGATGCCCTTCCTGAACAACCCCCAAGGAGAATACATGTTTTTAGTCATGGTGGGGAAACCCAAGCAGACACAGGGAGAACATGCAAATTCCTTTGTGTCATTCAAATAAAGACATAAAGAAATGAGCAGGGCTACTGACAGTGACCCTTCTCCTGTGGGTTACTACATCTTTTGAAACAAGGCCCATTTTTTCCAGCAGGGAGATGGAGGGCCTCCAGGCTAGTGAAGGCACACGCCAGGGGGAACCCTACTCTGGCACTGCTCCCAACTATGAAAGGGTATAAATCAAACCCACTCATCAAAGATGGGAGGGAAAACCAATTGACATTACCTGTAAACAAAAAAAAAAAAAAATCTATTTAATGACTATAAAAACTTAAATAAACTTAAAATGCCCTCTAAAGAGGATAACCAAAATACAGGGGAAGAAAAAACAGGCATAAACTAACGGCACTAGTGACAGGTACACTAGGCAATCAGGCGAAATTATCAAATTAAGAAAACAACAAAACAGGAACACCTACTACTCATACACTGTGAGGAGGGACTGGACAAGGAAATCAAATAAAGAAGTATCTAACAGAGGAAAGGGGAACTGAAGAATAAACAAGGATCTACTCACTAAGATGAGTCATCTAGAAACTAAAGCTGGCACAAAAAAAGAAGCCAGAAACAAAAGGTAGCACTAAGACTATGAAACCTAAAAACAACATCACTGGAGAGTCACAGAAGCTGGAACATAGGAAAACTGGAGACAGGAACCGGAGACAGGTACAGGAAACATGACGATCTCACAAACAAACAAACAAAAGACAGGACTATTTATACACAAGGTAAGGGGACACAGGTGGAAACGATTAGGGCGCAGTTTGACACTCACAGGACGCAAAGCAATCTGAAATGAGAGGGAGACAGGTTACTTTCAAAATAAAACAGGAAGAGACAGGACAAAAATATTTAACTTAACTAAAACAGAGCATAACACACATACATGTGTGTACTGTATGCATTAAAATGTTTAATCGGATTAATCACATGTTGTTGTGGATTAATTTTGATTAATCATGATTAAATCATTCAATCATTCATTTTTAGTCTATATTAACAGAAAGACAGGATTTGCACCGAACGTGTTTCTCAAACATCTTCAATAACACAACTTGAAACAACTTCACATTTTGTCTCTTTGTTTTTGTTTTTAAAATCAATTATCACAATCAGCCAACGTGCTTCTATCTGCTCCACTATACTTGTGCATGTGTGCAGTTGGAGACAGTTTGGCAACTGGAGAAACTCCTGAACTGCTCAGGAAGCCTTGATCAGCACCACGTGAACATCAGATTGTTGGAGTTTATTAGTCGATGTAAGTCAAACATTGGATGTTTGCAGACAAGTGCCACGGTGTGGACCAACCACTGAGGAGCATCAACTGGTCTGTTAGAGGTCTGCAGCGACTCAGAGGCTCCGTAGCCTCCACTGAGATGAGACGCAGAAGTAGAAACTAGTCTTGTTGTTTCCGTTTCCTGTCTCTGCTGGATAAACTGACCATTTGAGCCGCTGACTCGACTTGGACAACTGCCTGAAATGTGTTGCTGGAGACAATTCAGAGTCATTCTGCGATGGCATGGGCAGGGAGCAGGGATTTGTGCTGGACAAGGAACATATGGGCTTTAGTGTTGTTCTCTGATGAAAGTCGATTCACCCTGAGCAGAAATGATGGCTGCCAACGCTGCTGGAGACGTCAAGGAGAACGTTATGCATCAGCCTTCAGAGGTGGTGGTGATACATGGTGTGTCGAGTCAACACAGAACTGCCCTACACCTTGGTACTGTGACAAGGCGACACTACCTGGACAACATCATTAATCCAGCCATTGTGCCTCTCTATGAGCAACATAGGCCTGATTTCATCTTCATGGATGACAATGCCCCAGCTCATCGAAGTCGTATCATCAGGGAACAGCTGCTGGAGGCTTGGGCACTTCAAATGGAGTGGCCTGCACTTTCTCCAGACCTGAAGCCCATAGAAAACCTATGGGATCAGCTGAGTCGTTGTGTAGAGGGTCGTAACCCCACACCTCAAAACCTCAATGACGTGAGGGCAGCCCTTCAAGAAGAGTGTAATACCAGAAAATTTTACGTAAGCTGTAAATTTGAAAATTCATGGATAAGGACTAACAATTACATTTTAGCATTAAAAATAGAATTTTGTTTATAGCACCAGCACATACTAATGGATTACAGAAACAAAATCTATTTTAGTAATCAGCAATACTGTTATTGGGGCAGCTGTGGCAAACACCTTACACTGGGTGGCAGTCTTTGTATTTATATCTCAGAAGAATGGTTGAAAAGTAAAAGAATAAACATGGAAAAAATGATTTAAAAATGTGACTGACCATCTAAGAATAGTTTTGTATAAAATAAATTTATTTACAGTTTGCCAGCAGATGAATGTTGCAGCAGTCACAGTCTTTAATATGTAGTCCATCTCCTTGGAGGAAACATTTAGTAACTACAAAAGTAAAAAACTAAATATATTTTCTTCGGGCCTCCATGTTTTCTGTCTGTGTGCTGTCATCGGATGGCCATGTCCAAGCTTCAGAACGTATGCAGACCGTTAGCACTTCAACGTCAACTGTGGCAACGGAAGAACCAGTTTAAGTGGGCAAGCAGAGTTTCAGAAGGCTAGTTTCTTCATGAGGAGGTAGACCCTGGAGTCCACCTCAAAGCCGTGAAGGTTGTTGGCATCTCCCTGCAGCCTCATGAGGAGGCCACCATAGGACACATAGGCAGAGCTGAAACGAGGAGCACATCCATGCAACTAGATTAAAACTAATAAATGAGAGAAATTACAACACATATCACCTCTCCCCTCACACACACACACATACTTTTATTCCATAAATGCTAACAATACTAACTGATGGTGAATATTTGCAGAAAACAGTGTACTGATAATCCACTCACAAGCCACCTAGAATATACTGTTCTTGCAACTTGACGAGTTGCTCGAATTTAGTATATAAACATTTTGGCTGCAAATGTGAGTCAGTTTAATTGAACAACTGCTAACAGTTTACTGGGCTGGTGGCATCACTCACAGGCGTGTGGCTGCTTCTGTTGAAGTCTCATCACCCTCAATCTTGTAAACCTTCCCATACATCACGTAATCAAACTGGTCCGCTCTGAAATATAAACACAGTTACAGAGCACATATTTAAATAAGCAGAGTAATACTGCATTGTTCCAGAAGAAAATGTACTAGGGGTGTAATGGTATATGTATTCGTCCCGTACCGTCACGGTACGAGCATACGTTTGTGTGAGTACGGAACAAAAAATGTCTGCCGGGTGAGAGGTGTGGTACGATGCTGGAAACACATGAAACATGCTTTTAAGCAGCCACTTAATACAGAAAGGACCAAAAACATTACCAAAGCAATCCACATTTATACGCTCATATGACACTGTGGAGGAGCTGGCTTCAAGTATTTATTAAAAGTGCTGATAAAAGTGTCCAATTCCATGTGCACTTTCCATGTTCGGTGTGAAACCAGCTTAAGAATAAATATGGGGCACAAAAGCTCTGATTTCTGATGGGTGGACCTTACGTTTCACTGAAAGCTACGTCACCATACCTTACTTGTACCGAACTGTGACCCCCACACCGAGGTACGTACAGAACTGTGATGTGTGTGTGCCGTTACACCCCTAAAATGTACACAGAAGGCTTGCTGTTTCTCCAAGCACATCTCAACAACATGGAGGAGATTTCAGGCGACAGGCAGATACTCTGGGAGAGCTGGGCAGATGACAGCAGGTTCACCCTGACACACGTGAAAGGGTCTGGAGAAGCTGTGGAGAATGTTACGCTGCCTGTGACTGTTTGGTGGTGGGTCAGTGATGGTCTGGGGAGGAATATCCATAAAGGGACTAGTGATGTGTTGTTCGCTAATGAGCTGCCTGTAAGAACAGATTCATTGTAATGAATTGGAAGAGGCAACATCTGTCTTGGAGGGCCAAATCTTCAGCAGGGATGGGACTTTATTTTAATAGGCACACCATGCAGCCAATCATATGCAAGGACAGATCATACCATTATGTGAAAGAGGGAAGGGGGACAGACAGCAAGTACAGTAGAACATGCCACGTACACACAGACAGGGGCCTCTGATTTAAAGACAAAACTGTTGAGGAAAAAGTGAAGAAATAATATTGGAAACTGCAAATCTGAGTGCAAAATATGTAAAATGAAAATAGCCATCAGAGCAGGATCAACAACAAAGCTGCACTGACGATGTGTCATAGTGTGAAGACTTTGGGTTTTATTAATTTGTTTTCTGTGTTCAGTAATTCACTTAAAAGTGTGATTAAAATGTTCGACAATAGTAACTGTGTATATTTTTTTTGTAACAACAAAATGCATAAAATAAGGCTTTAATGAAAACCCTGAATGAACACACAAACCATTCATCTGAATCTCTGAAAAGAGCCAGACTTCCCACCTTTTTTCTTAACACAGAGTCTATTTTATTGTTTTTGGTTGTGATTTTTATTCAAGTGTAATTTTTGCAAAAACAGACTGAGAGTCCAATTCCTTTTTATTTTATTTTCTGTGTTTTATGTTCAAGTTCATGACATCCCAGATTTTTTGATAATTGAAAAATGAAATTTCTTGCTCTTGAAAGGGTGGATTTGAATTATTATTCCATATTATTATTACATTAGTGAAAAAATGGTCGCAAAATAATGTTGACAATAACATTGTTTATCTGCAATAAGTTGTGCGACAATATAACATCCAGCAAAATTTATTATAGTGACAGGCCTACAGTCCGTATCAGTACAGACACCTAGCGTGTTTTTTTTCCCCACTGAGATCTGATGCATCTTAAAAGTCTTCTTTTCACTTTTGTTTTTTTGAACAGTGTAGTATCATACAAGTCCAGGAAATGGCATTTATTGGTAATGGTAAATACATCAATATAAGAAAAGCAACTGTTTTACCTCGATGGCCGGTCATCTTGAGGATTGTATTCTCCATCATCTGGTGTTCCATCTTCATATAACGTGCTGGCAATAACTAGTCTGAACTTGTCACCTTAATGAAATGGATACAAGTGATTGTCAAAGATAGTTTAAATTGTGTGCTTTTAGACCCTGGATCATTTAAGCATGGTGCTTTGCATCTTTATCTGAAGGTGCACTCACATATCGAGGGTATGTGGGTAGTGAGTGTACATTTAAGAGGTGCAAAATTACTCTGATGACTAATAAAAAGATAACTTATTTGTTCTAACAATACTGCATACACGCTGAATTTATAATATGATTTTGTTAACTTAAAATCAATAAAGACAGACAAAAACATACTTACCGAGATCAACAGGATAGATCTGAACATTCACATCCAAGATTAGATCCATTTTAAAGGATTCACTTTCACAATGCAGACGAGATACTGAAAAAAAAAAAGTAGTTTTCATTCCTTTGTTTTAAAATTAAGGACAGCAACCACACCGGAAACATGGTAAAAACCCAAAATAATTTTTTTTGCAGGTGAAATACATAAACACACACAGAAACAAAGTAAAGACGCAAGATCAACAAATAAAATAATTACAGTTGCATTCCTGAATTTTTGGCCCCAAGCACCATGACGATTCATTCCCATTTCACCACAGTTTTGAGTTTCCACTATTGAGAAAAACATGAGCCCCTTACCTTGATAGATGCTAGACTTTCTAAGTTCTTAATGGTGTTAAACTACAAAAGGAATGATTGTTTGATTGCCTGCAGAAATTACCAGTGACATGGTGGAGGCTACTGAAGTGTATACTGTTATTATTTTCCTTCTTCATCATGACATCGTCACACACCTCTGTCAAACTTCTTGCCATCTGGATCAATGTCCTTTACATCAAAGATATCCTCAAACAGAATTCCAGCCATCTCTGTCCTGGTCTATGAACCTGGAAAAGAAGAAGACAAAAGACATTATTAAGCCAGTTTTTGTTAATAAAAACAACATCAATGCAAACAACTAACTGACATGTCCAGGAAATGCTCTGCTAAATGTTATTTAGTAATGGACAAAGCCTGACTATTAACCTAACTATATATATATATATATATATACATATATATATATATAAAACATTATTTTATTATGATGGTTTGCAGGCTTATCTTACACATCAAGGGGTGGTATAAGCAGCAAACTAGTAAATACACATTCATCAGCAGAGACAGAAAGATAATATAATAGAAGAATCTCATTTTTTTTGTGTGACAAAAAAGAAATATTGCAAATGCAAATTAGTTACTTTTTAAGGCACAGTGATGCTAGTTAAGAGCCTACCCTGTTTAAGTCAACCTGTCAGTTAGCGTTAACATTATAGCTACCTTCCTGACACGAGACACGTTTATTACGACCTGTATTCTCTATCTAATTAAATATCCCCAAGACAGTGCGAAGTGTAGCACGAATTGTAGCAGGATGAAATGAGGAAAAGCTACATCACATAATAGGTTAGGCTGATTAAGATCATTCCCATATAATGGAGCCCATGTAGAACACGAACATTAACGCTAGTGAGTTAAACATGTAGACTTAACCATTTCAGTGCATTGCTCACTTAAATACTTCCGATCGACGTTATTTTAAAAGCACTGCTGTCTGTCATAACTAAGTTATCGATAGCCAAATCTGTACTGTCTTATCGTAACGTTAGCTAACTTCGGCAGTGTGCCGAGTTAGCTGTTAGCTACAGCATGTTGTGCACACAATTACCCAAGCTTACCTAAATTAAGATGAAGTTATTGTATTATATTCTGCCCAGAATAACGTCGCCGTCACACCCTTTCCCTCAGTGGCAACGATTGTTTTAAACGTTCGTGATAGATACTATTCGAAAAAAACTTCATTCATTGGCGTTACTGTGTGCAAAAGGTAGCGGCAGTACCGCGGAGAGAAACAATGTGCTCAACCTCTGACACGTAAACTGCTTCCGGTTGAAAATAAAAATTTACCGATTAGTGATTTGTATACACTTGTATACTAACAATGCTGATATTGGAAATAGATGGGTGAAATTTGACTGTTCACTGCTTGCAAAACGATCTTAAAATCTTACACGTTGTAAGCGTTTTATTTATTTGCAGGTGACAAACCAGAGGCGCCACCTACTGAACTGGAGTATGCAGTAAAGCGTTGTCTTTACGACATTTGCCTCTACTTTCCAGCTTTCATTTCCCAACCGTTTGGTTGCTATGTGTTTTAGCGTCCTCTCTGTGTACTGTTGCTAGCCAGAGGCTAGCCCATTAATATCAGTGCATACGCCTTGTCCAAAATGGACTGTAAACGTTTCACCTACGGATGAACACATTGAAACCGATATAAGCCTATTTTCACCATTAAATGCTGTTCGAAAAAGGTGAGAATTATACTAGTTTCCCATCTTAACGTCAGACAACGTTAAGTGATTAGCTTGTTAGCTAACACTAGCTTGCCACATTTTTGCTAACATTGATGTTGTCGCTGAGGTTGTTGTTGAAGATAGAGAAGAAACGTCGGACTGCTGTGTTCACGGCATGGTAAACATAGACGTCTGTGTTATTACTGCAGTATTACATCAGAACGCTTGTATTGTACTTTTGTCTGGATTTATACTGAAACGTGAATACTCTGAAACAGTTAAACGAAAAGCACTTTGTTTTGATTTGTTTTGTTTTGATGAAGTTCTTTGATTCTATCCTCATTTGACCGTTAATGTTACATTTACTCTCCTATCTGTACAGGCCCTACAGAATGCTTGATGGGAGAACGAACGTTATTTAATGAGAGCGGACGTCTTTGCTGTGAGGGGGTGTTTTAAAGGTGTTTGCCGCTCACATGAGTTCTGTGGAGGAAGCCAGGATGGGTGACATCTTGGCAACTGAAGCCGATCTTCTTGGGATGATCAAGGAGGTAACATATTTAAATTTTTAGGATGTAATATGTGCTTGATATTGTATGCTAATATATAGAGTTTTGTCAATGCAATGGTGGTGCAGACTGTTTCATATGGATGACTGATGATGACGAATTTCATTCTGCACTGGGTAAGATGGAGTAAATGCCACCTGTGCTTGTTTTGTATCTTTTATAGTACCTTAAGTTTGAGGAATTTGAAGAGACTGTTCAAGTTTTTGAAAAGGAGTGCAAAACCAAAGGCAAGTTGGTCTCAAAGCCACAGGGAAGTACTCTCAGAGACTCAAAGACTCGTGGCATTCAGGTAAAATCTTCTTATTCTTATAACCTTTTTTTCCTTCAAGTGTGTTGATTATTTGTGGAGGTAGCAGCTTGGATGGGCAGGATGTTCTAGTGGACCGACAGTCAAAACAGACTGTTGTTTTCAGATTTTGTAGAATAATAAGGGGGATTAGCTCAAATGGTAGAGCGCTCGCTTAGCATGCGAGAGGTAGCGGGATCGATGCCCGCATCCTCCAGAAGCACTTTTATGGGGCGGCAGTAGCTCAGTCTGTAGTGACTTGGGCTGGGAATCGAAGGGTCGCCAGTTCAAGTCCAGGTCGGACCAAAATGTGGAGAGTGGACTGGTAGCTGGAGAGGTGCCAGTTCCTCCTCCTGGGCACTGCCGAGGTGCCCTTGAGCAAGGCACCGAACCCCCAACTGCTCGGGGCGCCTGGATAAGGGGCAGCTCCCTCACTCTGACACCTCTCCTCTAATGCATGTGCATGTGTTTGTTTCATGACTTGTGTGTGTAATGTGCAATTGAAAAATATATATATATACTAACAGAGTGAAAAAAAATGTAATTTCCCTCATTGAGGGATTAATAAAGGAATTCTTCTTCTTCTAACACTATTTTTTAACACACTTGCATTTATGTTTATTCAGACACTTTTGTAGCAAACTCACAGATGTTTGTGTAACAAGTGACCAAAATTATTTTTACAGCTCTTGTAGTTGTGAATATATAATTTGGGTGTCATGTCATTTTTGGACAGGAGGCAGAAAAATAGGCCTAGTGATTGTGTTCTCAGTTATTATTGTGTGACGTGTAAATGAAATGATCATTAAAAACTAGCTAAAATTGTTCTCGCTAATGTATTTTTCCCCAACACTCTTCTTTAAATTTGACTCCAGAGAGACTTCCTTAGCTCTTTCGATGATGGAGATCACAAAGTGTTCTTTGAACTGTGGACAGAGCATATTCCCTGTGAGACAAAAGACACAGACAATGAAGTCCAGAGCCTCGAGTTTTACCTTCACATCCACTTCACCATCTACCCACTGAGGAGGCACCCTGGGAGACACGTATGGCGATACACTTTTTTGTCATCATGCTCTTTTTTTAAAGGAATTACTTTGTTTAGATTATCTTCAAACAAAATGCAGTTCTGTCCCCCCCTGCATTTAGGCTGAATCATTATGTGCAAAATGACCACTAAGCTGTGCTACAGACTCAGTGGGTAATCAGTGATGTTTCTGTCCTCTACAATGTGGCTGTCACTGTGTAGAATTTGGCAGTTTGAGTTTATATACGTATTGCAATGGATGCAACATTAATTTGTAAAAGCAGCAACTTCCCCAGTTTTCAGTGGCGTCTATAGGCCAAAATACAGAATCTAATTGAAGAGAATGTATATATTCAATTAAGGAAATGTTTTGAATTGACATTTTGACAAGTGACTTGAAGTAAATATAAAAACTTGAATTTTTCCTCAGGACCGAGCTGAATTTGAGGATAGGATTTCTCACTTCAAACAGTACCTGGAGACTCGGGGAGCAGCACTGAGCCAGACCACAGAGTTCTTGCCGTATTATGCCTTGCCTTTTGTTCCCAACCCTACTATCCACCCCTCCTTCAAAGATCTTTTCCAGGTGCTCAGCTAATTATGGAACATTATCTAGTTGGTTATTAACTAGCAATTACTTTTGCAACATGCAACATGTTCCTCCTTGAACATAACCGTATTTTCTACCACCCTACATTTTATATATTTAGGTTTCCTGGATACCACAGTTGAGGGAAAAGCTGGAGTCATTCCTGTCAGTGACATTGAAGCCATCCAACACCCCAAGGCTGCTGAATTTATATGTATCCTTTTTATCCTATTTTAGTTTCAATGTCGGTGCTGTTCTCAGTGATGTGATATGAGCAGGAAATCTAACTAATCTAACTAATCTAACTAATCTAAATTTCTCTATTACCAATGACAAACTGACACTGCAGCTATGCATCTGTAGTGGAAAATCTGTGTTTAAACAGCACCTGACAGCCCTCACAGTCATGACTTACAGAACCGAGTTATAATAAGTAAAAGTTGTGTAGATGCAGCAGATGAGACATAATTGACTTTAATACAATAAATCACCCAGAGAGGAAACACACAACAAATTATATCATTCACACTTTTGGTTAAGCTACACATTTATATCTCAAATATAAATCCTTTCTGTAAAGATGTGGTCGTTTCATATCCTGCAAACAAATTCTGTCTGATTTACATTCATACATGGCTGGGTTTGATTACGCCAGAATCTAATCTGACACTAACTGAGCCTATCCTCTTCAGAGTAGAAGGACAAGTGAAGGATAACAAAAACTGTTGCTTTTGCAGGAAACCCAGAGGCTCAACTTTCCTCCTTTCCCATGAAAACTAAACCATGAAACTAAACCCTATCCATACTGGCTGGCGATCAAAGCATACAGATTAATATGGCAACCAAAGAAAGTATTGCTTGTACAGTGAGGTTATGTAACAAGTATAATCTTTCAGGATGCAAACACTTCAACAGCAGACACTTTTGGCAGCTGACGCTACATACCCAAGTGTGCCCATTCACATTAACATGCTTACGTGTATGTAAACGCACTGTACGTCAGCTGTGTTGCCCATGCAAGGGTGTTGGTTCATGGTCCTTATTTAAAAAAATATCTGTCCCTCCCTTTCAAACAAATTAGTGTTGATCCTGCATCAACATAGATAATAAAAATTAGCCTAATGCATTCCAACAGGATCTGTAACACTACTGTACTGTGTTTGTCTTACGTCTTGTCGAACCAAACATAAGGATATCCAGTAGAAATGTTTGACCTGTGTTCAGTTGAGTGCTAGTGTATTCGGTCTTTAACAGGCATCATGCAGAAGGAGGGAGGAAGGAGCACTAAAGGTAAACATCCCTCTCAGTGTTTCGTAAATATTATACGTGTCCCTCTACAGATACCAACTGCAGACTGTCCAGCGTTTGTCAGTGTCAGTCACTTAATTGCTTGAGTAGGTGCTGTTATTTTTGACTTTCATTTCACTCTCATACACATGAAATCATGAAACTATACCTGATTATCTTTTTCCCTGTTAAAAGTGTTAAAAGTGGAGTTTGTAAAGGACAGAGGGTGTCATATCATGTGCCATCTGAGGCAAATTTGTAATTTGTGATATTGAGCTAGAACAGATTTCTGTGAACAGATTTCTTTCTCCAACCAAAAACACCAATGACAGTTATACTACAACAAATTTTGTCATGTATATCACCTAAATGACTGGCATCATTCACATGTCTAGTTTGTTTACTCAAATGTTGTCTGTAGTGAAAATGTCAATTTCTTGTGAGTAAGTGACAGTTTAATCTGAAGGGATACGTACTAGAGGAACATTCTGTGTTGCAGTTGATTGCACTTAATGATTGCTTCATAATAAAGATGGAACCAACTTGTGAAGTATTGACCTAGAGTCTTAATGTGATGTGAGAAAAGAATATATGTTTCTATTCTGATAACTTTGATTATGTGTTTATGTGACTGCACAGAGGCCATGCAGCAGTTACAGCTCCAACTTGTTGAATCGGACCGGCGCATCATAAGCTATGTGCGGAAGTTCAACAAGATGCAGGTCGACTACCACAACCTGATTGGAATCACTGGTGATCTGGTCGACTCATTGGAGGCCAGTGTCAGTGGAAAAATGGTTGGTCAACTTGACTGTGAGGCAAACAGACACACACACACACACGAGCTAATGAGCGGTATGTACACAAACACTGGACAGACAAACAAAAAGGGTGTAATCCAGCTGTTCACAGTTGCATATGCAAACTTTTAAAATAAGAGAAAGCCTATTTATACACATACTAAAACAGACTTAATATAGACACACACTTAACTACAAGATGACACGGCTGGCCTCCCTCTACCCACAAAGCTCAAGGGGCCTGCTGTGTTTTTGCAGATCTCCCCTGAGTACCTGCAGAGTGTGTGTGTTCGCCTGTTCAGCAACCACATGAGGCAGAGCGTGGTGCAGAGCACTGACTTCACCAGACCTGGCACCGTGAGTGAGAGCACACGGACATCTCTCTCTTCTTTGTTACTCCTTCACTTTACAACTTACCTCCTGAAGAATAGCACAAAAAAGGCCCAGAGGAAAGTGGTCTCATGGCATTATATCAGAGATACGTGTCATAGTATGGCAAGGTGACATTGTGTTTGATAAGGATGTTTAAAAGATGTTTTGAAAAGGAAGGGTCATCTGTTTTAATTTGTGCTCATACCCTCTGCATCCTGTACACCATGCAGCCAGCTTTTAGCAATGTAGTAATCCTACTGTTATATTGGAAATAGACAACTGGATCCTGGTGTTGCCTTAATACACAAACACTTGGGAGGCTTGTTGAATAGCATGGCTCAACTCAAGTTCATCCAAATGTAACTCTGAATATAATGGTTAGAATGATCGCATGCAAGGTAGAGTGCAAATATTCATATCCAACAGAGTCTTGATGATCACGTTTACTGTCAGTGGCCTTCATTGTGCTGTTGAACTCTGGTTTCCTCCAGTTTTGAACTGAACAACTGCTTTCTGTGTGTTTGTGTTTTTGCGTGTGTGATGCTTTTGTCCACAAAGGGATATTACTCTATGAGTCCCTATGATGATGGCTATGTAAGTTTCATATGTTTTCATCTTTACGGCCTGTCATTGCTCACGTCTCCACTTCTCATCTTGCTTGTGCTTCACCATGTCTCTTCTTTCTCCTCCTCCTCTCTGTCTCCTCATGTCTGCCTCTCCTTCCTTTACTATAGCTGTAAATTTTTTGGCTTGCCTTTGTACTCATCTATATCCCCTGCCATTTTCCTCTGCTTTCTACTAGATTGTCCTGGTTTAAATGGAATTTTGGCCTCGTTTGTTGTGAGAATGACCTCTTTTGCTGGGTCACTTGTTAAGCCAAACAACAGTGTCTTTCTCAGGGTGTACTTCATCATTAAACTCATTTGTCCTCAAAGGCCACCCTCATTGTATCTCCTCACCCTGACCCTAACCCTATCCTTATCAGCTGTCAGCCTTTTTTAAAGGTAAATACAGTCACTTTCAATTGACTCCTTTCTCTAGTTGTTTAACGGTACAGTTTTTGTAAGAATTTAGACAGACTATGACAGGACAAGAATGGCAAACAAAAGGCACTTTGATGTAAAAGCTCTTCTCTCACGCTCAGGTTGTCAAACAGGGTAGATTAAATTACATATGTCTGAATAGAGGCAACCAACACTTTATATAATTGTGATGGTTCGCCATTAATAGCAAGCCATTCAGTTAAACATAATGTTAAATAACTTTAAATAATAATGCTGATTCAGATAATTGTCCAGGTCAAGTCTTTAACTGCTGTGTGAAATGAGAAAAATCTCCCAACATTTGATCGGTGCTAAATGTTTCCTGAGAGCTGAGAAATCATATTTGCCCTCACATGAGCAACAACTGTTCCGTTTATTGCAACATAACACTGCAATTTACCACATTCTTTATGCCTTCAATATTGAAATGGCACAACACTGCTCTTTTTATGCTTCCCTGCTGTGGTTTAGCTTGCTGTGGGGGGAAAAACTGGATTAGCGGTCGCCATCTACTTTGACAATAACATCAACAATAGATGGATTCAGTTGTCCCCACGGTCATAAAAAAGTAAATGGTGAGAAGTGCTAAAGAGGCATCTCTTATGTAAACTGTGCATTGTCAGAGAATCCAGGTCAAGCCTTTGCTTTGTTTGGACGATTAGCTGAAATCTGAGAGTACACGTGGTCTTAAAAATCCAAGTTTTATCAAAAATGTAGAAAAGTTTTGTCATAGTCTGTTTTTTGACACCACTGTTTGTACATTCACCATAGGTGTGTGGCTTTCCTGTTAGTACTGTTAGTAGACACTAGACAGCATCGGATAATAGTATTATCCATAGTAAACGTGTATATGTCTGTCAGGCCTCTAGGGTCCAGACACCCCAGTGTCAAATGTCTCAAGGAAAAAGTCTCCCTTATACCCTTCAGCATTTGTCAGGGAAACTGAAATGTTTACAGAGAAAGGAATTTGGGAAGGAATCCAGGTATCGATGTTCTTCTACACTTCTGTATTTCCTGCTGCACACCAAAGCAAAAATGTGGCCAGACCACCTGATACCTCAGACGACACGGATCACTCTCCTGACCTTCCACTGCTCCCGCCATAAGCCTAACCTCCCAGTGTTCAGATTGGATTTCAAGGCTCAAAATTCCCTTTCAGTAGTAAAGAAACACCAATAATTAGTTCTTTCACCCTTCCTCCTCACGCCCACCCCACCACCACAATTATAAATCAGTCTGTTCAGTAAGTCTCATTTCCTTCCCTCTAAAACAGCTGCACATAGGCCTACAGTACAAGCACACTGAGGTGTAACAAATCACACTAACCCATCCATTTATCCTATCCCACTTGTCACTGACTGCATGGGTGATGTTACCAAACAGCACTATACTTGTATGTGTGGGGATTCAGCATGTACCACAAGCATGATGTATGCATGAGCAAAAAGAAGCTAATATTTGACATATTTAGACAGTAACCAACTTGATTGTTGTCAATGGTAAACACTGGTTAGGTAGGAGGACCAGATAATCTGGCTAATAGAACAGATGAACAGTCACATGGACTGGAGGTTTCCGCAATTCAAAGTAAGAACGTGAGTCTGAAATAACCAAATTCTGATGCTCCTCTGTTTTATTTTGCTGTCTCTCACAGGCATCCTCGATGCTACGAGTATCCATTGCTCCACAGTAAGTCTGAAATTTGAAGCTGCTGTTCTCTACAAGTTAGATAAATGCCATGATAAAAACATGACTGATTTATTAATCTCCAGGAGAGCCAAGGAGGTACCGATGCTGCCCTCACTGGACTATGAGAAGCTGAAGACAGACCTGCTCGAAGGCTCAGACAGACTCAAGGCCCTGCTGCTTCAGGCACTACGCTGGGTGAATATTCATATTTGTATACACTGTATATTAGCATTTTACTCTTATATACTATTCAGTGTGTGTTGTTGGGGTTTTATGACTTTTTAAGAGAGGGTTTCAGTTACATTTACATTTTTTAGTCTTTTTCAACCAAAGATTGCCTTATTAGCATGCAGTATACTGTATTTGTTTTTGACAAAAAGCTGTTGCAGCCCTATAGTGTCCTAGTGAGCAGGAGAGAGGTTTCACTTTGATGCTGTACATAGTCATTCACGTTTTGTTTTTTTTTTGTTTTTTAGAGACTGACTCGCTCGCTCCCTGGTGAACAAAGAGACACAGTGCTTCAGGCCTTTATCAGTAATGATCTGCTGGAGCGCTATAGTGCAAAACAGGTGGGATCATCTCTGCAGCTTTCAGTATACTTTACATACTTATAATATGAAATTATGGTGATTTTCTTTGTCCCCAATCTATATTTCATGTTACCAATCTGAACCAAAGTACAACATAACTTCTGGTCCATTGGCTTCACTGCCTAATTAATCCCTGGGCTCTAGTTTCAGACAGGCTTTAGCTGGTGATGTAGCACCTGTGTTGGTTGCACACAGGTTTGTTTCATACCTGCTGTCAGCGACTTCATGCTTCAAATTATGTGAAGAACATGGTCTGTAGACAGAGTGGAGGTAGCATTAAATCTGTAGTAAAATGTATCTGTCAGAAGCAGTTCAATCTCAAGATACAGTAATTTATATTTTGTCAATGCCTATTGAAGTTGCCCCTGATTTCTGATATGAATTATTTTAATAATGTTACCACTTTATTATAGAATTTGTACAACATGTTCCCAGTCTGAGATTAAGTATCATTCTCTTGAGCAATTTCCCCTTTTTATTTAACAAAGGATCAAATCCAGAAAATGCAGATTATATTGCAAATTTCACCCTTTGAAAAGGCTTTCAGAAACCATGTGAAACCATGTCCTTCTTACTTGCTTTATTGTCATTTTGTGGCATGTTAAAGAGGAGTAAGTGATCCCCACCTCACACCTGAGCTCTTTGTTTATGTACTTACCATAGTGCTCCAAGCCACCCATAAATAACACATAGTTTACTGTTGGAGCCACACTGATAGATAACAAACCTGTGTTTGACAATGGCCAAAAAAACATGAATTATATACAGTAAGTTTTCCCAGTGCACTGGCCAGCTTGAAAATTGCAAAAAAAATGTGCAAATTGGTTTGAAAAAAATGGCAATGACAGAGATGTGTCCAGTTTTATTTACATCAACCATTGATGCTGATGTTACAAAATCTTAGTGTTGATGGCAGGAATGACCTGCGGTAGCTCCTTCTTACATGGTGGAAGTCTGAGTCTGCAGCTGAAGGAGACATTGTATTTGCTATAAAATAAATATTATATAAACCTTGGCTGACTACCTTTTTAACGATCTTAAAAATTTCAGCAGCAATAGGCTGCCACACTAGGCTAGGCCTTCTCTTATGTTTAAAATTACTGAATGTAACGGAAAGCAGCATTTTCTGTTTTCACAGAAGATTTTGCTTCATTCAATGAGATCGAAGAACGAGATTGTCCGCCAATATATGGCTTGCCTCATCAATGCATTTGCTTCCCTTGCAGAGGGTAAGTGCTCAAGCATCATTATTTCTTTATAATATGAGTCATCGCCTGACTGGATGCATTTGTACATATAGATTCACGGAAGACCTCAGTGGCTTTCATAAAACTTTCAATTCAGGTTTGAAACCGCTAATGAACCTCCGCCGCGGCAACTTTGAAGGACATTTTGTCAGTAGGAAAAGTTGTAAAGACAAATACTATTTGTGCTGACACAAATTACTTTCTGTTATGCGGCCACATTATTTTCTAGTAGATTAATTAGTTAAGAGTCAATCTCAACAAAATGGAAAAGTGGTCAAATGTATCTAGAACTGGAGGGGAACATAACTTAAAAAAATAATTAAAAAAAAATAATAAAAAAAAGCTTTAAGGCCTTAAATACTCAGAAAATATGTACACTTATTTGTGAATTTCTTGGAACTAATAATAAGTGTGGTAATATTTTTGCAGCAGGTTTACCCATCATAGTTGAGTCTAGTCAGCTTTGCTTTTGCTCATAATTCTGTTGTATTGTGTTATCTCTTGCCCTTTGATCTGAGTCTCATGTTGCGTTCACAGGTCGAGTATACCTCTCCCAAATCCCCATCCTTCTGAAACTTCTGACAGAGGCACTCAGGACGGAGGAAAAAGACTCCCTGACTAGAGAGACTGTGCTTGTGGCCCTGCAGAAGCTCAGTCTCAGGTATTTTTTTGTGTTGAGGAACACAAATGTTTTTACTCAAGTTACTTTTAATCCATCATTTATCATCGTGTCTTGGTAGGAGGAGCCAGCAGACCGCCATGATAGCAGACGATCTGATTAGCTGGCTGGTGGATGAGCTGCAGGACTCTGACTGCCTGAGCGACTACACCCTGGAGTACTCTGCTGCTCTGCTCATGAACCTGTGTCTGCGAACAAAGGGTAAAGGCGAGGCACGGGCAGATATAGAGCAGAGACACAGCTGAATTTCCTTAGAATACCCTAACTCTCTTGAAAATAAAGTGGATATTTTCCTCATGAGGCATTTGATTGGGACAAAATCTAGCAAATTTACTAAATATATGTACTGAAAAACGTAAACCAGGCCAACGAGCAGGTAAAGAACAAGAAAATGAACATTTATTAATAAAGCGTGAACTCTGGCAATTCCATAAAACCACATTTAAACTGAATCCAAAGCTGTCAACTTCACATCCCAGTCTACAGTAACTATGAGTACAGTACAGTATTCATCCAAACCAATGAGAGCACCAACTATTATAGAAAACCAGGCATAACAACAAAATTCCACCAACTCATAAAACAAATCTTGCATCATTTATACACGTTACTGGATAATGTAACATACACTGAAACACTGGACTTAAATACACATTAGGGTAACACAAAAACCCTGTTAGTGTTGGGGAACAGGGTCTAGTGGAAATATTGAAAGGGAGATGTGCAACTCGTTTAACTGTGCATATCTAGCTGGTCCTGCAATACGGTATCAAGGGATTCTTGAGGTGCGACCAAGAAACATATGGAGAGTAATTTTATCTTTTAATAGTCCACTATGTCAGTGTAAATTAGTGTTGTCTATTTTAATGTTTAACTTCTTGTTAGCTGATAATATTATCTTCTAAACATGGGTGCTGAGCAGTGCACTGTCCTTGTTACTTATTTCCTCTTCCATCTTATTTACATTGTATCTTTGTTCATATCATAACCCTTGTATACCATCAACAAAGATACTGTCCTCTTTCTCTCTACTTCTTTCATTTTTCACTCAGTTGCCTGAGGGGCAACAGTGCAGTGCTGCACTGCGTTAAAATAAAACACTAAGCAAATTTTCAAAAAAGAAATGACTGTGCTGGAGGGAATCATTAACCATTAATCTGTATGAGAGAGCATTCTATCTTAAAACAAACAAAAAATGTCACATTGTAGGGTAAAAGAATTTTGGGTTGTTGTATTGACGTGTGTGTGTGTGTGTGTGTGTGTGTGTTTTGGATGCCTGTTTTTGTACAGGAAAAAGGAAGTGTGCAGAGAACGCCAAGCATGTGCTGAAGGTTCTGACTGATATCCTTGGACATGAGAACCATGAGGTGATGCACGCATCCGTCAACACATGCACACAGATGTTAAACGCACAATGCATTTATAGCACATGCAGAATACATTGAGAACTCATTGAGGTTCACGGGGCCTACATAGCATAACAAAGCATGCTCACACATTCAGGAGTGGACACCACACAGCACTCCAATAATTATTTCCATTATACATGAATTACCACCTGTCTATCTGTTGAAATACTACTGTAACGCAAACAGACACTCACTTGCAATGAGACAAAGTTTGTGATGCTTTCCAGAGTGTTTGGCTTAGATATTACTTATGACTTTAGTCTATAAAACATAAAAACTGTCTTCTTTTAGTTTTATGATTGTTAATGTTGCCAATGTTGTGTGTGCGTGTGTCACGCTCTTTCAGATTCGACCATATGTGAATGGAGCTCTGTACAGCATCCTGTGTATTCCCTCTGTGAGACAGGAAGCCAAAGAGATGGTGAGATAGCAGAAATGTCTTCACCTGCTCGGAGGAAACAGACCCAGTTTGTGTTTTTTTTTCCACTCTGCATTTGTCTCTCTATGTCACCACACAACCAGTATTTGGAGGGGAAACAACAGGTGCTCACAGTCATGTTACACAGTCACTGTACTGAGATACTGGTGAGCTGGTGATTTTTTTGTTGTTTATGCAGGAGACTATGGATAGGGCTGGGTTTATCCTGTCCAACAAATAACACATTTAAACAACAGTAATCTTTTTTAATTCAGTTACCGTATGTTTTAATGAACTTAAAATTAACACTTAGCCAGTTTTTATTTCAGTATATACAGTGATTGTTGATTCATTCATTTTGATTCTGATACTAACTAGAGAAATAGCCTTTTGTTTTGTCTTTCAGCTGTAATTTTGTGCGCGTATGTACACCAGTGTGACGTGTTTCCCTCATGTGTGCAGAGAATAGAAGAGATTCTGTGCTGCTACAGCAAAGAGGAGAGCCCAGACCTTAACAGAGAGATTCAGATCATCATTAAGCAGCTAAACTCGGGTTAGTGAAGTCAAACTGTCACAGTTGATGAATTCTGTTTTATGAATGTGTGTACACCGGTAGCCACGACTACACTATTAGACTAGTTTAACATTAGATTGATTACCTTGAGCTTTTTTAATCCACGTGTTCTGGCTGTGTTCCACCCAGCTGATGAAGAGGAGCCAGAGTCAGATGATGAAGACGAAGAAGAGGACAATGACGTAAGTCTGAGGAAACCATGATATTATACACATTATTCAACCTCAAGCATTGTCCAACCAAAAAAAAAACAACTAAATTATAGGCACCAAGAAACATGAAAAACAAAACTTGGATGTAAATTGTAAAGAGTAAAAAAATTAAAAAAAGTATAAAATGATAAAACCATGCCCTGTCACGCATGGAGGTCACTACAGAGTACAGCTGTTTAAAAGTGTTTTTTTTCTCTATATATGCCTGCAATTTTGGGCACTACTGCATATAGGCCACTCTAGTGGAAGCTATTGCATCATCCCATACAAAAAAATCCTATTGGCAGGTCATTGCAATGGTAAAAAGTAGTCAGTAAAACCAAGATGGCAGACAGACAGGGAGAAAGACCAGCCACCTCAGCTATTTCGGTTTCTACCTTCTATAAAAAGATACCATTGCAGGTAAAAAAAATATATAATTACATCAAGTAATGTCTAAGGTGTCATATTATGTCAAGATTATCCAAGTTTTGCATGCATCACAAGCTATGTTTCAACTTAAATGCATTGTCAATTACTACCAATGTTGTTCTTGAAAATAATTCATATCCTGTAATGCTTTGGCTGTAAATCAACTGCTTTATGTTTTTAGAATGTAATTTGAGTTTCTAGACTTAAGTGAGGAAGAGTGTGCTTCTGGTAGCAGTGATGAGGAATGGCTGCCAGTACAGACAGGTGCAAGCAGAGAAGTAGAATCAAGCAGTGACAGTGAAGGTGAGGAGGCTGGAAATGTTGCTGAGGGAGTTGAGGATGAGGAAGGAGATGAGGCTGACGAACCTGACGGACCACCACCTTCCAGAGCTCAGGGGAAAAAAAGCAAAGGAAAAGAGTGTCAGAAATGTCAGAAATGTTTGGAAAGAACCAAGTACCTATGCATGCAGTCAGTGTCTTGTCACTTTGTGCCCCGGATGCTTTGGCAACTATCATAGAAAATAGTCTCAAAAAGGAGATACAAGAATGCTTTGACAGCAAATATATGATACATGCTATAAGATGATAAGAGGAGAGAAAATGCTCAGTTCAGACATAACAGTTCAGAGACTTGACAGGAATATGAGAAGCTTGATACGATGAGGATCTACACTTAGTTCAGTGACTGTTACTTTTGTTACACTATTCTCAGTTCAGAGAGATTGTCTTTATTTTATAACCTTGTTTTACATCAATCAGTCAAATGAAAAGCAAATGAATCAGTGGAAACAACTGGAAATAAAATGGGATGTAATTAGAAATTGGTCATTCACAACTATAGGAATATACTAACAAAACACATCATGAAAATTAGGGTCAGAGGAAGCATAGCCAGAAATGAACACCTCATATGTGACACGTTTCCCAAACCTTTAGATGGCAATCTCAGTATGACACAGATATTGGGTGTCTCCCACCAGTGTATTTGCGCATGTGTGTATAGGGGTCTTGAAGGTCTTGGCAGTTTAGATTCTTTGGGAAAGTTTTTCAAGATAAGGTGTGTGGAAATAAATTGGCAATGGCTGGACTCTCGTAGGTGTTTGTGTGTGTTTGTGTGTTTGTGTGTGTGTGTGTGTGTGTGTGTGTGTGTGTGTGTGTGTGTCCTCATGGTCATGTAAAAATTCTTTTAAAGCCTGTAATCTCAGATGTGTTGGTGTTTATGTAGCTGCCATCCATTTACCATGGCTATAAGTGCAGATTGATGTGTTCCCCACTACCCTGGTCTCTTGTTGTCTCTGTGTGACCTTGTGCCAAGCATTGTTTTAGTGTTAAACCTAGTTTGTAGACTCTTATCAGTTTTATTATCTTATCAGTGTTAAAGTTAATTTTAAAATGAAAATCAGGGAATATGGAATGAGTGACATGACATACATGGGTCTTTTATGACCATTATATTTTAGATTTTTCTTATCACCTCAAATGATGTCATTTTGATTTGCTCTTATTGTCTCTTGACAGGAGGATTTAATGGATACAGACCTTGATATCGAGGAAGTTCTCCAACCACAGCCCAGGGAATTGTCTGGTGAAAGCCTGCTCACCACTGAGTACCTGGGAGTAAGCACCCTCGTTGCACTCCTCACTGTGCACTATATGACATTTGTTGTTTGCTTAAAAGACATATATACTGCTTGCAGTGAGGTAGCTTAATAAGTTCCGGACGTGCTGCATATAAGCAGTTGGTAAGATAGTACATAGTAGTTAAAGGAATGATAATTGTATTGCCGCATAAAACAGACATTAGACACTAATCCTTTACAAATTGCAAGATTTTATGTCAGTGTGCTACTTAATGATATGGCTAGAGGAAGGGCAGCAGGCCTTCACATTGAAGGAAGCTGTTCAAAGAAATAGTTCCTAAAAAGCTTAATATCTACAAGCACAGGCGACCCATTTATACTGAGTTAGGCATGAATTAGAAAAGGTGTAAGTACGACTTGTTAAACACCAAACCAGTTGCTCTGTTTTGTCATCAGTCATCATATGCCAATACCATTTCACAAGTTTAACAGTGAGGGAAATCCCCACACACTGGCAGACAGCAAGTTGAACACGTGGAGAGCTTGGAGTGAAAATGGGTACGATTGTCCCAGAGGTTTTTCTATTATTCACTGTCTATAGATGCGTTCCGGGCTTTGTCTCCCCGTGATATCATAACTACAGTCTGTTTCTGCACTGTTCAGAGATGGCAATGTAACTCAAATATATGCAATTTATATCAATTTTCTTGCCTAGATCATGACCAACATGGCAAAGGTGAAGAGGAAATCAACCCCTCTGTCACAACCGAGTGTTGATGAACTCTTCCAACGGCCGGTCACCCCAAGTTCTCATCGTAATTTCAACACAGTGTAAGTTTCATAAAAGCTATTCTAAGTGAGAGTGTTGCGAATTAGCATTCACTACATACACTGTGATACAATGCAGAAATACAAACCGACATTGTGACACTGCCTGAATTGCATTACATCTCTGGCGAATATTCATGGTGTGTGGGAGGACGATAAGGTGTAGTTTCTTGCTTAAGGGTACTTCAGTTATTCAAACTGTGATTTCCAGATGGTGTGTAAAATACCACAGAATGCTCTGTCTAGATAAAATCATGTGATGTCTGGCCTCTTTTTTCTTCAAGTGGATCATTTTACGTAGCTTTGTTCCATGACATAGACAATGAAGTTCTTGTATCTTTTAAAACCAGTGCAGTAGGTCAAAGCAAGAATGGGTTCAAATACATTTTGCCATTTATCGGCACCAAGCCTGACAGTAATGGATATGACAGCAATGAGGCATCATTGTAGCACACATTACCTGGCTCCAGAGGTAAGGGAGCATCCACTCACAGCAAGTTATTATCACTTGTCAGACAGTGCTGCTGAAAGGTCAGGTAAACCGTTAAGGTGTGATGTAAATAAAATAATACCAATATGATTGTCCTGACAATAGTTCTTGTTTGTTGTGTCGTGTGTCATGTGTAGGGTTTATCGATCCAGCAGTCAGGGCGGTGAGGGTAGCGGGGACAAGGAATTCTCTTCTAGCAGACACAAGAGTGAGGAAGGAAGCCTGTCTCCTTCTCAATACAACTCCAGACCTCCTACGCGTTCCGGCAGTCGTCCTAGCACTGCTGACTCCCTACGTCACAGTATCGGTGGGTGGATGTCATTTGTGGCCTTTACCAATAAATAAATAAAATAAATACATTTGATAGTAGTAGAATATAAAATAAAAGTCTTTAATCATGTAAGAATGTTGTAACTGTTCATTAAACTTTCAGTCAGATCACTCATACTTTCTACACTTTCTGTGTACTGAAAATCCACATAAATTATGCTTTATTATTATTGCTTTATGTGGATTTATTTGATGTGGTGCCCAGTGTCCACTAGGCAAGGAAGCTCCTGTGACTTCCTCAGAAATCATGTGGGATAAAGACTCAGCAAAATTGGCACTGAGTGGCAAACGACCTCTTTTGACTTTCCGTTTTAACTAACAGCTTGGCGTCATGCAGTGCTCATGTGTTCCTTAATCATCATGAACATACTGTTACATTGTTTGATTTAAATTCTTAGTTTGAAGTTCTAATTTTTTTAGTCATTCCTCTCTGTCACACACAAACATGCACTCAGACTCAGAGTGTGGCAGGTTGTCCCAGGAGTCAGAGTTGGACGGGCCATATGAGGGACGAGCCAGAAAAGGACATTCCCAGGAGGAACACAATGGACAATCTGTCAGGTAAACTGACACACGCACACATACTGCACATATACTGTACATAATGAAGGACTGTGTGCTTTCACAAATGCTGCTGCAATTCAGTGGCTAAAGCAGCTAATAAAATTTGAACATCAGTCCACATTTCAAGGCTGACTACCTCCTGATCACATATAAAGCATATTTCTCCAGCAGCGTGCCTAAGCATTCATTTCAACTTCTGAGTAGAAGAGAATGCACATAAGTTGACTGCAGGCTGATTCACTTCCTGGAAGTAGGTGGATTATACGTTACAGTAACCTATAGATGGTTAGAGGGTGTGTCATTTTCACAGTCAGAGCTACTGAATTGAATCAGATTGAGTCATGATTTATGAAAATAACAGAAGAGCTTTGCATATAACATATGAAAAGGGATAATGAGTATATTAGGAAGTGAACATTGGAAATATATGAAGAGAGAAATACAGTTGTGGGCTTTTAGGAGCATTTATTTAGTTGTTTGGTAGCAACTACGATAAAAAAATAGCCAGAATAAGACTTACAAAGCAGCAATGTGAGTCAGCTGAAACCTTGAGATATGTGTCAGCATATTTGTGTGTTTGTGGAGAGCAATAATGTGGTTCCACAACAGTTGGTGACTCAGCACCCCCTAAGCTGGTCTGTGAAACTGTGACATGCGTTTTAAACGAGCAACTCCCACAAAGAGGCCCATTCAATCCAACCTCCCCTGCTTCTCCTCTCCTTTAAATCCAAGAGGAACTTGACTCCTGAATCCCACCAGGAGTAATAAGTCCCAGGAAACTACTTCAGTTATCCTTCCTCACCCCCCCTCCCAAAAAAAAAAAAAAAACAGACGTAAAACATCGCTACAATACAGACTTCAATAGCCTCATTTCACCCCAGTTTGGAGGCAAGACTTTTTATAGTGAGAGGAGATTTCAGGACATATTCATTGACGTCTGGGTGAATAGTCTTAGTGACTCAGCAATTTGTTTTGTTTTTAGATGTATGTTAGCCAGGCACCAAAGTTAAATACTGACACTGTGTTGCTAACTAGATGACTGCTCTTAGCATTTATTATTGCTGTCAAAGTTAATCTGTGTTAACACAATTAATCTGCATTAATGCGCTAATTTGCTCAATGGTAACTTGGTAATGGTAACTGCCCGAAATGTGTGTGTGTGTGTGTGTGTGTGTGTACATACAGTATATGTATATATATACACACATATATATGTGTGTATATATATATATATATGTGTATATATATATATATATACACATATATATATATATATATATATATATATATATATATATATACACACACATATATATATATATATATGTGTATATATATATATATATATACACACACACATATATATGTGTGTGTGTATATATATATATGATTTTTTGAATGGCGTTTTGCTGGCAGGTCTTGAAGCACTTCTCTGGCAATGCATTTCAGGCAGTTTCTCAAAGTATAGTTACCGTCGCACAAGTTAACGCTAATTTCAACAGCCCTAGTGTTTATACAACTTTGTGGACATTTATGCAACATATAAGCATATGCAGGTTTGTGGAACCCACTTGTGTTCATAAAGTGACGGTCATGGTTTGTAACATCCAGAAAAACCAGATGATATCGGGGACATTGGCGCCAGTGTGACTACTCTGAGCAGAAACAAGAATGAGCTGACTGAAATCTATCCATGTATTATGGTATGGGATTGCTCTACAGGATGCAGGTCATTTGGCTACTGTGCGATAAGAACATTAGCAGAGTTTGGGCCTTCACTGTGTGACCGGAGGCAGAAGATTCTTTGATTCCTTGTGATCCTGCTCCTCAGACACACAGACATGACTATAAATTGTCCTCATTATGGTGTCAGTAACACAGTAGGGCCTTATTCCACCAATGCAAAGCAGCTGCAAAATATTATGTAATTTGCATAGAAGGGTGTAAATATCAAACACAAACATATCCCACTATCACAACAGAGCATTTGTTGTTGAATGCAATGTTTTCCAGCATCCTGCATTTCTTCTCCCTTTTCTTTTTCCCGTCATCAGTGGTGATTGTGTTCCTGCATTTACAAGCCGACCCAAGGTTCCCCGCACACCTGACACAGCAGCCAGCCAGAACACCAGTGCTCACCGGGCTCGGGGCCCAGCTCTGGCACCCCAGTTTTCCCAGTCAGAGCCACAACAGAGCAGCCGGCCAAGCTCCGCCAGTTCCACAGGGGGAGGAGGAGGTGGAGGGGGACGACACAGTGGAAGTAAGCATATGCCCACCAGCCAGGTTTGGCTCCGTTTGTTTGTTTTGGAATATAACCAGCCATGATTTTGAGTTCTAAGTTGGTGTAGAAACACTAAATTGTCATTCAAGGTGAACTAAGCTGTAGACATAACTTTTCAGTCATGTTCAGTCTCTGACAGATGTGGGTAAGGAGTTCATGGAGACAATAGCAAGGCATTGTTTTTTATCCAGCCCATCCCTGGACAGCCACATAATGTACTGTATGTATTTACTGTCATCTTCACATCTTAAACATAGAAGTTGAGTCACTGCAGGGGAGATGGCCTGACCATTTGCTCTGGTGCTCTTAGTCGAGTGATAACATCTCTCCATGCTCTCATGCATCTTAACTGCATTTGATGGGCAAGTACGTCCGGCTCTTACTCTGGGTGTCCTTACTATAAAGCCTGTAATAGAGCCTAATGGTTAGTCCAAGCCACCACATCCTACTGTGTGTGTGTTGTACTTATGAGGTCTGGCAAGTGTCAGGCATCTATCGACCCTTACGGGAGTCACTTGATCGCTGCTCCACTTAAAGGGCAATAAGCAAGCGCACATGACAGGGCAAACAAAATAAGTACGCTGATACTGTGAGCATATTTAGCTTTTATTGGTACGTTCCCTGCAAATTCTCTCTCCAAAATTTCTCTCTTGAGTGCAGCTTCTGCAGACTGACAGGACTTATTATACCTAATGTTTGCTGCTCAGTGGAGTCACCCAACCATACGCTGAGACAGAATCCCCTTTAGGCCCACTTGTGGTAAACACGTCTGTTGTGATTGACAGAGACGCTGAAGGCAGATAGAGGAGGCGTTTTTTGTAACTGACCACCCACTCAGCTTGCACAAAAAGGCTAGGAGCCACCACTGCCTCACCATGTTGAGAGGATGGAAAAAACTGCATTATCCTACCTAAGTCTTGTTGACAAAGCTGACTTCTTGTGATGATGGATCCCCGTTATGTTGCTGTGCAGCTCGAGAAAATATGGGAAGTGCAGCAGGATCTCTTAGAGCTGTCACTGTGTCCTTGAATGAAAAATAAGCTAAGGAAATCATAGTTTCACTTCAGAGCAAAAATATTTATTATTGCTTTCTTTTTCATGAGCACACATTACCAACATGTCCCAGCTAAACTTAAGACATGTTCAGGAAAGATTCAGAATGGAATCTTGAATTTAGTTTTTATCAATAAGTTCAAAATGACTGTCCTCTACCTTCCCCTTTCTTTCCTTTTCTCTTACCCTCCCCCTTCTTTCTCCTTCTCCAGGCAGCCAGTCAAAGATGAGGTGAAGAGGGAGCTGTCACCATGGCATAGCGCTATCTCCCCGGGCGCCTTAGGCTTCCTGTAACATCATCCCCCCAGGTTGCGATCAGGGTCAGAGCAACAGAGATGGCAGAGGATCAGCAGCAGGAGTAAGGGCGAGAACAATGAGAAGGGTTGTAGCTCTCCATTTTTTTCTCCCCCACCTCCCTTTCAGCTTCAGCATAGACTTCTTCTGTAACATAATATAGAGAATCACCACAACCCCCAGTCTAACGCTGTGGACCTTGTAGCTTTAGTTGGCTCTGGATTTTTTCACTGTCTCATTAAGGTAACAGCTGGCACCTAAATATGTGCACCGTCCTCCAGCCATTACAAGTTTCAGGTGAACAAGGATGGGGCAGTTCAGGGTAAAATAGTTGGAAGAGACTGATTTAGTGACAAATAGTCTGAGAGGCCTCTTTTTGTTGATGAATGTCTGCACTTAAGTGTGAATATGAGCTGATGTGTTTAGAATTAAGCACAGCATGGTTTTATCTGGTTTCAACTACTGTACATGTAAACGGGGGCTCAATGGTTTAGGAAACCTGACATGATTTTAATGGGGCATGGCAATGACTTTTCTGTCTTTTAATTTCTTGTACAGATGTACAGATGTACCACTCTTTTGAATTTCACTACGTCCTGTATATATTGATTTTTTTTTTTTTTTTCGATTGTGGTGGAAAATCCGCATGAATAAATAATTGTACTGGCTTTATTTCAAATATAAGACTGTATCTTGTATCTGAGTAGCTGCTGTTGTTTAACTTAAGCTCCATGAAATGATTACAGGAAAGACAGATTTTGACAAAAGTTATCAGTAGTGCTCACTACCACACTACCATCTATACAATATCTGAAAAAAAACTTGAATTAATGTCTTAAATCCAGCATTTTTTACAATGTGCATTTGCACTTTTCTCCAAATATAGAATATTTATGTCAACTGTTAAATTTTGGTAGTAATTGATTTTAATACTTTTTAAGTGGTTTTAAATAAATGTGGCATGTCACCTGTTCTCTGGCATATTACATCCACACCCTCTGTTTTATTGAATTTCTCAATTTGATGACTCATGTTGAGGACTCTTTTAGCTCTCTGGCTGCTGGTGAGCTCCGCTGCACAGCCTTGAATCATAAATCACCTCCTTTTACATAATTACTGCCGCCCAGCAGTTGGCATATTGTGACCACACAGTGATGTGTGCTCGCCTTTGTGCTACGCTCCTCTGCAAAGAAAAAAAACCCCTTTGTGTTCAACTCGTCAAGATGTCACACAGCAGGAAGATTTCTAGTCTTGTGTCGTGTCCTAAACTGAAAGCTATATCACGCTCGCCCCCTTCACCTGACAGCTGCACCCTCCCCAAATGTGCCGGGGACATGCTGAAGTTTTCAATTAAAGTCCCCATAACTAATTCTCCTTAGCATTCAACATATATTCTTTCGCAGCTGTTGTCCGTCATTACTACTGGATACTTACAGCATGTAAAGCAAAGAATCAAACTTCTTTTTCAGCACACAGTTGCAAATAACCTGTACAATAATGTGATTTTTACATTTGTTAAGAATAATATTATTGCTCTTAGGTGACATTACTGGCAGCAACGTTGCCTTTCTGCTTTCAGGGTGTACTAATCACTGATGAAAGTTTGAAAATGCAATAAAAAGGAATGAAAACGGACTCCAAAACAGACATGTCGTGCAGTTGGATACTGGAATTAATTAAATTAATGATGGCTGAGTTTCATTTTGCTGCTTTGGTTTCAGGGTACTAGTCCTAGTATGCAGAATGCAGTATGCAGTGATATACTGGAACATTTGAATAGAACAGAGCCATGTGTTACTAATATTAACACGTGCTTTTCCTACAATGCCATGCTATGAAAATGGCTGAAGTCTTCCAACACACACCCTAATCTAACACTGAAAGACTTGTGATCAAGATGTTAACTCCTGGCCAGGACATTACTTAATGACACACAGATGATCAGTCATCTTCCCTCTGATATGTAAAGTCTACAGAAATGATACCTCCAGTTTTAGCTGGAGTTTTATTAACTCTTATGTGTGGTCCCCTGAGGCATGACATATTCAGTGATTAATATTGTGGACGCTGCCAGTGGGCAGCAGCACAATGTGAGGAAACAGGCCACACATGACTGACTGACGCACTTGCAGCCAGGTGGCTGTGGAATCCTGAGCTCCAGCCATGTCGGTGCTGTCCAACTGTAACGGCGACTAAGAGGAAGCTGCTGCTTTCTATCAAAACAAAATTTTGGCTTAAGATTAGGGATGGAGTTTTCAGATAATAGAAAAAACATTTAGTGTGGCTTTTGTCACACTAAAGTTTCCTTCCATGTCACTCTAGGCCTTTACCGGGCGTCTCTGACATACTGTTTCAGTTTGAAAAGGCTGCATAAATTGTAAAGTTGTTGTATTGTCCTCCAGGCCTTGTATGCATGGAAGTCTTCCTGTCAAAATATAGATTATTTTTAAGACCTTCATTGTTTTCTATTCTGGGTCTTTGGGGTTTTGCCATTACTACCATGCATCATCTTAACAATTTTGATTTGGATTTGCATGCTATCCACGTACAATGAGCCAAAGTTGAACCAGAGGACAGTGTTTTACGTCTGCAACAGCAGGATTGCACAACAATTCAACCTTCACCCTTGACTTCACAGAACAGTGTTTTAGTTAATATAGTTAACCATGGAACTTATTTATGACCTTGTATATCTGAAACGCTGCATCATTGTGTCTCAACAATTGATCTGGTGAGTTTGTGATTTTTTTTTTTCTTGGAGACACTCAAATCTCTAAGAACAGGAACATCCTCTTCAGAAGAGTCCTGACTGCCTTCAGGATCGCTGGCACCCCTTTCAGATTTGTTTATCAGTGGACAGCCTTGTGCTCCACAGATAAAAGGTGACGCCAGCTATGAAGATACAGTGTTTCAGCGTCTCTGTCTCCTGAACCTCCTGTTTCCTTCTGACAGGTCCTTTTGAACAGACAGATAGAAGCTGCCCTTTTGGTGCAAACACTTGAAGCTGTGTGTCTTTCCTTTCAGGCCCTTTAAAAAAACATCATCATATGACAGGAGGCATTCTTGACAGATTTGGATATTTACAAAACATGGTATCGCTGAAGGTTAAAGAGGCCATTTCTCAAACAGACTATTCGCAATTCTCCTTTTACATTATTGACCTTCACTGGAATGTCCTCACAAACTACCCATTAACCTTTCGCATCAATGCACCTACACTTTTTTTCTGTGTATACTCGAGCAAATAACTGTGGGTTGGTATGTTTTGTGGGACGCAGCAAATACCGGACTGGGGCTGTTGATTCTTGCACAGGAAGGGGATAAAAGATTAATCACTGTCACAGATGACAGCTGCATCAGTTTAACAGCAAGCCACGCTAGTTAATTTCCTCTGAACTTTTCTGAGGTCACTTAATAATCTCATCTCAGGCATCACTTATGCATGGAGTTTTCCTAGTCGTGACAGAGCTTTCCATTATTCGGAAAATTTTATGTTGGCTTAAAAGTCCTATATGAAAGCACAGGACGGGCCTACATTTGACAAAACACCCACATAGTCTTTATTTTGAAGTCTTTTGCCCTATAATGCAAAAAAACAATGTCTTTAGTATGGATTGTAAAGTAGGCATAGTTGATGTACCCTCCCACCTCCACACTAAGGGTAAGGCTGTAGTTCATACTTCACCTTGAAAACAGCAGGTGAACCATGATATTTGATGCAACCACATGCTAATTGCACCTAGTTTCCCAAAATAACACCATGTAAATCATTAATATCACTCTTGTGACTTTGTCAGGTCTAAATCAGTAATGTATTTGAAACGAAACAGGAAGATGTGTCAGCACTATCAAAGCTTTACCAGGAACTTTTGATGGCAAAATCAACAAAGCGTGACAAAATACAATTTTTGAGTGAGTATTTCTGATTGTCCTTTGCAGTCAGGTGCTTGTGACTTTATGAAAGTGATTGCTAAACCCAGAAGGGGCCTCTGGTTGGTTAGAGAGCTGTTTACTTATAGCCACAGCTGACAAGAACATTCATAACACAGCCTGATCACATCGCCTTTGTTCTACCAGCCTGTTCAGAGAGAAACATCCTCAGGTGACGGCTGTGTGGAAAAGACGGGGGGAGATCCCCCTCAAGCCACTTTTTCTTCCCCTCCCCAGCAGTAAATTCTTTCATGATGACTGAGGATTCAGCAGCGAGGGCTCCTCACAAATCCAAAGGTAGAGGGAGTCCTCAACTTTCTGATGCTTGTTCATTCTAGTCAGACACTTGACAAGAGTTGGACAGACCAAAAAGTAATCCTCCACCTAGTCCCACAGGTGTGCTAAACCCAAAGGATTAGCACAGACTTCCTCTGAGCCAAATGCAGCAGCAAGGTTTTACATTTCTTCTTAATGGTCTACTTTTCTTTCCACCTTAAACCAAGACAAAAGGTGAAAGGGAGTGGTTGAGAAGAAACTTCTCGAAAATCTCTATAAATTTCCCGGTTGTGGAAACCAGAGTATTATCTTATCTTCTCGCTAATGGGGTGACGCAGAGAAGGAAACAGGTGTGTCAAATTGTGTACTTTCACCTGTTAATAAGGAAACTGATTTTACAACTTTGTTATCTTTTCCAAACTCAAGAGCTCATTTATCAAGAGACTGAGAGATTTCACCAGATAGGGAAACAATGTGTATGTATTTATATAAGTATATACAGTATGTATTTTTTTTCAATGATGGAAAACAATGCTATGGATTGCTCTTGGTTTTGATGTGCTTTTATCACTTTTATATGCATTGTAACTGAAAGCAGCTGCTGTCTGCTGCAGGAGACAAAGTTAATGAGAGCTTAAAGAGTAAAACAGGTGACAATAAACTCTGGTTGCATCACTACAAGTCCCCTTTCACACACGAGAAGTCATGTGATCCATTGTTAGGAGTATTGATATGTGTACTTTTAATGTTGCGTCAGTTTAACACTCATGACTTTGTCAAGAAACTCAACTTATAGACAAGTAATTTTAAATGAAACATGAAAATCAGCAAAACTGTAGTTTCATGGTCATATCCTGACACGTGTTTCAGTGACTCACTGGGCTCAGTTTTCCTTATCGGTTAATATCTCTGTAAGCCATCGGTCACAAACGCTGCCTTTCCAGCCAAGGGAAAGATGAGAGACTGTGATGTCCATCACCACTTCACTCCTCTGCAGCACTTGCAGAGCCTGAGTCCACAGAGAGGAAAAAAGAAAAACCAAAACGGGAAAAAACACAGCCAGCAAGCAACAGGATGCACATGGCCCTGAGAAGGATGGCTGGTTCGATCCAGGAAACAGAGAGAGAAGGAGAGGAAGGAGAGATTTTGGATCGCAGCTGTGTTCAGGATTGAAAAAAAAAAAAAAAAATCCTGTTTTGAAACACGGATAGTCATTTTGTTGTTCTTTCCTCAGACCATAAAGAGGCGGAAGTTTGCCATAGCAAGGGTTAAGTGCTGTGGTGTTGGTGTCAGCTGTGCAATCAGCATTTCACTTACCACTGATTATCATTTTGTTTTCCTTAAATGACCTTAAAGGTAAAAATCAACTTTTACAATATTTGTCTCATGCACTTGTATTTTGGTGATAAATCAGATCATTTCATTAAAAACCAGACTTACTTTTGATTTCCAGTAATTGTGAGTCACATTGCAAGAATGCTTTTATCAAGAGCCTAATCTTCCTGGACTACTGTTTCCAACACTAGCCGGACTATAAAAGTGACATATCGAGCTGTCAAACATATGAAATCCTTAGTCACACAGTCGCCAGGGAGCTGATAAAATCCTCTCATGTTTGATGTTTAACACCAGGACCTGTTGCTGACGTCAGTGGCATATACCGGAAAGCCCACAGTTAAGCATGAAAAATATAACTAACAGCAAATCATTGTAGCTCTCGTCAGGCTGTTCCTGGAGGCCAAAGGTTTATATAAAGCTAAAACTACTGCCAGCTGCACGTTTGAGAGACAGAGCTACATTATTCGACTATCTCTCCTTTTCACTCAGCTTTAGTCTCCACCAACTGTTGTGTACAGTACAGTGTGGGTGCCTAAAACAGCGAAACAGGCTTAAAGGTGACTGCACATAGAAATGCAGAAGTGACTGACTGTCTCACTGAAACTGTACCATTATTTAGCAAACAAGGCTGACCATTATTAACTGTTTGTTGTGTATACACTATGTCACAGCAGCAAGGAACTATGGGTTGAAACAGGAGTGACAGTTCTAATACAAGGCACAATACTTAAAAGTATCCTTGGTATTTCCTTTTTGGGTATTTTTCTTTTTTGCTTGTATTTTTTTGTTTTTACATTTTTATTTTTTATGTTTGAAATAAAATTCATTCAGTCATTCATTCAAAGTAAACCACAAGACCTCTCAGCGGTGGAGTATTTTCTATTTCGCCTTTCCTGCAGTAGGAAAAATCAGCAAGAAGACTAACGGTTTGGATTTGCAGTTACAATTCTATTACAGGTTATATTGCATTGGCTATTTATTTATCATCATTGTTCCACAGAATTTGAGTATTTAATTGTGTATAGATTCAAGTGAATTTTTTTTTTTTTATTTCTTCACCATAAATAGCCTATCTGGATTTTTTTTTTATAATAAACAATGTGAACAAAATAGATTTTACAGATTTTGCATGGGACATTTTTTTTTTACAGATTTACAGGGGACTAAAATTGGAAATGGCAGAGCTTTAAAGAATTTCAATTTACTAGTTCTTATCAGTAATCGTGAGGACCTTCAGTAAAAGCAACACAGCCTTCTTGATTTGCTTATTCCATCTTTGACGTGTATAAATAGACGAAACAAAAAGAAATGAAATGTTGACTTTGTCATGATGCTTATTGTTAACCAATGATGGAGTATTATGCGTGTGTATGACCAGGTGTGTACACGACGGGCGGACTATTTCTTCTCTGTTCATTCATCATCCGCATCCTGTATGTCCGTGTCCGTGTGTGTGTGTGTGTGTGTGTGCGTGTGCAGCCTTGCCTTTAAAGGCTGATCTCAGAGCGGCAGAGAGTTCCCAGCAGCACATCTGCACCACCGAACTCTCAGCTCCCGTCCTTCCACATCTGCAACAAGACTGTTTCTATGGAAAGGATTACTTTATCATTTTGTCCAACCACCGATGAGACATAAACTCAAGCCGTTCCGCTTTCCTGGGCTCACTAATCGGAGTTTTTGTTATTAGTAGCTACATTGTCTCCAAGCAACCGTCCCAGATCGTCGAAAGCACAACAAAATGTAAGTGGTGTCTTAATCATCATCATTATAGGCAAGACTGACAATTTCATGCTCTAATATCTATTTTATTATTATTATTATTGTTATTATTATTATTATTATTATTATTATTATTGTTATTGATATTTTTTTTTTTAACTTTAACCAACTGAAGCTTCAACTCTTCAACTCCTGAAACGTTTGAATCGGTCATTAAGATTTTCACTTAAAATTAAGAAAAAAATATATATATATATATTTTTTTTTTTTCAAAATAACAGCATCTCTATGGATCTCCGTTTTTAAAGGAAAGCTTACTTAGCGTGGTTGCAGGACTTGACCAGCATTTGCCTTGTTTGTGGCCTCCCACATAGGCTATGGGAGTGTCTCTGGGGTCGTGAGTGAGTTTAATGAGCCCCGGCATGACTGTGTTCATGTTTGGGGCTCCAGGAGTTTCATCACTTTCTAAGCGCATTCCATATTCTTCCAGAAATTACCTTGGTTAAAATGTCGCTGTTGCACTCTATCTGTGTGTAAATAAATAAGGAGACATCTGCTGCATGTCATTTGTTTCAGAGCCAACATTTATGGTTGAAACATTTACATATTGCTGTCTTTTTATATGGGTAAGCACGTGCATGGAAGTGATCATAGTATGTCAACTTTCCCTTATAGGCTATTCTTTGCTCGCAATAAAACAGAACAGGCTGTATAACGTGGAAATCATATTAATTTATTATGGCTACAAAATTTCTTTTACAATCTCTATTTTATTCCCCCCCACACCTATAGGCCTATTTTAGTATCTATTGCTTTGTTTTTTTAATCCATCCATTCTCTACTCAATCAAAATGTTTCAAGGTTATGGTAATATAATACAGTATTTAGCCTTCTGACCATAAGATGTGATTTAAATATTATAATATATTTATATATATTATTTACGGCAAGCTTTAAGACAGCTGGGATAGGCTCCATTCCTCCCGTGACCCTATGTGAGAATAAGCAGTAGAAAATGGATAGATGGAAGATCTAAGATCAAAATTTAACTATCTGCCTATTGGGGCAGCAGTGGTGCTGTGACTTGGGCTGTGAATTGGAGAGTCGCTGATTCAAATCCAGGTCGGACCAAGTTTGGAGAACGGATTGCAAGCTGGAGAGCCGCCAGTTGCACGTCGTGGGCAGTGCCAAGGTGCCCTTGAGCAATACACCAAACCCCCAACTGCCCAGGGGGCCTGGATATGTGGCAGCCTTCGCTCTGACACCTCTCCTAATGCATGTGCATGTGAAAAAATAATACTAACAGTGTGAAGACAGTCATTTGCCCATTGAGGGATGAATAAACGTTCTTCTTAAAAAGGGTTGGATTTGGATGATTTTGCCCTAACTCTTATCTTTGTCTTCACACAGGATGAACAACAGAGATCGCTGGAGGGTGTACAAGAGGGTGAGTGCCATGTTTTTGCTGGCTGTGGTTGCACTGACCATTGTCCAGCGAGGGAGCATCAATATGGGGGCTCCCTTTGAACTTGAGAGGCAGGCTCGTATGGATGCCTCTGGGGGAGCGGAGCCTGCCGCTGCTCTGGAAGACAATAATTTCTCGTATCTGGGGATAAAAAGCTTCTGGAAGGTGAGCAAACGCCACCCGGTGCCTAGAACTCGGGCCAACACGCAAATGCCCAGGATCACTAAGGATGGCAGCCCCAGAATCTGGGATGTGACCAGCTCCAACTGCAGCGCCAACCACAACCTCTCAAGTCAGGACTGGTTCAAAGGTCTGGAGGAAAATTTCAAGCAGTTCATGCTTTATCGACACTGCCGTTACTTTCCCATGCTCCTCAACCACCCAGAGAAGTGCTCAGGGGATGTAGATTTGCTCATGGTGATAAAATCTGTGGCCACTCAACATGATCGAAGAGAGGTCATCCGAAAAACCTGGGGCAAAGAGCAAGTGGTTGACGGCAAAAGGATAAAGACCCTATTCCTTCTGGGTAAACCCTCTAGTCTGGCAGAGAGAATGAACCACCAGAAGCTGGTGGAGTACGAGGACCAGATCTACAAGGACATCCTCCAGTGGGACTTCCTGGATACCTTCTTCAACCTCACGCTTAAAGAGACTCACTTTCTCAAGTGGTTCCACACGTACTGCCCCAGTGTGCAATATGTCTTCAAGGGGGACGACGACGTCTTCGTCAGCGTGGGGAACATCTTTGAGTTTCTGGAAAGTTGCACCCCTGAAAAGGACCTGTTTGTGGGGGATGTGATCTTCAAGGCTAAGCCCATTCGTAAAAAGGAAAACAAATACTACATTCCCCAGGCTCTGTATGATAAGACACACTACCCTCCATATGCAGGCGGAGGGGGTTTTCTGATGGATGGAACTCTGGCGAGGAGGCTCCACTGGGTGGCAGACACCCTGGAGCTATTCCCCATCGATGATGTCTTCTTGGGCATGTGTCTGGAGGTGATCCATGTCACTCCTATAAAACACAATGCCTTTAAGACGTTTGGCTTGGTGAAAAATAAGAACAGCAAGTTGAACAGAGAACCTTGTTTCTTTAAGAGCATGATTGTGGTGCACAAGCTGCTCCCGTCGGACCTCATGCACATGTGGAATCTGGTCAACAGTGACCTGGTCTGCTCGCAGAAAGTGGAGATCCTATAGCTTGGTTTGAGCATTGAGTAAGGACTAGTAGGATGCACGAGTCCCGGTGAACTGTTCTTAATTTGGACATGAACCAAGGACAATACTGAAATTTGTTGTGTATGTGCAGTGCAATTTTTGAAAGTGTTTCTTGAAAAGTCAAGGAGATTTTTAAGGTTGTAGAATTGTGTACTTACATTGGCATTTTGAAGGACTCACACTGTCAGCACACAGATCCAGAGATGTCAACCAAAGCTGAGCTGCTGCATCAACAGGATGATTTGCTCCACAATTACAGGCGTTTTATTCCACAGCATAGTATTTGTGATGGGTCTCCACCTTATCACAGCCAAGCACATTTCCATTCTGTCTGGTTCGATATGTTGTTTTTTCATTGGCTAGGGAGCTGCCACCAAATCAAACAGCAAACACATACATTTCAAAAAGAAGAAGGTGAATTTAAGGACAAGTGGTAAACAAAACCATGATTATGTAGCAAATATGCTTTCAAATAGGCCAGAGGGAAATCATCTTTGGCTTACCTTGACCTTGAAAAAAAATGTACTTGGTGTTAGTCGATGCCATGGTGTCTTGGGTTTGACAGTCATTGTTGCAGTGGTTTCAAGATCAAGTAAAGGATGTAAACAACTCTCTCTACCTCAGTTATTCAGTCAAAACACTGATAATTTCATCGTTGGTCATCTTTATTACTGTTTGTATAACCATGATGTCATCATATTCATATGCAGTATATGTACCTTAAGTAAGATTCTAATCACTTTTCTTGTATCTTAGCGGTCCTTGCACTTTTTGTTTTATGGAAATGTGACTTGATGTGGACATCTAGTACTACTGGAAACATCGAAACTTGTCACAGATTTGCTGTCTGTAGATGTGAATGTGCTGATATACTTGACGTGGATTTGGTAGAGGGTTTACAAAAACACTGTGAACTAAAACTATTGCTGGTACGAGTACATGATTTATTAATTTAATCCCCAATAAAAGGGGGCAAATGTGTGTGGGGGGGTTTGTATTAATTTAAAGTGTTGTTATGAGCATATTAACGGGATGCTCAGTGATTATAAAACTGAATGTTGTGGGTGTAGCAGGTGATGATAATGTCTAGGTGTTGTACTGTAAATATATGTAAACATCAAAATGTACATAAAATCTAATTTGTAAATAAACACTTTGACAGTACTAGTTGTCTTTGAATTTATGTCCTAGATTGGCCCTTTTTTTGTGTTTGGCCTTGTGTGAAAATCCACATCAGGTCACCCAACAATAGTGTCCAGTGTTGACATTTGTATCAGCTATGCAACAAAAGTGTTAAGAAATCACTGAAGCACTAAAAGCCACGAATGAAAGTAATAAGGGTCAATACAATATATTAAAGTGTTAATTTTAGTCAGTGTTGAGTGTTGTTTTTTCCTGTTTTCTCTATCTGCTTGTGAAGAGCTTTCACTTGTGAATGAATATAAAAGACTGCTGCATTATCATGTTTTTTTACAGAACATCCTTTTTGGTAGAAAGGAACATGACACAACTTCCTCCAATAATCTTTTGTTATTTTCAATGCACAGCCTATCCAGAAAGCACCAGCACATGCTCCTGAGTGTGACATTTCACACTGTTCATCAGCATCACTGTCAAATATTGTCTCTTTTCACATAGCAGAACCATTGAGATTGATACCACCACGGTGAACAGTGAAGATATTGTATAGTTTAATTGTCAAGTTGGCCTAAAAATACAAAGAGGGGCCATGGCAAAACAAAACAAATACCTTCCTTCTGTTCCTCACAATCTCATCCAGGACAAAGACAAGAAAGCTAAACAGAAACTAGATCTTCTCTCTATAGTGTTTCATGAGGGGCGACGCATAAGCACAGCTCAAGAGGATTTATCTTTAATTGTCCTCTGTGTTAAACACAATGCACACATGGTATGGGGTAAGAGAACAAGCGGAATAATTTCTATTATTTTACATTCACCAGCGTGGCTCATTGCCAAGGATTACGTTTGTATTCTAACGAGGCAGAGACTGTTAAACTAAACTTGAGAACTATTTTTTTTGAGGCCTCTGATGACACAGGAGTGTGAATGTGAGGTGAAAAGTAACTTATTGGTTCGAATTAGTTCTTCAAAGAAACTGGGTTTTCCTCTGTGAAAAGAACCTAAATTTTACTTTCATTTTCAAATTGGGTGGCACTTCTTGGCAGCTTTTTTGGAGGACGGACATCCTTCCAGGATGTGTAATGCAAGTATCAGCCAGCTGTGAGTAAAGTTCCACTGTAGTCAAAGTCATTGAAAAAAGGTTTGATTTTGAAGTCAAGTCATTGTTTGTATACAGCCCAGTATCACAAATTTAGCTTCAGAGGGCTTTATAATCTGTACAGGATATGACAGCCTCTGACCACCCTCAAATCAACTCAGGAAAAAAAAAAAAAAACTGACAATGGTCGCTCCTCTGACACCTATCAGGTGAATTCTAACTTTTTCCAGCCTTAAAAAACTCTGCCTTTGAGGCTGGAACAATTTACTTATCAAGCACTAGCCAAAACTGCCCATCATCTACTGTAAATGTCCCACCCTGGTGATGATATTTGACCATTTGTGAAGAACCCCACAGCCTGCTTTCCAACCTGCCTGTCAACCCAGGAGCTGATTATTTGTTGGCGCTAATTGGAGGAAGCTTTTGATGTCAGCATGGTCAGTGGGGTCAGCTGAAAGGGGCTGCAGTCTTTCACACAAGCCCTCTATTTTCTTCAAAGGCTTCTGGAGCACCATCATTGGCAGGCTAAAGATGGGAATGCTGCTGCTTGGGCTAAAATTAAAAAGAACATTCCTCAAGCTACATGCTGCTGACTACAGCCTCTCTATCAGACTAAAAGGCATCACAGAACATTTCACATGTGCTTCACGTGCTGATGCTGTTGTGTTATTACAAATCACCTGTACTCCAAATTGCATTATAACTGATTCATACATGTCATTTCTATAGTCTAAGACAGTAAACTCCCTCTCAAATCCAAAAACTGGAGAGCTATAAAAAAGAAAACTTCTAATGTCATATAGAAACTGCTCTATTGGTACTGAAAAAAATGCGCACAGGGGCCTGGATCTGGTATCAGTTACTCAGCAAAACTGAGCTTGACATAACAGCTTATCTGCATGGCAAGATGAAATAAGATGGTGATGTTAAAAAGAGATGTTGTTTTATGGCCGAACTGAACAGACTCTTGAAGGATACATGCGGCAGCATCATTGTACAGTAAAAACATGACACTGTGGTTCAAAGTCACCATCTAGCAATGAAAGAAGTAAATATAGATGATTTCCTCAAACCAATCTCATCTGCACCTTTGAATATGTGAAAATATCGCAATAAACAACAGACTCTACAAAATATATTGTGAAATAACACACACAACTTCATGACAGAAAATGTAATGGTCTTTCATTTTAAATGTCAGAAATGGGGCCGCTTCTGCTTTATGATGCTGGAAATTAAAAAAATCAAAGTGTTTGCACAAGGGTGTAATAGCAGCAGTTATATAAGTATACACATGCTGTCATTCTCTATTATCTGGGAAATGCAAAGATGAATGAAAAATTATGATGTGTACACCCTCTCAGCAGCAGTGAAGGATGGAGTACAACCGGACTCCCACTGGAAAAGAGGCCATGGCAATGGGACTTCATAGTACATCTGTGCTATAGGACACCATGTACTTGACAAAGATCCATTGTGAAGAGGACTCTGAGATGTACACTCCCATTTAAAGAGGGTCCTATTTAGATCAGCCACTGAACGATTGAGATAAAGTATCGGTCTTTGTCCTCTCTCCTCCTAACAATGGCCTATTGATTCAATGTTTAAGTGTTTATTACAAAAAAAAGTCTCATATAGTTTGATATAAGAGACGAGGGTAAAATTGCAGCACCATTACCTCCCTCATGGTGCAATTGATCAAATTTATTATGGCCCTGTATGCACAATACAGCCCCCACACCTAAATGGAGCAGGATCATAATCAATGTCATGTGTGTTTATCCTGCTAGGACAAGTCACACTGCTGCTGTCAAAAGGGGGCCTATTAACTCTCTTTAAGTAAACTCTCTACTTCCTGCTCCTGAGTTAAGTATGTAAAATACAATAAAAAGGCAACAGCAGGAGAGAGAATGGAGCTGAAAAAAAACAGCACTCTAATGTGAACTCAAGAGATGGACAAGAAAACACACCGCTCATTGCCATGACCTCTGTCGCGACAAATCTCTTAATGGAGGTGGTGCCATCATCAGTGTCTCCCACCCAGGCACCTTCAGGGACAAAGATCCCTGTTCAGCAACCAGGGCCAAGTGATGACAGCATACCGTTGTCCCCTGTCTGATGGTGCCACTGACAAGAGACCTGCCCAGCTGCTCAGGGTCACTATGTCCTGTTGACTGAGTGAGAAATCATAAATACAAGATTAAGACTGTACAATGACAGGCTCAGCTGTATAGATACGGTATATATGGTGTGTATGTATCATAACTGCTGTTTGTTTAGGGCACATATCCATGTTTGAGCTGTTCATCTGTGCATCTCCCAGCTACTCTGCTGTCTAAGTACACTTAATACAATGTGCACTACTCACAATAAGTTAGGGATTTTGTTGTTTGCATGAGTGATTTTCCTATTTGGTCTGAATTTTAATGAAATAAGTAACATCAACAAGTTACATCAACAACTTAGACAATAACAAAGATAGCAACCAAATAACCAAAAGTCAGTAGTGGGTGTTTCCACCATTTGCTGTAATGACAGCTTGACAGCGACATTTCCTGCTACTCACTAACCTCATGATGTTGTTCTGAGGCAATGCATTCCACTCCTCCACAAGTGCTACAGTAGTTCTGCCAGGTCAGGTGGGGATGGGGTAAGAGCATCCAGTCAATGCTTCAGCTGTTCCCAGACCTGCTCTATGGGGTTCAGGTCAGGGGACATTGCTGGCCGTACCGTATGAGGCACTCTGACTTCCTCAAGTCGAGCTGTGACAATTCTGGCTTGATGTGGTGGAGCATTATCATCCATGAACAGAAAGTTTGGTGTGCTGGTGGAATTGGGGGATGATGATGGTTCTATGATGTCTCTTAGGTGAGAACATGCAGTGACTGAACCATCTACAATCACCAAATCTGCTTTGCACTGACTGGTGATGCCTGTCCAGACTGTTGCAGCTCCTCCACCAAAGCGAACCCAGGGGACCGTGTTGACCTCGGCGTATCGCTCACCTTGCCTTCTCCAGCACATTTCTGTGCAAGGCGACCCAACACTCATCAGTGAACAGGATGGTAGACCACTGCTGCATTGACCAGGTCACATGGTCTTGTGCCCACTGCAAACAGCGGTGTCTTGGTGTTAGTGGAGTCACCTGCAATGTTAGTCTGGCATTCAAGCCAAAGCGGTGGAGTCGGTTGCAAATGGTTTGTGTGGAAACCCTAGTAGCCCTCACTTCTCGTAAACAGGTCTGCAGCTGTGGCAGTTGCATCATGGTGTCTGAGTGCATAGGTCCTTAGGTACTGGTCATCAATCGTCTGGCTCTGTCACAAACACTGCCAGTTGTTCTGTGTCTTGCTTCAGGTCTGCTGATGACACTTTGAGACACACCAGGTTCACGAGCAACATCTGACAGCCTGCTATGAACTGCTAATGACTGACTGGCAATATCAGCCCAGAATGTTGAAACTGATGCCACATTGAAAAGGGTTGTCTTTATGTATTTTTTGGTATTGGCCCAATATGTAAGGCACACTACACACAGTGAGACCATTATGTGGAAAACAAAATCAGGTGTGTTTATCCCCTAATACAATTGCCACCCGATCCCCAAAAAAGACATCTTATGAATGAAATCCACTGAGGACCAAACAATAACCATAACTTCTTATGAGTAATATAGTTCCTTGCATGCCTGAACAGCTAACACCCAATTCCAACCAGCGCAATTTATATTTAGGAATCTCCACAAGCTCATCTTGTTAAATTTCCTGCAGGATGAATAAAGTTTTATCTTATCTGCTAACTGATGCTAAGGAAGTGTGTGCTTGCATACTGAACAGACAAAGTTCAAATAAAGTTCATATTTAGCATCACCTGCATGCACTTGTCAGTGTATAATTGTCATTAGACTGTAGGGCTACCTGATGGACACTGCCACCTTGTGGAGAAAAAAAAAAAAAAAACACCTCCGTATATCAAGCACAATCTGGTATCACCAAGTAATTAACAGTCCTGGACCACTAACCCTAATCCTTACCATAACTCTAAAAAGTTTGACATTTGTCCAGGACTGTAAGGTATTTGGTGATATCAGATCATCCATGTATCAACTGGATTGAACACTTTCATGAACTTATTTCAACATAATGCAATACAATTCAACACCACCATAAATCCATCATTACTAATTATGAATTCAATTGCGAGCCTTCACAATAAATGCTTCACAAGGGTACAATTTATTGCAGGGATGTTGTATTGCATTGCATTAGATGTTGTCAACTGTAGCATTTCAAGCATGTGGAAGCCTGCTGATACATATTCACTGCTTCACACCAACACAGGTGCAATGATAATCAGCATTTAAAAATCACAAGGTTTTATTTAATCACATGAAAATCTTGAGATTCTCAGAAGGGGGAAAAAATTAGTCAATGCACTACAAATATTTTATGTTACATAGACAAGAGGTGTTATCCTCTGTGACTTAGACACTGACTGTGCCCCACCAAACATGACAGAACATCTTGGCCATTTCCAACACACCCAACTCCTGAGCACTGACTCACTCTTCTATCAAAATATGCTTTGCACATTACAGTAAAACTTGGCACCTAAAGAAAACTAAATGACAAAAATAAAAACAAAGCAAAAAAAGCATGGATACAAGTGTTTTTCTTTACAAAAGGTAAAATGAAAATCATACAAACTGTTTAAATTTACACAATGTATCTGACCAAGACAAGCGTATATTTTTTTTTTTCACAGCAAACTTGTTTGCCAGAACGCTTCCATTTTACTCCTTCTGAAAAGCAAGAAAGTTAACGAGGGTGAGAGGTGCAGGTTTGCATTCAGGACATTCAGTACTCACACAAAGCACTTAAGCTGAGGAGGTCAAAAGCACCATTCTGGCACACGAGGGTAGGGATGTTTGGGGATGGGGTCTAAATAAAGGGCTAAAATGCCCGTTAACAGTTAAATATATATATCAGTGACACTTCCTGGAATGTCCAAAAGCTCTGGAAAGTGATGAAACCAGAGTCCATTGAAAAAGATAAAACAGACTAAGGATTTAGTCATCAAACTTGATTTTCTTCCCCTGGGGTTTGGCTCCAAATCCACCGCCACCTCTTCCACCTAAAATGACAAAAGCAATTTAGTTTTCTGGCCAACATCCTCCAAGTTCAACTCAAAATATTCCTCTGTGCACAATATAATGACTGCTAATTTCCAAACTGGAAAAACAACGACACCTCATCGAACAACTTAATGTTAGCAGCTGGTACTTTACTCTAAATCATACAAATAAGTTATTTCATTCACCTCCAAAGCCACCACGCCCACGTCCACCTCCACGGGGACCTCCCCTTCCTCTGCCACCACCGCCGCGACCTCCGAAGCCGCCACCAAAACCGCCACGACCTCCTCTTCCGCGGCCACCAAATCCGCCGCCGCCACCGCCTCGACCTCCGCGGAATCCGCCTTCGCCCTTGGGCTTGGCGTAGTCCAGGGTCACCTTGCTGCCATCGATCTCACCGTCCTCCATGGCCTCCTTGGCGGCCTTGCAGTCGTCCTCGTTGTGAAAGTCCACAAAGCCAAAGCTGCAGGGAAGGGCTGAGTTACACTTCTTTTTCATCATATTCCTACCAATGCAGCTAAACACAGTGATGTTGACATTAATCCAATACTTTGTCTAAGAAAATTATGTTTTCTACAATACAGTCAATTATCATAGGCAAGCCCCACTAAACTGCTGGTTTAACTGTCCTTGTGAATCTGTGTGCTGTCACTGCTGGACAGGGAAGTGGCACCAGGAGAGGAAACAGCCAAAAGGGAACATTTACAGTTCTACAAACTCACCCCTTCGATGAGCCAGTCTCTCTGTCTGTGACTATTCTGGCTGCTGCGGCACCCTCAAACGCATCCTTGAGTGTCTGGTCTGTCGTGTCCTCTGAGAGACCCTTGACGAACAGAGTTTTTGTTGGCCCTGGTAACAAAGAGAAACCACATTAAAACTACGGCTCTCATGGATCATTTAGATGTGATCCACGGCAGTGCTCATCATCTGGACGACCACAGAATGCTGCATCACGCTCAAGCCTCTTGCACAGACCAGATCAGGACTTGACTATCATATATCCTCACAGAGATTCAGGTGATCAAGTTGTCATCACATCTGGCCATGTTGCCTGCTAGCCTCGTATTTATGACCATAGACCTACCTGAGTTTCCTCTGCCCCCGTCTCTGCCACTGTTCTGGCTGTACTCTAGTCGGATCGACCGGCCTTCGATATCTGTGTTGTTGAGGTTTTCTAGGGCGTCCTTGGCATCCTCTGTGCTCTCAAATTCTACGAAAGCAAAACTAAGGAAAAATGAGAAAAGAACAAAAAAAGATAAACACGCTAATTCACAATAATTCACTTTATTCTTAACTCGTATTCAGGTCTAACAAACCACCACCAACCAACCACATGTCAAACGACCGACCAATTACACATGTTCAGTTGTTGTACATCAGACTTCAGCAATGCCCAAAGGAGAGCAGGGCCAGCCTGTTCTAGGTGTACATTTTTTACTCTGCTTCTCGTGCGAATCCGTACAAAACCATGGGTATGATTAAGAGGAGCTCATGAGAAGGTGCAGTTTGAGTAATTTGAGATTTAATGCTACAATTTTAATGGTCAAGAACAGTAACACCATCTCAGACAAACCACTACAACCACTCACCCTTTAGGTCTGCCATCTCTCTGTGGAATCCTGATAGAGACAGCCTTTTCAAATGTGGATTGTAAGACTTCCTCTGTGGCAGAGAAGGCGAGGTTATTCACCACCAGTGTTTTGCTGGCGGCTCCTGATGCTACAGAGACCGAAGGAAGAAAGCAGAAGCGAGACAAACACAGATGAGTATTATCCAAGTAGTAATACATCATGTGTACATGCATGTCAATTTGTACTCAAAGAATTAACAATCACCCACACTTGAGTCAATAGGTCAGCATCATAATTTCACAAAATGCCCAGGGAGTTTACCTGCTGCCATGGCCCCTTTCTGGCTCTTGTCTCCAACATAGTCAACCATGATGGACCTCCCCTGCACATCAGCTCCCTGAGCCTCCTCAAGCATCTTCTCTGCTTCAGCCTCAGTTTTGAACTCAATGTAGGCAATGCTGTCATAAGAAAAGACATTACTTGTCATTGACAGCTTCTAAAGTGAAGAAAACACCATCTGAGGTAAGAAAATAAGGGCCCGGTTACTTCTCCATTAAGTGCTTGTTCTTACCCTCTATTTGAACCGTTCTGGCCTGGAGGTAACCTGACATCAACTGCGTCTTCAAAGATTTCCTTCAGGTCATCAACAGTTGCAGAGAAGGGAAGGTTTTTCACAAACAGCGTCCGTGCATCCCTCTCTGTTGGACAAAGGTAAAGAGAAAAAAAGAAATGACACACATGGTCATGGTGCAGAGACAAACCCTCTTTTCACACAAAAAGCCATAGGAGGCAAGACTGTAACAGCGATTGAGGATAGAACCGGCAGACGAGAAAATACACACCGGCACCGAAGACATAGCGCTGCATTTACTTTTCCTCCGGACATTACACACATGAGTACTGAGCAAAACACATGTATGCCAAGAAATGGAGGGTGTGACTCTTATTTTCTGTAGCAATATTCTCACTGCCCAAGTTGACTGCCTGGAAATGGTTCACTTCACCTTTCTTGCCCTCCTGAGAGTTCTCTTTGCTGCGGGCCTTGTCCAATTTCAACTCCTGACCCATGACCTTCTTGCCATTGAGCTCCAGCGCTTTCTGCATGTCCTCCTCAGATGAAAAATCCACATAACCAAACCTCCTGTTGAGACAAGTAATGTACAAACCGTTAGACATTCCTCATGCAAGACAGAAAAGAGGTTCTGAAACATTGCATTGGGCTGCTCCTACAGATCAATTTCACCATTAAATTGTTGCATATGCAACGAGAAAAATGTAACCAACCAATGTGAAATTTACTAACTAACTAAAAAGTAATTAGCCCACAGTATAAAAAATGTAAGAGAAGCCTGAAACAACCTTCTGTGCATCCTGAACAGATGTTTCTGACAGAGGGGTTAAGAAGTTTTCTGATTATTATGTATTTTGTAATAGATATGTACGTATATATTTTGCTTACTTGGATCCACCCAGCCGGACATCAGCGACCTCAAGGCTGTTTTTGGAGAAGAATTTCCGTAGGGATTCTTTGATTTCATCAAAGTCTTTGTTTGAGTTCAAGTTTCCAACAAACAGACAGAACCCTTGGAGAAAAAAAAAAAAATAAAAAAATAACAAATCAATCATTTTCACTTTTTGTGTGAAAACAGAAAAGACATAAGGAAAAAATTCAGAATAATGAAGGTGACATCACACATCAGTATTAAGTCCCTTGTTGATCATCACAATAAAATATGTTGAAGTTTGATGGATGGCTGGCGCATTATTCCTACCTTCGCCATCTGACTTGGCCTTCTTGGCAGCAGGTGCGTCTTTCTTGCTCTCTGCCTTCCTCTTTGCAGGAGTGACTGGTGCCTCTGTAGAGACATAATGTTGTTTTAAACTTACAGAAAACAAGTCTATGCTGAACTCCGCTGAGCTGTAGTTAATGCTTAAAAGAAATTTTATTCAGAGAATGGTGTCAGTTATCTGTTGATTTTATTTCAGGAAACACTGTGGCGTCTCTGCCACATGTTCGCAGTGATTTACGTGGGCCTTCATGCAGCTACCACTAGGGAGAGTAGTTTGGTAAGCCATGTTTGGCAACTGAGCCACAATTACGTATATCAATCACCAAAACCCACCCTCTTCCTCATCATCTTCCTCATCGTCATCCTCATCATCATCCTCCTCCTCAGACTCTTCCTTGGCCTTCACCATGCCTGCCTTCTTTGCCTTTGCTGGAGCAGGAGTGGTGTCCATCTCCTCTTCAGATTCTAGACCAGAGTCATTATTGTTAGAAAGAGTTATAAAAAGTCACTGCAAACAAATTCAAAGTACTAACCACCTGCAGTCAGATACATAAAAAGGTGACATCATACAAAAATCAGTATTAAGTCCCTTTTTGATCATCATTATGCTTCTGTGCGGCTCAATTCCATGCAGACTAAAACCAAACATTTGACTTATTTGTGACACTAACCCTCTTCCTCATCATCGTCATCGTCGTCATCATCCTCCTCCTCCTCAGACTCCTTTTTGATAGCTTTTGCAGCTTGTTTGGCTGCGGGTTTAGCTGGAGCAGCCTTCTTGGGAGGTGGGGCCTCTTCTTCAGACTCCTCTTCATCAGAGGACTCTTTCGCAGGTTTTGCCTTCGCTGGTGGCTTGGCAGCAGGTTTAGCTGCTTTTTTGGGTGGTGGGGCCTCTTCTTCTGACTCATCTAGATGCAATACGCCGATGAGAATGGATTTCAGCAAAAAGGTAAATGCATGGCAAGTCATTTTGAGAAAATGGGAAATTTAGACCCTACAAAAAGTCACGAGAGGTTAATGTAACAGCGATTGAGGATAGAACCGGCAGACGAGAAAATACACACCGGTACCGAAGACATAGCGCTGCGTTTACTTTTCCTCCGGACATTACACACATGAGTACTGAGCAACCACATGCATGCCAAGAAATGGAGGGTGAGGGACAATTTTCTTAAAATGTAAACAGGTAGTAGGTAAGTTGGAATTATTTAACTTAATTACTATTACCAACAGTTGTCTTGACATGGCACAAATGCAGGGTTCATAAACCCGAACCAAACAGACACCAAATAGCTCAATATATAATCTGCTTGCAGTCGACTATAAAACGTTATAAGTTCTACCGTCATCATCTTCGTCGTCATCATCATCATCGTCATCATCAGACTCCTCAACTTTAACAGGGGCTGCCTTGGCAGGTGCAGGTTTCGCCTTGGCAGGGGTCTTTTTTGGTGGTGGAGCTTCCTCTTCAGACTCCTCCTCTGTTGAGTTGATTGAGCACAATGTTACACTCAACTTGAAGATGACACATTACATGTACACATTGGAGGCTAGTGAATGTGTCAACATGTGTTGTATGATCTGCCTTTGCCCTAGTCCTAAGATTATGCCTTAGGGCAGCTCCGCTAGAACACAAAAGAGTGGTCAAATTTGGGATTAATGATTTCACACACACACACACACACAAAAAAAAACCTGTAAAAAAAAGTTGTGTATGATTAGGTATGTGGGTTTTGGCCATTGGTAACAAATTGTATATTGGTTCCTGAATTTCTGCTATTATGATGTATGTTGTTCAGACGTTGTACCATTGCTTGCTTGGATCTAATCTTGCACCCAAATTCATGACAAGAGTCAGAGAAATGTTAATTCCTGTGCATCCACCTTGCCTTGCCTCTGCCTAAACAATGATAAGTAGATCACATTTCCCATACATCTGAATGCATGAAAATTTCAGCCAACTGCTTCAAAGGGAGAATAAGCAATACAACCAAAAGCTCAAATTCATTACGAATCTCATTACTTACCAGAATCATCCTCATCATCATCATCCTCACTTTCTGCTTTTTTGGCAGCGGCACCATTTTTCACGACTGGGGTAGCCTTTGCTGGTGTGGCTTTCTTCACCACTTTAGGTGGAGGAGTCTGAAATACAAAAATATTTTTTTTTCTCTTAGAAATGTATAATTCCAATTATTTTCTGAGTCCGGAAATAATGTCCAATATATTATACCTCTTCTTCCTCATCACTGTCCTCTTCGCTCGATTCCTCCTCCACTTCTTTGGGGGGTGGAGGAGCTTTTTTCTTCTGAGTTGCTTGCTTATTTGCTGCCTGCAACAAGAGAAGAAAAGTATAGAAATTCACGAAAAAACAGTCAAAGTACAGATTTAACTATAAATGAAATTCAGGTGCATAGCAGTCAAGGTATCCCGCTTCAGTATACTTGATTCACAACACTGAGTTTATACCATTAAGTAGTTTAAAATTCACGCCAAAACTGATGATTCAATCACTACTGATTCCTTGCTAACTGCCGCTCAGACATGGCAGAAACCGGTTGCTCGGTTTTGGTTTTCACCTCGTGTGTTTCACTCCGAGCAGGCGCACAACCCACGTGGAGCTCAGGAGGTCGGGCTACTAGCATGTTAGCTAAAACCATTCGTATAAATGCTCTTAAGCGCATATTAAGCAGATTAAAAACAAAGTTGCACAACGTGGGTCAACAGAGTTTAACGGGTAGCGTTAAAGGGAACACCGTGTTACCTTTTAATTGACGATTATACCAACAAATCGGCAACAGCTCTGCATTAGCATGCTCTGCATTCAGACTGTTAACCACCATGCTAAAAGCTAGCGATGAAATACACGTTAGCTAGCTTTACACATTTCAAGTTTTCTAATGGCTCTCCACTAACGTTTAATGTTGGTATTAGCTGACACGCGTATGAAGCCTGACATTTAATCCGACTTCCATTCATCTCTAAAATCCACGCTAAAATCGAGAACGCGCATGAATGCCATCTTGAGTGGTCGGTAACAGTTAGCTGGTAGCATATATATACGGCTAACAGGCCGGGCCAGAAAACCAACAGTAGGAACAAACATGGCCGAGCTCGAAGACGAAACCTTTGGTAAATGTTTTAAATTTCACTGTGTTTTTTCGACCACTCAGAATCTTTCAGAGACGGTGCAATTAATGGACAGAAAGCATAAGTAGGGAGACATTTATCGCCGGTGTCAGTTCCGTTTTTCACACAAACGCAGTAACTTCATCGTTAGGGCCTCACGCGTGACAACACAGCTTACGATCAACATGTACATACTTAAAACAAGGAAATGGACGCCAGTCGAGCTTACCTTTGCTAATTTCACCATGGTGATGTTGTGTGTTTCAATGAAACACGAGAAACTGGACGTTAGGAAACAAGTAACAAAATAGCTAACGCATACACGTGGCTCAGCCTACTCAGTGGGACATTGGACAGAAAAGACAGAGAAGCTCAAGCCGCGCTCGTAACTCTCCTGCTCTGCGCGTTCACGTCGACCCGCCCACATGACTGTTTCCACCAATCATAAAGTGGTATATTTGCATCATGTGCGCGCTTAGCCTACATAGATATTTGATAATCGAGGAAGGAAGCTGTGGTTAAGTTGACGGTCGGTACTCACCAACTAATACGTGAAACAAATAAATAATCACATGGTAATGCGTTATTGCCAAAGTCTGTTTGAGTTAATGTTAACTATAACTTGCTGGTTTCAACAAAACATAGTCCAAAGTTAGGCAATTTATATATTTAATGTTAAATATTATTGCCCGCAATTTCATCCTAAAACCAAATGCTGCACTTAAATGTGTTGTACGCCAAGCAGTACAGAGCAGCGGCGTTATGTTTCCTGCAGCTGTTTATATAGACACACGTGGTTTGGCCCAGTTGCCACCAACGATCACACGTGTAACCGACCACGCGGAGCACCAATTACATCAAGCAGTTTAGTAACTTAATTTACTCAAGCAGAGTTCTTTACAGATCTAACATGTCCTACCATTTTACTGTTGTACTTCCACTGTACACTGCTGCAGAACATTTAAAAGGAAATCAACTTGTTTGCTCTGCATTGGCTTGTAGCTTTATCAGTTGCTTTGCAGATTCTGCAAAATATTATAAAATATGATGCTCTGTTAAAAGTTGTGATAAACTACTAAACCTGAAATATGTTGTTTAATATATGCATAGAGAATTTGTAACATTATAGTTGTTGTTATGTAACATATATTTGCTCTGTAGGCTACCAGAAAGGTGACATAAGTTCAGTGACTGAGAAAAGACACAGGTGTGGTTCATGAAATCATAACCACCAACACACCAAGCTTTGTATTTCCTTGTCATAAAGTTTAATGTCAGCCAATATAAGGTATGTCCAGCTCATCTGTGGCTTTGATAGATAGATAGGTAGATAGATAGATATACATAGACATACTGTAGATAGACATAGTCATAAAAACTCTTGGTTATTGCTCACCATTGGACCATGGAACTACCCATCCAATTATTATGGCTGTGTTGACAAGCTGCCATCAAATTTACAAGGTCTGGGTTCTCAGTGTTTGTTTCAGTTCAGGGGGTTAAAGTTTCTGAAAGTTTTCAGATTGCTGATTCCCTTGCAAAGTGACGGGGCTGCAGGCCCCTCCTACAGACTGCTTCTCATGGTGGTTTTTTGTATGTAAGACTGCTACCAAGCTGATAGTGTGTTGTGTGTTTTTTGCGCCGCTGTCTTAACATTTCTGTTGACTCAGTCTCGGCTACCTGACCCAAATGAGGAACCTCCCACCAGAGCAAACTGGAAACCAGCAGGTGGGACAGAGCAGCTCATTTGCACTCCCTTGCATTCCCTCCCACTCTCATCTATAGCTTTGGACCTCAAGCAAGGTGGCATTAGGGTGGTGTCTGAGGATGATCTGATGTCACGAACTACTTAACAGTCCTGGACAAATGTTTTTAGAGTTGGGGTAAGGATTAGGGTTAGTGGTCCAGGGCTATTGTGGTAGTTGTCCAGGACTGTTCATTACTTGGTGATATGAGATTGTGCAGTGTCTGATGAACTACTTCAATTGACTGGGTAGAGAACAATCATATACATGCTCAATAAACTGGTCACGCAGCAGCACATGGGAGTCTGGGAGGCCATTAAGAGCATGAATTACAATCCTATCGATCAAACACCTCAAGGTATGCAGGAATTCCTACAATGTCTCATAAATAATAATAAGGAAACTTTATTAAGCAGTAAAAAAATAAGTAAAATAGTCTCAGCTCACATCAACAATAAAAACTACCTCATCAATTCACAGATACATTTTATTCATTAAAATAGTGATAAGTAAAAGTGAAATACAAGCGTTAAACAGGAGGTGTTAGCACTTTACTACAAAGTATCTTAATATGTTGTTCTGTCATTGATACAAAGAAAGTTAGGCAGAAAAAGTAGTTGACACAACCACATAACATCTATACAGTTTAGTTCCAGAGCCAAACTGTATCACTTAATCTTCCCCAGCAAATAGAGTTGCCCAGTTGTCATTAAATTGAAGGTATCTAAATTTCTGAGTACTTTCTGAGGACTGACCATCAAGAGCATGCTGGCTTAAAACCGAGGTTGAAGTTATTTTATGACTGTAGCAGCAGTTGACAAATAATCTTGCCATAATATCCATTTGTTCTTGAACTTTTCATTGTACTACACCGTCTTCCTTTGAAGCAGTCTGAGTATGTGCTTTACGTGTGCATAGGACTCACCTGATTCCCAGGGGACACCAACAGTAAATCTGAGTAATTAACCCTCAACACCACACAGAGGCAGCATTGCATTTTACATCCCTCACTTATTTCACAGAGCAGCAGGTACAGAAAACCTTTCCAATCCAACCAGCTTAATCTCTCTTCCATTGTACTGTATGTATTGCTATAGCTTCTCGTAATGAAGTGAGTTAATATGAGTTAATATGATTTCTTTGTTTTGTTTTATTAGCTTTATTCATTCATTTTCAAAAGACATTTGAATTAATTTCAGTCCTTTTGTTATACTTTTCTTGGTAGGGAATCACCTAGAACATTGTCCTTTCGTCGTAGATTTTGTAAATCTGAAACACAATCAACAAAGATCACTTATCACTGATCCTGAATGGTGAAAGGCATCACACGCGTAGAAAATCGAGGAAAAGGCCGTCACCTTATTTGGCTAGAAAAATACATACATTCGTAGCCTTTGTGTTCAATAAAAATGTATTCTGTATTTCTTATCTGTTATTTTTTCAGTGACTTCCCATGTCTCATGAGATTCAACCCACCCTTTAAATAAGTGAAAAACGTATTATGGCAGTGATAAAACACTTACAAACAATTGTTTGCACTCTTGCTCTTGGGACCTGCAGCTGCTTTGAAATGGCTCCAAGTGACTTTCCTGACTTGTTCAAGTCAATGATTCGCTTTTTCAGATCTGTGCTGAGCTCCTTTGACTTACCCATTGTAGCGTTTGTGGGCATTTGTATCCAATGAGCCCCATTTAAATGGCCTCAGAGAAGTCACCAGCTGTAGTCACTCATGATCACTCACAAGAAGTAAAGAGGCCATGCTATGAAGCTCATTTCATTGACACAACTTTCTAAGTCACCAAAATTGCTAATTCATGTTGCTGTATGTATATTTTTGACCCAGCAGATCTGGTCACATTTTCTGTTAACCCATAATAAAGTCATAAAAGAACCAAACTTCATGAATGTTTTTTGTGACAAAGAAGTATCTGTTCCAATCACTCCATCAGAGAAAAATCAGAGTTGAAAAATCAGAGCCTTCACTTGAGTGGTCAAGTGAAGGCTGGTCCTGGTGGTCTGATCCAACAGAGGAGCTACTAGATCTCATATTACCAAAGAAGTTAATGCTGGTTCTGATAAAAAGGTGTCATTACAGTTTGTTGCATATGGGGCTGTTTTGGTAGAAAAAGGGGGACCATCACAATATTAGGCAGGTGGTCAATGTTATGCCATCTGATGGTGTACATCATGTGTTGCATATATTACTTTTTTTTAAAAGGTACATGAAATGTGCTATTCTCAAAGTAAAGTAAATAAAAAAATATATATTTTTTTTTTCATGCAAGATTGGCTGAGGTGAAAAGTGATCCCCAGGGAGAATTTGTGAAAAGTGTATAAATAGAAGAATTAAGGATTTGCAGCTTGTATGTTTTGAACCATGTATAGTCAGCATCTATCAAGTGTTTCAGTATTTCAGTTCCCTCATATTTCAGGGTTTATTTGCGATGGAAATCAGACCCTGTTTTACGTGTTTGGATTATATTCCACCCAGCTATTGAACCACAACGTCTGGTTTCAGAGTCTTGCTACCGTCACATGTTTCATTAATGTCTTCTCACTGTCTTTCAACTGGGATGAATTTACAGAATGTACAAAGCTAATCCTACGCCTGTTAGTCATTCCTGTTTTGCAGGGATGGGTGCAATCAATTGAATTCAGTCGATCTAATCCATCAAATCGATTTATATAGTAGAAAGCACAGGGAGAGAAATAGATGCACTCTTGGATTTTGGGTCAGAAGGCAAGGCAAGGGGGGCAGCACGGTGGTGTAGTGGTTAGCACTGTCGCCTTCCAGCAAGAAGGTACCGAGTTTGAATCCTGGCCCGGGGCCTTTCTGTGTGGAGTTTACATGTTCTTCCCTTGTCTGCGTGGGCTCTCTCTGGGTACTCTGGCTTCCTCCTGCCATCCAAAAACATGTATGGGGATTAGGTTAATTGTCTAATTTAAATTGCCCATAGGTGAATGTGAGTGTGAGTGGTTGTCTATCTCTATGTGCCCTGTGATGAGCTGGTGACTTGTCCAGGGTGTACCCTGCACAGCTGGGATAGGCTCCAACCCCCCACAACCCTGTGTGAGGATAAGTGGTAGAAAATGAATGGATGGAAGGCAAGGCAATTATAGCACATTTCAGCAACAGGGCAATTCAAAGTGCTATACATAAAACAAGAATTAAAAGCATCAACGTATAAAACATTAAAAGCAACAAGACATAACATTTTAAAACACATAACTGATAAATTATAAAAATGAAAGACCTATAATCCGCTGGGCCACAAACTGCGGGATTCTCACTCTCCACCGGTGACCTTATCAGTTGCTTCATTGTATAAAAAAGCTAAAAAAGACAGGTATAAAATCCAAGAATAAAAGTTACAGTGCGGTAGAAACAGAAAGGTCTTCGACGTCGATTTAAAAGAAGTAAGAGTTGCAGCTGACCAGCAGTTTTCTGGAAGTTTCCAGATACAAGGAGCATAAAACTGAACGCTGCTTCTCCATGTTTAGTTTTGACTCTGGGGACAGTAAACAGACCTGAACCAGATGACCCGATGGGTATGGATGGTTCATACTGAAGCAGGAGATTAGACAGATTTTTTTGGCCCCAAACCATTTAGTGCCTTGTAAACCAACAGCAGTATTTTGAAATCAGTTCTTTGCCTGACAGGGGGCCAGTGTAAAGACTTCAGAACTGGAGTAACGTGATCCACTTTCTTGGTCTTAGTGAGGACTCGAGCAGCAGCGTTATGGATCAGCTGCAGCTGTCTAATTGATGTTTTTAGAGAGACCAGTAAATACATTGTTACGGTAGTCCAGTCTACTAAAGATAGATGTAATTGTTTTAATGTGGCTGCTGAAATTTAGGTCTGAGTCCATGACTAGTACACTAAGATTTCTGGCTTGGTCTGTGGTTTTTAACATTGCCGATTGCATTGTCGCTCCTCCTTGGCGCCAAAAATATTTATCTTCTTATTTATCAGTTTCCTTTATTATTGCTATTATTTCCTTTATTATTTCTGGGCAACCACCCACAATGGAGCCAGAATAAAATTTAAACCTGACTGTAAAGTATTGGCGAAACTACAGTGGTAAATCTTTGGCAATGATTCTTAAGGTGTCAGTGTTTTTGTTTGTTTGCATCATTGCTAATGAAACTCTTGTCTGCTGTCTTTCCTGTGTTTGTAGATAGTGGGTCATTTTTTGAAGGAGGGACATCTGTAGGTCTTTGAAGGAGACGCTGAAAGACAGTGTTCAGACTTAAATAACATTTCTGTTTGTGAAACATTTTCCCCATAGGGAGAATTATTCTGTTATGCAGCCATTCTAAGCAATTGTCAGATTTTATGGCTTGAGGATTTGCACTCTCACACAATATATTTATCTTTGTAGAATGGCCTTTAATGCAACTTTAATAGATGACAGTCTAGTCAAAAGGGTTTGTGAAATTTGAGTTTGACACATTTATGTTTGACTGGTGTTATCATGTTTCGCACATTGCTCCCTGCAATTTGGACACCAAGTGTGTAAGGTGTGTGTTTCTGTTGTGCTTTTCAATGTAAATGTAGCACTTACCCTCTAGTGTCAGTAGTACAGTACTGTTAATTCCTCCTCATGTGTTTGTACTGTGTGTTGATATTTGCATGCATATTTGAGCCTCTGACATTAAAAGGGGGTTACCATCTGTCAGTGACGGAACAACACCTGTTTAAAATGTCACAGCTGTAAAATGTGACATAGTGGACAAAATTGATCTTAATGGTGTCACTCAGCCTTTACAACCTTACAGTAAGACTGTTCATAGAGCCATTTTCTGCAACTGGTGTCTTCTTCATTCTTTACTCTCCATTTCCTATCTCTCCTACATTAAGTATGTTTGAAAAGCTTTTCTCAAACGACTTGGACTTTAGTAGATCAGTTTACCACAGACACATTTCTGGCAGTGTGCAGGCCTTGTAATCCTGGCTTGACTTGTAGTGATTCAGACATTCAGATGTACAGATGACCACACTTGTCATGAAAGGTGGTCTCTTGACTCCTTTTCCCACAGATCTTCCTCTACAGCCTGATTATACCACAAGACTGTGGATCAACCTGTCTCAGAAACTTCAGCTAACTAATTAGTTTTCACGTTTCCCTCATTAACACATTTTTATGGACTTGCCTTTTACATGTTTCCATCTTGTACTGTTAGTTCTCTTGTTTGTTTCTTTGAATAGCTCACACATTTATGTCCTTTTAATATATTTTTTCTATTTTCTCTTTATGCTTTTGGAAAATCTGCCTTTAGATATGTTCTAACTATTAAAATTGTGGAAGTAAAGGCCTGTGACGTTCTGCAACAAAGTTGGGAAACTTACTGCTTCAGAGAAGACATATCAGATTTCTTGTATTTTGGGGTTCTAGAACATGTTTACCACCCTTTAAAGTTCAAAACATTTTTCTCATAATGTCTGTTTGAATATACCTGTATCACCCTCTGTCTGAAACTCTCTGTTTTAGCCCCTGTCTCTTTCAGTGCTCACCCCTCCTGAAAAAGCCCAGTCTGCTCTGATTGCACTGTGGTGCACCTTTGTAAAAGTAGTTCTCTAGTCACTGTAGGTATATATTCTAATGACCTGACATGTTACAAAGGAAGGGGAGGCAAATCTGAATGGTTTGTTGAATATCATTTCCTGCTCTAGGCAGTCCACAAAAACTGACTGGGTTGTCTTATTTCACAGATTATGGATTGCTAAGCACGCCAGATACCAAAGTTTTTCATGAAATGTTGCCTTTAAGAGTCTTTTCATCCACTAAATCTAACCATAATCTTGCTGAAAACTTTGTCTGTGATGTACCTTATATTAATTAAAGAAACTGTAAAAATGGTAATAAGCTTATAATGCCCAAGAAATCACTTTTTTTCACCTGCAACCATGCAGAAAATATACAATAACTAGAATTTAACGACTTGGTTGAAACATAAAACCTTGAGAGGATACATGTAAGTGCACATGGAATGTTCATTTTATCATCTTTGAAAACATTTACAACTATTTGAGACAAAAGGAAAAAGTTACAAAAAAAGTAACAGAATTGACCTGCAGTTTGCACCCATTTTCAAAATGTTACATAAATAAAACTCATATTTATAAATATCTCTTTTTATAAACATATAAATAGTTTTTTTAAACATAAATACATTTATGCAGGGGAAAATGAAGTACATGAATTTACAGCAGCAACAGCAGCAGAAACAATATACAGCTTTGCGGTTTGTAGTTTTTACACCATTGTCCGCCATCTTGTAGTATGCATCTGTTGACCTTTTTGTATGGTATACATATATCTATATATGTATATATACCTGCATATTTATTATATATATTTATATGAGGGTTTTTGTAGCATTGTCATCTCAGTCTTTATTTATGCTGGTCGTGTTGACTTTCGTACCGAAAATCCGTCACTTGGTGAGTTTTTCTTTTTTCCTCCCTCAGGTGAAAACAAACTGAATCTTTGTTATCCAACCCATCGTCCAGAGATCTAGAGTAAAGGAGGAAACAGGAGAGGTGAGTTAAGACTGAGCATTCACAAACGACTCAAGTCACACAAGTTCATTTATTCAGGAGTTTAGCAGATTTTATCGAGCATTCGTTCATCAGTGTAGCCTTCTAGCCTCATCAGCCTGTGAAATGTAGTGACACTTCATTTAACCGTTTCATCTCAATGAACACATCTAACACATACTCTCATTTATGGTACACTGCAGGCCACAGGAGGAAAGATGGATGTCAGCTAACGAAAAACAGCCGACATCCCCCCCGTCAGGATTTCACAGTTTGCCACAACCACAAAAAAATGGCCTCAGGACTAATTATGCGTCACCTAGCTTCCTCATTGCTTCATTCACCACCACAGCTCCTTTGTTGTTTTTCTTCATTACTTGGGCAAAGAGAACTGGTTTCCCAGAAAGATCCTGTCCACCGCAGGGTCTGCATCCCCTCTTCCCTCCTCCCTCCTCCAGCTCAATTTTTGTCTATAATGTGATATATGCCACTTGTTTTCTTCATGAAGCAGATGTGTTCATTCATGATGTGTATGAATACAAGAGTGGGCCTCCTAAATACCAACTGGATTGTTTCCATCAGTTTAAGAGGACTTTCCTTCTGCCTTAAGAGTGTTCCTGTCTGAGGAGGGAACACTGACTATTTGACAGGTTTGAGACATTTTCTCTTAATATCATCTCAGGTCTTTTCAGTCATTCAGCTGCAGTTAATGACATATAGCTACAGCATGTTTAGTGTTTAATGGTTTAATGAGATTTATTACATCAAGCTGACCTTTGGCCCAGACTGTGAATTCATCCCCTGACAGATTACAAGCATGCTAGGTTGTCCCTCTCCACCTGCCATGCTTCATATTGCTGCCAATTAAACTTGATGTTTATTCTAAACTGGCTGACCTGTGGGTGCAGTGCGCACACTCTGCTGAGACCACATTCCTTCCCCCTGTCTCCTTTCACCTTAAAGACCTTATACGAAACAGAAAGCCTCCCATCACCACTTAAATGATGTCCTTCCGTGATCATTGACAAAAGAGCACGCTTTCCTTCTTTCTGTCCTCACAGTAACCGTTTTTTTGCTGTCCTTCCACCCTTTTGCACCATCCTTCCATGGTTCAATTTATACGTCAGAATGTCAGATTACAGTGAATGTAAATGTGACATTGAAGCAAACTCACCATCGCAGCGCTGCTCGAACCCTAGCAACCCATGCCGCTGATGGTTCCTATCCTGTCCATCTTGTGTCCGAAGCAGCCACTCCGTGACGTGGAAGCCCCTTTCTTGCTTCCCGATTTGTGTCTCCTCGGTGCGGGTTGGTCGTTAAGGAGACGAGCCCACATCCCTCTGGCCCGGGTGTCAATGCGTAAATCTCGCAGTAACCGTATCCGAGAGCGCACGGCGTCTAGCCGCCTCTCTCTCTCCTCCGACTCCAGAAACTCCGCCAGCTCCTCGCCCAGCAAACTTCTAAGAGACTGAAACACAGGTTGCGAAAATAAATACACGGCTCCCTCAGGCTGCACAAATAGATACGCTTTGGATATAACTGAAACGTATGCTCAACGCATCTTTGAGCAGAGTAGCATTATTCTGCCAGTTTTTCACGCACGGTGCTATAGGACTGATTGATGGATAGTGGTCTTGTCCATTCCAAAATGATCTGATCTGAGAAATTATCTAAACAAGGCGGCAGTTATTCATTTCAAAAATAAATGGACACTCGTGAGGTTTCTGAACTTTCATTTTCACTATAAGACATTTCAGACCTCGTTGTCACCTTCAGCGAAGACAGGTGCCTCTCTCCCGCTCCTCTGGTCTGAACGCAAACTGTGGGATCAACTTGTAACCATCCTAAATTCTAGCCATCTCAAAGCTTTTATTTCAAATGCTCATTCCTGAAATCTCGGAGTTATTCTACAGGCGACTTCTGTGCGTAATGGTAATTTTACGCACAAAACAGTTTAGTTTGTTGTTGTTTAATTTTAGCAATCAGTTAGAAAATGTGTATCTAGGTTGTGAAATATCATTTTGTTCGTATAAAGTAGCTGCTTATATTGTTAGAAAACATTTCAATTTAAATGATTTTCGTGTCTTTCTTATTTAGAGCGCTTGTCAGATTGCTTCATTGTGCGCATAAATGCTAAAACTGACAAATGCTGGGAGCGACAGATGGTCGTTATAGGGCTTCGACATCAATGAATATAAAATATGCCGTCTCTTTATAAAGTAAAGCGATGCTATATTTTAGATTCAGGGTGTGGAAAAAAATGTTCTCGCCGAATTGCTAAATGATGAAATATGATGCGTAAAACAACAGTCTTGAGCGTCTGGACCACAGAACAGCTGTTCACTCTTTGAGCAGCTTTCAGCTCCCAGAGGTTTATGGAACGAAGCATATAAACTACTTCAATTCACTGTAATGATCATAGAAGTGACTTACTTTCTGTTGCGCTTGAGATAAAGGTTTTGCCCCCATCCTGACTGAAAGCAGGGTGACCATAAGTCCACACGCTACCAAGTACGACAAGTTCATTTTGACAAGTCTGGTATTCTTTCAGGGATTCCTCTGCGCTGAAGTTCAAAGAGAGGGACGGTAGCAGCAGCCAGTCAGCTGTTAAACATAAGAGGCTTCAGTCAGTCCTTTACTCCAAAGCTCCTCAAGTGTTCCTCTAACTCCGTGTATTAGTCTCACCGCTTTATAGCCAGCCCGTGGTGATGTCATGATAACCTGCGTAATGGTCCTCCTTCCTCGCCAACTCCCTGTTTTCTCTACCTGACTTTTAGGACGTCATGCCAGGGATGAATTAAATGATAAAAGCTCCGGACAGTACTTTGGAGGAAATTAGATTAACAAAATGTCCATTTTTTTTAATTTTAGACCTCTGGCTGAGATGCAGCGTCTGAAATCGAAGGCGATTTCAAGGCTGTGCATCAAGAGAGATGAAGAGCGACGTTTGCGGATAAATGACTTTTAAGATGCCAGCCGCTCGCTCATTTCTCTACTTTGAGAGTCTGAATGACAAGTTTTCTTCAGCAAAGAAGTGGGATTTAAAGTTCTGCCATTGGCGTTAAATATATTTATTTTCCAGAGAGCTCAATCATTTTCTAAACAAGTGCATTTTATTCGAATCTAGATGTATTGGCCTCGTTGCAACCCTAATAATTTATTACAAAGAACAACTGATACAAAGAAACAGAGATGCATCAGATTTAAGCACCTGTGTGCAAAGAGGTTATGTGACTTTATGCAATGCAGCAGAGAGATGGCACTGATTCACGTTAAGAAGGGAGACTGGTTATGAAGGAATTGTGACTATGGCTCAATCAGAATAACATTGTGTGTTGCATTAGTTTATAATGTTGTTACAAAGACAACTGAAACCTATACTGATACTAGTCACTCTCATAAGTCAATCCTGAATGCCAATATTGCTGATTTTCTCAAGAAATATTTAAAGGACACAAGAAAGGGTTCCTGAGATAAGCCTTCATTAAAAAAAAAATATTTGTATCACCCAAGAGATAAAGAAAAAAGAAAAAAAGAATAACCAGAAACACAGTGGAACCGTGAAGCTACAAACTTAAATACCTATCTATGTCTGCTATTAATGCTTAAGTGCCCATGATATTTATAAGCATTGATTAATGCAGTGTAGTCTGATCTGTACTATATCATTATTTATCTTTGAATTTGAGATGGCATGTGATAATTACATTTCTTCACTATGTTTCAAGCTTAAGTCTCACAATTGCAGGGATGTGACAGAAAAATAAATTATATAACATAACTCACTGACAGGTGGCTTCACTGGGTTTAAGAAAAAAGTGCATTTCAAAAAGTCTGTAAAAACTGCTACTTTTTGCAGTGTGGAATGATTTTTGGGAGCTAATCTCAGGCAGCACCATCTGTTTTGGAACACAGAGTGGCAGTATTTGCTGTGCCGAAAAGTGAATACCCCTCATAGTCAAATGTTTACTGGATCAATACCATTCTGTAAAGATAAGTCATTATTCACAGCAGGTCAGGAAAGCAAGTATGGACAGCTCAGATATTAGGCATGATGCAGTGTGATGAAATTATATCAGTAAACCCCTAAAGTGGTCTGAAATATGATGTTTGGTTGGGTGTTGCCAATCACTTGCTTAAGCCTTCACAACGTGAACGTGCACACTCGTGCTTCACTGATATGGACACTATCTGCATGTTACAATAACTGTGTGGGAGTTCAGGGGTTTAAAGCAAAACGTTTGAAACGTTGACTATATCATCCCATAATCCCACTGTGTTCTGAATCAGAAAATAAAATGTGCAAAAACCAATTTGCAAACAGGCCAGCATTGCTGTCATCCTGACACACCCTCACCAACACACACTCAAAAGAGAGAATACACCCCTTCCTTTAGCCCTCTCTAATGCTCTTCTTAGTGATTATGTGTGAATAAAACAGTGAGGTGTCTTCCTTGTAATTTGATTAAGTTGAAGTTTTAGTGCCTGGCACTCTTTTCCTCTGCTTCTGCTCCTCCAGGGTGATCATCAATACTCACTCAGCTCTTCCTCTATTCATTCCTGTAGACCCATGAATAAGTAAAAGAATTGCAGGGTTGAATTTTGCCAGGAAAGAGCAACCAGACACTACAACAACAGATTCAAAACTTCTTGTGAACTGGGAAACACTATGTGTTATATCAGTCAGCAACCGTATGTAGCAAACCACGCATTGATATGAAAATATTGTGTAAGGAAAAATAAACTTCCAAAACTGAAATATATGTGTTTGTTCACTAACTGGGTCTGTAAGGACAAAGCAGACACCAAACAGCAGATTAGATGTGCATTTATGAATTCAATGAATGTTTACTGAACATGCATACACTTTGCCCTCTTTAACACAGCATAGAGGCACAGTTTCAGTCCTTCAGCTTCACCAGGGGAGTTTCAGGTTCATATGCCTTGCTCCACTTTAATTCATTCTTTGCCCAGATCCTCCCAAGGATTTCTAAGATTCTGTACTCCTTGATCAAAATGATCCTAATTTTGTGTTCAGCAGATGCAGAGTGAAATGAGAGTGGGTAGCTGTGGTATAAATGCAGCAATCACTTCTTAATGGACAACTAAATCAATTAAAGTACACTCAAGCTACCCCCTTTCCTTTATGAAAACAAACATATAAAAAGTTCTTAAAAGACAACTATTTCCTTAATCACCAAAAACATGTAGAAATGAGTCGTATAGCCTTACTTCTGTGACACACTTAAGTGTAGCACTGCAATGATGCAGCTTTCACTGACTCACCCGTTTCCTTTTCTTTAGCTTTAATTTGAGGAACAACATTTAGGTGGATCTATAAGCGGAAATAAGTATAATATTCATAACTATGTTTTTATCCAGTGTCATCAACTGAATCCAAGAATATTTGTGTTTTCATTAGCTTAGATTGACCCCTTCATATCTACATGAGGTCCATAGTTCCCCGAAACTGAGGCGACGTGAACCAGTGAGTACAGCATTGTGGTACCGTCTGACTTCCGTTGTGGCTAAAGTGTTAAGTGCCGCATATACTTCTCCAACTGCGTAATACGTTATCCGACTCTGTAACCAAGGAGACCCCTCGAGCCTTCGTTTTCCCTTGACGGAGTGACGGACAGTTAAAAAATATTTCATGCGCTCGAAGAGAACAGAGAGGATTTCCGACAGGCTCTCCGGCGATGTAGAGGGCTTTCCGTGCCCACGTACAGCAATTTACGGAGTACTATAAATTGGCCCTTTCAATGGTGGTGACCAATGCTACCACAGTTTTGGAAAGGAAGGAGTGAGCTGAGCGGGAAACCCAGTTGGTTGTGATCTGCAGCCACACCACTAGATGCCGCCAAACTCTACAAACTGTATCTTTAACATGGATGAGTTGATTGACCGTTCAGATTTTCCTCAGTTGAAAATCAGCTGTTGGATTTGAACTTGAACCTAACACTCTCATGCCATGCACAGAACCTGGACATGGAGGCCGGTTGCTCTTTTATGCCACAATATATTGTGGAAATGGAGAGTTTGCCAGTTGCCATATTATAATGTTGTAGATTTAATGCTCGTTCTGTCGCTTCTGTATGTTTGTAGTGAGCTAGGGAAGTTGGATGCAAAGGCCAATGAAAAACTCTGATAAGTTCAAGTGCAAGTTTCCAGACCTGCTTGCCCTGTCATCAAGATTTTGTCCAAAAATTACAGCCTCCGTGGTCTTTTACAGCTTTTTGTGGCAGAGGGGTGCCGCAATGCCAGCTATGATCAGGAGAGATGCTTTTGTTTCCCATACTTAAGACGAAAGGAAGTCTCATTGAGTTCCCTCTATGAACTAATTGAGGGTTAGCCCCTTTCAGCAACTGCAGCTGGAAAATCCCACTCACACTCTGAGGTACCTGTAGTGAGAGAGGCAGTGGTGGATGCCCGTCTCTCAGAGGAGTCATCTCATGTCTGACTCCTCTACAGTTAATTTCACTTTCACAACATCATCGTCGTGGTGCTTTTGAACTCTGCTGACCTTGTGTCCATGATGACCTCACTGGTTCATACAGAACATTTTTCTCTGCTTTCTAATTCCTTTATTTTGAATTTTAACGAGTGACACATTCTTCCTGAAAGCTGCATGTGTTGTGTCACAAGTTTTTTTTTTTTTTGTGTAGTTTAACAATGTACTACACTTTTCCACATTACATCACACGGGTTACTGAGAGCACCTACTTCGCTCTGTCATTTTGTTCCCCTTTTTCTCACTCTGTCTTTGGAGTAAATTCTTATCCGCTTGATTTTCAATAAATATTTTTAGCTTCCATGTGGCTGAAAAAAATGAAGCAATTTGACTGGTTTGCATGAGGAAGCTATACAAATCAGTGTAGCGGCCAAATGTTGCATTCGCCTTAGTAGTGAGTGTCTATGGGAGAATTGATTGTCTTGGTTCCTCCTCTGGGGTTTTGTGTAAGACAAACTACAAGGCTGTTATGGTCCTATAAATAACGTTTTTATTGCGTGGGGAATTTTAATGCCTTTTGCACAAGTGCTCTGAAGGCTTTTGCATGTGCCAACAAAAGGCTTGACTTCAGTGGCAACTAATGGATGGATATTTAAGACTGCTGTACACACACACATATAAGGGTCATATGGGGGGGGGGGTTGACTTGTCAGACATCACAGTTCACACAACTTGTGGACATCAGGCCTTGACTGCAAGTCTTTGTCTTTTATCTCTTGCTGAGCTGGTGGTTTGAGTGGGATGAGTCTTTTTAACATCTGACTGTGTGGTGCTGACCTTTGCCGCTACAAAATCTTCTCAATCTAATAAAAGCCACCATCACATCACAATGTGACACCCAACAAGGATGCTTGGATGCCTTTCTTCAGAAAAGTGGAATCTGTCCAAAATATTGTTCAATGTTGGTCATGCATGAAGCCAAAACAAAGCCACAAGTTGAATATAGTCATAGAACAATAAAGTTTTATTGCTCATTCCAAAGCGTGCACTTGTGTTTTTACTTTATTGCAATTCCATAACCAAAATATACTCATGACTTTCAAGCAGACTAAAAAGCGGAAAAAGTTCAGTCATCTACAAACAATTCAAATCGTCTGTCAGATTTTACATCTCATGATGTCATCAAACAACAATGGCAGAAGTCAAATTCCAAGCATGCCCATTTAGACAAAGTATAAGTGTAAGGTTAACTGAACAATAAGGCCTATTTGCTGTGAGGGCTTCAAAATCTGCACCACTTTTAATTGCATGACACATGACTATTTGGCCTCCTGTGCATATATTTAACTATTGTGCCAAAATTTGTTTTGCTCTCATGGCATATTGCCTCAGTTGCAAAAAAAACATTCCTCTCTGGAGACACAAAGAAAGAACATATGGAAGATGCTCTTACTTCAAAAGCTATCCTTGCAAGATATTTTGTTTTCTGAACCACAAGAGATGATGTCTGGCTTTTATTTTACTGGGTTTGTGTTTAGCAGCTGAAACAACTGTAAAACTGCATATGCATAAATTGTTAATATTGCCAAATACTGGGCCAGTGATATCAGTGTGGCAGCATCTTTCTCCTTCGTTCAGCATTTACATAAATAGCTACAATTGTCATGATAAAAATTCATCATGTAAAAATTTAATTGCCACCATTATTATTGATGTTACTGTTACCATTAAAATCATAACAGTGTATAATGCATAATAATATGGACATTTATTCCGGTGTTCACAGCAGTGCCACACATACTTGGTGGCAGATGTTTTTTTCTAAGCCACTCTAACAGTGGTGTGTCACTTCTGTTTTTCAAGCCATGCGGAAAAACTTGTGTTCGGGGTTTGTGTGCCACATACTGTGACAAAACCACATGGAAACAGGTCATTTAATAGCAGATATATAGTCTTGAATCAGGGTTTCAATGATTTGCTTTATGCACTGCCCTATTGCAAGACAAATGCCACTGCACAAAAACCCACTGCAACACACTGTTTCCCCAATTATTTTTTTTATTTGAGGACAGTTTCCCCAATATTCAGTTTAATGGGTAATTGCTTTTAAACTCACAGTGAGTCATGAGGATGTAAAACATGTCATTCATGGTATTAACAACGGTATTATCTTTGCGCGAATAACCTGCTGCTGCTTTGCACAACTGAAACACAATCCTTTAAACCGCAGTGAGCAGGGTACATAGAAGTCATAACATTCCATCAAACAGTTGGTACACGGCATTATTTAATTGATTTTTGATTATAACCATTGAGGGGTCCGAACTAAAGACAGTGGTTGACTGAGGAAGGCCACGCCCCAAATGATGTGGTACAGCCACACAACAACATATTGACATTACTGACAAAAAATACAGCCAGTGAGGTGTGATTCAAAGAGACAAAATATAAAATTTCACTCTTGTCGTAATGTCTGAGGACATAATACATTCAGGCAGTGATGTAACCCAACATCAGCTGCGGCAGACGCTTCATGTGAAGTGTACTTCTTTACTCTATTTGAAAAACAATGAGGAATGTGTGTCAGGACAACCACAAAGGAAATTCAAAGGCTTGGTAAAGGGTTTTAGGGCATCTAGCTGCCGCTTTTATCCAGGAGCCGCTTAAAATGAATCACTCTTGGACAGGACAATTTATGAGTGTGTTTTTATAGAAAAATGAAAAAGAAAACAGGTATTAAAAGTAGCCGGAGCCTATCCCAGCTGTGTTAGGGTGAAAGGCAGGGTACACCCTGGACAAGTCGCCACCTCATCGTAGGGCACATAGAGACAGAAAACCACTAACACTCACATTCACACCTACGGTCAATTTAAATTAGCCAGTCCCCATGCATGTTTTTGGATGGTGGCAGGAAGCCGGAGTACCTGGAGAGAACCCACGCAGACACAGGGAGAACATGCAAACTCCACACAGAAAGGCCTGGGCCAGGAATCAAATCCAGTACCGTCTTACTGGAAGGCAACAGTGCTAACCACTACACCACCGTGCCACCCGCTATATGCAATATGGTGTTATGAAAATTTTTCACAGTTGTGTGTCTGTCTGAATGCGGACTAAAATTGATCTACATATCTTATCCACTTGTTGAGCTAATTTACAATGAAGTGATTGTACCAGGGGTGGAGGGGTAGCACGGTGGTGCAGTGGTTAGCACAGCAAGAAGGTACCAGGTTCGATTCCCGGCCCAGGGCCTAAGTGGCTAAGTGGTACCCTTGTGGTGTCTTCAAATGTGATTTTTAGTCCACCAGCAGCCCCAAAAATTTCAATTATCTGTCTTGACAATAAAAAGCTACAAATCTTCACATATCAGAATCTGGAACAACAGAATATTTTCTGCTTGATAAAAGAAACAAGATTTCTCAGAATATCACCATAACCCACACAGGTAGTCAGTTTGTCTCTCTTTTTTAAAAGTATGAGAATTTTCTTTCTGACAGGAAACGAGGTGTCATTATGGCTTTGCCTTTCCCTGAAACCTGGATTTATGAGTCTAGCTGCCACTTGGAGCTACAATAGCCACTTGCACACTAGAGCAATTCCAAACCAGATGAAACATTTGACAAGTGGCGTAATGACGAAGGGTCCAGCCCAAATCAGACAAACCTAGCCAAACAATGGGGTTTTCAAAATAACCTTCACTGCTAAGTCCCATGTGCCTCCCATTTAATGGGTGATTTCTGACGTCAAGTTAGATAGACCTGCGCAAAGGCCACACAGGTCTTTAATGAACAAGTTAGGGCAGAGCAAAATACAGACTCTTTATATTTACAGTATGCATGTCATTTGCATAATGCTCTGAAATTGTGTGTTCTTTGATAGAGCAAGCGTTTGTGTTAGTGAATACAACACATTCAACTGGCTTTGGAGTCTGGACTTGGCTCATAAACTGATTTTACCTCAGATTTAATTTAATATGCATTGATGTAATATTGTTTAATGTCCTGATTTACCAGAATGAATGCCTCATTTACCTTTTATGACATACAAAGGGGATCTGGGATCATTATGCATCAAGAGGAACCTGTTGGCCTAAGACCTGAGAAAAAGTTGTGAGTTTGATGGCAGTTAACTTCACAGTCAGGAGATAATTCAATAAAGATCTTTTTCACCCTGTATGCTGCTACAGCTGGGTCTGAGAGAGGAGAGAGGACAGTAACCCAAGCGCAATGGAAGGGTGTCTGACTTGCCACATCAAAGGGGAACTCAGGCGGTTGTCAAGCAGCGTTAAGTATCTCTCTCATAAAGTCCTGTCACATACTATACACTGGCTGTGAGTGAACTGCACCATAACCTCAGGGTGACCTCTTCCTCTGTATTATAAATGAGAGGTCAAAGCTGATTTAAAGTGGTCTGTGTTCTTCCACAATCGTTTTGCTATTTTATCTGACCAACACACACAGAATCCCACATCTCCCCAACCAAATTAATTGTAACCATTATGTAAACTATAGACTACATACCAACTGGCATAAAGGTCATCTAGAATCACAGTTAAGGATCATGGTCAATGTTGCAAACAGGGTTGGGGTTATGACTATCTAGAACAGGGGTTTATGATCAAAAGAGCCATTTTGTCTCTTCTTCTGCCAAATAACATTTTTAAGGAGCTGCAAAACAAAAGAGGGGGAGAAAAAAAATGTGTAGTGTGCATGTGTGGGTCGAATAAATGAAACAGATCTATGCAGGCCTATTTCTTTTTTCCTTTTTTTCTATTTTTCCTGTCCATCATAGACAATCCTGACCATCCACTGCACAGCACCATCTCCAGGCAGAGGAGCAGCTTCAGTGACAGACTGCTGTCACAGACACTCATCAAATCGTTTCTTCGGCTCTTTAACACTTCTCGGGGAGAGCGATAACACAAACACTGAACCCTGGACTCACCACACACCTGGACACACACGCACACTTTCTCACTCACAATCACACACATCTATATGTGTTTTGTTTCTTTCCCTTCCACATTTTAAGTGGAGAGCAGTAAGTTTCTTTACTTTTCTCTTTGTTTTTAGGTCAAGCTTCCTATGCTTTATTTCCAGTTTAGACTCACTGAGAATTTTGATTTTGTTTTCAGATTAGTCTCCCTGTTTGAAAGATTGAGGATTTTGATTTTGTATTTTCTAGAATAGACTCCCCGATTGAGGTAGAGCCTCTTTTGACAATAAAGACTTTGTGAGGAATTCTGTCTTTGTGCTTGTGGGTTCTTGCTGAACACCGCCTGACAATATAGATAAGTAGTAAGCAGAGCTTAACTGAGTCTAATCATTGACTCTCCCAGTAGCGCGGTATGTCAGGTCACATGACATCTTCTGTTGTTTTGATAGGATTTTAATTTGAACATGTGTATCACGGGTTACTTTTAACTGGATTATCATCCCTCCTTAACATTTCATCTCTTTTTTATTCATTGACGAATGTGTCAATTGTTTTTGTCATCATATATTGATTTTTTATTTAGTTATTGTCTCGTTGTCGTCAGAAAAACATTATAATGAAAATTTTTCGTTAACGAAAACGAACACTGCATTCCACCACCAAGCACACCTCCAGGCGTTGTAAGGGCTATTTGACCAAGAAGGAGAGTGAAGGATGACCTGGGGCCTCATGTACTTGCATGGATTGAATACTAAGCATTGGCATATGCTGCAATCCAGAAAGTGGTGTATGCTATCAAAAATTTGGATGTATGAAACAGAACCCTGCAATCCATGCACCTTCCCTTGATACATCCCAATCAGCATGGAATTAAGCACACATGTCAGAGTATCGTACTACTCCTTCGCCACACACAAATATAAATATTCAAATGCATTTAAATAGGCTCCTAAGATAAAAACACAGTATACTACCACTTTCACACTGAAATTAGCGGGCCGATGCAGGATTTTCTAATCTGGGTCGACCTGCCTTAGCTTGGCATTAGGGCGCTTTCACACTACCAGCAGTCACGGGTACCTCCCTCTTCTTCTCCGTGGATGCTGACCTTGCAATCGCAATATGTATATATATATATATATATATATATATATATATATATATATATATATATATATATATATATCGCTATACCACCTGTACACAGTTGTGCATGTGCACAGTTCACATCAGGTTGCACCGATCGATTAAAAAGTTATCTCTGTCCTTCAGAGATCGGTCTTGGGAAGATCAACAGGAAGACTGATCTCATGGCAGCAGACCAAAACGTTGCTCTGTTTTGAGATCTGAGTGAGCTTCCAAAACGACAGCGTGAGACGAAATCAGGACATCATTGGGTAATTTAGTGGGTCGACGCAGGATGCCTTTCACACTGCTGCTGAGCCGAGCCGATAAATTCACGGGTCGATTGGAAGATCATTTGACCAGGGTCAACATGCTGCAACAACCCTTTCACACTGCACGAAAATGTTACGTCGACCTGGGATTTTCGTGCAATGTGAAAAGGGCTTTAGACACCACATGCACTTGATGGATCACACTAATGTGAAATATGAGTGAAAGATGCTGGTGAATCTATTTGTGACTTTACACATGTGTGTAGATGATAATCGGGGACCCACACATGCAAATCATGAGTCAGGGGGAAAACTGATGACCAGTCAATATTTACCAGCAGTCCTGCAGCATGCTGCCTGCAGCCTGTTCCCAACCATGCTGATTGTTAGGATGTACAGGGAGAGAGAGAGAGAGAGAGAGTGTGAGAGAGAGAGAGAGAGAGAGAGAAGAGTATTTTACCAGTAGCAGTATAAAATCTTATAAACAATCACTGCAGGCTCTGGATGAGAATAAACTTTGTGTGTGCCTATTATGTCACTAGCCTGTCAGTTCAATGAGGGTTGGCACCATAGTGCTGCCTTGGGTCCAGCTCAATCCTCCATCCACTCCCCGGCAGCCTCCAGATGACTCTGGCTTGAGCTGCTATTAGCAGCAGTCGAGTCAAGTCAGGTCGAATAAAGGTAATGTAATAAAAATAAAACAATTTTCAGGTTATAATGAAAACATGATGAATATGTCTGTCTCCTTCTCCTAAATTTTACACACCTTTAGTTGAACAGTAGCCTAGTAATTGCAAGCCATGGAAACACAGATTGATGTCCAAACTGCTGAAGTCACAAATGGGGCCAAGCTAATGGCAGCAAGTGAAAGGTAAGCACAATAAGATATCAGATCTGTGCACATAAAGTTCACCTATGTTTTATTCTTATTCAGCAGCTGGTCCATGAGAGCTAAAGAAACAGTACTGTATGTATTGTTTGGGGATCCATCATATTATCCCCAAACAATGCTGATATATCTCCTATAGTACAGCCTACTGTTTGTTTAGCTCAACTTTAAAGCAAAGTATTTGCTCGAAAGTTAGTATCAGGTTGAAGGTACAAAATGGCAAGGGAGGGGCAGAGTGCTGTCTCTGCCTAGCAAGGCCTGACGCCTTAACCAGGCTTTTACAGTAGGAAGGAGTGAAGCACACCGAGGTTTACCGCCATGCTGGGATCACCAGTTTAATGGAGGCTCGCCCTAGCCCACATTCAAACCCTGCATCTCTTGGCTCCTTTCCGGCAGCTGGGGTATACCGGGGAGCGTTCCCATGGAAAAGCTGTTAAACTGGCCACGGTAGTGAGGATGAGGAACAAGTTTCCATCATGTTCTAACTAGCTCCAAAGAGAGTCACATATTGAACTGCCATGTAGACCTTTCAACTGTAGGACAGTTCTAGCACTTGTGATGTAGTGGGTTTTAGTGGGCACTTATAGGTTTTATCTGCATTTTCTTCCTGCCTTTTTCCATTCTTGTAGCTACAGGTGTGTACATTGTCAGGCCAGTTTCCTCCGTACGTTTTAGCTGACCTATGAGAGGTCTGAGCGAGCTTGTTTTGCATAGTCTCCATGTTGCTATGCAGACTGACTTTTCCATTGGCTGGGTTTTACCAGTCATCCTTAAAGACAAGCCTGGTCCTGATTGTTCCGGATCGTAAGGCGGAATCAAATTAGGGACTGGTAATGGCCATAAAGTCCATGTCTGAGGCATTATACTCAAGGGCGTGGGCCCACCTCACATTTCCAATCCGCATTTCCTTTCGTCCCCGCTTCTGAGCGGGATTGTCAGCTTTTTTTCATTACCAGCTAATCTGGAGGATTTGTAACTAAAACAACAAACAGATAAAAAGCACAGATCAATGGGAGAGAGTGATGTTCCACAAGTCAACTGTATGTTCATAATTGGCCAACTCATACATCATGCTTGTTCTTCCATGAGTGGGCCCCATGCTTTGCAGTTGTTTACAAAATCCAATAATATCCTACATCACAGTGGTTCAAGGTGCATGTCCTCTTTGGGAGATACAGGAACCACTCATTGTTTACCCTCCTTAATGCATTACTAACTAAAATACGAAAAAGTTTCTGCATAAGCTCTCTCTACTAAAACTACTTAAATGTGTAAAATATGTAGCCATCATACATAAACGTAGACAGTTGCTGTTGCTTGTTTAATTTATCCTCATTCATCTTCTCCTCTGGGCATGTTAACACTGAATTATTGTTTGCTTTAAATACAAATCAGTAATAAGAGCCAGCAACCAATTTTGTAATGTTTCCCAACTCCTACTTGTGAAATATTGGAAGCCCTATTGTTATCATTGTTATTATTATTTCTTTGTCCCCTCCCGCTCCACTGTGGGACCCTTAGGCTTTGAAATTATATTATGTTATTTTGCAGGCACAGTGATAACAGGTAGATCAATCTCAGGTTTCTAAAAATATTTAAAATGGATTCCACACTCCTTTGCTTGCCTTTTGATGTGTAAGATCATCGCCATTATGATTGCCCTGTTGCTCAACACCCATGAAAGTCTGTCTAGTTTAGATACTTGTACATTCTGTTTTGCAGAATTCATTTGGAAATGAAAAATGAAATGATGTTTGTTTACTTTGCTATGGTTAGTATCTATGCTGTTATTGTCTATTTACACGCCCTCCTAAAGGCATTACAGCAGCTGAAATGTATTAGTTAAATTAATTTTTATGGAAAGTGGGCTGCCTCAAATCAAAATATTTAGTTGAAAGCCATGAACATACAGTATATTTTGATTAACATATGTTTAAGTTGGATTAGGTAAATTGGCTAATTTAAATTGACCGTAGGTGTGAATGTGAGTGTGAATGGTTGTCTGTCTCTGTGTGCCCCGTGATGAGGTGGCGACTTGTCCAGGGTTGTACCCTGCCTTCCACCTTAAAACAAGCTGGGCTCCAGCCCTCCCGCGACCGTATGTGAGGATAAGCAGTAGATAATGGATGAATGGATGGATATGTTTAAGTTATTTTGAAAGTGTGGTCAGGATATGGCTAAGTGGTTACATCGTTACTTTGTAGCATGAATGCGATAAAGTAAATATTGGATAACAGTAAAATGAGTAGCCATAATGTACTTGATTGCAATTAGGGTGGATATCAATGTTGGGTATAATGGTGTTACCCAGTACTTTCTGAGAAAAATTTAATAACCCCCAAATATTATGACCATTTACAAGTCAAGCCAAGACCATGTCTGCTTTGTTTGTATCAGTGTGCCATTGAGCTCTGTGACATATTATAAAGGCATTATCTTATTCCATCCAAACACACAATCTTGCATTGTTTTTTTTCTTATCCCTTCACCTAGTTCACAGCTCAACTCTAATTCCACCAAGTGTGTCTTTCTCATCAACGAGACGTGGTATAAATGTTCAGTAACCGCACCACGCGTTGAGATAAATTCTTTTTGCATGTTTATCTACTCTATGAGTCACAATGCTTTTTTAGGCCCTGACATTCTAGATTTAATATGAGAATTTAAAAAACACTCCACTTAATTCAGAGCATGTTAACATGTGGTGAGTAGTCATATCCAGAGTGACTTTCAGTGACTGAGTGGTTTCAACATCTTGCTAAAGGGCTTTTGGCCAGGACATGCAACTGTTTCTGCAATTGAACCCTTGTCCTTTACATGATGGGACAGTCACGGTAACCACTAGACCACCACACCGCCCTGAATAATCATTATTTGGTTCCCCAAATAAGTAATATACTTGTGGAACGGAAGGGAAACCTTTCGGTGGACGTTGAGTGGGTGGTTGTAAAAGCAAGACTTCTTCACTTTATAAGACCTGAAGTTGCCCTCACATCTGGGAGGAGCTATTTCCTAAATTATCGCCATCATTTGTCGCTGCACTCGCAGCTGGCGGCAAGAATTGGAAGTGGACGTTTGTTTCCTAAAACAGTGCAGGAGCGGATGGTGTTGTCAAGCACCAGAGCAGTCAGGTTCCTTTGGCATGTAATTAGCCATGAAGTGACAGCATTGCTCCTTTGTCACTCTGAGATAATATTAGCTTACCTTACCTCAGTGGCAAACCATGTCACCTTTTACTGAGTTCACATTAGCATCAAGCTACTCTGTGGCTTCCATCAACTGTGTGTCCTATAAAGTTGTCTTATTGGCAACAGACTAAACCATCACCCAGACTAAAATATTGTTGTCCTCTTTTGCTGTTCCTTTGTAAAATATTTCTTTTTCAAAGCAATATTAAATATAAAAGTAACAACAAAAATGACAAAATATGAGCAGTAAACAGACATCTTGGCCTGCCTACAGCTACAGAACCCAAACTTCACAAACTCTGCTTCAGTGTCGCTTCCTCCCTACAGCTATAAATGTTGCAATTATCATGTGAAAAAATAAGTAATGAAAATATTATCCTCCAAACACCAAAGATGACTTATTTAAAGACATCGGATGTATTTTTTAGGGCTCATTTAAAACTTATGTCAGCATTGCCATCTCAGTGTTGAATGATGTGAAGCTCTGTGTTTACAGTAGAGTTTGTGTGTTTGATGATTTTAAAATAAGTATTTGGATAATTTGGTGGCTCATCCTTGCTTGCTTGCAATATGTACACAACTAAGATGAGCACAGGCCATACATAAGTTGGAGAATGGTTTGTTTTAAGTTATGGATATGACAATACAACACTGCTTTCCCCCATTTTCTGGTCTAGGGACAGTTTAAATACCTACATCATAAATATCTCATCCAAAGGTAATGTGAGCAATGTAAAACATGGCATGTAAGTATACTGATGCAAAACAATTTCACAAAAAAATCTGAAATGGGCATTAAGCCCTGCAGTCTGAACGTAGCTTTAGTTTCTAATAGTCAGTGCTTTCCCTAAACATAACATAAAATGCATTTTAAGGAAGTTATCACAAGTTACATAGCAATTAGCCCCTGAATGTAGCTGATAATAACCACTTGCAGCAGATGATTGATAATCCCATATGCCATAAAACTGTCAGGTTTAAAATAATGTTACTTGTATAATCTGTTGATCGTGTCTTGTCATGCTCACTTAAGAAATATAGCCGCAATGGTTACATGCACTAAGTGTAGTGTGTGTGCATATGCAGAGTGCACGTCTTTGTGAAAAGCAGTCTCAGCCAAATTGCAAACATGACTTATGTGCATTGATGGTATACACTTGCACAATAAATAAATAAATAAATACAAATGTATACACAAAGGTATAAAATAGTCACTTGTACTTCATACTGCATCCAAAACAATCAGGACTCTCAGCTGCACTCTCTCAGAATAAATCTCCCTCAAATCATTTGCATCACTGGCAGCGGCTGTGGCTCAGGAGTCAGAGTGGGTTGCCCACTAATCACTAATGTGTGCATGGTATCACGAGTACATTATGTGTCTTCATGGTGTACTAATAGTCTGTGTATACATGGTTTCTGTAATATGTGTGAAACTGCAAGTTTCCAGGACTTTTTTTAGAATTAGGGTTAAGCTACGGATTATGGTTAGGCATATTAGAGAGAGGGAAAGGTTTTGAGTTGGGGAATGAATGCAGTACATGAAAGTCCCGACATGAAGTTTGGGTGTGCACTGTGTGTTTTTGTGTGGTCTGTCTAATGCTGTCTGTTTTGGCATCATCTTTGATTCTGTGGCAGCATGCCTTGTATTTGCATGGTGCTTTACAAGCTTCATATAGACTTCTCAAGTATGCACATATTGGAATTTGTAAGAGTATTGTCATGTCTGACCGCATCTTGATGTGTTTGTGCGCTGTTTACATACATGAGGCAGGAAGTCTGTTTCAGTGCAAAGCTCTGTAAGCCTTAACCAAAGAGAGCTTGTGTGGCTGCTGCAGCGAAGTGCTTTGTCAGCCGAGGTCTGCCAAACTGCTCTTGGCAGTCGGCCATGTTCTTCCTGCCTTTGCCATGTTGTCTCCTGCCCTGCTGTATCCTGCCTGAGGGAGATTCTCCTGCTCCCCCTCCACAGTCTTCCTCCTCACTGTCTCTGCCTCAGACTGACAGACCCGTTAGGAAACACATTTCTCCACAATCACCATTGTTCAGATACAAGCTATAGTTATACTATACAAAACATTTTTGAATGATGTCACTGGTGGAGTTTAACCTCATTCGGTGAGCCAAATAACCTCAAATTTTGTGCTTAAGTGATGTTAGACTGGCATCCAGGGAAAAACACAGGGAGAGAGGTTGCAAACATAAAGCCTTAGGCTACCATGAAATAATACCATCCATACGAAGGTTAGTTAATTGACCTCGGCTATAACTACTGCTATTTTCAAGATCAAAATTCATTTAACTGCGGTTCTTTGTCTCCGCCTGCTGTGGCTTTGGGGTTTAACTTTATCACAGGCTCTGGTTTTGTTTCAGAGAAATGTTTGTATAAGCAAAACCCACACTTTCTGTTCCCTTCAATGAAAATGTCAGTTTGACTTACAGATTAACCTCCAATAAATAGATAAGAGCCTCTAGTATTACTAAGACTACTACCACTATTGATTATAAATACTAATAATGATTCAGGGGTCATAAGCTTTGTACTTGTGAGATTAGCTTCTGCCCCTTTAGAAAGTGAATTGTTGTGCATTTCATTCACTATTTCCACTCATTTTGAGTCAGAGTCAGTTGGTCAACCAACTGGACAGGAAACAGCAAAGAAAAACATAAACACTTTTGATCCACTTTTGATCTGCTGAAACACTTGACAAGAAGGCTTTCAAAGGTTGTAGGAAGCACAGTTGGAGATCTGAGCTCATCCTGTGTGATCTGTTTTGAGAGTCATATGAGGTAGACCATTTGTTCTGGGTGGAGATGTTGATTTGAACTAAATTAAGGGCTGGAAACCCAGTAGGAAGAACACCCCAAAGGCATCTGAACAGTGCAATTTGGCACTCAATACAAGTCTTGGTGTCATTAAAAGCAAGATTATTAGTTTAGATACATGTCTGGCCTGCTCTGCACAAGCATCAATCTGATGCACATTGTTAAAGAGAAAAATGATCACTGCCAGAATTTGGATTGATATCAGTACATAGTGGGTGAAGTGGTTTGTTGCGCATTCTCTGTTATAGCATCTTTTGACAGATGAATAGATGCATTCTATGATGAATCAACATGCCGCAGTTATTTCACTTGTTAAAGTGTTGGAAGACATACAGATATGGATTACTGTTTGATACAAATACAAAGTGAAAAAGGACAAAATAAATCAAACAAAGACAACTAAAAGGCCATGTCACCCCAAAATGAATGAGAGAAAAAAGTATAAAATGTCACATAGGGGAAAAGAAGATATCTTAAAGGTCTTGGAGGGAAAAGTAATTTTATAAAAAGTTCATCTAAAATATGGATAGTACTGTACATGTATTATCAGTTTGTCAGCAAATATATAACAATTGCCCATTAAAGCATATTCTTGTTAATTTTCAGTGAAGATTAGGTGAAAAAAATAGCAATAAAAGAGTCCCTGGAAGGAATTTTCTCATTTGTTCTTTCAATGTGAAAGTGGAAATCAGAACACCGTCACTTTCCACAAAAACAAAATTAAGCAAATAAGTTATGGAGAGAGAGTCTGAGGCTGTGGTGGCATTTTTTGCAGCTGAGGAGTCGGAGCATGAGTCAACAAGAACAATTAAAGTTTACAGAGCATCAAAACAAACCAGCCGACACTGTTTGGAAGTTTGTGGCAGGGAGCTGAAAGATAAAGGGAACATTCCCTCTCTGTGGTTTGTTTTCTAGTCAGTTTCTAGGTTTACCTATTACCCTTAATTATTCTGTGCCCTTTCCATTACTGTTGCCTTTAAGATGAGAGCGTGTAAGGTAAGTTTTGATGAAAATTGATTCTGTTAATGTGGTCTACCTGAGATGATGATGTGGCCTTTAGTTAAACACTTTGGCAACTCCTGTTGTTTTATAATTAGTCACTGACAGTGACACCTTTTCCTGTTTTTAGAATACATACAATACTCATTTGTCTCCTGATTTAGGTAATTTGGTAATTTTCACCCTAGTTTGAATGAAGGGAAACAGCAAAACAATTTGTCAAGAAGCCAAGAAAAACTTTGAGAATAAAATAATTATTTACGAGAAAAAAGTAATAAATTTCTGTGATAAAAGTCAAGAATAAGTTGAGATTTTTTTTTCAATTTGTCTGCATTGTTCTCATTGTTAAACACCACAAAAAGTGTCAACATTTTATGAGATTATGCATATGTTAGCCTTGCAGCAGAAGCTATTAATATTTGGTGCATTTGTGTGACCTTCACCGGCCCTCACTGGAATCTAAGCTTACATTCTTTGTTAGAATTTCCTGTTAGGGAAGTGCTACACCTGGGTGACAAGAGGGGGAAACAAATGACAGACGGGGAGATAAGACAAAACAAAAAGGGGAGGTTACAGACAGGCAGTGCTATTAGAATAAAAGAGTGTAAGCTGCTGTGTCATTCCTAACACCTTCATCCCAACACCCAATGGTACTGAACACCAGAATTGTGGAAGTCCTGACAGTATAGAGTGGGCTGCCGGAGAACAAGAGTGAGAGAGTTTTTTTCTTTTCCTTTTTTTTAATTTTCTATTATTTTATTTTACTACTATTATTATTTTTTTGTCTTGTCCTGTCTTGTCTTATTTTCCCCTGTCTGTGATTTGTTTTCCCCTCATGTCACCGAGGTGTAGCACTTCCCTCTCTGGCTTATAATAGGAAATAAATTCCAATAAAGATTGATAGTTTAGTTTCCAGGGAGGGCCGGTGAAAGTCACACACACACACACACACACCAAATATTAATAGACTTTGCTGCAAGACTAAAATATGCATAATCTCATAAAAGGTTGACACCCTTTTTGTGGTGTTTAACAATGAGAACAAATGCAGACAAAGGGAAAAAAAGAGTGAGAGAGGTATGTGGAGAAGACATGAGTTTAGTGAGAAGTCAGATGAGTGATTAAGCACATTCTGGCGGTTCACATCAATACTCAGCAATGTGACTCGGAAGAAGCTGGCAAGATCTGGATAAATAAGGCATGTTTGAAGAACACCGAAGCCCAGAGCGTGTACCATGACCCTGCATAGCCAGACCGGGTGTCCACAACACCCCAGGGAAGCAGGAGCACCGACGATACCAAACCCAGAGAGTCACCAGGGCCACCAAGAACCACGCAGTGACCAGGAGGAGGTAGAAACCACCACCCCCAAGGCGGCCAAGACATACCCAAGCGGCCGGGGGCACGAAGGCCCACCCGTCCCCAATTGCAACATCACTTTACACTGGGAGCGTTTTACAACGTAGCACTGCGTGCTCCACACTCTGGTGAGATTCACAACATAACGTAGTGAACTTCCTATTTACTATGCACAGCTGCTCATTACTTCACAGCTGATCTCTCCCTTGTTTTTCTTTTCTGTCTGTTTTGTCTCACGAAGCCACGCACGATACACGCTGGGAACGTTGCAGTTACACAGGCGGTGTAAATTGGGCTTGACCTCCAACTGTGAGAGCTGCGTGCCTGTTTTTCCTCCCTCCCATACGTCTTTTGCCTTGACAACGTCATCATTACAGATTTAAGTGCACCGGAACACTGCAAGGTATACAATGGACTGCAGGGAATTCGACGGGTTGCATGTCAACATTTTTTAGTGCGTTGCAATTTTGTCCCTATTGCAAAGGATGGGGGAGACCGTGATCAGCGACCCAAAAAAAACCACTCTGACGTTGCGTTACATCAATGGCACTCAAAGAGTTAAAGCTGATGACGCTACACATTTGATTAGTTTGATTCAATAAAATCTCTGCCCATCAGAGATCAGATCAGGCAGATCAACAGGAAGACTGATCTTACAAGTGAGGAGCTGTGCTGCCCTGAAGCTTCACACTGACAGCCTGACAGGCTGAGTGATTAAAGCAGAAAGCAACAGGCATCACCAAGTAAATTAGCGGGTTGACATGGCTCACCTGCAGTGTGAAAGGGCGAGCCGATTCAACCCACCGACAACCTCCCAGGTCAATTGGAGGATCGTTTGACCCGTGTCAAAATGCCACGTCGACCCTTTCACACTCCATGAAAATGTTGCATCGACCTGGGTCGACCCAGGATTGTTGTGCAGTTTGAAAGGGGCTTTTGAATCTTTTTATCCTTGTTTGTTCCTGTACTGCTTTCCTGATGGAAGTGGTAGAAACAGTGCATACCCCAGTTTGTGATGCGTCTGGCCATCTCCTGGAATCAGGCAGTGTAGACTGAATACAGTAGACTGGTAGACAGTGGCCCACAATCCCCTGTACTGTCCTCACCACCTGGGCTAAGTTTCTTTTGTCCTGTGCTATGCGGCTGCCATACCACACCGTCATACTGAGACACAGAATGTTCTCAATAGTGGTTCTGTAGAAGTTTACAAGTAGCTGAGAAGAGAGTCCAGTCTCCTTCAGCTTTCTGGGAAAGAATGAATGTTTGTGGGGTGGAAGGCAGAGCAGTCCTTGATGAAGAGCAGGGCTGAGCACACAACTCTGTGGTGTTCTGGTGTTGTGGATCAGTGGGGCAGATGTGGACTTCCCTATCCTCACCACCTGGGACCTGTTGGTGAGGAAGTCACTGATCCAGGAGCAGAGTAATACTGACAAACCAAGGTTGTGGAGCTTCAGGGCCAACATGTCTAGGAGAATGGTGTTAAAAGCTAAACTGAAATCTACAAACAACATCCTAACATACGTAGTAGTATAAGGCACTGCTCAGCATGCAGGTACAGTAGATCTGCCCCGGTCGGCTCATTAGCCTGTCAACTCTCAAGGCAAGGGCATAAAAGAGTGCCGTGCTCCTCCCCCTGTCCTTGACTTCCTGCTCTTTTCTCCTGCTGGGCTGATGGCATCCTAGCCTTTCGCCCCCTTCTCTGTCCTCCATGCAGGTAGGTGTCGCAGATTGGTGTTTTAGCTCTTGTTAGCACTGGCCCTGACTAACTGTTGGTTTTTAGCGGACCATCGTGGTCGAGGCAGTCCCTGACAGTGTTCATCACACACTTGGTAATTGAAGCATACAGGTATGTGTATTGCCGTTTGTTTATGTAGTATTAGCATTATAGCTTGCTAGCTCAGGTTACATACAGCTCACCTGCTCATGTTCTTTCACCTGGCATTGAATGCATTACCGGCGCATCTGGGACGCTCCACTCACCATGGAGCAGCCAACTCTCCCTCTTTTCCTCCTCACAAGGAACCCTGCTAATCCGGATTTGTGCCATATTCCGTGGAGATTAAGATAAGTGTGGAACCACTGCTGCTTTGCTAGGCCTCAAGATATTGTGGCTGCTTCAATACACCTGCTGCCCTGCCGGACTTTAATATACAGTCCTGGGGTGAAACCCCCTGGGTGGCGTTGTTGATCAGCAATTTAAATTCTCCCCTTTTTTTATGATCAGTTAACTTGTTTTTGTTTGTGTTGGTTCTATGAACTTCTGTGGAGTTTTGACTAACATTAATGTGAGCAAATAGTTTAAATTTTGCTTGAAGTTAACTTCACAAAAGACTGATTCAGCTATGGTCAACTACAGATATACTGTCTTTTGATTTGATATTTACATGGATTTGCTAGCCCATACTAAAACTAATTTGGAAAGAGAGACTTTTTAGGAGACAAAATGTTGGTGTGTATCTGCAAATCAGCACGTATTCAGCCACCGCACTCTTGATGAATGTGTCAGCACTTCATTTGACTCAGTGTCTGTCACAAAGTAATCAAACTCTATGGTGCCGCCCTCCTTGGTGAACCACAACCTTTAGATAGCAAAACGGACAGCAGGAAAACACTCATCAAACTGCTCTTAACATCTTTGGAAACTGTTACTCAGACAACGGTATTTGACCAATCCGACTTCACCGCCATCCGACACATAACCATGCATCTTACCAGACAACTTCAGCATTCGTTCTGTGAAGACATGGCTGTGTCAGGATCAAATCATCTGCTGTGACACTAACCATACTTGGCACTATGACTTCAGTGAAACTGGTGGACTACCACAAGGTCTAGCCACAAGAGGCTATAGCTCGACTGGCATTAGCTTAATTGCGACCATGTGTGTAAAATCACAAAACATGTAGCTGCACTCTGGTTTTACGAACATATGGTTATGGCACAAATGATGATATAACATGCTGAAAGAAATGCACTTCATTTGGTTTGTGTGTCTGTTTGTGCTCATATGGTTAAAAGTTCAAGTGGTAGTCCACAAGATCCTTATTTTGTCATGCTGGCAGCATCTTTGGTGTGAAGCATTCATTGCTGTGGTGTTCCTGCTCTGTGCTCCCCAGAGTTCACTTGTCAATCAGTGCGGCTTGTGCTGTGATGTCTTTTCCTTGGATTTTCTGTTGATGCCAGTGTGTCTTGCAGCTGGTGACTGTGGACTGTAGGTCTTTTATATATTCTTCTGTGTATTCAAAAAATTCTGCTGCTGAAGACAGTGTTCAGAACAGTGCGCAATGAATGCTTATTGATGGTTGTACAATGACAAGATAGAATGACCATTTTTGTTCCATTTCATCAATCAGTCTGAAGTTGTGTTCTTGTTTGCTGTTTTCAGTTAAGCATGGGTTATTTTTACTCCAACTATTGAGCACCAATGCATCCATCCATCCATTTTCAATTAGCAGCAGGGGTCGTGGTGACCATATTGCTCCTCATGAACATGGGTAGATGACAGAATTTATGTCATGTGGCCACACTGATGCATGTTTAAAAAAGAATATAAATTCAAATGTCTGGAACCAGGCTGGACTGAAAGCTGACTTAAAACTGACCACGCATTACTCAGATCTTGGAGTTCTTTGGTGTAGTCATTGATACTGAAGAATAACAGTTAGCCCTAATCGCTGACATGCCACACGCCTGAAAAATAAAGCGTAAATGATGAATGTGCATACCTTTTGCTCTCAGGAAACTATTATCACAATCAAAGCATATCCATCTTCCTCTTAACATTTTCATTTACATGGCGACACTCTGCACGCCCCTCAGGCAAAGAAAACTGAAAGATCAGTTTGTCACATCTCCTCAAAACCATCAAGATGGATCTTTTGTTTTTCTACTAGCATGCTGTAACAGTCCCTCAGTGTAGGGCAACACAGAAACAAATCCTGTTGAATACTGGCTGATGATCAACTTGTTTCCCCTGCTGGTTTCTTTGGGTCCATTTCGAGGTGGTCCCCGTTCATGGTTGGAGTCCCCCCTTCCCACCCATCGCCCCTCCTTGTTGTTCAGTTCAGACGTTTCTGTTTTGTATCAGCTTGGGTTTCCATATACCTGTTTTTGTGCAGCTGTGCTGCCTTCTGTGGAACCTGGTAAACTATGGGCTCTGTGTTAATGTGCTTCAGAGAACTGCGCTCAACTCCAATTATGCTCGTGTTCAACCCCCACACAAAGTCACACACAGACACACACACAGACATATACAGTGGTGGTAGTGATGGCGGACGTCATGGAAGGTGTATGTGTTGAGAAAGAGAATGCATAAAGGACAGTATCTAGAGGCATTTGTTCACATTGACTACTCAACTGTCAGTTAATTAAAGAACTGCAAAATCAGTTTAAGTTTACTGTTGAATTATAACAGGAGAATGGCAATCTTTGTCAGTCAGAAGCAGAACAGAGTGAGATATGAAACAATAACTATGTAAGACTGATGACATATTCTATGTAAAAAAATGTAGCTTCTGTTTAATTATGACCTTGAACAATTCAACAACTAAGCATAATTTCCCATGGTCAAATGAGAAGATCAAGGAGGGCAAGGCCAGCTACAGGACCAGGATGGAAAACAACTTGCAACAAAACAATGCAAGGGAGGTCTGGAGAAGCCTAAAAACCATCTCTGGTCACAGCAGAGGCCATGTGAGGGGAGCTGAAGGAGACCAGGAGTGGGCCAATGAACTGAATCTGTTTTTCAACAGGTCTGACTGTGCCCTCACTCCTCCCCCCACTCATCAAAGCACCAGTCAGCCAGCTCTTTGTTCACAACACCTCAGCCCTCTGCCATCTCCACCAGCCCTCCCTACCTCATCCTCCTCCACCATCAGCACCAACACCCCAACACCACCACCACCACCATCCAACCTCACCTCATCCTCCACTACCTCCACCATCTCCATCAGAGCTGACCAGGTGAGAAGTGAGCTGAAGAAGATGAAGGCAAGGAAGGCCACAGGCCCCGACGGCATCAGCTCCAGACTCCTGAAGGACTGTGCAGACCAGCTCTGTCTGGAGAGAGTCCCAAAGCCGTGGAAGACTTCCTGTGTGGTTCCTGTCCCGAAGACTACGCACCCCAGGGAGCCCAACCACTTCAGGCCTGTGGTCCTCACTTCTCACCTGATGAAGACCCTGGAAAGGATCGTGTTGAGAAACCTCCACCCCATGGTGAGCTCACATCTGGAGCCACTGCAGGACACCTACCAACCGAACATCGGAGTGGATGATGCAGTAATCTACCTGCTTCACAGATCACTGACTCACCTAGAGAACACCAGCAGCACTGTGAGGCTCATGTTGTTGGATGTGTGTCCGAGGGGGACGATCGGGAGTACAGGACCGTCATCACTGACTTTGTCGACTGGCGTTGAGCTGAAGGTGGTTATGCTCACACCTTCAGCTCAACGCCAGTAGACCAAGGAGATAGTCATTGACTTCCGCAGGAGCAAGACACCCCAGACTGCACTAGTGAACATCCAGGGTCTGGACATAGAAATGGTGGAGAGCTACAGGTACCTGGGTGTTCACCTCAACAATAAACTGGACTGGACTCACAACACAGATGTCCTGTACAAGAAGGGCCAAAGTCGTATATATGTATGTATATATATATATATATATATATATATATATATATATATATATATATATATATATACATGGCCATTGTATTTAGTTCTTTGTAAATATATAAATATTTTATTCTATTTTATCATTATTATTATTATGTCCCTACTGCTTTTTTCTAACTACTGCAATGTGTCTGTGATTTTGTCTATGCTGCTGTGACGGGTGAATTTCTCCCCCAAGGGGGGATGAATAAAAAAAAAAATTGTATTCTATTCTACTCAAATGCAGCAGTAAGCTGTACAGATGACTTAATTTCAATATTTGGAATATATGAAAGTTAGTTAAACTCTTTCAAGGAGAGAAAAACTGCAATTTCAAACTGCAGCAAGTCCCCTGTCATAAATTCTGAATTCTGCAAAATCCAATTGGATTATTTAGTTTGCATTTGATGGGTAATGAACAGCTTTAGGAAGAAGTGATAAAACACATAAAACACATGATGCAGAAAAAATGATGACTACTACTACTTACCTCACAGTTAATCACATATTACTGTGATAGGTTGTGGGGAAATGTCCTCAGGAAAAGTGACAAGGTTAACGTGACTCAAAGATAAGTGGGTGCTTTGTCAATGGGAGCGGCACCGATTTGATTCCCAAAACAAAGGACATGACCTGTGTTCCTGTTAGATCTCAACTGAGTGGTGGGAAATGTCAGCATGAGCAACTTCCTGTACAGTAAAACCCATTTCGAAATATTCTATCATACTAATTCAATTCAAGGATTTTATTTCTTTGTTTAAGAGGAAGCAGCTGTGTTTGAATTATTGCTGACTCTTACTTCATAAGGTCATATATATTAAGTTAAACACAACTTCCACTTAGCTTCAGATTAATACCTGTCTTATCTATTGTCCATGATGCTGTAAGCAATGTTGATATTGGATTCTGCCCTTAATTTAGAATTCAACTTACTAAGATACTGAGGCCTTAAATGATAATAAAGACTCTTCTGGGCTCACAGTTAGAGGCCCTTGAACACAGCCAGCCGAGCAAAGTCTGAGTGACAGCAAATCATGGGTTTCCCCTACTTAAAAGATAAAGGACAGGAAAAACTCCACCAAATCCTGACACATCAGGAACCACATGTTTAGGAGGAGGGCCTCTCTGATAACTCCCACCCTAAACAATAGCCCTTTTCCTCATCCTGCCCCACCTTGTTTTACTTAATTTTTGCCTCTGTAGATACTCTTCTCAGTGCTGCTGATGTCCGTCAGATCACTGAAAAGGAAAACTCTGTGTCTGACAATGCACCATTTTCTCAGGAAAAGTCCTTCAATTTTGACAGGAATAATGCTTCACACTGTCTCCAAACAACGACTGGTTTTAGCTAGTAGAATTATTTGCCTTTTTTCTACACCTTGATAGCTGTGCAAGAACAAATACAATTATATGAGAGGAACTACATAGAGTTTAGCTTGCAATTAATAACAAGAACAACAACAGTTTGTTAGAGTGACAACCCATGCATCACATTTTCCCTGGTGGCCTCGGAGTCTACATTTAGTGTCAATTTAATCCTATCAAAGTAAACTGACTTCTACAACACCTGCAGCCTTGTAGGTATGACTGTTCCAGTCATTCCAATGAGGTTTTAATTGTCTCAAGCCAACCACCACCCATGAGCAGTATACACATTGTTTTGGACATGTCCACATGTTTACATCTGAAATCACTGACAAAGTTATACAAATTGTCATGTACACAAACCACATTTGAGAAGAAATAAAGTTCATATCAACACTTTCTCCATTACAGAATCTCGTACGAGGAAATGAGGCTCAACGCTGTGAAATTGGCTTAACGTTGGTGGGAAAAAAGTACACATCTGCAGCATGAAACAGTATGACAGGACATAACAAAAGTTCTTTAGGATTCAAAATGACAACATAAAAACAAAGCACTTGCCATTAAAACAAACGGCCTGGACAAATATAGTCTATAAAAAGCTGAATAGTAATTTTATTGGACACTCAAATCTGTGGGTTTGTATCATAATGGATGAATGCTATTACTCGTCCAGTTGCATCATGTGGAAACGGGTGCAGGCATTGGAATAACAAACTGGACTATTCAAGATAAAATCGGTTTAGGAGATGAGATATTTTAATGGAATAAGAGGGAGGGATGCACCTCTAACTAACCTGCCTCTAGTGATTTTTGACTCCATGAGATAAGCCAAGAAGACATAATGTTTTTCCTCCCCTCCTTATGAATGTAGCATAATTGCCAATATTCGCTTGGAGGCCATTCTACTTCTGTGGCTTGACACTGAATATTGGAAAAGCAATGAAATGGAGGGTTTGCAAATCACATCATAATCGTTATTATTTGATCTAAGTTGCAGATGCTGCATAGTTTTTTTTTGCCTTTAAACATTACCTTACACACTTGTAATATCATACTGTACATATAAAATCTTACCTATTAGTCTATTTAATGAACATAACCACTTAAACAATTGTTTCTCAAATGTCTATGTGAAGGAAGTTGGATGCTCATTTGACAACTTGTTAAGGACAGCGGATCAACAAACATGAAAAGAGTGAAGTGAATATGACTGGACTTATTCTTCAACATAACCCACCTTGATTCAAGTCTTGTTAAGCACTAGGCCTACATCATTGATGTAACTGTGATAGAAGCACCTACAGTATTCATGAGCCAACACAATGAAAATGTCCAATTAGTGTCATTGTTTTCATCCTTTACAAAGGAGAGAGTTTGAAAGAGAGGTTGGAGGGGGGGTCTCAGTCGACTGGTGAATTAGCTGGAAATTTGAATTGCTTTCTTTGGCGGAGGACCACTTCCTCTTGCAGTGTGTGTGCTGTGTCCCAGGTGTGCTGTTCTCGACCTCAGAGCTCCCTATTAAAACGTGCGGCAGACCGCACTGGGCAACAGTCACCAGCCACTTAAAACTTCACTCAGGCTCATTGCCTTTTGGCTTTTCTCTATGATTGTATTCTGAGAGAGTATCTCACGGCAGTCAGCTGGCATTGCTGTTGAGACTGAATTGCACTGATTGTTTTAAAAAAATCTGATGCAATTCAATGATGATCAATAAAAATTAAGTGTGCTTTTGATCTAACTTGTCAACTTTATTTTTCTATCGGTGTCTTAGATGTCCTTATTACAGTCTCTCTGTGTCACTGTGTCACTTCATTCACTCATTTAGGTGTTGTGACTGACATTTACGCTACTCTTTATTGTTTTTTTCAGATGAGTGGTAAATCAATGCATAGTCCAGTTTTTCCAGTGCAATATTTGGCTTTAGCTTCTCAGTTCTTTGTTCTCAGTGGAAAGGAACATTAGTTTGATCAGATTATCCTTTTCAGAGGGCATGTGCCTCTGCTCTTGACCTTTGTTCTCCAGAGTTGACATGGGACTAGTGTCGCCAATGGGCATTTCCCTTTGTTAGCTCAAATCCAGGTTTGTGTTTTACATGGGATATCAATGAACATTTACCAGGTCACTCAAAATCAAGATTTGCCCTTTAATGAGAATGAGCTAAAAGTAGCAGTCTGGTTAAGAAAGTCATACTATATCCCATCACTGAGTACAAAAAAAAGCCAAATCGAGATGTACGGCATCTGTAGACAGTGAGCCAGATTATGAAATTTATCTTGTCCTTTAACATAAACTTTTTACTTTTACTCTAAATGTGTAAAACCTTTGTAAAGGTGACAAAAATACATAGTTTTAAAAAGAAAGTGGGACTTTCCATACGTGAATGGCTAATGTGCTTTGCGTGTGCGACAATTTTCCGTGTTTATGTAGCTCTACAGTATGTGGCAGCTTGCTTGAAGGGTACAATATGTCTGGAAATATATTTCCAGTGTAGTCATTGCCACTGTTCAGCGCGTACAAGTATGACAAATACGTCTAAAGTGATCACTCAAATAAGGATTGTGTACGATTATTTAGGAACATTGATGGAGGAACACAATGCACCATCCCAAACCAAACAGCGTGCCTCTGTTTATGGTTACCATTCCTGCCCTCTACTGAGCAACTAATGACTCACCACTGTGGCTCAAGATGTGGTGTACTTCAACAGCAAACGTAAACCTATGAGATAATCAAACCTCCAGCTCACCATGGAACCAATGGAGGTGTGGCTTTGGGAAGGCCTACTTTGTTTTGGAATCCCAAATTGTTATTTGTCTCATCTTTCCTTGGCTGTTGTCAACTGCCAAAACATGGCAGACATCCATAATGTAAAACAGACCAAGGCTCTCCCCTTGGCGACCCTTCCAGGAATTATTCCCCACGATGCTTCCGTTCCTGTCACTTGTTGTTGATGCGATGGGGAGGGGAGAAATGGCTCGCTGCCTGGGTACCACAAGCAAGCAGAGTTCCAGCTTATGAGACACTTTGGTTTTTGCATTAGGCTGCAGCAATAAAATTGAACTGGGGCTGCTTAAAGTTCTTATCTTGGGTTTTAAGGTCTGGTGTTGGCCCAGCCAACAGGAAGGGAATGGTGACACAAATTCCCTGCTCATACTCCCATGACGACAGTCTCTGCACTTGCCATTAGGTGAGCACTGCCCGTTTCCTTCCCCACAAAACTGGAAGAAAGGCTTAAGTGCTATTTTTACTTCAACCCAAGTTGGAGCTTGAAATGGTCAAATCTTTCAGTGACCCACAGTCATTAAAATAGGAAGTGTGTGTGTGGTTGAGGAACACTTTATCATAGCTTATTCAGTGGTATGTGTGATGACCAATACCCAAGCCTTCAAACTGTGATGGCATTCAGTGCTGGATGACACAGTGACCTCAGCTGTCTCTAGAAGTGAGCCGGAGTCATGACCACAGTCTTACGGTGTAACCAGCCATCCTGTTGGCTGTGGTCCAGTATAAGCACCTTCTATATTATTAGTAAGAAATCTACTGAAAAAGGCTTTCAAGACAGAGCGTGAGGTCACTTTGCTGGGAGTAAAGCTACATGTGAACTCTACTTTATAAACCGTCCGAGCAACAGTTGGAACAATCAGTGTTGTATAACTTCCACTGTCGCAGCCATGATATAAAACATGAAACAGTTGAGAGAAGACAGCAGGTGCAAATTGTGACTATTACATACTAGCCAGGTCTGACACAAGGAACTAAATTTCAGCAGGGGTTCCAACACAATCTGTGTCAGTTAGCTAAGCTCAACAACTCGCCACTTTTATGTTCACATTTAAGTGAATGGAAGCCCCATCATCTGGACCTAATAAAATCTCCCCTGGTGGTGACAAGAGCATGTTTGGAGGTCGCTCTGACCTAGACTTTAAAAGATGCTCCTAAAGAAATTTATTCACATGTTGATTTTAAAGCATAGAAAGTAGTAAAATTGATTTATCATTCAATAAAAATGTTTTTTACTAAGACTACATTGCTTATTTATGTCTGTACTTCATAGCATTTATTACCAAAATTGAATGTGGGCATACACCCTGGACAAGTCTCCAGTTCATCACAGGGCACATATATACACATAACCACTCACACTCAAATTCACACCTACAGTCATTTTAAATTAGCTAATTAACCTAATCCTCATGCATGTTTTTGGATGGTGGGAGGAAACCGGAGTACCCGGAGAGAACCCACGCAGACACGGGGGAGAACATGCAAACTCCACACAGAAAGGCCCGGGCCGACAATCAAACCTTCTTGCTGTGAGGTGACAGTGCTAACCACTACACCGTGCCACCCAATACAGTGTTGTTGTAATACAAAATTTAATCGGCTTACTAATAACACTGCATGTTGTAAAAAGATGCAACCCCTGATACGTATAGTGTCTAAACAAATCATTATGAAATATAGGAAAGCCTGTTTTTTCACTAGGCAAATAATTTACTCAAACTAAATCTTTCCCATCAAGGTAAACAAGTCAGATGTGAGATGGTGACCTCAGATGTAATGACATTTAGTTTCACATTTATTGCAGGATAATTTGTCGCTTTAACAGTACTACAGTACATCATTTACAAGCATTGTCAATATTTCTCAACCCTTTGCCATGGAAACTGAGAAATATTAATTCACATGATCCTTCTTTGGAGTGTCTCATCTGTGAAATGCACTCTTTTTCCTCTGATTGTCCACCACAAGCTCATTGGGTCATTGTCATTGCACCATGTCGCTCACTCAAAATGATTCGCCCTTGTTAAATTAAAGTTAATATTCCCCACTACACATATTATATGAGTCTGGACTGACATGGATAGAAATTGCAACTTGCACGCTGTGTTCTTGCCCTCATTTTGTATATTTGATGACATACCTATCAGTATTATTCCAGAAAAAAATAGCACTGAAATATCAAGGATGCATCTTGGTCAGCAAGAATGAAAGTAAAATGTATTACAAGAACAAGAGGTTATGTCAGAACTAAATGAAACAAACAGAAGTGCAGTCCAAAGGTCAGAGCTGATGATGCTGCCCAGAAAAAAAACGTCTGTATAGAATGTCAAGAACCCTCTGAACTCTTAATGATAAAGCCTTCCAATGTGTTGTGATAGGCTACTTTGAAATTGAAAAAAAATGGCTCAATAATTACTTCCATGCTTTCTTTTTTTTGTTAGTATTATCACTTGAGAGGCTGCACTAATTCAACAGGGGTTCCTCAAAGGGAGCCAATCAGTACCTCAGAGTACTATCAGTTATGTCGTGAAAAGGTCTTTGGAGACAGTTTATTTCCTTCTGAAGAGGATCTCCAAACATTCTGAATAACAATCTGAAGAACACATGTTCCAGTTTCCGTGTTTTTCTCTTCAGTTTTTTATAGTGTAGTGACCAGTGCTCTCCAGTACCGAGAGTTCAGAGTAAATTACAGGCCTGATAAATAAAGAGGGGAAAGTCTGGAAAGGGGTTGTTTCTTACTAGATTATAGTAACAAGACCTCCTGGCTCTGAGCTCGCTAGTCCCTTTAGATTGAAGGATGATTACGAGTAAAACTGTGCTCTCATAATGATAAGTTAAAAGATGTTGGCAGCAGGCCCAGTAATGTTTTCACCCGTGCTGCGCTTTGATGTCTCTGCAAGTGTGAGAGACTTCTTTGGGCTTGTTCTAAACACTGACTTTATTTTTGCTTTGCTACTGACTCGGCACTTCTCAGGCAATTAATGTTCAGCGGAGGAGAGGACTGCAGGGAGCTATCACTGAACAACATGCACACTGCATAGAGCTGCTCAGTAGGGAAAAGGACCACCATGAGTGAAGTTGCTTAATACACTTGTACTACTCCATGAATATCCTGTGTGTTTGACTTTACAGCACTGCAGAAACATTAGAAATTGACTGACCCCACTGTGTGTAATGGTGCATCTTTTGCCTCTCTTTTTTTAGCTCTTTTTCAGATATTTTCATTGGTTACAATCCCTTTCATTGCTTATGTGGTTAACTGGCAATTTCCAGGGGGAAAAGACAAAGATAAATTCAATAAAAAGATAAGGCAGTGTATTATGTACTTGACAGTCAGTATTCTGAGTGATTTTTGAAATGACACATGGGAACTCATCAATACTCAATCAAAAGCTGACAGCATAGATGATGACATGACATTTTTTATAACTTCATTGTCCAAACAAAAGTTCTGTTTTGGGATAAGAGCCAATGTATCCATTTGTCTTTGCTCATAAAACATAAAATAAAAACAAATATGGTGTGACCTGCTGAACAATATGGAATATTAAAGGCAGTTAAACAGCAATATTTTGTTAATAGGTAACCACATGTCTCATTCCCTTTTCTGTTATATTATGTCAATTTTGTCAAGAAGTCAAGAAGCCTAGCAAAGGTATTTTAAAAATCAAGAGCAGCAAAGTCTGCTGAACAGCTGGCATGCTCTCATTCGTTGGCCTAAACACTGAAGTTGGAGACTCGGTAAGTAGCTCAGTCTTCCTTTAAAGAATGTTTGTAAGTAATATCATTAGCCTAAATGACAGCAGGTAATTATGTACAATATGGCTAATTGCTCTAATTACCTGATTTGAAAAAAAAAGATTGTCTCAAAGGGACATGTCAGTCTCTAGTCTATGAGACACAGCTGTCGGCGACTGTAGCTGTATCAGAGATAGGCCTAATTGCTGTGTAATTCACGCAAATTAGTGTGTGTCTAATGCACACATGCGGCTGTGAGAGAAGAGAAAATTTGGGAAAGCAGGGGAAGACTTGTGGAGAATTCAACCAAGGAAAAATCCTTAGAGTAGGTCAAAGAAAACCCCAAATGAAATACTTCTAACTTTAATTCACCTAGGGCAATGCATGCATCACAACTGTTTATAGTCACTGAAAACTTTACCACTGCTCAGTTGCTTATGCAGGTAATCCCTTCTGAGATCTGTCCATGTTTCAGAGGATGATGAGGGAGGATGGACGATGAATCTTTGCCTGCATGCTTCTCTGCAACAAAAAATAAAAACAAATAAAAACAAAATATAGCTAGTGAACCTTGGACCTTGAACTGTCTGGAAACACATATTACTGAAGCTAGTATCTTCAAATTCTAGTTCCCACTGAATTTCATGAATACTGCCATCTCTCTTTTACACCTGTGGCCCAAAATACTTTTTGATCACTAAAATACAAACAAAAAACAACAACAACAAACTTCTGTCACAAACTTGTAAGCTTGCCTTTGGCTAAATGAGATCAACACATTTAAATGTTGAGTTGGGGGTATGGGCCTGCCTTTAATTCCTTTAAGGATGTGACCTCAGACACCAAAACATTAGAGGCATGTTGAGCCACTTACCACTAGGGAACTTCAGTAAGACCGGACTGTTAGTGGTGAGCACATTATTAGGACTGATAGGAAAATTAGTGCTGATTCACTGAGATTTCCCTATGGACCTGCAATGATGACTCATTTGAAACTGACTGCCCCTGTTTGTGTGATCTTTATACGTGTTTGTGTGCCAGAGTGGTGTGTGTATCATTTTTGTGTTTAGTTACCAGAAGTACAAAGGGAACATGTAGACTGGTCAGTCCGTCATGCTCGTCTGCATCATGTGTGTGATCCAAGAACCTCATCAGGCCAATGAGTCTTAGAATATCTTTGGGATCTGCAGGCATTACAGGACACAGTAATTTGTTCCATACAACCTTCGAAGTAGGAAATTTCTCGTCAGGCTTCCAATCTGCCTTCACTTAATTCTCAGGTATTGCTCCCTGTGGCTGCTATCCTCTTGAATGCAAACAGCCTTTAAACAGGTCTGATAGACCTGTGTGCGTGTGTGTGTGTGTGTGTGTGTGTGTGTTAGATTAATCAAGCAAATCAAGACACACTTGGGGATTATTACCAGCCGTGACAGCAACGCTGGTGCTGTTTTCACCTCGTGAGCATGTGTCATCATGGCAAATTGCGGTCCTGGAGACACCTTCTGTAGCGGGAACTACCACAGATGGGCTTTTGAGTACTTTGTCAGATGTTTATATTTCTGTCTGTCTGTGGACAGATATATTACCACAACCATGTGAGATGCAGTCACGAAACCTTACTGGTGCCCATCTAAGCTCAAAATGAACTTTACCCTCCGAATCTGGCATTGTGGCTGGTGTGATCCCATCAAAACATGGTCTCCAGTTTGTAAAATGAGTATTAGAGTTGTCAATATTTTTACTGCTGTAAATTCCAATAGAAGGGATTTTGTTTTATTTCTCCATAAGCTTCATGCTGATTGCCCCATGTCTGCAATAAGTAAAATATGGGGCCCTTGCAGAGCTGCAGGACATGGTTGGATTCAGTATTTTGTCCAGGTGGAACTATTGTCCCAGGAGATATTCATATAACTAAGACCAATTAATATAAGATGAAAAAGTAAGCACGTTTTCTGAAAGATGTAGACAAATGCATACAAATAAAATAAGTCACAGTTTACACTATAAGAATTTATATTAAGCACAAGCTTTTCACTCTGAGATTCTTTAGTTATAACATATTCAACTATATCTGCCTTCATTGTGAAAATTAACTCTATCATCTTACCACAACTTACTTTCTCTGTTTTTACAGTATTCTTATACAGTCCGATCAGCATTACCTGTACTTCATTAGACCCTGGGGTGCGAAATATACCATTCTGATACGGCACATGTGAAGTCTATTCCCTTTGCACATGGAATTAATGCATTTCATTCATTCTCAGGTAACAGGTCTATTTTAAGGCTCAGTCATAATCACACCCAGGCTTTCCTTGCATTGCCTGTCCTCTCTGACTTTCAGCTGTTTATCATAAAAAAATATTACCCAACTCGTGTGGCAGAAACATACCAAATGTGTATTTTAGATATGGATACTAAGGGATGATGACATGACTAGTAGATGCCTAGATATTGGTTTCCTGCTGTGGCAAGATGTAAGATTCAACCCCTGAGCTTGGCAGTTTGTAGGTTAGATTTGCTTTCTGTGGTCATGAATAGGTCCTTTATTTTGGGTCTGCATGGATGGCCTCTATTCGTACCTAAAATATAGATATTGTGTTGTGTATGTAACTATTTCAGACTCTTGCATGTCTTTATGCATTTTTTAAAGATATGATCACTAATAATACTGGATTAGATATGTCTTTAGTTATGCCATCATTGAAATAGCATCTTAGGAAGTATTCACATTCTGAAAGTACATGGGGATTCCCTTGCCTCACTACACATTTCCAGCCACCCCCCAAAATATACAACAACTGCACTTTGCTCATTATGTGCTCCACAAGGAGTGCCTCCTTGTTGGATTTTCCACTTCTGGTGCATGAGAACAACCCCTCCTTGAAACTCCTTCAATACTTTGAAGGAAGTGTAGCTCCAGATCTGGTGGCATTTGAGAGGCTTCCACTGCTCTGTGTTTACATGTTCCATTCGCGCTTACTTCAGATACGGGAAGGGTGAGGCAAAAAAAAAAAAAAAAAAAAAAAAAGAAAAGAAAAAAGACACACACACACTTTGGGTTGTTAAATGTTTGCATTCTTTCCAAGCAGCTTCGTGCAATGTTTGGCCCTTACCTGCCATTTGTTTATTATGGGGTCAGCAGTTTAGTTCATTTGACAGGGATACTGTTTTCCTCCTGCAAATGGTTTCTGTTTAACTGTGTTTTCTCTGTTGACAGTTGTAATTCAGTCCAGTTAGGGGTTGTCCGGGATTTGCATGGAAGTAATTGAAATTTGCATGGAAATCAAATTTCCCAGTTTGAAGGCACCAAGTTTTCTCCTGTATTAGTTACCAGAAAAGGCTCAGTATACAGTGTTTGAGCAAATTCACTGAACTGTCTTTGATGATCCACACAAAGACTTTCAGTCATAAAGCTGCGTAGCACAATCGAATAAGCCAGTGAGTAACACAGTTGGTACCTTGTCAGTCACGTTTACCCCCCATTTAGCTTTGTAACATATGTCTGAACACTCATGATAGACTCAGTATAGGATTTTCTTCTCAGCAGGTAAGAATTCATCAATAGATCTTTCAGCAGGACTTGGCTGGGGTGCTATCGGCAGTACAGTCTGGTGGCTTTTGCACTCTGGGTTGCCATGTTGGTTTTATTGGTTTGCTTGTTGCCAGCTGTGGAAGCCTCTTTGTCTCCATCCCTGTCTTTATTGGGCAAGAGTGGCATTGAGGAAATAATGATTCATGCTTTTAATTGATGTCTGCATGCTTCTTTATTGGTTCACACGCAAATAGTTATATCCTGCTGCTGCCTGTGTGGTTAAACTCTATCAGTGTGTACAGTATGTGAACTAAATTGTCTCTTACACTTTGTAGAAATCTAGGGGATATGGTCACTTTCAGGCTTGGGTAACTTGCTCTAAATATAATATATTTTCACCAAATAAAGCATGTGCCTGAGTTACAAGTTCCCTGTGATAAGTAGCTACATCAAAGCACATTCCTCTTGGTGTGAAGTCTGTAGTGCTTTTTAATTGATAACAGCACTTTCTTTCTTAATAACCCATCTGAGATTAGATGCAGCCTTAACGGAATCAGCCGTTGGCTTCCAAAGGAAAGAATTTGTTGGGGCGAAATCTGTTTTTGATATGTGAAGACAAATAATCAGGTCATTATGGGTAACCATAAAGTGTGTCGGAAATTTTAGCAAAACACATGGAAAAAGCTGATTGTTGTGAGACTGGAGTAGGTTGTGTGGCAAAGGAGCTCTTAAAACCAATGAAGCTTCTATAAATAGTGTGAACAGAAAGAAAACAAGGGCATATAAAATACTGATTTTTATATGCAAACCCAAATAAAATAATAAAATAGATTCTCAAATGTAGATTCCATTGTAAGTAGGTTTGCCTTCTTGTTTCAGAATTGGCAGATGACAGAAATATGATGTGTGGTGCTTCGCCTTCATGGCTTTTCTTGGCCTCTGGCTATTTTTGGGCCTTTTTTTCTCCACAAGTGATTAACAGACGTGTGACAGGGGTTTGGGTTTCTCTAGCCCTTTGACAAGTGTATCTTTAAGATTGCAGCATGGCAGGTCATGATAAAGGCCATGAATAAGTTGATCCACCCTCACACTCATTATCCGGCTGTAGCACAAAGTCAGAAGGTCCTGGGTGTGAACAGGTCCGAATGGAGCACAAAGCTTTCAGAGCCATGTGGTTGTTATCTGCTTGCTCCACTTCCTTGAGACTTGTGGGCCTTTTGTTATGCAGCTTTCAACGGCAATATCTTACTTAAAGGGATGTATTGACTGGGAATCAGCGCGTCTCGTAATGACGCACACAGGTGCCATATAATTTGATTCTTTGCAGCCAATTTGTTTCTTTTTCTATGTTGCTAATAAACCAGTTCTTATTAGTTATTCCTGTCTAAAAGCATTGGGTTTTATTAATGGAAATAATACTTTCTTTCAATGAAATTGTCCACCATTAGGAGAATGTTGCTATCTGTCATTACATAATTAGGATTACAGCATACAGTGATAGTGTAGTGTAGTGTAGTGCTTTGCTTCATTTTGTAGTCTTATCCACTAGATTTTAGAGAAACCACACTTGTTTCGAGGAAAACATTTTCCAAAATGGATGTGAAAAGCATTTGGAATCTATCTCTTTTATCTTTTGATAAAAACAACACATATGCATGTTATCAAGCAATGATAGCATCGGGCATCTGCAGAGTTACTGAATGGAATTTATCGTCTAAGAAAAAGAGTTCCAGTGATTAACTGTGGATTATACAACGGACAGTTACAGCCAAGCAATCAGATATTTCACATAAACAGACTGTGCACTATACACACACAGGAAAATACAAGCAATAAAACCAGACTTGACTTTTCTGCTCACTGATCATTCATTATATCGTAATGATAGAGAGAAAAGACAGTTCTAACTTGAAAAGGTCATGTGTCAGATTTATGGAGCAACTAGGAAAGTCAGAGTAGGGAATAGGAACAGGATGGGTTTTCCACTCCGTCAGCTTTTATTACTGAGTTGCCCTTGAGCAAGGCATTGTTGACTGCTTCAGTCGATTATACTCCATGGGTGATGATGCAGCCCATATCCACATGTGCATGCTTCCATATCACGACAGCCATTTCACACTCCTATGGACTTGCCAGGATAAATGAGGCTTTAGTGCATATGTATTGTGTTATCTAGATAGTGGACTGCCACTGATACTATGTATTGCTCTAAATTCATCACAGCATTTCCAAAGGAGACTTAAAATACATCGCCTGATCCCAGAAATACCCACTAAATCTCTGGAGTGGTGTAGTTTAAGAGTACACACACCATTTCATTCCTCGAGTGGTAGATTTTAAACAACATTTTATTAAACTGATAAAAGTCAGACACCATTCATAATGGATACTTTAAGCCTGCTTAGTTTATCTTCCAGCAGTGAAGGAGGCAGGCGCACATTACATTGTAAAGATTAATTTACCAAACCATTTGAATGTGATCAAGGTTAATTTCCTGTCAAGAAACAGTTCTCCCTGTTGTGGCATTTGCCACTTTCCAAATCAAAACCACTGTACCTGTAAAACCCTGAGACATTTCTGGTCATGGTTTTAACAGTGAGCTACTTGTTGTGCTAATGCACACGAGGCGACTGTTTACAGTGGTGTTTCCCAGTGAGTGCTGCCGGAGCACTTGTTTTGTTTTTGTTCTGGATTTTGGAAAGCATGTGTTTCCAGCATAGACGAGCCATGCCAAAGACGCCTTGATGATGCCCCGTCCTACACAACCACTCCCAGATGCTCAGAAGCAAGTTTTACGAATACACTTTCCTCATTATTTGGGGCTTGTTTGGCATCATGCTGGCCGTGTTCACCAAAGCGCAGAAATGAGCAAGTTTTTTTAAAATGTGGGAAAGTCAAAACCTTCAGATATGGGCTCTACTTCAAAGTTTTTTGAGCAGAATAATGTCATGGCAGTGCGTATGTGAAATGAGTGGTGCCAGTAGAGGAAAAGAAAAACAGATGCACGTCAGGAGCAGTATGTGTTAATAATAATCGTATAAGTTATTTTCAGTGTTCCCTCTTGCAGTTGTAAAATGAGTCAATGTAATATGAAAAGGAATAAAATTATATTTGGCTTTGGACAAGATGTTGAGGTTTCTAAAATAATTTCTTTATCATAGAAATAGCTGTGATATTTATTGGCATTTGAAGTCTTAGTGACTGGTTAATACCCAAGCCTGTAATTAAATGTACAGTTTAATACATAGAAAGGCAAAAGAATTTCTTTTATAGCCAATCCCACACTCCACCTTTGTAAACAACATAGCTTAAAGCCACTGTACACTTAACACCGCTTCTTCCATGATATCGATGGCCACAAGCTGCACCTCGGCTGGTGCTCATTTGATGACGTAACCCTTTACAGCGTGGTTCTGCTGGTTCCTCCTCAGCCAAGTGGGATATCCAAGCCCAATACCTGTGGGTTTTGGGGTAAAAGGAGAAGTGTTTCTTTGCATGCAGCATTAATTTAGACTGTATGAACCACACTGCAGTAATTTAACTGCTCAAAATAGATTCCCAGTGTGGAATAACTGTGGGAAGTGGAATTATGTTTTGTTATGAATTTAATAGCTATAGGCTTTTTTTTCTCATTTTCTTCTTTTTCTGCTTGATTCAATACATTAATACATTGTAGCATATTAATTTGATGGAAAATCATAAATTCAAACATCCAGTTTTCTTAAATATGAAAAGTAACTCATAATTATAGAGAATGGGAGTTCTTCACAGCTTAGTTATGCTATATTGCCAAAAGTATTCGCTCACCCATCCAAATAATCAGAATCAGGTGTTCCAATGACTTCCATGACCACAGGTGTATAAGATCAAGCACCTAGGCATGCAGACTGTTTTTACAAACATTTGTGAAAGAATGGGTCACTCTCAGGAGCTCAGTGGATTCCAGCGTGGAACTGTGATAGAATGCCACCTGTGCAACAAATCCAGTCGTGAAATTTCCTCACTCCTAAATATTCCACAGTCAACTGTCAGCTGTATTACAAGAACGTGGAAGTGTTTGGAAACTACAGCAACTCAGCCACAAAGTGGTAGGCCACGTAAACTGACGGAGCGGGGTCAGCGGATGCTGAAGCGCATAGTGCGAAGAGGTCGCGTCATCTGCAGAGTCAATCACTACAGACCTCCAAACTTCATGTGGCCTTCAGATTAGCTCCAGAACAGTGTGCAGAGACCTTCATGGAATGGGTTTCCATGGCCGAGCAGCTGCATCCAAGCCATACATCACCAAGTGCAATGCAAAGCACCGGACGCAGTTGTGTAAAGGCCAATTTATAGTACTCCGTTAAATGCCGTACGTAGGGATGGAGAGCCCTCTGCGTCGCCGGAGAGCCTGACGGAAAGCCTCTCCGTCCTCTGCGGGCGCAGGAATTTTTTTTTTAACTGTCCGTCAATCCGTCAAGGGAAGATGGAGACGACAAGGGCTGTGATTGGTCCTCTAGTTGAACCCTGCTGTGAAATGCAGCCCCTCTCCCTACACAGAAACAGACAGACAGGTTGCCGGACAGGACAGCGCGGACAGGACAGGAACTAAAGTATCAATTAACCTTGTGAAACGCAAGTCAAACATATTCAACTTGCTCAAAAATCCATTTCATTCATGTAGTAATTATGGCTGGGGTATATTTCCACAGAACATACCGAAAGGTGTTGGTTTGCATTCGCTATTATCTGATTTTATGTTGAGAAGAAAGAGGAAGAGGAGTTTTAGAGACTGAAAGTAACCAATGTTCTTCTCTTCCATCTCCCTCACAAATAAATAAATCATAAAAATGTTTTCCCCTGCTTTTATCTGCAATATTAAGGTGAATTGCTTCACTTTCCGAGGCGGTGCATTTCAGCACAGGGATGCACAACACACATCATGATGGAGGAGTGTGAGGGCTCGAGGGGTCTCCGTAGCTACGGAGTCGGATAACATATTAGGTAGACGGAGAAGTATATTCCAGCCTTAAAGCACGCCGCCACTGGACTCTAAAGCAGTGGAGACATGTTCTCTGGAGTGAAGAATCACGCTTCTCCATCTGGCAATCTGATGGACGAGTCTGGGTTTGGCGTAAAGTTTTGGTGTAAAGTTTGGTGGAGGGGGGATTATGGTGTGGGGTTGTTTTTCAGGAGCTGGGCTTGACCCCTTAGTTCCAGTAAAAGCAACTCTGAATGCTTCAGCATACCAAGACATTTTGGACAATTCCATGCCCCCAAATTTGTGGGAACAGTTTGGAGCTGGCCCCTTCCTCTTCCAACATGACTGTTCACACCAGTGCACACAGCAAGGTCCCTAAAGACATGGATGACAGTCTGGTGTGGATGAACTTGACTGGCCTGCACAGAGTCCTGACCTCAACCCCATAGAACACCTTTGGGATGAATTAGAGCAGAGACTGAGAGCCAGGCCTTCTCGTCCAACATCAGTGTGTGACCTCACAAATACACTTCTGGAAGAATGGTCAAAAATTCCCATAAACACACTCCTAAACCTTGTGGACAGCCTTCCCAGAAGAGTTGAAGCTGTTATAGCTGCAAAGAGTGGACCAACGTCATATTAAACCCTATGGATTAGGAATGGGATGTCACTTAAGTTCATATGTGAGTCAAGGCAGGTGAGCGAATACTTTTGGCAATATAGTGTATATCAACCCAATTCTTCTTTGGTTTACTTAAAGCCGATGAGACACAGCAGCAGTGCATCCTGTACATGAAAGAATTTTCAGGCGAATGTTGTTGTGAATGTATCACAATAAATTTGATGTAATATGGAAACATGGTTTTCAAAAAAGAAAAAAAAAAACAAATGTGCAGTTTCTGCCATTTAGAAGCTATCTCTTTTATCAGCTGGTAAAGTTGGAGTCGTTCAGCTTAAGCAGTCGCAATCATGGCCCAGATCATTATGCTGTTTAATCTCAGCCCCAAACACAGCGGCACAGTGTCTCCTGACATGTACTGTAGGATTTTCACAACAAACAGGTGATTAGCATCGAAGGGGAAACAAATGGCGGACCCGATTCGGAACCAGTGCCGCTGCCTTATGGGGACGATTACTGGCAGGTGGGGCCAATTGGCAAACAATGGCCCAGTCCAGGGTTTGAAGGGCAGATGATTGCTGACAGATGGAAGCCTCCAAGTCCAAGAAGAAAGCAATCAGGTGGGGGAGGAGGACAGGAACGTGGGGGGGCCATGAGAGGAGGGCAGCTCCACTGCTACCAGGCAGATGAAAGTCCGGCATGATGTCAGCCTGACTCAGCGTACACATCCACACTTACTATGGCCGCAAGCTAGACTGATGTAATGCCCCCCCCCACCCTAATGTGGGTTATGTTTCACTGTGGGGGAGTGGAAGGGTCACAAAGAGCAAATGAACTAAATAACCGTTGATGGGTGCCACCAGAAGCTGCCTAGCTTCTAAGCATGCGATCAGGTGATGCCATCTTTTAGAGTTTCTTTTTGGATACATGCTTCAACACAAGTCTCTTTGCTCACTGTTTTTGTTTACTTTGATCATTGATCAAGCTTACGCAAAGGGCCGTTGCAGTAATGGTTACTTCATCTAATTCTTGCTGTGTAATACAATTAGATCAATATGATGGGGTTTGGTGCTGACTTCTTTTTTCAGTCTTCTTTATTAATGACTTAGTTATTTTGTCCATAGTCCTGTATTTTTGACCCTGCAATTTCATTCTTATTGTTCTTATTTAAATATCGTTGGTTTCCCAGAAAGGTGCTATATAATCTGAGTTATTATTATCGCAACAAATATAACACCATTTAGAACATCATGAAAAATCAAAACACCTAGCTACCTAGCTGTATTATTATTATTATTATTATGGTTTTCCATGTTTTCAGATTTTACCAATACTCTGTTAATTTAGTCATCTCGTTGCACTTCTTGTGACATGGATCTGACGTCTATTTATCTTGATGAACCAATATTTGCCTAGCCGTAGCAGATAGAATTGTCTATTTTGCCATTTTTCTGGTTATTTTGTTAAAAATGTGCTATATATTACTTAACTTCGAGTTTGGCTCTTGAGAAACTGACCTACAGTATATTGTTAGAAAGAGGGCTTCTGAATTTTAATTTTATTACATTTGGAAGATTTTTCTAGAACTGTTGATAGGTGGAGATATGGAAGAAGCAATGGAAAAATAAGATAATAATGTGTTGGTGGGAGTGTGCGAGCCAACGTAACCTATGTTAGTGTTATTATTAATACCAATTGATTATTATTGTTATTATTTTAGATGATTATTTTTATTTATCTATTTATTTATTACTACTCAGTAATTTGCTGACTAATTTGTTGGTTTAATTAATCTTTTTTTAATTATTTATTTTGTTAGGTCATTTAATTTACCTTTTCTTTATTATTAATATTTTCATTATTATTTTCATTACTGCCATATGTTTAAAGTGTTGGATGTGTTATATGAATACAAAACCAATAACGATATGTTTAAAACAATGTGCTAGATTTGAATGCAAATCTGGATAAGGACTGAAAGCAAACCATTGATTCAAATGTAACTTCCTGTCTACAGTTAACGAGTAAGACAGCCTTGCAAAATAAATGTGAATGTACTGTCTGGCACCTTTCTAGTCATCCAGCCACTCAAAGTGCTTTGCACTGCTTTACACATTCACCCATTCATACAAAGATGGTGGGAAACTTGGTTACAAACCAAATGTGGCGTCAAACAAGAGCAACTTCACTCACCACATACTGTAAGTATGATGCACAGTTAATAATGGCGGAATCGAGGAGCTTCTGGGAAATAATACAATATAGAAGGAAATGCAATTACTGATTGAGATACAGCTATAATTAAACATTTCCGAGGGAGTGGCAGTACACCTGGAATGCCTCCCAAGTGGAAGTAACACTGAAGACATCATCAGCATGGCGCCATAATGATTTTAACACTGGGCTTTATTCCGGCTGTTACCATAGCAGAGTCTGAATGCATGCAGCTGGCGATTAATTCAGAGACAGAGACAGACCACAATAGAAAAAGAGTGAGATAGAAACAAAAGGAGAGAGAGAGACACACATACAGGGAGTCTAACCAACCTTCTGTTGTTAAGATATGGCTCACTGCCAAGGGTGGAAATACTAATGATTATTCCCTCTAGAAGAAGTTCTTTTATTTGTGCTGACACTCAAGTAAAATGTAGAGTATGTCATTTAAAAGTTGTACACTTGTTGTATGATTTCTCTTTATTTTATTAATGTAAAAATGATTGATACGCCTGAATTATTCTATTTAACATGTGTAAAATAAAGGACTCACCCTTTATTTTTTCTTCTAACCACCATATCTCCTCATTTTTTATTATTTTGACATGATATGATTCAATTTGATCTCTATAATGCAGATAAATAAATGTAAACATACCATAGCATATCACATGATGATGATATTTGTACCATTCTGCTGTTGCCTGTGATATCTGATAACTAATTTCACACAGATATTCCAGTATAAGCATCTGCTGAGATTTTCAGCTCTTCTTAATCAGACAAACACAGACCTTTGGCTAAATTACGCATTTGTTTATTTTGCCATGATACCACTCATAAATCCATCATAATGACTTCACCAATACATTAGCACCAAAAATGCATTTATGTTAATGTTGCAGCAAGGCTACTATGCAAAAATATTGACATATTGTGAAGTATAACCCACTTCCCTCTACCATTTCCTTTGGCGCCACCATTTCCATTTATCAAAAAAACAGAAGATGTCCAATTGCAATAATTTCAGAGATCGACATAAATTTATTTTTAGACCATGATTATGGCAGTTTCCACCAAGCAAAGGGGGTCTGCACTTTGCAAAATGTTTCTTTTTCTTTGCACAAAAATGTGACCATATTCCAAACTGTCTTGCACAAGACTCACTTGCCCTGCTGTTCTGTAGCTGAGCAACATGCAAACACACAAAGCTTCATTTGTAAAGCAGACGGCTCGGTTATATGATACTCCTCCACTTTAGTCATGGTCTGGGTTGCTGGTTTTCTTATCCATGGCAGCAGGGCAAAAATGGAAAGTATGAATTCAATTTATTGTATTTTTCTATATCCCAAAATAACTTTCCAGTCATTGTGCCACCATATAATTTTAGCATCTGAAAAACACAATTTAAAATTCAAATCCCTATATTAAATGTATTTGGATATGTTATAGAATTGTGTCAACCCTATTCAGTATCATTTAGCCTGAGGTAATTCTTGAACACAATTGACTGTGGAAGGTCTAAATGAATACTGTATGACTTGAGCATCTTAAATACAATAACCAAGGTTTTTAAGGTGCTAATTTTCCTATTGTACACAATGTTGTCGTCACAACATTTTCTTTGAGTTTTTGTCGCCAGTCAGGTGGTTCATTTTTTTTGTGTATTCTACTGTGATGAAGAAAGACAACAAGAAAGCAATAATGAAAGTGTAAATGTGTCATGTGCATCAGTGGTAAAACACTTGACACCTACAGTACGTTACAGTATTAAAGTTTAAAAAGTCTGGCAGTCATATTTATGGAAATTTGAGTATCAGTGACAATCAAATAAACTTGGACAGTGCTATTCAGAAAACCAGCATCGCATGGAAAAGAGAAGGAATCCCTCAAACCAATTCAAACTAAATAACAAATAAATAATCATTATCATCCTTATTGTGTAATATATATGTGGCAATCAAAAAGTAAACAATAAAAGCAAACACGATTACCCCTGAAGGGCTTTATTGTACTTACTGCAAGCTCATTAACATTCAGTATCTAATGATAAAGATGTTACACATCATTAATACAGTATATCCAGTACATGTCAGGATGTTTGTAGGTTGTGCACATTATCCAACAGGCTGTGCACTCGTGGTGCCATTTGATCTTTTGAGAAAAGGAAACATTACCTCAGCCATTCACCAGAAAAAATACAGTCTGGTCAGTTGTTTTCATTTGATTTTTCACTGAAAAGGTGAAGAAAAGAGAGAAAGAGAGAGATTGTGGTTGAAAAATATGGACGGGGCTCAGATGAACTAATATTTCAGTAAATGTAAAATCAGCTGGGTTTATTTTAAAGCAGCCCTCTATTTTTATAGTAATTTGTGCTGAATGTTAGTCTTGGACCTGCCTTGGTGAGAGTGCGGAGCCGTGTTAGATTAGCCATCTGCTCAGTGTAAACACAGACCTATTCTGCAAAGAAGGGAAGTGCGGGGATGAGGTGATGTTAGCGCTATCACACGTAGTATCAGTGGCATTACTTGGGCTTTTAATTCATACATCATACTGAGTCATGTAAATGAGTGAGGCAGTTTCAATCCACTATATGACTATGATTGACTATAATTAAATCTTGTGTGCATATCTATGTACAGCCCAGACTCGGCCACATCAAAATGGTGTGAACGTTCCCAGCTCAGAAAGAAGGGGAAACTGATGAGCACATGGCAAGGGCGTTGTCCATTAAAGAAAACCCCTGAGTTTTCTCAGAGCTTTCTGGGTTTGTAGAGCTGCTTTTTAGGTGGTCCTGCGGAAAGTCAGGCACCGGAGGGCTCCCAGGGTCTGTACAGTGTTGAACTTTTTTCCCCCAGTGTAAAGGCTAAATGTTATTTTTCTCTTCCTTCTCTCTCGCTCACTATTCACCTCCCTTTCCTAAGCAGTCACCTTAATGAGACATCAAAGAGCAATGAGCCACAGCTCTGATTTGGTAGAATTATTGGACTGATGCTGCTGTTTTGCGCTAATGTTAGGTTAAACATGCTAACCTGCATGTGTTAAGTTAGTGGGTAAAATGAGAAAGTCCTTGTGGGGTCATTGTAACACTGTCTTCTGCTGTGATATAATAAAAGGCTGGAGTAGAATTATATTCAGATTAGCTGAGTATGTTGCATGGGGGCCACAGGTTTCTGGCCAAAAATTAAGTTGAGTTGCACAGAAATGTCGGCTTGGCGTCAGGTCTCAGTAAATGTGAGTTAAAAAGAATCCATTTGCGTTATGGAAGTAACCCTGAGCGTGACAATGACAGACTGTCTCTGAATAAGGGTATCAGAAGGCCTGAGTACACAATGTGAACATACAACAATGTGAGACAGTTATCATTAAATGTAGCAGAAAGAGCATTGCAGACTCCCCATACTCCCTCATGTAAAGTGAGATGGAAGAGCAGCCCTGAAAAATTTCATTTCCTCTTTTCTTCCTCTCACATTTTAAGAAACTTTGAAGTGCATCTTGCTGACACAACGTCCTTTCCCGCCAGGAAAGGGAGGGTTTTCATTGTTTCTCAGATCATATGTAAAGTTCAATGTCTGAGACTTTTCTTTTTTTTTTTTTTACCACTGACCTATATTTAGTACTTAAATATGAAAACATCAATGGCTGATCCATACTGCTAAGAATCTGCAAATTGGTTTATACTGTATATTAATACTTACAGAGCAGTTTGGATGGGTCCTGAGGAATTGAAGGACTACACGTTATGCGGCTTTCTTAACTAATGGGGAAAAAAACTGTATGATTGTTGTGAATGCTGAAAGCATTCACAACCTATGTTCTTCTGCTTTCTTTCTTATTATTCTTCCACTCACTTTTTGGCCGCACTTCTTCTCCCACAAATTTCAATGCAGAAAATTCATTCAAACTTCAAAACGTGGCTTTATCGGGAATGGTGTGTTACGACTTTTCTTAAAGATAAACTTCATAATTTCTGAGTTTTGAGCCATAATTCATAAAAGAATCCCATTGAAATGAATGGGACAAGCTTCAGACTTTTCAAACATTTGCCTTCAGCGAACAAACACTCACAGCTCCCTCATAGTTTCACCTAGAAACTCATTCAACTTTCAAAACGCATGCAAATTTACTCTACGCTGTCTCCATCATTCATCATCATTCATATAATATATACCTTCTTCACCATTTCACTTTCTTCAGAGCATGGAAAACTTCATGGAAATATCAGAGTTTAACATGGATGTCTATTGCGTGCACTGCAATTACACACCTAGAGCGTAGAGCAGTTTCTAAATCGTTTGAAAAAAATATTTTGAAATCGCGATTGTGAGGGCTACGCACATTCTACTGACATAATTTCATCACCAAAACGCTGGAAATTTCGTGCCAGTTGTAGTGATGTGGTTGCTTGTGTTTTCATTAAAGTAAATAGAAACGGATCGAGCCGACCCTCCATCATTTTACATGGTGTCAGAAGTAGTTCAACCAATGACCGAGAGATGAATTAAGAAGACAAGAAATGGTTAAGTTTAACACTCTGGAAAACGTTTGACAAGCTGATGGAGTGGCCCGAGTGGAAGCAACGGTTCGAGCGACACAGAATCGCAACAAAACTTCACAATGACGAGGGACAAGTACAAGTGAGCCAGATTTAAGCCACAAGGCAACGAGGCAGAAAACATTTTCAAGTCATTCACATTTGCTCAAGAGGAGGACTGCAATGACTTTGTCGTCGTTATGGAGAAGTTTAACGATTACTTTTTTCCGAGGAGGAATATTTTCCACAAACGAGCATGTTTTTACGAACGGGTCCAACGGCCGGATGAAAAGGCAGAATGTTTCATCAGAGCCCTGTATGATCTCTCAGAGCACTGAGTTTGGAGCAACTCAAGAGGAAAATATCCACGACTGCATCATTGTCGGGATAATGGATAAAGAGCTTTCTCACAGGCTGCAGCTGATGGCGGACCTGATGTGGACACAAACAATACAGACTGTCAGACAGTCAGAGGAGGTCACGGCACAAGTGAGTCTACAAGGAGACACTGCAGGATCAGAACAGCAGGTGCAGTTTGAGCATAAAAGTACAAACTGGAAACCACAACAGTGACAACAAGGCAAGTCAAACGACAGAAAATCGGGGGGAAATGAGAAGAAATGTGGCAAATGTGGGAAAACAGCATAATAGAGATGAAAAATGCCCTGCAGAAAGAGCTACCTGCCACAACTGTCACAGAATGGGACACTGGTCCAGAGTATGTCGCAGCAGGTCAGTGAATGAGGTCACAGAGACTGAGAAAGCTGGGCAGACCTCTTATTTCCTGGGTTCAGTGTGTGATACTAATGAGAAAAGTGAACAGTGGACTGTGCTACTACAAGTTGATTCCTCTCCAGTAGAATTTAAGATTGACACCGGAGCCGATTTCACTGTCATAAGTGAGGACACGTTTCACACACTCACCCCTGAGAGAACACTGGACCCACCTGACATTTTCTGGACAGCCCTGGAGGTGAGCTGCTGTATCTGAGCTGCTTTATTGAAATAGTCAGTCACAAAGGAAAAGATTATCCATTCACAACCTACGTAGTATGTGGACGTAAAGTCATCTCCTCAGCCGGGCCCTGTCAGTAAGGATGAAACTGGTGAGGCGAGTAGATGAGCTAAAATGCATCACCAGCCATCTAACCCATAGTGAGCATGGTACTCTAAAAACTGAACCAGTCAAAATCCAGTTAAGAGATGATGCTGTACCATATGCTGTGCACACTGCATGCCATGTGCCCTTTCCCATGTTACAGAAGGTGAAAGTGGAAATACAGAGAACGGAGAAGGATGGGGTCATTGAGCAGGTTTCACAACCTACTGAAGCTCCAGGGTACCAGTCCTGAAGAAGAACACAGACACAGCCCGAATCTGCATCGACCTGTCAAAACTAAATAAGTCAGTCAGTCAAAAGAGAACGCGACATCCTACCCACCTCAGACGAGATAACAGCCAAGCTGAGCAGTGCAATTGTGTTTTCTTCTCTTAATGCTGCCAGTGGATTCTGGCAGATCACTCTGCATCCAGACAGCTGCAAGCTGACAACATTCATAACACCATTTGGCAGATACTGTTTCAGAAGATTACCTTTTGGCATAATAAGTGCACCAGAGATCTTCCAGCAGAAGATGCTGGAGACTCTAGAAGGACTGGAAGGCGTGGCAGTATTCATGGATGACATCCCAATCTACGGGACCTCGATGGAGCAACATGATGCCAGACTCAAAAATGTGCTGCTGCATGTTGAGTTGGCAGGGTTGAAACTCAACAAGGAGAAATGCTCCCTCCGGCAGAGACAGCTACAATTCCTGGGTCATCTCACCAACCAGTTAGGGGTCAGTCCGGACCCTGACAAAGTGGAGGCCATACACCAGCTGCCACCATCTGAAAATGTGCAGGAGCTGAAAAGAGTCCTCGGCATATCTGAGAAGTTTGTCCCAGCTCTTGCAGCGGTGGGAGAGCATTATATGAGCTGCTAAAGAGCAAGAACTTCTCGACCTGGGGACACTTGCAGCAGTCAGGTTTTGAGGACATTAAAAGAATGCAAACTAAAGCCCCTGTTCTTTCCTTTTATGATTTCACAAGGCCTACAGCTGTATCTGCAGATGCCAGTAGTTACGGACTCTGAGCTGTGCTGCTTTAGCTCCACAGAGAAGAGTGGAAGCCAGTAGCCTACTGCTCCGGATGTCTCTCAGAAGCTGAAACACGCTAAGCCCAGATAGAGAAGGAGTGTCCGGCTGGCGTGTGGGTTTGTGAAATGTTTGATAAGTATATGTGTGGCCTAGATGATTTCAGACTTGAGACTGATCACAAGCCATTGATGCCGCTCATCAACAATCAGAGCCTTGATAATGTTCCCTTGAGATGTCAGCGTCTCCTTATGCAGCTTATGTGGTACAAACCAATTGCTGTATATGTGCCAGGAAAATCTCTCCTCGTCGCTGATGCCTTGTCCCGAAGCCCAAAAACTTACACAAAAGAAGAGACTGACACACACAGAGAGGTGGAGCGTTATGTAGCTTCAGTGGTACAAGGCATCCCAGCATCTCCAAGCACAATGGAAAGCATCAAAATGGCCACTGCAGCTGACAGCAAGCTGCAGTCTGTTATCAAATTCATAAGAAACGGATGGCCACAATACAGTGGAAATGTACCACCAAACGTCAGAGCATACATGAAGGTGAAAAATGAGTTATCAGAGGCTGATGGTTTGCTCATACGTGGAAGCAGGGTCGATATTCCACTGTCAAAGAGAGCTGACATCCTACAGAAAATACATGATGGACATCAGGGGCTAACAAAGTGTAGCTTCTGCTTCAGAATCTCCTTGTCACTGATGCAGCCTTGATAAAGAGGGGAGAATACGTGATTGTACCATGAGGCGCTATCCCAATCAGTCCCTTAAATGTGCTATGTGACTTGCTATGTGTAGCTGGATTAATTCTCACCCTGCAGCAGGAGTATGGGGCACACAGTCAAATACCTTCCTTAATAATGTCCTCTTGATATAGCAATGTGCTATTGAAAACACAAAGGAGGATAGGGACAAAATCATCCTGTTTAGCCTCCATACATAAAAGTCAACCTGAGTACAAACTGATGTCTTCATTCGAGCCATCAAATCGCTCCAAGCCAAACCTACAGCTGATTGCCATCTCCTCAATTTGTCTCTGGAGAGCCTCAGTCTGAGATCGGAGCTCCACCACCTCGCTTAATCCAGTGCAGCCGATTCGGAAGTGGTGGAGCAGTAGTTGTGGTCAGAGCAGGCTACCCCCATCCTTACATCTTCCTCAAGGTCTAAAGGGGGAGAATTTCAATCTCAATCTGTGTTTATTTATTTAGCACATTTAAAACAACTACAGTTGACCACAGTGCTGTACAAGCTAAGACAAATATAAAAACAGCAAATTAAAAACATATTAACAAACAAACTCTTCACTCCCAAAAACCTGGTTGTGGAGCAGGAATGTCATAGTTACAATCAAAAAGGACAGGGACAGCTCCTCTTCTCAACATATGGCGCCCTTGTAGGGTTGAGGGTTGGATCTCATCCACTGTCTCAAAATGACGAGAACACACTCTTGTATTCATTGTAACGATAAATTGAATCCTTCTAATATTAATATTAATTATCCACCTTTTGCATTGTTTGGCATCTTTCCGGAATATGAAAAAAAAACTAAAAGCAGAGTTACACCATGCTGAAGATAAACATCTTGGAATACAACAGTGGTAGCTGGATGTGCTGTCCTGTCTCCGTTGGAATGAAAACATACACTAAGAGGCATTAAAAATGCAACATTGTATTTTTTTCGATAATAATTTGAATTTTCATAATTTATTGGGCGACTTCACTTGGTATGATACTGAACATGAATGAACAAAAGCAGCAATAGAAAAATTAATTGACAAAGATTACAAATGTCGGTATCTTGTGTGATCGCCGTGGCATAGACATGATGAACGCATTGATTTCAGCCACTGGAATCGCTCCCCGCTCTTCCAAGAGTGCAGTACGGAGATCAGCAACCGTCACAGGCAGTGGAATACGATGCTGTACCCAAAGGTGTTCAATCGGATTCATATCCAGGGAATAAGGCGGCCAGTCCATAACCTGCACATTATGTCTGTGCATAACGTGCCTGCAGGCGTGACGCCAAAATGCCTGGCTACCCTTGCTTCGGTCATTCCAGATCTCAGCATACCAATGGCCTGCTCCCTCATGTTTGCTGCTAAGCGTGGCATGGTGACCGTCTGTGACAGCTTGCATTTTTCCTCCGGGTTTTTAAAGCCTTGACCAGTTGAGCTCAAATCACCAAAAGAACTCATTGAAAGCTTCAAACAATGTCCTAACGAATCACACATGCAAATACAGGGATTGGTACCGTCTGCCACGTTAATTTATTGTTTGAGCTGAAAAATGTGGCTCCATAGTTTCAATGGCCACGAGTGGTAATAAATAAAACATTTTTTTGTATACAAAGTAGTTGTATCCAATTTTATTTTACATTGACTTTGTTGCGATTTTAATGCCTCTTAGTGTAGATTTTTTTGATGTCATATTGTACACACGCAACCGTACAAAAGAAAACAAATAGATAAACACAGAAAGGTCGACTTCAAACGAAACATAAAATAAAAACACACAATAATCTGAAATCATTTCTCAGAGATCTAAGTCAAAACAATAGCGTCCACCATTAAGTTCCAGTGCAGTCTGAGATTTTATCGGAAATACGCCATGCTGCTTTGTGCATAAAGCATAAAGCTAGAAGCTACGGCATCTTGTGTGGATTAAATATACCTTAGATAGAGGAAAATGTTTTCAGGGCAAATGTGTTTATTATAGAAATAGAATTTACAACATGGTAAGGATTGATGTTATGTTTAAATATGAAATATTTTTTGACTTGCTGTTTGTGTCTATTATAGTTCAAATTGCACTATGTCATTGATAATAATTTAAATGGGAGAGTCATATGTAGTTTAAATAATGGAACTAATGTTGCCACAGTAACCGTATGTAGCATAAATACTTTGGAGCAGATTTAATAATTTGATTTATTATTTTTATTAAATTTAATAATTTAATAATAAATAATAATAATTAATGATAATTATTACTAATTATTAAAAAATATTAATTAATTTAATATCAAATTGTGTATTTATAACCAATAACTCTTAAGTTATTAATCATAAACCATGAATCATCATAAGAGTGGTGACACTCAGCTTCAGGTATAAACCCACTTAATTTTTTCACATTATCGCATTATTTTTAATAGTATAAATTATCAGGGCACCACCCAGTTTTGTTAAAACAGGGAAAACTTGTGAATTTGATGTTAATTAATATAGTGTCTTAATGTCAGGGAGCTACAGAATTCTTGGACCTAGTGTACAGTGAGTCAGTTCCTTTATATACACACACAAATCAAATAACCAAGTTATTCTTTATAAATTAGATGTTTATTTGACAGACTAAATGACTAAACTACCAGCAGAAAATAATAGAATAGAATATAGAAAATAATAGAATTAAGGGAAGCTTGATGGCTGAATAAATAGTATTAATTCAATGTGGATGGCGTTCGCATTTTGTTGTGCATGGTGGCATCATCTAAGCTAACAGAGGACTGAACAGAAATTCCCACATTGCTGAAAGGAGTGTCCACAATCAAAGGTACCATAATATTTAATTCTCAGAATAATACTCAGTTATTTTTTGCGTGGCTGAAGTTTAACTGGTCTCTTGCTGTTATTTTCCATTATTTTCAGTAAAGAATCCCTTGATGGTAATTCAAGTCTTATCTTAACACAATACACAAATTATTTGGATTGGATATTAAGAACTTCAAATGTATTTCATTCAGTTCAAACTTGCTGTGCTTATCATTAATGCAAGCATTGCCATATTCTAAAATAAGTTAAAAGTTGAAAGGTTATATTTTCCTTGTATATGTGTTTTATTTTCCTGTTCATTCTAGGCACGCAACTTTTTTTTTTTCATCAGAATCAAATGGCTCAGGAGAGATGTATACCATCTTCTGTAATCTGCAAAAGAGGCATTCTCAGTCCAGACAATGAGATACAACTGTATCTGGTCTGCACTGGTGCTTTCTGCCCCACATAACCAGGCACCTTTAGCTTGAAACACTGGGAGAGAGCATCTCAACACATCTTACCAATACAGAAGCCATCCCTCTTTTGCCGGGAATGCGCAGCTTCCTTGTGCATGTGGCTCTGTGTGTCTCATCAATTAATGCCCCCCCGGGCTAAAACAGGTAATGCGGAACCAACACAACTATTTACATCATTTTTCATGTAGATGAAAAGTTCACAGAATTAACCCTTACAGTTTTAAACAAACAATATGTTCACACGTTTTGAGAATGTTCACAGAAAAATAAAAATAGTGAAATATTTTAAAACAAAAATATTTACTCGGCTACACCAGCAATTCTAAGCAACTCAAATCTACCTCCTTGTCTGAGTTTAGGATACGCTTCCAAAATAAATTCTCTGAATTCATTTAGATTTGTATGACTGCCTGAAAAAGAAAGATAATGCAAATAAACAGTCTGACATAAAAATGGCCTAACTTAAAACTGATTAATTATTGGTGGTGATCAGATCCAATTCAAGGTCATCAAGGTCCAATGAAAGGTCACGCCAAAGATTTCGTATATATTTATGAATGCTCCAGGGTGTACAATTTTCAGCCCATCGTCACCTAATTTGGTACATAAAGTAATATAGGAATCCAGAAGTCATCGATTCAGTTTGGTCAAGATCAGTAAAAGGTCTAGGTCATCAAGGTCAAATATGCATTTTTAACCATAACATCATGTAGGAAGGAGCAAGAGCAATGCAACTGGTCTCAAAATATCTGGAAAAGAATTCTGAAATTGTATTTGCTTTACTATTTGTTTTACTAATATTTAGGTCTTATGTCTAAAATTCAAATGTGACAAAATATGAAACAGAGAAAAAATAAAAAGTACATGATATTAATGTGAATACAATGTTAAATGTGGGTGTGTCAAAATCAACACATTCACTCTTTGGTGTTTTGGGCTTGCAGGAGTATACGCTCTCTCAGAATGCTGCCTTGGCAGAGGTCTGCACTCTCTGAATGCTTTTCTAGTTATTAATGAAAACATTTGCAACCATTTTACACCACAGTAATTCAAAAAAATCTTGTAATGTTTATAAGGACTTAATTATACATCATAAACATATATAAATTTTTCCAGACTCATATCCATCCATCCATTTTCTACCGCTTATCCTCATAGGGTCGCGGGAGGGCTGGAGCTTATCCCAGCTGTCTTAGGGTGAAAGGCAGGGTACACCCTGGACAAGTCGCCACCTCATCGCAGGGCACATAGAGACAGACAACCACTCACACTCACATTCACACCTACGGTCAATTTAAATTAACCAATTAACCTAATCCCCATGCATGTTTTTGGATGGTGGGAGGAAGCCGGAGAGAACCCACGCAGACACAGGGAGAACATGCAAACTCCACACAGAATGGCTCCGGGCCGGGAATCAAACCCGGTACCTTCTTGCTGTGAGGCGACAGTGCTAACCACTACACCACCATGCTGCCTCCACATGTATATATTTATAAAAATATTTGCAGTGAGTGAATAAATTACATTGCATTGCACTGAAGAGTAGACAACATGTGCTCTCCCTGCTCCCAATATTGTCAGAGAAAATTCTTATTTTATTTTGCATGGTAAACACATTCCAGACATTGTTACAGATTCCCCATGTCATGTTTCTCCTTGACAGCACTTTCTGCCTACATGCTTTAAGTGTTGTGTCAGTGGCTCATCTTTATGCTGTGTTACTGAACTGCAGGAGTGAGCCACTCTTTTCTAGCCAGTGGCTCATTTGCTTTCACTCCTTCCATCAGCTCCCTGTGAGCTCATTGTATGTTTGCTAAAACAAAATGTTCGTCTTTGTAAGCCTCTGAATATTTCCAATGTGGGATATTTTGAAACAACCCCACCAATGATCACTGTACTTGATACCGCAATGAGAGAACATCCAATCACGGGTTGGCTTGGTGACATAAACAGAATACATGCTTTGGGTTACACAGTAGAAAGCATTTTTTTTTTCCTTTTGTGGATGCTGGTTAGCAACGCCGCGATGCGGTTGTCTTGGTTGGGTTTTTGTGTACTGTTTGTATATTTGCGCTGTGATGATCTCAAGGGAGGAAACTGTGAGTAACTAATTATCACTGCAAGGTTGAATAATAATACGTTTTGCTCCACACTTAATCTCACATAGTCACTGATAGTAAATTACAGCACAGCATTTGTTTAAAAGATTATACAGCAGATGATCTAAGCCTTTGGTTTACAGAATGACTGATTTACTGATGATCAGTTTAACAGACTGAACCCTTCAGTTATTTACTTTGGGGTGGTCTTGCATATAATCAGACCTGCTTCCACAATGCTGGAAGAAAGGTCCGGCTCCACACATCATCATTCTGGTTAGTTATCGCAGTAGTCTTAGGTAGCACTAAGCACAGGATGCAGCAACTGCTCCCTTGCAAAATACATAGGCCTAGTGGAACAGGAGGTAAATGTTTCCTGAGATATGCAGACTTATACCCACAGTTCACATCCGGTAAGTGAGACTAACTCTGGGATAATGTCACACTGTAGCGGCCCACCTAGTCTCTGTATCTCTAAAATCCAAATGGCTGAAATGTGTTTTGTGAACACAAGCCTCAGCTTACAAAGACACATTTTCAGTGTCAGTATCTAATAATTTCTTCCTTTCCAAACAGCCCCATTCCGCACAAATAGTATATTTCTATCTTCCAGTGTCTTCCCTTTTATAGTGTTCCTAAGTTTTTCCATTATTATATTTGTCTACTGTGAATGATTTATCCCCTCCTGAGGGACTTACATCTGATCACAAGCCTCTCTATTTTTTTCCCTACTGTATCTCACTAAAGCAAAGTTGCATGTAAATCCTCGGGAAGTCCTTGTGGGATTGAGGAAAAGGAGAGCAGAAATGAAAAGAGAAAAAGGATGGACGTGGGAGGTTGGTGTCACATAGCTTTGGGGACCCATGGAGATGCTTTCTTCCACCATAGAAGCTGAATTATGACCTCAGATCGTTCTTTTCATCACTAAATTATGACCATGAACTTCTGATAAATCATCCCTTTTATTGCAAGGGAGACCATATTGGATGAAGATTATTAGAATATCCTCTTAATAGTTGAACGAAATCCATAATTTGTGACAATGGCTGTCTTTCAAGTTTATAACGTCAGTACATTTTGTTTATTTAACGTCATTCAATTTATTTTGCTCAGATCTAAATCAGACCTCTTCCACTTTATATTTTCATGGAGGATGTATGCCTTCTCCTCAGTGGCCTAGATATCACCCTACTTGAAAAAAAAAGGTATTCGTAGTTTGGCAGGAAAGGGGGACAAAATGGGAATCACTTTCCATCTCCAGCAATGGAGCAAACAAACATTGTAAATATTGTTCAAAAGTGTGTAAAAAAGTGATGGATATGCTGGAGATGGGCATAGATAATGATAATGATAATGTAACAACAAACTGCTTCAAGAGGAGCTCTTTTTATACTTTCTGTCACAAGCATGGTGACAAACTCATCTGATGCACAGGTGCACTCAAGTCGCTTTTCTTTGAAAGCCCTATCCATGTGAATTAGCATCACTTTGGCTTTTAGGTTTAATAGCATAACCATGAGGGTAATGTTACAGTCACATTTAAGCGGACTTCCTCTTTCCAAACAGAAGTGAATGGAAATGGAGTGCTGGTGAAAAAGCATGCATAATTAGCCATTGAAAAGATTTACTTAACATATGTTTTCCTACTTGTTATCTTATGTAATTTTCGTAGGGCTCATAACAGGTTTAGTTGTCCACTTAACCTTTATAACCTCAGGCAATCCCATATCCAAATCTGATATCTGACATTACATAACAAGGCTGAGCCCCTTTCAAGTTTATTCCTTTCTTAAACACCTGTCAACAGCATTATAATATGTCTGAACGACATGAAATGTTGCATCAAAAAAGGTTTGTTTTTCTCCAAACTTAAGGTGCTTTCACTAATCACTGTATGTGCAGAACAAATGATCTGATGATGTGAGAGATGTCTCTGCCAATCCACGCAAAACCTTAGGTGTGTACACTGGGATCTGTTACGCACCACCCGTGAACCCCAGATGCACAAACACAGACACAGTAATGTGATCCGCCATCTTTTCCCCACTAGGCAGATTTATGCACATAAATCATTTCCTACACTGTGTTTTGGGGGATTTATAGCAATAATAGGCCATCTCTGCCATTCCCATCCTGTTCCCTCCCTGGGAAAAAACCTCACAGGTCTTAACTTTTGGTCACATCGGGTTTCCAGTTGCAACGTTACCTTTTCCTAACCTCACGGCCCCTAAACCTAATCATGTGTTTCCATGGAGTTACCTGCCCAATCTAATCTCAGAAAGCTTTGAAACAGTGGCAGGTCAGTGCTAACAATGTTTTGGAACCTGTCTACGTGACCCCTTTCTGCTGTTTGATCATGTTGGTTTTACTGGGAGGGTCTGCTGGTAAAACAGAGAGACTGCTTGTACAATAATATCGCCACTGTCACATTTAATAGATGTCCTGATTGCGTGTGTCATTGCAGCTGTGAAGTTCATTATTATTTTGTCTATAGCGGAGGTACATTTTATGTTTTTTTATATATATATATATATATATATATATATATATATATATATAAAGTATATATATATACACACAGTATATGTATATATATATATATATATATATATATATATATATATATATATATATATATATATGTATGTATAAATTATGTGTGTGGTAATGCTCAAAGTTGATCACACAAAACAAACTGTCAATGAAAAATAACTGAGATAACTGAAATTAAAGTCAGTGAACTCGCAAACCAGTGTATTGTTCAGAAAACACTCGGTTTCTGAGAAGTGCAGCTTTACAAAAGCAGCACAGTCTCTTTGTATAATTATCTAAAGTAGCTGAGACAGGAAAAAAGGTTGGCCACAAAGTTTTTGATTTAGTATTCAACATAAACACAGAGTTATGACCTTGAAACTGAATTTATTTTTATGTTGTGCGAAAGTACATAAAACCAAGAGCAGCTTTTCAATAAATTTGCCAGTTACAAGAACCAGACACCTTGATTTGATGAACTTATTATTGTGACGCACAGCTGAGCCGATGACGGTCATCTGCAGGGGAGTCAGCTATTTTGTATATTCCCACTGGTTTAAGACGTCAAACTGAAATTTTGTTCTTGACGGCGAAACTTTCCTGAAGACAGGGAACAGACAGTGTCTGTGTAACCCATAAAGCTGTTTAAATTCTCTTAATCAAACTTCAACAATGCACAACTCTCTCAAATCTCAACAACATGTTAACCCTACACAAAGCAGACACTTTGAAAATGCTGCCTCATCACATTCAGAGCTTTTTATTTCCAATATACTCCCAATTCACCACATGAGAAGACTTTTCTACATCATGTACATAGGCTACATGCCATTATAATTCCGTTGAAGCCTCGTAGGAGACCAGTGTTCAAGACTGGCGTTCTTGTCTGAAAGTGTTGTTGAGGTCTGTTTTGTTCATAGCCTAATTTACTTATGTTTATGTAGTTATATTTTAAGCCCAACCATGATGTTACCCAAACCTAACAGCAAAGTTTTGTTGTCTAAATATTACCACAACCATTTCATGGCAACAATGTGGCACATACATGAAAAAATCCCAAAATGCTTTATCATGATTCATGGAATGTCCTTAAATCATTTTAATTTTTGTTTACCTTCCCATGAGACAGGGTCGCCTCAAAGCTGTAACCACACTCAGCACAGTTCAGCTTTTATTGATGAGAGATGATATGGTCTAGTTGTGATGCATTGGCTTGAGTTAATCTGAAACTGCTTTTAACAAATGGATTCTTTCACTCTAAATGTACTGTTTGGTTGACCTCCAGAACATTGTCAGCTGACCGGTGGCGGTCAGGACAGATTTGATGTCCAAACTCTTCTAACCTTCCTCCATCCATTCACATTTTGAGCATTTAGCTGATGCTCTAATCCAAATTAATAGGTTGCCTGGACATTTGAAGTGAACACGTGGCTGTTGATGGACTCAGTGACATTACTAGAGAGCAAATGTGAACTCTTAGCCACTGGGCCTGCCCACTGCCTGATGTAGGGGAAGGCGCAGTTGTCTGAGCGATAAATGTGGTGAGTAGTAATGGGGGATAACATCATCGTCAAGCAGAGAAGCCCATCAGGGTTCACTCCTCTTTATGGCCATCATAAATGGATACTGCACACTCATTTCCCATGAAGCACTTGCACAACGTGTCTTGCCGAGTTTTTATATCAGATGGCATTTTCTCCTCCTTATTTTTCCCACTAGGAGGTCTTTGGTGAGCGCATTTTCTCATCACATGAATGCATCTCTATAAGAGTTTAAGCACTTCATTCTTCGGAACATCCCAGGAAAGGTGAAGAAAACTTATCACCCAGCTACCCTTGTGCCACTTAGCTGGCTTGTCCAAACCACTGTGGGTCACAAACAAGTCCTACTGCTTACTTACTTTATCTTACTGTTGACTGTACAGACACAGAGGGCATTCTCTCCAACATTTATCTGCCTCCTGTGACTACTGCACTTCTTTTTTAAACCCCAGGATCTAAAAAGGAGATAGACAGGGGGTGGCTCATCTACAGCCTTCTTGGGCCACTGTAACTGTGGAAAATGTTGATTAATTTCATACTGTATGCAGTCTGAGTCTTGACGCATGAAGCACTATCAGAGGACCTCCAGAGGGGGTTGGTTATCAGTTCATATGCTATCAGAGGAAGAAAGAAAGTTACATAAATGAGATATGGTACTGGGAAATGCCAAATGGGAGTTTGAGATGGAATATAAGACAAAATGCATTTTCTTTATGGTGTTTACAGTATATCCCGTTCCTATGAAAGGGTTACTGAAAAAGCAAGAAAAACCTGATCATATAAGTATGTATATGAGAAAAAAAAATGTGTTCAAGGTAGCGCATGTTTTTTGCTGTTGATCATAGGTGCAACTTTATTTTTACTTTAATTTTATGATAATTCTGAGTAAACACTTACTCATTTATAATTATACATTTAAACAAATGTACAGTTTTGTGAAATACAATTCATTGTATGCATAATTGTACCCCTTCTTCCATAGTTTAGCCATTTTACAGAAGGATGATAGCAGAGCATAGTGAAGAATAAAAACTCTAAGAGCACAACGTCTGCTGTTGAGTGATGTCGCACAGTTGTTGAAGAATACAAGTTGCTTGAATAAAACAAAAATGCTTCATAATACTTCTAAATCTCCAAATATCCAAGTATCAGTAACTGTGTTTGTGCCGTCAGAGATTGCAGATGATCTTGTGTGCATGATTGTTTTCTTCTGACATGAGTGATGTTAGTAGCTGTTTTAAATGTCATCAAAACCTTTTTAAGACCATCCATTAAGCAAAACTGTGAGAGGAAAAATAGTTTTTCGCCTGCATGGCCTTTGCTCGCATTGCTAAAGCCTGCCTCTCTGCAGCAAAACAGATTAAACACTGCTGTGCCCTTCTGAAGTGAGGAGCCATCACCAAAGTAGTTGGAGAGGTATTTTGGTTCAGCCACTCAATGACATCATCGAGGAGTGTGCCCTCGTTAGCAGAAGGGAGGAAGAGCAATTAGCCAGTGCGATTAACCTTTAAAAGGCTGCCTATCTGTAATGAGCGAGGATGAATAATAGTCAAGTCTCCAGTATAAATTCAAAGCATTGCCATCCAGAGACCACCCCTCCTCCTAGAAACTGCTGAGTTAAATGGCTGCAAGGGCACCATTGAGGAGCGTGGTGAATCAGGGATAGGACAGATTGCTAACTCACACATATCTTGTAAAACTTCATGTTAAAAAGTGTCAGACAAACATCCAGCCTTTTGCACCAATTTGCAAGAGAGATTAGCAGTAGATTACCAATAGGTGTTGCCCCCGGAGAACATACATCACTTCCTTGATGCCTTGAATTGACAAATGAGACAGTGGGATGCCGTCACAGTGACGTCTGAAAAGGCTGCTGGTGTGAGAGCTGAGCTTGAGTGTGTTTGTGTATGATAAGGGTCAGTGTGCATTGTGGGTCACTGTTGTCCAGCCATTAACCTCCCACCACCACATCTGCTGCTGCCGCCCAGTTGCATAATTACTGATAGACAAAGGAGGATGCATGTGAATGTGTGATGGCAATAATGGTAAGGCTAGTTTTCACATTATTTATCATTTATTTCGTAAGGGATATATATATATATATATATATATATATATATATATATATATATATATATATATATATATATACACGTGTATATATATATTTTTTTTTTTTTTCCTTATCCTGGAATCGGTGATGCAGTGTTCAAGTTTGTGCATGCAAATTTGTCTCTATGGTGACAGACTCCTTAATAGAGCAAGCAGAAATAATTACTGCAGGCCAATCACATGGGTGAAGAGGTGCGAAGGAAAGAACAATAACTCTAATTATTCCTGCTGATTGGTTTTGCATGTGTTGGCTTCCATCTAGTCATACTATTGTTACTATTTGTGGGCATTCTGGCTGCATAACACCCTAATGTTTATTTATAACTGTGACGAAATACAAATGAACTATACAACCTTCCGTTTAACAGTGACTTTACCCCACACCTTCAAAGAAGCACTTGAAACATCCCCTCCGAAACTTGACACGCGTTTGTAGCTCCGCTATGTTTTATGGTGTGTTGACTGAAACCTGGAGCGTGTCCTCAGATGTCATGCTGGACTGTATTTCACCCTGTAAGGGCATAAACAGTTTTCCTAGAGCAAGTGTAATGTTTAACAGTTGTGCTGCTGCTGCCAAGTTCTTGGTTTGGTTTAATGACTTTTGGATGGTGTGACTGCATTTTTGGAAGGTGCAGAGGTGTGAATTACTGATTGAAATGTCCATATGCTTCCATCAGATGATGGTGATGCTCAAAGCTGATGGAGATGGGCATAAATATCTTGATGTAATGGATCGCTCATAAACGGCATGAACATTAAGTGTGATGATTTATTTGTTTTTAATTGAGGACTAGTGCAGTGTCTGTTCAAAACTCTGTTTGGAATGGGCCGATTGCTTGGCTTCTGGCTTTGCTGCTCGCAGCTTTCCTTGAACTTTTCTTTCAAGAGTCCCTTATCCAAATAACTTCACACTTGACACTTCCGCTTCCTGTACCTAGCATGCAGCTCTGCAGTGCAACGGTTAATGGGGTACCATCTCAATATACTATACATGAACATTTGTGTGTACATCTACAATAAAGATTTCAAGAGCTCACGCACAACACTCCACTTCCTTGGGTCCTCAGCAATACCCATCCCAATTGTAAAGTCAGATTTATCGTTCAGAAAGGTGCCTGTCAACACGTCATCACAAGGGAACTTGGAATTTTTTTTATCTCTATTTAATGAAACAAGCTGCAGAAATAAAATGCGACAAGCCTTTTTTTTCCCCATCTTTTGCAGCGCTGAAAATGTGCATGCTCCTGTGCTACGTGAGCGTGTGCATGAGTGTTTGTATTACGTGGCTGGCGTGTGTGTGTCTGTGTCTGACTTGTTTTTGAGTTCTGTAATCCATACCAGATTTTTTTCTTGATTAACTTTAAGCACTCCTCATCAAACCTGTTTTCAGAATTGTCAACTCAGCCAAAAGAGATGCAGGATAACGCACGTACGGCAATCTTTTCAAAAACAACACTGAAATACACTAATCTCCTCTGCAGTGTTAAAGCAGCAGTTATAGACGTTATCGAAGCTGTTTGATTTCCCGCCAGTTAGTATGAAATCGTGGCTAAAGCAAGTGTATCCCCACAGTCAGAAAATAGAAGATAGCAGTAAGGTCCAATGACCACACACACTTGACTCAATATTGATAATGAAGTTGCAATATAAATAATAAATATTGATAACGTTGGAAACATGTAAGTTGGGTATGTGTGTATATCATAATAACATATATATCTCAAGACTTAGTGGATGATTTTTGAGGGGTTCAGGTTTTGAAGTCTGCTTCAAACAGATGTAAGCCATTAGGCCGCAAGTGGTACACTGATTACTGCTCAGCACACACACTCACACACACAGTCTGCCCTCCCTTGATTCTTTTACACAGAGTTGTGAACTATGAGACTTATGGACCTTGTTTTATGCTGAAAATGAATGTGACAGTTTGCACTACAAACACAAGTTGTGGCCTAAAAGAATGACTAGAGACGACGAGTTACTTTACCGACATATGGAGTGACATGCATATGAGGAGTGATGCGGCCCTCCCTCACTTACCCTCACATTTGGAGATGTGAGGAGGAAACCTTTTTTTAATTTAAAGATTAAAAATTTGTAAAGTCAGTGATCATCTCATCAGCCCAGATGAACTGCTTCTCATGAATTTCTGTTGGTTTAGAGATGGTTTTCCCCTCAAAATACACTTACTAAAAACCTGTATTATTACCTCTGCCCTGAGAATATAATTATAAAAACATACTGCTGGACCCACCAGCCTCCCAAACGTAAATGACGAGATGAAATTTGTTTACTGTAGAGAGACAGCAGACTTATTAAAAACAGTAATAACTGATCTAACTGAGGAAAATCATTATCATAAAGATAGTTATGGTTCGGTTGTTAATCATCCTGCACATACAAAACATAAATCTAGATGTTGAATCAGAAACTAAGCTAAAGTGGAAAAATAATAAAATAATAACAAACTAGCATATCCAAATGTGGCGCCTGTTAGCTTTGACTTTTAAGCAGTCAACATCAGTTATGGAAATGAAACCTTTCAATTTCACAAATGAAAGGAAACTTTATTTTCTTCTCCTCCTTCATAAGCATTTTGTTTAATATACCAGATGGCTGATATTTACAGCATGATGAGAACTCAGATAGCCTCAGGTAAATTGTCAGTCTCGGAAAAGTATACGAAATTGACCTTTAAACATGTCTAAGTGGTTGTCTAAACTTTCCAGATTTCATTGTATTTACCCATATGGTGATCCCCAGCCATCTGGCAGCAGATTGGACTGAGTCAAACCATAACCTGCAGTGCCAAACAATGTTTACACTGTCTCACAAGCCTTTTTTTTTAAACCAAATGCAATAGAATAGAATAGAATAGATTAGAACTACTTTATTGATCCCAAACTCAGAAATTATTTAACATTTTTTTTACATTTACCATGATAGAGTACCCTCTCAGTCATACTTTAACTTTGTCATTTGATGAGTTTATATGACTACAAACTGCACCAAAGTCCTTGAAAGGCATAACTCCAGTGAACAATTGTTTCCATTTCCTAATATAGAACTCTATTTGAAGTGCACAGTAGAGAGAAGTATCTATTATCATTAAACAATGCAAGGATAACATGCCAGATATGGTGCATTAATTGATAAAGTATTTGTCATGTCAAGTCTATGAGAGTTTTCTGTCCAAACCAGTGTGTCAGCACCTGGCCTCTCCAAAGATGACTTGACAAAAACTTTAAGTGGTTTCCCATGAATCTTTGGCCTTTGATTTCTACAACATTACTTTGTTGGTCTTTGACATGAGATGTTTGATGTGGCTCCTTCTGAACACTTGAGAAGACTGGCTACTGCAGTCTTTCTGGTCCAAAAACGTTCAGGGGTTTTGTCACCTGTATGATGTGTTGCACAAGCAGTAGGACAATGTGCGTCCTTAGAAGCTCAGCTGCTGGTGATTGAGGGTGAAATCACTCAGATCTTTGAGGATGATTGTGGCAAAAGATGAAGAAAGAGTAAAAGAGGTAGAGGGAGCAAGCAAGAGTACACCCGTGACCCTTGGCTGAGCTTTCCTACCAACAACTTGCACCAGCGGAAATGGGGGAGGGTGGAGGAGCACTCACAAAAACTGCAGCAACACTGTAGAAAAGAAGAGAGTGAAAGAGAGCGAGAAGCCACAGGCAGGGGTAAATCGAAGCAGAAGGGAGGGGTGGAAACAGAGAGAGAACGAGAAAGAGTGAGCAAGAGCGATTAGAGGTTCAGGTTTACCAAAACATGACTTAAGCAATTAACTGTGAACAGCCCAGTCAAGGTTTTGCAAAGGGCTGAGGAGCGGTACCTGAAAGCAAAGCCACTGCAAATGAATTTAAGACACAACATCCGATTAGCTTATTGTATATTTCAGGTGGCACTTGTGTCTTTCTAAAAATGGCCACATTTTTGGAGGCAGCCCTGTGAGAGTATCCTGAAACAGGAAGTATGGAAAGTATTAGATCATGGCCCAATGTCTTTCCTCTCAATGGCAGAATGGATGAATTTTCCTTCAGTCCCGAAGAGCTGTTTGTCTAGACCCACAGCTACAATGTGGTCCGATTCTACGCCGAGCTTCTAATCACCTTAAATTTGTCTCATTCATTCGTTATCAGAGTGCCCATTTCTTCCTTGGGCCCCAGTCAAACCAATGAACTATAGAAAATAACGCACAGAATGGCCCGTTTTTCAAACTAATTACGGCATATTAATAGTTGTGCGCAAATATGTTGAATGTGTATTTACTTTATTTTAGATATATTTGGATAAGAATTTAGTTTGATTTGTGGGTTCAGTGAACAAATGATAAAGAAAATCATCTTTTCTGATGTTATCAACATGTGTTTTTTCTATCCAACGTGTTGTTTTCTGTATCCTACTTTTCAACCTAAGATAGCTGGGATAGGCTCCAGCACCCCCACAACCCAATGTGAGGATAAGCGGTAGAAAATGTATAGATGGATGGCCCAGTGTCACAAATTATAAATTTGCCTCAGAGGGCTTTATAATCTGTACAGGATATGGCACCCTCTGTCCTTTACAAACAACCCTTACATTGAATAAGGAAAAACTGTCCCCAAAAAAACAGGGAGAAAGAAATGGTAGAAACCCCAGGAAGAGCAACAATGAGCAGAGGGGTGTCCAGCAAGTTAATGTCTGTAAGTACACCACTAGATGCCGCCATTTTCTGCACACTGTACCTTATGTTTGCATCATTTGCTTCATGTTTTGAGCCATGGTCAGTGGCTCTCAGCATGGTAATGGCAAGAGGGTGGCTCGCTGCTATCAGTACTAACAGTACAACAGTTACCTGAGGGGCAACCAGAAGGGGTTGGATGCTATGCTTCATAAATTGTATAAATGCCGCCATCTTCATATTGGAGGCATTTCAGTCACTTCCTCCATTGCCTTGACTAGGATTCCTCTGACAGATATAACATGGTCCTCAGTATGCACTGTACTTTATATTGCATGGGTTTATACAATTAATAAAACATTGTGAAGCCTTGTGGCAGCAGTCATCTTACCATCATCCCAACCTAGAAGTAATGAAGTTACTACAGATTCTGGATGACTGCCCTAGTTTGGCCATCATTTCAAATCTTCACAAAAAGATTTCAAGAAAATATCTGGGTGTTGTAGACATTTTTAAAGATTTATAGGTTATATTCATAACAATCTTTATTTGACTGCCTACCAACAGGTTGTTGGGCTCCTGCAGTAGTGGGGCTAGGCTCCATTTTCATAGGATGGTTTAGTAAATCATTTAACACATCATTAAAGCATGTGGACCTTCCCACCTACCACCCTTTCACAACTTGTATCTTTCCATGTTAAACCTACTTTTAATGTCGTCAGAACACTTAATAATATCCATGATGCTAAAAATACACAAATGGACTTGGCTCACATATTCAGTAACTTGTCATCGTAAAAATGAGGTGTGATAAATACTTCACTACACCTCAATCGCACTTAAATTTTTGCAATTTGAGTAACAGATCTTTAAAAGCACTCTGAACTTTAGGTTTAGTAGTCTCATTTAGAGTTTGGAAAATCTTTTACATTATAGATTCAAATACCACAAATATGAACAAACATTTGACAGCATAAAATATATCTATTCCTGAAAAGTTAAAACCACTGTGCTCAATCAATAAACTACAATGTAAACAAACTGGAAACTGGAAGTGCTATAGATGACAATGCAAACTCAGATCTTTCCAAAATGAGAATTGATACCAAGGAATTGACCAAATAATGCAGTATGACATAAAAAAAATGATCTGAAATTATCATCATAGGGTCTTGTGGGGACAAGTTGCCACCTCATCGCAGGACACATAGAGACAGACAACCACTCACACTCACATTAACACCTACAATCAATTTAAATTAGAAAATTAACCTAATCCCCATGCATGTTTTTGGATAGTGGGAGGAAGCCGGAGTACCCGGAGAGAACCCACGCAGACACGGGGAGAACATGCAAACTCCACACAGAAAGGCCCTGGGCTAGGAATCGAACCCGGTACCTTCTTGCAGTGTGGCGACAGTGCTAACCACTACATCACTGTGCCGCCGTATTACGCATATGATTTTTTTCAGACTCATGTGAGCCATGCATTTTATTTCAGTTCCAGAGCACCCAAAAGTCAACAGATACTGTAAACAAAAAAAAAATCAATTTAACAAAATATTCTGCTTCAATCCATATTTTGAGATTTTTTTAGGTAACGTAGATGTAAAATATTTCATCCAAAAACCTCAACAGAAGCTTAGAATGTGAAAAAAAAAGTTATTCAGTGGCCTAGCCTAGCAAGCACTTATTAAAATACAACACAACTTTTTTTTCTTTTGGAAAGTGCACTGTGTCATTTGAGTAGAGCAGCTGTGAGATTGGGAGCAGAGGGAACAAACAACTTCACAGGATGGGCATTGAATGAAGTATTCTGCTGGTAAGAGTATCACATATATTTGTACTTGCATCATATTTTTGAAATAATATCCAGCCCTATTGCCTTCACATTGAAATGCAAGACTTATGTAATCCAGTCCATCTCAGAATATGTGTTTTGACAATTTTTTTCAAGGGAAGTGAAGGAGCCTTTTAACAGGTTCATTTGTACAATAAACAAAAGCTCCCCAAGAGTGAAAAGAGAGAGAAAGAGAAAGTTAAAGAAAAAAAGGCCTTTGAATCAGTGATCGATGAGGTGGCTTTATTTGACTTCAAAGACTTATAGAGCCGTTCAGGCCGAGTTTTGGCCCTCTCATTGCTCTTTCAGTGGTTGAAGTGATGCACGTGATTTGCCTCAGTCCTCGCTGGAAGTCTACCCCTGCTGTTGTAAACAAAACGATCCTAACAATGCTACTTTCTCTCAGTCTGGAGCGACGTGTCAGTGAGTATTTTTTCCCCATTCTCCACATTTTCCCCTTTTTTCCTTCCATTTTGGCATTCATTTTTATTGGTCGCCTTGTTTTGTACCCAGGGCCAAGTGGTGCCCAAGTAAAAGAAGCTGGGATTCTTACCCCCATTTCCTTTTGTGAAGACGTGCGTGCTGGGAATATCTATGGCTACTCATATCAGAGGTCGTGCAAACCCTGTGTGGTTTTGGCATTTTTCTTTGTGTTGGGTCTGACTGATGTGGAACATTGTGATTCAATCATGCAACAACTAATTTAATCAAGAAGACTAACCTAGTTTTCATGTGCAAATTTGCAGTCTCTGTGAGCATTTTAAAAAGGTGCAAAAAAAGTTTCCACCTCCAGTTATGGACAACAAACAGACAGATGAGTGCCTCAACCATTTTTGAGTCAATAACATCATGAATGTGTATTATGCGTTATGCACTGTGACCAGATCCAATCATCCCCTCCACCACCTTCTTCTCACATAACATGTCTGCTTCACACGTCAGAAAGAGTTCTAAAGCCACTTAAAATTCCTCATAAATGCACATTATTTACTGTAATACCAGTCTGAACATGTGGAAGTGAACACAAAAACCTCACATCCTGTGAAGCCTTACCCCTGATTACTCATCTCAGAGGGTGTGTGTTACTTTTTTTCATGATGGGTGATTCACCTACTTTACAATGAATTAATCATAGACTGAAGTGTAAATAAGGTACACAATCCCAACACCTTCCTCGCCTTCCTGTGACCATGGGGCATGATGCAATTGGACTACAGGGTTGCAGTCAATGCATCAGCAGGCACCAGTAAGCATTAGACTGAGGGTTTAGAGTGGGAGTAGGCTGTCAGATTCAAATTTTGACATCATGTCTTTTTCAATTGCCTTGTTAATTCAGTGTGTGTGTGTGTGTGTGTGTGTGTGTGTGTGTGTGCGCGTGTTCACCCCCTCTTTAAATGAGGAAATCTAGGGTGCTTTTGGGTACATATTTCAAACCAGAAATGCTAATTTGCTTGGCAACCTGAACCCTCAGGCAGCAGTGCTGAGCGCCATCCAATAGGTCTGTGACTCATACATCCTGCCTCCAAAATACCAATTCATGAATATATGTATAGTAATTATTGCAACCTAAGCACAGGTCTGATGCAAAGCCAAGATTTTACCCCTCTGAGCGCCTTGGAGCAAACATTGGGATCATTGTGGGAGTATTTTCAATATTGCCTCTTATTTCATATGCTCTGCTATATTCAGGTATATGGATGAAGGAAGCATTGATTTTATGAAGCCTGACAATCACCTTGGTATGACTGGCATGTGAAAGCTTTGACGATAACAGGAGTGGAAATGTTTTTTTCAGTTTATTAAAGGCTGCAGCAGAACAGAGGAGTTGTGGGCAGCAGTCACAATCCATTGGGTAACAGATGTACTCCTTTATGGAGAGCCTCTGACAGAATCACTGAGGAGATCCTGATATTAAATAGTATAGGAACAACTAGTGTTGATGCTATTGTCATCAAAGTTAAAGGAGTAGTTCAGAAAACTGTAAGAAAAAACTGGACGCAATTACTTGTGGTATATAAAGGTTAAAGTTTATGGGGCTGTTTTGCAAATCAAGGTTGTGGAAAAACTTAGCTTCACAAATGGAAAAAGAACCAGATCTAAAATAGAATGCAGCCTGTATTTTATTTTATTATTTTTTTTTTTTGATCAAAACAAATGCATGCTGATGGGTGGAATGTATGAGGTACAGGTCTGCTTGAGCATTTGACTATTGCTTTGTCTCAAATATCTCCTGTTATGGATACAGTGTGGGACAACTAAGTGTATGTGACAATGCATTACAGCTCAGTGCAGTGAAGTTGAAAATTATATAAAACCATTTAAACCCAAATCAGTAGTAGAATTCCATGAATCGTCTTTCCATCAACCATCTTTGTTTCCATAAGTTAATTCTTAGTTAGGTAATTTTTGAGACATGACTTGGCTCATCTGCCTGCCATGCTGTTATCCTGCTTTACTCTGTGCACAGTGGCGCAGCATAGAAATAGTGATTCAACCGACAAAATGTGGGTTGACTCAGGGGCATCCCAACTGATAACTGGACTCATCAACGATTAGTGGCAGTACTCGACATTCAAGGTTTGTGTGAATAACACATTGTGGACTATGACACTTCAAGGCAATAGAGAGGAAATCTATTATGGGTACAGCACTCTTTAACAGGGACATGTGAATCACTGCTTCATAGGTAAACTTACCTTGCATTATTACATTTCCAGCATAGAAAAAAGATAAGCCAATCGCCATTGGTAATTAATGTCGGAAGGCAATTTCTTGGCCACCTTTTCAAGCACAATAAATAACAATTAACTTGCAATAAACACTGTTTCCCATTGATTTTGTGATAAATCCATCCATCCATCCATTATCTACCGCTTATCCTCATAGGGTCGCGGGGGGGCTGAAGCCTATCCCAGTTGTCTTTTGGCAGAAGGCGGGGTACACCCTGGACAAGTCGCAACCTCATCGCAGGTGATAAATCCACTTTCATGTAATTATACATTTTGGAGAAATAGTACAAAGAGCAAGTTTGTCCTCTGTGTGTGTGGTGCCAAGATGTGGTTGATGATAAGTGGTTTATTTACCTGATGGTGAGAGACATCAGTTGCATTTTTTCCAACCTCTCGTTCTAATCTGCTGTTATAATAAACAAGCAAAGAAAAGTTTGACATATTTCATGTTTATTCATCAAACTAAACTGTGTTACAAGCTGTTATCTCTTCATCTCGGTGATATGTCTTTGCTCCATAATTCATTGTCCATTTAATCAAAATGAGGTCCCACAGAGTACAGCATGTATTGCACAGTGAATTTAATTACTTTTTTGTGATGTCAAACATAAAATTTACTTACTTACTGAACAATATCATCATTGTTCTTCTCTTTCTCATTCACTTGCTCAACATGGGAATAGTTTTGTCAAAACAAGAGTACATGCAGGTAAACCACTTTTACCCACTTTTAGGTGGAATTGTGCTGAAATCTGATTATATGCAAAAATATATCCTGATACACTTCAACTGAAATTCAGAAGAAAACAATTTGCTTAAGACCTTGAAGGTAAATCAGTGTTTATATTAGGGCTTAAATAGTAATACCACATTATCGCAATACCATATTTAGGCACTGAGAGTCGGGGAGAACCTTTTCCCAGCCTAGTTAGGACATCTGCCAGCAGAGGGATTGTGCAGGCTCACTACAGAAACTTGGCCCCATGCCTCAATGGAGAACCAAGTAAGTCCAGTGAAGCTACTGTAGAGCTTGTGTTAGAGCTTGAGTTTCCAGAACTTAAGAGGAAAATGGGGCCTTTACTAAGGGGACCACACAAGAGCCGCATAGGTATTAAACTTTCCCACTCAAAGTTTATTGAGTTATTTTCGTTGCAACATCGCAATACCCAGCCCAGTATGGGCCCCCCAAAAATAGAAACCAGTGTAGTAGTTTTAACATGGGATCTTACAATAAAATCAGCTCCCTGAAGCAGCTAAGTGCTGGGCAGGTAAATGCTAGCAGGGAATCCTCAGAGTGTTTCACTGTGTAAAGGGGTTCCCCATAGTTCAGGAAGTAGTACAGAGGCTGACACACTGCAGGCCAACTCATCTGTCTTTTGGCTGCTTTATTTCTCTTGCCCTCCCATGCATTAGTGGGCCTCTGAGGTTTCCCATTCAACAACTTTGCGCTCGGTTCAAATGACATAATTCCTCTGTCTCTTTTCATGTCAGATCATTAGTTGTTCAGTCAAACCTATGCCTGGCGATTTACGAGGGGTCCTGGAGAGGTTTAAAGCAAATGGGACCTGTAATAAATTTCTAGACATGGACACTTCAGTGTTGTACAGACATACTGAAGAATGGTTTGCCTTCTCCTTCTCAACTTGGTGTGCTGATGTGAGGATTTATATTTGGCTATGGGCTAACTGGCTAATTTGATACTGCTAATGGTGGGATAAAACGTAGGAATCACCCATCGTCTCTAGATGACAGTCATGGCAATACACTGCTATAATTAGACAGCGAACCCTGTGAGTGTGATCCTATATAATCACAGCCGTTAGACTGACATCATAACATGTGATGTGAAACAGTGATGTCACTTATCACACAAGGCAATTTCACAAGGGCGTCAGTGTCATTTCCTTATGAAGATGGTAACCCCTAATAATCTTTAGCTTGTTGGCTTCTTCATCTTACTCTTTGTTTTAGGATAAGGAACAAGGAACACACAGAATTGAGGGTATGGATTTAGAGAAGGTTAAATGGCTAGAACATAAGTCCAAAGACTTTGTATTTTGATTTGATGAATCATTCCCATGATGAGAGAAATTATGAGGAAAGTTTCCTGAGCCTTAAATATCTCTTACATTACATGCCTATGGGCACTGCTGTTGCCCAAATAATTGTTCACTTTCCCAGGGCAGTAATGAAAAAGTATTTGCTCTTTGGCAGCTAAGGTGGAAAGCTGGACAGATGTTGACTTCATGATGAACACAGAGGCCCCAGGTTAATGAGAAAATGGGTGGTGGTGGTGGTTGGGGGGGTGGAGTTGTAGAGCTGGAACAGGCGGACAAGGGAGTAGCTACACCTGGTGCCAAATTGCGTTTGCATCGTCAGTATTATAAAGATAAGTGTTCTACTGACAACCTGCAAGTCATGAGTTTTTGTTTGTTTTGTGATCATAACCTTGTTATGTCACTGTAATACAATATTTTAACTTGACAACAGAAAGATTTGTTTGCAATATCTTATTTTATCTTAAAAATAAATATGTGCAGCAAGAGGGATACCAGATTTCCATCAAACTGATACAGTATACAGCAGCATAATAGTGGCAAACTTCAGTGGTTTCCGTGAAGATCTATGATTCCTCTCACATAAATCTCTCCATAAACGCTGAGAGCGTGGGAGAGACTGATGCTAGTAACTCATCCTGAGCATACAAATGTATTAATGTACACACGTTACTCATGGAGTACCCATCCAGGAAAGGTAATAAAAGATCATAACCTTGTGCAAAAAAAAAAAAAAAAAAAAAAAACATTGTAAGAGCTTTGTTAAAAATTTAAGCACAAAAAAAAAAAAAAAAAAAAAAAAAATTGCCTTGGCAAAGGGGAGGGGTGGGTGTTTTTACCTTGGACATCAGCCCAGATGCTTTTGAAAAGGCTTAGATCCACACTGCAAAAAACACTGCAAAAAACAAGCATCGTGATGCATCTTGCATTTCTGGGCCTATTCTTGCATGTTGTTGTTTGAAAGTTCATGTTTAACCCACAATAATCCTACCAAAAATTAATTGCCATACACTTGCTATATGGTTACTGTTCAGTAGGTTTTCCTCTACAAGTGTATATGATGCACGCGTGGCTATTGCAACTATTATTTATTACTACATTAGCTATCTGGCATACCTGTTAATTCTATCCTGAAATTATATGTAGCCATGAGTGATAACTATTCAGTATTGAAATCTGAGTCCACTCAGAGGATCTGACCTGGCAGGCTAGATATTCAGTTTTCATCTGCGACATGGAGTCAGGACGTCAGCGAGTCTCTGATTGGCATCTTTGAGGTGTTTACACTTAACGACCCGGGTTCACCGAGCGGACGCCTACCTCACGGACGCCTACCTCACCCCGATCTGGGGGAGGGGTGTCAAAAAAACATTGCTGATCTGCCAATTGGACTAAAATTGTGTAGTGTGAACAAGGCATTAGCAGAGCTAGTGTGTAGAGTGTCTATGTGGTAAATGAAGACAGATGTAGTTTAGCTTTGACAATGTCAAGTGAATGTAGAGAGGAAGTTGCTACTGCTCCTCAATAACCAACAGGGGTTTCCCGCATCTTGTTTCCCAGCCGCTCAGGAGAGTGAGGGGGGTTTACTCCGGAGCAAGTAATATTTTATCACATTTGATCTCACCATTAGCAGCATAGAATAAGCCTCTGGCCCAAGCAAGAAAAGCTAACACAGCAGTTTGTCTGCTATGGCAGAACATGGTAGCAGTGAAGACAAACCTGTTTCCTCTATAGATACAAATGACTCATTCTAAGGTAACAAAAACACAACAGTAATTATTTTCAGATGATTTTACACTTACAACATACTCATAATACTCATAGATACCCCTAAATATTACACTCTCGTCCTTTAAATCGAATTATGGCATTTGACATTGACATGTATTGTCATAGAGCAACAGTCAACCACTTCCTTCCTTTGATGAAGTCATTGTTTGGGGTTTCAATCAATGTTTAACTGTAATGGTACCAAGTCTCCGTCTGCCCTCAGTCACTATTTCCTCAAATATGACTCAGCTTTTGTTTGAAATGGGCAGATCACAAGATCCTGCGAGCTAAGGTTTGGAGAATGACCTTGAGTTCTATGTCTCTCTCTCTCACACACACATACACACACATACACACACACAGATAGAGAGAGAGAGAGAGAGAGAGAGAGAGAACTTGCAGTTTTCCGTATGTACATACATTTTATGTGATTACATTAGAAAAGACTAAGCTTTGATAGTTTGAGTATTTTGACATACATTTGGGAATCCCTATATCTCACAAGTCCTGGCAAAAATTTTACAATCCTAATTTTGAGAGCTGCACAGCTCAGTCATAAAGGACTGTGAATAACAACAATGATTTCAGAAATGGGGTGTCTTTGTCCCATCAGGAAGCACCATTCTGTAATTACAGATCAGTTCTTCCTGTCCCTTGTTTAAACTTTTTGGATAAGAGGTCATAACAGTATCCACCACCTAAACCAAGATCAGAGAGTCTGTCAAAAGGTAACCAACTAGTACAGGTTTTCAATTTACTCAGTGTTGCCAAAGGGAATTGATTCCTTCAAGCAACTGCTTTGAAATCTACTTCAATCTATCAAACTGGGGATCCAAAGGAAACAGGTTTAGTCTTTTGAGTCAAGTGCCCCTCACTGAGGACAGAATTCTCTTTAAAGTATGAGTTGGCAGCATGGCTCCTGAAGATCAAACTGTTGCTGTGGTCAAAATAGTGACATCATCAATTTAAAATTGTTTAAACTGATTTCAGGAAGACAGGAATATGGAAAAAACTCAAGGTTGACTGCTTTGGTTTCCAATTACGGTGACCTTTTCCAAACACTGACGTTTCAAGAGGATGAATCAACAATATATTCTGCCTTTGCATCAACCTCCACTCAAGATATAATTCACTTATTGTGTTGTTGTTTTGTTACTTATGTTGTCATCTGGTATGGCCTTAAGGGCAGACGTCAAGCTGAGGAGGAATGGTGTGTGGAGGAGTGTGTCCATTCTGGCTTTGGTCCTCAGAGCTCAGACATCCAGCACAATATCAGCGCAGCAGGGCCGAAGTCAACCAGGTTCTGCAGAGAATCACACATAGGGACACACACGCACACGCACACGCACACACACACACACAGCAGCCATCCATTACCCCAGTTCCTTTATTCAACCTTGCCTCCCCCTTTTACTTCCATTTCTCACGCTTTCTTGTACTGTGGTGCAGCTCCTGATTTTATGGGGACAGGGCCAGAATGGAGACGGAGAATTACATCAGCTCATATTGTTAATCAGACTTTATATAAACAACAGCTGCCACACATAAAAACAAAGCTATGGAAATGTAAATGTAGTTGATAAAGCCTGTGGAGGCAATACTGACAACCACTACTTCACTTTACGAAGTCAAGATGTCCTCTTGCCCCCACTATCCTCCCATTCAAATCAAAATGAAGTCCATATAGATATATGGTAGCTGGCAAATACAATATTGAATATGATACACACCAATAAAGCATAAATTATGACCATTGACAAAGTGAATAATACTGATTATCTCTTCAACATGGCGCCTGGGACATACAAGGCATCAAATGAACACTTTGGCCTCAGAGTTTATGTGTTAGAAGCAGGAAAAATGGGAAAGCATGAGGATTTGAGCAAGTTTGACAAGAACCAAATAGTGATGATTAGACGACTGCATGGGTCACAGTTCTCCAGAACTGCAGCTCTTGTGGGGTGTTCCTGATCTGCAGTAGTCATGATGTATCAAAAGTGGTCCAAGGATGGACCAGTGGTGACAAGGTTCACTGATTCACATTGGAGGAGCAGGCTGGCATGGGTAGTTGAAGTTAATGCTTGTTTTGATACAAAGGTGTTAGAATAAACACTGCATCACAGTTTTTGTGCATATAGGGCTGTTTTGGAAGAAAAATGGTGTCCCTCACAATATTAGATAGGTGGTCATAATGTTATGCCTGATCAGTGTATGATACTGACATTCATGTTCCCTTAGGATAAAGTGTTATAACTCTGGATTTATATTTTCCATAAGGTCAACATTTCAACTGTCCAAAACTTTGGTCTGATATCAAATCAATTTTCTGTGCAATCCAGTCCAATGCAATTTTAAAGAAAATTTTATTCCCATTATTTGGATTATAATCAGCCAAATTAATATAAAATGCTGAAATATGGAACAGAAAGGACAAATATGTTGCAGATTTTGATCCCAAGTCATCAGGTTCCTTACATAACAGTCAACAGGAATCAAATGAAAAATTACCAGATGTAGAGTAAAACGTATGCTGGATTTGCAGGTCTCCTTTTTTCCCACGAAGAGAAAAGCTGGCTGTATTTTGAACCACTGCATTACTCACGTTGATATAATTAGCCATAGCCGGTGCAGAGAATGACATGCCCCTCTCACGGCCATAGCCAATCTCCTGCACAGATCAATCAAAGCAGTTCAACACTGGCCCTTTCAGCACCAGACCACCCCTGGACTGATGAATGACCTTGGCTACTGTATGCACGCACACACACACACACACACGCACACACACACACACACACACACACATACACATAAACCTGATGCAAACATGGCTGCAATAGTACAGACATACTGGCCTGATGAATACCTGTAGCTGCCCACCAGCCTTCCAAATGTATAGCATTTAAATGAGCCCATAGAGAAATAAACTGTATGTCATCTGTTGCAAAACATAATGCAAGTCTATTTGGTGGGTTCTTTTTCTCCAAAGAGTGCATAAGAAGCTCTGGTGGGAACTGAAACCTTTAACCCTAAAAGCTGAAGATAGGCTATTGAAAGTCTTAAATACAGTAGCATATGCACAGATTTGAATGAACCATCCAGCACCAGTCAGAAGAGCAGCATTGCTCAAAATCCTCAGATGAAAGAAATAAAAATCATCTTTCAGCAGTTACCTCAGTGACTCATATTCCGTCTGCCTTTTCACAATTCAGCAAATTGTTTTCCTTCCCTCTATTCCTCTACAATTCTGACTCCATTAGAACAGAAAAGTTTGTACGTATTTATATTTTTCATATCTTAGATATCCAGTTAACTATTTAGCGTCATACAATAAGTGAATAACCAAGCATCATACAGTACAACATACGTGACTGAAATAAGTGGACAAAATGACTGAACACAGCATTTGAGTGATCTAATAAAGACAATACAGTGAATGGCATAATGAAAAAAAGTGAAACTGCACATTAATAGATGAGAACAGTATCTATATACATTACATTATGTATTGAGAGAGTTGCAGCACTCTCTCAACACATAAGTATGAGTAATGATATTGCATGAGACTATTTAAACGAGGGTCAAGAGGGTGAAAAATATTGAGGCATTGCAAAATCTAGCTGAATCAATGCAATGTTGTTTTCATGACACAACCTTAATCACTCTGTACACATCTCACACACTTAGTGGGTTAGGTTCAGGGGTTTTCACCTTTCGTTCTCAGTGTCTTCCCAATGTGAGCATGTAGTCAATGCTTAAGTACTACATGTCTCAAAGTGGGTCATTTATGTGCAAGGAAAGCCTTTTATTAGCAGTCCACCCACATCCGCACACAACTGGCACCTGAACATCTCAGCCCTCACCATACAATGTTAGTGCAATCGTTTGATAGCTATTAGCACAAAGAGTCATTGAAGATTACTGTCAAGTGAGGAGGTGTTTGTATATATATTTTTCTCTCACCACACAGTGCTTCTGGTAATCTGATACTTGTGTTATTCCTTTCCCTCAATTTTCCTGACAGTTGACACATGAAGTGGTAAAGTGAGGAGCTGAATCACTTGAAGGTTTTTGGTTCACGTTCAATTTGCAGTGGTTTTCCCTGTAATCACCCCAGAGGAAGAAAAAACATGACACTTGGCAGTTGAGGGATATTTTTAATCGGTAAAAGCTTAACATAAATAAGACACGTGTTTCATGTTTTCATAATAGTCATTTAGTATTAGCAGTAAGCCTCTAATTAGGCTACTCCTAGAAGAAATAATGCCTAAGCTCTAGCTGGACGAAAAGTGTATCAATCGCATTAGGAGGCTGATTTCATTAAGTCTCAGGTCAAACTATGTTATTTTAGTGTTGTGTGCTGTATTAATCATCTATTAGCAAAAATATTATGGCATTTGTGAAACACAGTCATCCATCTATCCATTATACCTGCTTATCCTTTGCAAACAGACATTTCAGTGCAATTATTTTCATTTTATTTGCAAGTTGGCCATCCCACTCCCTTCATTTGTTTTCATTACATATTTATAAATTGTAATACTGTACACCTTTATCTATGACATTTCTGTACTTCAGAGAGCTGCAGACAGTTTCTAATTAGCTCCAGTTGTAATAAAAGTAATTAGTAATGGTGAAGCTGGCACTGAATTCAAAGCCACTTTCTAAAAGGGTATTCACAGTGTGACGGTATTTTCACGTGTTTGGTTCATGTTCCATTGTCATTGTAAATAAATTAAGCCTTTTTTTTTTATGGGCAAGATAAGTAAAATACTGTATAGACCCAGGTTTAAAGGTGGATCCGTGCAACATTTTAGTTCTCCTATTGCTCCTATTTAAGAAGTTTTTTAGGATTATCAGATGAAATGTTATCACCATGAAGTGGTTTTGGTTTCCCAGTATTGCAGTTATTTTTTTTTTTTTACATATGTTAGGTCAAGTTTTTATTGTGTGGAAGTGGCTTGCATATGAATCTTCTTTATCATCCGCACGTAGACTCAGGAAGCAAAACTTTGTGATAAGACTCAAAACACCTCTCCATCACTTTCTCTGCAGTCACACCGTATCTCTCATTGGCTCGATCATTGGCTCTCTCGCGCCAGTCTTTTATGTTTTTTTTCTTCCATCTCTCTTTATTATCTCTGTCTCTTTCTCTCTCCTGTTCCTTTTCTCACTGTTGCTGTGAACTGCCTTTCCCATGCACTGCAGGCGTGGTTAGACCCAAATCCAGGAGGGAATTACTGAGAAAACATCTCTGGTTACCACGTCTCTGTGGCTATGCTCCTTACCAATTTTTACAACTGGTCCGTTTGAAGTCATGAATGAAAAATGACAATACTCTAGCTCTGACCTAAAAAAACAGGTTAGTGAGTGCCATTCACTGGCAATTAGAAACATCACACAAGTACTGAATGCAAGTGCTGGGCTGCATTTATTCTTCTGCTTCTTTTTTCTGTGATCAAAAGACTCAATCAAGGGTATGTAAAAGTCTTCAAGTAAGCTAGACTTTCAAACAGCTGCAACTTTCAGCAGAATTTAGTATTGTTTCTTCAGCACTGGTGCCTTCCTGCTGTGACCAACAAAACAGGAAGTTTATTTAACCTAACCAAGTAGTTAATGTAACCCAAACCATGATCTTATTCTAAATCTAACCAAATCTTAATCATAACTTTGTAAGAAAATGGTATTTTTGCTGCTGATTCATACTCAGATCAAACAACTTCTGTCTCTGTTAAAGGCCTTTACAAACAAAGCATTTCTTGTCATCTGGAGAACTTGCAATCTTGAAATACCAAATGTTAGCCTTCAAAATGTTTTATGAATATACTGTATGTATCCAGAACTACCTCTGCTACTCATAACCTTAACTTTAAATCTCAACTTTTAAGTCAACATGGGTCTTGGACAAATGTATATTTGAGCCTTTACAATTCCACTTGTTAAGGAGGCTCCAGTATTGGCTCAGCCTGGTTCTGGATGTTTTTCATAAATAATGGTATACGTCTTAGTTTCCCATAAATCCATAAAAGACAGTGTGTTATAACTTGTGTTTCTTTCTAACAGTGCTGCTGTTGATAAAGGACCCCCATGAAGTTGAAGCATTCTCTGTGTGAACCACAAAGATATTCCAACAAAGCTGCTCTTCGTGATATTGCTAAAGAAAAGCAAAAAGATGATTAGTCCAGAATTTGCCCATTAATTGCCATAATGTGAAGCTGCATTGATGTTTAAAGTTGAAAGCAAAGCTCGTCACAGGCCTGAATGAATAATTGATCCTTTGAATAATATGTTAACATGCAACTGCATGCAAAAACACACCCACACAGGACTTATTTCTCCCTGACCGCCTAACAGGCTTTCCTCCTCCACCTTCCTTTGCAATCAGCCCTTTTTCTCCTTTCTTACAAACACATACACACACCCAACCACCTAGACAATTACAGATGTCTGCTCAATTTGCCTTGGGAACTTTTGGCAGTTTATGGGCCAGATAAACTGCACTTTTGAAAAAACAATTTGGTATAGTCATGAAAGAGCAGATCATAAAAGAATCCTCCACATGGTGTAGGTATCGCCCTCTACCTTGAGGCAAATGATTAGTTCATTCATTCTTTCATTTATGAATATTGCTCTTGAGCAACAGCAATGGCATGATTTTGTATCATTGAGATACAAATGAAGTGTGAGGTAGAAAAAGGCAAAAAGAATTCATTACTGAACTTTAGGTATTTGTCTGTATCTTCTTGAATGATGGCTTTCCACTTCCACTAACAGAGAAAACATCATCTCAGCTAAAAAAAAAAAATGGGGAAACTAGGATGACTAAACAATATTTTAAAGGCAGATGGATTGAGAGGTAGACCATGCAATGATTTCATTCAGTCTGAATCAAATGATCAACAATCACAGTCCAGTGACAGATAATTTGATTTATTGATTGCCGTTGGAATGTGATGATAATTTTAATGGATATTACAAAATGAGGATGATTACCAATGCTTGCCTTAGATGCAGAGGCTGAATGCTGGAGTCTGACACCACCAGAGGGCACTTTTCTTCATGACTAACATGCTGTACTCACCTAAAACCAACAAGAAAGTTGCTGTCATCCAAGACATTGAACCCTGCACCTGCTCCAAATGACCAGTGTTCCCATATCAGTGCATAATTTGCCAAGAAAACAACAAACTCTGTTTTTTTACCAACTATATAAAAATAAACCCAGATGTGCTGAGAAAACACATACAATTATGATAAAATGTGTATTCTCTGTAAAACCCATAAACCCATCAGTTATCACTAAATTACTTGACACCTTCAACATCACTTGAAGCAACCAACAGACTGTGAAATCATTTGTCCACAAAAAGTGATGACATCTGTGCCAGTTGTCTGTCTTATTGTGAAGTTTTCCATCAAAAGCAAACAAGAAAAACAAGAGCCAATGTTAGTGACAATGTAAGCGGACAGAAAATAACCATCTCGATCATGCTCAAGTCATCATGCCCCTCCGGCCCTGTTTGAAGTCTCTTTCAAACAAAGAGACAGAACCCCCCCAGCGAACAGAACAAAGGCGCACAACACTTTCCATATAAATGTGAAGTGGAAAGAACACTAAAACCAGAGTAAGAGTGAGCAGATGTGCCCCGGCACAGAGATGACACCATGTCGTTCGTCTTTGAAAAAGCCACATGTGTCTGATGTTGGGGACATGTAAAAAGTCTATCGTCATTCGAGGAGCCGAGAGGAAAAGCTCTGTGGTGCTGAAGCTGTTGGGTGGGTGGTAATTTTTTTCAGCTGGTACATTGTCAGCAGTGCCACTCCTGCCACCTTCTGGACCTCAGTGGGACGGACAAAAACAGGAAGAAGGTGCATGGTGAATGGCACCATTTCTTTTAAGTGAAAGATGAGAGGGGTCTTTTCTGTGTTGAGATTACGTTTACACACATTTGGTTTCCTCTTAAAGCTTCCATGTAAGGGAAAATACTACGGTAAGGCTATACAAATTAAAACAGATTGCAGAGGAAGGGAACATGGGTAGCCAGCAAGAGAGGCTTGCAAGAGAAGTCTGTGAGGATGTAAAGCACCTGCACTCAATATCTCCCTTTGTTTTAAATTTGTTGCTGTGATGATCAGCATACACTACTATGTAGTACTTGAAGAAAAAAGTGTGAACTCAACAGAAATATACTATCTGTCCCCTTGTATGTGGTGCCAAAAAAGTGATTAAACAAAACATTAAATGGTGAATCAGTCTGTTGGACATAAGGCCATTTCTTTTATCTCTATTTTGAATATGCAAATGTACTGCACATAGACATCAAGGTCTTAAACATCACTGCTCTAATGTAACTGAGGTTCAGAAATCATTTTACATCAGTAACCCTCACCAAAACTACAATTTGTACTTTCTGTGACCTCAAAATGTTTAGTCAGTACAACTGTCCTTACACTGAATAGTGGTCTTATCCAAATACTGGGACCCAAATGTGGGTAGCAGGAGATTTTATTATGATCACCAAATAGATCTGCAAAAGATTTATATCTGCAATACACGTTTGAGAAGGTTCTCTTCTAAATGTTCCTGTTGTTATGTGCACATTGAATAAAATAATATCAGGTGATGTGGAAAATTTAGGCCATGAACTTCATTTACCCACAAATGTGTTCTTGTCATGATTTACAGATGAGGCCTACTGTGAATTTGTCATTTCTAAAATGTTCTCAGAAATACCTCAGTCTTAAAGTAGACAAGATTCTCAATTTCATCACAACTAATCTGGAAAATTGTGGCTCATAAAATAATTTATCAATGATAGAGTGAGTAGAAAAGCATCCGAAGGATCCATGATTTACAGAACTGAGGACTACACATCCTGGTTCTGACTGACCCATATTCCAGAGCCAGGAAACTTGTCCTCACCACCACCACCTCCACAAACAGCCCGGTCCAACACAGGTTAGCCGTAGAGGGCCCACTGATCGTGATCCAATGCGACCCTGTGCTAATTCCCTGGTGAAAGCCACCCAGTCAGTCCAACGATGCCTCAAAACCTCAAGGTTTATATGAATAAGCTCCACTCTGAATGGGAACCCAGGAACTAGGCCGGTAATAACAGACCTCAGGAAAAAAGGTTTTGACCAAAGAGAGAGCGGTGAAAAGAGACTCACCCCATTCGCCCCCTCGTTTTCCTTTCCTGCAGGTTTTGGGAGGATGTTGAGCATGCTTCTTGTAAAGCGATGTAGTATTTATTACAGCCTCCGTTTTTGATGGCTGGGGTCATGTAGCCTGCTGTCTATTTATCCTAGAGGTCATTTACTACATTAGGCCTAGTTTCAGGGCCAGGAGAGGAAGAGAAGAACGAAATTCAAGATGAAGGAACTAAATTGATAGCAAATGTATAGCCTCCAACTTGCCCCTTGGCCCTAATGCGTTTTTCGAGTGCTCTGCTCTCTGTGCTCCAAGATGCGGGGACGGCTTGCCTCTGAAATAATATTTCAACAGTGGTTACAGACGCAAAACCGGCGCCATCTCTCAGCTTGGGTTGTTCCCACCAAAGTGCAGCATAAGGGATTTTCATTTTATTTCTGGGAAGATGTTATGCTTTGCTGTGTAGTGGTGATGGCCGTAAGGTTAAGAGAAGCAGGTTCATGACCAAAAGGTTGCAGGTTTGAATTCCCAGGCTGAATGGTCACTGTGATCCTGTGAGGAGCCTTTGAGCCAAACATTTAACTGTATCTCCAGTGAAACTGTGCACTGACTCTAATAGGACTGTGGTCTTACCGGGCCACTCCCAGGTTGGATGAATGTGTGTGAATGTAAAGCAGGGCATTGCTGGAAAAAAAAACAGCATGTTCAAATCCCCAAGAAAGGTTACAAACAGACACCAGCATGGAAGCTACCACGCTGCCCACACAAGCCTGAAACTGAGCAACTAAAGTTATCTAAACAAATTGAAAAAAAAACACCTTATGCTAATGAGAGACCATTTATCCTTATGGGGTCATTCTGGTCAGCCATTTTGCAAAAAGGATTTCAAATAAGTTTGAGATCAATGCCTCAAAGATGTTTACACAGAGGCTGAATCGCCTTTCTTCTGCAGCTAAACTCTCTAAAAGATCACTTTGACCATCTCATTTTCATTTAAATGGCTCAGTGGAGTCCCATTTGCTTGCTGTTTTCCTATAGCCCAACAGGCTCAATAAAAGCCAATGAGCTGATGAAAACAGGAAAACCTGGTTGTTGTCTTATACAAACAGCATATGTTTTGCTCAGTGTGGCTGCACATGGCAGCACTCCTTCAACTTCATTTGTTCCTCTGTATCGAGTTGTCCTCTTACCATCTGGGCAATTATGAAAGTTTCCTAAGTTTCTTTTGTCAACACTTTACTATTGCCTTCATCATGTGTATCAATAAACATTTGTGCAGTAGTATGTAATGGTATTGTTTTATTTTAGACAAATGAGAAATTCACGGGAGGGTGTTATTCTAATTTTGATTATTAATAATAAAGAAACACATATACATGCTTAGTACTCATTACTGTGGTCTGCTCTGTGATCACACGCTTTACCGTGGATTGAAGGTAAATCATGTAACAATGAAGGAGATGCCATTATTTGGAACAGTGGTAGCAGGGCCCAAGCCTCCATGGGGCCCGAAGCAAAATTGGACTTTGGGGCCCTCTATTACTATTATTATTTGGGGCCAATAATACTGGTTTGATTTGGTGTGATTTACACACCTATGAAAAGAACAACATGACAGTTATTTCCACAGGCACGGTATTGTACGGTACGGCATGGCTCTACACAGTTGTGGCGCTTTTCCACTAGTACCTGTTACCTGGTACTATGTACTTTTTCCATACCTGGTTCCAAGTGAGCCGAAGCGATACTAACACGTGATGTCAGCCGACTGCCTTCCACTGATTGGCCAACGAGTGTCGTCATTGGAAGCGTCATTGGATGCACAACGTCCGATTAAACTGTAAAAGCCAAATGCAACTCGACCCCGCCATTTTTAAAACTGGCAACTGCTTTGCTATTGTTACACAAGAAACACTGTTTGTGATAGTAGTGTCCACACCAAGGAGGTATTGTGAGGTACTCAGTTGTAATGGAAAAGCACAAAAACTGCGCCATACCGTGCCGTGCCGTTACTGTGTAGGCTAGTGGAAAAGCGCCATAAATGTCAATGTCTGTTTTATTTAGCACCTTTAAAGGCCTGTGGCCAACCAAGGTGCTTTACAGCATAACATAATCAACAACAATAAGAGCAGTAAAAGCAATACAGTAAAAAAACAGTGAAATAAAACAGATAAAAGATACAAACAGGTGAGTCTGCTCAGCCAAAGGCCAGGGTAAACAGGTGAGCCTTCGGACGGGTTTTAAAATGGATAGGCTATTTGCCGGCCACACAGAAAAGGGCAAAGCGTTCCACAGAGTGGGGGCCACTACAGCAAAGACTCAATCTCCTCTCGTCTTTAATTGGGATCGAGGAACATCCAGGATCTTCTGGTCAGCTGACCTAAATTAGACCTTTTGTCTTCAGTTAAAAACCAGTATGCTCTCGCTGGAATACCTAAGTAACCTGCTGGTTATATAAAGATGGAGCAGGTATATTTTAAAACAAGAACCTTTAAATTAGTCCCGAACTTGATGGGAAGCCGTAGTAAAGAAAATAAAATGAGTGCGATGAGTTGTCATGCTGGACCTGGTGTCTGTCGATGGCACTCTGTTCTTTATTCAGCTATGGTGAAGGCAAATGTTGTTTTAGTTACATAATGAGATCCTCTCCTATCAAACAATTTCCTGTGCAGATTTTTCTCAGACATGACCAGACACTGATTGTAGACGAGGGCGGCACGGTGGTGCAGTGGTTAGTACTGTCACCTCACAGCAAGAAGGTAAACAAAGATTTGATTCCCAGCCTGGGGCCTTTCTGTGTGGCGTTTGCATGTTCTCCCCGTGTCTGCGTGGGTTCTCTCCGGGTACTCCGGCTTCCTCCCACCATCCAAAAACATGCAGGGGGATTAGGTTAATTGGCTAATTTAAATTGTGTGAATGTGAGTGGTTGTCTGTCTCTATGTTTTTCCTGCGATGAACTGGCGACCAGGGTGTACCCTGTCTTTCACCCTAAGACAACTGGGATAGATTCCAGTCCCCTCCACGTCCCTCTGTGGGGATAAGCGGTAGAAAATGGATGGATGGATGGATGGATGGATGATTGTGGGTATAGGCTCACAGCGTGAAATAAATTCCATCATCTGCCACACGAATCAGACATCACAAATTTATTGACTGCTTGACTGTCTCCGCTACTGTCAGGAGACACTGGATGTTGATGCTTATTTGACAAAGTTGATGAATCTGCCCTCTGAACTTCAAAAAGATTAAGGAGCAGGACATGTCTTGTCATCATGCCGGGCTCTGATCAGCAGCCATGCACGTAGCTGTCAGGATGTTGCAGATGTTTTAAAAGCTATCCCCTTCCCTGAGGCAAAATAAAATTAATGGTGCTATTATAAACATCTGTCACAGCCAGATCGAGCAAAACACAAGGGTTTCCAAGGCTCCTTGGTTTGTAGTGTCTAGGAGGTTGCGGCTTTTCTTGGAGTTTTAGTGAGTAATATTCACAGCATGGATGTTGTGGGATGGAAGCAATAACTCATGTTAATTGACACTTTATAATGGTTTGTGGCACCTGTCTGTGGGCCACCAACCCAAAGCTGCATGTCTGGGCTACACGCAGTACGGTCTGTGCTACAGTTTGTCCTATGTGTACATGTATCAGGTCTTTTCATGAGGATGTGGTATACATTACTCCCTGTTTAGCAAGTGAGATTGATGTTTGACATGGACTCATCTGCCACTAAGGTTATTGTTACACAGCAGCTCCTGTCTATTCATGATTATACTCATACAAGCGTCAGGAAATTCTGTCTGTTTACATCTCAGTAAAGATGGTGGCAGAAAATTCAATGGATTCAGCTCAGACTCTGAATGCTCACTAGGTGGAGTAAAGGTGGATACTGCAAGCATCAACATAGTAAGTCATCATGTTTTTGTCACATCATTAGTCTTTATATTTCATGTCAAAAACAAATTTTCAGACTTGCTTTGATATTTATTATTTATTTTGCTTTCTTATGTATTCTTCTTTTATCTGCTGCCATTGACTGTTTTCTTCAGTATTTTTTCCAATTTCATTCTCTTTTTGTTGTCTATGCTTGTGGAATTATGTAAAAAAAAATGTAGGGGCTATTCAAATTCAAGTATCTGATGCAAACTGTAGCATTTGGTAGTCCACTGCAAACTACTGGAAGCATTTATTGTTTGGTGCAAGACAGCTCAAGAGAAGAAAGCTGTAACCAGAAGCATTAAGAATTAACACAACAGTCTATAAAATGCACGGATCAAGCATAACATTATGACCACTGACAAGTTAAGTGAATAACACTGATTATTTCTTCAACATGGCACCTGGGATATATAAGCCATCAAATGAACATTTTGTCCTCAGAGTTAATGTGTGAGAAGCAGGAAAATGGGAAAGTGTGAGGATTTGAGCGAATTAGACAACAAGAACCAAACTGTGATGTTCTAGAGGATTGGGTCAGAGCATCTCCGTGACCACAGCTCTTGTGGGGTGTTCCTGGTCTGCAGTGGTCAGGATCTATCAAAAGTGGTCCAAGGAAGAACCAGTAGTGAACCAGAGACAGGGTCATGAGAGGACGAGAATCACTGATGCAGGTGGGGAGTGAAGGCTGAACCTGGTGGACCTTATCATAGAAAACATTTTCTGAGGATACAGACACAAAACTAATTTTCCTTTGACACGTGATACATACAAACTAAATACAAATTTTCTTTATTTCCCTCTGCTATACATTTGCTTGTCATCTACAGTATGACTGGAGGAGAATTTTGTCATATCACATTTATGGTATATTGCTGCCCTCTACTGGAAATAAAAACATGTACTACCATGTAAGATTAGCTGGTCTCTGTGACATCAACTTTGATTATTTTCTGCTGTGTCACTGTACTGATGCAATTAAAACGTGTTTCCAAAACTAGTGAGACAGTCAAGATACAAATATATATTTTATTACAATATTAAAAAAAAATATGGTGGAAAAGACAATGAAGAAACAGGAATTTGTGCACATAAACAAAGCTGAATATAGAGTCTCAGTTAATAACAGTCCCCGCAATTTACAGTATTTTTGGAATGAACTTTTTCAACAAGGAGTGAGTGATTACATGACAACAGCCACAGGTAAGAATCGCAATACCAGCAACCATGTTGTCTTACTAGAAACCTCCAGATTAATGTACTATCAAGCCATCTTAGCAAAAATAAAGCATAAACAATAAAGCAATTATAAACTAGAAGAGGATTAAAACTCCTATTAGTTATAGGAGACACTCACAGCCATTTGAATTAATTGAATCAGGCCTTAAAATATTTGTACATACATTGTGAGGCATACTGTGTATAAAATAACAAAAAAGGACAGCATCCAGAAATATATTACAAAAGATATCCAGGCATTTTTCCTAATATGACTGGAAAACCTCACTTTTAATACGAATGAGAAGAGATGTGTGTCGCTTCAAGATTCCTCTGCAAACAACACTGTCACATGTGAAAAGATGTGTGCTTTTAGGAGGACTTTGCACAATTTCCAAAATGCTTCATTTCTAAAGACAATATTTTAATATATGCAGTGTAACTGTCTCTACAGTGTTTTTGCCCTGATGTATCATTCAAATCATCTATGTCTCAGTAGTGGACACTTGTATGGATCAACATGAGGTGCCTTTTTTCTGCAGGACAAACTTTTGAATAAATATGTTGGACCTCTGGACACCGCACTGTTCAGCTGTCTCAATCACTGTCTGAGGAGCTGGAAGAAGATGAAGAGGAGGAAGATGATTCTTGTTTTCTCTTCTTCAGTTTCTTTTTCTGATGCTTCCCATGTTCCCTTTTGTGTTTTTTGCTTTTCTTTTTCCGGCCTTTGGCTTTCTTTTTCTTCGGACTCTCCTCTTCATCAGATGAAGTGTAGGCGTTGCTGCGTTTCTTTTTCTTCTTTGTAGTCTCATCACTCGATGAGTTAGATCTGGAAAGAAAGAGCAGAGAGACCAGACACATCTCTGATTAGGGGAGTCCCGGTCCGATATCAGCAAAATATGATTATCTGATTATATCGGCCTGCATCTAAAATTTCTGATATAAGCACTCCAATACCAGCAGTGCATTCCAGACTCCACTCCAGCTCTTCTATCCAGCAGCAGAGCCCAGTGACCAGAGCCTAAGGTGCTAATAAAGTAGCAATGAGTAGGAGTGATGTCAGCTGTGTGGCAGGATTTTTTTGCTAAACTCCAAAAAAGACGTTGCAGCTGAGTGCAAAACTTGTTGTCATGCACAAGTTTACCATGGTGGCACAGAACTAGGAAGTTTAATACGACCGACCTCACCGTGCATTTGAAGCAGCATCACATTTTATTCAATGGTAGAATATGTTCATGATTAAATTAAACAAATGGTTATTTTGCACTTTAAAAAATATTTATTTTTATTTTTTATAGGAATGTTTAAGTAATGTAATTATGTAACCCACTGGTTAATAATAAATGGGTCAGTTTTTCCCAGACAAACTGTTGCTGACTATTGTTCTCTGTTTGAGTAATATCACTTAATCAAGCTTTCTTTAACATTCCATACTATAAAATAAGAAATAAATTATGTATGATTTATGCTGATATTGTATCGTAAAATTGTATTGGGACACCCCATCTCTGATTTCTTAACAGTTTTATTTTGTTGTCTAAAATAATGTCTGATTTACTGGTATTGTAGTTGACTGAATTAAACACAGCTTCATCAGGATACATTAAAAAAGATCAACGCTGAAATAGCACTTTCAAAATCTGATTATCCAGTCTGAAACATGAAACAACAAATCATAAAGGTATAAAAAAGTGATGTGTCTGGGTCTGTGTGACCCCTGTGTCTAATGAACAATTACAAGGCAAGAAGAAAATATTACCTCTTTCTTGACTTTCTGTCACTGCTCTTCTTTTGTTTGTGTCTCCCTTTTCTTCCACTTTTGTCATCATCATTCGGACCTACACAGATTAATAGGCAGAAAAGTCAAGGTACATTTCGTACAAGAGTAGTAGGTGCACATGAAGAGGGAAAAAAAAAAAATCAAGTAATATATCATCAAAAAAGTATGATAGTATCTAATAGTAGCAATGCTGAGACCTGTCTTTTGAAGACACACAACCCAAGACCCAGCTTAGCCAAAATGCTAAAGGCTGAGTAACATTTCCAAGTAACAACAACACTTTCTAATGGCTTCAACACACAATATCTCGCAAATTTTGCTGGACAATATATTGTTCCACTACTTATTTACTGCCGATAACCAATATTATTGTCAACTAATCACTAACTCACAAATGTAATGATAATATGGTAAAATAATGCAAGTGCACCCTTTCAAAAGCAATAAATTTTAATTTCTCAAGCGTATTTAACATTGTAATTGGAACGTCAACAATCTTAATTATCCTGAATAAATAATAAATAAAATAAAAATGGACTCTCAGGCTCCTGTAGCAAAAATTGTACTTGAATAAAAATCATCCATCCATCCATCCATTATCTACCTCATAGAGTCGCGGGGGGGCTGGAGCCTATCCCAGCTGTCTGTGTACCCTGCCTTCTTAGGGCGGAAGGCAGGGTACACCCTGGACAAGTCACCACCTCATCGCAGGGTACATAGAGACAGACAACCACTCACACTCACATTCACACCTACGGTCAATTTAAATTGGCCAATTAACCTAATCCCCATGCATGTTTTTGGATGGTGGGAGGAAGCCGGAGTACCCGGAGAGAACCCATGCAGACACGGGGAGAGCATGCAAACTCCACAAAGAAAGGCCCGGGATTCGAACCCGGTACCTTCTTGCTGTGAGGCGACAGTGCTAACCACTACACCACTGTGCCGCCCCTGAATAAAAATCACAACAAAAAAATACTATTTTTTATTTTACTCAAATAAAAACTACACACAACTGAAACATTAAATAAATGGATTATTAAGTCTCTGTAAACAAAATTGCACTTCAATAAATATTTTGGTTTGTGTTAATGGGCTCTTGCTCTTCGGTTTAAATCTGAAATATACCCACCCCGGGGCTGTGGTATTCACCTTTGAAATCATCTCTTTTATTTTTCCTACTAATTTCTCCTTGTTACCTTGCTCTCTACTCCTCACCAGGCTCACCTGCTACAGCTGTACCCCCTCCTCCGCTCACTGAGAGACACAAAGAGACTGGTTTTTTCTCTCATTTCTATCAAATTTAATTCTTTCCCATCAATGACCATATTGTCTGACTTTAAAATATTTTTTTAAAAGCGTAAGAGAGCACAATTTTTACCTCTACTTCCCCTCAGTTTCTCATTGCGTTGAGCTGCAGGTGTGTCGTCTTCACTCTCCTCACTGCTGGTGCTACTTACATCCAGAACAATGTCTTTCTGAGGGTCAACTCTGACAAAGTTTCTGCACTCAAAGGTCAAGTGGCCCGCTGTAAAAAGACCAAGAGGCCCAAGAGAATGAATGAACAACCATGCAACACTTAGAATTAGACCTCTTCCTACTCCTATAAGAAATTATAAATCAAAGTCCAGTAGATATTGATCAACTTAAAACAATGAATATTCAAGCATTTCATTATAATGGTAATGCTCACTATTACCATAAATACTTCTGAATTAAATCTGATTGTTAAAAACTGCTTACATTTCTCACTGGAGCTTTGAAAGAGATGCTACCTTACGTTTATCTTAGCTAACATTTAGCCAGATTAATAGAGGGACTAATAACACATACACAGACAAAAACAAAACGTTATTTTTCACTAGCAATGTAACTTGTAATATGTACTTACGATAGCCACATTTCTTGCATCCAGCTCTGATGTTGTCTTTATTAGGACCTGTGAGAGCATAAGAAACGTTAAAAAAACGCGTGTAAACACGTGTTTGTATAATGTGTCGGATAATAAGAATATTAGCACATATTAGTATCTGAAGTTTGGCGTAATACTTTTACTGCAACAACCAACAACAAACGAAAGATTTCAACAGACAGCAGTGACAATTCCTTATATTTTTACATAGCAAATAAGTTACACAGACGCACAGTAACGTTTCGGCTAGCATAGGCTACTACTTACTAATGGTTGTGTAACTAACGTTATATTACAGTATTACATCAACATTTATAAATATACAACGTTGAATACTGTATTTTAAATGTTTGCGTAAAAAGGTTGTTTGCTCTGTGTTATACGTTAAGTTGAAGTTAGCCTTAAGCTAACACCACTTCGTTAAACCATATCGTTGCTGTTGCTATTATATTTACAGGGGAAGTTAAGCTACATGAGTCATGAATGTGTATGTGCAAACTTACATTACATTAATAAATTCTAATACCAACCTGGGGCAGCCATTGAGCTTTCCGTGATACAACCGAAAAGCTAATGGTCTGGTTGTTGATATGGTTCTTAGAGCGCGAATCAAAAGTAAAGTTCCACAAGTCCTCACTCAAAATATCATCGGCTGGAAACTTTAGCTGTACCAACCATTGGTTCCGACATCTACTTCCGTTCTTTTCCCTGCTCCCTTTGGCGCATTACCGCTCCCAACTGGACTGGAGTATAAAACAGTCGATTGCGCTGGTTTAAGGATACGCAGCCTCACATAAGCAAGATTTTAATCCAGTTTTAAAGAGAAAAATATATAAAATTTTCAACAATTAGATCAAACAAACAAAGCTTAAAGCAGCCTTAAATTACTCTTTGCTCAATCCATATGTATTACATTTTTGCAATAAAAATATTGGCTAGGCCTATAAACATGTTGTTTTTTAATTGTTACATACAATTATATTTTGCAATTTTATTTTTATTTCACTCAAATAATAAATACATAGACTACAGTATGTGGCTATGTTGAATTATATTTTGAACTTGAACTTTTCGTTGTCATTTTAATCTGTGGGATTCCGTAGTTTACCTTATAGAATCCTTATATAGTGCGTGTACATTAAACTCTTTTTTGTATAATACATCAAGTTACAAAAATGCAAAGACTTTTTCAGAAACAATATTTTCCATGTGCTTGATTGGTTTCACAGTATAGTCAGTTGTGGTTTTTGTCAGGGGTTAATTGAAGACTGGCAGATTGAAACTCACTCTTGTTTTTTTGATAATTCCACCTGCCTCAGTGACCTTTCTGCTCAATACTGTAATTCACTTTATTTACAATAAAAACCTTCAGTTAGTGTTATCTAATCAAATGATGCATCATGACAAGCTTCCTCACAGCTCTGAACGTTCCACTCAGCCAAAAGACTTTGACCCATTACACTTCACCTTATTTTGTCTTGTAGACACTGTGTATGCTCAAAAACACATGATCTGTTTTTGTGAAATGATCAATGTCCAGCCACTGACTGGATCACTTTCTGACATGTGATGCAAAAAAATGTCAGAAACTCAGACCTTTTAGCACCTTTGTTTCATTATCATCCCATATGATAAAGAGAAAATTTTAACGTAATTTGTTCTGTTTTAGTGATGTTTTGTTTAATTTTTAGTCACAATACCTCAATTGTAGTATTTCCATTCTTTCAATGCAGTATCCTGTCTCTTCCTATTTTCAAAGTAACTTCAGTTACTCATATCTTGGCTTGCTGTTCAATATAACTTATTTAACAAGGCTAAAATACAGTTCAAAGGAGTGTTTTTTATCTCTGTGTCCGTTTATTGCCTCGGGTGAGAGATAAAACAAAGATTATTTGTGAGAAACTTGTGCAACTGCTTGAAACCGGGTGACTTTCACACTGAAGGGGAATTTTGATTCACTTTTGAGCCACTGGAAGGTGCAAAGAACAAGCAAGACATTAAAGAGACATCTTTGTAAAGTGATACCTTGACTATTAGTTCTATGGAAAAAGCTGCCACTGTGGTAGCAGTACCTAAATAAAGACAGAATAAAAATACAAAAATGACAACATAATATCACGTATGCTTTGAGGAATGTACAAAGTTTCAAGTTCGAGACAGAAAAAAAGCATAACACCCACTCACCAGAATTACATACTGTAAGTCATTACTCACTCTGCAGCAACACAGTGGAAGAAATGCATACCACCAGTCTGCTGGCTACTAATTTGCTGTATATATCATATTACAATTCAGTTTGACCTGAAATTCTCATGCCAGATGTCAATTTTTTTTCTCATCATCATTATCTTGTTGTGTTTTCATTCACACATGCCTAATATAATATATATATTATATATTATATATTATATATACAGTATATTATATTATTATTAATATTATATATATTCCCTTATTCCCTTAAAACAGTGATCCTGTCACAGATTGAGTCACAGATTGTTCAGATGTTAACAACAAAACAAACACATAGTTGAGAGGTACAAAGATTGAAGTTCAGTTTAATCAGTTTCTCTTTTGGCTCGTTAACTCCAACACTGGATTGGCAGCGTAAAACTAGCTTTTCAACACTTGTGTTTAAGGTGGTTCTACTGGCTTGTTGTATCAATTTGTTCAAATTATTACTTGCTAATTTATTGTAAATCTTGCACTTTTTGATTTCTCTGACTCAATTCTTCCAGTAGCTTGATTTTATTTAAAATGTATTTTGATCTTTCTGATCCTCTGAGCTGAATCTGCTCTGGAGCATGTTAACAATGAAATGATGGTCACCAAGGTGATCTAGCTCAATTGAAATTTGTATAACAAAAGTTAGGTGGTTAACCTGCTTTTGGATCTAAGCTCTGGGCTTGTATTTCGAATTAATATCTGTAAGAAAACACACTTGATATTATCGCTGTATGTTAAACTTTTTCACTGTGTAGAAGAATACATCTAAAATTTATATGGCCACAAAAATAGACTAAGGAGTGTGTTATTGGTAGCTGCTGACAGGCTGGTTCAAAACCACACGTCATTAAAAGCTCCCTGACAAAGATAAGACTGCAGTAAAGCATTTCTCAGCTGCTATATTGCTGCTGTTGTCCTTTCATCTTTGCCCGAGACGTGCTTCTTCTACAATGACTGTTCTCCATTTTGCCCCCTTTCAAGATCTTGATTAAAAAATGAGACTTGTATTTGTGTAAATGTAACGTCTCAAATATCAATCACACTGTATTTGACACGCTACAGCACCTCTGAACACGTACCTCAGAGTTTGTTATACACATTCTATGCATAATGAAAAATGTATAAAGAGACAGTAATATGGGATACATCCAGTCACAATGAGATGCATCCATCTAGTTTCTGAGATTGTTTTTTTCTTGACTGATGTTGGACCATAAAGCGGCACATGCATAACAAGCTCTTAAAATGAGTCTGGGTGGCCTCAAATTCAGTCAACACAATGACAGTAATAGCTTTATGTGCAGAAAAGATCGTGATGAAAGTGCTTGTCTTTCCTTGGTGGAAATCATGACATTTTCCAACTGAAATTAATCGTGACCCTTTCACACACAAAGGCCATTGCAAATTGGCTTTAATGAAGTATTGGTAATGTGTTTATGAGCAAAGTTGAAAACAAATGATTGAAACAATTTGTACTCCTCTGGGATGCTCCACAGTCGATTAAATTTAAATGTATTTTCTTCTTTGCCAGCTTTTGCTCACATTCAGATTCATCAATCACATATTCATGATTCAAACACACGTCAAAGACGTGGCTTCAAACAGCGGCATCACACAAAGTACTCTGGTTGTGCCTTGAACCTTTTTTTCCCAACCTCAGTGTTATTGTCACCCAGTTGCACGTTACCCCAACAAGCATCTAGAGAGTTGGGCTAGAGGGCAGAAGGATGTTTAGGCATGACAGACATTTTCCCATAGAAAAAAAATGTGTTCTTGTGCAAGATGTTGAAACTTTTTGTGGTCACTCATCCACATCAAATTAACATTTTGTAATCAGAGAAAAGCCAAAGCTCCTATAAAAGAATAATTAAAAAGCCTTGCTTGTACTTTCTGTAAGGATGGTCGCACAGACATGACCTGACATAGAATTGTAACAAGGAAGCGTTTAGATCTTTTATACTTTCTCCTCATGGCAAACCAACATTCTCTAAATTTCCAGCTTGGAAAAATGATACCAAAGGTAATTATGTGGTGGTCAACAAAATACTTATGACTTGTATTGGACTTGAAACTCATTAACTTGAACTTGAGGGTTGACTCTAGATCTGAGACTTACTTTATAATGATGGGAATGCCATTAGATTTGCAAGTATAAACCAAAGTATTGCACATTTTAAAATGTGATAATGATGTCTGATGTAAATATTATTGCAATTCATCCTGTCAGTCCAGCCCTGTGGTTATCAAGCAGATAAAGGAAACAGAAAGCACACACAAATAACTTAAATGCATCTATGCTGTAATGTAAAACAAACATAAATTGTAACTGTAAAATAAAAATGGCAGAGCAGCTCAATGAAAGTAGCAGTCCATCTCGCAGCATTTCTGCTTACTTCTGCTGCTTACAGGCTCTGTCTGGTCAGCACCTGGCGGCCACTGAGGACGCTGCGGAGGATGTTTTTGGATGGAGGCCGGCTTAGGAAAATAAACCTTAGTCTGACCTCAAGCGCCAGTCGTGGAGTCTCCCGACCTCACCACCTGACATAGTGTTCCTCCCACAAGCACAAGCATCATGCCTGGGTGGCCATGTAGCAGAAGGGAACTCTGTTTGGCGTCCTTTCAGGAGGGAAAACAAAAGCTGTGAGGAAGAGCAAGACTCTGATTTTATACTCTTCCACCACACTGGACTCCCTGATTTATTGCCATTCATGTCACCGGCCTTTATTTACTCAAAATATAAAGTGGGACTTTTCACACATTGTTCTTTGGCAACTTCTGCCTTATTTTTTTTGTGTTTGACTGGTCTTGTCCAAAGTCTTGTCTGGTGAGGCAAATAGCAAGCGGAATTGATTTTTGGGAATGTTTGGTGTGTATGCAGTAGGAATATGGTCCTCCCCCTCACCCCTCTGTCTTCCCACCTCCGTTCCTCCCTCCAGGCTCTCTCTTTCTCCCTCCTTGAATCCTTCTGTGAATGTTTGATGTTTTCTGTAAGGAGGGCTCTTTCATGTGGAGGGGAACGAGGGGAAACAGAGTGCTTAGTTGAGTAGGAGGTGAGGAATGGTAGGCAAGTACACCACAATTGTGAGTGTTAAACTCTTGTTTTTCTGGACTGCATCTCACTGGATTTCCATAGTTTTGGTCTCCCCACATAATCCTGGTTTTCAATCAACATTTAGCTCATTAGCACAATTTTATGTTCACATGCCTTTCTTTGTGATGTTTATTTCCTGCATTCCTCGAGCCCATGGTCCCACTTTGACGCCTTTGAAACCAATTCAGAAATTTCCTGCATCAAACTACAAAGCCCTAACCTGTGTGAGCTGCTGACAGGTGTGTGTCCACAAAGGACCAAGACAGGAAAACACTTTGATTTGATGCACTGTGGAGGGAAAATGATGGGCAGCATGGGGAAGGAAATGGGCCCACTCTCTGATTTGATGGATATTTCTGACGCAAACTGATAAAAAAGGTGAGTGTGGCTAGTGGTGCAGATATGTGTGTGTGTTCAAATAAGTGTGTTTCGCCTTCGTGCCTCTGCCTCAAACAAAAGATGCAAGTCAAGGCTACAAAATGGTAGTGGTGGAAGGGTATGACAGCAACTTTTAACTTTCATTTTCCACCAGTCATTTATTACTTCTCTGGATACCTTGAAGATGAAAACTTTGTCCTCCATTGTTGCAGAACGAAGGATAAGAAACAGATTGTAATTGCTCGGCATCTTGAGTCCCAAGAAAATAAGAGAGGTGGAGGAGCAAGAAGAAAGAAGCAGTAAGAAGTAAGAAGAATAAAGTGGAAAAATAAATCTGATAGATGAATAGGGTGAAGGCTTTCATGCAGGATGATGCTGTTGATAAGTTTACTTCTCCTCACTGGACGTGGCCATGCAGGTGAGTCAGAATTTTGTTTTTGTGATGTTGCTAAGAGCGAGAAGAAGGGCGAAGGTTACCAACCCAACAGACACGAGTGAATATTTGATGTGGCCACTGTGTGCCCATGAAAGCATTTTTTCATGACATAATGTGAATATATTCTGCAATGCACACAGTAAAACTGGAGCTATAAGCCTGGGTATGAGTTTTCTTTTTTCCATGTCATAACATTTAGATCTGAAGGCAGACATAACAAACAAAGGGCAATTGTAATACGTCACACAGAGACAGTCAGACATGTTTGCATTCACACTCACGTGCGCACACACACACACACACAATATTTCCTTTATGAGTCCAATTAAAAACTAAGCAGGGCCACCTCTCAAAGCTGTTTGATGTTGAGGTAGCAATCTTTTGCCATAGCTGCTGTGAGCTATGACAAAAGTTGAGTCAGGACACAGGCCTCTCTCCACTTGACTTGTAATTGTCCCCCAATTGAGTTTTATGACTGGCCATCCAACTGTTCTGACAGTCACCATCGCTTCACATAAAAAGGGTTACATCATTTATGGTTCCTCTTTAATTTGATCTAGATATATTCTTCCTCTGTCTTACGGATGTCACTCTACAAGTGTGTCGGGGGGGGCGAACAACACCAAAATAAATCCCAGGCATCATTACGGACTTGAATTAATTGTTCCACTAGTGTTGTCTCTGTTTTTATCCCCTTTAGATCTGATAGTCCAGCTGTCACATCTGTCTTATTTCTTTACCAAATGGATGTCTGATTGTCTCCCTCTGCTAAGATCTTAAATATCTGTACACCTTTCGACATCAACATTCTTGGCTCAGTCTCTCTCTTCTCAATCTTTGTTATATGTCAAATATTCCTTTGAAAATCATTTTTAAAAAGCCAGGGAAAAGGATTGGCTCTTACTTTGAAATCATGGTTGTGTGGTCTGGCACCACCCACGTGTATATCCTCAGTCTGACAACCTAAACCTAAACATTTCCCTCCATGAGTTGTAATCTAGACACAAAAATCTGGCTAATTACTGTAATTTACAGGATCTATAGGTTATAGGAGGCTGGCGGTGGGAAGTTAAGCAGAGGGGAGTATAGCATTTATAATTTACTTTTAGGATCCAGATGCATGAAGCGTGGGAGTGTTTGTGTGTGGGTATGTGTGTAACGGTACAGCAGTACACTGGAAAAGGTCTGCTTTATAGGTTCTTTACATCTCAGCCATATAGGGCAGCCCCTGAAGGGAAATGTTTGATGTCTCATGCCTTACATGGCAGAATGCCACTTAACAGTTCATCAAGGGACACTGGAAGATTTCAAATTATCAGTATGGAACTCAAAGAAAACTGTAACTGAAACCCCTCCAAAGAACTTGTAATCACTGGAGTTGCTCAGTTACTCCTCAACTTCTTCTAACGTTTTTTTTCAATTTGTTTAATTGGGCAAAACAGTGTCACATGAGTGAAGTAAGCCTTGATAGATCAGACAACAGCAGAAAAGAAGGGAAAAGTATCAAGATACACGATTGAAATCTTCACCAAACGAAAGAGATATATGATATGTCATGGATTAAAACAAAAAATACTGTAGAATATGATTATTCACTGGATCCTGTATGTTTTTGAGGTTCATAAACATGTGTGTTTTTTGGGGTCAGATACAACAGAAACCACATGATGAAGAAAAGCCCCCCACTGTATGATTTCCTCTACTTCATGATCTCAATAGTGTACACAAGTCACCATCTGCTACACTATAAATATCTCACACTCTTGCTCTCCTTTAAGCTTGGTTAGTAATGGATTACATGGCCTACATTTAGTAAAAATTACTTGTAGGTAAAAAAAAAGAAATATGTTTAAAAAGACTGATACAATATGCAAATGAGCACTCATTCCAACTCATTAGCCCGAATTAATGAAATTAAATGCTGCCACTGTCTTTCATTATCTAGTATGTAAAGCTTGGGTTAGGCTAAGGTTCTTATAAAAATTCAGTATGGGTGTAGGGAACATTATGTGGGGAATGATTCAAATTCTTGAATAATGGCAGCATTTTCACAGCTGTAAGGCATCACTGTACTGTACTGTGGTGATGACTGATCTACCCCTTGGAGGAAGGTAGGTGTGACTTCTGAATACAACGCCAGTAGTATGCCTTTAATTTCAGATACTAAATGTAAGAAACTGATTTTGTTAATTAAATGTGTATAAAGTATAATTATTAGTTGTAATACTACCACCAGTTATTTAGCTTTGATGTGTTTACAGTAGTCATCTAAATTCCCAAGAGTTCACTGCCTTCCCACAAGCATTCAAGCTTGCTATATAATCAACCAACAAAAGCTACTAAGAACCTTTTGGTGGATGGATGATCCCCACTGAGACCAAAAACAGTCACCAGGTGTTTACACTTGTCTTGCAGGTAACTAATTTGACATTCCAAACATAAGACAGTCTTTCTCTCAAGGACGAACCCACAACAAGTGGACAGACAGACATGCCTTCACAAGAACACATTGCCGCTGGTATTTCCAGTTTGTGTGCTGTGGCCCACATCATGTGAGGCCTCTTTACTCAGATTACTGCTATGATTTTATTGCAGTCTTGATTAGGCACATGTGACTAACTGCAAACCCATGTTGGCAGTGCCTGAGCGGCTGGAAGAAAGCAGAAGTCTCTGAATTGTAAGAATAGTCAACATCTAGGACGAGTTTGCGAGACCAGATCAGTTCCACTAGAATTTGATTCTTAAGAGCAAAGTGTGGAGCAAAGTTGTCCCAACTCACTTCATTTGACACATTAACTGTTGTGTTTGCGCAGAAGAGAGATATTTTCATTCTGCAGGCGGTCTCCACTACCTCACAGGAGAAAAATGCTAACCCTGCTTCGCTTCCCGCGGAAAAACGAGCCAAGACAACTTGGTGAGGGAAAATATGGGGTCTTTTAAATGCAAAAAATTCGGAGGAGGGGAAATGGAAATATGACCGTTTTCCTGACATGAATAGCAGAACACATCAAGACTCAATCATGACAGTTTCAAGAATAGCTTGGACCTCATTTCTTTTCTTCCCCTGCAGTTTTTTTCTAGGGGATGGGGGAAAGAAATGGAAAAAGACACAGTTATGATTTGTATCATGATGGATGCCAACACAAATTGGGTAGCCATTTTTTTCTCTCTCTCTTCCTCTGTTAAAGGCTGCTGCATGAAAAGATCCATTATACATTTACCACATCAAAGGACGATTCAAATTTCAATCATACACACTGGAGAGTGTTGGAGCCACGGAAAAGATGGAGCACTTAATTAGGGCAACCTTTTAAAACAACAAAATGAGGGTGGTGAATTTTCAGGAATGAAAGTGAGTAGAGGGGCTGTGATGGTACAGCACACTTGTGTGGTCCCAGCTTTTCTCTCTCCCTCTCTCTTTCTCTTTCGCTCTCTCTCTCTCTCTCTCTCTCTGGGCTCTTCCCCCTTCTCTCACATTTTCTCTTCCCCTTTTGTGACTGTAAGCCTATGAGCTGGTGTGGGCCCTTCCTTACTATACACACCCAGTGGGGCTTTAAAAAGGCAGGGCCGGAGGTCTTAGCAGCCACACTCTCTCCGCCTGCGCCTCATTGGTGTGCTCCTCTGAAAGCCAGCTGCATCTACCTCTCCAGCCTCCAGTTTACCCAGAATTAGAGATGCAGATGCCACACTGTTGGGCCCCCTATCTCCTGCTCATCCTTCTGGGCCCCACACTGTTGGCTGTGGGTCGGGCCGCTATGGAGAGCCAAGGTGAGGGAATGACAAACTCATGGTTGGGATATTAGTGGCACTTTTTGGGCAGAGAAATGGACGCACAGAGGGACTCCAGGAGGTAACCTCAACCTGGGAAAGGGTGGGTGTCTGAGGACAGTTCAACCATGTTGGTTCATGAGTACAAACTCGGGTGTGTGATGGAGATTCTGTGTAAGTCTAAATGCACAAAAGAGTGTGTGAATATATTTTTGTCTGTGTTTACCTATTTATGTAAAATGTGGCATGTGCTGTTTGTCTTTCCGTTGTTTGGGTGTGTGGTAGGAGGAGGGATGGATCTGTTTAGCCTCCTTCAATGGGACTCTCAGTGTCTTCTTGGCTGTCATTTTGGCACTCTGAAAAACCTCCTCCATTTTCTAACCCAAGGCCAAACATAATTCAAAGTGTCAGAAAAAGACAGAGAGAGATGTATGAGTGTGCAGGCACCTACAGACACACTTGAAGTTGTTCTGTACTGGAACTTTCTAATTCCATGCATGTGAACACCACACACCTACACATACTAAGCAAGTCAATATCACACATAATGCCCCTAACATAGTCATCTCATTTCCCATTTTTGTGTGTGTTTCCACGGAGCAGCGCTGTATGAACTTGAGAGGGAACCAGCCTACTGGGATGCTCAGGCCAGAGCGACACTGGATGCTGCGCTAAAACTCCGCCCACGGGAGCACCAGGCCAAAAACCTCATCCTATTCCTCGGTGACGGTAGGTCAAACTATTGTGATGAAATCTATTCCAGCAAAAAAAAATCATTGATTTGGTTGTAGTTGAAGAAAGGCTTAGACTGAGAGGTTGTGCAGGTGTGTGTAGATTTGTGAGGGCTGATGAGCAAATGACTGGAAGTACAGCTTGAACATGAACAGCTTAAGCTATTCGTTCAAATGGTTAAAATTGCATTTGCATGGACTTCAATGACAAACTCTTAGAGTTGTGTGAGTAATGAAGTAGAAAGGCATTCACCTCACATTTCATCTCCTACCAACAGCCAGCATGGCTTCCCTTTATGAAAGTGTTTTTCCTCTACAAACTTAAAGCTACTGTACAGTCGGTAGCTTTAATAAAAATAACTTACAGCAGTATTTGCTCAAACCTCTGGCAGGAGTACATGAGACAGAGAATCTGTAAAATAAGCCTTGTACTGTTAGACAAACAGTACAACAAACAGTAGACAAATATAATTTTACGGCTAAACAGTTCCCTAAAATATGATTCTAAAAAAGTTTGACACATAGGCATTACAGTTACAGAATCTTGATTTATATCTGAGCCCTGCATTGTGATTGACAGCTGCCCAGAGACTTCCTTGCTTTTTTTTCTCAGTGAAAAGGAATCTTGCAATTGTCAGTAAGTACACTTGGAGGAGGCATAGTACACCAACTGCTTTAAGCAGTGTTAGTGGCCTAAATTTAAAGGTATAGTTGGTAATCCTGTTCGGAAGCACTTTTTCTTATATTAAGAGCAGTCAATAGGCCTACATTTTATATTCAGAAAAAGGAATGAAAAGAATCAGATCTCTGTGGCAATTGCAGGACTGTAATTACTGACCAATCCCTGCCATCCAGGCTGAATGGAACGATCCAATCAGATAACTTCATGTCTCGTCCTGCCCACGCCTCCCTCTGTCTCACATCAAGTTTCATTGTTGCTGGAAATATACAGCACGCTCTTCTGCAGAAATACAGAGTTAGCAGGAGAGGGGGTATGGCTCTCTTGCTAGCTCTCCAAGATTACCAACTATAGCTTTGATGCTGCACATGCATGTGTTTGTGTTAACAATGGATCAAATGACAAAGTTAGTGCCTTACAGCTCATTGTTTTAGTTAGTAAAGCTTGTAACCTCTAACTTGGTGGAGACCAAAAGAGCGACACTGACTGGCTGTCACTGGCTGACACTGGCAAAAAATGTAATTGTCTCAGCATATACTCTAATATTATTCAAAATATTTTAAAAGCAGATTTTATATATTTAATATTAGACATTGTCTACATCCATGTTTTCTTGCTAGCATCCTTCTTCACTGCCTTTGCTGGAACATTGCTACGTTTGTTAGCACGCTGAACCGGCGATCAGCTGAATAGTGTGAAACCAACTGCAGGATGTAAGTCACGCATGCTTGTGCATGTTCATCCATACGTAACGTTACGATAGTGGTGAGCTACTTCACGGGGTTTCTTTTTTGATGGCATGGGCTGCCAACCTGAAAATCCATTCCTGACAAGTCACATGTCTGAGCAGTATAGCCTGACATTCAGTGACTGTACCATCGACTATCTATCCTAAACCAAAAGTTCCATCTGGATCGGATTTGAGTGGAACATTTTTCACATCAATTGTTTCTGGTGTGGTAAATTTACTGCTGGTGAGGCATGAAATATTTTTTGAAAGGGGAGCTGTTGAAAGGCACATAGATTTAAGTGTTAAGTGTTTTTCCTATTAACTGCTAGAATATCTGCTTCAAATGAGATCTATTGAGTCACAATTCTGGGTGGTCAAGGCTGTTTTCTTTGTGCATCTCTCCAGTAATGCCCTGCCCTGAGCATGTGCTCGGTTTTATGACTGGCATGTCGATGGGATAGTTAAGTGCACCACTGTGACACAGGCTTTGTAAAATATATGGTTTTCAAAGTCAGGGGTGGAATCCAATAGTGGACCACAGGATGAGATAAAACAGGTCCCTTAAATGTTTTAGAAAATCAAAAGGCATACACTGTGTTTTATGGAATATATGCCAGATAGTGACATATCAGTCAGTATGTTTGTATGTTATACACTATGTTCTACCAATGGTGGTCTGAATTTTTGCCTGGACAAACCAGTGTCAGACTGTTTGATGATTTTGTTTGAAAATGTGGTTTTCCTGGAAAACCGCTGCCTTAAATGCCCTGACCACTTGTGAATACAGTTGATGTTAATGACGTTGAGTTTGCAGAATTTCTTGAATCTTTTTTTTCCTTTCCATCTGAGCTTTTCAAACAAAAAATATTTTTGGTCTAGACTCTTGAAGCTGGGCCTATCCCAGCTGTCGTAGGGTGAAAGGCAGGGTACACCCTGGACAAGTCTCCAGTTCATCACAGGGCACAGACAGACAACCATTCACACGCACATTCACACCTATGGTCAATTTAAATTAACCAATTAACCTAATCCCCATGCATGTTTTTGGATGGTGGGAGGAACCCACGCAGACACGGGGAGAACATGTAAACTCCACACAGAAAGGCCTCGGGCCAGTAATCAAACCCGGTACCTTCTTGCTCTGAAGCGACAGTGCTAACCACTGCACCACTGTGCCGCCCTAGACGGAACATATCGGTGACTATTTGTAAATCATTGTCTCCTAGGTATGGGTGTGTCCACAGTGTCGGCAGCTCGGATCCTGCGAGGTCAGATGGAGGGTGGATCAGGGGAGGAGACAATGCTTGCCATGGACACCTTCCCATATGTGGCCCTGTCAAAGGTAACATGGTTGACCTCTAGTTTATCAGATATTATTAGAAAATTAGCGTATTCCCTGCAGAAAAGTGTGTTAATGTGTAAAAGCAATGCCAGTATATCACTGAAAATGCAGAAATGTGAAATGACTTGCCTGAAAAAAAAATTATTATTGATTGTTTGTGTGCGTTTGCGTGTGTGTGTGTGTGTGTGTGTGTGTGTGTGTGTGTGTGTGAGGATGCAAAGCAATGCAGAGGTCAGAAGAGTGTGGGGACATATTAAAAAATGTCACTTTGGCCTGTTAAGTATTTTGAAAACCATATATGTGAAAAAAGCTAATGCTAAAATGATTCAAGGACATTTTGTATACTGGTTATACAGGTGTTCACTGGTAAATGATGAATATGTATATACAGATATGTTATGTAGTTATGTAAATCAGTACAGTGTGAGAAAAAAGAGTGAGAGTAGATGATTATCTCAGGGTGGTTCAATGGCTTAGTGTGTGTACCCATTTTTCTCATGCTCTGTTCTTTCAACATGTTACATCTTGCCTCATGCAATCCGTAACTTAAGTACTCATTCTTTTGGGTTGAAATAGTTTCAAGGGATTTTGCTAAAAACAACTCTTTAACTGGAATTGCTGACAGTGTGGTAGAAACAATGAACAGTTGGCGTATAATCCCTATTGTAATTTAGGTGTGTGTGAGAGTGTGATACTCAGTGAGTATTCAGTGTGTTTGGTGTCTCTGTGTTTTAATGTATAGAAAAGGCAACAGTACTTTAAACATTCGTAACGTTCTGTCCTGTCCTGTTGTGTCCTTTAATGGTGTTTGTGCTTCTGTTCCACAGACCTACAGTGTGGATAAGCAGGTAGCAGACAGCGCTAGCACAGCCACAGCCTACCACTGTGGTGTGAAGGCCAATGCTAAGACAGTGGGGCTCAGTGCTCACGCAGTGGCCTACGAGTGTAACACCACCTTCGGGAATGAGGTCTACTCAGTTCTACGGCGCGCTAAAGCACAAGGTAAAGTCACTACCTGGCTTGGCACAGTGAGTGTGATGGAAAGGTCAAGTGGTGTTTCATTCTTATCTCATGATATGCAATATCTGCCTTAAAATAAAACATGAGGAATAAAACAATCATCTGATAAGCATGTCCCCTGAGCGTCATCAGCTGTAGGTCAATGTTCAGAATACATCTAATTAAGAGATTATTTTGCAATTACCTCCATTCACTTTCGGGCTTAAAGTCTTATATATTATGTTCACACATTAATTTGTGTGTAACTGGCTGTGTGTGAAGGCATGTTTATGATTCATGTGTGAAGGATCATTTAGGGATCCATTACTAGAAATACTACACCTATATACACTATACACTATTCTACGTGTAGTTTTGTCCTCATGCATCTTTATACGTATTTCCCATAAAGCAACACAATTTTAATCATAAAAAATCTTGAGGAGGCAGCACTTTGAAGTTAAACCAAGTTATTTGTTTTTTAATTGAATTATTGGTATCTGGACCTGCAAACTTTACAAAGTTTCCTTTTTTACTCATTGCCATAATAACAATCTTTACAAGAGTATAATATGTTATATGGTTAACTGGAACTCCTCTTACCTCTCCCACTGGGCTTCATTACTTAGCCAGAAAGGACTGCAGGACCATGGCTACACCCATCAGTGTCATTATTTCTTCCACTAAAACAGCTCTATATCCAAGCAAATCTTCAATGTGCATAATTGAGATCCTACTTTCACATTGAGTGTGACTGCCTCAAAATTTTACCTCTGGTTTGGGTGTGTCTTTGCATTGTCCAGGTAAATCAGTTGGTGTAGTGACCACCACCCGTGTCCAGCATGCCTCCCCCGCCGCTGCTTATGCCCACTCTGTCAGCCGGAGTTGGTACAGTGACGCAGATCTTCCTTACAGCGCCCGACGACAGGGCTGTGTCGACATCGCAACACAACTGGTCACCAATGTTGATATTGATGTATGTGAGAATAATTCTGTTCCATTATTGTTTTTGTTTTTTTTTTTATTGCATAATACAGTTTTATTTTCTATCTCCATACTCAGGACCCATAAGGTGACTAAAGTAAATTACCTGGTAAATTAGAAAATCAGCAGTTCAGTAAAAAGCACAGATCTCTATTATTAGGGTCGTATAATTCAGTACAATGACCATCGTAGGATACTAAGTATAATGATTCCATTCTATTTGGTGTTTTAAGGTGATTCTTGGGGGAGGGAGGATGTATATGACACCGAAAGGCACTCAAGACCCTGAGTATCCTACCTCCAACTCTCGCAAGGGGGACCGCAAAGACAGGAGGAACCTCATTGATGTGTGGCTAAAGGCTAAACCAGTAGGATTATTTAACATGGCTTTTCGATATTTCTATATACTTTAATGAATATGAGTCAAAGATTCAAGTGTCCTTTGGATTGTTTTTCAGAACAAGAAGTCACATTATGTTTGGCACAGGAAGGAGTTTGATGAGATAAATGTCAAAGCTACTGACCGGCTCATGGGTAGGTATAGATATGTTAACACTGGCACAGACAATATGATACTCAGGTGTTGACAGATAAATTCCTCTTCTAAATTTCAAAACTTTCTCAATGGGTCAGAAACAAGAGGATTTCAGCAAAATCCACCTTTATAGACATGTAAAGTACTCATGATGGTACACTATTCACAGTATGCTGGTATTATCACCCGTAAAACAGCTGCAAAAACCAAAGGCATCACTTCCTTGCCGTGGTTATGCGTATGATAGTAATACAGATAAATGTGTATTGTTTGTAATTTTTTCTACAAAAGTGCTACCACGTGCATCCCCAAATGGCAACAGGTGTTTTTGAATGATTGGAGCATATTTTTAATTGATGAATGGCTTTTCTGAACAAGTCTAAGCAGAACCACTGATATCAACTTTTCAAAATATAAATAGCATATGCAGTAATTTGTGGCTGATTTGTGAATATGAGACAATTTAGCATTTAGTAGCTTTCATTTCATTCTCACTCTACTTTCACTCCTTTAGCTCTGCCAATTTTGATATGACTCGGCATTACTACCTTACAGTGCCAAAGTATATTTCTTTTGATTTCAAACCATGCTTCCTTCTTTTTCGGTGGTTCCAGGTCTGTTTGAGCCAAAGGACATGCGATTTGAGGTTTTCCGGAACAGCACACGTGACCCATCCATTGTAGAGATGACAGAGAAAGCTATACAAATCCTCAGCAAGAATCCCAAAGGATACTTCCTCTTTGTGGAAGATGAGTATTATATCATCTAATTCTCTATCTATTGCATCAAGCTTGTCATTATGACAATTATGACAGAATTATGGTCATGGTGGTCATTTATACCTTTAGGAAGATTAATGCCTCTTGAGTCATTAAAATAAAATTTTCCAAAGAATATATCGATATCAGTGGAATTCATTCTACAACTTAAAAAGAAATATATTTAAGATACATTCCCCTACAACATCAAGCATCTCTTTATAGCAGAAAACAACAAAGCGTGTAATCAAACAGGCATTTTTTCTTTTAGCTACTGCTAAAATGAGATGTTTTGAGGTAGTTCAAATTCAGTTATTTTGTGTTGTTCTCGTACGAGGGAGAATTGATCATGGCCACCACGACGGCATTGCTAAACTGGCACTGACGGAAGCAGTGATGTTTGATCGAGCCATTCAGCGTGCTGCACAGCTAACCAGGGAATCTGAAACTCTCACCGTGGTCACTGCTGACCACTCCCACGTCTTCACCTTTGGTGGAAACACACCTCGAGGGAATCCCATCTTTGGTAAGGTTCAAAGCAGAAATAACTCAAAGCAGTCTAGACTTAAACTGGCATGAAAACACTTACTCAGGATGAGATTTACAATGTACCGGAGGCTAAAAAACAAAATAACAGGTGGAATTTGTACATGGATGCAGACTGTATGTGGAAAATAATAGAAGAATGACTCATTTAATGCATTCATATAGTATTTACGATAATGGTAACCTGCTTTTACTTTTACATGTTTGCCTCTATGTAAAGAGATTATGTGACCAATGTGTTATTACCATCGTTCTCTTCTCTGTTTTTATTATTCAGGTCTGGCACCAAAGAAAGCCGATGACAAAATGCCTTTCACCAGCATTCTGTATGCCAATGGCCCCGGTTATGTCCATATAAATGGAACCAGAGGGAACATCACAATGGTGGATTACTGTAAGCACCAACTAATGATTTTCAGATGTGGCATTCGTCTCTGCTGATCAGTGCGAACTGATGTGGTTGCAGCTGACTCATGCCTGTGTTTTTCTCCGGAAAGCAATAATGAAATATGACGTTTAGGGCATTCACTGAGCTATCTTCTGTTCTCTTCTATGCATAGGGCTCATTGTGTACATGTAACTGTACTTAAAAAAACTATTTATATTTCTTTGTGGAACACTGGACAGCAGTGATCCAGTTCCTCCTCCTCTTGTTCTGCACCATTCGCTTTAATCATTGCATGGGTGTGTATATTTGAAGGTGGAAATACCTCTATGCCAGGATGAATTGCCTTTTGAAACCCCCAATTTTGAATGAAATGGTGTCATTTTGTAACCAGTAGTTGTGTCTCAAAACTGCAGACTCAACCCATCTGGCACCTTAAGTAAACATGCCATTACAAGTGAGGGATTCATTTCTAAAGCTTTATGCATATGGAGAAATATGAAGCACTCGTCCATAAAAATCAAGATCTGTATTCTGATGGAGACTATGAGACTAAAACGCTATTTTTTTTCGATGGAGGTAGAATTAGCCAAAGCCAATTAGATAACAATCAATCCACAATACTGCAAAATTAGCCTTATACTATAACTTCTTACTTTTGTGTTTGTTTTCTGGGAGCAAAAAGTTTGCATCTGACAGTACACTTCCAAAAGACAACACGGTGATGTTAATTGGTCATTTACATTATCCTTTAGTGTCACAGTCAATACATGTTTGTCTGTTTTATATAACAGTTGATGATCCGATCAGGGAATTGCTTAAAACAGTTTGGTTACATTCTACATTCATTTCTCTTCTATAGACGATGAGGAGTACATGCAGCAGGCTGCCGTCCCTTTGGATGCTGAGACACACGGTGGGGAGGATGTGGCCATCTATGCTAAAGGCCCAATGGCTCACCTATTCCATGGGGTGAAAGAACAGAACTACGTGGCACATGTCATGGCCTATGCTGCCTGCTTAGAGCCTTACACAAACTGCCCTCCTCACCCTCACAGCCACCCCTCGAACAGGAGTGTGAACACAACCCCAAGCCTCCTGTGTGGCCTCCTTAGCCTCCTCTGGTTACTCAGATGACCCCTAAACACATCGACATACACTTACATCTATACATTGTATGCATGCAGCAATAAATGCACTAAACCTTCACAGAGTACACACACACACACACGCACACACACACACACACACACACACACACACACACACACACAGGCTGGCAAGTCAGAATGCAGGGAAAACATTACTGTAACATGTGTCAATATGTATATTCACACAAGCTTATAACCTAGACTGCATCCAAAGCATAGGTTCAAACATTCATGTAGTAGCTCTTAAAATACAATCTAACAAACAAGCGGGCTAGGATATACAAATATGCAAACATTAATTCACACACAAATGGCTCTCGATGCAACTACCACCATTGTACAATTGTCTGCATTTAACATGACTACTTACTTGCACTATCTAGTTCTTTTATTAGTTACTTAATTTTTTCTGTTAGCACAGCTTCTATTAAATATTTGCAAGAAGCTGTGATTTCCTCTTTACACATTAGTCTTCGGCTTCATCCAGAATAACTTGAAACAAACAAACAGGCTGAGGCATCACTGTTCAGCTTGTGGACATTTAGGGTGTACACACAGTCATGCCAGGATGGAATAAACGACTATAAAACAGTAACCCAAACCTGAACTACGAGCCATTGTGCCATGCCAAGCTGCGACACCAACAGACCTTACTTCATGAAGATGCTGTACTTCTTTCAGGAGTGAAAAATATGTAGCGTTTAAGGTTTTTTTGTATCAAATTTGTGTCTTGACCTCATTCATTCCAAATAGTAAATAGTTTCTGTCAGATGACTTGATATGTAATCTATTTGAATTGTACATGAATGTATTTTGTAAACAAATATTCTGTCAGTGTATTTTTATATGGTGTTTTGCTAATGTTACTTAAATAAACTTAAAACACTTCTTGACAATCCCTGTCTCCAATTTCTGTGATGGCAATTCTTTTATGTAACGCCTTATTTTTTGGATCTCTGAGTTTCATAAAGATTTCCTAGAGATCAGATAAGAGTTTTCCATATAGAAGGGTATATTTAAAAAAAAAATGAAGACCTAGGATAATTATGCTGAATGTAAGCATTGAAAAAGCTGCATATTTGACCCCATTGTAACAGGTAGAATGAATCTGCAGTATCCAGTATGTCAAACACCCACAGTTCCATACAACTCTCTGCTGTTTCATAACATTATCATTTGCTTATGTCATGTCAGTCAAAATGAACTACACCTGTGAATGCTGAATAGTCAGTCCCTATAAAATGATAGGCCTCATTTCATTGCTTGAGTCATGACATACAAAAATGTTGAACTAGTTGTCAAAATCTATCAAGCAAATTTTATAATTTTTGTCTTTCGTTTTTCTTGCAAATGTCTCCTTAATTGAACAATTTCAAGGGTGTGTGACACATTAGTTGCAATAATTGTCGCCCTGATTTCATTAGGAATCCACCTGTACTTGGCTTCTTCTTCCTTTTCCTCTTCCTCCCCACATCCTCACCCTCTTCCACAAAGCTAACCTTCCATTTCTGTGTCACAGTATTGTAGAAATGGTACACACTATGTCCTGCTTGATTCATATGCAGATATGGGTTCATGGGATTCAGCTCTGAGCTTATCATTGCACCCCCCTTCTCCTCAGTGAAAGCTGAGATCATTTGAGAGAAATTGTTCAATTTAGGACACATTTCAAGAAAAACAAAAAGATAAAATTAAAATAAATAAACAAAATAAATTAAAAAAAAATTTGCTTGACAGATTTTGACAACTAGTTCAACTTTTTTGTATGTAATGACTCAAGCAATGAAATGTCGACTATTCGTTTTATAGGGAATTACTATTCAACAGTAAGCATAGTTCATTTTCACTGACATGACATAAACAAATGATAATGTTATAAAACATCAGAGAGTTGTATGAAAGTAATTAATGTATGTCTAAAAGCATCTGAAATTTGTTGGAATGAATGGGAAAACTATGCTACTATGATGTGAACAAAATTAAATAGTAATGTGAGAAAAAAACTGTAATCCACAATAGAGTCAGAGCCACTTGCCCACACACAGACACACATGTCACCAGTTAATACTGCCACAAATTCAAACAAATGCTCGCTTTGTCAGAAAACTATTTTAATGAGGTGGTAGTTGGTTGAATTCTGGCCTCTAGCCTACATCTAAACTGCAAGATAATATGTAATAACACAGTACCATAAATCACTGTATTTGTTGTCATATTTACTTTATGATCAATGGTGGTTGTGAGTAAAAGTGTTCTGTATTATTGTGTTTATCTGAACTAATAATTGCACAAATAAATATTGATAATGCGTTCATCACATCACAGTTAAGATCAATGATTATTGAACTTCTTGGACAAAGTAATAAACACAAAACAAAAAAGATAGTGGGAGAATTAGATCACAGTTAAGATCAATGATTATTAATCTTCATGGACATTTCCTTACAGGTATTGCACTGTCAAACAAATGTGAGTGATTTGTGAGCAAAGCCATTTCTGGCTCATGTTGACTGGCTCCTCCATGTGCCCTTTAGTCTTGCCTGCAGCTATAAAAGACAATCACTGCCCTGTACTTCACGTTTGCACACAGTCAAAGCCATGGCCAGCAGACATAATCTCATTTTCACTGGATTATTGATTTCCATTTCAATACAGTGGGCTGTGTCTATTTCAGGTAAGGATCTGTTCCATATTGCTTAATAGTCACTTGTTACAACCATTTCTAAATGGTGTCTAAGATATCTGAGCTGGGTCACATAACCAGCCATTGTTCTTATTTCTCATACATTTTCATTATTCCAGCATCATGGGGTAATTATCTCCTTTATGAATGAAGTGGGAGTAATGTAATGAGATGTTATACACACTGTATTACTTTAAAATGTAAAAACACATTTAATTAAGCTACTTCTTGTTGTGGATGACGTCTTTCTCTTGGTTATAGAGGAAGAGCGCCATGCCAGCTACTGGAACAACAAAGGGAGACAGGCTCTTCACACTGCCCTAAATGTTCAGCCTAATGTTCACCAAGCCAAGAACGTCATCCTCTTCCTGGGGGACGGTGAGTCTGATAAAGGAGCTTTTCCCAGCATGACAGAGGTGTCTTTGATTTGTGGAGCATGTCCTCCTTTCAGTTCAGTTTGTTTGTTCAGGTGAGAGGAAGCCATTAAAGCTTGATAGTGTGAGATCATCATTATGGTGTTGTAGTTCACCAAGGGCAAGGGAGAATACAATGCAAACCATAATGTGACCCCAAAATACAGTGGTAGAAGGTGATGAATGTTGACACCTGATCACCAGCAGTAATTACTGCTTAGAAAGCCAAAATAAACTGAGGCCAAACCACAGTCTACCCTGCATGTTTTGCTATTTCCACACGTGTCCTTAACTGATCTGAACACCAAATGAAGTAAACCATTGCAATGAGTTGAAAAGCTTAGCTTTAGAAAGTGGTCCCCTGACAAATTAGTCTCAACTCCTGTTAATCCTGAAATCTCTAAATTGATAGGACAGTTACCAGATTTTACTGTAGGAATCTAAATTGAACAATTACACTCTAAAATGGAAAGCAAAGTGAACATTTCCTGCTATCTTTAGGTGAAAAGATAAAACAAAATGAGCTGATGTGACATTTAACACACAGATAGAACAATTGATAATCACTGTAGTTCTAGGATTTATGATCCAGGATCAATATCTGGCAACTCCACTGCACAAATTAAACATTTATAGACCAATCATGGATTTATAATTCCAGCTGACTCCACCCCAACCTGCATACCTGCTGATAAGAGCACATTTAACATGTTATCAGTGTATGGGATTGATGAGTAACATTTAATCTCCCCATGTGTGATGTCTTTTAAGAGCAAGTACTTGGTGTTAGTTACTGTGTCAATGCTATATCTTCATCATAAGGAAGAAGGGCATTTTACTTGAATCTTTTACCTGAAGTGGCTGACAGTAATTTAAATAATAATCAGTAATTTTGCAGATTTGTGTTAACATACATATATTCAACGGCTAAAATCTAATAGTCTACTTAATGATCTCCTGGGAAAATATGGACACAGAAGAAAATAGGTCCTTTGTATCAGCAAATATACCCTACCCGGCCAAAAAAAAAGTCACCACCAAAAAAAGTCACACACTCTAATATTTTCTATTCTCAGTGGGGTTAAGGTCTGGACTCTGTAGTGAAAATTATGCATCATGCTCCCTGAACCACTCTTTCACTATTTGAGCCCAATGAATCCTGACATTGTCATCTTGGAATATGCCCATGCCATCAGGGAAGAAAAAAAATCCATCGATGGAATAACCTGGTCATTCAGTATATTCAGGGAGTCAGCTGACCTCATTCTTTGAGCACATATTGTTGCTGAACCTGCAGTAATTATCCAATAGGAGGCTTAGTTAAATCCAGGTGGTGACTTTTTTTTGGCCAGGCAGTGTAGTTCATAACATGGAACTGAGACACAGAAAGGAATTCAGATTATCCATCCATCCGTCGCGGGGGGGTGGGGGGGCTGGAGCCTATCCCAGCTGTCTTAGGGTGAAAGGCAGGGTACACCCTGGACAAGTCACCACCTCATAGCAGGGCACATAGAGACAGACAACCACTCACACTCACATTCACACCTACGGTCAATTTAAATTAGCCAATTAACCTAATCCCGATGCATGTTTTTGGATGGTGGGAGGAAGCCGGAGTACCCGGAGATAACCCACGCAGACATGGGGAGAACATGCAAACTCCACACAGAAAGGCCCCGGGCCCGGGATTCGAACCCGATACCTTTTTGCTGTGAGGCGACAGTGCTAACCACTACACCACCATGCCGAATTCAGCTTATGCTTAATCCAGTTTGAATCTATATTTTGCAGTAATAAAGAGAGGAAATATATAAATAATAAAATATTCCCAAGGAATATATCCTGGAATTCTCATAAAATACATGCAATTATCATCAGGTTTGTGGAAGAGAATTAATGTGGAAAAATGTTGTATTTTTGTATCTTTGTATTTTCTCCACCAGTTGTGATTGTAAATAACTGTCACCACATTTTAAACTCTCACATCAACCAAGTCTTATGAGGTTTATGGAGCACAATGACTGCCCTGTGCCTGTCTGGCCTATGTTATCTAACACTCAGGTGCGTTTCCACCTGCTCCCAGGTATGGGGGTAACGACAGTGACTGCTGCCCGGATCCTCAAAGGCCAGTTGGCAGGACATTCTGGGGAGGAGACCAGTCTGGTTATGGATACTTTCCCTCACCTGGCACTGTCTAAGGTCAGCCCACTCTGACCAATGTCAAACTACTGGACAGAAACATGCATTGAAACTCACTGAATTAGGAAGAAGCAGTGCTGTGGGTGTGCAGACTATATAACCACTAGAATTAGGATTATTATTTCACAACCATTTTGTAAAACAACACATATTTATTGCATTATCGTGGAGCAATATTGAAACAACTCACAAATACTTCTTATACTGTACTTGATGGCTCATCCTTGAATTCTATATATTTTGTGATAATGCTGCACAGTTTCAATGTGAATCTGGTAACTTTGTAATGCCATCATCGCCAGTCATCATTTTAAAACTTAAATAATGCGTTGTACCTTGGTTGGCCAATTTTACTTTCTTCACAGTTAGCAAAAGTCCTTATTTTCGAAGTGATTATACATGTTCCTGTTCTTAACAAAAGGGTTGCCAAAGAGTAGGTTTTTGCACACTTTGATAGTTGATTAAATAAGAAAATAAGAAAAGATAAGAAAAACACCTCAACCACAGAACAATTTGATATGAAGAAGTGAAGTCTGATGTTCAGAATCAAGACATAATTTGGTCTGCTTGTACTTTCATACCATACCAACATGGTAACAATGTATGCTGAAGCTGGAAAAATGCTTAAGTTTTGGTGAAAACAGACTGTGTTTAGAGGTTGGAGGGGCTGTCATGGTGACACATGTAGCCTGTTACTGTACAATCTGGCTATATATGGTGTGAGCACATCAGTTGAAACACCATTTCATTTCTTTGTGGAGTGCAGGAAACTAACTGAGGTTAGAGTTAAACCACTTAAACCACTTAAATTAAGAGTGTGTTGCATCAATGAGTTGTGAATGTACATGCATGCCCACCTTGTCGAAGAATATAATCTGTGTGTCTCTTTGGATACACCTGCTAAATGCTTGATTTGAGAAATGCCCATATTAATGTGTGTGAATATATTTGTCCACTGCAGACGTATAACGTGGACCAGCAGATGCCAGACAGCGCTGGTACAGCCACTGCCTACTTGTGTGGTGTGAAGGCCAACTATGGCACCCTGGGTGTCACTGCCGCCACCACAAGGTACAACTGTAGTGAAGTCTATGGGAACGAGGTCACATCAGTTCTGCACCGTGCCAAGAAAGCAGGTAGACTGAGGTTCCTACACCTTTACCTACCAGGATTTAGACAGATGGGTCACTGATGTCACTGGTGTGTCATTAAGGACATTTTTTGCAGAATGAGTATTATATGTTCTCACTGATTTGTACTGTATATGTCAGTCACCACATCCTTTTTTACCTCATCCTTAAGCATCCAAATGCAGCTTTACGTGAATTATCCAGTAAGGGTCTATACAGTATCAAAATGCAAACCATATAGTTTACCCGAAGTGGAATTTCATGTTGTCTACTTTGGATAAAGTGATGCTCACATAAAGTAATATTCACGTGGATAATATCTGTCCTCAATGTGGTGTGACATAACTATAGTCTTGTTTTTGATGGTATTTTAGCTAAGGTCAAAACTAACAAACCCACATTCTATGTGTTGAAGGAAAGTCTGTGGGAATTGTCACTACAACCAGAGTGCAACATGCCTCTCCTGCTGCAAACTACGCTCACACTGCCAACCGAAACTGGTATTCTGACTCCGACCTCACCAGTGAGGCGATCCAAAATGGCTGCCGTGACGTTGCTTACCAGCTAATTCATAACACAGAGATAAATGTGAGTCTTAATATGAAGACATTTCTGTAGCAAAACACACAGACTCAAAAGAATCCACATCATCATCATGCTGTACAACAGCAACCTCTCTAGTCAGAGAATGACACCTATATATATAGACATACATTGTATTAACAGTCATAATGTCTCTTGATCAGGTCATTCTCGGTGGAGGACGCCAGTACATGTTTCCAAAAACTGTACAAGACCCAGAGTATCCAACTTATAAGGGAGACCGAAATGATGGACAGAATCTTGTTATGGAGTGGTTGAAGAACAAAAAGGTAAATAGTCCCTTTTCCAGCAATACTTTTTTGTTTTGTATTTTAACAAATTTACTTCCCCAGCTCCATTCCAAAATGTCCAATCCTTCTTTTGGTTTTTATTTATTACCTGCAGAATGCTAAGTATGTTTGGAACAAAGCTGATTTTGATGCTGTCAATCCAGCAAACACAGACTTCCTGATAGGTAAGAAGAACTCCTTAATTCATTGTTAAACCACCAAAGGTTTGGCTCTTTATTATAACCTCATTTCATATGCAATTTAGAGCTGTAACACAAGAGGTTAGTGTTTTGGCAGAAAAAAATATCAAACAAATTGTGACACTAGCACTGTCAGCTCTATTAAAATGTGTGCCTTAGTTCTCCAAACACAAGCATGTTGTTTCTGTATTTAGGTCTTTTTGAGCCCAGAGACTGCCGATATGAGTTGGAACGTGATTCGTCCATGGACCCCTCTCTTACGGAGATGATGGAGAAAGCAATTAAGATTCTCAGCAAGAACCCAAAGGGATTTTACCTCTTTGTGGAAGATAAGTGTAATTGTTTTTTAAATTTATAGCCCAGGCAGCAAACAACCATACCACATACCACATTAAACACTTCACTTTTGTACTATTATTATGTTTGAAATATTTTTAGCTGTGAGTTAAAGGTGTCCAAATAAAAATAGTCTCTTCATACTTATTTGTATGAATTTCTCTCTTTTTTGGACTTAAGTGGGAGAATTGACCATGGTCACCATGGAGGGAGGGCCAAAAGAGCTCTCTATGAGGCTGTTGAGCTTGACCGGGCGATCGGGCGAGCAGCTGAACTCACCAGTGAGCTGGACACCCTGTCTGTGGTGACTGCTGACCACTCCCATGTCTTTGCCTTTGGAGGATATTCTGCCAGAGGGAACTCTGTTTTAGGTGAAATATACTCTTAGAATTTGATAATCTGAGGGAGGTTTCAAGATAAGGATCATATCATCTAATTTACCAAGTCTGAACACTATTGATACCAGTTTACCCTGTCATTCACAGGGGTGTCTCGCTCTCTGGCTGATGACAACAAGCGCTTCACTACTGCTGTATATGGAAATGGACCAGGATACCGGGCTGGAGCTCGCCCAGATATGAATGAAACGATTTCTTGTAGGTGTACATGGATGAGCTTTCAAGGGAAGACAAAGTAATGTAGTATCGCCATCTTGTGGTGAAACAGCATCCCTACTGCACACCTTTACCTGTTGATGAAATTTACCAAATATTGCTGCAATGAGCATGTAATACCTTGTACAAACACTTTCCAAATATTTATTTTTTGCAAAAATATTTTGAGGTATGAAGGGAATTGATTGATGTTACAGCTATATATATATATATATATATATATATATATATATATATATATATATATATATATATATATACTGTATATATATATATATATAATATTCCAAACAACTATATCATTCTATAAACACTAAGACGTGTCATAAACTGTAATGACACTATTCTGAGATGATAGATGCTAACTATATTGATATTCCATTTTTTGACACTGTTACTCAGACATGGTGTTGCTGTATTGCATGATATCATTACTTGCAATTTGTCTAAGTGTCTGTGAACCCAGATGTATAATGTTCTTTTTTTCCCATTTTTCCTCAGCGGATGATAATTACCGTCAGCAGGCTCCTGTCCCTCTTGATTCAGAGACCCATGGCATTGAGGATGTAGCCATCTATGCCAAAGGTCCCATGGCTCATCTTTTCCATGGGGTCCAGGAGCAGAACTACATCGCCCACGTCATGGCTTACGCTGCCTGCCTGGAGCCCTATGAGAACTGCCAACTTCCCCTGCCTGACCACGCTGGATCCATCCACCCCAGCCTGCTGCTCCTCTTGATAGGATTCCTTCTCTTCTTCCTCTGCGCTGTCTGAGATCACAGCTTTTGGGAAATTTGCCCTGACTTTGGAACAACTGTGCTATGTAACATTTTGATTGAAGAAAAAAAAATTATCATTTGCTCTGTATTTTCTGTGTGGAATTTTAGAGCTGTATAGTTACACAGTTTTGAGATCACTGGCATTTAAAATAATTTCTATTATTGTATTATATCTATTATCTTTTCAGATAACCTTATTGTGAAAACTAGTCCTAGTATTATTACTGTATAGAGCCTTGACTTAACACTCCATTAACTATATTTATAGATTTTTTTAACATTTTGAATAAAGGAGTGAATTTCTCATGATATTCCACAAACCACTGTATTCATGTTTCAAGTTGTCATGCCTGCAGGCCACATCCATGTCATCCCAATCCTTTCCATCCAAGGCCCATCGCTTTCACTTAACACATTTCACTGCTTATTGTAAAAGGTTAGGAGGCTACTAGTCATTTTTCCATCACCCTCCACAATATGCTAATTGTGTAGCGTGCAAGTGGCTTGCCAGACTCTTGTTACTGAAACACAATTTTATGATAACACAAAACACAACATTTATTGTGGGATAATTAAACCAAAATAAACATAGACCGACACCCCAGAACCTCAACCACCAGCCTTTACTGGCATGCATCAAACATTTCCTTAAACTGATTGATGCAAATGAGAGAGAAAGAAAATAAAACCAGTGCGTGATTTATAACTATGAATAAGGCCACATTTAAAATGAGTTTTTTGAAACAATATATTGGGTTTGAGGTCAGACTATGATATTTTAATCATGGAATCTTTCTTTACCATACATCTTGGTATTCAAACATCAGGTATAAAGATGGGATGCGTTCTGCAATGATACAGAAACTGGCTCTGACAACTGCATAGTAAAACACCTCCTTTTCAATTAACGTCTCACATGATTGAAATTATAACGTCCAGTCAGAGACATCACCCCGTGGGGTCAATGTAGTGAAAATGAGCATGAAGGAAGAGCCAGAATGGCTTTGTGTTTGGTAATGACAGCCTCATTAACTGTACTGCTGGAATAGAGAGGAGGTCTGAGAAAAACAACATTATTCTAGATGTAGATGGGGGGTTAATATTATCTTACATACTGACTGAGACTGAGTTATCTTGACCCCCACCCTGCAAGACAGAACACTACTGCAGGTCACTCCTGCCAACAGCAGCAAAACTTAAGAACATCAGCATCACTGGCTGACTTAGAGACAGTTTTAACATCAGTACTTTGAATACACAACACCATTATACACAATGAATACACACAGTATCGCCTCATCACATCACTCTAAATACATGTGCAATAATGAGTGTCAACTCCTGTATCATAATCTGTGTTTAAAACTGCATTATAACGGACAACATCAACAACCTGTAAACCAATAAATGTCCAATGACTTTTTACCTGTAATAGTGCAATAACTGTGCAGTACCCATGAATGTGCCTTACTGGAAAATATACTGAAATATCATGTATATTTTCTGCCATACTTTACTTATGTCTTTTTCTTTACTCTTGACTTTATATTTGTTTTAAGCACCCACCAGATGGAGCAGCACTTCTATCTATGCACATCTGTGTCAATTTTTTACTGTTTATTATGTATATTTACTTCATAATTTAAGTCATAGTGAAAGTCTCAATATTGAATTTCATTTGAAGTTTCATTTGCCATTAAACTTTTTTACAAATATTATATATTCATCATTACAATATCTATTTAAACATTTTTACGGTTTTAGAATAGAATAGAATGGAATAGTTAGAATGTTTTTTTTTTTTTTTTTATTAATTGTTTTATTAATTATTGTTTTATTTATTATTAATTAATTTAATATATTAATTATATAATTCATTAATTGCTTCTTTATTTTACTAGTTCACATTTTATTGTTTCCAATCGCTAAAATAATCAATAAAGAATATTCTATTGTACTCTATTCTATCGCTAGTTGGCGATAATGCGACATATTTTATGCCAACCGCCATTAAAAAAAACAACGAAGAGGGCAGGACTTCCGGTTTCTACCAGGAGGAGGAGGGCTTTGTGAGTTTGGAGGGAGTTTCAACAGAACCAGTCGTGCGGTTCCTTGAAAACAAAGATTATGTGGACAAACAACGCCTGCTGCGCTTTTAAAAATAATGAAACTTGATAAATGTATATGTATATGTCGTAGTTTAAGGAGTACATGCACTTAAAATGTTCCTGCAGTCGCGTTACCTTAGCTAGTTAGCCTCGATTAATGGTCATCAGTAGCTTTGTGCACGGGTCTCGATGGGCTAATTCGGTCCTGATGCAGGACGATTATATATATAATTTAGAAACGGACAACGTTGGCCATGAATCGAAAGGCAAGGAAGCTTGAAAGTCAACTGTGTGAAGCCGTGAACGATGGAGATCCGAGGTGAGCCCCGTTTCTCCTTGTTATGTCCAGACATGTCTGTTGTTGTTGATGACAAGCGACAGATGGAACACACTTTTATTTTTTTTAGTAGTGATGTGCGATACCACTGATTTCACTTCTGATACCGGGTAAAATATCATCTGATACTTTGTACTAAATCATAATGACAGCATCGGAACATGTATATCTTAAAATGCTTGCCTGAACATTTTCACACGAACATTCAACGTAATTTCCCTCATTCACAGCCTCACTCAGCTTAGTTGACAATATCGTGACGCGTTTATGCAGCAGTATGTCACATATGATTGACAGGCTGAAGAAAAAAATAGTTCCTACCATTTAGTCAAGATAGATAAAGAGGTTTATAAATTCAAGCAACCAACAGCATGTTAAAATACATAATACAGAAATAGAACACACAGAGTATCGATTATTGAAAATCAGACATACCATTAAAAAATAAACATACTAAAACACTAAAATCAGTGCAAATTGAAAGTAGTAGACAATTACACAAAAAGCAGCAGATAATGTTCAAGTAACTAATTCAAAACAACAGCAGCATCAGACTAACAAACCTCTTCCTCAGTTTGTCAGTGCAGCAGGGTGGAGACAGCAGCCGCCTCTGCTGATGATGATGCTGTGCAGAGGCTGCTGGATATTGTCCATAATGAAGAGCAGATAAAGTTCCTGATTACTTTCCATTGTGTTCCTGTTAATGATAACTACACATTTACCCCAAATTACTAAAATGTGGATATTTTAATATGATAATCGATTCTTTTATGAGAGGGATCTGCACACCACAAGTAGCCAGTCATCTTGCATGATTTTAACCTAACCCAACTCATTGCCTGTTATTAAAGTACAGTATGTTGATTGTGTTTGATGAATGAGCAGACATTTTTCACATTCCTTGCTTAATTGTAATCAGTTCTCAGTATGTGTTCGTTGTCAGTGAAGCTTTGGTTGAAACATGTTTATCTGTGTGATTATATGTTTTAGCCCTGTTTGTAAAGGAGATTTAAGATTCTTACCCTTTGCCATGTAACATGACTCTAAAGCGTAAAGTTTCCCTGATGCACCAGCTTATCTATCTAAAGATAGAGGGCAGTTATACTTATGATAGTATTTAAAATGGATATTAGAAACACAAGATAATGATGTTTCTACAGTAACTGACAGTGCTTGTAATGGTTGAGTATATGGACTGCAGGTGTTACAGTTACATGTCTATGTCAAACACACTGTATTTTTCATTATGCTTTTTTTTTCCCAGACTGCGGCATTTTTCAGGACATCATACCATTTCTCAATACATGAAAACTGTCTCTTACAATATTAAAACAAGTCAGATTGAACAGATCTCTGTTTTTATTTGGCAGATCTACACAGCTGCTTCTTTCACAAGGTGCATGTCCTGACCTGGTGGGTCATAAAGGGGTGGCTGCAATTCACTTGGCTGTTGGCAAAGAGACTGAGAAGAACATGCGCTGCTTGAAAATGTTGCTGCAGTATGAAGCGGACCCCAATATCAAGTATGGTTAAAATGCAGTGAAGAAAAAATTTACCATGTTACAGAGCCTGGTGTGGCCATAGAGAGAAACAAAATGTATATCCACGACAGAGGCCATAATTTACTGTCAATTGTTAATATAATTTCCCCACATTTTGATTAATATATGTGCACAAGATAAGTGTACATACAGGGAACTAGCACAGTATGTGACCAGCAGATCTACTGTGTGTAATTGTGGCTTGATATCATGCAACATCACTTAGAAATTAATTAATTAGAGATTGTGGTGTACTGTGCTTGTCTTGCACAGAAGTGTTTGAATTATATTGAGGCCACAACTTATGATCTTTGCACACAAATGAATCAGGACGTGGGCATGAATCAATTAAATTGAGAGAATAAATTGTATCTTGTGGCCACAAATCAGTGAAATATGTCAACAATATGTGTGTTTTCTCTGTAGGGCCACTCCCAGGAACTGTAACATGTCACCCAGATAATTTCCTCTTCACTTTTTTCTATTAGTATAACTACAGAACCCATTAATTTGAAATTGATTTTGAAATTGCTGTTAAAGTTCTCTTGATTGGTTTGATAAATGCTGCATCAGAAAGTTCGAAGGCTGTTTAGATTTTTTAAGCAAACTTCCATCAACTTGTGCACACATAAAGTATGCAGTAACTGTTTATTATCACTGATATCCTCCGTTTGAAAATATATGAAAACATAGACACTATCAAAATTCTTTGAGCGAAGCAATATTGTTATATTTTGTAAAGTTATGTTTTCTTGTATTCCTCCCAGGTCATCAGATGGACTGACTCCTCTTCACATTGCTGCGCTGTGGGGATGTTATCAAAATCTGAAGCTGCTCTTGATGAATGGAGGGAATCCAAACATTAAAGACAATGTAAGCATTGTTGTCAGCATTATGTGCCATACCTGTGCTCTGAAAAGCGTTCTACTACTGTGGCTTCATGGCTGGTTTTCTTCATTTTGTTTTTCACATGCCATCTCCTTAATTTCTACAGGAAGGAAATACACCAAGGGAGCTTGCAGAGCAACAGGAGAATCGAAAATGTGCCCAGCTCCTTCAGGAGTACCAGTCCAGCTCGGCGGACACAGAGGAGGACGAGTTGCCTCAATTCCAGTACTGTAAGAAAGTCTCTGTTCCATTGCATTCCCTTTAAAATAAATGGCTTCCATAATCGCTGCATATTTCATGGTGGAATGGAAAGACTCAGTCATGTCAAGTTATGAACCTTTTATGGTTAAGTTATTTTGCACCATGCTCTAGACCTACATTAGGTGCATGAACACACTTCCTCTGCTGTTTGGGATCAAGCTGTTCTGGATGATTCAAATTAGTCAGAAGCAAAATAAAACTGACCAAAACTGTGAAGTCTTCCAACAAACACCAACTTAGGTTCAATCAGTCACCTACTTCTAAATCCCCTCTAATGTGCATCTTCATCATTTATTGTTTGAGGGAACTACAGTGGAAATCACCAGGGCTCCTCCCTCGCGTAAACAGCAATAATTCTAAAACGTGACAACACACATAAAGGTTTTAACAACTATTGGAAGTCGTTGTTTGTTTTGTTTAAATGTGACAAATTTCAATTTTGTGGGTTAGTGTAAATACTTATTCTGCAGCCTGATGGAGACACCAGGGTCAAACTCAGACATTTATCTGTAAATTTTTTTCCAAGACTAACAAACAAATTTACTTCACCGATGACACAGAGATGTCTTGATACCATTATTATACATTATACTATGTTATACTATGTTCATTTTTTTTTCTCCACAGCTGTGTATTCAGACCAAACAGACACAGACTACAGCTTCAGTTCTCACGCTTCTATGATAAGTGACTTTGGTGATGCCCCTTTAAGCAGCACAAGGCGGTCATCTTTTTTCAACCTGTCTAACGTTAACGGAAGGCCCGATTGCAGAGGAATATCATATAACAGACTTTCTGATGTGAACACTAAGATGCATCAAAGCCAGGACTGGAACAATACTTCCTCACATTGGGCATCTGAAGGTTCTTCTATACTATCAAGCACTCGCATGTCTGCAGTGGGTACTGCAGTGGCGATGTCAATTCTGAAGGAGGAGGATTTTCTTCCTGACGATGGTGTGTTCACATCAAAGCCAGATGAACATGCAGCTATAACTGATAGCAGAATCTCACCCTCGAGAGGAGACACTCTGCCAGCACTTCCCTCCAAACGAGCGAGTCGAAAAAGTGTGAGCTTCAGAGATGTAGATGAGTATTTTCCCGTTTTTAGTCCAGCATCTCCCAAACAGCAGCCTGATGTCGATGGCAGACCGTGCACGAGCAACTTACCTTTTGACATGTCTGAGTACTCTGACTTTCTGGATTCAGAACGCATGGCCACTGTTTTACACAAGCAGGGCATCGACGTCACATCGCCGGATCATGTTTATGTTTTTTGCAGGGAGAGCAGTGAGAGCACAGAGGATGACCTGGAGAAAACTGTCATCAGTCAGTGCGCTTTAGGAGAAAGCGATGATGAACAGGAGGGTGAACCTGTAAATGAGGCTCAGGTGAATATAAAGGAACAGTCAGCTCACTCCCATGTTGGCACTGGTAGCAGTGGTTCTGGTAGCAGTCATTATAGTAGCTGTGACAGCGACCATTACACCAGTGCTCTGGATGCTTCTGTACGCCCCATGGTGAAGGATATTTCTCTGGGGGCTGAATCTGGCAAAAAGACTGTGATTCCTACAGACTGTGATTCTAAATTTATAAGGCAGGATTGGAATCTTCCACCGGTCCTAACAGAACCCCAGATTGATTCAAAACTTGAAGCTAAAGAGCATGTACAAGGTATGTGTGATAAACTGGTGCTGTCTGAAGAAAACCCAGACAAGGATTTGTTCAAGGCTTCTAGTGGTCCTTCAAATGAATGTGGTGTTAACCAGCTAGTGATAGACACCCCATTGAATAATGCAGCTGAGGCATTAGAGGAAAACTTCAACCTTCCATTTACTCCAAGTCCTTTTGTAACAGGCAGGACTCGCTCAAGGTTGAGTCGCTGCTCAATGAGAACGAGCAGTACCTCAGAGAGCCTCCACTTCACATCTTCTCTGTTTGACGAGACCCTCCCCGCTCCCATTCGAATGCGCCGACAGACACCTAGATCTCAATGCAGTGAAAACTTTTACAGTTCACCACACGCACCTTATTGTACACCATCCTATTCAGGAAATAGCACAGGAGGACACTCGTTGCCTGCTGATTGCCGGGACACACAGTCCAGTACCCTCAGAGCCGATTCAAATATTAGCAATAGCCAAGCTGACACTCTCATACTCTGCAAGAGCATAACTGATTCTGCTTCTGACTCACAGACTTTGTCTGACACAGTCATACTGGATGGAAAGCTGGACTCTTCAGAGGATGCATATGAAAGAAACCTAGCAGAGGTCATACTGGCCATGCAAGGTCATGATCTTGCTGAGGGGACAGAATTTTTGACTGATGATCTGACTGGTACAGATGAGGCAGCAACGAAGAGAGAAGTAAATGTTTCTCCTGGTAAGGACAAAGTCCATAGCTTAGAAAACGAAGATGTCTTGATCACTGAGGACACCAACTCTCAGTTGGACTCTGTATCATCTTCATCCAGTTCCGCCTATTTTTCCCCAAGGAGATCCAGGGAAGATTCAGACCTTCCTTGCACTCCAGGCACTGGATGCACCCCTCGGTACAGCATGAGCCGGCTGTCGAACTGCCACAGGCCACAGCACTTGGCGAGACTGTCTTACACCCCTGGAGGGCGTCCGCTCATTCAGGATCTCGATGAACCGGTGGAGTACCTCTACACCGATTCAGAACAGGGCCATAAGCTGATCGAGACCCATGTCCCGCCTACAGCAAACACCTCACTCAGTTCCAGCATGAGTACTAGCAGCAGCGAGGAGACCATCCTTTATGACTGGCGCTCCATGCAATCTGACATGATGAACAGAGGGAAAGAGAACCAGAAGCCCCAGATGGTGCAACAGAAGAAGGAAAATGACGAGGACAGGCTTTTGCCGGAGACTGAAGGGATGACTGACAAGGAGCTTCGATTGAGGCTAGTAGAGCTGGGGGAGAGTCCAGGCCCTATCAGCTGCCGTACCAGGCCCACCTATATACGAAGGCTGCATCGGCTGTTGCAGGAGTCAAATTCCCAGTCACCACAACCCCAGAAGCTGTTAGACCAACCACAGACAGGTAATGCTCATGCTTTTTATTTGGAGTTCTTGATTACTACTTAACCTAACTTGAGCTATGAATAGGTAATGATAGTATTTCTGAATAAGTGATTTGATTTAGCAGCAGTTTTAGAATGAGATGAGGAGTGTGTGCAGAACATAAATGGAATGTAAACATTCACAGCGATGTTACTCTTTTTAAATGGATTATTGTCCTGTGAAGTAGTGAATTATTTGTGGCCTTTAGTTGACTGTAAAATTGCTCTTCTGATGAAGCACGAAAATGGAAAATTTAACTCATTATTTGTATTGAATCTCACCACCGTTTGGGGGATTGAAGGAGCCATCGCTTTGTGGGTGGATTAGATTAGAAGCACTGAACAAATGAGGCATATTAATGCAATATTTTATCATTTAGTTGATCAGCCCTGTCACTGACACAGAAAATATTTATTCTTTTATTCTCTTATTTTATTTCTGTAGATTTAGGTTATAGTCCAGAATTGTGTCGGGCCATGCGGACCTTCGAGCTTCCTGATTGCCAGGCTGAAGAGCAGGCTTTGTGCCAGCAATTTGACCAACCTGATCAAAACAGAAAGTGGAGGGAGGGCATCATCAAGTCCAGCTTCAACTACCTGCTGCTCGACCCAAGGTCTGCTGGCTATTGCTATTTCTATTTTTGGCTTTCTTCGTGTAATGTTGCAAGCTCTCTGGTGATATATATTTGTTTTGCCATCTTTTATATTTTGACCCATGATTGGAGAAACGGGTTTGTCAGTTGTTATTAATCATAAATGTTACACGGATGATCATGATAAATTGTTTGTCAGCAAAAAAAACCCCACACATTTCTGAGGTAAGGTGTAACTTCAAAACTGAAACTACGCAATGAATGCGTATTTAAAAAAAAACATATATTTAAATATATGACAAATCATATTTTCTCTCATCTTTAACAAATTAGGGTAAAATTAGGGTAAACTGTGCAATACAACACATGCTCTTCTTAAAAGTTCGACTGAAATAATATTTTTATCTCAGCTCTTTAAGTGCCTTTGACGTATTTCAACGGATTTTTAAAACAAAATCACTTTGGATGGCCGCCGTGTCTCTTATTTAGCCTGCATACCTGATAGTGACATACAATGTCAAACGAGTAGTGACATATGGCGTCTACGTCAATCAGGTGAACTTAATAGTAGATTGCACCCTCCGCTGTTTACAAAGAGCATCACGATTCATTTTTCATCACAGTTGATTTGAATCGTCACACATCTGTATTGATTATTAAATGTCTTGTGATGCATCATTACATCCCTTTCAAAACACTAAGTGATGTTCGATTCCCACTTTTTCTTTAGGACTGATTTGTTTCTCTCTTAACTTAATATCATAAACACATTTCACCCTAAAGTATAATTAAATGGATCTTCTTTGTTCTCTGCCAGAGTGACGAAAAACCTCCCATTCCGCAGTCGCACCATGACCCCACATGAGTGTTTCCAGACATTTATCCACGCTATATTTTACGTGGGCAAAGGAAAACGCTCCCGCCCCTACAGCCACCTGTATGAGGCCTTGGAGTACTTTAAAGGAGACAAGACTTCTAAGGTAGGCACCATACACTGATTCAGTTGAAATAAATTACATTTAAAATGTGTCAAAAATCAAAAACTGTCCCTTTCTTCTGCGTGACAGAAATTGTGCCCAAAAGTGCAGCACATCCTGGAGGTGTGGAACGCAGAGCAGGGCGTCATCTCTCTGCATTGTTTCCAGAATGTCATTCCCGTAGAGGCTTACACAAGAGAGGCCTGCATTGTGGAGGCCATCGGTGAGTACAACAGCAATTCTCTCTGTTAAAGCTGTATTTGGTATTCCTGTTCATAAGAACATTTTGTTCTACTGGGTGAAATGGTCCTTCCATTGTGACAGCAGTCAATACATTATGTATTCAGAAAAAGGAAGGAAAAGAATCAGACCTCTGTGGCAGCTTCAGGACTATAAAAACTCTGACCAATCCCTGCCATTCAGTCCGAATGGAAAGAACCAATCCGATTCCTTCATGTCTCGTCCTGCCCACACCTCCCCCGTCTTGCATCAAGTTTCACTGTTGCTGGAAATATTCAGCAGTCTTCTGCAGAAACGCAGCGTGAGCAGGAGAGGGGGCGTGGCATTAGATGAAGCACTGATGGGAGGGGGAGGAATGGGTGGAGCTTAGAGGAGGCGCCACTTTCAAATCTTTCTAGCTCTTCAACATCACTGACTTTAGTTTTACCAGAAAGAAAAACATCTGTTTGAAGTGATTATCAGCCAAATCCATGTGATTAGATCAGTGGTTCTTAACCTCAGACCACTGGATTAGAACCTTAAATTCTGTTAATTTTGTGTTGTTGTTGTTTTGTCCCAGAAAAGTAGCTTCATCAGGACCCTGGGGAGTGAGAGTTTGATGTTGCCTTATGGTGTGTTCATTGAAAGTTGGAATTCGGAGCTCAGATAAACCTAACCCCAAAGTTTAGTTCTCCCAGCACATGTCGGGTTGGTGAGATTCACAGCGGGTTCTGATTTAAATTCCGATTTGGAGCTTGGGAATTCCAACATTCATGTATAACTTGAATGCACCGTGAACCTAAAGACACACGCAGGCAAGCTGCGCTCCCAATGCTGCTGTAATGACATAGTTCTGTTTTACCCACAGTGTTTGTCACCTTATGCTGAGAAAGTAAGGGGATGGATCGGTGTCACTATAAATCTGAAGGGGACATGTCCCTGTTCCTAGTGCCACCTGAGAGCATGGTTCACAGACACTTGGGTATCAGAATTTGGCACCGAAAAATAAGTCATTTTTTTTATACCCAGTTAGGATTGGAGCTTTTCAGTCAGTGCCACAAAAGTATCAGAGTTCGTTACCCAGTCCTAGGTGACCGTGGCTACGCCTTGTAGTTTCCCCTCTTTCTCCTCAGAGCCCCAGCCTGGCGCCTGTTTAAATAAATTTGCATATTTATTTATGGGTGTGGTGAGGGAGGAGTTTGCGACTCCCACATGTGCGCTCAACTCCACGTTGATTGGGATGTATCAAGGGAAGCTGCATGTTCCGGCGTTCACACTGTTTCATACATCCAAAATTTTGCCAGCGTATGCTGCTTTCTGGATTGCAGCATACGCTGGCTCTCAGTATGAAATCCACACAAGTATTGATACATGAGGGCCCAGGTCTTTTGACACATTTAACTTTATTACATTTTTTACATTGGGCACGTCTGTAAATATTTCCAGAGGAAATGACAAACTCACATCGATCTAATGCCAGTCCTGGGCTTCAGTAACTTTATTTCTCCAATTGTCCCAGGCTTGAAGATGCTAACCAATCAGAAGAGAGGGGATTTTTATGGTGTGGTGTCCAACTGGCAGATTAAGAAGAAACGAGACCTAGGCGTCCACCTGCTCTACCGGGCCATGCAGATCTTCCTGGCTGAGGGTGAGAGACAGCTCAGACCAGCAGACATCAGACAGTAGTGACCCGTCTGGAGGGGTTATGACCAGAGTTTGAGCTTGGAGTTTACAAACTCAGGATCATTTTACCTGTTACCTTCTATAAAATTGTCTCTCTGCTTTAAACAAACTGTCCCTTAGCAATATACACTTTGTCAAACATGCAGCATCCTCTGTTAATATTTAGATCCTTTGAAGTTGTTAGTTGAGATCATTTACTCACTTTCCATTTTAAAATGTGTACTTAAAAAATCCAATTTGTTTTTAAAAGCTGCCTGATTTATTTTTTGGAGATGGATTTCCTCATTACATTGCTTTCAACCTGCACATATGTGGAAAAAAATAGAAATTCTGCAAAAAAAAACCTCAGTAAAATATATGATATATATGGATGAATGAACATTAATGTCATGAAGAAATCTAAATTGTTAGACTGTACGTCTTTCAGAAATCACAACAAAGAAGCATGACAACGTTAAATTCCCAGCAGACACTTCTCATCTGTAGTACTAATGAGTTTTATTCAAATTTAACCCCAACACAAAATGCATAATTTAAGCACAATGTAGCATTGACACATAAACAAGTTAATCATAACATTCCTAAATCATATTTTCCAAAAAAGCAGGGAGAGTCTTTTTCACAAAGGAAGCCTGGTAGTTAATGACATATTTTAAAAAAAAAAAAATCTTATGGTAAGTTTAGCAGATGCTGGTAACTGGTTCGTAGCATTATAGACTTTAACGGATAAATAAACCTTGTAGTTTTAGAAACCTAATGTAAAAAGTGTGATGTAATTTGATTAGATGGCTGGATTTCCATTTTGGGTATGGTGTTATTTTTTATTGTTTACAAAAATGAATTTCAGGCAAGCTGATGATATGATAGCCTCCAGTAGTAGTCCAGCTGTTTGTGTGCATACACTTCTTTTAGAGTTGCCACTATAGTGAGATTCTGTATGTAGGTTGCTTAAATGTGTTCATTGGTAGCAGAACTAGTTTGTATTAGTAATGCTGGGCTGCCAAAATTTCTCTCACAATCTAAGTAAAGGTCTACACATTTATGTCCAGGGTCAACAAGCTTCAAAATCATTAATTATCTCCTCAGGGTAATACACTTGATACTGCACATATTCTTTATCTCACCATTAACTTTTGAAAACAACATTTGGAATTTTAGAACTAATTTTTGGTACGTTCCTTTCGGCATGAACATTGAATAAGATGACAAGAACATTGGATTAGGGAAGAAAACACCTGATCAGTGGCATTTACTTTTAATTATCAAATCAATGTCAACTAATTTACCATGATAATTAAACTATGAAACCATTGATAATACAATGATAAGATGTGTGGACGGTGTCTAGTTTCCATTTGTTTGACTGATTCTAAAAAAAAAGAATTTAATGGAATCAGTGTCAATGTGTACATGTTATGATGTATCCCTAAATGTTAAGAAATGCTCTTTTTTTATTGTGATTATGAACTTCTACTGTCACTGATGAATTTCCTTGCCTCTTTATTTTGCATTTGTGTATATATAGTAAAAACAAATATACAAATGGCATAAAACTGGACTCGTGACATGTTCTTTTCTTTGGTCTCCCTCTAGTGGATGATCGAGTTCATTCATTTTATTCTTCTTTTCATTCTTCATTGTTTTCATGGTCTGCATACATGACAATTTGTGTTTGGTATAATGAAAACGTTCTTTCATGGATAGCTCCATTTTGTGTTTAAGTCTAAGCAAGATACTCAAAAACAAAAATATTTTCACAACTTTCTTGTGTGTGTGTTTCTTGTGTGTGTGTGTGTGTGTGTGTGTAATTAATGTCACAAAACATGTCATAATATAGTACATTATTTTATAAAGATGTTAAAACATGTCACAGTATTGTATATCTTAAAAATATCTAGTCATAAAACCTTTTTTTTGACAAATACAATTTAATTTTCAAATTACATTACGCCATAAATTATATATTGTATGTCAGTGAAAAAGTAATAATATGATTTACCATAAAAATTCCAGAGTACAGAGGATATTATATGTTGTTTTATATTGCTTTTTTGTCATACTGTTCTATTCCTTTTTTCATGAAATTTTCAACTATACTGTGACTTTTTAATTTAATTTACAACATACTATACTATGACATTTTTCATTCAATTTACACTAGATGATGACTTATTTCCATGTCATTTTTGTCATGCTATACTATTTATTTTTCATGAAATTTTCAAAATGCTATACTATGCCTTTTTTCATGACATTTTTCAATACACTACAATTTTTTTTCATTAAAATTTTGACATACAATACTAGGATTTTTTTTCTATGAAATTTTCAACATGCTGTACTATGATTTTTTTCATGGCATTTTCGATATAATGTATTAAACCCCTTTTTCATGACGGACTATTTTCAAAATAATATACTACACTTTCTTTTCACTGTTACTTTCATAATTTTTCCATGAAATCTTGAATGTACTTTACCATGACTTTATTTTCTCAATGTACTATACTATGCATCTTTTTCAGAATTTTTTTCAACTTAATATGCTATGCTTTTACAACATACAATACTGTGACTTTTTACAATGCATTTTTTCAAAAATACTATGGTTGTTTTATTATACGATTTTTCAAAATATCAACTATGATTTTTTATTTACTATATTTTCATGGCAATTTGGAAATACAATAATATGACTGTTTCCATAAAATCTTCAACATACTACAATTACCTTTTTTCCATTCAGTTTAGAACAAACACTTTACAACAAAGTTTTTTTCGTGGCAATTTCAATATGCTATAATATGCCAGTTTTCATGACATTTTCAACGTACTATACTTTGATTTTTTTTTCATGACAATTTTGACATACTATACTATTACTTTTGCACTTGGAATATCCAATATACTAGACTATGCCTGTTGTCATGACATTTTCTTCAAATTACAGTATTTTTAATAAAAGTTTTGACATACTAGAATATGACTTTTTTCTATAAAAACAATTCACTCACTAATCTATTATTTTTTTGTAAAATATTCTCTTTTTCTGTAAATTTTCGACATACTTCTACTTCTTTCATTAAAGTTGTGACAGGGTATACTATGACTTTTACCATCACAATTTCAGCATACTTCACTATGCCTTTTTCATGAAATTTTTGACTGGCTATGTCATGACTTCTTTCATTAAATTTTCAACATAATATACAGTGACTATCCATCCATTTTCTACCTCTTATTCTCACATAAGGTCACGGGGGGCTGGAACCTATCCCAGTTGTCTTAGGGTGAAAGGCAGGATACACTGGACAAATCTCCAGTTCATCACAGGGCATATACTGTGCTATGACTAGTTTCATGAACGTTTTGACATGCTATACAATGATTTTACCCCTGAAATATTCAACATAGCAGACTGGATTTTTAATCACATTTTCAACACAATACAGTATTATATTGGGATATAACTTCGGAAACACAATTATTTTTTTCATGAAATTTCAACAGCCTATGTTATGACTTTTTCTATATTTTCAAAATACTATAGTCTGACTTCTTTTCAATTTCAATAATAATACTATAATATGCCTTTTTCATGATAGTTTTGACAGTGTACTAGTGTAGTGTACTAGAACTTTCGTGAAAGTGTCAAAACACTACACTATTACTTTTTTCATTAAAATTTCAACATATCGTACAGTGACTTTTTTCATGGCAATTTCAAAATACAATACCATGACTTTTTTTTCCAATGAATCTACATAGGGTGGCAAGTTGGTCTAGTGGTTAGCACTGTCGCCTCACAGCAAGAACGTACTGGCTCGGGGCCTTTCTGTGTGGAGTTTGCATGTTCTCCCTGTTTCTGCATGGGTTCTCTCTGGTTTTTCCAGCTTTTTCCCAACATCCAAGAGTTGGGGATTAGGTTAATTGACTAACCTAAATTGCCCGTAGGTGTGAATGTGAGTGTGAATGGTTGTCTGTCTCTATGTGTCCAATGATGAACTGGCGACTTGTCCAGGGTGTACCCTGCCTTTCACCCTAGGACAGCAGGGATAGGCTTTTCTGTGATAATTTCAACATACTATAGTATGACTTCTTTTCATGGCAATTTCAACATATTATACTATGCCTTGTTCATGATATTTTTCAACATACTATGCTATTCCCTTTCACATGACATTTTCAAAATAAAATACACAATTATTTTTTTCATGAAACTTCAACATACTATATTATGATTTTTTTTCCTGGCAATTTCTATGCACGATACTATCCCTTTTTTCATGAAAGTTTTGAGAGACTATATTATGATTTTTTTTCCATTAATTTTAAAACATATTTTAGTATAACTTTAATTCATCACATTTTTTTTTTTAATTTTATGACATACCATACTGTGAATTTATTTGCCATATTATGCCATACTATGACAGTTTTAATAACATTATATTGACTTTTCTATGGCATACTATATACTATCACATTTTTATTAGTTTTATGGCATACTATATAATGACTATACACTTTTTATTACATTTAATAACCAATTTCTTACCATACTATACCATGACACATTTTTATTACATTTAATAATAACAATAATATCAAGACAATATTTTGATTTGCCATATTAAATTAGAGATAGTAAATAGCCCTTTTCGCTTGATTTCTTTACCTATTGGGAGTATCTAAAGCGCTTATACAAATAATAATTGTACCACTGAATATTATATGTATATTTAAATTAGATTGGTAGTGTGCAGCATTAATCTTGTCTTTATATTGTATAATGTGTACACATAGTTTTAAAGGACAGGGGTTTGACATGCACCCTCATCACTTTCATATCCCCTGTAACCAAACCAAAGAATGACGAACAAAGACTCACATCACACAACATTGATGCATGAACTTGTGACTTTATTTGATAACACACAGTCAATCCACATAAATAATTGATGAAAAATTACATCTGTCATTTGAAATCTGTTAAAGCCAAACTAACGTCAATCAAAAAAACATGAAACTTTAATGCAGTCAGATTTGAGTGGTTTAGCTGATGGCATTATCTTTAAAAATTGGTTAACAAGGGTTTTGACCTAATGACCAAATTCTTATTTTTGCCTAAAACATCACTATTTCTGATTATCTTCCATGTAATATTTACAAGTTAAATCATTTATCACACCCAAGTTGAATTATTTATCAGACTCTAAATGCAATGCAAGCCATACACTGTCTGTGTGTGTCTTTAAAGGTCATTTCCTTCCAACTATCTCTTGCATTTTTTCTTCTTGCTCCTCTTCTGTAGCTAGACTTGGGCTCCTTTGCCTCAGCAAGCGTGATCGAGATGCAATCTGAACTGGCTGTCAATTCACACTGTCTGTGTAGCTGTTGTTGGTGGGAGGTGAAGAAGAGGAGACAGGCAGAGAAATAAATCATGCCATTATCAGCATATCGTGACGCCATGCCTTGTGATGTTCAGATGAAATCTGGGACACAGTTGCATTCATCGTTCAGTGAGCTCTTCCACATAGTTAAACCCACCGACAGCAATGAATGTTGATTGTGACCTTTGCTGTAGTTTGGCAGTGGAATGTATTTTTTGTCTGTTTTTTAAAGGATGTATGCAGTGCTCTTCATGTTATGTTAAGAGTCATAGAGTCATGTCTGTATGCAATTGTTTGTATGCGTTTTACCTCTTTTCCTTCTTTTGGAGCCACTGAGTGACAAATGCTGGCCTCAGGGTACAATCAACGGTCGATGGTTTTTTCAATTTAGCTGAAACTCACCGACAGCGTTGAATGTTCACTGGGGCAAGCACAGACCTGATGGTGACCAGAGATGTCAGAGATGCTTCAAGATGCAGAGGGAGCAAGTCTGCGCTGCAGGCGAACAGTTTTCTGATTGTCACCCGTTCTCAGTAAATCACTGAACGGGAAGGACTAAGGATCAAAAAGCCATGAGGGCTTTAACATACCATGAAAATGTTATCTTTTCATATGGAAAAGATTTATGGGCATCTCTTCTTTTTATTATCTTGTATGAAAAGAATGCAAAAGTGGCCACTTTCAAGAGTGAATCATTTAAGTTAGTCATAAGTTTTTTCTGTTTCTTTTCCGTATGGGAACATATGCTGATAAATGCACACATCATGAAAACGTAATTCTGCTTTTTGTCCTCAATGTTCAATCTGGTGTTTGCTATTCTTAGGATAAGAGACATGAAAAATGACATGAAGATATGAAAAACAAACACATACATATACATAAACAAATAAACAATGCTGTTTATCATCAAAAGAAATATTGTCAACTGGTTTAATTGACCAAAACTCTTAAAAAAAAATGTGCCTCTAAAATCCTGGCAATGGCACTGAGTGCTATATGCACAATTAATTCTCAAGACCCATGGCCATTTTGACTCTAAAGACAGTGTCAGTGTGTGGGAACAAATTTTACTTCACAGCAAGTAGCAGTTAGAAGAGGGAAGTCATCTTGAAACCCCTGACTCATAGCGGGTTTGTAAACACAGCACCTGGTTGGAGGCTGCAGCCAGTCTGTATTAAAGCACTTTAGAGAAGCACTAGCATGCCTCGAGGGCTTCACAATGTGGAGGTTGAGAAAGACTTTGGGTATGAAACTTTCGACTCATGCAGATCAACAGCGTCTGTTGTTTCACTATGATATATCACTGTGGCTGAACACTAACCTGTTTTTTTCTTCTTGCAATACCAGTGCCAGTAAAGAAACTGTCCGACATCTTGTCAGCTTTTATTACACACTGCTGAATCACTGTTGCTCATCACGAAAAAAAAAATGCAGTTTGTGAGAAGCTCAAAAAATCAAACACCACAGCACTGCTGTAGCAATTATAAACAACCTGACAATAAAACTGTGGCAGTGAGTCAAGATGTGGTCGGATGATAAATATGGTGCTAGAACTTTTTTACAGCAGGATAAAGAGTGACTAAGATGTGGATTCCTTATGCCTGCCAATTATTCATTTCACACAGAAAATTAAAAAAAAAAAAAAAAAAAAACGCCTTTACTATTAGAACACAATGAGTATTAATACCTGAAGACCTTTTAAACAACTTAGTACTTACTACTGGCCTGACAGTAAAGAGTGTGATTCTTCTCTCCTTTGAGCTGCTTCTACTTTGTCATTTTGTGTATCTTAGTCCTCTGAGAGGCTAGTCATTTGTGCACAAAACTCCCCCTAAAAAAAATCTCTAAATACCTCAATAAAAATATAGTTTGCTAGTTTTTGACACGTCACCCAAGCTCAGGCCAAAAAGCACAGTCCTTGCTGCGAGGGACACTGCTATCTCGGCTTCTCTCCACTCTCCCAAATAGTGATTTGAGTGACAGTGTTGGAATTGACAGAAGTGGATGAGAAGTAATGTTGCTTTATAAGGTCTTCTCTGGCCGCAGGATGAGAGTGACAGTAGGAAGAAAGATCATGCAAGACATGCAACTAGAGAGAGAAGAGCCCTGAGCTGACAATGTGGCCCTAATTTGAATGACAAGGTCTGCACATCAGCCCTCAAACCAGCCTGGACTGTGTGTGTGTGTGTGTGTGTGTGTGTGTGTGTGTGTGTAGGGGTGGGAGGTGAGGGGTGGGGGGTAGTAGATGATGAGGGAGCTAAGGAGAGGGGAGAGATCGAGAGGAATAAGAAGAGACAGAGGGGGAGGGCAGGCAAGGGTGTCCTTCCTTCAACCATGCTGGCCTTAATGGCACAGACAGCTCTGACATTTAACCACTGAATCTTTTTTAGATTAAGTGAATGTTCGTAAAAATTTCAGGAGGCATTTTTATTCCTAAAATATAGAGTAAAAAAAAAAAATCTAACTAAAGAAGCACACACATACATTGCTGTACCAGTCAGGTAACTCTGTGCAGGAGACCTGAACTGATAGCGTTCCCTTATTTATTAACTACTGTTGAGGTTGACTTGAGAAACAACATAACCCACAGTTGGTTCTGTAGAAAACCCAAACTGTAATGGGCGTCTCCCAAAGGGAAATTACTATGAATGTGATTACAGAATACCACAGACAACAGCAACATGTAGTGAGCAGATTTTGAATGAAAGATAACTGTAAAAAATTGAAAAGCTGACCTGAGGAGCGCTAACAACAGAAAATTGGCAGAACAAGTTTGTGTAATGGATACTGTCAAAGTTTCACAATTAGTATGGAGGACACCAGAATGACAAATCATACTGGAGGGATTGATTTCCTCCAAAATAACAAAAAAAATTATCTATACTCATTATTACAGTGATGCATGAATGTGCTGTTCTTTATTGATGTCAAAGGATAACCTTTTATCAACTGATGTGAGAGAAAAATGTTGTGCTGAAAACGCCATCAACAGTGGACAGATTTTGTGCAGCTTTTTTTTTTGCCTCAAGACAATTGTTTCTCAACTCTCAGTGTCCACTTAGATGTAGCCTTATATTATTATGGCTTTTATCTTGAGCTGAGTTCTGCATATGAAAAGAACTAAGGCAAAAAATATGACACAAAACTACAAATGTAGCTGCAATGAGCTAGAATCTAACAACTACAGCTCAATAAAAAAAAATATTGTAAATGAATGTAATGGTAATGATATCCTTTATTGTTAGCTAAAGTTGGTAATTTTTTTCTTTTATTTAAATATAAAAAATGTAATGCACTTTATATGGATTCACTGGGATAAATACAGACATCTCATTATTTCATTAATACATGTCTCTACTGCTTCCAATAAAACATTTTTTGTTGTATTGAAGGTCAAATTTGCCAGCCAGCGTCATCAGGCTTTAACTGTTTGGTTTGCGTAAAAACACATCAGTGGAAATCCCAGTTTATGTCTGTCTCTCCTTCACTCTCTCTCAAAAGAGGGGGAGGAAATTCCTGGCAAGGGTGCTGTGAGCTGTTGCTCTCTGCCTGCAGGTACAGACCGGCCTCCTCTGTCTGCCTGTCTGCAGATATCATACCGCGACGTGATATGTTTAGCTGCTGAACTTAATGCTCACCTGCTCACATGCCTCCGGCCCTGTGTGAGTAAGTGTGTTTGTGTGAGTGTGTATTTTGACTTCTTCCGTCTCCTCACAGCTGGAATGGCGTCTTCTTCCTTATCTGCTGCCCTGCGATTAGAGGCACACACACAGAAATATAGATGGATTTTTACTAGACTGGAAATACATTTACAAATTTAAACACTGTTAATTTTCTGGTAAACTATAAGCAGTGAACAGGAAAACACATAAACACACACTGAGACTGACAAGCCGGACTGGAAAGAGCGAGAATGATTACAGTAATTGGAGGAAAGGAAGGCAAGATTATACGTGCACTGAAATCTGGACACGAAGCCAGAGGATTTGCAAGAATTTATCAAAACTACCAATACCTGTTTTAAACATGCATTTCCATGTAATTTCAATAAAATTGAATCTGTAGAGGTTCTTTGTACATCTAAATAAGTTGAACAAGGGGCCTTATTCCTACTTGTGTTGAAACTGGATGCTTTCCTGTGTTGAAAGGCTGTGGTTGCATCGTGTGCCAAGTAACGTATTATGTTGTATATTTTTGTTATTTCATCCTCAGGTTGTCACGGTGCTGACAGATGCAGGCTGACGTGCACAACCATGCTGACAAAACACACATGGGCACACTTGAGTAGGGGTCTGAGTCCAGCTGGACATGGTCTTCTGCCAAACCTGCAGGCAGCCTGACTGTATTCATATTCATCACACACACACTGATTGGAGCTGACAGGACACACACACACACATGGCTGGAGAAAAAAAATCTACTGGTGAGTAAATCAATATTCCAAGGGCAATCTGCTATCCTTAACAAAACCATAAAGAGAAACTTTTTGTTGCCACCTCCGCTGAAATATTGTGTCTTTTCTTTCTTTTTCTGCTATTTATCAGAAAAGATCAAAGAATATCTGCATTGTATATATAAAGAAATTGCATTGGGAAAAGACAAACAGATGTGGATTTGTGGGAGCCAGCCACAACTGGATGAACAGTTGAAGCAGTGAGTCCCCTCATGAGAGGGGAGACTGGGGAGAAAAAGTGAAAGAAAGAGAAAAAAGTGAATAACAACCAATAGGCTAGGAGAGCGACAGAAGTGAAAGAGATTGAGGAAGAGTGGCTCTCTCTCACTCTCTGCCTCACACACACACACACACACATACGCACACACACACACACACACAGCAGATACTCCGCAGGGCACCAAATAATAACCTTCCTTGTCATTATCATCGCCCAGTCAAACCATTTTCCACTCCTCCTCCACCACCTCCTTCCGTCTTCAACACAATCATTGTCCTATCGTTTACAGTGTGCTGCTAAATGGGAACATCAATAGACACATCCATTAGCAGTGTGAGTCCTTCCCTCTCTGATTCTCAAGTGCTTTAATAGCCCACACACACGCACACGCATGCCGCACCTCAGCCGACTGTTAACCAAGCTAGCCTCGCACAGGCGAAGCCGAACTGATGGAGTGTGTCATTACAGCTGGTTAGTAACAAGGTCATAAGGCGTCACTTAACCTTAAGCTAGAAATTATAAGGATGGGGCTGCTTTCTGATTTAAGTAGGTTTCATACAGTCCTTGATTTTTTTTTTAGGTGGTTTATTTTCGCTCGTTTACACTGCTATGCTGTATTGTCACATGCCGTTTTATCACTGAAAAAAAAAAATCACAGGATTTTCTATTTAAGCCTTTGTAGGTGGCACTCTTCAGTCATCTCCGCAGACTATTGCTCACTTCTACTTGTGTGTATATAAGCCACTTTGGGAGAAACTTTCCCTGGGAAGGATCTGCTGGATTTCAGGGGTCTAAAGTGCTCATAAAAATGAAATACTAATGTATTATATACACAAGTGATAGTAGCCAAACTCAACAACAGTGATTTATACAGTTAAAGGAAATTTAGTCCATGAGACCACCTTTAACACTGACAAGTGTTAACTTTTCCCCTCTATTAGGTCAGTGCACTACTTTTTTTTGCATACCTCCATAAAAGCATATGTGATAACCTAGAAACAAACTGATAGATCAATGCATAATAATAATAATTTCATTCAAACACACAAAGAGAGGTTCACTGATCAAAACAGGATGAGCCATCATCTTAAATGTAATTTGCAAAGGTCAACAAATTATAAAATAAAAAACAAAAATAATATATAACAATATAATAGATATTGTTGTTATTTAGAATTGCAGTAATATCTTGTGAACCTTATAATGAACTTTAGTCACTGTAACTGTAGATGCAACTTAACTATGGGCAGCTGTTTGACAGTTTAATGAATGTCAAAATATGCCCCGCCCGAACTGATCCAAAACAGTAGTGAAATGAGAAAAAGATAAGGAGGGACAAGAAGGGCAAATTACAGCGAGTGAGAGGGAGGGAAGGGTTTCCCACAATGCCGTCTCACACTCTGTAATTTCAGCATGCATGTTTTTTTTTTTGTTTTTTTTTTGTGGATGGAGGGTGAAGCAGGATGCTGGGAACGGAGGGTTTGCGGGATATGTGGTGTGGCTGTATACTTGGTGGAGATTGCTTTTGACTGATGTAAATAGGAAAAAAAAATGAAGCAGGCTGACTGAAGTATGCACACAAACACGCACACACACACACACACACACACACACACACACACACACACACACATGACAGCATAAAAGTAAGATTAAAATGCCACTGCATAAATTAAGATTCGTTCCAAAATGGCACATCGAAATTTGATTAAAAACATTATTTTCATAGCCTATTTACTAGCACCAATAAACTACTTTTCAGAAGTTAAATTACTGAATTTAGCTGTATTTTCTATTTCTTTAATTACTGAATTTGGAGCATTCTGGAAAACGACTCATCAATTTGTCTTTGAATTACTCAGTGGAGAAAATAGCGGTGGATAATGAGTTTGTTTTCTCACATTCACACCATCATTATCCCCGAACTCGGTGGTCTGTGATTCTTACCGTAACGAACATGGGCGTGTGTGGCAGGGTGGTGGTAGACCGCAGACAGGCTCGAGGTGCCTTTATATATGTGTGTGTGAGAATGCGTGCCTCCTTCATGTCTGGACCTGGACAGAAAGCAGAGGACAAGAAAGCACATGATAAATTCAGGTGTTGTTCAGTAAAGCATGTAATTAAATTAAACACACACACATTCACACTGTGATATGCACTTAAATTATTCAACCGGACTGACTGACGTGCGTAACAGTATTAGCTGTGATAAGTCTGTTATTTCATGTCCAAGCCCACTCACAACCTATTTGCACTCTGGGTGGTCTTGAGAAACAATGACAAACAGCCGCTGTGTGTGTACATTAAAACAAGATTCAGCTTTAAAAAAAAAAAGGAGTTTGGTCGTAGCTATGTGGTCGAAAGAAAAACATACGCTGACGAATGAAGAACAAGAGCCCTGCTAACAAAAGCATTTTGTAAAATCAGATCTAGATGTGTGAATGTGACTGTTGTGATGTTATATGAAATATCACTTGTGTAGTTTTATGTGGAGCCCTAAATAAACTGAAATACTCAGGATAACGACAGCACTGACTTTAATGTATTATTATATAGAATTGGATGACTGACATGCTCACAGTGGTGATATGTGCACTGAGACAGAATGAATTATCAAAAAGAATATTTTAATATAACATCTTATGTTGACCAGATGGCATTCAGCTAAATCTTTACATGATTCACTGTGTTTGAAAAAAGATGCATTGGACAAAAAAAATAAATAATGAACAAACTGGCAAACATATTTAACTTCTTTTCAGTGACACATCAAAAGCAAAGTATTACTTTATTTTCTTTGTTAATCAGTTAATAGTTTGGTTATAAAATATCAGAAAACCCAAGTTTGCATATGCAGAGCTTTTTTCTCTTTGTATCAAAGTTTTGTTTTTTTTTTTTTTTGATATAAATTTAAATACAGTGAATGGTGGAATATTAACATATTTTAGAGCACATAGAACAACCCTACTGGGACGGTAGGAATGCATAGCACTGTTTTTATGACAAAAAAATGAATGCACTTTGCATATTTTTATTATTATCATGATTAGTATCACTAGTAATGAGAGTAGTACTGAGTTCTTCTATCATTGTTCGTTGTTCTCTAAACCCCCCTCATATTTTTTTTTTATTTGAGTGCCATTTGGTCTCCCATTGTGACTCATTATTAGTCACATTAATGTGTATTCTGAATGTTGTGAGTTCATTTAAGTACATTATCATTTCTCAAGCTATTTTTGCTGTCTGTAGTTTTAGGAAGTTTTACTTCTTTGCTCTAAGAACTGGGCACACTTGAGTCACATTTAGATGTGGCATGTACAAGCGCTTCTTACGAAATATATCTAGAAGACTTAATTTGTTGTATTTAAGCACGCTATGTGTGTCCAAACCAGTTCCACTCTGGTCTGTGTAAACATTGTAAACAGTGGAGTTTTTAAATGTGATCCAGAACCAAATCCAAAACTACACATTTCTGTGCAGAGTCGAAGGCCAACTTCAACCTTGACATTGTGGCAGTAATATTTTATGCACACATCAGTCTTTTCTGCTTTTCATATTACATGCTGTGAGTTCCATGTATTATTTAAAGCTGTCTAGACACAGCTCTAATGAAACCACATGCTAGAAATCTAACACCACAGCTGTGATAAATGGATGTGAAAATTCCTAGAAATTACAAGTAGAATCTGCAAACATAAGTCCAAGAAAAAAAAAGGTTATTGAAAGGTGGCTTCCTAACATGCTCACGGACTTGCAAGTGAAATATGGTTCCTCTGAATTCCTCTCAACCGGATCTACGTTCACAGAGAAAGAACAATGATTGACCTTGGCCAGATGAAAAAGTGCTTCAATTGTTCATACTTCACTTTGATGTTAAATACAGTGAAACAGGGCCACACAGGAAAGCTGCTCGCCATAGCTGAAGGAGAAATTAAACCTTTTATGGTGCCTTAGAACTGCCACCCTTGTTTCTTTTTCTTAAGTTCCACTCTCTTCACTGCATGCATCTGCCAGAATATCTGCAATTTGCTATTTGTGTGTTGCCGAGTATAAATGTATCTTTCAGCTACTGCTCTTTTCTATGGCACAATCGCTATGTATTTTTAACTACCTCTTGCATCAGTTCTCCACCACCTCTCCATCTCATTGTTATCTCTCTCTCTCTCACTCCCATCACTCCCTTTCTCTGCTCCAGTAAGCAGGAGAGGGATCCTCAGTCATTAAGGTCGTGGCACGGAGTCACCAATTAATACTCATTAACTGCTCAGTACATTCAAAAAAATCTGAGACCACCCACATGTTTAGGCTGCCTCAAAACAAAATGCAACAATAAAAGATCTCTGTTCTCTCTGCCGACTAAATGAGCCAATTCACGCAAATGGAAAGAAAGAAATTGCAAATTAACAGACGGTGGTACACAGGGTGTTTGTGTGTTAACTAGAAGATGCCATCAATCAGGACTGTTTGAAATGTCCTTGTTGTTTGATTGACTGATTTTGCGGGTTTTTGTTCTTCTTCCACAAAATAAAAGGAAGTCTTGAACAAACTAGTAGTTACCAAAGCTGACAGGAAAGAGAGAGTGTATGGCATTTAGATGTGTTTTTAGAAGAAAAAACTGTGATTTAACATTCTTTGGTAACCATTGTGTGGTGCTTTTTATCAGAATAATGATAGAGCGTTGTGCCTGAAGTAGCACAATAGTGAAAAAAACACTTCATCACTAGTAACACTGTCCACTACAAAGATGTTGCAGGGTGAAGCAAATAAGTCCAGCTAGAAGTTATTAGTGACTTTTTGAAGCCCATTCTGTACTTGCGCAGCTCAGTGGGATAAAAACAACACAAGCGCCACAAGAGTCCAGAGTTCAACTTCTACTGGGCCACCCAGGGTTGAACTGACAGATACTTGGTAGAGTAAGGAAAGTAAAAAAGAAAAAAAAAACTGCAATTAAAGTTTTCTCTGAGGTTCTTTGAGCTAAATATGTATACAGAAAAGAAAACATTATTAAGTAATAAGGAAGTACTTATGGTCTATATGGTAACCTTATAATGTACATGGAAGCCTCTTTTTTATATTTTTAGATACAATTTTAAGATTTAATTCAATTCTTAAATAAAGAACAGGATGAAAGCGTAAGATGAAGGTTAGATGGAGTCTTCCAGATAAATGGCCTGATGTTAGAAGTTGATTCTGTGATAAAGCGCAGGGCATTAAGGCAATCATTTGTGCGTACCTCCAAGAATGACAGGTATGTCTAGAAACTTCTTTTATCAATTCTGCTGTGCCATGTCCAAACAATCAACAGACCAGAGAGATGTGCAAGACAAGAAACTAGGTGGGGTGTCTGTTTGCATTTCTTTACCTTTTATGTCTGATATCATACTATATACACTGCTCTTTGTGCTTTGTCAGGATAATGTCCTTCTTCTTACCATATTGTGCCTGTTTGTAATAAAACTAGCACAGGCATGTAGAGCTAGACCACCCAGAGCAGTTTCCCAAACACCCTCCTTACAAAAAAAGAAAGAAAAGTCACTAGTCTTAATTATATCCATCCTCTGGGCATGTCTCTCTGCCCTAAACAGACATCTGAGCCACCCCCCTACTAACAGGCCACAAACCTCACCAAGGCCTTATGGAAAGAACATTTTGGGAAAAACATTGACCTTAGATGGAAATAAACCTATTCAGCACCGTGAGGATTTTTTTTTTTTCCACTGAGGTTACAATGAGTATCTGATTTTATATTGTTTATTGTTGGATTATCTCCTCGTGTACCCTGAGACTTGTAAATGATCCCAGACTTTCAACGTTCTTCGGATAACAAAATATGCAGGATGTTAAAATCATGTGGGTGAATTGTTTGTCATATCAAAAATGGTGGGATGAAATACCAATAATATCAAAACCACAAAGCACAAATCCAGGCACTTGGATGAAAGAGCATGAAAGACAAGACAACGTACATGTGTGCACACACCCGTTTGTTGTAAAGCTTCTGCTCCAGGAAGGAGGTTGTGACTGCACTTTTTATGAGCTATAATTTTCAAGCTGGCAGTGTGAGGGTGCAACCTACTGGTGTCCATATAGAGACATAAAAACATAGAGAAAGAGAGATGCTACACAGGGAGGACCTCAGTGGATATCTGTCAGACAAATCCTCTCAGGGCTTTGATCCTCTGCCCACTTCTCACTCTGCATTTTTTTATTTCCTGTGATTTTTCAGCCCATCCTCAATCCCAAGGCATGAAATGCCAATGTGTTGTCACTAATGTTGGTGTTCAGTACTGACATACAAGGCACCCTTGAAGGAGATAGGCTTTCCATGAACTACAATGTAAGGCCATAGACATCCATGTGTTTACTGTGACTGAAAAGTGACGCTGAGGGATAGAAAGTGTCACCAGCCCGTCCACTCCTTCCTTCCTAATGTTTTCAGTGTACTATGCACCAATGATCAAGGGGTTAATCTGCTACTGTTGTGTTTTAGTGGAGATGATATCGAAGGCCATTTGTTCCATGCAGTGAGGCTAATGACCCTGAGCCTACGCTTGCCGTTTGGCTGGTAAGAGCCAGGGATGGTAAGTAACCTCATATATTCTCAGGGGCTCAGCTAATGAGAGGGAATGGGAATACGAGCTCCAGTCCATCATCTACTTAAGGTCCAGACAGCAGCACCGTCGTCCTCCCCAGTGTAAACACAGCCACATACACGACAACTCTAACAGGAAACCCAACCATCCTCCTGCACCTAATTTTACTCCTGCTTTGTTAAGTTAATGCACTATGTGTAACGTTTTGTCATCAATAAGTCAATACCACATTAATTCTGACACACTGGAATTTTTACAGTAAACAAGGACTTCTATCATCAAGGCAGTTGGCAGCTTCCTTTGACCTTTTAACTGCAGTTGTGTGGATCTTGTCGGTCTGCTGTTACGCTTTACTGCACAAAACAATACAAAAATGGCATTCTTCCTGCCCAAAACAGGAAAATAAGTACAGGACAATATTAACGCATTGGTAAAAGTCATCAGTCCTCTGCACAACAGTTGTAGGCTACTAATGTAATACAGTTTTATTAAAACACCATTGATCTAACACAGATATAGGACTAATGTTGAAAATTTACCAGCTTTGAAAAGCTGTTTGTCAATAGCACTTAAAAAGTCTTCATCATAAACGACCAAGTTGTAAATTATAAAAGAATCTATCTATCTATCTATCTATCTATCTATCTACCTATCTATCTATCTATCTATTCATCTATCTAGGGCCCTGTGCATTCTTTATCGTTAGCTTAGTTTTAGCATCAGCTACTAAAATTTGCATGTGGAGAAACACTCATGCATACACAGAAGAGGTATAGCTGAGTGGCCATGTGAAGCTCAATGAATTCAGCTGTGATGGGAAAGCAGCAGGGGGTCCACTCCTCTGCCTTATATTCAATTCAAGTTGAGTCTGACTGCCTCTCTTGCTCCTCTGGCATGCACACCAATACTTATGTGTGTGTATGTGGAAAAAGAGAATGGGTACAGGAATAAGTACCCTACTACACTCTGTGTATGTGTGTGTGTTTAAGTGTGTTTGTGTGTGTCGGTAATACCTCCAATGGCAGACTAATGATAGGTCTTATCGACACCCAGCAGTGAATGCAGGCCTTTGTCTCCTCTCGGGACGCATTATGGAAAGCTTAGGGGGCTGCCTTTGACTCCTTTTCATTCTCTCACCCACTGATAAAACCCAGCAAAAAAGGCAACTGTTATATGGTTCCTGTAGCGTGGCAAGTTGAGATACAATACACCCCTGCCCCCGCCATTAAAATAAGCAAAGTTTGGTGTGCAGCTCATGAACTCAGTATAAGTCACTGACAAAAGATACAAATTAACACTGGAATTTACATCTTGGGTACCAAAATCCCAATATTCAAAAAATATGCAGGATATAAGGTGAATGGATGGAGAGGGATAACCTCAAGATGTGTGGTAAATACAACACCAATGAAAAACCCTTAACGGTTACAAATTACATGATTACAAAATACAATGACTTTTGTCATTTCCATTTGAGAATTAAAAAATGTTATTGAGTAGTAAAATACATGGTCTCGGTCCGTGAGAAAGATTTAATTCTACCAGATTCTTCATTTCATATCTGTAGACATCTGGTTAGTTGAAAAAAATAAAATATCTGGATGGAGTTAAAGGTTTTGATTTTGGCAAGGACTTTCTGTTTTTATCATGCTCCCAAACCTTTAATAAGACTGTCACAGTTATACATTTTTTGATTTTAAAACATTGATATTAATGGCTTTTCTATTCAAACACAGGTATGTAGGGAATGGTTTAGAATGAGTCTGTGCCATCCACATTGTGACAACAAAATCAAGCTTTTCTCTTGCTTGCTTTTGAAGGTCTGTTAGTCACTGTGCTTACTTGAGGGTTAGAGGTTGAGGCCGGATCCCTTAGACAAGCAGTTTATGAAATGAAAATGTTTTATTTTCCAATGAAAGCGTTACTTTTCACATTTTTAAGAGTTCAGCATACAGCTCCTCGGGGAAGTGTAGACGTTTCTTCGTCCGTTTCCTGCTGAGTATATAAAAATCTCTCTCTGTGTTCTTTCTCAGCTGTATTTTCAAGAGGTTATTGTAAGAAATAGCGTATAAGTACATTATATTTCTCACTCTTCTCTGTCTTTGGATTTTTCCCTTATTCCCTTTTCTGTCAATCTCCACTCACCTTTATTTTCCAGACAGATGACTCTTGAGGGAAAGTACAGAACCCCCCTCACCCATCCTATCCTATCCCATCCCATCCCTTGCAGCAATTACAGAGAGACCACGAAGTACAGTATTTTATGACCTTATAAAGGTCATTTCTCTATTTACTACTTGTATAGTTTTTTGTATGGATCCTTATTGGATCTGTCTCATGGATAATTCTCTTACCATCTGAAATCTTCTTCACCAACAGCTCTTCCCCTTTCTTGTTGATTCCTACTTTCTATGAAATTGTGTCTGCCCACCACCGTCTTCATTTTTCTATCTCTGCCCCCTCATGCATCAATCTTTCATCCATCCATCCATACAGTCATTTTGAAAGTGCTGTGGCTTCAAACTCAATAAAGGCTCTCTTTCTAATCTTTAATCCTCTGGTGGTTGGTGGGTGTCTTTACTGAGGGGGAAAGGCTTTTTATAGAGGAGCACTCTGTTGTTCTATGCTCTTCTTTGTGCAGACACAAACGTTACCATTTTCGACACTTGTCCATCAGGCTTTCATGCCCGCTCCCCAACTGAGTAACCCCCCCACCCCCTTCACTATTGTAAACCACCGTCCATCATTTGCTGGTTATTTTTGTACGAGCGTGAAACTGACAATTACTCGCTCTGTCCCTCAGTCTTCCACTGAATCAATATGAGTTGACGGAGTGACTCATTTGCCTGTCATTTCCCCGTATGCGTTTTTTGAAATATGAAACCGTGTGACACATTGTGGCTTCAGCCTTGCAACCCCGCCTCAGTCTACACAAATGGACACCAGAAGAGAACCATAGTGCTTCTCAAGTCCTGCGGCTTTTCAAAGCCAGCTTAGACAGACTCGGCTGCTCCCGTAAGACCTTCGTCCACCGGAGCAGAGGGCAGACACATTTGAGAGGAAAATAGGTAAAAGGGTAGAAGAAAGAGCAGTGGCATGTGAGGATACTTGCTTCCAGCATCCTCCACCTTTTCCTTTCTTTCTTTCACAGACTACACTTTGCATCATTTGACCAAACTGTTCAACTTGTGACTCCACTAATCCCTGTTGGTTGATGTATAGCACATCCATCAAAAGAATAATAAAAGAAGAAACCCATTTCTTCCTCAAACAAGTTTAAAAACACACTTAAACAGCTTTGTCTTATCAAACTGGAGAGATTTGGACACAGAATTTAAATGTGAGTCATTAAAACAGATTATTTTTGGCATTGTACAATCCCTTGGAGGTTTGATTCCCAAATCCCTCTGCACCCCCACAACCTACCTAAATCTCTTTTATCATCATCATCATCATCTGTTATTTTTATTGTTATTATTTAGTGGTTGTGGAGAAAAGTGCGACAGCATTGTGAATACTGAAGGGAGGAGAACATTTGACAAAAAACAGAAGAGTGTGCGGCTCAGGCAGCCTGGAAAGGAGAGAAAGAGAATTGAGTTTGACTGGACTGGATTGATATGAAATGACTTGTGCTGAACTGAAATAAGCTGAATTGAATTTGTTCTGTTATCTGATGAACATCATTGTAAGGTACAGTTTATACTGTAAGTAATTCTCACAGAGGAAAAACGTGATGGAAAAGGATATTTGCACTGGCGAGGTATGCCAGCAAGACAGTAAGTAAAAGACTCAAAGATCCATTTCCTTAACAGACAGTGTTTCTAGTGAAGTGTCTTGAACACTGAACCCTGAATGCTCATTTGAGTATTTCCATTTTGCTTTTTGTAGTATCATGGTAGTATTTTAACCTATATCTATTCATGGACAGTTTTACATCCAGTTTTCTATAGGAAGAAGGAGGAAAAAAGTAAACGTGCCACTTTTCACAAGCTTTCAAAAACATCACAGAGAAAAATCACCACTAAAGGGAGAGAAAAAGGCAGGGTCAAGTGCAAAATAAAGACACCTTGGACCTGGATCGAGAAAAAAAAACACAACATTGCTATTGTAACCTCTGGGTGGAGGGTTGAGGTTGAATAGAGTCCCACCAGAAGGGAGGATGACAAGAACGGAAAAAAAAAAACATTTTTTCCCCTCACACTCCCCTCTTTAACCATCCTCCTATCTATCTGTGTTCAGTGGCAGCCATTCTGGCTCTGCCTGTGTGGTAGAAAATGATATACTGTTGCTTTCAGCCTCACACAGAGAGAGTGAGAAGATTACTCTCTGAGAGACTGCTCGCTTTGGGAACTGCTGAAACACAGTTAAAACAATGAGGTGGCTTTTTTCCCAGTTTCACTCCTGTGTTTTGCCTTTTGGCTGTGCCGTTCTCCAAGGTAATGTTTTTTTACTCCCTGCATTTCTGAAATGCTGGACTTTTGAAAATGTTAATGAACAGTGGAAAATCCTCATGACTTGCAGATGATTCTCTGTGTTCTGACACAAAATAAGGGTGGAGATTATACGCAGATGCGATGAAGATAATTCCATATTACATTTTGAACCAATATCCTGTATTTATGAAGAATGAACACATAAACACATAAAATACAAAGATTTAGTGTTAGAATAGTTTAGTTGAAATAGTTCCTAAATGCAAAAATGATATATATTTCCGATTCAGTTTTAAAGGAAATTAAATATGATTTTTGAAGACACCCAATTTGTATATCGAAATGTGCCAGACTGTAGCGGTAGAAAAAACATGTATCAAATGTGAATCGCATCAAGCCAGTGTATGCAATTTAACAAAAGATGCCATCCATTAGTTAGCCACAGGCATGATAACATAAAAACAACCCACTGGCAACCAATCCCACTTTATGTAATCAGTGCAGAGAAATGAATGTGTTGGACACAAAACACAGGACGTGATGGACAGAGAAAGACAATAGAGAAATTGAGGATGCAGCAGGAGACTCATCCAGGTTGGTTGTTCTTTACCGGGCAGCTATGGCTCAAAGCCAGGACCCACACGCACAATAACAAACACAGATGCACTCACACATACCAAAAACATACGCACACATGCAAACACCAAACCCACCCCAGGTACACAGCTGTCTCAGGCAACGGAGGACAGACACACAAGACAACGTAAAGCCCTGAGGAAAACCAAACTTCCTTTGCTTACCTCTATTTCATTTCTTGTCTTTTCCTCTGTGGTGAAGGCTAATGCTGCTAGCGCTCATTCTGTTTCTTCTTCTCGTGCCAGCTCCTTTTATGAACAAGAAAAAGGACAAAAAGGGGAAACGAAACCATTAACCTATTTGGAATGGGGGATATATCTACCAGCAGCACACATCAAGAAAAATAAATATATATGATACTTCATTCACAAAGTCGGGCCTTGTGGGATTCCAGTTCTTTCAAAAGTGTTTTTTGCTCCGTATGTGGAAATAATGTGTGAAAAAGATGGGCACAGAATATAAATCAATGCCGTTCATGACTTACACAAACTTACACAAGATATGTTTATGTTGTATGTGTTGGTGGACTATTTTCAAAACACGCAGGTTGAACACGTGCAATGCTGATCGATAGTAACCTGATCGATAGTAGACTGCTGCATGCAAGGAGGCGTGAGGTTTGAGTTGCAGTCATAAAAGGAGCCATAGAATTATAATTATTATGCTACTATATGGCAGCATGATTGCCATTTACAGTTTGCATACCTACGTTGGCTTGTTACTCTGTCCTTTTCACCATTCTGGTTTTCTTTACGAGGCTAAGTTGATGTGTAATTGTGCTGCTCGGAGAATGATTTTATCATGGTTTGTAAATTGACAGGATTTGATGAAACTGCTAACAGCTGTGAACAGCCATTGTGCACACAAACACACTTTTCGCCCGACTCATTTGTAGTATACAGCTGCACAGATAAAGCTTGAGGGTTAAGCAAATATTGTACAATGGCCAGGAAACAATGGACCATCCCCGTCCCTCCCCTATCTCTCACATTCAATGCAGCGTCGCTAACAGTGTGGCAACTGTGTGTGCGTCTGCATGCGTGTGAAAAAATGACTGCCACTGCTTGAACAGAACAGACACCCCGGTTCCCCTCCCATTCGTTTTAATCTCTATTCTTAATGATAAACCTACTCAGTCACACTCTTGCTGCGTCTGCACCCCTCCGGCCGGGTGTCGACCCTCCGCAAAACCCCGGCAAGGCAGCAACAGTGCTCCTTTGTTTGCCCTCCTCCCCCCCTCCTCGATTCTTGTCCTTTTGCCTGGACGATGCTGGTTGGCTGGGATGGAGGCATGCCTCGACAGGAACGCCGTAGGGAAGTAATGAAGGATGGAGGGAGGGATAGGAGGGAAATATGTTGGTGGGGGTTCACTTTGGGGAAAAAAAGTAGGGGTCTTACAGTCATTTCTCAGTCAATCTTTCTGTTCACTATAAGCCATTCATTCCTGTACTTTTCTGTCCATTCAGCATGATAGCTTCTCAGAGTGTGTTTGTAGCGTGGGTAGTTTGAGGGACTACGCCCTCATTGAACCCACCAGCTCCAGTTGACTGAGAGTTAGTGAAAGTTGTTTGCAGAGGACTATTTCTGGTTTGCACTGGGAAGCTAATTTTAAACACCAAAGTAAAGCTAGAGAAGTGGAAAAAAAAGTTGGCTGTGGATTTTTATTTCTGTTCTGAGAGAACAAACACTAAGAAAAAAAATAAAAAAAATATTTGTTGGTTTTTACATTTATATAGCTCAGAAATAGCTGCACAATAGTGCACAATATTCCAATGGGAGATTTGTAAAAATAGCTCTTAAGTACACAACTTATAATTTCTCATTTATGCAAAGAAAATACTGGACCTGCCCACTGAGGTTAGTCGAGATATAATTTTAGCTGTTTCGTTCTGGTACCAAAGCTAGCGTGGCAAACCCAGCTCCCTAATAGCATAAATGCTGTTCTTGTAATGGTGCCTGGGGCATGTCTCATTTGCTTTTTCCCCTTAGCCAAAAAACACACATGTATGTGCGCGCACACACACACATACAGATGCCGTGGCAGCTACAGGGCAATCGCATCATTAACCCCAACTAATCTACAAACATTATGTTTATAGAAAACGTCTGTCCAGTTCAGACACCAGCACAGCCAAGCCATGCTAACTAATTCCATATGTTTGTGTGTGTGTGTGTGATATGTTCTCTTTGTAAGCTATGACAACGTGTGTGTCAGCACTGCTGTGAATGTCATGTCTCTCAGTGTGCATGTGTACACTTGTGTGTCACGGCTGCTTGTGTCTACAGTGTCTGCTGTGACAGACACGGAGAAAACATGACAGAGACGCTGGAAAAAAGGGTGTGAGAATGAGTGCTAATGTATGTGTGTATGTGTGTGTAAGTGTGCGTGTGTGTGTGTGTGTGTGTGCATGCGTGCGAGCGTGTGTGTGCTGTGACTGCCAGTGACGCACACAGCCTTGATCTCGACTCCTGCCTCTTTCTCGGACACCCTGCTGCGCCTGCTTCATCAATCAATAGGACAGATGAAGACAGGCTCCTGCCGTGCTGCAAGGAAAAACGGTGGCTGGTGTGCGTGAGTTTGTGTGTGTGTGTGTGTGTGTGTGTGTTTCTGCATGTAGGGACACTGAATGCCCTCAGGGAGAACGTGGCAGACATGATGCAAACCTTCAAGGCTTTGCGCCCACACAGAGCTCACCCGCACTAGATTTGCTTTTTTATACCCCAGAAAAAAACTCCATTTGATAGCTGATTTGCATAGGCTGATATACATACCAGATATACATACATATATATATATATATATATATATATATATATATATATATGTGTGTGTGTGTGTGTATAAATCCTGACGTTGCACAACATTTGTTTACAGTGTAAACTGTATTTAAATTAAATCCCATCATTTTATCACCTTTTGAGTACTCTGGGTTGTGTTACGAAGCTTTTAATATCTCTAAAATCATGCTGAGATTGAAACTGCTTTGACATCACAACTATCTCCCTCTTCCACAATATAATACCAGGCTAAAAAAAGCACCAAGGAACGCATTTCCGTTGGTCAGATGAGACATTCAGCCTGAACCCAGGAAAACTCAATTACACACACATACAACTGTAATTACTTACTCCCTCACTCCCAACGCGCACACACACAAACAGCCCATTGATGTGTCTATCTACACTCCTTAAAATCCAAGCTGTAAAAAATGTCTCATGGGCTTATTCAAAAATCTTTATGAAAATGGTTTTAATGTACCTTCAGGCACAGTCAAATGAAGTGGAAAATACTTAGACAAAAAAAAAAAAAAACAAGCAGACGAGACAGATCAAGTAGACCTGCTTTCTGTCAATTAAAAGGCCTGTGAGACTCTCAACACAGCTGCAAGAGAAACACCTGAAACAGCCACTTATAAGAGCATGTGAAGGGTGAAAAGATCAGGACGAGTAGGCTGTTGGGTGTCATCAAAACCTGGTGCATTCACTCAGCTGCAAAGTAGACGCCCTTGAGAGAGCAAACATTATAACCAATTGTATATTGAGACAAAGGAATGTGATACGATTAGTCATTGCTGTGTATATTATGGGTCAGCATTAGCAAGTTTAGCTTGAGAATAGCTGAGACTGAAAAACATTTGTGCTCTCATAGATAACAATGCCATTCAGGAAATCCAACCTTAAACACATTTACATTTTGTCTAACCCTTCTCAAAAATATGGCTGAGCTGGACTCATAAAACTTTTACAGATTCCTCTATAGAAAAATTTTTTTTTAAGCACTTCACTTATGTCCTTTAGGTAGTTACTATGGATGAATACCGGCATGCTGTTAAATAAAGCCTTTCTTTAACTGCATCTTTCACTTTTAATTGCACTGGATATGATGACCCATTTTGATAAAACTATCCTCGAGTCAATTAAATCTATTCTGTGATTTCTAGTTAAGTAAATGAAATTAAAATTAAAATTGTGGGTGCAAGTACCAAAATAGTCAGAAGCTACATTTAGGTTTATTTTGTTATGGGGAAGGAGGAATTTGTGTCATTTCCTGGTGTTCCAAATGGCCAAGTGACTTGAATGCAAAGCCACAGAAACCATTTCTCCCACAGCACCTAAATGCTCCAGTACTGTTATCAGTCACTGCCTCCTCAGTATGCAGCAAGGCTGTTTTGTTTGTTTTCAATGTAACTTGTGATATTTGGCCGGGGCTCAGTCCCTTCTTTGTTAACCATTGTGTGGAGAAAATGAATGAATCGTTCTTCCAAATTTCATACAGAGATGCACTGTGTGAAACCATAGAAACACCTTTGAGACCATTAAACTGAATTCCAGACTATGTGGGCACCAAGTATGGGCCATTACCTATATAAACTGATAAAAATGTATTCAGCCTTGACTTATGGTCAGTTCTATTACAGTTTTATATGACAGGTCTTGTTTGATGAATTTCAAGTGTTAGGTATTATTGTGACTCTCACCCCAACATGCACACATATAAAACAGCCTCCTTGAAACTCCTGCTATGAAAGACATCTCAGGGGCTTATTCAAAATTTTAAAAAAAATTATTAATATTTCATCAGGTGCAGTCAAATGAAGCGGAAACTACTTAGAAGCTAACAAAAAACTTCCACAAGTTGAGGAGCTCAAGTGAACTTTTGATATTTTTAATGTTTGAAATATTTCAAAACCTAGTGTGAGTGGTGAAAATATTATAAATTACTTGCTTCTTTTGGTGGGGTCTTGCATGTTTTCACATGCAACCTTCACACATCAAGAACATTAGCAATGGTGTGAAAATGAGGAATAAACAAAGCCATTGTGCCTCATTGTTCAAATTAGAAAAAAAAAGCTGTTTGATGGATTTCTCATGCTAGCAGTCATAGATTGCTAAAGATGACAAGCTGTGGCTGCAAAGCTTTCTGGTGTATTGATGTGTCTGTAGAGAAATGAGCATTGCTTCCTCTTCTATGATGGATTTTTCTCTGCATGACTGTTGAACGTCAGTGCAAAATGGCTTTTTCTCATACTGCGCCACATTTATGTCCCGCAAAGTCATTCACAGAAATGCAAAACATGTATAGAGTAACTACAGAATGGGGCGAGAAATGCTTTTATATAGTTTTAATCTGTATTTAAGGGACTAAGCCTTTACATTAGCGTGGATTAGAAAATAAGCATAAATATGCAGTTACTACAAAAATAAAACTACTGTAGCAGTGTATGGGGTAAATTGGCTGTATAGATTCTCAACCACAAAATTAAGTAACTGAACAAAAGAAAAACCCAGACATGAAATCCTGTGTCAGTTCCTAACCCGAGATGACCTGATTACATAGACACATTGTGCGATTTGACATTGTACCGACGCCTGATGCTCAGACAAAGGAGCCAGTGCAGGCCTCGAGGGGGCAGATGACAAAACCATGGCCAGACATAATCCCCCTCCTCCTGCCAATCCCCACAACAAACGCACAGTGGAGGGGGACTTATTCAGAACATATTAGGGAGGTGAAGGAGACCAGGCACTGAGGGACTCTCCCCACTTGGCTGTCCTAATCATCCGAGACAACCTCTCTAGAGACAAACCCCCGCCCAATCCCATTCCCGCCTACAAACCCCACCCCACCCCCTAGCATGACCCAGACACATTCAAGAGAGTCTACAAGGGCGGGCAGCCATGAAGTGGGGAAGCTGACCAAAATGAACACCCCCCCCTCCCAGGAGCTGGTATTTAATTGTCCATCTTCTTCGTCCAAATTAAACAAGCTCGAGCGCATTCAAGTATCCATACAGACACACACCCCTCCCACCACTAGCACCCCACTTTTAACAGACTGGCACGTTCCATAGAGCACGCCGTTGATGCAGGATGATGAGCGAGACCCCATTGTCTCGTTATATTGTCTTCAATTAGGCAGGAGATGATGGGAGACAATGAGAGAAGCATTTGTAATCATGAGGCTCCCAAACTCATGCTGGGAAACAGAACTTCATTATGCCCAATGGCCCCTCATCGACAATAAAACCCACAATATGTGTAGTTCATCCTTAGGAAGTTTTCAAGCATAAATGGCTCGGAAAGAAGTGAGTCAACAGGAAATACTGTGGAGGGTTCTGAAACTAAAAACAACAGATATTGATAAAGGCCACTGTTCTTTGCACTGCAAGTGAACAGCCTGTTTCAAATTACATTCATCTTATTCGATGTCTTGTGCACTTCCATGAATGAACATCCTATGAAAGAAAACCTGTGCTCTTCTGAGCTACTTTTTTAAGTCAGTTCATCTTCAACACATGCAAGCTTAGCTCTGAGAACAGAAGCTCTGGCAGTGCCGGAGTCAGCTCAGAGTCATCTGTAGAATTAGACTTCTTTAAGAAAGAGAAAGAAAAACTCAAGAGCGCATTATCTGCATTTACCTGGAGAGCGTTCAGCTGAGAAATGACTCTAACTCGACACCTTGTCTCCTTTGTAGCTCACCCCGTCATTTAAATCACGCTCCACAATGGCTGTTAGGCTGTGATAGAACTATCCGACCGGACAAATACAGCTTTCATAAAATTGTGCAAATGATTTCTTTCAACTGGGATTGTGGAAGTATTGTTCCGTTCAACCCTGACCCAACCCACACCCCCCGCATGTCTTTCCCCCCCTCCTCACGGCACAAAGAGCTAATCTGAGACGAACACTCACACCAGCTCTGACACACTGTCAAACCAAAACCGGGGTGATTTTATTTTCTTTAAATCATGTAAGTGAAGCATGAGGAAAAAGCTGTCATCCATGACAACAGACGGGTTAGAGAAATAGATATATATTCTCTCCCTGTACACACTGCAGGAAATATACACTATGCTCCCTTTTACCTATCTATCCTTGTTCTTCCACATGTACAGTATCAGAGAGCAACCAGATAGATGCAGAAATGTTTTGGTTTTGCTCATTTTCAGATGAAATCAGTCTGCGATGGGTGCCAGTGGGAGGGATTTCTGTCAAATCGAGCAGTCCTGGGGCCAAACAACCCCTCCTGCATGGCCCTGCTCCCTTATCTGATTCCAGCAGACGGCCGAGATGATGGCCATGCCAGCCAGAGTCTTTGATTTTCTTAAGTATATCCCTCTGCTTACACACTGCTTTATTGATTGGCAACAGACATCATTGTGTTCCTCTGCTAAAAGAGTGCTTCGAGAATGCTCTATTTGTAATGTGATCACTCGAATGAGGATGGCAGAGAGAAAGACATTAATCCTCTTTTTGCCCTGGTGTCCAACATCGTTTGGTGATTCTTGTGGATCACCGCTGTCAAGTTTTCATTGCCTGAAGCGCAGATGATTCCCCTCCTCCTGACATTTTTTTTTTATTTTTATGGGGAGGGGGTCAAAAAAGCCTCACTTTTTATGACGAACAATAGCTAAGGCTGGTGACCTAGAGAGTAGTAGTAGAATTTATCATTTGCTCGTCTTATATTGTCCAATCAACCTTTCAACAGCATTGATTTTCAGTTCATTCATGGCTGTTGTTTTTGACCACAGGCTAAATGTTAAATGTGCTCATCGACCTCTGTGGACCTGACACATTCCTCTGTGTTGAACAGCACTGAGCAGCAATACAGAGTAGAAAGCATCTGCCACGTCACTCCACCCAGATGGTAGCAGAAAGTATGTAAATTGGTTCATTAACCTTACAGTGCTTTAACTAGTGGGCCATGCAGAGGGCGCGTTCCATTCGGGTTTTCTTGTATTTTATTAACGCCCATTAATGGCATTGGGAAACTTTCCCTAATGGCCTGCGGTGGTTCACTATGGTGTTATCAAACACTGTAGTAATTATACATGACATCCCTCTGATTAACAGTCCTGTGATTATTGTACCATGTCAGATGATCTTTTTCTTCCTCCGATTAAAGACAGTCATTCATTTTCTTGGCAAACATATTTCAGAGGAACGAAAAAAATGGAGACCTCATATTATCAACATGCTTCCCCCACCCAAATGAGCAGGCGGCGATCTTTTACCCCTGACAATAGAATGGCATGAAGAAAAAGAAGCAGGGGGGTGAAATCAGTGTTTTTGTACACCGTTACACCCCCCACAACACCCCCACACCACCCCAGTGCTTGCAGAGTGTGTGAAAAATTAGCTTGCAGTGTGTGTCTGTGTGACCTGCCAGCAGTGAGGGTTTGCACCTGGAGCAGGGAGGAGCATGCAAGGGGTCAAGGGTCACCTTGTGGGCTAAACAGGATTGGAGTTCTCCATATTCCCAAGAAGGCCAGATGACCCCTTCGGCTGCATCGCACAACATGGGCCTTTCACACACCCTTTCCTTCCCTTCCTCCTCACTCCTTCACCTCCTTTTCTCCTTTGGAAAGACGCAGTAATCCATAATCCACAATCCACTCAACTATCAGCAGCTCAATTATCCCTCCCATTCGCCCATTTTCTCCCCTCGGATGGAGATTCAAAAACAATTAACCTCTTCACGGCTGGGGACTTTTCCCAGGAAAGGGCACGATGGTAATTGAATGACTCCGTCATTTACATTCCTGACCATGACTTCACTCCTTCACGCATAAATCTTGTTATCGTAAATCCTAATCTGTGGCTTTGTGATTGTCCAATGTCATTATCATGGACGTTGTATTATTACGCCGTGAAGACAGTATTTTACTTCAAACAGGATTTAACAGGCCAATTTGTTAATGTTTACGTAATGCACTTCTGACCTACTTAAACCTTAACAGATTAGCAGTGTTTTACTGAAACATGTTGACAGATCAGTATTTTAGGAGATTATGCCTTGATTGAATTTAAAATAATGATTATACTTGTGTAACAGTGCTATCCTGTGAACCAGTACAACTGGACTATTTCACACCAAGTGTCTACAAGCTATAGTGCATCCCCCACCACCTAGCCTTCAATAAAATGTTGTCTTCTCCCCCTTCGTTATGTAGGGGCCTCCTATTCATCTCCAGGTAGAAAGCCTCAAAGTGTAGGAGGGAAGAACAGCTTGTTGCACCCATTGAGCGTTTTATTACTTCCCCCTTCAAAGGTTGGTGGCAGAGGAAGACACCTCCTCAATCTCCTTGATGCCAAGATACACAGGAAACACACAAACAAGTGGATGGATTTCAGTTGGAGCTCTGTGCAAACTTTACCAACACTTGCTCTTCAAAACATCACAACTGAAAAGATTACATGGCTGAGAGTACAGATAGAGCTCAGTCCAGCTGTCAAGGGATAATCTTCTAACAAACAAGTTTATCAAAAAAGGACACTGTTGACAAAAACAACTCAGGCATTATTAGGCTCATTCCACACGAAAAAGACAAAAAAAAACATTATATACAACTCTACTTGTTGTGATTTTCACTGTTGTCAAGCAGAAATGTCAAACAAAGCCTCCACTCCGAACCAGCCATTTTCCATAAAGCAAGCTAGCTTCTTATCTAGCCAACCCAGCAGCAGCCAAATGATGTAATCCCTAACCAACACGCATTGAGAAAACAAAGGCACGGTCTCCTCAAAAGGAAGAGACTCTTGATTATGAGTTTGTCTGTCAAAGAAATGCACATTTAACAAACACACAACTCCCACCTCTAATTGGTGTTTTCTATTTCCTCTTACTCAACTTCAGAAGCCACGTCAACTTAAACCCCAACTCAAAGACACCCGCCATCAGAGACGACGTGTGACAGCAAAAATAAAATCTTTGAGCAGGAATTATATGTTACGTTTATTTCCGAAGCTCAGAAGATTCATTTCCAGTTCATTAATAATGGAGGAATTATTTTATAGACCCTATTCTTTTGAATTCCAATACTCAGGTTTAACATCATCTCACAGGAAAAAAACATAAAAGTGGGAAAAACATCAAGCTGAACAGTGATATAGGCCCAGTGCAATTAATGTGACGCTTTCAAAAAGAGCCACGTAGCACTGCACGGAAACCCCAGCTAATTGAACAAAATAGAAAATAACTGCAGGCCAAACCTATATTCTCGTACACGCTCACCAGAAGAGCACAGCTAAAATCTCACTGACACACACACAGAAGTCTTTGATGTTTCCTTCAGAGTCTGTGTATTGCAGCTGTGTGAGTCACACACACACCATCCATATAGGCTACACAGGGGCACCAAGCTTTAAGGATGAAACTGCAACTCTGAACCACACACACACACACACACACACACACACACAAACAACATAGCGTGTCTTGATTGTGGATGGAGAAAGAAGCAGAGGCACGGGCAGCGCCAGCCAGGCCGGCATGAGGACAAAAAAAAGAAGATGAAAACCTCAAACAACTGGCTGTGCTCCAGACAGACTGGAACTTCTCTTGATCATTATGTCTAGCCTTCAGGTGTTTGGGGTCAGGCCGACTGTAGGTGGTAGTTAGGTTGAGGGTGGTGGGGGTAATGGAGGGGGGTGCAGATAACGCAACAGCCAGACAAAGAGGGAATAAGAGGGCTGCCTACATACCACCAGCATCAAGGCAGGGAGGGTGGGAGGCAGAGGAGGGAGCAACGAGATGAAAAAAAACAGGGTTATAAAAATTTCATTAGACGACCCTTTGCCGAAGTGACTTTCTGTATCGTTTTTTTTTTTTTTTCTTGTCAGCTCCCTTCCCTTCTAGAGCACCGCCTCAGAGAATGGGGCAGACAGATTTTATAGGTCCTAATTAAAGCCATCTGAAGCCTTTCAAAAACATCAAATGGCCCTGGTCCCCCCCTGCTCTTTCCCTCTGATTGTACAGAAATCACATAAAATCAGAGGACACCCAGTTTTACACCCCCCGCCCCCCCCCAACACACACACACACACACACACACACACACACACACTTCTTCCTCCCCTGATCCCACTAGCCCCTAATTTCAAATCAATAAAAGGGATCAGTGAATGACTTGACCCCATTCAGTGTCTGTCAAATTCCAGTGAATTTGACGCAAATGCTTGTTTAGCACTTAACTTATTTCTGTAAAAACAAAAGATGCATTTCAGTTGTTCATCTGAGCCTGACTGGAGTCTGAACTTAAGGGACTTTCTGTCATATCCTGCATTGAGAATGTCACAGAAGGTTATTAAAGATCCATATTTATACTGCCTGCCGGGTTGAATTCAAGTGCAGTCCTGTTCTAGTGCGCTTCAAGTACTCCATTTTTTCTCTCTGTTGTACCCCCCTCTAATTGTCCTCATTGAGCCGTGCGGAATGGTTGCACAGGCTGCCTGGCTTTTATCTATATTTCATGCTATGGCGCTGCGCGCAGACAGCCGCACACCCACAATGAGAAAATTCACAGAGGCGCACAAGGAATGTCGACAGGACAAAATGAACTTGCGGAACACTCAAACATCAAGTGCAGTCACATTTGGCATGCCATAAAAACCTTGAAATTGCTAGATAAATGTAAATTCGCTTTTGAATTTAGGCTAAATAAAAAGGACAGAGCGCACACGGCGCAAAAGTGACACATGCAGTCCTACATCTAAAATCGATTACAAATAGAACTACTCAACTATTGCTATATAAAATGGGAGCAAAAAAGATGAAAAAATATAACGTCGTCTACTTACGATTCATTTCTATAACTTCTGCGCGCTATTGTCTCGCCCTTGAGCCTCTCCGGTCGTTTGGAGACGGCAAAATGTCTCTTCCTCCGGCGAACCAGGCTCTTTCTCATCGACTGGATGGTGTACTTCATCTGATGGCGTTTAACTTTGCACAAGATAACATCTGGTTAATTCTGTCGAGGACAGTGGACGTCCGATTCCGCCGGTGTCAGGTCTTCAGTGATGCCTGCACTCGCCGGGATTGAGAGCTGAGAGCTGAGAGGAGAGGGAGCGCTCAGAAAGGCGTCATGTGAGCATTGGAGTGGTGCGCTATTGGCCAACCGGGGACAAGTATAATGAGGTTGCTCTGTGCGCCATTGGCCCAGGAAGGGAGTGGAGGCGCCTCCTCACTTGGCTGTGCGCAAGAATGTGAGTGCAACCTCACTGTTCATAGTTAGTGTGGGGAGGGGGGTGCAGTCAGTAACAAATTGTCCAAAGATCTGTTTTTGTCATCTATGAGTTACACATAGGCTAGTGCAGGGAGGTTCTCCACTGAAAAGTGATGCATTAATAGATATATTAACTTTTGAGTGGCTGTCAACTTGGAAATGTGGGCATTTTAATCTGCAGGCCTATTTTCATTTTGATGGTTTCCGCATTAAGATGCAGAGTATAAAATGTATATTATTATTTTTTATAAAAGAAAAACAGTGACTCAAAAGACATTCAAGGGAGCACTGACATTTGGTAGCAGTTTTACACACTGGCCAAATTATAATACTCTCTGGTCAGTCAGTCAACATTCATCCCTATCCCGAGTTCATGTAAGACGTTTTCAGCGCTGTAATATTGCACTGATAACATTTTCTGTGAGATATAGCACACATGCATGCATCGTGTCAGATTGTGTTGTAACAGACTGAAACTGAAATGACACATGCAAATACAAGGGCACAACTCAATAATGTAATTTGTGAGTTTCATTTGTTGCACTGTCTTCCTGGATAATTTGCTGGAGAATGACCCGATGCAGGGGGATCAGGAACTGAATTAATAAGACACTTAACAAATTAATTATTAATGCATCGTGTCTCAAATGCAAGGAACAGGATGATGACATTTTCAAAAGCTGATGATAAAAACATGATTTAAAACATATTTCACACTGAAATTACACCATTAGAAGAACAAACGCATTCTCCTTCAGTGTCTGAAATGTGCTTTCCTAAACCAACCTTTACAATCAATTTTTGATCATCACAAGTTCTGAGGCTAATTCATTATTTAAGAGATGGGGGGCTAATTGAAAGAAAAGGTTGCAGCCTGTAGGTGCAGCGGTGGGAGGTTACGGCAAGAAGATCCCTTGATATTGTCTTTTACACAAAAAGACACAAAGAGAGTGTGATATGGTTGATATATTTATACTGTTCTCTTCCATTTCCATATTGATTTTCTACACTGGATCTCACAGAGGGCAACTGCACATAAAAGAGCAGCCTGTCTCTGTCCCTCTCTGGTTCTCTGGAGTGTGGAGGCAGAGGAGCTCAAGGTTCTGTATGGGTGGGAAATAGAGCGCATGTAATCTGGAGCGCACATCTTCCCCTGGCCAGGCTGCGGCATTAAATCAATATTCCGCAAAGCTTTCTCTTGTTTTCACATTCACTTGACTGCTGCCGTGATGCGCCGCGAGGGTCGAGCAGCCGCTCCCTGATTTTTGTGGCACTTGCCCCCCTCCCTCTTCGTCCTCCTCCTCCTCCTCCTTCACTTCACTTCACTTCACGACAGACACCCTCATTTGGATGGCTCCAAGGCGATGCGCCCATTCCATTTGTCTTGTGCGTTAACAGGAGGCGGCAGGAATAAGGCGACGCGTTATCTCGACACAAAACATTATCTCCGCCTCGCTCTTCCAACACCGTGAAACAATGATTATTAACTGCTTGAGGAGCATGTTCAGGGGTTTTCGAGGCTTGTCGCCACACTTAAGGAACATGAAATATATTTCACAACACACCCCCTGAACTAGATTTTTGAATTTTCAAAAATTCAAAGATAATGCTTCCCCTTTTCTTGCCACTTGTGAGTTACTTTCGGTACTGGCTGTCGCCCTTTGAGTATAACGGCATTATGGCTGGACGTGTGACGGTAGCATTTTTACCAGAAACCAGCCCAGCACTTCCTTTTCAAGATTTAAAAGCCTGTCGTGCTGCATCACTCCGGTGTAAGATACTGGTTGTGCATTCAAACACACACGCGTTCACTCACACCCCATCGTTATGAAAGCAAAATCCTGCCTCTGCAAAATGGGTCATACACTGCAGTCACTTTATCTCAGCAAATGTATTGTGCCTGTATGCGTGTGTGAGTGGTAGACATGCGCATGTGTGATTATACATCAAAGGCAAGACTCTAGTATTAGAGCTTGGCTTTCTTCGTTGAAACAGGACTTGAGCGAGTCAAACAGTTCTATGTTTTCGGGGGTTGCCAGCCTGTATGATACAGTTAGCAGAAATGTCAGTCTTTCTTTAATGCCCCTTAACAACCAAGAGGAAGGTGCTCTTGCTCTAAAGTAAAGTCTCGTAGCATCTTTTTCAACGCAGTGCCCTGTATGTCTTTGACGTGAGCATTTTCAAGCAAACAGTTGAACGTATAGGATTTACTCCAAACACAAAAAACATTCATCTGCGGGTTGTGTACAGAGATACACAGGCTAATAGGTAGACACACAGAAGTGCATTTATCCACTGTGGAGTGAATTTGAACGGTGGGTTCAAAGCCATGCCAGTCAAAAAAAACGAAGACAGCTCCGCTGCTGCTGTCTTATAGACCCATCACTGTGCGAGCTAATCTGCAGCGCCTTCCAGCCCTATATTTAGACCAATGTTTTGTGAACGCTTAGCATAATTCGCTGAGACGAAAGGAGCTTTTCGAAGCTGTTAACCTCGTCTCTTTAAAATTCATTTCAGAGCTTTTCAGCTGCGCATTCCAAAAACACCTGTTCTCATCTTTGTCGTCATATGAAATGCTCTCCATTTCAAAGGGGAAATAGTTAGTTATGAATGGAAATTATGGTGTGACAACGTGCTGTGGATGTGGCATGGGTGATTCTCTCAGCTACTCACAAGAGAATTGGCTTTATCTGAAATCAGCTGAAAAAATGGCTTGCCAGTTTTGCCCCATAGTCATCATCTTTATTACACTTATCTCCATCATCAAATTTCATTGATCACTGAAGCCCTGGAATACCACAACACCTGCAAAAATTCACTCCCACTTATTATTATCCAGGGAGTGCAGCCATTTAAAGGCCATGTGTCAAGTGTGTGTGTGTGTGTGTGTGTGTGTGTGTGTGTGTGTGTGTATGAAAGTACCAAATGTATGTGAGCTCTGATCTGGTCAAAGTGGGCCAGAGGCCAGAATTGGTCAAGCCTTTACCTCCATATGCTGTGTGGCCTGCACAAACACCCACATTTACACACAAACACACAGGCAAGACGGACTGTCTGGTTCAAAAGCATGTCCCTTAAGCATTAAAACGCGATACGCTTTGGCCACACTTGGGGCCTGTGTGGCATCTGCCTCCCAGCTCCTAGAGCCAAGGCATAGGGCCGAGGGAGGGGCCTGCGGCCGAGATAAGCTCTTCCTCCCCTGGTCACCACTACACCGTGGGGACCGGAAAGGCCTGGAGCTTCAGCTGAGCACCGCTGATAATAGCCGCATGAGTGTGTGTGTGCGTGGGGTTGGATGGATGGGTTTGTATTGAGAAAGAGTGTGTGTGTGTGTGTGTGTGCGTGGGGGTGGGGTTAGAATGGGATGGAAGCATACAGGGATGCAAACACTTGCATGTTTACCCCAATAGTCAAATATCAGAGCTAGGACAAAAATGCCTGCCCAAAAGGTGCACTTTGGTGCCAAATGTTCACAGTGTTTGCTCATGAAATGCTTTCATGAATAACAAATGTTACAAATGAAGAAAAAACTTACCTAGGAATAATGTCTGTGCAGAAAAAACCTGCACAGAAAACAAATTAAATCATCAAACTTGCAGACTGTCATACGCATTTTAAGGAAATACAATTTGAATACAGCACAATATGAAAGCCTGGTTAGACAAGGGAAGACAATGCATGTAATATGTAGCTACAGTATATTACACTCACTGCATTTGACAATGACATGTAACAATGCTGCTTTAACAATTGTGCTCATTGTATTCCTTCCATTCTTTGTATTTTACTTTGTACCCTCATTTGCGGTAAGATTAATTGCCGTGCTGCTAACAGCAAATCAATTTGTTCGTGTGCACTCGCTCTAATTCATTGTTTATTTAACGTGAGTGTAATCTAGGCCTTTGTCAAATGACAGAAAATGGTCCCTCTTTGTTCAGCAGCACTGACCTTATCATTTTTACTTGTCACATTGGAATACTCATTTACTCGTCATGTTGAGAGTCAGCTCACGTAACGAGTCAGTGGGGTAAATTAAATTAATTCTGGGCTACTCTTAATCGTGTTGATGTTTCAAATAGCAGTGTATTACAAAAAGGTCTGGATGATGATAGAAACACTAATTGATAAAATTATGTTTTTGGAGGGAATAACTATTTGTATTAACATATAATAATGTTACAATATTAAACAAGCTGAGGACCAGGAGGTGGTGTTATATAATATTTGACATTCTTAACAATTATCCCACCAAATGAGCAGTATATGTGTGTTATAGTGTTATATATCCTACTGTAAGGGTGTTATGAACTAGCACCAGCTAATCATTATCACATAATAACAAAATCATATAATAACCAGAAAAGCACTCAGAGAGCCCTCCGCTAAGGCGGCGGCGCTGGCGACTTTTTATTTAAAGTTACCCCCGCTGTCAAGGAGGTTATGTTTTCACCGGGGCTTGTTGTTTGTTTGTTTGTTTGTCAGTTTGTTGGTTTGTCGGTTTGCAAAGTAACTCAAAAAGTTATAGACGTTTTTTGACGAAATTTTCAGGATTGGCCGGAAGTGGCCTAACGACTGGGGAACGTTTTTCCTCTTTGTGGTAGGAAACAACAACAATACCAGTGTTGAGAATACAGAGATATTGTTGATTTTGATGCCCACTACGAAGCCTTCTCTGTAAGGTTGGTGTCTCTGCAAGTAAAGTTCCTGCCCACTGATTACATTTCGTGAGTCTCGGGTGTCCAGTCCGGAGGTCCAGTTTGTTTAATTACAACATCCTGGGTGTGATCCCAATATGTTTTTCATGTCATCTCGTATGTTCCTCACCATTATCAACCAAGGTAAGAATGAGATGGAGGCTCTTTGTGTTTTCCTCAGTTGCTTTCATGAGACATACAGACCTAACCACCATAGAAGACCCACCTTTTACTACTGTAGCTGAATGCCTCTGCATTGTGTTTGATCCTTAGAGGAATTGCTTTGAGGAAAAAAAAACCCTCAATGTTTTTACTCTCTTACTGTTTGCTGAAAGCTAAACTGCCTTGTTAAACTGGTGTATTGCACTGTACGCCTCTGCATACAGTATCAGTCAGGTTATTATAATTAGCTGCTTTAAGAGGAGGGATGAAGGGAGAATTTTCTAGTCTTTGACAAAGGGTGCTAGTTTTTAACCCCAGGCCATCATGGCTGTGCTGCAGCCTGGTTTGGAGACGTGCAATGTTACATGAAGAATAGTGAACATGGTGTAACATACTGTAGCTTGTCGTGTGTGTAGCCCTCAGAGTTAAAACATGCATTTTGACATGGGGGAGAGAGAGAGAGAGAGACATAGAGAGAAATATCCAGAGATCCAGGTCAGCTGTGAGGCCTCAGCTGGAGTGGAGGGCTACACCTGTCAGCGCCCGGAGGCCTCTCTCTCTCTCTCTCTCTCTCGCTCTCTTTCTGTCCAGCTGGACGTGCAGGAGCCTCTCAACCCCCACCCAACCTCCACCTCCCGGATCCAGGCCAGTTCAGCCCAACCATGCGTGGCCATCTCTGGGAATTCATTCCGGATGCTTCCTGTTCATTGAATCCACTCCTCTCTCTCTCTCTCTCTCTCTCTCTCTTCTCTATCTATCTGTCACTCCACCCCCACAACACCCATCCACATATCTTCCTCTTAACTATCTGTCCCATAAACCATTTCTATTTTCCCACTCACATGCTGTAATCTTCCCTCCTTTCTCTCATCTTTTTATATTTTAATATCTAAATTTTGCCTTTGGAATTTAAAAATCCAACTAAGGCTATGTTCAGACTGCAGGGTTTAATGCTCAATTCAGATTTTTTGTGAAATCTTTTTTTGTGAGGTCATTCACATTTCCAAATAAATGCAACTTGCAAGTGATCTCCAGTGTGAACTTTAAATGCCCCACAAGTGTCCCACATGCGCATTGGAGGACACGACAACGTTGCACACAGCGAGCATGCTCAGTGTTTACAGAAGTAAAAATGGGTGTAAACCACCCGGTTCCGATAAGACCCCTCCAGTTTGGCCTGAATAGAGCTGTCACACCAAATATGAATTAACTCAGAAACCTCACTTTCCCTCCTTTGACTATACTCTCTGCATTATCGTCGGCCATGGTTGTTGTTTTTCTTTCTTTTCTTTCCCGCTTCCGCCTACTTCAGTGCAGAATAGTGATGTTTGTAGCTTGTTGATGACAAGTAGGTCAGATGAATGCGACCTGGCCGTTCAGACTGAAGTTGCATGTCAAAAGATCACATATCAGACTGTAATTAAAAGATCAGATACAGGTTGCATAGGGGTGAAAAAATCGGATTTGCATCACTTCAGGCTGCAGTCTGAACGTAGCCATAGAGTGGCCCACATACCTCATACTTCTACAGTAAGTCTTACTTCTTTCCTGTCACTGGCTAGTATCTTACTTTGTTTGGGAAAGACAATAGCACAAATATTCAAAGTTTTCCTTTTCATTCTATAGTTTCAGCAGGATTGACTGGGGAGTGAACAACACATTCCCACCACTCCTGACTCCTGCTGTGCATCCAAAGCCTCCTTTCAAAGCAATCAGTGGAGGCAGCAGCTGGAAACATTAAAATGCTACTACAAGCAATCTCTTTATATTGTGTCTGTAGCCTATTTTCCTAAATAGTGCCTGCGCTGTAAATGTATAACACTATAATACTGCTATAGTTGACTGTGTTCATGTAATGACATGACAATTTGGATTCAATCAAAAGATGAAAACTCAGTTCATGCCTTACTAGTGCAGGACTCCACGAAGAGCAGCTCTGTCTTCAGCACTGAGGATCCTGACAAATCCAGTGAAGTTGGCAGCTTTCTGTCTGGGTTTACTTTGACACTGTGCAAAAAATGATGCCTCAATTCTGAAATATATTCTCTTTTGAAACGGAACTCCACAAGTGTTATCAAACCTCTACATTGGTTACTGAAATAAAACACTGGAAATGGACAATGTTTAAACGTGTGAATACATGCTTTTGTCTTATGATATTTTTTTCAATTCAGTCTTTGATGATATACTGTTTAGAGGATGGACAGGGATTACATCACTTCTGTGTGCCAGCCAATCTGCAATTGAATTAATTAAATCCTGCTAAAAACGAAAATACAAGAATCTCTTTTAACCAAACATTTCTATTTATTTCTTTTTGTTTATAGCTCCACCTGGAATTTGCTTTCTCATAGTGCAGAAAATAAGGCGTGTAGTGGTTAGCACTGTCGCTTCACAGCAAGAAGGTACTGGGTTCGAATCCCGGCCCTGACTAATTCAAATTACCCATAGGTGTGAATGTGAATGTGAATGTGAGTGGTTGTCTGTCTCTATGTGTCTTGTGATGAACTGGAGACTTGTCCAGGTTGTACCCTGCCTTTCACCCTAAGACAGTTGGTATAGGCTCCAGCCCCCCTGCGACCCTATGAGGATAAGCGATAGAAAATGGATGGATAATGCAGAAAGTGTAAAAAAAACAATGGACACACAAAAGAAAAGACAGATAATAGGTTAACAGTAATGGCTTTGGTTGACCATGATTGCAGTCAACTGTCCCCCTGCAATAAACTGTGCAGCATAAAAATGCAAACATGGTTTAATGCTCTATAGCTTGCTCTGTGTTACAATTGATTTTCAGATAAATGGCTTTCCAGTTCCTACTGGCATTAAAAAATAAAACAGCAGCATGCAGCTGCTGTCAGTCTCTCGTAAAGTGTTATACATTGGCATTTTTCTGTTGGATACGTGCAAGGTGTCCTGCTGGTTTAGTTCTTGTACAGGCTTGTAAAAATCTGCCATTTAACCTCAGTGAATCTCCATTTTGTCCCGCAGCAAGCTGGGGCAGAGGGTTGAATAACAGTAAGCTTATTTTCCTGCTGCACTCACACCACATCCTATCCTACATGCCGGCTTCTGAATTATTCAACTGTTTGTACCTGTGAGGCAAGCAGGCCCTGTTAAGGGCTGCCCCGGTATGATCTATAATTAAATATAATGCAACATGAAAGTGCATAAGACATGAGACTAGGGTTTGGACCAGTCACTCAGACTTCCTCGCTATTCATTTTGTGTCAGATCATATGCTGACTGCAGCTGTTTTTATTTTTGAGTATTTATTTTGCAAGCCTTTTCAGCCTTGTGCACACTGCAATGTTTTTTCCCTCCCTCCTTTACTTGGCTACTGTCTGAGTCAGTGGTCTTGAATGTTTGCTATGAGTAGTTGAAGTTTGGAGGGCAATAAGATCATGTTATTTTTGATTATGCTATTATTGTCTCGATTTTCTCTAAGTACACATTATTAAACTCAATAGGGCCCCTGTGTCTTGCAAATGTTTGCTTTGTTCCCCATAGCAGCTCAAGCATAAACCCTTTCAACGCTCACACTCAGAAATAATCCTGCTGTACATTTACAAAAATGACTGTGGCAAAACCATTCACATGCTCACAATAACTGACCTGTTAGGATACATAAAACTCAGCATCTGTCTATTGTTCCCACTGAGAGTTCAAGTCTCCTGGAGTTAGACACAACCCCACAAAAATGCTTCGGACAAAGGACACGTTTTCAGATCTTTGAATTAATGCAAAGATCATATTTGTTAGACTGTGGCTATAGACTGTGACTTTAAACTATATCCAACTGCAATAGACATTTCCTAAATGAGAAAATCTCAGTGACAGTTGAAGGCCTTCACCTTGCATGCACACACATGTAAACACACACACACACACACACACACACACACCACAGTGGGATCCTCACATCTGTCCAAATGTGAACGGTAATATCTCCACCTTGCAGGCGGCTGCAGGGAGGGAAGGCTTAGCGGCTTGCTCACTTTCTTCCTTCACTGGCTGTGAAGTGGAGTCTGAGGTGTCAGGAGTTTTTTTTTTTCCACCCCCTCCCTTTTTCTCTCTCTCTTTCTTTTCACAGTGAGTATGTCTCTATAGTGGTTGAGTCTGTGCTTTACAGGGAACACTGTGAGCGCCTGATAAGAAGCTGAAAGCAGATATATACATCCTGGAGTGAGCTACAGATAGGCAGTCGGGGAGACAGTAAACAGATCACATACATTATGTTTCTAGGATTTACATGTGGCATATGATACAGAGGTGTTAGCGTGTGGTGTTCGCAAAAAGCTGGCTAACTTCTGTCCCTGCACCTAAAAGTGTTCGCGAGGATGCATTTTAGCATAAAAAAAAAGATGCCATGCCATGTCTAATTTTGCTCCCAGACAAATTGAAATGACCCTTCCATCACTGTGGGTGCCCCCATCCAAAAAAAAGAATATTTCCATCAACAGGCAATATAAACAGACTGAGTGTTTACTCCCTGCAGCAGTGAGCTAGGAGTATTTAAAGAATTGCATCCCCCCCAAGACAAGCTTTTACCTCTTCCCCTTTATAAGAGCCAGCAATTACTCTGGTTTGCTGACACCCTGAATACCAATACAACAATGCCTCTTCTTTCTCTGAAAGACAGCCCCCCATACACACATCTTACTACCACCCTTCCAATCCAAACACCCGACTCACCCCCCTTATTCCCCTCCCCAAATACAAAGTTGCCCATGGTTACCATGGCTACTACAGGAGTTCATAAATCCAAGCGCAGAGGGACTGTTCATTCCTTGAAAATTATCAGGAGGATGGGGGGACAGTGATGGCGGGGAGTCTGGGGGTGGGAGGGCATCTTATCGACGGGACATTGGATGAAGGATTTTGATGAAGGGGGTAGAGGGGATGGAGTGGGTGAGGCAGGGAGGAAGTCTGTCTCTCTCCTCCACCTCGCTGAAGCAGATGGTGCCACATGGCTCTACCATGCTTGGCTTCTAAGGAATGCTGCCATAAGGAAGGCAGGTTAGTAGAGGATCTGGGGTGACAGTGTTTGGCATGCGCTACAAAGCGAAGATGTAGAGAGGGAGAAAGCGCTCGGTGCCTTGGGCTGACACAAAGGTAAGCTGCTGTTATGTTCCTGTCTCTGTGATTTACTGCCCATGTGGTGCAAGAAGCGGAAAGCAAAGACAGTTTTCAAGTCCAGGGTTTTCAGCACCACACTCTCCGTATCATGTTGCACATTTTAGTTTTGTTGATAAACCACTTCCATGTTATACCATTCAGACCAAAGACCACGGTGCCAACAGTTTAACTCCTCAATTTATTTTTCCACATATTCCCAAAATACACCTGTGCTCATCTTAAAGTTACATATTGTTTCTATCACATTTAGGATCAAAGTGATAACCAGATATTTACAAAAAAATCATTATATTATTGTCAAGACAAACATTAGGCTCTAGTGTACACTGTGCACCACTGAAACCTGTTATATAATGTGTGCATTGTGTGCACTCCCCTATTTCACACCAATTGCCCTGGTGGGCCAATAAAGTTGTTTTTTTAAATTTTGCAATCATTCAGCGATAAGTGAAAACATAATTTGAGTCTGACCCTGACCAATTACATTCATCCTGAATTCATGTGCCAGAAGCTGACAGGTCAGGCTCAGTGAGAACATTGTGTTCAGGCCTGAGCATGGCGGGGTGGAGATGTGGACGGGGCAGATGGGTTTACAGGGAGTGAGGGTATGCTGTGGAGGGACTTTATGGAGAGGGCTGTGGGGGGGGGGGGGGGTCATCTGTGTTCATCACACATCCTTAAATGCTGTATCCGTCTGTCTCTCTCTGTCTTGCTGTCACATGCAAACATTCATGCACACATTAGCCTCCCACATGCATTAAACCCATCTGCACTCTGCAGTCCTTCTGCACAGACGTAAGCAGAATAATCACTCCAAAAAATGTGAAACACACTACTAGAATGAGCACACTGGCTTTCCAGCACACTCTATGCACTGTATGCACCAATACACCCTTAAACATTCACACACACAGACACACCAGCCCCTCTCAATCCGTGGCATGGAAGAATGGAGCCAGTGTGCAGTGAGGCAGCCAGCAGACAAGGGCAGGGCCGTGGTTCAGCAGGGGCATGTGTGTAGGAGTGCACGTGTGTGTGTTGGGGGTGCAGAGGACTTGGAAATGTGAGCAGGCTTTGGGAGGAGCCCAAAATGCCCAAAATATGGTCTATACGGCCGTCTGAGATGCATTAAATAAATAGAAAGAGTCACAAATAGAATCTGAGGCATTTCTGGGAGTTATATTATGACAAACTGGGGGATCTGTGGTCTCATCCACAGAACAAAGCCCTTGAAAGATGTGAGAGTTGATCCTTACAGGCCAGTTTGGGAATAAATTATTAAAATCATGGATGTTTCTGTGCTAAATTTAGTAGCTTGTCCAAAAGAAGTACTCAAAGGATTCAAGCGAAAAAAATGCCTGTGAAGAAATACTGAACGCAAAATGAAATTTCTGTCATTGTCTGCTCACCTTCTGTCAGCTTTAACTCCACTGAGCTTCATAGAACCAGCAAACAGAAAGTTATTACCCGTAGGTCTGTTTCAGCCTTAGGGAAAATAAAATGCAAAATAATTGTATGTCTACTGGAGAATTGTTTTCTTCATTGGTAGCTGTGAAAAAAGATATGCCTCTGAAATCCTACAAACTCAGTTTGAGTATGTAATGAAACTTCCCTTTAAGTGAACCTTTAAAATCTCTTTTTCTCCTTGCTCTAATTTTTGGAGGTACGTTAGAATCACCCCTCTTAACCTGTCACAGTTGCACTTCTACTCCAACAGTTAACTGTGATTAAGATTATAAAAATAAATCTGACATTATGATGTCAGTGTTTCTTTTACCTTTTAAGCCATTTAGATGACAGTTTTATCTCAAGCTGCTTATGCTGAGTGCGCAGGTATACATACTGTACACTATGTTACTGTGTTTTGCTAAAGATTACTTCAACAGGACACCACTATTTTTCTCACAGGACCAAAACTTGATTTACAGTACAGTGTTATAACTCTTACTAATAATGCTGGATTAATGCAATTTGTTGTAATTTTGTCATTACATCTTTAGCTCATTTCCCATCCGTGCACTGTGCGAGCAGCACAGACAGTTTATCATAGCATGCTGATCAAAACTCAAAAAAAAGGTTTGTTTTACAGTAAAGAAATTCAACCACACATCTTTTCATGTACTTACATTAAGAGCTCATGGAGTTTTCAGTGTAGTGCAAAGTTACAAAGCTCATGTAAACAAGTTTCCATTTTAAGACAGAAAACCACCAAACTGCAGGTGTTCTCTACACCACCACCTGTGTTGAGCAACAACTAAGTAACACGGATGGATATTTTTCATGTTCATGCAGAAACTGTTGTTTGTTACCATTGTCTGTGTTCACATTACATTGCTGGAGTCAGGTTTGTCTGTGTGGGAAAATTCTGGGTCATCTAATAAAACCTTAATTTCCAACTTGTACCAACCACTTGAAGAATGCTGCTGTTATTTTTTTTCCCCGATTTGTATGTACCAGCAAAATCCATATGGCACTATGTCACCAGAACAGTTTAAAGTACAAAAAAATTGGATTAAACCTTACAAATGTGTCTTTGTGTTAAGGTAAAGGAGGCACAGAGTATAATTATTTCTACTGTGTGGATAATGTGTCAATGATAGTATCTTTTTAAATATAGATATAAAGTCTGAGGCTCTTTGTAAAATGGCTGATGCCACATGAATTTGTACTGCTGCTTTCAATCATTCTGCTATTATGCCTCATCGTTTCACTCACTGCTCTTTTCTTTTCACCCAATTCACTCATCATTTTCTTTTCAGATGTGCAAGCAGATGTGAATGAGTCTGCATGTGTGCGTACAGTGTTTGTGGTTGAAAGTGTGTGTGTGTGTGTGAGAGAGAGAGAGAGAGAGAGAGGGAAGTTAGCCAACTAGCCCTCTTCTTTTGAAACACAGTGGGCCTGGCTGACTCCAGTCTCCAACATGGCTGGCGTAAATCAGTGAGAGAAGGAGTTAAGTTAATTGCACAGGCGTTATGAAGGAGAAAGCCTTGATTTACTCCAAAAGCTTTACATCTCCCCTGTGGATGGGGAGTGATGAAAGGAGTGCAGCAAGGGAAAAGGGGAGGAGGGGAATGGTGTTGGGGACAGGGACAGCACATGGCTCAGCAACAAAGTTCACTTGCAGCATATTAGATAAGCTGATTGGTACACTAGATTGTGGGCTGATATGCATCTATTGCCGTGGGACTCATTATTAAAACTTGATAGAAGTCAGAATGACTTTGGTTTAGAAGGGGTTTTTTTTCATTACGGAGTCAAATAAGGAAGCAGCATAAAAAAAAACTGAGTATACAAATTACCATATCTCACCAAATGTAAATAATGTGAAACAAACTAGCAATTAGGTGCGGTGTGGTGTGTGTATCGGCCCTCTAGCCTCACTCAGGCTTACATTTTAATTTTTCAAGGAAAAGCAGATCATAACACAATATGGTGCAATATTGTACGTTCAGATGCACATATTTATGGTTTGCTACTGAGGGTATTCATTTTAGTCCAATGACTTCCCATGGGAAACACTGAATAAGTGTGTTTATACAACACAGGATGGACTACAGAATGACTTCCAACTATCTCTAGTGTTACACTGGAGCTTGATCATGAGCTCAACCCTCATTCAGAAAGCAGCAGTGCCGTCGGTGTGTCTCTTCTGCAGACCGACACACCATGGTGGCCCTTTGAAGAGAAGATACCTGCTTTTTTACTGCTTTTTTTAACGGTAAGGATTGACACTGTTGACAATTTAGACTGCTGAAAAAAATACAAATACAATACAAATTACAAAACAATACAAAACAATACAAATCAAACTCAAATTTGTTTACACATGGTTGGTGAATCTGACTGTCTGTCTATCTGAACATTTTGTTACACATACCGCACATCCATCTTCAGTAATTAGTGGTGGTAGCAAACTTTGGATTAGGACACACTGCTATCCTGACCTCCACAAAGAAGCCACATTGAAGTTTAAAGAGTTCCCATGATTTCTGAACATCTGTTTTATCCACAAAGAGACAGATTAGTACTTAACTCCACTTCTCTACTTTCCTCCACAGTTAGCAGTGCCAGCTCGTGTCAAGCTCACCAGCTTCTTTCCTATATGATGATGTTATCATGGTTTTGACTGCCTTTTGGCAGCTGTGTGCTCCATACAACCCTATGACATACACACCCACATACATAGTGAAGAAAGAGGTGGAAGCAGTGAGAAACCGTTGAGGCCGTGGTTTTGAAGGTGGGCTTTTGTGGTTGATGATGGGAAACATTCGTTACAGTAGGGCAGAGGTGTTACAGAGCAGTGGGGAAACAAGAGGGCGATGGATATGTAGCGCAAGTCAAAAGATGACGAGTAAAAGAGAGAAAGTTTCATTTACGAAGTTGTGCTTTCTTCTGGTTTTAACAGTTCAATACAATTTTGCCACATGCTTCTCTAAGCATTCACATCCACTAGCCACATAAAAAGATCAAGAAAATAATAGCAAACTGAGAGAGAACTTCACCCATCAGCAGCATGTACAAACAGTGTAAGTATGCAGTATTAGTGTTCAACTGCATCAGTCAAAAAACTACTATTTTATTCCTTATTGCTGTCCGCAAGTTACAGACTCTTACAGTAATATGTACTTCTGGACTAGTACAGCAGTGCTGCCTCATAATACTGTAATGACAAGCAATAGAAAAACAAAATCCATCAGGATTCATCAAACTCAACACATATAGGAGACCTACTCTTTTGTGAACTTCCTCATGAAAGTAATTAAACCCAAAAAGGTTAGTTGACAAAATCTGTGAAATAATTTATTTAATAATTTAATTTATTTATAATTTTGTGTATCACCTCACATGATTTTAAAGATACCCGAAGTTATTCTCATTATGTGCAATCAATCAATGATTGAGAAGAATTGTCACTTTGTTGCTGTGGTGGATATCTCTTTGAAGAGCAAAAGTCTCTAAATGCCTCTTTCATATGGCACTGTGACCTCAATAGAGAAATCTGCAATCCTCCCTCTTCCGTTAAGCGCTCCATGTTCTCAGGTGCTTGAATCCCTTTAGTTTTACTCCAGAGGGGATTTGAACAGCATGAATATGGATGTGACGATGATGAACTCGATGATGAAGGTAGTTTGGTCTTTCTTCAGATAAGCACTAATCGCATTTGGAGACCGTGGCGGCAGAGCTAGGTGTAAACTTGGCCAACGGCATTATGCGGATGGGGGGTGCAGAGCAGAGTGAGTGAAGGTGCTTTTGTGTGAGTGTGTGTGTGTGGAAGTGTTAAGGAATCACTCATTGCAGCGTTGAAACACTCACCCAGAAAGAAAGCAGTGGGTGGGGTGGAGGATGTTATCTGAGCACACGTAATCCCAAACTAGGGATTGATCTCTTGATTCCTCCCTTCTTGCTCCTTTCTTCCTCTCTCCTCCTCCTTCCTCCCTTCCATCCGCCTCTCATCTCCGACTTTTTTGATTCCATTGAATTTCGCTCAGTGCTGACGAGGCAGTGGGATGAGGGGTTATAATTAGCCCAGATATCCTTATTCATATTCAAATTTCACATCTAATCTCACCACGGATTCCTAACAAGAAAACGGGATTGGCTTGCCCATTCCCATCCAAAGATGTGATAGGTCACATCACCTAGCAACAGAGGAAACCATCTCTCACCTTGTTAAGTTTAATTAGATTGTTCGCAATATGGGTTCCACATTGGCAATGGCGCTTGCTCTGTACACTCTTAGTACTTCTCATTGATTTCTGTACAGTATTTTGTCAGGCAGTATTTAATTTGATATATTTTTTTACCTTGGATCACGATCACCTCTTGGTTAAAGTTGAGGCCATGTTTTTGTTCTCCTGATTTCTTTACAAACGTGAATACAGCTGTGTTTTGACATACTTTTGGAAATAGCTTCTAGATGTCAAACCTCTGGGTGGGCATTTCCCATGCTGACAGGATAGACTTCTGTGGTGCATTATTGATTGCAGCATGTCATACTGGAGCCTATCCCAGCTGTCTCAGGGAGGAAGGCAGTGTACACCCTGGACAAGTCTACAGTTCATCACAGGGCACATAGAGACAGACAACCACTCACACTCACATTCATACCTACGGTCAATTTAAAAGAGCCAATTAACCTCATCCCCATGCATGTTTCTTTTGAAAGGTGGGAGGAAGCCGGAGTACCCGGAGAGAACCCACGTAGACACGGACATGCAAACTCCACACAGAAAGGCCCCGGGCCCGGGATTCAAACCCGGTACCTTCTTGCTGTGAGGCGACAGTGCTAACCACTACACCACCGTACCGCCCCCGAGCCTTTATAAACCTAATATATAGGTCTATATATATATATATATACGCTCAGCTCCTCTCACCTCAGGGTGTGTGGTGCATCCATGGCGTATGGCCTACATGCTCGCTCAAGCATAAGCCGATGTAGCCCCAGCCTCCCTGGCGCTGCAGCTCAAGATCTTGTCATTTATCTCAGATGGGTTTTTATAATGTGCTGGAAGAAAATTCAATGTTTTCAGACCGAGGGTCACACAGTGGGGATCTTAATAGATATTTATGTATTACATGTATTACAGTTAACCACTGTGTTATGCATTTAGATTCAACAGCCTCATATAAGGCTCTTAACCCAAGCAACTTTAAATGAGTGTTACATTGGGAGCTCTTCAATATAATCTGGAGACTGAGTCGCGTCTTTGTGTACAGAATATTACTTTATAAAGCTAAAGGTGCATTTTAATTCAACATAAAAGCAAGTATAGAAGGAACATATGGGACTCAGAAGGGAGCACAGGGCATGAATTATTTCTTGTAGAGGTGAGTCCTCTGGTTATGACTCGTATTTTGAGGGTAAAGACAAATAAGCAGCACAAATTTAAAACGACTTTGTCATCTGTTTACTTCTATATCAGCACACATCTGTTGTAATTACTTTCTAAAATTACATTTGCAGAATTTCATCTTTTACTTTCTGTTAATACTGATGTGAATTCTATTATTGAGCAGTGGAAACAGATCACAGAGCGTTAAGATACCAAATAAAAAAAATCATTGTTTCTTACTTATTTTACTGAACACACAAAGGACACATACGTATGGAAAAAAAAACAAAAATCTTTTGCACCATAAAACAATATTTTAGATTTACATATTTGCACATTGACATGCACTTAATTTGTACAGCTAAGATTTTTTTTTTTTATTTTAACATCCCACACTTTTTTTGTTTGTATTTACAACTTCCTAAATACAATTCCTCAAAGTTAGTTCTACGAATCATTAAGGGTGTTTTTTTTTTTTTAACATCTTTTTTTATTCACAGCCATTTTTCCTCAACGATCGAGGTCATGTTTATTCTCTAACCAATTTCTGATGCTGCTGACAAGGTATGCCATCACCATCACACTATCTCCACCCATCCACTCCTCCAAGTAGGTCACAACATCCACTGATGATGTGATGAATGCATAAGAGCATGTCAGCATAGCTTAATTGGTATAGAAGCCTTTCTATAAGCACATGGCCACATCCAGTTTATTTGAGCATCAGAACCCCACACCTGCTCATGTACTGAGAAGTCAGTCTGGAGAACAACATCATGTAGACTTCTCACATGCAAAAAGGCAAATCATACTGTTATGATTCCCTCAAAAACAACCATATATGTAGTTTGTAATGCAGAGACCAACACAATTTCAGTGATTGTTTTTTGAGCCATATACTCTGTCACAGTGTTTGCTATATATTCCAGGTTGAAGCATGATGAAAAATTCACAAAGACAGAAGCCACCTTGTGACATGGCCCGTTTCATGTTTAAATCTCCTTCACTGACTGATTGACAGCAACGACATTTCATGGTTGGAAGGAATGCATTCTGAGTGCTTTGTCTCAAGCTTGACCTACCACCCGTCCTTCCCCCATGAAGTGTTTGAACATTTTTCTTGATGTTTCATGTCATCTGTGGGATTTGACTTTTGACAAAGTCAAATTTAAGTCTATTTTTTTGACTGACCATTTCTGGAATAGGTTAAAAAAAGACACTGTGGTATGTCTAGATTAAAGGTAGTTGGTACAACAAAGTGATAAGGTCAATGGTTTGATTTCCGGTTGACCTGAAATGGTATAGCAAGGAACACAGGTATTGTCTTTTGTTCTCTGGACAGTTTTTTGGCTTATTTTTTCCAACCTCACATTTCCCAAACATGAATTCATATTTTTTTTATAGTCAGTTAGCCAATATGCTTTTTGAAACTCAAACAGTTGAGCTGTATTGCAGAAATATCAGGTGTATGCACTCAAGGGTAGAAAGCATGGACCCTGTTAAAGTGTCCTTGAACAAGACATTCTCTCTGCTTTCAGCTTCACTTATAATAAGTGCTGAAAGTAGATTTAAGTTCTTGGTAGTGCTATTCCCCTTTGCTTTCTCACAAACACAAGCAAGAACACAAGAAACAGGATTCAAATGATTGATGGGAGCCAAATTAATTGTAATTGAATTTGAGTGTTGTCAGAAAAACCTTAATATTACCATTTCTCACTACCTCATAAAGAACTTGGGCAGATAAATAAGCACATAGAAGCAGTAAGACACACAGTCCCTCTCTCTGCTGGGGATTAGTAAATTGTATATGACAACAAAATTATTAGCCCCCCATAACAAAAAAATTGCTTTAAAGTATTTCCCAAGTGTTCTTAAATAGAGAAAAAAACGTTGAACACAGCCTTTTCAAACATCATAGATTTACTTTGGATGCTTACATTGTTTTACTTTGCACACAGAAATGACATTATTTCACAAGAAAACCCCAAACTACCAGCGTCAAAATCATCAGCCCGCTTAAGAACTGACCTTTTTATTGAGCCACAGCCCAAACCATCATTGTGCAAGGTTAAAACAGAAGGTTATGTCCCAATTTTCACACAGTATGAAAGCTTCAGTCATGGCTTTAGCTGTCACTTGAGAAAGAACAAAAACAAAAGAAATCAGTTTGAACTTGACAAAAAAAAAATGATTGATGCTCATAAAGCAGGAGAAGGCAAATGTGGTAACTAGATCTAGAGAATCTATCTAACACCAACAACGCCACTTTAGGACAGCTAGCTCTAGCAGAGGTCACTGCACTCAAATCAACTCAAAGGAATTGACAAATTAACTACTGATAACTAACTCAAAACAACAACAACAACAACAACAAAAAACAAAAAAATCCCATGCAACATATATAACTTTAGCAGATCCTCCACTATAAGTTCTGTAATAACTCTCCCCCCCCACTGACAATGCACGGTCTGATTTGGGGCGGATCATGATTGAACTTTAATACTGTACGTTTATAAAAGCAAAGCGACTGTCTACTGTCCAACTGACTAGGCAGAGCAAGGCTAAAAGAACAACAACAATTAGAGGCTAGAGGTAAAGCAGGGCAAACAGCAGCCCGAAGCTAGACAACTCTATGTCGTGCACCCATCAGTGCTTGCAGCATTGGTCACTTGCATCGTGCACACATCAGTGCTTGTAGCTGCTAGCAGCTATGGCGGCAGCAACAACCAACCGGCCAGCGATATACACATACGCACACCAACTCGGCCCAACGTGCCAATCTGCAGAATGCACACGGGGCATAGATGCTGTCATACTGCGGCTCGGCGGAACTGCCAGTCGGCTGCACTCGCTTCTGCAGAGGAGAGAGAAAGACTAAACAACTGGGAGGGGTATATAAACCACCCCGCTTTAGCGGCCGAGATCGTGGCTGCACTACAGGTACCGGTAAGGGGCGTCACCTCCGTGCTGCAATCGCCATAGCTGCTGCAAAATAGAGAGACTAAAAGAACAGCAGAGAACTGAAATGCATAGCCAATATAAACCATCCGGTTACACAAAGTTATCACAGAGTTTCCAAGTGTCAAGAACTGGAGTGAGACCTGTCATCAAGAAATTCAAAGACAGCCACTCAATCCTGGCAGAGGTAGGAAACGGAAGATTTCAAAGACACTGGAAAGCAAACTGGTGACAGATGTGTTTAAAGACTCCAGACCAACTGCAGAAGGGACACCTTCAAACCAGGCCAAAAGGACAACCTGGTTAAAGACTGGGCATACTGGCAGCAAGTTCTTTGGTTAGACGAGACAAAACTAGAGCTCTTTGGCTATTGAGACATTGCTTATGTTCGGAGAAATAGAGGAGAGGCTATAACCCAAACAACACCATCTCCACAGTGAAACACGATGGTGGGTATTATGCTGTGGGGATGCTTCAGTGCATCTGGAAAGAAGAATGTGTACAGATGTTTTAAGAAAATCTCAAGCAGTCCGCAGCAAAACTGAGTCTGGGTCGTCACTTTGTCTTTCAACATGACAACAACCCAAAACATACGGCACTCCCATATGAAGAATTGAAGAATTACCTCCAGAAGACCAAAGGGAATGTTATTGATTGGCCTGCACAAAGCCCTGACGTGATTCTTATTGAAAATCTGAGGGGTAAACTAAAGACCAATGTCCATGCCAGAAGTCCATCAAATCTGGAGGAGCTTGAGAGATGTGTCAAAGAAAAATGGGCTGGGATTCCTCAGGAGACCAGTCAGAGACTTTTTGAAAACAAAAGACTGCAGGCTGTTATCCAGCAAAAAGGAGACACAATTGACTATTAGCATCGGGGGGTTGACCCTGGCATTCAGCATTCATTTCTGACCACTGTTAGTTTTGCGTTGACATCCACGACTTAAATAACAAAGCAAATGTATTTATCAATTAACAATTTATCAATCCATGATGATTATGCAAAATATAATCATTTTGTAAATTACTGCTGTTGCTCTATAGCTGATTAAGTAAAATTTATTGTGAGTGAATTCTTCCTCTATGCTGAATTTTGATGTGGCAATTCAGAAGAGTATGGAAACAATTGCCCATCTTAGTTATTTTTTGCCATTTGCCAGTTGCACTGCCCTACTTTGTCCGAACGGTTTGACCTGCCAGCGACACATCTGTGATTCATACCCGAGGCTTGCTGATTACGGATTCATTTTCAGGCAGCTCGTCAGATCTCCTGTACACGGATCACAGGATAATTGGGTACTGCCAATTATTTTGATGCATCTCATGTGATGAGGAAGAGGTTCATTCTGCCTCTGTCCCTCCTGCAAAAAAGCACAAATCAATATCCTTGGTCATTATTAAAATGCTGCATGTACTCCTACATGACAATGTGAAAAAACACTGAGGACTTGAGTTGTGGTATGTTATGATAGATCTGTTTTCATATGAAATTTTCATTTTTAGAGACTATCAAAAATGTGTCAACATCTCAGAAGTATGGTGACAACATAATGACAAGTATTTTATTTAATTTAAAAAAAAGTTCACAGCCAACACAAAATTGCACAGACCACAATAATGCAGTTAGCTACAGAGATGGGTGACGCTAAGCCTTCAGTCAGAATTAAAGGATAAGTCTCATCTCCTCACTCTGAAATGCTAAGTTGAAGCAACCAATTTTTTTGTGTTAAATTTCTTCAGCGACCCTATGTGAGGATAAGCGGTAGATGATGGATGGATGGATAATTTTCTTCATACTGCAGTTATTTCAGATATTACTGTAACTGGCAGGGAGTATTTCTCATAATAATAACAAACAATTTTCCATAGGAAGTCATAATTACAGGAGCGGCACGGTGGTGTAATGGTCAGCACTGTTGCCTCACAGCAAGAAGGTACTGGGTTCGATTCCCGGCCCGGGGCCTTTCTGTTCGCATGTTCTCCCCGTGTCTGTGTGGGTTCTCTCCGGGTACTCCGGCTTCCTCCCACCATCCAAAAACATGCATGGGGATTAGGTTAATTGGCTAATTTGTCTCTATGTGTCTCTATGTGTCCTGCAATGAACTGGCGACTTGTCCACGGTGTCCCCTGCCTCTCACCCTAAGACAGCTGGGATAGGCTCCAGCTCCCCTGCAACCCTATGAGGATAAGTGATAGATAATGGATGGATGGAAGTCATAATTACAGCATGTGCATTCACACACACAACTTGAATGCCAACATGGAGAAATGTACTCAACAGACATGCATTGCTTTTTTTACACACTTGTGTGCTCTCACACATTCTGTCTATCAACATGCTGTACGTGCCTTGTTGCATTATTTCTTTCCAATGTAGTATTATTGATAAGTCAGTATACCATCACCATATATACACCAGTTTATAAGTCAAGTGAATCAGTGATTCCTCTGAGCTATTTCTCTTTAATATTTTTTTCTTTTTCCTCGTCATGTGTCTGAGCAGTATCTGGGTCCTGCAGGAGACTTAATGGAGTGTGTCTTTTCCAGGCTCTTGGAGTCGACTCCCTGCTGCTAATGCAGTAAAAAACGGAGCAGAGGTGCAGCCGGGTGAGCAAAGGCTGCCGTCGCCTCACACCAGGTGACTGACTGAGCAAACCCCATCCTGCACAGTAATAACACAGCATCATTGGCTCTTGGTGCCAGGCTTGCTGAACGGTAGCATTGGTAATGCTATTTAGTATTCAGAATCACATCTCCTACTTTACTACTCCCTGCCAGTGAACTACTGCTGTAATTTGCTTTAAGAAGTATTTACAAGCCACTCAAGTTCAGATGTGTCAAAGGTTTGTTTTAAAATGTACTACAGTAGTTCAGTTATAGAACACTCCATAAAGGTGTATTCAGTACAGTGCGGATAAATGTGTAGGCCTAAATGGGGACAGTGAGATTCCAATTCCTTTCCCAATATCTCAGCATCTAAAATTGTTTTTGTCTAATATTTCCTATCTAATAGTGAACAGAACTTAGTCAGAATTGGTGGACTAAACTGGTCTTAACTGTGCACAATCAAATAAGTAGAGCTAAAATAGGGCACTAGTAGTGCACCTCACAAGGTAAAACTATCGATTTATATTGATTAGAATGTTTCATAATGTAATGTTTATCTCTAATGTTCATCCAGTGCAGTAATGTAACACTGGTGCATAAATTAGGTTTTCAGCTAAAAAATCAACAACATACTGATAAGCAACCTGCTTATTAAAGTGGCTTAAGATGACTGGTGAGATAGATAGATAGATAGATAGATAATACACAAATACACAAGACAAGATGTATATATATATATACTGTATATATATATATATATATATATATATATATATATATATATATATATATATATAAATAATATGCATTAAAAAGCAATGTCAAAGTCTTGTTTTCAGTCCAGTTCTGTGAGGTCCGGTCTGGCAGAAACAGATGTGTTTTTAAGTCGTCTGATAGCAGCAGGGAGGAATGATTTCCTGTATCATTCCTTTGAACAGCTGAGGTGGAGGAGTCTGCTCCTGAAACCGCTCCTCAGTTTGTCCACTGTGTAATAGAGAGGGTGGGAGGTGTTGTCCATGATTGCTACCAGTTCAGCTAGCATCCTCTCCTCAGCCACCTCATCCAGGGGGACAAGCATGAAGCCAACAACAGACTCTGCCCTCATGATGAGTTTGCTCAGTCTGTTGGCACCCTTTTGCTCTGATCCCTGCACCTCAGCAGATCACTGAAAATAGATGGTGCTCACCACATCTGGAGCATCCTGCTGCTTACGCTGAAGGACCTGAGCCTCCTGACGACGACAAGCTAGCTCATGCCCTTCTTGTATAGATTAAAATTGTTTGCTTACCAATCAAGTAACTTTATATGCAATTCCAAATATCAAACAATTTCCAACAAATGATAGAGAGTTCTGTTCTGTGGAGGAGACAGCTCTGACTTAATCTTAAGTTGTGGATATGAGTTGTTATTTTACGGTGGTCTTTTTGGCTGTAAGTGGACCAAAGCCAGCAACTAAAACATTGTGCATTAGAAAGATTGTCAATGTTGAGAAACCAGCCAGATTATTTGGCCAAAATCCAAGCCTTGTTATAAGTTTATGGAAACATCAAATGAAATTCTTTGCATGCTGGGGTAGGCTCCGGCCACAGAAAATGTATGGAATTTATTTATAGTCTCAACCCGCTTTCCTGCCAAGCAGGGCTGTGCCTGGTCTTTCCAGATGTTTAATTGAAGCCCCGTCAGTTCCCATGTAAAGTTTTTCATTTGAGTCGACAGTTTCAGGCAGTGGGAGCGAGTTAACAAAAAAGAAATTGCCTACACATGAAGACACTATCAAAGCAGCCAGACGAGATATAGCACAACGCCTCCGGGATGATCACTGTCTGAATTAGATAGGAGGTACATTCTCTAAAAACTTACAACCTAATTCCTAACCAGTCCCTCAGTCGCCATTCCAAAGAGCAACTTGATTTTATATGGCTTATTTTAAAAGGCTAGAAAAAGAGAAAACCAGTTAACCAAGGTAAAAAAATAAACAATGAATTTGCTCATCTAAACTCAAGCCCCTGCACAGCAATGGGAAGTCAACAAGGCCTAAGAGAAAAGGGTCTAGGGATCTATTTGGATGGGGGCCCACAGTACCTTTGTATCGTTGGCGGGAAGAAGTTGCCCTCCGGCTATGAGGCAAAACCACTCTTGCCTTTCCTTTGAGATGCTGCCCGTTGTTGCTGGCTATTTGTGTGGGTAGAGGAGCATGCTAGTGACTCAGGCAGACAGTTGTAATTAAGGCCAGCTTGAGCAGCAAGAGATAATATGAATGTGTACAAACTACAACCCCCCCCAACACACACACACACACACAACACACTCACTCTCTTTAAACCATAGACAACTCATGTGATACACAAGGTTTGTAGTCATACACAGAGACGTGCACAAGATGAAAGCGTCAGAAAATCTCTGTAATGAATTGAACAAGTAGGACACTACTCATTAGAGATGCATTTGTGTACGTGAGGCATGAGCAATTCATTATTTTCAGTCTCACAAATTCTGGTGCAAGCCGGCGGAATCAGATAGCTATTTTAATATGTTTTCAGCTCAGAAAATCTGTTTAGCAGTTAGTCAGGATGGGTGCACACCCAAACTGGATAATAAACATTTGCTTTAAATGGCTTCTGCTGTCATCATGTTTTTTGTTGTGGTGGCACGCAAAGATGAAAAGAACTGAAAAAGTGTTGTATTTAAATTTCAAGGGTGAGGGCGAGGGCAGGAGAAAATATTTCTGTTCTGTTGTGCTCAAACTCAGAAGAGACATAAATGGATTGGTAGTATCAATATGAGACAGAGCACAGAGGGGAAACTTGTATCAAATCTCAATATCTGTTGAGTTTTTTTAGACGCTGTCAGTTCCAAATATGTGTTTTGCATTTGTTCATTATATTTGTTCATGGCTACAGTAACCACGAGTAGCTACTGTAGGGGTGTTACAATATACTGGTAACAATAACAGTGATATTTGATTGTTTTTTTTCGGTGGATGGCACCATGGGGCGCTCTCACACACCCTGTGAGTAATTTTGGGGCTTCTGGGATACATAGTCTGAACATGAGATGGTATAAGGCCAATTTTTAGTACTACATAAATTGCTGTTGGTGGACATGGAGAGCCCTCTACATCGCCGAAGAGCCTGTCGGAGAGTCTCCCTATTCTCTCCGGGCACATGAATATTTTTTAACTGATGGTCACTTCATCAAGGGAAAATGTGTACGGCAAGGGTTGCGATTGGTCCTCTAAAAACATCACTTTCGGAATTACTTTTTGTGCTACAGTAAGCACCCCTTCCATGAAATGTACCCCCTTGCCTGTCTATAGGCATATAGACCACATAATATTTTGATTTTAGGTGATATTCTGGATCAAAAGCTATTGTTTTGACCTGCATGAGTTGCTTATATACAGGTTAATCCAATTAAATGCACATACTTTTGAACCAGGAATTGCAAGAAAAGCTGGGTTATATTTAGCCTTGTGAAATGCAAGTCAAATACATTCAACTTGCTCAAAAAATCCATTAAATTCATTTTTTAATTATGGCTGGGATATATTTCTACAGAGCATACCGAAAGGTGTTGGTTTGCGTTCGCTATTATCCGATTTTGTGTTTAGAAGAACATCTGTTATTTGCACTCTTTAGATGCTTTAAAAACTGTAAGCAACCAATGTTCTTCTCTTATATCTCCCTCACAAATAATTAAATCCTAAAATAGTATTTTCCCCTGCATTTGTCTGTGATATTAAGACAAATTGCTTCACTCTCCGAGGGGGTGCATTTCACGACAGGGGGGACTTACTGTGGCACAACACCGGCACCACGACGGAGATCTGTGAGGGCTCAAGGGGTCTCCGTGGTTACAGAGTTGGATAGCGTATTCCACAGCTGAAGTATATTCTGCGTTTAATGCTGCATTACATTTGTGCGGGGGGCATTCCTGTTGAAACTTCAGAAATTCTGACTTCCGAGTCTGAAGTTTCAACGAGACCACCCCTTAAGTTGGATTTCTGACTCGGAAAGTCAGATGACACTCACCAACCCCGACTTGACCACAATGTCATAATCCAAGATGGCAGTGCCATGGGCTAACATTTTAAGGCCTACATTACATTACAATCAAACATTTTTCCTCCACAGAACAAACACACCCTCTGCGTCTTCTTTGTGCCTATTAATTGTGTTTGAGGTAGACCTCATATTGCTGCATTAGTTTTCTGCATTCCGACAGAGCAAGCACAACAAACATTTTCCTTGGACGTGTCCATCTTGGATTTCCAAGTTGTTTATTGGAAAGTCATCAACTCAGGTGTGAACGTCATTCCCAGCTCCGACTTTCTATGTAAATGGAACGCAGCATAAGCTACAGAAATAACGCAGGAAGTGGAGGCATCAGGATCAGAAAGCAAAACAAACAACAAAAAGTGTTTTTTTTTTGGTGAAACTACTATCTACTATACTTGAGATAAAGCAAGAAAGGAACAAGGTGCAAACAAACGTTTTTTTTATGATGAAATAGAGAGTCTCTTCTTTCATTGGAACTATTCTGTGTTTTCAGAGTCAGAGTACAAAATATTCAGTGGGTCTTGAATGACGACTCAAAATGGCCAAAAACACTGGCACTTTTGTTTTTATAAAAGGGCTGGCACTCGCTGAGTTAATAATCCAAATACTGCTTGATAATACCATATAAATAAATGAGTCCCTCTTAAATACAGTATGATTTTATCATAAGCTACACAGTGTGGGAGACAATGAACAATGATCTGTCACCTTGCATCATTCAACACGGTTAAAATAACTAAATACCAATTGCAAGATGCAGCTGAAAAAGTCAAGAAAATTCAGTAATTTTTAAAACTAAACACCAACACAAAAATTAAAATTACCATTTATTAGCATAAGTAACATATATATTACAAATGCTATACATTTGCATTTTTGAAGCAGTAAATTACTCCTACCTAAGATAGCCAAAACAAATATGCTAGCTATTGTAGCAAGTCAGCTGTACCCAACAATAGCCCTAAAAGCCTGTGTGCTGTAAATCTGTCATAAGTCAATTTCTCCTCTGCTGCCACCTTTCCGCTGCTAAACCCCTGCTCACCACGGTGCCCAGATTGCATCGTTGCTTGGCTGCCCAAGGCTTCATTGAATAGACACTTTCTGAAGTTTAGGGCCGTGATTAACCAGCTCCTTTATGCTCCCAAGCATCCAGTGCTTTTTGTCATCAGTGCGCCTCACTTCCCGCTCACTGGGAGTGCAGCAGAAAAGACAACAGTGAGCAGCTCCCAGGCCTAGTCAAACACACTAGCACAATCATGTTAACATATCATTGTTTCCCACTCTCTTCCATTGTGTTTTTTAAAGAGTAGTAGACTGAGGACCTCATTGCAATAAACCTCTCAACATGTTTAGAGCCCCACGGCCCCTTTCTGGGCCGGGGCGTTGCCTCCAATTACGATGCTATTGAGACCCCTCTTCTGTAATTACACACAAGCCTTCTTCCACATGGCTCTTAAAGAGGCCTTTCTGTTTTGCATGTGAATCACCCGAGCCATGTTGTTAAAGTCAGCTTATATGAAGCAAATGAGCGATGGTGCCTCTAAATATTAGAAGGATGCAAAATAAATTGGTTGCTTTTAGCTTTACGAAGGCACCTGCTCTTCAACTCAAGGCCATGTAATTAAAGACTGCAGAGCCCTGAGATGAATGAAATCATGGTTTCATTTATTCATTTATTATCTATTTATGATTTTCAGTTTATTCCATCCATCCATCCATTATCTACCGCTTATCCTCACATAGGGTTGCGGGGAGCTGGAGCCTATCCCAGCTACCTTAGGGCGAAAGGCGGGTACACCCTGGATGAGTCGCCACCTCATCGCAGGGCACAGAGACAGACAACCACTCACACATACGGTCAGTTTAAATTAGCCAATTAACCTAATCCCCATGCATGTTTTTGGATGGTGGATGTCACCATGTCACATAATATTCATGGTCAGTGAAGATAACTTTGAAATGTTTATGCATTTTCACATAACCTCAAAAGGATATCTAATGGGTGAAAATGCCATACTATTGAATATATTTTTATTCTCAGAAATTATGTAAAAATGTAATTCAATAAAACAAGTATATTAAAATACACAGGCAAATCTTAAAAATAATTAGGTCATTGCTGTAACAATGCCTATGTTCACAGTGATGGCCATGTGCCCTGAATTTACAATCCAGTGACTTTACAGTAATGTGAACTCTTGCATCGACTTCTCCAACTGTGTTCAGTTTGCTTCAGCTGTTTTAGGAAACCAGTTGTTGACTTTGTGTCACCCTGCCCACCTAAACTCACAGTCCTGCCATGACATTTAACAGACAGGTGGGAGGCCCTAAGCTATTTTTCACATATTGTCTGATTTCGTCTGCTTGGGGGGCATGACACACTCTACCCAACCCACTACTCTGCCATACTGTACCCTCAGATGTGAGATCCAAAGGTTATAAAATGTTTGAGGATGGACAGTTGAAATTATATATGATAGTGTTGTGGTTCTTAAGATGTGAATAAAGATTTCTTACGGAATCTCATGTTGTTATCCTGATGAAATAGCATTATCCCATGGATAAAAATCAATTATTTTTGGGATTAAATACAAGGATTTTTTAAGCGTAGTTTTTACTCATATTGATTTAGTCGTACACCTTTCACATTTTTATTGTTTTTATCTGGTTAGAATAAATAAATTCAGGTATCCTCCATTTTTATTATATTCCTTATGAATAGAAAATGAAGAAAAGGCATCATACCAGAGATTAAATCTCTTTTTCGAACAAGGTACCAAAGCTGACAGATTTTGGAATAATTTATGATATGTTGTGGATTACCTCTACACGTTACTTTAGAACTAAGAAGTTATGATGGTGGCTTTTGGAATTTATCAAATGATTGTGGATGACAGGATGAAAACACATAGCACATGATCAGCCAACTTTATTAGGATACATAAAATATCAAAGGAGAATGGTTCACTCAAAAATGAACACAGCAATCATCCATTTCTGATTCTTTTGTTAATAAAACAACAGATGGTTGTACACCTGTTGGCTGAAACCCTTACTTCAGCATATCAGTGTCAAAATGCAGTTTTCACCCCAAAGGCCAGGGAGATTATACCAATCTACCATGGGCCCCTTGCTAGATGCCTCACGCATATGCACACACACACACACACACACACACACACACACACAATAATGAAAGGAATTTGCACAAGGATGGAGAATGAGAATGACAAAGGTGCTAGGAGATGGTTGGCGAATAATTGTGTGCGTGGGGATGAGGGTGCGCCTTGTTCACAACTCCCTTTGTCTTGCACTAATTCCACAATCTTGTCCCCAAGAAAAGGGCTCCCACTCACCATGTTTACAAAGGGTCCCTCAAGCGTGACCCCTTATTATGTATGGCCCCTCCACTTACAAGTGACAGGGCCCCTCAGGGCATCAAGCACCAGCAACAGAAAAAAAAAATCACACAACCCACATTTGCATTTGATTTGATTATCTTTCATGGTTGATTCATGGCCCTCTGAGCCTCTGTTAGGGGACCGTTTAGACAAGCCCTCAACCTGACACACTAACTTGCATATAATTTTTTCTGCTTTTGTGATGAAAAAAAAAACAAATTCCCTAAGCCTAAGAGATAAGTGTCCACTTTATTTTGCAATGTAAAGCAAAAAATATCTGCAATGAGATGAAAGAAACTATATTGTGAAGGAGTGTACATCTGTAAACGTGTGATAGAAGTGATAAAAACAACAATTATTTTGGTTTGAGCTTAGCCATACGCATATTAAAATCTGAAAACATCCCACAGTAGCCCACACGAACCAAACACTGTTCTCCCTCTTGCTACTCTCATAACAAGTAGCTCTACAGAGGGCCACTTACACTTTCATGCTGGCTACTGTAGTTCTACGGCCTGGTCTAATGAAATATTCATACAAATTACTACTTAATTAATTAATTAATCATTCGTAAGATATGCACGAAAATCTGTGCCTTAATTTTCATATGATATCGTACAAGCTGTTTCATGAGAATACGCTGAGTTCTACGACACCCTTGGCACATGGGAGAAGCTTCACTGTGTTACAATCTGAAACCTCATTTCCACATCTCCTTTAAGTTATCTCAGCTACTCTTGGCCGAACCTCGACAATAGGCTTGTTTGAGAAGTGAAACATTTAAAGCTATCAATTAGAGAAAAGTAATGGTCAAGTTTTGGCTGAGTTTCAACCTAAAACACTTAGTTGCAACTCTATGCAAAGACAAGGTTTGACAATGTTGCCCGCAATATACGAGAGCAAGCAGGACCAAACAACACCACGTGTTAGTAGTCATTATGTCATATGAGTCTCAGTAACATTGCCTCACAGTAAATATGTACAGCATTAAGCCTTGCACTTTCATTGATTTATGGAATTCCAGCAATCTTTTCTCTTAATCTATATTAGAATGATGGCCAGCCAACTTTTTTTTATTTATTTAAAGTTACCCCTGCTACCAAGGAGGTTATGTTTTCAACGGGGCTTGTTTGTTGGTTTGTTGGTTTGCAGAGTAACTCAAAAAGTTATGGATGGTTTTTGATGAAATTTTCAGGGTTAAATTAAAACTGATTAATTTTTGGTGGTGCCACTGAATCGGATCCGATCACCACCAAAAATTAAAAGACAAATTGAAAGACAAAGCTAGTAAAGTAATGTGTTCTGTCCTAAATTGAACATTTTAATTCCCACTGTTGGTCATTCTTTGAAACCCTAAGTATTGCAAAAATACATCTAAAACACATGGGGATCAATGGAAAGATAAGCAGTCTTTTGTTCTTTTCTCATATATCTTTTTTCAGATACATGGTTTTTGCCAGCCAACAGAAATGTGGTCATATGTTTCTGCTCCGAGGCTCCTCAGATGCGCTGCATGCTTTCCTGTTCCTGTTTGCCTGGTGCATGGGAGCGTGTGTGTGTGTGAGCACATGTCTGCAGGGCAGCTGTGTCCCCAATATGTGGGGACCTGACCCAGCTGTCACTAACCATGCTGTGGGAGGTCTCTCTGAAAGCATGGAAACAAAAATGTATGTTCATCTCTCAGCAGGAACTGGCAGGGAATTGTCATATAAACAAATGAGCCTCTTCTGAGAACACTGCAGTCTTAATTTGGTTTATGGCTTTAATTGTTTACTCATGCAGTATCGAAGCAACAAACCTTGTCTTCATACCTCTTTGTACATGCAAAATAACCTGAGTTGAGGCCTGCTGGTTATCCATGAAAGGTTGAAATCATTAATGGCGTCCTGAATAAGACCTTGAACATCCCACCTGGTCACTCATTACAATGTTAAAACAAACAAACAATGGATGACAAGATGTTGCTCTGAAAAATAGACCCGTCACTGTGATTATAGAAGGTTGAAAGATGCAATGTGTCATATTGTTGTGTTCCCTGAAATGTACTTTTGCTACAAATGTTGTTAGAACTACTATGCAGTGATAAACCCAGTGTTTATGAAGTTAGGTCACAAAATCTGTCAGCGTAATTATAGACATAAACACAATCAACCTCAGTGCATGTCACACATTCTCTTAGAGAATAGTCTGTTTTCATACTTTATGTGGTAAAACTCTGCATATGTTGTGTTTCTGTTTCTCCTGTTGTCCACAGCGAACACAGTGCTCTGGAGCTAAAATATAATGCGGGCAAGTCCTTTAAAGCAAATGCGATCTGAAAGGCTGGCAAAGGCGAGGGGACGCAGCTGTCGGCGAAGCATGTCTTTTTTAAGGGCTGCCCCTAATGATTGGAGACAGTTGGCAATTACGTAAGTATTCACTTTTAGGCCACTGGGCTGTACACTGTGCCGAGCCCCCCGGACCCTGGCACACATGCAAAATGGGAAGAAGAGGAGGAAGGTGGGGGTGGGTGAAGAAGAGCGAGAACAGAAGAGTGGGGGAGCTGGCCAAGAACCAACAGGGGAACAGCGATGCACGTGCCAACAAAGAGTGAGCAACACATACAGATGGACAAAGAGAGGGGGATGGAGGAATGGAAGGAAGGAAATGGAGAGAAGTGAGCAAGAACAAAGGAAGATTAATCTAAGATGTAGAGGCCGATAAGGAGAGGAGGAAGCAAAGGAAGCATTTCATGCATGGTGACATGCAGGTGGTAAACGTTTGAAATCATCCCTCGAGCTAATCCTTCAAAACGTTGTGATATTTTGGCTTTACTTTCGCAAAATGATCAAATGAGAATGTATGGATGATAGTGTGTTGTATTTGCAAGTGTTGAAAACTATCAGCTTGTGTCAAAATCAGTGTTGGGCAGTAATGGCGTTACTAATAACGTCATTACTTTTGACAGTATACATTACTTTTAAAATAAAAAACACAGTTACTGTTACAATATGGTGCGTTTGTCCGTTACTTGGTAAATTAATTCCTGATTGATGAATTCACATTGCTTTCATTCATGCTCTCAGATGGCACTAGACTTCATAGACTGTATAGAGACACTGATCCGTCCCCCCACTTTCCCAGCATAAGGCAACATCTCAACTCACGGTGCGTTCCATTGTAATGTAATGTCAGAATTTCCATTTTCAAGTCAGAATTTAAATAAGAACCCCGGTGCTACTTACATAAACAGTCGCTACATGTTTTGTTGTACGTTTGTAAGGCTAGAGGTGCTGGGGGCACTAAACTTCAAGGTTACTTTGATGGGAGCTCCAAGTTCCGACTATCACGAACACACCATAAGGCAAACTCATGCAAATGTGGCCTTTGCATGCAATGACTACGTACAATATAACTATGAGATTGTTATTCACGTGTAATGTGGCAGTAAATGAAATATACAGTACACAAAACACAGTAAATCACCCCATCAGGCAATGTTTAGTGTGTTATTAGCAACATGTCAACTATTACACCATTTTGGTGTTTCCTCTGAGCCAAGAGCGTGCATTGGCCCCACCACCTGTTTCTAATTCAAACCTGGAAGGTTAACAGCTGCCTGGGAAGAAGATTTATGCGCATTCACACACAAACTACACAGGGTGACCATCAGAATCATATTTTGTTTAGTGCAGCAAACACTACAGTGGGAGATCATTTGGCGGCACAGCGTTCCTCACTCACAGTATTATTATTATTGAAATCACAGTTGGTCACAAAGCATCTAATTGCTTTTTCATTTTCTCAGTTATTGATTGGGTTGACTGGCTCTCCCTGTAGCTCTCCTCACTTGTTGACTGTGTGTCTTGCCATGCTGAGCAGCGCACAACCACACAGTATATTTGAGTGTTGACATGTCAGTGAGGGTGTGTGTGGCTGAGTTTGCACACGGCAAGGGTGCCCACACGAGTGTGCGCATCAGCAGGGGTATGGACGTTTTCACCTCTATCGCGGCCAGAGGATAATGAGCGCTGGCTACAACACAGAAAGCGCTTATGGCCGTTGCTTTAATAGCAGACTTGTCATTGGTGCTTGGAGTGGCATCCCACAGAGCTCACTCATCTGTTGTCAAATATTTATAAATGTCACAGAGTTGAGGTCCCCAAATGCTGCCAACATATTCTGTGAGGGTCGCAGCTATGATGAGCCAGGTTTATTAAGCCCTTTGGAATGAGTGTGGCTGTGAAAAAGATTTCCAGCCTACCATGGCACTTTCCCTTACCCGACAAAATTAATTTAGCTGTATTTCTTTGATTTTTTTATGAACTGATTCAGTGATTATTAGTATAACATATGTATAAAAATTGTTACTTTGATATTTATCTGAAAAAATCCTGAATAAAATTCAGTAAGTATTTACTCACTTTTAACTTTTTGGGCCCAATTTTGCCATTTTTTTTGTATATTTTGTCAGTAAACATGATCTAACCTGATAAGTGCTGCTCCTTTTTTATTTTGAATTAAAAAAACTTCAAGTGTTCAATGTCATAGTGATTATAAAATATATAAACCCCTGACTTTTACTTGTTTTTACAGCATCAGTTTTACTTTATGTCAAGTTAAAGTTCAACAAAATCTCTGCTGGAATAGTACATTTTGCACTCTTGAAAACATTATTTAACATAAATTGACTTAACTAGAATCTCTGTGAGCTTTGTTTTCCGCATCACAGAACCAAACACTTATTCTTTTATAGTTTGCAGTAAGAGGGGCCAGTGGTGACTGGTATTCACTTGTTTTGTTTGTCTGTTTAAAACACTGTCCCAGTGAGGATGCTGCAACAAAGGAGCTGTGTTTATTCCCTCAGACAGTCCTTGTCACATTGTGTTTGTTTGAACAGAAAGATTATGTTAATAGATTAAGTCTTAGTCAAGTGAGAGAAGACGATACATGTGCGTTCAGTTTGATGCCGGTCCTGGTTGCTCTTTGCAATTTTTCATGAACCCTTTAATTTACTGGAACTTTTACAATCACTACCCTCGTTAAATCTGTTGTTGGACCCTTTGTTGACATGCAGGCACCAGTGAATATAGAGATGAACTGATTTGCTGTTGTTTTGTACATTAGTCTGTATTTCCATCCACGTATGCTTACAATTTACAACACCACACTGTGCGTTTTAAAAGCCTCATGTCATTTCACAATCAAAGATCATGGGTAATCATAAATCATAATATTTGTACTCCTAATGGGCCCCTGCAATGAAAGCTTCCATCTATCATAGGCAAACAATGCCAGAGAGCGGCAATCAAACAGACAGCTGCTTTAAAGCCTGAAGAACTCATTTGCATTTTCTACTTCCTGCATCCTCAGTACTCTGTGACACGCCTGTGAGTTTGTCTCCTGTCTCATCACTCGTAAATTCCAAACGGATTACCCCCTGTCTCTGACATGTTAGTAAGAAACAGCTTCGATTTTCAAAAAAATATATAATAAATATATAATAACTTGCAGGGTGGCTTGTCAAGCTGCGATTGCTAATCTATGGGGGAGGATTTGAATAAGTCCTCGGTGTCTCTCTCTCCATCCCTCATCCCTCACTCGGCGGACGACTCAGAAGGAGGGCCTCTCTTCGAGAGCCCATCGTGCTAAGTGAGATTAATTTCAACATCATAAATAACTCTGAGCAGGTCGCCGCGGGGAGCGGGGAGACTGTGCCGTGTTAGAGTAACAAATGTATTTGACTGTGGTTTACCATTTGAATCCATGCTCCTAATCCTGTCTTTGTTTTAGCACAGCACTAAAAAGACAAGATAGGACCTATCATAATGACATGCTGCTTTGTCTCCAGTGTGCTTATCTAAATGGGTTCTTCAGAAAAGACAGGCAGCATTTAATGAATTGAGATCTCGTTTATAACCTGTCCACCATTTTGACAATCACCATTATCGTTGCACATGGCATGATTCAAACTTCGTCCAGTGGAGACATGCTGAAAATTGTAACAGATGAATTTGTCAAATGGCTTGTAAAAACACAGCTTTGTCTCTACCTTTGCCTTTGTATTGTACAGATATGATACAGCCCAAATCCTTTGAATAATATAACAAAAAATTGTGTAATTTCATTGTGTAAAATTATTTACACTAACTATTGTTGGAAAAATCCAACAATGGATCTAAGATCTTTTTTAACCGTGTCATGAGATTCTCAACTTTCTTTACCAGCCACTGTTGGTACAGACTCGCTGAGATCTCAACTGAGATCCGTGTGGAATTAAAGTAGTTTGCATGTTCCAACTTGGAGTCTAAAAAAAAAAAATCAAGGCATAGATGATTTGATACATGTCAAAAAATTTACACTCTGAAGACCAACACTCCAAGAACCAATCCTACCCCTATACATTTAGATATACCATGTGCCACTGAAGGCTGCACAATGTGCCTCTATTTATATGTGAGTGCATGTACTGTGCTGAATCCTTTGTACCCCCCCCCCACCCCCGCCAACACACGCACACGCTTCACCATAAAAAGTTATATTCATTACAACATCATATTTCACAATACATGAATACATGATTTTCCTCACAGAGAAGCTCAACAAACAAAACATAAAAAAAAGCCCACGACCAGCGCAATCTAAACAGGATTGACCTTAACTCAAACAGCCCTCCTCGGTTCCCTGCTGCAGTTGAATTTGTGTGTGTTGGTCTCCATTTATTTGAGGGTGTCAAGGCCTGTTCCGCCTTGTTTACTGTTAAGAGGATGAAAATGAACAGCCAAATAGTGCTCCATTTATAAGCCTGTTTATACATGCTAATACCGGAGGCTGTTTTGCACCCACAGCTGCACTGCTGGATGCGACTCAATCAACACAACACTGCCCCCCACACACCCGTCTTCATAACCAAGTATGAAAGTACATTTAAAAGGTACAGCTACATGTTGATAGAACTATGAACATGAGCCTAATACAGCAATTCTACTTACGTCAGATTATATTGCCTTCTCCTGTCATGAATGTGGTAATATTTAAGGAAAATTGAAACACAGTGAAACTACTGTAAAATAAAGTATAATGTAATTGTAAGTAATTTGAGACTGAAAGAATTTTCGATAATAACTATATAGCTGTCAGCAGAGGGTATTTCTCCTCTGTACATTGGGTAGCAAAGTAAACTGCCTAGATGTAAAATGATAGACTGGGAGAGTGTTTGTTACCAGGATACTGTAAGGATCTTTAGATCCTGGTTTGAAGTTACAGCAATCGATGACGATGAATGCAGTTTCAGCTTTCAATGTTGGTGCAAGCTCTTTCTATTCTAACCAGTGTCTAAAACTTTGATAGGTATTGGCAAAATCAACAAGGAACTATCCTAAAGCATGCATATATCTGCATATTTCAGAGCTGAAATTTGGTCAAACTGAATCTCTTCTTGCCCGGTCAAGCACTGTTTGTTTTGGACATTATCGACATGGACAGCGCTGTAGGTGCTTTGAGCATCTGTGATGTCTGAGTGGGAGAAACTGTGTCTTCCTCTACTGCTCTCACTTCCAGGGACACATACAGAGGCTATTCAACACCTCTTGACAAGGAGTACACAAGTAAAAGCGATGACAAATTAAATGTTCCTACACCTGCCCTGAATCCCCTCCAGGAGATTTTGACACCTCACGGACAAAAGAAATGACAGAATAGGTTAGCCAAACACTCGCCTCTGCAGTAGACTCTATGTGTGGCCTGATTTACTAGTGTGACAGACTGGTGAAGTTTGTGTAGAATTTTTTGGCTAAATAGATAATCTCTCTAGATCTAAGTAGAGGCTGTTTAGTTTTACAATGAAGAAATCCATATGATTTGTAAGCATGCATGCTTGAACATATGGAATGGCCATCCATAATCATGCTTAAACTTGACTTTACACAGTTCATCATATCATCACAAAATTCAACAGACTTCTTTAAGTTTGAAGACGTAGGATTTATTTATTTACTTTATATCTCAGGCCCACCTTGTTGAATTCAGTTCAATCATGAAAAGGCTGCTGAGTACTGAAATTATACTGTATTAACAAAACTGTGAAAGAAGTGTAGCTGTAGCCTACATGGTGAATATATGGATTCTACAGCTGAACATAGAGTCACGTGACAAAGTAGGTTAGGTTTGGGGCTGATGTAAAGCCCTAGATTGACAGCAACACATAACACAATGTGACTGTGTTTCAAGAATCTATACCGTAATTCTTCAGGCAGGAAAATGAATAATGTTCAGAGTGACAAGAGGATCTTGGCTAAAGTTCTGGAAAGAGATTAGCATGACAAGTGACAAAATAAATCTCTTTTCCAACATCAAATATATCATAACGTTACTTGAGCTGTTAACTGCTTTTTCCTTGTCTTTCATACACCAGTGTCTTAGTATATTAAGTACATATTTCTACATATAAGTACATATTTGCTTGCAGTCATTATATGATTTAAATGTTCAAATTTAAGAGAAAAAAGTAAAAGTAAAAAAAAAAAAATCTTTATCTCCTCAGGGAAGGTAACATTTAATATAAGATGGTTTAGTACTTCCCACCTCCACCAAACATATAAGGCCAATTCTGCAGTACACAGATTTAAAAATAGAACATTGTGTTCCTTTCACATGAATGAATTCTCTCTCGTAATGTTTCACACACTTCAAAGCTGTACAGTACTCCAAACAAAACAGCTTGTCCAAATTGAGAGTAAATGTGGATGGATGGATGAAGCCAAAACCACAATATCTCCAAAGGACGTTGTCATTCTTTTTATCATCTATCTTGATTTGTTGCCATCTTTCATTCGTACACAGTGACTACATCCTCTTGCTGATTGTCATTGCTGCTTCTTTCGCTTTGGGAATGATGGGCAGACAGACAAAGGGTTGAAGGAGAAAGAAACCAGCAGCCATCCACAGCACCCATACAGATTTATGATTTGTGCAGTCGCTTAGTATATTTCACAGCTGTATTTACCTTGGACCTTGCTGTGAGTATTAAGTGGCAGGGCCCGGCATCGCAGACGTGATTATCCATTCACAGATCCGCCACCTCTCCTCCGCAGACCCTCCCCTCCCCATTTTTTAATGTCTTCTGACACTGTTAATCAAAAAAAATCCCAAAAGAGCATAATTCACAACACAATTCAAGTAAAAGCCTTATTTAAGGGGGATTTAGCTGTAATGTCATGACAGTTCCCCAATTAGGTCGTCTCAGGGTGAAGTCATCAGTAGCGGCCTTAGCCTACCATAACTCTGGGAACTCTTCCAGTACTTCTCTGGATGGAAAGATCGACAGGGGTTGGAGAGTATGTAGAGCTGCTGGCACTGCATAGACCGGCTCTGTGTTCTCAGTCCAGCCCATACGTTCAAAGCACCGTATATAGGAAATAGGAACCATACTGTACTAACCACACAACCACTTGGCTTGGAAGACCAAGTCTGAGGGAGGTTTTTGGTTCACTTGATTTAAGGGGGGTGATGTTATTAAGTCAAGGTACAAAGCCGCATCAATATTTGCCTTATGTAAATTACATCTCACTGTTATTGTTTAATTTTTGTCAACAGTAAACTGCACATGTACATCTTTTTTTTCAAAAATGCCCTGCCGGGAGTTGCTCATTCTAACCAGTCAACCTCTGACTAATGCCAGCTATTTGACAATCACCTTCATTATCACCTCTAAACAAATATCATCCTTTTTGTAAACTCACTCACATATTGCCTGTTATTTTATTCGAAATGCTGTGCTGACTTTCAGTCTTCAAATAAATGTGCAGGTGTTGCTTTTGAAAGACAATCTCAGTGGAAGCATCAGCACATTGGACAAATACATATTACTATTAAAAGAAGAATTTTTCCCAATCTATTAAACTGCCTCTGTCTTTCCTCTTTCTCTCTCAGTTTCTTTCACCCTCTTTATTCATCACTTTAAAAAAAAAAAAAAAATCATTGTCTCTGAAATCGTCTGCCTACATTTCACCTTAACCTTTGGAAAGTACTTGGACAAATCAGTACTGATGAAGGAAATAGTTAAATAAGAAAACATACTCATTCTAATGCTCTCTGTCATTCTCACATTATAAAACCCACTCCATAATGATCCAATTTTATACACTCAGTCACTGAAATAATCTGTGCTGAAAGCAAATAGCCTGGAACTGGTGATTGCTTTTGCCAGACATTTTCTCATTAAACTCCAAATGTATCAGGCAATTACCAGTTCACATACAGTACAGGTTTAGGGATAAAGAGAGCAAGAGAGAGAGGGAGAAAGAAGAGACTGGTTGAGACTGTGCTCTACCATAAATTCACACAATCCTCCTTGTTTATACTTGTGCACTTTAGTCTGTGCCGTATCAGACGGATAGTAATCCCTTATGTATATTATCTCTTGGCTAGCCCAATCCTGTGGCTCAATGCAAGATGTACAGCAAGCTAAAATCATTCCTGACATACCACTGAACACACAAAGTGCCATTACATGTAACAGCATATGCTGTGCCCCCACAACTGGAGAGTTTAAATATCTTTTTATCATAGCAAAAAAAAAAAAAAAAAGTCTTCCATTGGAGGCATTGGGCTGTTCCTAAACATGGTGGGGTGGAGGGGACACAGCGTCCGAGCAGGACATATGTTGCACTGGATGTTGCCCGTCTCATTACGGTTCACATGTTTTATTCACGCTCGGCTGCTTGTTAACTATGTAAATTATGTGTCAGTTCACATGCACAGGCACGACGAGCACATATGGATCCACTTTTACAGTTTAATGAGGTCAATTTAGAATAAAACCATAGTGGCTAAAACACAGTTACAGTGAGAAGTGTGTTGAGGTTAAACTTGTATTCAAAGTACAGCTTCAAGCTTATGGTATCAGAAGGAGTGCCACTGTAGTGCAGAATTTCTGTATGTAGTTAGGCAATAGTAGCATGCGTGTGATGGAGTATGGAGCATGCATGCATCCATGCATGCACACATGCTCACACATATGAAATGTCCATCCATAGTCATGCATAAACACTAATTCAGATGTCTGAATGCACTGGAATGCACACACTTTGAGCTAAATACAGTTGCTGTTAATCTAAAAAGCAGGGGTGATGGCTTTGCATAGTGCATCACATCATATCATACTGCTTTTGCAGTCATTTTGTCAGAAAGGTTCTGGAAACAGCTCTTTATTTCAGTAAAATTTTTGACTTTGTTCTCAAAACTGAATATCTTTTTTTGGGTTATGTACAGTAAACTTGTTGACATTGTCATACTTCATGTTCTACTATATGATTAAATAGAGGCTAAAAGAACAAGTTAAATATGTTAGTGTTTCAATATGTCTCATGGTTGGAATGTAAAGTAAGCTTGATCTACATTCAGACAAAAACATATCAATACATTTTGATAGTAAATGGGCTAAATTTGGGTTAAATTACTGTCAAAAAAGACCAAGCTCTTTGCAAACACTCGCTAAATTGGCACACAGACAGTGATTCTGATCCCCTCTTTCTGCTTCTAACATACAGTGCACATGTGGCGATATGAGTCACTTTTACGACTGGGAAAAACTGGCACAGCAGCCTCAGTACAGACCTTGTGTATGAATCTTAGATAAACAATGTCCAGATATTATACGCTCCAAGAAAAGTGCACCCTTAACCCTTGCCCTGTGTTGAGGATTTTGCCTTTCCTCTCACGTGGCTTTATTTGAAATATGCTTTTTCATTTTGTCTCTTGTTGTTTTTCTACAGCCGTAAATGTATCATGATGTGGCTCTCTTGACCCGGTCTCCTAGAATAGAAAGATTTCTTATCTTGCTGGGGCTACGTGGTTAAATAAAGGTTAAATTAAAACGAGACAAATAATGAAACCCACTGAATCGTACCACCTCTGACATAGAGATCTGCATCATCCCTTACCATCTGTTGTCCGCATACCAAAAAAGCCCCCATTACAATCATCCTCCCAGGATCAAATCAGTAACCGACTCATGATGCAAACAGCGAAGGAGACCGTGGTTCCAGCAGCCTGTCAGCTCCGCTCACATCTTTATCTTTTCTCCGTGTCTTTCCACAGACAAGACAAGTGGGAGAGGGCCCTGCCTGTGGCGGAGTGAAGAAGGAAACGTCCATTCTAATATCCTGTCTGGGGCGTATACTTTATCCGTCAGCCTCACGTCTATCTGTGGATCTGGCTGGATCTGGTGTAGGGAGGATGCAGCAGTGCTGATATCTGATGTTCTTGTTCGCTTTCTATTTGCATTCAACATTGCAAGGACATGCAGCAAATTACTAGGGAACGGAGACACACATCTTAGAGTTAGAGTTAGAAAAAAGGTAAGCATATTTAACAAAAGGAAGTATTTGAAAATGTTTTTTACGAATGTCACGTAGAAATATTCAGAACTCTGTCAAAAGTAGATGATGAAATTACTTACTGCATTTAAGGTTAAAGACAGGTGATTTTAGCAATCTGATGTCTGAGAAATGAGTATTTTTACCTAATAATCCACCAGTGTTCTGAAGATTCATGACTTTGACACCACTGACGCATGAATTCAACACAGAATACTTCAGTTGTCTCAAGGTTTCAGCACACTGAACAAATATAAAGACATTATTTGTTTACTTTAGCCAGAGCCCTACTGTTGGCATACAGTAGCGACCACTAAAGCAATATTTACTCAGAAAGGCAGTGGGCAAACACCACACGTCCCATTTGTACATACATTTTTGCCAAAAAATCAACTGATTTAGTGAAGAGTTCTCAGTGTTTTGTGACGGCCAACTTGGTAAAAAGATTTTAATTTACTCCAGAGAAACACAAAAGTATTGCGTTCTGAGGATTATAGTTCATAAATTTCATAAGCAAGACATGCTGCGTGGGGGGAGATAGTGAAGTAAGGGGGTAGAAATACAGCAGCAGACCCTGAGACAAATTAGAGGAAGTGAGGAAAGGAAACAGAGGGAGAAAAATAGACAAAACGACAGCTTCACATCTGCCAGAACCTCATTTATGGCACCTCTCCATCTCGCCTTGCATGACCTTCTCTTAAAGTACAGGCTGTGAGTTTTTTTCCAGTTTAAATATAGTCCCTGCTAAATTCTACACTTCACTGAATTATTTCGACAATGAGTTTTTTTCCCTTTTTCTTTACCGCTAACTCTGCCACTTTTACCTCACCCTTCATTGCATGTTTTATGACAGAGTGCCAGAAATATGCCAAAAGGTGTGTACAAAACCAGCCACCGAGCATGTTTAGCCTCAACATGCTTCCAAGCTTCCAGAGTTTGTCTGTGGCTATACAAAACTCTCATCATGCAAAAGCAAACAACAGGGATTGCAAAGTTTTCTGTCTCTGAGATTCATTGTTACACACAAAATACGCATAAAGGGAATTGAAAGAAAGGTGTGAAATTTTTATTTTCACACACCTTCTTTTCTTATTGAGAGCTGCTGTAGCATTACTTGAAAAAAAAAAAAACCCCAGCTGGAAAATAGTGACATGGTGTGAAAACAGCTAAATATATCAAAAGAGTATTAGTTATACTATTGGAAAGAAAAACAAAATGAATCATTGTTTGATTTGAAGGGAGATTTCTCTAGAAGATACAGGCAGTTATAGTGAGCCAAAGAATAAAATATCCTATAATGTTTACAGGGTCTTGAAATTTTATTTGACTTTGTTTTACACAATATATTGCTAAGAATTATTTTGCAAAACTTTTATTTTTGTTTAATCTGGTGAATACACAGTCTTTTGTTATAAAATTACAGTAATTTGAAATCTACATGATAAGCAGTCTGTCAGCACCTCATTGACATGACATGGGGGGAGCTTAATAATATTATGGGTGCAACTTTAATTCAAAAATAATACATCATAAACAGTTGGCATCGCTGCTGCTACTGCACCATGGGAATCATCACAGATGGAGCAACAACTGACGCCTAGATTACAACAACATGAATGTAATTAACCTGGTATTTATTTGCATGTATCATCTGAACCCTAACAATAACAAAAAAAAAAGTAAATATATGCTTTTATTTTTATTTAGTACAAATGTGTGATCATCATATTTATATTTGTAGTTTGCCATGGCTGCCAAAATGATGACATTTGTATCAGGTGAATAACGTTAATATCTAAGGTTAACTTATTTTTTTAATGTCGACAAATTGTAATTTAGGCGTCCAAGTGTAAGTCGTGTGTTTTTTGCTGATTATAAAATATCACATCTGAGGGGACTTCTCAGAAGATGCAGTGTATATTTATGAACTCCATGTGGCCTTTTTTTGCCCTCATATTTATTTGCCATTGAACATGCCACTGTGTCTTTTTGGGGATAGAAGTGGGTGGGGGTCTAGGTTTCTGCTTAGGCCCCCCTTACAAAAACAAAACAAAAAGAGAGCCCCCAATCACCAGCTTGGGGTGCAAAGTGCAGCTGCCCTGCTAATGAGATTTTAAAATGGGCCAAAATGCCCCCTTAAATGGCCCCTACATGGAGAATTATATGCTTTATGTGTTGATTTATTCAAAGGGGGAGGGGGATCCGGCTTATGTATGTGTGCATCTGTGTGTTTGTGTGTTGTTAGACAACAATAGCCTGCAGCGAAGTCAACTGTCAGAGTACTGTATACTCGTAGGGTGACTGTCCTTCACCTTCCCAACCTGCACAATGAAAAAAACACAATCTGAACTGTATATCTGTTTTAAAATACATTTCCTGTATTAAATCATGGAATGTATCCAATAGAGTGTTACAGCAAGCAGTTAGCATCCTGTTGAATTCAATCTTATCAATCACTTGGTATTTCCAGATACCTCAGTTTGTAATACAGCACATTAAATACTAATCAGGGCAGTAAATGGTGTACAAACCAACATGAAATACAAACATATCACTGTGTCCCTCATGCAGAACTTATGATTGTACTCTATTCCCAATACCAACAGATTCCCAAACCTCGCTTACTTGGTTCAGCACTTTTGCAAGTGAGCCGTGCGCAACGCTAATTGCCAAGATAATGTTTTAATATATCGGCTATGTACTTGTGGTGGATTGAACAAATTCAACCGAGAGAAAATGCATAAATGCTGTTTGTCTGATGAAATAATGAGGGAAAGAGACAGAATAATGAGACAAAAAAGACATTTAGCTGTTGATTGGGCTTCTTTGTTAGCATGCTGAGAGGATGTGGTTATTTGGGGACTGAACAAGGACAGCCAGCTGAGAGAGGAGAGTCAGAGCAATAGAGAGAGAAATAAAGAACAAAGGAAAGAAAGGAAAAGGTTGGTAGAGACGGAATTGGATATGGAAAGCCTTTTTTGCGATACTGTGTGTGTGCGTGTGTGTGTGTGTGTGTGTGTGTGTATACACATAAGTACCAGTGATAAGATCCACTTGCTCGCATTCAGAGGGACGACCAGCTGTGAGGATGAGTACAAGCGCATGAGATTGTGCATTAGTGTGTTTTTCTCTGCGAGTGTATTAATGCTGCTGGAGGATGTGTTTGCGCGTACGTGCGAGCCCACAAATGTTTGAGTGTCTTGGGCAGTCCGTGTGTGAATCTCAATGCGTCAGTGTGTGCATCAGACAAGAAATGACTGTATCTGGCCCCTGAAATGGGAAACTGTCAGAGTGTGTGTGGTGTGTTCGACAGAGAGACAGAGACGGAGCGTTACGGGCCTGTCTGAAGCCATCTTTTGTATGAGCTATGTATGGTCTTTGTGGGGGGAAATTGAAAAACATTAGCATGATAAAGACTAGCTAGGACGGGCTGCCTCGCTGATCATGTGACACATTACTGAAAAAGCGCATAGATACAAAATGACAGCCAGCTCATTCACACACACACACACACACACACACACACATAGACACCAATGGGTGTTCCAATCATATCAAGCAGAGGCAGCGTTCATGGCATTCAGCGGGATCAAGCGTCATCAGTTCACCATTAAAAAAAAGAACACTTGCTACTTGTCTTTTTTTCACAAGGGGTGTTGTAAATACACAAACTACTGTACTGTGCTCTTTTCTTTGATCTCTCTGGTCTTTCTGTAATTTGTGCGTGTGCATGTGGTTGTCGTGTGTGTGTGTGTGTGTGTGTGTGTGTGGGAGCATGCAGGCATCTGTGGGCCTCTCTAATTAGAGAGTGTGGCTAGACCAAGCTCTTGTTTTTAAGATCCCATTTCAAAGCCGGAGACGTAGAGGGCTTATTTATGGGCCGGGAACGTGTTGGTTTATCCACAGACCTTAACTCCCTTGACGACTGACAAAACAGGTCAACGAGGATGCATCGGGAGCGATTTGCAAGCGGGAATTCCGTTGCTAAATGGCGGGATGCAGACAAAGGCCGTGCTCTCATCTGTGTGACTTTTTAAATGCTGACGATAACTGATTTGCTATGATGGTCGTGCAGGGTTTTGTTAATGAAGTGATGATTTAGGGGAGGGACAGTGGGTGTCACAAATTTCAAAACTATGCCCAACATCACCCCCCTGTGGAAGGAGAGTGAATTACACACAGAGCTCATTAATACCATTAAGCATTCAGGAACTAGGCCTGTTTCAAAATCAGGTCAGCCAGGATGAGAATTGAACAGCAATTTGACGTAACCTTCATATTGTTGTATTTCTTTGTGTTGATGCTTCAATATAATTTCCCATCCTTGGTCTGTATGTGTGTCATTTACACAATTTATCCCTTTTGTAACCAGAATATACCTGTGGCACTATCATCACCCTCCTTTTGTTTCATCAAAGCCAGTCTTTCATGTTGGTGCTCATCCTATGGTGTGGCAGCACAAAGGGGTAATTGCATCAGATGTATGTGAATTCATAAAGGAAAACCTTCAAAGCCAAAGGTTTCATCTCACCTCTTTATTGAACAAAAGAGAGAGAGGATGTTACCTCTGCATTATGGCACAGTGTGCCTCATTGTGATTACAGTTGTTTTATGATGGCTAATAACAATCTGATGAAGTGTCTACAAGCCAGATATAAAAGCACTTCAGAGTCCAACTAACCCACACCAGTAGTAATAGGTAGTCATAGCTTACACACACACACACACACACACACACACACACACACATAAAATTGATGAAGATGGAAGATGATTTTATTTTTATTATTTCAATGGCAACATTTCAGAAGCAATATGCAAAAAGATGAAAGCAGGCCAATAACAATATCTGACTGTGGGTGTGTTTCCTTTGGTCTGCTGAATGTTATTAAAGAGGAAGATGCTGTCCTCTAGTGACACATTTCATCATAGCAGCTTAGCTCTCAGTCCAAGGTCTTCAAGGAATTTATTCCAATTTTAGAAGACAATGCAGTCCGACATGGATCAGTCAGAGAATAATGTCATTATATCGTTATAGCAGAAGGGTCATCATTTATATTTTATGGAAGCCTTATTACTTATTGTGAAATTCCTCATCCAAAATAAAAATAAAAAAAACATAAAACATAAAACACAGCTTCACTCAAAAAACACCTGCTAGTAGAGCAAGCTCAAGATATTTTTGAAATGTAAACGTAAAGACCAAAGACAAAAATGTCCTTTGATGATACCTTTAGGAAAATTGTGCCGATAAAGTCAGTTAATGGACGAAAGAGTTTAATTATAATAGGAAGAAAATATGTTATTTTTTGAGAATTCATACATGTGTGCTTGGAACTTTGTCTTTAGATTTCATTGTTTGTCATCAGATGTGGAAATATAGTATGTATATTTGTGTATTATAGCCAACTACCGTTAACTAAATATCTTCAGGCTGCAAAATAGGTTACATTAATTTTTACTCATACACAGCTGGAACAAAATCAGAAGTAAGACCCCTTATGTCCAAACAAACAGTCTGGCACTGTGCAGTATGTACATCAGTAACCGATTATCAATACACAGCTGCCAGCCTCTGTGTAGCCTCACAAGAGTTAAGGAGAAAAGAGATGCGGACGCAGACAACATGGACAACAAATTTGGTGCAGTCACAAACAGCTTATAGCAGAGAGAGAGATTGCACATTTTCTTGGTACAGCATCCACAGAACGCAATTAGACTTCTTGAAAAGCACGAACTGTTTGTATTTGTCATACAGTACATCAAACAATGAACTGCAGAGAGAGACTGTAGAATTATGTTCATATAATTAGTACTGTTAATTCATTATTAATTTATTATTGCCAACAGATTTATTTTCTTAATTACCAAACTGGTATGAAGTGATACAATACGATACAATATGATATAATACAATATACTTTATTGTCCTGCTCAGGGACAATAAAGTGCAGAGTGTAGAGGAGACATGCGGACACACAGCAAGGCAAGAGAGAGAGAGAGACGTGCAGAATGTGTCCTCAGTGAAGAAGAGTAGAGGTTAATCACTGATAGCATGAAAGGACAGAGGCTCCCAGCTTTGATCACCCAAAAAAACAATCTGTGACTGTCAGTACTGAAGTGTATTATTAGGTTTTGGATATTCATTACGAGGAATAAAGCATATGACACCTAAACTGTAAAGTTAGTGGTTTGATTCCAATAGCGGTCACGTGTCTTGTCCCACAGTATCCTTGAGCAAGGCACTGAACCCCTGCCTACTCACTCACTGTCTAAGTCAATGATGTCAATGATGTGTCTCCAAGGTAAAATGGCATAGACCAATGCTCAGCTACGAAATAGCTATACCCCACTGTAGCTGTAATATTTCCTCCTCCCACTCAGCAGCCACCAGCCAGCCATTGTCTATGATAGGTGGGGGTGGGTGAAGAGACAGATGAGAGCCAGGACGCGCCACGCCACTTCACCTTCCCTCTCCTTCAGCCTGACAGGATCTGAATTACAGTAAATGATAACCCTCCTCGGCCACAAAGCGATTTGACCTGCCGCCATCCCTCTCCCTGCTCCCCCACCCATCCCAACCCCCCTAATGGGTCCCCGATGGGTGGCCAAGCTCCCTTAGGACCCGGATGGCGGAGAGGGACAGTTTTTCTGGAGAAAAGAGGAATGGGATGGAGGTGAGAGGATTGAGAAGGCCAGGCAATGAGTTGCAGGACTGGCGCCGTTTGTGGCGAGCATACAGATATCAGCTGCACCAAAGAGACACAAATCTAGTCAGAGGATTTTCTACAAGAAGAAACTAGTAACTTTGCATCAACATTCCCACCTTGCAAACAATTCTGAAAAAAGGTATTAAAAACTGCAATTATTACATTATTAAGTAATTTTAAATATGTATTGTGTATCGTGGAACAGTTAGGTTACATTTTCAACATATCAGTGTAAAGGAAATGGTGCAGTGGTTAGCACTGTTGCCTCACAGCAAGAGGGTACTGGTCTTGATTCCCGGCCCGGGCCTTTCTGTGGGGAGTTTATGTTCTCCCCGTGTCTGCGTGGGTACTTCCACCATCCAAAAACATGCATGGGGATTAGGTTAACCGGCTAATTTAAATTGCCCGTAGGTGTGAATGTGTGAGTGGTTGTCTGTCTCTATGTGCTGTGTGATGAGGTGGTGACTTGTCCAGGGTGTACCCTGCCTTCCGCCCTAAGACAGCTGGGATAGACTCGAGTCCTCCCACAACTCTATGTGAGGATAAGCGGTAGAAAATGGATGGAAATGTAAAAATAGTCATATTACATGAAGATGGGAATGAGTGAATGCTGACATTGATGTTTTTATGAGCCCCTTGGTATTTCTTTCAAATCACACCCTCATTCATGGTTTTTATCACCTCATGACCTGTCTTTTTTATTACTGCAAATCTACATTTAATCACAGAGCAAATAAAAATGGTAGGACTGGATGAAAGGGTTGAGGAGATGAGTGTGAAGAGGAGGATGGTCCAGTGAATGGCTGACCTGCCAGCGACCTGCAACTCGGGGTCAGCTGTGTCATTTTTCTCATTTGTACGTGTGTGTATGTGTGTCATGTCTCTGTGTGTTGGCTTGAGTAAATACTACTTAGTATTTTTTTCATTTTTAAGGTTCACAGTGCCTGGGGACACTTGGTATATGTTGTCTGTATGAATATTTCTATCTATACATTTCTGTTAGTGTTTGTGCCCCTTCAGTGTACTGATATCAGTGTCCTCACAAATTTGCGAAATTAAGGGTGACATAACATGACAGAAAATGTAACTGTGAGAGGAAACATACCGTAACATAACATATCATAAGTGATTATATCGGGCGGAACGATGGTGCCTTTCGTCCTAAAACAGCTAGGACACAGCATCAACACATCAAATTTTCGGACAAAATGTTCATTCTTATATATCCCAGGTGCCATGTGTTATTCACCTCACCTGTCAGTGGCCATTATTGGGTTAAGAAAAACAGTTGTGTTAATACTTATCTGAAACATATCTGTGCTTCAGATTTTGCAATACACAACAGATATCAATAGGGACTGTTAATGCATATTGTTGAATATTTTGGTTCATTTAGGGCCTTTGGTTAATTCAAATATTGTGGTTATACTTGCGGGATACCGGCATGGGATACAATTTTCTGAAGGCAGGGGAATATGTCTGCAATGTCACAGTGTCACATGTGTAGGCCCAGTGTTTGCTCTGTCCCACAGGGTCTAGTAGCCAGGATTTTGGCAGATCAGGAGGAGAGTTACCGATTGTTCCTGCAGGCACCGATCGTGGATTTGCAGTTTGTCATCTTCCATGGCTCAAGTTTACGCAGTATGCCTGAATCCAGTCAAATCTGTCGTCTGAGCCTCCACTGCCTGATACTTCTGCAGTCAAACACGCTGTCTCCCAGATGGTTTAGCCTGGTTGCTGGTTGGTACCCTGTTTAGCCAGCCAAACTGGATAAGAAAAAAATTGGACTTTTAATCACAGGTGGCAACTTTCATTTCCTGTTGCAAAAAGCATGACTGTCATTGTTCCCTAACCTTAATATTTATATATTAATATTGTAACCATGACAACAAAGGTTCCCTGACCTTAACAAAGTAGCCATTGGAACTCAAACGATGAACATCATCTTTACCAAACCCTAGCTATTGCATTGTCACTTTATAAAACAAATACACTTTTCCAAAACTGATTTGGCAGGGTTTCGGAGGTACTGAGAAACAAAGTTGTCCTGACAACTAGGATGTCAGATCAGAAAATACTTCTATGTGTCCTTGACAAAAGACATTAATGTAATTCAACCTTCAGAGTAATGGTCAGCAAAAGCCATTTTGGCAAACAACACGATCGAAGCCACATTCAAAGAAATTCAAACTTCAGTAAAAATCATCACAGCAGCATTCTGAGAGCTACTGAGCATCTTTCATCTTCGAATCTCATGGGAAGGAGGAAGGATCAAGGTAAGAGAAGAGAAGAGGAAAGGATAAACTTGTGTGTGTGTGTGTGTGTGTGTGTGTGTGTGTGTGTGTGTGTGTGTGTTGGGGGGGATGAGACATGCATGCCCTTCGCTAATAGAAAGAACTACACCACTGAGTCCCAAATGTGAACAGACGTAAAAATAGAAGGGCCCAGCTGGCTCCCCTCTGAGGATTATATTTGGGGAAGAGTCCCTTTTTGTTGACTGCGGGATCGACTGAAAAAGAAAGAGATGTCACTTTGAAATTTTAAGCAGTAATAGCTTCACTCCAGTAAAGGTCATGCTGTGGGAAGAGAGATTTTTAAATGGGAGAATTATGGCCTTTTACATCAAAGGATTCATTTTATATAAAAGGTCATCATGTCCACTCAATCTATAGATATACTGTACATGCCTTTGGATATTTAAAACCCCTCTGATATAATAATAAACAGAGAATTGTCATTTACTTTACCATTAACTGGTAATAATTTCAATTCAGGTGGTTTGAAGGTCACCCTGTGCCTCATTTTAATTTTAATAATTCTATATTATTATATCTCTAAGCTAATTAGGTTTGGTTTGTGTTGTGGATATATGTGTGAATTTGTGTATTTTATTATGTGCTGAATGGTTTTAATGGCCTACATTTATTTATATATGTTCACATTTTTGATAGAATTGAGACAATGCAACAAAGGTAAAATTAACACCTGAGAAACTTTTAACACAATGTTGCTATAAATATGTAATAAATATGTAGTGTGAAAATAATGTCAGACCATTGACATTGAGGACAGGTTTTTACGTGATTTCTTCCAAAATAGACATGTTGTAGAGTGTCACAAAAAATACTGCAGATCAGTTCAAGTAGCAGAAAAAAAAAAAAAAAAAAAACCTTTCGCTAAACGTTCTCAGATCAAGGTCAATCCAAAGACATCCACATGGGGAATAAATATCTTTACTCTCTACCAGTCAATCAGAAATGAAGAAGCCTCTTGAACATGTCTTTAAGCAAGTCTCCTTTTTGCTCATTGGATAGAAATAAATACTTTGTACTACATTAAATGTGAAACACGAACCTTTGACAGCAAATTAAAGACTACATTACAAATGCATTAAAGCCTGAAAAAACTAATGAATGGAAGTTTAGATCCCTAAAATACCATTTAAAGCTGTGAAGAAGAAATTTTCTTCGTTACTAAGTCTGAACTCTGACCACAGTCACAATGACATAAAATGCTCCTTTGTTGCTGTTTTGCCTTGAACGTGTACTGTATGTTTTAAACAGGAGTGAAAACATCCACGGTACTGTGTAGTCTATGTTGGCTATCTGTCATTAGATGGCAGTATTGTGTAGGTAAAAGAGGTGGGCAGTCTATCGGCCTCCTCTCTGTGTTTATTACCATATGCATGTTTTACAAATTGGAAAACTTACTTTTAAAATTGGCTATATCTAAAGTAATACCAGTTCATCCCACAAATGATTCACTTTCTGAAATGCCATTCAGAAATCAGAGTAATTCTAATAACCAGTCCCATTAATTGCCACCAAATCAGATGAATGGCATTCAGTCTGTCTTAATGGTAAAATTGCACGGTTGAATGCTTCTTGGATATGGAAAAGACTCCTATTTAAAAAAAAAAATCAAAGCAACTGTGGCGAAGGACAGTTTTTGAGTCACAGTTATGAACTGAATGAACACAGTTTTGTATTTCTGTTGGATTCCTCAACAAACTATAATTAAAGATGTGTGTCTGATGAAAAAACGCAGATTACATCTGAATTCACAATAAATCAGCTACACTGAATCACCTCCCTCTTTGTCCTCTCCTGACAGTTTGGCATGCTCTGGTGTTTTTAAAGCAGTCTGAATTGTAGGAATGCTATTGTTAATAAGTTTAGCACTCAGCCCTTAATGAGAGTGTTAACACATAGTTTGTTGTGCTGGGATGTTTAGTAAGTAGTGAGAAAAAGTCTGTATAGAGGATTTCTGTTTGTAAGGGGCAGGTATTTTTACTGTACAGCTTTTTAAAATGTTGATTTTATTTCACAGGCACTTTTATTTAGATTTTGCCCTACACATTTTAATACAACTTTCTCTTCCTTCTCTCACTTTTTCTTGACTTTTAAGCATTTTTTTTCCTGTCCTGCATATATTATAAATCACCTGTGACCCAAACAGTGTTGTTGACACTGAACTTTTTTTTTAATTGTCTTTACAGAAGAGACATCAGGAGTAATCACAATCACAATATATAAAGTTTAATCAAATGGGAATGTTGCTATGTTGTTATCATTCTCTTTACATTATCACTTGAGTCAAAAAACATTGGTATAAATCTGCAAATTATGAACAATTTATTGTCCAAATTATGTCCGTAATCGCGGGTATCTTAACATCATTGTAATATCTGACCCGTGCAGTGCTACTGCTCCCTAGATCTGTGGAACAGGTGTTTTACTGGACTCTTTTTATTTTCTTTTTCATTGGTAACAGGGGAAATACAGGCCTGGAAACCAGAAAGTAAAGTCCCCAAAGCCCAAAGAGCCTGGGAGTGGACCTGAAGCCATATATCTGCTCTGGTTCACACAGGCCCCCTACTGAGTGTGTGTGTGTGTGTGTGTGTGTGAGAGAGAGACAGAGAGAGACAGAGAGAGAGAGGCTGTCGTCTACCTGCATTCACATTCTCTGTCTCTGTCTTTTTCCCACGGTTGTATTGTATGTGAGTGTGGGATGTATGTAAGCATTTTGTGTGTGTGTGTGTGTGTGTGTGTGTGTGTGTGTGTGTGTGTGTGTGTCCTGTGGATAGCCCTGAAAAATCTATTACAGTAAAAAAGTGAAGATTTCTTTCTTATCCCAAATTCAACAACTGCAATGACATCAAATACATCATACTCATCTGTAAAGCTTTCTTGAAAAAAAAAATACAATAAAAAAAAAAAAATATATATATATATATATATATATATATACGTATATATATATATATATATATATATATATACGTATATATATAGTATATATATACGTGTATATATATACGTATATACACGTATATATATATACGTGTATATATACGTATATATATATATATATATATATATATATACACGTATATATATACACGTATATATATATATATATATATATATATATATATATATATATATATATATATATATATACATTCATAGCAACTGAACAAGACTGGCTGGTGGATTAAACTATCCTGACGGGACATTTACTCTCATTTAAATCTTTATTTTCCTGTCATTTGTCAATTTTTCATGTTTTGCTAAGCCTGGGTGCACTGATAGATTCATTTCTCACTTAAATCAATTGTATCAGACTAAAAGTATCCTCAAGGCCAGAATGAATGTTGTATGAGTGTGTGTCAAAGTTGAGTGAATCATCTTTACATATTTCAAAATGTACAACAGTGTATAGTAACACTGGTGTTTAATACAGATTTTACCACACTAAAAATAATGGCTATTTCCTTTTTGTCAGTGTATGCTGAGAACAATTATGATTGTGCATGCTTCCTCCTATAGACCCAAATCGCTGAAGATAAACTTAAAAAATTTCAGTTAGTTTTGTAATTGCTTTCATTTTACCTCATTCAATCAGAAATAGCTGTGTTGAGTGCTTTCAGAGATGTTAAAGCCATTTATGTTACCAAATAGTTTGTATTTTCAGTAACACCCAGACAAGGTTCAGGGTTGAATTCCTGTCCAACTGGAAAAAGAGGCTTCAGACAGAAAAAAAACAAAAAAAACAGGAATGGTTAATATTTGACATCAGTCCTGGGAAAGAATTTCTGCAAACATTTGGGATGTTTTACAGCTGGATTGTATTCTCATTTCCAACTAAATTAAAGGTTGTCACTTATTGGTTTTGGTGTGATTTTATAAAATGTGAAACTGAAGCCCAAAATTTGAAGGATGTGTTTTTATTGAAGCAATAATTAAATTGATCTGAAAATATATGTGTGGTTTGGAAGATGCAGGGTTCGAGGCATGAACTGTGTATAATACAGCCCATGCAAGATATTATGTTAATGTTGTGTGTATGCTTGTGTGTGTCTCTGTGTGTGAACACAGACATCTGTCTCTATAGTTATGTGTATGTGGGTTGTGTTTATACATACTGTATGTGTGCAAATATGCTGAACATGAACATGTGGCTATATTGTTAGCAATGGATACATACTTTACATACACTTGGATGTTCTAAAACCTCAACAAGCATTTGTATCAAATATGTATTTTTGTCAAGCTTTAGTGAAGGAAATATTCTAACATTTTTTAGTCAAGCCTGACCCCTGACCTCTGGGAGAAATTATATAAAAAATAGGATTAATTGACTGACAATTAATCAAATTAGACTTACTGCTGGTTCATGCTGCACTGATCATACACCCAGTGTATCTTAAGTATGACTGCAATCTTTCCTGAGCCAGTTGTCTAAAGTTAACCATAGTGGAGGTGGATGAAAACAATAACTAACCACTTTTGTCAAATGTTTAGGCATGAGAACCTATTTAGTTTTCAAGATATACTTGTAGAGATGTATATTTGATGACAAACCGTGGATATAGATTACAGTTTTCACTTAACTTATAGAATATAGCAAAGCATGTTCACACAGGACAAATGCTTCCTTTCAAGTGATTAGCATCTTCACCAAATTCTCTGTCTAGTCTGCTGCACTGTTACAAAGCCATGTTCATCAACAGCATTCCTCACTGAATCAGTGAAGTGTCTTTAAACGGGAGGATGGAATTACTTTCAGTTTAATTGGTCTAGAATGTGGATTTCTTTCTGAAACACTGTCATAGGCACTAATGTCATGTAAGAACAAGGAATGAAGCTCTCACTCAGTAGTGTCAATGTTTGTGTTTCTCATTAAAGGGTTTAGACATGTGATACATGGTTTTGTTTTTTAGCTAATCAGAGTTAGGAAAGAGTTATTCAGCTAAGCAAACATTTAATATAAAAAAAACATGTTGAATCATTTGTCATCATTTTATCATTTGTGTTTTGAACTTTGGTTTTAGTCAGTTAAGGGTAGAGGTTTGTCACAATAGGTTCCTGGAATAAATGTTTTTTTCTCTCTTCAGGTTCTTAGCTCATCTTTTCACTTAATTGAGTCATTGCTGAGGCACTTAATCTCGTGTTTAAATGTTTAGATTTCAAGCTGTTTTTAATGTGCTTCACAGTTGGATGAAAACGTGTGCATTGGAAACAAATAAAAAAAAGAAAAAGTGCGCCCCTAACACCCTGTTTCTCCGTCCTGCAGGTTGTTTTAATGAGATATAGGATATGCACAGTACATGTTCAAGTTGAAAGAATCAGTCACTGGTGGCAACAGTGCTGATCCATCAAGGATAGCACCTTTTACCCTGAAAATTCTGCCAACTCAGGAGGGCAATTAACACCTCGGCAGCCCGGGTCAGAAATGAGCTGAAGATTCCTCCCCTGTGGACGCCGTGGTCGGCTGCAGAGCAGCACTGCTCTTTGGTGATGTGCTGGTGTGCGTGGGTGTGTGTGTATTAGTGAGTGTGAGAGAGAAATAGAAATAGAAGGACGGGTTATGTGACTGTGTATGTGAGAGAAAAAGTGTGTGTGTGTGTGTGTGTATGCCCGTAATCCTATGCGTGTCTGTATGCAGCACTGACAGGCAGCGTGCAGGTAAGGTACTCCGCAGGGTAATTATACACAACCTCCAGAGAGTTCACATCGGGGCATTGTGGGTATTTTTGTTTGTTTTAGCCATTTCCTTTTCCTCTCTTTTTTTCCAGTCGTTCACATGAATGAAATATCAAATGTACCTCAGTGGCCCTTGCTCGGTTTAAAAGAGCATTCATCTGCATATTAGGATTGACGCTGGTGGGAAATGTGATCACGTCTCTGGACTCCAGACACATCTTTCTGCAATTAATATGCACTCGATAGTCTCGGAGAAGAGGTTTCATGAATATTCATCAGCGTTAATGTGGATGTCTGCAACCAATATAACTGTCGATGAGAATAAAAAATTCTTAATGTTCTTAATTGGTCAAAGTCCCATGACTGCATTAGGTTTTCATCTTGTAAACATTAGATGTGTCCAATTCAAATCCTGCAGCCTAACCTCAGAATACTAAATCACCTGACCTTTGATCAAGGCAATTAACCCGCTCTATCAATTATCAAATGAAGCATAACACAGCAGAGCCACGTTCACTCACGGGGTAGAGTACATCTTGACCAGTCTGACTCAATTTCCTTCTTAGGGGCCAAAGTACACGATGAAAAATAAAAGCCATCCTACGGTTATCAATACATCAGCAAGCAAAAGAACTCCAGATTCTTGTGGTCCAGAAACTTAAACTTGGACCTGTATTAATCATTTAAACCAAAATGAGAATCAGTATCTTCACCATCTTGAGGTACAAAAACAATCAAAACAGTCACATCATTATATTAGATGAGGAAAAGATTAAAGTGCACTCATAGCAACAATATTTAACCTGGATTCTTGCTCCGATTCAAATTAGCCTCAAATAACTGAAATCCGACCACTTAACCACAGCCACTAGTCCTGCACACCTCTCCTGTTCGTCTTGGCCCTCATAAATAAAAACGGGAATAACTGGAGAGGGTTGTGGACGGGGAGTTCACAAGGCGGCTGCTGTCATGGCTCTTTTACAGACCAAAGCAAGTGGAGTCGTATTGGAGGACTGGGAAACCTGAGCCCTGGTTAGACAAACACATGCTACTTCCAAAATAACAATGGGCTTCTGTGACAGCAACCAGAGCTCTCTTGAAAGACACAAGGCATCATGACATTGAAATGTGCTGTTGAGTGGACTACATTACCAAGAGCTTGTAGCCTAACCCCCTAAAAATTAATATATATAAGCAGAAATAAAGATAATTGTAAGTGGCAACTTTGTTGGCTGTGTGTCATGAAATAAGAATAAAGAATAAAGACAAGAGGGATTGTTTGCTTTCTATATGGACAATCCAGGGATTAAATATAGCAGAAAGACATGCAACAAGCTGCCACCTACTGTGGGGTGGGTTCAAACACTTTAGTCCCATGATCTGGTTTAAATGTTGTCTGTCCTAATCTAAGTGAAATATTTCTCCAATAGTCAGTAATAATTCCATGTTTTACTAAAGCAGTTAAGATTTTTCTGTTGTTTAAAAAAAAAAACTTGGTGTCTAAGTACATATATACTGAATATGTAGGCAATTAAAGAGCATACTGTAAATAGTAAAATCTGTCATGAATTAGTTAAATCAGTACTGTGCCATATAAAACATGATGAAGGCTACATTTGATCCAAGACAGCAGGGCACTTAACATTCATTCATTCATTCAAAAATATTACTAGAAATATTTTTTCTAACACTATCTAGACAGGAACAGTGCCAATTTGGTTTCAATGCAGCAACAACATCAACTGTTCATTAGTTCAGTCACTGTGGATACAGGGTGTCAGCTAAATGTAACTTGAATATATTTTGGAGGAGGAAGTGTTCTGTCAGCTCAGAGCAGGTATCTGTCAGCAGGCTCTATCCTTTTGGGTTGCAGGAGGAGGAAGCAGCCTTGACCAGGTCTTTTTTACGCTGCACAGCCACCCAGTTGCCCTGGAGGGGTGGGCAGTAAATCCACTCTGGCAGCACATACACATACAGCTGGATTACACACACACACACACTGACTGCACCTGCATTTGTATGACATGTTGTCCGGGTGTATGTGTGAGGTGTTGATTGAAATATATCAACAATTTTATCACAGTGGCAACACTACAACTTCAACAGTGCGTACATGTTCTGTGTTTCCAAACAGCAGGGAAATTATTTTTCTTTTTTTAAATTGAAAAAGAGTCACCAGTATCTTCAATTACGGCCGCTAGCGCAGTGGATGATTGCACATGCCTGGGGAACCCCGGGTTCGACTCCTTCCAAATCCCGGCTACCAAAATAGGCGAGGGTTGCGTCAGGAAGGGCATCCGGTGTAAAAAACTAACACCAAGTCTACAAGCGGATCATCCGCTGTGGCGACCCCGGAAGTTAGCAGCCAGAAAGGACAACACCAATATCACCAATATCTTCAATTTTGTCCATGAAAAACTACACCCATCCAAATGCTTAATTTTCTTTGCGCAACATCACACTACTGTCCATAATCTAATAGTCAATACTGGCATCGGACATGAAAGATGTGACAGAATATTATGATTTTAATGGGTCCAGACTCCGATGGAATTTTTCCCCCTGTTTTATCAAAATAGATCAGTAAAAAAAGAAGAAAAAAAAACAACAGAAGTAGTTGCTACCAGTCTCAGAAAAGATAGTTTGTGAGCAAAATTTCTACAAATGTACCAATCACCACTGCTTAAAATATTGTAGAAGAAACTGTGTGTGTGTGTGTGTGTGTGTGTGTGTACTTTTGTTGACCTTGTGAGAAATGGTTTAAGTTTTGGCCCTTCGTGTCTGTGTAAAATGAAGTCATGTTGCATGATTCTTTTAATTTTTAGTGGTTAGTTCAGGATTTGAATTGAAGACTCTGACTCTGATTAGAAATAGAAAAGAAGTTGGATTAGATACTCACAAGTATAATACTACAAATGTGCGTGTGTGCTCAGCAGCAGGGGCAGTGGAGAGCTGGCTGAGCAACCGAACTTCCTCTTCCTCCCCCGTAACTGAACTTCTCCCAGCTGCACAGATTTACAGGTGCCACTGACCTTTTCATCATAGGAAGTCTCCACAACCGCCTGGGCCTCCCTCCGCCGGCTCTTATCCATCTATCCATTGCTGCTCCCTCCTCCTCCTCCCTGCCTCAAACACCCAACCCACCCGCTCTCTTACAGCCCAAAAATACCCCTCTGCACAAATCTTTCTCAGTGACTCCATCTTTCCAACTAGAAGTGGAAATGAGTGAGGTGCTGGCTAGCCTCTGCAGTGACTAGCTTGCATCTGTCTTGCATAAGCCCACGCTGTGTCTGCACTGGGAATAGAAGTTAAAGGGAGGTGGTGGTTGACATTTAGTGAACGTAACACCTGCTGTTTAAGTGGACGTTTATTTCAAAGTTTCTTGCTGAATTACAGATTCATGCATTTATATTACAAATGTATGAGCCCAGACTCTGGCTTTGTCAGTGCCAACCAACAGAGGTAGGAGTATGACTAATGAGCACTCAGTAGGGACTTCAACACTTTCGCCAATTTGGGAAAGCTGCAACCACTGTATCACGTCACATCTAATTATTTCAATATGTTGCATAGCAGTCAACTTGAGTGGCCAAAGCTGGATATTTTTCATATATTTTAGTACTAAGATATTGTAATAATTATATTATTTCTAATGAGACACATCCCATATCTGTATCACCAAAGTTCGATAAATAAACAAATGGGTAACCCGATATTAGCCAAATATGTTTACAATGGGAAATATTATGGGAAATATTGAGAAAAGAAAATCCCGGGCAAAAGAATGTATGTTAAATCAGAAGCAAACAGCTGACATTTGATTGTTTCATCTTTGAATTGGTTTGAACTGAATTAAATTCTGTTGTCCCCTGCATTTTATGAAACAAAATATATTGTTGTGTGTGTGTGTGTGTGTGTGTCTCATGGGTATTCATATATATATATATGAACTGTAATTTGTAAGTGTCCAGTGACCAAATTTTTCCTACTAAAAATCTACCATGTTCCTCAACATGTCAGTTGGTTTTACATTATGTCTGTTTAATGTGCTCATTGACTGACTTGATGGCTCCAAAACCACAAGACCACAGAGCAAAGTTGGCTCACACTGTGCCATTCAAAATGTCCGTTAACATCACCCCACCAGATAGATTAGTGCAAATAGCCTCTTATATACCTGAAAGCCAATTACACCTCCATTCTTGTAATAATGAACTCATGAACCCAGCTTTATTGGTAAAGGCTGAGAGATTGGAATCAATATCAATGGACTGTAGAGGCGAGGGGTGCTGCGATCTAGATTCACTGCGTAGTCTGAAAAGCTTCCCCAAACTTGAATTTATTTGGATGTCAATGGGTTACCCATCCATCCAGCTCGCCTGCTCAGGCTCTATTGCTTATTTGCAGGGAGTGATAGAAATGGTTGAGGTAGACAAATTCAGTTGCTTAAGATGGATATTTACACATTTGTATAGAAGGATGTCATGGTAATGGCAAAATAATTAATCTACGTCTACAGGTCCTATCTTGAAATTGTGCATAATATAGCTATTAGTTTCTGTGGATTGAACCCAGGGGGATCATTCAGGGGTCCTGGGAAGAAAAGTGAGTTTCCCTGGCATGATTTCTCACACACACACACACACACACACACACACACACACACACACACTCACACACACACCGAACCAGCAAGTTAAATGGAACCCTTCAGCCCTCTAACCCAAATGGGATCAAAGTCCATTGACCCCCAGTACTCCATTAAGGCAAATTAATTTGCCTGCATATCAAAACACTATTAAAAGACTGAGGTCAGAGTCAAGTAAGGGCCAAAATGCTATTGATTTTGGAGGTCAGATGCACACTCAGAGAAATGGAATTCAGTGTAAAGACATTTACTGGACTTTGCCATATTGCCTCACCAGACAGGAGGAGATGGACATGAGCAAATGATGCCAGTGTCTGTGTGGTAAAAATGGAGGAATGCAAATTTATACAGACTACTTGTACGTATTCAGAGGTGACACTGAAATGCATTGAAGATGATTTTAGAAAAAGAATAACTTGTCATTGATTGTCAGCATTACATTGAGTTGATTTTTGAGCAATATGTAACTGATCAGGTAGGAATTGTTTAAAGATACAGTAGGTAAGAGTGAGGGAGGATCTGCAGAAAGCAGGTGAGAGAGATATCCACACCCAAAACCTTGGAGATTTATCTACTGACCACCCAGCTAAGATGCCTATGTTTAGCATTTGACCTCCAAAAACACAAACCGCTCATTAAACTCAGTAGAGCATGATGATGACATGTTCATAGTTGCTTTATTGCTGTTTTAAATAAAATATCCACATACAGGTGCTGTGGCTTAAACACACTTCCCTAATGGATGAATAGGCTTTTTCTGGAAACAGGAACTTATCTGCCAGCCAGTGAGTGAGCCTGTTCTTTATTAAGATGAGAGGCATTTATTTCTACATCAGAAAATATCTGTTATTGCCTTTGTTTTTTCCTGTTTTCCCCCGTGGGATAATAAAGACTGCAATTCAGATGGAAAAAAAGATAGCATCTTTTTAACAATCAGTATCCTTCCAGCTGTATGTATGTGTTTGTTTCACAGAGAAAAAAATGTTGTGCTGTGTATGAACAGTAGGTGTCTTACAACTGTGAGTTTTATTTTGGGTTTTGCCGTCTTGGCTGTAAACTTATCCTGCCAATTCTTAGAAAACCAATGACGCCGCCTTGCTTGTTGGAAGGCACGTAAACACTGCAGTCCTTAGTTTTAAGTTTGATCTCTGTGCCATTTAAAGCACTCATTGTGTTTTCTACAGTAGCATTATGAGATAAGGAAAAGGTTCCCTATAAACACACAAAGTCTGTGTTTAACAAGATGGCCCCTGGCTGCAGAGAGTTCCCTCTGATGTGAGCGTTTTTGTGCAGCTTGTCCCTTTTCCTGGTAAACAGTGCTGTACCTGACGCCTTTCCCCAACATGGGGATAGTGGCACGGGATCCTCAGGATGGGACGTAACTGTTTTCAGCACTTCCTTGCGTCACCCCCCTCCCTCTGAAGTGCGACTCTTGCGTGTTTTATTGCGAGGCCTGGGTGAGTATGAAAACAAACGGGGGCCTGACTCAAAAGCTTTGATCTCCCGTTTCCTGGTCCATTATTTACGTCTGTTTCTCACGAAGCGTTTTTTTTTTTTCTTCCTCTTTCACTTGATTACTATACGCTTCCTCATGCATTTTCAGCCTGACCCCCAGACAATGTGCTCCACTTTAATGGTTTCTTCTTGCAGGAAGCTATAAAGGACTTTCGAGTAACTGTCTTTTTCATTTTTTTTGGTCCATCAGACAAACCTGCCAAAACAACATCATTAACAAGTGGATCAAGTTTAAGGAATTGGAAGACATATGACAACCATAAATTGTCACTACACTTTCTGTGTCAGTTTTTTTTTTTTTTTTAAACTACACTTACCTTTCCTCTAAACTCTGCTCTGCTATCAGTAAGCATTTCAGGATGGTTAATTCTATTCGATTCCATTTTATTTTTGCAACAATACAAATACAAATTCCTCTCTATAGCTTTCAAGACATTCTCTTTCATGCACCATACAATATGTTTTACTATCTTAAGTACAGTGTGGACAAAAATTATTACTTGAACCTGTATCGTCCAAGTTTGTGGCTTGGAGTTAAAATTTCTGCTTCCAGACCACCTCTGAGCTATAGACGCAGCAAAATATGTGGGGGAAAAAAGCCAAAAGCTGTTTGATGGAATGACCAAAAAACTGAAAAGATAGAACATGGAGTCAGTTGCAATTAACCAGAGTTCATCGTAGGTCTGACCAGCGGGCTGAACAGCAGGTCTCACCCTGACCCGTGCGCTCCACCAGCTCAGCAGATAGATCAAAAAGGCCTGTCCTTAGTGAAAACCACTGCCTTGTTTGAGCCAAGCTGGTGGATGTCATTAAGGACCCTGCCACCGAGGGTCACCGTAGGGCCCACTTTGTGTCCTGGGCTGAATTTGATGTATGATCCAGGAGATTTTTGGGCAATGTTGCACGTAAAGGCACAGTTCCCTCACTGTGCTGTGCATGAGTGTAGATGTACACACCATGTCTTCTCAGTGAACACCTCTAAACACTTCATCAATTAGACACTGAAGACAAGGTCCCTGGTTTCATTGTGAAAACTGGATCTAAAAAATTATAATCCAAAAAAAAACTTTCTTTAGGACTGCCCCTCATTGGTCGTGCGCTGTCATACGAGAAACCATGCAATAAAAACTGTTGTTGCTACAGCTGCTCTCCTAACAGCCATAGAGACACACACACACACACACACACACACACACACACACACACACACACACCGCTCACTCACTGTTTCTGCTATTCAAAGTTTATAAAATAACAGCTCCAGAAAGGAACTCACAATCATGGCTTTTATTCCTCCAGAATCTGGGGCTCGCTCTTTCAAAGCCACTTCCTCAATTACGTTGACCAATGGCATGTTATCCCCATACAGTATGTCCCTACACATGTAGATTAACGTCTGTCCTTGTGCTCATACACAATAGAAACGAAGCAGGGACCCATTCATAAAAACATGACTCCATAGCACTATTAGTGGTCAAAAACTCCACAGGCTGACTGTTAGTATCACATTTGACTTTCTTGTAATTCACCTCATCAACTTCTAGTTGACTGCCTGCAACACTGTGACCACAGAACAGATTCTTTGCAGAAAGTATTTCCTTGAATGGTACAAATAATATGTTCAATTGAAAGTATATTCACAAATGATTGACAAAGACCGTTTGGTTGTCATATAGTGGGCATTGTGATGTCCATCCCCTTGATTGCCAGAGTGTAGGTTTCAGCTGATGACATATTTTTCTTTATTGATTTAGTCATGGTACATAAATGCTGAACTAACAATCCCAGGAAACACTGGCAAGACAGATGGTGTTTCCTTCAGCAAACATAAAATGTCTCTCTAACTACAGTTAAGTGATACAACAGTATGCTAAAGTGAAGGAGTTGGAGTCAGTTACAAAACAAACCAACGGAGGGGTTTTGCTTTAACGAGCTGTTTTATAGTTGTCGCCAATCAGCCAGTCATCTGTCATTATGTCTTTCCTTGCATCCGCCAGTCAGGTTCCAATATCAGAAACACTTTAAAGCACCACCGGAGAGATCGGAGTCTTGCCGCTCACTCGCCACAAATACGTCACGGGTGAAATAATTGGAACTTCTTTGGGGGTATTTAAGCCGACATAACTATGAGGAAGGATCCAGTCCGGGTGTGGGGGGGTAGACATAAAAGGGCTGAGGGGGAGAAAGTGACTAAGAGCTGGGCCGATAGAGAGAGCAAGATGGGGAAGTGTGTCTGGCCATTGCATGTTTAAAAGCAGCAGTTGGGACACTGATGACAGAGTGGTCTTTGGGAATTTAAGAGCAAGGGCTCAGAAGTGGGCGTTTCCCCCCGCAGAGGACTGGGCCAGGAAGGAAGGCTTTGGCTTTCAAAGCGTCCACAGCTTTATTTATATTACATATTTTCATCACCAGGACTCTTTCAAAGGGAGGAGAGGGCTGTTTTCCGATTTCCAATATGCTGTGGCCTCTGTCGTTTACTTCCCTGCTCCGACAATGTATTTGTTTCCGGAGCGACGTTCGCCTGCGGTGTCTGCATGTGAGGACCGTGTTTACTACTGAAAGATGCAGTCAGAGTGTTATTGTTGAATGTGGAGAGAGTGATGGGAGTTTACGTGATTGTTTTGCATCACCTGTTTTCCAGTGGGGTCCACAACCAGAGAGGAATAGCTGAAAAAACAATGGCACAGAGGCCTTGGAACAACTGCATGATGACAGGTATGGTCTCCACACCACAGAGACATCAAATCCTTTGTTTTGTTTTTCTTATTAAAATCGCATGTACTGTCTGGCTTAAATTACAGACAATGACAGATACTTTTGGCCGTATTGTTGTTTTGTCTTACAGTTATGGTGCCAACAGATATATACTGTATAAATCCTTAGGCCTCCATGGTTCATGGGTGAGTATTAGTGCAAATCTAAACAGATTTTGTTTTTCACCAAGTTCTTATTTTTGTCACTTAATGTTTTGCCCTCAACATTAAAATGACAGTATAAAACAGTACATATTGCCTCCCCTTTGGCAGTTAACCCTGGCTGAGCCAGCAGTGGCATCATTAACCATCGTTATATCAAGACAGCTACTGATAAATTAGTCATCCATCAAAGGCTCCCATATCATATGGAGTCCACTGATCGTTATTGGAGGCAAACAATGGTGTCATGCAATACATTGTCAACCTGGTGCCTCCGCCCATCTTGGCCTCCCTTTGGGAATGGACAACCCCCACAGCCAATCAGCAGCTGTGCCTTGAGGGAATAAAAAAATCAAAGAACGGACTGCTTTCAGCTCTATCTGTTGAGCTCCTGTCCAAAACTCAGGTAACTCTCTGATAAAATGGATGACATCACCATCCTATCTATCTCTTCCGCTGCAGTGTTTACTACTTTTAAATGCCTAAGGCAGTTTCAGTCACAGGGAAATAAGTAAAAAGAGGACCAACATGTTTTTAGTTATATGAAAATCCCTAGGAAACCAATAATATGATAATTGCTTAATGATACTGGCATTATTATGATTTGTCAACTGCATAATTTCATTGTCCTTTTGACCTGCACTGAATTTGAAAAGGATTGTATGTTGTGTTGCAAAAATGAAAAATGACTATTAATTTACAGCTGATGATGTAAACTGTTACAGTAGTATACTTTTTCATTTACATATTAATCCTCTCACATATCTCATACATAACAATCTCAAGATTGTTGCACAGAACCTTTTACAGATGTAGAAACACATTTTTTTGATTAGGTCACACTTGATGTCATTATATTTCAAAAACTGAAAATCTCATGCACACATTGTTGTTATATTGACATGTTTCTAACTTTACATTTATGGGCAGTTCATAAATTGAAGAATATACTGCACTATAGTTCCGCCCCTGTCTACAGATGTTACGGAACTTTTCAGAAAAGTATTTTAGAAATAGGTGACTTGCAGGTAAAGACACTGTTTATAGCACTCCTGAGACACCTCCCTGCTAGCACAATGCTTAATTAATTAAAAAGGGGGTGCCAATTGCCCCCAGGACCCTGGGGTAATCATACAGGGCAAATTACAGCATGTTGAGCAATGGGCTGGGAGACAGGGAACCGCTGATGCTGTTGTCACTGTTGATTAATTTCTCCGTATAGATCCTGACATGGCAGCGCAAGTGTAAATTGTCACCGGGCACCCATGTGTCTATTCATCACTGCCTGGGAGGTGTGTGTGTGTGTGTGTGTGTGTGTGTGAATGTGTGTGTGCGTGTGTGTGTGTGTGTGTGTGCGTGCGTGTGCCTGTGTGTGTGGGTGTGTGTGTGCGAGTGTGTGTGGGTGTATGTGAATTTGGAACATGGTGTCTTAGTTACTGCCTTGAAATATGGCTAAAACTGAACTGTTTTTACAGTGTAGCGCATGTAGCACGTGTTGCCATGTGAAATTTTGAGGTATGTATGATCAAAACTTATAAAGAATTATTTGTGAAAACAATTTTTCGGTGCTCAGGGATATAAGCAGGTGGTCACTGTCTGTTCAAATGTGTGAGCTCCTTGTAGTTGTTGTTAATATGTATGTCTGTGTGTACATACAGTGTATGTGTGAGTGCCTACTGTATACATTAGCATTATCACATGTTTGAATATGTGCCCTTGTGCTTATGTGTGTGTCCGTGTGTGAGGCAGGCAGCACACACCATGTAAACAAGATGGTGATGCCTGATAAGAACAAGTGACTCTCCTGATGACAAACGGCTGGTAACACTGTGGGACGGGGCGGGTGGAGAGGACTGTGAGGAAGTGTATTGATTAGCCTTATTACCCAAAGCATCCGTCTCAGGAACGAGTGAGGGGAGGGAGGAGGGGTGGGAAATTAGCCGGGTCCCACCTCCGTTGACGGACTGATTGCTCCGAGGGCCCTGAGGAGAACAAATGGCCCCCGTCTGTCTGTCGTTTCTTCCTTTGCTCATGTCTCATGCCTGCTGTATATGTTTTACAAATGGCGACAGATACTTTATAAACTCTGCACATGAAAGATCTGATTAAAACATTGATAAAAAGCATCTTCAGAAAAACATGAGAATATGCAGTCCTAAATAAACACAGTTACTCCACTTTCGTATGTTTTGGTTGTTTGTCAAGAGAGGTAAGGTAAGACATAATTCCTAAAAATTACATTAATAATATGGGTGAATTCAAAACTTCTTTAGTAAGTATGTGCTTACATTTCTTTTATTAATGTATAACATTTGCAAACCATAATTTGGTTAAATTTTGTGTCACTAACCAACCTTTCTCAGTAAAAAGGTGGTTACTGATGAAAACCTCTTTGTTATTACATATGATTTGTTCAATCTATAGTTATATACCGTAAAATCAAGGCTGCTGGTCTATAGCCTACATTTTAATATCATTTTTTTTTGTCTCTGTGCTTTAATTAATTCATTTCTACGATGGTGTGTCTTTAATCAATCCCTTTTCACCATACCCTAAAATAGATAATAATTTTAGTTATGGTATGCAGCAATATATAAAGATTTCACGATGTGAATCATTGTTGTTTAGTGTCATCATCCTCAGGAGTACACAACAGTTATCTTGTATCTATAAAAATTCAATGCATTGAATTGTTGGATTGAGAGAAGAAAGTTGTGTACATATCCCCGAGCAATGAGTACATGCATTAATTAGGTGCATTTTGGTGTAACAGTTTGCATATATTCAGACTCTAATTAATTTTGCTTTCTGCATACTGTGAACCTACACAGACAGAATAAGTACTTGCTAACTGGTGCATCAGGTTGAAACATAAATCTCAAAATGCATTCTGACAGGCAGCAAAAGCAACACATTCTAAGTTCTCAGACAGCACTGCAGATGTAAAGTCACTGTACATACATCATCTGTACTCGTCATCATTTTTTAATCAACAGTAATTTTTTCTATGTAAATTATGAAGTACACTTCTTATATTCCATTTTCCTCCCTGCCTCCCTGCACTACCCCACAATTTCTGTGTTAATCACATTTCACTGTAATGATCTACTTTACCGAGCTTATTGATGAAACAGCTGCAATTACTTAGCTCAATATTTCCCACATTAGTCAGCCTTAGAAGTGTTTCACACGTCCATTTGTCTGCATGGGTTTTTAAAGGGCATAAAATCAGCTTCAAAGTGCATTCATATTTTATTCTATTGAGATATTGCTTTGCTGATGGGCTGCCGGTAATTCATGACCCTAAGTAGGCGTAATAGCCTGATGAGCGTGGACTTTCCTGATAGGAAAGCTGTTTCCAATGGAAGGGATTTCTCTTCCACTCCTAAGCTGAAAGATTAATCCATTCACTTACCAGTTTCTCTGTCAAGCAGCTATGAAATATGGTGGTTGTTTCCCTACAGATAGAAGGAAGATGATGAAAAGCTGTTTTTTTTATCTTTTACAGATTGTGTATTATCACTTCTTGTTTGTGACCGGTGAGTGAAAATTACTTCTGTGAAGTGCTGAGTTCTGTGATGCTCAGGTCTGTTTGGGTCGCCATAGGCGTGACCATCTCAGTGCTATAAAAGTGAGGTCACTTTATTCTGCTGTTTCACCAAATTTCCTCAAAGGTCAGAGCAGAGGATCTCGAGCTGTCCGGCTTCTCTTTTCCTTTGCATGAAACATATTCTATCATGTTTTTCTTTGTACTAAAAATAATTCAGTAATTGTCTTCAAAATTAACATCTTTTCAAATGAAAAAAGACAGTACTCATTTTGTACCATTTCTTCACGTGCCTTTGTTTAACACAGACAGTTACAGTCACTAATACTCATCAGATACCAATTACCGGCCCCTGACATCCTCCTTATAGCACACCAATTCATATTCCAAGTCCTCCCACTTAACTGAAGGTAAAAATCATTATGTTTTCTTCTGTTTTCTGATTGCATTATTCTTGGTTAAGAAAAGCCCCTGCTTCATTAAGGTACTCCACATGGAGGGAGGGAGGGCTGCTGTGTTAGTGGGATCAATCAATAGCCATCTTCCCCTTGCCTTACTGTAAACGTGCTAAAGTATTTATGAATTAATTGACTTTCTTCATCCAAATAAGAGGAATCTAGCAACGAGCTGTGGTGTGGAGGTCACAGGCACTCTTGGTAATAAATAGATAGGGGCTCTTTTATAATGACAATGGAATTTGACCTGTTAGTGTAGGTACTCTGGACAGCTTTAGCATCGGTGGCAATTAGATAAAGATCAGACACTGAAGGTTATAGACGTAAACCACGTGGGAAAATCTGGGTGGGATTGGCTTTTTATGAAGCATTAGCCATATTGTCGTCATTTGTAATCCAAAAGTTTATTACATTATTATACATTATTTTGGAGATGCATCTATAGTCTGAAAACTATTTCAAGTGCTTTAGAGGCTTCCACACATTAAATCATTTAATTCCATTTCATTGTTGGCATTAGAATGATCAAACCCAGCATTGTTTTATGGCTGGTTCTATTTTATTTAAGAAACTAAGAATGTCATCTGTTGTTTATGTTGAAAATATTTATGTGCGCTTAATTTATTTCACCACAGAGTACTATTCTTTTTCCATGTAATAGTGAGGTGATGTGCCTGATGAGCTTGCTGATGGCAGAGCCTGGTGATTTTGTGGATGGATTGGTCGTGTGTGTCATACAGATCCATTGAGTTTTGGTGAAGGTCAGTCCCATTGTGGCCAAGACTGCAATAACCATGGTGACAGATTGGATCGTTGAAGAGGGGTGCATCTTTAATGTCTGCATTGCTCCATAAGCCATATCACTGAGGTGTAGCAGAGAATGAAGATCACATATTGTGGTGCCATGAACAAAGGTGGTGCATTGTATTGGGCTCTATAGGCTTGCATAGTCAGCACTGAAATGTTCACGTTTGTTTAGATAGCAACTGGAGAAGCAGCAACAGATGAGGATAAAGTGTTCCACCTGTGCTCACAGAAAATACTACAAAATGTTGAATGTATAAGCCTCTACTAAAGACGTAAGGTGGTGATACATTACCTTCACTTCTGCCACAATACCCCCAACATCACGGAATGACCTCTGCAAATTATGCTGGCCATTGTCTAATGTCTTTCAAGAGGACACAACTATTTTTGAATGGTCTGTATTTGTAAAGCTTTACTATACCTGCAACGTATGTGCATTCACACACATTCACACAATGATGGCGGAAGCTGCCATGCAAGGCAATAACCACGACCCATCAGGGGTTTGGTTTCTTGCTCAGAGACACCTCGACATGAGCGCTCCAGGCAGGGATCGAACCAGTAACCCTGCGATTACAAGACGGATTACACTGAGCCACGCTGCTCCTGAACATAGTACCACAAGCAAATCACAAACTTTTGAGTTGCGGAGACAAATACTTGTTGGTCCCCTAGAGCACCAGTTAAAGTGAAAGAAAACACTTTGCTTCTCACCCCCAGGTCATCATCATCATCCTCATCAAATGAGGGCTGTTGTTGTTGTCTGCCATTTTTATGTGATTTATGTGTTGGATTACTTTGGCAAAACCCACCCATATTTAACCACAACAAATCTCATTTCTCTTGACATTTTTTAAACCAGGAACATCACATGGATGCATTGGGTAGACTATACAGCCACTATGACCCTCCAAATACATGCAATTTTGGCACTGCTTAAGTGTAGCGGTCAAATCTGATATCCTGTGTGAGGTTAAACTCACTGCGTGCACATGGACGAGCTTAATCGTATAATAAAGGCACCGAAAACATATTAAATTCATGTGCACAGGCTAAGGATCGTATAGGGAAGAATCTCTTGTGAACGGGATCGTATCGCATTTGCATCCTGCACATGCTCGAGAATGTCCGTCGGGGATTTCACCCGGAAGTGGAAGGAGGCGCTGACACCATCATAAATAGTAATGTTGTTGCCGGATAAGTCAAACGATACCATGGCTTAGAAGAAATCAACAACTCACTTTTAGACAGAAGGGGAGATGGATTTTATTATTTATTGTTCTTAAGTAGCCGTCAACCAGAAGTAGTTCCAACACCACTTGTTAAAAAGGCTACAGCGTGACCTCATAACGGAGTCAGCCAGGTCGCTGATCATTATCTGAATTAAACGAACTCCATGTGCACATGGATTCTGGGACAGACCACTCGTTGTATTTGGCGAAATCAGTACGATCCTACCATGTGACCGCACTGACTAATTCCTGGGTCCCTAGTCAAATCCAAGTCAAGAACCCAGTCTAAACTGCTGCTTAGCCAGCTTCCCAATCTTGTGAAATACAGTTGAAACAACTGAAAACATTGATTTAGTCATAAGGAAAGATTTCTATGGCAACAATAAACTATAGAATACATTCCCTGAAGAAACTTTTCTCTCATGTGTATCTAAACCTCTCTTGTGGAAAAAAGTTTTTCTTCTGCAGTAGGATATTCCTAATGTATCCCAGATTATGGACCACCAGTCTGTATTTGAAGCAGTCTAAATCATGTGATGTCACAAGATTCATTTTGCACACATTTTGCCTAGCCCCACTTGGCGTAGGAGGCTCCCCAACACTTGGGTGGTATTGGAGAAGAAGGGAGGGAGCAGACATTTTTTTTAAACGGGAAACATGTTGAACAAGCTTCTTCCCCTGCCGTGGTCTTGCAACCACGGGAGGAGAACAGTGTAACCAACCGCCCTGAGAAAACATTGTGGTTCGACCACCACTTATGACGCTGGACTGGATATGAAGAGTGTGTGTGTGTATGTGTGTGTGCGTGCGTGCGTGCGTGCGTGTGTGTGTATTCTCAAAGGACAAAGATGAGAGTTTTGCCTGCGAGCAAACACTTGACATGGCTGCGTTTTTAGAAATGCAAGATCCATAAGAAAAAGGTGTGTCTGTCAAAAGCTGTCAGCAAATATACAGTATATCTTTGCTGTCTAAGATAAAGGATACCACTTTTCCACTTTATTGGGAAGACGAGAGATTTTGTTTCTGTTTGGGCACTGACCACAACTTTTGCCACCTTGCAGCTGTGATATTAACTCTTTTCTTTAAGGTGAGACCACACGTGAAGCCCTCTTACTCTTGACAAGGAAAACCAACAGTATTTTTAGCATAAAAACTCCTCCAGTTTGACTTTTTCTCACAGAGATTTATGATCCCCTTTCTCAAGTCAAATAAAAAAATAACACATGGATGAACTAAGAATACCAGCCACCTACATAGAAAATGATACTGAAAGATATTTCTGTCTTTAATAGTGTCTCGCACAAAACCAGGGCGTTTCCCCTCATTTTTTTAAAAAAGTCTTATCTTCTCATTCTGATTCACCAAAACAGCAGATTTTCAGATTTAAAATATCAAATTCATATGCTTTGTCAGTGGCGGCACGGTGGTGTAGTGGTTAGCACTGTCGCCTCACAGCAAGAAGTACCGCGTTCGAATCGAATCCCGGGGCCTTTCTGTGTGGAGTTTGCATGTTCTCCCTGTGTCTGTGTGGCTTCCTCCCACCATCCAAAAACAGGCATGTGGATTAGGTTAATTGGCTAATTTAAATTGACCGTAGGTGTGAATGTGAGTGTGAGTGGTTGTCTGTCTCTGTGCCCTGCGATGAGGTGGCGACTTGTCCAGGGTGTACCCTGCCTTCCGCCCTAAGACAGCTGGGATAGGTTCCAGCCCCTCCGTGACCCTATGTGGATAAGCGGTAGATAATGAATGGATGGATGGATTGAAAGACTAGGCAGAGTATTTAATATTCAAGTCCATCATTATTTAATGGATAATTATGTATAGTGTTAACAATCATTTTGCCAACTTTGACAGTACAAGTGTGCTAGCGTCTAATGTTTAGAATCCACTGAACTATAGTAACAGAGCTTGTCAGCTTTTCATCACATGAGGTATGTGTGTAAAAGAGTTATGAGAGAGATGTAGTGTCAGACTAAGGGAGGTAATTTTGTACTGAGCTATTACCTTAAACATTTCCTTTATCTTTCATAATCATTTTATTGTTGGCCCACAGCCCAGCTATTTTATTTCAGATGCAGGTCTGTATTTGTGTGATCGCGTGTGAGTGTGGTCATTGTTCGTAGAATAATGAGGCAACTGTCAACACAATCCAACCACAATGTAACTTCACAGAGTCTTTTTTCTTGTATGTGGGAGCACTTGTAAACCTGTGTGTGTATGTGTGTGTGTGAGTTGACAACCCTATCTGCATCCTCCTTGGGTTCGGTCCCATTTCCGTCTGGACAGTTCCAAAATAACTGCTCCCCTTTCCCTCCACACAACCTGCACACTCACACATTCACACACATGCTGCTTCCTCTGAACATAAGAGCACATCAATCAAGACTGGACCTGGACTTTCTATCTCTTCCTGAGATAGCCAGGAGGAACTGGACCAGCAGCACATGCAGACACATAGACTTACAAATAAAGCATGTGTAATTTGTTTTCCTACAGAAAATTATGAGAGCACAAACCCAAGAAATTATCTAAATAAATTATTTCTTAACATGCAATAACTGACAATATTTTTGTCACACATTTGTATCCAAACTGATCAGCACACAGACACCAAAGAAAACAACATAACACCTGAATTATACACACTTGCACCCACACTCAAAAACATAAATATACTAATACACTACGGCAACACGTATTTTTCCTTTTCACAAACTGGTTGCATTGTTTGAGCAGCACAAGAAGATTCTCCAACCAGTGAGTCATTCACAAGCTTTGGCTTCAAAACCTGTCGCACAGTCTAAGTAAACAACCGCCCATCAACGAAGAAAACTCTGCTTGTTTTCCTCAATAGCAACACCTAGAAACCAGGAAGTGCGTGGCGACCAGTGAAGATATTGAGATAAAATTAAGAAAGCGTCCTTTGTATAATTATTGTAAACAAAAGTGTCAGATCACGAGACCCTGTACAGTAGCTTTTATCCCACACCAGAAGTATAGTTAGTGCAATACTGCCGCATAATGTTATAAACTTACAGTCTCCTAGGGAGGATTGTGAGAGTGATGGATGTATCCCTGAGGCCTGGTTAACATGTTGACTATATTTCTCGATTTATAAAGACTTGCTGAGCTGATGTCTTAAATAACTTGAAACCTTCATCATTTACATACATATTTGCACTGTAAATGATTGCCATGTAGATCAACAGTAAAATACTAATGGCAGGGTTTAAAATAGTTTGCTGTTAATTTCTCCTACTGTTATGTACTCTACAGTATGTTACTATGATCATACTATGTACTGAATTACAGTATATTTCTTTATTTTCTTGATTTTACAGTAGACTTTGGCAGTACGGTTGCCAGTACCGTTTTTTTCCTAGTTTGCTTACTGTAAACTAAATACTAAAATACTAAATACTAAAACGCTGGACAGAGTTGTATTTTGTTGAATTTACAGTATACTTGTTGTAAGGTAGCAACAATATTGATTTTCCATCAACAATGTAACTTCACCATAATCCCATCATGCAATCATTTTTGTCAAAAGATCATATTATTGGCAGTAGTGATTTTATTATGATGAAGTAAGCCCTATTGTATCTTTGAGGAGAAATTTTAATGTAATAATTCATAAAATATTTATATAGCTAATTAAAATGCAGTAAAAAAATGTGGAAAATATAAAATAATCCAATATCGCAATTCAATAGCATCAATACTGACAAAATTAAAAGCAACATAATACCTCTCGCTGCAAACTAACCAAACAAAAAGTAATCTGACTAATTTATTTGAACTACTTTTCCACAAAAATTATAAAAAGTAAATTACTGCTGTACCGTCCAGTCACAGCATGGCAAGTTGAGATTGCTGCAGTAGCCTGAAAGCACACAACAATACATTGTATAAGTCTTAATAAAACAGATAATAAAAGTAGACTGTATTTATACAGTATAAGTTGAAACCTCACACACTATTGTAGCTAAAAATGTTCTCTCAGACAAAGCCAGTAGCTGACTGTTGGCTAACGCTGTAAATGTGCCATTAGAGCTTAAGTTACATTGTTTATGGCTAGCTTCACATCTAAGTTTAACTGTAGTCGCTGTGGGGGACCTTGATAAATAATTCTCCAGAAGAATAGTAAGAACATCAGCAGGCAGATCAAATGCATGTTGCCTCTTGAAGTGCAGTAGTGTCCTGTGGTTGCTGTTAATGCATCACTCCCAAAACGAATTTCTTCATCAGTGGAATGGAACTGCGGGAACTGTGCTTTGCATTCATTATGTCACTAACAAAATGGTCACCAACCATTAACATTACAGCTTCTCAGCACCACCTGTGGTCAAAAACTCCACAGAGTTCAAAAGTGTAAAAGTGTAAACGTACAAAAAGAAAAAGTACCAAAAATTGAAGACCTCATTAAGCTCCTTTTAAGATTATTATATTTTTGACTTACTTGTGGACGGCACAGTGGTGTAGTGGTTAGCACTGTCGCCTCACAGCAAGAAGGTACTGGGTTTGACTCCTGGCCCGGGGCCTTTCTGTGTGGAGTTTGCATGTTCTACCTGTGTCTCTCCGGGTTCTTCCCACCATCCAAAAAACATGCATAGGATTAGGTTAATTGGCTAATTTAAATTGACCGTAGGTGTGAGTGGTTGCGACCCTTTGAGGATAAGTGGTAAAAAATGAATGAATGACTTACTTGATGGAAGTGTATGCATCACTTTAATGCACATTGCTGACCAACATCATTTCCACTGACAACACTGTTGATTGCAAGAAAAGAAATGCCATTCTTTACTTTATGAAAGATTCCTGGTGATAATATTGAACTTCCTCTCACCACAGAACTCAACACCTGCTTCCTTGTGGAGCAACTCCTCATGTGGTTCTTCTCTGAGAAAATTATGATTAGATCCCAGAATTCAGAATGAAAACACAAAATGCTTCCGTACTGTGCACCCCATTTGTGGATATTTCCAAGTATGCTTGTGTGTGGTTGCGACTGTGTGGATGTGTGTATGTGTGAGCCAGTTTCTATATACAGTACATCCTGTCTCGGTCCTCTTTGCTGGCTGTCTGATGAAGTTTGAAACATGGAAATCCGGGCATAATCTCCTATCCTATCCCTCTGTGATCAACAAATGTGTATCCTGGAAGTCATCTTAAAGAATTTACACAGGGGAGGAATTACAAGACGCACACACTCACACAAACACGCATACGTGGTCAATTTACATATTCACACAGATTTTTAACTGACACATGTTCTCACTGAGCTAACCATACACACAAATTTGCGCACACATATACAAATGCACACAAATGTACACACTGTCATCCATACACACCTGCATCTTTATAAACATCCACACACTGAGCAGATGGACTTGCTGTAGGGGGCTTTTGTAGACTCTGGAGGGCTGAATGTTCATTTTCTTTCCCAGTCTGGAGCCATTTTCCTTTATCCTTCATGTATTAATTATGAGGCCTATATTTCAAGTGGGAAATAGTTAATAAACTATTCAAATACTTCCTGGAAACTGACATTGCAGTTGAGAACAGTATCAGATAATGGGGAATAGTCTAGACATGCAGACTCATCAGATTATAATAAATCTCTTTAATTACACCGGGAGCAGAGTGTTTCACATCATTTGAAATAAAAACAAATCAGGTTAAACATTTATTGTTCAGTGTCTCTAAATCCACTTTGTAATAGGATTCCTATTTTGTCAACCAAGGGTTTCAGTTACTTTCCTTTAAATTTTCTGTTAGTATATATTTTGGAAGAAGAGACACTTTTTTCACTGAGAAAATAATTTTGGAATGCAGATTATTGGCATAATAAACACTTCATTTAAACATGGTAACCATCCCATCTGAAGGGCTTAAGGTTTATTTCTTTTATTGGGAATTAGCCAATCATAGCAAGCACGGTTCTTTTCTGAGTTGAAAGCACTTCTCTATGGGATCAAGCTGCATATAACTACAGTGATATTTGACAGAATGCTAAAAATATGTAAATAACTGAAGTTTAAAAAATATACCACTGCATCATTTCTGGAAAATTTACTTGAGCATGGATGTTGTTGAGTGAGTTTTATGACCCTTGAACATGTTAAAAACACAGTTGTTCAATGTCAGAATGTATCAGTGTCAGTGAAAAATCTGTACATTTTTTTCATTCTGGAAAAATTATGGCAGATTCATGTATTTAGTATGAAAAAAAAATTTAGTATAAAAAAAGTCAACGTCTATACATTGTGGTTTTGCTGTAAAATGCAGAGCTGGCCCAAAATTCAACCAGGAAAATATGTTCAAATGAATTTAAGTGCTCCTTTTGTCTAATTCATTTACACCACTCAGCACCTACAGTATATACACCTTACATGACAATGTTGTCAAAGCCCCGTCATGTTGGAGCTGTCTTTTTCAGGCAGCCTCACTCCTGCCTATCCCAGGAAGGGAGTCTTTTCCTGGGGCTGCTCTCAGCCCTCAACTACGCTCCCCCACCCCCAGCCTCCCTGGCTGCTCACAGCCGGCAGGGCTCCCAGTACTATAGACCCACTAGCCTCCACAGATATTTCCTGAGGAAAACATATCACCTCAGGCTAGACCAGTCGGCTGATATGCTGAGACAGCAACAGCCCCAGCCCACAATCCACCACAGGCCTAAACCTCACGCTCCCTCCCTTTTCTTTCTCTCAGTTTCTCTTCTCTCGACCACTCTGTCTTTATATCTTTCTCTCTCCTCCTGTTTCTAGGGTTTTCTTCTCCTCCCCACTCTCTCCTACTGCCTTAGGACAGAAACCTTGTTGCAACCAATGGGCAGATATTGATCACAAATCAATACACTTAATCATTTTACAATATAAAATACTTTGAAAGAAAAAAATCCATGAGAATCATATAGTCATTAACATGTCTGAGAGAGAGCATAATGTGCTGTAAAATCAGGACATTGCCTTGTGCTGAAACAGGTGCTTGTGGCGGAGAAGAGAAATGTCTAGAAATTTGGAAGAATAATTTGTTATTTGTTTTTTGCTTGATAGACTTAGTAAGTACAGAATTATATACAGTGTAAAAGCATGTTTTTTTGTTTTGTTTTGCAAAAAGAGAAAAAAATAATCATGATCAAACAGAGGGGCTTCTTGAAGTAAATGCATGGCTGTATGCAATCAGGAAACAGGAGGTCACATATTAGACACCCCAATATATCTCCACCCTTCAGTCTACTAAAGAGTTATGAACTCTAAGTGAATAAACCATCTCTATTCAAAATGAATAAGAAGATGTATGAGTGTCTCTTGCATTCTACAGTAAAACATAAAGCACCTCTTTGTTCCATGGCTTTCTCAAGTTGTCAGTCATCGGTGCAAACATGACTTTGGTAACAATCCTCAAACATTTTCTTTCCCAGCTCGAAATTGAATGTTATTGCAGTATAAAATAACACTAAATGTTACAGACCCAAGTTCATTGTGGTGTTTCTTTACCCTTCTCTATTTTCCTCAAACATGACGCAGGTTAAGGAGAAGATAAGACTTGGCAACCATCCCCATCCTTGAGTCCAAACCAACATCCGTCAACATCTTTGCAAGCTGCCGAGGACAGGAAGGACTCGATGATGTGTTTTATGTGGGGAAGGAGGGTGGGAACCCAGTGGTGCGATAGTAAAACAGAGAGGACATGTTAAACGTATTGATACCATCGCCTCAGGAAATCCCTTGTACCCCTTGCATTCTCATCTCCCTGTCTCTGTCTTTCTCTTCCCCAGTCCCTTAATCCAGTGAAGGCATTTTAAGACCAAGGGCTGTCTTCTTTGTCTTCCCACCATTCCCTCTGGATATTTCTGGAACATATTGCTGTAAACTATAAATCCACAAAGAGATACAGTTTTGTTTTGGGTGAAATGTAAAGTTGATGCAGGTGCAAAAACTCAACTTTAATGTCTTCATGGTTTAATGTACTTGGCCATCTATTGGTTGTTGTCATACATGACAGTATGTCAGACTCTGAAGGCTAAGGGGGTACTGTGTCTATTATTATTCAGATCCTGAGGTCCTGAATGTATAAATAGTAGTGGGCTTAATATCCTTAAATGCCTGATAGAGTTGTGGTTCTAATCAAGGTGTTGAGAGTCACCATCTAAATATGTGTATTGCAACATCAGCACAAAAGTTCTCGGTAGTGAATATAGCATCAGCTTCACTTGTAGAAAAAAGCAGTCAGTGATTTTCTGAATGTAGCTAATGGTTAGATATATATGATGGTGGTGACACACACTCAGAATACAGCAAGCTGTGTCTCATGTGAATTCAGTGCATATGCACCTAATTAACATAGACTAATTTAAAAAAAAAATGCAGTGTTGCCTGGGTGTCTTATTTTCAACAAATAGCTTTATTTTTTCGGTCAGAATTTTTATTGTACATAAACTGAGTATAAGTTAAGTATATACATAATTATATTTGATGGATACTAATTAATTCATTGAATGCCAGCTGTTTTATAAAACACAAAGTGCCTTGTGCCAGCATTTTGCTCATTTTGAGTCATATTTCAAGCCCACAGAATATTTTGTACTCTGTCTCTGAAAACACTGAATAGCTCAAATGAAAGAAGAGAATCTCAAGAATCTTGTTTTTGTTCCGTGTTTTATCTGGAGTAGACTAGAGGCTACTTTCACGAAAAACACCACTTTTTGTCCAGATTCCGTTTGTTTTGCTCTCTAATCGTGATTGTCTCCACTTCCTGCTTTATGCTCTGACCACACCTCCCAGAAGCCCCAACATTACTCACAGGCTGCAGGAGACGCCATTGCCAGCCCACTGCCGAAAAACCACTTTGACACAGTGGCTGCTGGTATTTAAAAGAGGGGAAGCTCATTGTTGGCTTACATCATAAAATTCAATATAACAATCTAACGAAACGATATTAAACGAACAAGGAAATTGTATTATTTATTCATTGTTGTTGGAATAACTTCCCTACTCTATGATCTGGCATCTCTTCAGTAGTCATGGCAAATGGTTTGGGCCACTTAGGCAGTTGGCCCGTACACATTGATAGACAAAGTGTTATAAATAAAGTATGCCCTGTTTACTTTGCTATCTAATATGAAGAATTAATACTGCAGTTCAGCTTTTTCATCTTAAAATGGCAGCTATTTCCCTTTGGATCAAAACTATTCAGCCGCTGTTTGACCCAGGTCTGCTTTCCACCCTATGCTGTCTGAGGCCAGGGGAAGTCAAGGCAAAGCGGACCATTACACCTCGGGGTCTATCTCAGCCTGCGTCAGGACAATCCCACTTAGCATGAAGGATGACTCTATCTGTCCTCTGTCTCATTTTGTCTGTCCGAATGCCCCCACTGGCCCGAGCCTACCTGCCCATCGACCGCTGTGATTTGTCGAGATCCGATCTCAGGAATGATAATTGATTTAATTGGAGGTGATGAATGAAGGGGTTTTATGGAGCATGGATCATAAGTTGGTGACAGTCTGAGGGATAATGGGGAAAGTTTATGGGTCAAAAGGCAGAATGATCTTCTTGTGTATTTGATGTCATAGCTGAAGCATTTTTTTTTTGGTTCATGCAGGAGTTTTCATTGGAAATACTTCTTCCAGGCAGCATTTGGAAGGTGCAATTCAAGTCCCTTTGAGCCTTCAACACACAATGTGTGTGTGTGTGTGTGTGCGCATTTGTGTGGTTTTTATAAAGATACAGGCAGAGTATATATACACATAAACGCACATAAATACATATATGCTGTATATACGGTAGAGAGCACAAATGAGTGTCACTCACTGCGTGCACATGGACGAGCTTAATCGTATAATAAAGGCATCGAAAACGTTTCAAATTCATGTGCATAGGCAAAGGATCGTATGGGGACTGGATTCGCGAATACGATAGGAACCCCTGGCTTAAGACGTTGTTAATCGTCTTTGTACCTCTTGTGAACGGTATCATATCGTATTAACGTTCTGCACATGCTTGAGAAATTCCGCCTTATCCGGAAGTGAAAGGAGGCACTGACGTTGTCATAAATGCCGGAAAAGTCAAACGACACCATGGCTTCGAAGAAATCAACAACCCACTTTTGGACGGACGAGGAGACAGAGCAGTTTTTTTTGTTGTTGTTAAGTGGCCATCAACCGGAAGTAGTTCTAACACCACTTGTTGAAAGGGCTACAGTGCCACCTAGCGTAGCGGAGTCAGCCAGGTCGCTGACCTTTATCTGAACTAAACAAACTCCATGTGTACTTGGATTTTGGGAGAGACCACCCACAGAGTTGTAACATCGTATTTGGAGAAATCCAGTACAATCCCACCATGTGACCGCAGTGACTCTGTCTATATTGTTTTCTGTTATGATGTGTGTATGAATAAGTGGAGACACACAACAGATTGTCACAGGGGAGGTCATTACATCATCTTTAAAGGGACAATGAATAATTTCAATGACAACTGCCAATCGTACATAGTGAAGTGATTTAAACATAATGGGTGTGGCCTAAATTAAAAATTGTAGTCACTATTGATGGTAACTTGGCTTTTTCAAGACTGTGGGTTTGTGTGTGATGTCCTGTGCAGTTAGTGTTGATTTTCTCTGTTCAGTCAGTGGTCTGCAGTGTTATAACTCAGCTAAGCTTGCTTTAACCAGAATTGAGTGGTTCTACCATCCACAGCTTTTGCTAATGGAAAAGCAAAAATGACTGGACTGTTTCTGAAAACGACTCATGAAATTTTTTTTTACTCTTAATATCTTATCGTGGGTATAATTGTGCATGTGCTAGACCGTACCACTGTTCATGAGTTCTGTTACTCCACTGTGTACATTATTGTCTGTGTTGTTATAAATGTGTTTAATTATGTCTGAGTACATGCATGCACATCTCATGTGTACTTCTAATCTTAGCATCTATTCTGTTTACAATTTTTTTTCTCATACCTTTCATACTTGTAAACACAAGGCAAAACTGTGATGAACACAAAGTGAAAAAAAAATCATATGACAGAAAGGCCCCGATGGGATCCTATTTGATGGATAGGTTCCCATTGCTGCTGAACATGGACACAGATGGCATGTGTCTCACTGTGTGCACAAATTAGGTAAGCTATAGAGTACAGAATATCACAGAGAAAGTTTTACACAAACACAGAATATGAATTTGCACTCCCTACCTGAAAAATGACAAGTTTGGCGAGTGATTTTATGTTGCAGCCAGACTTGGCAGACTTTCTTCAGGATATAAGAAATTAAACTGTGTTAAAAGAAACCTGTTTTGCCCAACTCCCTTCAGAGCAAATACATTTAAACAATCTGCAATCCATTAACGTAGGAAAATCTGACATATATTGAAACCAGTTACCTGCAAGTGTAGTATAATGATTCAACCAAAAAAATGTTCACCTAACTTTGAGATCCAGTAGATGTATGAATAGATATAGGAAGAAATCCCTCATTAACTTATCCTCAGTCTAATTCCCAATCTAAAATGCACTGACCCTTCTTTATTTCCCTCTCTCCCACTTCAGCTACTTTCCTCTCTCTCTCTCTCCAGAATCAGTGTCTGTGGGGAGAGGAAGCGGAAGTAAAAAGAGGAAACGGTTGGTTCCAGACAGATGTGTAAAGTTGTAGGTTCAATGTGCAGCTGAGACAGGAAGAGAGTGGAAGAGTAAAATTGGGGGATTGTGTCGGGAGAAGAAAGAGACAAATGTGCTGGGAAAAGAGAGGGAGAATAGGGAAATGAAGAGAGAAAATACAAGGAGAAGGAGAATACTCAATAGCCTGGTGTACAGAGGAAGGTCAGAGTGAGACAGAAAGGGACGAGGCAAAGTTTAAGACCGGGAGAGACTAAGCAAGAGAAAGATGAAGAATTACAAATACAGGAAAGGACAGGGGGAACGTGGTGGAGTAAAAGAAAGAAACAGAAAGTAGGGTGTGGGCTGCCAGGATCCGATTTCCACATTCTTCCTATTGCCACACCTAAATCCTTAATTGTCTGGCCACAGACAAAGTACTGCAGAGACCACAGCACTCTAGCCGGCGTTTAGCTGCCGAAAAACCTCGTTGTTTAAATTGGTCAGTGACCCAGTCTGCATGCGACTGGGGTTTTGGACCAAATGAAAGAGTGAGAGAGAAAAAAGAATGAAAAATAAAACCAGGAAAAGAAAGGACAAATGAGAGAAAATCTGATTCCTTTTCAGAATTCAAGCTTGGCAAGGGTAACTGAGAAAATAAATACGTACATTTCTGCAAATCAAATAGCCACCACACCATCAGTATGTCAAATGTTTTATGCCGGGAGAGTGGCGCCTATCAAATCATGTAAGGGAGAAAGTGTTATGCCTGAATGTAGGTTGGCTGCCCAAGTTGCAGCATTTTGGTCAGATACTTCAGCAATATTTGGAAAGTAAATGGAATATTAACAGTGACTGAAAAAGTACAGTGGTAACAAATTAATTTTTACCTTTTAGTTGATTTTTACCTGATATTTATAGGAATAATAATACCACAATAGTTGAATACAGTTATAAGCCAGTTATCTATGATTGTCTATTAATTACCCTAGAAGTCTCTGTAGCAGACAAATTTTCCCTTTCACAGTGGAAGTTTTCACTTACTGCCATAATCTGCCATAAACACTCTGAATGACTGCAAAAAATAACAGAGATGGGTGCAAAAATATCCTCATTTGACCTTTACGACAAACAAACAATGAGCACTGCCGCATCTCTGTGTGGCTGTAGCCTAAAGGCCTCCTCATTATCCACCTACCTATTCAAAAAAACACAATGTATGTATGTGTGTGTGTGTGTGTGTGTGTGTGTGTGTGTGTGTGTGTTGGGGGGGTGTTGGCAGAAAACCGGACATGACTTGAAGTGTATGTAGAAGGGTGGGGGTTTGGATGTCTATGAAATAGAAAACTCAGAGAGAACATCATTTTCCTGGAGGTCAACGGGCCTCAAACCCACCACCCCCCAACCACTCCACCCGACGTGCTGTGTCTGATCAATAAACCTCTATTTTCTCCCCCACACAAGGTTTCCCATTCAATACAGCTGCCACTGGCTTTAAAAACATAGAAGCATGATCCATTTATTATTGGCTGTTACTATGATCTATATGCTCACCTCACCACCACCCTACCTCTCTTTATGTTGCTGCTCATTGGGGAAAGTGTGTGGGGGGGGTTCCTTTATTTCCTGCCCGTGCTGCTTATTGACAGGCCATCACTGAAGTCCATCAGTCATCACACACTGTACATGAATGTGGAGATATATGGCATATTGTTTTGAAGTGTATGCCACTCAGATGGTTGGCTTCAGGCTTATGCAGACATAAGTAAAATCTCATTTTAAAAATTGTTATTGAGGAAGTAAAGCTGCAGGATTAAATGTTCCAATTATTGCACCACATGATGGTTCATAATATTTTGGACTACGTCATCATCTTTGATGCAATAGATGGAAACATCTGACACCTGTGCAGCAAAGATTCAAATGATGAAATGATTTGCATTTACTCCCTTTAGTCCTTACAACCCCACAAAATAACACAAACGTATATGAATCATATTTATGAACTATGAGTAAGAGTTTTATTATCTTCTTCCCAAGCACTCACCCACATTGCTCTTACATCCTCACACATCATTCAGTGAGGTGCTTTGAGCATACTGGAATCTGTCTCAAATGCTCCTTGGATGCACATTTAGTTAATTGACTAAGTGTAAATGTTGTCAGACACGGCCAAGTATGTCCACTTCATGCAGTTAGATGTGTAAGAGCCAGAAAGTAGGGAGGATTTAAACTTCTCTCTCAAGATCTCTTTTTTCATTTTTCACACAACTTCCTCCTTCACTTAGATCTGTGTGACACCATGTGTCTTTGGTTGGTGTTTAATTTAGTCTACCTGAATTTGTGTGTGTGTCAGAGAATGGATATGTGACTACTGAAGTCTGTGGCTTTATGTTTGCATTCAGTTGTGAAATTTCATTTGCATCTGCTCTGTGGCTCGATATTAGAACATACAGGATGAACAATTCTTACTCACACACAAACACACACACACAGACACACAGTTCTGCCAAACCCAAACTGGCTCACCATTTTCTCCAGAGGACGAAGCTATCAGCTGTCTGGCTGCCACAGGCCCAACTCTACCTGACCGCTCCAACTGGAGGTCCTCATTAATGTGGTCCACAGCATGCCAACCTGTAATAGCTACACACAACTGTACAACATCAGATGATGGGGTGCTGTGTATAAATAAAAATAATAATTAAGAACAACCAGAGAAGCCGTCTCACCACATTCTATAAATACCACACACAGCTTTCCTGAGTGAATGAATGCCAACCTTCAATGACCTCATCTATTTTCCAACCCACGGCATGTTCTTAAATACTGATTTCATGGGAGAAGATGCAACAGCCAACCTATCCACAAAGGGAAATGAAGGAAGCATGGAGATACTGTATTCTTTTTGCTAAAGGGAAAACAAGAAACTGGTCATAATATTGATGAGGTCAAAGAAAGGTAGCAAACGAGAAAAAAGAAAGCCTACGACACACACTTAAATGTCACCTCAAAACTTGCTTACCACAGAGTGTTTTGGCTGGTCAGCGGAAAAGGACGAAAGCGACCATTTTGTCCAGATGATGAATGGCCTGGGCTGACAGGTCACTTCTCGCTCCCTCTCTCTTTCACTCTTTCTCATGTTCTGTCCTCTCTTCTTCCTCCTGCCTCTCCACTCCCCCTTCCAACTCAAAGCCACAATTTGTTTCCTCCAGCTGGGGGCCCGGGGACTGATTCCACCAGGTGACAGATTTATCTGCACCGGCACGAGGTAAAACGCCTCAAACCCTCGGTAACGCCCGAAGACCCACTGCCGGGGAGACGAGATTGAAGCGGCATTTATATCTGCTGGGGTCCCAGCAAAGAGCAGCTCCTATATATCTCCACAACAGGGGACTCTGTCTGCATATCTCAGAAAATTGCTCTCAGTTCCCTATCCAGCTGGAAAACAAGAAGTTTCTCATTCCTTAAAACATATCTGGATTTCTTTCTTGATGTTTCTACACTTTTGGACAAATGAGTATATGAACCATATGTGTGAGATTTCCCCCTTGGGCTTGAACGGGGGAAAGCTGGGAGTCATTTTCACCCTGGCCAACATACCTACCGCCCCATGTCAGGGAGCTGGCTTGAGGTTTGTAGTGACGGAGTTCACAGGTGTAACAACCCGTCCCCCTCCTCACCCCTCCAACCTGCCACAAAACCATCTCATACAGGGACCATAATTAATCCAGGTCTGGGCCTCACCCAGAGACTCTTTTGGCCTATGGGTGGTCCACAACCAGACAGATACACACATGCACATATTGAACTGTACATATATATATGCAGTGCAGTTTATACATTAAATGCACTATGTGCTTCCTTTCTTTCTGTCTTTCAAGTACACAAACACACACATGCACACGCACATCTGCTTATACAGCTCTGAAAATATACAAAAAGGCCTACTTGGCTGTTTTGGAACCCACCAGATGGACTAACTGCCCAGCAGGCTGACTACTAACTGTGTCAATGATTCATTAACTAGCTGACTAAGTGGCTGACTGTGTGATTGCGTGACTGATTGTATAACTGGTGGAATGAGCTGACTCGCTATCTGATTATATTTTCCACATACTGTCTGCCTGGCAGTAGCCTGGCTAGAGATCTGGCAAACTGGCTAACTGGTTGTCTCTCCAGCTCATTGTCTGCTCAATAGATGGACTGGCTGATCATCTAGCAGACAAACTGTGAACTCAATGGCTGCTTCACCAACTGGCTGCCCGGTTCACCATCTGGCTGACTAAATGATTCACTGCAGAAGGGACTCCATCCAGATAAAATGAACTTACATCTCAACTCTCCTGCTTTCCAAACTTCTGTCAAAAACTCTCTGGCCAACCTCCGTTCTCCATTTTTCATGTCAGCTAAGACTGTAAAATCATTGCATTACTTTCATTGAGGATCACAACATTTATTTTTTTTTTTTCATTTCAGACAGTTCAACCATCTGCCAGAGTGACAATAAAAGGATAGTGTAACCTTTAGACTTCTTCAAATGATAATATCAGCTGCTGCCAGACTGAAAAGCAGAAATTAAGCAAATCAGACATTTTTGTAGCATATCGTGTAATATTTCCAAATCTGGGGATCCAGTCAAGAGAGGCATTATTACATACACTTTGTGAATACAGCAAAAAAAAAAAAAAAAAAGAGTCAACTGGACGTGCCAAGAAGCTTTGCACAAAGGAAAATATAGTAGCATCCTTGATGGAATGAGACACTGATGCAGGGTTATTGAGACAATTTTCTCCAATGTTACTTTTGTTAGTCATGATTTGAACAGTGCCTAAATATGAAGGTATATGCTAATGCTTTTTTTCATGTGTTCCTGTGGACCTTCGTGAACCTTATGTCCATTTTTCCAAGATGAATCACTTGGGTCACTTCTTTTGTGTTAGCTGTTGTCTGTTCTCTGATTTTATTGTATAATTCAAAATACAATATAAAGCAAGCATTATATCCTTCCTTAGCATGCTGATGATGGAAAATGTGTTGAATCAAGAATAATTGTCATATGGCTTCACTTAAACTGCATGGAGAAAATAAGAAAATTTAACCTATATGGATCTGTGGTCTGTGATTTTTAACATTATTGTTGTGTAACATTGCCTTTGAATGGGATAAATAAACCACATAAAATACAGTAGGTCTGTGTATTAGCATCCATGAAAATAGTTATTTGATTATTCCTTTTGTAAATGAGTCCTATGAGTCCATCCATCAGTGATGGATGTAGGTTAATTACAGTGCAGCCACTTCCCTCTAAAACTACATGCCCCTATGTGACCTCTTGGTTCAGTTGTGGAGGATTAGAGAAGAACAAAAGGACATAAATTTCCAGGACCAAATTCCTTCAGTCAAAGAGAGGAACTGGTCATAGATAATGTTTCCTAGTGTCTCCATGACCAAACATGATGGCACAGTTAATGTTTAGGATCTTTGTATTTACTCTCCATTAAGTCTAAGCACATACAGAAATACACACACACACACAAGCTGTCACAGTGACCAAGTGACCTGCACATCACCTACTTCTTCGGCCTCTCACTTAGAGGTAAGCAAACACACACTGACACACACACGACAGGTCACCAAAAATTATGCCTCCAGGCCTCCACAGAGAGGTAAGTAAACACACACACTCACACACAGAGAGTGGAGCTGGGCTTTATCATGGGAGAACAATGCCAACCCCCACCCTCTCTTTTAAACCCATAAAGCGTCTCTCTCGGCCTCTTCACCTGGCTGCCTTTATGGATCTGTACACCGCAATTAGGCTTTATTAGCCCTTCTCTGAATGACACAGCATGATAGTTACCCTAATTGAATAGCAACATATTGATTAGAGGTGTTAGCTCTTCAAACTGGGCAGCAGTGGAGGATTTAGATCACAAATGTTCACATCACAAGAACAGTAAATGAGCAGGGAGAATAGTGATTGTAGTAGTGATTGTTGGGCAAAATGCTAATCCTGAAATTCATCAGCTTTAATGAAAAGTTCAACCCCAGATATCCTTACAAAATATGAATAAATACAGAGCAGTTTGTTCCTTTCACCATTTTTTTCTCATGTGCACTTTCTCCAGTCTTCAAAAAGTTCAATATTCTCTGCATATAATTTATAAAAAAATTGACATGATTGGGTTTGATATTAAACTGGTTGACTCACAGTTTGGTCACATTAAGTGTAAGCCTGTTAAATTTGTAATGTCTCAGTCCAAAAATGGGGTTCTTCTTAAATGGCCTCCAGAGTGTATAAATCTTAAAGGGAATTTTTAAGTATTTTATTACCTCAAATCAACATCTTCATTCATAAATAGATCCTCATTGGTGTAAAATAACATATGCCAACAATCTGACTTTTCCTCCTGGGCAAAGAATCAGTTATCTGTCTTTACATATAGCAGGTCGCTCATACTGCTTCCATTTCTTTCCGGTCTATCAAAAACTATGAACTGCCGAGAGGGACATAAAGCACTACCTGCTAGTACCCATAGGACAAAATGCATTTCCACAATTTGCAATTCACTTTTCACAGAGAAGCAAGGTGGTGACGCCAGTTTTACTTACCCGGCACTAAACTAAAACCTGCGCTGCATTTTTGGTCATAATATAAAACACAATACGAATCCTCATCACCAAAAAAGCATAAAAGGGCCATAAAATGACTGGAGCTCTGGGCCGGGGATTTGCGCTGAGTGGAGTGCCCAGGAGTGCCCTATGCCTGGCCACGGCTGGCCGTGGCCCGCTGGGAAGTCCTCCGTACCGAAGGAGGGCTGTGGAGGTCCGGGGAAAATGACTGGAGCACCAGGTTGACGGCTGGGGATCTGCGGTGATAGTGGCCGCCCATTGACCCATTCCACTTACCGTAGTTCCAATCATGTTGCAATGCATGCAAAGTCAAATTTAACCACTAGGTGGGAGAAAAAAAATTACATAGTGTTCATTTATAATGCTGGCTTTGACTTAAAATGTGTCCAGGGATATCTGTGGCAATAAAGTTAAAAAATAACATTCTTTGTGATCACTCAATTCAAATGTCAGTACTGCAGATCACACAGCTTCATTTATGTTGATGACATCATGAAAACAATTTGGTCCACCAGACTGTCACTGTCCAACAAAAATGTGTAAGCTGTAATGCACAGCTGTGTTGCCTACTGAAAAGACGATGAAGAAAAAGAGACATTTTTGTGTTGTTCAGGTGTTTTACATCAGACTGATATAGTCATAAAATGTGTGTTAAAAGCAACATAATATGGTCACTTTGGCAATATGAAATATACAGCAAGCTGCGATCATAACAGCTTGCTAGATTCTACCGACAGTATCTCTCATTGATTCAGAGGATTGCAAAACACAAGCAATGACTTCATGTAATTTGTGTAAAATGTAAATGTGAATGATTGGAGGTAAATGCTGTGCGTTTTGGCAGGGTTGGATGGTGGCCTTTTAGCTGTTCTGTGTCATTAGCAACGTGGCGAATGGTATGACAGGTTTGTAGAAAGGGACAGGGGTTGAATAAAAGGAGAAGGGAATGGGCCATTGGGCGCAGTTGTATATGAATGTGTGTGTGGCCAAGGGTCAACCAGAGGGGATACAATGAGTCTGTTACAAGTGACCGCTCAGTGACCACAGACACCAGTCGACCAGCCACTACTATATGCAAGTGTGTATCATGCAGAGAGAGTAAGACCAGTACATCCTTTCTCACACACTTTTTCACTGTCCTGACTGTTACAGCCAACCGCACACTGACCCCAGGGTCGTCATGTGTGTATGTGTATCTAAACGCGTGTGTGTGTGTGTGTGTGTGTGTGTGTGTGTGTGTGTGTGCGTGTGCGGTTATTACGTACTTTATGGGGACATATCTGTTTACACAGTCACATCGTGGGGACTCATCTTCCTTCTGGGGACAAAATGCATGTCCCCATAATGTTTTTAAGCTGAAGACTTAGATAAGATCTCAGACAGAAGAATAAAGTAGTTAACAACCCGTGCAATCATTCAGGATTCACCTAGACTAACAGCGATGTGAGAAGAGATTGTATAGATTCAGGTGTGTGTGTGTGTGTGTGTATTTGTGCCTTTGTGTGTAAGTGTACCTCTGTCATGAATGACCGCACTCTCACCTAGCAGCTGAAACTGCCCCAGTGAGAGGACTTTGTCCTTGTTGTATTCAAATCACCAAGCTTATAGAGAGTGTGAATGATGGCTTTGATGGAAAACTCCATCCAAATACTCTCTTAATATCATTACTATGAGATGCTTGTTCCATCACGATTCCATAATATAGTTGGTGATGAAGTGTTGTAATTTACTCCTGTGTTTACCCACTCTGCCTCAGTGTACTGCTTCTACTTGAGTTAGTGAGTCCCTGTCTCTCCCAGAATGCTTATTAAAATGATCCATTAAAGTTAAGCAATTGTTACTTGTCACACATTGTATGTCAGGGCAAAGTGAGCATATGGTATGTGTGTGTGTTTTCTTTCTTATCCTAATCCTTATCAATTTGTGATCAATAGTACTGGAAACCAAGTGATTTTTGCACTTGAAAAATGTCAAACTCAGCTTGGACAAGCCAAAATTTTGGTTGATTATGAACTTCCCAGCATGCTCCAAACAGGCAGATACTGAACAGCAATACAGGGAGGGTCCGGGGGTGTTCGACCTTCCCCCAATTAACCCATCAGACCCCCTGAAAGCCACAAATGCAAACTTTTGAGGGGATCTCAAATTTTGTAAAAAAAAAAATAATACAATAATATATTCTACTGTCACTAATGGTCACTAAAATGTTTTCTAAGCTCACAATGAATTCAGAAGTCAATATTCACAAAATATTTTTTGCCAAGCGGAGTTAACCATGTGTATTTTCGGTTTGATTATGTGACATACAACACGCACTCACCACGTTACATACACCCAACACACACCTCTCCACTGAATGCTGATTCCTTCCCATTTGCACTAAAATAAATTCAAATAGGTATTGCACTGTACGCACGTCTCTGTCCCCAGTTATTGTCTTGGAAACCCTAGTCCCTGACAAGTGCACTGATTGCGTGTCAATACCTGACATTTATTCAATCATTGCAAGAAGACATTAAATGAAATGTTGTGCAATGGTGAACATGCATTTCAGCTAATAGCTCATCATATGCCCATCACATTAAGAAACAGCGGTGGCCCTCTGACTTTCTCGGTTGTTTTCTTGCCAAATATCTGTTGTGGAATCAAGAGCCATGCTTACATGTGTATGTAAGGAACGACATGCATGTTTGAGGAGAGCAATGCAATGAGCTGACACTCCTTCTGCAGCTGTTTTTCATTTTCATTTTCATTTTCAACTCACTTGTGCAAAGCTCCACTCCACCTTCACTATTCTTGGAATTTTACCTATTGATGCTGACACCTGCTGTTGTGACTTCTACAGATAACACACAAGTGGCTGATAATAAGGTATGTTGTTATTAATGCATGCATGCATGACAACATAAACACAGACTCTGTGTCTCTCGCACACACACATACTGTATTCAGATTGAGACCTTATCCTATGTTAGGTTTGCGTTTTGTTGTAAAGTGGACACCTGACAGTGTTGACTGGTATTATTCTTCTTCCTGCTGGCTCTTGAAAGTGGAGGCTTATACAAAGCAATGAACAATGACTGTTACATGACCTGCTAATGGATTTAGCAGTCGCTCAGTGCATGTGTGTTTAACAAGCAAGAAAGAGGGCTAGAGAGCACAAGGATGAGTGTGACTGTGCGGTTGTGTGCATGCATGTAAATGTATATGCATGGTATTCAAAGCTCCATCACACAGATTAAGGAAAACATGTGGTCTTTGAAGAGACACTACTGCTCTAGGGTTTCAACATGCATTTCTTTTACAGAAGGACATAAACTGAAATGGACCATAGTGTCTGGTATTTGTATTGTGAACAGGGAAATGCTTTCATATCCTCCTTTTCCGATTTGACATTTTAGGCATTTGCCTCACGCGCCTTTATAAATCCATTTACAGTATGTCCAACAGTAGTTGCTTCTAAATGGCCCACATTAAAGGAGCAAGTTGAAAGGAAGTCAAGGGTCAGAGCTGCAGCAAACTGACAGTAGATATAACAATTATACCTCTGTTTCTAAAGAAGTGCTTGAAAAAGATCCAAGACGCAGGCAGATTAATTATCATCTTGGACATGCCAGAGTGTGTCTGTGTCTGTGTGTGTGTGTGTGTGTGTGTAACGATGGAGAAGTGGTTAGGTTGTGTGAGTCACAGTTACCGCAGCATGTATTCCTGGACATTCTCCGAGCAAAATGTTTATACTATGGTGAGTTATAAGTGTGTGTGTGCGTTCTCACACTTCCCTCTCAACCCTTATATTCCATATTTAACTCCAACCTTAATTATTTCTTTCCTTTCACTCGGTTTATCTTGTCCTGCTCTCTTTCTGTGCTCTTTAAACCAGCGATCTCAAGAATGCAAATGAAGCAATGAAGTTAATGTTCAAAAAATGTTTCTAAAGATGAAAATAACATTTTAACCCTCATGGCCTATCATAGGGCAAGTTCACCAGAGCATTTATACATGACATAAAAAAAAAACAGAATGTACATATTAAAAAAAAAACAATTTTCAATAGTGCAATCAGATCTCTAAGTATTCCAGATATTTATGAGCATATATATCTTGGTATAGGATTATCTATATTCATCTATAAAAGTGGGATAAACAACAGCTGAAAAGAAAATAGCAAAACGCTAACAGAAAATACTGTGATCACGTGATACTTCACACACACAACATGATGATGTATATTTCAACGTGATGACATATTTTCCAACGTAGGAAGTCCTGTGAAGGACCGCTATATGGATTATATTGTTGTTTTGGTGCACATTTTTCCAGATTTCTGCAAACCTATTAGTGGAATGAAACAACACACTGGGAAACGTTGAATGCATGATATGTAAGTGTAACTCCTCTGGTTTTTATAGGTAAAAAGAATTATTGCTTTATCTGTGTGGTTGCAATTCTACTTGCATTTTAAAGTTGCTATGCAAATGAAAGCACCGGCGCTCCTGTAGGTTTTAAAATTTAAGACAAAAATAGAGAAGTGGACTTGTAAATGTATGGAGGTGTGCATTTGTCGTCGAAACTATTGCTCTCGCTTTCCATTCACAATGTACTGTATGTTATTGGTTCATTAAAGCTTTCATTCAGCCTTCAGATACAATTTACCTGGTCTCTGAGAGATGTCATTTCCATATGCCAAAGTTCACAACTTACCATTTCACCTGTAGTCATGCATTTGATTAAATAATATACTGCCAAAACAGATCCAAATACAGTGCCACTGAACAGTGCATGTCACAACATCCATCCCTATTATTTAACACCCCCAACACTGATGATATGCTGCCCCGTGACACTGGGCGTAATTCTAGCCATGCCACCCCTGAAAAACGCAAATGGAATGGGGAGTAGTTGTTGCGGTCAAGAGCTATACAACCAACATTCCCGTCATTATGCAGACAATGGAGCTAAAGATAGCCTGGTGAGTCATAACTCTGGAGATTAGCTCTTCAAGTGAGAAATCAAGTTTAAGTAGTGTGTGTCCACAAATGATTTTCTGCTAAAGCAGAGCAGAAAGAAGTACTCAGATATTTTACTTCAGTAAAATTAGAGATAGTTTATGCTCACAATTTGCTGTGCAGTGCTTTCCCATAGGTGCTAGAGTGGCTCTGTGTTTTCAGTTGAAGTGTTCGACTGGTTTGATATCTGGTCGCGATGACGGCTGTAAATGCAGCTCATATCATTCTCATTCAACCATTCAGTGACCCCTTGTATGAATACATGTGCATCCATTCATGTTTTCATTAGAAGTTGTCATTTATTGATCAAAATAATGTGACTTTGAATCTCTCCCTCCTGGCGGCTTCATTTCTCCTCTTACTTCCCCCACCTCCCCCAGCTTTTCCCATCCTCCTGTCAGATATGTTTGTGGGACATTTAGCTCTGTGTAGGTCTTCTTCTTTCATCTTCTTCTCCTCTCCCCTCCTTCTGTCAGAAACATTAAAACAGTAGCCTTTCTGTTCCCTCCTTCTATTTGATGCTCTCCTTTCTCCTTCCACTTGTTCTTTACCATCACCCTCATTCCAATGTGATTGACATTTCATCAGACATGAGGAAGTGCCAAGCCTTGACCCGCTCTATGTCACAGTATTTTTTATGAACCTCATCTCCTGCCTGCATCATTCCACTCCATTAACTGATGCTTCAGCTACCATGTGTAGCATATGTTGAAGATTAATACATCATTTTTAAATTAAGTGTGATACATTTCTCTAGGTGCCATAGACAAATATGACTAAAAGACATAATTGCTTATCTGTGTCTCTGGAGTTGGCATTAATGATTTTGAACCATATTTAGTATAAACTCTCTCTGCTTGTAGAATAAAGCATGTTGTCCCTTCTAACTATGCCTGGCTTATCTCGGAGGATATTTGTTATCTCTTCCCAATGTGGTAGTGATTTCTCAAAATGCAACACATCCAGTAAGATCTTAAAAATTGTGTCTGGGTCTGCAGTGTTTCTGTCAAAAATTGTCTCATATCTGTGTTGCTCTATCATATGTCTCTGTGAGACACAGGTGCCAGACAAACCTGAAAATATTCTGGATACATTTATGTATTTATATCCATGTTTTGTTTTGTTTTGTTTTTTTTCAACATATATAAATCATTAAAATGTGTGTGTGTGTGTGTGTGTGTGTGTGTCTGTGTGCATGCGTGCATGGTTTCTCCAGCTCCACTCACTTTCATGTTTTCTCAGCCATTTGACATGGAGATAACCAAAACCCCTTAGACAATATCAGCGTCCTTCCACTTCAGGTTGTCAGCAGCAAACTTGCAACACTGAAACCTCTCTGCACAAAACATGCACACACACACACACACACACACACACACACACACACACACACACACACAAACACACACTCCTCACTTCAGTCAAAACAGCCAGTCTTTCTTTGATCCCTTGTGAGGTTTATCTCCTAAGCCCAAATGTCAATACTTGCTGTTGACAGACTTGGTTTCCTCCAACAACCCAGTGACTGTCCACAGCCTTAGACCTGGAGACCAGGTAACCGCAGTTGACCTGTTAAAGGGATACGAGATATACAGAAGAATTAAGACAATGAGAATCAGTAACAAGGTAAGAGTCATGCTGCAATTTTAACCTCACTGAGCTTAATTTGACTGTGTCTTCTCTGCATTTTGACTATCTATTCACAGAAAGTCATTTTTTGCAAACAAAAGATGTCTGAAAATGCGTGTAGTTGATCACACATACTGTGTGGAATAAAGTGTCATCATTGTTCTGTACTTACATTAAAAAAAAAAATTGCTCAGGTCTTGTCAACACAAGTGCAGTCTTCACACAAAACACACTGATTAAGTTTAACCAACCAAACAACCACTACAGAAGTTACAAAAAAAATTAACTTTGACACCTAGTTTAACACTGGTCTCCTGGACCAAATTCTGGTGCTTTTGTACCCATAAATCAACTTAATCTCCTATATACTTCCTGGTTCATGATTATATATAAATTGATTTTGTGGGATTTATATGAACCATTTGTAGGTACAACTACTAATAGTGTGTGAAAAACATGCTGCACAATTACGCCATTCATTGTTTTCAGAGAAATGGCTGTGATCAACCCATTCTGCATCGGACACAGCAGACGGACACAGTTACTGTAGTAACTAGCTGGTGAACATTGTCAAGTTGGTGAGCTACAAGGGCTGAGAGGAGCTTGAATGTTGGACTACGATTCATCAAGTGGCCTGAAGCACAACTCAAAAGCGTGCCGGATGTTTTAGATGTCAACAATAGCCTCTCAGCACTTGCTGTAACAACGTCATATCGTGACAATGTGAAGTTTTTTTGTGTTTATAGCTTGTTACACTATCCTCAAGTCACCTCAATAACCAGTGAACAAAGTTTTCCATTTTACTTCCTTGAATACTTTTAGCTCACTGTAGTTGAAATATGGTAGTATACCTTTCATCTATGTCTATGTCACGACAGATTTTTTTTCTTTCCTGTGTTTTGTTTATATCAGTCACGCTACGTTTGTGTCAAACCGCCACCTTCTTTGTTTTGTTTTATGAGTTGTTGCTGTGTGCTGGGTTCTGTAGTATTTTTAGAGCGAATGACTGTTTACATTACCTCTCCAATACAGAACAGTGTGTGTGTGTCTGTGTGTGTGTGTGTGTGTGTGTGTGTGTGTGTGTGTGTGCGTGTGTGTGTCTGCAATTTCCTGGTTATGAATAGTGAGTGTGTGTGTTGATTGTGATTTAATGATGTTAGTGTATGTTACAATTCCGAAGCTATTGTTATTTGATCAGAACATGCAGACATACACTCATTCATGAATGCATATACACACAACATATTCTGACTTCAGTACAAATAGATACAGTAGACATGGAAATGTTGTACATATCACCATCAGGCAATAAGCACACATATACAACACACACACACACACACACACACACACACACACAATGATAATGCAAAAAAAGTTCCTCATTGAATGTGCTTTAATCACTCAGTGCTTGTAAACATATTAGGTTTTGTAGCCTTTACTGTTGTGTCTGAATGTGTGTGTGTGTGTGCCATTCAGGTATTGTAAATCCAAACGTGAAGTGAAACGTGGCTGAGAATTAGTCCAAAGTTTGAGTGACGGAGTCGGCATGACTTTGCCTCTCTTTTGATGCCACTTTTACCACCCACACTGTAAACTGTCAATAAAGTCAATAAAGCACCACTAAAGAACATAGAACCAGTCTCTTTCATTTTCACTCTCATATTTGTTTCAATTCAGGTTGACTTTCAATTAATGATTGTTTTTGTAGTCATGAGTAATGAATATATATATATATATATATATATATATATATATATATATATATATATATATATATATATATATAGATGTGTGTGTGTTAATCATTCCAGCAGTGCTATCTTGCCAGAGAAGGTCTTATCAGGCTCTGTGTCATTTTATAACTCCTAACCTCTCCTCTGAGCCTCCCTCTCCCTCCTCTGTTTGTCCTCCTCCTTGTCATCCCTGCCCACAAGTAACCCATCTTTAACCAATCGCATCTTGGCATTAAGAGTGTGTTGCTGATTGGTGGAACCCCCCTGCATTATATGTCAACATTGTGGTTGATGTGCTGCTTACCAAATGATGATAAAGAAGAATCAAGTGTGTGTGCCTTGAATAGGCGGTGATCTGGTTATTTGGTCACAAAATAGGAGGAGAATTCATTCATTTTCAAAGCCAAAGTAGTTCACATTTTATTATGTTATGATAATTTATTGTCATTAGATGGCTTGCAACCCACTTGTTTGACCCTTCTGCTGCTGGTGAATGTGTGGAAGGAATAATTCCATGGGCTTGAAATGCCACATTTGCAGTAAACAAACTTTAACAAACTATGACATCAGGTTAGATCCACCAAGGACTGGGCAAGTGAGTCTGTTTTGTGTGTGTGTGCATGTGTGTGTGTGTGTGTGTTCTGTGTGTCTGTGTGTGTGCGTGTGTGTGTGTGTGTGTGTGTGTGTGTGTGTGTGTGTGTGTGCATGTGTGTGTGTGTGTGTGTTCTGTGTGTCTGTGTGTGTGTGTGTGCGCGCGTGTGTGTGTGTGTGTGTGTGTGTGTGTGTGTCTGTGTTTGTGTGTGTCTATGTGCGTGTATGTGTGTGTGCCTGTGTGTGTGTGTGCGTCTGTGTGTGTGTGTGCATGTGTGTGTGTGTGTGTGTTTTCCCTCCATGTAAAGCAGCTGCAGGTGATACTATTGTACAGTATTTGCAGCAAAAAATTGCATGTTAAATGAAACATTAATTCATGTTGTATTTAAGTGTTAATGTAGCCTATTGCAGCCAATGTTGCCTCCATCATATAAACTTTGGGAAAATTTGATTGAAATGGCTGAAATAACACCTGGATCACACATGGGCTTTCCAAAGAGAGGAAAACACATGCTTACATATGATGAAACAGAGTAAGTACCAGAAATTATGTGGTAAAATCTACACCATAGATCCATAATGTGTTATGCACACATAGCTATGACCTGTAACTGATGTCCTCTAAATTACATGCAACAGTTTTTTAGACTACATTTCTTAATGATTTGGCTGCTGTTGCTTTTCAGTACAGGTTTAAATGTTTGTAACGGTCATAAGCACTCTTCAAGAGAAAGAAACAAAACTGTCTCAGTAAACATTTCACTGGGAAATTATTATTTTTTGTGCTTACAAATGATACCACAAAATGAAAAAAAAACTGCGCTGAGGAATTTATTTAAACAATGGTTAGGTCCTGCAGGAGATTGATCTATGAGTTTAAGGTTCCACTTTTCCCTCTTATTACTAGAATACCAACATTTTATAAGTCTTAAAACGTATATATTTGTTTGGTTGTGTTCCTCCCTTTTGTGTGCGTGTGTCTGTTTGTGTGTATGTGCGCTGAGCGCGCCCTCTGCGACCTTTGAGGTGTGTCTGTGTGTGATGATAAGGATGGGCTGTCTTTGTCTGTCTCCAAAATACGTGTTTGTGTTTGTACTGTATGTGTTAAAGCGCGTGGAGAGAGGCTTTGAGGGGAAGTGGACGCATAATTATTTTTCATTATGTATTTAATTCGATTAGGCTAATAACCCGAGCCCTGACGTCAGATCACTAATTGATCCCTGCTCATCCAATTACTGATAATAATTCAGAAGCAGGGGTATAATTTATTGCGTAAGGGGCTGATTAGATCCGAAAATAAAGGCCGTTTTAAGCCCGAGGCCGGCAATGCTCACGCTCTCCATAAATTTGAACAAGCAATGCCAAAAAAAAACACTGTTATCTCCATTTTTTTAATTCATATGGCTTTAAAATAGAATTTTCTATCACCTTAGCTTGCATTGTAAAATGAGAAAGTCCTGTTAGAAAGAAAGAAAGAAAGAAAGAAATGTTATTACATTTTATTTGATTATGTCATTTATGATAAATGAGTGCATGATGCTAACAGTGTTTGTGGTTGGTTATACGTTGTCATGAAATGCAACAGATATGAAGATGAAAACAAAAACTTTACATTATAGAATCGCGCGTACCACCGCGTGCGCGCTGCAGAATACGCTCCAGTTATGACACGCTCCATCCCACATACCTTAAGCGCAGCCACTGCGCTCTGTGCGCTCACTGGGGAGTCTGCTCTCACATGCAGTTGCATCACCTCGCTTGATTTCCTTGTTCTCCCTCCGCTTTTAAAGTCCATCATTAACGGGATTAAACAGCTGAGATTTCGGAGGGACTGAACTGGAGGGTTTGAGGCAATGTTTGCCGGTCTCCTCGCCTGATTGGATCAGGCAGACATGATGTCAGACGACCGCATGCGCCCCGGATTGGAGAGAGACGAGTAAACAAAGCCGCGAGGAGGAGGAGGAGGAGGAGAGGTCTCCACATCTCCAGACTGTCCGACCGACACAGAGATTCCGACTTTACGCACAGGAGGGGGCGGCCCCGGTGGCGCGTACTCGTCGTCTGCTAATAGCTGAAAGTTATATTGAATGGTCGCACTTTAATGGGTGACACGCTCAAAAAGACTTTTGGAAAAGCTAAAGGGAAACTTACCTTCGTCTTTTAACGCGGACGCTGTGCAGATTTCTCGTTTGAGTAACAGACAATAACTAACTCAGCGCGCAATTAATAGGTATCAAAGGAATCGCTCGTCTGTGCTCTGCGTTATTGTTGCTCCTCTGTGCGCAAACGATATTTCGAGATATTAAATGAGTTAAGTTAAATCAGAACAGACACGCACCGGCTATGCAACCCGGGTGTTTGAAGACAGTCTGAATCGTTTGAATCAGGCTTCACATTCGGAGCATGATCCGATAATTGGAGGACAGAAAGAGGCAGAAAGTAAGAAAAACAGAACCAAAAAGACTTTTGGGACAATTTGAGGTGTGTTTGTGGGAGCATCTGCCTCTCACGTCCAGGTGTCCCGCCGAGCTGTGCGGAGTCTCCAGCTCAGGCCGGCAGCGCTGACATGCTGCCCAAAGTCGAGACTGAATCCCCGGGACTCTCTCGATCGTATGGCGAACAAGGGCGCATGCCAAGGAATATGCAAGGTAAGAGCTGTCATTCGTTCTCATCTCATAAGACTACAAAGCAAATTCATAAAGCTTCTCCTTACGGAACGTGATCGGACTGGAAGTCCTCAGTGCGTATGTAACCAAAAGTTTTGAACACTCGTATATCCAGGACATTTCTGTGACTGGGTTGTTCAGGATATTAATAAATGGTTAAAATATTAAATTATTAGACAAATTGAGGTCATTTGCGGTTTTGTAATTTTGGGGAATTTATATTATTATGATTTAGGGATACATTTGTTATTTTCTCTGAATCTTAACTCTGATGTAATACTTGGAAAGCATGGATGTAGATCAAACGTGGACACACTTTTCTAAGGGTTGGCCGGTGATCAACTAATGATTATACCCAGCTGTCACTCAAGCTGGAAGTGTGCGGTGCGTAAAAACGCTGAGAGAGAGCAGACGGGTGTGTGTATTTAACTTTTTTAATATATGCGGTTTTAGAATAAACCACTTGATTTTGTCTCAGTGTGCAGAATTAACTCATTATGTCTGTATCAAAGCAGTAGTTAACGCAGTAGTTAAGAGTTGTCGATTCATCAAAAAGAATAAGAAAAATGCAGCGCACAATTTTACAGATTCAATTTAATGATATGAACCCAGGACACTAAACTTTACTCTAAGAAACCAGGTCCAATTTGTTCCTTATAGACATTGTCAGATGGTCATAATTGTGTGACAAATGAATATAAATCTTTTGTATTATTATTTGTTGTGTTTTTAAATAAATACCTGGTCTATCAAAATTGGGGCAATTTCAATGTTAGAACTAAATGAAAAGGGGCATCACATATCGCATTAAAATGCTATTGTCATGTGTTTATTTTCCCTCTTTTTTAAAAAAAAATATATATGTCTCACGGATGTGTCAAACATTTAGTTGTTTTCGATCTTAATCTGGGAAATTTTTCCATAAAGAAATGTGCAGCTTTGTTTGAGAAAAAAAATCTAATTAGGCCTAATTATTAAAATTCCCTGCGGCATACGTTAGAATATTTTTTTTCTTGATCTGTTTCTAAAAACCACATAAATTAGCGAAAATTTTAAAAGTGACTGACTCCTTTGCCAAGATAAACTCACTATCCCACTCATTCCCTTCATGTCATTTCACAGCAATATAAAAGGGCAATCAATTAGCCCGGTCCTGGTTTATGAGCCGCTGATAACATACACTCACAAGACAAGGAGTGGCTTGTTAGAGAGTCCGTTATCTACTTTTACGCAGGGCTAAAACAAGGTAGCTCGGGCTGAAACAGGCTATCTTTTGGAATCATCGGCGTTTTTGACATTTTTTGGCGGAACTGCATGAGCAAGTGACCGTCGAGGTGAGAGGCAGCAGGTGAGAGAGCCTGAGTTCACCGTTATGTTTATGCAGCTACTAAAGCAACGCAAAAATCACACAAACCCCCGCTTGTTTCTGAAGCAAGGAGGGTGCATGAGGGTTCAACTAAACTCAATTTATCTTTATCTTACCATCAACAAAATTATGTTTATCTTGTGTAATGTAGGCTACACATTTCCCATGTCTTTACAATTCATTAAAATAGCAGCAACATATCTGACTAAAACCTTCATAGAATACTTCTGGAAATATTGTGAAGTGATTCTATTAATTTATTTTTAATTACCACGGGCTCTGAACTGAAACCAAATGTCCCGGTAATGATAATCGAATTTATTAAAATGTATCCCGTGCGTCATGATAACAACCCCTATAAATTTTATCTTTTATGCGCGTAAAAGGGAGAAGAAAGTTGGGAAATGAGTTTTGTGCTTTGAGCTCCTGTGGAATAAACCGGCAGCTCCGTGGAACTTGTTGCTTCAGCTGGAATATGCAGCGCAGATCCCACCAGGGTAGCGCGTTAACAAACCAAAAATCAAAGCCCTCAGTAGATGAGTAGATTTTGAAGTACTGCAATAATATATGAGAAGGCCTCAGAAGGCGTCTTGTAGACAAAAAAATCCATTTTTACAGCCACATGCACTGAGGTTTTCCTATTTGATCTTGGCTGCTTTTTTATGATTACAACCATAAATGTTTTTGCAAAGGTTGTAAATGTCAGCCTACCTGTTTGCTCAGCGCTGTAACACACATTCTTATCAATTCAACTATTTCTAATGCGCAAGGCAAAGGGGGGTACAATAAACACAATAATATTCTAGATTCCAGTCTTAAATGTTGGTCATAAGATATGTGCCAATTGCGCTATTCTACTTCTTTCTAAATCGATTTCAAATTACAATAATTGGTTGTATATAGTAATTATCATGTCAAAACTTGACGACTTGTTGAATTGTGTATTTTTTTTCAAGCACACGCAGAAAGTCATCTGCAAATGCTGCCTCATATAAAAGTAACAATGTGGCCTTCAGCATTGCTCCTTATTCTTGGAGAGAGACAAATCATGTTGGTTTTAGTTGGTTTTGGATGTTTTTTTCTCCTCGCCTGCAGAGATAAGGGCTTCTCTGTGTCTTCATTTGTCTGTGGGCGGTAACATGTTCTCCTCCAATCCTTAACTCTAATATCTCTCCATTTCCCCCAGCGATTTCACGACTTAGATGCATGCATATTTATGAGACTCACTTTCATGCGCTTTTTTATTTTCTGGCTCCTGTCTGCAAAGAATAGAAGAGAGGGCGGCAACGAGGAGAAATAAATGATCGCGTCCTTTCAACTCATTCCAAAATCGACTATCCATCGTCCTTTCCTCCTGAAATTACGCATCCATAAGTCCAACAGAACTTTTGAAAAAAATCGCATCCAGTTGCGTGTGCGGGGTTCCCCGCCGGTTCATCTTGATGGATGAAAGTGGGCTTTTGGAAAAAGAGATTGCTCAGCACTGAAATAGACTTCTCTCTGTGTGTCCGTGTCTCGTCCTCAGCCCACCAGCTAAAAATGATGGACTACTCCTATGACGAAGACTTGGACGAGATGTGTCCAGTGTGCGGAGACAAGGTTTCAGGGTATCACTACGGACTACTGACCTGCGAGAGCTGCAAGGTTAGTGCCCTCATTGCACTGATGAACTCTAAATGTGTGCGCATGCTGTGTCCTTTTTTCAGTTTTGAGATCTAAAATATTCCCATGGTCTTAAATTGTTTTTGATGGTTATTTGCTTAATAATTGGTGTTATTACAAAGTTTATTGTAGGTCATGAAAGCATGTGCTTGCAGCATTCAGTAGTGAAGCTGTGATCTGTTTATGTGCTCTTTGGTATTTTTTATTAACTTGAGTGTCACTATTTTTCTTGACATATTGATACAACTTCAGTTTAAAAATACAATCCACATACAGTAATGGTTTTATTTTTCCATTGCTGCTTTATTTGTGATAATCATATTATCAAGTTATATTTTTGCACACTAGGCATTTAGCTGACATTCTAGTCCAGAGTGACTTGCAACAAGTCGACCTGTAGCTACAGTCAAGAATCCTCGCCATTAACATACAGGAGAACCGAAGGTAAAGAGGCCAAGGGTCAAATGTTGTTGTGACAATTGATGGAGCAAACTTTTCCGGTGAGTGTCAAGAGGGTTTTTGTAAAGTGGTGAGTGGCTTGGGAAAAAAAATGGAGTTTGCAACCACCAAACACTTGAGGTGGTGCAAGCAGAGTACACAATGATAGCCTCTCTGTTTGAGCACATCTATGTCCTACTGTCTAAAACTCATCACAAGTTCATTAAGAGAACAGTAACATCTGGCTGTCCGGTTGCAGTGTTTCCATACACAGGTTAATAATGAGGGCTGGCGTAAAGCAAACTGTCGCTGCAATTATTGTGAGCTCTGTCAACAACCTATTTGTCTCTTTCTGCCTATTTCCACTGTTCTCCTCAACACTGAGCTAACAGGCTTTGCTCAAGTCTTTTTTGTTAGGCCAGTAAAGCTGTCAGCACAAAATTAAGCTGAGACAAATGTCTTTGTGTTAACAGCGTAAAATTGCCGCTCACAGTATTGATGCCGAAGCATGCATTTCTTGCCTATGTGGTCATTATTCAAAGCAGATGTTATAGATTTTATCCCATATTATGACCTTGAGATGCTAAGCACTTGCTTGAAGGGAGACGTCAGTGGCATCTCTGCTGCTTTCCAACCTCAGCACAAACTCGCGTTGGGAGAGAAGCGCATTTCCCAGTTTACTTGAAACGCTCTGGTGTGTGTGTGCAGGATGTAGATGAAGACGTAAGTGTTGCATATATCCTTGTTAAAACATGAATGATATTGACAGTTACCTGAAGCTCATCATTGATTATCTCTATAATGCAGAGAATCTATTCAGTAAATGTATGATTGTCAGAGCTGAACTGGTATGTCACTGTGTTGACATGTTACAGACTCGTATTGATTCATACTGATTTGATATCAGGGTCAGATTTTTCTTTTTATGCTTTAGTTGGGCTGCCAGTTTTGGGTAAAGGAGCACACACAGACACGAAGAAAAAGTGAATCATGCAACTGGTCCTCCCACCTCATACACACCACACAGTGTTAGTTCATACTGTACTACACACCAGCCCACATGAAGTAAACATGGTAGCACATCATACCTGCTGGAATAACAACTACAAGCTGAAATGGGTTTCATGCTTCTCGTCATACACAAACAGGTTCTACATGCTTCACTTTGGAAGACTGAGCTGAGAGAGCCATAACACAATAACCCTAAAATATGGACATTGCAAATAACAAGGTCAAGGCTCAGAGCCACAGTGTACATGCAAATAAAAATACATATTTAAGATCTACCAAACCTTAGGGAAAATTTTATTTTAATTAAAGTTAGAAGACATTGCAGTGAGCAAAGAGTGTGAGTGTGATTGGGGGGGTAAAGTGGTGATGTGAATCATATTTTTCCTGCTTCTTTGTTGGACTTATCATTGACATGAAGTAAAAGCAGTTTCTTGATAGCTGATTTTGTGCAGAGAAGGTGCAGAATTCTAGGGTCAAGAATATCTAAATCGTCAGATGGTTTAGCAAATTAAAAATGGACGTTACTTTTCTGAATAGCTTGCCTCTACTTTACAGCATGCCATTTGATATTACTGAAATGATTCAGATTTATGTGTGGGGTTAATTTGTGACACATTTTTGGGTAAATGAGAAATGCTGCTATTTGTAATGACTACAGAAACAGTGCAGAAGTTGCTTGAAGCGATCCCCTTATGAATAAAAATGAGCCTTGGCGAGTGTCTTTTCTCGGTTTGAACTGCTGGTCAAATGAAAGCTTTTCAGTGATGTTGTCCGCTTAATCTCCAGACGTGATGTTGTGTGGTTTTGAAAGCATGTTAGATTCCAGTTTGGTTCAGATATTTATAGCACATGCTGTGCACTAAATGGAAAATTGGAGAGAAAGTTCTCTTTGAAGCATGGATTTTTTAGCAGTGAAAAGTCAATAATCCAACACCGAGTGTAACAGATTTTTTTTTCTTTTTTGGAACGGATCAGGCAATGTAGATTGTCAATTAAATTTGTGTTTGGAGAGATATTGACAGCAGCATATTCTTTTTTATTTTTTTTAAAGACCAGGTTTAAGGATTCTCCTCCTAGGTTATAGATCTAGAATACGTTAATATCATCTTCCCTTCGTTTGATTTCCACTGCTGCTACCTATAATTAATTCCACGTTGCAGGTATGAATCTCTATAATCCCGGAACTGAATATAATTTATCGGATTTTTTTGGACTCCTGTGCTCATATTTTTCAATAATTAAGTGGAGAGTTGAAAAGATGCTTTCCCCGTAAATTCCAGAGTAAGAGTCTTTACCTGAATATATTGAGATATTAATTTTATTGAGAATAGCTACATCATTTTGACAGAACACAAATTATATTTCATGCCCTTTATAAAGTAGTTTATAATGCAGTGAAAGTACATAATTTATGGTTTGCTCATTTGTTCAAAGCTGAGCAAAATGAAAGTGTGACAGACAGTAAATGATAATCTATAAGTAATTTCCTTGTCTGAGTTAATCAAGAAGTATTACAAATGCTTTACTCTGCATGCATGTGTGTAGCTTTCAAAACTTCACCCTGTGTGTGTGTGTGTGTGTGTGTGTCCATTAAGCCTGTCCCTCTCCATCTGTCTGGGAGTGTGAATGGGCCAATTACCGTTGCATTGCAGGGGTCAAGCAGGTTGACGTCTTAATTGGTTCTCTCTGCAGGGCTTCTTCAAGCGCACCGTCCAGAACAACAAGCGCTACACATGTATAGAGAACCAGAGCTGCCAGATTGACAAGACCCAGAGGAAGCGCTGCCCGTACTGCCGCTTCCAAAAGTGCCTCACCGTCGGCATGAAGCTGGAAGGTACAGCAACATGTTTACATTTTTTTAACGTAGTTCAGGTGCTGATGGCTTGTGGCCCAATAACTTGAAATCACATGTTTTTCTGGTGTTTAGCTTCTGTAATTTAATTTGTTTAAGGTCATAGTTAGATATAGTTTAAAGGGAGAAGTTGTGTTTCAGTTGGTAGATTATGTGTAGCTGTCAAAAGTATGGGATTCTTCAAAACAGATAAATTTGCATTGTTGCAATTGTTGCATAAAGGAAAGAGGGTTTTCATGTTCAAACAACCAGAGATTATAACAGACCGCCATAGGATTGCAACATCAGGAACGATTAGTACAGAACATGCACCTATGCAGTAACCAGTGCTAGAGGAAGTACACTCCTATCATCAGGTAAAAGTTCATATAATTAGTCAAATGTACTTAAATTATTCATGATGCAGGGAAATGTTCCCTGTGTGTGATATACTATTATATATATATTTTTTTATCATTACCTATGTGTGTTAACACTGGATGTAAGTTTTAGTGTTGTAGGTGGGTGAAGTGGAGCTAATTTGAAGTATTTTATATACTGTAAGGTAGTTTAATCTATAACAGTGTGCTGCATTATATTAGCTTATCAACTTATATTTTTCCATAAACTTTGGCAGAGTAGAATAAAATGAGAACTACTCGAGTAAAGTAATTCACATTTTCACTTAAGTACAAGACTTGAGTTACTTTCCACTACCACGAGTAACAAGAAGAAATCTAAGCCACCAAATAGCCTCCAGGCTCACTTTTACCAGAAAGTGTTTTTGTCATTAATAGTTTACCATAGATCTTATCTATTTTGGGGTTTCATAGCAAACACCACTCACTAACATGTGATCCAGAAGCAGTACACATCTGCAGGAGTGGAAAAGCACATACAGTAACTGCTTTATATATCTTTCAAGATATGATGCCTGTTTGCAATTACTGTTGCTGAAAATTGGGAAGGGGAAAAATTAGAACACGGAGCAGATTAAATTGGAGGCTGACTGCTTCTGGATTTCCACAGAAGTGTTTTAAAAGTTAAAGTAGAGAGACAGAGTTAGTTATTCTCCATTGATTCTCACTTGAATACAGTGAATCATAGCACAGTGACTTTTTCGCACAGTGAAAATATTCTTCCATGATCAGTTTGCATGTGAATAGTTTCCTTCCTTCCACCATTTAGAAAAAGGTTGATACCTATTCTGACACAATAATTGCCTGTGTGAAAGAAGAAGATTATATTTATTTAAACATTTAACAATGGACATCTTAGTAATATCTGTTCTCGCAAATGTATACCTAGAACTTTGTGAAGTGGAACCTTTCATTACTACCAAAGCGTTGAAATCAGCATTGCTTATTAGTATTTTGGATGGGGTCAGGGGGAGTTAGGGGGTATCTTGTAGCTGCTGTGCACTTAAACTTGCCAGACAGAGCAACAGATAAAATATTAAACTTGGCGGCAGGGAGAGAATGGTAATGATGATACTTTTGGCCGGCCGTTTCGAGGCCTCTTTGTTTAATTTGAACGTGGCTCAGGAGCTTGTTCAAACACGGCTATCCAGAAGTGACAGGGCGGCAGGGCAAGAAACATTCTTCCAATGTTCAAAGATAATATTTAAAATCAACTATTTTTCCACACATGAGTTGACAAGTTTTATTCTGAAGTCGCTAATTTTGGACTGAATAAAAGCGACCTGAAGGTCATCTTTCAATATGTATAAAACAGGGAATTTAGAGAGCTAAAAGAAATAGTTACTTTGTTACAATGCTGTTTTACTTTGTGTAGTCCTGGGTGTTGTTATTCGTACAGCTTCAGTCTAATATTGAAACAAAACTCTTCACACATTTGTAATTTAAACCAAATTAAAAATCCCTGGGCTACTCGAATGATCACATACAATTGAGAAAAGTTAAATGTGTTAAAGAAATAAGATCCTAAGAGGATGGAAGTAGAGTAAAGACAGTCTAACTAAAAATCTTTCTGGAGGCTTCTTCTCCCTTTTGTTGCCATGTGCTGTGTAATTAATTGCTGTTAATTGTGAATGGCCGCTGGGCAGAGCGTCCCGGCCTGTCATTTTCCAGCTGACAGTGGTGGGGAAGGGGGAGCGTTTGATTTGTTTTGCTGGCGGTAGCTTTCAGCTCGGGGGCAAGACGGGCCCTCTAGCACTCTGTCAGGGGCCAGAAGCTCCAGTGGGCGACTCCTGCCACAACCAGTAAAGACGTCCCATACAGAAAGGCTGACACCCCTCAGCACACACACACACTATCCACACACATCCAGTTCTCCCTGGTAAACACATACATATATTCATAAGAAGCCCAAAAAGGTGTTCAGAAGGCCACAGGCAAGAGGAAGAAGCTGTCATTTGATCTAAAAAAGTGTGTGCACAACAGCAGTGAAAGAGGAAAAGGGGCTTTGGGGTCATGTGCTTTGTTATTGCCATCTTTTCATGCCATTACACAGCAGCTTGCAGCAACATGTGAGTTCAGGATATCAAGACTAAACGTGGACAAAATATTTGAGGAAAACTTCAAAGTCCACTCAAATTGTATATTTTTTTTTCAACTTTTTTTTTTTTACTTTTGCCTTTCTGGTGTTGCTCAAAATCCTTCCTGTTTGTTGATGAGTTTGCCAACCAATAGGATGGTTTAATAGTTTTTATTGCGAGGGTAGTAGCGGTTAAAAAAAAAGTCTGTTTGCTGTGTGTGTTAATGTTTTAAAGGTGAGGGAAGGTGGCGTAACAAGGTGAAATGGCAAATAGGAACATGGAGTGATATATGGTAAATGGTGTTGTGACATGTCTGACTCCCCAACTTAACACCAAGAGGTCAGCTTATAATCAAAAATAGTCAAACTTGATGCCTGTCTTTATTCAGAGGCATATCATATTCTTCTCACTGTGCCTCAGGATAAATAATTGCAATATCTATATATCTGAAAAAGCTGATTTTCTACGCTTGACCGTTTGTAAATTTGTCTTTAGCACAATAGCACTCAATGACAATAAAGGCATTTTATGTGATAAATGAACAATATTGCTGGCACATTGTGTAACATCCAAGATGTAGTTAAAATTAAATAAATATATAAAAATATAATAATAATAATAATAATAATAATAATAATAATAATAATAATAATAATATTTGTAACACTTATTTTACAAATCCCGATGTTTATGGTGAAATTATATTTTTAAAAAAAGTTTAATATATTTAGATATTTCTTCTTTAACAATAATGATTGTCTACACATTTTTATTGTGTTTCTCAGTTACTGTCAGGGGCATGCAGGTCATTATGTCAAACATACACACACATACACACACGCACACGCACACACACACACGCACACGCACACACACACACACACACACGCTTCACATACACAATGGTGATGGAGGCTGGCAGCCACACACTCATTTAACCACACAAGCAGGCTAGCAAGCTGTTAATAACCCTTGCTCCTTGGTATGCACTGTAGCATCTCAGCTCTCAGTGTTGACTCATTGAGAAAAGGGGAAAAAAGCCACAAAGCACTAAGGTCTGACCCATTAGCACGTCATTCACTGAAGCTGATGAAGCGTGCCGTATCTGAACAGCTCCCACTGGCATGATTTTCTTTTTATGCTTGCTAGAAGTTGCCTTGCATCACATGCTTCACTGGGCTGCCTAATATTTCCTTCACTTGTGTGTCATTTTAAAGACACAGCGTAACAGTGGTATTTGTTTCCACTGTGCACCGTAAATGAAGCAGAAGTTATAACTTTTTTTTTTATTTTCTCAGTAACCACTGAAAACGTATGTTGATGACAGGCATTGCACGAGCAATGGTAATATTTTGACAAAAACAAAGAACAGCATGCAAACGCTGATATTAATGTTGATTTTGGTTTTTGTGTTAAATCCCAGCTTGATTTGATGCTGACCAGCCAGCACTGCTTTGTTTAAACCAGACAACAATATACCAGCTTTAAGTAGCCTTTTTTAAAACAAATCTAACTTTTTTCATTTCATTATTTTTTCTTGGACTCAAGACAGGCTTCCTCAGGTTTCACTTGTCCCAATGTTTTTTTTAACCATTTTTTCTTTCTTGCAGTTAATTCATTAAGCAATTACAATCAATGAAAATCCTTGCGAGAGTCATTCAGCACAAATTAGCGCCACCACCTGAGTATTTTTATATTCCTCACTGTGTCTCTCACCTACTCCCTCTGCTTTTTTTATTTCCAGCCTGTCTCCATCTTTCTCGCTCTGATTTGTCTTCCATCAGCCTCCCAGTACCTGCGGTGGAAGCTGTCCCATTACTTATGCATAGGTATCATAGGTATTCATGTGTGTGCATGGTATAGGGCGCATCCGGAGCAGGGGCCGGGGCCCCGACATGACAAACAGGGTGTCAGCAAGGCTCCGCGGGACCCATTAATATGCTGCCGGCCGACAGGGATCCTCACCTACGCGCGCTTAATATTCCTGTATATTAAACAACCATAAATCAGAGGATATAAGTGCTGAGGGCTGTTGTGTGTGTGTTGCTGGTGTTTGTACACGTTCGTACATGGGGGTGTTGGATACTTTTGGGAAAGACGAACAAGCTTTTGGTTGGGTCAGTTTCTCAATTTATGGGTGTGTGTGTGTGTGTGCGTGTGCGTGTGTGTGTGCGTGTGCTTGGGTGTGCACATGCTCTCAGACAGTAAGTCAGGGGGGAATTCAGAATGGAAAACAACGTCAGCCTTTTAGCCTTTCAGCCTGGCTTTAGCCCCAAAGCGTCACTACTAAGTCTCACTATCTCCAAACCAGATCCTTTTTGCACAAATATAAGTTTTGTATGTTCAAACTTTTCTTCCTTTCTGTTCGTATATTAATTTAATTAATTTTTTTTTACACTTCTATTTTTTGGCCTCCACCTTTGAGCTGAACGTGGAGGCAACTCCAGTCCATCAAAGTTTGTAGCACTAGTCTTTTTTTTTCTTGCATTTTCTGTTGGTGAAGTTTGTTTTATTTTTGTGGGCAGCTGTCTTGCTTAGTTGCCTGTTCAGTGGCGGTGGCTGTCACTGTCATGCGAACTATTCAGCTTGTGTTGTTTGTGCCAGACAAACCATTTTCTTGGCACCACAGAAACCAATCAGTGAGTTAAAATTTAGAACAGACACAAGCTTTTATGAAAGGGAAACAAAAATTACTATCTCGCTACTAATGGAACCTTGGAACCTTCTAAAGTGACAGGGTCACATGGTAATGTTTGTCATCATGAGCTCAATGTTGCAGCATCTCACCCATTAACATCTCTGCACCGCAGTCAAACACACACATTCATCTTCTCCCCCGGCACACGCATACACTGTCCTGCTCCCCTCCCCCTTCTGTATTAATCTGTGTTGCATGCATGCAAATCACCTTGTTTAATTAGAGACAAAGAATCTGTGTGTCTGTGCATGTGAGACCTACACCCCCCCAATCCTGACATTCATGATGTGATGTGGGTCCCTGGGTCTGAGGGCGGCAAGAAGGCAGTCGGGGCCTAATTTTGTTTTCCCAGTAGGGCCAACTATTAGTTTCTCAGCTCATTAATTACACTATGCTGTTGTGGAGAAATCATTAATAGTTAAAGTCGTCCTACAATAATGTATAATGGATATTTTTGACGGCTGCTGAGTCCTTCTTTTTTCCTTTGATGCGTGATCAATTTTTTAATGGTCATGATAATCCCTGAGCCTCATTGAGTGGGCAATGGAGTTGACCTCAAGCATGTTGAGAAATGTGTGTGTGTGTGTGTGTGTGTGTGTGTGTGTGTGTGTGTGTGTGTGGGTGTGTGTGGGTGTGTGTGTGTGTGTATGTAAAATCACTGGGTTTAAATTGCATACCATTTGAGCCGTTGGGGGGACTGTCTGAGGTAGCAGAGCGTCTGGCCTGCTACCATCTCTCTCTGTGTGATGCTTTCCATGCGTGTGTGTGTGTGTGTGTGTGTTTGTGTTTGTGTGCGTGTTTTATTTAAGAATTCACAAGAACAAGTCAGCGTGTGGGTGCGAGAGGGTGTGCGTCTCCTCTCTCGGCTCAGATCAGTGACAGACACTTTTGTGACGGAGGTCATTAAAATCACTCCCAAGGCAGCTTGGTATGTGCAAGTGTGTGTCTGTGTGTAAGTGTGTGTGCACCCCTCCTCACACCCCCAACCTCCTACACCCCCATCCCACCCTCTCCACACCCCCTCTTCAATTTTCTTCTTCTGTTCTGTCATTCATCCGTTAAGATGTCGTGGAGTGGACTCAGGTTGACATGCCATGTTATTCTTCTAGTTAATTTGTATCATCAGGACAAACGTATGTGCATGTATAACAGGCTCCAGTTAAATATGTGGCTTTCTTTCATTGGATACAATGGAAATAAATCTCTAATAGTCTACAGTATTGGTATTAGAGAGTGCATTTTTTCTTCTCTCCCGGACATCCACTAGCTCATTGCACGCTGGGCTCAGCGAGCCTCATCAGAGTAAGAGGTAATTAAGTATGAATAATTAACACCAGCGCCCCCCGACAGGGAGACAGCAGAGCAGCTTCCCCATGGCAGCAGTCGGCCAGATCACACATGGCCCTAGTAGCAGTCCACTGTGTGCCTGGCTTGTTCATTAGAAATACCCACAGCACAGACTTGTTGTGATCCTCACCATGGGATCCTGCACTGGGGGGGCATCATGTTTGGTTCATCAGATGAAAAAAAAAATCTTATTGTCAGCCTTTGGGGATTTGTAAAGAAAGTGGTTTCTGCTAATGGACAGTGATGTGTTGAAGATTTTAGATATTGCATAATCAGAGAACATTTTAAAACATGTATTCTAGAAAGAGAACTTTCTTTCAGTCCATACCATTATCTAGCTTTTGAGGTGTTCATTTCCTGAGTGGAAGACAGAGATAGCCAGCTGTACAGTGATCATTTAGCAGAGCTGTTCATAGGAGTTTGTCTCTGGTCAATGAATAACGACACTATCTGTCAGACCTGTGGGGATTACAAGTCAACAGGTATATGTCAAGTGTAATCACCACAAGAAAACCTTTGCCCTACATACAAGTTTCAACATAACACCACGCTTAGGTCTTATAGTGTTGCTAAAGAATGTAATGTAAAATGGTTTGGATGAAACTCTAGCGTGCTTAGTATTATAAAAAAAATCATGTTCTGAATGAGTTGCAAACAAGACAGAAGATACATATTAGAGAGCTAATATTGTCCTTTTCCTTCTCTCTTTCCATCTGTCTGTCAGCTGTGCGGGCGGACCGCATGCGTGGGGGTCGCAACAAGTTCGGGCCGATGTACAAACGCGACCGAGCCCTCAAGCAGCAAAAGAAGGCGCTGATCCGAGCCAATGGCCTGAAGATTGAGGCCATGACTCAGGTGATGCAAGCCGTGCCCACCGACCTCACCATCTCCTCAGCCATCCAGAACATCCACTCGGCTGCTTCGAAGGGCCTCCCGCTGAGCCACCACCCCGGCCACCATGCCAGTCACCACCACCATCACCACCATCACGCCACTGCCCTGCCCCCCACGGACTATGACCGCAGCCCATTTGTCACTTCACCAGTGAGCATGGCGATGCCACCACACGCCGGCAGTCTGCAGGGCTACCAGGCAGCCTACGGACACTTCCAGGGCACACGCACCATCAAGTCTGAGTACCCAGACCCGTACACCAGCTCGCCGGAGTCCATCATGGGCTACGCCTACGTCGATGCCTACCAGACGGGCTCGCCACCCAGCTTCCCTCACTTGATCGTAGAGCTGCTCAAGTGTGAGCCAGATGAGCCACAGGTTCAGGCCAAGATCATGGCCTACCTGCAGCAGGAGCAGGCCAGCCGAGGCAAACACGAGAAGCTGAACACCTTCGGCCTCATGTGCAAGATGGCCGACCAGACACTCTTCTCCATCGTAGAGTGGGCACGCAGCAGCATCTTCTTCCGTGAGCTCAAGGTAGGTGTGCAAGATCCATGTGGTGAGAGGAGATTTTGTTTGAAAATAATTAAAAATTATTTTACACAACCTTATTTTATCATTTATATCAGTTAGCCACTATTTAAGCTTTATTTGTAGTTACTCTGCAGGCCTTTAACAAATGAACCTGCATTTTTTTTCAATTCTAAATCTTTCACCATGTTGACATCCATAATTGACAGAACTTTACACAGTTCATGAACATCATGTGCTCAATCCTTCATCGTCAATAGACCTTTAATCTTTCTGTTTAATGCACTGGCTCAACGCTAATGCAGAGTACACAGGACTGTGAGGTGGGGGGAGGGGCAGTCTGCTCGTTGCTGCCACCGCTGTCTGTCCCACTGCCTGATCAAAATACAGCAGCCAGTCACATTTATACCGTGTGTGACACATTTCGGCTATGGGTTGTGAAAACTTTGACTATGAGCTTCGGGCACTTTTCATACTCACATGGTCTTGGTCTGAGGGTTTTATGTGAACAGCATACCACCCGTCTCCCGATGAAATATTCCTCAGATCTAAGTGGGCACACACTGTGATGATATGACATATTGGCTATTTGCATATTGGTGCCGACCATATCACACAGATAGAGTTACAGCAGCATAGTGGAATCCTTTTAAAGAATGTCCGTCATAGATAATTAAAGGATAAAAAATGTTAAAGCAATGGACAATGTGTTCTGCCAACAGCTGAATTTGTTTGACAGTGTTTAACACTGTCAATCCCAACTGACGAGAAGTAACCATTCACCAACGCCTCACTTAACATATGTGATAATTCCCGTTTATTCACCACAGAGCCAATTTTGGTCTGCTCTGAATGAAGGTTAATGTCTAGAGAGACATGAAAGGCGTTTGATTAGTCTGTGTTTCACCTGTTTTTCTTCCCATTGTCTGACTTATTTTGTCGGTTTGCTTCCGCGGCATCGCCGGCTCAGCTGCATATTGATGGGGCCGGGCCTGTTGCAAAATTCCCTCCAAATATTTCATTTTATTTTCCTTTCAAAGGGGAAAATAACAAACAAAATAAATGCAATAGTGAAAACCCAAGCCAATTATAACACAGAGGAGAGTCCTTGAAAAACACATGTTGACATTTAGCATGCGCCGTGTCCCCACTATTGACATTTTCGAGATCTGTATTTGCATTCAAACTAGGGTGCGCAGTACTTCACTCAAACACACACACATACACACTCAGGCTCGCCGTAAGGCGTGTCCACAGCTAATAACTGTGGGCGGCATGCCCATTAACTTTGAACAATAATTTCTGCTCCACTGTGAAGCCTCTCTATTTCTCACACCCTCATCCTAATTCAATTATCTCACCCACTTGTGTATGTCATTCCCCGATTTGCTGCTAAATGAAATGTCATTATGTTTGCCTAATGACTACCCATTTTACTGGAGCGTGATAGTAATTGAGCCGGCTGCCTGATACAAAGGTAGAAAATGACCTGAGCGCAATGCAGGAGAAACCTCTTCTTGCACCCCTGAAAACTCCTCTACTGTTGCACAAGCCTCATTGGGTAAAGGGAGGATGGGGCGTGTTTAACTTAATTGAGGGCGATAACTGAACTGAAAGAGCCATCAAGAGGGAAACTGAAAAAAAAACATCTCCTTCCTTGTTTCTTTCTCGTTGGTAACTTCAGGGAGAACTGCTGTGCCAGACTTAGTGTTGGTGATGGTGGGGAGAATAAGCAAACCTGTTATTGAACCCTATTTTAACTGGATTTATTATGATCCACTCTTTTCATCTCAGTTATACAGCTCTAATTTGTAATTATCATAATTGCAGTGTGTGTGTAAATATGTTGCTATTCTGTTTAGCTGTGTGTCTTTATGTTTGCTATTGCAGTTCAACACCAACTCACCCCAAAACCCCACCCGAGACCCCTACCATCTCCACTTTATCGCCCTGTAAACCTGTGTAATTTTCTTTGCGTGTGTGTGTGTGTGTGTGTGTGTATGCATGTGTGTTCATACATAGGAATACATGCAAGCCAGTGGTCTTGTACTGCTTGCTGGGGATTTAGTTTCTCTGATAATAAAACACACATATTTACCTGACTGCATGTTGCTACGGTTAAAACTACCCTCTATAAATGTTTCGCATCCAATTGTTTTAACTCATAACTGCAAGTTAATTAAAGATATCCACCTGACCTTCAGCATCTCCTGTTGATAGAGATCTGACTATTAGATGTGAGGTTGAGCCTGGGACCAGCAAGACAGGAAGCAGAGTTGAATTAAAAGTTTGTCACAGGAGAAGTATGGCACTGTAGGAAGCTATAAATACACTTTCATCTCTCTCTGTCTGTCGCTCTCTCTTTCCCACTCACACACACACACACACACAACGACACACACACGCACACACATAGATACAGTACCTACATCAAGACACCGCTCGCACATAACACACAGCCCCTCTCGCTATTATTAGCGCCGTAAGAACAAAAGAATTTCTCCAGTAATAGAGCCAAGCTGGGAGGGTGTGTGTGAGTCCTCTGCCAAAAAAAGTGTTTAAAGATTTAGTTTCCATAAGTTGGCCTCGGTCACGGGACTCATAAATATTTAGCCATTAGGAGTACCTTCTAAAGAGTTTTTTTGCCAACCCGGCACGCAGCCTCACCAGTTCTCCCCCTCTTTCTGGAAATGAGGCATGACGTGAGGGACGTTTATTTCTAACACCTTAGATCCATGAAGTTGGGGTGAACTCTTGAGTTACCGCCAAACCTACTCCAGTTTTGATTGGTTTAACACATCGACAATCAGAGAAAGTCAGGTCTGGCAGTCTGGTTTTGAAATCAGAGACAAGGTGGCGTGATGAGGGAAGGTTTTGGCAGGATTGAGTTCACGATCACTCGTGATTATTTTCATACGATTTTTAGCAAGCTGAAGACAGGTGCATGTGTGTGTGTGTGTTCATACCTATAAGTTTCTGTCTGTCTAGATGAGTTTCCACTTGCACATAAGCAAATAACTTTGTCATTGTGAAGTCTATTAAGCCCATAATACTGAACAAGTTCTTAATCACAGTAGGGTTGACAGTGTGTTTTTCAATATGTTAATGCTGTTACACATGTGGTTGTTGTGGAGGTGTGATTGCTCCATTTTTTATTGAAGGATATAATGGATTTATTAGATTGTTGTGTAAGGAATCTGTGCGTTTCACACTGATATCTGTTTCCCAAATAATAGTGCAAAAGGGTTTTCATTTATTTATTTACTTTACCAACGTCCGGGAAAATTATAACTTTACATGTGGCAGATGGTTATTTTTGTTCTGTAATGATGGATATGTGTTGCAGGAAACAGTGCAGGATCTACGTAGATTTTGTTTTAAACTTCATCTCAAAATGACAGTGCACAGATACATATTTAGAGACATTTATGACAGACATTGGATGATTTTAAATGAGATAACATGCTGAATAGTTTGTAGTTTGAAGATATATCAGTGCTTACACAGTGCAGTATAACCGTATATCAGTATTTGAGTGGGTTCTAAGGGGGGAAACATGCTTTTGTCTCTCAGTGACATTTGCAAGGACAGGGCTGGTTCTCTGCCACCCCTCCCCTACTCATCCTCTCTTGTCCTGCCATGAACCCCGTCGCCCACTCTGGTGCCAACCGCCAAATAGGATGTGTTGCATGTTAAAGGGCAAATCCACTCAAAAAGTATTTATAAAAGCAGTCACTGACAATGGTTGGTCTCAATTTACTGCGGGAATTTTGCTGTTTGGTGATATTGAATGTCACAGACAATGGTTTGCCTGCTGAGTGTAGTTTCAGAAAACCAGCTTTTTATGCAGCCGAATGAATGCTCAGCATTTTAATTTAAAATGAAGAAGAAAAATGCAATTATGAGGAAGACATTCTGGGGAATGCATGATTTCTCTGACTGAAGCAGCAAAGAGTAAATCCGAAGCTGAGTAAAAACATCTAAAAAAAAGTAAGCGAACTGAAAGTAAGAAGGAATGTAAACTGACATGAAGTGCCCTTGCAAGAGACACAACACAGGTAAATTACAAAACCTCGAAAAGGATAACCGTTTAGGTTAAAAAAATGACGAATTTTGAATACTTGAACCTTTAAAATAAAAGAGGATGCGTTAGAAAAACTGTAAAAACCAACTCTAGTGTGTGTGTGTGTGTGTGCGTGTGTGTGTGTGTGAAGGTGACTCACACTGTTGCTTGTCCACTGCTCCCTGCTCCTCCATTGTTCCACCGTTGAGATGGCTGGCCAGACTCCCACCACAAACACAATGAGAGGGAGAAGTTAGCAGGGCAATCGGGACTATTGATGATTCATATGTTTATATCGTACCTTCCTAACGCTACTCCCTTTTCTCCGTAACCACCTCCCTTTCCTCTCTACTCTGTCTTGCCGACACAACATACAAAGATGGCCACAACAAAAATATTTTGTAAAGAGAAAATAGACACAGACTGTGGTGCACAGCTGCACCACATCAGCTTATGTGTCATTACTATTCAATGACCTGAGTTATTTTACCATAAATGTTATTTATTTCTTTTCTCCCTTTAGCCTTACCCTTTTGTCACATGAACTACTACTGTATCACTACTTTAGGATGTGCGTTTGTTACATTTTCCAGCATGCCTTTCAAGAACACCCAGAGAAGACATAATTAGACATGGACATAATGGACTTACCTAATATGTTAGTTTCTCTTTCTTAGATTTACAGCATTGACCCTCAGAAGAACAGCACTCAGTGCAAAATTATGTACTGAGACAGAAACCTTTGCTACGCCATTCTGACAGACACTAACACTGGTGATGCTGTGATCATTCTCACTTTTTCACAGAAATAAGTGATAGTAAAAGGTTTAGGAGGGATTGTCATATACGACTTCACAGTGTGACTCACCTACTGTCAACAAATGAGGACTGACAAAAGAGTTTTAAACTATAAGATGGAAACCAACCGGCAAAACTGTCAAGAAAGCAAAATGCAGGTGCATCGCAGATGCAGTCTGGAAATAATTACGATTCAAAACAGCAACAGTTATTGTAGGATGGCCCTACCCTTTGGGGCATGGACACTGGAATAGAATAGTTGCATGAACTGCAGACAAAAACAATTGAGCCTCAACAAAACTGCAGTTTAAGACATTGTGAAGCTGTGAAGGTAAAGAGTCACCCACCTCCTCATTACTAAATGTTGATTTCATAGGAGATAAAATGTTGTTTAGAATCTGTCTTGGGTTGAAAGCTGTGTAACATTATACGTATATTTAGTCCGTCTACCTGATAAAAGTGAAGCAGGGAGGAAAAGAGCCATGGCGTTTTGAAATGTGGCTCCACTATTTATTTTAGTCATCCAGGGACCATTTTTGGGGGGATCCAGACAGTTTTTTGTGCGTCTCTGTCTCTTTCATTTTCTTTTTTTCTGTTTTGTCTCTCTGCACGTAATGGGAATGGCAAAAGCAGAAGTAAGGGCCATTAAGTTGAGGAGGAACTGTATTAGAAGTCTTGTTCCCTGGGAAAGCTCCCAGCTGAGATGGGACGGCCATATTGGATAAACAGATGGCCAGGGAGAGGAAAGGACAGGCAAGGAGAACAGAGGTGAAACAAAGAGGGGAGATGAGAGAGGAGACGAGTAGAGGAGGAATGTGGAGAGGGAAGGAAAGGAGAGGGAATAACAAAGAGGAAGAGGTAAGGCAGGGAGAAAACATAAGAGCTGATGTGATGGAGGAGAAAGAGAGATGAGAGTTAAAGAAAGTCAACGGGAAGGGCAAAAGGGCAGGGAAGGGATGAGGTAATGCATGTAAAACATGGAACAAGTCCGGTATTATTTCACTGGTGTTTACACTTAACCAGATCAAAGGCTAAATCATATTTACTACTGTAAAAATTACTGCACAGCCATGTTTACACAGATATACCTTCTCTTATATTGTGCTCACACCATCCTTGATTTTCATTTTATATTTTTAACAGCCTATTAAAATTATATGTAAGTTCTATATTTTCTTTCACGTTCAAAAAAATTTTTTCATCCTTGCTTCTTTTCAGCACAGCAAGCATAAACTGATGAATTCAAAGAAATAAAGAGATTTAAAAAAAACATCCCTGGCAGTCAGATATTCTCAGAAAAGTCCTGGTCATTAATTCTCTTCCAACTCAAATTTCAAAAAAGGGTTTAAAACCTCACAAAATTCGCACAGATCCGCGAGCATTTTAAGCAGTAGAATTATTTACAACACAGACTTCACCGCCAGTTTATTCGACTCCTCTAAGCAGCTGCATGTCAGTCAATCACGCAGCGTGACAGATCCCAGGGGTGGGGGGGATCTTCACATCTCACACCTGAATATTCTCCACTTATAGATTTGCCTGAGTGAATAATGTAAGGTCCTCCGATGCGCCCCACTCTGCCCTGCTGCATAATTTCACCCCCTCCTCACCTCTATCTACATCTATAAATATAACATGAATTTACTTTGGTGAAATTACAGTTACACCATCCACCCGCCCAGTTCAGATTGGAGAGTTGTTTTCTAAAATCTTATGTTTGTATGTTATGCTTCATGCACACACACACACACACACACACACACACACACACACACACACACACACACACACACTTTTTTCCATGACCTATCCAGGAGCAGTTTAATTTTCAGTGTGCAACCAAGTGTGTGTGTGTGTATGTGTTTGTATGTGTGCATGTTGGAGAGGGTGGTGTTGAGGGGGGTGTATTGCTCCTGCCCCGCTTTGACCGCTGATTGCACCTTTTTCTTTTTTCTTCTCACCCCATAACTGAGTGGAAATTAATAAGCCGTTTCAGGCGTGATCTGTGAACCCTGGGAAGTGGTATATCTATACCACCTTCCACACACACACACACACACACATTCAAGGCAATGTCTGTCTTGTCATAGAGGTCAACGATCTCCCCTCCACAGCAACAACCTCCCCCAATCCTGACAAACTGCAAGCGTGATGTGGTTGGCGGCCGCACGCAGTTGGCAGAGATTTGTAACTGTGTCCCTGGTCCATTGCTTTTGAATTATTCGGCAGACTGTGCTGCACCTCCCAGCACACACACACACATACACACACAAGCTTGTTTTACCTTAGTTGGGAAGAAACAAAGAGGAAGTAGAGGAGGACAGGTGAAGAAAGAGGGATGTTGAAAAGAAGAGTTACAGAAGGAGTAAAAAGAGAGAGAAGAGCAAAGGCTGCGACACAAGATTCACTGAGTTGCAGAAAGAAAGAGAAACAGAGTGAATGATTCAGAGTGAGAAAGTGACCATGAGAGACAGAGAGGACAGAGTTGGAGATGGAGTTTGGAGCAGAGAGAGATATCGCAGCAAAATTAAGGGGGGAGAGGAAAACAAAGGGGAGTTGGACACAAAGAAAGACAAAATATGAGATGGAGATAATGAAGGATGGACAGAGGATGACAGAACGAGGGAATTGAGGAAGAGAGGAAGGTGGATGGGGGGTTAAACGGGAAGATGAACAAGGGGTTGCTAGAGGAAACAACCAAGGGCAAGAGGGGGAGCGCTGGTGAAGGACAACAGGGGAGGGTGTGCCGGGGTGAGAAGAGGACCGGTAGGTTGGGGGGAGTGGGTGGTGGTGGGGGTGGTGTAAGGGGGAAACAGGTGGAAGGTTAATGGGCCTGGAGCGGATCCACCAGACGCTCTTGGGGCTTGATATATAGGCCCGGGGCCTGGCGTGGGGCGTAGGCTTTCAAAGATATATTATTTCATTTGAGGAGCAGCACCATTCTGCCCGACAACCTCTCCCCCCCAACCCAGCATTTGTCCAGTGATAGATGACACGCCCCCCCCCACCACCACCACCCCCAACACACACACGCAATACACATAACATGATATTGTCCCCTCCTTTAACACGCACACTCCCATTGCTCCTGTACGATTTTTCTGTTGTTGTAGTCAGGAGTCAAAAAATTTCACTCAATTTAGCTTCTCCTTCTTTTCTCTTTCGTTCTCTCTCTCTCTCTCTTTCCTCTAGCCTTCCTCACCCCCTCCCTGCTGTCAGTCTTCCTCCCTGACTGCAGGCAGGTCTTATGGCTGCCTGTGTGTTTTTTTAAGTTGCTATTTTAGTGGTAACAATATCTGTTTGATCAGTAGCACTGGGACTGAGCAGGAGTTTGGGGAGGGAGAGAGGGCGGTTTCACAAAGGCCTCTTTTCATTCATAAATTATTGACCATTGCACAAGACATCACTCTTTCTTTTTTCATAAATACTGTAAAACACCCCCTGATTTATCTTTTTCACTGCTACCAATATGAAATAAAAAAGTCAGTCTCTGTCCAAAGACAGTGTGTGGCCATTCAAAAACACACTAACATCAGATATGATAGAGGCTTCTGTTTCTTTTTGTTCTTTATCTGGAAGGCTATAGGTTGGACTTCTTGTGTTCCTCCTGTTGAAGTGACAAAAAACACATGCATACTGTTGTGTATCAGAAGGACATTAAAACATGACCAAAGTCTGCATTTTCTAATAGCATCTGCCTTCATTTGCCTGCTTGACTGCAGGAGACCACTGATCTGACAAAAATCAAATTTCCCAACGTTCACCTCATGTTTCCTGATGGTTGTAGACTTAGCTTCAAGAGGCAGCCTTTCCAAATACTGGAATAGTCCCGAAGGTCCAACCCCTGGGGACCATAGGAGGCCGGAAGGAAGAACAGGAAACTTGTTAAAAGAGAAGATTTAAAGTCACCTGTCCCACAGGAGCGGCAGCTATAAGGAGACGACGGGAGGTTTCAGCATGCACGAAGTCTGCTCATCTACTTGTTGCTTTGATGAGGGATGAAAGGCTGTCATGAAGTACAGGTTTACAGAGCTCCTGGCAATGATAGACTCAACTGTCCTCAACATTGTTTCCTCTTCTTCCTCATTGAAGGAAGCAGGTAGGGGATTACACTTGGACACAGACATGTTGTCTGTTGATGGATGGATCAAATGTAGAAGAGATGTGTATTTTTTTTACCTCCATCCATCTCTGCCTTTCTCGATCTCACCTTCCTCTTCAAACCACTGATGAAGTAGCAAAGAAAAGCAAAAAATAATACCTCCTCCTCTTCTGTAGTTTTTCATTTTCAAGCAAGTTAACACAGCCTGATTCACATTTGTGAGCACTTTGGGCATTTGGCAGGAGAAAGAGCAGGTTGCGTTAAAGTCTTGTTTGAGGACGATCAGGGTAAAAGCCTTTTTTATTGGCAGGTCATGCTGCTTGTTAAGACGGTGACGCAGTTGACTAGGCTGTGCTGTTAGCCTTGGTGGCCCAGAACTGTTGTTTCACAAGTTGGCAACAGTCAGTCAAATCAGCAGGAAGAGAGAAAGAGCGAGAGAGTGATTGAAAAGCGGCGAGGAAGTGGGAATGACAAAGAAAATGGGTAAACAAAGTGGATATGGGGACTTGATTTAGTTGGCTGGGCTGCTAACAAATCAACTCAACAGCGTACAAACACTTTACACACTCCACCAAAGTACAGAGGAACTTTCTCCCTCCCCTCTCCTCCTCTTCGCTGTGCTTATAGTTATGAGCTGTGTTAAATCTACAGTTTATGCAGGAACCTTTCCAAAGTGCCTCCCATCAGAGACTCTACTAGACAAAAAAAGCAATGCTTCCAGGCTCCTCGTAAAAGTACTGTTATCTTTGGGTGGGTCTAATGGCTAAGGGTGCCGATATGTTGTCAGATGAGCGGTAAATATACAGAAAGAAGTGTCGGCATTTTGCTTCTAAATAGCTCCCGGCTATAGGGTTTCCTGGAGGTCAGAGGGGCCGAGGTGTGGCTGCCACGGCCTTATGCCGACCCTCAACCTCTAAACTAAACTCACCACACAAAACTATGCAAACCTGTCAGCTAATTTATCATCCTCTTTTATGCCTGCCTGCATTTGGTTTTTGTAAGGAGTAAAATTTAGAAAGCATCAAAGCACATATAGCTGCAAAAAGGGAATCCAATCAGTTTCATTTTGAAGTTAGAAGCCTAACAATCAATAGTCATATATTCACAAATATTGTTTATATGCAAATAGACACTTTATAAGCTCCACATTACTTACTACTGGAAAATATTGAAAACAGAACAAGTTTGAAGTTCTGCTTCAAATTAGGTAAACATTCAATGGAGAATGTAGTTCTTCATTGTAATGATAACTCCATTAAACAATTAATATAATACACAGAAAAATGTATTGCTTATCTAAAATGTCCTATTATGAGGAAATTTTCAGGATTTACTGTACACTGTGGTACAAATCCTGTGTATCTTAAAGGATACTGAGCAAACTTCCTCAGGCAAACTTTTTGTTCTGTAGCTGCACACTGAAACAAAAACACTTCAGCTGGTTTCTCAAGTGAGTAGAAGACAAAAAAACACAACGAGCCACTAGCTTCTTATGTTCCGATGTTGCGTGGCGTCAATTATCTGCATGTAATCCAGCCTGGCTAGAGGTTGTGTCCGTGTCTGCCGCTTTCGTCACTGGGCTGTCAACAGCTGTCCCCCGATGTCTATTTCTGATGCTTATTTACGGCTTGTCTATTCTGGACAGGGAGTGGGGAAGCTTTTTGGGGGGGGGGGGTCAGGGGTCCAGGACACAATAGAAAAGACAGTAGTGGAGCAGAGTCAACAGTTTGCCTTCTAGTTTTACACTTAAAGGGTGGAGGGGTATTTATATTCGACTGGGAAGGCGGGTGATTGAATTTGCACCATGATGACTGATGCATGCAGTTCATAGGGGTAACACTAGACATTGTGGTTGTGTTGTGACGACGAGCGAGAAATTTCATTGGGGCCGCACGGCACACAACGACCCAGCCGAGGAAATGGTTTCAGCACCGCTTGCTAAATAGGACAAAGACACCTGTTCCCTATCCCTACTTCAAACGTTCCTTTCTTTACTGGTTTTCATTTTGCTCTTGTGCTCCTTATTTTTTTTTTCTACACTACACCAAGACTTTTTGATTAATCTCACACCATTCCCTCGTACTCACCTCTCAATCTGTCAGTCTGTTTCTCCATTTCTCCCGAAGCGCCATAGCTACAAACCTGGCACGAGCCATGGATAAATGATTCCAGACATGAAATAAAGGCATGGCACTAATAATAGGCATTACAGTCCTGCGTTCTTTTAGGATTGTGTCCGCTTAGAGGGGGATGAAAAGAGGCTTTTCAAGCAAGCTGAAACAATGACGAGCAATAAACCAAATATGCTGAAAGGGCACTCAATGAGAAGGTTGTCGACAAAACCGTTAAACTCTTAGAAATGAACCAGAAACACTGAACAAAAAAGTAAATAAAAAAAAGACGAGATTTACAGGTGGCAAGCCACAGTCTCACCTTCCCTTAGGCCAATGCTTTATACGCCACATGTTGCACTGCACTTCCCATCATCAGCAGCAGCACCATTAGGCCTCATGCTGCCACAGCAGTGCTAGAGAGACGTCTTTTCTCTCAATACAGACGCATTGGTGACACTTTCTGTCAGACGAGTCCTGGAGATGCACTTCAGGGAGACTCAAAGCTCCATCTGCTCTGCGGCGTTGTGCTTTTGATGCCTTGCTTTCCTTGTACTTCGATTGTTTACATATCACAGAAGCTCCACAAATGCTCAATTAGCTAATTCAGATATTTAATTTGTTCATCAGGGGCTGTGATCCCAGTGATCCCTGGATCTGTGCCACGTTTAGATGTGGATTCACAGCTGTCTGCTCTAAAATAAAAAAAAAACACCTTAACTCCTCACAACCCCCCTTCAAAAAAAAAAACAATATCACACCCATCCCAATGCGTCAAACACTAATGGGAGTCCATGTCTCCCGCCCTCTCAGACAGAAAGCATCTCTGCGTCAGTCTGTGCATTTTAAAACAGCTTTGGACGTCGAAGCTGTGTTAAGGTATATTGCATATACAGTATGTGCGTCTGAGAGAATGTGTGTGTGTGTGTGTGTGTGTGAGTGAGAGAGAGGGAGAGTTAAGGAGGACTGTCTCGACTGTTTTAAATAATACAGAAGGGGGAAGCCTTTAGCTTGTCCTCTTTGTCTCCTCTTTCTTGTCTTTGCTTCCTCTTAAAAGGACAGACAGCCAGACAAGAATTATGGGGTCATTTCCCACCATCTGTCAATGAAAGTCACGCAGACACAAACACACTCACACACACGTGTACATGCATGCATGCACACAAATCCTCTCTCACTCACATCTGACAGTGATAATAACCATATAATAAAGTGAATGCACTTTTACCCAACTCGCACGCAGAAATCTGCACACACACATACACACTCGCCTCCTCGCCCTGCATATACTGCATCCTCTCCACCTATCTTTCACACTCATGCACACAAACACAGAGTCATAAATTGCAGCATTAACTCAAATAATGATTGCACGGCATGAAAATTCGATGGCTGGGGCTTAATGCCCAGGAATCGCCTGGTAGATTAAGCTGTGGGTGTGTGTTTGTGTGTGCTTAGGGAGTCTGTGTGGGGGGGATGGGGGGTGTTGATGAATCAATACCATTTCTATGATCAGCACCTCCCAGCCAGGAACTCGACTTGCACAACTCGTTTTACATTTGGACGGCATACATTGTCTCCATCTGCAAAGAGGAGAGTGAAGTGGCGGGAATGCAGCAGGAGGCGGCACATGTTAAGTATGTGTACGTATACAGGTATAGACATGATTGTAGCTGTGTGTGTGTGTGTGTGTGTGTGTGTGTTGGAGGGAAGGAGGAGGAAGGGTTACTTTTGGGAGATGCCATTCCCTGGGCTGCATGTGTATTAGCAGTCTAATGTTCATGTGAATAATTGATTAGGGCCTCTTTGTGTTTTTGATAATTAGTTGATAGCTTCTTAGCTCTAAGCCCTGAGATTTCTAGTGTGTGAGTATGAGAGTTGTATGGGAGTGTGTATGTGATGGGGGGTAGGTAGTACACTTCTGAGGTATCCTGAAAATAACAGCTCTCAAAAAGAAAAAGAAAATCCTTTCCTCTAAGCCATGCACTCATGGATTAACTTTCTTCATAAATGAGGCAACAGTACATATACATTCCTTTCTCATAACCTCTTTTTAATTCTGCTGGGGTTTTTTTTCACATTTTTGGCTCACTTTACTTTGGACGCTACCACCTGGACTACTATGCTTATTCTGGCACATTTCACATATGATTAGGTTAAAATAATAGTTATTCTGGATACACGTGGAAAACAGACCAGCCGTAGCAAACAATAAACATTGCATGCATGAAAAGACATCAATTGAAATTCATGTCTGGCCTCTCACCGGTCCATTCTCTTGCCTTATTGATTTTCTATCTTTCATATGCTTATGCATCAAGTAAAAACAGAATAAGAAAGTTTGGCCATGCTTGGTTCAACCTCAGATCCCTGCGCTAATATCAGACAGACATGAGGGTTTGTTGCCATCGTCAGCAACCTTGAGAAAACAAGATGTTCTTCCCGCCGATACACACAGACCCACAGAGATGTTTCATGAATGAAGTGCAGCTCCTTGTGGATTCTCACAGATGTGTTTGTGTGCATTTGTGTATGTCTGCTTAGCTGGCTTAAGCTGACAACTTAACCTTACATGTCATGATCTATTATTTAAACACATAATAGCTGTTATAGGCTCATCTTTGTTGCTACCATAGTCAGTTAGACTTTTTCCTGTATCCATTGTGGGCTAATTTCACTGAGGTCCAGGCAGAGTAGGAAGATCTTATTATGTCCATGTCTTGTTTCCTGTCATGTTGACAAGGCTTGGAATAAAAGGATGTACAGGATGAAAGGAAGGGGATGGGGGAAGGAGAATAAGACGGTCAGGATGTGTTGACGGATGAAAAGATGTGAAGATGGGGAGAGGGTGAGAGCGTGGTCGATCGAAAGCAGTGTTCTCAGGGTCAAAGGTCACCCTCCAGAGTCTGTTAATACAGTCACCGTGGGAACCGATCAATCTCAGTGCCGCGGCACTATCGATCAGATGTGGGCACACATGGACACACAGCATTCTTTCTGACATGCACACACACAATACAGCATTCATTCATTCTCACAAAGCGGTTTCTGCTCTCAGTCTAACACAGTGAGTTCTTATACAGTGGCACACACACAGACTCACTCAGAACAACCTCGTGCTTCTCAAACAAGAAGAGGATGCAAACAAGTGCTGCCCTACGAGAAACTTCAGCAGCAAAAACAGACTCTTTGACTACATTTGCGCTTGTTGTCAGTAACAAAATGGTGACACTTTGCCGGCAACTTTACACTAAAATGACTTAGGAAAGACTGTATGCTTTCTGTTAGGGATGACCTCACCCAAAGAAATCATTCTTTACAAAAGACCATTTTAAATCTTCTGTATACCAGAGATGTCCAAGGGTAATTGGGTTTTCAGATGAAAAAAAATAGACTAATGGACTAAGAGGGGGACATACTTTCTGTTTCCTCCATTTCAAAGAAATTCCAAATTACTTTTAATATTCCACAGGATATTGTGTTCTGTTCAATATATTGTGAAAGTGAGATTTAGAAACAGACTAAAACATAATTGCAAGAGCAAACTAGTTGGAAAATTACTTTTCTGGCAACACAAGGCCTTGTTTTGACAATAGTGATGTTTGCTGAGCTCACAGACAGCCTGTGGCATCTCTATGGCTGTTTAGAGACATAAAACAGTCTAGAGTTTCTGCGCACTCAGTCAGAGATGAACCCACAGGCATTCTACACTATACCTGATATGTCAGATTAGAGATACACAGGACCAACAAACAGGTGCCAGTGACATGAGCTGTTTATGACCACGCACACAACTACTGTACATACTGTAGATGCATAGCATACAGAGTACCATCAAGCTGATGTTAAGTCTATTTTCTGCCTGATGTTTTGATTCTGATTTGTGTTATGGGTCCATGTTGGCTTATGATCAATTTGGATCACACTATATTTAAGAGATTAAAGTAGCCCCTTTACGTACATAATGTGTATTAGCTGGACGTCTGATTACTTCTGATTAATGACCTCATGAAAGTCAGTAAAATGCAAAAGAGTTGTTCTTTATTGGATGTATTTTACTCTTTCAAACAAAAACATCCACTATTTCTATGTACAGAACCCTCACGTGATTGTTTCAGATGGACCAAACAAAAGACAATAATAACCACTATACCAGTATCATCTATAAGCATAACAAGAAAGCTTTTGAAGGAAGGGTAGAATGATATGATTGGACAGATTTATTAGAATCCTGTGACAGCCACTGATAACAGATATGTTACCTTATAATGTCAGAGCATTTATTTATTAATTGTTGTCAGAAGTTCAATAAATAAAGCAAAAATATGCAATTTTTTACTTGACTATCTTTCAACTGGCAAACTATTGATTTATGAAACAAAATGAAAGAAACAAGTTCAATTGTGACCATTTTTGATGAGTTCCCCTGGCTGCTCAGTTCATGACAAGATTTCCGATCATTGGTTGACCATGTTGATTCATGTGTGTGAGCACATCAGTAGCGCTTCTAATACTAATAGTCAGGGGAAATGATAGATAACCAACAGGTGTACAGCTAGCAAATAACTGATTCTGGTAGCTTCAATCCTCAGCCTTCTCTGCTGGCTGAATTTTACTAGAGCTAGTCGCTCAGTATATTATCTCAAGTATTATCATTCCTCTCTTCAGGCCCCCTCCCCCTCAACGAGCAGCGCCACCTGCCACCTGCTCATTTTCCCAGCCTTCTTATCACCCCGCCAGCCGTAGGATTGGGGCCCACACAAACTGTATGCCATGACAAACAAGAGTTGGTTTGGGGAAGGGGGGGTGGGTAATGATTTTTATTCTCATCCATTTCTGCCGCGTGTAGAAAGGAGCCGGACATAGTTTTGAACTATGTGGACACTCAAAGCTTACCTCTCCCCTGCCAGCAGCCGGGCACATAGCTGGAACATTCTGGGGATTCTGTCACTCTGTTGCTTTTTTGTGATGGATGTAACTCTATTCGTGGCTTTTCAAAGATATGGCAAAAATGATTTACAGTGGGACTCAAGAGGCATTTGTTATTTGCTGAGTACTAGTTGCTTCCATTGTGATTTGGTCTTAAGACAATAAAAACGGTAGAAATGAAATAAACAGAATGGTGGTAAAATGTGATCTCAGGACAACAGGGTTGCGTGAGCTTCCACAAGGCAAAGTCGTATCAAACACTCCATGAGTTGTGACACATTGATGACCAGTTAGTTTAACAAAACCCTTTTGTTGGCAACGGGACCCCTCACTGAGACTCTTTTCAATTAAACTTCCAAACTATAAACTGGAAATGAGCTACAGTACATTCAAGCACGACATAATTAAGCGTTCACAACAACAGCCGCTGCTCTAGGTGAATTAATGCCCGTTCCCAGGTGAATACAGGGACTGTTTGGCTCAAGGCGAACAGATGCCAAGACAGGACTGCACCAAAGGATAGCTGCTAGAGATGCACGTGCATTGATGTCAGCTTCAAACCTCACCTGTAGTACTCAGAGACAGCATTGATTCTTGTCCAGCAGAGAGAGATGGAAAGATGGAAACACAGCTATTGTTTATGTACAAGTCATTTGAGGCAGATAAACTCATTTTCTGTCTGTGTATCTGTGTGTCTGTGTGTGTGTGTGTGTGTGTGTGTGTGTGTGTGTGTGTGTGTCCCTTGAAAAAAAATAGCATGATTCTCTCCATTCATTAAGGCTCCACAGAAGGAGATTCCATTAATCTGTTCATTAGGCTACATCAAAAATGGAACTACTTATTAAAATCAGATCCAGCTGTGTACTCTCGTTAAAGCCCGCCGTACCGTACGAAGCTTAACAATGCTCGTGGCACTAGACCAAAACCCGGCCACAAGAAAGGGGGGGAAATATTCGACTGCATTGGCTTGTTTTGACTCAACACACCATGATAATTGCTCCACTCTTAGCAGGGGGCTATGAATAAACATTACTTTTGTCAGCGAGCATCTGAATGCTCCATTTCCAATTAATTTACATTTACCCAGGAATGGAGGGAATATCTGCTCTTAATCACTATGTTTTATTTTCTCAATTTCCCCCAAGTCTTTTCTCATTCTCTCATTCCCTGTCTGGCACTTTCATTCCCCCTCTCACCCACGCTCTCTTTCTTTTTCTACCTCTCTCTCTGGAAAATCCCATTAATCTCAGCCAGTGGTTTTGAACAAAAGCTATGGGCTAAGCGATTGATCCTGGCATTGATCCCACTCGTCTTAACGATCATAAAGGTGTTAAATTGGTTTCTTGGAGGATATGTATTTTTCATTGCTGGCTGCTGCAAGTAGAAGTTCCTGCTTGGAATTTCTCTCATTTCTTTAACCAAACACTGGTGATGATATTAAAATATTAAATAGATCACACACTGAAAAGCCTAAAATGTGGATTTTGAGGCCAGTTAGAAGCAATTTCTGGGGAGAGTGTTCTTCACATCAGCGAGAAGCTAAATTCATATAATGAGTTTTGCTCCATCCAAGGACAGGTAGAGAAACGTGTAAACTGGAAGCAAAAGTAAAAACGCCTTTGCTTATGTTGCAAAAAAATTCTCCTATGAATTTATTCTATGCTACAAATACATTTTACATTTCGATTCCAAAGGCAAAATTCCTGTTTTCAACCACAAAACGATTATGTTTCTTGGATAATATGTTTAGTTTGAGAAAGCATTTCTCAAGAAGTGAGAATACAAAGACTAAAAATACCAGGCTATGAAAAATATTTAGGTGCATTTCTGGGTTTTTTCTGTCCATGTGTTGTACCAGCTGTATCAACTACCAATTTGATAACCATGAGCTTGTGGTAAAATATTTTTTGATATTGAGGAAAATTCTAATTTTAATTTTAATTCTAATTTCTAAAGTTTCAATCGAGCAATTTTCTTGGGCAAAATAAATGAAAACAGCAGAAATTAGGAGGTTGAACTTTGTCATAGATTTGTAATTTCTTTCTTTTCAAGGCAGTACAATAATGTGCAGTTACACATCAGATTAGCATAGTTATCAGCAATCATTTTCCTTGATTTGCACCATCAGTGACAAAAATGTATATATGTTTATTGATGGGATAAATGTTACAGTGGTTTAGTTTGTGTGACTCAACCATTATGTGGTTGTAGGGTGAAAGAATGTTACTAACTTGTGTTATGCATTAAAATAAGAAAAATTACAATCTGGACCATATTATAACATTGTTGTCACTGTGAGCTGCAGAGACAGTCCGGTACATCATCTATGGTGGTGTTGAATTATATTTGTGGCACAGAACTGAAAGAAGCGTTAAACTACTTGACTTTCCCTATTTCTATGTTGACTTCCAGAGAGAATTTGTCTTTTTTTGTAAGATATTATTTCAGGATCTAGTGTTAGTCATAAAACAGCAGTGATAACAAACTGCACAAATTGTGTATCACTTACTGGAGCAAAATGGAGACAACACAACATCTTTGTTTCCTGCTCAGTCAACAGTCAACATCACTGTAAACAGTGAAACAACAGCAATCTACTCTTTCCATGACCATAGGAATAAATAAAACTGTTTTACTATTTTTCAGTTTTACAGAGGTCCACAAACTGTTGATTCAAACCAATCAGTCACTATTTTACTACTTGGGTGTATTTCCTCTACACAGAATTCTATTATTCTTTCTTGCATGATAACACAAGGCGACTCGCTCATCAACTCCATGTCAGAAAGTTCATACTATCTGAGTGAGCAGGCAGCGGATCTTGTAAGATCAGGCGCCATGAACGTAGTTCATTTGACAGAGCAAAGGAAGAGCTTGTCAGGGAAACAGCTCGTGTCGCTGGCACTTAAAAGGTCAGCGGGTTGAACCCCAACCCCTGGCCCGCCCTCACGCCTGTCTGTCTGTCACCAGTCCCCCATTTCCAGGCGGGTGTCCCCGGCCCTCGTCTAGGCTGCTATCACCCGCCGTCATCCCCTCTGAGCTGCCCCCTTTGATGACCTAGGCCTCTTGTCAGAGAAGAGCTTCCAGGCAGGCAGAGTGAGGACAGCCCTTTGATGAGGACCCCGACACTTGCCAGTGCGGCTGACATGCAGGGGGGGTCCTTTGATGAGCCTGAGCCTTACATGTACCCATCCGTCCACACTCACACACACAGATACACTTGCTTCCAGGGTATATGGAGAAACGAAGAAAAGAGGAGTGGGACACAGAAGTCTGTGAGTGTGTTTCTTGCACTCTGATGCTTTTAATGAAGGCATTTGAATTTCTTCATCCTATGCTTGAGATGCCAGTCCCAGCACAGTCAGTGTAGGCATGATAAAGGCATGATAAGGACATGATGGTTGAGGAGCCACTTAACCTTGGTACTTCCCTAATACTACCCCCACTGCAAAAAAGTGGTGTCAAAAAACATGATAAAAATACAAAATCTGAAGATAAAGTTACTCAAAACAAGTCATATTATCTGTCCATGCAGCAAGATAATTTCATTTCACAAGATTTTTATGCAAAGTTGAACACTTAAAATAAGAAATTAACTCTTAAAACAAGATAAATTATCTAACATGTCTAAGTGATTGTTTTTTTTATATCTTGGTAAGAGCCAAATAACTTCCAGTGCAAAGATCTGAAGGGTTACCAAAATCAAATGGCAGCGTGGTCGAAGACACCCACTCGATCCTTCACATCCTCCAACAGTGTGTGTTATTTTTCTTAGCCAGGTCAATGTTAATGCACAGCTATTGTTTTGTCTTCCTGTAAGATACACAGTGTTCAACACCAGTCCCAATCACCAGTCATAACAATCCTAATCAACAAGCAACAGATCTGGCTACAGCCACTGTCACATCACAAAATATATTCATTATGTGACATTAGTTGGAAGAGCTACATAAGAGAAGAGCTGTAGACTTATATTTTTTGTAGACTTCAACAGATCCCTGTGCAATTTTTAGATAGCACAATAAGAAATTCCTTTTGGCGGTATTCATACTGCACCTGCCTGTGTCACAAAGTTTTATCGATCCACATTCTTCCCACTCCGAGTTGTGGTTGATATCACGCACAGTTCTCACAGACTCAGAGTAATTCACATCACTACAAAACCACAGCGTGCCCAGAAAGACACATTAGAAAGATACCACAAAAAAGATTATGTTTGTTGATAGAAAAAAGGGGGAGGAAAGGGGGAGAGAAAGAAAGAGCCTCTCAAACATTTTCCTCATTCCTTCCTTCTCAGTGTGTCCTTTTTTTGTCTGAGTCTGGCTATGCAGAGTAATGATTAACACAGCCAGGCATGGGAAGAGACTAACAGTTACAATGGAGGCAGTTGTTTTGGTGTACAGAACCAGCGATTGACCTGCCTCAGCTTCCCAGGCTCACCTGGTGGGTCCCTGGGAGCCAGCGGCTGGTGTTCAGGAGGCTACTTAATCATTATGATCACTCAGAAACTGCTGGCAACAGGCAAACAGATAAACCTGGCAATGTTGTTAAATCAGGCTTGTCGCAATCTACTCATCAACTGAGTGATGGGAAATGCACAGGGAACTTTTGAGCTTTGTGTAAAGTTGAAAAAATCATGCCAGGGGTGCACAGACTGACCCATGAGCAGAATTACTTTGCAAACAGCTGTCTGTGAAGCCACTGAGGATGACACAGTGCCTCACCTTTTTTTCTTTTGAGGGTGGGACATTTGTTTTTTTCCTGCTTTTGACAGAAATTAAAGACATGCAGAGATCAGAATCAGAAACAAGTTTATTGCCAAGTTTGCACAAACAAGGAATTTGACATGGTATCTTGGTACATATCATATAAACATATAAATGCAGTGCAGAGATAAGAACCAAAAGATAATAAGGTGACTAAGAATAAATATGGGGTGCAAAAGCTCTGACTGTGATGTCACAATGTCAGGATAGCTTTTGAATGGCATGGAATTTTTAGTTTATTTTTGTGCTGTTTAATGCACAACAGCTCCTCACATTGACCTCCTAATGACTTTTCAGTCATGTCTGTTTTTTTTTTTTAACCCCCACAATTCAAGTAGTTGACCTGATGTGTTTATATCTTACCAGGTGGACGACCAGATGAAGCTGCTGCAGAACTGCTGGAGCGAGCTCCTCATCCTTGACCACGTCTTCCGGCAGGTGATACATGCCAAGGAGGGCTCCATCCTATTGGTCACGGGCCAGCAGGTGAGTTGGATAAACTGGCAACTTGGAAACATCTGGCTATACCGCCACTCTTTCCTTTTTCCTCCAAAACCCTGCTAACCATGCATAACTCTCTCCACAGGGGACTCCGCAACATCTTAACATTTCCCTTAAAGCTCTATTGATCACTCTGCCACACAAGAGTCCCCGCTTCATTAAAAATAGATTATGCTTATAGATATATACTAATGTCCCCAGAATAATCAATTTAGCATTTTCTCTTCTCAGTGCATGAAGACTCTGAATAAACAGAGCACTCAGTTATGCGTGGTGTAGCATAGTGAGTGGGCGGACAGATAAAGAATATGGCTAAGTGTGTTATTTTGTTTGGGGCCCCTTAAGGAACTTGGTGGGAGCCGATGCCTGAGGCCCAAATGCGGGTCCTCAAAGCATCAGGATGCTGTGATTCTGATTTTGCCTCATGCGCACACATACACACACACACACACACACACACACACACACACACACACACACACACAGCCAAACAGTAAACACACAAAGCATGCAGGGAAGACTCCTTCAGCGCTCGGTGATTTTCATAATCTCATTCACACACAAAGACGTGTGAATACGCCTCTGAGCATGTGGCATGGCTGTCAGTGAGACAAGGAGCCATAAATTATAGATTGGTCGGCTCTCCAAAACATTGCTCTTCAACAAAATGTTTTACAACAATAGATCCTAGTATAAATATTGAAGCAAGGCAGGTGCACCGTATAGAGGTCCTGCTTTAATTCCATGATTCTGAATGAAGATAAGGACACTAGAATTAGTATGGATGTAACAGGTGGTAGAGATTTGGAGAAATGATGAAGGAGAGCAGAAATAGAGGAGTGCTCACCTAGTGTGCAGGAGGAAAGGAAAGGAAAGGAAAGAAGAGAGAAGGAAAGGAGGGCAATGGAGAAAAAGAGATAATGAAGGGGAGTGAAGTAGAGAAAATTAAAGAAGAATCAGAAGGAAGAAAGGAGGAAAGAGGAGTGAAGGAGTGAAAAGCTGACAATAAGGAAGAAGTGAAGAAGGTGATGATGGCATTCAGAAAGGAGACAGGACAAAGTAGGGAGGACAGGAGGAGAACATGTAGGTGATAGGCGGTAGGGGACAAGTGGGGAGAAAAAAGTAAAGGAGGAAGGGGGAGGGGCTGATAAACAGGGGAGGCGCAGGACGGCAGTTTCGTTTGCATACCGTGTTAATGAACAGCTGGTGTTGGGGGGTGCTAGGGGAAAATGTGTGTGTGTGTGTGTGTGTGTGTGAGAGAGAGAGAGAGAGAGAGAGAGGCTCTGAAACAGTTCATTATTTCCTATTATTCTCTGCCTGGCCAGGGGTGACAGCACAGCAATAACACCAGGGATATTTAAAACACAGTCGCGGCATTACCCAAAGCAAATGCCCCCCCATACACACACACACACACACCCGCACACACACACACACACACAACAAATCACATAACAAGTATTTGGCCAAACCACTGTGCTGTTCATTGCCCACATTGCCTGTCATGTGCTTATAAGTGAATTGTTACAATACACATGTGATATTGGTCTAAGGGATATTATAAGAACTTGATGAATGTGAAAAAATGAAAGTCAATACTTGGACTGTCTAAGACTCGCTGTCATATTATGATTTGATCAGATCGTTCTTTGCTAAAACTCAGATAAGAGAACTGGACGTTCTTTATTCATTTTGTTGATGTATTCCAATAAGGCAGATAAGGTCACTTAATATAAAATAAGTTGAAGCTGATACAGTTTGTGTTGGGACCAATTTTAGTGTCCTCAGTTCTTTTTCGAAAATAAAATGTGACTTTAGGACAGACGATTTCTTCAAATGGAAATCTGGGTCGATGCTTCTGACTTTTTGCTTTGAATCAAGCCTCTTCTTTGCTCTTGTCAATCACACGTTGCACTCATACCGGCCTTTGAAAAGAAATCTATGCTACCAGCAGATATACTGTTATTGCCTGTCATTCAGTTTCAGTCTTCTGTCTCTTGCTCTTGTCCTCAAATTCATTACTTGCTAATTTCTCTTTCTGCATGTCATCATGTCACCAACAGCAGTGAGAAATGACCCTGAGTGTGACTTGTTCTTTATCCTGTCACAGGATCAAACGTTCAAATGCATACAGACATGAAGTGACAAAAGAATTGGACTGAACTGTTGAATGATTATGTATGGCCTCGCAGCTTGGCAGACAGTTTTTGGTGTAAAAAAATAATCCTCGTATTTTGATAGCAAAACGCTCCTGGTGTACATGAAATTCAAATAAGGAAGAAATGCAAAAACAGAAGTTCCCCGGCCAGTTGTAGAGTTCTATGCTCTCACACAAGGTACATTCTCCAAAGCACATCAAAGCCCTCGACCCATCAAACTGTTCTCACCTTCCATATTCATCTTTAACGTTCGGCTGAGACTGTTCATCGTATTCATGATGGGTTAAGATTTGAAGGTTTATTCATATATTTTCGCTCCACATCTCTCCAGGAGGGATAATAATGTAGTGCTGATTGATTGACTGATACCCAGGTCACCAGGGTTAGTGCTAAGTCTGCTATAGTGACATTATAGCATTTTTTTTCTCTTCTCTCCTTTTACTTCAGACTAGAAGGCAATAACCCAAGGCATCACCATCAACAGTCCAATCCTTCAATGAAGTTATTTCATGCACAGTTGATTTTATGTAAATTGATTGACACCTTGGAAGGGGGGCAGTGTCTGCTTTTCTCCAAGTCATAACTCTTAACTGTCTTGAAGGTGGGAAGGAGGAAAGAGAGTTCAGGAGAGGAGTTCAGGATAAATTGGGAGAGAGGTGCAGTTGTGCAGAAAAGAAAGAAAATCAGTTGAAAAATGTGACGTATGGTTGCTTTATTTTGACCCGCCCCATCTTCAGACAGATGAAAAACAGGCTGCAATCATTCTATTTACACAATAAATACATTCCAAATGCAGGGGTGTTTTTAATTGCAAATGTTGGCTCACAGGGATCCTCTTCCTCCCTGAGCTTTAGGAACTGCACCACACCAACGTCTACCTTCCCCTGGACACCTTCGCACAGTCAATTATGGTAATGAATTGTCAATAAATATAAAAATTTAATATCGTCTTGCTTACTCTGAGTGGCAGCTAAGGACTTGCCTCCCAGACAAATGTGCTGCGGCTGCAGATATGAAGTGCACAAAAAGGTGTTTGTGTGTGTGTGTGTGTCTGTGTGTGTTGGATCGAAGAAAAATGGTATTATGGGAAATCTATCCATTTTATTTTTTTGTCATGTCTCACAATGCATGCATGTTTGTGTTTTGTTAAAAGAGCAGAGAGAGAGAGAGAGAGAGAGGGAGAGAGCAAGAGAGAGAAGTCAAATATGGCAAGTCCAGTCAGTTGGAGGTGAACTCCTAGGCTCTCACACACCAGTGCACCTACACAAACATCATGTTGTCATGAAACAACTGTTAAACTGCAAAAACCTACTGCCTGAAGCTGCTTGTTTTGACACATCCACCCGTGTGCTCTGACAGACAGTCCAAAGCTTTTGACTAAGTGTTGAGAGTGCAGTAGCGCAGGTGCAGCGATATTAAAAAAAAAATATTATATGAAATTCATGGCATTGTTCAGGGTACAGGCATGTGTTGTATAGTTGTCAATCATTTTGCACATCGGCTGAAATAATTGATAGACACCAGCAGCACCACGTAATAACAAATATCCACAGTTAGAAACATTGAAATCAAGTGGGAAAGGGTCAAAAAGTAAGAGAGGGAAAGCTTAAATCCATGGAGTCCATGGAAGCAGAGGAAGTTAAGTTTTGAAAGGCGAGAGAGAGAGATGAAAATATAAAAAAAAACAAATGATGATGTCCATATGACCAAATATAACAATCATTTATAAAATGATTTCCAAATGTTCAGTGAAAGTTTCCATATTTCCTTGTCAGTTCTCATTTATAAGACTATTTGCTTAATTGCTCACTGAAAATATAAGAGCAGAGATGAGCAGCCAAACAGAGTCAAATAACATGACACAGTGGGTTAGTCAGCAGCTGCAACTGATCTAAGCTTACTTATCTACTAATCATAACCTACAGCTATCTGGGTATTAAAATCAGCATCCATGAATCAAAGCAAAACTCTGCAGGGTACCTTAAGGGTTTTCCTGCCTTCAGATCATCTCACTACAGCCCTCTCTCAATGTTTTTTCCAGGTGGATTTTGCAGTGATTGCCTCGCAGGCAGGAGCCACCCTCAACAACCTGTTGAGCCATGCCCAGGAGTTGGTGTCCAAGCTACGCTCCCTGCAGCTGGACCAACGGGAGTTCGTCTGCCTCAAGTTCCTGGTCCTATTCAGCCTGGGTGAGTCTCTGAAAGCCCCGAAGTGGGAAGATACAGTGTAAGGTTCCTGAGCAACTGTTTCTGCCCCTGGAGGTGGGAAGGGAGGAATGAAAGAAAAGAAGCATGGCCCCTTTCCAACAAATAAAGGTAGAAGGCAAGCTTTTACACACCACACAACTATGCTATTTAAGTTTCCTTTCCTCCAAAGCAACTGCAAATACATGCTCAATTAACGGGAATGTAAAATGCATGTTGAAAATTTGATTTTTTTGTTATTTTGCTGTTGCTGTCTAGAGTTAGTCATAAATTGGGGTCAACTCAGGAGGGTAGAAGGGAGGAAAGAAAGGACAAGAAGGAGGAGATAGGATGATGATGAAATGGGAGAGAATGGGAATAAGTGGGAAGCAGGTACTGTATACTGTGAAACATTTGGGATGGACAGACGGGAGGGGCCAAGGCTAGGAACAGAGTGGGAGCATGGGATTTGGGAGGGGAGGAAAGTGGAGGGATAAGTAGCCAAATGAGTTAAGGGACGGAGAGAAGGGGTACGTTGATGTGTGCACGTGCGTGTGTACATGCATGTGTGTGTTCGGATCCCAGAGCTGCTCTCCACTCTCTAAGCCGAGGTCAGACACTGCCAGGAGACTGTCATCTCTGTCTCTTTCCTAACAAGTCTGCAGCAAATGACCTCTGAGGAATACATACACACACACACACACACACACACACATACGACCAAGCCTATTTTAACATCTTACATTAGTGAAGCCAATGATGTCAAGGTAGCTTCACTCAACCTGGCCCCTCTATGGCATAGAGAGCAGCAGTGGCATACATATGATGAATATTTTCCTCATCCTTAGCTACCCCTCTATCCACCTGAAATCCACAAGGGTGATGCATTCACTTCTTCTCTCTAAACAAAGGCAGGGGGACTAATGAACTGCTAAGCAAAAGCATGCACACACTCACATGCACAGAGGTGATCAGGCAGGATTAATGTTTGTGTTAGTGGTGTTTGTGGTACAGTGAAGAAAGTGTGTGTGTGTGTGTGTGTGTGTGTGTGTGTGTGTGTGTTTTGTTTGTCTGTGTATATGTGTGGGTTGGTTTTTTTCTTTCTATGGGGCACGGGTGTTGCTGGGGCTCAGGGTCTAAATAATTTGGCAGAAACATCATCCATAATGAAAGGCTCACCTGTGGGATGTGTATCGCCCCCGGCAGTGCCTGTTCAGGCCTCCCGTGAAAGAAGCCCGACACAGACGGCGTACAGCGGGCTGAGGGGATCAGTGTTGGCGCAAGGGGCGGGGGTTTGGTTGGGCGAATGATGGGTTGGGGGGGGGCTCGAGTAATGTAAAGCCAGGAGATTTAGAATTGATTAATATCTCACGCAGCTGAATAGAGATGTGGTTGAGATACATACATTTAACCAGCAAAGTGCATCACATGTGTGGCAATGAGAGGTGTGGATGGGCACAAAGCTGCTTTTCATTCACAAGCAGAGATAATAAGGATCTCAGTGAAATGAACCATGAAAGTAGCTCTGACTAAAATATTAGACTCTCCCTCTTTATTGGCTTTATTTAATCACTTTATATAAACACTGTTTGACCATGTCTGAGAAAATAGTCTTTATTTTGATTTGACATGTTACAATAACCTTAAACATGTCAGGTATTTTGTAGAAAGCAAGCATTGCAAAAATAGCATTGGATGTAAAGGAAATGATTAAAAGCTGTAGAATGGTTTTGCAGAATCATCCAATATCTACACTGTAGACTGTGCTTGATTTTACTCAGTATTTCTCCCTCCATCCCTGTCTGTGGATATCGGTCACTTCCTCCCCAGCCAGAAGAGCTCTTAGTTAGGCCAGCTGTCGATAAAGACTCCAGCTGAGAGGAGACACTTGACCTGATCTGTGTGTGTGTTTGCCTTTCTATCACACTGTCCCCTGTCACTCTTTTCTCGTCTTAAGCGAAGGCTTTGACCCTCTATCAAGAAAGAGATTATCACTCTTAGAGCATTGATCTCTTAAGTGTTTGTAGGACTGTGAGCAATGATCGTGTGCATTCTGTGCTGAGTAAGAGACCCACAAAACGGCAGAGAGATAGAGAGAGTGAATGCTGCTTGGGTCAGAGTTCAGTAAAGGATTACGACTAGTAGTTGCATGGTGTCAGAACACTATTAATTGAACTTTGATTTCCTTTAAAAGGCTTACAGACCTAATAGAAAGACTGGTGACATGAAAGCCCATGTGGTGAGAAATAACTGAGGAAAATAAAAAGTGAAAATAAAGGCTTTTCTTTCCATTTTCTAGGGGATTTAACTGCACAATATAGCCTACTGTACATACTCAGAAAGAAGTAGTAGGAAATAAGAAGTTATGGAGCATGTGCTTCCTAAAATGAGTAGGTCCTGTGATATAGTGATGCTTAAAACCTAATTAAAGTCCCCAAAACATCTACAATGGAAAAAGAAAAAGAAAATAGCAACACTGATCAACTTTCTCCAAATCTCATACAGATGTATGCCTAAAGCATGTCGCCACACAGACAGTTTCTGGCAAAGCAGACACAGTGACAAAGGTCAGAGAGTGTTCAGCCAGCAACCAGTTAACCCAGCGCTACAGGTCAGACCCCCATCAGGTGTAATTGGGTGAGACAGGCGCTGCCAGTCCTTGTCAGCCGAGAGGAGAACCAGAGTAGCTGCCAGACTAGCGTGGGGTGGTAAATGTTCCCAGCGGAGAGAGCCCATTTGTGGACATAGCCCTAAATAATGCTCCCATATTGAAGCCTTTAGAAGGAACAAAGCAAGTGAAAAGCTCCTATAATCTGGAGAATTTAAGCTTGTGTTTGATTCCCCCATAGAAAAGGTTTATTTAAAGTAGTCACACTGGTAGTTCTAACTATCTTACAGAATTTTCACGTCCCCCTTTATACTGTTTTAAATCAAAGAACATGTCAAAACTGTATTATAAATTCATTTTATGGATAACAGTACTGGAACCCTGGAACTATGGAAATACCCTTTACACTGTTTATCTAATAGGCCTAATGGCAGGCTTATGAAATACACTAAATATGAACAGAGTTTTGACTTATGTAATTTCAGTATTGATTAAGGCTGCAACTGTTGATTATATCTTAATTATTCTGTAAAAATTGAAAAAAATCTTGTATCAGGTGTCCAAAACTTTCTTGAGTGCCTTTAAACATACCAATAGAAAATTATTCATGTTTAACTCAGCCTGTAGTTGGTACAAGAGGATTGTTGGTTGGAGGTTATTTGAGGTCAAACCTCAAATAACTAAAGATTACGCACTATAAAGCCAATTAATACAATTAAATTAGTATTCAAAGCATGATGAAATGATGTGCACAAAAATGTTGGCTGTTCATTACTGTGGATCAGTGATCAGAAATCAACAGTGTTGTCCATTCATAAGAAACCAAGACAGCCAGTGATTCAAGAGCTGTCGCAGCACCACATTAGCTGTCTGTCAAGTGATTAGTCTCAGGCTCTGAGGTTTGGGGTTTTAAAGACACCCACCCATCCATCCATTCCTCACCATCAGTCCAGCCCCTCTGCATTGTCACTTCTCTCATTGCTCTGCCATTTCTCTCTCTTTTTTCCACATTCATCTTTGAATGCCTCGATCCATCACAACTCCATCCTCACATCTGCCTCCATTGCCCCTCGTTTATCTTCACCCACATTTGAACCGACGTTTATCTCTTTTCCTCCCTCCCTCAGCTTTTCCTCCACTCCTCTCCTTCCTTAAAATGTCTTAACTACAGTCATTTAAACTTGTGTTGAGTGTCCATCTGTACTTTCCTCTCAAAACAACTGAAAGTTAGTGATGGAGTGATCGTTAAAAATAAATGACATTGAAATAAGTAGAATCGTGACATTTTGTCACAAAAAAAAATCAGAGGTGACTCAATATTGTTTTATTTTCCCATCATTATTTGTTTCTTTAACCCACCTCTCCATTTACCTTCCCGCTATTCCACTCCACCATTCCCCACACCACCTGTGCTCCAATGCAGGGATCTCTTATTAGCATGTTTAGTGCGCCACACACTGAAGACACACACTGCGCAACACGAGGTCAGACACCAATCTGCTGACAACAACACAACCACAGCAAACGTGATTAACCTTGATAAAAAAAGACAAGAATTCACTATTCTCTCTTGCTCTCTGTTTCTCTTTCATATTTGTCTCTCAACTCAATGAGAGAAAAAAAACATAATTCCCAGCCAGGTACGTCCTAATTAAGCAACAGCCGAGGCTGCTAAGAATCAATGCCCTGCCCTGATCCCTGGCCAGTGAGCAAGAGAGCACAGTAATTCATGCACACCACCCGCCCTCTCCCCTATAAAGCCTGGCAAATATTAATTTCCTGAAATGTAGCAAATCATTTAGATTCTGGTCGGGGATTGAATAACATCGAAAGGCGGTGACGGTTTAATATTTATACCCTTTGAGACCAAAGTAGAGGCCAAATAATGGAGCAGTGTGAATTAAGCAAAAAAAAAAAAATTATTAAGACTCAGCTGAACAGTAGACTTGAAAAAGATACACATGATTTGCAGACAAATGTGGGATAAATCTTGCTTCATAGTGTGTGTGTGTGTGTGTGTGTGTATGGGGGTGGGGGGGATTTAATAAAGTGCAATCATAAAGGTTCATAAAGTGCAATCCATGCACGGAGTGACTGCATCTAGTGCTTTTTCATCGCTCCGTTTTGAAACTTGGTGAAGTGTATCAGCAGACACACACTGATTGAGAAGTATTGCATTCACATCTTTCAAACAAATCTTTTTACCCCTTTCCCCCTCCTCCCATTGGCTTCCATCAGGCATCGTTGTGACGCAGGAAACAAACAACAAAATATTCGCACAAACTTTGTCCCCGACCCTTGCTAATCATGTTTGAGTGTCCCAACTTTTTCCTTTCATTTTCTTTCATCTCATCGGAAGTAGGTGGGAGTGTGTCCTAAAGCAATGAACCTAATATTTCTGCCTATTTTCTGTCAATTTTAGCCTAAGAAATCTAACGTGGCGTGCTGTCGACTGCTGTCACCACCTGCCACTTTGTAGGGAATTCCATATAATGAAGCTGCCTGAAAGGCTTTCAGACTTTATCAAGCAATAAAAGCTCCAGGTCTCCAGCCTGCCACTATTACCCGGCAATACTGCAGGCTGTTGCCATTAAGCAGCAGTTGCGGTGAGTTGTGGTGGTAGTGGGGATATTGAGGATTGCTGTCTTTCACCCTTGACCCGACTCCCCTCTTAGCCTCAGCCTTTTATCTCGTCTGAGATATGTTACGGTTTCCTGATTATTTCCCAGATTATCTCCAATGTATCATTCCAATTTACAGCTTGAGTTTGCTCTTTTTAGGCCTTATCATAAGGATTTATATGGTGATTATGTTGACACGGTTCTTTATCTGGTTTCAAACAAGGCCAGTAATCAGAGAGTAAAGCAACCTAGTAGGGGCCATTTGTTTACTTGGGGATTTGTCAATTGACAGACTGCAGTGTTAAACACTTAAGTGATAAATTAGTGATAAGACATAATTAAACATATTGGGATTAAATATGTCCTATACCCAAACCTCATTAGTGACCATCCATCCATTTTCTACCGCTTATACTCATAGGGTCGCTGGGGGGCTGGAGCCTATCCCAGCTGTCTTAGGGTGAAAGGCAGGGTACACCCTGGACAAGTCTCCACCTCATCGCAGGGCACATAGAGACAGACAACCATTCACACTTACAGGCAATTTAAATTAGCCAATTAACCTAATCCCAATGCATGTTTTTGGATGGTGGAAGGAAGCTGGAGTACCCGGAGAGAACCCACACAAACACGGGGAGAACATGCAAACTCCACACAGAAAGGCCCCTAATCGCACCCGGTACCTTCTTGTACCTTCTTGCTAACCACTGTACCAATGTGCCGCCATTTATTAGTGACCAACGTCACATATTTGAATAGTCCAGAGAAAACAAATTCTTTAATTGTCTAAATTAAGGAAATTAAGAGGCATACTTATGTTTCACACCTTTTCTTAATGCTCAAGTGTACAAAGGAGACCTGGTTAATTGATAGAAAAACACATTTTCATTGCATTGTCACTTTCAGAAACTATTCTCACAATAACTTTATAATGAGCAAAAAATGGCAGCCTAATAAAACTCAAAAGCATGTAACTTTATCAGTGCTCCTATAACACGTAGTGGCACATTAGTAGCAATCTCCCCATGAATTCCAGCAATATCCACGCCCAGTAACAGTCATAACATGTGCAGGCCAACCTTGCACTTCCATCTGAATATGGTGACATCTCCACGGTGGGAGTAGGATTTAATACACACTTTAACTCACCGCCCTGCCGAAGCAATACAGGACATATCGCCTAAACTTCTCCTCCCCTCTATCAATACGCTCACTAACTACTGTAGCTGTGAGTACAACCAGACAAATGCACCTGTAAAAGTTTTTTTCCACTAAAGAAAAAAACCTTTTCCTGCCCTCTACCTCCTTCCCTGCTCGTCTCCTGCACTCCCATGTGGGGTGATTTAAGATGGGCAAGCTATGGAGAAACTGCCCTCCATCTCTCCCCTCCTCCCTCTCATTCTCCCTCTCCCTTGGCCTTATTACAGGCTGTCAGTTTATTATAAAACATTAGGAAAGCAGAGGGACACTTGCAGTTACTGTCCTATCGATCGGCAGGGATAGATTCTATGATTTAGAGTCAGCCTCTGCTCGCGCCCTCCACATTTTCAGCCTCCTATTAAGGCACCAGCGCTTTGCTTGTGCTATTGATGTCTCAACATTAACAGTTACAAGCTGCTACAGAAAATCAATGTTCAACTTTTATTACCGGCTGCATAACGCAGAGTACCTCCCGCCAGCTGTTACTTAGCAGTCAAAAGGAGGCGTAGAAGGTCCGCCCGGCACGTCAGGTGTTTTCTAAGTGATATCTGCAGTAATATCATTCCTGTGTACAGCATATAGGGGCTTTTGGGAGGCAGTCGAGGGCCTGAGAGCTTAGGAGTACAGCAGAGGAAAGTATAACACGGCAAACAAATTAGCACATGCTTGCAAATATCAGTCTCTGCACCTGGACAGAGACTTGGAAGGGTGAATATAAGACAGGCAGGGGAGATTTATAGAAAATTGCTCATGTTACATGGTTATATGTAAAGAGCCAAACATTGACACTTTTGTCTCAGAACTCTGAAAGATCCCATCAACACACCCCCAGTTCTCCACCACGAAAATCACACATACAGTATACCCCCTCAATGTCGTCAAGCTAAAAGAACGATCGATCTCCTCAACCACCACCCATCCATCCATCATCAGCATCAACATGGATGTGTGTGCTCTATAACCCAGGTAGGGTGGATCTAGAGCGGCTGAAGCCTCTCAAACATTTATGAGGGGCAACCGAGCAGTGGTACGGCAGCCCTTCTGGGACAAACAGCCCCCGGTCCTGTACTCTCAGTCCCGATCAATGGAACTCAAGTTCATTACACACAGTTTTCATCCGTACGGCAGCAACAGATTTTTTTCTCCCTCTCCATCACCTCCTCCCCCTATCGTCAAGTAGCCCACTGCTGGGGCTGCATTACGCTTGCTTGTTTACGTGACTGCGTGTGCAGGAGTGTGTTCATATGTGTGTGAACAGGGGCTGCTCCCAGTGGCCAGAGCTTGAGGTTATCATTATGTACCTGTCGGCCCGCTGCAACGCTAATGCTAATGCATTCTCAGTGGCCGCTGCCTGGGTCCCAGTGCTGTGCTAGCTAGGTTGCTACTCCTCTCCAATTAGAGGCTGAGGGATGTCTGTTTGGGGTAGAGAGGACAGGCCTGGGCTCTCCGAGGCCCTGTGGAGAACAGGCTCACATTAGTCGAGGAAAACAGACTCGGAGAACAAATTGTGCATACATTGGAGCACTGCAGGAAATCCCACTCTTGATTTGAATGATTCGTAGACTAGAGACCATCTTCTCCATGGCTGTGATTACATGCTGCTTAGTAAGTTTAGGGGACTTCCTATGAAGAGTTACTGCTACACACATGATTGTACTGTGAGGAAACACATCAATGCATGTGTTTCACATGCACTGTGTTTCACAGTTCATAACAAAGCAGGCAATTTGTGGGTTCAAAATGGCTCGCCAGTAAAGAAAAAGAAATAGTCGACCTGTTGGGACATATTTACGTTGTGAAATTTATATTAACCCCATTTAAGAGGTCAGGGGATGTCACTGAGCAACCTACCTCACGCATCCACTGTGAGGACTGTGTGTTTGTGTGACAGCAGGTAAAAAAAAAAAAACAACTGCCGTAATCATGCAGCATATTGATCAGACGAGCTGCTTCAACCTTACTTAAACATTACATACAAACAGCAGCAAAAACTTGTGCAACCCTCCCCATGGAGCTCTCTCAACCAGTGAGCTTTTTCTTGCTTTATCTTTGCTATCCCTGCTCTCATTCACTCTAGGAAGATTTCATTGACACACTCATAATACAAACAACCAATACTATTTTATTCAAGTAAAAGTAAGTAGGTAAAAAGTAGGTCTGCTAAAATAAAGGTTATGCCAATTAAACATTACTGCATTATATAAAAAGGGGTAGGGCAATAATGATATATGATGGTCTACTACTGTTAAAGAAGATTATGCAGGCTACAAATTAGCTTGCATTAATGTAAACTTATACACAAGTGGAACAAAATTAGCTCATGTCCACAAAAAAAAAAAAAAAACGGAAGCACGCCCTGCAGTTTGTGCATAGAGACAACTGATTATCAAATCAACAGCTGCTGTTGTTGGACTTACCTTTCTGGTTCAGATCCAGTCCATTCTGTCTCTGTGGTCCCAGTGTAACCAGTCCACTCGCCTCTATGGTCCCACTGCACTCTTGAATTCAAATACTTTTCACAAAATGTGAAAGTTGCAAAGCGCATGCAGAAATTGACACGCGCATACCTGCTATTTGGGTAAGAAACATGATGGGTGTGCTAACCTGGTCCTGCATAAAATCATTAATTCAGACAGATGCAACATAATTTAATTATGACCACACTATTAGTGAGCCTTAAATTGATTGCGTTTGTAGTGTCATTGCACTGTACGTAATCACTATTATTTCCGGAGTGATGGGTGTTTCCGCCCTCCCAAGGCCACATGCACACCTGCAGCAACTGTTGATTCACACCCATTTCCCTTCTTATGATCCAGTACTTCACAGTGTATACATACATATGCACTTTACTGTACAGACACAGATACAAAAAGTTATTTGCTATACATGCTGTAGTGTTATGTTTATTACTACAGTATACAGTATATTTGTATACTTACTTAGTAGACATACATACACTGGGATATACCCCAAGGATAGTGGTGTGTCCTGTTAAATAAAGCATATTGCAGGTCAAATGTTCAAAAACACAAATGCAATCAGATGGAGTCCCAGCTTTACACAGTCACCTTGTCAATCATTTATAAAGTTGTAAAGTGAATGGCTTCACTCCTTCCATCATAGTATCAGTAAGAGCAACAGTATTAGTGTCACAACTGTCGTTTCTGAAGCAAAGACAAATCTTTACGACAACACATTTATGGCCACTGTAGCTCATGATGTGTCATTAGTGTTACTCATTGGACAATCATTACTATGCGAAACATGTATTAGCAATGTGTACTAGCTGAACAAGTTAAAAGGGATGGCACATTTATGTAGTATATATATGCCCATGTAGCCCATGTAATTTTAATTCCTACATTTGTAGTTTAAACATTCTTGTTTTTAGATTGAAACATTTTTTTTTGTCACTGATTTCTAGCTGATTTATCCTTGCAAGCGTGCAAGCCGATATGTGAAAAAACCCTGACGATTAGAGTAGAAGTAAAAATAATCCTCTGCACCTCCTGCGCCGACATCGCAAATGGTGCTCACTGGCATCACAGTAATGTCTGGCATTTGAGTTGTCAGCCATTGTGTTCCTGTGAGAAGGTGTACAGTGCAGAGGCATGTGTTTAAGCTATGGTGACGGTAAGCTATATGGTAGTCAGGTGGCTGCTATAAGATTATACACCCTCTTCCCTTTGCTCTTTGAGCTTCTGTGTATGTGTGTGTGTGTGTGTGCACACACATTGTCTTTGGACAATGTGGTTATGAGATACTTCTGGCAGTGCAGAGAACAGCGGAGCTTTAAGGTTATATGTGTGTGCACGCCGTGGCATGTGTGCACACGTAACTAGAGACAGTGATTAAACGTTTTAAAGCGCAGATGATCCAACAGGTGCTCTGGCTCGCTGTCTCTTGTTCTCCCAGCCTTTCTCTCTCTCTTTCTGTATGTGTAAGTCCACTGTCTTACACATAAAGACATAGACTTAGATGTGGGTAAAAGCCATTCTTTCTATTGCATTAAATAGGCGAACAAAACATAATGCACTAGTGCAAAAGAAACAAGCGTGAAAGGCCCATTATATTAGAAAATAATGTTCTCCAGCTCTTGGCCTGTGCACACTGCCTCAGAACATACAGTGCCACCTGACGCTGATATCCATAGCTACTGTTGGCATGACACTGTAAGCCTGTGAATTCTTACAATGGTCGGTGATGTGCGACACAAACTCAACAACGTTAATTTAAAGCCCCACACCTGCCCTCAAACAAAGATCTGAAGACAACAAATAGTCAGCATTACAAAACACTTGTTCTGTTAATAGTTGTTAAATGCTGAAATATCAGTTGATACTAGCCCCGTTTTGTCTTTTAAAGGTCATATTCCAATAAAATGGTAAAACTCTCAAACCACAGTGGGCACCGAACACAAACCCAACAGCCACAAAGAAACACACTCACAGTGTTGTTTTTATTACACAAGTGTCTTTGTGGTTTATCCTCAAAATGACTCATTTCCTCTAATTTCCTTGTATTGTGCATTTGAAAGTCCTAACATTTGGTAGCAGTAGAGACATCCAGTTCTCTAAATCAAGTCCAGCTTTGAGAGGCAGTGCACAAACATGTCATCTTACTTGAGGCCCAAGGTGAAGGACAGAGTGGCCACCACCATCCAACCCTTTTTCAATAAATGAAGCCCCAATGTGCACTTAAGTTGACTTCTCTTGTCACATGACAGGGGGCGAAATTCACACAGAGAACAAAGAAGTTAAAAGAAGGTGTGGGAAAACATACGGCCCACTTTCTTCGGTCTGCTCTCTACCTGCTGGCTTCAATCATCAGATGGGAGTGAAGCAAAGGAAGAGGGAAAGAGAGGAGTAGATGTAAAGTGAGAGAGTGCAGAAGAGGAGAGGAAGGAGTGAGACAGAGAGAGGTGGGGAAAATGACGCTATGGATTAACTGTCCTTCATGCTGAAAATATACATCCCCAGGCACTTGGCACTGAATTATTAATTTAAATTTGTCAGAGAAAGAATGAGAGAAATCTATTGACAGGGAGACGGGCCCTTTAATGGTCTCATTAAAGGGGAGGCTTCCCTCACCCGGCACCTTGTGTACTGCTGCAGGAGTTTTCAGGGTGATGGTGGGTTGGAGGGGGGTACTTGACCCCCCAATGATTTTCTGTCACTTTATCATAAACAAGAACGGTTGACATGCCCCTCTACTCCCCACGCTTTCCCTCCACCACCAAACAAACCCTGTGTAATTAGCCAAGGGGTGCAAAAGTGCAGTGAATGTAAACTAGGTTCACACGCATGCATTGATAGAAAGAGACAGCAACAACACACACACATTATATGCTGGGCCTGCTCCTGCCGTTGCTGACAATTAAAAATGAAGCTGGGGGGAGACAAAGTCCAGAAGTCACCTCACAGGTACAGCCATATTGATTTCTAATTCATTCAAATTGAATTTATTTCCATTGCACTGCTTCATAGATGGTATCCTCAGATTACACCAAACAGTGAGTTTCTGGTCTTGTTTTTCATTATATTTGAGTGTGTCAGTTAAGTTTTGGAGTAATTAGCTGCATATAGCTACATGACTGGGAGCTGGGTTAACTGTCCATACAATCCAGATGGTATTAGCAAGGTGTGAGAGCAGGGACCTGTGGGTGCACCTTGCCATCCGAGGTCGGCTCATTGAAAGGCGTTTGGATCCGCCTCCAGGGGGGACTAAAGAAGGGGGCAATAAAAAATGGAGGACTGGGCAGGGGGGTGGAGGACTAGAGGGACCACAGGTTCATTGCTGATTCAAATCTCTCAGTATCCCTCTGGCAAATGGATTTTCATAATGCTGAGACAATGTGATTTTTTTTTTTCTTCCCTGCAATATTATTTTTATCCCAGTGAGTACGCAGCTTGATGAAAGCAACAAATAACGAATTGATCAAATATTTACAGCCACAACACTAACAAAAAAAAAAAAAAAAATCATAGAGCAATTAAACAACTACAGTCTTTTTTGTCTGAAACATGTCTGATAATAGTTTATGTAACGACATTCAAAGAGAAAAGCAAGATGGAATCAGGAAATATTTGGCTATTCTGCTTAATAACTTGAATGAATTACTATTATGTTTTATTGACTGATTTATAGATTATTTGTTGTAGCTTAAATGACATTTAAGCAAACTCTTAATACTTTTGCTCGCTAATGTTATCCTCCCTGGTGGTGCCATAATAGCACACCCGCAGAAAGGACCAACTGATACAAGATGTAAATGGGTTTTCCCCTTCACCTCAGGATAAACCCCCAGCACCTTCCAGCCAGCATAGTCAATGAGAGAATCTTGTCTCCTTCCAGCTCGAAGCGCCTTTTCTCTTGTTTATTTTATCGGACCTAAGGCACTTTTCCCTTCCTCTCAATATCCCTCGACCTCTCTCCATCGCCCCGCCGAGCCCGCCGACCTGTCCTTGGGTGTCAGGACTGAACCAGCCGCTACCTGTTTAGCTTAACAACAATAGCAATGTTGTCGGAGGAGGTTTAAATTTGACTTAATATATCCCCAACTGGACCGTACCTGCGTAATTCTCTTTCATAGCCGCATGGCATTTGGCCCCCTGAGTGGCTAAAGGGAGGGTTTGATGAGTCGGCGGGCAAATTGAGCCTTCATACTTTATTCTAACACACTGACAATAGCACATCCCCATTGGTGGCCTGTTTCTAGGAACTGTGAGACAGTTATTATGCATTGTTAGCACAGAGGATATTTGGCCTCTGGACATTGGGCTCGATGTTAGCCTGGGGCCATGTAGCTACACTATATTACTCTATGCTGGTGAAATAAAGGGTCACTTTTCTAGATGAAGGGTCACTGCTCATAGCCTAATGAGGCTTTTGTTAAATGAGTAAAAAGTTAATGAGTGTAAAGGATACTTCTAGAGATCCTTTCAGTTCATTAGATAGAGAAGACAAGAAGATTTTCAAATTAGCTATGGCTGGTAGGCATAGACTCGGATAAATCTGTGTACCAAGATGTTGAGTTGACTTTAACAATATGAATAATGTTGTGGAAAGGCAATAACCATTACGTAAAGTATGCAGAAAATGCATTTAATCAAAATTTACAATAAAATATAACAAATACTTGTCACATGAAAAATAATCACAGAAAAAGAATGTGAATGAAGTGTTTCAATGTTAATCTTAGCCTAATCCATTTTCATAGCCTAAGGGCACCAGTGTACTCCAACCAAGTACCTCTACCCTGAATACTTGTCAGGAAGAAAGTGAAAGAAAATTTATCTTTATCCATGTATTTAAATAATGATGCTCTCCTTTTTACCTCTTCTATAATAGGCCAGAATAAACAAGTTCAGCGATGGAATCGTATGCACTTGTCTTTTTTTGATTCTATCCCCACCTTAACCTCCAAACAGTAATGTTTTGCAGTAAGAGATCCAAATTTGACTGCTACTCTTGTGCCCTGTGATAGGATAGTGACTGTATGTTACTTAACCTTTAGTGCATCAAGTCGAAAAGAACTACCATTAAATGTTAAACAGCATACAACTCCAGTTTACCCTCACTGCATTTTTTACTCGCCTCTAATGTGGAGGCGTCGTATCTGAGAAAGGGAATTCCCCAAATGGGACTTAGAGGAAAACAAGGAAACTGAGAGCTCCGGGGAGAAGGGAAACTTGTTTGCTAGCAAGCATGGATAGATGAGGGAAGCAGAGTCTCCTGTAGAAGAAAACATACACACACACACACACACACACACACACACTTCAGCGTGAAATACTGTCAGTGGATTTTTGATGGGAGCTGAGGTGAATGTGTTCGTACTTCTGTGTTTGTGTACTATGTGACTTTATTGTGGCGTGAGGGTAAAACTGGACTATTGGTTGCTTTTCCCCAATGTAAAGCTCAGCCGTGCAGTGTAACTCAGATAATATCCTACTTAAGTGATAAAGGTAACCGTGCGGCCATTGCCCCTTTGCCCCATGAACCTTATTTGCTTTGATTGCCCTTGCTGCCCTGTTTTTTAACACCACACTCATACACAAACACACAGCCACATTCTCAGAGTGTTGCTTATTGTAGGCAGTCCTTAGTCCTCACTTTGTCACTTTGTTCTCATGCAGAGTCAAAGGTTATTGGGTTCTCTTCTTTCAACGCCCCTGTCTCTGATTGGAGCCGAGCTGCTGAGATTAATAATGAATAAAGTAGCAGTGTTGACTTGATAACAATCCAGTAGGGTGCAATAAAGAGGACTTGGCCTGGACATGGGTTCAACTCATTGCTCTTTGAAGCACCGCTGCTGTAGTAAAAGGTGCCTCAGCTTTGATAGACTCGTATAAACGCCTGTGAAAATCCCTATTGGAAAACCAGGAGTCTCTAATTCCCGCCTACACAGGAAGTGACAGATTTGTCTTCCACTCACGTTTAATTGGCCGAGTTTACTGACAGCACTTGACTCAATAACCGTTTATGGCCCAAGAGTTTTATGTGTTGTTTTTGGATGCTTGTTGTGAAATTTGAAAGGCACAGTGACTTAGCAGCATGTGACTGAGCTGTATTGATTGGGGCACTAAAAGTGTAATGTGAGAGAACATGATGTTATTTTTCCATGTTGCCCTCAAAGCAGTGTCCTATAGGAAGACAGCATGACTGGAAATAGGTGATAGTGTGATGAGGAAATAGCGTGATGGAAATCAGATTGCCATATACTACTTTTTTTTCACTTGAGTCATGACCTTTTGTAACACTTTTGCGATTACATTTTGGCCTATGCCATGGATGTATAAAAGAGTCAGGCAGTGTTTTCTAACACTTTAACCTCTTCAAGTAATAAACAAAGTATGCCTGCTTGCTTTAGCGGAGAATAGTGAACTTTGACACCAAGTGATGATTTTTTTTTTGTTTTGTTTTCAGATCAGCTTTTTCACACCATAGTGTCCAATCTGCGAGGCATCACTGAGATCAGAGTGAATATTTGCATGAGTGAATGTGCAGTGTGTCTAAATGCTGTGTGTGTGTGTGAGTGTGTCCCTGGAGCAGGTGGATTGCAAGGGGCGGTGAAAGAGTGCAGAAGCACATGTGGACACACACACACACACACACACACACACTTGCAGCACAGAGCAGATCTAGTCTAATTAAAAAGCACAGCAGTGATTTCAGGGGCTCCATGAAAGAGAAAAAGTGTGTGTATGTGTGCATGTGTGTGTGCTTTTGCATTAGGACACTGGCTTCAGCATGATCGCCCGTCAAATGAAACAATGTATTCCACGGGACCTCAGGGTTTCCATTTGCGGCGGTGCTGCAACAAACTGTGGCTGTTTTATGTGAAAAAAAAGTTGATAATTAGTCCCACAGTGACTGAACAATGAGATGGAGAAAGGGGAGGGGGCATTGAAGGAAGAGAGAGAGGAGAGAGCGCTTAGCACACTTAATGCTCCAACCTGACACAGTCTGGGAATCATTGATCAATTGATTATTTTCAGGGGGTTTCACCCCCTAAGACTTTTCTCTCCTTCATCGACTCTCTCCTGTCTTTGAATGACCAGGAAATTAGAATCAATCCACTTGTCTGATTTGATTAGCAGTGAAATTAGGAAACATTTCTCATCATCTTAAGTGGCTTTTTTGTCAGTTTTTGTACATGGGGGAGAAATCAAGCCATTGTCATTTGTGCACTTTTTTTTTGGGAGGGGGGGGGGTGCTCTCATTCATTTTTTTTCAAAAGGGGCTCAAAACATGCATGCATAAAAACTTTGTGAGAAACCATGGCAACACCTCACATGTTCCTGCTGTGATCTTGGCTCACCTTGTCATGTTGTGGTAGAATTAACTAAATCAAACTCAGGGGAGGCCCTGTCATCTCTGAAATGATTATTAAGCATTGTGAGATGCTTGCTATGGACAGTGTTTGTTTTGCACAGGCCACTTGATCTTTTTTGTATTAAATTGCATAATTAAATAATTTCTACAACAAAAAAATGTGTTATCCTAAATAAATAAAATGTCAGAAATTTCTGACATTTTCTTGTTTTTTTTTCAGCTTTAATCTATGTCCAGTACTCAGTGGTTGGGCAGTTTGGTAATCAATGTTTTTTTTTTACCTTATGAGTCAGCACCATTGCTGTCGCTACTATGATGACACTCATGTCCTCAGATTTTTTCTGGAAATTTGGCAGTTTGATCAACCTGAAAGGAGATATATGTTATACAATTTAAAAATACATTCACACGATGCATACTTTAAATAATGATTCCAGTGGGTTCAGACTTGAATCACTATGCTTTGAGGAGGCATTTGGGGAAGCCTGATAAATAACTATCAGATACAACAAATCTGAAGTTGAAAAACGAGGTGAGAGGAAGCACAGTGGGCGGTTTGTGGACTGTTCTCCACATTTATAAAAGACTGAGAAACAATTATTGAAAATAATTATATGTGTTTTCTGCATTTTTGTTTAATGTGCAGATGAAAACAAATCTATTATTTTTTTTTGTTGACCTGCGTGGGACGTCTGTGTGTTAAAGCCTGAAGCCCACCCTCTGCTTGGTTAGCTTATGTAAGATAGGGGGTCAGACAGCTGAGTGGCAGCAGGAAAAAGCACATGTCATGTTTGTTTGGAGCCTCCTTTGTCACAGCCCGCACACCCTCCCCCTTTTCCTGCCCTTCTCTTGGCCTTCTTTAGTTCCCTCCCCCCACTGTGTCACCTGGAGGTCAGGGTGAGCATGCACAGGCCATACACACTAACACATACACAAGCAACACAAGAACAGACAGACAGACACGCACACACGCACACAGATTGTAATAGCATGGTAGAGTGCATCATAGATGGAAGTGCCTTGAAGGACCAGCTTCTCATTCTCTAGACCTCATTAGCTGCTGATTTATCTCCCCCTCCTTCCTCCTAATGCTCTGGGTGGGTGGATGGGGTGGGTGTGAGTATGGGAAGGGGGCACTGTGTGTGAAATATTATGTGTATTTCCATGGATTAGTGTCTGAATATGTGTATGTGTGTGAGAGAAATGCAGAGAGTTCCTGTGAAAGAGGGTATATTTTAACGTTCTTTGGTGTGTATGTGTTGGTGCGGAGGTGTCAACTAGACACAGGGGCTCTGTGATTCCCCATTAGACCACAGTGAACACACTCGACCTGGGGTCAAACAGATTAATAAAAGATCACCCACACACACACACATACACACACACACACACACACAAACAGAGCTACTATCTGATTAAATATTCTGCAGCCCTGCGCTTCATAATCATGACAAGTACACACAGCGCCTTGGCCCACCATTATCCATTTAGCAAGTTTTTGTCTTGTCTTGCAATAATCTGCACAAACCCCCAGTGACCTTATTATTGCCAAGGAAAAGTGCTTATAGCCGCGCGTAATGATAGGATTTTGGGAAGAAGTGAAATGTATTTCACACAAGGAATTAATAGTGACAAAAAAGACTTCCCATCGAGATAAATTCCTGTTTTCCACATGATTGGTGCTTTAAAACACACACACACATAAAACTATATTTTCTCACTCACAATAACAATATATTCTGTTTTGCTATGATATAAAAGGGTTGTGAAAATGTTGGGTTAAGGAGCAGCTCTGGTGCTAATATGACTGTAACTCTGTCCTACATAATTCATTGACTCCTGGGGAATGAATCTCTTGAGTGGAGAACCTTTTTTTTTTTTTTTTTGCCTTTACCTGACTCCCTCTACAGCACCGTCCCAAGAGACGCTTCACAGGAAGGAGGTGGAATATTTCGCCATGTAATGCATTTTGAAGTACTCTTTAGTCAAAAAGGCACAACCAGGTTGTAGCCCTGTCCCCTGATAACTGGGAATACAAATCACTCTAACATTTTGTCTTTCAAATTCTTGATGATATGTACAAAACTCATGATAGAAAATGATTTGACAGCCACTTCCTTTGCTTGATCCTACAGATGTGAAGAACCTGGAGAACTTTCACCTGGTAGAAAGTGTCCAGGAACAGGTCAACGCAGCACTGCTGGACTATGTCATGTGTAACTACCCGCAGCAAACAGACAAGTTTGGCCAGCTGCTCCTCCGGCTGCCAGAGATCCGAGCCATCAGCCTGCAGGCTGAAGAGTACCTTTACTACAAACACCTGAACGGCGACGTGCCCTGCAACAACCTGCTCATCGAAATGCTTCATGCAAAAAGAGCTTAGGAGGGGACTGCGCTACTCATAACGCAACTCTGCAGACATCCTGAGAGTTTTTCGGCAGCCCAAAAAAACTCCAGATAACTGAACCTCCGTCTCAGACTTGACTGAGTGATGACCCACAGGATGGAGAGGAGAGTGTTAGCAACCCTTGTATAAATGAAGCTCATTTTGATCTCCAAGTTGCAACTTGGAGTATAAATTTGGACAAACACAGTGGCACAGAGACAGATAATGTGCATACACCAACAGCATATTGATCCCTTTATTCCAATAACAAAAAAAGTGTGAAGGAAGAGCGGCATCCTCACGCATTATAGAAAGGAAAAAAGAAGAACACTTGAAACAAACACTGCACTTGGCATGAGATGGGACTAATCGTCTGCACAAGCACAGACTATCAAGACGGGCAGGCGGCATCTTAAAGAATGAATGCAGTGTTTCAGTGCTGGTGACATTGTGAGAGGCTTTTGTGCTGAGAAAGGAAGTTGGGTTACACCGGCCATCGTTCAGACAGCTTTGTGACAAGAGCAGTGGCTTATTTTGGTCAACAATCCTGCAGTGTGCTCTTACACTAAAACCGGCATGTTGCCGTCGCTGGTACTGTAAAGACAAATGGACAAGCAGTCAATGAGGCCAGAGACTCTTACCCACCGTCACATCTGTTTTTTGAACTCACATAAGACACCTGCCACGGCAGCTTGACCTAAGGAGGGAGAACTGACGGTTCAAAAAATAAAAGAGCATTCTTTAATGAACAAAATGAAAAATAGGCTGATAAGAAGAAAAATAAGATGTTTTTTTTTTCTCTCATGAAATGGAAGTCATTTGCTCTTCATGGTCTCCTTGTGGTTCCCCTTTCTTATTCCACCACCCCTCAATCATCTTAAACTATGTACCTCAGAAACACCAGTGTTAAATAAATTCAATTAATAATGTCTGCTGAAACAATTGTATTTATAGTCCTTTTCATGCAAAAAAAACACCCTCCTTTTTTATTATTTCATTACAACTGGAACAAAACAATGTTTGATTCTGGAGAGAGCGAAGGACTGACCCTGCCTTTGTCCAGAAAGACCAAAGCTTGCTGCAGAACAGAAGAAGGAAATTACAAAAAAACCTTAATAATCAGTATTATAAGAGGAAAAAAGAATTGTGATGTCACAGTTATGTGAGTCTTGCCTTATTTCATTACCATGCTAGCTAACCGTGCAGATGTGAATGAAAATATGTACAAATATATATATATATAAAGTATTAATGTTGTAAAAATGGAAAAAAAAGATTAATTCAACAGGTGTTTACATTCATGTGGTCATATGGGAGAGAACTGTGATGAAGCAGAAATTGCAAAGCAATGATTTCCTAAAAAAGAAATCAGTGAAATGAAAAAAAGATCCCTCTGGTTTGCTTTTTTGGTGTGTGTACAGTGTTTTATTTGTTTTGAGCAGTACTTAAATTATGTCGTGAGACACTAAAATCAAAAAGGAATCACACTTAAAATATTAATTTCTATCTGTGTCTGCTGGCATTCAAACAATTGTTTCTTAAGCATTGCTGTATAAGGGTTACGTTTCATTTTCAACCTCTTTGTGGACTCTTTTTCTTTTTTATTTACAGTGCTTTTACTTTTTTTTTGATGTACAGTATGTCACTGGTTACGCTTAATAATGAAGATAATTTATTGCGTCTCTGGGTTTCCATCTTTGTGTTACATGATGTGAGGTGTCCGCGCCAGAATAAATTTTTTACTGTAGCATGTTCTTTGTTTTGTTTTCATAAGCAGTTCAGCGATGCAGATCTGGAGCAAAATAATAGGCTTTAAAAAAAAAAAATCTCCACAACCATTTTGTCTTTTAGATGTCAAAATGTCAGTACATTGAAAAGAGTATTGTATTTAAGCGAGTCCGTGTGAAAGATGTTTGTGCCACTTTTTCTTTTCAAACTGCATCATCGTTCTTTCCCCTTTGCTCTTATACCAAAGACTGCATCTTTCCCCCTGTGAGCTGTGACTTCTAGCATTGTGTCCAACATGAACAAAACTGAATTGTTTTCTTTCCTAAAAAATGGCACCCTAGATAATTTTCAAGTTATTCACATGTACTGTAGTTGTTATTACCGTTTTTTTTTTTTCCAAAGTCCCAACACTCACCTCCTACAACAACCTGTGGTGTTTATTTGTTTACCTGTCTCACATTTTGTAATTTAAGTCATAATCATCAAAAGTCTTTCAATGGCATGTTTAATGTACAGAAAATTGACTTAAGATCTCACATCATAAACAGTTCCTGCGCCCGAGCTCCACTTCTTGGCACCCTCATTAACTGTGTCTATTGATCAGACAATCTTTTATTGTATCACCCACTTTCTCAAATTCTGTGTTTAGATTCTGCAGCTGCCTTGGACTTCCTGTAACATACAGGTAAACTCTATACCACATGCAGGCAATACAAGTGTGCACGTTAACAGTGCACGACTAAGCACAGAAGTCCCATTTTTTGAAAGCATAGTGGATAAAATTACTGATGTGCTGCTCCAATGCCCAGAAAAGAGCTTGCTTTGAGATGCAGTTCAGTTGTCAGAAAAAAAGCTAATCATTTGAAATTCAACTGTTTGCTTTACAACAAACCAATTTGTAGCTTAATAATGCTCTGGACAGTCTTGTATGCAGGATAAATGCTTTAACACAGACTTCAACAATGTCTACGTTTGTGCATTCACATGTTCATGTACAGTATGCTGTCAACACATGGACAAAATGGATCAAAACGGTATTCCTCTCCCACTTTGTCTATGACCTTTGCCCCTCCTGCTGACATTCTGACTACCCCTATCACTAACCCCATCCTGGGGAGTGTCTCTCTGAGGCTAATTGAAATTTTCCTCATATTTCAATAAATAATTATGCTTATAACACCAGATTCTTGCTTCCTACACACACTAACACTGTCTAGTTCAATTATGTGTGGTGTTTTTTTTGTTTTTGAATAGCTATTCCAACATCAATTAAATAACATTTTCTACATCAAACATGTAGGAATCAGATGAGATGCTGCTTCATCTTATTTGTTTTTTGTCCCCATGCCATTCTGGCCTTTATTTGATATTTTGAGTGAGTGACAGGAAACCAAGAGAGAAAAATATGTTTGGCACGTGATTAAAGTGTGACTACGCGTGAGAGGCCATGAAAAAGAATAACATACAAACATACAAAATGCAAAACAAAAAAAATGAACTTATAGTGAAAACTCTGAGATTAAAGTCATTACCGAGGGCATTTAGCTTACATTATTATACAGCGTATCTTAAAATAAAGACAATGTTAAAGGCAGATCACTGAAAATAATTACAACTAGTATTAAGATATGCAACACTCAAATGCTCCACAGTGATCACAGGTGATACTGGAGAGTCACTGGAGAGAAAAAAGAGCTAGAACAAAAACAAATCATTCCACCAACTCACAATATGAAATGACAATCACTAAAATCAGCCAGGTCAGTCCACAAAGACGAGGCCGTAGCTTTTCTGAGGCGTAGGGCTGCGAGGGAAACAGGAAGCTGTAATCTCCAGCTCCATGGGGACATGAAGACTACAACCAGCTGGTGAGGCATCCACCTCTGAAGGAGGAGGCTCCTGGACGGGACACAGGAATTAGTAAGTGAGGGGGTGTCAATTCAAATTTAGAAAAACAATATTTATCCACACTGTAATAACACAAGACTGAGGTCATAAAATACACTGGGAGATCTGGGAGAAGACGGGAATATTTTCTACTTTGTATAACAAATTTGCATTTTTATTAGCCTACAGAATACAGTATTTGGTGTCATCATGTCTTTAGTGGATTTTTAATGAAGCACAAAAAATTGGTTGGATGATACTTAAATGTCTTTAATCATAGCTTGTTTCAAATTTCCTTCACGATATGGAAGATTATTTTTTTTTATTATTCTATCAGTGCTTTAGTAGGATAAAGTCAGTCTTACTTTTTATGACAATGACCTTAACTCATGTCTGCATATAATTTGCATCTGAATCACTTGCAACCAAACTACCACAACAATATCACCAAATAAAAGTCTTTTCAATCATAAATTGCTAAAATAGCAAATTACTATATATGTTGTAATCACAAACCCTCAATCATGGTTGAGAGAATGCATTAACCTGATTAAAGGCCTTCAAATGTCATCTTCAAAACTTTTACCGAAACTGGTTTCATATCAAAAGCAATTAAAATTTAAAGAGCGGCGCTATTCCAACTTTTGACTCCAGTCATCCTATCAACCTTAAACAGCAAAAACTCCATTATTTGTTAAAACATGCATCCTTTATAACAAAGTGATTCTGGGCAATAGGTTAATGAATGATCCTTCATGTTTTTAACAGGTAGTTTTGTGAAAAATGCATGGAATCATTTCCATTGTTTCTTGTTTTTTACAAGACACAATATCAAACAACCATGTTTCTTCAAATGATCCTGCAAATACGATTTTCTATTCTAGGTATAGTCTTGTCTCCCAATATTATGTATTCAACACAGATGTTGAGAGACAGTACTGCACAATGTACATTTTGTTCTGCTGAAATAAACAAGGTCTTAAAAGGTTACCTATTCTATTAGTGTTATAACACCTGGATTGGAAGAGTCTCTGTAGATTCGATGCAGCAGAAACTGCTGTAAACAACAGACATTCGGCTTCTCAGGATTTTTATAAAACCAAACTGCAGCAATGACAGCCAACAGGTTTTTAAATGCGTCTTGCAAACTTCTGACGGTCTATTATTTTAATTTTTTCTTTATCGATGAAGCAAATGATATGAGGGATTATTGGATTGCTGAGTTGTTGATGATGATGTTCTCGTGCAGCATTAAGGATGCTGGTCACAGCCAGGCAAGAGGCCAGCTCGATCCCCGGCGCACAGCATTGCAATCCTCACTTGGAGCTTGGCTTGCAGTGCCTGGCCTCCTGTCTGTAAATGTGTTAAACCTGCTTTCACTCGCCCTGAATTTGTATAAATAATGTATATACATTTATCCACAGACTCTAACAAGTGCCGCCTCAGGTGAAAATACTCAGAAATGCACGCTATGCGCATCCCCGAGGTGGACATCAGCTCCAAACCGACCAACTCAAAAGATAACCACACAGAGCAAGAAAAAAAGAAGAAGAAAAAAAAAAACACAAATGAATAACTTGCCAAAAGCAACATAAACACACATACACACGGTCTTATCTCTTTCTATCACACACACACACACACACACACACACACGCACACACACAGATTCAGTGCTGTCAGTTTCGAAACAAGTTCTCCTTTCCGTCACGCAAACAGCCTCAAGTTGTGTCTGCCAGTGTTAGATGAAGCTTTTAAACTCTGGAACCACATCACTCGTCTTTACAGAGACGCGCTTGTATGTTTCCCTGCATTGTCAAAGAAAAAGAGATTGAGGGCACAAGAAAAAAAAACAAAAGCTTTTGGAAGTATTCCAAGATTGCAAGAAAAGGTGCAACTGAATGCTGGAACAGGTCAGTTTGGTATTCAGTCCAGCATCAGGCAGTACCAGAGGCTCAAGAGGTCTGAGAGATGCTTAACCAGTCTTCAGAAAATGAAAACCTGCTCAGCGCCACATGGTGGCAAAACTCGGAGATGATGAGAGACTCACATGACTCATATTACTGATGATCACCATCACATTTAAATAAACAGTAACCTTACTAATCTAGGAAACATTCATGGACTACATATGAAAGTATAACCTACTGTAAGAAATAACCATTATACAAAACTATTAATTTGTTGTTTCTAAAAACAAGCAATTAATGTCATCTGAAAAAAAATACTATTAGGAAAGCTGCAGTCAATTTGCATTTGTTGTATGTAAATTGACAAACTGTATTGTAAATGCAAATTCTTTATAAAAAAAAAAAAAAAAAAGAATATACCACATGAGGAAAAATCTCCAACAAAATTATTGACATTGTTTCCCTACTCCCTTGACAACTGCATAGGCTGCAACTGGGTGAAAACTTGATCCACTAGGACCCCAATACACTTGTGTTTTTAAAAAGCACTGATTAAACCATAAAGAGAAATGATAAAAAAAAAAAAAAAAAAAAAAAAAGTTTTAGGACAAAATTGATCGTTATGAGGAAGTTATGAGGAATTTGAATAATAGAATAAAGCACTTGGGATATGACGAAAAGTGCTCTCCTGAGATCTGGAAGGATTGTTTATAAGATGATGGATAATGGGCATGATGGGAAATGTAGGCCTTTCCTCTTGCTACGATTCTCCACAGGTGGTGTCGATCGGTGTCTGCACAAATCACGACACAGATTTGCTATAGATATCTTGATAATATCGTTATTGTGAATTTGTTTGGCTGTGACAATGGTTTCGTGCCTTTGTGTATTGTGTCATTTTACATCTACTGTAAATATTATTAGCATAAGTAATGACCTTTGACCACTGAATAAGGTACATGGCAAAAGAACTGGATATATGCTACAAAAAAGACAGAAAGTATAACTTCAATGAGCAATATGTAAACCAGATGCCATCCAAGGGTTTTTATCGTCTTAATTGGGATGAGTGGACCAATAATATTTCATCAGCCTACAAATCTAATAATCACACCATCATAAATACTCTATAACATATTTTTATCTAAGTTTAATTATATATTTTGATGATTTTTTTGTGCTCCTCAAATGTAAAATTTACATTCTCTTGTGTTGGACAAACAACTTGCGGACTGAAAATTAAATGTTTTTTTTCTTATCTTGATAACAGTGCTTTTTGCGCATTACTGGTATTGTAATTCAGTTTCAGAAGCTGCCTTTGCCACGTGCTCAATGGAAGTTTCAATTTCATTCTGATATCAGATTGTCAAGCCTTGATCCCATCAAACCAGCACTGATGTAAAATGAACTATCACTGGAATTTTAACTACATTTCGCCTCATATATCAAACATAATCTCTGTTCGAAACCAAGCAAATAAAACGTTTTATTGATGAATAAAATGATTTATTCATCTGGTTTTTGAGGGGTAAAACTGGGGGAGCCTCACAGGTGAAGAACAAGAAGGCTAAAAAGAAACAGCACAACTCTTCAGAGAGGCAATTATCCAACTTTCTAATCACTTATACCAAACAGCAACTGGGAGACCCATTGTTTGGTGGCCTGATGGACAAACTTGAAAAATGTAAAGATCAAATTAATAGGCTAGCATTGTTAATGGGAACACTCACTATTGTTATGCAAAAGCCTCACTGTGGCATGCAAAGCAAATACACTAAGGTTTGGAGATGGAATGGTTCGAAGGCCGCTGCCGTTTCATTTCAAAGCATGCATTATACATCATTGTGCATAAAGAGAAAGCCTACAGCATTATGATGTTTTTTCTATGATGATTATCCTTTATTAGTCATTAAAAAGAGAGCGAGAGAGAGAGAGAAAAAATACAACTTTTAAGCACCTGAACCTCGCTGCCAGCATTCCATTAATTGCCTGCACAATGGGGAGAGCCTTTGGAGATTTTTCAATTTCAAAAAATAAGGAGCATGCATTCAGTCGTGCTCATGTTATAGCAGCACTTAAATCCAACACAGCTCACATAAAAAAGGACTCAAGGTTGCATCCGATTGAAAGCCTCCAACTACAGCCACTTCAGAAATCCATTTAGCAAGCGGGGGGGTTAGAACGTCTAATTCAAACAGAGTCGCCCTGTTAAAAACGGTTGCACCAATGTCTTTTAAAAACACACACAAACACACTTTCAGGCACACATTTTTTTCTCCCGTGTTTGCTTGGCTCCATTGTAGGAAAGATGAACCTGGCACATAAAAAGATGACACAAAAAATTAATCTTGCCAGACCTCAGCCAAGTGGTGAAGGTGAATGCTCGACAGCGCAGGGAATCTTGACCTTTGCTTCGACAATGTCAAAAAGAGTGCTCTGCGGGAACGTCAAAGAAAGAGGTCTATGAAAGAGGTCTGTGACAGCCCGAATGTCACCACACAGTTCATCAGCCGCAGAATCCTTTTTAACGGAATGTTTTCTCATGAACAAAAGAATAATTATATTTTAAAGCACAGACAATAATACAAAATTTCAATTAAAATAAAAAAAAAAAGAAATCAATTAAAGCAAGAGAGGGGAGAGAAAATTTAGTAGCTACTGTAAATACAAGATAAGATAAACCTTCAGTCATCATCATCATTATTAAGTCATTACAAATGAACAAAACTGACAAAGTATTGCACATGTTGAGGGTAAAAAAAACCAGTGATATAATGATAAAATACACCACCTTTCTCGTCACCTTTTCTCAGAACAGACCGCAGACTATTATACAGCTGTTTCAGCCTGTTTTGCTCTCAGAAATAAAGGAGTTTTTGGCAGGTGGTTTACCAGAGAAAGGCTCAGGACCTGATTCATAGATCCAATCAGCCATATGAAGTATTTTAGTTTTCGGCTCACGAGGCTATATTTTAATTAATTTTAGTCCCATGCTTTAAAAAAAAGTGTAAAATAAATACTTATACCCCTAAATGTTAGGTGATTCCCCACAAGTTGTGGTGTGAGCATTGTGTAACCACATACAAACACTCACTGGTTTCTAAATATTTTTCAAGATATCAAAATTGTGCACAATCATACTAAAACTGATTGATCACTTCCAGGTTAATACTTGCATTTCACTAAAACATTTTTTCATACTGTGAATACCCTTGTTTCACCCTCTGTCCCCTCCCAGGAAAGCCCAGTCTGCTCAGAAAAATATGTTGTACCTTTGCAAAGGTAGTTCTCAAGCCATAGGTGATATATGCTAATGAGGCCGCGTGTGACATAGGAAGGGGAGTCAAATCTAAAATGCTTTTTGAATCACAAAAACTAACTGGATTATCCTATTTCACAGTTTGTAGGTATAGATAGCCAAATGCATGTGCACAAGCACTGAAATAGTGAATTTTTCATCACATGTTCCCTTTAAAGTTGTTTTGCCCACCCGGGAAGATTTGGGTACACCTGCTCCACTACTTATGTCAACTAGTAACATAAAAAGGATCTATTTAGCTTTTTATCTACACGACTAAATTGAAGCGAGAATGTGGAGATATGTGACTAATGATGCCTTTTGTGCAACCATTACTGAACTGAGAGGTATGCAGTGTCAAACAAAAGCAGCAAATGATTTGGTCGGCACTATGTTTTTTTTTTTTTTCACTAAAGACTGAATGTTTTCTGTCAAGTCAACCAGACTCCTGAAGAGGTGATGTCCAGTATTATTTACAGACAGACAGATTTATAGACCTTAATCTAGGGGTTTCATTGAACTGTATTTACTCCTAAACTGGCTTTAACATCAGTGTTTACTTGCAGTCATACACTTTCTTGTTATTTCCTGCAAAATGCTACATAAATATGCAAAACAAAGAAGTCATCTGCATCATAAATCAAATACTGTATATCCTTGAATGTACTTCTTTCCACACCTATAACAAAAACAACAGATTCAGAGTGTGTCAGTGTGTGTCTCTTAATGTATGTGTTGACAGATGAAAGTTCATATTTCTACATCTGCAGGTCTGTTGGTGAGATCAATATCAAAACCCTTAAGAGGACTGAATCAAAGAGAAAGAAACTTTTCTTTCATCTTTCTTTCCATCCATACCTCCTTTCTTTTCCCCTCTGATTCAGAGCACCACGGACAATTGCTGGCAGGCCCTCAGCTGCAAACAGCTGTTCTCAGATTGTCACTGTGATGGGAAACTGATTATTTAGTCTTCTGTCTCTCCGTTGGGACAGTTTCTGTAAGCTACTGAGAACTCTTAAGAGACTGGGTCCTTTGCCAGAGGCAGCAGTAACTGCGATAGAGGCTCTTATAAATGAACATCATAGATGTAAAATGTAGCTATGAAAAAAGAGTGTGTGGGCCCCAGGGATGATCTTTGGGGAACATCCCGTCAGCATCTGTTTGGAGTTGTGCCTCTGTTTTCGAGAGGCCAGGAGTTAAGTGTAACAGGGAAAAGACTGCCTATCATCACCTGGCATTCTGTGTTTGTCAGGCTGGTGTTGATCAAGCTCGACCTGACAAGGACACTGGATCTGCTCCACTGAATCACTAATACCCAACTCTATTAAATCGTTAATAAAGGTAGCATTCGATTATGCGCTTTTGGCTGGACCTCTGTTGGATATCATTACAATGCTTGGTCCTGGTTGCTGAGGCAGCTGCAACCCACACCACAACAGCATGGCCAAGCTGTAAATGACAGCGTATACTCTGCTATTAACCTCTTTAGATGGTCATTGTTTCAGTCTAACTAAATTCCCAGATTGCTGAATAGCCTTCCCACTTAATTCAAAGCTACCCAAAATAACAACAATTTGCAAATTTCCTACATATAACTTAAAAACAAAACCAAGAAGGCATGGCATTGTTGAACAGTCTAACACCCAAGGTAAGATTGACAGCAAGTGGGCAGCCTTCTGGTAGAACTTATGTTAACTGGCATTTGACAAGTTTTCTCTCTGGGAGTGTGCCAAAGCTGAACAGTGCATATCAAGCTCAGGATTTAATGTCAGATGAGCAATGTAAGGTGAGGCGGTGTGGAGCCTGAGGCTGAACACCAAAGCACAGGGCAGCGGTCAGATCAATAGTGGATCAGCCACAGACAAACAAGGTCAGGGTGGTAAGCAGAGAGACGACACTTCCTGATGGACAGGGGCTTGTCATTTATGTACACACACACACACACACACATTTCTTCATATTAGTAATGGTATTATTGTTGCTGTTGCTGTCGTTATTATGTTGTTATTCTGCATTCATTATGGATTTGGGTTTTTTTTTTTTAGAAATAACATGCATACTACTTAAAACAAAAGAGCACTTCCTATCCCCTTACCTTGCTCAGACCACACCTATCTTCAAACTCTGCCTTTACAATAATCGTTATGTCGTTATGTTTCAACTTTCATGGCTTCACGCTTTTGATATGCAAGCATATCAAAATACATATTCCAGTTTTTTCACTGGTTCACAGATTTCCGTGGACAATGGGTCTTTTTATTTCAGGTACATGCTATCTCAGTCGGTTGGCCCAGTTGATTTCATACACAGGACGCTATTGGCGTAAATAAAACTCCTCAATGATATATCTATATATTTGCAATTCATATATAAACAGTGTGTTTACATACAGAATTTGAAAGAATCTTATATTTAAGAGATTATTAAGGGTTTATACTGTATAAGTTTGGGAACTGTTTATAAGCGTGTGGAAAGGTTTATAAGGGCTTAAATATATAAAAATAACCATATGGTTTCTACTTTGTGGATTTTCACGGGGTTCTGGAACACAACCGAGTAAGGTTCAGGATTATACTGCAACTTCAGGGTTAAGGGGTTAAGGACACAACGACTTATAGACATTAATACAGACACCCCCAGCGTTCACTCAGAACCCTGCTTTGCCTGAAACTGCGATATTTTCTAGTAGAGCCTATGACACGTGGGTTAATATGCCACCTTTTGAAATATAGCCCTTCATCTATTTCCACTCCACTCCGAAAGCACTGTCAACAAAGCAAAAATGTAAGCATATATGTAAAATTGCTTACATACCTACAGCCAACAGTGGAATTATTGCTCTGTAATACCAAGCAGTTGTATTTGACCAGTATTTTCATCTCATTGGGGGGTGGCACGACATACCCAGTGTAGCCAAATCAAAAACGAAACAGACGTCCACAACTGATATAAATGTCAGTCGGAATTTGTAAAAACTCATAAATAATGGATATTCCAAGTAGGCAGGGGAGCATCTTCAATGAGCCCAGAGTGCAGAGCATGCTTTCTCATCTCCAAACCGAGGAGCCATCTTAATGACTGTGCCCAGAGACCATCGGACCCCCCTCATCAAGCTTGTCCACGCTCCCAACCACCACACATTGTACAGGGGGGAACATGAGCTCTTAAATTAAACATTCACAGCAGCAGCCGCTGCCTGTTTTAAGCAAATCAGCAGAAAATGAAACAAACAGGGTGCCTCATGAAGATCCATGTGTGTGCAATTGAGACATTTTTGGGGGGAAAGTAGGGGGGTCTCTTAAGTCTTGCGGAGAGCAGAAAATGCAAATAATGTCATATCTCCTTTTTTGTGTTTTGTGAATGAAATATGCTGTTATCCAGTGTTATCCATTTTGGCATGTTGGCCAGTTGGAAAAAGGATAGTTTATTTATGTGGATATGTCTTTCTGTGCATTGGGAGATGGGAGAAAGGAAAATAAAGAGTGTTTGTCATGATTTCTATGAGTGGCACAGAGAAGAAATAGTAGTTAGTAGTAGAAGAATAGTAGTAGAAGAAACAGGTATTTTGTTAATGACACCATAGCATCCTGTATCTTCAGGACTGGAGTCACCTCTGGGGAAGGATGACGGTGGATGAGGACCACTATCCCCCTCTCCTGACCTGAATTCAGCCATAAACAGGAAATTGCCTACAGGAAGGAAGTCATATTTTTTTTACAGCTGTGCCCAGTATGAGGACAGCGTTGTATGGAGAGCTGCATTTTCAATACAGGTATGCAATTTACTCAAGATATCTGGTGTCTTCAGTGAGCCATTCAGCATCACACACAACCTGAGAAAAATGGCAAGGCAGGCAGAGTGAGACTGTTTGTCTTTTAAGAGAAGACGGTGCTCATTGACTTTTCCTGTCACCATTCAAAAGACCTTTTCCTGCAGCAGCAACAGACAAAGTTTTGTCTCTTTGTTTTGTTCTTGGATGAAGATCAAAGCACCAGATCCAGACTCATGGCTTGTGATCTGTGCAGGGTGCAGGGATTTATATAGTACCTGCGTCCTACGATACTCATCACATCTGCAAGTCACAGTAATAAATCAGATTGGCAGGCTGCACAGCATTACATACAGTGCATATAAGCTGTGGCTGTAAGGCAACATAGTCTTTGTCTTTTTGAAGCAGGTTTTTTTTATTTTAAAAGGTAAAAAATACAGTTGCTCTACATGGGGCCTCCTGGGTTTTCCTATTATTGATGATTTTTTTCACTCATCAGTGCAATCCCTTTGAGACATACCCACAGGAATATGGACACTTTTTATATGCTCAGATGAAGAGGCTTGATCAATTTCTCTGTCTGCCAGAAATGGTGGTTAAACTGGGCTAAGAGGTGGAGGCTGAGGATGGAGGGGAGGGCAACCCAGAGCCCTACAGGAAGTGATTTAATGTCCAAAAAGACATGTACTTGTTTTTGCCCTGTCTATTTCCTGTTGTGTTCTGTTTGGGACTTCCTCTCCCCAGTGGGGATGGATACGGGTGTCATCCGTCCATCCATCCCAGCAAGCCATCCCCCACCCACACACGGGAGACGGAAATATCATTCTGCTGTCGTGCTATGCCTGCATAAAACTCATCAAACTCTTTGGGCATCAGCGCAAATGCTCACAAAAAGCATGTGTGTTGTGGACATTTTTTTTTATATACACATTTTACATATTCATGTGAGGCTTTCATGAAGAGAAAAAAAACAGAAAGGTTCAAACTTAAGGCCATGAAAATGACACCAACAAATACTGAAAGCATTCATGTTTGTACTCACTGACATCCTCATCCATTTGCATGTGTGAGCGTACGAGCAATAACCTGTGTGTGCACTATGTATGGGCCTGGGGAGCCAAAGGGCTCAACCTCAGCCATGGTAACACCAGGAAGATCTCTTCCTGTCTGCCTCAGTATCTCAGTGACCAACTCCCTTCCTTTCCACTAAAACACACACACAGAGGTAAGAACACACACACACACACACACACACACACACGTGTGTTATCATACTTCTGGGCATCTTTTTTAGAAGATATTCTCTCTCTGCCCCAACCCTTTACCCAACCCTGAATCATATTCTAACCTTAATGACAAACTTGGATTTATCTGATATAAAGACAGAGCAAGAAAGTTTACCGACGATAAAGATGATTTAATGTATCAAAGAAACAGTATGTATAAAATGTACCAAACTTTACTGTATTTAGGGCAGAGTTATTTTTCAACTCCCTTCATCTAACCCTTGAAAGGTAAATGTCCACACTTTACCGAGCAGTTCTGCAACGCACTCAGGAACATGCAAAATGTTACAGGTTTGACTTGAAAATATTCCCTATGTGGATAAAAAGGAAAACAATGTAATATATGTTTGACTACCTAATATTTTTCATAGGTATCATCACCCTCACTATCATCTTTTGCCACAGTCTATCACAGATAGTTATATCATACTGTATTGTAGATAGCTTAATAGTTTTTTTACCTTACATTTTTTTCTGTATAGGAAACTGAATTACTGTGTGGGTGTGTGTATGTCACAAGGCTTCTGTGATGTTTCCACTGGTGACCAAAGCACCCCATGCCACAATGCTCATCTGCTCTCTTCTCTCTGTTGAACGATTTAATGCTGTCACACACAGAAACACAATGACCCAGCCGCCAACCTCCTCTGTTACTCATTCAACCCATCACTTGTACAATGTCAGTTTTTCTGTCTCACACACACACACACGCATAGACGCAAACATGCTCACACATTCACCTACAGATGGAGGAAATAAGCTCAGCGCTGCCTGTGTCTGGTGAGGATGTGAGGTGCAGTGATGGCACATTAACGATAGGACCCATGACAGCAGTACGCATCGGCCTCACTGAACAAAGCGTGCAGCCAGTTTATAATTCAATGAGGATTGTTTGAGTGAAACAATGGCTCTGGGCCCCACTGAGGTTTACAAAAGGGTGAGAGAGGTGAGTTTGTCAGTGGTGTTTTTCTGTTTTAAACTGCGGATGATCCCGTGGGTTCGATGGGATCGTGGATCAGAAATATCACTGTTGTGCAGCAACATCCGCTGTTGTTCAGGTAACTAATAAAAAGGCTGACAATGAAAGGGCTTGAAAGGAAATACTACCAGACATGCTTGTTATTCATATACTGAATGTTTATAATTTAGGAAATTATAATTTTTTGGCCATTCTTATCCAGAACATTCAACAATGAATAATAAAATACTAAGTTTGCTTAAAGTGAAACTCTTTAAACTAGTTAAATATTGAATAATGCTATAATAAATACATGATTTCAACATTAACTATTTTTTAATCTGTGGACGCAGTAACTGTATAGAATTAAGTCAAGTAGTCCTGCAAGAAATGATGAATTTGCGTGATTATAATAATTTCCTTCCTCCTTCATCCATACATACACACATACCCTTACTATGTGGCCTTTTTGTATTCACACTAGTATTTGCATCATTCCTCGTAGCCCAGTTGACCTATGCTAATGGAGTGTACTCATGCAGAGAGGCAGGTCTTAATGAAAAACCTTCAGCTGGTGATCAGTGCTATTGATCAGACTGAGCCTCAGCTTTAAGCAGGGCTAATTGATCAATCACCACTGGTTGCTTTGGATTAATGGAACATGAACCCCCCCCCCCCCCCCCCCCATCCAGCAACCCTCCCATTGGATGATTGACAGCCTGGCTGACCAGTGGTAGCTCCATGGAGAATTTATGTGTGTGTGTGTGTGTGTGTGTGTGTGTGTGTGTTTCGGGGAGTGGATTGAAGGTTCCAGCTGGCCTGTCATGGGACTCCCAATCGCGTGTGAATGGTACTCAGTGTGAGCTACAGCTAACGGGTCTGACACTGAAACACACAACAGGCTGCAAGGTCAACTGGGGTGAGTTCAGCAGGACAAAACCAGGAATATTAGTCAAAAAAAGTTTCTAATTTGGACTGAAATGAAGTATAATAAATTATTTTTGGAAATTGAAAAGTATATTATGGTAACTATATTTCATGAGACCCTTGGGTTAGAAAACAAATAGTATTGAAAATTAAATTACAAAAAAAATCTTTTATAGTGTTTGGTTTTATTATCATTACTTTCCACTTGCTTCTAAGTTCACCACTGAACATTTCTGAAATACAAAGCACCCTTTAGTCTCTATACACCATGTGTCATATTTACATTAATTCATAGCATGGTCCACTTAGGTGGCTGAAAAAGTATAATGTTTTTATTCTGTTGAGATGACAATATAAATGTACTCTTTGACCCAACTCTGCAGAAGGTGAAAAACAAATAGAAATACTATGAATCAAACCCTTTTTGAAACAAAGCTGAAAACAATCACTTACTAAAACCTATTTCAATTTTCAGTGTGATTGGACAACATAACCTGTTAAGACAAAGTCTCAAATGGCAACAGCCAACCAGTGCAGAGTCTCTTACTCCTGCCTGTGCTGAAACCAGAGGGCATCCCCCAGAACACACACACCACACACACGCACACGCACACACACACACACACACCATCACCTTCTGTCACTTAGTTAACCTTGACCAACTAACCAGCCACACACATAAACACTCACACCCTCCTACCCTTTGACTGACTCGCACATTTTGTGGAATGAGACCACACTTCCACCCAATAACCTCTGGTGTGAACTTAATTGTGTATACTCTGGTATTGAGTTTCTGACCGTGCCTGGGTCCCGTAGCGCTCAAAGAGAAACAGACGCTGTGAACTTGACAATGAGCGAGCGAGAGAGAGAGAGAGAGAGAGATAGAGTGAAAGAGAGAGGGAGCGAGAGGCATGGACCACCCAACGGCTGCAAAGAAAAACAAAGCTGGATGGAGAGCAGAGTCAGCTTCGATCACATCGGAGGTAGGACAGTTGGACATTGTTGTGGGGTGGCAGTTTGTCGACAGTGAAAAAGGCTGAGACAAAAGCTGAACAAGTTATTTGGTCTGTTTTTACAAGCATTTGTTTTAGAATATAAAATGACAAATCTGCAAGTGTTATTAGATAAAGACTTTAAGAATTACATGAACTTGTAATCATTCTTTTATCTTTTTTTTAACATTTTTCCCCAGTTGTCTGATAATTTACTGTGTTATAAAGGGTGTGGAAGCAACATTGTTGTTTTTCATTCTGGATATTCATCCCAAATCTCAGGATTTCGTACTTCAAGTCGGGTAATGTGATTAGTTCTCTCACCTTCGTTCACCACTCAAGAGCCCTTGATCAAGGTATTAACAGCTTGGTGTGTTAATCTAAAGCAAGAAGGATGCTCTGTTTACTCTTATCTAGATAAGCAAAGACAATATCCACACAGATGAACCCTTCTTGCTGTGAGGTGACAGTGCTAACCACTGCACCACTGTGCCACCCCAGAAACAATATCAACCCATCCATTTTCTACCATTTATCCTCACATAGGGTCATGGGGGGGCTGGAGCCTATCCCAGCTGTCTTAGGGTGAAAGGCAGGGTACACCCTGGACAAGTCTCCAGTTCATCACAGGACACATAGAGACAGACAACCACTCACACTCACATTCACACCTACAGGCAACTTAAATTAGCCAATTAACATAATCCCCATGCATGTTTTTGGATGGTGGGAGGAAGACAGAGTACTCGGAAAGAACCCACACAGACGAACATGCAAACTCCACACAGAAAGGGAATCGGGAATGTGAGGCAACAGTGCTACTGCAACACTGTCAAATATGTCTCTGGTTGAATAAAACTCTTATTTCGGTGACATCCTTGATTATAAAAGTAACTTGTTAAAGGACAACCAGTTTATATGGTGATATATGATGTGGTTCTAATGTTGGCCACCAGGGGGACAAGGACATGCAGTGTGTGATCAGGGAGTCTGACTTCCATTTATTTCAGAGGCAAGGCAGCAGAGAGAGAGAGAGAGAGATCTAATAATCTCTATAAGCAGCTTTGTTTTAGATGAAAGACAATTTTGGGGAACATTTGTAATAAAAAAGAAAAGAAAAACAGTGTTGGAAAAGAAAACAGTTACCTAATGTTGACTATAATAAATAATTAAAAGCAACTCATCAACAGTACCTGGAAAACAATTACTTCACCAAATAAATAATTCAATATGCAGTAGTATGCGTATTGCATATATAACAGTATAAAATTCAAATGAAATGGGGAGATGTGGCCAAATAAAAAGATGATTAAAATGTATATTCTGAATGAGTAATGATTGAACAGCAAGAACAGAAAAACAAAGATGAAAAAAATGTGTTGTACATTACTTCATACTAAAGAATTAAGATGTGATTAGATATTAATTCATAATTACTTTTCATGAGACTATTTTTTTCAAATGGTACAAAGGTTTATCGTGTTGTTTTGTTTTTTTTTTAGAAATTTATTGCATAATTCACATAGGGGAATGCTTCATGAAACTGAATGGAAACACAATGATGTGTACTAACTCAGTGAGAGGACAAACAGGCCTGCTGCTGTGAAATGTATTAACCCAAACTAATCGCTCAGCCCCTGACTTCAGTCTGTTTTTATCCTCAGGTCAAAGATCATATGCCACCGCTGACCCCCTGAACTAACTGCCCCCTTAGCCAAAGTCCCACTAAAGTGGCTGATACACCCTACTGTGCGGGAATGTGTGTGCGTGTGTGTGAGGAGTCAGTTACCTTTCTATGTGGATGAGAGTTTTTGGATGTTTGGCTCAAAGGATTTTCTAGTCTCTCTGGAACAGAAGGAATGGACAGCTGACCTAAAGACAGACACACACAAGCACACAGTCAGATCTGCCAGTAGTGTTCAGCTGCACTGAAAAGTAACCCAATACACACACATGCACAGTGCATACACGCAAGGATACATGCTTGGAGAAAGCCAGTGAGAAAGGGTCTCTTAATTATGGATGAAAGATAGAGAAAAGACAGAATTGCATGCATGTTTTACAACTCAAATATTACTCCTGAAAAGTCATTGTATGACTATGTGGGTGTGATTTTTCAGTTTCATACAATGACCCAGACGGCATCCAAGAGTTAAACACAGGATAGATGTGGTCTTACTGACTGATTTGCACATGTTGTACAGTATGTCCCCAAACAGGGCATCACTTCTGCTTAAATTGTCAATATTCTTTTGTTATTTCAGAATCATCACCCATGGGCCACAGCACTCTATTTTTACTACAACATTGGATTTTTTTTTTTTTTTTGCATACATTGGGGGTTAGAATGGCTACTTTTATCAATTCAACTACTTTGTTTAATTGCTTTGCTTCTACAAATTTGACATTGAAGCATTGAGAAAAAAAAATCAAGAGTTCCCTTAAAATATATATATTTATTCAGGATTAAGCTAATAATTCAACACAGACATGGCAAACTGAGCAAGAGAGTGGAACTAGTGGAAGTTAAATATTAAAAAATAAAAAAGAGAGAGAGTCTTCCCCTTTATCTGACCTGTAAGATGCACTGATCTGAACCACTTATAGAAGGAAACAAGACAGGATTATAAAAGATGGCCCAAAGGTAGAGAATTATAAATTGGAGCCAATTAAAGCAGAAAAAAAACGAAGAAGGCGAGACAAGCGTGGCTAATGATACCACATTGATCAACTCCTGACACTCCTTTTACATTTTAGGCACTTTGCTGCACTCATCTGGGTTGTCTTATAATGACTGAGTAAATTCTGTAAGGGCTGCTCAAGGACCCTTAAAAAGACTACATGACTGCAGATGGACAGCGGAGTGAGTTTAAATTCTGGCTAGCAGCATCTGCAACCTGACAAGGAAATTTAGCAGTTATTAGATGCTGTTAGTCGTCCTCCTTTCTTCCAAGGAGCAGGTAATTCAAGAGCGGTAATATGAACTACTATGTTTGCCTGCATGGTCAACAGTCTGTGGCTACTAAGCAGCTTACTCTGTCTTGTGTTCTCATAGCATTTTTATATATTGTTATATTGCTCATATTGTTGGTTTTGTACTATACTGCATTTCTGCACTATTTGCACTGTATACATTACTGTGTATGGTAACTGATTTCCTTGGGGAAAAATAACGTTTTGTCTTATCTTATCATGAATTTGTATTTAATCTACAGTTACAACCACTTTAAATTGGTTGTAACTTAAATTGGAAGTGGACTGTAAGATGTCCAGATGTGTCTGACACAGCTTGGTCATGTCCTATTTGATTTGGCTGACTGTTTTCCCAAGAGTTAAACTATGAACTAGGTTAAATTTGGGCTATTTTTAAATGTCATGGTGAAGAGACCTGGTCTTTTACATTATTCATGTGCCCAGCAGTTCAACAATCTGTATGTTAAACCTGAGAGTTACAGAGACAGATATATGGACACAATCTCAGTAGGTATATCATTGTCATGAACCCATCCGCCCCATCTGTCTGTCTACCTGCCCGTCTCTCTCCTCTCGTTCAGGGCCTGTCATGACGGCTCTCCCACAGGCCTCCTGTGTCTGGATTAATCTCCCTGGTTGACTGCTGATCTGAAGGTGGGTCGGTCGCCATCCACCAACACCAAAACTAATTTCACTGTGTCACTGTATGACATCCCCGCCCACCATTCCCACTGACACCCGCACATGCACAGACACCGCCAAAATATCTTCATCTGTCTCTGTCTCATCTACATGGAAGAGGGCAGGAGGGCGGGTGACTAGTCCGAAGGAGAAAGGTCATCGCATTGAAGGAGTTCATCATTCTGAGGTGTCAGAGACGCTCTTTGGGAGAGCAGATGAAGGGGAGAGGATGGGATGTAGGGAGTAACAAGAAATGGGAGGGGGGGGTCTGTTTAATATTTGTCCGGTTATTGGTAATAAGCCAAAAGTTCGTCATGGCCTACAGAGTTGGCTGGCGTCCACTTTGTGCAAATCAATCATTAAACCATTCAGCACGTGTTGTCTTTGATTGCGTTTTAATTACTACACACACACTCATCTTACTCAAGCTACAAATGATCATTTGGTGGCTAAAAACACACCAGAGGGTTTATTGAAACAACAGAAGCTGGTCGTCAAAAATACACACACACACACACACACACACACACACACACAGACACACACACATATTCAGTCATTCAGAAATGATCACACAATGTATCCACCACACTTGCTGGTGTCTGGCATGAGGTAAACAGCTTTTAATAGCATCAAACCCACTGCAGTTTGTTTGGGACCATCTGTCCAGTCTATTGTGTTTCTCTGTTGTGGCTCTTTGGAAGCCCATCGGGTGACAGCTGATGTATGGGCTCTTACAAAGCCCCCAGCCAGGCCCTCGGGATCCCGCCATACTGTTTTCTCCCCTTCTAATATCCACTTCTTCTTCTTTTCCCTCCATCTTGTTTTCTTATTTTTCTTGTTCCTTTTCTGTTTCACAGAGTATATATTTTAGATCAGTAGCTTTGTCTAGTAGGTAGTGTTTAGCACCTGCGTCTGGGCAGGTTAAAGAGCAAGCAGTGCAAATCAACTGTTTTCCATGGTTAGGTTAAGGTAAAGGTGTGTAAAAAATACATGTATATAAAATTTTAAAAAAATCACAACATAACCTTGCATTATAAGTTTAATTATTTGCCTCTTTATAAACATTTTTTAGATGTCATTTATTGCGGTACCACTGAAAAACAGTGTCAGCAGGGCGATGACATACTTGATTAATATACCAATTGTCTAATGTGATGTCATCTAGATTCTAAATTGGAACAAATAAAATTTCACAGCATTTTAAAACCATGACAATACTCAGTACAATGATAAGCCTGCAAACTGTTAAAGCTATAGTTGGTAATCCTGTTCAGAAGCACTGTTTGTCATAGTGGGAGAAATGGTCCTTCCATCCTGGGAGCAGTCAATACATTATGTATTCAGAAAAAGGAACGAAAATTATCAGACCTCTGAGGCAGCTACAGGACTGTAACTCTGACCAATCCCTGCCATTAAGTGCAAATGGAAAGAACAAATCACATGCCTTCATGTGTTGTCATAATAATATTCAGCACACTGCTCTGCAGGAATACAGAGTTAGCAGGAAAATATGTTCTGTAGGGTACAATGGCAGAGAATATGCAGCCAAAAATTCCACTTCCAGTGTTACTTCTGACAGTTCACCCTGCTAAAGCAAAGAGAAGAAAGCCGGAGGCAGAAAAGACTGCAACCAAAAAGGCTCTGGATAAAGCTAGAGGGCAAACGAGTTAACATCAGTGCAGCCTTTGAGCAGTGGAGACAACTGGGGAGAAGGGGGTGGAGCTCAGGGGAGGCATAGGGGATGTGGCATTTTCAAATATTGCTAGTTCTCCAAGATCACCAACTATACCTTTAACTGCCAAGACAAAACACAGAAAATATAGTGTGGAAAGTCTTTTCTGCAGAGCAGCTGAGGTTGACCATTAATTCCAGGGTTAACTCAGGACAGTCACATAATACAATGAGTGTAATTGTAATTGTAATTGTAGTGAGGTAACTTCTAAAATACCTTTACTGACCTACATCATGCATCCTTGTATGCAAACAGTCAGAGAAGCGCCTACACATTTCTTTGCCCAATTCAGAACGTCCTATTGTTTATAGAAACAACACCGGTGTGACCGTAAGAGGGTTCCTTGAGAGGTTGAGGGGTATACTGGAGTTGAGGGGTTGGGGGGGTTGAAAGCTGGGTTCAGGAAGTTTTCACTCCTTTCTTCCCAGGGTGCCCCTGGCCTCTCCAACTTCCAGTCAAAGGCTGAAAGAAGCCAGATGCAGGCAGGATAATCACCACCTAATAAGAGGCTATATTGAAAGCAGGCTGGTGCTCGTACACTATGAGCTTGAAAGGCGTCTGCATACACAAACTCACCAAGGGTAGTTGAATACATATGCACACACATAGTTAGGACAGGTGTAATTATGGTGCACGATGACACACTTCAGAAAGAAGTGATCACTTGCAATCTGTACATATGTGGACAAGCATGTGTACAAAAACATCACACACACACACATAAACACACAGACACCCCCACCAGATGTTTTTTCCTTCTACCACCATGCTAGAAAAATGTTAGCACATGGCGAAAGATATGAATAATTTTGTGATATACCAATTATCAATTTAGAAAGAAAGAACAGGATCCCCTATGGTTTTGTGTATGGTTGGTGCCTGTTTTGTTGTGACTCTATGAAAGAACATGAGACCAAATGTTGCAGACACAACTGACCCAAAAAAAGTCTTCAGAATAAAATAAAAACAGATCATGAATCCACAGATTATTATTTTTTTTACTTATGATAGAAGGTATCTCATTTTTATTCTAGTTTTGCTTCTTAGTATCTTGAAAAAAATGCCTGATGAAGTCTGGAAAGTGTGCTGGTAGTGCTAAAACACTTGAAGAAACATTTCATCGAAAAAAAAAAAAAATGGCCAGTGTTGGTGGACTTCAGCCCAAACTGAAATCAGCACTCTTTGAAAAAAAAAAGATGTGGCACTACTGGGGCCTCGTTTTCCATGTCTATTACAGCAATATGTTTTTGTTACATGTATTCTGCATGTTTTCTTAGTCACAAATGTTAAGAGGCTGATTTTGGCTGCAACTTCTCCCAGCCATGAAGGATTTTAAATTTAGCGGTGCATTTGCAAGCACTGGCTATGTTATGAACATAGCTGTAGCATACAACATCGAAGAGTGCTGCAGCGAAGGCAAAACATTAGAATATTTAAAAACTGATTAATATAAAGCTTGCTTGGCTTCACTTGAATGTGTGATGCAGGACAGTATTACTCTGTGTGTGATATCTGAGCAAATGAGACTGTGTAGAGGCAACAGGTAACAGTGTTGGAGTGTCACTGACTGTGCTACTTTTCAGTACTTTTACTTTGTTTGGTAGAGTGAAAGGAAATGCAATACTCTGACAGAATGGAGCCTTTTCCTGGTCTCCCTTATATGCTAATTTTCTTTTTGTATTTTGTATATCTCTTGGTTTTCTTTTCTGTTTTCATTCTCTGATCTGCTTCTATCATCTCTTTTCTCTCTGCACTGTGTATGTGACTTGTGAGTATTAGGTTGGCTTATTTCTGTCGGCAAAAATATGTGAAAATCAGTCTTCCCTTGTTACATTTCCATGATATTTGTGCACAATCTAAGTTTATGAATCACCATCATTTTTAAGATGGACTTGAAAAAAATTTGGGACACAGAAATGCTGCAAAAAATCTCCTTCAAATACACAAAAAAAACCCACAACTCCCTGAAACAAAACGTAAAAATGTACAAATACAAAATTATAACACAAACAACTAACACTTTGCTATAAATATACGTTCAAACCATCCATCCTTTCACACACACACACACACACACACAAACACTAGTCCAAACGTACACATCCCCCCTGTGGCACTGCACACCAAGTGTCCTGCTCTTACACCATCAGCAGCATCAAAAGGAGAATCTATATTCTCTCCTCTGTCTTTTTTCATTTGAGCAGAAGCAGCAGCAGCTGCAGCCTCTCTCCCTGCTCATGCTCAGCCGGGGAAGGCGGTAGGTTTAGCAGGCGAGGCAGATTTATGGCGGTGGAGGTGACCTCTGGGGCCGTAACACGGTGATGGGTGAGTGGCTCTCAACAGTAAGCTACTGGCACTTGACAAAGTGCCCGAAGCAGAATGAATTTACTTCTCTTTTCCTCAATCATCAAGCAGCCACTGCCCTGACCCCCATCCTGACTGCTATAACAAGATCTCCCATCTCACAAGGGCCTGAAAAATTTACTGTCACATCTACTTTTCAATGAGCTCAAGTGAGCACTTCTTTCACCTTCAACGGAGCAGGTGCCGGCGTGGAGGAGGGCTAACTTGCCTCTGTGTGTGTTTGTGTGTCTTCTATGTGCGGTTTGTGTAAGAGAGAGAGAGATAGCAAGTGTGAATGTACATGGAGAATACCTATAGGCAGTTCCACTGGCTCGCACCCTTGCTAACACAAACTGATCATCTCACAACCACACCTTCACAGTAATACAACACTTGCAAACAAGATCATGGAATCAAGAATGAAAAAATGTCACACTGCAATTTTTCAAACACAAATACATACAGCTACAGCATGCTTGTACACACATGCGCACACACACTCACTCAACAACAATCTCCCACTTTCCTCAAATCAAACCTCACTGACACACACACACACACACACACACACACACACAAGGAGAGAATGAGGTTGCCAGGCAGGGACACAAAGGGCACTGCTCTACGGATGTCAGTACACACCTCTACTGTTCATATTAGAAGTCAATCTACCTTATCATATCCTTACACACATGCGCTAGGCATTATGAAGCTTGTGTGCGTGTGTGTGTGTGTGTGTGTGCGCACCAGTTTTCATCAGGTTGATGGCAGTAGAGCTGAACTTAATGATCCTGATATTTATTTTATATTCATACAATAAATCTCGGCGCACACATTTCACCTTTCTTGCACTCTAGTTGTTGAGGTGAATCACAATGTACAGTAGTAGTTTAGGTACATTAGCAATTAGTTACTCATTTTGCACCATTTGTGTGCATTCCCCCAAATTAAATATTTTCAATTTTGTTTGGTTATTTTCATGGGTTTTGATTAATTCTGTATTCTGTACTGTATTATGTATACTTATTTGACATGACATTAAAATGTATGATGAGGAAGTCAAGAAAATATTTTTCTGTTATACAAAGTCTTGAATAAATAGGAAAAAGATGAAAAGAGAGGAGGGGGGAAAGACTGGCTTAGGGATAAAGGTTTAATGAGATAGCAAGTGAATTGGAGGACATGCATTCTACGTGTAATTATTGTATTTGTATGCAGACGATGTCCAGGTTTTGAAAAGGGGTTTGCTGATCTCTTGCTGCTGGAAAAGGCACAAAGTTACTTTAGCTTAAACTTACTTGACAGGAAAGTAGAGATGGATCTCCAAATATCTGATCATGAAAAATGGACAATGTTTGAAAAAAATACTGATACACTAATACAACATATCCTCATTCAATGGTTCACAAAATTTCAGAAATTTTCTCTTTTTGTGCATTTTGTGGCGCTCATTCCAATTTCCACTCATTACATGCATATCGTGTTCCCCATAGGAAATAATTTAGTTAGGTTTAGGCAAAGAACATAGCTACGATTTTGAGTGATATATATGTGTTGCAGTGCTGTACTTTTTCTAGGTATAGCTACAAATAATGTAACAGCCTGACCATAAGAAATTATATACACAATGTACTGTAATTAGGTCTGTGCATCATTTTAGTCTTTTCCTTTAAATTCTTTGCCCATTAAACACACAGTCATGGTTGATATTTAATCTTTGTTTTGTCTCAACAAAGCAACACTCTGAAAAAAATATCTGGAGGTTCCACTGGTTTAAATGGTTACTGCTTCAAATTATCCATGCATAGAAGACATATAGTACCAATCAATACAACGTATATTAGACAAAGGATGCTGGTTATGCCAACTTTTCATTTTGATAACTTAAATTGATTAAATTAAATTGTCATAACTAATTCAGACGTTTTTCTTTTATGAGCCATTCTTTTGTCCACGCTCACCCACTGGGATAATGTTATTATGATGAGCCAATAAAAATCAGTGATTAAACATGTGTAATTTTCCAGAGACGATGTATTAAAATTTATTGCCTCTCTCCCTCTCTCTGGTGAGCTGTCACATCAGCCCTGGGGCAGCGGACACTCTGTCGGTTACAACTGGAAGTAAAGGAGGGCATTAAAAGCTATTCAATAAGCCACTGTAAAATTGATCAAGCTATAAAAGCTGCTACCCGCCAGGCCCTGACCCACTCCAAACAGGGGAATGTGGCTGTGGACGAGCAGAGAGAGTGATGGAGGGTAGGGAAAAAGACAAAGACGAGAGAAAAGAGAGACAGAAATACAGACGAAGGAAAAGGGAAGTAAAAGAGAGGTAGAAACTGAAGCTGAGTGAAGAAAGAAACTTTCAATGATAAAGATTTTGAAACACAAGATAAAATGGCAGCAAATGAGGAGCTGTGACTTTGCTGACACAGCACTCCCTGTATAATTATTTGGTAGTTAAACAGTGAGATTTGCCATGTTATACTTCCATTAAACCATTACATGTGCTCACTGGTCACTATACAAGGCATTCTGTAGCACACACTCCACAACATACAGTTTCTATTACATTACACCAGCACTGCACTGTGGCATCCTAAAGGCCTACACCTAGACTTCTGAGTCAATTTCAACCTCAAAGCTTTGGTGGGACTGTATCAGAAATGCCATTAACTCTTTGAGTGCCATTGACGTATATATACGTCAAAGTGTTTTTTTTCAGCAGCAGGCACAAGAGGGTGCTCTCTCACTCTGTCTGTGACAGAGTTAGCTGTATTAGAGAGAGTACCGACAACTAGTGTTTAGAACGTTCAGGACAATTCTGTCATGGGATTGGTTCAAAGGTAGTCACGTGTTTGTTGGACGCCATGTTTAAGACAACAGCAAGCAAATCATCATTATAAATAATGCAAGTGTGACAGTTTACGAGAGAGCAATATATGTATCTCTGTAATGCCATTACTTTTCGAATGAAAAATGCTGTGTTATGCAGCCTATGGTTGCTCTGCACAGCTCGGACATGGTAAATGGTTGCATTATTTCCGTCGGAAGGGAAGGATCTACTGGAAGCTAGCTTACTTACTTACTTACTTTTACCTTAATATTCAAGATCCAAATTATTGCTTTCACTTGCACTTTGCATATTATTCTATTAAGTTATTTATATTGCTAATGTCTGATTAGTTTTTTAATGAAAGAAAACAACTCTTGAATTGATAAATAAAATCATACTACATGTGTCTGGTCTTTTTTCCCTTGGGCATAGTCATCAGTCAGACAGTTAACAATAAACAGTCTGATGATCACACCTAAGCAGGCTAATGGAAAGGTTGATTTGATGTTTAGGAGAAATATTTATAGATTGAACAAAAGAAGTTGTCATTTTTATCCAGTGGCTGAATAAGTAGCCTAATCGTAAGCTACATGCTGACTGCAATCGGAGAAGGTAATGTAAACGCAGCTCCACTGATTAGGTGATTTAGGCATATCTGTCTTCTCCAAACATTAAACGTGACATATTTGTAAAAGTGTTTATACTTTAGCAAAGGATGAGAAATATTTTATCATTCACGAACAGTTTAGGATGATATCTTCGTTCCACTGAAAGACGTTGCCGAACGCTCTGACTTATGTCTTAAAGATGGTGCCCATGATTTGAATTGTCGCAACTCTCTCTATATATGGCGCTGGTCTGTGAGTAAGTAGTTGGGACATAAAGAGATGGTATACGCCACAGAGATCAAAACAGGAAGTGGAGAAGATCGCTATTAGAGAGCAAAATCATAGTATAGTCATAGTACAAAATATTGTGTGGGTCTTAAAAAATTACTCAAAAGGCCAAAAATGCTGGCACAAGAATATAATGGAAAGGTTTTTTTTTAATTCATCCTCCAGATGTGGAAATGCATAAGCAAAATTTGATCACTGTTGGTGGAATAATCATATCCAAAGCCACAAACATCTGAGTGCCAAGATGTTAGTGGCCATTTGTGACAATTCATTGCAAACTAACAACAATAACAAAGAAAATCACTACAGAACTCATCAACATCACCAACCACCAAAATACAATTTACTATCAGCCAATTTAGGCCAACAACTCAGGTAAGGTCGCTGAAAAGAAAGATGTACACATTCTCCCACCAACTTCAATAAGTGCAGAAAACTCCCCAAAAATGGGGAAAATACTACACGGCAACCCTTGGAGATTTATTGTTTGATAATCTATATGGACAGCATGCCACTTGGGCCTTTCTACTGAATTACAAGAAACAAGAAAAATTCCAGTAGCGAAGAGCTGTGCTGTCGGCTGAATCAGTGGCAGTGGCTCGGCAAACTGCGTTTTTCTTTTAACTTTCAATTCTCCTAAGCATCCGTGCTTCACAGCCCCTTGGGCTATTGCCTTTCTCAATCTGTCCCTGGAGAGGCAGGAGTTATGGTCCCTGTCGATTGAGGAGAAAGGGATGTTATTCCCCTGTCACCCCCTGGTCGCGCCGCCATCCTCCCTGCCCTGATCTACGGTCTGACGCCCTCCCTTACCCCATTCCTCCCTCCCTCGTCCCCACTTTGCGTCGTCGTAAGCTGCTGGCTATGTCGTTGCCATGGACTGTTGAGATGAGGACGATGGAAAAATGTTCGAGGGGTGGGGGCTGCAGGGGGGGTTACTGATATTGGTTTAGAGGTGCTGTTGCGGATGGTAGTAGTGGGGAATGCTTTCTTTAGTACTTGCAGAAGTGCTGTGTACATTTAAAATACACAGAGAACACACAAGGTAAGATGGACAAAATGTGCGATGTATTATATTTAAAATATTGCATAGTGCAGCTTTATACAATGCACATTTACTCAGAGCGTAGTGGAGAATGAGGTGATGACATGGGGCAGGGGGGAGGTAAACTGTGAGACAGCTTGGCCCAGGAGAGGTGACCTGGTCCTCGTGTAACACCCTCCTGTCACTACCTTGAGAATAGTGACAGGGTTAAACACGAAAAGTAGTTAGCTGATGGTTGTGCGTGATGAAAGGGTCTCTGTAGGTTTGGTTTCATGTTGGGCAGCTGACTGTGACAATTGAATTTTATCAATCTCACATTTTTCTATTGCTTTTTTTTTTAAGTGCCACCAGTTTGGTTTCAATTTCATAGCTACGTTCTCTTTTATTTTACAAGCTGGATAGTTCATTTTTTATGTTAATATGGATTAATTTGCACCGTATTTTTTGGTGGTAAGTCCACATTCACCAGCAGTGGTGAAAGTTAACAACTGCACTATCTTAAACGGACACAATGTAATTTTTTCTCCCATCTAGTGGTTAAATTTGATATTACATTCGCTCTCTAGTATCAGCTGTTTTTTTTTACTGCGCATTGCATCATGGTTGGAACTACGGTAGGCGGAATGGGTCGAAAATTGAGATTCAAGAGGCTGTTGACAACAACATGTCTTCAAACACCAATTCATAGAGTTTTCATTCGGATGATGAGATATGTTATTTCAGACTGCATAGAATCATTTGTGTGAGCAGGTAGTGCAATGGCATGAAATGCCCTTAGCTTACTCAATCAAACATATGCTAACATGATCATGCACCAACGAGGTTTATGCTTTACGTGATCTACTGTTATGCCGCTAACGTAATGAATTACACAACCAAGCAATGATTCCAGTGAGACATTTTGATTTACACAGTAACATTGACTTACCTGTTGAGAAGAAAGCAGGCAAGTTCAGCGTCCCTTTGGAAATCTTTCTCAGTCATGAGCACTTTCCACCTGGGAAAGGCGACCCCGATGTTTACCCTTATTTTGTTAATTCACCGGTCCCTTTGTCTTTTTAATTCCCTTTAAGCTTTTTGGTGATGAGGATTCCTTCTCCTTCGGTGCTGCATAACTATGGTCTTGCATTACGACCAAAAGTGCAGTGCAGGTTTTAGTTTAGTGCCGGGTAGGTAATAATATCCTCTCTACGCTGCCTCTCCAGTGAAAAATGAATCGCGAAAATGCATTTTGCCCTATTAGTACTGGCAGGTAGTTCTTTATGTCCCTTTCGGCAGTTCATAGTTTTTTGTGGACTGGAAAGACATGGAAGCCTCCGTATGAGCGTCCCGTTCTGTGTAAAGATAGGTGACTGATTCTTCACCCAGTAGGATTAAGTCAGATTGTTGGCATATGTTATTTTACACCGAAGAGGATCTATATATATGAAGACACTGATTTGAGGTAATAAAATACCTCAAAAATTACATAGTGTCCCTTTAAAATACAAAATATACTGATAACAATACTTCAAGAAACAAAAGCTCAGCTCTGCCATCTGTTGAAATATGTTTGGACAAGTTTGCACGCATATTCCAATATATTTCTGTGTGAGAGGAGTTTCATTTGTGGTTTCCAAGGAGCTCCTACGGAGAGAATGTGTCATGGTTTTGTTCTCTGGTTTAGTTGAAAGACGAACTATCAAGATTCAACAAACTGCAGGCCCCTTTTAACCACCAGCATCGCCAATGAATAACAGTTCAGACATCAGCACACCTGACATATGCTCAACAGAGGACTTCCAGACCTCGGAGTGTTCAGCCACATTTCCATATTGGCCAATGCTCGGCCTCCTTGAGGTATTATTGTACCTTAGGCAAATCCCGAGTTTGTGAGGGTCTCTCTGGGTGAAGGAATAAATAAATAAGCAGATAAATAGATGAATAACCCAGAGGAATGGGAGCCCATGCAGCTTGGCCATCCATCACATATCCTATTACCACGCACTCAGCGGCACCCGCAGTATGTATAATGCAGTCAGCCTCTATAAGCAGATACAAATTCAACTCTTTTCCTCTTCAATTTGTTATATCTGACAACGCCAGAGCTTGTGCCTTGTTGTTTCTTTGAATTATGAATAGATTCCCTTCACCAGACTTTCGGCTGTGTGTGGTAGCGTGGCGTTGTTATGCAGAACAGCTGTGGAAAATAAATTTGAGAAGCCTGGTAGCTTTGTAGCGGCTGGGCGAATATGCATAAACAGTTGCGCTTAAAGCCACTTAAGAACAACCAAATGGGCTCAATATTTCATCTTTGGGTGTGTGTTTCATTGCGTGTGATGAATACGAAACGCCAGAATGTAGCACAAGCACAGAACATGCGATTGTTTAAGTGTTGCAAATGATCTCAGAATGTTTTTGAGATTTTTCACACAACAGTGAGAAATGGTGCTTTAACTGACAATTTAAATCTTAATCTTATCACAAAGTCTTTCTCCTAACATAGCCATGAAACCTACAATGACAACTAGCGCAAATGTCATTCACAAACTGTGAGAATAAAGGGAACAGAAGGAATCTGTGTCAGAGGCAGAGAGGGCGAAAGAAGAAGAAAGGGAAGCTAGTGAGTAAATATAAATTAACAAATCAGACGCAAGAGGAAGAGAGAGTGGAAGAAACCAAGTGGGAGAGAGGAAGAGGAATGTAAATACATGGCAAACCCATAGCACATTCTGACTGTTGCCTGTTTGTTTGGGTATTTACACTGAGGCTTCAATCAAGTCCTCAAAGCTTCAGCCCACATGACAAGAGCCCATTTCAGGGTCGAATATCCTCTAAACAGTCAAGCCAACTTTCAATCCACACACACGCACATACAAAAACCCAAAGTCATATCCACTTATTTGTCCATCACTTCAAAATGAAAAAAGGATTCAGGGAAAATAGTCAAAATTGAATTTGTGCAAAGAGACAGGGCAGGGGAAGATATGTTGCGAGGAAGTGGTTTTTTTTTTTGGGACTTGGCTGAACTTTCAAGCCCTGTTTAGTTTGAGCAGATGTAGAATTAGTACACATCAGTTCGCATCAGTGAGACACTGAACACGAGCTGCCGCTCAGAGACCAAATACCTCTCACAGACACACAGGCACTCCTCACCTCTAGTGTCTGTGATTCTGCTATGGTAATTATCAATGTGATGTCAATTCCCACAGCAACAAATTCTTCTTCATCATCTTCCTAAAGTGTGTTTGGTGTTTCCAAATATCAGTGGCCTGTTACAACCAACTTTCAAGTTAGGAAAAAAAAGTTTATTCCTCCCAACTTGAGCAAACGTGACAAATTTCAACATTTATTGTAATCTTCAAAACTAGTATAAAAAATACTATAAAAATAGTATCATTATAAATTGCACTACAAGTATGTGCATATAGCAATAATAATTACAACAACTGTAAAGCACTCAGTAGAGTGCACATCTCCAAATGTGTCAGACATTATATTGTCATTACATTCCATTTCTTCCAATATATCCCCTTAAATTTCACACACTGTTTCTTTACTCGAAATGTGTTCAGTTTTGTATTTTTTTTTTAATCAATATGTACTATACTGTATAAATTGACACTGATATGAGAAAACATATAATGTAGGGTTTTGGTTATTAGGTTTTATGCTATAAATGACTTGTACTGCACTTACTGAGGAAACCCATTGAAAATATTGTGACATTTGACCTCAGCACAGCTCTAGTCATAGTACATGGTCTACAGAAATGGACTTGTGACCTGATAGAAACAAAACAATTGAACAGCAAGCAGTCAGGTGAAATTGGAATATTTCTTTTTTTTGTATTTTTGGAGGAAGAGATCCTGTTGCATGTCAGTGTACTGGGCTAAATCTGCATGACAAGTAATAGTGTGTGAGTGGAGAGAGGCAAGGATGGGGGGGTCAACTCCATGGTGGTGTCAGTGAAGGATCTGTGTGTAATATTCAGAAGATGCATGCAATAGACCGCCACACTACTTTATCCACAAGGCCCCTAATTGCGAGGGATGCTGAGGAACACATGTTAGGAAAATAGGAAAGGGAAGGGGTGTCATATGTCAGCAATGTGCAGCCATATGGTTCCTACAAACTGGGTTACATAAACTGGAAATGACACCAAAATGCTGTGATGAACATGTGGGGGCTGCATGATTATGTGCAATACTGTATCTTGGCTTCATTATAGTCACCTGGCGAACAGGTTATGTGGACACAACACATAAAAAAATCCCGAAGAATTGTGATGCTCACATTTAGGGAAACAAATTTGATATGAAATGGCATGGCATACCCAAATTTCACCAAAAAAAGTAAAAAACTACCTACGGTCAAACAAAAGAGACCCCCAATGGAAAATTCAGTGACCTTTTGAATTCACAGCATGACCCATAAAAGGAACATAACTGCTTGGCCATCTTTGTTCACAGTGGAGAAGGAGGCTTTAACAAAGAGAGAGCATGATGTGAGGTAATGCTGGTGATCCAGCGTATTATTCCAGTTTAAAAGGGCTCACAACCTTCAACTCAGCCATTGTCTGGAGCCACCTCATCACTCATGCACATACACAAACACCCACACAACCCTTTCCCTTTCAATTCACCCCCCACACCTCCCCTCTGCCGCTCACAGCAAATATGTGCTTTACTTTGTTCACGTTTTACCATGTAGCCTCAACATAATCCACTGCCTGCCTTGGACATTTGTGCCAACCAACTTGAGTAAACACAAATGTGGAAAAGGCATAAGAAGGGCTTGACCTTGTTCATGAAAGCTACTACTATCACTTAGACGAGACTCTGGTTATTGCTCGGAAAAATGGGAACCATCTGTTTATTTGTTATTAGTGCATGATGAGAAGGCATACTGTACTAAATGTGTAGCATACAGTCATATAAATCATCATCTCAATATTGTAAAGCCACCACTTTAAAAAGTCCCTGCTCACTTTTTATTATATTTAAGACTAATTATTGATTGAAAATGATAAATGCAGTAAACAGTTTAATGTATTGCACTACTTGCTTAAGTCTAGATTATTAATTATAGATTTTAGACATTCTGTATGATTACTTGATTAAATCAACATAATAAAACTTGCCCTCCAGACAATTTGATCCTGCTGTATCACCTCTTCACAGCATCCCAGGAATTAAAAAAAAATAGCTTCATATGAAAGAAATATTCAGTCACCATTGATAATGATAATATGCATACAGTAGCGCTAGTTTTTAGTGTATGAGTACTCTGCCGCTGATCCATTCCCAGCACTCAATCACACGGAGCAGATCACATTTGCATTGAGTCGCGAGCAGATTGGACGGGTAGCAAATGGGCTGAATAATATCATCTGACAATCAATTATTTCTGCAAATGTGTTACAGCAAAGACATGATTTCTGCTGCCTAGTTTGATTTGTCAGGTTGTTTCGGAGGTTCAGTTATGTAAATGTAGCGTAGAGACTGATTTAACTACTGCACGCTGAGTGAATGAAAGAGACAGTAATAGTGTTGCGGATCATGCAAATCACCTGCAAAGGAAACACTGTAAATCACGGTCTGAGAGGTGCACAGAGCAGCAACAAGGAGCAATAACACACAGCAGATGTACTATTCAAATGTGAATATCATTATCATATAAGTCGTAAACCACGACTCACATTATTTAACAGATGATGATGATGCTGTACGTTAATCTATATTAAATTGTCTCACTGAGAATAAATTAAATAATTTAATCTGGCCAAACATTTGTGTTACTGTCAGCGATACATTTTTTTTTCAAAGCCATCATTTACCAAGACACTATTTTCATAAACTTGTACGTAGTTTTTCCTCCCATATTTCAATCTTTGTTTTCTCAGTTTTTAGCAAATCCAAATCATAGCAATAAAAAAAATATTTACAGCTATAAATGCTGCATCAACTATAGGCAACATAGCAAGTGACACTAAGACCGGCTTTAAATTACAGAATGAAACCAGGGATCGACCTCTCCCTCTTTCTTCCCTGCTTTGAAACTGGTGTCTCCAATCTTTTCCACAACCAAATGACTCTTAACTCTGCTGAGTGCAGTATGGGTCAGGCAGCTAGATTGAAGCCAGGGTGTCTGGTTTGTGTTGAAGTTTAACAGGAGATTTCTGATGTCTGATTTCACTCACTCCAGCCAGGCGCTACTCTCAGGGCACTTTGCAGTAATGCCTTGCAGATATGCCAGTGGGGGAACAGTAGGGGAATATAAGTACAGATCTGTAGCTAAAACTTGATTCAACTTTATGGTTATATCTTTGTATAATGTCATGCAAATGGCAGCACCGTAAACTAAGTAAAGCCTCCAAAATAACCGTTAAATTGAATTATCATCTCTCCAAAAAAGTTTCATCAAAAAAACAACATAAATATAAACTTTACAAAGTCACATTTTATTGCAGAGCTGTTACACAAGCCTGCATTCAATTTAGCTGGGCAGACAACTGAGTGCATATAAAAAGTTTATGCGGAAGAAAGGGAGTCTTTATGAAAGTGAATTACCTCAAAAATTAAAAAAGGAGGAGGTTCTGTAGATGTATGAATTTGTTGCCACCCACATACTATGCACACACACTCACATACATCACACATGAACTGTCAATGCTTGTTGATTGCATTTAATTAATTGGTTAAAAAAAGGCTTTGGCTGCATTTGAGGTACAAAACTGAACGGTGAAAATGAAAATCCACTTCTCAACTCATAATTTCAAAAAGCAAGGCTACAGGTGCTGCCCTCCTCAAAAGAGAGCATACATTCAGAAAAAAGGTACACAAGCCACGAGATACTTCTCTGATAGTATATATATATATATATTCAGATTTCTTCTTTCATTGTAATTAAAGGGAAATTAAAAATAGCACATGACTGGTGGCCTTCCTTGTTCTTTCAGGCGATGTTGGATTGCGCTTTTTGAAAAGCAAGGCCATCAGAGTAATCAAATTAGAAAGCAATCTTGTAATTTTCAGTTCCAAAGACAGCAGATTAAAATTCCCTGATCAACAACGAAAAACTGTGTGGAAAAAGTGAATTAGCGATAACAGATATATAGATAAAGGTGTTCTATTAGAAATTCCTTACTATTTTGTATCTTCATCTCATATATTAAATTAGTCTATAAAGTGTATGTTCCTTTCCATTTAATGAGAGTTTAATGTGTTATTATGGATCTTTTTCTCAGCGAACATTTACTTGTCAAAGCAGGAAAAGTCAAGGTGTAACTAATAAACTGAGGACTAAAAAGACAATGCTACCAACACAGGGTTAATAGTGGAGAGGCCAAGAGCCTGATTTGTATGCCATTGGTCTGGCTCACCTCTAGTCATCTGTTGCTCCTTCGCTGGGCCAGTATTGTTGCTGTGACTGCAGGTGGGGTTGGCCTCCTCCTGGCTTGGGGTAGTTCCTAGTGGGAAACTGACAGGACGTGAGCTGGTAACTGAGCTGGACGGTCGGGAACTGGCACAGTTCTGCAATAAATGAGAAAGCAGTGTCAGCTGCAGGACAATCACTGTTAAACCTGTTAAAGGTGCAATGTGTAAGATTTGGCCAGATTTTTTTGTTAAAAAATCACTGTCAACAAAACGTGAAGAGGGTACAATTTTGCCTAATATGGCCTGTGTGTGTTGTGTTGTAAAGCTATCCACTCAAATGAGCATGCTAATGATATGATACTTGTACCTCAACAAGTGAAAGTAAGTCCCCTCCTCCTGGCAAAGTATTCTTAGTGTAGAGTGCGGAGGATGAAATAAGAATACAAGTTGTTTTCTCATTTATTCCACTTAATTATGTTTTTCTTTTCGAAATCAGTTTGAAACATTTTTACAACTGCATTAACTAATTAAACTTTCACATTGTTTAAAGTCAACACTGAGTATAGAAAGAGAACACTGCACTGAAGAACTCAAATCAATTAGACGGATTAATGGCTATGATACATGCACACACAAGTGGAAAGAGACAAATACATGCACTGCTACACATCGACAATTTGGACAAGCCTAAAAACATGCAGTTATTCAACAGCTATTACTGTAGTACCAGACAAAAACAAAAAAATACCAGCTCAGTCTTTCTTTCTGCTACCAAGACTGATTCCAACTCTTCCTATATGTTGTCAAAACTTGAATTAAGATCAAAAAAACTAATCCGCTTCCAATTTATATCTATATTTCAGTGGTGTCAGGGGCACGGAGTATTGGGGTAGGGTGTTTTTTATATGGGTCCTGCAACTGACAGCTTTATTTCACGAAGCAATCTGGCAGTGTGTGTGTGTGTGAGGGAGGTCAGGGTGGGTCAGGAGATACTTGGTATCAAACAGTCTACAGTGGCCAAAGTGTGTGTATGAAAGCCCACCCCCTGATGCTAAAAACGCTGTGCGACCTACGCGCATGTAGAGGGCCACCACAAGGAAGAGTCCTAAAGAGGTTGACAGAAGCGCGGAATTTAAGAGGGGAGAGCGTGTGATTAGGTTTGGTGGAATTTATATGAAAGGCCGACAAGGTCAGAGGTGGGTCATGTCGCTGTACGAAAAGCAATGTGTAGTTAAATTGCTCCCGCAAAATTTAAATTATTTTATTTTTGATGTTTGTGCTAGGTTGTGTGAAACATTTGATAAATGCCATGTGCACTGTTTAGATACAGTAACTGACTGTGACTTGACCTTCCTGAAAAAAATATTTATCACACCTGATTATCCTAAACAAGCTAGATTATCAGATAAGACTTAGTACTGGCTGGTGTAATGGTGGTGATCAAGGAAAAAAAGGGACAAATTCAAATAATGTGTGTTAATTTAAATAACTATTTTAACTCTTTAATCTGCATTTGCAGTGAATTATCCTATTGGGTTAACCCTTCAATGGTTGCAAATAATACAACGTATAAACCCCTCTATCTCCGACAAGTGCCATTCGTCTTCAAATGACCCCATATGCAGTAACACCGCCAAAGCCTCTTTATCCCTCAGCCGGCAAGACACAATACCCAATCCTATGTTTTACAACAAGGGGATATATAGGGGCATGTGCGGTCATCTAGAGCCAAATGTCTCCTATCTAACCAAAGGACAGGTAGATACAGTATTTCAAGCAGGATTTATGGCACAAAATAGCATTAGCTAAAAACCGTCAAGCGACAGAGATGGTTAGAAAAACGCATTCTGGTAGCGGAACCCAGCAAGATTGGAAAATTGCCACCACCAGAGGGGAGAGGAAGCAGTAAAAATGACGGTAGATGGGAGAAGGGGGGGCTCACTGATAACACGAACAGCCAATATATCAGACTGCATCTGGTGGCAAGGGGTCCCCAGGGGGACCCACACACACACACACACACACCAATTTATCTATTTATTTATTTTCATTTCTTCCCATCCTTACAGTGTCCATATCTGAGGTGCAGGGTCAAAAGGAAGTGGGGGGCATCCTGATATTTTAAAAATCAATCTGCCTTCAGGAATGGTTTCATTCCTTTTTCAATGACCTGAAGTGCGTGAGGGTGGGTCAGGGTGCAGTGGGAGGGGCAGGACAAAGTGCTGTCGGCCAAAGACCAGTGAAGTTAATGTGATCACTTGTGAGGTACAAGATGCATTTTGTGTGTGTGCTTGCATCTGAGAGATGACGAGGGCAAAGGAGAGTGGAATGATGAGAGTGGGTGTTTGTCAAGGTGTTGGGATGTATAATTGTCCATGTGTGTGTGTGTGTGTGTGCTCCAGACTGTTAAGTACTTTTAAATGCTTGGTATAGGTTGCAGTGTGATCCTCCTAGGCGTGCACACACACACACACACACACACACGCACACACATGCACGCATGCACGCACACACACACAGAGCATTGCATCACGTCAGCCAAACAGTGGTGTCCAACAAGGTATAAATACTGGCCTGACACTTTAATGTCAGGGGATGGCTTGTCCTGGATTAGAAACTTGTAACCCACCATGGAGCTTGACATTGCTGGGATGAAGGTACTGCAGCAATAAGCAGAGTGAGGAAGGGGGAGAGCTATTATGGAGGGTCTATATTTGATGTATAAGGGCATCTAACATGGACTGTCTACTGGTGAGATGCTAGCAGATGTACAATGTTGCTTTTGTGGCCAGTTTTCATTGCCAGGGAAAATTTAGTCGGTTGCACCACGGCATATTACAGCCACACACACAAACACACACACACACACACACACACACTTAAATAACAGAAAACAGAGGATTACATACTGAAAAATTGAGCGCTTTTCTCCTCTCCTTGATCCTGTTGACCGTGCTCCGAACCTGCGAGAAAAAGTGAGAGAGAGAGAGAGGGAGAGAAAGAGATAAGTGTGTCTGACACAGCGCTCAATGAAACACACTTAGAATGAATCACAACAAAACATCTTTCACAGCAAACACACCAAAAGTGTAAAATGGAAAAAAGAGACCAGAATGTGGAAGGGAAATTTTGAGCGTTAGTTTGCAGGCAATGACAGCAGTTGGGAAGGGGTGTGTGTGTGTGTGTGTGTGTGTGTGTGTGTTTGTGTGTACAGGTGAGTGTGTTCCAGTATGTCCCAGTGGCTAATGGGACTTGAAAGTGACACATAGAGCTGGCAAACTAAGGAGACGACTTCAAGCTATCATCTGTCAGCACAGAGCGCCGGGACCAACAAATGGAGCTATTGGAGGAGAAGGGACTGCCCTAGCAGAACAGATTACATTTTTACACTCCAGATGAAACAGTGTACTGCATGCCTTCATTTAACGCATACAATACCAGACAAGGATGTCAGAGAATTTATAGACAGACAGTATACATGGGTACAGTTTCAATATATACTTGTAATTTAAAGTAATCTCCCAACCCTAATTTGTAATTTACCTGCTTATTTGGTCATTGGATATATATAATTTCTGATATTTTAAAAAATAATAATTTTGAAAGCTGCAGTTGCAATTATACTTAAGAGGGAATTTGATTTCACATTTTTTTTTTCTTTTTTTCAAATTGTTAAATTGTATGGTGACTAGTTATTATAACTTAGTGGCAATTGCAATTGCAGCTGTTCTTAATTACTTGAATAATGTGCATTAGTGTAACTATGAAAATAAAAAAATGTTTAAAATAAATGGAATTAAAGGAATTAATTAAGAGTATGTGGTTGTAATTTTATGGTGCTACAGTTTTATTAGTCACTCCATTGGAAGTTAATTATTGACTCACCATTGTCAGAAAAATCTAGATTAAATCTAAAGTTGCTCCTAAATTTTCTAAAGCAAGGTAGGGGAATGAAAATATGTGAATATCCCTTTGAGAATGTTTTTTTTTTATTACTACTACAAAGGTGTAGTCTGTTGATTGAGATCATTATTTGATAAGAGAGCATGTTAATATTATTTTAGTAAGATTCACTTTGCTATTATTTGCTAGTACGGATATTAAAATGAAACACACAAATGTTTTCAGTTAAGTAGGGTGTCTTCTATGAGAAGCCTCTGGCCTTTATGAAGTCAGTATGTGTGTGTGCGCACACGTGCATGCAGTGTGCACATTGTCAGCACTCACTGTAAATTTGTAGCGGATGGGCACTCATCACTACAGCCGGTCCCAGCCCAGCCCACCACGTTAGTGAATATGCATTATGGCTTATGGCTTCATTAAGTCGCAGCGTGTTATAAATTATGACACCACGCTGAACACACATACACAGTCCCAGAGACAGCATGTGTACACAGAGGATGTTTTGCATACCTACCGACGTTGAAGGGCCACATAATGAAGAGAGCCCGAGCCTTGTGACAGGGCAGAATCAACATCACAGTACTAGCATCATGTTTCCAAAACCCTCCTATTATTTCTGACAAGATCCGCAGAAGGCCGTGGATGCAGTGCAGATGTTGGAGAGGCCACACGCCGTCTTAACACTATTTAATAGGGAAAAGTAAGTCCTGGGGATTTCATTGATATCAAAAGCAGCCGGCGTGCTGAGGCAATTACATGACACAACTTAATTAATCATTTGACAATGAGGGGAAGGGCATTGTTTTAGATGATCGTTATGTGTTTAAGGGGTTTTGCGCACACTCAAGGTTTCGCAATGATGCAACGTGTGGTTCCCCATGTAAATGGGGGCTAAGCGATTACCATATGAAAGCAGCACTCCCAACAACACCTGCCGACATCCTTGGAGTTGATGGAAATAAAAGGTCATCAAAGCATGGGATTACAAGGTGACCACCAAGGAAAAGCTAATTGCAATGAATAATGGAAAGCTATTGTCAGGTAATTAGCAATTAAAACACTGCATTTTGAGTGTAATAGCAGCATGCACAGTCTGTCTTCCATGCCATATTGGTAATTATTAAGCAAGGAAACCAGCCTCATAAATGGTGTATTTTATAACTGTTTTAGGCACTAGTTAATTCCACACCTTTCTTTAGCATATCAAAGCCTGATCTGTTGTATCGGGTTAACACCATAACCAAAAGTATTTCCTCCACTCTGTACAATTATTTGCACGACAATATTATCCAAAGAGGGGTTACTGTCACCAGCCATCAAGGCATGTACGTTTCTATGAATGTAGACAGAACAGGAACCTCCCGTGTTGCACACTGGCCTTCCCCTGCCACTCTGAGTACAGGGAAGAAGGAACTTTTGATCCTTCAGCGCTTCTGTAGTTTTTCTATTTGGCAAATATTTCCGTTCAGGCATTTGGGAGGGTGAAACGTTAAGTGTCACATACCAATTAAAGATACAAAATACAGGACAAGCAGGTTGTGGAAAGGTAGTGAGGGTTCCAAAGAAAAAGGAGAAATGTCTAGATGTGAATAACGGCAAAAGTATGACTTTTTTTTCCAAATATTAACAAAGAAGTGTATTCCTTTTGAAAACTGAAACATGTATATGAACTGTTCCCAGGGTCAAGGGCAAGTTGAGTGTAAGAAAATGAATTCCCAAGCACTAAAAAAAGCCACTTAAGCAAGAATGTTGTGTTGATTTATTTTACAGTGCAAAGGGTCAGCCCTCTCTGGCTCTGCATTGTCGGTGCATCGCCTATGACTCAGGGACAGCTCTTCGTGCTCTGGAGTAGACACAGATGAAAAAGGAAAGAGAAAATGTGAAAGGACATATGAGATGTCCTCTTCGATGTCAAAGCGGTGAGGTAACAATGACTAGGAAAGGTGAAATAAAGGGCAAGAAATAGACAGGAGAAGGAGGGTAGGGCTAACGTAATACTGACCATTTTCTTTAAAGAGCTCGGAGAACATGTAACTGTGCTACCCACCTCTTCAAAAAAGCTGATTGTATACAGCGAGGATGACCTTGTGCATTCAGTCAAAGCAACAAGAGGCAAATGAAAAGAAGAGGTGTTTATATTCATCAGAAATGAAGACTCATCAACCATGGTTCATTCCACCCACAGACAAGTGTGTTAGATTAACCTTAGCACACTGTATTTACAGAAATTACAGTTTTGTTTTGTTTTTGTTTTTTTTTTAAAAAAAAAGAAGAAGCACTCCTGCTATGGCATTACACGTTTTCTCAGAAATAATTGTTTAATAAGGGCAACATTTTTGTGTTCTTAATTGCTGAAATTGTTCAACTGCACTACAAAGCAAATTCAAGTTCAGAAAACAGTGCTGATTTTTAAGTGAAAAAAAGTTTCAGGTGAAATATCATCTATGCACATCTAGAGTTAACCCTATTTACATAGACTAAGAGCCACATTTGACCAAGAGTGATTTTCATGACTTGAGTCTCATCCATTAAATCACATCTCTCCTTCTCCCACCACTCAACCAAACGCTCCACCCTTACGCAGTCACAGCATATCTAAATGGTAATAAAGCAGCATCTCAATACTATGTGTGCTCCTTCATTGCATATTGTTGGTTGCATATGTTTTTCTTTTTTTTTTGTCCTACTACAGTTACCGCTTGGGGCCCTTGTGAAGCCCCGGCCAGCGGCTTTGTCAGGATGCTAAATGGAGGGCCGTGAGTTTAAAAACTTAAAGAGGCAGTGAAATATTAGCCAATGTGGGTGAGGAATGAGTGGCTGAGAACCGCGGCGTGTCAGTGTTTAATGGTCGGACTCGGATGCATATAAGTTAGTCCAAGCATGAAGGGCAGTGGGATGCTCGCGTGGAAACGATGTCGCCTCCCCTCCTTCCCATCCCTCCCATCCTGAGACACACGTCCACACACACATATACACACACTCTCGAACTGTCACACCCCACCCACACCGCTTTTAAGCAAGGAGCCCATCAGAAACTTGTCATTTCTCTCATTCACTCCGACAGCCTTGAGACACAATGCAGACTTACCTCAGTGTTGTACACCCCATATATCAGGAAGATGAACAGGCCCTGCAAACACAGACAAAGAAAGAAGCGAGAGAAAGAAAGAGACACAGAGAGAGAGAGAGAGAGAGAGAAAGAGGGGGAGGACAAAGTTGTTACAGTTGTTTTCTCCCTTATCCTCTAGTTCAAAAAAACAAAGGAGGAAAGGCAATGATTGGCGCGAGAAGCACATGTTAGGTTAATTCATACTCATCTCTGGCTCCACAGAGCTGAAATAGACTGTAGTGAAAAGTAACGAGAGAAGAAGAGGGACCTGGAATGGGAATTGGGCCACCTTCATGAGGCTCAGCTTGTGTTTCTTTCGTCTACAATACTCCTCATTCCAGCCCCCACGAAGCCATCAAAGGCTCAAACCCAAGGTTCCACATAGCTTTATCGAAATAGAAAATCTTAAGTGCCTGTGTTGAGCCTGTGCTCTTCGAAAAGGAAATGCATACTGTGTATACACACACACACACACACACACACACACACACACACAAACAATACATAGAGTTGATGCTTACACATGTAAACATACCCACACAAAGTCCATGCCATTGACACAAATGGTCATAAATTATGAGGAAATAAAGATTGTATGAGCACAGACATATTAAAAGGTACACACACACGTTCACACACACAGGCACATAAAGAGAGCAACTCAGGCAAGGCTATCAAGGAAAACCATTGGAGGAGAGCGGAGAAAGAGAGAGACAGAGGAAGCAAAATGAAAAAAATGACACATAAAAGAAGATATTTCATGTTCAAAAACTCCACGGCTAGTACCCATGGCCCAAGAATGCCATGCCCTTGGATGCATAAAGGCTGTACTTTTGGTCACAGAAAAACATCTATTTTTCATTCCAATCCATTGTGGCATCCATTGAATGTACAAGCTGTGCATTCGCCTTCGAGCCATAATGTAATACAGTTTCCTCAATGGAAACAGTGAGAATAGCATTCTCAGAGCACCAATTGAACTGTGCTACAAAAGGCAGGTAAAATCCTATAAATTTCAAGGTTGACAGATAAAGTAGATTCTTTGACAAGCCAACAACACGTCCACAGAGGGTCATAGCTAACACAAAAAAAACTTTTAAAAGTACATCTCTCCCCTTTCACTGCTCAGTGTGCGTCTGTGTTGCTTCATCTTTAAACGAAGGTAAGGACACATCCTGGGGACAGGCAGATACAACCTGGTCAATGCATCAATCAAGTCCAGTTTGGAGCATCCAATTTTTGCCAGAGGGAAATCTCGATGCATCATCATTGACAACATGATTTGGGGGCCCATTCAGAGTGACAGGCACGCGATGGCGACGGTGACGACCTCTAGCCCAAGCTACTGCCCATTCACCTCCAACTGGCTGCTGTCCTGTCCTCCAGGGACTGAATTGCCCTGTCTGTCGGGCTGTCAGGTGACATCTTCGGACATCCATCCTCTTTAAACTGACAATTCGGCTGGTCTCTGACATGCTGAAGACAACAGGCATAACAAGGGATCTCAAGCTGAGACCTGCTACTTTATCTCTACACTTACGTACTTTCACTTGTAATGTTGGCGATAACCTAATACAGTACAGCATATAATTAATTTAAAATTGAATTTCTGAACACGAGGGGATTGAAGGTACTACCAGTACAAGTTGGGATTTAAGACCTTCCCATTCAAGTCACATAACATTTCACAGTTAGAAATATTGAAAAATGGATCATAGTACCACAAAAACAACAATCACAACAAAGTCTTTTTGTCAAGCTAAATATGTCAGTGATAGAGCTCTGACATATCATCATAAGTGTGTGGGCAAGGGGACATTATCTTTTCACTGATATGCTATCATCTTTGTTCAGGCTTGAAATTATAATCTGAGCTTTTGGGGGATCTCTAAAATTACTAATGTTATGAGCTGGGGCGCCACCAGGGATTTAAGGCCCTATGAAAAATAAATCTCACCATTCCCCCCAGCTGGCCGTCAGGCCAGTGGAAATTTTGAATACTATGCATTTTAATGATATTGTGAGAAAACTTAAACTATGGACAAAGTTAGGAATAGACAACAGGCTAAAGCTAATGCATAAATAGACAGGGGGTCGTCCAAAACAAATTAAGCTTAGTGTTACCAGTTCTTTTGGAAACCATGTTTAGTCTATTTATCACATCAGTATAGATAGTAGTCATTACATTGACAAATGCATTTGTGATTAAAATCATGATTGTTGGTAAAGACCACAGACCTCATATCCTCCTTATGGAAGGTCAGCTCCCATTGACTCCCACGTAATTCAAACAGTGTCTTTGTTCCAATTTCCAGCGGTTAGCTTACTCCTCTACTGCTGAAATGCTAAATACAGAGACTGCAAAGGTGGGAAGCTTTCTTAGACACTTTAAAAAACAAGTTCTGATTGAATATTATTTAATTCTCCTTATCAGATTTGCACTGTCCTAGTTTATGGACCTTTTAATTCCAGGGAAGCTCTCCATCATATAAAACAAACTGGAACAAAATTATCAGATATCAGTTTCCTGGGTTGTCACCCTTGTGTTTGAAATAGACTCCTAGATGCAGCCAAGGAAGGATGGCTCTGTTGTCACTTTTGTACGTGAATGCTGAATACAATAGTTATATCTAAAGTACATTTGAAAGTACCCCATTGAATAAAACTACATCAATAAGGTCCAACTAAGAAGTCTAAGAAGAAGAAATTATTGAAATTATAATCTCAACCTACTATGTAAAGTAAAATACAAGCAAATATCACAACATGCTGTGGTGTCATACAGCTTTTTCATACACTTCACATGAATACAAGCTCACACATATAATACCAGACAGTGGGTGGTTAATTTGCAACACATACCCTATTGTATTGCAATTTCCAACTTATTGTTGCAATTTGATTATCATGTTTTTGATCATTTCCCTTATTTGTAATTAATCTTTTGTTGTGTAGTGAACAAAGTGGGGAGAACATACTGTGCACATTAGGAAAAATGATCTATTAAAATATAATTGAGTTAAAAATAAGTGGCAGCACAACAATAATGATGGATTGTTTAAAATGTTAATTCATTAATATTCCCACTAAAAACAAACAGAGACGAAAAAATGGGGCGCATTATTTAAATACATGTGTGCTTATCTAAACCCAGGCCTGTTTCTTTTGAACTCTGCGGCAAATGCTAAAAATTTATGCAGAGAATGGATGCGGTTGCTTTCAAAGTATTGCAATACTGTACATCAAACAGGGAGCATAAATTAATTAGAATCCAGCTAATTAGGGAACAATTGTATGTTTAAAAAAGTTAAAGCTAACAAACACTGTGTCTGACCAAAAACATTATTACCCCAGGGAGAAGCATTATGCTGCAATGCAAGACATAAAATAGCATTAGTTTGAATGAGAAAGCAGGAAGTGCAAATCAAAGCTGGAGATCGCTTTACTTACAAGAAACACGTCTGTTCGATTTAACTATGTTTATGTGGCTCTGACCCATGTACTGTTTACTACTGTATGTTTGTGATATTGGCAGCCTCCTTTGGGAAGTTTATCTGCTGTCCTTGTAATTCACTCTTCCTAAAAGCATCAACTGAGTGCACTAAATGTTTGACACAATCCATCAAATGCTGGCAAAAGATTTATTCCAACGTTTGTGTCAATGTGTCTATTTAATGACTTCAATGTAAGTGAAATTGTACATTTAATTAAAAAGCTCATTTTCCTTAAATTAAGGTGGAGATCTCTGGCAAGTAACAAGGTCCTTACAGCCCATCTATTTAGTTTTGACAGCAGAATTCCCATTTTTAGTTCACTGAATCAGTTGCCAAGGAGCAGAACTGATTGGAGGCCTTTCACATGTTTAGTCATTTACTGTTGTGAGGAGACAAGTGAATGAACCTGTAGGAGTTCATCGTTTAGCTGAAGGATGCTTGCTTCAGGATACAAGGCTGCATCGATGTACTTGTAGCTGCCAGAATTGAGCCTTTGACATTTTAGTTACAATTATTAACACTCAACATTTAATTGGCAGGATAAGGTATTTGCATGGCTGATAAGTTATATTATTTTTTAAACACTGACACAAAATGTATCTTTTCATTAAAAAAATTCTACAAAACAACAAAGGCTCTTTTAAGCCGTCAAAAAAAAGTGTTTCTATAAGCATGATTTCAATATCCCTGCTCTGGCTTTGCATAAGTTTATAAGGCGTGCATCAAAACTGTATCAGTGAATTTCCTGATTTTGGTGAATGCTGTTTCACTCACTAACTTTTAGATGGAGTGTCAGAGCTAACAGACATTCTTGCACGCTTGACTTAGGTCTCATACAACAGCACCAAGCTTCCAGAGCACATATACACCAATCAAGCATAACATTATTACACCTGGCTAATATTCTGTTGTGCCCCCCCCCTCCTGCTGCCAAAACAGACCCGTACGTCAAGGCATGGTCTCAACCAGACCCCTGAAGGTGTGCTGTGGCATCTGGTACCTTTAGGTGATGTAAGTCTCGAGGTGGGGTCTCCATGGTTCGGACTTGTTTGTCCAGCACATCCCACAGATGCTTGATGGGATTGAGATCTGGGGAATTTGGAGGCCACGACAACAAATCAAAGTTGTTGTCAAACATTCCTGAACCGTTTTTCTTTTGCGGCAGGGTGCATCATCTTGCTGAGAGAGGCCACAGCCATCAGGGAATATTGTTTCCATAAAAGGGTGTAAATGATCTTCAACAATGCTTAGGTGTGTACGCAGGTAAGTGACGCACCTGCATCCGGCCATCCACATGATATTAAAGAAAAATCCTTGCACAATTAGCATTAACTTCTTTGGCAATTTGAGCTTCAGTAGCTCCTCTGTTGGATCAAACCACCTGGGCCAGCCTTCACTCCTCACCTGCATCAATGAGCGCTGGCCCGAAATGCTCTGACCTATTCAAATCCTTGCACTTGCCCAACATTCCTGTTTCTAATACATCAACTCTGAGGACAAAATGTTCAATCTGTGCCTTATATATCCCAGGTGCCTTGATTAAGAGATAAAGATTATTCACTTCACCTATCAGTGGTCATAATGTTATGCTTGATCAGTGTATATTTCCTTATTTTGACAGCGTGCACACTGTAAATTCATTTTACATAAATTTAAATTTAAGAAGCTCACCCGCCCTACTGACACTCTACACATAGTTATGCTCCACTCTTCTTTCTATGTTACAAATGACAACAAATTCTCAGGGAACAATTTCTCTGTTTTCACCCCCCACCCCCACACCCCCATTTTCCTCATCCATATCAACCTCTCAAATGTGTTAGAGTTAGAGAGCACAATGGGGCACAAAATCTCAAAAACCAGCAAGATTCTGATATTGTCCTTGGGAAACAAATTTCCAATGTACAGATAAGAAAAATATGATTAAGGAGTGAGGGTAGTGACTTGGCAAGGAGAGAGCAACTGGAAGGGCAGCTTTCCCTTTCTTTATTTCTTTAAATACATTGATGCTGTCACCTTAGCTCTGCCTTTATGAGGGGGATAATATAAGGGTGAAAACAAGGTCTAATTATCAGCTTTGTTGGCCAGGAATAAGAACATATACTAAAAGTTTGACTGCATTTTTTGGCGTTCTTAACATGCTTACACAGAAAAACAAGCCAACAATTAGGTACACCTGACATATTGTACACATGTTCAACTGCTCTTTAATGTAAATATCTAAGCAGCCAATTGCATGGCAGCAAATCAATGCATTTTGGCATGTAGCATGGTCAAGACAAGCTGCTGAAGTTCAAATCAAGTATCAGACTAGGGAATGATTGGAGGTCCAATGATCTTTGTGTCAGGTACATCTTGGAAAGCTGTGTGGGCCTCCTGCAGTTAACAATTACAGCCTTTTCACACAGTTGGTTTCTGTGTCTACTTTGATTCGGACTCAGGGACAAGCATTTTAAATAATCATGTAAGAAAGTGAGTCATTAGCAATGGAGGTGGTGAACACAAAAGTAGCACGACCCATAAAGCCATATATGGCCACATTTATAGGAAATATGCTGCAGGTTGAAATAAAATGGAATCATACCTGAAGTCTACGAGCAGTCACTGAATGTTATTAAAGGGGAAGTTTTGTTTTTTTACAAATTGGATCTTATTTCTAAGATAAAATATTGCCATTTACACACCCATATCATTTTGGAGTCATTTGGAGTATTTCAGGAGATCCCTCACTGTTAAGTAGATATCATCAAATCCAAATATCGTCATAAATATTCCAAATGACTCCATGGGTGTGTAAATGGCAGTATTTTATCCTAGAAATAAGGTCCTATTTAAAAAAAAACAAAAAAAAACAGAACTTCCCCTTTAATTTCACAAAGACTGACCCTTTGGACTCGCCAGGGAATGCTTATTCTATTTATTTCTACATTTATTTCTACACAAAGATCTCAAAACAGCCAACTCTATGTTGAAAGCACAAAGGGTACTTTCCACGTCACCTTTTCAAGGTGGATTAGATTTCATCATGTGCTAATCCTCAGCCTGATTTGGTTAGCAATTCAACTGTGGTTTGCAGAAAGGCACATCTATTTGATTTACAGTGAAAGGGTGAACACTTGCAAAAAAACAAGCATGGCATTTTAAAACCCCAAGCTTTACATGAACTGTTGGGGGAAATACATTTAACCTTTATAAACACACAATGTCAAAGTCATTTAAGAAAGTCATCACTTAAACAGTTTTGCATGATTAAGTTGCTCTCTGGAATACACTCAACTATTTTAAATGAATCTTCATTCTGTTGGTATGGTGCCGTGTCCAAATAAAACTTTTCATAATGAGATGAGCTGTATTTTGTTACTTTCATGAGAGTTATTGTAAACAACATGCTTCATATTCTTTAGAAAAACTTCAGGCACCGGTATTGCTCAGTGTCAAAAATGATTTAAACTTGTCTAACCCTACATCAAAGATCCAAATTGATATACTTTTCACAAATGACATCTTTCAATTGGGCAGACAGCTTTCTGTTAAGTAGCTGAAGACCGCAACCTCCACATCAATTTAGAGAATTCCAGGCTTCGGTGTCACCCGATGCCAAAAATGAGAGCTATTTGAACAAGTTGAACCCAACGTCAAATATCCCAGCCTAAATTCAAACACACAGAGACACTTTTCACAAATAGAGCTATCTGCATCCCCACTTGGCAAAAAAGGGGAGGAAAAATTCTACCCGTGCACCTGGCAATCATTACAGAAATAAGAGACAGAAGAGGTTAAAACGCCGTGATGGGGGAAAAGAAAAGAAATTCACACTTCTGCACTGGGGCTTGCTAATGTCTCTGACCCCTCCACGCATAAACAGTTTAATTAACATGTATACATAACTTTCACTTTAACTGCTCACGGCACGTCAAATCAAAGTGTCTGTCAAAGCTGTGAAACACGGAGTTGATACTTTGCAGGTCCTCAGTTCAAATCCAGCTCTGTGTAACTGCTCCAGCTGGCAAGAGAAGCTGGCAAGAAGACATGAAGGCAGACAGACAGGCAGGTAGACGGGCAGCCTGCCACTGTGTCAGTTTGATGAGGTAAATACCTCCCAATAAAAGCTTTGTATCACCCAGCTAGACTTGGCTCAACTCGAGCAGGAGTCGAAACAGTTTGATGTTTTCAGTGAAAAAACAAATTTTAAACCAAACATAGAACAACTTTTTTCAAACAGTCAAAGTCCAAATGATGTCCACATCACTGAAATTGTGAATTATACTAACCTTCAAGTAAAAAAATGTTGCATTTGAAGCATGCTGTAATGATACAGCTATAATGTAAATATTACACTGTATATAAACCCAGCAAAAGTTATGCTGTTTTCATTATTTGTGCAAGCGGGGATGTTATAGAGTCAAATTGCAACTTCAATTTTGATTTATGTTCAACGTCAATCCCAACACTGCAAAAATTTACATTTTGCAAGCAAATATATACAATCCTGATAAATTGAAACTGGCTGCAAAACAATGCACAGCCCATAATGTCCATCCAGCATCATCATATGCGGTTGTCTTTACAATGATGCATTATACTTCATAGTCTATGTATGAGGGAGGGAACAGGGTCAAAGTTTTCTTCCTGTTTCCATCCTGTTGTACGTTATTAAAGAAAGTGGATCACTCGTTCTTTGAGAAGAGCTATTAGGACTCTCCCTGTTTCTTTCCCACATACACGTCTAGTCAGCTGGGCTGTCACTTTGAGGAGGGGACCCCCAAGCCAGTCTGCCTCTACAGGGCGTAACGCTACAAAGAAAAACTGAGTGCGTGTACAAACACACACACAAACAGGCACACACTGAGGCCGGCAGCAACACCAGTACTGGTGTGTGATGGCTCAGGAGAGGAGGGAGAGTTATTAGCTTAGCCCTGAACCACCTACTTAATATAGGGGCCGGCGGTGATTGCTAACAGAGCCTGGCAGAGGTGACAGCTTTTGGCCCTGCTTGAGGAAATCCAATTGAAAAGCAGCCAAGAGGAACAACAACCCCGAAACAGATGTTGCTCACTACCACCGGCGCAACTTCGGTACACACAACCCAGCGGCAACAAACCGCCATGGCAAATCTGACACACAAACATAGTGTGGTGCACACATCTATCTGTAGGGTCACATGAAACTGCTCAATAACCGTATAAACAATGCATCACCCGAAATGTTAATAAATGCATAGGTTGTACACAATACACACAAGTAAGATTTTGTAAAGCTTACTGTTGCAGTTATCATTTCAGCTGTCATTTTAATAATCTGACTTTCATCCTGTTTATTTTTTCTATTATTGATGTTTTAATCCAATTTTCACCTGTTATTTGTTATGGAAAAAAAATATCATACAATGCTTTTAAATCCCTACATTTAATGGATAAGAATAGCACTATATAACAAAAAATATGATACATTAACATCCTCAATTAAAATAAAATATCATCCCCCAAAATAAAACCATCCAATGACAAACACATAAACACACATAATGGGAAATTCCCTTCCAGTTTGCACAGGTTTTAACGATCCATGTACTCTATCAATCCAAGGTTACATTTTTTTTTTCATTGTGGAGCACAAAACACTCTGGCAGCTAACCCAGAAATGGAATTAAGAGGGTAAGTTAAAAAAAAAAAAAAAAACAACAACAACAACAGGTAAGAGTTTGTAAGTCTGCAGACCATCAAATCATTACAACCTCTTGCTCCAATATTAATTGAGTTTGGCAAGGCTGACCACGCCTCAGTCATAATAACATTCATTTATTTTTTTTTTCTATAACCGCTACTGCAAAAGAGCAAGGAAGAGGGAGGGAGGGGGAAGGGAGAGGGCGATGGAGAGCGAGATAGAGAGAGAGGGGAGAAACTGGGCTAAAATCAATTCTGACATATCTTTATTGCCAGTCGATGACAAATGACGGCACATTTGCCATTGCTCTGGTATTGTGTCAGAGTATGTCATATCGATTTTACATCAGACGGACAAATTTTATTGATGACGCGTTCAAGTAACAGATGAGCACTCCATTTTACTTGTTTTAACGTTTAGATAAACGGGAATGATGGGGGACTGAGGGCTTGACTTGTGTTGCGGATGTTATTTGCTAACAGGCATGACTTTTAAAACTTTTTTCTTAAAAATTAACTCAATTCTGAGGATTTTACACAAACCCAGCCTGTTGGGAGTGGGTAACCACACCCTGAACATGATCACACTGCACACATGTGGTAATGTAATGGGGGGGTGGTATAGAGAGCACGAGAAAGAGAGTGAACTGTAAACAAACTAGCTTTTAAACAAGACAATTTAGGATTGCGTGTCTTTGGTGCCAAGCAAAACACAGCCATGGAAAACTGATACAAACTTTTAACACATGGGTCAAAGCAGGAGTCTTTGAACTGGTGAGAGAAAGTACGCTGTGAGTGCAGAGAGCTGTTTAATTAAAAATACTTAGGTATCCATTTCTATGGCGCCCCGTTGTCAAATTGTATGTGATCCCACTGTCAATCTCCGGGGGTGTTTTCTAATAGCATAGTTTTCCACTGACAGAGAGGGGAAAAAAATGAACGTATCCTGAGAAACAGCAGCTGGGGACTGGGTTTGGTTTATAGAAACTTTAAATGCTCTGTTGCACTGTACATAAGGTGCTTGAGTTACTGACACTAACATATGTACTGTATATATACATAGATGTCAGTGTTAACACACACATATGTAAACAGTGTAATATAACATTCAGACATATTACTATAAATTGATCCAGACAATGCCAGTGTAATACACACTTAAGGCCAATTTATAGTACTCCGTAAATTGCTGTATGTGGACACGGAGAGCCCTCTGCGTCGCCAGAGAGCCTCTCCGTCCTCTCCAGGCGCATGAAATATTTTTTAACTGTCCGTCACTCCGTCAAGGGAAAACGAAGACGGCAAGGACTTGGTTCTCTAGTTGCACCCCTGCCGTGAAATGCACCCCTTCTCCCTACACAGAAACAGACAGTTTGGTTGTCTTCGCAGCAGCACGGACAGGACAGGAACTAAAGTGTCGATTAGCCTTGTGAAACGTACGTCAAACGCACCAAGACGGAGAACTGCGAGGGCTCGAGGGGTCTCCGTGGCTACGGAGTTGGAGAACGTATTGCGCAGTCGGAGAGGATTCTAGCCTTTATTCTGTTCACAAAAGCCTTAAAGACAAATACACCACCTTTTAAGTAGATGTTCAACTAGTGTTGATGTAGTCATCAACTAGTCACGCTGCACTGACCATGGAAAAGGAATTTGTGCCTGCAAAATCTGTTGTCCTTCCTGCATCCTGCACCATCATTTGACGAAGTAGGAGGCGAGGAAGAAAAACTAGATTTTTTTTCCATATTTAGCGGAGAGGATAGGAGATGCTTGTGTGCAATGCACCCTGGTACATGTAGGCACTGCCAGAATGGCTCGAAGACAAGGAGAACTCAGCTTTCTAGTCAATATACAGTAGTAACCACCAGGAAATGTATTGATTCAATTAATTACCATCAACAATGATTGGTCAATCACAAATAATGTGCACATTTTCCCTTTAAACATCATGCTAAGAACAAAACTCATTTTACATCAGGCCTGGTAAAATTGTGTAATCATCAAGCAGATAAATGTCAAACAGTTCCAAAATGATTTCAAAATGTGCAATAGGCAATTAGAACCCTAAATAATAAAAATCTGTTATTAAATCAAAAAATTACATGATTCATGGCAAAATGAATTGTTTAATTTTGTACTGCAGTTCAGAGAAATGGCTAAACAGAATACAGAATATGTATTTTACACATAAAATTTCTTTGCATAAAGAATGGGGGTTTCTAGTTTGAGAGCAATGGGATGTTTATCCTTGGTCTATTCTTTTTAAGCCTGTGTACATCATGTCCAGTTATTTATATGCATACATTCGCAGGCATAAAAAATAAATTTAAAATCACCTGACAGATACGTGCGTGCACACACACACACACATATCGTATACATATGCAGCAACGTTAGAACAGAACACCTGAAATTGCACCTCTGACAAGACTGTGTTGCAGTGCCCTTGACTAACAGTGACAAATGGATGCAATATGCAAAGTCTGAACAAGTAGCTTTTGGGTACAAAACAGGAAAACGATCGCTCCAGGCACCATTATGGGATGCATTCTCTCAGCTAAGGTGAGCCGAGCTGAAGTTATTGGCATGTGTCAAGATTAAGAAATGTGTGTGTGTGTGTGTGTGTGTGTGTGTGTGTTTGAGAGAGAAAGACAATATTTGGATTATTCTTCTGTGGTGCGAATTGTCAACAGGAGGGTTTTGTGATGTATCATTGGGCTGTATCTGTGACCTTGTATTTGGAAGGCATGTAAATGACCACAGATCCATTGTCTGAAACTGAAGAACAGACGCACTTTAAACATATACAAATGATTTGTAAATGTGAGCAGCTGTTACCAAATGTTTGTTAATATAATAGATGATGGCAAGCAGAAAACTCAGAGAAAAAGGGTTGCATTTATCGCTCAATAGCCTCACAACGCAGGAGTAGCTCTGTCTGGAAACTGATTGTTTCTGTCTTGTCGAAATTAAGCACACGCTATACCTTCAAAATTTTTTTTTTTTTTTTTTTTTACCAAAATTCAAAATGAAAAGACAGCTTACTATAATTGAAATGGAAAAAAAAATAAACTACAAGGTAAATTCTCAATAGATCTTGATGTCCTGAAAGGAACAAAAATGTTCAAATGAGGATCTGAAATAAACTCTCTTCTGTGTGTCTCTGTATCCACCTATGTGTGTACGTGCGTGCATACGGCAGCGTGTGCATGTGCATGCATGTGTGCTACATCACCACTGCGGTGGCAGTGTGTATCCATCATGATAAACCGGCAGACTCGGCGACTGTCACATGCAATCACACTTCACTACGGTTCGAAAGACTTCAAAGTGAAAATGAATGGTAGTTCATCGACATGAAGTCTTCATATATCTTCATTTTTTTTTTTTTTGCCTTTCTCTTTTATTTTTTGGATGAGACTAGTCTCTTTTTTCCCAGTTCCCTTTTGTTGTGAGGATCACTTGTATTTTTGTCACTATCTGAAATGGGCCATATGGGCTTTCCCCCATTTCTTACCCATAGGCCTCAGTTCTCCATTAGGTGACATTTAAATATCGGATAGAGAATGTAGTAGGGCATTGGGCTCTGTGTGACCACTGGAGGGAACAAAATGACTCATGATACTATTTACTGTATATCACTTTCTAAAGTTCTTTGAGTCATTTTTTAGCAGTTCAACAAAAACAGAGCAACATGGGATACCCAGCGCAATCAATTTACTATCTGTTGAATTGTCCAGTGCAGTTATTTTTTTCTCACTAACATTCTAGCCAGTTTTATTTGTTAAAATATTCTGTGTCTTTCTGGTTTGTGAGATGTTGGGCTGACGCTTCACTATTAAAGCTATAGTTGGTAATCCTGTTCCGAAGCACTTTACGTTATACTGGGTGAAATGGTCCTTCTATCCTGAGAGCAGTCAATACATTATGTATTCAGAAAAAGGAACGAAGAGAGTCAGACCTCTGTTGTAGCTACAGGACTGTCAAAACTCTGACCAATCTTTGCTTTTCGGTCCAAATGGTAAGAACCACATGCCTTCATACCTCACCCCCCCCCACCACCCCGTGTCACACTCCTCTGAAGAAATAGAGAGTTAGTAGACAGGACATGGGGGCGTGGCATTGGACGGAGCACTGACTGGAGGAGGACGAGGGGTTGGAGCTCAGAGGAGGCTTAGAGGAGGTGTCTCTTTCAAATCTTGCTTGCGTTCTTGCTAGCTCTCCAAGATTACCAACTATAGCTTTAAAAAAAAACAACAACAACAACAAAAACCGGCAAACCAAAAATCAAACAATGATAGACGGACCGATAAGCCAACCGTTTTACTTTGACAGTGAGGTGAAAATGGCTGACTTGACATCAAAATAAAAACACACTCAAATTACAGAAATGTCAACATAAGAAATACATTTAATCAAGCTTTACATATTTCAAAATAAAATGCCCTATTCAGTGTCAATTAGAGATAATACTGTTGACATGAATCCATTGCAAATCAAATAAATGCCTTGATGGTAATGTGGATAATGACAGAGACCTTCCCCTTTTAAGACTGAAAAGTCCACATGGCATTAAGCTGTAATTGAATATGGCAAGTGTTAAATGTGATAATCATCAAATTTGTAACCACTAGAAAGTCAAATGAGCCTTAATAATGCCAGTACTGCAGCTGCTGCAGCTCTCTCGCTCCCTGGCAAGGCTTACCTTTAATCTAGTAATGACTCTGAAATGACATTGTGCTTTAAAAACTGTGGAGATGAGGCTATAGGTCCCCCCCCCCCCCCCCAATGCCCAGGCAGAGGCCCTGCTCTCACTCTCCAAGCTGTTTGATTGGCACATGCTTTCACTTAATGAGGGATAATTACGAAGGAAAACAAGTGGGAGACCACATCTGCTCAATGTAAAAAGAAGTCCAGGCCTGGTGCAATCTGTCAGACGGGGCTTTCAGGTTGTGCATGAGTGAATGTTTTACCCACCTTCAGCTGCCTCCCTGTCCAACACAAACCCACCAGGAACCTGTCTCCACCCCATCCCGACGAGAAGCAGATGAATAGGAATCAGCATGTGGCTGCAAACACTCACAGGGAAGCGAGCATATCTGTGTGCGTTGACATGCATGGGAAATGACCCAGGGTATCTGTCGGGGACAAGCCAGGGGCCACAGCAGGAAGGGCAAGAGGCCAGTGGGGACGATCAACATCCCAATCAGTGTCCTGCTGCCAGAGCTGTTGTTCCCCAACCTCCCATTTCCACTGTTTTGTTTACTTTCACACAATGCTGTAATGGTAGCAAAATACCCAGACACCCAAACACACTGCCAGTAAATCATCACTGCATGTGATTTACATTGAACTAACAGGCTTCTTAATGATCTGCCCATGTTTACATGTAGCTGTCTTGATTATAGTCTAAATTTAGTACTATAAATCAATGTTTTAAAGGGACCATTGTCATATTTATATAGAGTTAGTGTAAAAAATGAATTTGTATGAGTAAACAGTTCTTTAGTTATCTCAGTTAACTTTGTGGTTTTTCTGCAGGTGATTATCATTTATGCTTGAAGCTCTTGACAGATGCCGGAAAACTAAGGATGACGTTTCACACCTTGGCCAACGTTCCATCTTTTCATACATAAATGGCCATGAAAGAATTCAATTGAAATGAAAGAAAATAATCAATTGTTTTTTTTGATCAGTCACTTATATAGCAGTATTATTTCACTTACTTGGCTAGCTTTATTTAAAACAGGTCCAAAGTATTGTCATTGTGACTAAACTTCAAAGAAGACTGTGTGACAATCTTTGATACAAACAAATTATATATTTGATACATTATAAATTTCTATATGTACAGTAACACTTACACCCAACATCCCTTTTCAAGCTTGAATACATCATGTACATATGATGTATGTATATATATATATATATAATATATATGCATATATTATATAGATACATATATATTATATGCATATATATTACATTTCTAATCTATATATAAAATCTATATATTTACAGATTTTAGAATAAATTCATTAAAAAATCTGACAACATGTTTAGTTAACTTTTCATTTTACAAACCACTATGCTAGACACTTAATTATCAATCTGACTCAATGACAATCTGCAGAACACAATGACATTTCCCATCTACTGAAATAACCTAGAAAGAGAAGACATACAACAGCATTTATTTGCTTTAACCTTAATGCAGAAAAAAAGAAACTGGCTCACATCTAAATTTGAACTGCTATTCGACAGCCTTTTAACCTCCCGACACCCCTCCTCATCCCCTCCGACCACCTCCCTGCCACCCACCCTTTAGAAGAACAACAGGGTTTTGCTTTCTTGCCCTGTGCTGACCCAGTTCTCGCTAATTACCCACAAAGTATACATCAAAGATGGGCAAATCTACAGATCTGCTACAACGTGGCAGGGTAAGGGAAACCAGGAGGACTATCACTAACCTATAGTCACCACCACAAGTACATGGGTGCGAGCACGTGTGAAGTGGTGTCAGACAGCACAAAAGGCAAGGCGGTGAACTTATAAATGGAACAGTCATTGTTTCGACATGAGTAATTTCGGGTGTCAGAGTTGTTCCTGTGTGGGTTGGGGGAGGACAAGGGGGGAGGAGGCGATGCGGTCACAAAGTTAGGAGTCAGCTGATGGGATAACGCGACTGTCACTTATACGTGCACATGCAAACATAAAATCAGAGAAACACAAACGCATCATTAAATGCATCAAAACATAGAAGAAAATACAAACACAAAAGTGGAATAAGCAGGCAAATCAGAGTCAACTCTCTCCTGCACACACACATGCAGACATACAGGTATGGCAGGGAAGGGAAAGGGCAAAGGGGATAGTTTGCTTTCTTATGACACAGGCTATTACTAAATTGAGCTGGCAGGTAATTCTAAGGCAAATAAATGCCGGCAGATTTAACACAGGGAGAGGTCTTAGGAGTGCCGGCGTGAGCAATGACAGGAATTCTCTCCCCTCTTTTAACAGGAAGCCTATTATTCTCACTGGCTTTATTTTCCCAGGCCAGTTTTTATGAACTGATTTCTCTGATAGTATTTCAGCTCCCCTAAAAAAAAATCAGCCCTTCTTCATATGAATTACCACTGCTCCTTGCTCACTTTTGCTTGTCCATCTCTTCACACCCAGGCTTCAAATTCACAGTAGAAGAGAAATTTATATTTTTTTAACAGCTTCTTTCACCGACTCCTTTTCACTTAGTTTCAAGGTTAATAAAGTGACCATTTTTACGAGAGCTTCTCCGTACGAAAACCTTGATGCTAACATCGTGGATTAAGCCCCTGTCTGTGCGAAATCCTCCCTTCAAGCAGGTGAACGTATGAAATGTACAACAGTGCTCTCGTAATAATGCTGTCGGGAAAAAAAATACAAATACAAATACAGCAAAAGATGAAAAGAGACAAAAGAGAAAAATAAGTACAAGTTGAGACAAAACACACTATAAATACACTGCTTTAAAAAAGCTGTGATACATCCTCATTATAAGTGCCATCTCACAGAAGCGTGGTGGGAGTCAGCACTGACCTTGGTATCCCGTTTGAATATTGTTTTAATGCTGCGGCTGGTAATTGAGGATGCATCGCAAACAGTGGACTCTTTTTCAAAGGGAAAGTTATTTTCCCAGGCAATGGGAATGCAAACAATCATGTTGTGCATTTATTTGTTTGTTTTCCAACCCCACCTCATAATTATCTGAGACTAATTAAAATATGGATTTATAAATAAATTTCCATGATTTCACCTATGACTACATTCACTTAAAAGTTTTCATCACCCTTGTACATTTTTTTTTAATTATAATTCTTTAAGCAAACAATGTTTTTGTTGATAAGCATTATTTGCAATCATTGTATTTTAAATTATACGAGTGTTAAGTGTGAAATTAAAGGCTAACAATAATGTGAAAGAAATATTTCAGTATTTGTGAAAGAATAATTACTAGTTAATGTGTTGTAGTTTTATTTCAAAAAAACAATGCATGAAGTATGTGTGTAATATTTGAATATTGTATTACATTCCATTAAAAAAAAAAAAAAATTTAGCCAAGGATTGAAAATGCTTACGGTGGCCTTATTACTTTGTCGTAGTTAATATAAAGTATGTCAACAGAGAAGAGATAAAATGTGAAAAAGATACCCCACTTACAATGGTGTATTACCATTACTTACTGTCTCAGTACACCCAGCTGGGAGAGATAGCCGTTGTTTTAAGTGCGTAATGTGAGATGCAGCCGACTTTGAATAAGAACACAGCTCCTGCGTTCTCATACAATCCGAAATGAAAAACATTTCCGTCCATAATCTGTGTAATGTGTACGTGTGTGAACACTGCACGTGTCCCTGTATGTAAATGAATAAATGTAATGTGTGAGAGCAGGCAGTGAGGACAGATTTACACCCAATGTACGTAATGTAATCTATTTTTGTAGTAGTTTGTTGTAGTTTTGTGGATACATTTAAATTAAAAATCTATTCTGATGATTGATGACTGATTTTTCTTGGGATGTCGTTTTTTCTTTTAATTGTTTTATTATATTTTTTGGTTTGATCCCTTGTTCACAGGCACCAAATGTGTTTTATTTTTCCACGTTTGAAGCAACTACTCAACCCGACATAATTCAATAATTCTTTGCTTGCTGTTTCATTGGCTTCTCAGAGAATTATGAAACTTCTAAAGTTATTTTAAAATTTTAAATCTATCCTCAGAAATTGGGTGAATCTCAGTTAAAACAAGGCATAGTGGGTGTGGAGAGAGAAAGGGAAAGGAAAGGAGAAATGTGGCTTTGAATGGGCCCGGTTGTGCAGGTCCAGATGAGTGGACTGGAGAAGACTGACTAGGAAACAGGATCCAAGTTCTGCTGTTTTTGTTTCTTCTGCCAAATGGCAAATTAAAATAACTCCTTGGTCTGTATTAGGTTGGTGCCAGAGGTGAAAAGTGGTAAACATGCACACACACGTTTACAATACTTGTGGGGACACAAAAAACACAAGTTGGTCTTCACAAGATTGGAAGTACAGGATCACACATGGATGCAGACACACAAACCCCACCATCACCCCCTGGACGTTTTTGGAATATGCTAAGCACGAGCTGGCCAAAACCTCTTTTCATCCACTGATTTTTTTTTTTTTTTTTGCATTTTATTACTTGCCCAGCCAATTTAACAGTAGATGCTCTCTAATTCTATGCCGGGCAGTTTGGGGTTAGAGTTAAAGTAAAGGTTGAAATTATAATTTGTTGGGGGAAAATTTTTGATGCAGCAGATTTTTAGAACGCATGAACCAGACTGCTTGCGATACAGCAAACTCCACCTGATTAATATGTGACAGTGTTAGGCAAAGCAGAGACCCCAATATGGATCCACTTACATGTGATTTATTTCGTTTTCTAGAGCAACAACAAGGATGGAGATGGTTTTACTCTGGCTTTTACAAGTACCTCAAAACTGCAGGTTGACTCAAGGTAATATTAAGGGCACACTTTCTCCCACTTAAAGTATATAGGAAAGTTTTCACGCTTGCCTACTACCTGTTAAGGCCTAAATACCTAAATAAGAGCTCCCTGTAAAAATCATCAGGCCTCATTCGCAGATATTTTGCTATTTTTTTTTCTGTTTACAAAAAAAGGAAGATAAAAAAAAGCCGTATCTGTATAGATCGCTGGCTTGTTCTTGCACTTACAAATCTTTTGGAATTAAGAGCTTCATCTTAAAATATCATGTCAATATCTATTATTAGCATACGTAAGTAAGTAAGTAAGCATTCACATATTACACTATGCTCACTTTTAAAGGGGACAGGTTTTCTACTATGTACTGTAAGTTTTTGTAAATAAATAATAAATAAATTGGTGGCATTGTGTCATGTGATCATCTGACTGAAACTAAAGCCGTAATTTCTGTCTGCATATAAATATAATCCAAGTTCTTTTGCATGGGCATTTGCCTGTCAAAGTGCTTGTGGGATAAAACATCTGTAAAATGTGCAGATCATTTGTGTTTTACAACCTCTACAGGTGCAAAACAATTCCTTAACAACTGAGATGGGTCTGAGCGTGGTGTAATATTTATATAAATACATTACTGGGCTGTAGTTTCTACAATACGAACAAAACACACAGTAAGGGAAGTAAAAGTATTGAAAATACCAACTCTACTGGATTTTTTTTACATTGATAATTTTTCAGATAATTTGCTATTTCATGGCCTATAAATCACTGCAAAGGATGTGTGGTCATTGCCATCTGGAAAAGTTGCTTTAACAATATTACCATTTTTTAATGAAAAATGATTGAATAATTATTTGAATGTAATAATGTCTGTACATGTGTAATTTTTATGAATGAAGCCCGCTGCCAGGTTTGGAATGCATGCATGAAGAGGATTTTTTTTTGACAGGGCACATCTTGGAAGTGGGAATGGTTATGGGTTGTGGAAGGCTGATACTGATATCAACAGCTCTGTGTTATTGTTATCATCAGTTAAACAGTCATTAATTAGTTCAAAGCTGACAACCATTTCCCCCAGTTTCTATACAATAGACAAACCTCCAAAAGTGCTAGGGGCCCAACAATTCATCAAGTTGCTAAAGCAGGAAAAAACATTTTGACTGTAAAAATAAAATAAAAGGTAAACAATATCACAATTTTACCATTATAATACAAGTTTACTAAATAATATTAAATTATGAAGAACTACAATTTAACATTGAATTTAATGACCAAATGTATAAGGATTAAATTGTATCTCAGATTTTCCAGCTGTGATGTCAAGGTTGGTTGGCGTTTCTGGCTGACATTATTTAATATTTAATAAATAACAACTGATAGACGTCTGGTAGCTCATCGGTATGAGCTTTTCCCTATCTGGCAATGATGCTTTGTGCATGAAGCTGAACTGGGATGAGAACCACTGATCCCAGTACAGTTTTGCAGTAACTGAGCTACAGAAAAGAAAAATCATCTCTTCTCAAAAATCGCCACTGATGATGTAAAAGCTTTTCTTATCCACACAACAAATCTCCCATATGGCAAAAATCAATAAGCAGAGCAACACTGTATTGATCATATCTGTGTCTTGGATACACTCTGATGTCATGCTCCACTAGCCAAGAGTGTGAGTTTGTGTTTACAGAAGAAAGGACTCGCTTCAGTGGAAACAATATTCATTTTGAAGCCGTAAGACAAAACTATGCCTCAGGTAAAAGGCCACTTTTCCAGTCAATTTTTCTTTGCATTATTGGGTGTCTAATATGGCTTCGCATGGTCTGATGAATCAGTGGATTATCTGAATCCCCATGTACAACTTGTGACTACAGGTACCCTGATGGAAGCAAAAATAATGCACTGTTCAACTGGTATCCGAATGAAAAGCAGACCGTAAATTTTAAAAGGAAGGACTTTCAGACGGAGAGTAAAATAATAACACTGATTGGCAAAATGTGCGTGTTTATCTGAAAAGGTCCTACAAAGTATGAACCTGAAAGAGAGCTGCTCGTTCACAAAGTGCTAATTAAAACACGGTTACCACTTCAAACTGGTGACATCGGAAGGTGATGTCAGGTCAAAACCGTGTACCATTTCCTTTAGAAATCTTGAATTACTATATAATTACTGCATTATTCATAGACATATGCAATTTATTTCCTTAAGTCAGATTTAACCCTGAGTGAAATGATGAATTTCACGTCTAAAGCTTCACTGAATGCCTGTAAAAATCTCATTACCACTCGGCAGTCTGTTCATTTCATAAGAAATACAAAAACATTGTTGTCATCAGTTCCTGTGATATAAAAGACCTTAATGTGATATGAATGAAACGGCTCAGATAAATTCTCTCATTGATTTCTCTATATTTCCATACAGTAATGGCAAGGCACAGGGTTGCCCTCCACAGGCAGTATGGTGACATGACAGAAATAAAAGGATTTATTCTTGCCTGCTAAGTTAGACCAGATAAACCACAGACACTTGCGGAGGACGATGGCAACCCTAACATTTTCTTTCTTACTCCCTAACTTCCTTCACCTCTACTTTGTTTTCTCCCTCTCCTCCTTTCCCTTTCCACCACCACCTCTCTCTGCAGCTCAAAGTTATTGATAGTTTAAAGTTATGGGCTAATAATAAGATGGACACTGCATGGCCAGGAGACTATTATACCCAGGTAATGGATAGTGCGGGGGTTTTGAATGACATTGCCCGGAGATTGGATGACGAAGGGTGGAGCAATTTATGGGCTACCCAAAGAGCCCCCCATCCCTCTTCTCTCTTTCACACAAACACACACACATGCACACACATACACAGCTCCCCATGCTATTTATCTCTAGCTTGATAAGGAAGCAGATGAGGCATGGCGGTATTTATGGAGAAGATGTTCATAAAAACTAGTGGCTCAGAATAGGAAGTTAAAAGAGGAACAGCCGATCCAATCTAAACTCTGCATGCACCTCGTTCATGCTGTCCAATGCAAAGTACATGAACACATTTTTGTTTCTGATGATTGCCCATACGGGGAAAAAAACAGAAAAAAACTTATTAAAAAATGTACTGAAATTCATGAATAATATATGATTTGCTCTTGAAAGTGGCTACTTTTGCATTCTTTTCATACAAGCGAATAAAAAGAAGTATAAGGATATTGTATGTATCATCAAGTTTCATGCCAAGAAAATCTCCTTGGCATGAAACTAGTATGTAAATCATACAACAGTGAATCTGGATATAAGATCCTTAGTAAATATAAACAAAATGAAATTTGTATGATTTGGGTATTTATCAGAATAGTATATGATACATACAATATCCTTATACTTCTTTTTATTATCTTGTATGAAAAGAATGCAAAAGTGGCCACTTTCAAGAGTAAATCATATACTATTCATGAATTTCAGTACATTTTTTTAAATATTTTTTTTTCTTTTCCCACCTTCCTAAAAAAACACTGCACTCTTTGGTTTTTTTAATGTTACAGCATCAGTGAAAAAATCAGATTTGGTAAGAAATCCTTAAACTAAAAATAAAATAACAGCAATAACAGCACAACACACCGGGTTCGAATCCCGGGCCTGGGGCCTTTCTGTGTGGAGTTTGCATGTTCTCCCCGTGTCTGTGTGGGTTCTCTCCGGGTACTCCGGCTTCCTCCCACCATCCAAAAACATGCATGGGGATTAGGTTAATTGGCTAATTTAAATTGACCGTAGGTGTGAATGTGAGTGTGAGTGGTTGTCTGTCTCTATGTGCCCTGCGATGAGGTGGTGACTTGTTCAGGGTGTACCCTGCCTTTCACCCTAAGACAGCTGGGATAGGCTCCAGCCCCCCCGCGACCCTATGAGGATAAGCGGTAGATAATGGATGGATGGAACAGCACAACACTTGAACTCCAGCTGAAGAAGTCAAGAAAAAGGGGGAAAAAATGCTCTATTGTCTTATTTTTTTTTAATCCAAGCCAAAAGGACAACTTAACTTGTGCACCTAAGTGATATAGTGTAATACACAGGGTGTGTCCTGGATGCTACTTTCCCTCAAACTGAGTATCATCTGCCTTCAGTTAATGGAACCCAAGTAAAAGTCTAAAGCCCTGGTTGCAGAGGTCAGTGCAGCATACATGCATTTACACCACGTCTACTGTATATTTCCTCAAAACGGCCTGCTCAGGTCTCTATTGAGAGAAATAACAGCAACAGCAGAGACACTTCAGACAGCGTTGTCAGGATGGAGAGGAAAGAGGAGGAGTAGAGAGGGCATGAGGGAGTGCAATGAAAAAGGCTTGTCAACATTATCTGTTTTATTGATTTAACAGTAAAGCCTCGCCGCTTAAAGCTTTATGTTGCTTTGGCTGGCCCCATTGAAAATACAACAGCTGCAAATAAAAAATGATTTCCTAAAAAACTTGAGCCTTTTTTTTTATTTATTTGTATCTCCTGCCTACCAGCTCAGGTCTTGCATGCATTGTTGTTACAGTTTCACATCTTTCGTCATCTTTATGAACAGCCATTATGGTGAGACAACGTTCAACTGTCCTTTCTCCCAAAGGGTTCAGTCGCATTGAAGAAAACAAGACTTCCACTGGACAGTGGTCTGCGGTAATGCAGGGCTGAATAAACATATGCTAACAGCCATTAAAGCCCAGTGATGCTTTCAGATAATCAACATGATGACATGCTCAAAATGATAATGCTAGCATGTTGATGGGTAGATTATCTTCTTGGTTTAATGTGCATGTCATGCTAATTATATATACTTTAAATTGCTGTTACAAACAAATGTACAACCCTATCAAAAAAAATCAACTTCTTCACATATCTCTGTGTTTACACCCAAGCTCTGTTTTTCAATACAATCTATGGGATATTGTCAAGAGGAATATGAGAGATGCAGATGAGCTGAAGGCCGCTATCAGCAACCTGGGCTTCCATCACACCTGAGCAGTGTTTGCTTGGCTCAGGCCTTTGTTCTCTAACGTGATGTCATTGTTCTTGTCCTCCACAGTTTGCTCTTTTGAGATCTGTTTTTTCCAGCTCCTGATGCTGTGTTATTCTGGCTGGTTTTCTTTCAGTCTTCGTGGCTTTGTAAGCTTTGTAAGCCGACACTGTGAGCTTGTTATTGATGATCTGGATCTCCTCAGTCATTGAATCATTGTGGAGCGTCAATCCGTCTGTTTGTTCCTTCAGGGTGTCATACTTCGGCTTCCATTCTTCTGCAGAGTGAAGCTTGTTGTGGATGTCAGAAAGCGTTTCCTTCAGGATTCCCTTTTGCATTGACTGGGTTAACTCATGAGCCTCCATTTTTGTGTAGCTGTCTTTAAAATGTTTTGCCACCGTGAGCTGTTCACTGACATGCTGGATTTGGTGGATCATATTGGTGTTTTCTGTTCTCAAAACTTCCTTGCGGTAAATTGCTTCCCTGCATGTGTCGTGCCCACATCTTTAATTTGTTGTGCTGTGTGGTCAGATCCTGGAGTTTCTGCTGCAGTGCCTCATTTTCCCACTTCAGTTCTTCTTTTGGGCTTTCAGTTTGTTGGCCTTTGCTCACAAATCTTTGTTTTTGTATGACTCCTGAATCTCATGTCGCAAAGCAGCACTCTTTAGGCTGTGTGCCTCTTTCTCAGCAACGGTGAGTCCTCCAAAGCTTTGACGTGCTGCTGCTGCTCCTGGAGCTGAAGGAGCTCTTGTTGCATGGCGTCAGTTCGACAGCTCACGTTGTCTATTGACGCTTTCATGGTCTGCTTCCTTCTGGAGATATCTGTATCACTCAAATACACTGGCCTGGCCAAAAAAAAAGTCACCACCTGGATTTGCCTAAGCAAATAGGTACAAGCCTCCTATTGGATAATCACTGCAGGTTCAGCAACAATGTGTGCTCAAAGAATGAGGTCAGCTGACCACCTGAATATACTGAATGACCAGGTTATTGCATCAATGGATTTTTTTTCTTTCCTGGTGGCACGGGCATATTCCAAGATGACAATGTCAGATGACAATTCACGGGCTCAAATAGTGAGAGAGTGGTTCAGGGAGCATGACGCATCATTTTCACCACAGAGTCCAGACCTTAACCCCACTGAGAATCTCTGGGATGTGCTGGAGAAGGCTTTGTGCAGCGGTCAGACTCTACCATCATCAATGCAAGATCTTGGTGAAAAATTAATGCCACACTGGATGTAAATAAATCTTGTGACATTACAGAAGCTTATCAAAGCAATGCCACAGCGCGTAATCAAAGCTAAAGGCGGTCCAACGAAATATTAGAGTGTGTGACCTTTTTTTGGTGGCGACTTTTTTTTTGGCCAGGCAGTGTATTTCACATTCCAAAGCACCATTCCTCTGGCTAAAAACCTTTTTCTCTTCTTCTGAGGCACTGTGCAAATCCTCCAAAGCTTTGATGTGCTGCTGCTGCTGCCATTTTGGCAAATCATGGCTTCATGGGAAGCTTTTTCATTCTGGAGGTCTTCATATAACAACTGGATCTGACGTTGCAAAGCTTCATTCTGTTGGAACAACGCCACTTCCTGAACCTTTGCGGCATTATGCTTGCTCCAAAGCTTTGACCTCCTCCTCTCTCATCTTGAGCTGCTGGAGCTCTTTTCACAGGACGTCAGTTTTCTGCCTCAGAAAACTTAATTTGACACTTTTATTGCATTGTTCCTTTCCTGGAAGGCTGGTTCATTCTCAATGTATCTCTGCAGCTCCTGAATATCATGTTGCAAAGCTGTATTCTCCATGATAACCTTCTCATTCTCAGCTTTTTCAACATTATATAATCCCTCCACATTTTGACCAACTGCAGCCTCTCACAGAGGTCCAGCATCTCTTCTTCCAGGCTCTTGTTGAGTTGTCTAACAGCTTATGACTCCTCTTCCATCTCAGGGCACCTGCGTACCAGAGTGCCCTCATGGTGTAGTTCTTTCTGCAGGTGCAGAAACTCTTTCTTGAGATTTTCATGTCTTTTTCTCTGTGCTTCATGTGCTTCTTTCAGCCTTTTGTTGAGGTCCTGAATCTGTTTTTTCAGAGCTTTAGACTGATGGTCCAGTTCCTCATTCGATGCTTGTATCTCTTTTCCTATATATATTAGTTCCCTTGACTTTTTTGAATGGAGTTCTGCTTCATGACCTGCCAACATGTCTCTGGCAACGCATTTGGGGCAATTTGTCCAAGTAGAGTTACCACTGCGTTAACACACAAATTTTGACAGCACTACTTCCAACTAAATAAAAGTTTACCGCAATAAGCTAAAAGTTGCTTCAACTTCTCAACTTCTTTTGGAATAAAAATGTTTAAAAGTATGCCTCGCACCTCTTTGCACAAAGAAAACTGCACCCTCCCCACCCTCATGAAGTCTTTGAAGTCTTTGGGAACCACGGGAATAGATGATGGCACTTGATGGAAACAAAAAGCTGTCAACCTCATGGTGACATTGAAGAAAAACTTTAAAATTTGATACTTAAAGGACATGAGTCTCTGAAACAAATTTCACATCAATCCCCTAAGTTTTGCAGACATTTCACTCATAGAGATATTTCATCAAACAAAGTTGTCATGACAATCCATTCACAGGTCTCAAGACATTTCAGTCCAAACCAAAGTGTTAAACCAACCAACCGCCCAAGAGCCATGATCATAGCATGGCTAAAACTGTCAATGCTGATTTCTACTTTCTTTCAGGTTATCTAAGTCCAAGTCTTTTATCAGTGCAGAATATTATAAAACAAACATGACCAGCACCGGTGTTTAGCGTTGTGTCTGGTAGAATTTTTTCATAGCAATTTTCATTTCAATTTTGTTTAACTTTTGTAGTTGTAATTAGAAAGTAATTCTGTTGCTATCATGGCTGAACAGGCAACGAAAAGAATGTCTAGAGCAAATCAAAAGAGAAGTTTACACATTATTTGATTTAGTGAATGAAAACAGTCACAGCAATGCGCACTCAGGACCTTGAGGATTGCCACATAAGAGTGTCACGACACCCCATGCAGAGCAGAGAGCAGTGGGGTCAACAGCATGACACAGGAGCAGTTTGGTGCCTGGTAGGGCTTCAGTTGTGTCCTGACCTATTAAAGACATGCTATGTAGCTCTTTTATGCTGCAGCAGCTGGTAATTCCCAAGAATCCAGTCAACACACACAAAACGTAAAATGACCACAGCTATTTAAGGTTTATCTTTTTGGGGGGTGAACTCATTGACTTTTTAATTTTCAAAGGAATAAGCAACACAACAACATGCAAAAGAGGTAAAAAGTATTTTCTTAAAATTGGGTCATTAACTCTTTGAGTGCCAGCTGTTTTGTTTTTGTTTGTTTTTTTAAACAAAATGCCTTGTGCCAGCGTATTTTGCCCATTTTCAGTCATATTTCTAGACCCACAGAATATTTTGTATTATGACTCTGAAAACACAGAGTAGCTCAAATGAAAGAAGAGATGCGCTATTTCATTATGAAAAAAGGAGGAAAAAATGGTTGTTTTTAACTTATTCCATTCATGTTTTATCTGGAGAAGAGTAGAGGCCAGTTTCACCAAAATCGCCACTTTTTGTCCAGAATCCATTTGTTTTGCTCTCTAAACGTGATCGTCTCCACTTCCTGCTTTGATCTCCGCGGTGAATATTAGCCCTTTATATCCTGACTACAAATCACAGAAGCCCCGAAATTACTCACAGGCTGCAGGAGAACGCGATCAGCGACCCACTGCAGAAAAAAACACTTTGATGGCGAAACTCGTCAATGGCACTCGAGTGTTGTATTTTTGAATGACGGCGAAACAATCAATGGCACTCAAGGAGTTAATGTTGTGCCAATGAGATCACCATCACCATCTTTGTAACTTGTTTGAAAAAAAAAAGAGGTGCATTCTTATATTTGCAATATGTTATATGCCAGAATTATGATGAAGATGATCAATTAATGCTGCTGTTTTTGAACAGCTAAAATTAAACCAAGAGAGTCAAACAGACTGTCAGAAAGACAGCTTATCAGACAGGTAACAAGCCGAGAGAGGCATGCATATAGACAAACAAACAGAGAAAGACAAAAAGAAAACAGAAATCCATATGACATGTTAACATGAAGCAGTGGAGTCAAATAATAAGAGCCCAGAAAAACATTCTGTATTAATTACTGTCGACATGGATTAGATACGAGGGGGAGACAGAACCTATTTATGGTAACCAAGGGGCCTTGCTTAATGATCAGACTGCAACTAAAACCTCCATTGATTTTCTTGTTAAATATACAGCTCAATTAAAGATACAGCTGATGAAAGACCACTACAAGCAGCAGATCTGGACATGCTAGGGAAGCTGGGTAATGTGGGGCTGCCTGCAGCAGTCAGAGAATTATATGATTTCACCCTCTATCGCTGATGTGGAGTGGAAAAATACTCTTTTTCCATGTGAAAACCAATTTTCAAAGTTGAAAGCATTTACCCACAGGTATACAACTGGTGGCAGGGGGAGTTCTAATTTTTATGTACTTTATCTGCAGGGTGCTTATAATTAGTGACAAAACAACCAGCCGAAGAGCACTAAAAGCAGAAAATTAACACTGAAAAGCCACAAAAAACAACTGCAATGCTGACCTCTGAATACATAAAGCAGAAATAATCAAACAACACAAATCAACTTTCCTGGTTAAAACGAAGCACCTGCTTAACACCAGCCAGACCAAGGCTCTTTTTTCCCTCTCTCTCTGCTTCAGCCTTGTCACTGACAAACAAAAACCTTGACAGTCCAGGAGAGAAGGGAAGAATTACAATGTATAATGGAAAACCTTTCTGTTTCTCATTGAAGAAAAAAGGAGCAGTTTACAGCCTATATAACTGAAGTTTATTTGAAGTTTCACACAAGTTTTACCTGTTTCATTATTTAATCTTACATTTGTTCTACTTTATAACAACAAACTCAAGTTGTTTTGCTGTTACCAAGGGCCTATGAAAGCCTAGTGAGTTATTTTGACAAACACAATCAGAAGTATATTCATGTACATGGACATACCTCTTTACTACTTTTATTTTTCCTTATTGTTAGTACTTGTATTAAAATAAAATCAATACTTGCATCCCAATCTTGCATTTAATTAAATTTAGTTTACATCAAGTTCACATTTAGATGAAAGGTCTCGCAAAACCTTCCTGACTATTAATGAATTGTAAAATGTGACCACACTCTGTCATAGTCGATTCAGAAATAAAACACTTGTACCAAGTATTTGAGCCCCACTACCATGATCATTTCAGTCACTCTGTTGTGCCTGCCCTGTATAAAACGACCACAAGCTGTAGCTCAGGAAACACAGGAAGGCATTCTGCAAGTAAGTTTCTGCAATTACACATTTTAAGCATTATACTTCAGAGAACTGCTCTACTACTTTAGGAATCTGTTCACACTGCTATGAGCTAATACATGAATTTGGTAAAGTGAAAATATTAATATTAAACAATCATAGGCTAAGTAAGACCAATGTAGTTGATGTTATTAAATTTTATTTAATTCATTTTTATTATGTGGTGCCTGCATTTCTCTGTGGTTCGCTTTCTAAAATGTTGATCTTTTCACAAGCTGCAGTCTTTTGCAGACTTCCAAAACAATGGCAAAAATTAATTTTTTTTTAAACATTAACAGCTTTGTGTGTGTGTGTGTGTGTGTGTACCTGCAGAGAGTTGAGGAGGATGAAGATGTAGGCCATTACAATGGAAAAGGGCACCAAAACACCGCACAGCCATGTCAATCCCAGGATAGGCAGCAACACCAACACTGCTTTCACCGCAGCCCTGCGCTCACACAAAGAACAAATCAAAGCACAATTTTGTAAGCATATACCCACACAAACACACAGATACACAGACATAAAACCAGGCTGGCTGACTGAGCTCAACTTAAAACCACACCAAATAAAATTAATTAAACTATTCCCTAAAAATCAGACTGTCCTGAGCTCAATTCTGGGTTTCTCAACCTCTCAATTCCTTTTGGACAAAACTGAGCATCTTTGGCAGGCGAGTTGTTCCATATACAACACTGTGTGGCTGGAAAGGCTCATGGGGTGACAACTTCCCACCTTAAATCCACCTTAATTCTGTTTAGAGTGGAATTATCTTCCCGCTCAGGTGACTGCCAAACCGCACCAGCTGTGTGTGTGTTTGTGTGTGACATGACGGGCGGCAAGCCCTAGTTTATTCAGCGGAGGAATGTGTTTGAGTTTCCGAGACGGTTGCCACCCACGGGTGCCAAATGGTTCAAGGCCTGCTTTGAGAACTTTCATAAAGCACCTACTGTGAGCCCCGGTGGGCTGAGGTAGTATAAAAAACATATACACTTTAATATGATTTTCACCAACAGGATCATATGTAAGCCTGTTGAGGGAAATCTACTGGATCACACGAAACAGTTTGCCAAAGAAAGGAAGACGCTAGCAAATGAAGTAGTGAAAGGGCTCAACAAGATGTTTCTGCAAGGATGACACAATGCAATAGTCACAGTTATTCTAAACAAGGTACGTTTAGAAACAAAACTATTACAGTAATATCATGAATAATAGTTCAGGTTCATCTCATATATAACATGCTGTTATTTAGGCAGATTGAATTGCATTTTGTCATCACAATCCCTAAAATTAATACACACTGTGATGCAACATTTCAGAAAAAATAGGCATTAACACAGTGGAGCTATGAGGTAAAAGCTGTTATTGACCTTTCAAGACCAACATATCAGAAAACTCAATAATTTTGAATCATTTCTGTATTTTGTTGACCGAAACACTAAGACCTGATACAGTATATTTAAAACATTTAAAATGTTTGAAGCTAGAAGTATTGTATATGAAAACCACAAATACAATCCATTTAAAATGTTTTCCTATATGGTTTGATTAATGAGGCTCACTGTTTTAAAAAGACAAATCCAATATAAAATCTTCCAGCTGCTTTTTATTTGACGCCCAGTGACTACAGCTTGTCTGAACCAAGGCCTGCGGCCCAGGTGAATAATCTTTAAAAAGAAAAAAAAAGGACAAATTGTGCCTCCTTGTGGTTTGTACCTGATTTGCTCATAGGCTTGATCTACAGGACTGGTACCCATCGACAACATGATGGACCTTCTCTTGGCTGTGGAGATGGTGATGACCACCACCCTGGTTAGTACCATGACGTTCACCTGAAAAAAGGGAGGGTTTTTTTTAAAACCACAAAACTAAAAAAAGACAAATACATCTGTAAGATTGTGAAAGCAGAAAATATTAAGAAATAGAGACATGTATTGAACTTATGCTATATTAAAAATGTTTTACTGGTAACTTCAGCATCTAGTCAAACCTAATGTGCAGCACTACAGGAACAAATTACACAATGGCTGAATGTGCTTTGTATTTTACATTTTAACCATTTCAGCCCGAACAGACTACATGGTATAATTAGGATTTAATTTCCTGACCATGATGATGAAGATGACAGGCCCAGCAAAGCCCCAGATAACACCATTCTGCACGCTGAGCCAACAGTAGCCGTCAGCCGAGTATTTGCCTGAGGCTGATGCCAGCGTGATGGTGACTATCAGCACTGGCAGACCTGGAGGGAGGGAGAGGAATAAAAGAAAAATAGAGAGAGAGAAGGGGGGGGGAGAAATTATGAAAATTAAAAGTACCAAGAAAGATAATCAGGAAGAGGAAGGGATAGGAGAAAAATGCAGATGGAAGGGGGAAAAAAGACACCAGACAAACATTTATTATAGATTAAGAGAAGTATTATCTTGTACAGGTATTAAATAAATTTACAGATGTGACTCTGTGTTTTTACATTCATGATGTTATCAAATCATTTATCATGACATTATGATATCCTGAAGAACAAAATCAAGGACGTTCACTGCTCATGTGAAGAGAGCGATGTCGTTATTGTGAAGCCGTTGTACCCCAGCCGATGAGATAGTAATACTTCATGTGACGATCCTCGCTGAGGTTGACTGCGACCACCTTGCTCCACAGCAGGAGACCTTCCACCAGCATCCAGCTGAATGCGGCCATGAAGAAGAGGTGGAGCAGTGCCGCCACAAGTGTACACGCCACCTACAAACACACCAACACCGACAAGCAGACAGAACGCACGCTGAAGTCCACGCATTTGGATCAGGCTCTCAAGTAGCACGCCTTCACAGGAAAAACGTCCATTTCCATGTCACAAACATCAAGAAAATATGATTCCTAACTATTGGTGATGCATATGAGAGGGGATTTGTTTATTGCACATTACTCTGGACTCACATGCAAGGGCCAGTTTTGTGACGACAATCTAAATATGCACAGGCACAGGGATGATTGTGGAAAACAAAAGGATGTTTAGCTGTTGAACTGCATGAAAAGAACTACATGCTCCACAGCATGCTTTCTTATTTTTTTTTAATTGTACACAGACCTCCAGGCAGGTAGGGTTTAGTTATCAAACTCTTGGCACTTGGTAAGTGAAGAGACTTGAACTGGCCAAGGACTGAAATACTACCGCCACCAAATAAGTCATAATGTCTGACACTATTCTGCAATATTCAACTAAAAGAAGCATTTATAGATGAGTGAATCTGAATCATTTTGCTTTTCAGCTGCCAATAAAAGATATTTTATAGTCTTGAAACACATGAACACAGAGATTAAAGAATTGTATGTTGTTGATGAATGACCGTGGATGATGAATGAGGTGGCAAGCGGTCACTAATATCTCATAAACACTATTTACAATCCACATGGCACAAAGGAATGGTTTTGATGTGTGTTTTTTATGAATGGTATTTCCGAGTGTCATTCATCATGTAACAGATATTGGAAATAAATTGGGTCCATTCTAATTATTATATAAATATGGATATAACAAGCGGCTGCCTGACATGACCTGGGTCAAAGGGCTGTGGGTCAAACCAACTTCAGACCATTGGGTGACTACTGAGAGACTGAACTATGTGTTATTGCTGATTGCTGATGGATTCAACATTAATGGTCACATAACAGCCGTTGCACTTGTATCCAAGTGTTTGTTTTACGAGGAACTCCAGTGTGGTTGTCATTAAATATAATTTTCTAATGTATATTATATGTTATCCTATGTTTATACTTTACTTTTAGTGGTTTGGGATATGTATAGTGTAGTCCAGAGGTCACTAACTGGCGGACCGCGGTCCGGGTCCAGATGCCGTTCCATATAGACCCAGACCAACTATAAATAAATTATATGGGGGTTTTAAATTTGACTGGACAATTATTTTAAATACTATTTTAACCAGTACAGCAGATCAGGAAATGCACAGACCAACTGAATTATGACAATCTATAGAAAGAATCCAACAAAATGTATCCATCCACGAACAAGGAGCAAGTGAGTTTTGTCATGAATCTGGTTTAATCATTCACATACATCTGACCCAATTCTGCCTCTTTGTGCAACATTATATCCTTTATATTGGCAAATATAAATTCAGATGCGTGCCCTGTACCTTGTTGTGAATGGCTGAGCCACTGCAGAGCAGAATCACCTGGGCGCATATCAGAGCAATGAAGAGGTTCTTATGGATGGATGTCCTGTCTGAATTGGGGATACTATGGACAGAGATAGAAATAACATCAAGTTTTTACTCATATCTTATCTTAAAATGAGATATGGAAAGAAGAAACAGTGATAAGTGGTACAGGTAAGAATAAAATAAAAAGAATGAGTAAAAAATAGAAAAGGAAAACACAATGTTATCTAATTGAGGGGGGCATCCTCAATGCGGTGGCCTTTCAGGACATTTTACACATTAAGGATTTGTATTTTAGCTGCATTTATTCTTTGCTCAGCCTCGAGCTGAGTGTTATTACATCAACATGCCTACATTTAACATGCATGTAGGGATTTTGCATGCAGACTTTAGCATCGTACTATAATATGTTGGCAAGAGTTATTCTCAATGCTCAAAGCTGTGGCTTCAGAGGTATTCTGTCATAAAGTGAAGTGTTAACTTTAGGGCTGCTAGCGCTACAAAAGTGAGGGGATCATAAAGTCCACGAAGATTCATGATTCATCTGGCAACCGTGACAGTCTGTACTCAGTTTATGGGTTCTACTTGTTCTGGGGGTTCTTTCCACCCTGTTGATTGTGTCGCTGCATTATCCCAGATCTATGTATTTTTTTTTATTCTTTTTATTGTAGGTTTATTGAATGCACTGTTATACAATGATATTATGATAGTCAATAAATAAAAAAAAATGTTAATAATGTTTGATGTTTCACTGTAATTTGCAATTTACAACTACTGTAAAACAATTTATAGTGTGTTTTATTGCTGTGCTTCTATTTGATCAATATTAACAAGAAGGCTGTGTACAGTACATTTAAATATATATATATGACTCATATACCAGATTACATCATACCATCTCTTCTCTTGTGGGTTGAATATTTCTATCTCAGGTAACAGACAGCTGAGAGAGGTAAATGAACTGAAAAGCCTCTCATTACCTCCTGATGTCTTCAGTCTATTTAGACTCATTTCATACCTGCATCACTGTATGTGACTACCATAATTTTATGGTGTGATTATGCATCCATCTATGGATATGCGTACTTCTGCTTTGTCTATGTGCGTTGTGTATTTAAGCACACAAATGCATGTACATTATAAAGCAGCACGTTTGAGTGAAATGCATGGCTGCGCTCTCTGATTTCAGGAGAGTCATAAATTGTCTGGGCAGCTCCTCTCCAGCTGATTGTGACCCCCCCCCCCAGTGACCCTAATGTTAATTAATGGCTGCAGAATGCCGCCATAAACCTTCAGAGTGGACTCACATGTACACCACAGTAATTACTGGATTAGCGCTAGTCAATACTCACAGGAATAGAGCGTGAGCAAAAACGAGCCAATATGTTCTCTCTCTCTTTCTTTTAAGTCTATGGGAGAGAGCGTCATATTAAACCCCATGAGGAGATCTGAACGTCAACAGTGGAATGACTGACTTCGTTCATTTCAGCGTACCTAAACTGAAAAACAAATATGTAGGGCTGGGGCGGTTCGTAATTACGTTGATGCAAAAAATGTGCTATGACCCATCGCATGATGATTACATAGGCAATGGTTATTCCATGTATCTGTTATTGTCACATTTAATTTGTTTGACCACCTGGACCCAGCAGCTGACAGGCCACTGATGTTGCAAGAGGGGAACTGTTGAAAAATGGCTATGAACTTCACAAGTATACAATTAATTTCCATGAATTAGGGACTGAATCAAATTGGAAAGTCCTACCCTTGAACAGACTCTATGGTCAATTAAATTCCACATAAATATGGCAAAGAATAACTGAAAAGAATAAAATGAATTTAAAAATGCTGAATATTCATTGTTTTTGACATAGAAATATGGATCAATCTAAAAAGTATTAGCATCAAAGACACTGTTATACGTAGATTGTATTGGCTCTTGTTTTTCCAACACAAAACGGGCTGAGGCTGAGTTCTGTGCATTGGCTCACACAGACAGAAAGCAAGCAGGTATGTTGGCACCGAAGGTGAGCAGGACAAGAAAATCAGCTACTCACTCCAGCACAGTGAACAGCATCAAGGTCACTACCAGCGCACACAGAGACGCACCAGAGCCGATGAATGTCAGCTTGGTCAAAATGAGCTCTTCCTCCGGACTCCACTGGGACAGAAGGGAAAGGTAGCAGAGAGAGGTGAGGAAGTTGGCACACAATCACAGGTGTGAGCCATCTGATGCCTTCTCAAAGACTCTGGAGCTCTAGCTTGTCGTTCAACAGCTACATGCCAATTTTAATTACTGTTTGTATACTTTGGAAAGACAGAAAGAACAGCTCCTCCAATGCATTCTTCATAAGGATAGAAACACTGGGAGTGACACCTGCTGGTTGATATCATGTACTACATATCCTTTCCATAGTTTTAGTGGTGAGAGATGAACTGGTTTTCGATCAGCAACATCCATCCATCCATCCATTATCTACCGCTTATCCTCATATAGGGTCACGGGGGGGGGGGCTAGAGCCTATCCCAGCTGTCTTAGGGCGAAAGGCAGGGGTCACCAGTTCATCGCAGGGCACACAGAGATAGACAACCACTCACACTCACGTTCACACCTACGGGCAATTTAAATTAGCCAATTAACCTAATCCCCATACATGTTTTTGGATGGTGGGAGGAAGCCGGAGTACCCAGAGAGAACCCATGCAGACACGGGGACTGGAGAACATGCAAACTCCATACAGAAAGGCCTCGGGCCGGGAATCAAACCCAGTACCTTCTTGCTGTGAGGCAACAGTGCTAACCACTACACCACCTAAATGGAAATCATTTCTATCAAAGATAACATTGCAGTACAGAAACCTTCATCAGGTAACATGAAGGTTTGTGCATCGAAACGTTATCAAATTCTCCCAAGCACAACCTAAAAAAAAGAGATTGCAACTTTTCTTTAACTTTAAATTTGACTTCTTTTGTCAGAACAAGGGAAAAAGATCTAGCACTGACTGTCAAATTTAAATTTAACATTTTCCACTGTGCAAAATTTTTTTTCAACATGTGTGAATTCACTCACCGCCTCACAAAATACCTAATGGTAACATGAAGGTACAATACATACCTTCGACTCCAAGAAATTCATCAGCACTGCAAAATTGGTGGTATGGTTACAGAGACAAGAAGTGACACCGGAGCCAGCAAAGGTCACTTTACAACCATCAGTGGACCAGCTACCGGTATGATTATCCCTGCAGCACAATACACAACCACAGAACCAGAGCAGAGACATTTAGTATTGAACATTAAGCATTAAATAAAAGATGTTTTCATCATCAATAACAACATTCTCATTCAGTATTGCAATAAGACATTAATTTCTGTTGTTTATGAGACTGTGTTACTTACATCAAGCTAAAATTCCAAAAGGCACAAACAGGTGCGACTCGCTGTGAATACTCCACCTAGAAACAAAAATACATTTTTGCACTTTTAATATATTACCTTTGACTCTAACCAGCCAAAACAGAGCTGGATAAAAATGTGTTGCTTTCTGGGATATTTTTGTAAAGTGATGCATCTAGTGAACTACAACTTTGATGATATTCCCATTTTTGATGCAGACCCAGATCAGCCTCCTGAAACCTTCACTTTGTTATCACTCAACTGTCAAAATCCAACCTGGTCACATCATTTCAAATATATAATATACAGTGCAAAACAACTGTATACCAGGCAGAGCACCACACATTGTCAGGTGTTTACACTGCTGCCCTAAATAAATATTTTCATGTTTCTGTAGTGGCTAATCCACCAGTATGTGCAAGCTCTTTAATCAAAATGATATCTTCAATAGTAAAATATATGAATTTTCATTCATGAATTTTCAACTTTACATATTTTGGAAAAAAGCACATTATTATTTTTTGGACTGAGATGCAAAATTACAGTTATGTACGTGCATTTCCAAACACAGAAAAAATATTTTAGTGGTTGTATACTATTCTTGATTAATTTCTGACAGGGCAGGTTGTCAAATTAATTTGTTAAGCACTGTGTATAATGTATAAATGCTTGACATGACGGACTTAATAATAATAATACTATGTGACACCCCACCATGAACAATGAACTATACCACATGAGATGAAGAAAGGGTATACTTGACAGCCACGGGGACGGTTTGGGCCTTAGCGGCATCACGGACGGTGGCTGATATGACAACAGAAGCCAGGTGACCTGGGAGAAGTCTGGGAAGGCAGACATTGTTTACATCGGTCTTACAAATTAAAAGTCATAAATACACAAAATAAGCTTAAATCCAAGAATTCATAGTGACACCGATCCGTCCCCCCACTTTCTCAAAATAAGGAGATAAACATTGCCAGTAAAATAGAGCATTAATGTCACTGCAGCAACACCGGGAGCCTCGCGTTTCTGTGTTTGAGTAATGGTGTGTTCCAGTTGTACACGAATGTCAAATTTTCAAGCTCCAAGTCAGAATTTAAAACAGACCCATGCTCATTACACGTATGTAACAACTGTTTTTCAGAACTGACGAGCAATTAGAAAATCTATTAATGCTAGTCAAAGTGAAATACAGTATGAGTACAAAGTATAATAAAAAAAAAGGAGACATGCAAAGTACAGCCAACCTTTTGACTTTCTCTTGATGACTCAGTGGAGGCTCCTGCGCTCCAGACACAATATCACTCAGATGGCTGTAGTGGGTATGAATAAACATTACCTCCTCATATCCTGATTAGACAGAAAGGAGAAGCAGACCACATTAAATGTATCTTTTAAGTAATTTAAGATATGTATGCATGTTTTTGTCTCTTCAACTTTTATTTACCCATCTGTCTGACGTTCTGTTTCCAAAACATCACGTTTTTTAGATTTTTATCATTTTTTCCATACATTGAAGGCATTTGGAAAAACACAGCAAAATTTCTACAGCAAAAATGTAATATGATTTACTCATACATTGTAATCTGTAGTATTTTAAATCAACTGATTAGTTAATTATTTAACTTCATGTTATACCTTCAGTGCTGACCCTCCCAAATCCCATAATACCATGCTGTGGTAGGGACTCATCCTCCATGGAGGGCCACTTTTTTGCACGAGGGGATGCATTTGCCTATATGTGCAATGGGTGTGCATATGCACTATCTTGAGGTAGTATAGCACACACAGAGATGACCCTCATCAAGACAAACCTTCGTTCATCAGCGGCACAAGAATACTTAAGTGTCTTGGCAATCATAAGCATCAATTCCGAAATGTCACCGCAGTTGCCATACAATGACCTTATTGATGACTTTGCATCCAGAAAATTCAACGTTCAGATTTGTTTATTTCTTTATTTAAGTTTGAAGTTATTTTTTTAAATATTCATTTATTTAATTCAGGTTGATATTTTTTATTTGACTCATACAGCCAAACGACACTTACATTTATTATTCCTGCTAAAGGTTGTCAGGTGAAATGGCATGTTGTTGTTTGACCATTTTGTACCTATGAAACATTTGGGATGTGGAGAGGTGGGGGGCCTCCATACAAAATTTCAATTAGGGCCCCAAGCTGGTCAGCGACAGTGCTGTATCCCTTACAGGCATCACATTCAATTTAAAAGTGACTACATAGACTACTTTGTTGAGTTAGGCTTAATAATCAACTTGTGTGGGCACATGTGCATGTTGTTTATGTACAATGAAATGTACATGTAAAATGGGTTTACCTCTTAAAATTGGAGTCCTTGGCCACACTTTTTTTTCCTTCTCATTTGTGTTTGCCTCTATGACAAGTGCCTTTTTGAGTATGTGTCCATTTGAGTGTGTGTTTCCTACCCAGTGTGTAGATCCTCTGGAGCTCAGTGTCAGGGATTAGCAACTCATCCTGGCCACTACTGCTCACAGCATGAGAGCCAACAGCTGATGGCTTGAAGATTTGACTACAGCTGTCTTCAGTGAGCTTCTGCCATGTCATGTACACATCTGGAAGCAAAGACAGCAGATGACAACTAGACAATAGAAACACATTAACAACAATAGTAACCCGGTGGCCCGCTGCACAAAAGTAGGATTCAGACATCCAGGATCAGTGACTGAGCTGGGTTCAACCAATCCAAGACAATAAAGTCCAGGCTTAATCTGTTGCACTAAAACCAAGCCAGGATGAGCGGACAGAGATTCATCAAGCCAGGTGAAACTAATCCAGGTTAAGTGCGTGCATGCGGTTTCCTCTAACAGACCCTGTCATCGATCACAGATTCAAGGATTCACCATCACCGAGAGCAGCATTTTTTTCCCTGTCTGAGGCAGAAATCCTCACGGAGGCTTATGAGGAGGTAAAGGACCAAATCAAAAAACTGTAACTGTATTGTAACTGTACTGTAATTGTGAATTGTAACTGTGTGTATATACACACACACACACACACTATATTGCCAAAAGTATTCGCTCACCTGCCTTGACTCGCATATGAACTTAAGTGACATCCCATTCCCAATCCATAGGGTTCAATATGACGTTGATCCACCCTTTGCAGCTATAACAGCTTCACCTCATCTGGGAAGGCTGTCCACAAGGTTTAGGAGTGTGTTTATGGGAATTTTTGACCATTCTTCCGGAAGCGTATTTGTGAGGTCACACACTGATGTTGGACGAGAAGGCCTGGCTTTCAGTCTCCACTCTAATTCATCCCAAAGGTGTTCTATCGGGTTGAGATCAGGACTCTGTGCAGGCCAGTCAAGTTCATCCACACCAGACTCTGTCATCCATGTTTTCATTGACCTTGCATTGTGCACTGGTGCACAGTCATGTTGGAAGAGGAAGGGACCAGCCCCAAACTGTTCCCACAAAGTTGGGAGCATGGAATTGTCCAAATGTCTTGGTATGCTGAAGCATTCAGAGTTCCTTTCACTGGAACTAAGGGGCCAAGCCCAGCTCCTGAAAAACAACCCCACACCATAATCCTCCCTCCACCAAACTTTACACTTGGCACAATGCAGTCCGACAAGTATCGTTCTCCTGGCAACCGCCAAACCCAGACTCGTCCATCAGATTGCCAGATGGAGAAGCGTGATTCGTCACTCAAGAGAACGCGTCTCCACTGCTCTAGAGTCCAGTGGCGGCGTGCTTCACACCACTGCATCCGACGCTTTGCATTGCACTTGGTGATGTATGGCTTGGATGCAGCTGCTCGGCCATGGAAACCCATTCCATGAAGCTCTCTGCAAAGTGTTCTTGAGCTAATCTGAAGGCCACATGAAGTTTGGAGGTCTGCAGCGATTGACTCTGCAGAAAGTTGGTGACGTCTTCCCACTATGTGCCTCAGCATCCGTTCCGTCAGTTTACGTGGTCTACCACTTCGTGGCTGAGTTGCTGTCGTTTCCAAACACTTCCATGTTCTTATAATACAGCTGACAGTTGACTGTGGAATATTTAGAAGTGAGGAAATTTCACGACTGGATTTGTTGCACAGGTGGCATCCTATCACAGTTCCACGCTGGAATTCACTGAGCTCCTGAGAGCGACCCATTCTTTCACAAATGTTTGTAAAAGCAGTCTGCATGCCTAGGTGCTTGATTTTATACACCTGTGGTCATGGAAGTGACTGGAACACCTGATTCTGATTATTTGGATGGGTGAGCGAATACTTTTGGCAATATAGTATATATAAATACATATATACATACATACATTCCGCAGAGGACAGTATTAACGCAGAAGTAGCAGTAAATATAAGCCCATAGTTTGAATGTGATAACATCGTGTGGTGGGCAGCAGAACAGCTGACTGCTGACTGAGATAAGGGATGAGATCAAATAGATTCTGGAACATAGCCTGGTCTGAAGCAGGCTAGCTCCACAGAATAAATCTCCATGGTAACTTATGCCACAACATATCCCTCTCTCCTCTATCCTGCTTTGTGCAACCGGATCACAGATAAGTTGAGCTAGGATAACCAAGATAGCCCAGCTTAATCCCTTATCCTAGTTTTGTGCAACGGGTTTCACGAAAAGAAATGCCAGAATGTATTTTACTTATCTGTGTGACAGAGCCAGCTGCTAAGATGTTTTTATTACCTATGTTCTTGGTAGAAAGAGTGAAGCCTCGTTTCTCAGCAGACAACATATCCGCAAGAGTTTCAGTGAGACGGTCAATGCTCTGGACAATGGTAAATGGTCCCACGCTGACCTGTATGAGTAAAAACAGACCCAACAATAAAAACTGAGATTCATGGAGGACAAAGGACGACTTTCCAAGGATAAAGCTATAGTTGGTAATCTTGGAGAGCTAGCAAGAGAGCTAGCAAGTATTGAAAGTGGCACCTCCTCTAAGCTCCCTCTTCCATCCGTCAGAGCTCTATCCAATGCTACTCCCCCTCTCCTGTTAACTCAGTATTTGTGCAGAGGAATGTGGTGGATATTTCCGGGAATGGTGAAACATGATGTGAGACAGAGGGGGGCGTGGGCAGGACGAGACATGAAGGCATCTGATTGAATCAAATATGCAATATTGATCTGCTAAGGTTTGCTAAGATCAAAAGTGGCCGCTGGGTTGAAGCTAAGTCACAAATAAGAGTTATTCCATACAATCCAGAATTTTTTTTTCTGGCTGGTCAGATAGGATTTCCACAGTTCACATAGTTGCAATACGATGCTAATTACTTCCCAGGGCACACATGAGCTGTTGTTTTGCAGAATTGAGGTATTTCTATAGCAAACAGAAAAAAATTGATGAACACAAATCATCTCCTAAGGGCTCACCCCATCCTCATTCAGACCCATCCACTGTGTAGCCATGTGGGGCTCCAGCATCAAACTCGCCACCTTCACATAGTTGGTAGCAATGGACACCATGACTTCTGCTGTGTCAGCTCCAGCAGAGTGAGAACTAGTAGCAGTCAGGTCCGTCTCAATCATCTGGGTGAGGTACAGGACATCACTGGAGGTGAGAAGGTGAGGACTGCTGGACTCCACCACACGCAGAACAGCCTGAGTCAGGTGCTGCAGTGAGGCCAGATCTCTGCCCGAGGAGGTATTAACACTCAGATCCACCATCACCTGAAGGGAAAAGGGATGGGTAAGGATTTTACACTTTATTTATCTGAGGTAAGTGTCAATGGCTTTAATGCAATGCTGCTAATTCTCTATCTAGACACCTCTGGATCACAATCGCTTCCATTCACCAACTCCAGAAGAGTTCGAAGTTAATCCTGAAAAAACATTCAGCATCGGGGAGGTTACTCAGAAACAGTTATTATCTCCTAAATTTGTAATAAGACAATGTTTTAATGAGTGTACTGTAGAGTACTGTGTACTGTAGACCTATTGTATGTGTGGCTGAATTTGTTTGCAAGGGATCAATTATACCGTAAACGAAGCCAACACAAACCTCCACTACATAGCTTAAATTAAACTCTGCAATGATATAATGAAATGATTGAAAATATGCTGTGCTGCAATTCAGCACCAATATCACCAAGATCAGCTGTTATTCTTATTGTACACCAGAAAACTACAGTATGCTCCAACTCACAGGTTTGGTCAAAGGATCTTTGCTCAGTTTACTGAAGAATGGTGTTTTTGGTAAAATGATAACATCCAGCACCTCTGCAGACAGAAACAGAGACAAATCCAAAATGATTCAATATATTAGGGCATGAGCACAAACATGCCTTAGACATTTCCATATAAATGAACATTGGCTGCTGAGCTGACAGTTTCAACAACAATAAGATTTGAAAAGTATTACAAGGTTCCCAAGTGTCCTGGAAAACCTGGGAAATTATTTATGCAAATGGGTTAAAAGTATCTTTTAACCCATTTGCATTCACTCACATGACATGGGGAGGATAAATCATTTTCCAGGATAACTTATGTTTTCCATGACTGGAAAATTGGTCAAACACTTTCCAGGTTTTATAGGACGCATGGGAACTCTGTATTAATGATGAAACAAATACACCGATCAGACATAACACCATGACCACCTGCCTGATATTGTGTTGGTCCCCCTTTTGCTGCTAAAAATGCCCTGAATTGACCCCAGTGTGCTGTGGTATATGACACCTCTCTATCAGAAGTAGCATTAACTTCTTTTAGCAGTTTGAGCTCCAGTAGCTCTTCTGCTGGATCAGACCACCAGGACCAGCCTTCACTCCCCACCTGCATCAGTGATCCTCGTCCTCTCATGACCCTGTCTCTGGTTCACCACTAGTCCTTCCTTGGACCACTTTCGATAGATCCTGACCACTGCAGACCAGGAACACCCTACAAGAGCTGCAGTTCTGGAGATGTTCTGACCCAGTCCTCTAGAACTTCACAGTTCGGTTCTTGTTGTGAAGCTCACTCTAATCATTATGCTTGCCCATTTTCCTGCTTCTAACACATTAACTTTGAGTACAAAGTGTCCCAAGTGTCATGACGAAGAGATAATCAGTGGTCATAATGTTACGTCTGAGCGCTAAATATTGGATTGCATAGTAATGTTAAGCAAACATTTACACCTTTTGCATGGTTAGATAGAGGCTAGATACAGCAGAGCAAATTATCAAATTAAATTACATCAAATTAGGGACGTTGAAATTAGCAAAACTGCCCGAAATGCAAAAAAATCAAGGAGACTAATAACGCAGTTGGAACTAATGTTCAAACATGTTGAAAATTACATTAACCAACCATCTTTTATGCATTTTGGGCAGGCTGCGTTAACTTCAACTGCCCGACATCCATACAAATGCATAAAGCATTATTATTGGTACCTTTCTTAAATTGGCAGACTGCACCTCTGAATGAGTCACATTTGGACAAGCCACAGCTCCCAATAGCAGGTTCAAAGATGCCACACTCCTCATCAGACTCAGGACTGTGGAACAACTCAAAGGAGAATGTTTGATTCTGCATAGAATTTCCATCCAGGAGGGAATCCAAGAACGAATTTGCTAACACGGTGAAGTTTCCTGGCGGAGGAAACAGCGAAGGTTATTTTCTTTTTTTTTTTTTTTCTTGAAAATTAAAGAGGGTCATATCAAGGCTAAATGTCATGTCAGTCACAGGAGTGTAAATAATGTTACATAATAGAGATGTAAAGGTCACAACTTATCAATGCAGGACAATCAGGTACCGAACACGTACCTTAACTGTGTCTGTAAATTCATCATTAAAAGATGCAAAATAAAGAGCAATAAAAACAATAACATCACTAAAGGAGTCCAAGTGGACTATTCTTTCTGCTAGGAATCAGAATGTGTTTCATGCTCTCACTGCTCATCAGGGAGCATGATGTCAGAGCAGGAGAAGTTTATTTTGAAGGGCGGGATTCAGAGTGACGTGATTCACAAAACATTTATAAGAACCATTAGGATCCCTGCCGTTTGCCAATGACAACTTATTCACCATGTCCTCTAGTCATTATCTTTCCTTCAGTCTCATTAAACTTCCAGGAGTGCCTCATGCTTGAATGTGTGCATATGAGTATGTTTGTTTTCTCTGTGGATATGAGTTTGGCAAAGCATGTCACTAATTCAGAAAGGATTAAGGATATCCTGAAAGAACTCATGCCCCCAATCAGAGTAATTTGTCTTTTCAAAAACTAGGGAATTGTTTCAATAAATAGGGACTTTTTTAAGTTAGTCTGAGACAGATGTGGGGAAAAAAAGAGATCTGGAATAGATAAAAAAAAAGACAAGAAAGCACATGGCCAAAATTTCAGGCCTTTGTCTCTTGCACTTTCTTTGAGCTCATGTCAAACATATATAGTTTTGAAATACTAACAGATTTAATTTACTGTTAAAGTGGGTTTTGTTAACTACTTTTCTCTTAGTATGTACAGTTATAGTGAACTGTTTAGTTAATGCATGTTATTGTGAGTATTAAAGACCAACAACACCTACAGTATGTAAATCACATCATGACTGGGCCTGATAAGAGAGCAAAGACGAGAGTGAAGGGGAAGCTGAAACAGAGACAGCAGATTTGGGGTCTAGTTGTATCTGCACAGTTTTTATTTTACCCTGCTGGGTGGGGTTTACCACATCAGGCCAGCTCAGATCTTAGCATGTTACTGTAAAGTCAGTAGTCTGAACTGACTTTTAAATGGTCTCAATGTGATTGTATTTTTCTGCATAGCAACCCCACCCAGCTATAGTGCCAAACTATCTGAACTGTAAACAGTATTTGCAGATAATGTTAAATTACACCACTGGACCTTTCAGACCTGTCTTTCATGGTATAACTATTCCTTATTAATTAGCTTTGATTTAGTTACTGGTAACCTTTCAGTGTCTTCATACATCCTAACAAACTTACCTTGACATGGACTGTCTCTCCACAGCTTTGTAAGGGAGGACTCTATTTCCATTTCTCCTCCACTCCACTTGAACACCAGCCCAGAGGAAATGGGTGAACACTCCTTTTCCATGGTGTAGATTTCACTGCTGTTCAGTACCCGATTCCATATGTGCAGCTCTGTAATGCTCCCTGAGAATGACTCATCTTTCTTAAATGAACCCCCAAAAGTGTCCTGCTCCTGTCCAATGATGAAAAGACCATCAGGGCCAATACTGTTAGAACTTAAGCCATCACCACTGGAGACCACAAGGCCATCAGTAAATTGTGCCCAGCGTCCACCATTCTGGGTCCAAGAAACGCATACAGAGTGCCAGGAGTCGTCGTGGTCGAAAGCTTCTTGGTAAGGCCCATGAATGCCATGCACCAGCAGAGCCAGCTGCACAGGCTTACCCTTGATCAGGTTCACACGAAGCTGGAACTCATTAATATATGACTGGATGGAATAAGAAAAGATGGTGGAAATTCCAAAGCAATTTGGATCGAAGCGGAGAAGAGTGCAAACGGTCACCGAATCCATGGAGGTGAACTTGTGAAGGAGACGGGCATGCTTCCTCTCCGAGCGCCCAGTGAACTCCAGAATCAGGGTCTCTGATGAACCTTTGGTTTTAGACAGAGAGAAGAAACAGACATTACTATGAAGGAAACATCGTACCACAGCTCTCTGTAAACACTTGGGAAACATTTGGTCACTGAAGCTAAGAGTGTCATATGGCAGCATTGTCAGTCTGATTAGTCCTAAGGGTGTTAATGTGTTAATAGAAACTGAACCTACTTGTCATTTGTGTCATGACTTTCCTGGCAATCCACACAGGCTGAGAGATGTTCAAGGACTGTAAGAAGCTCGCCAGCTCCTGCATCTCTACTGGGTTGGAGACAGTGGCTAAGGCCCCGGAGCGCTGATTACACACTTCCACTGCTCTGTCCCATTGCAGGCGATCAGGCACATACTCATAGTAGGACTCATCATATGTCAGGTTTCTAGTTTCCAGTGTAAAGGCTGTTCAGAAAAAAAGGCAGATTAGTTGAGTGCATTGTTAAAAAAAAAGTGCTGAAATCCGATGTTGTTTTTTTTTTTATTTAATCCTGAAGTCTCATGGAGAGAGAATAAGTCACACAATCAAGTTCATATAAGTCCAGTGTCAATTTTAATTAAACTTCCAGAACATCTACGTACGAAGATAAAAATTAATGTGCATTTCCATCCACTCCTGGATGGCATTTAGTTTAATTTCATGGTATACAGATCTGATATGTTATCTCCCAACATGTTGTCTCTTCAGTCGAGTGGCATTTGAGTTCCTGTCAATTACACAATTTTTTCCCTCCAGGTTTTTTTTTTTTTTTTCCACGAGCAAAGCAATGGCACAAAAACATGCATAAGCCCAAAAAAATCTGCCTAAATTCAGATTTAGCAACTACTGTTTCCTTAATTCCACAAGAACTAAGTAAAATACTAATTTTGTATTAAAATACTAATTTTTGACTAATTTGGATGACACTTAGTAGCACTAGTTAGTTTCTAAACCATTAGTATACCACAAGTAGAGCTACTTGCTTGATCAGGCAGGCTATAACCAAAGGTTACCTGCTTAGTCTGTCTAGGATCAATCTTCTTAAATTAAAGGAGAAAGTGACTCACCTGATATATAGCTGTGGAAACAAACCTGAAACATGAGTATAAGTTTAGATCACAGACAGAACATAATGGATGTCTGGTATTTTTAATAATAATTTAAGGCAATACACCACTTTTCCTCCACCAAGCCTGTTTTCTAACACCTCACCACACATTTTCAGGCCTAAATGACTGGCATGTCCTGGTAAACAATGTTGATTGACGTTCTAGCCAATCAAAAGCGAGTATTTTCTCAAAACTCACAGCATATGAGGAGCCTACTGTTTAGAACATTCTAGGCATTTAGTCCAGGAATGAAACAGACAATAAGCAAGCTTATCATACGAAATATTAACCACTGATATAATCTAGTAATAGTTAAGTTATCATGTTTTATTTTATTTTTTTTACATCGTCAGGCATTATTTAGAAAACAACTGCATAGTGAACCTCACTGCATTCAGAGTAATGAGTCTGGAAAATTAAAGAGGATATAGCCAGGTCTATTGTAGGTGTTTAACACATATATGAAAACGTTTACCCAGTTATTAAGTTTACATGTTTACCTAAAATACCATAATCCCGCAATAAAATGATAAATACAAAAGCCAAGTACATACCAGCAGGCCTATATTGGGAAACAATAACCAGTGCATCCTGGGGGGAAAAATAAAAGAAAAACGTTTTTAATAGCTGGAAAGTAATCAATTTTGTTGATGAACTACAAACAAAATATTATGTTTGTTTGTTTTTTTTTTACCTTGATTAACTGCCTGGATAAAAACTTTGCGCCTCTTCTCATTCCAATCGCGTCGTGTCTGTGAACGCAGCATTCAACCACTGAAGCGACGTTTTTCGGTGTTTAATTCCTCTGAGTATTAAGTATGTATAGTTTTCTTCACAGCTGTGATCTATCAGCCTGTCTTACAGCAGGAAGCCCGGCGGTAGCTGACTCCAGAGATCATGAAGGGAGGATGCAGAGGAAGCAGCAGGCAGGCAGCGAGGAGGAGGAGGAGGAGTGGGTGTAAACCTGTAGCGAGCACAACGGGTTTACCAAAAATAAGGTTCAAGAACCCACAGGGGGCCCTTGAGTGAGTTCCAGGGGATCTAGTTAAGGCCAGTGGACAACACTAGGGTCTGTTCAAAGATGCCCATTCGGAATAGATAATGCTCCTGTAATTATCCTGTATTATAACATTATTTAAACTAAGCATTCAGACCATAAACTCGTACTGATGGTGTTTACAGAGGTAGCACACCTGGGGGGCATGCCATCAACCACACTGCTAACTTCGATAAGGCCCACTAGTTTTAGAGTTTGCTTCCATTACTGTTGCTACCATGATTCTCAGATGAGTTGCTGGGGTAACACATGCAGGTTAACTATCAGGCTTACCCTAAGCAGCGTTACAAAGAGTATGTACCTGTAGTAAACAGAGTATCAAACAATCAGTTCCTCGCGCTCCCCTTCCGACTGTCCGAAAACAAAGGTGACAATGTCAGCAAAAAATAATTTACCTTACATTCTTGGTCAGTTTTAAAGCATTTCCAATAGTCAAAAGTATTTTAATTATTGTTGTTGTATGTTTCAACTTACATTTGTCACATATCACACAGATGTGAATGAATGCCATGCTACTAAACCTATATTTAACCTATTATTCATATCATTATAGAACTTAGAAATATCAGCTAGGCCGAACATTAACACTCTGCAAAATGTTGTATACTTTGTCTAAACCTGCAAAGCAGTCCTCTTCACATTATTAACACTGATCCTATTCAAAGATAACACAATTTGGCATATTAGTTCAAGAGCAAGTACTACACATTAAAAAGAAATTACAACTGACGAGACTGCTCTATGACATCTTTTACACCATCATCTGCACCGATTGTTTTCATTCACAACTAATAAAATCTCCTCATTGTACTAAGTGTCCACTGTTAACCGAATATTGACATGCAATAGGAAAGGTTTAGGCCCTTGTCAAATCAAGCCATATTAATTTATTGCAGTTGTACAAGTTGCTGTATTATTTTGACATATCAAACTTTAACCAAGTGATATTAAAAAAAAAACAACAAAAAACCTAAAACGACATAAAAAGACCAATTTGTCAAAGTACATGAGTTAAGTGCAAATAGTTAGATGACAGGACCTCCTCAATACCAGACTTCAGAGAACCACAGAGGGTCAAAGAGTTCCTTCAAGAGAAATATAACAAATATTTCTGCAAATTTACAGGTAAAATATGCCTTCATACAAAAAAAACCCTCAATCTTGAGGAGAGAGAAGTGTCTGGGGGGGGGGGGGGGGTCGGGCTGTCATTATTTATTTACAAAACACTATCTGAGCTGCTGGATATTAAAATTTTGCATGTTTGAATTAATAAAAAAAATGCAGCAAAGACTAATTTAGTGACCTGTGAAAAAAATGGAGTACAACAGAGAAGGTCTGGTACTGCTCCTAATTATTTTATCCATCATGAAGGACTGTTAGACTCTACACATTCTGGACTCAGTTCCGATAAGTTAAAGCTCTTCGGAGCAAAATATCACTTAACTAAAGAAACAACCTCCAGCTTGTTGACAGAAGCTTTTTACACCATTGGTAGTATTTTTTTTTTTTTGCTATTTGGACTGCAACATTAAATAAGCAGTGTTTGTTGCCTATAATGTCAGGTTGGTATCATAGGAGTGTACAGAAAAAAAATACCCACGGCCCGTCTGTCATTAAGGGCAAAGCTTTTTTTCTATTTCAGCATTTCATTGTTACAGTAAATCGTACATGATGTGAGCACATCACAAAGAATAACACAAAGTATAAATCACACCCAGTGTGTGCTGCCTTTGGGCGACATCCCTGGAGGGAGAGAGTACACTACCTTACTAAAGACTTGATTTTTAACAGCTCTGTGAGTCTCTTTACTTGACATTTCTTCTTCGGTGCTCTTATCTGAAGCGGTAGAGCTTCTGCTCTCTCCAGCCTCCTGCTGGTTCCAGGAGGAAGACAGAGACTGGAGGGCAGAGTGCACCTCATCTTGTGCTGCCATGGCGCTCTCGAGAGAACGAAGCTGCAGTGCTTCCTCTTTGGACAGGGCAGCGATCAGCTCATCAACAGCCTTGGCAGAAGAAGAGATCTCTCTATGGCTGCCGAGATTGGAGTCCCTGTCTTTTCCTAGAAGGATGATGACAGTCAGATATGGGAAGTGACACATACAACAACAATCTGGTTAATTGTGATGTAAGGTACGCATTCATTCACTTTCATTTGACACTGACCATCATGGTGGAGAGCTTGCTACAGAAATCTAAATTGGCATATGAGACTGATGAGCAGTGTTGGGCTGTAATGCCGTTAATTTTGACAGTAGCTAATAGTTAATGCATTACTTTTCAAATAAACCCAGTTATCTTTACAATATGGTGCGTTTGTCCATTACTTAGTAAATGATTTGTGGGGACAATCCCCAGTTTGGAAGACCAGTCCCCAGTTAAAGCTGTCCCCGAAAATGTCCCTGATTTCAGCCTTTTAAGACTGACAAAAAAAAAAAAAAATGTTGCGTGTGGACTAGAACAATTACAGTTATTACAGTAGATGAGTAGGAAGCAGAAAGTGTGACGGATCATGCAGCACACAGATTAGAACAAGTTGTTACCGTAGTGACCGGGAACCAGATTAACTGACAGCAATAATAATAATAATATCCCAACTGGAAATGTTTGTGTTTATGTTGAGCAGAGTTTAGTGATGTGAATGCAAATGAATAAAAACTGTAGAGTTGATCAACAGTAAATTATTTTCCATACAGCACTGAAATGAAGCTACAGTGTAAGGGCATAAATGGGAGCATTACACAATGTTCTTTTGATAAGAGTAACTAAAAAGTTACTTTTAACAGTAAAGCATTACTTTTGAGTTACTTTTTAAGTGAAGTAATTAGTTACTTACTGTAACTAGATACTATTTGTTAGTAACTAGCACAACACTGCTGATAAGAGAAGAAGAACTTTCCTCCCTTTCTGGATGGAAATACGTATATCCATGGGTGGAATATGCTGGCTATGTACTGCAGAAAAAATCTCTTAGGCAGGGCAAGTAAGAGCAGGGCAGGTAAGAAAAAACCTTAACGTTAGACCATGTATGTTCTGGTGCCATGTATTGGTTGTTTTACCACACACTAGATAGGACCTTAAGCTTAACAGCTTAACCAGCCTGTGTATGTCAGAAGTTTCACCTCGAAGTGCGGCAGACAGACAGGAATGCAGCTCTCTGAGGGCCTGGTTCAGCTGGAACAGCTTGGTCGCTGCTGTCTTCAGTCGCTGAAAATGGGAAACTGAGGCCTCCTCCTTCTCCTCTGGGTCAGTCTCTCTCTCCTGATTGAAAACATCCAATACACCCATAAAAATTAATGCAAGACAGCAAATAAACAGGACTAAATGTAACAATGCCAACAATTAGATCACAAAAACATAAAAAAGCATAACATTCAACAATACAGTGTACAATTAATTAAAAATATGTGCTTACTATCGCTAACAACTCAACAAATATACTCAACATGACATTCCCCAGCTACATGCTCGTAAACTGGTCTTGATATATTTAACAAGCATCAACATTAACATAACAATCTTTTAACATTTAACAATCTTTTACATGTGAGTTACAATTCTGTATGTATCCTAATGCCACTTCAACATGCACAGATGTACACACAAAACATGATGTCACTTCCATGGTGATGTGCTCTTTTTTTTGCCATAAACATAATGGCCTCCATCCCAGGTCACCTCAGTCCAGGAGAAAATGGGAAAAACAGACATTTATTATGGTACACAGTTCCCTACACAATCTACTTCTAACATATTTAACTGCTGCAAATACAAATTGCTGTGTATAAATATAAATTCTGGGGTTTAAGTAGTTTTTGTCCCTATATTTTGCATAAATAAAGTAACGTATACACATTTGTATAAATGCACTATTCACAAACTGTAATAACAGTTCCAAAACGCCTTGAAAAGATGAATTTTCTCCCCATTTATACAAACATTTTAATCACTAACAATCCTCTTCTGAAGAAATAGCAAGTGTAAGAGTAAATTACAAATGCATTTGCATCCATGATCATGCACATGTGCATGAAACACTATGAAAGTAGCTGCCTCAGGCTATAACTCGGGTTTATTTGCCTACAATAACATTGTAAGCAGGCAAAATGCCCCCGTGCTACCCATATGTGTCAATGATTGGTTTCAACAAAAAACTGCTAGTTTGTGTGGCTAAGATAACGGCAAACAAGCCTGTTAGCTGTGACTGATGCCACTTCATTCAACACATTCATTACCTGAACGATCGTCAAGGGGCGACTGCAGAGAGATAAGCCTACAGAGCATTGAGCTTTACAGGAGCAATAAACGCTGAGTGGCATCTTTAACGGGGCCGCTGTGTGTGTGTGGGTATTAATCTGTAACATTTAAGAGTGTGCCAGGATGGAAGATTGTTTTTAACCTTTACATATCCAGGGAAGCGCTGCTGAGCAAGTATTCTGTCTTTCAGCCACAGTTTACCCAAACAAATATCAGTAGTTTTTGTAATAAAGCTGCACATAGCTGATAGCTAACACCATTAATCAAATTCTTACACTTTGGCCATTGTTAATGCTGAAATCTTTTTCATGTAGATGTAAAAATCTGTTTATTCTAAAAAATAAAAAAGTAAAATACAAGTTAATAATTCCATTACTTTGGTGGAAGAATTATTTGTTACACACTCCAGCACTATCACGTCACTTTTCTTTGATGTCCGACTATATTAATAACAAACTTCTCCACCCCACATCCATATTTTAATTGAATTTGTAATGGCTGTTCAGAATCACAGCTTGGCACCAAGAAACAAAGAGGGGAAAGTACAAGAGGGACTGAGGAGCCTGTAAATGAAGTTTCCTAAAACTCTCAAAAGACGTAGAGAAATTAGCAGCATTTTTCACAATGTTACCATTTGTGTGATGATACTGACACTCACCGTGATATGGCAATGCATGAAGTTCTGCAGAGCACAGGCTAAGTCAAGCGTCTTGGATTTCAGGCTCTGCAGGATCTGTCAACACAAGATGTATTGTCAACGATGACACCTTGATTTAAGAATATTTATCTACATTGTAACATAAATTAAATTCTCAGCACAAAATGTAATTCTATAACTATGACAAATTGTGTGATATGATGACTGAATGTCATGATCTCTTACAAGATTCCTGGGGTAGGCAAGCTGAGCCTCTCTCAGCATTTCTCTGGTAATGATGAGGCTTTCCTCTAAGAGAGAGCAGACGCCCTTGTTGGTCCCCCTCAGCAGACACGTGACAACTGATTTCTGGAACAAAAAAAAAATCACATGAATCATATTTTTGATAGAACTTCCATAGTCTGTCAAGATACAATAAATACTATGTAGTATCCCTGATGGTTTAGAGTATGGATTGGCTTCTGTAGGTGAGGTTCTGGCAGTTTGTCGTTATCTTTGTGTAAAAATTAGGGCTGTTGAAGTTAACATAACGTAGCATAACACTAACATAATGGCCCCTATCCCAGCTTACCTCAGTCCAGGAGGAAATTGAAAAACAAACATTCAAACAAACAAATTCTGGGGTTTAAGTATTTTTTCCCCTATTAGAGCTGTCAAAATTAAAGCGTTAAGGCATTTAATTCACTAATTTGTCCAAAATTTGTTGGTAACTCTACTTGAACAAACCGCCCAAAATGTAAAGTATGTATATAAGTAAGTAAGAAACGTCTCTTTCGTTTTTCCTTTTCATCTGTTTCACATTACAAATTAATACTTTAACGATGCTCTTTGGTGGATTATTTGTTTGATGAATTACAGGAGAAGCGTAGACTGATTGAAAAAAGATGGCTAATCTAATTTTATCAGCATGTTTGATCGTTAGTTACGACTGTGTTGTTAGTTTCCTTGATTTTTTTTGAATGGAGTTCTACTTCATGACCTGCCAGCAAGTCTCTGGCAAGTATTTTGGGCTTGTCCAAGTCGAGTTACCTTAACACAAGTCAACACGTTAATGCTCTTATTTCGATAGCCCTAATAGAGATTCTGATTCTTGTGTGAATATAAGAGAATAGAATACTATAGAATATCATCACAATCTTCATCATCTCTCTCACACTCATGCTTTTATGGAAAATAATTGATCGATATATACTGCAAAACTGCATTTGTACATCAACAAATCAACCACACGGCATCCTTATTGAACTCAATAATTCCCCATCCCCTCAGCTAATATTATATTCTCTACTATTGTGGCGTTGGGGCTTGATTAGAGTGGACCCCCAGAGCTTTGGCAGAGGTAGTAACTGCTGCGGTATTAATGGAGGCGTTACCTTGCCTGTGGCCTGGGCACCCTGCTCCATAGCATTCAGCGGCACGCCTGTAACCGCCGCCAGGTGGCCAAGAGCAAGCAATGCTGCATCCAGGCACTGACTGCTCTTCCTCGCTGCTTCCATTACCATTGATGTGATCTCAGATTCACAACCCTGGATGGAAAGACCATTTTCAGCATAGAGTCAGAGCAAACAAACGGGGAGAAATGAGGTTGAATTATAATTGATTTAACAGTAAATCAATGAAGCGAACCAACAGCATGGTCACGGTCACATAGTCTGAAGGGTCAGTGAATAAATGAAAATGCTGGAGATTGGAGAATGTGAAAAATCAGAGGTGAGAGAGGGGAAAAGTTGTGTGTTCATGGTTTAAGGAATTTAGATTTATTTTCCATATATTCATGAAGTGTTTGGAGCTCAAGGTTGAGAATTCCCTCCACTTTTCCATTTCCATAGACAGAGCTCAAACAGCTCAGAGCTAAGACACGTCAATTAATGCTCTGCATTTTGATGAGCCAACCCCCCGTCCAAACCACGCTAAATTGAAAATTATTTTTCAGTTCAGATTTTACACTCTTTTCAAAAATGTGTGTGCCACAGAAAGCACGATATGGTGGTGCCACACAGCCTATAATGTAGTGGGGCATTTTCTTGTATTTACCTGAATGAGCAGCTGGAAGAATCCTCCCATCTTCTTGACTTGGCTCTTGAGTTCTTCAGCGAGGGTGTAGAGCCGTCCAGAGGAGGGTTTAACGCTGGCAAACCACTGCATGGTAACAAACACGGCACTCTCTATGGCTGTGGTGGCCTTGACCAGTTGAGTCTGGGCCACCAAGTTACCCACAAACACTGCAGGAGAAAAAGCCATAACAACAGCTGAGTTCACACAATAAATCCAAAAAAAAAGAAAGGTAATCCTAGGCCTTTTAGAATTATCCACAAATTAGCTGGACATTTTTTTGATATTTAAATATATTAAAACTGAATAAATGGTGGAATATGAAATAAAAACCATTATTTTTTTTCCTTTCTTTTTTTGAGCAATGCCAGACAATTAATTAGAGACCATCTTGTATTAAGACCACACACTCTAGGCCCAAATTTGCAATATGAATATTTATCATTTATCATACAGCCTAATTATTTGTATATACATGTTTTATACTTTTTATATTGCTCTTCTCAGGGTTTCCATGAGTGCTGGAAAACCTGGAAAATGACTGACCAATTTTCCAGTCATAGAAAAACATGGAAAATGAGAAAAAAAGATCAAATGTCCTGGAAACAGTTAAGTTATCCTGGAAAATTATTTATTCTCCCCATGCCTTGTTGTGAGCGAATGCAAACGGGTTAAAAGTTACTTTTTAAATAACCTTTTCTTTCATTTTCCATGTTTTCCATGGCTGGAAAATTGGTCAATCATTTTCCAGGTTTCCCAGGACATGTGGGGCCCTCCCTTCCTTCTTAAATTTTATATTGTAAATAGTAATATTTTCTATTTTCATATTTCTTTTTAATATTGAGTTTCCATTTCATACTGTTGCTGCAACATGATTTCCCAGGTTGGGTTCAATAAAATAATTCTTTCCTATTCTATTCCGCTCTATTCTAAATTGGGCCCATTAGCTTGCTCCTCTCACCCACAAATAATTAAACTTTCGGGTTGAATCTCACCGTTCTCCTGGCTGTCATCATCCAGGCTGTTGTATAGGTCAGATATGGTTTGGACCGCCACGTAGATCAGTTGCAGATCAGAAGCTAACCTGTCTGGCATGCTCTCTTCTGTCCCACTGCAACTCCGCAGACGGGCCACTGACTGACCAATAAGCTCCTTGCAGATGCCGGGCATGGCAGAGTCTGTACTGCTAGAATGTGTAGAGGGTGGCCTGGCCACACCCATCAACCCTAGGACAAAAAAAGTAATTAATCAGTTCAGAGTTCAGACACAACCTCACGAGACACTGTGTTTTATATATATATATACGTATACATATATATATATATATATATATATATATATATACGTATATATATATATATATATATATATATATATATATATATATATATATATATATATATATATATATATATACATATATATATATATATATATATATATATATATATATATATATATATATATATATATATAAATCACATATAAGTAATTAAATAATTTGGTTGAGTGCCCTACCAGCAGACTGCGAGGAGCCATTGTGGAGGCTCTGGATCGGATGGACTCTGATCTCGTAGAGACGTCCTGAGATTCTCCTGCTTTTCAACAAGCTCCTGCTCCTGATGCCAAAAAAAAAACAGAAGAAAAAAAAAAAACATGATATTTTCATTGATAATTATTAGGCATGCTGACATTCTCAGATGTTCTCATTCAGAATGACTTGGTGCTAAGACATTCAACTCATTGTAGCTGAGAGTTTGTCTAGTTGGTTCAGTACTTCTTGAAATGTACTGCGTCCTTTTTCATCATTTTTTTTGCTGGAGCTGGACTATTTTTCTCCCATGTAGGCAGCACTTCTCTATCTCTGGACATGGTCAAGGTTATCTGATAATGTGGCACATTTAGAGGCAAGTTTGGTTTTATTTGTTATTTATGAACAACCAAGAGGAGAGTAGGTAAATTAACAGCTCTGAGTCAGAGAGAGAATGGATGAAGGAACCAGGCAGCCTGTGCCATGTGTCATTTGGCTGGACCTGCTGGTAGTTCATGCACCACCAGGAGCACCATGACAAGAATAACAACAATGTGAGGGGAAAATGTTGGGGGTTCTGCATGTACCACAGGTGTGTGTGTGAGAGAGAGAGAGTGAGAGTTTTTGGGTTGTGGTTTGTAGAGTGATGAACACAGGGACCCTTAGTGTCTTTTAGTGTCTAAACCCCTTGGACTGGCCTCCATGGAAATGAAATTAATAAAGAAGGAAATATTTTGTGGGCAGCAACTTTTCATGGGAGGAAGAAAGATGTGTTGAATGTCAAAAAAAAAATGTGCCAGGTTGTAAATCACATTGGTGGAAACTAGGAGGACTTAACCAAATAACCAAAATCTTCCAAACGGTATGACAAAAATGATTTCCCATGCTCCATCCATGTACTGTTCAACTTTCCATAAACAGTACATCCATTTGGCTGGCACATTGTTCATGCTAAAAAGAGGGCATGAGGCGGTGAGTTCAGCTGAAAATGTGGGCTGTGGGTTTAACACACACACACACACACACACACACACACACACACACACACACACAGTGAGGCAAAGTAATGTCTATCCAAGCCCTGGCACTGGAAACAACAGTAAGGTGGACACACGCAGAGATACAGTCCTATTGTTTCTCCAGATGTTTTAAACAATTACCTGTATGCACATTTCAAGAAACTGGATAAGAATACCAAACAGATTAAAAATCTGATGTAAATATACAGGAAATGTGCTGAAAGGAGGACCTGATGGATAGGAGGAGAAAGGAGGACCTGAATAATTACCTTCGACGTGAGAAGGAGGAGGTGGAAGCAGAGGAGGCCGATATATCTTGCTCCCACTCATCATCAGGGTCATAAAACACGTCGTCATCTTTAGAAGTGGAATCCCCCTGTGGAGAGTAAACTATTGCTGACATGCCCACTAGTCTCATTTACTCAGCTTAATGAGAAAAACACAGCAAAGTGAGGCAGCATCCCTCTCCCAGGCATAAAACAACCCGATCTGGACTGTAAATAAGGTCAAACGCCTGGGAAATTGGCAAGTGCACTTGAGCTGATGTCACACTGAGTATGCAGAATGAGGAACAGACCGCCTGACTGGTTGCATATGCTTCACTCAAAAGTCATCATACATCAGCTTATAAGACTACAACTGATCAAATTAAATCAGCAAGTATGCATGAGCTTCCTATATTTGATCAGTCAAACGTTTTGCTGGAACTTGTTTTTCAGCCTGAGCCTCTTGTTGAATCCTCTGGTGGAAAGGTCTTCATCATGATGAGATCTTATAGAGATGATTGTTCTACACACATGATCATTTTTGTTCTGTACATTATATACAATAAGACTGTCTAATAAAATTTCATAAAAAACAGGGAATATGATGTCTCTATTTCAACAGGAGGAGGAATCTGTTAACTCTTTGAGTGCCATTAATGTATTTATATGTCATTTAAAATCCAACGCTTGAGTGCCATCCATCCATCCATCCATCCATTATCTACCGCTTATCCTCATGGGGTCGCGGGGGGGCTGGAGCCTATCCCAGCTGTCTTAGGGCGGAAGGGTACACCCTGGACAAGTCGCCACCTCATCGCAGGGCACATAAAAACAGACAACCATTCACACTCACATTCACACCTACGGACAATTTAAATTAGCCAATTAACCTAATTTTGGATGGTGGGAGGAAGCCGGAGTACCCGGAGAGAACCCACGCAGACACGGGGAGAACATGCAAACTCCACACAGAAAGGCCCGGGATTCGAACCCGGTACCTTCTTGCTGTGAGGCGACAGTGCTAACCACCCCACCACCGTGCCGCCCCGCTTGAGTGCCATTGATATATAAATACGTACGTAATATAAATATAAGTTGTTTTTCAGCAGCAGGCACAAGAAGGCGCTCTCACACAGCCTGTAAGTAATACTGGGGCTTCTGGGGGGAAAATGCTCGACTTGAAATGCAAAAGTGATTTAAGACAGACCTGATCGAGCTCCCTCATGGCAGCAATGTTGTTTTGGAACTTGTCCAGGCTCCAGAAAGTGGAGATCCCCAGCTTTTTGTTTTGAACTCGTACCTGAAGCTGTAGGTTCTCATCTTCGGAGCTTTCATGTCTATAACAGAGGAGAGTCCAATGATTTTGACTTCAAGCTATAGCTGGTAATCTTGGAGCTCTAGCAAGATTTGAAAGCGGCACCTTCTCTAAGCTCCACCCCCCTTCTGTCAGTGCTCCTTCCAATGCCACACCCCCTCTCTTGCTAACTCTGTATTTCTGCAGAGTGTGCTGAATATTTCCGGCAACAGTGAGACATGACGTGAGACAAAGGGGGGCATGGGCAGGACGAGACGTTTTGGCATCTGACTGGTTCTTTCCTTTCAGACCAAATAGCAGGGATTGGTCAGCAGCTGCCACAGAGGTCTGACTTCTGAATACATAATACATATTGACTGCTCTCGGGATGGAAGGATCATTTCACCCAGTAATAACAAAAGTGCTTCTGAACAGAATTACCTTAACTTTAACTTAATGAAGACACCCGTTTGTGACACCTCTATAGCTTTATTGATGTCATATGCAAACTGTGGTGCAATCTTATATTGTCATACCTGCTGAAGACTGTGTTTTTCTTCAGTTTAGCACTGATCTTATTAGCTTCCTCGATCATCAGAGATAACTTCATGGCATCCCACTGTGGAGAGACTGAAACACAGAAATGAAACACAAACTAATTACAAGCAACCGCCCTGATCCACTGGCTTAGATGGTCTTTATTCAAGCCTGAATTGGTATAACTGAATGGAAGGAATTCTTCTCAGTTGCTGACTTGGTTCATAGCTGTCAACACACTGCTCATGAGGCAACAGGAAGCCTAGTTTCCCTCATACCAATACTAAGTGAAATGGACACTGCAATAAAAATATTTCAAAATGTGTCTGGGAAGTAATGAGAAAATCTTGACTCCTCTGCTCTTTGTGTGTCACGTATTGTAGGGACAAGTCTCGCCTCTTTCTAAGCTATTAAAGTGTTGCTGTTCAGTCCAGTGATTATAAATGGTGTTCTCGCAAATTCTTTCTACTTTACTGTTCTTTACTTATTAGGATACACGCACCCATCCTGAACTCCACTTATATGGTGTGAATTGTCATGTGGTTCCTAGCTCCAGTGTGTGCTCAGCAGTGACCTGAAAGCTCTCACCATTTCTGGGAGTGTGGATTTCCCTTAAGGCTCTTTTCTTCTGCATCTCTTCAAGCTCCTTGCAGATCTTTCTCTTCTCCGCCTCCAGGGCATCAACAATCTTCGCTTGACACACACGGTGTTCCTCCATCGCCTGGGGTGAATCACAGTAATGTACACAACATTAAAAATTACAAGGCCAAGACATTAAGCATTAAGCCAAGCTCCACCACGGCTCCAAACACATCCCAAATGGCCCATCAGTTAAACATGAAACCAGCAGTCTTCACATTTCCTCTATTTAGATCATCAGAAATCATGAGCGATTGAAGGAGGTGATGTCATGTACAGTAACAGGAATAATCCACATTTCCAACAGACTGACTCATAAAGATGGAAATATGAGTGGTTTTTAATGACTGCTCTGCGTCTGTACAGCATCTCCTACATGAAATTCATCAGTGTGCAATAAATGAGGCCTGTAACACTGCTCATACTGAAATATTCTGAAAAGACCAACAGACAAACTATTTTTTTCCATCAACCTAAAATAGAGAACTTCATTAAAGTGTGAAAGGAACTGAACAGTCCCAGGTGTTCTGGCTCCTGACCTGGGCCTCCATGTGCAGGCGGATACGTTTCTTGTGGGTGTCCACCTCCTGCTCTAGCTCCAGCTTGTCCATTTTCAGCTTTTTCATCTGGCTGGCCACCCTCTGCTGGTCCAACTCCTGTTGACGTTTCCGCTCAGTCTCCTCGTTCTGAATAATACAGGAGTTTACGGTTAAAAGGACTTAACTGTTCTGTAGTCATGCAATATAACACACAAGAGTTGAGAAAATATACTTGCTTTGCCAGTTTGGTTACACATGCAACTGACAACACACCACCAATATAGTACAAATGGAAAGTCTGTTTCAGGTTTTGTGTACCAGCTCTCTCTCCAGGGCTCGGATCCTGTCCTCATAAAGTGCCTTCTGGTCCGAAAGCTCTTTCTGGGCTACCTCTTTTGCCATCTGGATTCCCTGCATCATCTCCTCTTTTGCCTTCAAATGGGCTTCTTCAATTTCTGCCTCAAGCCTGAGATACACAAAGATAATGCACTCAATTAAAAAAAAAAGTTGTTGGTGGTGGTTGTTTTTTTCTTATCTATTCTTTTGCACTCACTGAGCTCTTTGAGCAGCGAGTAGCTCATTTTTGGCAAATTCAAAGTCTTTGTGGCCATCGCCTGCGTCTGTCCAGCATGACACCCGCTTCCCAGACTGCACCTCTGCTGGATGGTTGAAGCGGAAGTAGTGGTCTCCACCGAGAATCACCCTGTCGCCCTGGAAACCACAAAGAAAAGTTAAATTTGTTAATAAAACAGTCATATTTAATTCCATCGTGTTTAGATGAGAGCAGAGTACAAAGAAAGCTATTGCACAACTCCTACTATAGCTTTCTTCATAGCATGACGCTTAACATCAGATGGGTCTGGAGATCTTTCTGATCCACTTACATGGTGTAGGACAGTGGATTCTGATATGAGGTTTCCATTAACAAAGGTCTTGGCGTTGTCCATGGGGGTAATGCTGACAGTGCCCTGGATGTTGTTTATTACACTAAAATAAACCAGAAAATACAAATATAAAAATGTTCATGTTGAATGCCTGCTGTGAACACCAAAGGAAATGGCTAAATTGGAAAGATAGCTGCATGGAAAACAAAAGCTCCTTCATCACGATTAACTAAATCTCACTTCAGTACTGCTCCTCTGTTACATTTTCCAAGCTACTGTAGCTGTCATAGGAACCTTAAATGAAAAACTCTGACTACATTTTTTTTCCACCCTCCACGTCAATGCAATTTTGAAACCCCCCCCTTTTTTTTTTTTTTTTTTTACCAGTGTTGGTCAGCGATGAGGGCTCCTGTCAGCTGGATGTCGTGCCTGGACTCAGACTTGAGCTTGCCCACTGTGGTTCTGCCCTCTTTGATCATGTAGAGAAGCATCTCAGACAGCTGAGGATCCTCGTTCAGGTTCACCAGGTTAGGAAGACGATTGTCCACTTTGAATGTCACACCTGCTTTCTGAAAAACAAAGAGAAAGTTTCTTCAGTCACGGTTTCACGTGTGGACATAAGTATATTTATTGCAGCATGTTGGATGGGAGCCTTGACATAGTGAAATCAAAAGTTATGTACTTTGGGACAATAAATTTACCTGCAACTCTTTGGTCTCCTCACGTTTGCGGATTTCAGCTTGCTCCAGTTTCTCTCTCCATGCCCTAATAATATAAATATATGACAAAAAATTAAATCACCTCGAGTCAAATTATGCCTTGTCTCAGATGTGTTCCTATTCAATCACAAAGAAACACTTTCACAGACTGAAGTTTATCATATTAAATTGCCATAGTTTTAGAATTTTGGTTTGGGTTCTGTTTTCCTTTATTTCTTTAGAAAAAAAAATGTATAGTATTTTATTCACCTATATATTATTAGAGCAGTATTACATCTTTTTCACATTTAAAATGGTAATGTATAATGTAATATGTAATGTACATAATATAATGTATAATATTTACATATAAATATATGAATAAGTAGCTATTTGTGGTCCTGGTGTATTCACATCTATATGTGTAGCTATCCTGAGTAAAACCTCTCAAAGTGACCCTGTTCGATAACAAAACAATACGTATGCGTGGCAACAGGGCAAATATGCAAACATATGCACACACAATATAACAGGAATATACAAACGATCACCTCTAGGGTTAAACTGGGGAAATCCGCTGCACCTTTCAGATTTCTTTCTGACCCCTCCTCACATCTGGGTCAATTATTTCAGATAAATGAGACTATTAGAACTATTGTTATATGTTATTGTAACTATTGCAGAAACACTGACCGATTGGCTTCAGCCATTTCTCTCTCTTGCTGACAGAGTTTGTTCCTCAGGCCTGCGATCTCCTGCTGGAACAGCCTGACTCGCTCTGGTTCGATGCCCTGGGAGCTCATCTGGGCTGATCTCAGCTTCTCCACCTCCGCCTTCAACTCTGCAAACACACAAAATTAGTCTTCATAAAGCTAAAATACATTAAATAGTTCAGAGTAAGTATACATCTGAATAAAAAACAGCCAATGTGAAATTCAAGAGACAAAAAAAAAAATTCAGCCAAACTATGTCACTTGATGAAGATAATTTACAGAGCAACACTGACCTGATTTGAGTCATATTAACTTTGAGTATCATCCACTGACAGTGTATATGAGACAAATAAATCCATGGCAAGAGCTCCCCTTAGTGCTAAAAATGTCAAAGAGCAGCACAATCATCTTATGAAAAATAATACTTGCATGACAGTTAGCCGCCATGTGTGGCTGACAGTGCATAAATATGGCCCGGAGGCAAGGTTAGGGCCAGACCTTAATTGAACAGGGTAGTGCATAAGCTGGTGATGGATTGGTGGATGGACAGGGGTGTGTGTGCATGCGTGTGCGTTTGAGAGAAGGAGAGCAAAGGAGATCAAGAGCAAGACACAAATAGAAGGATAGATATTTACATATGAAGAACGGGAAATACACAGAGACAGTGACACAGAATCAAAGAGAGGAGATGAAAAAGAAGTTTGTGGACAGACAGAAAAGAGGCTTTAAGACATAAATTCCCACTGTGAGTTTCTCCCATCGCATAAATACTGTTCACACCTGTGATGTCAGGATGACAACAGCATTGCCTCATGAATAAGGACATACATGGGCTGTTTTTTGTGGGATCGCAGATGCTCTGCTTCACAGAGAAAAACATACAGCATTGCTGTGTATGCATGAGCACAGTGGGGGGGAAAAAAACTCTTTAAGATGAAAATTGTTTTTTCAAGGTGGGAAAATGTTTTGTTAGTCCCGCTCTTCTTTTCTCTAAGTTGACGTCACAGAGGCAAAATCAAGGACTCGCCTGGGCCACATCTACAGTACCTCATACAGTAGCTGGCATCAACCTCAGTATGTGCATGGTAAATGTTTTCACCACAATTTCTACAACAACCCAGCCACATACAATGGAATGGCGCATGTGCAGACAGGTCTGCAAACACACAGACTAAACATAAAACTAAAAAATATGCATTTATATAAACTAAAAAAAAAAAAGTAGACAAAGCTCAATTAGGGACCACAGAGATTTTGTAATGTGGATATTTTGAGTGCCTGACCTCTGATAAGCTTGGCGCTGGTGTCCTCATTGACTTTTGCCACGTTGATGATCGTGCGGGCCTGCTGGGCGTAGCGCAGAGTGCTTAGGCTTTCCTCCACATTACTGCCAGCTGGGCTCAGTGTGGCGATCATGGCCGTCTTGGAGTTACCGCCGAGACTCTCTTTCAACAGCCTGCGAGAAAGGAAATAAGAGCTAGTCAGGATCATGCATATGCATGTGTTTGCTTTGTTTGGTTTTAGATGTGCAAATACACGTAACTTTGCTGTACAGCATGAAACTGTGGACCAGTTCAGTTAATGTTTGCTTTCTGCTCTCTCACCATGTCAGGATAGACTCCCTGTACGGTATGAAGACCTTCTTTCGGGTAAGTGCCTGCTCTGACAGGGCAGAGATGACCTTTCCAAGGGTAAGCAGGGATTTGTTGATGCTAGCACCCTCCTGTAATGACACAGTAAAACTGGCATTTCTTGGTACGTGCTGTTTCATGAAAATGTGAGAAAGCATTGTCTCAAGGTTAATCAATCAAGGACCAACTAATGAGTGAATGGGTTGGAATACAAGCATATCTTTTCAAAACATGACTAAAGATGAACCGTTATTCAAATCATGTGTTATCGTTTAGGTTTCTTAACAAACAGTTTGTGAGCAAATATATATTGCTCATTTGAATATTCTATCTGAACAACAGGAAAAAACAGCAAGCTATTCAATTAGTAATGATATGAAAAGGAGAAGAGCTCATAACTAAACAGCAATAACCAAGAGGTGTGTGTGTGTGTGTGTTTGTACCCTGAGTCGGTCTCCACTTGTCTGGGCCGAGTTGCAGCGCTCGCTGCCCGCCAAGTCCACCAGGTTGATCCTGCTGGTGATACTGTGGTCGTGTTCCTCATCCTCCACAAACTCAGTCTGTACACAAGCACACAAACACGTGCAACTCTGACCTTAAAACATCCGATGGTCAATGTTAAGTGTGTCACTGCAGAGTTTTAGAAATATTATCATTAGGCAACATTTTATGCAACTTTATGTAAAGCTGAGATGCCATACCTGAGTCTGGGTCATTACTAGAGTGAAGACAGAGTGAGATCTGGAGCTCTTGTCATTCATTCCTGTGGCTGCTGTGGCCCTCTGCTTGTTGCCCAGCTCCAGCCAACCCTGAAGAAGAACACAGTGAATTATGAATGAATCTCCTAGCGTATTCCTTATATATACATACAGTATATTCGATACTCAGACAGCACCTCCTACTTTCAACCTACCTGAATATCATTGTAGGAGCTCACAATATTCCTGTGAAGACATAAACAAAGTGAATACATTTTCAAATCACACAAGTCTAAATGCTCTATTTGTCTCTATTTAAGAGTAATATGACAAAAAAAAAAAAAAATCTTACGCAGAGAGTTCGGCGACATAGGGACCATGGACTGGATGCTCCCTCACCCTCAGCTGGAAACACAAATCCACAGGATTTTATTTTAGCTGTATATTATTTTCAGGCTATTCACGATTACCAATAACCACATAACAGTGTATGCTTTAAGCACTATGATCATCTCTAAAATATGTGATTTTATACTTTTCTGTTTATACTATCTTGATTCTATTCTCTATTTTCCAACAAGTTGCTGGTTCTGAAATTGTTGCTAACTACTTACAGGCATCTTCCTCTGGTTTGGCTCATCTCTGGTCACCAGCAGGTCATGGATCTTCTCATTGTACACTTCAAAATAGCTCATCTCAACATGACATTTGACCTGAAACACAACAATGCAATGGAGAGTTATGTGACCAGAAAAGAAGATTGCTCAAGTACACATTCAAGACTTTGAACCGAGGGATAAACTGAAAGTGACATTTTACCTCTTCATTTTCCATGGAGGCCAATCTAGAAAAAAGCTCCTGGCAAAATCGTGGGATCACTCCTTCCTCTTCTCCAAAACCCATCATCCTAAACATCAGTGATTTTAAACAAACCAAACTGACGGTTGGCTGATTACAATTTATAATACAAATTAAGAATAAAAAGAATATAAAGTGAGCAGCACAGGGGGTAGGTTTCAGTGGGGCATGGTCCACTGTGACAAACTAAAACCAAGTGACTCACGTGTACGACTTCCCAGAGCCTGTCTGGCCATAAGCAAACAGGCAGGTGTTGAATCCTTCGAATGCCCTCAGCAGGAGAGGTTTAGCCAGTGTCTCATACACTGTCTGCTGGCTAGCAAAGATGGGCTCATGCTCATCCACCGAGCAAAAAGAGTAGTCATAGATGAAGGAGTAGCTCTGTTTGGAGTCCGGATGCAGGACTGCAGTCTCCTGACCGTTCATGAAGATCACCTGCAGCGCCTTCTCCGCCTTCTCCCTGTAAAAGAGCAACAGAGTGACTGTAGATCTCAGCACTTCCACTACCTAAAAATATGCAATGTCTGTAGTTTGGTGTTCCAGCTGCAACCCAAAAACTGGCTTACTGGTCTGTAAAAGGTCAGAAAATAGTGAAAACTACCATCATACTCTTCTAAATCTTATAGCAGTAACTTTTGGAGGAATTTTGGACTCTTAAAAAGTGGCGTGCATGGACTTTTTAAAGAGAAAAAAGGGCACCTACAGTGAGTTCTCACCACTGAAGGGGCCCTAGAGTGCACGTTTTTGCCTCCCAAGAGGGCACAAGCCACTTTGCGGTTTTGTAAAAAAGGCTTGCACTCAGTGGGTTAAATGATCATCCACTCCTGACTCCTGTACCCATCAATTAAGACATGTATTGCGTCACAAACCTGGCACTGAAAGGACGCACACGGACTGCGACAGTCACTGCGCTGTTTTCCATCTTCAGTGAATCCTGCTGCTTCAGAGCCTCGCTGGGACGGGACAGGAGCTGCTCGGTAGGAGGTGGAGCAGGAGTGGAGGCCCAAGCCTGTGTCGCGTCACCCTTTTGGCTGGAGGTGGATGTCTTTCTCACCTGCTGCGCGGCGTTTGGCTTTAACACACCTGGGGGCGCCTTGGTGTCCCGAGGAACTGGGCCAGGTTTTGCGTCTTCCGCTTGCTGTACTCGGGATTTGGGCCTCTCTAGACTCGCAGATTTGACTGTCACTACTTTAGGAGCATCTTTCCCTGCCAGTCTCTCGAATACTTCTCTCTTGGCGGCGATTTTCTCAAACGGGGTCTTTTTGGTAGGGGTTTTAAAAGTTTGGGCCTGGTCCTCCAGGTGCCTGTTTGTGACGGAAGAGGATGGAGTTTTGCTGTTTTCCACAGAAGCAGCGCTTCCTCTTGCTTTGCTTTTACAGGCAGCTTCTCTTAAACTTGTTGATCTCAATAAACCAGGTGCCCTACCGTTTGGTTCAATAAGAACTTTCGGCGTCGGCTGCAGGCCTGCTCCGCTCAAACCACGCTGCCCTTGTGCACTTTTATCCATTGAGGGAGTCCTGGTCCTGCGCTGAAGGGTCAGTCTCTTCTCTGGAGCTGGTGTGGTATTCTGGCTGCTTTCAGCCACCGTTTTCTCCGCAGTTTCAGATCCGGTCTTCCTCCTAGACCTCCTCTGCAGAGTGAGGTGGCCACGGTAAGGAGTGTGCTGCCCACTGCCGCTTTTTGACAGCGCAGAGACGACATAAGTCCTGTTTACCTGCCGGTTTTTATCAGATAACCCGCTGTCTTCACACGCAGAGTCGCCCGATGCTATGCCACTTCTGCCTACCGTCGAGTCCGTTGCTTTTCGCTCTCTGCCAGGTGTCCTGGGTGTGGATGTTGCCATTAGATGGTCATAATACGTTGTGTGTTTCCTCGCTTGTACACTAAATAATGACATGGCGGTCGTCTGCTAAAATAAAAAAAAAACGTTCAAATGAGCTTTAATTTCAACGTTACCGGTTAGCCAGCTAACAGCAACTTCAGTCCGGTTGCTAACTGCCTACAACAATACACGACATGACAAATATGTAAGACGGACGCAAGCGCAGCTAAAAATATCGATAAAAAGTGAATACAAATCCATTATAATAACAACCGAGTTTGTATTCAGGTACAGCGCTCCCTGTTTGTTTTTGTCCTCTCATCTCTTCCGCCTTCGCCCGCTTCAATTTCAAATCGTCTTCGCCAGTGACAGCTGATTGGCTGATTTGTCGAAAGTCTTTACGTCACACCGCGGTCGTGGCATGTCGTACCTATTGTTGACGCTGGGTGGCAGCATAATCAAGGTTGTAATGCCCACAATAAACTGCAATTGATCCCAGTGGGAAAATATTACTCATGTTTTCCTTTCTAAAATTAGCACTTTACCGTTTAAAAAGTGACGTTCACTTAAACAAAACATCTCAGACTCAGTCTGCTGAGGTAGACTGTGGGATAATTGAAATTTTCAACTGATATTATTTTCAACCCAAAATACATATTCAATTTAGTTAATTCCTTGCAGAAATTAATACATTCTGGGGCAGAGAAACATCATTTATTTTCATTCATAGTTTTGGATTGGAAGTAATTAATGGACATTGGCCAACTAGAGGTAGTACTGATGCAGTGGCTTGCTCATTTATTTATAGCGTTCACTGAGACATATCTGCTGTATCTAATACTGCTATCTGTATTACATCAGTCAGTCCATTGTGTTCTCTCATTTTGTCCACTTATTTTATTCACTTAAGTTGCCATAACTTTTTGCCAGTTTGTTGTTGCCTATTTAAACTTTTAAACATTGTTTAGTGATCTTCCATTTTATTTTTTATAAGCCCTTCTGGTAATATTGCTCTATCCACTTTGCTGCTGTAACATTGCACTTTTCCTCGTTTGTGGGACTAATAAAGGATTACTTTAGCTTATCTTATCAAGGGCATGTTCACAGTCTCAGCACTCAGCATTTTACTAAGTAACTAGGTTTGCAAAGTATTTCAGTATAAAGATCTGCCGTTCAAAATCTTTGTAAAACAACAAATATATTTAGAGCAATTTTGTTACTGTGCCAATTTTCAATAATTGTTTCATTCATTTCATTGATTTTAATTTCATTTCATCTTCTTTTTACCTTTGGGGGTGCCACTTTTAACTACTACGCCCCAAAAATATGGAACGTTAGACTTGCTGACTCTGTGGACTGTTTTCAACTACTCAAAGTGCATCTTTTCAGTATTGTCTATATCTAGCAACTTTTACATTATTATTATAGTTTGATTTTTATGACTTTTTGCAATTTTTGAAAAAAGTAACACTCAAAATGTGTGCATTTAGTTCTTTTTGTTGCTGAATTGTACAACACTTCTGTGCTGCACTCTGTGCATTAAAGGTTATGTGTAATTCATTCATTCAATAAGACAACAACTTCATGTCAATTTACTTTTATTTAATTTTCATTAAAAAAAACCCAAAAATAACAAAATAACCATTTAGCAGTGAAATAGACTATTTTTTGCGACGGTCGTGTTTCCTTATTATGTCTATGAGGTTGTTCTTAGTGACCATTGTATCATCAGAGCCCTGCCTGGCCTTTTGCTTTTCCCTCCTCTGCTGCTCATGGAGGTGGGGTGAATTAAGGAGTTGTGGGGGCAGAATGGATCCTGTTGGTTTGACCCGCTTCACCACCTCCAGGAACAGCCTTTTGTTGTTGTTGTTAAGAAAGGTGATGGCTGTTCCTCTGTGTCCCAGCCGACCTGCCCTGCCAACCTGCACGGGAAGAAATGAAGGAATGTTGTCTTATGTCGCTTGTGTGTGCAAGTTACTAATTTTCTACCCCTGGTATTACTAACCTGATGGACATACTCATCCATTGTGTTTGGCATGTCAAAGTTAACCACCAGTCTGACGTTGACTAGGTCCAGTCCTCTGCCCAGCACACCGGTACTGATCACCACTTCAAAGTCTCCATCCAGAAGACCCTGAGGATGAAACAAAGCAAATACCACACTGTCAATGCCAAGCATTGTCAGACCTGTACTTCACATCCTGCAAATGTCAAGTGACTTCATTTTTCATCAACCAATGTGACAAACATAAGGACTTAATAAACCTGAATACTAGAATATGTAGATGGAGTATGCTGCAATATTTTAACAAATGCAATTACAAACTGCTGGATATAAACAATCACACCACACACATTTATTTCACACTATAGTTGTGATCTAAAAGATGTTAAAAATGTATGCAAAAGGCACCTAATTCTAGAAAAGCGATAGAACATAATGCACTACCATGCAGTGATGAATTTTTAATTTGTTATTTCTTCTTTTTACCAGGGAGGATACTGAATGTCATCCAAATTAACTCAAGATCATTTCAGGGCCCCGTCCTTTATTGTTATTTTACCCACAGTAGTAGTAGTAGTTTTGGCAACATCCTTCTGTATTCAGTATACTAAAAAAAACAGTTAGGTGTCTGTGGTCTTCCAGTTAAAAGCTATTCAGGATTAACACTCTTGGACACTGAGAACTGTTATTTATCCACTTGACAGTGCATGTTCTGGCTGCCACTGGCCTCACCCTGAGGATGCGGTTGCGTTCCCACTGGCTCTTGTCAGAGTGGATTGCCACAGTATTGAGGCCCGTAACCTTGGCGACCGCCTCACACAGTAGATCAGCCCCCAGCTTGCAGTCTACAAACACCACCACTGGAGGCTGGTACAGCTTACTGTCCTGCAGATCCACAAGGAAACATATAAGAGTAATATTAGATTTTTTTTTCCACATTTATTTGTTTAGAAGAATTCTGTGTTTCAGTTGAAGTCTATATACAGACTGAGGTACTATGTACTGTATGTATAACTTGGATTTATGATTTGTTCAGTCCTGCAAGAATAAAGGAGAGGTTTAAAAGGTCAAAATCTTCCAGCAGTGGGCAGTCATGACTCTCCAGTCAGAAACACACACTTTCGAGGAAAAATCAGTACTGCAGGGCTGGTTGAATTAATTAATTAAGGGCTGGTGCTTAAATTATTCACCTGTTTTGATGTAACTAAAAAGTGTTTACCAGCAAACAAAGTCAATTCAAGCTGTTTGCAACCTGCAACAGATAAGTGAAAACCTTCCCAATTATGCAGTGAAAATCTGCCTTACCATTCACACCTGGACAGGGCAGGGACATCTGTCTGCTGTGAGAACATGCTATGATTTTCTGACTTCATATGTCATGTTGTAAGGATGTTGGAATGATTTCTGAGTCATGTCCACTCCAGAGTGTTTCCTAGGATGTCCAATCCAAAAAACCCTGCAAGATCTACCACTTCCCCCTGTCCACAGACAGCAGCCTTACTCAGCTGCATTCATAAATAACTCACATGGCTAAATAAAAAATCACAACCACGCTCTATACAGAGAAATAGCCCCTGTAACTCTATGGCCGACCCTTCCTGTCCAGCCCTGTATAAATGGTGCAAGCCATTGCTGGGATTCCTGGAGTGAATCCAAGGCTCAGGACCCACCCATTTCCTCCAGACTGGGGCCAGGGCCGCAGCGATGACTGTCTAAATATGGTGTAGTGGGAAGACTGGTTCTTGGAGCTTGAGGAATCACCACCTTTAAATAGCCAGTTAATAAAACAGTGAGCTAGTACCAGTGTGTGTCAACACTGAGTGATAAATCCACTATAAACTAAAATTGAGACAATTGCACACTCTCTGCATTTGTCCTCACCAAAGCTTTCTGGTTTTCCGGAGTACAATTAGACACAAGAACTAAGAAAACTGCTGACTTCGTAAAGAAAGCCTATGTTTGCAGTGAAAATGGGGCTTTCAGTGAAAACCAGACTTCCTGACAAAAAGGAGACTATGTCCCTTTTTTTTCTTTAACACCTCCTGTCAGTGTTAAAAATAAACCTCAAGCATATAACCTACATTGAGAATCTCAAACAGCTTCTTCTTCTTGGAGGGTTCCTCTAACCAAAGCAAGATCTGCCTCACATTGGCGCAGGGTTGGTTCTTCTCTCCAATAACAATACGGATGGGTTCACGAACCAAGCGAGCGGCCAGCTCCTCCGTCCCTGCTGGGATAGTGGCCGACGCCAACAGGGTCTGCCGTTCTTCTGGGACTTGCTCTAAAACTTCCAGGACCTGCTGCTGGAAGCCCATCTTCAACATAGTGTCGACCTATAAGAAACACCACAGACATATAGTTCCAGAACTTTCTCCATTTCCAAACTGTATGATTTCTGTGCAGCATGTAATTGAGTACTTATTACCACACCATTTGGTAAAATCCTCACTTTCACAGCAAGTTGTGGGATATGATGTGACTCATTGTTGCTCATTATAATGTTGAATTGAAATCCTTGTGAAATACTGCAAAACTACTGCTGTATCACTACAAATAAGGTTTTCTGCAGGACATATTGATCCTTGGATGCAGAGAACTGGTCTCTGGTAGATGCACTGTCATCAGTATATAGGTCTTTTTGTTCAAAAAGTCACAAAACTTAAAAAAAAATAATAATGTTGGAATGCTTTTTAGAGTGCTGCACATGCAGGACATCTGAAGTGCATCGTGTCTGTCTTACCTCATCAACCACCACAACCTTTACTTTGTCCAGCTGCACCGCCTTCTGCTTCAGAATTTCAAGCAGTCGCCCAGGGGTGGCTATAATTATCTAAAGGGGATTAATAGAGGAAGGACATGATGTTGTGCTAAGTTTAAAAAGACTGATTGGGAAAAGTGGGAATTACTGTATAAAAACAAAAAAAGAACATCAACTGTACTTTGATGTTGCTTTTGAGGCGGTGGAGTTGTTGGGGCAGCGGCATGCCGCCCACCAGCAGCGCGGTTCTCATGTTTGGGAGGCCCATCACCAGCTCCTTGGCCTGTCTCTCTATCTGGATGGCCAGCTCTCTGGTGGGAGTCAGAATGAGAGCCACAGGGTGGCTCACACTGTGTGCTACTTTCTAAAGAAAGAAGACATACAGCACCTAACACATCTGTGAGCCCACATGTCATTAGCCATGAAGCAAGTGAGGTTATATATAGGCCATATCTATGAGCGATATTTAGTAAATAGTTGTTATGTAATAAATAAGGATAATAAGTTGTTTTTTTTTTATAATATTAAGGTCTCTTGACAGGAACTACATTTCCATCATGGCCAGCGAAAGCTTCCCTGTTACGTCTAATGTTTTGTTACACTTCATTAGTCTCAACCCACCCTTTTCAGCTTACCCACTTAAGTCTCTCCAACATCATCATCATTATAACAATCATAAATCTCTAGACTATGGATCTTCCTTCTGATTTGGCCCAAAAGAACACGATGATCATCCAAGACTCTCAGGTTACTGGTCATCTATGTTCAATGCCCTATCCAAGATATTTAAAAGCCAATAAAAAAAGAAAAATGAAGGTGAGTACTGTCATCAGTACTACAATTTAACAGCAAGAGAGTCAAAGAAAGAATTATTCTTTTATTTACACCACAGTCATGGTAATGGTGTGTATAATGCTGGTGTTTTGCCAAAATGGAGATCCTCAAGATTAAATTTTCATATTGATTAAAGTTCCTGATAAAATTTACCTATAGAGTGCAGAGCAGATTTCTTCGGGTATGAATAAGCAGTTTCATAGTGTGATTCTGTGTTACTGTACCTCCATTGCTCTAACTACCACTGGCAGCAGGAAGGCTACAGTCTTCCCTGAGCCTGTGTCAGCGCTGACAATCACATCCCTGCCGCTGAGACCAACAGGGACCATCTGCATCTGGACCGGCGTGGGCGCATCATAGCCGGCCTTTTTCAGGTTGCCACTGAGCGTGGCAGGGAAGCCGCAATGTTCAAACTCAATGATGGGTCTCCTAACATCTCTCCCCTGGGTTTCAATGCCCAGCTCTTGTTTAATCCTCTGCACCTGCTCATCTGTCAGACCTGATATGAATATATCATCCCTGTAGAAATAGCCTGCTTCCTTTTCAATCACTTCACCAGTGTCAACCGCTGGCTGTTGAGTCCTTTGATCTTCATTTTTGTCCTTGCGGTTAAAAACATCTGCCATGCTCCCCATCCCCATTTGGGTCAAATGCTTGGCTTTGCACTCAAGACTGCAAACATCATTGTCGGTGCTGTCACAGATGTACTCCCCGAAGCGGCCACACATCACACATACAGGCTCTCCTGGCTCTGGCCATCTCTGGCTCTTTTTGAAGGATTTCACAGGTTCCTCCTCCTTGTCCTCGTTCTCTGCATCACTTGAATTAGACCTATGTCCATCTTCTTGCACTGAGCTCTCTGTCAAACCTGCAGAGTCTCCACTTGCTTGTATCGTCCCATGCTGTGATTCAGTGTCTTCACATGGTTCCTTCTTCTGAGCAGGTGTCGCTGAACTGCCTTCATCTTCTTTCTCCTCCTGACCTACCTTGATCTTCTTATTCAAGTGTGGACCTGACACCTGAGTAGGTCTCTTTACTTTCAGGGCTCTTGGCATAAACATTTTTTATGGATAATTAACCTGTGGACATCAGAGAAAGTAATATAATCATTAAGTTAATGCCAAGGTTAGACAGGTCATAGTTTTGATTATATCAGTAGCTTGATTAAAGATTAACGTAATTTGACTGACTTGCATTGCCATTTATAACTTAAATATCTGTACAAAGTCATAAATTACAGTTTCACAACGACAAATATGTTCGACCATAACTGACCCATAAATACCTGAAAACATGTTAGCTGAATGTCTTAACAGCTTTGATAATACACACACACCTTCTTCTCACGTACTATCTTCCAACTGTTCAAAACAATCTCCGACGCAGACTAATGACGTTGATCGCTTTGCACATCGGGAAATGTAGTTCATGTTTAGGTTTTATTGCGGGACTGGGGTGTGTCTCTGTACCACTACAATGCAGCAGTTAGTAAGTTAAAAACGGCGAGTCTGTCAAAGTGAGAACATACCGATATATGATGTTAAAAACCTGCAAGGGTTTATTTTTCTGTATAATTGTAGGTAGACTGGCCTCTTTTCATGTTGCATTTAAAAAATCGGACAAAAATAGACGTTGTGTTGAATGTTCCATGCACGTTCTTTGGTATGATGATCAAATGACAAATAAATTAGCATGCTATGATAAATATTTTACAGATATATTATTTTAATTAACAATACGTCATTTTAAACATATGGTAAGAAATTAACGAGCCAAAATAACAATAACTCCCACAAAATTGTTAACATTCCCGATAGCCCTGAAGGTAATTCCGCGCATGCGCATTTTGCTAAGGTGCAGGGCTTCGAGAGCCGACAGTGCGGCAGGAAAACCGCACCACGGCGTTAAGGGGCAGAATAGAGGAGGGAATGGCAAACACATAGGTAGGCTAACCCAAAGAAGAATACGTGGGCATGAAAGGGAGACGCCTTTTGCATCCAAAGAACCCAAAAATGGAAATATGTATCTTTCTATTTCAACTGAAGAGTGTTTTTCCCTCTGAAAGCCAAGGAAACCTTCCCAGCTCGGTCCGACGAAGCTCATTTGAACTGGCAGAGATGGAAGAAAAACGCCAAGAGTAGCGACTCATTGTGTCAACGAGACTGAATGAGACGAAAAACCCGCAGCCAAGCCAGCATTTAATGACTGAAAGGACCCACGAATAGTCGCGGGAAACACACCAGCCCTCTCATAATTTTACAGCCGTTTATTGTTTTCCAAGAAATTCCAATAGTGGGATGCTTTCACGTTGTGTTGCTTTACAGTGTTAGAGAATAGGCTGCAATTCAGGGATAAATATGGGTGAAGTTCAGGACGTCAGAGATAAGAAGACATTCGTTGCGCCATCAATTAAGTCTTTTGAGCATTATGACTTTTCCCGAGCCAAAATCTGTTGCAGCCTCACATGGCTGGTGGCCAAAGCATACGGGACAGGTAGGTGCATCACTGTACCTTCATTACCTGTACGCTGCATGCATAGTTTTTGTATTTTAAATGTATGTGTCAGCATTTTCATGAATGACCACAGAACCTGATGCAATACACAAAAAAATACCCGCAGTTCGTTTTAAATGACACCAAAAACACCTTTAAAACAAGTAGAAAACCATATCTGCCTTACACTGCAGACACATCTCACTACAGATACTCAATATATGGATCCATTATTGACTACCTGAGGCTATTCTCTACTAGTATCCTCTGTGGAAACACCTCAGTGGTTTTCCTTCAAAGTAAAGCCATTTTTTCCTGCAAACATACCCATGCTGTGTGTTTTAAATGAATTGCCTATTCAAAATGCAATAAATATTATCCTGAGAGGAAACATGAAACCCAGTTTCCTGTGCTGAATCCCAATGATCGATAAATATGTTGTCCTATCCCAGAAAATATGAGCAATAAAAAAAGGTGTCCCATGTTGTCTCCAGGCAACGGCATCCAAAGAAACATGTTTTTATATGTTGTCGTCAGGTTGTTATAGCACACAAATGAGGTACCTGTTAACGCTTGATTTGGGGTGAATCAAAACAGGACCTTGAAATCTGTTTTGCAATGAAAAAGCAGTCAGAAGTGGGTTTGTCTTGAGTAGTGTTAATGCTAAGCTGGTGAACAGCTTTTAAATGTGAAATTTATGTTTTAATTCAACTGAGATTCAGTGGTGTGCACCAGGGGGATGCGTGCTAAAGTGCCCACTTGGGAGGCAAACTGTACACTGAAGTGCCCCCCTGATTCTCAAATCACACTAAATTGCCCTCTTGAGTGGAAAACACACACTTAACTGCCCTCTTTGGTGGCACAAACATGCACTTAAGTGTTCATTTGGGAGGCAAAAACGCAAATTAAAGTGCCCTCTTGGGAGGCAAAAACGCAAACTAAAGTGCCCCCCTGGTTAGCAAAAATACACCACACTAAATTGCTCTCTTGAGTCGTTTAAACACGATAAAATGCCCTCTTGGGCGGCATAAACATGCACTTAAGTGTCCATTTGGGAGGCAAAATTGCACACTTAAGTGCCCTCTTGAATGGTGAGAACGTGCTGTAGGTGCCCTTTTTTCTTTTCGCCCTGTCCTCCAAAAGTCTATGCACACCACTTCTGAGATCCAATATAGAGGATATATGCATGTATCCTGGTTCTATAACTCTGACTCAACATCCACATTTTCAACAGTGCTGTGAAAATGGTGAATGGTGAAAACAAAATGGCCATTCATTTTGACTATTTGGCTAGCATGGGACAGACGACTACAGCAAAGCACTGAAAACATTCGAATATGGTGCAAGAGTGTATGATCAAAGTCATAGTTTCTTTAGATTGAACAGGTGTTTCATTGAACCAAATTGACAAAGGTGTCTTGTATAATGTATAACTTTTATCACCCTCTGTTGTCCATCAAAGAGAATTACAACAACAGTAACAGCAACTCATCTTTTTCGGCCTACATCTGTCACAAGCCCCCTCATAGTATTGTGACTTTGAGCTTAGACACATTTGTCACATTTTTACAATACACAGTGATATTGACCTAATTCTGCTTTTATAGCCCATCGTGTGACACTCACAAGACTGTACTGTATATGAACCTATTTCTGAGTTGCCATTACAGCAACTGAATGTTTGTCCTTTACTTACCTGAGTCATAATTTTGGCTCTATAGACAACTTGATCATCTTCTTATAGAAACGCATCGAAACATACAGAAACAAATATGCTCCACTAAAAAATGAGCGGTAGTTTGGGTTTGAATGAGGCCTTTCTCCATCCACTAACGCTGAAGTGGAAGTGATTATCTTCTGAAGATGAGTCCTGAGGTAGATCACTTTGTGAGAAGCATCAGAAACTCAGTCAGTGTGCTGTTCACCAAATTTCAGTTCTTCTCAGTTCAAAGTTTAAGTGACAGTACAGAAACATTCCATGCTTATTAAATCTTTTTCTATCAGAATTGTCTTTTTCCTGCCCAGACTTACCTCAAAAATATAATCACTTAATTCAAAAGCATGTTTCCCACAGGTTTAAAATATATTTGAGGTGCTTACCTCCCCATCAATAGTTTATAATTGCACTCTTGAAAGATAATAACACAATATCATATATTTTGGTGAATCACCTGAATAACTCTTCAATCAGGGAGTTGTTCTGCATAAAGTGGATAGTGTTAGTAACACATTGAATGCAAGCTTTAAACCCAAGGTAATCAGTGATTAGATTTGTCTGCCGTGTTCAGTTCCTATTAATAATTTGATCCCCATTATATTATTATAAACACAACGGCACCGAAATAACTAATACAGCTCTGTTTGTCTGAACAGTAGGGATTAGATCCTATTCTGCTGCTGTAGCCACTGAGCACATTTTCCTCACACCGTGTTGTAATAGCCCAGTAAACATGAGCTTCCTTGCAGATCCTCCGTGTATTTTCAATCACAACTGAATGAAATGGGCTCAGTCCAAAAATACAGCTCTCCAGAGAGAGAAAACAAGGGAGGGAATGCACAAGGAGGAGAAAGGGAGCTCATCTCCAGATCCCTGCCTACGCTGCTCTGAATACTTCACATGAATCTGCTGCACAGATGCAGGAGCACATTGAGAGAATGCAGTATCTAGTAGATGAGCAACATGTAGTATGTGCAATGCAATTAGTAAATTACCTGAGCAAAATGCTGACATGTTATCAGCTCCAGGCGTGTTTCTCTGTAGCTCAGCCTGACCTCTGACCTCCCTTTGGAGGATGAAGGGGGAAGACAAGAGAAAAGATTAATTTCTTTGTCCAGATCAATAACATAAGATTTAAAATGGTTATAGGAAAATGATAACTTAGATAACTGCTGTTGCTGCTGTCTAGATTTCTGCTCTGTAATAACACAAAGTCCTTCTGTAGATGACCTTGTTGATAGTAAAGTGTGTGTGTGTGTGTGTGTGTGTGTGTGTGTGTGTGTGTGTTTGCACCACTTTTTTTTTTTTTTTTTTTTTTTACATCTATTCTTCTGCTGACAGTAGTGAGCTGGTGTGTGCGGATGCGTCATTTGAAACCAATTCAATCCTTTATTTTTATTTAATCTGATGTGGAAAATGAAGACCTTACATGGGCAGTGTTCTAGGTTTAATCTGTACAATACTTTCACAGTTCTTTTTTCAAACAATGGTTTAACAAAACAACTGGCTCAGCGAACACTGGCAAGAAAGGTATGAGACAAAAGCAGTGCTTTTGAATTATTTGTGGACTATCCCCTCACAGTGGACTTGCTTGAGGTGGTGTACACACAAATACAGACACATGCAGGTTCTCTTTGATGAGGCAGGCAGTGAGAGGGGTGTTCCCAGGGAGCTGCAGAGATACAGACTAGATGAATCGATCGGGCTCCACTCTTGCTGCAGTTGCTATGACAACGCCGAGGTCTATCCACTCATATCCACGTCAAGATATCGTCAAAGCATGGCAATGAGGAATGAAGCAGACTTGCCAAAGATGGTCGAGAACATGAATTGAAAGTGCTTATCCTCGGTTCACATCACAGTGAGCTATCTTATCATCATGTTAATCCAAGGACTGACTGTTAACGTAATTAATTGGCGTTAACTTGCACGATGGTAACTCTACTTGGAATAACAATGTAAAATGTGTTGCCAGAGATGTTCTGACAAGTCATGAAGCAGAACGCCATTCAAAAAAATCAAGGAAACTAACAACGCTGACAACGATCAAACATGCTGATAAAATTAGATTTACCATCTTCTTTGAATCTGTCTAAGCTTCTCCTGTAATTCGGCAAACAAATAATCGACCAAAGAGCATCGGTAAAGTTTTAATTTGTAATGTGAAATAGATGAAAGCAACAGAGACTTTTTTTCTTTTCATAAACACAGCACTAATGTGGTGTCGTTCTGATTTTAGCAGCTTTTGTGTTTATGTTAGGGCTGACAAAGTTAGCACATCTCTGACAATGCATTTTGGGCAGTTTATCCAAGTAGAGTTACCGTCAAATCAACGCGTTAACCCGGATCAATCGTGTTAATGCAATAACTTCAACAGCAAATGATTCATTAACCACATAAGAACCATGTTGTGCTCATTAAGCCTCCCATGAAGTTAGTCTTGTCTCTTAACACGAATATCACTTTCCCCCATCATACAGACAGCATCCCTGCAGACCTAAAGGACCCCTTCTACACAGACCAGTATGAGCAGGAGCACCTGAAGCCTCCCGTGACTAGCCTGCTGCTGTCTGCAGACCTCTACTGCAGAGCCGGCAGCGTCCTCCTGAGGAACGACGCACCCAAACCCCTACTGGGCCACGATGCTGTCATTCAGATGCTGGCTCAGCGTGGACTCTACGTCACCGACCAGGAGAGACTAGTTACCGAGAGAGATCTTCGAAAGAGGCCTCTGCAGATGGTAAGGGATATTATAAATATATATTTTTTTTTATTTCAGAGGTGCTGACAAGAGTGTGGTAGGGATTAGCGGTGCAACCTTTGACCATAATTCTGTTTGTATTACGGTGGGGTTTTTTTTGAGGATCACAGTCTTGCTCCTGGTTAGGTTTATTTTACACAATTGGGAGAAAAAAACTGTTTCTGATGTGTCTGAACTCCAATATAATACTGTATATATAGATAGATTGCCTGACAATAATAATAATAATAATAATAATGATTATTATTTTTAGTATTAGCATTATTATTATGTATTATAACACTGATTTTAGACATGAAATATGGCATCAGATATTTAGTAGGTCTGTATAATAGCAGTGTAAGAGTTGGTTCAGTCATCTGTTTTTTTTTACTGTTCATTTTTTGAATCCTTAGTACAGATATATAATAATAATTTTGTTTGTGTGTAGGCAAAAAGTTATTTATTTATTGTTTCGTTGTCATCTCCAATCAAGGTATTTTATTTTGAAAAGTCAGCACAGGTATCTGTGAAGCTGTGAGCTGAATAACATAAATTAGGTTCTCATCCAGGGCAGCACGGTGGTGTAGTGGTTAGCACTGTTGCCTCACAGCAAGAAGGTACAGGGTTTGATTCCTGGGCTGGGACTTTTCTGTGTGGAGTTTGCATGTTCGCTGTGTCTGCGTGGGTACTCCCATCATCCAAAAAAAACATGCATGGGGATTAGGTAAATGGCTAATTTAGATTGCCCGTAGGTGTGAATGAATGAGTACGAGTGGTTGTCTGTCTTGTGATGAACTGCTGACTTGTCCAGGTAATATATATATATATATATATATATATATGCAGTCATGGAAAAAATTATTAGACCACCCTTGTTTTCTTCAATTTCTTGTTAATTTTAATGCCTGGCTCAACTAAAGGTACATTTGTTTGGACAATTATAATGATAACAACAAAAATAGCTCATGAGAGTTTAATTTAAGAACTAAGGATTATTCATTTTCCATGGTTTTCTTGATAATAACCAAAATTACTTAAATTCTTACATCAATAGCTATGGCATTGTACCGCCAAAACACTACTTTTAAGCATTCCATGTTTTCTTTTCTGTTTGCTTTAAACACATGATACACACAAGAGTTAATACTTGATTGCATAACCATTGTTTTTGATGACTGCAGCCATGCGTCTTGGCATGCTCTCCACCAGCTTCTGACATTGTTCTGCTGTCACAGCAGCCCATTCCTGTTGGACAAATTCAAACAAATTTTCTTTGTTTTTGGGCTTGTGGTTCTCCATTTTGAGTTTGATGATTTTCCACAGGTTTTCAATTGGATTAAGATCTGGTGATTGAGCAGGCCAAGGCATGGTGCGAATGTTGTGGTTCTCCATCCAGGCTTTAACTGACCTTGCCGTGTGGCAAGGGGCATTGTGTTGTTGGAAAATCCAGTCATTCGAGGCAGGAAAGAGTTTTCCAGCTGATGGAAGAAGACTGTTTTCAAGGGTAGTCCTGTACTTGACCTGGTTCATTCGGCCTTCACACAATTGCATTTGCCCTGTTCCACTCAGACTGAAACAACCCCAGATCATGACTGATCCACCCCCATGTTTTACTGTAGGGGCAAGACAGTCTGGGTTGTAAGCTTCTCCAGGCTTCCTCCTAACCAGTAAGTTGGCTGGAGTGGGCATCAATTCAAAATTGGATTCATCACTGAAGAGAACCTTAGCCCAATCATCAACAGTCCAATCCTTGTGGTCTCGAGCAAAGAGTAACCGGGCCTTCCTCTGCCTTTCATTGATGAAGGGCTTCTTGCGTGCTCTGTGTGACTTCAAACCAGCTTCAACAAGTCGGTTTCGAACTGTCCTTGCCGAGCAAGTCACATTTCTCGACAGTGCCCACTCATTTTTAAGGTCCCTGGAGGTCTGGACGCGATTCCTGACACAGGAACGGATGAGTGCACGGTCATCTCGTGGGGTAGAAAGACGCGTTTCCTGCCACGGCCAGGTAGCAATTTGGTAGTGCCATGTTCAGCTTGTTTTTTTGTTGGAATGAACGGCTGTCTTGGAGATCTTCAGTTTTTCGCTACCTGTCTCTCACTCATGCCAATTTCCAGCAGTGCCAAGATGGCTGCCTTTGTTGCTTCACATAATTCTTTTGTTTTAGGCATTATGTGAGAGCTGACAACTTCTGAGTTGTGCTACGGCTTGAATGTAAGCAGGAAACCACTCTAGGCCTTTGCATGTGCAGTGCTGCTTGTGATATGAAATGGCCTCTTATATACCCTGGGAATCAATTAAGCTTAAGAATGTCAAATAGGACATAAAGTATTATGTGACCAGCTGCATTTTTTGTTGTGTTCATTGTATTATACGTTTAGTGGTACCAGATATTAGAATGAACAAGAAATTGAAGAAAACAAGGGTGGTCTAATAATTTTTCCATGACTGTATATATATATATATATATATATATATATATATATATATATATATATAATAACTTTGGATATAGCATTTTTTTATATGTTTTTTGGGTAAAAGATAATACAAAATCACTAAAAACTCAGTAAACCAGTGCATCAGACCAACACAGCAACAACAGAAAAGGTACAACAAGACAGAGGGGGAGTTATTTATTCACCTCTCCAGATGTTTTAGAGCATGTTTTGGGGATTGAAATTAACAATTAGACAGTAGAAACTGACTGAGTCCTCGAGGCATCCACTCATCTCTAGCTGTCTTTATAGCTCATCTCTCTGTCTTTGTGTTGGAGCTCACTTAAGAGATGACTTTGTTTGCAGGCATCCTGTTGAGTCAGAACGAGGACTCATTATTTGGGGGCCAAAGTCTCAACAGGAGGCTTTATCGCTTTAGTGGTTTGCAATTGAGACACAATTAGTACACAGTTTGCCTGCAGTCTGTTTGTACAGTCTTGCTGGTTTTAATTTCTCATCTATGCTAATTCAAAGGTTATTTAAGTTTTGCTGGGGTTTACATCCCAGGCACTTTGTTTTGTGAGGACAAAGAGTATTTTAATACACCTTATCTCACATTTTATGTAAGCACAAATGCGTGTCTGTCACCCACAGCTTGTGCCATGAACCTTTGTAAATTGGTAGACTAAGCTGTACTTGGTAATCCTCTTCAGAAGCACTTTTTGCTCTACTGGGTGAAATGGTCCTTCCATCCTGAGAGCAGTCAATACATTATGTGTTCAGAAAAAGGAACGAAAAGAGTCAGACCTTGTTAGCAGCTGCAGGACTGTAAAAACTCTGACCAATCAACTGTCATTCCGTCTGAATTGAAAGAACCAATCAGATGCCTTCATGTCTCGTCTCGCACATGCCCCCTCTGTCTCACATCACGCTTCACCACTACTGGAAATATTCAGCACGCTCCTGCAAAAATACAGAGTTAGCAGGGGAGGGGGTATGGCATTGGACGGAGCACTGACGGATGGAAGAGGAGGTGTTACTTTCAAATCTTGCTACCACTCCAAGATTACCAACTATAGCTTTAAATAATTGATTGGTCACCAAAATTGGGTTTTACATGATTTCAACCAGTACAGTTCAGTGATTTGTCAGAAAATGACGTGTGCGTGTGTGTGTGTGTGTGTGTGTATGTGTGCCTGCCTGCGCTTAAGCAGGTTGCTGTGAATGTGAAAATGAGCTGCTAGAAGAGTGTGAAGCAACCTGCCATTTCACTTTCCTCCTTCCAGCTTCCATTGCTCTCTTTTATCTCCATCCCTTTATTATCCATCATTCCCATTACATTTCATTTGCATCATATAACATAAAATCTATAGCATCATAATATGATAGATGTTGAAGGTTTAAGTGTAGTATTTATGTTTTTAACGTGGTTTTATTACTAGTGTTAATCATTTTTTTTCAGATGCTGCAACAGAGTTTAACATCATTTGCTATGAGGACACTGATGCAGTTCATGTGGGTTACCTGCTGCTGCACAGTTGGGGATTATCTATTATTTAGAAACTGCTTCCTTCTATACCTAACTAAGGATTGACATGAGGCCACCAGAGGCTGTCCAGCTCTGTGTGTGGGGGTGAGGAGAGACTGTGAGAAGAGCAGAGAAAAGCAGTTCTTCTGAAAGACATATAGAATGTAGTTTGATGATTTTATAGGCACTCCTGGAATGAAAACATCCCTAGTTTTACCACAAATGAGCAAGAGACTGAGCTCCTACCTGCTGCAGTTCTAAATGTAAGCCGCTCTGGATAAGAGCCAGCAATGTCATTAAATGCTGCTTCATGGCATTTTTAAGCTACGCTTCTGTTTTTTTTTTTTCATTATAAACTCAGCAGTTTGAGCAAGAATTTTCAGAACAAGCAACTTCAGGGGACGTTGGAAGCATCTTTTGTAGGCCAGTCAGCAGCAGTGTGAGATGACTTGTCTGACACATGTCACAACTCAGAACATGGACTGACATTTTCACTAGGTTGCCAAACTGACTTTGCTTTTTAATCTTATTTTCGCTGTCCCCGCTCTGTCACTATTGTGCCCACTCATCCTTCTGTCTTCAGCCATGTGATGGATTCCCACATGTGAAGACGATCGCAGCAGCCGCCCACCCGGTCGCCTACTCACATTCTGTGTCGCTGACGCTCTCCTCCACCTGTGTAGTGCTCACGGAGAATGAGGGAGGGATGTGGAGGTGGGCTGAGCATCTGAAAATATTATTCTAGCATTACACATTACAGCCCACACAAAGCACCTCTGCAAGCATTATAATAGCTAAAATGAATTATCAAAAGGCTGTGAAATACTGGATCTTCATTGTGTTATGTCAGTGTGGTGCGATCATTTACTCATCAAAACATGCAAGGAAGAATAAAATAAACAGCTTGTCAGTTTATTCAGATTGTTTCTGTGCAGCTGTGGCCAGGGAAAATAGTTTTAAAGTTGAACATAACCAACAGATCAACATAAGTGGATGTTGATGTAAACAGAGAGTGAGATGAGAGTGGTGTATAGAAACAAATCTATTAGGGTGGTTTCTTTCTTGCCAACATGAATACTCTATTGTAACAATGCATTCATAAAATGTGCTGGATGTAGAGCAGCCCCACTGGAGCACTGATGGTTTATTACCTCGCTCAAGGGCACCTCAGCAGTGATAAGGGGTAATCACTGTTTTTCCCCCTTCACTGGTTACATTGCAAACATGCAGGGCTGTTGTTTTTTTTTTTTTTTTTTTTTCTTTCTTACAGTAGATGGTAGATGGTGATGACGTTTTGTCCATTCTCTATACTTTAAGTACAAGAGAGTAAATCCAGCCTTGTCTTGGGAAATCACAGCAGGTAAGGCTATTGTTTAGACTAATTGTGCCATGATCTGCAGCTGCTTTACCACCTCTGCTAACAGCTTCCCGTGCCTGTCAATCAGACACAGCATAGTAACTTGGTGATGTGCTTTTTACTTCCCTGACCCCATCACGATGAGGATCGATGTTCTTCCAAGCTGACGAACCTTGAATATTGGCTTTAATGTTTAATAAAGCTGTAGAAAATAGGTCATGTTGCTGTCAAGAGTTTTTAATGTCCTGTATAAATCAGACCCTATTGTGGCTATATGCTGTGAGCTACTGAGAGTAAGAGACACTGACTGCACCTTGTATGGTTTCTGAGCTCTGTATGGGTGCTGTATGTCATAAAAGCTGTAAAACAGACAGGTTTATAGTCAAAATTATGTTAGAGAATGCTTTCAGATCCAACCTTAATGGCAAAAGCATCTCTAATGTGTATGTCGCCTAATTTATTCCGTAGATCTTGTTGAAAATGTGCTCTTCTCTCTCTTCTAGTTGTAGTACTGTATTTCTGGTCGGAGTCATTTTATTGTTGAAACATTCACATAACCTTGTGTGAAGACCATGCCAAAAAGGAATGTGACCTGGTTAATTGTTAATTATATTACAACACATTAGGTGTGTAACACAACATAACATGTACACAAACACTGCAGCAGTCCCCAGTATCAACATCATCTAAAATCCTTCATGTAGCTCAATATGTGGCATTTATTATTACTGCTTAACCGATGATGTTATGACTTGTCAACATCACATGTCCCTCTATATTTGTGTTGCCATGAAACAATTTTAATTCGGGCAACTAAAATAAGAGTTACACCACATTTGCTCTAAGCACTGTGTTTATGAAAATAAAGTCTCTTTCACTTTTGTTTTTCGTTCATTTCACTTAACAAATTAATATTTTAACGGTGGTCTACGGTGGATTATATTTGTGATGAATTACAGGAGAAGCTTGGACAGATTTAAAAAAAAAAAAAAAAAGCAAACCTAATTTTATCAGCATGTTTGATAGTTAATTACAACTATGTTGTTAGTTTCCTTGATTTTTTTTTTTTTTTTGAATAGACTTCTGCTTCATGATCTCCTAGCACTTCTCTGGCAATGCATTTCAGGTTTGTCCAAGTAGAGTTACCATCGCACAAATTAGCGCGTTAACGCTCATTAATCACATTAACGTGCTAATTTCGGCAGCCCTAATCTAATTTTAATATATATATATATATTATGATTAATATTAATTATTTTGACAGCACTACCCTGTAGAGAGACACGGCCACAACCATTGTACCCCAGTTTGGTTCTTATTTAAAATATGTATGGTAGTCAATGAACATTTTAAGATCCCGTTTGAATTGCACATACGATGTGATATGATGCAAATTTAAAAAGACTGTCATATATAATGTACTAATTACCAATGCTGTACACAGCTGTAACTGCTGTGTTCTATGCAGAAATATAACATTATCTGACCCGGTACCTTTTATCCAATGACTCCTGGTCTTTTATCAGCTGGAAAGAGAAAGAACGAGGCGCACTCATTCCCCGGGTGAGTCGTGGTGCGAAACACAAGCATTATAGCTTTACCTAGTGAGTTACATACACTATATTGCCAAAAGTATTCGCTCACCCATCCAAATAATCAGAATCAGGTGTTCCAATCACTTCCATGGCCACAGGTGTATAAAATCAAGCACCAACATGCAGACTGCTTTTACAATCATTTATTGCAAAATAACACTTACTAATCACAGTCTGTTTTTTTTCTCTACCAACATGAGGGCAAAAATGCATTTAAATCGTCCCCCCACAAAAATGTATCTCATATACTTTGTTCAGTGACATTATTATGAAGCACTTATTATGCTTTTATGTATGTTACAGGATGTTTTTAAGAATCTAACACGTGCCTCACCAAGTTTTTACTCATCATGAATTTCATGCAACATTGTAGTGTTGTATATATAAAAATGTGAACAATCGCTACATATACATTTCAGTCTATATTGATAAAACGTGTAAGAAGAGTTTATCTGTTCAGTTTTACTGTGTGATTCATCAGCTCCCATGTTGCATGGATGAATAGAGGTGGATATACTTCCTCCAGTTAGTCTGCCCCTCTTCTGCTTCCTCTATCACAACCCCTATTGGGCAGGCGCTCCGTTGCCATGGTTACACTCCAGTAGGCAGGGTGTGTGTAGGTGGGTGGAAGAGTGGGGGTGCTTATGCCTGCATATGTCATGTGCGCAGTCTGTGCTTCTATGTGCAGCTATGTTCTATGAGAGCACTGCCGCTCTCTGAGGCAGAGAACACTGAAGAGCTGGATGCGCACAAACAAGCAGATGGCGTTTCTAAGACGCTCCATCACACACAAAGATACACATCCACACAACCGCATGACCATACAGCAATGGACAAATAGGTAATTTGAATGCCAACCAGAAAAAAAATATATTGAAATTAGCATCTTATGTTCTCTTCCTCTGCTCTTGATCTTACGAACAAAGGCGAGCTGAAGCAGCAGGGTGGAAGGGAAGCCCATCTAAGTACTTTCTGTCCTTGGCTTCGGCAAAGTCACAGCCAGTATGTTACGCTCAATGCCAGCGGCGACTTGCAGGCAGGGCAGTATGGATGGGCAGAGAGCGAGCACATTATGTGATGTCCGAAGCACTGAGCATCTCTCTGTGCTAGCTGCAGTTAGACTGTGTTTTAAGCTGTTTTAAACTTTTGTCTGTGTTGTAAAATATTTTACCAGAAATCAGTAGTGCTGAGTCCACATTCCATCCTGTGTTTCCTGAGGTTTCTACCATTCCTTTTTCCCGTTAACCTTTTAAGAACTACGGGAGCGCCGGCACTGCCATTTGCCTAGCGGCTTTCAAATGCAGGTAGAATTGCAACCACATAAGATAAAGCAATAATTCTTTTTGTATATAAAACCAGAGGAGTTACACTTACGTACATATTATGCATTCAAATTTTCCCAGAGCTCTGTTCCCTTCCATTACTGGCTTTGCAGTATAATCAATATAGTGCTTCTTCACAATGCTTCCTGAATTGGAATATATGTTATCACTTTGGAAAATATGTCATCATGTTTCTGTTAGGTGTTAGCTATTTTCTGTTTAGCTGTGGATGATCTTATACCAAGGTATACCGTATATGCTCGTAAGTAGCCTATCTGGAACACTCAGAGATCTTATTGCACTTTTGTAAATTGTTTTCTTTTTTTTTTGTTATGTGCATGCTATCTTTTTGTATAATGTAAAAAATGCTCTGGCTGACTTGCTCTGTAATAGGCCATAAAGGGTTAGAAGGTTTTTTTTGGGGGGGGGAATTTTTCCGAGTCATTTGTCCATGACAGAGGATATCATAAACCTGACAGATTGTAAAGCCCTCTGAGTCAAGTTTGTAATTTGTGATCGGGTATTACAAATGAAATTGACTTAACTTGACTTGATGAGGGTTCTGGTATTAGCCTCAAACACATGAACTCATTTGTCCGGAGGCCTTCAACAGTGCAGAGAGAAAAAAAACATACATTAATTTATGTTCCATATCAGCTGATATAACACAGGTTTTTAACCCAATATTAAAATAATGTAATCAATGTGTTCCTCCAATATGCTGAAGTATTTTTCCATGTAGCTGCCTATTTTAATGAAGGGGCGTTTTTTTCCAGAGGCAGTCACTCCTGGTGGGGTTACCTGAGGCAAACTGATCCCATGTGACACACATCCACTCTCTGGATCCATATCTGTGATCTCCTTTGGGGCCTAGCCTTTAGGAGGGGAGATGAGCGCAGGTGAATGCCTGGTGGCTCAGCCTGGAGAAATAATTCATTGATATTTTTCACTTTACTGCATGTTGAGGATAAAGATCTACAGCTGCTGAACGAAGGATACAACACCATCTGCAAATTCTCAGTTCAGCATTGAAAAATACACACATTTCCTCATTAGTTTGACAAAATACCTTTTTTTTTATTATTGTTCTCTACAGGGTTGAAGCCTGTACAGCTGTCATACATGACAAAATAGAAAGTACACTCTTAATGTTCAGATTTTGAATTGGGTGAGTATTAAATTCTAAATACTAAACTATCTGATCAGGTTTAATGGCAAAATAAGCTTATTATACTAATAGATAATGTAGAGCAGGGGATTAAGTGAGACATCGTTCTCATGCTACATTTCTTAATTTTTTCACCTGGTTTAACTGGCATTGTGGTGAGGCTATAAAAGCACTTAATCCGCAGTAAGTTAACCTTCTACATGTTTTACCCTGTGCAGAGCTTTACACAGGAATCTCATTTTCTAAGCTTAAATTAAGCAAGCGTTATTATTGGTTATACTAATGTAGTGTACAATTTATGGTCACTTATGTGTTAAATATCAAACATGATTTTAAATGTCCTGAGGTACAATAACAACAATACTATAGCAATGCTGTATAGATAATTTAAATGAACTGACTTCCAGTGGAGGACAATAGATTCACTGCATTAGCCTTGATGGTTGCATACAAAATAAAAGTATTAATATAAACTAAAATCTGTCCCTCCATGTAAGTAGATGTTTAGTGCAACGTGCAGCCTGAATTTATGAAATGGAGACTTTAACATAGAGAATAATATGAGTTTTTGGCCAAAGACATAAGTTCAGGAAAAAATGTGTTATTTTTATTATGTATTATGTATTGTATGAGATTTAGCTAAAGCTAATTTCTTTTTTTGGCTCTTTTATCACTGTCCACACATGAAAAGCGTTTCAACTCAGTGGCCCTTTTCAAACATGATGGAAGGGTTTAGCATGCAGGCGTATCTCCAGGCTGGGTCAACACTGGCTGGTAGCCATGATCGCGTCCCCAGATAGTAGTCTAAGGTTAGCTTTGAGGTTTGCGTGTAATTGCTAGGTTTGGAGCATATGGAGGGGGGGAAGGTATTCTTCTTAAAAGCTCCACTCCCCCAAGTGATGCTAGACCTCACAGTTGGTATTTTTAACATCCAAAAATGTAAATGGGCATTGTTTTTATTTCTGCTCAAAATTGGGATATCTGATAATTATTAATTGTTATGCTATTTCCAGTCAAAGATGAAAACACTGCAGGGGGAAAAGACAAGAAGAAGAAGGAAGGATTTTTGATAATTGTTGTGGGAACTTTTTTCCAAATTCCAAGTGCAGCATTACCACTGTAACTCATGATTCAGCGGTTTTCTGTCTCCATCACTAGCAGCCAGTTTCTCGTTGTTTTAGGAGTCTGCACAAGGTAACCTAAGAAACCCCAAGTTTAATAAACAGTGTTTATATATAGGAATCGTTCTGTTCCAAGCTTTTAGATCCATATTAACAGGTTTTCTCTGTAACCGTGGCCACTTTAAACTGTTTTTCACTAAGTATGAAAAAGCAGCACAGTTTTTTTCCCTTTTAACTTAAACAGTATTTGTGATGACCTTCAAAATAGACCAGAAAGAGTTACAGCTGAGAGCTTTTCCATGTCCGGCTGAGTTGGCGTGAAGTCACCTGAAGCTAGACAGATTAAGTTTTGAGACATATGCCCCAGCATGGGGCCTCTGGGCCTGGACAGGAGAGCTGTAATATTAAAAGCACACCACATTTCAATATTACATCACCCCTGAGCTATTTTTGATGTGTGTGTTTCCTCGGGTCTGAGGAGGTCCAGGATCTTTTTTTTTTTTTTTTTTTGATGGAAGTTTCTCTAAAAGCTTTGGGGATCCTCATAAATAATCAACGTAGCCTTGCACTCCAGTAAAGACAAACACAGACCGATCATTAGTCATTAGTCATGAAGTAAGTAGTGTTAAAGACATTAAGTCATTACCTCAATTCATGTATTTTGCAGTGGAATAAAGTCAATGTCATTATTTCACAGAATCATTTTGCAGAGATCCTTTACAGTAATGGTGAGATGGTGAAATATTGTGCATGTTTCGTGACCTGGTTCAGGCCTAACAAGCAGCTCAGAGCTCTCACAACAGACACGCAACAACAATGAGGTGAAATACATTTTTTGTGGGTTGCTGTGGTTTGTTTCTATGCATTTCTTCTGTGCAATCAGGATTTTCATCTTTCCTCTTTCACCAAGAAGCCGTATTAAAAATGAACCGTGTTAGCTTATCTCCCCGGGTGGAAATACAGAGAGGCATCAGTGTCGCGGCACAATAAAATTGGATATTGACCGTGAAGGAGCATCTTTTCACCTCATGACAAACCAGAGATTTATGGACGTAATCAGCGTTGATGGTAAAGTACAGAATGGCAACAGAACGGTCCGTGGCATCACAGTCAGCAGTCTAGATACCATCAAGCAAGTCACCTGATTCCTGAATGCTCTGGTGTGGTTGCTGTGGAAGACAGACGTTGCACTGGGCAGCTCTAAGGTGTGCAGATATACAACAGTGTGTATATGAAGTAAATTGCATGTGTACGGCCAACCTAAAGGTTAGGAAACACAACATCATGGGTTTTCACAGAGGAAACATGCTTATTACTACCGACTGGCAGTTCTGATCTAATGAGAGAGGCTAACCTTTTCTCGAGGCTCTTTCCTGATTCCCGTTCTTTCTCCTTTCCTTCTACTCCTTTCCTCCATTAAACCACCACTACCACTCTGCATTCATCTGGTTATTGGAGCATTTCTTCTTCTTTCTAGCTTCCATCTGACATTTACTTGTGGTCAGCTGATCCTTCACTGAACTCAGAACTAATTCCATTGCAGCACCCTATCTGCTATATTTGCTTTGTGAGCGCTGAGGGCGGAGGATCTTGAAAGAGGCATTTTCCACATATATTCAAATAGCATGAGAATGTTTCATCTACTTTGATGCGACAAGGAAGCTCTATTAAAGGGTCAGCTGATAAACAGTTTATCAGTGTCTGTTGGTCTCGATTAAAAATGCTTATTTCTAAACTCACATTTACATCAGATCAGGTTGGAAGCCTGGGCATCATCAATACACTAGATTAGCAAAGCTTTAGTGCCCTCGAGTGCCAGTTTGACCGTTACTGTATACTTTCAAGTTGTGTGAGTTCGAGGGCATACGAATATGAAACAGAAATGGCAGCCTCTTTGTTAACCATCTCAAACACACGTTCCTCGCAATGTCATCCCATACGGAAAAGATATTGATCAATCTCCTTTGAATGAAACTTGTATGTAAAGCATACAACAGTGAATATGGATATAAGATCCTTAGTAAATTTAAACAAAATGAAACTTGTATGATTTGGGTATTTATCAGAATAGTATATGATACATACAATATCCTTACACTTCTTTTTATTATTTTGTATGAAAAGAATGCAAAAGTGACCACTTTCAAGAGTATATCATACAAGTTTGTCATATTTTTTTTTCTGTTTCTTCTCCGTATGGGATGACAACTCTAGTCCAGCTAAAACAATTCTCCTCACAAATCTCATGGGTCAAACTCATTTTACCCTAGCATGTAAAAATTGAAATGTTGTGACCATGAAACAAGCAAGAGGAAAATGTGTCATCCTCCCAAATAACTGCTCTCCCCATGATTTCAATCAGTTCTAAATAAACACGTTTTAAGTTTTTACAATAATTGCAATACTTCCTATGATTTGTTTTTTTTCCTCAGGATTTCTATTAAATTGATAGTAAGTTAACATAATTACATGTGTAGTGATTTGTCTATCTCCTTCTGTCCCCATCACTCTTCATCTTCGTTGTTCTCTGTTCTTCTCCGTTGCACTTTTCTGGAGCATTTTATTATATTTTTAGGTGGTGGAGTTTTCAGTGAGGGAGGGAAACTGTTGGTTTTATACTTTTAAAGGTGCTAAATTTGAAGTTCAGAGCGTGAAGTTGCTCTCCCTCTGTGTGTGTTGTAATCTGCGTTTCTCTGTGCTTTGTTTATGTACAGTTGTTTATGTCACTTGCAGGTTAACTCTGATAGCTCTGTCAGCATTGTTTGACAATGTTAGCACTGTCCATACATGGAGGCAATAAAATTAAAATTTGGCACCTTAAAATGTCATGTCATAAAACGTCTATACTATTTAAACTACGGCTATTTGCTGAATCTCTGACTTCAAAAGAAGCTGCCTTTTCACATTTGTGATCTCACAATCAAAAACACAGACTGCTGGATTGAGCATGTCCTTCACCACACACAACAGCCTGTTGTCATTCAATATTTGCAGGTCTGTGTTCCAGTAAACAAGATTAGCTCTCCTAGTTGTCATTGTATCTGATCAGACCACTGCAGATCCAAATAAAAATAATCAACTCGCTCCACAGGAGGGAGGAGACTGGAGGTAAAAGAGGCCACTGAGGGATGACGCTGGTCCCTTGGCCTTTTTAAAATCAATCGTGCTTAGAGTTGATCATTTGTTGAGGAAATGCAGGGCGGATTTGTTACTGTGCGCTACAGACTGATCGCAGGATGTGCATTTGGTGGTTTATCTCCAGAATAATGTTTTACAGTGTTTGGACAGGCTGAATGAGGCCCAATGGGAAACATCTTGGCACTGTATTATTAAGTGGGATTGGTTTGCCGCTGGGTTGCCAGATCAGAGATAGTGGAAATTAAGCATTAAGCAAATTAAGCAAATTCTTTTCAGGGCTATATATGCAGTCTTAGTTCTACTATGTCATAGTTCTACTATGTTTGCTGTCGCTTGGTTTTTCCAACTGCCATCTCACAGATGACACACAGTAAGAAAGTAGAAACATAAAGGAATAATAGCACACAAAAAGGCACACATTTTTAACTTGAGTACTCCAAGAGGGAATCTAACACAGCCTTATTATTAGCATAATGTGACATGTTGTTTGTTAGCAACAGAGTGAGGGAACAACACAGCTTGACAACATCACTTTCACCATAAAACCCTCCAGTGATATGTGATAGGTTTAATGCATTGTTCCACTGCATCATTGCAGATCTTCAAGGGGCCACTTTAAGTTTACGGATGACTTATTGGGTTAGCTCATGGAAAACCTGCCACTCAGTATAAATATTTGGCGTTTTGATTCTTGGAAGGATGTGTAGTGGTTACACAAGACAGTATGGACTAATAGAAGGAACTAAAGGCAGGAGCCAAGGACAGATCACCATGGTATAGTAAAAACAAGATTAGATTTTACTTTAAGATTTTCCATGTGAAAGTGATCTGTACCTGATGTCAGTACAGGGTCTGGCTTAAAATATATATAATATGTAGGTGTGCGTATTAGAGTTATGACTAGTGTCTGATTATCCACTGTACCTCTGTATTGGTCTGTTGACCTAGAGAAAAATGTGTTTAATATGTACAATTCTTTTCTCCCTCTTGCCTTCATAACATTACATATGTTACATGATGTAACATAGCTAGTTATTAACTTACTCACCCATTTACGTAACGTTAGTTAAAATTTTTGAAATACACTGTAGTTCGTCTTTGATTAGAGCCATGACCAATGGCCTGTGTTGTAATGATTGCAGGTAATACATAATAATGTAAATGAAAAACAAAGCAAAGTTGTGGATAAATATTATGTTTGACAATTTAATTAAAAAAAATAGATATCTACCATTCTTATACACCGTTGTAAATGTTAACATTATGTATGTGTCCCAGTTTACTTCCTGTTGTAGTGTATGTGAATAACTTAAGCTTACAGGAAGTGAACATGGACCCGCGCTGTCACCTAGTAATGCAGTTCTGTTCAAACTGTTCGTTTTACATGCTCGATACTGAACATTACTGTGTAAACATAGTTGCATACTGCAATGTAAAAATGCAACGATACATTTCCTGTTTTTTGTTCCTTGTGTAGGGCGGTGGTGTAGTGGTTAGCACTGTTGCCTCACAGCAAGAAGGTACCTGGTTCAAATCCCGGGCCCGGGGCCTTTCTGTGTGGAGTTTGCATGTTCTCCCTGTATCTGTGTGGGTTCTCTCCGGGTACTCGGGCTTCCTCCCACCATCCAAAAACATGCATGGGGATTAGGTTAATTGGCTAATTTAAATTGACCATGTGAATGTGAGTGTGAGTGATTGTCTTATGCAAGCTACTGAAAGGGTAGCAGTCACTGTGAGCAAACTGGGTCTTGTAACCAGGGATGAACACACTTGTTTCCAGGGTAACGGCCACAAGGGAATGTGCGACTGACAACAGCGTTTCTAGATATACAATGGAGGATTTGGAGTCCTGAACCAATGCCTTGCTCACATTCAGGATTATTTTCTTGTTTTACCATTTTGAAACTTGACAGTTTTTAAGACTAAGCAGCCAATTAAACCTCCTCAGAAATGTACTTGCGGTCTGTAACTCTAGGCTTGTTCATGTCTCGCTCTCTGTGTTAGTGCATCTGACAGGCCTTTGTTTTTTTTTCTGTAATCAGTAACATGCAGGAAATGCTCATTTTATATATCTCGATTCTGTTAAAGCTGATGAGATTTTATTGTAGTCTGACAACTCAATCTTTTAACTGAGATTAAATCGCTAACATGATCCAAGGTTCAAAGCAATCTGTCTCTTCAGATGCAGTGTAAACAAACTGGACTTGTTTTCTCATCTATCATTCTCTTATCATACACCATTTTACACCTGGCCAAGGCATTGATTGTTGCTGTTGGTTTTGACTTTTTGAAGCTCATGACTGAAAGCATTGGATAAAATACTTCTATATACTACATGCAGGAAACAAATTAGGTAGTTTTACCACTGACTTAGATCTCACCTTGAATTTTAAAGCTCTTTCTGGTGTCCATATAAAGTAATATATATATATATATATATATATATATATATATATATATATATATATATATATAGGAGTTCAGAAAGAGTAACCAAAGTAGTCCTAGGACTGAAAGAGATGCCATATGAAGAAAGGATAAAGGAGCTGTTTTGAGTTTGCCAAAAGGCATATGGGTGACTCCCAATGTCTGGAGGAAGGTCCTCTGGTCAGATGAGACTAAAATTGAACTTTTCAGCCATGTCTATGTCTGGCGCAAGCCCAACATGTCACATCACCCCAAGAACACCATATCCTTAGTGAAACATGGTGGTGGCAGCATTATGTTGTGGTGATGTTTTTCAGCAGCAGGGACTGGGAAACTGGTCCGAGTCGAGGGAAGGATGGATGGTGCTCCATACAGAAATATTCTTGAGCAAAACCTGCTTCAGTCTGCCTGTGATTTAAGACTGGGGCGGAGGTTCACCTTCCAGCAGGACAACGACCCGAAGCATACTGCTAAAGCAACACTGGAGTGGTTTAAGGGGAAACATTTAAATGTGTTGGAATGGCCTAGTCAAAGCCCAGACCTCAATCCAATTGAGAATCTGTGGTCAGACTTGAAGATTGCTGTTCACAAAGGAAAACCATCCAACATGAGGGAGCTGGAGTAGTTTTGCCTTGAGGAATGGACAAAAATCCCAGTGGCAAGATGTGGCAAGCTCATAGAGACTTATCCAAAGCGACTTGCTGCTGTAATTGCTGCAAAAAGGTGGCTTGATAAAGTACTGACTTAATGGGGGTGAAAAATGATGCACGCTGAATTTTTCCGTTATTTTGTCTTTTTTATTTGCTTCACAATAAAAACAAAAATCACATCTTCTAAGTTGTTTGCATGTTCTGTAAATGAAATTGTGCAAACCCTCAAACAATCCATTTTAATTCCAGCTTGTGAGGCAACAAAATGTGACCACTGCCAAGGGGGGGGTGAATACTTTTGCAAGCCACTGTATCAGGGAAATTTTATGATAAAATTAAATGAATTTCTTACATATTGTGCCTTTAAGAAACATAAAATGACCAACTTGTTTATAGGAGAAGTAGAGGAGATATGGCTGAGCTGTACAAACTGGTCCATAAGAGATATGATCCCATGTTATGTTAAAATGTTATTGATAAAGCTAATTTTATATCCTGATAAAGATGTATCCCGATATAATACAGTACTTTTTAAATGTATTTTCACTTTCCATTGCACTCTCCTCCACCTTTTCCATGTTAAACATTTCCTTGCGGGTAACGTGATGCTACCACAAAGCAGTAGCGCTGCTGTAGTTATATTAGCCGTCATACCATTATGTCTATGCTTCATGCAATGAACATGTTTTGAACTCTGTCATTCCAACATTGAGTTATGCTTAACACAATGTATCTAAACCACAACCAGAGTAACATTAACATTAGTGTAGCAGCAGAGGTAACCAAGTAGCCTTCATGTTAAAATTAAGACATATACAACAGAGGGTTATATCCTACAACAGACGTTTTCATATCACATTAGGACATATATCATAATACCGCAAAGCTCTAGCCCATTGTCAGATTTTGATCAGTACAACAGATAGGAACTGAGGGGAAACTTGTTAAAATTATTTCCAAATGTGTTCTTCCAAAAAGCACAAAAATACTTTTTCACGCTTAGGGAGTTTTTTTCTGGATTTTTGGTTTATTTTCAAGGTAACATGAAAGTTACTTTTGTATTATTTTTTATTATATGAATAATATACTATATGTATATGTATACATGTATTGTCTTTTTGGTGTGTTGTTATTTTGAGTCTGATTTAGAGGATTAACATCCTGTATCATATTTATTTTCATTAAAATTCAGTCACATTCATTAAACAAGTCATAGTTGAGCATCTGCTGAAATTTTCATAGCCACTTATTTTCACCCATTAAAGTTTTCTCTGTACCGTTTTTTCTTCCAGAGTGCTCACTTAGCCATGATCGACACACTGATGATGGCGTACGCAGTGGAGACGGTGAGCGTTGAGAAGGTGATGGCCTGCATTCGTCACTATTCCTCCCACGATCCTGAGGTGGAAACACCGTATGACACTGAGGACGCAGTGACCACCTGGATCAACAAGGTGGGTTATGGTTTCTTTTTTTAATTTTATTTAACCTTTATTTTACCAAGTAAAAATGTTTGAGAACCAGTTCTCCTTTACAAACGTGATTAATCCTCATCAACAAACTAATTTGCGGGACAGAAATTATACCAGGACAAACTACCTGAAATGCTCTGAATTTAGCAGCTGGCAACTCATTTCGGGCAGTTTGTCCAAGCAGACCTACTGTTGCAAATTACTGTGTTAATGTGAGTAATCTGTGTTCATGCATTATTTTTGATATTCCTTGTTTAAATTAAGACTTTTTAAGTGATACTGCGACTGCATTTTTGTCATATTCTCTCTGCGTCATGTGGCCTTTATTTGCAAATGGTGCTTGCTCCTCCATTAAATTCTACAGGGCCCAGCTTGTTTACATTCCTCCAGTAGGAAGACTGGTCTGCTGCCTGCTCTTCACACACTCGTACTCACAATAGGTAACAGGTGTGGTCGTGGAGTCCTGGTTGCAAACGTGGCTCTCTGTTGAACTCAGCAGTTTAACAGCTGATTCCTGCTTTAACTGAATCCATATGAATTAGAGGATAAATACTGTAAAGTGGCCATAGAATGCCTTTAAACACAGACTTCTATCAACTTCATGGAGGATACACTAACTTGAGACGCAAAAGCACAGTTAAGTAGTTAAATTCTTTGAACCATAATGCTAAATTATTGATAACAAAATATTTTTGTCATAGTCACGATGCAGCCATTTCATTCTGTATCACCCATATGCTAATGTTCCTCTGTTATGGAAAGTCAAATTTCAGTATCAACTTATGCTAACTTCCAACTTTTACTATTACTTTTTATACCGTATGAGCGAAATGAGAACTGAAGATGAGGTATTAGTCATAGCCTGTTCTTTATATTGAGTTTCGCTCAGTGATGCTGCCGCCAGCTCAGTGAACTTTAATCTTGTCTGTCGTCTGTCTTTCAGATAAATGAGTATCTGAAAGACATCATGGCTCAGGAGCAGAGGAAGAGGGAGACGCAGAGCGCCGAGCCTGCTGCAAGTCCTCGGGTGAGATTTTTTTTTTTCCCTCCTTTCCTTTGTTCTCCCAGCTTTAACACTTCACATGAACGTACAGATGTCGCCAGTTTGGTGGACAATGTTGAACAAGCATAAATGAAATCCTTGGCTCTACTTAATGGATTTACCACAACGTTCTGCTTTTGACTCACCAACAGACATTTGCCCCGGGTCTCTGTGTCACTTTAATATCTGAGACCAGTTTCCCCCAGAAGACCTTAAGCCCTTAAAACCTGTCTACAATCGAAGAAAGTCTCACTCACATTTGTCTGAGCATTAGATGAAGCTCAGTCTGTATTTATTAAATGAGAAAGAGAGAAAAATGCCAGGCTGCATCTTCAACACCATAATGAGTTTATCTTCCCCGGCGACTGAGCTTCACTCATTTCATTTGTGCTTCAATCAGCAGATAAGTGATATCCGGTCTCATTAGGCTGGCAGTCATTTAGTGCGAGGTCACCCTTGTTCCACACAGTTCAGATCTGTTATATAACTGACTCTGATATCAGCAGTGGTTTCCAGCGTTGGTCTGTTGAAGTATGTATCTGAGTAACTTGGCTAAACTGTGTTTAGATTCTGTCGTTTGACACTTTGTTTGCAATAAATTGATCCACTGAATAATGTATGACTTTCACAAAATACCACAATATAGCTTTCCATCGCCACTTATAAATGTCACAGTGAAGTCCATGTGTGTGTGTCAGTGCGACATTTAGTGTTGTGGTCTGGTGAGGGTCCTGGGGTAGGCACGGCAGCCACTACCTTTCACTTGACATAGCAAAGAGAGTGATGATCAGATGGGTAGGGAGGATAGAAAGGCGATGTCACACTCATCCTTCATGCTTCTGCCTCTTACCTCTGTATCATTTATTATGCACCATCGGTAGATTTTCAGAAAGAACAGTGACCTTTGTGTGTGTTTTTGAATGATGCAATTTTTGTCGATGACAAAAGTCACAAACCCGCTTAGCTTGTGTTAGGTAACCATGAGAAATTTAATTTCCTGTTCATCAACAATCTAGTCTCCTCTCTCCATCCCGCTAGCCCTGTCCTTGACTTTTCCTACTCACCCCCTACTACTGGGTCACGCCTCCTTTCCTAGTTTATGTCAGGCATTGGAAGCTTTGCAACGCTGTCTCTTATGTTTTAAATACAGCATTTTTTGCTGTGTGTGTGTGTGTGTGGTTCCTGTCTCAGTCCCAGGGCTGTGTGGACTCCCACTGTGTTTGACGCTGATCTGACCAGTCAGTATGCAGACGCAGCAACGCTGTGTCTTTCAGCAATCCCACGTTTTGAACACACGTTTTCAACCGGTGAAGTTGGATCAAAACCAAGCAACCCATCATTTCATCATAAAATCTGTTTATTGAAAAAGAAAATGCTTTTCAAAACCAAATGTCAAAGTAAGTCACAGCAGTCTTTTTACCCTGTCACCGACTGAGCAACTCACATGTGAAGCCATGTCTGCTGATGTGAGTGTTAACGCATCCGTTTGTTTGGCCCCTGAGCCTGAGTTGGCTCTTCAGTGACATCATCCCTAGCCTCAGGGCAGCTCGAGTGTGAATGTTTGCCCTCATGGCTACATTATTGTGGTCTGAACTGTGATGAAAGTCACAGTCATTAGATTAGATGCAGTTCTACACATTCAGAAGAATTAAAGTACTCTTAAATCTGCCTGCATCTGGTCAAACAGATTCTGCTACTGTCTGTTGAAACGGTATTGTTCATCATGTATTGTGAAATTATAGGATAGATTTATAACGTTTATTTGCCTTTGACTTAACAATCACTGTCTAAGACTGTTAAGTTAAACTGGGCTAGTATAATTCATTATTTCATGAAGTCAGTCAGCTCAACTGACTTAAAGCCCCACCAAAGCACTTTTCCACTTTGATCCCCCTACCGGTTAGAAGCGAAATCGTCCATTACTACTGTCGTAAATAATTTAGCATACCACTACCTACAGTCGCACACAGGCAATTTATCAAGTACCGTCATTGGGAATAAAGATGTCCACATACAAGGTACAATATGTTGCATGATTTCATGAAAGTATGATTTATTGTAACCTATGAAACTAAGAAAATCAATAGCCACTTTCACACTATCGAGCCAAAGCCGAGCCAGCCTGGGCTTGCTGGTGCTAAGTGCTTTCACACCGCAGAGCCAGGTGCTAACTGCGGGCCATCTCCGGGCTGTCTTGGTGCTAATGATGATTTCTGGCCCCACCTAAACCATGGGCCAAAGCAGGGCTACAGGCAGTGTCAAGGAAAAGGAAAAGCTACGTCAGTTCCATGCCAAGTAAAGCAGTAATGCAAAGTTTGTCCTATGTTAGCTGTTAGCAGCGCAGCCTGCTACTATCGATGTAAACAAATAGCCTGTCAGTTAGCGAGCTAGCTTCCGCCTTGTGGCGATGTGGTATAGCTGGCATTATGAACATTTCCACGCCTTGGCTCTCAGTCGTCGTTCTTGTTGTAATGTGATTGCTCTTTGCCATCGTCCCGCACGTAGCCTCCGTAACAGCTTCTTTCTTTCTTATGTACCTGCCGATTAGACTACACTCCACCCAGAGCTTGCTACACCTATCGGCTATGGTAACGCCTGCCGTAAAGCAAGTCAGACCTGTAGTTTCTTAGGTCTCATTTGAACTACAAATCTGCTACCCGATATGGCGAACTTGCATAGTGCGGTTAGCGCTGATAGAGGGCTACAAAGCAAATGCAGAAGTGCCATTCGCCCTATTTTGAGTTGATGACCCACTGAAATGATTTTGGAAACATTATTTTAAGGTACAAAATAATCTTTGGTGGGGCTTTAATACACTTAACTTAATGGTCTTGCTGCCTCAGACAGGAGACGTTGCATAACAACTGCTTGCTGTGTTGGCAGATGAAGGCAAGTACAGTCAGCATCTGTTTGAATGTAATGATGACTTTGCCTCCTTCATAGTTTTTTTTTTTTTTTATTTACTTCTACCTTTGAGTGATTCAGTTTATATATGTTTTGCATATGTGTATCAGTCAGCCATCATCGCCATCATTTCCACTGGGTGGTCATAAAACCACCAACTTCTTCTCTGACTCTGTCTCACTTTTGCCTCTGCAATCAGACAAAAGTATAGTCATCCGCTGCCAAACTAACAATGAGCTGCCGTATTTTCTGAGTGAAATAAACCACTGGTTTTATTTCCTTTTCATTCAGACCAAACAAAGCCAAAGCATCATCTGTGTCCTCCTCATGCGCAACCCTCAATAATATTTTTACGTGGCAAAAAAAAAAGAAACAGAAAAACAGAAGCCGAAGTAGCTAAAACTGCACTGGTATTCAAAAAAATAGAGCACTGCTGTTTGTTTTGCGGATGTCTAGCTCCATCTCTCCACCCTTCTGTCTTTGCAATATGACTGCGCAGTGTGAGTCACGCAGACAGCCTCCGTCTCAGAGACGCATACCCTGGGACAACACTGTAGAGATCACCATGGGCAACATTGTTTTTATTTTAACCTCCTGTACTGCACCCTGGGTGAGGATGGGTGGAGGGCAGGAGGGGGCTGGGTGGAGGACTGCAAGGCAACATCAGGACAGAGAAGTGAGGACTAATCCTTTTAAGTTGCAATAGCTGAGCTGAGGCTCAGCCGGACATGTGTGCTTCAGAGGATGAACTTTGATGGGAAGAGGGCGAGTTAAAACATGACTGAAGTGCAGATCAAGAGGGATACTCGTGTGCATACACATATGAGTATATTATTTGTGCCTGTGTGTGTGTGTGTGTGTGTGTGTGTGTGCGTGTGTGTGTGTGTGTGTGTGTGTGTGTGTGATGGATGAAGACTTTACCTCTCCCCAGGGGTTTGATTGGTGGTTATAAGATTTTCAACTCTGTTTGACCCTGCTTAGCCCACAGCCTTGGATCATCACTTTGGCCACACAGTCCTCCATCTTATTTCAAGCAAGGTTTTAGCTGAGTATTCAAAATGCAGTGGCAAAGAAAGTTCAGGATGACCCCTTGACCTCTGCAACACACAGCCCCCTGTTGCATTGTGCAGATGCTTTCGCCACAGACAATGTCAGCACACGATAGGAAGCACCAATCTGAACATGTAGTGTACCAAGATGACGGGGAGGAACTCAGATAAAAGCTTCTATCAAGCATTGCCACCTATATAAAACACAAATCAAACCCCAAGACATTGTAATTTTTTATTATTTGTTATAATGTTTCAGCAATGTTTTCTGCCACAAAACCCCTTTTCAGGTCCGGGTCAATTGAGTCAAAAATACTTATATTTGAGTGAATGATTAACCACAATGATATATCAATGAAACAAAATTAGTTTTCCACACTGGTACCTGAAATTGAAAAGAAAATTGACTATGAATAAAAAGGAGCATTGGAATAAAATGCAGTTCAGTTGTTTTTTTTAGGTATCAATTGAGCTGTTATCATAAATGTTTTGTTTCACTAATGCTGTGTTTTCTTTTGGTTAGAATATTAGTGCTGTATTATATCCAGGCTGCATTTAATGTAATTTGGTAAAACCAAACATGAAACCAAACCAAGATAAAAACAAGATGCCTAATGCATTGCAAGGGGTTTATCATATGTAACAGAAAATACACTAAACAATGTATATAAAGGCTGGGGATGGAATAGATAAAAGATACGTGGAATTATGTTGTATGGCAACATCGAGTAAGTGTTAAGTAATATCAAATGAATACATGGCACATTAATGGAAGGAGCTCACTTTCTGCTTCAAGACAAAACGGAACATAGGGAACTTGTTAGATTACTGTCCGTCCTTTCCTGCAACATACAACGAGAGACACATTCACACTTTAGTGTCAGTTTCAAAGGCAGTCCATTCACTGGCAAATAGTTAAAAGTGATTAACTAATGTGTTGTTTATAAGATTACAGCACGTGTCCCTCTGATGGCATTAATGCTACTTACTAAAATTAACATTCAGAGAGCTGTGACGTTAATCAAGTCAGGAAAATCCAAGAAAGCTCCAGCTGATTGTTTCATCCTTTTGCTGTCTTTATTTTGAAGGTTTCAGTACAAAGTGGCTGTGTTTTCTCACGAGTCACGGCTTGCCTATTGAAGTTGAGAATTTGCCAGCCATTTTGTGTGCTACTCACATTTGGTGCTTTGATGCTTTTAGATATTGTGGGAATTATTTGATAACCAATGCAGCTTTAATCGCTTTTGGAATCAGCTTACGTTGTTGGTGGATCATTGACATTTTGGTTGCTTTTAAGCAGTGGAATTGTTATTTGGTTTCTTTTTGCTACCATGGGCGTTCTTATGCTCTTCTCTTTGACAATGCTAAAATTCATTTATATATAGACATACACTATATTGCCAAAAGTATTCACTCATCCATCCAAATAATCAGAATCAGATGTTCCAATCACTTCCATGGGTATGTGTATAAAATCAAGCATCTAGGCATGAAGACTGCTTTTACTAACATTTGTGAAAGAATGGGTCGCTCTCAGGAGCTCAGTGAATTCCAGCGTGGAACTGTGATAGGATGCCACCTGTGCAACAAATCCAGTCGTGAAATTTCCTCGCTGACGGAGTGGGGTCAGCGGATGCTGAGGCGCATAGTGTGAAGAGGTCACCAACTTTCTGCAGTCATTCGCTACAGACCTCCAAACTTCATGTGGCCTTCAGATTAGCTCAAGAACAGTGTGCAGAGAGCTTCATGGAATGGGTTTCCATGGCTGAGCAGCTGCATCCAAGCCATACATCACCAAGTGCAACGCAAACCGTCGGATGCAATGGTGTAAAGCACGCCACCACTGGACTCTAGAGCAGTGGGGACATGTTCTCTGGCGTGACTAATCGCGCTTCTCCATCTGGCAATTCACTGTTGAATGGTGGCATACAGTAGTCAGGGAGTGTATCTTTAAAGATGGAATTAGGATTTTTGCCCATTGATGGGCAAAGACCTACTGTACATGTTATAGCCATTACCTGCATAACATCCAAATTATCACTCGTTTCATATGGTTTAGAAATGTTCCTTCCATTATTGTTCACTACTCAGTTGCAGTGCCATTTTATGTGTGAGAAATGACTATGAAGTAATCTTTATTTGGCCTGGCCGGAACTAAACTGTTATTTGACAGACACTAAAAAGGTAACACTTCGTTACACTTAACACAATTCCAGGGTTATTGGATTGTGTGGGTTGCTTTTTGTGCACTCTCAATAACACACATATTCTCCTCTTTGATCTCATTGTTGTCATGTCTTTCCTTGTGTTTACTAATCGCATTACTGGCAAATCTCACTAACAGGTATTTCTTTGTTGTTGTCGTTTTCTTTGCTGTTGCTGCAGTCTCCAACCAAGTGGTACATGAAGCTTGTGCCCGTAAGTCAACTAATCACTGCTATGCTCCTTCATATGTGTGTATCCATCATGACCGTCTCACTCCTGCCTCTCTCTGTCCTGATTGCCATCATTTTATCATGTTTGCATATCAATTCTGTGACTTCACTGTTACATAAACACTTCAACTAGTTTGTGCAGCATGCATGTGATTCACTGTATAGTCATGGTATGAAAAGAAGTGGTGTCACGTTATTATTTGCTTTTAAAATAAAACAGTAGAATGTGTGAGTGTTATATTTTCCCGTTTTTGAGTCTGTGGTTAATGGGGATTTTTCCAGTATTTCACTGTAACCAGCAGCCATTAAATGAGCTGTGAGGGTAAGTGATTGGCCTCAGTATAAAGGTATATTTACTGAAGGTGCTCGCTTTTGCTCAAATATTGAGTCCAAGTCTAGCTCAAGAAGGTGTCTGGAAATCTGAATAGCTGTATTCTCTTGCTCAAACAAATAAAGCCGTCCATTGAATTCAAAGACCTCATCCACGTTCATAATTATTTGAATGTCCGACTAGCAGCTATAGATGTATTCAATTATTCCACCGCCATCTCTGAGATTTCAGAACAGGACTCATTCCGTAACATGAGACTTACTAATGAAAATCACAACAAAAACAAGCTTGTTTAGTGGACGTAAATGACAGTGCCAGCTTGCCCCAAAAGCACCATGTTGCAGCCTGTGTGCAGCTGCTATCTACAGTGTTACAGCTCAATGCTGGACCAGTTTCAGAAATTGTTGTCCATATTAATTTAGACATGAAAGCATGGGGAAATAGGGTTGAAAAATCTCAACATTACCTTTTAACTGCAGTTTATTCAAGTAGTCTATCAGGAATATTGTATTTGCTAATGTCAAGTTCCTCATGAATGGAATTCGATGACCTTGGGGAATCACTGAAGAGGTCCCAAAGGATTTGCCAAAAGAAATGAAAAAAATAATCATTTTGTTAGAATATAATTTCAAGATGGGACATCTTAGAGCATTTGTCATGAAAGTCTCTGTGCTAACTGTAGACCCTCTTGTAACCTCTCTTCAGCTTAAACATTGTGTATAATTGTATATTTTTATTCATAACTTTGAAGGTGCTGTTTGTAAATGTTCAACATGTACTCCAGATAATAACTATATGTTTTTATACCATTTAGGACAAACAAAGACTTACTTACTGTAATACTTAAGTTTTAAGTATTTGTGCAGAACAGTGGGTTTTGTTCCCTCTAAGTGGGCTCTCCATTGTTTCCACTGAACATTTTACTCCACTAACTGTAAGCCTCCAGGACCATTCAGTTACATTCATGTGTGAGTAAATCTAAGGAAGCCTCAAAGCATTTGCTGCTGTTCTAAAGAAAGTAAACGATACAGCTATTATGATTGTTGCACATTTAACATATGAATTGTTGTGCAGCTGCAGTCAGTGATTTGTAGATGTAATGTAGGTTAATGTTCCTCGGTGCAGTTTGGTTCAATTGTTTGCGTTTGTCGTTCTGCAGGCTCGCTACAGGAAAGAGCAGGCCTCAACCCAGCTGGTTCCCTGGATCCCCCCAGTGGACAACCTGCTGAAAGACAGCACGGACGGATCGGCCCTGGGTGCTCTGCTGCACTTCTACTGCCCTCAGCTGCTACCGTTGGATGGTAAGGAGCAGTTATATCGTTAAAACCATAAAAATGCACATAGCTGTGCTCTGACCTCAGTTATTCTTTCATTTTTAATACACTGATTGCTTTTATTCCTTAAAAACTTTCAGTATGGGTTTGATTCGTACCATTTTGCCCCTGCCCCTGAATTCAATAGATCAAAGATCAGTCGCAAACAGAAGATGCAACATAATCACATCACTGTAGGCCCAACAAACACACACCCTCATATACAATACATATAGTCACACACAAGCATTGAGTTGAATTGAAAACATCACAGGGACAAAAGATCAATCACTCAACGCTTCACACAGCTCCACCCACAGGTTGATGACACACACTGTCACGACTGGTCAGTCAAATACAGATAGGCTTCAACGCTTCAGCAGCTCTGAAACAAAAATCACTAGTGCACTGAAAACCACGTCAAATTCATACTGACAACCTGATGGCTCCCTTTGCCCTCCCAGATGTCTGCCTGAAGGAGAACATGACGCTGGCTGATCGGCTGTACAACCTGCAGCTCATACAGGATTTCTGCAAAGACAACCTGAACAGCTGCTGCCACTTCAGTCTCGAGGACATGCTCTACGCCTCCTCCACCATCAAGGTACGGCTCAAACCTGGCTGCATTCACCAAGGTTGCCAAGGTCGGTGTTTCATTCACAAAGAGAGAGATTTGAGTGACTTTGTGATTAAAAAAGGCTTACAGGCTGGCTTTGTTAAGCACATAACACATCTTTTATTCTTCTAAATGCAGCAGACTAGTTGGTTTTTAGAAATTGGTCTTGGAAATAGAGCTCAATGATCATTTTAAAGATTTTCAGCTTTTTCTAGACAGAAATATGCTACCTGTCACGGCTTCTTGTATTGTGATACAGATCCTACCTAGTTGGCATCCAAAGCTTCTCTTTGCAAACCTAACTCTCCACAAAGTGCTTTTACAGCTACCATGTAATCACTGTTGCAGCCTTAGAGGAATATCTGCCAGAATTAAAACTGCTCGACTAGTGACTTTTTTTTTTTTAAACTGAGCTTTCAAAATATGCCAAATGTGTGTGGGCCAAGAGGAATAAGAAATGCCAGTTGTAGTTAGTACAAAAACCACCATCTTAAAAAAAACAGGCTGTTAACAGAAAATCCAAGCTAGTGTGGTTCCTTTTGAAAAAAAAAACAAATTCTTAAAAAACTTGGAGCTATGTCGGGTATTAGTTGGCACATTTACAAAGTTACTGACAAATCAAGAGTGATAAACTAATCATTTATGTGTGCATTCATTCATTCATGAGATTTTTTTTGATAAAAGTGATTAGAAAACCATATGGAGTAATATCCAGTGAGATAGCCTAAACGAAACAGGAGAAATGAGCAGTCCTGTAGGCCAGTGTGGTGAGTCATGCTGTGGAAAAATCATTCAATCCAAACTTCACCAACCACAGGAGAGCTAGACTACATGCGTTGTTTCATTCTTTACTCACACACTATTTGTCTTTCTTTCTTGCTTTTTCTTTCTCTCCTAATTTCCTTCACTTTCTTGCCCCATCTTCCTTTATATTTTTGCTCCCGCATCTCATTCTGACCTTTTCCCATATTTCCTCCTGTCATACTTTGTCTCTCCGTGTCCTGGCCTTTCTTAATCAGTCATTTGCTTTCACTCTCTGTCTCACAGCTCCCTCTAAATATCCTCCAGTCCTCTGTTCACTGTGACACCTCTCTTCTAATACCAGCATCTGCAGTATCATCCTCTGCTGATGTGAGATTAGTGTTTGTAATTTCTTGGTAAATAAATGTATGATGATGCAACTGTCATAGTTTAGACAGTGCATTCTGCAATCTCACTCCCCTACCTTACTTTAGTTTCTACCTTTGTAAAGCAACCTTGGGTTCCATCGGCGCTATATAAATTTAAGTTATTATTATTATTATAATTATTGTAGTAAAAACATGTAGATCATCTGAGATCAACCAAGATTTTGATTTAAAAAAATCACCCAAAGCTGACAGCATTAGTCAAGCCCTTTGTGTTTTGTTTTTTGACACAATGCTGGATTATTGTCCATCTATAAAAATAAATGCAGGTCTTATGTAATACAGTCATGGAAAAAATTATTAGACCACCCTTGTTTTCTTCAATTTCTTGTTAATTTTAATGCCTGGCTCAACTAAAGGTACATTTGTTTGGACAGTTATAATGATAACAACAAAAATGGCTCATGAGAGTTTAATTTAAGAACTAAGGATTATTCATTTTCCATGGTTTTCTTGATAATAACCAAAATTATTATTAATTATTATATAATTTATTAAGAATATTAATATTAATATTATTAAGAATTGTAAATTCTTACATCAATAGCTATGGCATTGTACCGCCAAAAACACTACTTTTAAGCATTCCATATTTTCTTTTCTGTTTGCTTTAAACACATGATACACACAAGAGTTAATACTTGATTGCATAACCATTGTTTTTGATGACTGCAGCCATGCGTCTTGGCATGCTCTCCACCAGCTTCTGACATTGTTCTGCTGTCACAGCAGCCCATTCCTGTTGGACAAATTCAAACAAATTTTCTTTGTTTTTGGGCTTGTGGTTCTCCATTTTGAGTTTGATGATTTTCCACAGGTTTTCAATTGGATTAAGATCTGGTGATTGAGCAGGCCAAGGCATGGTGCGAATGTTGTGGTTCTCCATCCAGGCTTTAACTGACCTTTCCGTGTGGCAAGGGGCATTGTCTTGTTGGAAAATCCAGTCATTCGAGGCAGGAAAGAGTTTTCCAGCTGATGGAAGAAGACTGTTTTCAAGGGTAGTCCTGTGCTTGACCTGGTTCATTCGGCCTTCACACAATTGCATTTGCCCTGTTCCACTCAGACTGAAACAACCCCAGATCATGACTGATCCACCCCCATGTTTTACTGTAGGGGCAAGACAGTCTGGGTTGTAAGCTTCTCCAGGCTTCCTCCTAACCAGTAAGTTGGCTGGAGTGGGCATCAATTCAAAATTGGATTCATCACTGAAGAGAACCTTAGCCCAATCATCAACAGTCCAATCCTTGTGGTCTCGAGCAAAGAGTAACCGGGCCTTCCTCTGCCTTTCATTGATGAAGGGCTTCTTGCATGCTCTGTGTGACTTCAAACCAGCTTCAACAAGTCGGTTTCGAACTGTCCTTGCCGAGCAAGTCACATTTCTCGACAGTGCCCACTCATTTTTAAGGTCCGTGGAGGTCTGACGACGATTCCTGACACAGGAACGGATGAGTGCACGGTCATCTCGTGGGGTAGAAAGACGTTTCCTGCCACGGCCAGGTAGCAATTTGGTAGTGCCATGTTCAGCTTGTTTTTTTTTGTTGTAATGAACAGCTGTCTTGGAGATCTTCAGTTTTTTCGCTACCTGTCTCTCACTCATGCCAATTTCCAGCAGTGCCAAGATGGCTGCCTTTGTTGCTTCACATAATTCTTTTGTTTTAGGCATTATGTGAGAGCTGACAACTTCTGAGTTGTGCTACGGCTTGAATGTAAGCAGAAAACCACTCTAGGCCTTTGCATGTGCAGTGCTGCTTGTGACATGAAATGGCCTCTTATATACCCTGGGAATCAATTAAGCTTAAGAATGTCAAGTAGGACATAAAGTATTATGTGACCAGCTGCATTTTTTGTTGTGTTCATTGTATTATACGTTTAGTGGTACCAGATATTAGAATGAACAAGAAATTGAAGAAAACAAGGGTGGTCTAATAATTTTTTCCATGACTGTACATAATATTAATATCTATAATAATAATACAGCCTTTTATGTAGTTCTCTTCTTCTATAGGAAGAGTAGCTTCCACTTTATGTTGTTTTAATTACTCAGTGCCACTGTTGGTTGCTAACGGCTTCTATTGTCTTATTGCCTTTTCTTTTTTGTGGCTCAAAACCAGTGAGAGACACATGCTATTTGTGCACTGTGTGGGTGTGCATGACTAATGTCATAAATATAAAAATATCTTTCTTGTTGTGTTCATAAATGTATTTTTGTTTAGCACAAAACCTTTTCATTAAATAGCCACAGCGACTCCCACCTCTCTGCCACTCAAAAGCCGCAATTTTTCTGGTTGGTTTGGAGTAACTTTCCATCCATGATGTGTGTGTTTGTGTCCCTGATGTGTTCATCCCAGTGAGAGCTGCATAAGCAATAAAAAAAGCTAGTATATCTGCAGAACTTTGATTGTCCCTCAGCACAGAGAGCACAGACTGAACATAGGTCACTGAACGGACAAACGTGCCGTCTAAAATGACTAAACATAACAGTCGACTGAGCTGAATTGATCACATGCTGCAGTATTGATATTTGTGCTAATATTACACTAATATATAGAATATAAAACATTATACATCATGATTAGATCAGCTAGTAGCAGTATTTTGCTGACACTGATTTCATGAGGGATAAAAAAGGAATCCCAGCAGGACAGAGCTATTGCCTGAGAGCAGCCAGAACTGCATACAGTACCAGTTAGATTCAGTAACCTTGACCCAGTTTCCAGGCAGTTAGACCGTCGGTCGCTGCACACCGTGGCCTGTCATACTAATGGAGACCTTATTATAGAGATTGAGCCGAGACATTAGTGGGAAAGGGGATGTGAGTGAGCCGTTGATGTGGAAGGAAATGGAAACAGGAGAGAAGAGACGAGGAGAGTTTTGCACAGAGAACCACATAGATAGTTTTGCACAAAAATCAACCACAGTACATCAATATGTGTGAATTAGCATTTCAACTATTATTTCCATTATTGATTATTCTGCTGATGAGTGTATCTGTTAATTAATTGTCTTTTCTATTCCCTGAGCCCACAATTACAAATGGAAATGTTTTGTCTAACCATCAGTCTAACCACATATATTAAGTCATAATATGTAGCAAGGAAACTCAACAAGTCCTCAAGGAACCAGGGAATGTTTGCCATTTGTCTTTGAAAAAAAAAATAATTGAAATGATTATCATTTTAGGGCGGCACGGTGGTGTAGTGGTTAGCACTGTCGCCTCACAGCAAGAAGGTACTGGGTTCAAATCCCGGCCCCGGGGCCTTTCTGTGTGGAGTTTGCATGTTCTTCCTGTGTCTGCGTGGGTTCTCTCCGGGTACTCCGGCTTCCTCCCACCATCCAAAAACATGCATGGGGATTAGGTTAATTGGCTAATTTAACTTGACCGTTGGTGTGAATGTGAGTGTGAGTGGTTGTCTGTCTCTATGTGCCCTGCGATGAGGTGGCGACTTGTCCAGGTGTACCCTGCCTTCCACCCTAAGACAGCTGGGATAGGCTCCAGCCCCCCCACGACCCTATGAGGATAAGCGGTAGATAATGTATGGATGGATTATCAGTTTATCACTATATGCATATTTGCTGATTAGCTGATCAAAACATTAATGAGCAGCTTGTAGCTCTAGTGCTAACACATAAGCGCTTAAATGTTTCCATGTTTGAAATAAGTGAATCTAAATGAGGTCATGCATTTGGCTGCTTGGCTGAGCAGCATTAACATCAAGATAAAGGAATATCCCTAACAAAACAATCAGAAAAAATGTAGAATGAAATTTCCTATCCTATGTTGTCATTCTGGAATTCCATTGCTCATGTCTTCTCAAGAGAAATTTTACACTCTTTGAGATCCAAGTATTTAAAATTCCCTATCACTCCAAAAGCTTAAGAAGTGCACTTTAAAATTTTCAATGGCATGTATCCCTCAAGTACATTTTTACGTCAGTGACTTGGATTTGAGATGAATAAGTGTTTTTTGTGGGGATATCGAAACCACAGATCATTTTTTTCTTTCAGTGTAAGAAAGCCCTTTTCTCTCTTTCTCTCTCTCTCTCTCTCTATTTCTGCTTTATGCTTTATGATTTTGTATTTTATTTTCAGATTGCACTTAATGTGTTTGTTACGAGTTGACTATTCTGATATATATTTTACATGTTTTTATTGCATGATACACCTGTTCATTACAAAAGACCATTGTGAAGATTGTATGCCACAATGCTTTGTACATTGAGTTTGTCACTATTAAAGGAGATACCTCAGTCCAGATTAAATATGAGCGCTGGACCAGAGCTGGAGTGGGGAGTGTTAAGACACTTTCATAGATATTGACAGTCATCCAGAGATATCAGATATGTGTAGAAATTTGGAAGTGAGCATGAATTCTCTCTCTCTCTCTCTCACACACACACACACACACAGTCTGTCATGTCTGTGTCAGATTTCATGTGAGTGTTTGGTGAAGATGGTATCAGTCCACATTATATATGCAGTTTGTCTCTTAAAAGCCACAATAAACTGGCCTCCAGTTCTCATCCCTCAAAGCTGTAGAATACACACATTACTCAAGGCCATTCTCTCCTAATGGACACCAGGCTAGTAAATCACACCAACCTACCCCCATTTACTGGCTCTTCATTTAATTAATTCACAGCACATCTAAATTACCATCTGTGGATCCAAGAGGGAGAAACAAAATTCTCCACCTTTGGGCTTTTGCCAGCGTTTGCTTTGTCTTTACCAGGAGTTTTGTAGCAGCAGATACAGCTGAGTTTGCCCCGGAGAAGGCAATTAACACACATACTGTAACCCGTAAGCTGCCTCTCAAACGTGGCTTCCAATTTGTGGCTCTTCTACTATGTATTAGTTATCAGTAATGAAGTATACTGAACATATTCCACTGAGATGTATCAGCTAAAAGTGGCTGTATTACAAACAAAGTAAGTACTAAGTAAAAAAATGACTTTATTTAATTTATAGATACTCTATTATGTTACATCTGAGTTCTAATTGACAGAGTGATTTGCAGTGAGTGTTGCACTTTGGTGAACTAGTTCCTACACTACCAAGAGATACATGGAATTATGGAACAACATTCATGATTGGGTTTTTTTTCATAATATCCTGTCCTCAATTTTTGCATTTAACTTTTTTTTAATGTGTGGCCACTTTTAGAAATATTATCACATAAGTTAATTCCTCTCTGGATTTTACTTTGATGTAGTTTTAGAAATGTTTTTCTGCAGGCAGCTGAGGGCAGTCGGTAAATCGGGAGAGTGGGTTTTCCAAATTGGCTGTAGGACTTAGATCAGTTAATCAGCCCTCTGGCCCAATGATCATTAATGACATTAATGCCCAGGGAATACCTCAGCCTAGCACCTTGCTGAGTTCCATAATGTAATTTGTAGGCCGTTTATGTGTATTTTTATTAATGCAATCTTTATACAATGGTACTTACAGCTTTTTACAGTCACCAACAACTTTTTCTCCAATCCATGGTCACATTTTTTTAAAACTCAGCCAGTACAACAACCATCTGTTGTGAATCATAACGCTAACAATATGAATTCAGTTATCACATCTGCTTAAAATTTCTTTATATACAAGCACTACTTCTGCTGCAACTCAAAAGCTACAGTACACTGAAACAGCTAATAACATCCAGATCATTGAAACGTTGATAAATATATTTACTGTAGGTTGTGTGATTGCCACAAATAAAGCGAGAGAGAACATGAGATATGGACGAAATCATGTGGCCAATTTTGAAGATCGTACAGATTAGAACAGGATTGTGCATTATTGTGTGTCCCCCAATCTGTGCATTTTTATTATATTTGTACACAGTTAGCACCATGTATGGTGGATTTTGTTTATAGCTGCATTTTCATGTTGCTAATGGTGCTTTTACTGCAGCAGTTGTCACTTACATTTTTTTCTACTGTACATTTTGTATGATAAAGACAACTCATTCACTTTTATATGTATGAAAAGTGATGCATTTTTTTTTAACGTCATTAACTGTTTAGTGCTTTGAAAGAATTATTTGATATTGAGGTTATGAGGTTTCAGCTCAGGTTTGCTGAGTTATCGTATGAAGAGGGTTTTCTTTTTGCATTTCGCAAATGTAAAATTGGTAATTAATTAACACGTTTTTGATGTATGTTACTGTGTTAAGAGCTTAAAAATTGTCTCAAGTATAGGTAAACCCTTGTAAAAACTGTCATTGCTAAACTGTTTCTGGTTGTATGTGTTAGAGTTTATTCAGGCTGGTCTGTTTGAGCCGATCCCTGCACTGTGGATTAGCTCCCTCCACCCTGACCTCTCTTCTAGTAATCACCAATCAGGTTCCTCTTTTCATCTTGACACACTCTGACACTTAAATCTCTGAACAAGACAGATTATGGATACCCTGTAGGCTTGGCAAAGGTAGTAATGCCAGTCAGTGGGGAGATAGGCGTAGTGGTGGCGTACTGGTTGGTTGTCAGGGAGTCTGTGGGTGTGTGACGGATACTGGTTGTGTTAAGCGATAATGCTCACACACCCGGTGTGCCGGTAGTACTCAGACGGGCAGATGAGAGGAGAGAAGTCAGACTGGGCTTTTTCCATCAATCTCAGCTGGTTGGACACCAGGTCTTTCTCTTGCTGTCTGTTTTTTTTCCCCTTCTTTTTTCCTCTCTCACTCTTTCTTCTCGTTTGACTTTGAGGAATACTTCATGTTCTGAACACACCTGAAAGGTAACCTGAACTTTGGCATTTAACTTGTTTTTTTTCGTAATTCCATGCTTGACAGTAATTCATAAGTTAATTGATAAAAGTTGAAAAAAATATGTCAAAACATAGGTAGAAAAAGAAGACTGAAAAGATGGAACAAATGACTGATTAATGAAGAACTCGGGGAACTCTTCAGTTTGCAGTTAAAAATAATAATTCATTATTTTTTCAGCTGTACTTTAATTACTTTGCTACCCATGTGCATCACAGCTTCTCACATTGAGATTTTATCATAAAACGACACACCTTTTCACACATGTGATCAGACAAAAAGGAATCCAAAAAACTGCTGAAATGCCGCAGTAACACCCAAGGGAAACCCACTGCTACTGGTGTTAATTGCCTTTGCCCCCCTCTGTGAAATGTTGCTGATGTGTTAAGTCAGGTATATTCAGAGCTGAGCCATGCAGCAGTGTCTTTGTCTGGAGACCACGGACTGAGGGCGGGGAGGGGGCGTTGTTTCCTCAAGGTCGTCCTCGCTTCACTGCACTCGTTTTGCATAGTGTGTGCACGTGTGTTTGTAAGCGAGTGGCAGCATGTTCAGTACCAAAAAAAGCGTTCTGGTGGGCACAATAATTTATTAAATATTGGTTCTTCAATGATGTGGGGAGGAAAAAAGATTACCTGAGCTCTATTCAGATAACAGTGCATTTTTTTTGTATTTATTGGAGGGCTCATTTCAAGATAATGACAAATTTTGACTTATGTGCAGTGTTTTTAATGACCATGAGACCGATTTTAACAATGACGCCAACAAAGACTCTATGTCTGTTACAGGCTACATATGTTACCTCAGTCACCCAATCTGCACATTTTTCATAGGGTGAAAAAAGCACTGGGTTTAGGAAAATGTTATACTGAGATAAATGAGCATGTGAAATGACTATTTTTGCAGCAGTTTGACCTCCCACTGTATGTTGACCTGATTCAGGCATGGACATGACCAGACACAGCGGTAGCAAAGATCCCTCCAACATTTCTTACCCAATCTAATTCAGGTTGGCTGCTGGATTGCATGCTGCTGATTGAGAACAGAAAAAAATAGCTGACCTCTATTTTACAAATTAGGTTAATGCCTTAATCACTCGTTTCCACTACCACAGGTACTGTTGACATCATTAGTTAAGTGGAAGATTAGCTTATCTAGCATGTGAAAAGACGTTTCATCCACTTAACTAACTCTTATCGACTACAGTGTGTTTCTTTGATGCAAAAAAATGCATAGATTTTTTGTGAATTACCCCACTGTAGGTTGAACTATGAAGTGTTTTTTCCCTTAAGAGGATACTCTGTGAAATGGAGCATTATCTGTGAATTATTCATATTCACATTCAGTTTTTTGTCTGAAAAGGGTTAACAGAGACACCTGCTGGAGGAAAATGTACTATGCAATTGTTTTGAGAGCAGCAGGACACATACAGAATTTGCTCACTGTAACAGACATTGTGCTGAGTGATTATATTTTACCCAATGTCATGATTTTAATCATGTTTGAATATTTTCCCAGAATAACTACCTGGTGTTCATGGCAGAGCTGTTTGGATGGTTTGAGGTGGTCAAGCCGTCTTTTGTGAAACCAAGAGTGCTGGACACTGAAGGCAAGTCTTAAATTCTGACTTTACGAGAGCATGTATAGCAGCAGTAGTAACTGTAGTGTACAAGTACTGGTTAGTGCTGGTGGTAATGGTAGTCGTAGAGATACTGGGCAAAGTATTATTTATGAGAGCACAGCTTGATCAGTTACCTCTGTTGTGTCACCTCAGGGACTTCATCATTGTTGAAGAATATGCCAGCTATCCCCATCTCCAAGGTAACCAAGAGGAGTTTCATGGAAAGACCTCCAAGTCCTGAAAGGCCGAGGTATGACAGTCTAAATTCTGCTGTCCGATGTCAAACTCTGTAACATTAATTTTTTTTATGATACATGTACTCGTGTTTGTTCTTACTGGCTTTTCACTTGTAGTGAGTAGTTTATGTTGGTTGGTCAGTAAAATCCTCATCTGCAAAAAAATTTATGTTAAAAAAATACAATGAAAATATATATTAAGATTAAGCATAACATTTTCTCTCTCTCACACTCTCTAGTTTACCTCTTCGACCCCAGCCTCGACACTCAGGTGATTTTTGGTTTTATTTTTTTATTTTATACTTTTTTTGTTTCACCAGAATTGTTTGATTAGTTATGAATATCAAAATATGCTTACTTGTGGGTATAACGACTTCTCTTTTGATTCTTACTTTGCTGACTCGTTTCATCCAGGAGAGATTAAGAGGTCAACCTCAATGTCCTTTGTTGATGGCAACCTCGGCACCTGGCCCAAAGAGAAAAGGTTGGTAATATTTCTCTCTATTTAAATCCCCAAAAGTTTATTGTGAGACTTTACCCTGAAATATCCTTTCAGAGATTAGAAATAGAAGTTCAGAAATGAATATATTTTATGTTTTTGTTTTGTTTTCTCCTCAGGTCTGGGCCATATGGAGTGTCTTTTGACATCCCCTTTGACAAAGAGGACTCTGTTTCTGCCGGTCTCTCCTCCATGCGTGGCATGGTGAGGTCCGTCAGCACTGATGACGGTTCTGGTTTCAGGGTCCACCACCTGCCCCGTGGAATGAAGCGTAACCTGTCCTTTCAACCAGTGAATGGGCAGAGTGTCGGCATTGAGGAGGAGGGCTGCCCAGACAGCCTGGCTGGTATGGAGCCCAGCAGGCGAGTGTACCCCAATGGGCATGGGAGTGTCATGGCAACAACACCTTCCATGGAAGAAGCCCTTCAGATCATCCACAGCCCAAATAGGCCCCCAGCTGAGGGGATCAACAACAGTTTCTTCCTGCACTCTCAGGACCACGGGGCTGGTGTCAGTGTCTTGGACCCAGTGTCAGAGACAGACTCCAAAGGACCCCTGAGCACCACAGACACCACCGAGGTGGACACTGGTATTCACATCCGAACAGAAGACATGCTGGATGAGGATTCCTCTCTGAAAGACTGCTCTGTGAACATAGACCTGGATATGGACACGCCGAGCCCCTGTCCGAGCACTCAGAGCAAATCTCCATCAGGACAGAAGATGACCAGCTTTGCTGAACAGAAGAAGAGGAAGCATACGCCATCACTGCCAGACTCGGGAAGGTGCAGCAGCAGCTCCCTCAAGACCACTCCAGAGGGCTCTGAGTTTGGCCTCCCATTATCTGTCTCCTGGGCCCCGACCCCTGAGCACAGCCCCATCCATCAACAGACCACACCAACCCTCACTGCTCATGTATCGCCCACACCTGTCCAACTTCCACCCAATGACCCCGCCCAGATCATGGCTACAGAGATGGTGCAGCTGAGGATGAGGCTGGAAGAGAAACGTAAAGCCATTGAAGCACAGAAAAAGAAAGTGGAGGCCGCTTTTACCAGACATCGGCAGAAGATGGGTCACTCTGCATTTCTCAATGTGGTAAAGAGAAAAGGAGATGGGGCTGCCAGTGGAGAGGAAGGAGGGAAAACAAGTCCCACATTTAAATTTGGGAGGAGCAAGGCAGACACACCTGATGGGGCAGAGCAAAGCAGCACAGCCTCCTGTTGGACAAAGTCACCTGGTGCAGGAGAGGAAGGAGGTCAAAGCCATTCCCAGCAAACAGAGGTTGATCTCACAGAGTACACGCGTTCTATTGACAAACTCAATCATTCGCTAGCTTTCCTTCAGACTGAGATGCAGCGACTAGCTCAGCAGCAGGAAGTGATCATGGCCATGAGGGAGCAACAGCATCAGCAGGCGTGGGTAATCCCTCCTCCACATACGAACCCTTCGCCACAAAAGCAGAATCGAGTTGGAGCTGTTACTCGATCGTCAGGACCCTCTTCTCCCGCCGACTCCCCTCATTCCACCCACCGCTCTCCAACCAGCATCAAACGTAAATCTGCCTCCTTCCACTCGCGTAATCCTCGCACCGCTCGACCCAGCGAGCTGAAGCTGGCCCCTTACAACCGAGTGCTAACTGCCCCACAGTCTGTCGATAGCATCCCCAGGCTGCGGCGTTTTTCCCCCTGCCAGCCCTTGGCAAGTTCCTTTGTTTACATGGGGGAGAAACCTGAAACCGCTAAACCAGAGCCGTTAGCCTCAGATGAGGTTAAAGACAAAGAGACAGAGTCACTCCTTTCCCCAGAGAGGGAGACTGCCAACATATGTGTAGCCAAATCTCCACCCAGCTCCCCCAGCAAAAGAGAACAAACAGAAGCAGATTCGGTTCAGAAGTTAGTTGCAAATTTGAAACCGACCATAGAGTCATCATTTCCAGAGGTTCTGGCCCACCCTGTGGTAGAGACCTTCACGCTGACGCCCACAGAGATTCCTCCCCAGCCAGAAGCCTCTGGACAAGTCAAGAGCAGCTTGATTGAGGTCCCTCTGTCAGTCGTCAAGTCACTGGAGGATCTGACACTTGATGATGGTTCATTCATGCAGCAAGGTGATGTGGAAGGCTCAGATCATGACCAGAAGATATCTCGTGGGTTCTTCTTCAAGGTAGGCTGGAGCACTTTCTCTTTTTCATCACAAATAAAAGTTGGATTTGCACAAAGTCTAAATGCATAAAGTGTAAGAGTATAGTCATTCAAGAAAATTGAGCCAAATTGTATCATGTTGTTAAGATATATTGTGCTTGTCACCAAAGGGAAATTTATTTTGGACCCAATGAAGGGTGGAGTTAACAAGTATAAGAACAAAGAACCAGCAATATAAATTATAAAAACCATAACAAGCTGAGTTGCAAACATGCAGTGCCACTGGAGGCCTTAACATTCAGGAAAAACAGCTGATTTGAATTTGAGGCAGCCATGTTTGTTTGTCTCCAGGAAACACTTAACATGAGATGATGAATGGTTCAGGAAACATGTCAGCTCAGAAAAAATGGCATTTTTCCTATTTGTGGGGTGGTAAGGTAGCTTGCTAGCTGCAGTCTGGGCTTCGATGTAGGTCATAAAACTGGGGCTGTTGTGAATAATTCAGGCACAGCTGTGGAAATGTGGGGTTGGAGAGAGGTTGTATAGATGGTGGATGGGAGGGTGTATGCTTAGGGATGAGGAAAGGATGTTCACATGAAAATAAAACATAGATGAAACCAGTTTGTACTGAAATTAGCAGTCTGGTGGGCCTGTGTTGGAATCAACACTAAATTTGCCCACAATAGAAAGACTATGGATACAAATTTAACAATAACATGAAAGTGTGCAGTAAGTATTTAGAGAGAATAGAATTGTTTTTATTCATCTCCCATTGAGGGAAATTCACTTGCTACAGCAGTGTTAAAAAGTTATAGTAATGAAATAACAGAATAAGTAATAATAATAATTATTATCATTATTATTATTATTATTATTATTATTATTATACAGTTTAATGTGCATTTTCTATCCCCAAATAAATAATGTACTCTGTTTCCTACATTATTGTTATTACACAAAGAACAGTTTCCCATTCACAACTGTGGACTGATTGAAGGAGTATCACACAGTAATATGTGCCTCACAGACTGACTCACCTCAGTGAACAGCTAGAAAACAGTAATGTATAATATTCCCCATATGTTTCTGGATGTTCTTCTCAAAACGCTTCACCTCTCAACCCATGTGAGGTGACTGACTTTGTTTCCTACATGACGCAGGCAGATGGAAAGGCAGAGGAGAACATGGCTCAGAAGAGGGCTGCCCTGCTGGAGAAGAGACTGAGAAGGGAGAAGGAGAGCCAGCAGAGGAAGATGCAGCAGGAGGCGGAGTTGGAGCAGAAGAAGGAGGAAGCTCGGTACGTTGACACGACCCGGCACATAAATCAGAATACACTGTATAATATCTTTTTCCTTTTCCCTTTATTTTCTCCACTATTATCCAGAACATTATTAGCAAGTTAATTTGCATCACAAAGTAAATAAAGTGTGACCACAGCGCCGAATGTTTTAATCAAGATTTAAATTTAGAATTCATAACTTAGTAACCGAGACCTGCTTTCTCTGACTTCCTCCCATCTTTCTGTTCTGTTTGTTCAGACTGAAAGCAGAGGAGGAGCGCATCAGGAAGGAGGAAGACAAGGCCAGGAAGGAGTTCATCAAGCAGGAATATCTCAGGAGGAAGCAGCTAAAACTGATGGAGGACATGGATACTGTCATTAAACCACGACCGGTCACTGGGGCCAAGCAGAGGCGGGGGCGTCCCAAGTCCATCCATCGTGACAGCATGGACTCTCCCAAAACTCCCGTCAGAGCTGCCACAGGTAACCATGGAGACAGGAGGTCATGGACATCCCATCTGTCAAATCTGTGTTCTGCTGCCACTTTGCTTTGTGCCAATTTATATCACATGTATTACTCACTTCAAATAACTAAAACTACAAAAATATGTGTATCTAATTAACAGGGCAAATTGTGAAAATTGGAGATGTTTTTGTATTGTATCTAATGTCTAACATGCACAAAATATAATATTAGAAAATAATGAAGGGGCAATGCAGTACCAGTGTGTGTGTTTGTGTTTTAATAGATCAGTTAAATTTACATTTAATACACAAAATCTAAATTTTAAAATCTTGGAATCTTGAATCTACTTGTGAGTTTTGTGTATTATTGAATGTTAGAGTTAATTGTATTCATACACTGTGGCTGCATTTCTCTGTGACAGGGTTAGCACAAAGCACAGTGGATAGCCTGGTGTTGTTGTTGTTGTTCATGGTGTCATGTGCGTAATTGTGTCGTGCTGTGTCATTGCCACACCTTGTCTCACATCCAGGTTCACGCCAACGTGTTTTTTCAGTCTCCAGTTTGTCCCTTGCTTCTCTTAACCTGGGAGACAGCGACAGTGTTCACTCGGAGAAGAGATCGCCAAGGTGAGTCCATAGCTGCCTGTTTAATATAATGTAGCCTTTTAATTTGAACATAGTGTTTTTTCAGGCTATTTTTTAAGTCAAACAACAACAAGAAAAACTCACATTAATATTGGAAATAATTAATAATAATTATAAAAAAATAAAATAATAATAAATAATTATTTACAAAATAATTTTCAGCTTGGTTCACTTGCTGTAAACGATTTCCTCACTGTTCTTGTAATGTGAATATGTTCATAAATACAAAGTAAAGAAACAATTCCAGTTACAAAGCCACTGCAGAGGAGAAGTGAATTAATGCATCATACCGTAGAGTGGAAATGCACACTGAATTATACAGGACCGCAAGGCAGTTTAGGTTGAATTGTCGAAACAGGGTTATGCATTAACAGCTGATTAAAAGAACATCCTCTGTGACATTACTGATCAAGGTGTTTTCACACACACACACACAGAGTTTTGGACATATTATGTTGTAACACTTCCACTGCCAGAAAATTTTTGCCTTTGATGTTAATTTTAAACAGAATTCTTTAACTGTTCCTCATATGCATGGTGACATTTTCTGACCTTTTTTTTTTTTTTTTTTTTTTTTAAAGAAAAATTCTCCAGACTAACTCCAGTTCTCAGGTCTAACATTTCTCCTGTGTTCTGCATTCCTTCTTTCAATACTTCCCTTCCTGCTGTTTCACACCAGAAGTGCTAGTTTAGCCTCTGGTGGTCTCTTCTACTTTCTGTCTCCTAAACTGAGAAGGAGAAGGTTAGTTTCTGCTTGACAGTTACTGTAAACCTTTAGGTGCTTCACGCTACCCTTACTGTAATCCTGCACTGCAACCCTGTCCCCACACTGGGTTATATTAGCCATCCATTTTCTACCGCTTATCCTCACATAGGGTCGCGGGGGTGCTGGAGCAAAAGGCAGGATACACCCTGGACAAGTTGCTGGTTCATCACAGGGCACATATAGAGACAGACAAGCATTCACACCTATGGGCAAGTTTAAATTAGCCAATTAACCTAATCCCCATGCATGTTTTTGGATGGTGGGAGGAAGCTGGAGTACCCGGAGAGAACCCACACAGACTTGAGGAGAACATACAAACTCCACACAGAAAGGCCCCGGGCCGGGAAACAAACCTGGTACCTTCTTGTTGTGAAGTGACAGTGCTAACCACTGGGTTATATTATACTTAAAGGAAAAGCAACATACTTATTAACACTGAAGTGCTTCCGCTGCCAAACAGTCACTTTTTTCACTTTCCCTTCTGCTCTACCTTTATCACACAGGACAAAAAAGAGTCTCAGAACAGATCTGTAGAAAACAGTCTGCATAAAACATCCAGCTTATCAAGTCATTTAACCCCAGATTGTGTTTTGCAATTCAAGGATTCATGTGATCATTTGGTCCTGAAAACACATTTAATCCAATTCCAACTGTACAATACAATACTACTCGAAGGATCAGGCTTAAATGGCTAAAATGACTTGCTAATGTGGGTATTTACGTTACATTTACAAAAAAGCACTATGTGTAGCTTTATATTTTTGCATTATGACCCCTGTGGAATAAGATTATCATTTCATTTTTTCCACCTGTTCATATAGGGGACTCATAATGCAGTTGCAGTCCAAAAAAGTGCAAGTACTGTATATAAGTGCTGCACGAAAATGGATTGACCTTTTTTAGTTGCATTTAGCTGCTTCACATCACTACAACTCGCTGCCTGTGCTTGCAAGCTTTGCTGCTTTACTAGTTACTCTTAAGGATGCACAACAACCAAGTTAAAAGTCACACCATGTGCTGGAAAAGCACACACTGTCCTCCACTATGACGGATAACTCTGTTGGAACATGATGTAGACAGGGTTGGAAATGACACCAGCCATCAGCTTAATACTGCTGCTTTGTAATGGCTGCAAGGATTCATTTTTGTAGGTGGCACTATTTCCTGCCCTGTCTACAGTGTGCTTTGCTGCGTGTTCAGGAACAGCACCCATGCTGAAAAGTCACCTAATACTCTAATACTAATATGTGTGTGTGTGTGTTCTAGACCTGATTCTGCAGATGGCTTCCTGTCCCCGAGTCGCTCCAGCAGCAGAAATGGAGAAAAGGACTGGGAGAATGCATCCACAACTTCCTCTGTTACGTCTAACACAGAGTACACTGGTAGGACCATTTCAGACACCAAATATATAGCATTGGCTCTTAATGCAAGTGTAAAGAACAGAGAATAAACATGAGTTTTCAAAAGATATATGATAACATGAGCCAGTGGTGTGGGATAGCATCATAAATATAGTTATGTACTCTGAATCTTTCTTTTTTTGTATTCAGTGCAGCTAATATTAATATAATTTTTTTTTATATACACTCACCGGCCACTTTATTAGGTATATTGTTTGTTAGCACAAATAGCTAATCAGACAAACAATGGCCACAGCTCAATGCATTTAGGCATGTAGACGTGGTCAAGACAACTTTCTGAAGTTCAAACAGAGCTTGAATGGGGAAGAAAGGAGATTTAAGTGACTTTGACTTAAGTGACTTAAGCTGCCTTGTTGGTAGCGTCTCCTACTGCAAAATATGTATTGCATGTATTTAGAGCCCAATAACACATATGCTTCTAGTAGCAATCTTCGGACATGATTTATCAAAAGAAAGAGGAAAAATTAGTGAGGAAAGTCTTTTCTTTGACATACCTGGAGTAGTTGCCATGACAACAGTCCCGTCCTGATGTTCTCTCCTCTGTTCTCATTCAGGACCAAAACTATACAAGGAGCCCAGTGCCAAATCTAACAAGCACATCATCCAGAACGCTCTGGCCCACTGCTGCCTGGCAGGAAAGGTCAATGAGGGGCAAAAGAACAAGATCCTGGAGGTAACAGCATGGAGCTTTTGAGCTACTGTTCAGTATCTGTGTTTACTGGTAATAAAAATGAAAGCCTCCGAATAAAGGGAAGACTGCAAGACAATAAATGTTATTTACCATAGCTGAACAGCTGGCCTTTTTAAATTTAAAGGAAAAACACCGCAGAGTGGCAAGTATGAAAGGACTTAGATGGAATAAGTGAATTACTGAATTTTCAAGACAGCAGGTAAAAGTGGAGATGAAATTCAAAGTAACAACTTTTTTCTGGTATTGTGGTAAATAAAGCCAACCATAATTCACAGTTTAATTTCAAAACTCCATTACAGTGATTTACAGTAATTATTTAAGCCATGTTCCACCATGGGAAATGCATGTACAAATACAGGTTTTCTTTGTTACAAAATGGGGTAGTCAGAGAACAATAAATATTTTTAATTGCAGAGAGGAAGAGCAGAAAAAAACAGTTTAGCATTATGCAAAAAATGCAAAATCTAAGGGCAGACCCACTGTCCAAAGAATGAGTCAAATATTTCCTAGACCTTTGCTTTACTTTAGCATAAATTACTTTCAGTCTGTATCTAATGAGCTTTTCTCCCCTCACCTTAACAGGAAATGGAGAAATCAGAGGCCAACAACTTCTTGGTTTTGTTCCGAGATGGCGGCTGTCAGTTCCGTTCTCTCTACACTTACTGCCCCGAGATGGAGGAGATCAACAAGCTGACAGGCATCGGGCCCAAGAGCATCACGCGCAAGATGATCGATGGCCTCTACAAGTACAACTCAGACAAGAAGCAGTTCAGTCAGATACCAGCCAAGACCATGTCGGCCAGCGTGGACGCTGTGACAATCCACAGTCATCTCTGGCAGACCAAGAAGCCAGCAACCCCTAAAAAAGTAGTGCCTGCCCAGTCCTAATAGAACTTGATACCCCACACATCACCATTCCCAACCCTCAAATGGAACATACCCATTTCAATTTGCACTTCACTGTAGATATCCATGAAGATTCAAGCACCTGCAATGCCAGTTAGATGAATGCATATTTGTCCTTTTTATGTATGTTAAATCATTTTTTTCCCTTTCATTGCATTCCTCTTCTTGTTTTTCCTCCTTAATCTGGACTAGGTATGATAGGACTCAAAGATTATGAACAACTGGAATGTATGCCATTGTTAAAGAATGATGTATGCCTCTGTATTTTTAGAGATTGTCATGTTTGAGTCAAATTATGAAGGCATGTGTGAGTGTTGTTTTCGTCTCCTGTGTGCCAAACGTCAAAAAAGAGACAGTATGAATGCTAGGATATTTTACTGAAGCACTGAATGTTTTTAATTCGTGTACAGATTGACTTTTTGTTTGCATTACCCTGTTGATGTGTGGCCTTATGAGCATTTCATTTTAGCGTGAGTGTAATGAGGTGATCATGAAACACCTAATGCAGAGGGTTTTTTTTCTAATTGGAAGAACTTTTTTCTCTTCATCACTGTAGGTAAAAACAGTTTGTATATCAAGGTACGCAAGACTACAAAGGGCCAAAAAACTAATTGCATACAGCTAGCGTTTGCCACACAGCATGTGTTTTCAGCTCAGCAAAGCCAAGCGGTTTTCAGCTTTTACACAGCCCCTTTTTGATAAAGTGATTTTAAAGAATGCAGGACGTTACTGGAGATCACTGGTTCTCAACCTGTGGGTCAGGACACCTGCAGATGATTTGAGCTGTAATGTATGATGTGTGAAAAATGCTTTTATGTTGAGATAAATTCCTTTTCCTCATAATATGCAGAAGTAGGTTCAATCAGGCCTATTCCATGCAGCGAAAATGATGGACAGTGAAAATAAAAACAAAAAAAATCATCTCTAAGTTAACAATTTGGTGTGTTTTATGTCAGGTTTACAATGAGGTATTGCATCAGCCAGAAATGTTGAGAACCAGTGTTGTGGATCACTCTGCTGCTGGTTTACAGCAGAAACAGCTCAGTATCATTTAATTTTTATTCTGAAATGCTGCACCATGTAAGATCTTATTAATATAATGAATTATTACTCTCTCACCCACTGGTATTGACAATATGATTGAATTCCAAGACACAGACACCTAAAATGTAATTTCTCTTCATATCAGTAACAAGATTTAAACCTAAACCTTTGTGGCTGTGCTTTATCAACAGTATTAAATTGTTCAGACACACTAGGCTTACCTTTTTTTTGCACTTATGATGTCTATCGGCCACCAAATGTAGTAAGCATAGTGCATACACAAGATTGTTGATTACTCAAAAATCAGTCGCTCTGTCATACATCACAGCAAATATTGCCTGATTGATTAAAATGGCCACACTGTTGTGATGGTGTAATTTCAAACACTTCCATGCATCTGTTGTTCTGACATAACACAAATGTGTGTTGACCTAAACTAAGCATTATGTGCAGACTCACAGCAGTATAGTTGTGTGATGCCCAGATGCAACAAGCCCTAAATAAGCAAGAAATAGGTAATTTTTTTTTAGATTTGTTTCTATTACTAGATGAATACATTTCACAAAATAATGCAAGGCAAAACAGGGCAGATCCTTGCTGCAGCTTACGGGTAGAGACTCGCCTCAGAGTTTCATTGGTGTCAGTGTCTTGTTCCTTTTTCATCGAATGTCAATTCAACACTATTTGCAGGTATGATTTACAAGAAAAGTATATCTGCTAACATGGTGATTTGCTTTGGGGGGTATTTATGACCAAAAGAGAGCATGTACAAGTCTTTGAAAATGTAATCTAGTATGACGGAGTGTTTTTCTCTTTATTGGAAGGATATGTCTTCAGAAGCTCTGTCCACCTGCTTATGGCTGTTTAAGGTCAAAGTAAATGGTTATTTAAACTGTAATGATATTGTACATTGTTTTCATGTAAGCTCATACATACATGTCCACTATTATGACTTTGTTTCGCTTGTCTGACGCTGTGCTGTCATTAAACATATTGCTGAACATGTAGTTTAATTTTAGTATTTTTAGTATTTTTTGGGCATTCAATAAAACTAAGCATGGCCTCAGCAATTATGTGGTGTTGATTGTAAAAACAAAAAAAAAAAAAAGTCTATTTTAACTCACCACAGGTAAATGTAAAGAAAAGTGGATGGAGTTACATCTTTTATTATACAACATTTATGAAAACATTCATCTTATGTGATATTTAGATATTTATTTTAAAGTTTTAAAATATACATTTTGGAGAAAATCATTGAGTTTTATTTATATGTGAGGTAACAGTAGCCTATCAAGGTGTTAATTTGTTTAAAATTAGTCTTTTACAGAATTAGAGGGTTCTAATGTTTTTTTTTTTACATGCTTACAGTACATATTAGGCTGTGTCCTTTTCACAACAGACATTTTGACATTTGTCAGAGCAGGGTAAATGCAAACAATAATTAACATTAATTATTAACATTGAGGACAATATCACCAGAGACATCTGAGAAGACAATAGATGATATTGAACTGAATTAATAATAAGGGGATGAAGGGCCAGCTTGTGAAAGCTTAAGGGGGAAATCAAAATTTCAGCATTTTTTTAATATGATTGGGAACATTGTTGTATTTGTGGCTATCATTTTGACTTGCAAGAATCCATAATTTATCTGGATATTAACCTGATGTTCAGGCCAAATACTACATAACTTACTGTAAATGGCATTTACCAAATCTGATGTAAGTTGATTAAAGAAAAAAATAATAATTGAAATTATTTGGCAATTATTTTTTATTTAATTTTATTTATTTATTTATGTATATTGTAAACACAGCGTGAGTATTGCTATAGCCAAACCACCTTGGGTCTCATCAGTTTGAAGTTTGTTTTCTTTGTGTCGTAGGTGTGACCTAACTGTCGGGCGTCATCACCACAGTTGATTGGTGGTTTGCGGCTACGTCCGCATGGCAACCGTGAGCTGCACGAGAGAGAAGGCGAGAGCAGAGGGACCTTTCTGGAAACACTGACTGGGATTTGAACACATAGTCACATATTTCCACCCACGTCTTCGTGGATACTGCTTTGCTGTGCACTCGTGGGCTCACTGCAGACGGACTGTAGCTGCTTTCATGCGGCGTGTTGTTGCGGCAGACTGACAGGTGAGGAGGAGCTGCCACTGATTAACGGCAGCGTGTTAGCATGAACCACCGGTGTGGAGCCACGCGCGGTATCCTTCACTTTTCAGGGGAAACGAAGGACAATGTCAGCTTCTGTTGTTTGCATGTCGGCTGGACACATTGTGCTGGCCGTGTGTGAGTGCGTCTTATGTGCTGTCATAGTAAACAAGGTGTGTCTGAGCGCAGTTTTTAAGCGCTGACGCTGTCAAGTTTGGGCCGCAGACCATCCAGGACCAGGGCTGGATGTTGTTTCTGTGGGCAGGGCGGTGTCACCGGCTGAGACCCCCTGGAGGGAAGCACCGCTGCTGTCTCAGCATCTCACTGCTTTAAAACACTCAGTGCAAGTGGCTCATGCATCATGATAATCCATGTATGTCATACTAGTGTCTGTCTCTGTGATGTTGTTGTGATTAACCATTTACAGCCCGACCCTGAAGAAGTGCATTCCAACATATTTCTTATAATGATCATTGGAAAAGAGGGTTAATGTCTGCTTTGAAAATGCTACAATCCAGATATATGTGCCAGTGGAGCTGAACAAAGACCAGAGAGCGTAATAGGTGCACAACAACTGATTGTACCTTAATAATGATGAGAGATTTCTGCAATATATGAAAACATTGTTGTGAGATTTAAAGAGCAACTAAATGCTCCACACGTTGGTTGCCCTATTGGACCAGACAGCAAATCAGTGACCTTTATGTGGGATTTGTTAACAAAGACACATGAGCAAGACAATAAAAAATTCATAGGATGAGAGATCTCTGCTGTGGGGACTGCTGGTCTTGCTGCATGTTCTTGTTCTTGTGTCCTTCTGCTATGGTTCATCCCCAAACTACTCTTCCCAGTACTAAAGTAGACTGTTTCCTGAAGTTTGAGGTTGAAGTTTGAGTACGCTGTAGGTCTAGGAAATTTTATTAACCAGCCAAGAGGGCGGTTTAGTGTGTTTTGCCAACCAGGGGGGCACTTTAGCACGTTTTTAGTGCATGTTTGCCTCCAAAGAGGCCACTTTTCCACACATTTTTCAACAATTGCTCTAGGCTTGTCACAATAACAGATTTTGCTGGACAATATATTGTTATTATTGTGCAATTAATTGATTTATTGTTTATTGCCTAAGATGCACCACAAGGGGGGGCATGAATTTGTAATGTTTTACTGTTGTACTGTCTTTGTTATCTTGTCAATCAAAGCTGGTGATGTGTTAGACCAGTTCTAATTGTCACAATGAAAAAGATTGCACTGCAGTAAAACATGACAAATACACAAATCAGTTTAACTACTGCTTTTTTGGGTGTAACGTCAAGTAATTTGAAAGCAGTCAGAATTTCCCTCAAATAGTGGATAATGTGCGGCCTGCGAAATGATACCCTTTAGATCCTGGTTATGGACTATAAGTGTAAGCCTTTTTTTCATTTTTGATGCAACTTCATCAACAGCATGTCCATTTCATAGCTTCTCTGTCTTTATTCCAGTCAGCTGGAAGCTGCCACCACACACCTGTAGTCATGACTGCAGAGGAGACAATCAGCATCAAGGAGGCAGAGGTGATCAAGCTGGTGCTGGACTTCCTGAATTCCAGAAAGCTGCACATCAGCATGCTGGCCTTGGAGAAGGAGAGCGGTGTCATTAATGGACTCTACTCTGATGACATGCTCTTCCTCAGGTATGACTGAACAGCACACTCATGTGGCAGATAGGAGAAAACCTGGCAAGTCATGAAGCTGGACTTAAAAAAATCAAGGAAACAATACACAACAACGCAGTCGTAACTAACGATCAAACATGCTGGTGAAATTAGATTAACCATCTTTTTTTTTAGCTTTTCCTGTAATTCAGCAAACAAATAATCCACCAAAGAGCATGGTTACACTATTTGCAACTTGAAATGGAGGAAAAGGAAAAGTGAGAGAGATGTTCTTTTCATAAACACAGTGCCCAAAATCTCTAAATTGACCAGTGCAAACAGTTTCCGACTGAGGGTGTCTCATCTCAGATTGTTCATTCGCTGAATTCAACAGGCAACTCGTTCTAGATGGCCAGTGGGAAGAGGTGATGCAGTTCATTCAACCACTGGAAGGAATGGACAAGTTTGACAAGAAAAGGTGAGACAATATAATGTGGGGCATTATTATAACTGAACAAACATGGTTGTTGAAGGAGTGCTTTCATGAGGGGCAAAAAGTGTAGTTTAGATTGTTGAGGCAGTATGAGGAGAATAAAACTCAGCTTTTTGGGTTGTCAGATGTTTGCAGCTGGAAATTCCATTAATTGGTGTACAGTTCTATTAAATTGTTCACCAGTAAAGTTGGAAACCAACATTTTTTATGGCATACAGTACTGGGAGTTGACCTAATGCTCCCAGGGTATGGTATGTCAGAAAATGTTTAAAGATATCATCAAAGTCATTGTATTGTATGCCAAAAAATCTTAACTTGTATGTAATATGTAAAGAAAAATCACATGACAGAAAAAGTCATAGTACAGTATTTCTTAGCATTTTTTAATCATAGAGTTTCATATAAAATTTCATAAACAAAGTAATTGTTTGGTAAAATTCTTAATGCAGTATGCCATAAAAATCCTATATATACTATATTTCACACTAGGGTTAGTCAATGCAAGTCTTCTAAACTATATCTCTAATACTGAGATTTATGTTTCCAGGTTCCGCTATATCATTCTGAAGCAGAAGTTTCTGGAAGCTCTGTGTGTAAATAATGCTATGTCTGCTGCTGAAGACCCTCAGAATGTACGTAAATATGCAATTAGAAATATATGTTAATATGATTTTTTTGAGTATGAATTTTGGCAATTTGCAAATATCCTGAACAGATTATATGAAGGTACAGTAGCCTGCAGCTCATCAGCTCAACATTAAAAGGCCTCTATCTGGGCAACGAAATACACTCAAAATGCCCTTTAGCATGGCATCCTAATGTCTCCCTGCTCCAATGGAGCAGCACAGTGATCAGTAGAAGGAGCCTGTGATTGAAATGAGATGAAGCTGTGAGTGAAAAAGAAGCTTTTTAAACTCAAACACGCATACCAGTGCGGTCCTGCAAAATATCACCTCAGACTCATTTGTCCTTTTCAAATTTCTTGTCAACTGCAGCTGGAGCTCACGATGCAAACTGCAGTAAAGTGTCTCCATAGTCTGGAGGAGTTCTGTCCAACCAAGGATGACTACAGCAAGCTGTGTCTCCTCCTCACCCTCCCACGCCTCACCCACCACGCAGAGTTCAAAGACTGGAACCCAAGCACGGCACGTGTCCATTGTTTTGAGGAAGCCTGTGCCATGGTAGCCGAGTTCATCCCTGCGGACAGGAAGCTGAGCGAGGCAGGCTTCAGGGCGAGCGGGAACCGCCTCTTCCAGCTGCTCATCAAAGGGATTCTTTACGAGTGTTGTGTTGAGTTCTGTCAGGTAATACGCTTTAATAAATGGGTTCAAAGTAAACTTCATTGGCTGTTTAACTTTTTTATTTTTATTTTATTTCCATAATGCCATCATGCATCCATAATATCTGTCTGAGGCCATCTTTACTGAACGTTCAGATTTGACACACTTGAACTCGTTATTTGGCCGCTGACTGGAGCATCTTCGCTCAAGTAGGTGCTTAGAGACAAAAATGTAAGGTTGAAAACACCAAAGTTAAAACTTGAAGCTTCTGTTTCTGTTTTCTAGAGTAAAGCAACTGGCGAGGAGATCACAGAGAGTGAGGTGTTGGTCGGTGTGGATTTGCTTTGCGGGAATGGCTGTGATGAACTGGACCTGTCACTGCTCTCCTGGCTGCAGAATGTCTCTCCAAGTGCCTTCTCCTGCGCATTCCAGCAGAAGACCCTTAACATTCACGTGGACCGGCTGGTGAAGCCCAGCAAGGCCGGCCATGCCGACCTCCTGACTCCATTGATCAACCGCCTGTCCCCCTGCACTACCTCACCCTTTCGCCAGAGGCCTCATTCAGCGGACACCTACATGTCGAGATCCCTCAACCCGGCTTTGGACGGCCTGTCGCACAGTCTAGCTGCCCAGGACAAGAGAGGCATGGAGGCAAACATGAAGTCTGCCCTCAGTCGGAGCCTAGTGGAGAATAATGTGCATCAGCAGGACGATTCACCTGAAAAGTAAGGGTGCTGAAGGGTGGAAGCACTTGGAATACCAGATGGGTGTGTAACGCTACAAATGTCTAGACAAAGCGTACCATGCCCTGTGCCTGTCCGGATATATCAGGGTTTCCAGGGAAACCTGGAAGACGATTGACCAATTTTCCAGTCATGGAAAACATGGAAAATGAGAAAAAAGGTCAAATTTCCAAGAAAATGATTTATCCTCCACATGTCTTGTGAATTCAAACAGGTTAAAATTTACTTTTAACCTGTTTACATCAATAGTTTTCCAGTGTAACTTAACCATTCCCAGGACATTTGACTTTTCCATGTGTTTTCCATGACTGGAAAATTGGTCAAACATTTTCCAGGTTTTCCAGGACGCATAGAAACCCTTTATATGTATTTATGTAGCTTGTTTTAATCTAAACAAAATCCCCAAAAAGATAGTTACACTCATTGTGTCAGCTAATATAAAATACTAAAAAATATTGAAATATGTGTAATATAAAAAAGGCATCACATGAAAGAACTACTGCAAGTGAGCAGTTTGACAGATTGTTCAATGTTGCCTGGTTCTCTGTCTCCACCTGCTGGATGTATTTAATGTTCACAGCTGGTACAGAGTGACATCCTTCGATCTATGATTGTCACCCTCAAAAGGAATTTCTCTTGCAGTATGGTATCCAACTTTTGAACATGATAGCAATAAATCAGCTAAGCCATGCAGCAAAAGTATTCTTCATGCTAAAACAAATAATATATTTGTCATGCATGATTTTATTGAGTCGCTCTGGCATTGGTATATGACTTTTTTACTGTAGCGTGCTTATGAGTAATAATTTGTAGCAAAATGAAGAACCAACACTAAGTACCTGCATGCTACATAGATTTAAATTTAAATACAGTGTTAAGTTATTGCTTGATTTGCGTAATTTAATTCCTACTTCAACTGAAATAGCTTAAAACAAAAAAATGTGACGTATATTTTCTTGTTTTATAGAAAACACCCACAAGGGCTTGATGGATCCAATAGCACACGCACACCTCTGACCCCTGGAAAAGACGGCGGGCCACCCTGCAGCACGGAAACAGTCGAGGTAACAAGGACCGCATACTCTGAGAAGTGTCTCGTTAAGCGTGGAGTTTAGGTGGTGTTGACCTCAGGTCAGTGTTAAGCTGGAGGAGTGGAATGTCTCTCAACTTTGGTTGCCCAGGCTGAATTGGTTTCATGACTCGCATGAAGACTATAAAAAGAAGTGGCATGAGTCAAAGTAAGATTTTCAGTCTGTCTTCCCTCCACAGTCATTACTCCAGATTTAAGAGATTTAGAATAGATTCCCCCTGAACCTCCTGAACCACCTCATCTCCTCTGCCTCATAAATCCTTCCCCAATTCTCTACTACACCTGTCCAAGGGGCACTGGCGCCCTCCAGCCCCCGTCCCAATGAAGAGGTCATGGACACTGGAGGCAGATAATCTGGTTTGATGTGCGGTCACACCTTCTGCTCCCATCATCGCTCATCTTTATGCATCCCAGGTCCCATCCGGAGGAGCAGAGTAGCTCGAGATTGGATTGTTTGTTTGTTGATGCTGTGTATGAAAAGTGGGGAGAGAGGTGAAGGGGAATATAGTGTAGACCCACTGCATGAGATGAGGTCCTTGAAAACTTTTTATGGGATGGATGATGGAGGATGGGCCTTGGGAGTTGAAGAGTTATCAGTCGTGGTTCTTGGGAGAGAGTATATTATAATTTTGTGTGTGTGTGTGTGTGTGTGTGTGTGTTGGGGGGCAGAGAATGCCTCGAGACAATATTAATAAATATTTTGCAAAACAGGTTACAATACACTATTGCAGAGTTGCTACATCTTCTGCATAAGTTACAGTATGTTTTTATTATTATTATTATTTTGCTCGTTGTGTGCATGTGTGTTTGTCCAGCGTCCTGACTCCGCTGAGCACATCCAGGAGTATTACAGGCAGCGTCTCCGCGTGCAGCAGCATCTGGAGCAGAAGCAGCAGCAGAGACAGCTTTACCAGCAGATGTTGTTGGAGGGAGGGGTGAAGCCGCAGGACGGAGCCCAAAACAATCTCACCGAGACCTTCCTCAGTAGGTGAGGAAGTCCCGTTAAATTATTACACATCTGTGATTTAATGAGTGTAACATAACCTCAGAGGTACCTTTTTGAGACACAGAGATCTTGTTTTTGTCTAGATCCATTCAGAAGTTGGAGGAGATGAACGTGGGCATCGACCACAGAGGAGACGAGGTAATGACACAGTGGAACGGACTGACCGGGAACACCAGTACTTCCAGTCCCAGAAACACTGGCGTCCACCGCACACCAGACACCGGACCACAGAAGGACAAGGCAGGTGGAGGGGTCAGCAGCACGCCATTAAGGACCGGGAGCTACGACTTGCCACCCCTCAGCGAGTCCCCAGTTCCTGCCAGTCAGAGGTAAGTTTATTTTTTTCTGTCAAAATAATGTTTAAGTAATTTGATGTTGACTAGTTAATCTTCAAACTGTCAGGCAAAAATTATAACATGTTATTCATGTTTGTGTTAAGGACTCACTGTCAATTATGAAATAATAATGGTGTGTATATTTTTGTTATCAGCACTGAGAGGATCAGAGGGTCTTGCTCCACATTCCAAGATGATTCTGGCGGCTCTGCAAAACGTTACTCACAAGAGGTTCAGCAAACTGCATAAGTATTACTTTGAGGAGTATTTTAGTGTTAGTAGATGCACTTTTTCCACTGTGTTCTGCATTGTTTGAAAGCCTGAGTGATATTATTGGCATAGGATATTTAAAAATCTATGCTTATATGCATGTAGATCATGGTTGGATTATTTTTTTTTTAACCTGTATAGTCGGGGAAGTCTAAAGCACAGTTTGTTAAAGTGAACCAGCTCGAGGACACACAGGCAGTGCGTGCAGTGGCCTTCCATCCCTCTGGAGCACTCTATGCTGTCGGCTCCAACTCAAAAACTCTGAGAGTCTGTGGCTACCCAGAAACACTGAACTCCAGGTAGGAGTTCATTTGCCTGTTAATCCAAACTATGATGTATTTCCACAAGATGATAAATTATTTATGTGCTAATGGGTGACTTTTGAGATTATGACTTAAATTTGCTCATGCACAGAAAATATTGACCTAAGATTTAAATTGTTCCCACAATCATCTTTCTTTCTTTTTGGGTCTCATTCAGTGGTTCTGGTGCAGTTAAGCAGCCGCTGGTGCGCTTCAGGAGGAACAAACACCACAAGGGCTCAATCTACTGTATAGCCTGGAGCCACTGTGGACAGCTGTTGGCGACTGGATCCAATGATAAATATGTTAAAGTCCTGCCTTTCAATGCGGAAAGCTGCAATGCCACAGGTATTATGTTATATGTTTTAGGATAATGCACTGAACAGTCACATTTGAATGAACTCTCTGAAAAAATACAAAGTTGCTGCTGTTGTGGTCAAAATGTTTTGGTAAAATAGAAAAAAAATATGGAGTTAATTGTATTGTTTCTACCCCAAACACACATTGATTCAGGCCCAGACCTGGAGTTCAGTATGCATGACGGTACCATCAGGGACCTGGCCTTCATGGAGGGCCCTGAGAGTGGAGGATCCATCTTGATCAGTGCTGGGGCTGGAGACTGCAACATCTACACAACAGACTGTCAGAGAGGGCAGGGTCTTCATGCCCTGAGTGGACACACTGGTATGTAAGCCACAGCTCTTCCCCTGCAGTTATGGAAAAGACATTATTGAGGGAGTCCAGGACATTTAAGTCCATTTTGGGACATGGTAGCTTATTTTATAGCATTTTAAAAAGCAAACTGGTTTGTACCAGATTTCTTCACAAAGACAGACGTATGTACAGTCAGATCCATAAATATTTGGACAGTGACACAATTTTCTTGATTGGGCTCCTTATGTTGCTGCATTGGATTTGAAATTAAACAAGGGAGATGCAGTTGAAGTGCATACTTTAAGATTTAAATCAAGGGGTTGAACAAAATATCCTGTGATACTTTTTATACAAACATCATAGTACAGTATGTTAGAAAATTTCATGTACAAAAAGTCATGTTAGTATTAGTATGTAAAAATAATAAAAATATTTGTAAAATAGTCCCAATATCGCATTCCATCAATAGAAATGATACAGTATATCAAAGAATGCCATAAAAAGACATTATACGGCATGTGGAAAATTTCATAGTATGTTGAACATTTCATGGAAAAAGGCATCGTTTTAGCCTGGGCCCGCCCATACTTCCTGTGAAGCTGTACAAAATTTCGTGACCAAGTCATTCAGGCCAAATTGCCTATCTCTTCAATTTCAGATTCCCCCAGGAATGGGGACCAAAGAAAATCTAGTATTTCCCACAGCTCGATTGAGGCGTGTTTAAAGAAACACAGCACCGTTGTTCTATACTGAAATATAATGTTCCCTGATCTTAGATGAGTTGATACATACCTCTCTCGTCTTTGTGCATGCACTCAATCGCTCTGGTGCACAGTGCTATTTTGATAGCATTGTTAGCAAACAGAGGTGAAGTTAGAAGCGACCAAGCACTTCCACATTTTCCCTGTTTAAATAAAGTTACGTGAGTTAGTTATATGACCCAAGTATGGTTGCACGAAATAAAACGTGGCAATTTTCTAAGCAGATAAAGAGGAGAACTAAAATGTATGGCGGAATTACATTTGGGAGCACTTTATAGACATGTATACAAAAAAGCCTCATGAAAATCATCATGAAAAAGCTCATACTCTTCTATGTCAGGAAAGTCACAAATATGATTTATGGCCAGCTGTTTTCTGTAGGAACAAGTCACTTTATATGGAATTGGAATTTAATTTGTGCATGTTAATTTCAGGACAGTCAGAGGAGCTTGTTTGTTCCCTTTCATTGTGTGTGAAGCAATTGATTTATCAGTAATTACTGACTTTGTCAGAAATCTAAACGGGAGTCACTAGGCAGTCATAGTGTAGCATGTTGGAAAAAGTGGCATAGAATAGCATGTCAAGAATTTCAAGTGAAAGTCATGGTTTATTGAAACAGTTAAAAAAAAATCATAGCACAGTATTCCATAAAGTAAAATTATAGATGTCATGGTATGTCGAAACACTAGTAGATTATGTTGTATGAAATATCAGTAGTATACAATAAAACAGTTAAAAATAGTATTTTGGAAAAAAGTTACATTGCACAGTCTGTCATGAAAGCAGCGCAACAAGGTAAAGACATAGGATGTAATCTATTCCAGCGCTTTGTTTGAACAGGTCATATTCTGACTCTGTACACGTGGGGAGGGTGGATGATCGCCTCTGGCTCCCAGGACAAGACAGTGCGGTTCTGGGACCTGCGAGTGCCCAGCTGTGTCCGGGTTGTGGGTACAACTCTGCACGGCTCAGGTGAGTTCCATCCTCACGCTTCATGGAGCTTTCTGGAGCTCAGCACAGCTGCCAGTCACTGAACACATTCTAAATTAGAATCAGTTCAGTCTAACATAAAGTTATTGTCCCATATATTTAAAAAAAAAAAAAAACCACAGTAGCAGTGATTACTCAATGAGGTAAATAATGTGTAGTTATGTTGTTGATGAGCATAAATATTGGCTCGTAAATAGCAAATAGCAGTTTTAAGCTGCAGCAAACATTGTGCTTATAACCACTGTCTCACACAGGAAGTGCTGTTGCTTCGGTTGCTGTGGACCCCAGCGGCCGCCTGCTGGCCACGGGTCAGGAGGACAGTACCTGCATGTTGTATGACATCAAAGGAGGCCGCATAGTCCAGACTTACCGGCCCCACAGCAGTGACATCCGCTCTGTGCGCTTCTCGCCTGGAGCCCATCATCTCCTCACCGGCTCTTACGACAACAAAATCATCATCAGTGACCTTCAAGGTAGCAACGCCAATACATGGCAAGAGAAAGACACAACATACTGTATACGTGTAACAAGATACACATACTATATACAAAGATGAATCACTTGAGTACATTTTATGATCATCAAAATCTGGTTCATGTCCTTTATTAACTATTTAACTTTAACTTTATTAACCCCTTGATGCCTGAATTTATTTACAATTGTATAAATAGTGTGTGTTTGCTTTGATTTCATTTTGCTAAATTAAGTGGAGACTGTTAATTTGTCTATAGCATATAGAATAAACCCTGACCCAACTTTTTTTAAAAATTGTTTATTTACATCATAAAAGCCACAAAATAATTTAAAGTTATTTACATTATAGTGACAAATAGAACAGGGGTCATAGAAGCAGTCCATGTCCACTTTTAGGTTCCTAGACACGTTGAATGTGCACAAAGCGGCATTGAGATTGTGTATCTGTTCCCCATGCATACGACTACAATTTGGATCGAAGCAGCATAATGCAAATTTGTGACAATTTTCAATAAAAATGAAATTGATTAAAATGGTGCCAACAGTGAAAAGATGAGTGTTTCTGTTGCCGTGCCACTTGCTGGTGAAAAATATGCTCTATCTCATCATGCAACACAGTGTTAGTTTTGGTTTTGTCAGGTTTGGTCCCACTGTTTTCTACTCCTGTGTGACGTTTTCTTTTTTCTGACCCCAGGTGACCTGACGAAGCCCCTCCCTCAGACAGTGGCAGGGGAGCACTGGGACAAAGTGATTCAGTGCAGGTGGCATCCACACGACCGCACCTTCCTCTCCTCCTCTGCAGATCGAACTGTCGTCCTCTGGGCACCAGGCCCCTGAGCTTTTCACCAGAGAAACACTGGTCAGCAGCAGAAAGCACAAGTGTCCACACATCCCAGTATGGGCTCACTAACCGCTGGTCTGCGTGCATACTGGAAGCGTCATGCTGTTTACATGCTGCGTATGTTCAAAAATTGTGTGACATTTGTTTTGGAGGTGGAAGCTCTTGTGTGTGTGTATTTGTATACTGCTGTATATGTGTTTATGAGTGTGCCGTTCCATATGCAAGCAAACACAGCGCTCTGAATATATGTGTGTAAATAGACGTAAAAGTCATTAAAGTAATTTTGATAATGCTGTAAAAACATGAAATATGGAATTTTAGCATTTCTGGTTAAAATTCATTTGTGCTTCAGTTGGTGGGTGTGGGTGTTCCTTCATATCTTTTGGCTTTTTTATGTAAAGCATAAAGCTTAAGCTTTTAGAGCAAAGATATATCTGATAAGTATGTAGTAACAATATAGAGAAGACTGACAATGCCTGTATTGAAAGCCATGAGGAAGTTCACAGCAAGCACACTTTCAAGTTTGTTTGTTTTTTTTTCCCACAATGGCAGTCAATGGAAATTTTAGTCAGAACATGGTACAGCATAAAGCTGTCTCTATATTTTCTATGGAAAGCAGAGAGCGAGACTCTTCATGTTGTTGGAAGAAGCAACGTTTCGTTATGCATATTATAATGTGCCTTTTTGTAACATTTGTAGAGATTTATGGATGAGTGGATTGACTGAGAGATTTATTTATTTATTCACAGCTTTATTTTGATACTTATGCCTCATCATCTGTAAATTGTTGTACTGCAGAATGTTATCACCCATTTGTATTTGCGCACACTTATAAATTCTCAATGTTTGTCACTACTGAAAAAGTAAATCAACGCTTTACACAAACGTAGAAAGCATGTTTCAGTGATGAGTAATTGTAAATTTCAATTTAATGTTGTGTTCTAGAGGAACTAAATAGATGAATTCTGACATGAGAATATGTAAATATTAGGTGTGAAGTTTTAGAGATTTTTTTTTTTTTTTTTTTGGATTCTGGCACATCAGCACATTTGATGAAAAATTCTGATTCAAGGTAGTTTCACTGATTAGCTCCTTGTATCACGTTAACATAGAGCTGATAGGTACGCCATTTTTTCCCTACATAACAGATTTTTAAAAGGATCTAAAGGAACAGCAGAACATGTGAGCATGCTGATGATAAGGCACTTGAAAGATGCATCTGGACTGCACAATGTGAAATGACAAATCTAGTCACTCAGTCTTTACAGTATAATATCACATGAAGGCTGTGACTCCTGCGGCTCATGGAAGAGAGAAGAGGGCATCATGTCATCATTATTACATTATCTGTGGATCACAACTGCATACTCTGTGACACCTGAAACCTGTGCGTTTTGAAATTATGTTCTACACCATGAATGTGTAAGGGAAAGAACTGCCTAAGGGTTACCGAGGTTCAAACAGTGGCTCTCTAACCACATGTTGTTCCACTTAAGACCTGTAGGTTTAGTGCTGAAATAAAAATACATGTCACCACACTGCTTGTTATTGTTTTGCCAAATAACACAGATGTCTTTTTAGATTTCTCTTACATATACAGGGTACACAAAAGACTTATTTCTGCACATACAGTGGCATGCATAGACTTTTTGAAGTGCTGGGGTGAAAAGAAAAAAAGGGCACCTACAGCATGTTGTGGCCACTGAAGCATGTGATTTTGCCACCCAATAGGACATTTTATCAGCGAAGTAGTGTGTTTTGCCAACCGGGGGACACTTTAGTGTACATTTTTGCCTTCAAAGAGGGCACTTTAGCACATTTTTGTCTCCTGAGAGGGCACTTTAGTGCACATTTTTGCCTTCAAAGAGGGCACTTCAGCACGTTTTTGTCTCCTGAGAGGGCACTTTAGTGCACGTTTTTGCCTCTAAAGACAACATTTTGGAGTGTGTTTTTCAACAATGGAGCCACAGGGGGAGGTGACAGCGATGTACACCACTGTGCACGTCATTTTGAAAACAAAACAAAAACATGATGCATTTTCAGTAGGTGCCAGGTACAGTTAGCTATTTTGCAGATATTATGGAGAAAATAAATTGAAGATGAGAGCAATGAGGAAGAAGTTGTGCAGGATGCAAAGAGGAGACAAAGTGCAAGAGGTTAGAGGGATGGAGGGATGGAGGTAACTGCAGAGAAGAGCACAAGCAGGGATTTAGCGTCACTCACATGCTGCGCTGGATCATTCCCTCTTTTGTGTGTGTGGACAATGAGAGCCATCGGTACAGAGCTTAAAAAGGATACGCACTCTGTCACAGCCAGCAACCCTGAAGAGACACCAGCCAACCCAGAGGTATCAAAAAAACACACACTTGCAACTTACACGGAACCTGTTTTTACTGTACATCCAGGAAGATGCTAACTGTTTTTGGAGGGAGAGGAGGGTTTAAAAGGCAAATCAACAACTAAGAATCTGCTTCCTGGAGAACAAGTGGAACTACAAAGACTCCAAAGAGATGAAGTTTGGAGACCTCAGTCTGGATAGTTTCAGCTATCAGCTTGACAAAATTTTGGACAAAAAAAAATACATTTGGGATACAGATGTGTAGCTTTACTTTGGGTGTGATTTTCTTTTTCTTTTTTTCTTTTTTTTTTGCAAAAAAAAAAGGTGCAGAAAGGAGTGCTGGAGAATCAGTGTATGAAATTGTTGGCTTGCTGGCTGTGTGACAGAGAGCGACACTGCTGACAGTTCAGTTGCTCAGTACTGGAAGATTAGTTTGTGGTGCATAGAGAGGAATTAGTGGGGAACAATGGCTCTGAACTGCCTGATAGGCAGGCTTATTGTCAGTCAGTGGTTTAGGTCAAGTGCTTTGCTGGCTCTCACCAATTTGACTGAAGAATGACTCACGCTCTTGTCTAATATACGATTCAAATGTTTATATCAAATAGCTTTTAAACCAGAAAAAATGACAGTTGCTGTTCTTTTGAAACTGTTTTAAACTTGCCTGACATTTGGTGTTGGAGTGGGATCAGTCTACAGTATCACGTCTGCTCTGAAACTATGGTAAAAGAGAGGCATGCAGGTACGCAGCAGGTCAGTGCAGCTGTTTTACATTTAATTGAACCAATTCCATAATATCTTTTTGTCGAAACTGTATGGTTACAAGGCAGAGATTATGGGGATTAAAGATGTCCAAAATAACATTGTTACTTGTAGAAATGATATTTCAAGGCATCTACAACTTTGATGACAGTGACAACTAAATTTAAAATATCTTTACATTTGTAAAAAGTACCAGTTAAGTGGTCATTTTGAAATTTTTGACACAACTAGACTGGATATGTCTGAATCACTTTTGCCATGCATGTGTATTGGACTTTCAGTTTCAGCATTTTTGATATCCAATTAGAATTCTTACTGGCAAAAGTCACATTTCAGATACTGACAATCTAAACCGTAAGTGTCTTTTTATATCACCAGATCAACCACCCACACTACTTTTGTGGATATCTGCAGCTGCACTGTCTCTAGTCACAATTCTAATTACATATTTAAATATATGAAATTGCATATTTTCCAGGCATAATGCATGCAGGATTTTCAAAATGATATTATATTATACTATATTCATTTTGGATATCTGAAATAAATCAAAAATATGACGAGTAACAATTGGATATGGGAGTTTTTCCTTTTCAGAGTTATATTGTAGATATCCAGAATTAAGATTCTAGATCTCAAAATGCAATTGTGGACATTACAATCTTTCTTGGAGAGTGACATTATGGCTGTGGTTATCCAAAAATATGAACTTTGACCAGGAATTATTGAATTACAGCTATCTGCAGCACATATCTATTCCAAGTGTTAATGTTAAAACAGTCATAGGGCCACCTGCAGCACATCCAGGAAGCATTATCAGGTTTTTTTCTGACCTACAATAACTAAACAATAATAATTAAACTGGAAATAGAAACGATGTATCGTGGGTATTTTGTTCCTTCAGTATGAAGTCTACATAATGCTCACTTTGTACCCTGAACAGTTGCTGACTGTTTAGGAGGACGGCGCTTCCCCTGGCTTCTCCACGATGCTGTACACTTTAGCAGGAGGGGGCACGCTCTGTGGTGTGGCTGCCCTTGTGCTTCTCATCGTCTCTACAGCAACAGACTTCTGGATGCAGTATCGATACTCAGGCAGTTCAGCCAATCAGGGGCTTTGGAGGTTCTGCATCAACCATAAATGTCATTCCCACACCATAACTGTAGGTGAGTGGTACTTCAGGAGAGGCGAGAAAACCCAACTGTTTCGTGTTTCTGAGAAAATGACTCCTTCAGAATGATAATGACTTATGATCATAAGTCATTCATCTATACCAAATGTTATTCAACTAAAATTCAAAAGGTCAAGTCTGAGAAAATGTATTAAAGCAAAAATCCAGAACATCATAGTGTCTAATTTGAGTTAGTGTGATATATGTTGATGTAGCCGAGTAATTTTGCATATATTCAATAAGTGACTGTCAAATCAAATAAATTCATTGTGATTCAAAAACATTTTGACAATATTTGTCATTTAACTTTTAAGTAAACAGAGATAATAATACAGTGGATAGGAATAAATTTATTGCCTCATAAAGAATTGCCTCATTTATAAGAATAGAGCTGCATTTAGAAATAAGAGAAATTAAATAAAAAAAATATTTTATATGTAAAATATGTTGAATAATTGTTCTATGAATAGTTTCAACCAGCTGGGCTGACATGGGTATTTTTATTTTTATTACAAAGTTCTTCTTTTTCCAATAAGAGAGCTTGATGAAAGCTCTGTTTTCTCCATCCACTATACAGCGTCATATCTGATCCTTTTTCTCCCCTTGTCTCTGACTCATTTGTCTCTTTGTCTTGCCTTTCTGTGTCTACTTCTTTATTTTTCATTATCTGTCCCTCTCCTCTTCACTTTCCTCTGTAACTGCTCTGTGCATTTCCTGATCTGCCGTTCTGGTTGAAACAGGAGCATCCTGTCAAATTTAAAATCCACATATAATTTAATTGTAGTTGGTCCGAGTCCTTATAAGACGGTGTCAGGGTCTGGACCTGGACAGAACAGCTATTCCTTTTTTAAATCAAAGCCAAATATCATGCTGATTTGTCTGATCAATCCAGAAAACAACCTACAATTTGTTGGAAATTTCTGCAGGCCAAAGCACAGCACAGTGGTTTAAAAAGTATCTAGACATTAATGAAGTTGTCTGAATGGCAAACTGACTGTGCCGATAAAGTTTCAAGAAAAAAAGAATTCATGTGTTGTATGAATGTTGTCCTGACCTTTTGTGTCCAGCATTCTGGGATGCCACACGGGCCTTTATGTTGCTGGCGGTGCTGAGCTGCTTCGCCGGTGTGGTGCTCGGCCTGAGCGCCTTCACTAACGGCACCAAGAACAGGAGGGTCCGGACAGGTGGCATTGCCCTGGTCCTGTCAGGTAACACACACCAAACAAACACACGTTAGTTAAAGCTATAGTCTGTCATGTTAGACAGCTAGCAAGATTTGAAAGTGGCTCTTCCTCTCAGCCTCCTCTAAGCTCCACCCCTTCTTCCCCCTCCCGTCAGTGCTCTATCCAAAGTCATGGCCCCTCTCCTGCTAACTCTGTATATTCTGCAAAGGAGTGTGCTGAAGGGCGGCATGGTGGTGTAGTGGTTAGCACTGTCGCCTCACAGCAAGAAGGTTCTGGGTTTGATTCCCGGCCCGGGGCCTTTCTGTGTGGAGTTTGCATGTTCTCCCCGTGTCTGCGTGGGTTCTCTCTGGGTACTCCATCTTCCTCCCACCATCCAAAAACATGCATGGGGATGAACTGGCGACTGTATCTCGTCTTCTTATTTTCGTGTTTCACTGTAAAATGTCCTCTCAACCTCTATTCTCAGGCTTTCTTGCCCTGCTGGCTTTGGCAATTTACACCGGAGTGACTGTCACTTTCTTTGGCAAACGCTTCCTGGACTGGCGCTTTTCCTGGTCCTACATCATCGGCTGGGTGGCCATCATTTTGGCCTTTGCAGCAGGTATTTATTGTATGTGTTAAGTGTTCATTGTGAGTGAACAGCATGGACTGTCAGCATTTCTGGATAAAACTTTATCCAGATTTGTTGGTGAGTACTTTTAGATCTCCACACTCTAAAGAGAGTAAACACACATTTAAGGATCTAATGCTGCGTTCCAAAATACTGTTTGACCTCCTATTAAAAAACACAATGTCAGATTTCCTACCAGGTTTCTACTTGGCAAATCCATATATAGCATATACATTATTCCAACCAGAACGTTATCTTTTCTGTACAATAGTTACTCTGGAAAAACCATGTGGAGGCTGCTGAAAAGTGAAGGTGAACATGAATATGAACACTTGCCAAAGAAATGTCAGCATGTTATGGTCAGCCATGGTTTTTGTTTATATGTGGTGTCATCATGTGCATCTAGAATACTTCAAGGTCAGAAGTAGGAAATTTCAACTGGGAAAACTCAAATTTCCGAGCTGTCTGCAATGTAGCAGAACACTTGTGATGTCATGAATCAAAAAAAAAAACTATTTAAAGCTATAGTTGGTAATCTTGGGGAGCTAGCACATCCTCTCAGTCTCCTCTAAGCTCCACCCCCCTCCTCCCCCTCCCGTCAGTGCTCCGTCCAAAGCCACGCCCCCTCTCCTGCTAACTTGGTATTGGTGCAGAGGAGTGTGCTGAATAGATCCGGCAACAGTCAGTGCGGTCACATGGTAGGATCGTACTGGATTTCACCAAGTTCGATGTTTCAACTCAGCGGGTGGTCTGTTCCAAAATCCAAGTAAACATGGAGTTTGTTTAATTCGGATAATGGTCAGCGACCTGGCTGCTACGCTAGATGGCGCTGTAGCCCTTTCAACAAGTGGTGCTAGAAGTACTTCCGGTTGACAGCTATTTAACGACTACAATAAATAATAAACACCATCTCCTCGTCCGTCCAAAAGTGAGTTGTTGAGTTCTTCTAAGCCATGGTGGTGTTTGACTTTTCCGGAAACAACATTACTATTTATGACGCCGTTGGTGCCTCCTTCCCCCTCCAGGTGAAATCCTCAACGAAAATTCTTGAGCATGTGCAGGAAACGGATATGATACGATAGCGTAAGAGGCACAAAGCAGATTAACAACGTCTTCCATAATGTATTGACTGCTTTCAGGTAGCTGGGCTTACACAGGAGCCCAGAGGCGGACATGAATTAAGATGGTGCTTATATCAGTGGGCTTCAAAACAAAACAAAACAAAGGGGGGAAAAAAAAATCTATGTCCACTTCTCTTGTTTTATAGTAGGTAAATTCAAGAATTTAATGCCACTTAAGTGAAGAATTTGAATTTTCAGCGCAGAGTAACAGTGAAACAAGAATGATTCACAACCTCCACAGTAAACAATGGATTTGCCATTTATCAATAAAACTTCATCAGTGAGTATATTACTGTGTTAACTTGGTGTTTGGTGTCTTTCAGGAGTGTTTCAGCTCTGTGCTTACCAACGGACCACTGCAGAACCTGCTCCTTCAAACAACCCGGACAGCTGAACGGCATAAACACGCTGAATAGCTCCACAAGTCACTGCTGCTTCTGAGCACCTAGAATGGAATAAATAGAAATCATAATCTCACTACAGGTCTGATTCACTGACAACAACATTGTTTTTATGTGTGAAAGAATCTCAGCTTTTTCCAATTTGACACCATGTCACTAACTGCAAACAAAGCCAGAGTAGGTGATGCATTCCTTGGCCATAGAAGGTAAAGATCAGTGCCTGAAGGGGGAAAAGATAAGTGCCAGCACTCCCCGTCTTCACATTTTGCAGTATGGGCCAGTATCACTATCAGCAAAGGGGAAAAAAAAGTTTTTGGTACTTGTTTTTTGGCTTAAAACTATTTATACTAGTGCATGCTATTTCACATATTTTTAATTATATTCAATATTATCCATAATTTTAATATTTTTTTCAGAACATTTCTTCTTGAAAATATAATTTTCCATAGGACATATGGGCATGTTCAGAAATAATTAAAATGCTCCATTGATTATATTTGTTCACAACAAAGAGGTATGAATCATGATTATTAAAAAAAACAAAACAAAAAAAAAAACATGAAAAAAAAAAGATGCAAACGTATTTTAGTTTTCCAATGAAAGGTGTGTTAAATGGATTTTCCACTAGATGGGGCTGTTACGCCACAAACAGGAGGTACAACGCACCATTGCTGACAGACTGAAAGATAAGGCCTGTATCCAGAAGTGCGTCATAATATTTCCTCACTGGACAACAAATGGGTTGAAGAAACCTACAGCAAGTCCAGTTGCATTTGACTTTGCACTTCTAAAAATATGTGAGACTTTTCTCACACAATAATAAAATATCAAAAGCCTAGTATGAAGTGTATATCCAGTATTCCAGATTGAATATCGTATTTTAATCACTATGATATAGGGGTATAATTTTTATAGTATAAATGTTGTCCATTTTACTTGTGCAACTCCTAAAAACAACAGAAAAAAACTGTACATTTTCCATCCATTTCATCAAATCTTGTGTAGGAACAGTAAGTGACGGCAAATACACAAAAGATTATTTACTTAGCAACATTTGATTTATTTTGAACAATAGCAAAGCCATCTCACAGAGACTACTTTGAATTACACTGAATGCAAATAAATATATATATAGGACCATAGTAGAATTAAGGACATTAACAACTGATACAAAATCATTTACAACACTTTGAATAGTGCAAAACCACACAAATACTGCCCTCTTCATTGAGATTCTTGCATTGAGTCCACTCAAGGACAATGGTTGTGTGTGCTGCCCCCTGCTGGGGGACTATAAGAACTATATGGCATGTTGACAAACCCTTTCAACAGGATGTAGCAGTGGTAAAACTGCCCACTACCCCTCATCAATAACAGCTTTCGCAGCAATGGTCGAGTCATCAAAATGTGGCGTGGATATGCATTGATAGGTCAGTTTAAAAAGGGTTGTAGGAGCAGAGCGGTGGAGAAAAAAAAAGCAAGTGTTCCGATAAGCTGAGTGTACTTACATAAATTAGTAAAGTCAAGAGAACCTCAATGAGAAGTAGTGTTCTTTCTAATAGGGACATTTGAGAAATCAACCCGAGCAAAGATGAACAAAATGTGAACCCCATCACAAGCACTGGATTCTGAAATGACAAAGGAAAAGATGACGAGCTAAAACCACGTGATAGGTAGTGCCCACCACCCCCTGAGTGAAAGCATTTTATTTGATTTAAAAAAAAAAGAAAAAAAAAGAAGGCCTTAGCACCGTCAGATACCAGAACGCCGTCTTTGCCATTTCTTCTCAATCCAAACATCCTGGATTGGGACAGGCACAATATTTTTTTTTAAAGTGCGCTCGCTCCATTGAGCTCTTCCTCTCATTCAAATCTTAATTCTTTTTTCCCTCCTTTACCCCCCACAAACATCAAGCTCTGTTTTTTTTCCTTTAAAAAAAAAAAACAAAAAAAAAAAAACAGCACACAAAGATAAATTATACTTAGCCATGCATAATAATTTGTTGCATATTGAAAAAAAATTCATCTTGGGACCACTTTTTTTTTTTTTTTTTTTTTTGCTGCTGCTGCTGAAAACTTGGACCTTACGAGCCAATTCTCCTCTGCAGGTGACAAGAGTGAGAAAGCACATACAGTATCAGTCAAGTGTCGATATTGCAGACACATGGGTGGACAGCAGAAATACATTATTGGTGCTACTTTAAATAACCTGAAAATTCTAGAAATGCCAGTTGGTCTTCGAGAGGCCTGCCGAAGAGAGAGGTTTGTACTTTTGACGCAACGTGGTCAGACTGGTAGACCGCACATCGACACAAAAAGACAATATTAAATCTGCTCTTGAAGACTAAAGTCGTAGAAAAGCCGTACACAAAAACATATTGTTGCCTCTGAGACGGGTGTCATACTGTATTAAATATTTGTGCATCGATGCATTCATCTGCAGTTGACACTGCAGGAGAGAAAGAACCTCTGAGCATTGATCATTAAAACTGGTTTAAATCACGCCAAAGACGAGGAAAGTAATACTGCAATCATCACTGACGGGAGAAGGAGAGAAAGGGCGAGACTATCGGGAGAGTATCGAACCTCCATTGGTTGATCAGATTTTGAGGTTTCAGCTGTCGTCATTTTGACCCAGAGTTGATGAAGAGGATTGGAACCATTCAAAGAGAAGTACCCGGCAGAGACACAGTACTAATAGTTGGAAGGCTAAGTAAGAGATAGAAAATGGTTTGTAAAATCATCTCTGTGCACTCATGCAAAAGACGTGCACTGTGTGCGTCTTTGGTTATGCATAGCACTACGTCTCTGGTGTTGAGGTGCAGTAAAAATCACTACAGCAGGCTAATGCTAATCAGTATAGCCCTGTTCAGACTGCATGCCCTAGAGGAGCCAGGTGGTGACCATAACTTCACGGACAGCGGGAAAAGTTCCTGTCAGCAAAGTGCCCGTCAACTTGGCTGACGGCGGCGGTGGCACGTTGCTAAGTTAGAGCCGTTTGGCTTTGGTTTCCACAGCGGACACGCTGCAACCAGGCAGCACGTTTATGCATTTTGGCACGGCTCTGCGGAACCAAGTCGTGGCGTGTCCATCACACTGGGAGGAAGTAATAGCCCTTCAAGTTAACAAGTCGTCTCTGAAATTGCACAGGTTGGCCAGTCTTCCCTCTAGCCAAGAACACAGGCCATGTTGGGAGCACAGTCTTTGAGCACGTTAAATTCCCCCCCAACTGCGTGCGGCTCGAAGAGGTCGAAATAATCCCCGACCGCTCTCTCCTTCAGTCAGTGAGTGTTATGTGTCTTGGTACCTGCGAAAAGACAAGAAGGAACCAGTTGAGAGCAACATATGAGTAGCAAGCTGAATACACACCTAACGATACTGAAGTATTTTGGTATTTGGGAGCAAGGTTCCGCCTATTACAGGAATTAATGTGACTCATTTCCTTGAAAGACAATAAAGCCAATTACACAACAGAGTAAACACCAGGATCAAAAGAGGAGGCGAAGTAAACACATCGAACAACAACAATATTCATGTTCCAAAAAAAGAGAGAATAAGTATTTTCTTTTTACCTTCTACCTTAATAAGTGCACAACCACTAAGTGACAGTGACGTTGAAAGTCTGAGCACAAATAAAGCTGATTTTAGTGTATTTATGAGGCTGAACTGCTATACTTGTGTAGGTTGAATAATGTTGCTTCTTTTTGGTGTTTTTCTTCAGAGTAAGGCTTCTTACCTGCTCTGTAAAGTGAACTCAGACAGAGCCCCGAGTGATGTCAGCTGTTCCTCCAGCGCCACGATACGTAAACCAATGTAGCCGGATGACAGCAGCAGCAGCACAACCCTGTGACAATATTTAAAAAAAAAATAAAAAAATAGTCACATTTATGGTCTTTTTTTCCTGCCTACGTATTCACTGTGACAAAGGTCAATGATATCTGCTTCTAGCAGGTACACAGAGACCTAGCAATTAACACTGATGTTTACAGCCCTTTCAGTGGGTATTAATAACTGCACTGCCAGTAAACATGACAGCTAACAACCCTCAAACAAGATGCAGGGAAAACAAGTGTTAATTAATTGGTTGAAATTGGTTTGACGCACTGCTGTGTGGTCGCAATCTAAAACTGGTCTATGAAGAACCACACAAGTTGGGCACACTTGGATTTTCCATTGCGTGATAAAGCCAACAAGATTGCCTGGTTTGTTACTGGGCAGGTTTCTGAAATTCCTCAGCCTTTTCTTTTCAGGTATGGGGGAAAAAAAAAAAGAAAAAAGAAAGAAGCGAAAAAAAGAAGCGTCACTCACAGAATCAAGTAAATAAAGAGCAGAGTGTTGAGGGTGCTGGCCTCTCTCTGAACCAGCAGGGATTTGGCCTTTTCTGTCACGTTCCAAACCCATGATCCACCTGCGTCTGGAAAAGGAGAACAGAAACGTAGCATGAATATCAACGTTCTCGCTTCTGTATGTTTTGTAGAGGATTGAAACATACAAGGAAGAAAACATGATAAACTGTCACGATTAACTTATCGAGTGCCAGTCCTTTTAGAAAAACAAAAATGGCTCGTGCCAGCATTTTGGGCCATTTTGACTCATCAGGACCCACAGAATATTTTGTACTATGACTCTGAAACCACTGAAGAGGTCAAATGAAAGAATAGACTCTATTTCATATATATATATATATATATATATATATATATGTGTGCCTTTTTCCATTCTTGTTTTATTTTGAGGCTAGTTTCACCAAAATGACCACGTTTTTTTCCAGATACAGATTGCTCTGCTCTCTGATCGCGAAATCTCTACTTCCTGCTTCGATCTCTGTGGTTTTAACCGCCTTGTGTTCCGACTACGTGCCCTAGGAGCCTCAAAATTACTCACAGGGTGCATGAGAGCGCACTTTTACGTATTTGATATATACATACGTCATTTGGCACTCAATGAGTTTAAGAGGATGTCTATTTGCCTGTTTATGTGGGGATTAAACACAAACCGGGTTTTATTGCAGAGTCTGAAATGATGGTCAGTTGTCTACACCATCGGTCACTCTGCTAAATAAACTAGCCAACCACAGCCAGCCCTCCAGTACTTAGCTGGTGGCTAATGCTAAATTGGAATTCATCTGTGTGTGTGTGTGTGTGTGTGTGTCTTACCGGATACTGACAGCTCCTCTGAGGATGAGCTATCACTCTGCTGTATGTGTAGGCTCCTGACAGTCGGGCCATTTCCATTAGGCACTGTCTCTGAAGAAGAGAGAGTGACGGGGGGGATAAGAAAAAAAATCTCAGACCTTGGACATGTCAATTTAGCAGACATGAGAACAAAAGATAGCAGCAAAATCAACTGTCAACAGTTATTTTAGCCTGTACGGCTGATGTCAGATGAGGCTTAGCGGTCGACTTCAACGCATCGCAACATGTGACATCAGCTGTACAGGCTAAAATAACTGTTGATAGTTGATTTTGCTGCTTTACTTACAAACAAAAATTCCTCTGCCAGACGCTGTGACTCTAGTCACAGATTATAATATATTATATTAACTAGGCTTGCTGTGTGTCTCACCTCTGTGCGGTCGCTGCAGAGGCTGGTCCTGGAAAGACTGCGACTCAGAGCCATCAAAGTGGTCGAAGCTGTCGTCTAGACTGGACTGGCTGGAGTTCTGTTGAGATAATAAGAGCACAAGGAACACCATCACAAACCGGTCCATGTTACCTTTGTGCCGTATAACAATAAATAAACAAAATTATGAAATACTGAGGGGGAAAAAAAAAAAAATGTCGTCTTACCACAAGTTTGCTCTTATCGAAGCTGTTCTCAGCAGAGGAGAACACTGGGCTGCTATTAGCACTGCCATCCTGTAACAGAGAAGATTCCAGATTCCAGATTGGACTTTTGAAAAGCAACTTTCAGTTTTATTTTTTAAATCACATTTACAAATCACAGAACTTGTTAATATCTAAAAACTCACCTCTAACTGAGGAGATACTGAACGCAGTAGCTGATAACATGATTCTCTGTTGCGCAATGACACAAACAGGTACTGAACAATGAGATGAAAAAAAAAGTTAGAGGAATATTAGTCAGTCTCCGAGCATACAAAGCTGAACTATAAAATACACACAAAATATGCCAATGATTAAATTACATGTAAAGCTAGAGCGGGGTTCTGCACATGTCTAGTTATCAAACAGTGATGACTCTGAGGGGCTGAAAGTAACAAACTGACCTTGTCTCCATCTGTGGTGCGAATCGACAAGGCGTTGGGTACCAGTAAAGCTGTGTTCTGCTTCTTTACTACGTGGATGGAGGAAACTGGAATAACTACCTGCAAGACAGTCATAACAAGAAGAGGTTAGAAAAAAGAACAAGAAATTATTAAAGCTGACATGTTACATTAATGTAATGTAGTAAATAGGATAAAAAAAAAAAAAAAAAACCTGTCTGACAAACAGCCTACCTTAGTGTCCTTCAGCAGAACTGAAGAGTAGAAACAGGCATGGGCGTCAGTGATGTACAGTCGACCGTGGTAGGGCACTTCCTTCTGCAGGGCACAGATGTATGCTGGGAGAGGAGAGGAGTACAAAACACCTTCAGTTTGATGTTGTTCATTCATTTAGTTGTGCGTTATCACTTCCCTTTTGCTTGTTTTACTTACCGTGTATCAAGTCTTCACTCTTAGGAATGTCTGGAAACAACTTGTGGAATGTCTTGTTGTGCTTTATGAAACTCTAACAAAAAAAGAAGAAATAAAATAAAGCAAAACACGAGGGACGTCAGAAGCTTTCAACAAATTAACTTTAACTTTACGTGGCGTTAAAAGAACCGCAAAAGGCCTGTGCTTCCACCCCACAAGTACAGCCTATTTCTTGAAATACTGAGATGATGGACTTACGCTTTGCGTGCCAGTGCCCTCTGTCCTCTCGAAGCTTCTGCTGTCAGCGTCAAATGTCTGCGATCTGCAGAGACAAAGATCAGAATCAATTTCAGTGGTCTGTGGCTTCAGCGTGTTTAAAGTTATGTCAAAAGATACAGACGTAGCGTGACCTATCCCCTCACTCAACCAATGGTTAGTGCCTATGTTCCTCAATTCAAAATATGTGTTGAAAGTGGCTGGGTAACACGTCACGTAGGCAGCAGCAGGGATGAATACCGCTCTTCGCACCACTATCACAAATCTGCATCAATCACTTGAATCATGTGACAAGACAGCTACTGTGTGACCAATGTGCAGTCATGAGTGCGTCATGACTGAACACCAGCTAAGGGTTAGATCTGGTCTTGTGATATGTGATCAGAATAGCTGCCAGTTTCCGCTACATCCGATGTACAATTTTCTGCATTTCAAGAGTGACAAACTGATATTTAAAGGTGCTTCCTGCAAACACCTTGTATATAATTCCCACTCTTTTGTCCATACCTGATGGCTACTTGTCTGGTGATGGTTTTGTGCTGTTGCTGGATCTCGAGCTCTGCCGCCTCCAAGCTCAACGCTTTCCTGGCCTCCACCTTCTTGATGCTGCCATTGCTTACACTGCTCCTGCTTTTCTTCACTTTGGCTGGAAGCCCGCCACCACTGCTCTCTACCGGGTAGCTGCTATGAATGGGGGGAGACAAAAGATAGATTTTAGTAACATGCAAAAACACTTGTTTTACAATCATTTTCACATGCACATAAAATAGGCATGAATTCTCTTGGAAGAGTTACAGCATGAGCATCAGAAAACAGCATGATTACTTGCAATTTCACCACTATTAGAAGCTTTAAAAGAGCCAGCACCCACACCCACAGACTTCCCCTCTGTAAATTCAAAATAGTACATGACCACTGCAGTCAGACAGCAACATGAAAACTCGTACAGAATCATGCATCTAACAGCTAAACAGTGAGAACACATGATTTAAAAAAATAAAATAAAAAAAAAAAAGTCAGTGTGGGGAGACACCAGCCACCATCTAACCTACACACATTCAACTCATTTTAGCAGGACATCTGTTAGATTTGGTTACAATAGCTAGCTTGTAACTAGCTTGTAAATGTGCATTTACAATTTGCATTTCTGTTCATATTAAAGGACGTGTGATAACACATCTGGTATTTGACAGCAAATGGATTTATCTTTATGATGTTGGAAAAGGTTGAACTTTTCCCAAATTAGAAAGTTTTTATTGATATACGCTGTGTCAGCGCTTTGGTGGTGGCTGTACAGTAACACCTCCAGGCTGCTTTACAAGCTGATCAACAGCAGCTCATGCTCTAAAATTGACAAGCCACTACAATTACACCATTTAACAAACTAAAAAAATAATAATAATAAAAAAACAACCACAGCCAGTGTTTGACAAGCAACTGGCTATACAAGTATAATAATGACATATATATTAACCTGTAAATTATATTAACAGTGAAGCCTCCATCTCAGTTGAAAAAAAATATAAAATAAAATAAAAACCACACACCTTCAACTTCCAACTTAAAACTACTAAGGACAAAAAAAAAAAACAAAACAACAAACTTACCTAGTAAATTTAAATCGCTTTGATGAACGGAAACTCATGTACCTACTGACAGTAGGCATTGCCTTTTCTTATAAAAAAATACCTCTAGACTATACTGGCTTCACGCCATCCAAGTGGAGAAGTACCAGAATAAAAATTAAGTTAAGCAAAAATGGGCCAAAAACTATTCCTAATAGTTCTGGTATTTTTTAATATGTGGTCCAAGATAAGTTGTTGTCCAATTTCAGTCAAGGTCTTTCAACACATCCTGCCAGAAAACAACTGTTGCCGTATTTGTGGTATGAATGTGCTGTTAAGAGGAAGCAGCTTTGTGTTGAGAATGGTGTGACACTCCGTAGGGAGTGACGTCAAACTAAGCCACTCCCCCAGACACACACACACACTCACACTGCACCGGCATGTTTAAGGAAACCAAGCCCATCCCATAAAATATTCCACTGAAAAACAACTATCATCAAAATCCTGTCTTGTTGGGATTTGTTCCGGTAGGGCAATGCAGGATAACCTTCTTACTTGACACAGCTGTGTGTGTTGCCTGACAAAGGAAAATACTTGTGAGGTGCTCAGACTGGTCCTGTGGATTATCAGTCTCCCCTCGAGCAAAGGATCGTACCAAGGAGACAGCAGAAACAACACAACCTCACCTCTCCCTTACATGACCTCGGGTGTTGAGAACGTCTTTAAAATATGTAGAAGTCAAAAAAGTGACACAAAGTGGTGACCTAAAATCAAAATGAACATCACTTAAGTTAGTGTTGCACTGCTTAAGTAGCAAACAATTAAAAAAAATCCTTGTTGCATATTTTCACAATATCTGAGTAATTGGATTAAAGGTCATAGAGAGAAAGAAGAACATGCCTACGCCGTGATCAGTCTTTCAATTGTGACTGGCAACACTTCCTCATATTGGTATCAACCACTTATGGGATGTTTTCCTGCTTGCATAGTGGAACCTATTGACATTGTTAAGCTTCTCTGTTACAGTAAAACTCATAGTGGTTTGCTTGTAGCTGTAACTTAAGAAAGGTAACTGACACATATACAGATGTACCAAACATACACACGAATTTCATACTTACACTATCCAAAGCAGTTTAGAAATTGGGCAAATAAGCTACTGTGACTGGTGTTTAGTTGAAGGCAACACACTGAGAATTATGTTACCATCAGCGTTGAACCGTTGACCAGGTGTCTGTGTTCAAACATGATCACCTGACCTATTTCCAGTTGGGGGGGGGGGTTAAAGTGGCTTTGCTGTGTTCAAAGACTATTGACTGTTTGAATTTCCTGACAACTTCCTCTCTTTACCATCAAGGTCACATTGAAGCCACTGCGTCTCACACTCCTCGTGCTTTCAGAAGGATGCACTGTGCATTTAAAAGCACTCAGCCTCAGGATTAAGGGTCACAGTGTTTCCACAGCTACAGGAAGTTAAGCAAACTGAATTTCTTGGCAATATCTGGACATCTTATACTCTTGAAGACAGACTGATCATATATCTCTTTAATGTTGTGTATGTCAGCACTCACCGACAGTCTGGCAGTCAGCCAATCAGTTCTACTCTGTGTCATATTTATTGCATGGCTTACAGGAAACTCTGGCATAGTCTGCATTGCAACAGGTTGTGCTGATCCAATATTTAACTGTGAAAAAAGCCTGCCTCAATTGAGTAAACAGACACAGCCTAAGCCTAATTGTGCAATGCAAAAACAAAAACAAGAAAAAAAACATCGGAATATAATAATACAATATGGCCACGTAATATTTACAAAGCAGGAGGCGGCCTACCTGGAAAGGTTGTGCAATGGCTAGACAGAGGCCTCAACCTCTGACCTACTTCCTTGATGGAGCACTGTACCAACAATCAATATTGGGCCTAGTTGAAACTACTGTGCTTGAATTTTGAAAAAGCAGGCATAGGCATATCAAATTTGCAGATTAAAATCAACACAGAGGCCATTTTTTATCTGAACTCTGTTCCCAATGCAATTTGTCACATGGTGACATGTTCAGAAATTACCAACACACGGTGCGCTTTAGTTTTCACGTGATTCATTTCTTTATTTGTTCTGGTCATATCTTAGGAGTCCAGATAAATCACTTCTTCACAGATCCTCAATGACCACTGGCTCAGATCTGAGACCACTGCTATGCTAGAACATTTTCCAGGATTTTCAAGATATTTACTGAGATTAAATCAGCACAACTTTTTCCAGCAAATGCGCTGTTGATCACAATATTTTCTTTTGCATTCATTAATAATGACCATATAATAGAAAAAAAAAAAATCAAGTAAGCATCTTTGGTTTTTAAATAGGGAAAAAAATATAGCCAAACAATAAGACTAGATTCACTCAGTGTTGCTGAAGTCAGCCCTTCCCTCTCTGAGATAGTCTAAAACATTACTAGTTTAGATCAGAAACAGGATATGCTTGCTCGTCTTACCTTCCCAGATCCTTAGAGCAGTGAAAATCAACCACAGCGCCCTGTTGGTTCAACAAGACTTTCCCCTTCTCCATGACCAAGCGATTTCTCCCTCTGTGCTTTCCAAGATCTCTAAAAGCCTGTAGCCGCCACCGGTCGAGGCCACCAAATGAGTATGGCAGCAGTATCTTCTGCACTTAGACCCTGAGCAACGGCAGCCAAATCAGAGCGGGTGTAAAGGTCTGTTTAACTACAGCGTTTTAAAGCAACCAAGAGCTCAACGTGAAGATGCTGCGAGAAACACACTGAGGGAGAGAGAAATGAGAAAGAAGGGGGTGAAAAGAAAAGGCTCAGTGGGGTTCAAGTCTGAAATGCCCTCCTAGGCTTTGTTCTTTCGGAGGCCCTTTGCAGCTTGTGTTGTCGTGGAAACGACCACAACACTAGGGGTGGGGTAGATGATGGACATGTGGGTGAGGGCAACACTGCCAGATTATTCTCAGTTTAGAAAGCCTCACAACACAGTCAATAGCGCTGTTCTCAACAACAAAAAGGAGACAGCTTTACCAGCAGCCAGTGCAATGTGCATGACAAAAGCTAGCTCCCACTCTTTGTGGATAATGTAAATGGGGCCAGCACAAACACAAGAATAACCCTAACCCTTGTGTTTGACTGGAGGAAACAAATGTGGAAAAAAGCTTAAAAAAATTGTGAAATATTACTTCACACTAGGTATTATAGTCTTAATTTAACAGACCCTCATTTCATTCAGAAACCTGCCAGCTGCTACTGAACAGGCTATTTCCATACCTTTGACATTATTATTTAGGAAACTCAAGCAGGCAGATTAAGTCCAACTGCACTCGTAACATCAGTCCCTATTTAGCCTCCATAAATCACTCTTTACCTCTCGTCTCACTACCATCTGCCATGTTCTCACTGTACACCCTCCATGATGAGCGGCAGGATGGACACTGTGTTGTAAAGACATTGAGCCATAATCAAAATGACACAGGTTTGCTCCTTGCTGCAGCCTATAGCTTCTCAAACATCCAGACCCTGGATCACTTCACTTCCTAAATCTCTCCTGAGATTCAAACAGTCTACAGAACACAGCGTACACAACCATGTTCTAAATCAAGCAATAACTGATAACTGATGGCTTAATATGAAGAGATTATATACCTGCATCATAATGCCGCCAGGTGGACAAAAGGAGGTGTCTATTCATTATGCAATGAAATCAACATCAATTACATACAAGTACATACCCTTATGCAAACCTCCTTTGTGCAAAATCTTATCTGTAAATAAAATGGAGAGCAGCAGAACACAATGCTTGTGAAGAGTTACAACTCTTCACTATTCCCATGTTCATCTTAGTTCCTGAAAAAGCAGTCATATTTAAAAATACTTTTCTACTACCATGCAAAACATGTGACTGACAGTTTAATGGAATATATTTGTGGTGCAAAAGCATGACAAACTATTAAAAATAACCTAGTAAACTGAATTGTAATTTAATTCAAGGGTAACTAGCTTGACATTTTCAGCCTGCAAAGTAACTCCTGCGGGTGTAGAGTTATGATGCTTCTGTTTGTGGCCCAAAGATGAGACATGTGATCCAAGGAGTCCTGTTGCAGACGTCAACCACACGTCAGAGTTTCAGTGAACCAGCCCTTAAGACAAAATGACTTCCAGATAGGAATGCAATTAAAAGTTTTCCCCACAGGCAGCATTACTGGTCTAACAACATGAGCCACAAGTTCACATGTGAGGCCAACAAATGTTTTACATCATGTAAACTGTGAGATCATCTGGGAATTTGCATAATATTGTGTGTGAGCAAGCACTCTCTTGAAGTGAGCCGTGGATAATTAAAGTCATGTGAACAACTGATTCCCGGTCATCCAATCCAAACCAGCTTATCCCAAAGCAAAACAACAGACTGTTGCAGTTGTGCCTTGTTGAGCCAAATGGGACAGAAGATTTTTTTCCCCCTCAACCACACACAAAGCATCAGAAAGTCCTAATATGTGATAATCTAGTTAACTTTTTTTTAAATAATTTGACCTACTTTAAAACACAGAAACTAACAAGACAACAAGGTTGGACTGAAAGGGATTACGTCTATGTATGTGTGAATGCCTCAACAGAGCGGTCAGGAAAGGAAGGGAAGCAAGCCACTGGTCATGGTGAAATAACATGCTGTCTGTGACGCCCTGCCAGGGCTCAGTCTGCAGGAACACTGTGTATGCTAACGGGAACAGAGCACATCTGTGTACATGCTTTCAGAATAACTGTGTGTGCAAGTGGGAGTTCATGCGGACTTGTGCATGCAGCATCTCTCAGCTTCCTTGATACTAACTGGGCACACAAACAGAGAGGACCTTTCTTAGAGGCGGCTCAAGACTGCAAAAGTGACATGGGAGGGCAAAGCACAGTCAAAGTGTGAATTACAGCTTTAAGACGACAAAATGTTTGTATTATGTTCATGAAATGAAAACACACAGTAAAAGGATTGAAATTTTGAGACACTGTAACCAGACAACACTGATAGCAATCTGTCAATCACAAGGTAGCCACTCCCTTAAGCATACCCTGTTTCAACTGGCGCTTTTCCCCAGGCACGGTACGGTACGACACGGCTCTACATGGTTGTGGCTCTTTCCACTAGTACCTGGTACTAGGTACTTTTTCCATACCTCCTCTGCCCTGGTTCCAAGCAAGCCAAAGCACTGCCCTCGCCCTGCCGTATGACGACCCCGCCCACGCCGAGGAGGTACTCAGTTGTAATGGAAAAGCAACAAAACTGGGCTGTACTGTGCCATGCTGTTACTGTGTAGTGGAAAAGCGCCAATAGTGAACTGTACTCTAATGGGACCAAATTCAAACTTCATTTAACTCTTTGAGTGCCAGCCCTTTTTTAAAACCAAAAGTGCCTTGTGTAGGAATTTTTGCTTGTTTTTGCCAGCGAACAGCCCAAATACCATCCATCTTGGATGCACAGTGGTCGAGACAGAATCTCCTGAAGGTGAAATTTTTTTTCTGAGCATAGTGCTACTTAGTGGAATTCACCAGGCTACTGTGAGTGCCAAAAGGTAAAACACCCAAGAAGAATATGGCCTTTTACTTGGCTATGTGAAGAGCAGAGGAGTGGTCATTAGTGCAAGCCTGGCAGAGGCAACATACAACTTCAACTGTGACCATCTGGTTAGTGTACAACCCTTCATTTAGCAATAAACAGTCCTGCAGATGTGGTTTCATCCTCCAACTTGGGCTTTTCCTCTACGCCACCAGTACATATCATAATCAGCGCTGCCCACAGCGGCAACTAAACTCCATCCCAGGAGCATCTCCTTGGAGCCAACAAAACGCCTGCAGAGGTGCCCCACCCAGCCTATTCCAGGCTCCTCGATCTGAACAAGTTTTACAGCAATAGGTTTGTCCCTATTGGAATAAGGATAGCCATATATTACCACTGTGAGCATTGCAAACCATTAGTTAGCTAGCAGATGTTCTGTGTGAACAACGGTACCTGTGCGGCATTTACATGGTCAGAGCCTTGGCTGACTGAGCCACAACACGATCGTGTGTGTGTGTGTGTGTGTGTGTGTGTGTTGTGGAAACAGATAATCACCCCACATGCCAAACTACAGACACATCCATAGCTATGCTGATAAGCAGCAGGTCATGTCTGATTGGCGGGGCTCTTGCGCTCTTGCAAATGGCTATCTATGGGGAGAGAAGTGAAAGGCAAAGCTCAGAGGACGAGGAGTACTAACAGTGAGATGCAGGGAGCATTTATATAACACCAAGCACCACCTGTGGTCGACTCATGGGAGCTAAAAATAGTGTTTTCTGGGAAAACGTAGACTCGCTCATCCCATGTGTGACAAGTGTGTGTGTGCATCGTGTTTCCCTGAAGGTGGATAACACAATATATGTGTGTATGTTTAACTGAGTGAATGAGGTGGTGCATAAATGGGCACCTCTACTAGGCTGCTCTGCTCTGGATGTCAACAGGGTTGGATCATCCACGACAGAAGTGCAAAAAGTGATGCCAATCTGATCCACATAGGCCAATGAATGAAGTCATGACATCCAAGTAGGAGGCACAGAGTAGATTAACAACCACCCAGATCTGGACTAGCTTCCCTTTCTGCCACTCTACCATGTGTAATGCTATTTATCTACACGTCCTGGAATAGATTAGCCAGCTATTAGACCCAAACATGCATAACACCACTTTACATGTACTAATGTGGGTCAATCATTGTGTTCTTGAAAAAGGCCCAATTAAAAGAGAAACAAATGATTGCAAATGAAAACACAGATACTACACAGACACGCTTAACATTAAACTAAAGCATGGAAATACTTCTACTAAATTGCTAAAAGCATTTTACTCAGGATTATCAAAGCCTGTCTCAATGTATGCCATATCAACGATAACTGTTAGGGTCGCCAACAGTTCACACTATGACTAATGCTAGCTAAGCCAACAACGCAACGTTAAGGTACTCCACAGTATTAGTTGTGCTAATAACATTACACTTAAATTACAACGATGCTCACAAAAGCAACCGACTACAACAAAGAGTGTAACTCAACTCCTAATCCGAAATGTACAATTTACATTATATTTAAATCCAGCGTTGGTATGTGTAAAAGATAGTGCCACTGTACCGTTAGCTGAAGACAATTTAAATGCCACTACCTCTTCAGCCGTGCAGATGGCTAACCTGCTAGCAATAACGGTATCTACTCATTGAATGAAACACATACTCTTCCCTCGCGTACATGTCAGTTAAAGTAACTGCTAGAAACATATGCCCAGGTACTGTGTCCAATAGTACATAAACGAGGTACAATCACTCATTATTATCGGACAGGCTGTTAAATTCAAAGACATGCTAACCGTTAGCATCCACCCTGTTGATGTTGCTCACCGGCAGATAGCGGTTCAGCTAGCTAGGCACATTCACTCCGCTCACCTCTCTTTCATCAAGTGCTTAATTCTGACGATGGCCTTCTCGTCAAACTTCCTCAGGAAGGTTTTCAATCTTTCTCTCTTGTTTTCAAGCATGCTTCCCTCAGCCAGTGGTCGTCGGTTCGTGTAGAAACGACCCTCCACGCCAGACCCCACCGTTCTTGTTTGACTTCTGTTTTTCCTCGTCACTCCATCCACGGCTGATTAAGATAATGAGCCCAAATCGGACCAAGTCAAATATCCAATCAGCGTCGGCGGTGTCATGTGAAAAAACAGTCATGTCAGACGGGGCCTCCAATCAGAACGGAGTAGTTGGCTTTCACCGACCGCCCATCACCTTATATGGTAGTTATGCTGTCCCATCCATACACTGAAGGGCCTGTGTTATTGTTGTCCTAGTGTGGTCCTCTTAATTAATGATTTACATGTGTGAACAAATTGTGAAATATACAATAACAATAGTGTTTCATTGACTACATAGCATTCGGATAGAGAAAATGCTGAAAGTCGCCAAACCAGGGCGGGGTTGCTCTGCTTAGCATCCACTAACGTAAAGCTGAGTTGTATTGCATGAGGGAAAACCCTTGCCCTGAATATATTGCTATACCATAATATTGATAATAGTAACAGAAAAGAGCGCAATATGAAAAAGGCCTAGTAATATTATTTTTAAAAGAGTAGCAATTAAGTACCAAGTAAGCTGGTGGCAACCATAACATTGAAAGTGAAATTACTCAAATCTCATGAATCATAATGAGCCACGAAACCAGTGAGTATTCTGTTCTCGTGAGGGGAAGTGGACCCCAGTGACTCAGAAGGCAAGTAATTTGCTCAGTTGGTGACTTTAATTTTAATGAAAGCAGATTTTTAATGTAGGCAGATAATGAAGGGGCCACCCTTTACCATTTACTGAGTCACACACCTACTGTACAATCAGCAGACCAAGGCCATAAGGACAAAGCTAAATCACCAGCCATAAGTCACAGTGGTCACACTGGATGACAGTGTGTCTTACTTGTGACTTATGTGGTTTAAAAATGGGATATGTTCCAGAATGGTAGCGTATTGAGACAAGCCTTTTAAGTTATAAAATTGCACTTGTACTTCCAGTTACAAGTGATTTCTGTAGCTGATCCTGAACCTTGTACTTCATGTGAGAATGAGGCCGATCCAAAAAATAAAAAAATAGAAAATATGTCACACAGATCATTGAAATCCTTTTTTGTTAATTATGGCTCAAAGTCAGATGAGATTTATATGTTGACTGACAGAGTTTAGTAATTTTGGTTATCAATGCTTTTAACAGTGATTTTTGTCATTCTTCAGTTTAATTATTGCAGAATTGGTATTGATGTCATTGATATATCACATCATGATAAATCAGTAGTTTTCTGGGCTTTCTCAAGAGTATTTCCCTACTCCATTGATAATGACATTGATCGCATTTCAAAGAAAACCAATCATTACCTGGTGACAATACAGGGAAATGCACATTAATGTTAGCATTGAAAGCCCCTTTTGTTCTGACCAGGCTGCCCAGGCGTCACTAGGAACAGACGAGCCAGTGTATGATTTCCCACATGACATAGCACGCACACCACCCACCCACTCACTCAATCTGGCCTACACCAGCCAGCCCACGGTATTCCCTTCCGTCTCCTCTGCCAGGAAACAAAGCAGAAAGAGAGGAGGAAATCATGCTTCTTAAGGAAGTATGTGATGCAATAAGGGGGTGTAGTCAGAGCGTAGGTAATAACAGGTTTTACAGTGTTGATTCATCACATAGAAAGCTGATTAATTGTGCAAAGTGGGAAACCACGCAAGGATCCAGGACTCACTAATGCAAAGCATCCCTGTGTGTGAGTAGGTTTGATCGATTTGTTTGGGGCGTGTTTTGTAGAGAGACACTGTGCGTCATGTTCAACAGTAGGCAATTCAAAAATCACATATGAAAACAAAATAGAAGAAACAGGCTTATTCTTCATGCTTTTCATTCAATAACACCACACATTTTGTTATTTTTAACAGTCATGAAGTCTGAATTATTCACCCTTGATGTAGTCAGTATTTGTAAATGACATGCCATTTGTTCAGAGCCAATGAGCTGAGAGTCACACAAGAGAGGCTTATTTAAAATGAGCTTTGGCAAACAGTTGAATTATTATTGCAGCTGTCATTTACTGAGTCTTACTTTCTTTTGTACTTCCTCATGAGCTTTGAAAAGCTGTTGTCGGTATGCACCTTGCAGGTTCATTATTGCTTGCGTAGAAAGTTGTGTTTCAGTTTTACGTGCATTGACCCCTACATATTTGTCTTTCAGTTATCTACAACATCAGCAAACAAAGCCTTGTGACTTAACTTTGATTGAATTTAGCTGCAATAACTTAAGAAGACTAAACCTTTTGTTAAATATTGAGGTAAGAGTGAAAACAATGCTGAATAAAGCTTTCAGAGACAACTGTGGGCTAAGTCAAATAAATTTTGATTTGATTTGTTTGTCCCTTTATGAGTCAATGAATGATGAAACCTGATGTGGGTAAGAGAGACTGAAAGTGAAGGTCCTCCCCTGTTAAGCAAATCTGATGATAGCTGTTGATGTCTGGGAAACCAGAGTCAGTCTATTATCTCTGATGTTGTCTTAGTTGCCTAAGAAAATATAGATAGAGGTTGTCACACGTGTCTCTACAAGGAGAGAAAGTGAGATGTCCTTTGCTTAGAGGACTGCCTATTATCTGATGTAAAAGGAATGTTTTGTCAGTATGATCCTTACTATCAGCTGCTCGTGTAAACAATCTGACCTTGGGATACTAGAAACACCTTGGCCCAAAAAAACGAGGCCATGACGCACAAACAGCTGCACCATTTACGTTATAACACAGGTGTGTAGGAATGCTGATGAAGCAGTAAAAATCAGTACATCACAGGCTGTGCCCCTACTGTGTAACAATGGAATGCATATTTTTGTTTTAAAATGTTTTCTATTCCCAAACTAAGCCAGATGCTGTACACTGTATGTCAGAATAAAAATGTTGTAAGTATCTGACAGACATCAGCAGATGCAAATGTATTAAAAGCAGTTATGTCATGGTAGTATACATCAGCAATGTGACTGACTGCCATTTGAAATAGTTTTCACTTTAGGCATTGAATCAGTCAACTACCTGAGCATCTCAGCATCTTTTGTAACATGCCATTATTCGTGGACAAATCTACTGTATGTCTGAATGGAATGACACATTCCCAGCTGAAAATGCAATATTAGTGGACATTTGGTGGAATTTCCAGATCTGATAGAGAGACAGATATCTTTTTGTGTATTGCATGACAGCACCCTTAGTTTGCACATGAGTAACGCATCACATGAGACAATGTGGCCAAGAAGACTCTCGTGGAAGAACAAAATAGGAATATGTTTTTTCCATCATTCAAAAGAAACAGACTGTTAGCAAAAAATATTTCTGTTTTGCTGGTCAAGCTTCAGGTCAGCTAATAAGTCAAAATCCCTTATTAGCTATCTATTTAATCCATTGGTTATTGGTAGTTCATAGAAATACATAAACATGTTTTTCATTGAAATGTACTGGGGCAACGCTTCGTTTTATAGTCAGACAAACTGATGTGGACTATAAACCAAGTTAAATGGCACTTATTCTTTTGTTTTAATTAGGCCTGAATGTTCACGTACTGCTGCTGCCGCCCAATTGTTGAGAGTGGTATGACAGCACGACACATGCAGGCTGAAGGAGAGAAATCAAAAAAAGATCTGGGGCTATTGTGAAAACATCTATGACAGCCACAGAGAGCCCATCCCTCCTGCCATGTGTGCCTGTAACTGTCATCTTTCACATCTGCAGGCTGTTTGTGGGGTCAAAAAGGTCAGTGCATCACCAAGGATTCACCCCAGCAACCACCAATTTCATTCAATGAGGCCAGTGAAGGGGGGAGCACCTTACTCCCTAGCCAATGATATCATCTTACTTGTGACACTGGGACATTGTCTGTGGCCATCCCTGTACGACCTGCATTGTAAATCATTTTGCAGATATTATGGGCATTTTCACACTTCAGAAGGATGCTCACATAGTCAGAGTCATATATGTCTTATACCTAGACTGAAATCATCTTATCTGTGTCATGCGTATGAACAAACCTTTACCTTGTGTGTTTTGTTTGTGTTACCAGAAGTCCTCATCTCAAAAGGTGTTGGGTTTCTACTGAGTAGAGTCTGGCTGGCCTCTTCCAGCTACTGTTACCTGGCTACTCTCATCACTAATTTATCTGTGCTCTTCACCCTAAAGCTCTGGGTGGCTATTTGGTTGGGTGATTGGCTGGCTAAGCTGGGGGAAGGACAGACTCTCTGTCTTTGCCAGAGCAGCACACCACCGGGGCTACCAGAGGAGGACCATACCTGTGCCAGGGCCTGATGCAGAACGGTGAGGCTATGAGCCCGCAGGACTCCAAGGCACCAGGGGCTGAGTCCATGGAGGAGCAGAAGGCCCAGAACCAGAATCAAGGTGGTGTAGAGCCCACAGCACCTCCGCTACCTCCTCCTTCACCACCACCACCAGGGCCACCAGAATACCCGAGACCTAAGCTCATCTTCCATACCCAGCTGGCTCATGGGAGTCCCACAGGCCGCATTCATGGATTCACCAATGTTAAGGAGCTGTATGCCAAGATTGCTGAAGTGTTCAACATTTCCCCCTCAGAGGTATGAGACAAACCCGGCTTTGCATGTCAACATGATTAGGCTTATTCATGAGTTTCCAATGAAATTTTTTTGAACTCCCTCCTTGCATTGCTGGTGTGGCATGCCTGCTGCAAATAGGTATTAGGTTTCCATTCTAGGATATTTTCCATGATGCACTATTGACGATCATTTGACCTCTCTGTGGTCTGCCAGACTTTGTACTTGTCTGCATCTTGACCAGAATCAATAATGGAAACAAATACCCCAAATAATATTAAGTAGTCAGTAAACATCACATATAACATAACAAGATACAGCAAAGTGACTTTATAGCAAAAAAACTAGAAGATGAACATTTTGCTATTGAAACAACAAAAGAACAGATAATAGGCACAGTTACACTGATCCAAATATCTTAAAATTTTCAACCTATATCTATTATTGTACCTATTTCGCCTAATTCATTGGGAATAATGTGATGATAATTATCTTAATATGTCCGAGAGCTCATAAAGTAGTGGTCAAGTACAAACAATGTTTTAAGAGGACAAAGGGACTGCAAAGGTAAAGATATTACTTCAGAGTTAAGCTCCCAAAATGCTGGATCTTACATTTCACATGATGCAAACTTTCATTGGAACCTTTTTTACCTTTTGAAAACCTACATCTTTCAAACTGGCAGCCAAAACCAATCCAAGATAATCCCGATGACATCACAAGGATTATTTTCTCAGGTTTGACAAAGCTGCTTGAGAGCCACATGAGACAAAAACATAGTTTCCATACGTTTCATAGTCAGACTAGTACTCCACATGACTAATATACTAGCGAGTTCCCATTTAAAATACTCAAAGACTTCATAATACCCTAAATATCTAAATATTGTATAGAGTGTAGCAAGTGACTGACCTGTCTGTGTTTCAGACAGTAAGTCTCAGGTGAATCATAGTTCCAAAGTGGTTATACAACATAACAGGATTACACAGTTATCATAGTGCTATAGAGAGTGCAGTCAGGTTACAGCAGGCAGCTGCACAAGGCCTTGAGAAGAAGTCTAGTCACTAAACCTTTAGTAGGTCAGGGCTGGCCAAACCACACTGCAGTCTTATGTTACTCTCCTCCTCAACACAACCAAAGACACATCAATGGCAAACACAATTTTATATCTCCTACAAGCATTTAGATGACTTCCATCCAGAGCAGATGGATGTACATACAGCAGCAGCTGATGAAAGAGTGTGTAGGAGGAAATGATGGTTGAGGAGAGACTGTAGCAGGGCTTTGGGCGCAGGCAACCGATTTTCAGTCTTGTGCGTGTGCACTTACAATCTGTTGAATCTGTTGGTTCATGTGAACTAAATGGCAGGTGTTTTTGCAGTTCTATATTACAAGAATGAACTATAAAAAAAGCATGCTGCAGTTCTACATGGTTCTCTGTATAGTAACAGAGTAATACATATTCAACTTTGGCCTTTTCTAATACTTATCAGTAGTGTTATGAAGGCCAGCATGAAGGATTTTCCTATCAATGTAACACTATCACATGACTAGAGATGAAGGGCTACTCGATGCACATTTCACAGGAGCGAACCTTGATGATCTTATCCAGTGTCTTATCAAGCGACTGATTGTGTCTTATTTGTTGATCTATTTCCTTGTGTTACGTAAGATTCAGTTCCATAAGGCTACTTCAAATGCTAAATGTCTGTTTTAGGAAGACATTTTTTCTGCACCATGGTTTTAGTTGTGTGCAGTCTCTATGGAGTTTGTATGTTGTAACTCTCAGGCGCTTGAATTAGAAACTCCAAATTCCTGTGAATGTCTTCTCCTATATGTAATCCATGTCTCAGCTTGTGCAGGGTATTTAGGTCAATTGTATGCTAGGATCTCCAGTGGCCCTGGAAGAATAGCTAGTTTATATAATGGACAGGTAGATTGTACTGTATCAGTAGTAAAAACCCTAAGTATTGGTTCCTTTCACTGTAACAAATACATAGTAATATGTTTTATTCAGAGTATTTAAAAACAGAATATTAGAATGGTTACTTTGATTATTAAGAAACAAATTTTCTGGGCTTGCATTGCTGTTAAATTGAAAAAAAATAATATGTATTTAACCAACCACTGAACAGTTGTCAGCCATTATATAGTTGATTTAGCAACCTGTATATCTGTATCGAAGACCTTGAACATCAGGGAAATGTCAGGTAATTAGCTCGTGATAGTTTCCTTGACCTCTTGTGGGATGAACAGCAGCATAAAAGTACAGTACAGATGAATGCATAAGAAGACCTTGGACTGCAGTCAGACTGTTTTACTTGCCAAGAGAAACACTGTGAGCAATATCGAACAGAAACTGCTCCAAGTGAGATAAGAGTTCACTCGGGTTATCTTGAATTTCCGTTGTGGTTAAAATCAAATTTGAACTTTAACCTCAGGTAAAAATAGACTTTGGGAGGATTTGCAAAAACAAAAGTTCTTAACATTAAATGAAATTTATAAAGGCTAGAGTCTAGACATCAGATTATCAGAGTCATTCAAATGTGCTTATACAATTTTTCCACACAGTTGCTACTAAATATGGCTGATATTAGATGGTGTAATCCTGAGATTCAGCTACATTTGATGACCTCTAAGTGTAAAAATTACCAACCCCTTATCATTATCAATTAATAATTCAACACTAAACAAACAGAAACATGATCAATCAAATACTATATGTTCTGTGGCTGACTTAAACATTCATCTTGAAATACAAAGACTCTTGATGAGTCAGTACATTCATGACAGATAACAAAATGGCCACAATAGCAAATTTAATTGTTGTCTCTACTGCCCTCTGCAGTTCAGTCTCTGAACAGCATAGCTACACACTGATGGGATTCAATTGCTTTTGCAGTACTGTAAAATCAAATTGAAATTGAAGTAAATTCTTTGGCAATGTCACTTATTTAAATAGTAACATAGTACATTTTCTGCTAATTAAATAATGGGCTATCAAAGATTTAGGCATCTCTTTGAAATGGTGTTCAGGATACTGGATTGTGCTCAGCTGTCAACAGAAACAACACACTTTCTGGTCCATTTCTTCCATTTAGATCCTGTTCTGCACTCTCAACTCTCATAAAGTGGACATGCAGAAGCTACTGGGGGGGCAGATCGGATTGGAAGACTTCATCTTCGCTCACGTCAGAGGGGAGACGAAGGAGGTAGAGGTGACAAAGACTGAAGATGCACTGGGTCTCACGATCACAGATAACGGAGCTGGATATGCTTTCATAAAGGTGATCATGCAGCAGAGATAAGCCCTCACCGTCTCAGTTTGTAGAAGGCTCCAAAGTGAAAATCTCAGCACATCTGAAATATTTTTTTTTCTCTTTCAGAGGATAAAGGAAGGCAGCACCATAGACCAGCTGAAGACAGTATGTGTTGGTGATCACATCGAGGCCATCAATGACCAGAGCATTGTAGGCTGTCGACACTACGAGGTTGCTAAGATGCTAAAAGAGCAACCAAGAGGCATACCATTCACTCTCCGCCTGGTGGGGCCCAAGAAGGCCTTTGGTGAGTGGAAAATATTTCTCTATGACTGGAACAGATGAAGACTGGGAACTCTTATCATACGCTCCTAAATTAATCAGGAATATGGTTCTTACTTTTAGTTGTGGTCCACCTTTTAGTACATTTTTGCTTTGCGTGTTATTCTGAAAAACAACCTTCACATATCTAGAGAACTTCACTACTGTTCCCATGCATTGTATGCCTGTCTGTTCATTACAGACCACTAGTCTTTGAACATATTTGTACTAAAAATGTCAATATCCATTCAAGGTGAATGGGAGCAAATCCATTCCTGCAACACACAAAGGGAACTATTTAATCTTTACTGAAAACCAGGGCATGAATACACTAGGGAAAAACAAACTGTTTATCTGCTGTCCACCCTCTCGTCATACAGGAAGTAGAAGTGTGATGCATAAAACAGCTGCCCCCAGGGCATATTTTCCATGACGGGACTGTCCATGATGGTATGTTGTCCACTGCTGGCACGAGTGGTTGATGGATTTCAGCGTTCTCTGGTACTTTTCTGTCTCATCAGCCAAACATGAAGAGGAGACAGGAACATTTTAGCGATTACTGGCTATCTGCCAATGAGCCTGGAAAAGTTGTTAAACTTAGCAGCTACAATTAATTGACCAGTGTAACAGCAGTGGATATTGTAGATGATCTCAAGTAGCTCTGTATGGAACAGTATGGCTCAGTTAGTAGGATGTGATTTTTTTTAAATAGTCAAATCAAATAAGCCTCACATGTGTCGCAAAACACAGACACTAAATAAATCTCTTTGGTTGTCAGTAAATTCAGCATTTGTTAACAGCTCGAGTCTGTAATCTTACAAAAAATAATTGGAAATAGTTTTTTTGGAAAAAATAACATTCAATGCAGAGGTGGAAATCGACTAAAGTTCAGTTATTGAAAATATATAGGAATATGGAAATTACCCTCCACACACACACACACACACACACACACACACACACACACACACACACACATTTTCCCCATTGCCAGAGAGTATGAAATACACGTTTGTTTACATTTCATCTCTTTATCTGGCAGAAATATAAATTGATAAACATACAGTGGGTGACAGTGATTTGGCTAAACCTTGGCTTCTTTGACTTTTGAAAATTAATGCATTTCTATCTTAAGTAAGACTGAGAAAAGATTTGTAATGATCTGATAACGTTAATCTTTTTAAGTCAAATATGAGATGACATCACCAAATATGACCAAAATCTGCTCTTCCACAGAGACATATTTGTGCGTTTTGAACTTGTGACCCTATTCTGGGACACTTCCTTTTACAGTGAGGGTGTTCTTTTCCCTTCTGAGAAATGTTTTACTTATCAAAAGTACATTAAGTGGTTTATTTATTGCATCTGGTTTAGAACATAGAGGGGAAAACATTAAGTTCCCTTTACAGAGGGGATATAGTAGACTGGGCTGGAGCCCAGCTGTCCACAACCTCACTTATCAGACAGGAAACTTAATCTATGGATAATGGGCTAATTTCCTTTTAGCATACTGTCACCATGCCTCCTGATGTTAATAAGAGATAGCAAAACAGACAAAACAATCTCAACTCGAGCTCCACTGTAAGAGTCAAGCTTCATAAGTAGAACAAGCTTACCCAGTTTTCATGGAATTATATATGTTTTAAGTCATCCACAAAAGTTTTATTTCGTCAGCTTATATTGCATATATTTGGTGACCATTTTAATGCAAAGAACCTTAAAATAAGTCTGCATATTATCAAACCACAACCTAATTTTGGAAACATTGGAATAAACTGATTATAGGCATTCAGTGGCTTTGTTTACAGTTAAACAAGAGTAGCAGTTTAGTGTCTGGTATAAGTTATTGGCAGTGCTGAAACACATCCCCTCATTTTGCTGTATAAACCTGCCAGTCACAGTTTTCGTGGGTGAGAATTACACCTCTCAATAATCATAACTTAAACACACACTGCAATGGCTGGCTGCCAAATCTGCATCTCGTGGATTAGATTTCATGTGTAAAATTATTACACTAACTAGACTCCTGAATGTAGGAAAGCTGGGAAGATGCATGATGACCTCACTGTCATTGTATTCAACAATGACAGTTAAATGGAGTTGCAAGGTTGTTGCAATCAGTTCCAATGAGCATATCATATGTGAGCTACAGTATGCTATGTCACTGTTCTACATCATCATATGAAATAAAGATAAATAATATTTAATGTCTGCTTTTGAGCTTGCATAAAGTAACTCACAGAGGGACAAGCAGCCGTTGCTTCCTGGTGTCGCTCACATTGATGTTCACAGACATCCTTCAGGGTTTAATTCCTACTTTAATCATAGAAACGGATGTAGGCGTTTACACAGCGCACAGGGCCTGTGTGTTCAAAATAACTGTTTGAGAGATAATGGGTCCTCATTTCTAAATTGTGTGCCTCCTTGCTTGGCCACAGAAGCTATAACTAGGGATGGATGAGCTGGAAAAATCTCAAATGTAATTGTTCCTTTTTCATGAATTATTTAAAATAACACACACACACACACATATATGTGTATATACATATACATATATATAAGTCAAAATAACACACACACACACACACACACACACACACACACACACACACACATATATATGTGTATATATATCCATCCATCCATCCATTATCTACCGCTTATCCTCATAGGGTCGCGGGGGGGCTGGAGCCTATCCCAGCTGTCTTAGGGCGGAAGGCGGGGTACACCCTGGACAAGTCGCCACCTCATCGCAGGGCACAGAGAGACAAACAACCACTCACACTCACACCTACGGTCAATTTAAATTAGCCAATTAACCTAATCCCCATGCATGTTTTTGGATGGTGGGAGGAAGCCGGAGTACCCGGAGAGAACCCACACAGACACGGGGGAGAACATGCAGAACATCCACACAGAAAGGCGCCGGGTCCGGGATTCGAACCCCGTACCTTCTTGCTGTGAGGCAACAGTGCTAACCACTACACCACCGAGAGCAAAAAAATAATGTGAATCATGGTTAAATGTCTTTCACAGGAAAAATATACTTTAGGAATTGTAAGTGACAGACACAGATACCGAAATTGTCTCTTTAATTTGATTAATGGTTAGCGTTCTATTTGTGTACATGTGGTTAGACATGATTGGAATGAGGACCAGGGCCCCAAAATCTACTGAGGGCAAGATGGCGAATGGGAGGGAGACGCTGCGTCTTCGCTCCAAAGGAGCTGCTACAGTTCAGGAAGTGGTGAGTTTCACACGCTCTGCTCAGTGACTGATTAACTTCCTGATGTGTACACATATATACACGCGAAGGCACACAAAATAAAACCCAAAACAAAACACAGGTCCTTTCTTCGAAATGTCTCCTCCTCTAAATTCTATTTATTTAGTGATTACATCACTTTGAGCTGGTCTTGAACACTCACTGATTTGAGATTTTGGATGTGCTGAGTCATACTTTTATAAACTGAAAAGACCTGAACTGATCTGAACATCCCCAATTGATGGCGGTCACACAGACTAATAAGCACAGATATACAGTATACATCGTCATACTATATCTGTCATTTCTCATTGAACAACGGCCCTCTCCACTTCACTGAAAACAACGATTGTTAACATAGTGAGTCTTCCTTCACACACTTCACTACAGCATTTGCCACTTTACACACAACTACATTGTGAATCCACAGACAAAATCACTTAGGAAGGTGAAAAGGCCCACTGGATATTGAGGGGCAACAATCATATAACACTTGACAAGCAAGTGACAAGTGAACTCCTACTAGCAATATTCAGTTCCATCTATAATCCTTGATAGGTTTATATAACAGAACAATACATGATAAACAATAGCTAGATATATTACTGAGTCTTGGAACGAGAAGGTATGCTCTCACAGGGTTTCTGTTGTCAAATTTAGAGTGTGAACAGCACTAAATTTCCATTAACACCTCTCTGTTTTTCTGTCCTCTCTGCCAGCAGAATGAGTTTGAAGAACAGGCCACCAAGAAAGTGGACGATCTACTGGAGAGCTACATGGGCATCAGAGATCTGGAGCTGGGTAAGACCACCCACGTAACAGGAATCCTTAAAATAGACTTTGGATGTTCACAAGTTTACTGTGGGCTGTGATAGACTGGTAAACTACCTCACTCATTGCTTGGGTTTGCTCATTTTTCATGAAGACGTCATGCATATCTTTTCCTGCTCAACTGAGCAAACTCTGTCCAAGGATGACTGGAGAAAGTGGTTGAAAGTTTTCTTTGTCAAGGTCAATATTAAACTTTTGCGTAAGTTATGGTATCATTTGGAGGCTATGTGTTTTCATCCCTACTGAACATTACAACAACCAAAAATCTTTTAAAGAACTGTAGTTTTGAAAATAATAGGAATTTGTGTGGGACACATACTTAACATTGGCAATGTATGAAGTTTGCCCTTTCACAGACCTCCATGGCCTGACCAATGGCTTGACTTCCAAACAGATTGTAGACTGCTTAGGGGGGCTGGGAGATTCAAGTCTGCCCTTTCATTCACATATCTTCAACACATATAGAATCTGGCTGTTCAGGAAATATAAGGGGTGAGTGGGCTATTTGGTGGATATGTCAAACAACTTTCACTGTGTGGAACCAAAAAAAAGGACTTTATGCTTTTGACTTTATGTTGTTTTACATAACATTGTTATGATCGGTATGCAACGTTACAAAAGTCTGCTAGAGGCAGTTGTTTTCATTTTGTTCTGGTCATTATGGTGGTGCGTTATTTTTTAACACAAACCATGGCATTTTTTTCAGAAATTAACCAAGTTGTTGCCTAAACCTAGTAAATTATTTCACAACATGTGTCACGTGTTATTGTGTGTTATATGAAAGGCATTTAAGACACAATGTCAACATTTTTTCTGGTGACTGGGTTGCCTTTAAATAGTCTGACAGTGCATCAGAATTTGGGATTATCATCAAGATAGACAGTTTTGGGAGATTTTGAAGGCATGTATTTCTTACATATGAAGAAGAGATAAGATTATGTTTGGTGATTCATAAATACAGTGTGACATCACTAAGACTGCTCCCAAATCATTTGATTAGTTGGCCAATTTCATGGACAAAACCATTTAAATTTCGGTCAAACATACTCATTAGATTATCAGTATTTGGACACAATATCCATAGTTAGCACTGAATTAATTAAAAATCTGTCTGATCTCTTCTTTTCTGCAGCAACCACCATCGTAGAAGCAGGCAAAGACAAGAAGAACCCTGATGACTTTGCAGAGGCCTTGGACTCAGTTCTGGGAGATTTTGCTTTCCCTGATGTGTTTTTGTTTGATGTATGGGGAGCTATTGGAGATGTCAAGAATGGTAGAATGTAGGCTTTTACCATGACAACAGGATAGAAAAGAAAAAAATCATGTATAAAAGTTTTTATCTGCTATCGCTTTCTTTAAAACCATGGCAGGGACTGCAATTAATTCAACCATTTTCCATTGAACAGTGACATTACAATACTTTGTCCATAAGCAGGTCATTACTCCTGATGTTTTTCTGAACGTTGGCAAATCTTAACAATAATAACTAAGGCTGACCTGAATGGTAGTCATCCTCCAAATCAGTATTCAAACGCTTAATTTTAGTTCTTCCTCAATGTAATAAAGTATAAATATCAAAAGGAATAATCCTAAAATATTATTCTTTATTTTTATTCAACATTAATTATTATTAGTTATTATCTGACTGATATCACTGAAAGGGGGGAGATGCAGATGACAGACAGAAAAACATGTCCACCTGCAGCACCATTTAAAATATATCTCACCAAAACTTTGAAGCCCAAAAAATTTGTTCAGATATCAGAGATTGCAACGAATCATTGTGGTGCAGATAATTAGATGACTTTCAGGAACAGTGACATTAAATTAAGTTATTCCCATTTTGATGTAAATTTAAAAAAATGTTCTAAAATGTTCTAACATCAAGGATATGTTAGAAAATGTGGCAGGAAACACAAAGCAATGGACAATCAGTCAGCTATCTAGGAATCAGGGAAGTTAGATAAGCTACAGTAAACAGTTGTCCTCTGATGAAGCTCCACTGGGGACAACAGGGAACAAAACAAGTCAGAATGCATTGGCATTATCAATAACTTACTCAAGATAGAGCACTACCAAAAAAAAAGATAGAGCGCTACATATATGATCTTTAAGTTATAATATGTTTGCAATCACGTTTTACATAGACGCCCAAGTGCAATTAACATTCCGCAAAAAATGAATTACAGTTTGTTTTAAGACATTAGTTAAGAATGTCATCTGAAAATGGAACCATCTAGAATGAACGTCAAACACTAGAGGAATGGCAATGCTCTGCTATTTCCCACATGATCATTACTGTCAAACAGGAACCAAGCCCATGACAAAAAATAAAAATAAATAAACTGGCTTGTGTGCATGTAAACCATTGCCCTCCAGAATTTTTTACCTGAAAACAGAGATTTTATTCAATTAGTATTAGTACTATCATTAGTATTGGTAATGCGCTGGGTTTGTACACTGCAAAAAGGACAAAATTGCAACGCATGAAACAACAACGTTGTTTAGCGACTCGCTAATGTCCATGCTGTCCATTATTTATCTCACAGTGTCTCGGCACACTTAAATCTGTAATGATGATGTCAACATGATGACGTATGGGAGGGAGGAAAAAACAAGCACACAGCTCTCACAGTTGGAGGTCAGACCCACGGCAGCTGGCAGTGTGAAAGAGTCTGAATGCCGAGCCAAGGTGGGTCGACTCGGGTTAGAAAAACCCACATCGGCCCGCTAATTTCAGTGTGAAAACGGTATAAGCCTCCTCTAAGCTCCACCCCCTCCTCCCCCTCTTTTCAGTGCTCCGTCCAATGCCACGACCCCTCTCCTGCTAACTATTTAAGTATTTCTGCGGAGAAGTGTGCTGAAAATTTCCAGCAACCATGAAAGGTGATACTACGAGACATAGAGAGGCATGGGCAGCATGAGAAATGAAGGCATCTGATTGGTTCTTTCCATCTGGACCGAATGACAGTGTTTGGTCAGAGTTTTTACAGTCCTGCAGCTGCTACAGATGCCCCAGTTTCCCAGCTGAGAGGATATTAGCTTTATGCTTCGTTATGGAAAGTGTATGAAACCCATAAGAGAAATGTGAAAGAACTTTAATAATACCTGATGAATTGTTTTGTCAGCAACTGCTCAAAAAATGACAAAAGCATAAGAATAAAACAACACAATAATAAATATAAGGTATATAGAGCAATATTAATACCAGAGCAAGTAAATTACATTTGATAAAATGAGTAAATTAAAATACAAAAGTAAATGCATGATATTGAGAGTAACATTGGAATATTAATGGAAAAAGTACTGAAAATGAACATTCCATCATTATTTATGGATGGAATTATAGTGAAATGACATTATCCCCCTTTTTGCTGCAGTGAGATCCAGTGGTAAGAGAAGGCAATATTACAATAACTCATACTTAGATTCAGTACCAGTCTCAGCTGGTTGGTCCGACTGATTCTTAAAATTAAAAACCAGGGAAAAACACACACATATATGGTTTAAATGTCTGAATATTGTATTTATTTATGCATGTATGGAAATATTGCACTTCAGTGCTATTTTGCTTCCAGTTATTCACTTGATTCACAGACAAGTAAGATCAGAGGGCATTGTATAAATCTTTACTATTTTTACTTTAACTTTATTCTTTAACCATCTGCGCTTGAAGAGGAAGATGTTTTTATTGACTGTTTTAAAATAGTTTGTGCAGCACAAAATCATTTCCTGCACAAATCCCAGAGGTGGACATCTCAGAATCTGGGAAATTAAAATGTATAACTTCATTACTGGCTAGACAGCAATAGTGGTATGTAAAATATGTGTTTGAATTTGGGTAATCTGACAGACAGTAATCTGACAGAGCCAAAAATGAAGGAAGCCAAACTGTGTCATTGACACAGTGAGAATCAATAAAGTGATGACATTACTTATCAAGTAATATGATTTATAAAAGTAGGCAACTCAAATCTTTAGTTTCACTTTCTCAAATCTTTATATCAACAATACAGTGCCAGGCATTGTTTGTATTTAGCAGATAGGGACTTCAATCTATTTATGTAAATATGACCTTTCATGCAACAGTTACATACAAATAATACTGTTACCATTATGACAATTATTATATTCTCATGTCTTTTTTTCTTCTTCTGCCAAACACGGATGTGTCCATTATGACATGCAATAATGACTGAACCAGATGATCCCATTTATTCAGGGATTCTGAAAAAGTGAACATGTAGAAAACATGCATTGCCATGTATTTTAGGCTATAAATAACAATATTATATCTGAGCTGTATTTCATTGTAGTCAAAGCATGTTCACTTTGAAAAGCACCACAAGGTTAGGATCTGTATTCGATGCTCTCTGGATCAACTGTGACAATTCCTCCAACATTCAAGGTCTCCTTCAAACAGTTTTAAGGCCATTTCAGAAGGAGAACAATATATGAATGGTAAATCAAAAAGAGGCTGGATTGGATGAGAGGTGAAACATCTTTAACAAACCTCAAGCAAGTCAAATTGACACCTTTTTACCTTTTTACTTTTAGAAACATGGTGATGGAGTAGTACATGTAAAGAGCAGTGCCTGTACTGTAGAAAGTGTGTTTTAAAATTGGTTTTGGATCTGTGTAGTGGTTACAGAGACCGTATCTTATCAAGAGAAGACAGGTTTGGCCACTGCTCTCGCTTTATACTTTGCTCTAAATTTAAGTGCCGTTGCTAATACTGCTAATCATTTCAAAGGTATGCAATTAAATAAGAAGATTCAGTTCTTTTGGGTTACTGTTGCAATCCTGTTTCTTATTCTGGCCATCATAAAAACTCACCAGAGCCTGAAAACATAATCAAACACATTCTGCAATAACTCCGAACCATCACAGAATAGAAGAATGTGGTGGCCTCAGTGCAGATGAGGAAGTTATATTTGATTTCTGCATCTGTCCTCTTTCATGTGGACCCAGAGTGCTCTCAACTGAAGGGCGCATGAAGCGCCCGAAGGTGTTGCTGAAAGATGAGTACAAGGTGGAGCTGCGAGTCCGGTCAAGGCGGGGGTAGAGCCTCTTCAGGACAGCCCTTCTACACAAGATGTATACCCACGGATCCAGGATCTGGTTCCATGTGGCGAAGCGTATCCACAGCAGTAGGTATTTTATCTGGAGGGGACCTCCAGACAGCACAGTTTGTGCAATAAAGACCTATTTGTGTATGAGGGTGGAAGCAGGGATAAGGATGAAGAGAGAACAAGAATGATGGAGGAAAGGAGTGAAGGGGGGATAAGATGAGATGACAATTTAAAAAAGTAAAAATACAAATCACAACAGACAACAAATTATAGTTGAAAAGAGTGGAAAGGAGAGATTAGGAATAAGGACCAAGGGGGATAAAATGAAATTGGTTAATACTGCGAATGTAGACAAACACATATGGGTATGAGTTTAAGGTGCAATTGATAATATTCAGCCACCAGACGCCACACCCTGTTAGAAACCTTGTTAGAAGTGAGAAGTCACATATCTTCTACAGAGATAAACAAACCATTCATTTTGGACCTGACAATTATTAATTCACAATCACAATATTTTTAAGTGCTACTTTCTAGAAGTATGTAATATGTATGCCAACAGTCTCTTGTGGGACAAAAAAACATAACAAACTCCTTAAGGAATGACACATTGGCTTATTGTTGTCTCTGTTCAAAATTCAGCTGGTGTGAAAAAAAAATTCTCCTGTGGTTTACAACATTTATCCCTTTGTGTTAAAAAAAACAGCTGCATGCAAGTGTTGAGATGACAGTTTTTAGTTCAGCAAACGTTTCTCAGAGGCAGAGATGCTCTAGAGCTTGAAACAACCAAACAGTCATAGTTTTCCAGGGTGAAAGTTAATGGTTTTGCTGACTAGATAAGCTCTTTTGTAGGAGCATTACGTGCACTGGGCTTGGACAACATTCTTGATGTTTAACCCTTATCTGTAAAAGATTTCTGCAGCTCTGCTTCAAAGAAATGCTTGCTTAAACAAAACTACAATCTACAGATTGTTACGCTATCATGTTTTGGATAAGAAACCATCTGTGTTAGTTCTAGTGAACTAAGGCAAGTATAAGGGAAATAAAAAAAACATAACGAGCTGAAATCATTTCAGTGAATGGTTTAACAACCAAAGGATGGAATGATGCGTCCACAGCAGCAGAAAAACTGAGGTGACATACAGTCCATCCATGAGTTTAATTAGCAGATATTTAGGGCATGCTGAGGTAGGCGTTCACCCAAAGTTATGATGCATATGAGCAGTTACTATCGCGATACTGTGTTATTGTAACTCGCCTTAGTCGGGAAACTTGACACATGGTGTATATCCAGGGGTCAAGTATCTGATTGCAGGTGGCCATTCGTATGGAGAACAAAACAATTTCATCGCTTACAGGACCAGCAGTCACCACACTCGTCACAATATATATCTGTACAGGGTGTCATACAACTGAGGTTAGACAGGGCTGCAGGAAAATACATATCAGGTAGCTTTGGCCCTTCTCTGATGTGCAAAGCATGCTGGGCTGAAAGCAAAGCATATACTGCACCAGTTTTTACCAGAAATATCTCTGGAGTCTTACCTTAAAAGGCACTGATTTCACCCATGCTCTAAAGCTGAAATGTGCTATCTCAATTAAAGCCTTACTGGGCTCTCTGATTAGAGATCAAAGGGCTTTAAGATCAACTACTTAGGAAGCTGCATTTCTTAGGAGAAATGAAGCATACAGAGGGGGTGGTGGGGAAAAGAAGCCTAAGGCTTTGTCATGCCTTAATATGGTTCAAACAATGGAAGGGCAACGCTGACAACAACAAGACCTGGATAGAAAGGGTGTGGGTCCGATGCTTTCAGATACCTGAGAAACCCCTAATTTGAGGCTCACACTCATTCTCACATGTTGAAACAAGGCCATTCCTTTGGAATGCTGACCAACAGGGGTCTTCATAGAAAGTAGTGAGCCACATTAATGTGTTTTTTGTAAAAGATAACTGTCATGCAGTCATTAATGTGCAAAGTTTATCTGTCAAGCTGAAATAACTTGAAATGTTTTAATGCAAAGATACATAGACATGATAAAGTGGAAGCGTGTTCTTTTCACCAAAACATAATAATGCACATATACAGGGCTTACTTATATAAAATGGGCAAACTCACCAGGAGGGGGCACCAACAGATAGAAGCGATGACCATGATGAGGATGAGCTGAACCATCATTTCCACTTCATGGTCTCGGCGACGCTGGGTTCTGTCTTGACCGCAGCACACCTTGATCAGGGTCACAACGCTCATGGTGTTCAGCAAAAATGACACAGCGATGCACGTCAACCCGACCAGAGAGAAGAGCAGGGAAAAGGCCAGGTCATTTCCCTCAGAGCTGATGTTAAAAAAACACCAGGAGCCGGGCATCTGCATGTGGTAGCTGCCAATGCCCATTAGGGGCAACAGAGCTATGCAGCCGGCAATGAACCACACCATCAGCACCATGGAGACTGTCCTTCTCTTGGGCATGCTGGTGGAGCGTGCAAATGGACAGTTAATGCCAATGAAGCGCTCCACGGCCATGGCGGCACCAAGCAGCAGTGGGCACAGTCCGTAGAACACCATGGACATGCCCATGAAGTTACAGAAGTGGCAGTTTGGATCTAACTGGCGCCAATTAAAATGTGTGACATGGAAAGAGATCACGATGGAGCTGGTGACCAGAAGACCCATGGAGTCAGTGACCACCAGGCCACCCAGGAAGATCAGGAAGGTACGAGAGCGGTTATGTGTCTGCTGGAAGGACTTGAGTAGAACTATGAAGGCGATGAGATTGGAGGTGATGCCCAAAGCACTGAAGGTGGATGAAAAGTAGGCAGAGGCGATGGTGGGCCGGTACATGAAGGGAGGGCTGTTGATGGAGTAGCAGAGTGGGGTGTTGTTGCCGAGTGGCAGGGCAGAGGCATTCATGGTGCTCAGCTGGTGTGGTTGTTGATTTCAGATGAGATGGAAGGATGATCACATTGTGAGGAAGTTCATCTCTCTCTTCAAACTCAAAAGGAAAAAGAGGAAAGTCAAACAATGAAACATGAAAAACAAACAAGCAAAAGGGGAAAAAAAACATATCCAGTTGGGCTGGCTTTCTTCAAACAGCCTTCATGGCATTTTTGTTTTCTCTTGTATATATATATATATATATATATATATATATATATATATATATATATATATATATATATATATATATATATGCAAGCCAACAGTGTTGGCATATTTTCCAAGATACTTTATTTGGAGGTCAAACTGAAAATGAGCGCACCCAAAATATTGGTGATAATTTCTAACAAGTCCAAGTTGAGCCAGGAAAAAAAAATCCTACAAAATATATTTTCAACTGAAGCATTTTGACACAGAGACCTATATGGACAGTAAAAGAGCTGTCATATCCTGGTAGGAAATGCAGTTATATAAAGAGTACTGACAGAACAAACAGGAAATAAACACAGAGCCACAGTCAGTCTATGATGTTGTCTCTAGTGGTCTTTCCTCAACCGCTCCCCAAATATTGTATATTTGTATGATTATGTGGGCATTGATGTCATCCTGGAATAAAAAGGAATTATTAGAGCTCCTGGTTACCTGGTTTACCAATAATGTTTTTGCGCACCATTCAAAAAAATCATCTCAGTATCTGGGAGTTTATTCATTTCCATTCAGGAGGTGGATGAACATAGCTGATGTCACTGATCTAACTGTGGGTGTAACTTCTTGTGATCACCCTGACACTCATTTTAACAGAAGGTATAAGGTCACTTATGTACTGTTATGTCTGTGTGGTGTACTGACATTCCTGTCAGTTACCAAGCTACCAAGTTACAAAGATAATTAAAAGGACTGTTTCCATAATTACGCTGTGATGATGTACATATGGATCAGAATAGAACTGAAAGTTGTACTAGATAACGCTACATTTAAAAGTGAGTGATATTACATTTTTATGACCAGAAATTGTTACAAAGGCTTTGCAGGATTTTGTCCACACATTTTCCTTTAGTCTATTGTTCAGCTTGCATGTTGGACAGGACAGTGAGGTTAACACGTTGCTTTAGGAGGACTTTAGGAGGATGCACTACAAAACAAACAAACAGGTGCCTTTTTGGCATGCTAAAGCCCCACCCTTGAATTTGCATCTCCAAAGCAGAAACAACAAGTAGCATGGGGTAAATGTGTTGATTCCCTATCTCATTTCCAGACTGTAAAACAATAAATAAAACTGAACAGCCCTCACAGAATTTACGGGGACACACTTTCACTTTGTCATTTAGCAAAAACAAAATGACAGCTAACTTACATGCAACACAAAATATTACCATTAAGTCTAATGCAGCAAGGACACAAGTACATGAGAGGCAGGACACTAAAGAAACGTCTCAGCAGATTTGCGCGGAAGCTCCTGGTGGCTTTCCAGCAAATGCAGTGAGCTTGTTCTGGAAATATCTTATAATTACATTACTTTTTTGTTGTTGAATCTGTCCATGTACCATTTAAGTCCTCATTTCCTTCCAAAACTTTTTGAGATTAGGGAGCCTATACTACACTATTAAGATTCAACAAAATAAGGGCGTTGGTGACTAAAATTACTGAACATTTGTTCCAACTGGAGAATGTTAGAATCTGCCTACCACAATCACAAATGAAATTTAAAATGTTAAAAAAAATAATAACTGTTATTCATTTCCATGTCACTTTTATCAGAACCACAGGGGAGCTCCTCGAGAGGAGCTGCAGGTTGCTGACCCCTGCCTTTAAAAATAATAAGATGAGACACTGCTTGGCGCCAGCTCCTGTGTGACCCTGAAATCCTTTAGAGTGTGCCATTAGTCATAAGAGCCTGTTAGCATGTAAAATCAATATGTCATATTCACAACTGCTTCACTGAGACAGTCCAGTGGTTTCCTATTCAAACTAATGGGAAACCACAGAAATGTACATCATGAGATGCATGTGCAGTATATTAGGCCATGGAAAATGCATGCGAGTGTGTGCAAAATATGTTTAGGTAGCTTCTTGAACTAAATAGGAGTTCTTTTTTCCAAAAGAAAATGTTAAACGTTGTGGTGTGAAACATACATTATATATTGTATTTCTGGTTGCTTGAAATGAAAAAGTTTAAACCTCTGGAATAGTCTGCTGTCCCCCCAAATCCCTGCTCAATCTATAAACTACTGAAAGTCTCTGAAATATGATAGTAAATCACTTGCTGAAACTATGCTTGCATTTACATCTGCAAATAAATAGCAACAGACCAAACCAAAACCACTGAGATGCCAAAATGTAACTTCCAATGTCTTTCTGACAAATAACAATCATATACCCCTATTTATTCGAATAAACAACATTGGGAGTCATAAATACACAAGGGATGGGATGGCTGACATACACATATCATAAAATCCCTGTTATGTAAAAACATTCTTCATTCCACATTTTAAAGCTCCTTTCAAATTTAAAACTGTCAAATGAGAAATTCAGGTATGATTCAATCGTTCATGTTTCATAAATATAAATTTGTCTTACCACCACAGAAGCATTTTTAAGTTGCACTGTCAAGGACCAAGTTGACTCTCAGGAAGTTTGTACTACTCCATCCAAACTACCTTTCTCCACTTGTACGATTGATTGACACAAACAATAGTCGCAGGAAGAGGTGGGAAACATCTCACATACCCGGAATCCCAACAGATGGAAATTAAGTCCTATATAACAGCAGGCTGTTAGCAGGAACCCTGACCAACTCCACTCCCTTCCCCCGTGGTTCAGATACTCATCTCTTCCCCTCCAGCCATGCTTCCTTTTGCTCAGTTGACCCCTCCCCGGAAGGCAAAAGGGGAGGGCTCTGGGAAAACACTACATAACATTTCGGGCAGGAGAATCAGTGAAAGTAGCACAGCATCAAACTGGAGTTAAAAAGTGATGCACAGAGGGGAAAATTCATTCAAACAGAGAGGGGCATTTGTGCTTGATTTTAAATTACTTTGACTGATGTAGAGTACAGTACAGACGTAAAAAAATGCCTTACAGTTTGATAACAATAATTTCTTTCCATCAAACCAGTGTAAAAAAGCTAAACTTGCAAGACTAGAGTCAAAAGACGAAAGTAATCATCCTCATTTAACAACAATTCAAGACAAACAAGACAATTGGAAAAAGCTGGACATGTCATCAGCAGATGTTTTTCTTTCTTTCTTTTGTTCTTGTCTCAGGTTTTATATAGAATCTGGCCTTTACCCAGTTAACAGCAGAGTGGCTTGTAGAAAGAGACAGATGCAGCACAGATGTGGATAACAGCTGCCAAATGCTTTCAGCTAAGTGCATCCTTGCGAATCAGTTACAAAGGGGTTCTAGTAGGAATGAAGGTAAGTAAAAAGAGAGATTTCAGGAGTATTAATGACAAAAAGATATGTAGCTGTGTGAATATAGTCCCCAAATATCTATTGAATCTAAAGGAAATAGTCTGCTCACTGCCACTTTTGTTGGCATCTGTCGACAATAAGTAAGCAATCTTTGAAGAATAGTCTAAAACTAAGAGAAACACACTTATTGGATTTGTTGCAGATTTTTTCCACAAGAGAGGAGGATGCATACAAATTATCAACCCTTCCCCCGCTGGGTTGCTCTGATCATAACCTGGTGAGACTGCAGGTCGTTTACATACCTGTGGTGAAGAAGTAACCCCCACCATAAGGTATGTGAAGCAGTGGTCAGAGGAGGCTACTGAGGCACTGCAGGACTGCTTTAGGACCACAGACTGGGATGTACTGTGCGGCCCCAATGGTGAGGACATAGACACCATGACTCACTGTGTGACAGACTACATTCATTTTTGTGCAGAGAACACCATACCCATCAGGAAAGTACGGTGCTTGTCCAACAGCAAACCCTGGGTGACCCATGAGCTGAAGGTGAAGGTTCTGGTGACAAAGAGGAGCTGAGGTGAGTGCAGAAGAAGCTGAAGAAAATCAGGCCAGCTACAGGACCAAGATAGAAACACACTGTCAACAGAATAACGCAAGGGAGGTCACAGCAGAGGTCATGAGGGGGAGCTGAAGGGGATGGGCCAACAAAGTGAATCTGTTCTTCAACAGGTTTGACTCACACCCACTCATCAAAGCACCAACCAATCAGCTCATTCCTCACAATACCTCAGCCCTCTTCCATCCCCACTCCAACCCTCCTCATCCTCCCCCACCACCACCAGTATCTCCATAACAGCTGACCACGTGAGAAGTGAGCTGAAAAAGAGGCTAGAAAAGCTCTGTCAGGATCTTGAGTCTGGAGAGGGTCTCATCACTGTGGAAGACTTCCTGGTCAAGCAAAAGAAAAGAAAAGGAAGTTTCCTGAGGGTCTGCTTTGTGCTGCTTCAGCACACACATTAACCGATGTATACTGAAAGGCAACAAATGGACTATTATCATCAACATCTTTGATTTTTTCAACAATGTGAAGCAATTTACCACAGTCTACAGTATGTTTTATTATTAGCCAGTCCATCAGCAGGACAGTCTGAACACTGACAGTTTGGCCAGTCTTACAAGCACCAGCAAAGCAGCCTGGGAATAAGGCAGAACATAAAATCATAATCTGGGTCCTGTCCAATGGGGACAAACATGAGAGACTTTACACACAAAAAAAGCAAAAATGTAAACAGGAATGACAGCAATGGAGTATGGCAGCGTTATTTGTGAGAAATCACTGTAATTTCTTTACCCATCTCCACCACCAGCATGAGAAGAAGACAGAGGCCTGTAATCTTATTGTGATCACTGACCTGTCATTTGATGCTCAACTACCAAAAATGGTGCAATCGTTTTCAGTGCAATCAGTTTTCTGTCACCTGCGAACCAGGTGACATGTTATACTTTTATTGATTCCAAGCTCAATTATTGTAACTTTTTGTGTTAAGGGATCAGCTGCAGAGATCTAAAAATGTGTCAAATACTTGTACTTGGCTAAAATTATACATCATCTCTACCAAAATATGGCATCCCTGCTATGCAGCTCAATGGCAGTGATGAGTGAGGCTATCAGCCTTGCTTAAGGCCAGTGTGGATGTTTTTTTTCTTACAAGAGCATTGCTCATACTCCCACATCCATCCCCATCAAGATGAAAGGGATTGAGATAAGGAATGAAACCATGAGTCTTCAAATAACTACAATTTATTACACTTAAACATTCCTCTGGGCTTTCTACACTGGGTATGTGAGTGAGACATTTGAGAGAAAACAGATGCTGTGCAGAGTAAAGCCAAGATTAGACACATGACGCTGAAGCAACTAGCAGACCAAACACATTTTTTCTGCTACTATCTATGCACAGATCTAATGTAGTGGATAAGCCTATAGTGTTTAGGTGATATATGTTGTTGCTGTGAATGTTAGGACCTCTGAGACAATGTTCACACTGTCACTGTCACTGTCCTCTTTCTGCATCTTCTGTCAACACTAAGCTGGCATTTCTTGCACATAAAAGGAAGTGTTTTGCTGAGTGGATACATCTGAGAATACATATCTCATGTTTTAGTGCATACAAGGCAAACAGAATTTTTACAAAAATATAATACAAGGCTGCTAAAGCCTTGTTCACACTACACGACTGTCGGAGTTGTTGACTCTCCGTCCTGTTCACATTACGTGACTCTCTGCTCTCTGGTAAGAGTCTTGGGGTGTTCACACTACATGACTCACCATCGACTGCCGCAATGCTGTCCAGTCAGCCACCTCTCACTAATTCCTGGTCAAATAAGCCACTCATTGTTTTCTAGTGTGCTAATGATCGCTGTTTACAGTGATCACTGAACCGGCTGACAGGAGCTTTTCTTTTTCACGTTTATTGAAGAACATCATTATTAAACTTGTGGGATAAAGAAAAAGTCTGTGGTATTTTTTCTGTATTTCAGTGTAAATAGGAGTGAAAATATTAATGGATATATGGACATATTGCCTTCCAAACACTAGAACAAATCCTCTTCTGCTATCTTTGAAGATTTCGTTTCAGTGATCACTGTAAACGTGATAATTTGTGCACTGGAAAACAATGAGTGGCTCATTTGACCAGGAATTAGAGGAGGCTGACCGGACCATAGTCAATGAGCGAGCTTTTCATTGTAAACATGGACACAGAACAGAAAGCAGCCTCCAGGATGTCTGTGTGCTACCATGTAGTGAAAGAACAAAAAGAGAAAAGTCGTTGTTGTTGATGTTGCTGCTGCTTCTGCCGCTGCTCTGCTGCAGCCGCTGCTCCTTTTAGCCATGTCTGCTCTCAGTGGCTGCAGCTCTTTTTATGTCAGCGTGACTCGACTGACTAGTTAGCAGGCTAGATATATATTCAGTTTTCGTCGGTGACAAACAGTCGTGAAGCTTATGACCAACGTCTTTGAGGTGTTCACACTTAACGACAAAGGCTCGCCGAGCTGACAACTGCCTCACACCAAACTGGGGTGAGGGGCGTCAAAAAAACATCACCAATGTGCCAATTGGCCTAAAATCATGTAGTGTGAAGAAGGCATAAGACAATAAATCTGCAAACTGAAGAAAAATAAAGCTCTACAAGAAAGGATACACAACCAAATAAAATACTAACTGGAGACTGGTGAGCCTCGTCATGTAGAAAATGAGAAGAATGTCATTACAACCATCAAGACAATTTGCAAAGCATCACCTGCCACCAAGTTAAATTGCAAACTAGTCCATTTGACAGTTAATTGCATTAAGGGTCAGGTGCTCAGGTTACCACTTAAATTCCTCAACTCAGAGCGAGTTGGCAAGCAAGATTTGGTTCCTGAATCACACAGTGGTGAGTTAAAATGGCCTTATTTGAGACAATATTTTCACTACTCACAAAAAGTTAGGGATATTGTTATTTCCATGGTCTGAATTTTAATGAAATAAGTAATAGTTGCCTTTGATATTACTATTAATGAATGAGAAGAAACACAATTTCGACAATAACAAAGATAGCCCAAAATAACACAAATTGACAAAGTCAGTAGTGGGTGTTTCCACCATTTGCTGTAATGACAACTTGACAGCGATGCCTTATGCTCCTCACTATCCTCATGATGTTGTTCTGAGGCAATGCATTCCACTCCTCCACAAGTGCTACAGCAGTTCTGCCAGGGCACATGGTGGGGGTGGGGTACGAGCATCCAGTCGCTGCTTCAGCTGGTCCCAGACCTGCTCTATGGGGTTGAGGTCAGGGGACATTGCTGGCCGTACCGTATGAGGCACTCCGACTTCCTAGCATGATGTGGTGGAGCATTATCATCCATGAACAGACAGTTGGGGGTGTGCTGGTGGAACTGGGAGATGATGATGGTTTTATGATGTCTCTTAGGTGAGAACATGAAGTGACTGAACCATCTACAATCACCAGATCTGTTTTGCACTGACTGGTGATGCCTGTCCAGACTGTTGTAGTTCCTCCACCAAAGCAAAAGCAGAGGATCATGTTGACCTCGGCGTATTGCTCACCTTGCCTTCTCCAGCACATTTCTGTGCAAGGCGACCCGACACTCCTCAGACACTTTGAGACACACCAAGTTCATGAGCAACATCTGCGTGGCTGCTACCGACCTGAAGGAGTGCTTTGGCCAGGTGGTGCTGCTCGTCCGTTAAGTGATGTCATGTGTTCATGGCTGCTTGAATGATGAACTGCTAATGACTGACTGACAATACCAGGGTTGTCTTTTTGTAGTTTTTGTTATTGGCCCTAATATGTAAGGCACACTGTACACAGTGAGACCATTATGTGGAAAACACAAAATGGTATGTCTATCACCCTAATACAATTGCATCTCTAGCCCAAAAATCACTAAAGTGAAACAAACACCATATGTATGAAATCCACTGAGAACCTCACAATATCCCTAACTTATTGTGAGTAGTGTACTGTAAGTGCAGTCTAATGGAAGACGCTTGAAAGCTACAAAACACAAATCAAAAAGAGCAAATAGGACTCAACTGGAGGCTTTTTCAGAACTGAAGAAGCCTCTTGGATAAGAGGTAAAATGTTTTCAACAAATCTCAAGCAAGTCCAATTGACTCTTTTTTGCTTTTTTTGATTTACCTAGACTAAAAACTAGAACTAGCAGTTGACCAGAGTGGCTGGCTTCATTGGGTTTTGAGACACAGGAACACAGATTTTATAGGGGTTACTCATTCTTCAAATTGATGCCAGCCTCATGTTACTTTAGGTCACACTTGCAGAAAATCATTGAAATAGCACGTACCCATAATAAGACACAAAAACAAAGGAAATTACTAATATTGTTCAAAAAAGTTCTGCTCCTGAGCCTCATTGCATATATGTTGAATTTCATCTCAGACCACTCTTGGAGATACTCTGTCCTTTTAAACACCTGATGCAACTGACCTCACACTACCACAGACTTATTTTCCAGACACAAAGCTATGACTCATTAACTGACAAGCAACATTGCCCCAATAAAATCCTTCCACCAGACTTAAAACTTTCCATTCTTGAGTCCAAAATAACATTTTATTGAGCTTTTTACACAAAGAGCTCCAGCCTTTGAAGGACAGCCTCAATTTCAACCAGGAACAGGCCACCAAACTTACTCACAACAAAGTCTCTGCAAACTATAATAATTATAAGAAAAAAAAACAAGCAGGGAGATCTGGGGCATAGCGTGCTACGCCTTGATGATGCTGCATGATGCCAAGTGAAATAACCTGTTTCCAAACACTATACCTAACATAAATTCGTGTGAAACTGGAAAATAGGAGGTATTTCCTGATGTCATTTGAGCACCTATTAACTCCAAATCGACACGTTTCCTCGACACCTTCATATATAATCATGACGGTGGTTAATCTGTTTCTGTACTCTTCTTCTCACTAACAGCAAATTTCATATGATATTCAAATATGCAATGGATTTGTAAACTCTATTTCCTGGACAATACATTTGGGAGAACACGAGAACAATAAGAACTAGAAAAGCACTCAGAGAGCGCAGACCTCAGCCAAGGCAGCATTCTGCTGCGATTTTGTCCTCTATGCACAGGTTTTCGCAATTATCGCAGAAAATATTAATATTTGACTTTAAGAATGTCTAAGATTATAAATTGAGAATTCTTTTCTGTATATTTTGAGACCAGTTGCATTGCTCTAGCTCCTTCCTACATGAAGTTATGGTTAAAAACACATATTTGACCTTGGTGAACTAGACCTTTTACTGATCTTGACCACTGAATCGGTGACTTTTGGATTCCTATATTAGTTTATATACCAAATTAGGTGATGATTGGTTAAAAATTGTACACCCTGGAGTGTTCATATACACAAAATCTCCCATACCTTACTATGGCATGACCTTTCATTTGACCATGATGACCTTGAATCGGATCTGATCACCAATAAAAATTAATCAGTTTTAAGTTAGGCTTCTTCTGACCAATCTTGAAAATTTTGTCAAAATCTGTCCATAACTATTTGAGTTATTTTGCAAACCAACAAATAAATAAACAAACAAACCCTGGTGATCACATAACCTCCTGGGTGGAGGTAACAGTATCGGTATCAGGAGACTCAGCAGAGACACCTTGAAGCATGCTATCATTTGCTTTCTCATTGCATTGACTTCATTACTCTCTTCATCATTGTAAACTGAGTATTGGTGACATAGTTTAGCGAGAGACCAACCAGAAACTCCTATTAACATTACAATTATTTTGCATGCATCAGTTCCTTCAGTAGCGTTCTGTTCACAGTATAAATTAGCCACTCTGCGCCATTGTTCATTTCGTAGCTTACCTACTCAGAGCCACACTGTGTCTGTAAGCTCACTGTATCCTTGTAAATGATTTTACACTCCAGCTAACACCTTAAAAGGATTCTGAGTCATTTTCTCAACATTATGCAAAATCAGACCTAACCAATATAACACCTTTTCTTTCAGATTCTTTCCCATCCATTACACTACACACACACACACACACACACACACTGTCTTTGAAAAAGCTCCACAATGAAGTTTTGGAAATAAAAATAACATTCAAATTATAAGAACCAGGACTCCATCTTCTTGGTTGAGAGATCTCTTGCATCAGAAAATCACACACGTACAGTATGTTTAACAAGGTATAGATGTAAATAGTCTTCTCCTGTGTGTATTTCTGTGCTGCTTCATCAACATCTATCTCAATGTAGGTGAATATTTTAGTCTGGAATTCCAATATACTTGAAACTGAATGTAATATTATCAAATTTCTGAAACTGTTTTTCATCCTCACTGAGAATTCAGCTTTCTGTGTGGTTCCATTTTAATTCTCATGTTTCAAATTCATATCTGGTTATTGAGGAAAAGAGCTAGTTCAGTATGCTCTAAACATTGTTAACTGGTATAAGTCCTATGTAGTTTTGTTTTTAATGAGTGTAAGCAGCAACAGAAAGTTTGTTGAACATATACTGTATGTACACTTTACAAATTTACTGAGCAAACTTGTTGCTGTTACACAGGTTAGACATGGTTTGTTGGTTAGACACCAACTTCCTGTACAGTGCTGAAGGTCACTGCAGGTAGGTGTTATTTTCAAAGTTTGCTCTGCAAATATTTTGTTGCTGCTGTTCCACAGGTTAAACCAGTCATTCTTTGTCATTGTGGACACACGAACTGCCAACTTTAACAGAAATATGGTGGTGTTTGCATCCAGCATGGCACCAAAAGTCAGCACTGACTTATTTTAAAGTTAAGTTACCTCACAAACAAACATATTTTAGCCAAACCATGGTCTTATCTATGTAACTCAAACGTAAACTCACCTGAATTAATATTACATGATGAGAAACTGACGTATTATATTCAAGAGCATGGGTGGGTCAGAGAAGGCCCCTTTGTTTTCTTTCTCTCTCAAAAGCAAGTCGTCATAACTTTGTTTGCTCCAGTGAAGCTGCTCAGTGGTAAACCAGGAGGTTTTCTCAGCTGTTGGAAAAACAACACAAATGTGTTCAACTTAATGAGTGTAAAGTGGGGCAGAAGTGGGAAGCTATTAATGCTCAGTTATCCTCAGATAAACAGAGAGAATTCAGAAAAGAAACAAACCTATGAGGCTGAAAATATTTTTCCAATTAGCATCTCTGGATATGTGACCTATTTGATACATTTCATGCGATGCCGCTCTAAGTTGCCGTTTGTGAGAATCAAAACTGTTGTATGACATTTCTTTTCGTGTTTACTGAACATACCATATTTCATCCCTTCAGATGTTTAGTTTCAAAAGCTGCAAATAAGTGTCAGTGGATACATATTGATTTTTTTTTCACCCTGAGACCCTTAATTTAGGAGCCATCCAAACAGCACTACATGTCAGTGGAAATGCAGCCTACAGTCTAGAAAATTCAGTCTGCTGCTAAGTGTAAATTATACAGTGACAATCAGCTGGGTCAACCTTTTCTTTAGGACATAAAGGATACTGAATGCTGGTGAGAATAGTTTTTATCAACTGAACCATTTCTTTTTTCAGGTGTGAAGTCACTAGGTTTTTGCAATTCGGTGCAACAACAACAACAACCCTACTTCTGCAGACATGAGCCCCACTTCTTCATTCAGTTCTTCCATATTTTTTTTCAGGAATGAGTTGTGTTTGAGCAAATTAATATTTATTATTAAGTAGAAATATTGGAGGCTATATTAAGCATTGCAATCCTTATCATATCTTGGTTGTTTAAAGTCTACAGTCTGCTGAGTAGGCTCATGAGGCACTTCCCATACAACAACAACCTTTAAACATATAGCAAAGAGTATTAAACCATAATCAAACACCTACTTACTTAAGTGTCTCCACTGGCTAGACAGTCACACAGGATAAATAGAGCACATTCAACTAAAGCCAAGGACGGCTTAAAAATGGTATGGTCCACTTTCGGGGGGGGTCTGAAATTGTATTACATGATTCTTCCAGGTATAGATATGGGAAACATACTCTAATATTTATTTGATATATATATTATAATACTCATTTTTATTTAGAGATGTTTTGACATCCATCCTCAAGTCTTAATAGGTGGGAGATGCGTGGTCATGACTGCTTTCATCCTCTTGACATGACAAGAGTGGAACAGGTGGACACAAATACAGGAGACTTATTCAGATTTATTTGTGCAGACATAGCTAAACTGAGCATTGAAGAATAACAACTTGTTAAAGTATTAAAGTATAAAGTCTATGTATGATGAGGGGATGAAGTACAGGTGGAGAGATGGGCAGAGAAGCTCAGGTGAGGCTAACTGGCTGGAAAGAACTAATAAGGCTGATTTAGAGGAGGAATGCAGATGAGCAAAGGAAGGAAAAGCAGTACAGGAGCACAGAAAAGTGCACACAAAGCCAGAGGGACAAACAGAGAAGATTGTTCTGTTGTATTTTTGCACTGCTGATGTGCCCCTGAGCAAGGCACCGAACCCCAAACTGCTCAGGGTGCCTGGATATGGGGCAGTCCCCTCACTCTGACACCTCTCCTCCAATACATGTGCATGTGTTTCATAACTTGTGTGTAATGTGCAACTGAAAAAAAATACTAACAGAGTATAAATTGAAATTTCCCTCATTGATTAATAAAGGAATTCTTCTTCTTCTTAAAAGCCTTACTGTTCTTATTAAAGCTTATCAACCAACACCGATTACAAAACAGGTCGGAAGCACAGAGCCCATGCAAAAAAGTATGAATGCAGTGACATCATTGAGGAGGTTGAAGGGAAATGCGGAGATGCCCCTAACCAAATTGGGGTCTGAAGCGAAATTTTACTTCTCCCCATCCCAAATGTATCATAGGTAGAAAATGACAACCATAATAAAACAATCTTAACTAGAAAAGCACTCAGAGAGCTCACCAGCTAACCAGCTGAAGATGAAGCATTGATCGGCACTAACTGTCTCGGAAGCAGCTACAAATGTGGAAGAATGAATGGATGTGTTGATGTTTTAATCAGTTATTCGTTTTATTTTTAGTGTATATTTTATTGTACAACCAGGACCTTTTCAACAATAACCAGTGATTTTAACGTAGAAGAAGGAAGTGCTGAACTATGGTGCTGAGTCAGCGTCCGTGAGAATGATGCTCCAGGCTAAACGTGAGTAAATTTAAAGTGAATTTGAAGTGGGTGGTGTGATGTGAACTGTGTTGGAAATCTTTCAAACTGGGGAAAATAGTTGGCGGCCATAGACTGTTGAGGCATACTTCACCTCCTTCTCCCAGGCAGCCACCTTGAAGACTGATGTGCTTTGCAGACAGTAAGTAATCATATATTGAAGATGGTTTTGTAACGTCAGTAATGTGCAATAAACCATTCGTGCCAATAAAGTTCATTTGAATATTAGTGTGACGCTGTGGAAATCTAATCTGTCTTTGATGCGTGGGGTCTGACTTTGAAGTGTGTGGTCTCGCTTTTGTCCTTCATATCTGGTTGACCTACCTTCGAGAGAGTGCACACAATCAGCAAGCAACCAAATACTGCTTTATGCTATCTCAGCTTTATAATCTTCAAAACTTTTTAAAACAATTTGAAGTGTTTGTCTGCTCAGGAAAATGTCTCCACACAGCAGTACATTAATTCCTGAGTTGCAAAAACATGATGTTCTCTGCAGAATGACTGACCGATACCTCGTATTGGAAGTAGCTGGCCAAGGATGTTATGGCATAGTTGCCAAGTGTATCAGCTTGAGAACAGCCAAGTCTACAGCTGCAAAGATCCACCTTGAAAATCACATTGCAGAAGTGAAGATGCTTCAGGAAATCGTGGAGCTTGACCCAGAGAAAACAAACTTGGTCAAATTCATGGAGAGTTTCACGTGCCAAGACATGTTTTGCATCGCCTTCGAGATGCTGGACAGGAGCCTTTGGGACTTTATGGGGGAGACATGGACAACATTGTCTCTAAATGAAATCCGCCTCATCACACATCAGCTGCTCGTAGCTTTGGAAGCCCTAAAGAGTCGTGGCATCATTCACACAGACCTGAATCCTGACAGTGTCATGCTGATTAACCACCAGGATCAGCCCTTCAAGCTAAACCTAACTGACTTCAGCTTGGCTATGAAAGCATCTGACGCAAAGGTTGGAATGGAGCTGCAACCTCTTTCATACAGAGCTCCAGAGGTCATGCTAGGTCTTCCCTTGTCTGAAGCATGGATATGTGGTCACTGGGATGTGGCATTTCTGTTCTTTGGTACAACCCTCTTCCCTGGAAACACTACCTACGGCACCATGAAAGCTGTGTGTGATGTGCTGGGTCAGCCAGCAGACCACCTGCTGGATGTTGGGATGAACACCAGGGAGTATATCATCCAGGAGCAGGGCTCAAGAAATCCAGGATGGAGACTGAAGATGCCGGAAGAGTACGAGGACACAACTGATGTCCAGCCAGAAGCTCCAGAGTGGTTTCTCAACCCTGCCACAAATTTGGAAATGGCAGTAAATAGTCACTCAGCAGAAAGCAACAGGATGGATGACAAGCTGGGATTTTTAAACATAATACATCGGTTGCTAGAATGGGATGCTGAGAGGAGAATCACACCCAGGCAAGCCCTGTCACATAGTTTCGTCACAGCGATTCAACAGTAAGAGCTTCCTGGAGCTTCAGTGATGGACCTTCTGTGACTGAGCTTCAGTGACGGAGCTTTAGGTTTGCACATTCTCCTCTGTATTTGATTTTTTGTTTTTTTTTCTGGGTGCTCCGGTTTCTCCCATAATTACTTTTATTTAAAAAAAAATAAATAATTGCAAGCAACAAAATTAAATCTTAATGAAGAAATCTGCCATGAACTGAAAGTGATTATTCTGCTTTTGAATCCAACCTGAGTTAAGCACTTTATTTGTAGAGTTTTACCTTTGACTTGTTCCACATGTCTAGGGTGTGGAATAGGCGTGTCCCAGTGCGATATTGATTTTGGATATCAGTCTGATATCAGCAAAAAACGAGTGTCAGATTATATTGGCCATCCAATATTAGCAGTCCTGTGTGTGTGTGTGTGTGTGTGTGTGTGTGTGTGTGCGTGCCATATCAGTATGGTATCAGAAGTGTAACGGTTGCAGTATCGGGACCCCCCCTAGTGTGGAGTTGCAGAGAGGGCAGGGAAAGTGGACATTAAGGAAAGGGCACACACAGCAACTGGGTGCTGGGAGGTTTCTGTGGTTTTTGTTGGACCCAAACAGGCTTTTCTTTCTCCTCGCACCTTTAGGTGGTGGGGTTTTTGTTGTTTTGATTTGTTGTGTTAATTTGGTAGTCTAGATTTTGTATGTTTTGTTTATGGTAGACTTACATTTAACTCTTTGAGTACCATCCCTTTTTTAAAAAACGAAATTGCCTTGTGCCAGTGTTTTTCTACTGCTTATCCTCACATAGGGTTGCCCCCAGCTGTTTTAATATTGGAGTTAAATATTTTTGACTAATTGACTGTGGCTCTATGACTGGGATTAATTTGCTTGAATGGTCCATTTAAAAATCTGGGACAACAAAAATATGAAATATTTGATAAATATTTGTAAATATTTAGCTAAATAAATATATTTAATCAACATACTTTCTGTCTCTTACTCTCATATCCACTAAAGGATAACCAATGCTAAAATCATTGAGCAAATTCAGTAAAGCTGCAGGTAAAGCTGAGTGCTGTGCAACATGTTACGATGTAAAACTACAGCTCAGTGTTCAATAAACCTTATCATCTTTGTAACAGATTTTATTTTTTATTTTGAAAGACAAAAGAAGTATTTTATTTACTAAATAGAATAGAATAATAGAATAGATAGACCTGTCTATAGCACATATATAACCTACAGTGCCCCTGAACAAACACCAAACTAAGAACAACTGACAAAAGAAAATACTAATTGACCCTAATCTAATCCAAATAAAACAAAACTAGTGAAATGATCAAACACAATATAGCTTATAATTCTTATAATATATATACATACTGTGTATACATGCACAAATACTTTAGTGAGCCCAAGGTAAATTCAAGAATATACTGCGGTAACTTCATGAATAATAACAATATGCATGATATTCACACAGGTTAAAGGCACTCCCACATTGACTAAAATAAAATATGAAATAGAGAAAAAAAACATTCACTCTTAGGTGTTGTGAGCTTGCAGGAGTATACGCGCTCTCAGAATGCTGCCTTGGCGGAGGTCTGCGCTCTCTGAGTGCTTTTCTAGTTATTCTTATCATTGTTATTGTTATTATCATTAGAAACATTATTATTATTATATTATAAACAACTACTAACGTTACTATTTAGTATTATAGACTAGAATGCAAATACTACTCTTGCTGAGTAGTACAGTAGTACAGACTATTCCTGTCTCCTGAGCAGGAAGAGTCTGCTCTGACCCTTAAACAGTGTATCTGTATTATCAGTCCAGTCCATTATCTCCGCCAAGGAGGTTATGTGATCACCAGGGTTTGTTTGTTTGTTCATGTGTTGGTTTGCAAAATAACTCAAAAAGTTATGGACGGATTTTGACGAAATTTTGAGGATTGGTCAGAAGTGGCCTAACTTAAAACTGATTAATTTTTGGTGGTGATTGGATCCGATACCAGGTCATCAAGGTCAAATGAAACGTCACGCCATAGTAACGTATGGAAGATTTCGTATATATTTATGAATGCTCCAGAGTGAACAATTTTCAGCCAATCGTCTCCTAATGTGGTACATAAACTGATATAGGAATCCAGAAGTCACCTATTCAGTTTGGTCAAGTAAAAGGTCAAGGTCACCCAGGTCAAACATGCATTTTTAACCATAACTTCATGTAGGAAGGAGCTAGAGCAATGGAACTGGTCTGAAAATATCCAGAAAACAATTCTCAATTTATAATCTTAGACATTCTTAAAGTCAAATATTAGTATTTTCGGCGATAATTGCGAAAACTGTGCATAGAGGACAAAATTGCAGCAGAATGCTGCCTTGGTCTCTGAGTGCTTTTCTAGTTGTTTAAGTGAACACCCAGGTACTTATAAGACCTGACAACCTCAATATATGTTTCCCGGATTTTCACTGGTGCAGATGGAGAGTGTTGTTGTCTGTCGAAATCCACCACCAGCTCCTTGGTTTTACCCACGTTGATCTGGAGGAGGTTCTGCTGGCACCAATCCACAAAAGCCTGGATCAGTTCATTGTCGTCCCCGTCCTTGATGAGGCCACCAATTGCAGAGTTGTAAGAGAAACTGCAGGTGACAGTTTTTAGAGTTGTGGGTGAAGTCCGCTGTGTAGAATGTGAACAGGAAAGGCGCCAGAACTGTCCCCTGCAGTACGAACCAGCTTGTCCACCAGCAGTGTAGGCTGGATGGTGTTGAACGCCCTGGAGAAGTCAAAGAACATAATCCTCACAGTGCTTCCAGCCTTTTCCAGGTGACTGAGGGAGGACTGGAGCAGGTAGATGACATCTGAGGTCTTCATGAGGTGAGACGTCAGCGCCAGCGGCTTGTAGCCATTGAGTTCATAGGGGTTTTCCACAGCTGTGGCACTCTCCCCAGCCTCAGGCTCAAGTTGAACAGGTGTTGAACAATCCCACAGGTTTGGTCAGCACAGGACTTTAAGAGCCTGGGGGAGATGCCGTCTGGACCCACTGCTTTTCTCACCTTCAACCTCCTCAGTTGGTTCTTCACCTGGAGGGAGGTGAAGGACAAGTTGGGGGGTGGGGGGTAGCGTGTCAGAATATGCAGCGGAGAGGGGAGGGGGTAGGGCAGGAAGTGGTGTAGAGTTGATGACTGGAGGTGAGCTGAGGGTGGAGGAGGTGCAGACAGTAGGGGGTGCAGACGGGGGATTACCGCAGAAAGGACTGGACGTTGGGAGTGTTAAGGAACCTGTTGAAGAACTACTACTAGTACTGCTGCTGCTACCACTATTAATATTCACCATGACTCGTAATTATTTATCAGTATATACATATTTCATACTTTCTATTCTGCTCTTCTTTCTCATTCTTGATATTGTCAATAGAAATACTTTTTTCTAATTTGATACTGCTTTTTAATATTGAGATTCAATTTCTTGCTGTTGCTGCAAGGTACTTTCCCAGGATGGGATCAATGCAGTATTTCTATTTTATTCTACATCTAATACAACTGTAACAGCATTAATTGATAAGCTAGAGGCTAAAGATAAAGACTAACGTTTAGAGATTATTCAAACAAATGTTAATCAGTGTGCCCTGTGATGAACTGGAGACTTGTTCAGGGTGTACCCTGTCTTTCATCGCAAAGACAGCTGGGATAGGCTCCAGCACCCCACGACCCTACAATGTGTGAGGAGAAGCGGTAGAAAATGGATGGATGGATGTTAATCCATGCCACAAAGTTATTTTTTTTACTTCAACAACATATTTCAACAACATATTCACCCTGAAGAGAAGCACTTGTTTCTTCAGCATTGTCCACATCAATGCTCAATTCTCAATGAGGTTTAAGTTAGGACTTTGGGAAGGCCACTCTAAAACCTTAATTCAGCTGTAGTCACTCACGATCACTCACAAGAAGTTAAGATGCCATACTATGAAGCTCATCTTATTGACACAACTTTCTAAGTCACCAAAATTGCTAATTCATGTTGCTGTATGTATATCTTTGACCCAGCAGAGTTGGTCACATTTTCAGTTGACCCTGAATAAAGTCATAAAAGAACCAAACTTCATGAATGTTTTTTGTGACAAAGAAGTATCTGTTCCAGTCACTCTATCAGAGAAAAATCAGAGTTGTAGAAATGACTGGGTTGCGGGGGCAACAGCTTAAGCAAGGAAGCCCAGACTTCGGTGGGACGTGCTTGGTACACCTACCCAGGGAGGCGTCTAGGGTGCATCCTAACCAGATGATCGTGCCACCTCATCTAGCTCCTCTTGATGTGGAGGAGCAGCGGCTTTACTCTGAGCCCCTCACGGATCTTGTCACCCTATCTGTAAAGGAGAGCCCGGACACCCTGCGGAGGAAACTCATTTCAGCCGCTTGTATCCACGATCTTTTTCTTTCGGTCACGACCCACAGCTTGTGACCATAGGTGAGGGTAGGAATGTAAATCAACTGGTAAATTGAGAGCTTCACTTTTTGGCTCAGCTCTCTCTTCACCACGACGGACCGATACAGTGTCCGCATCACTGCAGAAGCTGCACTGATCCGCCTGTCAATCTCCCACTCCATTCTCCTTTCACTCATGAACAAGACCCCAAGATACTTAAACTCCTCCACTTGGGGCAGGATCTCTTCCCTGACCCAGAGAAGGCATGCCACCCATTGACTGGGTGACGACTGAGGACCATGGCTTCAGATTTGCAGGTGCTGATTTTCCAGACCACATCACCCTTGGCTGCGAACTGCTCCAGCAAGAGTTGAAGATCGACAAGTCTCACAGCATCCAGAGCATTTAGGAACTCTGGCCAGAGCTCATCCATTCTTGGGGCCCTGCCACAGAGGAGCTTTTTAACCACCTTGGTGACCTCAAACCCAAAGATAGAAGAGCCCTCCTCAGGGTCCCCAGACTCTGCTTCCTCATTGGAAGGCATGTCGGTGGAATTGAGGAGGTCTTCAAAGTATTCTCCCCACCGACTCACAACGTCCTGAGTTGAGGTCAGCAGCGCTCCATGCCCATTATACACAGTGTTGATGGTGCACTGCTTCCCTCTCCTGAGACCAGAATTTCCTCGAAGCCGTCCGGAAGTCATTTTCCATGGCCTCACTAAACTCCTCCCACACCGACGCGTTTTTGCCTCAGTGAGCACCAAAACTGCATTCTGCTTGGCCTGCTGGTACCTATCAGGTGCCTCCAGAGTCCCACAGGCCAAGAAGACCCAGTAGGATTCCTTCAGCTTGACCGCATCCCTTACCGCAGGCGACCACCACCAGGTTCAGGGATTGCCGCCACGACAGGCGCCAACCACCTTGAGACCACAGCTCCAGTTGGTCTCCTCAACAATGAAGGTACGGAACATGGCTCATTCAGACTCAATGGATGTGCCAAGTCGGACCGGCATCTTCCCCCACCATTGGAGCCAACACACCACCAGTGGTGATCGGTTGACAGCTCAGCTCCGCCCCTCTCTTCACCCGAGTGACATGTGGCCGCAAGTCCGGTGACATGACCACAAAGGCAATCATTGAACTGCGGAGTATGGTGTCCTGGTGCCAAGTGCACATATGGACACCCTCATACTTGAACATGGTGTTCGATATGGAAAATCCATGATGAGCACAGAAGTCCAATAACGGAACACCGCTCGGGGGGACCATTCCTCCCAGTCACGCCTCCAGGTCTCACTGCCATTGTCCACGTGAGCATTGAAGTCCTCCCGGTAGAGCGAGGGAGTCCCCAGAGTGAGTGTTATTCTGCACTTGAAATATTTTCAAATTTCAACTTTAACATGCAAAATCTGTTAAAACTAAAATAGAAGAAATAAAATACATAGGTTTTTCCTAGTGAAACTCAAAATTCTGTTGTGTGTTTTTTCTTGTCATTTGAAACTTTTTAAACATCCACTACTAAAATTTATTTAGCTCTAAAACAAGCATTCAAAACTATATAAACATGTTTATTTAAGCATATGGGAATGAGTTATAAAAGCACTTTTAAGCAAAATATTGCTTTTTACACCCACACCCTCAATCATGAATGAGATTTGATTTCAAATCAAATACTGAAATAAAACAAGCATAACACCAAATCTCAGCTGTGGCTGGGGACTAATAATAGCAATTGCAGCAGTACACCACAATAAACAACAGAAGAAAATAATTTTCCCAAAGGAAAAACCCAAGTAAGCAAAAAGAAAGAAATCAAAAAAGGATTGTGGTGTGATAAAGAGCCCAACACCGCTTGGACACACGGCAGAATTGCCATGAGTTTTCAGTCCGGTACTATACTGGCATCTGCAGCGCAGTAAAAGATGGAGCAACTGCACAGAGCCCCTGTCAGATGAACACCAGGCAACAGTGTGCGGGCTGGCGAAAGCAGGACCAAATAGCAGGTGACAGCATTGCACAATCAGGCTCAGGTGCGACTAATAGAGAGTGGAGGTGGGGCAGCAATCAACCTGCCACATAGGCAAAGAGGAATTATTAGGGACATTCACATCCAAATAAAATGCAGTGATCCCTCATCTTAAGCATCATACACGCCATAGTTATTGTGGTCTGAGAGCTCAACATTATCATGACTGATAGCCCGAATTAAAAGAATGAAATCATAGTTTTACTAAATGGCATGACTGTATACAAAACTCTGGACACAAAAGCAAGGCTCAAGACACAAAGACAGTAGGAAATAAAAGAGCTTCAGTAGATGCACAGGCAAAAAAAAAACAAAAAACAAAAAGATTGGCTGGGAACATGGAAAGAGAAGGTGGCTGACCAAGGCAGGGGGACATGTGGACTATTTATACACAAGGTAAGGCAACACAGGTGAGAACAAAATGAAGCAGTGTTCAGTAGCAGCAAAATCTCAGTCTATAGGGATTTGGTCCATAAATTTTGCATGACAGATATTGTCATACAGAAAAGAGACATTTACCATGATAGATCCCATGTCGACAATCCATCCACTACACTTTGTGTGAACAGCCACAGTGAGAGGAAGGAGACAGAATGGTAAGCTAGCATCACAACACCATAGAGTTTGCCCCCTAAAATCAGAAAGGCAACACCAAGAACAGCCTAAATTATTATGTGGTGTCCTTCAGTGGATGCAGTAGTTAGTAAAAAAACAATTTTTTTATGACTGAGTTTAGCTCAACCTGTGTTAGTAATACTAGAATTATAAGACAGCTTCCATATTTTTTTTTTTTAGCCTAAACTCAATTTCTAATCTCCTCAGTCTGCTGGAATATGATTTTGTGTTCAAATGGACATGTATACAGAGAAGCCTTAATGGTTCTACTGCTAATGGTTTCATGTATCCTTCATCATTACGGTAAAAGTCACTTGAGAGCATCACAGAGCAGAGCATTGTGGGGTTTTATTCTCTGCCACCATCTGTTTCCATTACAGAACCATTATTCCTGTAGTACTGAGACTGTATGTTATGATGAGCTGACATTTGAGACCAAAGTCCAAATTATCAAAAAACAACAACTGTGAAAGAACAGTTTTTCTCTAAATATATTATTTTTTTTAGAGTACAACCTTTACTGCTTAATGTTGAAAAGTTTCTAAAACTAAGCCATCTTACCAGAAACATTCCTTGTCCTTGTATGGGCACATGTAATAAAAGCATTCACAAGAAAAAAATGTCTTCTTCTCAGCCACAGAGCCAAAATTACATCCCACTTTGTACACTGAATCAAAACCTTGTCTAAGAATAATGCAGTATTGCCTTGAGTGCTATATTTGTGTGAAAGATGTTTTTTCAAATATATCTCGAGACCAGATCTGTCAAGCATGTGCATAGTAATGATACAGAGCTTTAACTGCATTGTATATCATATAATCTGTGCAGCTTTAAGACTGATTACAAAAAAAGTTAATGCTTGAAAAACAGAGCATATAAACCACTGCACTGAAACAAATATCCACTGACAGACAAAAGCTTATTAACTTTGCTTCATTTTAATGTAATGAATAACCAATTATCACAACTAATTTCCCAAATCAAGTTGTCAGCAGTGCTCACTGGTTGATCAACCGTACAAATTAAAAAAAAAATCTAAAAATCTGTAAAGGGTCCATCCAATACCCTTTAAACATATTGTACCGTGGACCAGCACTGGACTGATCAATCAGCAGAGTCATCCCTAGAACAAGGCCAGTGGCATGGCTTTGTGTGCAGCATAAACAGACCTAACAGTGCAGAGGTGACAAATAGAAATGGTGAATGAGAGAAGCACAAAGAGAGTGAAAAGAGTAAGACAGAGGGGGGAAAATGACAGAGTGTGGCCCTTCTTCCCTCTCCAGAAACCTGTTTTAATAGCAGTGATTTGTCAGTGGGAGAGACTTGGCCGGAAACAGAGACAGAGAGGATAGAGGGGAAGGAGAACGCAAAACAGATTATAGGGAATAAAAGCAGGGGAGCATAAACACAGGAGTCATGTCACCGTTTACTACATCAGACACACAAACAGCAAGAGTGAGCATGTTTCTAATATGTATCTGGTTGCACAGTGAGTCACTGATAAATAGCGTTGCTAAGCATAGCTCACACTGATGTAATTAGCACAGACAAAATTTATAGAACCTCTGGAGAGAATGATACATTTTGAAGACATCATCTAGGTTAATCTCTGATTTTTATTGAATGGAAATTGGCCTTCAGTGTTTTTTTTTTTTTTCACAATTATGAAATGGCAAATAATATCCTGCAGATGGCAGCAATGCCTTTTGAGAAAAAAACATCTGAGTTTTACTCAGGAGGGGGAGCAGAGTGCAAATTGAGCAAAAATGCATCTGTCTGTATGTCAGTCTGTCTGTCTATCTGTCTATCCATCTATCCATCCATCTATCTACCAATCTGCATATCTATGTGGCAATCTATTTATCTGTCTGCCCGTTTGTCCATCTGTCTATCTATACATCCATTCAGCCATCTATCACATCTGCCAATCTATTTATCTGCCTGCCTGTCTATCTATCTACTCACCCATCCATCCATCCATCCACCCACCCATCCATCCATCCATCCATCCATCCATCCACCCTCACCTTGTGCTCCAGTCATGATAGTGACATTCAGTGATGATTTGGTAAGGAGATGGAGTGGATCCATCACTTGTGTGTGGAATATCCTGAGGTGAGAAGACATCCTGCTGTCTCTGCATTTTATTTATTAGCGCTTTTCGCTGCTCATTTACATCGTCAAGCTCTCAATGCAGAGCTGCTCTCTCCTCTGTGAATCAGTAGGCATGTGGCGTGGTGCCCCTCTGACACCTTTACTATTCTGGCTGGACTTCAAATGTCGGTAAATCTCTTTTTATAAAAGGCGGTCATAAACACATAATGGTTGAGCATGAATATTTTAGAGCCCCGAATATCATACAGAAATGACCTCTGGGAAACCACAACCTTAACAAGGCTCATCTCAGTCAGATAACCCCCATGGCCGGTGTAACCAGAGGCCTCTTTTTCTGGTTCTTTTGGCTTTTTTGTGGCTTGATTGGATTGATTTGTCATTTGTAACAGCAAGAGCTTGGCCACAGGGCTGTGGATAATCCAATTTATTGCTTTGCCATTTATTACAATTTCTGTGGCTTTTGGGTCCACTGTCACATTGATTCGTTGATTGCTTGCTTAGCTGGGTCCTAATGAGCTGCTGTCTGAATCACTGCATAATCACCGCCCTAATTCACTTCTTTGCCTGCCCTCACACTCGGGTCTGTTGGCTCGCCACTATTTGAAAAGAATGGACTGAAAAACAGCTTTCTGAGCAGACAATTAGCAACATCATCCTTGAAACACAATGTCATTCTGCGTATATTAGACTTCATTAAATGACAGTCCTCTTCTGACGTCATCGAGAGCTTTCACAGATTGCCATTTCAGGTGACAAGAAGCTCGTTGACACATCATCAGCAGCTGATACACGTGAATTTAACGGCCATGAAAAGTGGCAGAGAGAACTTGAAATTTTGGGATTCTAACCAGACCACCACAAGATTCTTTAGTCTGAAGACTTAAAGAATTGTTCAATCTATAGAAACACTTTCGATCATAGCCTTCAAATTACAGTTTTAATGGTGTGTTTTTGAACACAGGTCTGCCCACAGTAAATGGGCAGCTACCTGCTGCTGGTGCAAGGGAAGAGGCACATGACATTATTGCAAACAAATTTATGTTTAGGGGGTACTTAAAAAGTTACTGCATTAGTATTAAAACATACGCAACACAAAAGTGTTGAACTAGAGACTGTTTCAGTTTACAGCCTGTATAGCCTGTGATCAGTGTGAAAGGTGTGACCAAAGGTCCACTCTGCTATAGCCTTCTCATCCTGGATTTACACAGTAACAATAACACTCACACCTTTTTAATGTTTTAATTGTTGCATACTGTGACTAAGAAGTACCTCATGCATGCTTTTCAAAAAAAAAGTTAATACTTCCTAACTTCCTTTAATTTGTGGGCTGCAACCTATAGTAAGGATTGGTACTAATATTTTACCTTCATTTGCAACCATTGTGCTTTGAGGTTATCATATAGCTGAACATCAATGACAACACAAATGCCACCTGCTGAAGGTTTACATCTTCACCAATGTCAGCATGTCACGGTGACATTTATCAAACTTGAAGAGGGGCTTAAGGACCCAACGGGATATGTTTGCTAGGATGCATGGTGAACAAATGCAGGAGGAAGCAAATCAAGCCATCTATCAACAAAAGTGCACCATCTGTGTGCTTCATCACTTGTCCTGTGAGCTCTTGTAGCACTGATTTTTCAATGTGTGTTCCAGTGTTATTAATGATGTACAAAGTACGTGCTGGTGCATTCTTACCAGCTATTTACATATTATGCACAAAGAGGGTTATAAGTACAGTAGCCAGACAATCTGCAAACAGGTTTCACACTACAGCATGTAATAGAGTTCAACCAGAGGTGTCAGTGGTTTTTTTTTGCCTTGACATGATGATCCCTCACTTAGGTTTAGGCAGCAAGACCATTCTACGGTACTAACTCTAACGTGAGCATATTCACTCAGATGTGTTTATATTGCAGTCAGTGTAGCAGACAGGTATATACATGACAAGCAAAAATCAAGAACAATGTTTTGTTTTTGCACCATTGTGGCATTCATCACACATGAAGAGTATCACACCGTTGCATTAATCAGACAAAAACCACAGGAAAAATTGTTTTCAGACAACATTTCTTTAATACAAAGTCAACATATCTACATACACAGTGGCTTTAAACCAATTATTGTTTCAGTTAGAAGTAACAGTTTGAAAGTGATAGCACTTGGCCCTCATACAAAGGAAAAACTATTTTGCTGAGTTTCTTTTTCATTTTGTTGGTATGTACTGTATATGTTCATTCTTTTTGATGTCTTTTTTGTTAGTGTTGATTTGTTTGTTAGTCCTGTCCCCTTCCCCAAATAATCTGCAACATATTCCAGTAAATTTGGCATCTGTTTGAAAAGTCTTTACATGTAGTCAAAAGAGTCACATGTTGTACAAGACTTCCAAAGACTTCAATGGTTTCAGTTTTGACATTTGGGCCATTTTTAATGATCTTTTTGAGTTCCAAAAAGACTTCAGTTCAGGATTTTAGTTCATTATGAAACATCTCAAGGCTCCCACTTTTCAGAAATGATGTGCTGTAAATGTGAATTTGCAGCAAGTTTTTGGTTGTCTTGGTCTTCCCTTAGTTGCATCGCACTGTTCTGTTTCATTGAGTCCTGATTTCTTTCTGCATCCCACAAATGAAACATGGCTGAACAAAACACATGGTATGATTCTATACAATGTTTAAAAATTGTTCTAGGGAAAAAAAAATAAATCATGGCATGTTGCAACTGAACCATGTATGGCCTGTAGTCCATGACACAATCATATATTTATGGATAACACCTTGGCACCTTTCAGACAGCTGGGGAAATCTCAAGTAATAACAGACACCTTTGGGTGCTATTGTTTCTCACATTAGTTAATTAATTAAGAATCTTCACCTTTGTAATCCCCCTTTTGTTGGGATTTGAGTTGGGGTCTAATAGTTTAAACAGACTTAGTTTAAAACCCATCTAGCTGCTGTAGTTCCATGGTGTGGAAGATAGAAGTCCACCCTATCTCCAGTAGACTCTTGCTCTTGCTGGGGCAGAAAAAAAATAACACTGAGAATGAGAATGTAACAGGACCTTGAATTTATGGTTGATTAGCAATTTAAATGGTTAGTGAGTGGACTAGCTTCCATCTTCAGTTAAATTACGCCAGCAGATCTCTGATGCTGATTGCATGCCCTCATTGAGGCTATAGGTGTGAGAACAGGAGCTGGCTTGTTTCCCAGTTTAACTGCTAGCAGGGGAAATTAAAGGCAGAAAAAAGCGAGTGGTAATTAAAGATCAGGGAGCAGGAGAAAGAACAATTCAGAAGGAGAGAAAACAGGCTTTACAAACACCAAGAAGTCATTTATGAGCAGAACCTCGATCTTTGCGATTCTGTTCCCAGTCAAAGTATGAGATTTTTGAGGGTCAAATGATACAAATACATATAATCTATATATTTGTTTATTTACAGGTATATTCTAGATCATAGTGGATATCTAACAAAATGAATGACCACATTATGTCAGAAAATAATAAAAGTACAAAAAAAAAAGCAAAAGAGAATTTCATTGGATTTTCTTAAAAACTGAGTCTGTACATGATCATACAAGGTACAGTATGTGAAGTTGGGCTGATATAGCGAACAAAAAAAAAAAAAGATCAATTATGGAATTTTTGATTAGATATTTTTTAGACCAGTTAACCATTCAACAGTTGCTCATAATAATCAAAATAATACTAATGCCTACAAGGTAATGATAATAAAGAATCTCACAAAGTTTAAAAAATGGCATTTCCTCATCGGCACAGGATCTACCTGAAGGTAGAAGTTAAACGTTGGTGAGTGGAGGCCGATGATTCAGGCAAAGCACTGAAATCACCTCAGCTTTTCCTCAACAAACACAAGTTCTCCAAGATTACAAAAACAAACACACAAACAAAAAGAAATCAATAAAAAGTCATATTTTCAAACATGAGCACTGGGTGGTATAAAAAAAGATGATGAGGATAAAAATGTAATTAATACTAAGTTTGGATATATCTTTATATTCTGCATTTATATGCATGTGTGAGTGTGCAGTAAATACATAAATATAAATATATATATATTTATTTAATGCACACGTACACAGACATGTTATACTTAACATTTCTACAGTGAAAAAATAGAATGTCTTTTAACATAATATGAACAAATAAGTATTTCTCTTTTCCTGCTAATTAAAAAAAATGTGATACAACATCTCTGTTAAAAAACTAAACCAAAAATAAAATAAAAAGTCAACTATGTAATGTAAAATAAGTCGTCATAATACAACAGTAATGTTTTTATAATGTTACAATAACAATAAGGCTTTTTTGGAAATAAGAAAAGATTACACACAGTTCTATCCATTGCTCTGGTTTTTGTGCACACCCGTCGGAAACCTCTTCAGTACCTGACCTCTTATCCGTACCAAAGCACTGATCTCACAATGACATTTTTTTTGTTAGACACATATAAATCAGTGTGTCAATTCCAACCTGCAGTTGTTTTGGGGGCTGTTTGTTTCAAGTTTCTTTTCGTTTTCTCCTTGGGGATGTGCAAGTACCATGTACCGAAGAATTTAATTATCACATTATGGCATTGAGATCCAAAATGGCTGTCTGCTCTGGCTGAGTCACCCACAGAGACATCATCTATAAAACGGAGGAGAAAAACCAAAGCAACTACTCTGTTCATCCACCTGTTACAGAACACACATACAGTGGAACTAAAAGGCCAATTTTTCAACCACATGAACGCACAGCTTTGTAATTGCAACAGGCCTCTGCCACTCTTGAGTGTCTTATACAATGAAATAGATGATTATAGAGGAGGGTGGGGAGAAGAAAATAAAATGAGAGGAGGAAAAGACCGGTGGACGATGTTGTTGCATGGATGCGCTTTCAGTCATATCCACCTTGTCACGAGCGGTTAGCAGAGCTGGCATCTTTCCTTTGTCAGTTTCCTCTCCCTCAAGAGTCACACTTACAGCATACACGAGATAAGCAGCATGTTTGGTTTTGACAGAAAAAAAGAAGATAAATTCCTCATAAGACAAAAAAGTTCGAAACAATGATGTTGAGTGTTGGTCACTGTACACAAAGAAAGCCCAGAATGTGCGGCAATCCTTGTTTGGTTCTTCTGTTAGTTCCAAAGCTTTTCGTCAGCCACCACATTTATCTCTTGTTCAAAATGGTGGATGTTTAACACCAAAGCCCCATGATGCAATGGTTCCAAAGAGAGGAGTGATTGTAAAAAATTCTCCTACCGTGACCTTCCGCAAGACGACCCAGCCGCAGCTTTTTGTAACAGCCGAGGATTTCCCACGATTTCTCTGGTGACTGAGACACGAGACACGAGGGGAACTTCTTCAATACAATGTGCTACTTTTTCAGCATCACTCTGATTACCTGGCTTGGGATACTGATTTCACACAAGTTCATAATTCATGACTGATCTTAAAACATGTGCTGCAGTTTCCTTCCCCACGGCCACTGACAGCACCTTCTCTAAGCTTTTAGCTCTTGGGAGCACGCAGTTCTGTGACGTGTACGTTAATAGTTGAGTGTTTTTCCACACAAACTATGCATATCATTAGTGGGACAGTGTAAAAAAAAAACACCTCAAGGCTTATTCGATGTTAGATGTAGTGTTGTCGTGCTAGTTACGTATCCACTGTTTTTTCGTCTTACCAGAGTTTGGGGGAAAACCATTTGTGATCAACCACAAGCTGGTCATTTCTCTGGATATCACTCACAAAATGTATTGACAGAAATACTTAAACCCCCTTTTACACCCAGACATATCAAAAGAACAAGGAAGTCACCCCGTCTCGGCTACATCCATCTGCCACTCACTGATTTTTGCTGTTTCCTTCTTCTTTATTAACTGTTGCTTGTTACCGCTGTATCGCAAGGATATTTTTGAGAAGAGAAATGTCCACGAATGTTTACAATGTCCTCCACATTGAAACACTTGAGGTAAGGTGAGCAGTCTCACACTTTGATCGATTCCTGCCCCACAGCTTGAGCCACAGCGTCTGGTTCCTGTCCTGATGAGGGGTTTCTTTTCTCAATGATGGGCAATTTTCCTCGCTTCCTTGCGAAGGGTCTCTTAGTCAAATTGGAATTATTCTCAACTGGTTGGTTGGGCGCCGTCTTCTAAAAAACTAAAATAGGATCTTGTTTGGTGTGTCTGATTTAGTGATGGTGGTATCAATGTCTGCTGTCGCTGTTTCAAATTTCAAAGTTTCTATGGCTCAGGAGACTGTTGAGGAGGGGGTGGGGGGGCGACAGGATTCTGGGGGGAAGAGATGGCTTTTTACGTTGCATAGTGATCAAAGCTTCCTAAGTACTCCAGAGCTGCATGATAGCAGAATTGGTACTCATCCTGTAGGGAGGAAACACAGACATTTCTTTTCAGACAACTTCAATTCAGAAGAAATTACAGTATTTACTGAGGCTATGCCCTCACATAGAGATTAAGGCAACTATATAAAGTTGATTTTGTAAAGAATTTTACTGAATTGAGTCAAGTTTAACATAAAACTACAATTTGTGTATGCTTGTCTGTGTGACCTCTCACCTCAGTCTGGACCATAGCTGGCCTCTGTGTCCGTAGCATCTTCACTGTCTGGAAGATATCAACCACACCCTCATAGCGCATTCGCTCCAGGACAATGCTGAGGGTGATGAAGACTCCAGTTCTGCCCACGCCAGCACTAGAAACATGAGAGTGAGCACACAAGAAAATTACTGGTACCAGCCTGCTCTCCATGTAGGACCTACACATGTCCAGAGTCAGGAAACAGGCAGGAAGTATCACTGCAGATCTGTCACACCCTAGACATAACCTGTTCCAGCTCCCCCCCTCATCAGAGCACAAGCTATGCTACAGTAAATACTGTACATACCACACTATCATATAGCCTATCTGTTGTAATAATAACATTTATCTCATGCATCCTTTGCACTCACACCACTTTATTGCACTCAATTGTTAACAGTATAAGTTATGTCAAATTGAGCTGCTGTTAGTTTATTTATTTGGCTTTTCTCTGCCGTGTGTGCTGCTGTCTGTTCTTTTATATTCTATATAGGTCATGTGAGAGTGCTGTAAAACCTGACTCAAATTCTTTATATGTGTAAAAATACTTGGCTAATAAAGCTGGCTCTGATAACAACAAAATGAATGATGACACTGTATTTGTGTGTGTGTGTATCTTGCATATACTTTGTTCATATATAACTCATACAACCATCTTTATTCCAATTCCAATCTATAATTTTCTCCAGGATTTTGCGCACTTGCAGCTCTGACTGCCGACCATTCGGAAACAGAAATCCTGCGGCAGGGTAGCGCAAAGGTGGCTATAGCAAGGATGCAAGCTGCATGTGTGAAGCCACTTCTACTTCTCGTTGAAACACAAAATGAGCCCTCAAGGACACGCACACTCACTCAACTCAAACAACTGAGCAAACATTTTGCCTCATTAAGCCCCTCCCATGTGTCTGCCACTGCTCTCCAGAAATACAGAGTCTTAACTCCCGATCCTGAAATACTTGAGAGCTGCCTCTCTAAGCTGCTTTGCCGTGAAATGACTTCCACTTCACCAATGGAACAATAATTGATATGACAACAGATTTATTTGCGCTTCTTCCAGCCTCAGATGTTATTTTGTTGAGTGGAGAATGAAAACCATGGTTGATAGCAGACACTGTTGGTTTGTTTGTGTGTGTGTGTGTGCCGACAAGTGTGTGTCTGTTGGGGCATAAAGCTAGATGCATGACAAACTTGTATTATTTGGCAATGAATTAAATGATATTGAACACAGTCGTCTAATCATGCCACACATACACCCACTACCAACCCCTGCGCCACAGTATCTCAGCCCACCCAAAGCCTCTTCCTAGGAGTCTGTCACTGCCTGTCACATGGACTCTCTCTCTCTCTCTCTCTCTCTCTCTCTCTCTCTCTCTCTCTCTCTCTCTCTCCCCCTCTCCCTCCCTCCAGGAAGATCAACTCTCCAAATCTGAAGGCTTGCCGAGTCGCTACAGACTGAGAGGATTTGGTGTCCCCATTCACAGGAAGTAATCAGGCAATTAATGACAAAAAGCGTGTGGGTCTATTAGATAGTGGCTGAGGAAGGGAGAGGAGGAGGTAGAAGAAAAGAGGGTGGGAGTGAAAGGAAAGGAGGGTTGGGAAAATGGATGGAGAGGAAGAGAGAGAGAGAGAGGATTAAGAAATAGACAGAGGGATGACAGACGGGGAAGGCCAGTGACAGAAGACGAAAGAGTAAGAGAAAAGGAAGGCATAAGCTCTCCACTCGGGAGATGAAAAGCCTGAAGGAGGGAGGGAGAGGATGATAGGGAGGAGCAGGAGGTGGCTCTGGTAGTGACAGACAAAGAAACCTAAAGCTTAATTCATTTTCCTTTCACATCACTACTCAAGAGAAACTTCTTTCCAAAATGAGATATCTGCCTTTAGACAAAGTGACACTACTCACGAAAAAAATTACTCGTTGAAAAGTACAAAATTACCACAAAGTACTTAAAAAGGGCCGCAGGTATCCAAATTTGAATGATTTACTACACTGCAGACTGCAGACATTTTGTTGTAATCCTCTTATGGTGCACCAACAATCTAACAGAATTCTCTGAGATGTGTCAAGGATGCCTTTACTGTGCATCTGGCAGCTGAATACAACACAGACATGTGACTCTTGCATTCCAGTTTATTACTCCAGTCCTGTGATAACCAATCCTTTCGCATTAAGACAGCTCTCTTCCCCTCCAATAACTCCTAGGACTCAGAGAAGGGAGGTATAACTCTGTCTTACTGGTGCTTCCCTGACACATACAAGTCCCACGGGGCCATTTCATGGCTGGTGACATCATTGCTACTTAATACAGGGGAGGTGATGTCATGGCGCCTCTGCCATAGACATGGGGAAAAAAGTAGCACCCAATCTGTCACAAAAATAAACCATGTTCATGAGGGAATTATTCTTATTATTATCACATTCAAAGGAGTGATTGCCTCCTTAAAGCTTACTCTGAGCTGAAAACAAGTATGTGTCATTGTTAAAGGAATTTATAGACATTTCTTCTTCTTTACAGGTCTTGCAGAGCATACAAAATAAGATGTCCATTTTCCAGCAACAAAAGGTACTCAGGTGGGCATAACAACTCCTTCAAGGTCTGTCGATGAATAAGAAAAACTCAAGGCCTTGGTGTTGACCACTACCAAATATTGGTTTCTACTGGAGTCCAACATGTCAAATTAATGATGAAGGTTACCTTGGATGCTACAGCCAAGGTGATAAAAATGCATAGCAGGGCTATCATAAAAACCAAACAGAATGGCTGTATCGTTTCATGTGCCTCCTCTTTGCAAATGCCAAGCCACAGCTCAGCCTAATCAATTATGGAGGAGACAGGCCTGTGGAGGTGCAGAGGTAGCTTGGTGCGGGGGCAAAAAGGTGAGGAGGGATCGTATCTGGTGATGCTGTTAGATCTGCACCACAGGAGGTGCTCTGGCATAACAACAATAACCACCTTAAGAATTGATTTAATCTTGTCTTGATACTTAAAGCGTTATATCTCTCTTTGGAGTGCAGTCTGAGGCAAACAAGTTGCAGTGCCTGAAAATACACAACATCATGCCCCTCTTTTCAAGAAAACCTAATATAGGACTTAAAAAAATGTGTCATCCAGTCATTTTTAGTGCTGTGCAGCTGGGAAAATATGAAGCAACATGACATTGAGGCCCTTTACCTGCAGTGGACAGAGATTGGTCCATCCTGTCCAAACTGCTCCTTGGTTTTATGCACCTGGCCGATGAAATCAATGAATCCCTCCCCGGATTTGGGCACGCCTTGCTCCGGCCAATCAGTAAACTGGAACTGCCTTACTGTCCGTGACTGACCGTCCTGCAAATTCAGAAAAAAGACAGTGAGGATAGGAAGCGATAGGAGAGCTCACATAAGAGGAAAGAGCAGAGATGAGACGAGAGACAGTAAAGATTGAGAAAGGGAAAAAGCAGTAAACCCAATGGCCACTTGGGTTAGGGAAGATCTTTGTTCGTGCTTTTTATGCTCCATCCTCTTTGGATTACTTTGAGATAACAAATACTGCAACATTGATAAAAAAGGTCTGTAAGACCCAGCGCAGAAGAATAAATGTCTCACCACAGAGAGACAGTGTGTCCTCTCCTCTACCTCCAACGTAATTGTCTCTATTTTCTCCTGTTGTGTTTTGTGTGTGTGAGTAGGTCCTAGTTAAAGCTGATCAATAGTGTATCTGCCATGACAAGCGTCTTCTCCCAGACACCATGTTGAATAGGATAATCCTACTATGAGATCGATAGAGCAACCTGATGGATGAAGGTAAGACGCAAGAAGGGAGGACTAACGCAGCAGGAGGTGGGATTTTCAAAATTGAAAACAAAAACCCTGACATCCTGACAAGCCCACTGGACAAAATGTCAATCTTAACAATTTAATCTCATATTGATTCTTATAATCTTGTGTTAGTGGTCCAATTGCATTTGCTTCCAATGCAAACAAAAACATTTTGATACATTTTTACAAATGGGTGGCATCATTCGAGGACAGGTGGATTTATCTGCTTTATTTTGAGAAAGCTGATCATCAAGTCGGAGAATGTTCAGTCAATACTTCTGTCCTTGTAAAGAAAGTTCTTTTCAAGTTGTCTGGAGAGAATACATTTGTTTTGAAAGTTTTTGAGACAGGCTGTCTGGGGACAAGCAATTAAGAACATGGTGTTCAGCAACCAGGTGTTCATTTCTGCAGGAGTTTCTCACTTCTCGGTGCAACAGTCTTTGGTTTACACATGAATTGTCATTCTCACACATTCTACCTCCCATTTCTTCACACAGCATAAGCACAATTTAGTTAATTACTCTCATGTAAACCAAAATATATTTGTCTTTTTTGATGGTGTAAAATTATATAAAGTTTAGGGTGAATTTGTTCAAAATGTACTACAATGTTATATGCAAGAATGTGAACTGAGTGAAACAGGCAAAACTTTGTCAGGAAAACAGAATTATGTTGTCCCAATAGCACATTTTCTGCAATTGGTTGAGTAGTTTGATAATTATACACAAATTGCATTTATGCAGAGCCATGTGAATTGGTAAATAGACAGAAAAGTAACAATCAATGTGTATCTAATTTCAAAACAACAAAGTAGTGTGTAAGGAGCTAAACGCAGGCATCTGCCCATGCTGCCTCAAAAGGAACTGTATGCATTCAAGGTGGCTTATCTCCTGAAGTACGTGCTCATGTTTCGTCATTTAGCCATCATGCAAATGCAGATGCTCTACTATTCTAAAACAAGATTGATGCAATTGAGGATTACTGACAGCACATACTGGCTGCTGGGAAACACAGTTAACTTTCTCTGGTTTCAAGGTATCATCCAGTACAGCAAGCCAATACACAACGGATGACTGGGGATACAAATAGTATTATTATTTTAGGACAGTGTATGCAGAGAACACTACAAAAAACGTTACAGTAATTTGGCAGTAAAAACAACAACAATGATTTCGTAAAACTAACAAGAGATTCCCGAAATAGATTTCTTCACCTGTTGTTCTGTGTCAAAAAATGACTATGTTCATCATAGATGATGTCATGGTGGCTGTGCTATGCCCTTATTCATTCATTCATTTATTCCAATTTTTTGCCATGAGCTAACCATCCCCCTCTAGAGCATGCTAATGCAGATGGCGACTGAATGGTGAATATATGACATCTGCAGCGATAAGTCAAAGGATCTATATGGTACATAATCTGTCTATTCAATCTGAATGTAAAGTCATGTTGTCCCACATGGCAGTATGTACTGCAATCTCAGAGGCTCATATCTTTTTGCACTGATGCTGCCAAGATGTATTCTCTTGCATTTATTGTACTTGACAGATACAATGATTTGGATCCTAATAAGCTAAGCTCCATGTGCTGACTCTCTTTGTACCACGTCTCATGTCTTTCCCTGTTTTATGACGCATCGCATGTTCTCCTTCTTTCGTGCCTTTGTTTTTCATCTGAAAAACATTTTGCCTCGGCGGGGGGATTAAAAGTGAAAAGAGGGGCGAAGACAACACAATAAACCAAGCACGCCGAAGAAAAGAAGAGAGGAGAAAAAAATAGGAGAGGCAAATTTAACACACAACCTGAGGGCCCACGCGGCGTGTCAAATTGTGTGATTAAATACGTGACTGGCTCGCTAGATGTGAGTGTTGAGGCGTGGAGTCTATGCTATTACTGCGCAGAGGTGTGTGCACGCACATGCATGCACACCCTTGATGATATATATATAAACACATAAGCGTGCATGTACTGTACATCTATGTAATCACTCTTGCATATGTACAGCATAAATGATATTTGTTTAAAAACCTGCAACACTATGGCTTGTGTGCGTCTTGATTTACACTGACTTAACCTTCACTTGCACACCTCCATAAACCAGATCTCCACTATCATCTTCTCTGTTTTGTTTCTTTAAATGTGATGATAAGCTTTGACTGTCTTTTAGCTTTGATGATTTAACCTCCTGCTAGAATCATCTGGAAGACACCAACACCGGACAGTGCATTAGTTAAAGTGTATATATTTGTGCTAAGAATAGCAAACCAGCATGGAGATAGGTGTGTTGCAGAAAGTAAGGCCATGTACACATTGGTTTTGAGCATGTGTGCAGTGAAATAATGTATTCATTTTTTTAATACCAACAGGACGACTTGCTAACTAGCTGCCACACGCCTGGGAAATCATTGGGTATATCAGCCTGTTTGGCAAAGAGAGGAAGCAGTTTTATTTCTGCGCCAGATCTCAGTTCTGCTACTGCAGCTGCTTTAAACTGTCGGACCTAATTGGACCCGAAAAAAGAAATCCTGAGGTAAAAAGATAACTGCACTGAGCAAGAAAAGTCACTTTGCTTGAGAACTCTCATTAATATGTGAATGAAGTTACTTTCAACAATAAGTCATCGTGATATCTTGCTTCGCATGGGAACCCATCTAACTGCAGGAGAAAATTACAATATCAGAGACATTTTAGGGGGGAAAAACGTATGATGTTTCTGTGTTTATGTGACCTACTTTTTCGTAACCTGCTTAGTCTCCTACATTTCCCACACTCCAGTGAAGGGTGGGTCACCAGTGCAATTGTGGAAATTACAGCATAATTTGCAACTGCGTTGCATTCTGGCCTCTTGAGACAGTGGCGTCTGTGTATATTGTACAATTATTCATGAACAACACACTAGTTCTGTGCTCCTATTGAATGCCATAACAAAATGGAGAATCAATAAAGACCCGTTGCTCTTTCAATCTGAGGGACTGATAATTACTGCTTGATGTTTAAGATTGCGGACAACAATTCAATACAATCACATTAGGAAATATGTTAACTCGAAAACATGGTGTCAACTGTTTTACTGCTATCCACACAACCAAAAAACAGAGGTCCAGTAACACAGTGTTTTCACCTAATTTCCAATGTAACACCCCAACCTTTTCTGAACAAAATCCTTCAATCACAAATTGCTACTGTTGTTCTGTTGCTCTAAATTTGCCTTGCAGCCTACTCAATCCACACCCAACACTCCTCTTACCCTGGCGTCTGTGACTTTGAACTCTCGTAGGATGTACTGGGGCATGTTGTACTCTGCCATGGGGTCAACCACAAAGTACTGGTACCTGGCAGAGCGCTCCGCCGGCCAGTATTGGTGACACTTTTCCTGTAAATGGTTAGAGAAACCCTTTGTTAATATATATGTTGACGATTACGCTTAACTATTTTTAAATTATTTTTCCCTTTTGACTCCATGAAGTTGAGAAATTCCTTCAACAAGAGGTTTGTGTCCTACCCGTCCCATCTCTCTCAGTTTGGTCAACATGACTACAATAGTAGAGTTGTTCTCCCAGAGCATTCTCCAGAAGTCTTCAGTGGTCTCTGCCAGAGGGCCCTGCGTGGCAATGTAGGCTTTCTGTTGTCTGCATACAGTAAAACAATAAAACCATTAATGTTTGGCTTTTTTAATTAGCTAGAACAACATGGACACTGGCGAATTCTTGAAAAAGCCTGAATGATAGCTTTTAATGAGTAATACATTATTTGGGACTGTGAAGACAATAAAAGCAACAGATTGCATTTTAATTCAAACTGAAAAAAGCATAAATTTGCAGTTAGAATTAAATATCTTACTTTCACATCTAAATCTTATCCCCATACCCCTTATCTGCCATAACATCGATTCACAATTATATCTTTTAACCTCTTGTAGATGAAAATTTTACATTCTTGTCAATTATTAAAGATGTTTCCTTGCAAAAACAGGAACAGTGTCACGTCACACATGCTTTCTACTGGCATGTTTCCCCACCATCTTCCCCCCTCCCACCTGTATCCATCAATGAAGCTGGAATTGATGTAGTCGGATCCTTCCAGGCCTCTGATTGGCTGCAGGCAGACACGCGTGGTCTCGTAGGGCATGATGTTGACCAGCCGATTCTTGAACTTGTTGCAAGGAAGGTTGGCACTGATGAAGCGTGACGTGTGGGCTTTGGAGTTGGCCAAACGCTGGAGAGGATAAATGAAGGGAATAGAGGGAAAGAAAGCACAGATATAAATAATACAGAAATAATAATAAAAATGTTCAAATTATGTAGAATGAAACGTATGGAGGAGGAAGAAAAGATGAGGTACAGGTGAGGGGAGGAGGGAAGGAAATGGCAAAAGTCACAGTCGTAACAAAAGAGGAAAAAAGATGAAAACAGAAGAGCGAGGAAGGTAGCGCAAGAGAGGATGATAAAAGAAAGAGAGATGAGGCAGGAGGGAAGGACAGGTGCAACACAGATAAAGAGAGGAGTATATCAATGACAGAAAGTAATAAAGCTAACCCAGTCTAATCTACTTTGCAGATGATGACGCAGCTTCAAAGAGACATTGTTTATCAAGAATATTTATCCAAGAGCAATTCAAAAAACTTTATCCTCTTTTGCAACTTGTGGGGTCCTGCAGGGTCAGATGCAACGATGGAAAAGCCTCTGGATCAAGTCTGCATGATACTAAAAACTCAACTAAAAGTGGGTCACCAGTGCTTTTGATAATGTCAGTGTGATATGTGTGCATAAAACGTAGACTCACAAAGGGATGTTCAGAAAGACAAACACGCACACACACACACACACACACACACACACAGCGTAACGATCAAAATGAAAAGATGTACTGCTACATCATCGTCGTCATGGGGACCTCACTTGGAGTTTGTAGGTCAGCCAGTCTTATGATCATGTGTGTGTGTGTGTGTGTGTTTGCTTGTTAGCTTTTGCCTGCCCCAATCAAATTGTCTGGGGCTGCTTTCAGACAGAGAAATGTGTGCCGCACTGAAGACACCAGCAGTATTGGAGAGAGTGAGATGAGTTTCAACTGACCCCACTAAAAAGTAGGTGGGAATACAGATTAATTTCCCAGACTCCTGGTCTCTCAGTGGTTGACAAAAGTAAAAGCGTTTCTCCTTGATTTTCACTATGGACAAGACCCATCCTGCCATTTCTCCCTTTTTTCCCCCGTTAGAGCACTGTCTTCTCTTTCCCTCCAATTCCCCTATAACACCACTATCTCTGTGTCAGTGGCCACTTGGAGTCCATCCAGCCCTTCTCCTCCTCCCTTCTCTTCATCCCTTGCTACTGTCCTCCCTTTGATCTGTGTTTCACAAAGGCACCAGGGAAGGCTTGAGGTGGCCTGGCAGAGCTAAAGAGAACCTCAGTTTCACCACCAAACACAGCGGAGGGTGCAGGAGAATGGAACGAAGCCAAACCTGGCAACCTGTCATCCAACAGCACAGAGAAGCACCTACTGTCTGGTCCCTCTGGTCACAGTTGCCAGTTCCTTCACCATCTACAGTGTATCTTTTCACTTGGAAGGTAAGAGCTGATATACAAGCATGTCAACACAACAGGGATGATCACATTTGAAGTCACATAGCACAACACAGGGCTTACAGAGTTGTGATTATCCTAATCCTAACCTGTCCTGGCTATAATCCAACAAACAATTACACAATAAATGTTAAGTAATGCTGCGATAATGCCACGCAACGCCTTGAGAAGTTCTTGTAAACTGTCACCATTTTTTTTTAACTGGAGAGTGTCTTTGTCTCCTTGTTTGCTGCCGAATTCCAAATCTTTGTGATTTGTGTACTGTACGTTGCTGTTGACTTCTCGTGCACGAGCATCTTCTGGGTATAAATATTTCCCCTGAACATGCTTGTTATTCATGCACAGATATGCCAGAAAGCAATAGTCTGACATCTCCACGACAAGTCCCTCTTAAGCTTAACTCCATTTCCCACCTGAGAATGACAGTGCTCTCCAGCCCGTCCCCATAGAGCAGCATTCTGTCGAATCACTTCCTTAGTGCCAAGTTAGCATACAGTCGTCCCTTTGTTCATTAGCCAGACGTTCCTCCCTCCACTTCCCCTGCCATCCACCTCCATTTGTCATCATCAAGTATTAATTACTTAGCTCCCCCACCCCTCTTCACGCACACCTCTCTTTTCTATCCTGACTGTAGTGTGGACGTTATTAATCCCCGGCTGACTCCTGACGCCAGCTCAGCATTATCCTTGTTACAGATGGCGATGGAGATTTCATCACCGTTGTGCGCCAGTGAGCTAAAAAAAAAAAAAAAAAAAAAAAAGAAGCTAGAAACACACCAGCACTATTATTGTTTCTTGGCAGGGGGGCCGTGTTGGTGAATGGAGATGGGAAGATGATGGATGATTTGAGAGTGAGCATGTGCGCAATTCAAGGTCAGCAGATACCGACCGGAGCGCCGAAGCTGAGGCGAGTTTATAAGTTGATGATTGTTAAGATCTTTTAATGGAGATCTATGTAAACACTGTGCCTGGCTGTTTATCCTCACCTCCTGCTTTTGTCATGGATTTCTCTGAATAAGCAGACGCTCTTTCTCTCTCAAACCTAAAACTCAAATCCATGCTGCTTCCAGCCAGAATCCTTTGTTTTGTACCTGCTAGATTAAACCCAATTTCTTTGCTTAAGCACATTATTATAAATCCTCCAAAATGAACATTTGGGCCGAACAGTGAAGTGCTTCAATATTTACATTTTCTAGCTTTGCAAATATAGTAATTTAAATAGCATGTATTGAAGTGATTAAGTCATTGAAGTGAGGCTCAAGGAAATAGTCCTTCTGAGATTATTTGGGCAGCATGTACAGAATAAACAGACAAATAGCTGCCATGTAAATAAAGCTGCTTTCATTTATAGCCTACTTACCGTGGGCTATATATACCTGTATACCTATATATACCTGTATACCTGAAAGGTATTACATCTTCAGGAAAAGGGTCTTTATCTCATATTCTTAACTATTTAAACTCAGGGGGTGTGTTCAGTCCATTTCCATTATGTCTGTATGTGCAATTAAGCTAAAAGGACCCTCTTGTCTATTTCCTGACTCACAAATATACACACTGCTCAAGCATAACATTATGACCACTGACAGGTAAAGTGAATAACTGATTATTTCTTCAACATGGCACCTGGGATTTATAAGGCATCAAATGAACATTTTGTCTTCAGAGTTGATGTATTAGACAGGAAAATGGGAAAGTGTGCAGATTTGAGCAAGTTTGACAACAAGAACCAAACAGTGATGTTTTAGAGGACTGGGTCAGAGCATCTCCAGAACTGCAGCTCTTGTGGGGTGTTCCTGGTCTGCAGTGGTCAGGATCTATCAAAAGTGGTCCAAGGAAGGACTAGTGGTGAACCAGAGACAGGGTCATGAGAGGACAAGGATCACTGATGCAGGCGGGAAGTGAAGGCTGGTCCTGGTGGTCTGATCTAACAGACGAGTTACAGAGCTCAAACTGCTAAAAGAATTTAATGTTGGTTCTGATAGAAATGTGTCAGATTACGCAGTCTGTCATGGTTTGTTGTGTATGGAGCAATATTAGGCAGGTGGTCATAATGTTACGCCTGATCTGTGTATGTCTCCCCATTGAGTTTCGACATTTCTTGCGAAAAACACACTTGCAACTATGTTTTGTTCAAGTATCAAAACAAAGAAATGCATGAACATAAATCAAAAAGCCATTAATGCAAACAACAATTAAGCAAATCAAATAATGATGAAGAGCAAAAATAACATCTGGGAAGATAGAGCTGGCAGTGACTTAACTAGTAAAAGACTTACAGCTGCTCAAGACAAGGTGAAATAACTCGCAAAAAACACTTTCATTATTTAGTGATGATTACGTCCAAAGATTGAACAGTTAATATAAACACTGATCTAACATATATGCTATTTCTTATCTGATTTGCAGAGTGACCATTGACACCATCTTGGCTTCAGGTCAGCTCAGTCTGTCAGGTGAATTTTTAATCTGTCATTTCCAATGCTAATTGGTAACTAAATTACTCAAAATAGGGTCACGTGAAAAACTACGGTCTGACCCCACTAATTAAGTTAATCTGAAAGTCATACACATTCATGATTTATTACTAAAAAGAAAAAAGAGATGGAGCTGAAACTCTGTGTAAAACCCTTTCATTTCAGTCATAGCAATGCTCTTAAAGGCAACTTTTTTTATGAAGGAAACTGCTCCATTTCCTGTACCTTGAACTCTAGCTCCATGCCAGTGACGTGCTCGCCGCTCTCCACCTGGGCCAGCTTCTGAATGTAGGAATAGAGGCTCCGGGCAGCCACTTCAGTGTTGCCGCAGGCCACTGCCTCCAGCAGTGCATCGTGAATGAAGCTGTACTGGTCCTCCGTCTGCACCATGTAGTTCCGCTGCGAGCGCATCAGCGTCACATGGCCGTAAATGTCAACTGTCTTCTCGTGCTTGATACGTTCAAGCATGGCATCAATGACGATAAAGCAACCTGTCCTGCCGACACCCGCACTACAGGGAGGAAGGAAAGGAATGACAAGTTTAACAGAAATGTATTTCGCCATTGCTCTTATTTCTAGGGTCTTATCCTCTCAGAGCGCTGTGTGTGTAATTTACGGTTATTCTCTCTCGAGAAATATAAAAACGATTAAAAGAATTATAGGATTATATATGTCTGGTAATGCCTGTAGATTTGTTGTGGCGGTGCATTTTAAATAATTGAGTGGGAGAGGATATAGTGAAAGCAAGAGAGGGAAAATAAAGAAAAAACTAAAAATGACAGATAGAACAACAAGAGGACAGTGATGGAGACGGATCGAAGCAAGCTGTCAAATTTCAGCTCTATTGTGCAGCGCTTTGGACTTCTCTTCTTATCTCGACAGAAAGGAGGGTTTCAATTTGAATAAGCCATTTGAGAAATATCGCTTGTAAAAAGAAGGAAGGGCTAAGGAGCAAAAGGGAGAAGCTGGAGAGATGGGAAAGGATTACTGTGAGGCTTTTCACAGAGAGGAAAAAAAGAGACAGAGGTGGAGAGAATAGAACAGAAAAAAGGGGATGCCTTAAAAAGAAATATGATGTGACCAATGAAGAAAAAAAAGACTGAGGATCTGGGAAGAAAGGGAGCATGTGTTTGTATAATATGTGTTATGTAATATACAATAGCAGTCACACAGGAGCTCTGCCATTTTGTTTGCTCGTGGACACACACACACACACACTAAAAGCAGGGACAGAAATGAAAAATCCCTCTTCTGAATGTGAGGTTAGGTTTCATTTTTACTTTAGTGGCATCCAGCTAACACCAGGGGCACATAAAACTGCCCTACTTTGGTACGTAAATTCCATTTGCATAAATGATTAAAAAGTCATTGAGTATCAGAGTATTTAATCAACACACACTGCAAAACGCTGCTACTAACCTGCAATGGGCGATGATGGGTCCGGCGTCTGGCGGGTTGCAGGTCTTCACTCTGCGGAGGAAGGCCAGGAAGGGGGTCGGGTACTCTGGTACTCCATGGTCAGGCCACGCCGTGAACTGGAACTGACGAACCTCCCGCTTCTCACTGGAGCCATTCTGGAAAGAACAAAGAGAGGTAGGCTTGGACACAGTGGTGGAGTTTTTTTGGGTGACTTACCGAACGGTTTAATTTGTGCCGTAACAATAATAAACCAAAATGGAGAGTGTGTGCTGCTTTTGCAAAATGGCCAATATGGCCATGGTACACTGTTTAGGGTAATTTAAAGGCAATTGAGTGATAAACATAATCTAACATTTGTCTGCAAATCATTGACTGGGGTGGTCTAAGTTAGCTAATAATTTCAGGCCTGTATAGTACAAACACTATGCCCCAAAACAACTATCACTTTAAGCGTTGATTCTCCTTCATTAAACACAAATTAGAAATATTTATGAGGAAAAATGTAATTAAATATCACCTGTGCATTCACATTGTGACCCATATGAATGAATTGCAGCTGTGCTCTCTGAAGTCTGAAAACTAACAATTTTCAACCATAAAACTGATTTTTAGTGCAGTATCATAATTTTCCTTTGAGCTGATTAGATGGAGTCATCATAATGTAATAAATGCAAACATTTCTATACAATAAGTACAGTACAGGTAACATATATCTTCTTGCTTGCAGAACATTTACAGATATTTGCAGCAAACACTCACATTACACCGGCGTCTGTCAGCTACCGCCTCAGACTCAACGCTCGATGCATCAAAGATACAAGCTGGGATCCAGAGGAAGATTTTGGAGAAGGATAAGGAGAGCGAGGGAAAAAAAAAAATCTCCCTTACATCTCTCTGCCCTCCTCTACTCTCTTTCCTCTCAGAAGATCCTCTAATGGAGGTACTGTTCGCATTTCAATGCAGCATTTCTCCTTCCCTGACAGGGATTTTTTTTTTCCTTGCTGAATAAATGAATAAATGAGTATGGAAATTAAAAGCAAACTGACCTAAATCTTCTTTTCCTTTATTTTTGTTTGGACATTCCCTGTTTATAGCTGAGACTGGAGGCATGGATATGGTTGCTGCTTGCCTGCTGATTTTATTTAAATGTATTATTTTTGTTAAGGATTTATCAGGCGACACAATTTGCAATCATTGCAGGACACGCATACATATGGATAGATGGCACTGTGGCTGCTTTGCAACTACACCGTGTGTACTGCCAGCTTCTGCTACCTTATCTTTCACACAAATTCAACACAGCTTTTTTTTTTCTCTCAGAGATATAAAGTGAAAACAGCTCAGTGAGAAATCACAGCAATTGCAGCAGTTATAAGGAGGAGGGAGAGGATGGATGGAAAGAAATCCCATCGGCAGGTTTGATGGAGGCTGAGAGCGGCAGGATGTAAATGGCCCTGAATGTCAACCAGCCAGCTTTAAAAAACGGTGGCTGCTGATGTGTCGCTATCTTTACCATCACTGGTTTGCCCTGGCGCTCATTGCTCTGCTGACACTCACACAAGCTGCAAAGTCAGCTGTGACTTCAGCGTGGCGCTATCTGGTGAAGAAATATTTTGGAAATGTCAAACAGTGTCATCTAACAAAGACTGAGTGAGTTTGCCTGTAAATGTGTCGGAGCGTCTTTTATTTCTGTGCATCTGTAACAGTGTTTGGCAAATTTACTATCCCACCTACCCTATTTATCTGAAAGACCATCCAGCATCATGAAGAACTTTAATTCAGACTATTTCTTTCTCAGTGAGTTCCCTACACTTCACCATTTTGAAAAGGAGTGAGCAATTTCAAACTGAATTTACCTTTTTATGCCCAAATTTGGAATTCTCTGGAAGATTAACATACAACCACTTAAACATTTTTTTCAGGAATGCAAATAAATAACTGTAATTTGGCATCTCAATCAAAATAATCTTTTTTTGCTAAACCAGTAAATTTATAAATTCATTTATAAAAATATAAAATATGTAATTTTCTTTAAAAAGCTTGCACAGAATGGTGGATTAACCACTGCAGAAAAAAATGTTAATCAGGAATGTTGTTAATTTAGGACAGCTGTGGCAAACAGACACCTTACATGGGTGACTGACGGTAATACATTTGTAAAGCACTATATGTCGCAGGTATGTTAATACACATACTTAGATTTGCGTGTGACCTTCTTGCATGGAAATTGAGTATGAGCATGCATGTGAATGTTTTCATCTGAGTGGAGGAGTCTGTGTGTATCAGTGTACAAATTTGTGTGTGCATGCAGAGAAGCATGAGAGCAGTCTGCCAATTATGTATATTGAGTTTCTCTTCTGCTCACTTTACCTAAGTGCTCCAATTTGGCAGACGCACATAAACAGATGATCTATTGAGGGGAGAGAGAGAGCTGAACAAGGTAAAAGGGGTGGACTGGAAGGACAATGCGGATGAACGGTTATATATGTGTACACCTTTAAATCTGATGGAAAGAAACAGCAATCATTTTTTTGTTGCATACACAAACTTTGTGTCTGTTTTTACAAGGTGGATCCCATGAATCAGCCCTCTGTTTACTGGCCACTGAATAAGAATATTGGTATTCACGGTTATTCAGCTTGATAGTAAATATAATGGCTGCATTGTGCTTGCTTAGACATGCTAAAGCACTGTGTACTTTAGAGTTATATGTATGCCTTTGCAGTTTGTTACAGTATTCGTGAAAAAAACAATGCAGTGATGCATATACGGTGTGTTTGTGTGTATGTGTGTATGTTTGTTGGAGAGAGAGAGTGAGAGAAATCTTCCTACCTTGTGCAAGGAGAAAGTGCGGACACAGAAAGTGGCCAATTCTATGGTGTCCAACAGGGTCACCTGGGTCATACCATAGGTTTCTGTACCACGACTTGGCCAGTACTGGTCACATTTAATCTGGAACAGAGAGAGAAAGAGGCAGATTTACATCACACACTATTAAATGGTGTCTCCACTTATGAGAGAGAGCGATCATGCACATGAAAAGGAGGAGTACAGAAAAAAAAAACTCATCACCACTCATAAAGCAAGCCCTCCTGTGGATTAAAACTCCAGGCAGTGTTGACAGAAACACCAGGGTAGCTTCTCTCGATTTTAAATCCGAGGAATGACATTACGCAGACTGAACAGATGTGAGCAGACTGTCACAGCGACCCTTACACTAATCCTGCGTCTTACCCTACGTCTTAAAACAACAATAAAAAAAATACCAGCATTAGAAATTTAGGGACTATAATCACATCAGTGTTGTCATTCAAGGTTATAACGAAAATTGACTTAATTCTTCTGAATTCAGCGGGGCGAAGCCTGGATTGATATCTACATTTCCTTTTTCATCCAGTGGTTCTACAGTATATTTTATAACACCTGCTTCCCCCATCCCTCCCCTGTCAGCTCACTTAATAAAGATTCATTCAATATGGGGTGTGACACGCCAGGGGACATCAGATGAGACGTGACAGCACGGGAGATGTGGTGCTCTCCAGCTTTCTCGCCCATTTCCTGCTCAAGCTGACACTCAACTTCTATCGCTCGCTAACCCTGATCACGTTTGACAGGAGTGAAGCGCACAAGTCCAGACGGAGGATAGGTAAACAATTGAAAAGGGATAGAGGGAGGGGGAAATGAGTGGAGACACCTGGGGTGAGTGAGCCTAATGTTGACACAGGTTTGAGTTGACAGGATGGAACATTGCAGTTGGCTTTCTGACATTTAGATGAAGAAATCTGCTACAGCAAAGTATTCAATCATTGTAGGGTGCACTCACACCATCTGGCTCTATTTGAATTTGTTATTTGCAATGTTCAAATGCAATTATCAGCTCATAATTTTAAAAAAAATGTATCACAACAGGCACGTTTTTCATTACATCATGTACATATCTCAAATTGTAACTACTGGAACATGACTGAGTCTTCCAACGAATACACTTCCTGCCTTGTGGCCACTTCTTGTGGATAAAAATGTATGAAAAGTAGAGGAAGAAAAAAAAAACAAGTTTATTTGTGTGATCACACCTTGACTCATTCCTCCCCTCTGGGATGAAGCCACTGTGCTCTCCATGCACTTTTTCCTCTAACTTCCACTATCAACACTAACAGATGGTCGTGGGAGGCAGTGGACACAGGTACTGAAAAAACTATGTGGCACTTTGCTTAAAATTTAATTTTAGCATCTTGCACTGTGAACTCTGAGTGTGAGTGCTCTCAGTGCTGCAGGGAACCAGCAACAGCTTGTTGTTTTTTATTGCAAATAAGGAGCGAAACGAGAGCCAAGATACTCCCAGTGGATACACAGCCTACCTTATCAGATGTGAACAAGTCAACCATCTTTGAGTTAACTCCATTTTATTACCCTCCACTGCTGCTTTCACCGCCCCATTCCACTCTCTACACTTCTCTAAGCAATCCATCTTAACAAAATGAAGTGTGATTACCAAGCAATGATGTCCAGGTGTGAAAACAGGGAACTCTCTCTAACAATGTCTCATTTTTCAGCAGCTGGTTCTTCATCAGTTTTTTTCAATTCAAGGATTATTGAAGATAGTGGCTTTTGTGGTGACTGCAGGGGAACATATACATTGCCCCAGCTGCCATCCAAAAATTGGCTGAGCGGACTTACCCGTGACTTCTCCTCCAGTCTGGTCATCATGACCACAGTGGCTGCTCTCTGTTCCCACACCATCCTCCAGAAGTCTCCAAACGTCTCTGGTAGAGGACCCTGGGTGGCGATGTAGGCATTCTGCTTTCTGTAGCCATCAATGTAGTTGGCGTTGATATAGTCGCTACCCGTGATACCTAAAGAAAGACAAGCGAAACATCACAGAAAAAGGGAAGATTGCTTTTAATCTATTTTCTTCCTTAATCTCCGTTTTTTTTTTTAACTTTACCCCTTATTTACACCCTTTTGTTTTGTGCCATCTGCCTCCCAGTATATAATTCCCAGTTTTCACACACACTAACCCTGTTTCCCATTCAATGAAGGTGTAAGAAAAAAGAAAACAAGTAAATTGCTTATGTAATGACTTTTCACACCTCTTATTGTTGAACCAAGTGAAAATTGGCTTCATATTACTGAAAAATTTGGAACTGTCCAGAGAGCAGCGGCAGTGTCTTAAGTTAGGGCCGATCATGTCAGCTTTTAAGACTTGAAATATTCTAGGTATTACTCTTGGCCAATATAGTGCTTTTTTGAAAGTATTTAAAAGTATTTTAAAAGTATTTCAAAACATGATACAAGATTGAATAAGGTGTTGACAAGGTGTCACAACCTTTCTCCCTCGAGCAGAGCTGAAGGAAATCTCAGTTGTTGTTCCATTTGAATGGATTCAAATGCAGTAACTTACACAAAAACCTCTACTGCTCTTTTATTTTCTTTTTCTAACTCGGTTCTGCCTCGGTTTCTGTAGAAATGTCGTTACAGCCCACGTCTGATTTACCGCCACCACGGATGGAGTGTGCTTGCAGATGGAGGATGCCGATGAGTAAATCAGCCACTCAGCCACCACTGCCAGAAGGCGGATCCAGCCACCATCCCTCTCAGCTCACTACCACGCTTTGTTGCACACCGGTCCACTAAAACTAGCCGTAAGGAACACCGCCACATTGCTGGGTAGACAAATGTGTTCAGGAAACATAACGACAGGGTGGTGTATATAGCACTTGTAAGCTCTATCACAAAATCTTGCTTCCACTGACTGCATGTAACTATCAACTATTCCGTGGCATCCTTTAATGTGTCTCTAAGCAGCAACAGGACACTTCAAAGCTGAAATACATAGTTCACTGCAAGGCAAGTGGCAGAGCTGTGCAACTGTAACAAACTAGTCTTATCATGTGCAGTACAAAACCATGTTCAGTCTTGAGATGGTGTTGACTGTCCTGCATCCAGAAAGGCAAGATGCCCTGTAATTTTATGTAGTTCAAGAAAAAAACGATGTAAGCCAAAATGTTTTCATACTCTGTAATTCTGCATTTATGTCTTAACACTAAGCACCTGATAGTGATAAGGCAGAACATCGCTAATTTTCATTTTACCAACTTCTACAATCCTAAAGAGGCTCCAGTGTGGCGACATCTGTGCTGGAGAGTCACGTGTCTTCGACAGACATCTCTTCACTCAAGCAACAAACAATGAAACACTTGACTGGACTAATTTAAGAGAGGAGACGCAGTGTGGACAACAACTAGGACGGAGAGGAAGAATAAGACAGAGAAGGAGAAGGAAGACAGAGTGATGGGAGACCAAAGGAGAGAAGAGGAAAAAAAGAATGAAATAAGGGAAAAGAAAGAAAGAGAAAGAAAGGAAAAAAGAAAGAAAGAAAGAAAGAAAGAAAGAAAGAAAGGCAAATGCCATTAGAACGGATACCACGTCCCACAATCTGACTGCGATACCTTGGCTTTAGTCATAGCTAAGTGAACAGAGAATAGCGGCCTGCATGAATTGTTCTACTGCTGCAACTAATGGCAAAATCACTGCAGTGTAAAATAGAAATTTCAGACTTGATTAATTCATGTATTTATGGACGAGGCATTTTTTCCCTGGGATAATTTTATTATGCATGTTGTCGCACCCTCAAATTGGCCTGGACTATTGCGAGATGTTGAAATCTAGTCGGAGCAGTTCACTCTCACAAAAGAGAGAGTAGCGTGGAGTGTGGAGTTTGGCAACACTCAGAGGAGTCTGGAGCTCTTCTGGTGATGCAATGCCAGAACAATGTCAGCGGTGAAGGGTGACTACCTCTGACAATGTCCCTTGAGATTTAGGAGTCAAGAGGAGAGTTTTTCTGGCTCTGGGATTCTCAGTACTGTGTCTGTGGGCAGTTAGAGGGAAGTCATGAGAGTGGGACAGATCTGATGAGACACTCTGAGTGTGAGATCTGACTGAGTGCTGGGTCCAGGGATGCGGTGAAACAAATCCTTGTTCAACCCCAAAAATAATATGATTCCATGAACCGCTTAGCCGCTCAGGACCAAGCTGAAATGAGACTAGTCTCCTGTTTGGCCTCCAAAATTGTTTTGTTCCATGTATTCACTGGTTGCTGCTGAACCGAATCTGAACTTCACATACTATTATACTACTATTCTACACATACTACTATATAAATTATTTTAAAGCCCAGTCTAGTAGAGTTTATTATCATTTAATGCATTCTATTCTGCACTGATATGCGCTGTTCTAGTTTAGTCTTCACTGTCTAGTCCCATCTGGTCTATCCAGTATAAATTCATAATTACTTAAACTGACTCTGTAATTACGAGAATTTCCCAAATGATCTGCAAATGAGCTGAGCTCATCTCCGACGTGCTGTAGATGTGAAGATGAGCGAGCCTTACCCTCGATGGGAGCCAGGATCACGCGGGAGTGGTCATAGGCGATGACGTTAGCGTAACGATTTTTGGGCTTGTTCACCTCCAGGTTGGAATGTTCCCAGGTGAACTGCTGGCCTGGATCGATAGACTGACGGGGGGGTAGAGACAGACAAAAAAAAAACGTGCACACACAAAGAGGAAGTCAGTAGAGCCGTGGGAGGAGGTGAGCAACAACAACACGCCCTGAATGCTACCACAGACATGAGAGAGGGAGAGAGATTGAGACGGTGATTTCCCTTCCCGAAGGAAAAAACAGAACATGGTATCATGAAAATCTGCTCACTGCCTGATTTAAATACTCAAAGCAGCTGCACACAGTACCTTATCAAGATCATTAACATCGCAAGATAACATAATGACAAATAACAATATTGATCAAAGTGATGACGGCTCTCCCCTTGGAGGGGAGGGCTTGGAGTGAAGCCCGGCACTCGGGAGAAAGATAAATTCTGCTGAATTACAATACAAGAATTCCAGATAAATATTCTGTTCCCTTGTCAGGATAATTAAGTATTCCATTGTGATTCGTTGCATGCTTAAAGGAGTCTGGCACTCTGTTGGTGTGGGGACGGAGGCTTGAAGGTTGTTTGCCTTTAAGGTTTCAGCATGTACGGTGGGGGTGTTGGTGCTTCAGAGAGTAACTGAAGCTGAATGAAGTCCAACTGGAAGCCCGATCTGACAATTTTCATGCAATCATTACAGCAATCAGTGCTTCCCTCTGTTTTAGCCTCTTTTCATCTGTTTCTTTCTTTGTTTCTTTCGTTCTGCCCTCTTGTCTCTATCCCTCTTTCTTTGTCCCTGTTTTCCTTATCGGCATCTCTCCATCTTCAAAGTCTTCTACTCTTTTTCAGTCAACATTTCTTTCTCTCTGTATCTCTTTCTCCATCTCCTGTCTCCTCTCTGATGTTTACACTCCCTCTCTAGCAGGAGCCTTCCAGCTATTTTCCCATTCTTTCCAGATTACCTTAAGGCTGACTAATGTGTGTGTGTGTGTGTGTGTGTGTGTGTGTGTGTGTGCGTGTAAAGATTGGGGTCACTTCCCTGAAATATCGCCCAATTCAAAATTAAAAACCACATCTGTGTAGTCCAAACTTGAATCATTTTTTCATAATTTACATTTAGGATGCATGCATGGCAAAAGTCCATGGTCAAATTCTGCAATGACTGTAATTTCTCCCTTTTCCTCTTCCTTATGATCAGATGACACGTTAGAAGATGAATGACTGCTCCTGTCTGTCAAGAAGGCAGGCTTGGTAGGACATGGCTGCTAACGGCCTGAGAGAGAAGATAGATAACAAAGTCTATGGCTTCGGTGTCATCAGGTAAAACCGGCTGCCTTTTCATTGCCGTTTGTGTGTCGGATTATCTCCTCTTCATCTTCGCTCTCCAGCTGAGATGCCCTGCTCCTGCTCTCTCCCCTCACTGAATCCTCATCATTATCCAAGCCTCCGCACCTCATCTCTCTCTCCCTCTTCCCTCCATTTTTTTTCTCCTCCCTCACATCCCGCCTGGCTAAAAACCAATCAGTCAAAGCCCCGTAGAGCTGCGCTCGGCAAGCCAGGGCGCCCGGACGAGCAGCCATTCATCAAGAAAATAACAAAATTAAAATTACACTTCTCTATTTAATTTGGTCATTTATTTTTCCTGGGGGGTGGTTTTGTGAAGGGGCAGGGGGACAGACTGAGTGAAAAAGACAGAGTGGGAGAAGAGACCAACGGGCGGTTTAATGTTCTCTCAAAGCCAAGTAATTAGAAGTTGCAGTCGTAGCAACGCGTCAACTTTGGCAGTCTCTCGTCTCTCCCCACCCCCATCCTCTGAACTGAACAAGCTTGTCCACTTGGTACATAGCCGGATGCGGATTTATGAATAATATATACCCAAGAAATAGAGGATCGCTATGAGAAGTCATTATCCACCAACATACCCCGGAAGGCATGATGACAGCAATCTATGCTGGTGTACCTGCTTCCTACCTTAGCCTGGCGTGCAGCTAGGTGACAGGCACAGTGATTTAGGGATGGCGAGGAGGGGATATTGCTTGTATGCAAACGAGAGCTGATTCAGCACTCCTGATTTCTAATCAACTCTGGTGTCATTTATAACCACCGTGGTCTCAGAACTCAGACAGCTCAGTTACCACTTCCATACACACATACAGACTGTATCTCCAATTTAGAAGAACATCTTTGCTTAGTTCATATGAGTGTGTGTGTGTGTGTGTGTGTGTGTTAAGAATTTTAAAACACTCTCCTTGTAAATCCATTACATTGATTACATTTTGTTAAAGGTGCAGTGTGTAAGATGTGGCGGTATCTAGTGGTGAGGTTGCAAATAGCACCAAACTCAAACGGTGAGGCGTTTAGAAAAACTACGATGGCCGATGGTCTTCAAGATTTTGTTTCTCAAATGTCTCCTCAAGTTCTCTGCATTTCTTTTTTCCTAAGTTGAATGCAGGTACAGTGGTTTGCAAAGAAGCAGACACATTTTTTTATGTCACAAAAGAACAGGTTTAATTTTCAGCAGAAAATGTTTCCTGCTCTAGGACTGGATTCATTACAGTAGAATGATTCTTTTATTCAGCAAAGACTTTGAGGAAATTGCATTTGGGAGTTCTGGAGTTGTTACAACCCCCATGGTAAATTTTATACGATTTAAAATGACTTGTTTTGCTATGTTGAGGCTGCAAATACAGCTGAGGAAATGGCTGAGAACAAGTGATATTTCATAACTGCTTAGTGCTACCAGCTGCAGCATCCTTGACAAACAGCAGAAAAAAAAAGAAGAAACACTCATTTCCCTCGACAAAAGAAGGGACTCTTGTGTCCCCGTCCTATGAAAACACAATCAGACAGGAGTCAATACTCAGAACAACCTCTGACCTTTGAACTTTAGCACACTCACCTCATATTCCTGGGAGAGCTTGAGGTTGTCGTTGGCCTTGAGAAGCTCTGTGTGTTCAGCCAGCTCCGAGATGGGGATGGGAGGATGATTCATCATACCTGCTCACCAAAAAGTTGAGAGAGAAATTCCAAACAGAGGAAGAGAGGACAGAAAGTTCATTAGCACAGCTGACAGGACAAGTTCCAAAACTTAAAGATCACACAACACACCATTTACCGATGAGAATGTGTTGCTTACATAACAATGGAGGTTGGGTTTTAGTGGTGAGGAAGCTTATGCAGAACATGGTGAATGTCATACAGCGAACATGTTTACACTGGTGATGTTTTGGGCACTTAATCGGACCAGGCCAGAGCTCAAAAACAACTTGGTTTTTCAAGCTGGTAGCATACACCTGGACCAAATAGCATTAATTTCCACTATAGTAATGATGCTGACAGAATGTAGCCAGAGAAAAACATTCGGAAGCATCAATCATTCTAAATGGCTTGGATATTAGTTTAAAATGACACAAGATTAAAAAGAATTGTACGTTTTTGATGGTGAAATCACAAAAGAGTCTTTTTTTGAATCAATGGAACGCTTATGTTGACAAAAATCTCTTGTATTCTCATTGAAGTTAATCAAAAGTAAGACAAATTCAATGCTGAATCACAAGAGAAAAACAACTCTGCAATGGAAATATAGCTTTACTTGAAGCAGATAAAATGTTATTTCTCATTACGATGCATCAATAATATATATTATTTTCATTATTTGAGCTTTCTTACTTTCAGTACTATCTTAAATCAAAAAGAAATTTGAAGGAAACTCTATGAAGCAATCTTATGATCTGGATCAGATTGAACATTTCCCACAGGGATGCTGTGCTGTATCCTTCAGCTATAATGCTCTTGTGCTTGTTAGCATGGCCATGATTTGGACTGTTACCTTTATATAAAATAGGCACTTATTCAAGAATGGAGCCCTGACCTGGGGGGCTCATGGGAAGGGAGGTGTGAGGGGAGGGGTTAAGGAGGTTTAGGAGTGTGAGTGATGCTGAGTGAAACAGTGAGCTGCTCCATTCCAGCCATCCAATGCAAAGCAAGCGAGCTGCTGTTTCCACCCATTCCTCTATCTAATGGTTTCGTCAACCTGGTGATCACTGGCTCTACCTCTTACCTTCCAATATCATTCCATTACATTCTCCCTCTAGGTCCTTCTACCACTTACCCCCTAAAATTCCCTGAAAGAACTAGCTTTCTAGTCGGGTGGGAAACTCGGGAGATTTTTTTTTTCTTTTTTGACTCGCTCCAACATCCACTGAATATTGTGTTGCTGATGCTACAATATTATCAGCGCTGCTGTGCACTCCAGTCACTAATCCATTTAGAAGCATAATGCGGAGACCATGTAATGGAATATGGAGCAGCCATAGATTGTGGCTCTGTCCCCGAGTGTGGGCAATACTTAACGCTTTCATATTTTCAGTTCTCTCTTCCTGCCGAGTGGCGAGGTCAAAAGTCGAAAAATGTTGAAATTTCTTGATAACAAAAACAGTTGCCGGGGTTTAATTGGGCGTGCAAATCGGCATAATCACATTAACTCTCCTTGATTTCCCTTTTCTCACACTGCTTACTATCCCCCAATGTCAAAGGGGTCATTGATGTTTGAGCTGCTTTTTTAGTGCTTAAGAGCGGGAACCCAACTCTCTGCACTGACAGTCTTCATTAGTAATGGTAATTTATTTCACACTGACAGAACAATGCAGCAGCGTCAATTACATGAAGATTAACACAGATTACAATGCATATATGAGACAAATGGAGTCGACACTGGATGCCGTGACATCCTCTGTAAAATGAATGGACACACTGCATTAACAGCCCACTTGACAAACACCCAAACCCTTCTTAATGATCATCATCATTTAAAGCGCTTTTTTTTCTATTTTGTAAATCCAGCGTGGAATTTCATTTAAAATATCTTAATATAAACTCAAACAAAAACTTCTATGGTCACAGAACTCACACTATATGAAAGTATTAAAATCTATGTTTATTTATACATCCTTGAGTTTCTCAATAATTTGACAGCCATAGAGATTGCAGTGGCGTCACTTGAGAATAATACATGAGTTATTAATCACTTCTGATGCGGGAATGCATTGAGATGAGCATCAGGAAAAAGTAAAAAAAAAATACTGCAAATTCAATTTTGTTGTCAGTTTACTTGCCTCGAATTCAAAGGGAAAAGGTATCAGACAATATGAGCGGAATAAGTAAATGTGAATGCAAATGAGGGGGCCTTCACTTCTCCTTGAGAGAACAAGAGTGGGCTGTTTGAGGGGAGATCAAAGAGAGTGTGTGTGTGTGTAGTTTCCTCTACATATATTTGTGAGAGTGCATGAGTTACTGATATACTCAGACTCCATCAATTCCTTTCAGTTTGTGTTTACTTCCCACATTATCGTCTGCATGTATAAGTGCCTGGTATGGTTGGAAAGATATATTAGGCCAAACTTGAATATATGCATCCAAACTTGCATGAAGTTTAGGAAACTTGGATTAAAACTACATGAATCTACAAGAGACAAATCCACCATATTATATATATATATATATATATATATATATATATGAAATAAAAGTTGTCATGTTTCACAGATGGACCTCACAGCTAAACCAATCTGTTTGAGCATCTAATTCTTTCTCCGAGTGTATACTTTTCCAGCCTCATCCATTTGTTTTGTTCTCAAGACAAATGAGTCGATGGTGCCTGCTTTGTTCTCTTATTCATTCTGTCATTTATATACTTCACAGCACATTGCAGTGTTTGTCCAAGAAAAGATTTACTTTCAAATCTAAGCTTTGACCTGTACTCGAGCAAAGTCATTCAAGGACGGACTGATGTGATTCCCTAGCCCCTCCCGTTCAAACTCATCCTTCTCTTCAACACAACCCCCACCTCGCCCACGCCTTTTTACTATCCACGTATGCTCTTCCTTTTTTCCCACCACAATCAACAGCATGATCAATGAAGGCAGAAAAACAAACTAGCATCTAATTACACATTTCCAATTTACCGATCCGCAGTCGATGTGCCTGAGAAATATTATTCTTTTTGATAAGCTAAAGCAGTCTCTCGAAAAAAGCCTATTTATGATGTGCTGTATTTCCATATAAAAGGGAGGAAGTCTGTCTGTGGGTAAGCAAAGGAAATAAAGGGGGAGAAAAGGGGAAAGAGGAAAACCAGAAACTCTGCATTTTCTCCAGGATGATCCTTTTGTAGAGAGCAGGGAGACGGGGTGATCAAATGTCGAGCCATTGTTTGCCACTGCTTTAATTAATTCTACTCGTTATCTCTGAGCACAGAAAAGACCCTGCTACTTCAGAATGAAATGGAGCAGTGGTGGTGAAAGAGGAGGGAGAACAACAACAAGGAGGTGAGGAAGGGGAGGCAGAGAAAGAGGGATAACAGAGATTGTACTTCTGTAAAAATAAAAACACCTCTCAACCATCTCTACATCGGCAGAAGAGATCGCACAGGTTATTTATGCATGGTGGATTAATGCACAGCCAACAGCCCAAGTGAATATTGTGACTGACATCCAATTAAAGAAAAAAAAAAACAGCCCAGTATTCCAATAGAAACCAACATCAAATTAATTAGTGCTGGAATTTTGCTGCATAATGTGAAAAAAAATGCAAATTATGTATTTGTAAATGGAGGCAAGCGTGCTTGAATAAAAACAGATAAAGAAAGCTGGTACGCAAATGCTAAAAGCATAGAGACTAACTTTCACAGTCAAAATCTGCTTCACTCTGAGGACTGCTTAGACCAGAATCTGTAAAGAACAGCAAACATAAGGGAAAATGGTTTCAAAAGGCTGTAATGCAACAGAAAAATGCTATGTAAAAGAAAACTCAAAAGTGTGCAAAATGATAAAACACAAAGATTTTTTTTACCCAACAGTTTAACCATCAGTACACTCAGACCCTTGGATGCCTGAATGACAGATTTGAGGCCAGACTGCTACATAGACATGAAAAATTAGGTCAAACATTTTCAGATCAGATCAGCTACAGTCCTCCTCAGAGGCAGACAGGTTAGCCATGGACATCAGTCTCTGATTCCCTTGCTGAGAAAACCCTTCTGCCAAGCCCCATATCAATGGTCATAGAGATCAGGGATAAGAAAATTGATTTGCTATCTCTAAGCTTTCATAAACACCAGTTGGAGGGGGGCCATTGAAGGCAATGAGAAAGAGACAGAGAAAGGGAAAAACAGCTTATTTTTCCTGGTGAAAACTAACTGAAAGGCTCCTTTGTCAGGGGCTTGGAGCTGAGGCAATGGCATTGGGAGTGAAAGGTGTGGAAAAGTGTCTGACAGCTGTGTAGCCACAGCTGATGGGAGCTAGAGCTCTGAGGGGTGTAGCAACAGTTCAAAGTCTTATTGCTCCAGAAGAGAAGTCCTCTGAGGCCACGGCCAGTGATGATATGTCCAGGTAGAGTCAGGGCTTCACAGCTGTTCAAGCAGAAAGGAGCCATCTGTGACAATGTTGAGTGGACATGTGGCTAAGAGATGCAGTTTGATGGGATGCTGCCAACCTGTCCATCAAGTGTAGGAAAACACATTTTGCCAGGGCTTAGAGCTGAAATCAGATCAAAAGGGGCGCTTAGTGATAAGAAAAGGATTGCATCGGCCAAAGGTGGCAACTTTGATCCAGGGAAAATAGATAATCTGCTCTGGAGCATGTAGAAGAAGAGAGAAATGGAGGAAAAAGGAAATATTATTTGTGGGCAAAATAAAAAAAAATGTCTTTCCAAAATAAAGTCTTGTACCAAAAAAGTGTCAACCTCTTTGATACTCTTTTAGTCCCAGCTGGGGTCCAAAAACCAGCAATAAAGGAAATAGCAACAAGATTAAGATGTACATCAGACAAAAAACACTGCAAGCTCAATTCTGCAAAATCCAAGTGGCTCAACTGAATTCACTGGGTTTAACTTGCACTGACATTTTAGCGAGAGGACATCAGACCAACGGCGCCAAATGAGCGCAGAGAGATGAAGACATCGAACATCCCCCTCCCCCTAATTGATTTGTGACAATGACTAATTAAACCTAGCAGGGGGTGCTCTGATCCACTGTCTCCAGACGTCATTCATCACAGCAGGAGGGAGGTACAGGCGTGTCTGATTATGTTTATGTGTGAGTGTGTGCTCTCTCACTGTGTGTGTGTGTGTGTGTGTTTCGATAAAACTGTTTGTGAGGGGGTGGGCATGGTTGTTGCAGTCATCGCTGTAATGTGGAGAAACAAGTAGGTTGCTGATGCATGCGAGCGATTGGCTGGTGTCTGCGGGTTTCGCAAGTATGTGATGCCGTCTGCGAGATGGTGTTTGATTTTTACATGCTTAAAGTGGAAGTCACTTCTTCTGACAGAATTATGGGGGCGTGAAGTGCCATATGCGATGGTGCTGTATTGGAGCAGGGGGGTGAAAAAGAGAAACACAAACAGAATAAATAGAAAATATATATCAGAGATGTGTTGAAGAGTAAACCCAGAGTGAAACTCAGTTCCTCTGTATTTTAATTTGCAGGAGAGCTTTCTTATTTGTTGCATGAACTATATATAGTGCAGGTGATAAGTGTCATGATCAACACGGTTAACAATGACTACTAGATCATCATCTTTTCAACTGCAATACCAAGAAGAGTGAAGTAAAAGGGAGAGGGAGACAGTGAACGATGAGAGAGAGAAAAGATGTAGCAAAAGGGGGGGCTTGACAGTAGATATCCACTGAGTCGTGCTGCTTCATTACTTTGGCCCCATTTGACAATTAAACCCCAGGCACCAATGAAGATAATGACGAAACGAGCCACTCCGCGCCCCAAGGAGTTATGGGAAGTCACTATGAGGCTGTCACATGACCTACAGGCTTGAAAGCAGAAATGCACGAGCACACACACAAAATGAACACATGCTTTCTCTCTCTCTCTCGCTCTCTCTTTCTCTCTCTCCCCTACGCACATTAGCCAAGCTCAGTTTATAGGAAGCCTAATCAAAAACATATTTTTTGCTCCCCAGCACTAGGGGTCACTGAGCACACATTGCAGATGCAGCATATGCTTGGCTGGATAGCTGAGGTCTTGGATAAGTGCATTGAGAGTATGCTCATTTGAACAATGGTCGCTATTAGCTGATGGGGATGTTCACAAATGCTCACCGGCCCACTTAATTGGGCTAAAATGTCCATTCAAATTAAATTCCCCGGGTGCAGAGATAACGACATCGCCTAATTCTGCGGAACAGCGACGGGGCTGTCGAATGAGAACGACTGTCATATAAAGTATGAAGAGAAGTCTCAGCACATATTGGTGAATGTTATGTAAAAATGAGATTGTAACAAGAGTTTCAATTATTTAAGGAATGGTGGAGGACAGTTGAGGAGCACAACGGCAAGTACTGGAAGTCAGACAGATAACCAGGAATGGTCATTCTAACCTTTGGAACCACTGATAGGGCTCAGAATATCAAGCAAGATAAAGATGAGGAGTAGTCAATTCAACTTCCACATTTCTACGTTTAAGCAGGATTATGTATGTCCTTTCATGCTTGCTTCTCTTCTCTGATGTAAAGAAGTCCGTTTTTTTTCTCCGAGATACAAACTCAGGCAGCATGACTGGGCTCCCAGAGAAGATGAAGAGAAACGCTTCATTTTGAAATCCGAGCCGTTTGATGCAGCAGAGACTGGCCATGGATGACAGATGGATGGCTGAGAGACAACCAGAGAGGCAGAGAGCAAAATAAGGGAAAAGAAATGAGGGGAACTGTGGATGTGTTTATTCCACCCCTGGAATAAACTACTTCCTTTCTGCCAAGGGCTTGGGCCAGCCAGAAAAATGCACTGGAAAGACAATACAAGTTCCTGAAAATGCTGGTTTCATTTCCCTGTCAAACAGACGAGAAAAGAAAAAAAAAATATCTCCTGGAAAAATCATGATAATGCATGATGTCTAGCTGGAGTAACTAGTGTGACTGCAATCAGATTTGTTTTCACGTTCTTCCACCAGAACATTTAATCTGTCAAGGTTAGAAGTTACCAAAACTGGAAATACCTCCATTTTTTTTTTCACAAATCACGTAATTGAACTAAATTCAACACACTCACAAAGATAACTAATTACCAATTACAATAAATGCTGTCGCTGCCTGGATCACAGATGGCTGAGGAAAAGAGACAGGCTGATAGATAATGGGTCCGAAAAGGAGCCAGGAGGAAGATGAAGAAGCCTTGGTGAAAGAGTTTGGGATTGAATGGGCTCTGTTGTTAACACCAAGCTTTAGCTCGCATGAACACGACACGGTAAATGAGACAGAAGAGAAAGCAAGTAAAAACCTTCAAAACATGATTTGTTTCCAATATACAAGAACATTAAGTCCATGAATATACATCATTTTCTAAATATCTGTTTTTCATCCACGGCTAATTGTTACATGGGCACATGGAACACAGAAACATGGCTTGCAGGTGTTATGAAGGAACATAACGTCAAACAGAATGATGTGGGAACACTTCACTGGCATCATTCACTCTGCGGCATAAATTTAACTTGAAGTTGCATCATTTGTGAATAATACATGTGTGAGCCATCTGCTTTCTCTACACATGTATGGTCTGGGTATATTATACAGTTTTGTCTTACATAGATAAAACAATTGTGTCAAGAAGGAAGGTCTTCTGCAGGTGTTTGTGTCTTTACTTAATATATAATATATAATACAGCAGTTGGCCAATATAAGCTTTTTGACAGCCAATAATGTTATTTTTAGATTAGAGGTGCTGCAAAACGTCATTATTTGCAAGATGAAAATTTGCAAAACAGAATTTAGTCTATTAAAGCCACTGAAACTGTTGACTCCATGGATGCTTATGAACTGTAGGTAAGTAGCTTCTTCAAATTCAGTTCTTTTTTTGGTCTCTTCCCAAATAAAACCTATAGACTGGCCTAATGTTGTACTCACTACTGTCACTGCAGAGATAACAGGCACAAGCACTCTGCTAGGAACTGTCTTAGAATGGAAATCCAATTAGGCCAACGAAATACAAGTCTGAGGTGGGGGCTTTTTAACAGGCCAGCTTTTCTCCAAAAATCAAAAGTACTTATTTGCAGGTCTGAATAAAAAGAATATCGCTATCTTAATAATCCATTAAGTATTTTGCAATGCATATCTACATGTGTTTTTACTTTCCCTATTTTGTTGTTTGAGGGACAAAGTGAGTTTAACAGGCTGGATGACCGAACTTCCTTCTTCACACCTTTCATATTGTCAGTTGAACATATTGTGTATACTGTGCGTCTGTTTAACAGTAAATATTTTACATCAAAACTGTTTGTGTGTGCTTCCTGTACCTGGAGTTTGGAAGTTGATGCGTCTCATCTCCACAGGGTCTGTAGGGTGGTGGGGTGTGATGTCTGCGTTGTTCAGCAGACATTTTGTGCGTGGCTCTGACTCTTTTCTTTTACGGCTGGAAAGCAAGACAAATGACGAGTAGAAAGAAGGGCGGGGGAGACGTACAACAAAAACAACAGAGTAACTTTTAGTGAGCACTTGATACAGCAAAACTGTCACCACTCTCACTAATGATGAAACCTAAACAACTCAGCAACTCCAACTGACTGGTAACTCAGCGGGTCAAGATCGCTCGGGCGAATGAATCAAAAGCAGGGGGAGCTGAGAATGCGTATCGAGTACGCAAAATTCTCCTTCACCTTCACTAATTAAAGGCCGCTTTTTTGCTGATGCAGGCTATTTCGTCTTCCCTGTAAAATGCAATGAAGTACGGCTAAACCTTACCTGTCAGGTTTGCTGTTTCCACAGAAAGCAATAGGAGTCAAATAAATATATAACGGTGGTGAAAACAACACACAAGGAGAAAGGGAGAGGGGGAGGGAGGAGGCAAGAAGAGAGATAAATCAATAGAGAGCAGTTTAAAATTCACAGGGGTCGCTGCTGGGCTCGCAAAAGGCGAGATAAAGCTCATCAGCATTTGGGGGAGGTGGGTGCATGCATTGGTGTGCACATGTGAGTACGTGAGTAAAAGTGAGTATTCAATGAAATGTGCAAGTAAGTGCATACATTTGTGTGTGTGTATGTGTGTGAGAGTGTGTATGTACGTGTTTGTCTGTGTGTGTGTGCGCGTGTGCACAAGGGTGTAGATACAGATGGGGAAGGGGAATGTCAGGGTCAAGGGCAGACCCGGGAAACACTATTCACCAGGGAGAGATGGAAAGGGAGATGGGAGAGTGAGGGGGACAGAAAGAGAAGAGAGAAAAAAGAGAGAGATCCAAGGAGAGATGTTACTCTCCCTAACCACAAAGACTGCGGTAAGGCAAGGTCAGACAGTCTGGGATCATCTGACAGTAGCAAGCTGTACTTGTTGTGTGATGCTCATACCAGCCCCCTTAACATAATTCAGGGATCTTTCCTGGTATGTAGGGTGACCTTTTACACTCCTGTTGAGGTGGGACTCAAAGTCACTGAGGCTAAAGCTATGATACAACTAACAGTAAACCAAGTGGGAAATACTGACCGTATGTTCAAAAGCCCCAAGACGCTGACAAGTGGAGAGCTACCTCATGTAATGCTCATTAAACATAAATGAAGATGTCTACCACTAGAAAACAGGGTCGCTCACTCCTGAAAAATTATCAGCACCTTACATTTTTCATACTTCCTACAAAGTAAATTGGACAATATCAGAATGTCAATAAATAGGTATTTCAATTTGATGTATGTATGTGTGTATATGTATTCTTAGTTCAGTTATTGAGCACCATCTCAAAGAATCTCCTCCTCTCTCCTTTCTCCAAGCCCCTCACTTTCCACAACCATCTTTTTCACAAGAAAAAGCTCTTTCATAGTTACATGCAACAATGATTTGGGGTTTTTGAATATCATGCTGATATGAATACAGAATAATCCTCTCTTTCAACATGCTCCCTGACATGCAATTATTTTCCCGATAGCCCTGTAACACTGCATACAGCTCACTCAACATCAAATGACAAGAAGTATATTCATTGTACATTGCTGGATGAGGAAAAAATACTGACAATTTACAGTTAAACAACTTGTGTAAAGCAATGGGTGGAGCAAGGCACTAGCAATGCCTACCTAAATACTTCAGTTCACTGTGTATCTTAATGATACACACAATTATGTATTTTATACTGGAGAATCAGTACAAAATACCCATGCCTTCATTTGATGTTGAACAATGATATTTTTACACTGACAACGCAGTTAACAACCAATCCTACTCACTTTTTATACAGGAGAATGGCAATGACGATGCAGATGATGAAGACCACGGCAAGAACTGGGCCCACCACCCATATGAGTCCGTCACCAGTCTCTACTGGCAGAGGGTCACCCATGGGAGTCTTTACTGTGTCGGTGTATGGGCTTGTAGCAAACATTTTCTGAACAGAAAGAGCAGATAGAAGGTTACAGCATGGTCTATGAACCAGATGAATGAAGATGAACTGAATGTACTCAAACTCACCAGGACAAACTGTCTAAAAATGAAATGTGTAAGATTCAAATGAACAAACGTGAGGTGAACCATGATTAAATGGACTTAAGTGAATTAATTCCATTCTGACAAACGTAATTGAAGTCAACTGAGCTGTGTTGAACTGAGCTGAACTTGTAACTCACCCCAGTGGAGTTGAGTTCAGCCAGCAGGAAGAAGACATACTCTTGGCCAGGTTCAAGAGGCTTGTTCTCACAGCTGCTGTGACGGTAGTCAGATCCCACCGTGAAGCTGGGGGGCAGCTGCCTGAAGCAGGCTGTGATGTAGGGCTTCCTCTGGTCTAGCTGAGCCACTTGACGGCGTGAGCGGCGCTTTGGGGTCACCTCCCTCAACAGCTGATGGATGAAAAAGTGCGTTACTTAGTTTCTTTTGTTTTTATTGCAGGTTCCTTTATGGCATCCTGTTGTGAATTAGCAGTTTACACAACATGAGTCCCAAAATCATTAGAACAATTAAGTCTGGGCTAATAATGTGCTCTAATGCTGTCAAATGTTTGTTTATAATTTGCTGTGTTCGTATAGGTCAGATAAGAATAACGACCTCATTCAGCAGATGCTATCAATGATGATAAAAAGAGATATATACAAAATAATGTCCCATCAGTAACTCAAACTCTTTAATTCTGAGAACCATAAGAATATACTCTATGTATGTGGTAAATAAATAAATAATAATGTTCTGTACATCTGCACACTTTGCTTCAAAAAGCTGCTACCTCTCTGGCAATGTACCATGAAACCAGGCTCCAACCCCTCTCATTCATTTCAAACTGCAGTCAGAGGCAGGCACTAAGCAGAGGGAATGTGTGTAATCCTAAATCCAATAGGGATGGTTGCTGTTGGTCTGGTGCTCAAGGTGACCTCCAGCTATGGCAACAGTGGGAGAAGACTGTGTAATTCTCTCTACAGCATGCTTGAGGGGAAGAAATTAGCATAGTTGAGATGTACTTACGTTTGTGTTGCAAGTGCTCATGTCTGGTATATGGGTGTGCACAATACAATTTGCCTAGCACATGCAACTGTTATTACACGTGTTACAAGTGTCTCTGGACTACCTCCTTAAAAACACACACAGTTTTGCCAATAGAGCAAAGTGATTACATTCTCTTCAAAAATGTATACATTATTAAAGTTGCCTCTTCCTATTACGTGTCATGTCTTTTTCCTCACCTTAAAGGGGAAGTGCTGTTTTTTTTCAAATTGGACTTTATTTCTGGGATAAAATACTGTCATTTACTCACCCATTTCACTTTGGAGTCATTTGGCGTATTTCCGACAATATTGGATTTGATGTTATCCATATAACAGCAGTGGATGGGGCACCGAAATGCAGTCAGTAAATGACACAAACTTGACCATTTCTCAAATAACAGATGTTTAATAAGATGGGCTAAACTATTATTATCCTCATTTGAGTTGTTGTAACTTGAGAAAATTCAATCTGAAAACAGACAGCTATTGTAGTTTACGAAGGACCCCCAGTGCCCACCTATGTGGCCTTCACAGTGCCTGAACAAAGCATGTATGTCTATCTGATGACATCACAAATAAGTGTTTTAGTTCAGGCACTGTGAAGCCCATCTTTTAAAACATCTGTCATTTGAGAAATGGTCAAGTTTGTGTCATTTACTGGCTCCATTTCGGTGCCCCCATATCATCAGAACCACTCCAAATGACTCCAAAGTGAAATGGGTGAGTAAATGGCAATATTTTATCCCAGAAATAAGGTCCAATTTGTGAAAAACAGCACTTTCCCTTTAAGTTCCTAGGCTTTGTCAGTCATTGTTTCCACGTGTACCCCTTTCTCCCGTATAAATAGTCTGGTTTCCCTTATCCTGCGTCCTGTGTAGGATTATTTTTGACAATCACAACCATTCTTATTCATCCCTTACAGTCTTTTGTTTTGTACCATGTGCCTGACCTACCTTGTCTTGTACTCCCTGATCTTTACCTGGAAGTTTTTGAACAACGTTTTGTTGTTACTTTGTGAATATTTAGAACGAGAATTTTGTATTTTTTCCTTGCTTTGAGTGGATCTGTGTTGATATCTTCTCGATATAGCTTTGTATTTCATGTGTTTAGTTTCTAGTATTTATGGTCATGCTCTTTATTATGCTTCTTTCAGTTAGAATGTTCTTCCATCCTTGTACTGTCAAGCATGTTTTGCTATTATAAATAAATACCATTATTTTGAAACTGCTTTGCCATGTAGTCATCACAATATGCTCACACCTTCTTGCTTTTTAAATCTCCTACCTCTTCTATGTCCATCTCATCGGGGTTCTTCAGGTTTTTGACAATTCCTGATGTCCTCTTTAGTGGCACCACAACCACATAGAAGGTCCTGGAAACACATCACCAAAGTCAATTAGGAAAAAGACCAAAAAAATACAGTGGCACTTAATTGATATTTATGGCTGCTTAACTGGAAAAAAAAAAACAATTACAGAATTGACAGGAAATTGAATCAATGATTCAATTCAAATCCTAGAACCTAATCTCTCATTTCTACATCTCAGACACCTTGGGACCTCAATCTACAGCATATCATACCAAAGCATATCACCCAAAGATAATTCAGTCTGCAGGACTCTTTCAGCACGATGTACTCACTTGATATCCTTGGCATCAACTGGTGGGAAGGACATGGTGAGCAAGTTGTCAGGATCAGCATAGATGTCCAGCTTGGGCTTCTTGACCAGGATGAGAGGTGCGGTCTTGGCAACCACACGGTGTCTCGGCCCACCGTCCATGCTTTCTTGGCAGGTCACCCTGAATTCGTAGGTGGTGTTGTGCTTTAGCCCAGTGACGAGCACCCTCATCTGCCTGGCATCCACATCCATTTTCTGACGGTTGTACTCAATCTAGAATTAAATAAAGAAAATTCCATAAAATTATGGATAATTGGTAGTCGGGACAGTTGGATGTATGATAATGTTGATAGGTCAATAGATTGGTGGTTCAATAGACATGGATTGGGCAGATAAGGTGCTAGATTTAGGTAGGAATGGATGTGCATTATGATGATTATAACATGAATGATTGGGAAGTGAAATAATGAACCTAAAAATTGAAATGGATCAAAACTTTGTACTGATGAAAAATAAGTGATAATTTCAGAGTGGAATTTAAAGAAACATAAAACGTGACAACTGAAACAATTTTTTTGCCCTATAGTAGACTCACCGTGCATTTGTATGGAGACCTGCTTTCAGAAAACTTCCATGCAATGACCACTGTGGTCTTGGTGGCCCACTTAACAGTGAAATTCTTTGGCACATCTGTTGAGTGGACAAATGCCCAAAAAAAACAAAAAAAAAAACAAACAAAAAGGAGACAGTGTATCTTTAGTAAATCAAACTTGGAGAGAGACAGAGGAAAGAGAAACAAAAGAAAATTTAGTTTAAAAAAAAAGAAATAAAAAGCTGTTGTTCCCCTGCAACGTTCCTCTGGGTTGAAGAGTGAGTGTAACGGTGAGCTGTGATTGGCTGTGAGAAGGTCAACGCCATTGGTTAGGACACACAGCACATAAGACTCATGGACAACAAACCCATGGAGCACAAGGGTGTGCCCACTGGCTAGCCATAGTGGGTAGTGCCAACCCATCTCAACACTGTCTTTGAATCTAAGACCACTTGAGGATTAACAACTGACCCATGTGGTCCCAGTGCCAAGTGTTCCTACGTCTCTACCGAGTCTGGGTTGGCACTGCCAACATGCTGCCGGGTGGGCATTGAGACAGACTCAAAACACAGCATGCCAACAGTCCTTAGCAGTGCATCTGGGGGATGCCATGCCACAAACTGTCCCACTAAGGGACAGGGGAAAGGAGGAATTAGGAAAGGGAAGGGGTTAGGAAGGGGGGAATATCTCAAAACAAACCCAAAACCAAAAATAAAATTAACAACCGAAAGCAGCTTTCTGTCATCTTAGAATAGTCCAAACATACTCTTGGAGTGACTGGGTTTGACTGAGGTCCTACCTTGTTTGAAAACTGGGGATGTGATGGCATTAGCTGTGTGAGTGTGCTTGGCAAAGGGCTGCAAGGATGACTGACAGGAGTGTCTGACCAAACAACACTTACCTTCAAATTCTAGGCTGCTCTCCTCTTTCTCAAAATGACTGACTATAACTTACTGACTTGGGTTTACCTTGTTTGGGTTAGTGAAGTGAGCATCCCACGGCAAACAATTTTAATATCAATCTTTTCTCTTTCTTGAGGAGAAGTGGAGGTGGTTGAAGGAGGGGGTGGGGCAGTTTTCATTTTTGTGTGATTTTTTTAAGCCAATTTCCAACCCCCCTGCCAACCGGGTTGGAAAAGAAACAGGCAAGTCCTACCTGTTGGATCAAAGGCCACCGTCCGATACTGGATAGGCGGGCTGTAGGGCCCTGGACCTACACTGGTGTGTGCACGTATTTTCACGTCATATGCCGAGTTCGGTTTGAGGCTGTTGAGCACATAGCTGGACTGGCTGGGGGGTAAGTGGAGCTCTTGCGGTGTTCCTCCGGCACCAGTTTCCTTATAGGCCAAAGTGTACTTTGTGATTACACCGTTTCTTTCCGAGAGCACAGGAGGAGACCAGGACAGCTGCACTGAGCAGCATGTCACGTTGGAGCCCTCGTCAATTTGAGGGTATCCTCCTGGCGTATTCTCAGGCACACTGAGTTCTACCACAGCCTCTTCCCCAAAGCCACTCCTGCTCTTGGCTGAAGCTTTAAAAACATAGGTGGCTCCCCGGTGAATGTTGCCCACAGAGTACTGACGCTCTTGGGGAGCAAATTCCAATGTGGCCAAAGGAGAGACGTCTTTCCGACCAAACTGAAGCCGGTAACCTTGCAGGTCCATGCCATTGGTGAGATCTGGAGGGCCCCAGTAAACCACAGCTGATGTCTCTGAGTCCTGAACCACTGACAGATAGGGCAGACCAGGCACTGAAAAAAATTAAGAAACAAAACAAATCTTAATTTCTGTGCTTTTCAGTTTTGTGAAGATGGATGATTTTAAAAATATTAAACATGTTTGAGGTGTTTATCACAAACTGAACAGAGGCATTGATACATAGAGCACACTGCTGAAACATTGGTATGGCAAACAAATGCTTGTATCAGACCTGTCCAATATGGTACAAACATGAGTTGACATCAACTGCCAAACAATGAGAATGAAGCGACTGTATCAGATCACAGAATACACACCTTCAGTCACAGTTTAAATTTCACCCAACCATCAGATAGCACAAAGTGAAACTGGTTGAGTTGGATGGAGATGTGGAAGATCCTCAGAGCATCTAAATTCTTGAGTGATCACTGTACCCATTACCATTTCATGACAAATGTAAGCTCCAGCCAAAATTGCTACTGCAAAGCGTCACTAAAATTTTAAGCAGAGAACAGTGCCTCTTTCAGCTGTAAGAGTCATCACTGTTGTAAAATGGATGATCTACGCTTGGGGTCTAGACACCATTCTTCAGAGTGGCCCAGTTTTGCTGCTCTTATGGATGACACACATCTCATCTTAACTCCCCCTTTTAAGGCCCCATCAGTGTAATAGAGGCAGCAGCAGTTATGGGAAGCCTTCAGTTCTCAAGTTGCAGTCAAAGCTTTGTGAGAGATGAGTGTGGCTGATTCGCACTTGAGCCCCACCTCTCTGTAAATAGATTCCATCTTGACTCACTCATCTATGTCCCTCTTTTCTCAGAAATATGAGGCTTTGGCAGACCAGATAAACTACAACTATAAGTGACGATACAATTGCAGACATACATACTTTCTGAAGTACCGATTTAAAGATTGTTCCATAAACACCTCGCAAGCCACTATCTCTGCCACTCATTCTTACTAACATCTGGTTCTGAAAAGTGAAGCTAGTGTGAATCTACCATCCAAATGTACAATCTTTCAGCAGGGGGTGACTCCTCTAGTTGAACAAAGACGTAGTGTATTAAAGAAGAACGTGACTCTTCTCACATGTAAACATACGTTTATGGTCTGAATTGCTGGTTTCTACACAACTTCAATAGATCTACAACAGCATGTTAATGGTCAAGCAGTTGGTCGTGTTTTTGTCTTAAATTTTACTCCTGTGTGTTTCTGATTCAAAAATAAATCAACACGACAATGGCCACAAGGCCAAACTAAACTTCTTATGTTAAAGGAAGTCCTTTAAGGAATTTCCAAAGGAAAAAGAAACACAAAGGCTACCAAAAACTATTTAATGAACCAATTAGGGACAAACAGAGAGTACATTTAACTTCATCTAATAACATTTAATACATTTCTTTGCTTGTGCAGTTATAGGGTTCAAATTTTATTCCTAGGGCACATTTGTATTGGCAAATTTGAATCAAGTGGAATAAATTGAGTCCCTAAGAAACAGGAAACCTTGAGTTAAGGAAAAACGGAATGACACTCAACAGAAAATCGTTGTAAATATATTCCATTGATTTTTCTATGCTAGTGGTCCTGTGTGTGTTTTCGTGTGTGTGCTGGCGTTGTTATTACTCTTATGTAGAGTCTGATACCGATCTCCTTATTGAGCCTAGTGAATTTAGTGAACCTGAGAGCACAGTGAATCTGTAACCGAACTGAACTGCAGGAACTGTGAACAACAGATATGGAAACCTTCGATACTAAACCCAAGAAAAGCATCGTAGCTGAGAGGCTCATCATGTGATACTCATGCACAGATACTTTTGCTTTTGAATTATAAGACTGACTAGATGTATATTCCTCTGCATATTACTTCATTCAAAAAGCTTGCCAACTGGGTCGGCAAACTGGGTCGGTAGCAAATTGGTGAGTCCAGGCAGTGAGAGCTTTCTCAGCATAAATTAAAAATGCTGAATAAGCTGAATACAAATTGTTATCCCTGGGTTAATGTGCAACATACATTTCAACATTATCTTAAGCAGCCACAATTATGTATATGTTGGCCTCGATACATTCAATGTTTGAATGTTAGTGTAATGAAACCATTACACTACTGTGTATGAATTTATATTGCAGCATTAAATTGAGCCTTTTTCTTACAATTTATCTGCCAGTGTTTATCTTGTGTATGATGGACAGTGCGTCAATGCACATGCATGTGTTCATGTGTGTGATGACACCCAGTAGGTCCTGCTTTACAGCCAGTTCTAGCTCCTATATTATCATTCCACCTGCATACAGTGTTATTTGGCTTTTTGCCCAGTATGGACTTAAAGTAATTTGGAGGAGCCAACATTAGTCTGAGGCAAAAGTACTCCTTCTCAGTGGAATAGTATCATTGTGCGTGTGCGTGTCTGTGTACATGTACCCACATTTAGTATATGTTCTTGTGCCAAAAGTCTAAATGTGCAAGTAGTAAAACACACACGAAAAGCAATCCACTCTACACAGTCCACTCCCTCTGCTCGTATTATTCATTTCCGTTTGCTAATGGTCTCCTTTCTGAGGGTTGTTGCTAGAGGAAGACGGGGGATGGTGGGTGGATGGTGGCTAGTCAGCTGAGCCTTTGCCGGTAATGGAAAGACGGGGGCGCCGAGTGTTGGGTGAGATGAATGCTCCTAATACTCCCTGGCTACATGCTATAGCTCAGCTTGGTGTCATTTAAAAGCCCACTCTGCCTTCATGCTTACCGCTAATCAAGGAAATAGAATCAGAGATAATGATCCTTAGTGAGTGAGCGTTGTGTGTGTGTGCGTGTGTTTTCCAGTCTAAATTTCTGTGCTTCCATGCTCCCAAATGTATCCATTACAACCTATGTAGCCCTGGTCCACTTTATCATGTGGACATGTAAAACAGTGGACCATTGCTCACTGGGAGGAGCGATCACAGGTTCCGAGCCAGCAGATTGGTGCTGGGTGGAGGTGGGGGTTGTTCATGGTGTGGACAATGTATTTGCTTAAGTGTGTGTGTGTGTGTGTGTGTGTGTGTGTGTGGTGCTACAGGGTGATGAGAAAGAGAACGAGGGCATGGTGAGGGGATGAAAATGAGTGAATGAGGGATGATGAAGGTGATTGGGGACAAGGAGCAATCTGCTGTAAAGAGGGCCCAATAGGGATATGAGGGGGCAGAACTGTGTGTTTGTGTGTGTACAGAGTGATTTTGTGGTTGTAGGACAATTTGATTGTCTCTCTCAGTGTCCATCTCCCTCCACCCAACACTCTCCCTTATTATTTCCCCATCTCCCCACTTCTCCCCTTATACACTGCCCAAACACCTTTTCATTTCCTAACCTCTCTCTCTCTCTCTCTCTCTCTCTTTCTCTCCATTTCAGGGTCAACCCTGGTCCAATCCCTCCTTGTGGGCCTCCTGGCACGTTTCTCATCAGGCCACAGTATTAACAGCCTGCTGTTGACACTCACTCAGCCTGATTGAGAAAGGGGCGCTCAGGTTTCCTGCCTCTCTTGTGCACACTCACACATATACATACATAGAAACAAACATAATACATACTGCTTGTAGGCAGATGACAAGGTGCACATACTGTATATCCTTTGTAATTATCTGCCCCCTTGGATGTAATATTTTCTGCTTTGTGCCACACTCCTTCACAACAGGGAATCAAATCCCCCACTGATTAACCTGTGCAGCTACAGGCTGTCTATGGAGATTTGGTATATTTAAGGACATGTCAGGGGTGAGAAGTATTTTGACCATAAAGGTCATGACAAATCCACCAGTCTCCCATTTTCGTTTCCCTCTGCTTTTAATTCAGTAAGCTTGCTGAGGGAGTGTATATGTGTGTATGTGACAAGGGTTCATGGAGTAATTGGTTGGGCAGGAAATGCCATGGAGTCAAATTTACAACAAATTTCACATGGCTCATTTAGAGTGCAAGAGCAATTAAGCAAGCAAGAAAGAGAAAAGAGGCAGAATATTGCATTGATGATTTCTCACTAGACAAAAATAACAATCAGGAAGTTACTTGGAATGAGAGGTTCAGGCTGATGTTTCAAGTCAGCTGTGGTCAGAATTGGAATAACCACGCACATACATTCATGAGCATCCGTTCACAGGAAGCAACAATAAATGAATAAATAAAGCACATTCTCTGTCTTGGCATTCCTCCAAATCTTACATTTTTATAAGATTTCTTCTGGATATTATCCTTGTATTGTAGGTTCAGAGGATCTCAATTTAGCGGCACTGGGTAACCCACTTCAAAGTTAATACTGTAGTCTACCTCTTTGTAACATGTTGTTTCATTTTGTTTTGAGTTTATTGATTGGTTAGCTCTACTTAGTTTTTCTTTGAAAACTTTCTTTCAGGACAATGTATATTTTCCACTTGAATTTGAACGAGAAAAGCAGATAAAAAAGGAGTATTGATTTTCGCTCCTTACAGCCCAGCAAAAAAACTCCACAATGTGCCGATGGGATAGCAGAATAAAGTTGTCACACACTAACATTTTAATCTCTTGTCAATAAATACTCCCTCTAAAACTTTGTCTCACAGACAAGGCAGGTGAAGTTTGTTCCTCAAAGCAAGAAAAGTTTGAATCATGAAAAGGCACTTTTTAAACCTGTTTTTCATTCAGCGAACAAAGAAAAGTTCCAACCACAGAATGAAAGCTGTTTGTCTATGACTAACAGATCGCGATAGATGCACAATTCACCATAGTTTCTGGAGACAACTGTTCACATTAAGTGCATGTTTGTCTAATTTTAAAGCTGTTGCATAAGTTTTGTGCATGTATGTGTGTTTTAAAGGTGCATACATGCAAAAGCACCCATGTGGTAGAACATTTTTTTTTTATTTATTGGCATCACACGTTTAAAGTTGCCTTTTTACTTGTGAGGTTAAACATAGTTAAACCATTTTAAGTTTTACATTTATACATCAGTTTGTATCATGAAAAAATAGATCTTAAAGGTTCCCATACTATCTGGTTTAATAATCCGGTGTATGTTGAGATCCATCCACAGAGTATAAGAGTTAATTAAAATGAGCAAATCCTGAGAATGAGCTTGCTGACTGGTGTCTTAACATGAGATTTGTCTTTGTAATCATATGATCCTTTTCTATAATTCAATGAGTTTGTGCTATTTGTTATTGCTGTTTTTCAGCTCAGCTCAGACATATTCTGAAACTGTCCACTGAGGTTGTTCTGGAGGGTAAAAACTAAGACATTATAAAAAGATGTGGTCATATTTTTTGAAAAGTAAGCCATTTTTAAGTCCCACAAGAAAAAAAAAATCCCTTTTGTTCCCTGAGTGATACAGACTTCAGGAAATTCTGTCATACTTCAGAAATCCCACACCTAGTGGGAGGCCCACTGTTCACTCGGCCCAGGGTTCTCAGCCTTTTGTAAGTAAAGTCCTACTTGTTGAAAAATAAAAGAGAAAATATCCAATAGTGAGAAAAAAAAACATAAACATGACATGAAATAGCTAGCATTCAGAATGGCTTTTGACTGAGTCGTCAATGCTGTGATGAATTTGCGTGGTGCCTGAAGCCTGGCCCTTTTCCTTACAGGAAATATTCATTTGGCCTCTCCGCTTCCAGGCTGCTTTGTGTTTAAGAGTCTCTGGAGCTTCGATGGTTTTAGTGCCTCATTTGACAGGATTTCACCACATTCAACGCACCGTGTGTTTGGCTCGGCATCAGGTAGGCCTACTATTTCGTCGCAAGAGACTTTGGAGTTGTTGCTGGTGGAGGGTTGTCTCTCCCAACAATTTTCTATTGTTTAACCAAACAATTTGTCAGTACCTCACCGACCCAACAGATAGCACTCTGATGCTCACCAGTGGGCCACTGACTGAGAATAGCTGCACTAGGTCAACCTAACATCCTCAGAACAAGAAGGACAACCACTTAATCTCAGTAAAAGGCTTCTCCCAATTCACCCATTCCCCTTTTTCCATTCATCTCAGCCCTCTGGCATAAACCATTTCTTTACACTTCAATAATGAAAAGGAGATGCTTTCCCTCTGAGGGACAGACAGAGTGCGCTAGACTGACATATCAGTCAACCGGCCCTGACAGGACAATGGAAAGTGACAGTACTCACTCAAGGCCCTTTGGCAGCATCACACTCCTTGACACCTGTAACACATGTCAGGATCTGAGATTTGTCCATGCTTGAGTGTGTGTTGGGATGCAAGAATGCATAATGTGAGTGTACCTACTGGTGTGTTTTGTTTCATGGTTGTGCCATAGCATAGGTCTGCACATACTGTATGTGTGTGAGTGGCAGTGGAGACTACATCTGCTCATGAGTATGTGTGAGTTGGTAAGTATGTAGGCGTATGAGCGTATACATAAGTGTGTGCAGTTGTGTACATATTGGCTCTCTGAAGCCTCCCAGAGCTGCCGGGCACAGATGCTCATACAAAAGGGTGCTTCTATCTTGGTTTGATGCCTTAAATTCTCTCAAGGAAGGCTTTCACACTCCGAGGCAGCCAGGCGCACAGGTTTAAATCATGTTCATGGTAACTAAGCTGCTATAGCTTCCAAACAGGCTCAAGTGGTCCAGTTAAACTGGTATGCCTACCGGTGGTAACAAGGGAGAAAACTGGAGAAGAAAAGGCTTTGTAGTGCGCAGACATTTAGCCTCCAGTTTTTTATCCTTAAAGCTCAAACCAACGACCCAACAGGGGTTTTCAAGCTGTCATAATCTGTCTGAAAAATCTACCATGTACCTTATACCACCTCTTTGATCTCTAAAAATATAGTGGATAGACTTTTGAACGTGATTCAAATGATAAATTGTAAAAGCAAATGTTGACTCAACTGACTGAACTGCTCTTGAATCCAGAGTTACCTCTGAACTGTGAGAACTGTATAAATGACTGCTAACTCAAAAACATGTATATCAAGAGCTGTCTTTGACCAAAGTAATTCATAGTCAACTAACAATACAATTTTGTTGACTAATTGATGAGTTGAGGTATCAAACAAAATAGCACTTGGGGTTTTGTGTTTACCAGAAATGTGATCAGTAATTTCTTGGAAATGAGTAAAAATGTATAAAAAATAATCCCAATGTATTTATGAAGCAAAGCCTTAACCTTTGAAAAGAAAGCCTTGTGCTACTGATTACATGTCAGTCACTCATGTCTGATTTTCCAAATATTTCAAATAGGTTTGGCTCCATTAAACACACTGCAATGTGGCTGCAAATGAGCTTGTCAATGCTGTTAATCAATATGTCTGCATGGAAACTGAGGAACCCCTGAGCAAGGTACCCTTCAGCCAAAAAAGAATAAAATAAAAGAATAAAAAAATTATGTATCGTTGTACTGACCTGCCCCTTTGGTCACCACCAGTTTTGGTTTGCTCCGTGCTCCATCCCCCTTGGTGGTGTAGGCTGCCACTGTGATGGAGTAAGTGGTGTCTGGCTTGAGTCCTCCAATGATCATTTCCTATGGGAGACAGGAAGTGGAAAATGTCAAAATGTGTGTTGAATCTTTGATGATCTGACCCCCCCTACCCCCCTTCATGCAGCTCAAACTGCCTTATACAGGATGTTAATCCACATGAAATGTCTCCTGGTCCTCTTTATTAATTTTCACAAGGCATGCATTAAATGTAATGTTTTCCCCACTGTGTAATGGAAGACCATTCCATTAAGTAAATCCTTAGTTGCCAAGGTGGAGAAGGGACATTACTGTAGCCCCCTCACTCCTTTAGCAATATTCTAATTGACAACTTAACTTTGTAATAAATGCATGCTGAATACATCCTGCCCATTCGCTGGCGGTTTTTACCTTAGCCATTAAGTTTTCTTGAGTCCTCTTCAAAGAGAGGCTTCCGATCAATTCTAATGAATCTTTCAGGGGAGCAGGTTTGAACAAATGCAGAATGAGGTTTTTAACAGGCTGGTTGGCAGAGGGATGGGAGAGGTCAATAAAGGTAAATGAGCTATAAGTACTGTCTTGTACTTGAGATGGTATTCACGTACTGCAGATGGCTCGGGTTTCAAATCTGGGTTCAAAATAAGGGTACGATTGTTGATTTGCAGTTCTGAACAACCATCAGAGATGCGGTGATGGTTTTGCAGTAGGTTTATAAGGCTCATACATGGATGTTATGTAAAACTACGGTCTCAATATTTTCAATAAAATGGATACAAATCTTATGGCGACACAGTAATTCTAAAGCACCACAAAAATGATTTGGTTTAAACACACACATACACAATAAGAAAAAAAAACAACACCAGAGCACAAAACAAAACATACTGTATCAACACACAGCGTGACACAAGTAGCATTAGCATTCAAGGCACAGTGGGCAGTGGATATTGCATCAGCCATCACTCTGTAGAAAGTTAGCTGGCAATAGAGGCCTGTCTTCTCTTCCTTAGTGGCATCATTGAGAGATAGGGTGGAGGTTGGGTGGCCAGACAGCTGAGGTGAAACGTCTGAGCCACATTGTTATCCAAACTTATTAAATAAAGATTGGATGGGTGTGTAGACTGTGAATCCGACCAGGTTGATGCAATACCCACTGTTTATACCCAGCTACATAAAGCACTCAGGTGAAACTTTGTACTCACATATTCAGCTGTATCGTCCGTTTCCCACTAACCCCCCCACCAAAGAGGAGAGGAGAGAGAGTAATTTTTTTAAAGAAAGAGAGAGAAAAGAAAAGGGAATAAATAGGGGTGTGAGAGATGGGAGCATTAGAGGTTAAGGAGAAGAGGTTCGGTATCAGAAATAGGTCACTGGGTTTTGTGAGGCCAAGAGAGAGGGAAGCTCTTTAAAAGTGATGTTATGAGAAGCAGCTGTAACAAGGCTAAGGCTCCATCCACACAACAACGGCACAATAACGCTTGTGAGAACGCTGCCGGAAGTATTTCCGTCTACATGGCAACGCGATAACAAGTGACAACGAGTGATAAGGATGTAATACATATGCCACGCTGATAGGTGTTGCTGCAAAGAAACACAGCGAGACCCACGATAAAGAACGAAAGAATGCAATGAGCATGCGCATGAAGTCCTGATGTGACGTTGTCGTTAGCAACAACACAAGGTACACACTGCAACTCCGAAACGGCGTTGTCCGATCTTCTCACTCTTGAACCCTTTTTGGGTCTCCGACAACGCCGGAGCAGTCTATACGCAAGGCAGAATCAATATTAAAGTTTGTCGGATTCACAGAATTCCATTGTCATGTGGACGGCACCTAAGAGTGATACAGGTCTGCCTGTGGGGCCCAGAGATGTTTAACCATCCTACAGTACTGTGCAAGGAACAATAAACTGCCCGAGTATGACTTTAACATAACTGATATAGGTATATGTGACTATAGATCGTGATATTAAGGTACAGTACAAGTTTAAGAGTTTAATGATTAGGTCATTTTAAAATATACAAATAAAAATATGTTATTAACTCTTTGAGTGCCAGCCATTTTTTTTAAAACCAAAAGTGCCTTATGCTAGTGTTTTTGCCCATTTTGAGTCATATTTTAAGACTCACAGACTATTTGCACCATGTCTCTGAAAACACTGAATAGATCAAATGAAAGAAGAGACTCTCTATTTCATCATGAAAAAAACATTTGTTTTTACTTTGTTCCAGTCTTGTTTTATCTCTTTACGTCCTGACTAAAAACCCCAGAAGCCCCAAAATTTCTCACAGGCTGTGGGAGACTGCGATCAGTGACCTGCTGCAGAAAAAAAAAAGCCATCAATGGCACTTAAGCATCAGATTTTGAATGACGTCAAAAACTGACACTGGCTCTCAAAGAGTTAATTAGATACATTGGCCGTGCAATCTATGTTGACTGCTGGGCGCTTTCACTTATAACTGAAGTTGTTTAAGTCCATTCTGCTCTTGAATTCGTGGTCGGCTAAATGCCACACATGTCAATGTGAAGCTGGTGACATTTTGGCTGAATGGACCCTTCATTCATCTGGGAAAAAAACAGATTTCGATTCATTCATTCCCAGAAAATGTAGAATTGCGGGCAACTATTCTTTTCTGTATTGTTTACCCTATTGCTTCAAGGCTATAATTTCCATTTGGATGATAGCTACTGCGTGCAAAAGTCTCATTTTGGCAGAAAGTTTTGTAAAAAAAGAAAAAAGGCCATCATACAAGGCTCCATCACAATTCTAGGTGTCAGTGGAGGCTGACTTTTGGTGAAATGTTTTCACCTCTTTCCCCCAGAGACAGAATGCTATAATCAGCATTTTCTTAGAGTCTTCGCGTTTGATGCAAGCACACAATCAGACATTTTATGGCAGATGTTGCCATAAAGCAGGGGTCTAGACATTCCTAATAAAAGCCACGGAGGCAGAAGAGGGAGGACACGATGAGTGAAGCTTTGATTACAATTCTTGTTGTGGGCTGAGGGGAAAAGAATATTACAGCAATATGAAATGAAATCCAAGAGGGAAGAGCACCCATATCACTTCCCATAACCCAGCAATATTTGCAAAGCTACAACAGTGAGGATGAAGTACACAATTTGCAGTCTGTGTGAGAGAAAAAGTTAAGCCAAGTTTTTTTGAAATGCCCATTGAAGTTTTAAACATTGCATCAGTGTAAGTGTGTTGTTTTAATCTGCTGAAGTCTATATCACTATTAGACCTGGGCATATTTCCAATTTAATGTGAGCAAAAACGGCATTAATGCGTGGTGCAAGCATGCTTTGTGGTGGAATTTGACATAGCTGAGAGATGGCCATACCTGGGCGTCGGCCAGCATGACGTCCTTGATGAGGGGCAGGCCCCGTGACTCGCCATTTTCCACGCGCACATAGTGAACCTGGTAGCCACGGATCTGACCGTTCTGCTTGCCTGGCGTCAGGGAACGCCACATCACCTTTAGTGCTGTGGAGTTAAGGACCTCCACCTCCACTCGCCTTGGAGGAGCCCCAGGAACTGTGAGTAACAAAATGAAAGCTAAAATCAGATTGATTTTCTCACATAAATTGTGGTTTTAAACCACCATTTTCAGATATTAGAGGGAAGGTGTAAGCGTAAATGTCCCTCAGTTGATAAGTGCTATAAACACACAGCATTGTGTCTCGGAGAAATTGCTCCACATCCTTTTCATTTGATTTGATCTTTATTTATCCTCAACAAAAATAATAAAAACAGAAACATCATACATCATTAACAATTTAACAAAGCACATCCATTTCTGTTCAAGGGACCGAGAGAAGCAATGCTTATTTTGTTCGGCCCCCTTTGTATCTCATACAATGTAACACAAATACTGTACTATAGCAAAAATATACATACGCTGTTAAATAAACATGCTTTTTTTTAAAAATATTTAATACACTATTCCATAACATAAAAGTAGTAAAAAAGAGAAAACAAACAAAAAAAAATTGGTCAGAATAAATTCAATTGTTCATAAAATTGTAAGAGTGACTGCTTAAACTGTTTGATATTTTTGCAGACTTTAATATTTTTAAACATTAAACAACTTAAACATAGCTTGTGCCATTTTAAATTTAACCAAATCTGGAAACTTCAGTATATGAGATATTAAGATAATAAAGTTATTGCTATGATCAAGGTATCCCGCTCCGTTAATTAACGTCACTGCCTTGACACTATTTATAAGAGCAATGCAGGATGAGAGCGACACATAAAACTGTGTCATGACATCAACGAGTTCCCGACACACACACACAGAGTATCAATGAACTCAAAAAACCTGCAACAATAATAAAAACAAACACACTTCAGCAAAAGTATTCCCACAGTATCATACACACCACCACTTTCTCACCACCGTTTCAATGATCGTTTGCAATGTCAGTCTGCCATCAGTAGGGAGCACTCAGTCATAATGACAGGCCTTCATGGAAGGCCTTGCTTCCAGGCCTTTCAGTATGCCACAGACTGGCCCTTTCTGAGATGGATGTGCCATTAATAGAACTCTTCCACTCAAACTGCTTCCATTTGCTCGTCCACAAACACTTCAAGTGCTCTCCTCCCCCTCTAAATCACATCCCCATTCCCCCCCCACCTCCCCCAGGATCGTGCACCAATCTTGTTTATTATCAAAATCTTTTCTACCTTTTAGCCCTGACTCTTATTTCTTTACCTGCCACTTCTCTGTCACATGTTATTACTGTAATGATACCATAAAATATGTTATAGCTGTTGTCAGCACGTTGCGGCTATCCTAACCCTGCAATTCCTGATACTGGTGTATTTTAAAACAGGTATGGTGACAATTTAAGCTGGTCTTTACTGTTTCTGTGCTCATTGTACATCAGTGTCAGAGAAATGCTTAAACCACTGTGGTAATGGATGTGAAATGGATCGTGAAGAAAAGAAGCCAATATCAGCCATCCATCAATGATTCAGATGTGCTGTGACATCTTTGCTTGTCAGTTTACGTATATTTTATTGCTTTTCTTTTTTATCATTTATTCTCTGCTATCAAACAGAGCCTTATTTTTTCATTTGAGGGTTATACATAGCTTTATTTTTTTCGTTTGATGTTTTCAAGCATCTCGGCCTGGATGGTACATGTAGAGGAAAAGTGCCTCAAATAACCAACAGTGCAAAAACATTTTTGTCTGTTTACATATGTTTTACATCCTCAATTGAGGGGATTTGAATTGCAACCTTAGTGCACACACACCTGCTGGTCTAACCTCCAACCTACTGTTGCCACTGTGAATGCACGGACTGATAAGGCCACGCAGTACACAGCACTCATAAATGCTTACGACTCTCAGCTGAGCAATGGGATACAGTTAAAAGCCTACAGATAGAAGCAGGATATGGGATGTGGCAGCTATTATGAATTACATTTGGTTAGTTATGTTTTAATAGCAACACACTTGATTTCCCAAGTGTGTTATCTCTTCTGAGTTTTTTCCTTTCATATGGTTTACACAGCTGGATGTGGCCCTGTTACATGGAGACAAAGATACTGGTAGGCTTTTGAGAGCATTCGGTATTTGGAAATGTATTCTGACACTAATAGCACTCTCTAATGAATGCACACAATTTCCTCACACACCTGCACACCTACAGTACATAAATTACACTTGCCATCAAACGACACTGCCTTCATTTCTGCATTAATTTTTGTTAGATTCATGTACCGTCTTCATCCGTGCGGCAGATCAAGGACTCGCTCTCAGGGCCTGGCCCAATCACAGTGAGGGCGGACACAGTGATGCGGTACTGGGTCCACTTCTCCAATCGTTGCAGCAGCACCTGCTCTTGAGTGGCAGGGACTGTGGGCTCCTCCATGGGCTCCACGTCGTCACTGCCGCCGTCTGATGGGCCCACCACCTGGTAACGCACCCTATACCCCGCCAGGTCACCGTTCTGACTCTTCAAAGGCGGGGAGCGCCAACTTACCAGCAGGGAGGTGGAGCTGGTAGTGCTGCACTTAATGTCTTGAGGGGGGGCTGAGGGCTCTGGTGAGGTGGAAAGGACAGGAAGGGAAGGGGGGGAGGGAGCGAGGAGCAGGGGGATGGGGGAAGGGGGGAAGGTAGGGGTGGAAAACAAAAAATAAAAAAGATGGGAGAGATAAAGAAAATGATAAAAGGATAAAAAAAACAATAACAGCAATTTAAACCAAAAATAGCAAAACAAACGCTGAGGCAAAATATGTAAAAAATAAAAAAAAAATATATATACAATAATCACGCAAATGTCAACATAAGAGGCATTAAAGGACAATGGCAGTGTAATAATGAATCAAGACGGCTGCACACATTTTTGGTTCTGGTACAATTTTTTTGGCATTTTGAGGCATCAAAAGCTTCATGGTGTTGAATCTTTTGGGAAGTCACATATTATTTCTGAGGAAATCAACCTAGCAGAGTGACTTTTTCAACAACAAAAAATATCCTGTTGTGTATTGCAAAACACAACAGGATATCTATTGCATATTTTATTTTTTGAACTGGGCTGAGGTTTTATTCCTTAAAAACCTTCCTTAAAAAGATCTTCCTCAGGGTCTCTGCAATAATTGCAACGACTAAGCCACTCGGCTATCCATAGTAGGAGTAACAACAATCTGTCATGTCCATAAAGCCAGCATTAAAATAAAATAATACGTTCAAAATAAGTCTTAATGCGCATTATTATTCCAATTTATAAAGATTTCTGACAGTCATTGTTATGTCCATCTCCCATGATTAAAAAATCCATCGAAAAGCAATTGAATTTATTTTACCAGAACTGATTTAGCATCAGCTAAAGGGGAGGTAGTCTGTCCTTTTTAATTTATAACAGTGTAAAAGCTTTCCAACATGGTGACTGTTATTTGTGGCTGAAGTGTTCTTCCAAAACATATTAAAACCTACACATCTGTGAACTTTCTAAATCAAATTCACTGCCTCTCGCTTCTAATCTGCGCCAAGCTCTTACACAGCTTGTGCTCGTCCAGAGAGTGTGCTGTGCAGGGAGCGATAAAACGTTTCACTTCTCATCCAGAGTTTGGTATTATACGGATAAAAGAACATGTATGAAAATATTTCTATCCAATTCGGGTTTCCTCTATCCCCCTGGTTTTGCGGGAGAATATATTCCCTCCGTCTTGGTGTGACAAACCCAGTTCATTATTACGTTTATCGGTTATGTAAGGTAAAAAAAACAAAACAAAAAACAAAAAAAAAAAACAATATTAAAAACAAAATGAAAATACCATCAGAACGAGAAAAAAAAGGCATTCCACACACACACACACACACACACACAGCAACTTAGGGAAATAACTGAAATGAAACAACAAGCAGGATGTTCTCATTCCAAAACAAAGGCTGAAGAAATAAATTATGAACTGAAGGAGGGTACTGGGAAATGAATTTCTCTGTAACCCAGGTGACTCGAAAGAAAGAACCACAACAACAGTTAAGATTCAATATGACAACTTAAGAGAAAACATGAAAAAAAAAGATACTCATAAACAGAAAATATGAACATTTAACTTCTAAAAAAACAACAAACAAAAAGAAGTTTCAAGCATTGTTTGCATCATACGTACCTGACTCCCACAAATGCTACATTTTTAGGACTTTCTTACCACCAGCACCTGACTTCAGAGTGTGCTTACTCTATAGTCAGTGAACAGCAACACTTTCCCTCTCAGATTATGCCACAAGTGTTGACATCTCTCCCCGTTTTCAAATCAGTCAATACTATCTTTAATTCAGACTCATTGAGAGTTAGTTTTGTACCCATTTTATGGTTACTGGGAGGGAGAGAGTTGGCTCTGTGCTATAGCCAGGACTGATTAATACTCATGTATCTTTGGGCAGGAGGGTCCACAAGACTGTGAGAGGGGAAACTCATCCCAAGATATTCTGTTCTTCTGCACTAGGCCATGCGCAATGACAACCACCCGTGTTAAAAATGTGCACACATAAATCCCATTTCATAGCTGTGTGTCTATGTACCTTCGTAAAGCTTTCTTCCATTTTGAGAATGCCAAAACACAAGAATGGAGGAAGCAAAATGAAAAGCTTGTATTTCTGAATTCATAAAAGTTTAACGGCAGTCCAGTGTAACTTTGGGTAGAACAGCTTTAAAAAAAGAAAAGGCACAAATTGTGACTATCAGAGAAGCCTCCTCCCAGTGAAGAGTGAACGTTCCAGCACACAACAAATAGGGTAGGACCTCAGCCACAGTTCCCAAACCCTTCTCTGTGTCCAATGTGCTTATCTACTTACGGTCTTACTGGATTTTGAGCCTTTCAGCTTCTTTTCTCCGCTCATATTGTATTTGCAAACTTTCCACGTCAAGAGTGATTGCTCAGTTCTCAATCTTTGTGGTGTGGAAAAGGCTGTGAATCTGACAGGGGCCAGGCTATCACAGTGCACAGGCACCCTCATGCCTGATAACGGTTTAAGACTGGCTGAGGCACAGCTTTAATAAAGTGCATATCCCATGAAGGCCAGTAGTAGGATTATGGATAGAAGAACTATACATCCACAAAAGAAGAAACTCAGCTAATGTTTCACTTGAGGTTCTTTTGAAGCTTCCCTGAAAGACTTTCCTAAATGCTATTTCATAAATAATTAGTCATGTGTGCATTCATAGCCTTCTCTTTGACTTTTCAGTAAGTATTTAATGTCAAGTACATGTGGCATGCCTAATCATCATCACTACCTTCTGATTAAAAGTGCTTTCAGTGCAACATCCTCAGTGGATATTAATTACACACATTGTTAACAGTTTAGCCACACAAACCATCACTTGAGGTCTGTTGTCAACTTGTAAAATGACACAGCCAGTGCTTTTGCTATCAGACTATGAGCACATGTTGGTATTTGAATTATATTTTGAAATGAGGCCTCAAATGACAGGATGTTCATTTGTAGATCATAATGGAATTAATCCCCCGATGCCAAATGGCGACGCTGTGGCTCACACAGATATTCCAATATATTTAAAAACCTCCTGCAATTACAGTAAGTGGGGGGTGGGGGGTGGGGGGAGCTAAACTGCTTGTTTGGCTAAATACAGAGGATTTAGAATCTGCCACTTTAATTTGATAGATAGCACTTGACTGGCTACTGGCAGGTTCTAGGTATAAACTGAATGTGTAACAAAGCCTGACAATCCAGGGGCCTGGCTCATAGCTCATAGCAGAGCATGAAATTAATTCTGATGCTATGAAATGGGATTCTTATCTGCCATTCTGGGGCCATGCAGTCCCCTAACACCCACTCCCAGGGTCCATCTTAGGTCCTGTAAACATGACTTGCAACTGGGTAACAGCTAGAAGAATACTGGGAGCCCTCCCCACTCTCGGGTTGTAGACCCAATCCGGCCATGTTTCAACAGTCGCTCAACCTGGTTTGATTATGGCAGCATACCATAAGAGGCCTTGCTTCTGAATGAGGGCTACGGTTGCCATTGACATCTCATGAATTTATTTCTGAATTTATTGTAATATTAACCAAGAAAAGCCAATGAAACAATTACAATGTTCTTTGATCTGATCATCACTCATGATGAAGCAAATAAGGGCTGAGAACAATGAGAATTATTATGTTTTTGCAGTGACTTGACACAAGTTTTTGACAGAGTGGTCCTCATGACAATAGCCCCTGGTAATGCTGCTAGGACTGAGCACAAACTTCAACAATCCGCAAACATTTGATACCACAGATTTTGGACAATAAAGCAAACAGTGAAATCATGTTGTCTGTCTTTCTTTTTGCTTAGTAGAAAAAGGTTTCAGTCTGCCCCACAATGTTCAGGTTGAGTGGGGCCATGAGAGCAGAGCACCAATAATGCCAAAAGTCAATGAAGCAAAATGATAATTGTAAGCAGTCATTGCTCTGTAATGCATTTGGAATTAAAGTCTCTGTTATAGGCATGTACATGCCATTCATCTTCAAATATAACTGTGCTGATAGTTCAGTCAAGGAGCTAGTTAGTGAGGCTTCTTAATTATAATATAGAGTGTGAGGTTATTTAGCTGTACTGCACATGTTCGTGTACATTTCTTCATGAGCGATCGCACACTGCGCTTGTACCAGTGTATCGCTCTTAAACTTCAGGCCATTGTGTTTCTGTGCACCCGTGTGTTTGTCTGTAGCCTGTGTTCCTTGTTGATGCATTATGCATTTTTCTGATGTTTCCCCAAAAGACTGTCAGTTTACACTATGTTATGCCATGCAGACACTTAAGTCAAGCTATATATGTCATACAGCTCCTCACTGACTTGGATGCATAAAGATGCTGCTATTCCTGACCTATGTGAAGAGCCAAACAGCAGACATGTCATGTTTAATATTTAACCATGTCATACATAAAGACTGCTCACACTATGCTCTGTTGGTGTTTCAGAAAAAAGAACACTACACCGCTGAATTGAATGAATATGTAAAGGTGTTTAAGAAAGGTTACGGCAGACTGAATCCCTCAACCACACAATCACTTACCTTGAAGTATCCAAAAGATCAAGTTATTTACAGAGTTGAAGGAAATCTTTTGCTTTGTCTGGCTTGTCTGACCTCAGAAGTGAGAAACCAATGGATGTGTCTCACACTGGGTTAAGCAGGGACTCTTGTTAGAAGCATTTAAAAATAAAAAAAAAATCATTGGCTGAGAAATACCAGTAGCAATGAGAGTTAAGGTGAAACCATAGAAGTAGAATGGATAGAAAAGGCAAAGAGCATTGCCAAATAGTATACCATTGTCATGACATAGAAAAGTGTAATAATGTGGGGAATATTAATTTAGCCGATTACTACTCCAAACATAAATTAACACTCATTTCCATGACATTGACATTGAATTTATGTTGTGGACAGGCAGATAATATAATCAGCGGTTATCCATTCTATCCACTGTAGTTCTATGGTTGAAGCAGGTGAGAGGAAAATGTCCTTGTCTCGAGAGACAGAGAAAAGCCATCAGTTGAACTTATTCTTCCCTCTATTTCCTCAAGAGTATGTCAGTGCTGTCTGCTCTGCTTGCTGCGCTGTAGTCACTTATGGCTGTAGTGGACTTGGGTTCATGCAACAACCCAACAGAACGATGAAAATAGCAGCAACACTACTGTTCAGAGTGATGTCAAACCAATATTCTTTTGGACAACCCAGGACATAGTAGAAATTAAAAATAAATAAATAAATAAATAAAATATCTAACTCAAAGTTTTCCCCCAAAAGACTCAAAGTAAAAGGAAGAGGACACAAAGTGAGCAAGGACACGTCAAGCCATTCCAAGGAGAGCTTTTGTTCCACGGCACAGGGGAACAAGTGGCAAAGAGAGAAACACAGCTGGAATAGGGTGATGTAAGAGGAAAAGAGGAGTGTATCCGACCCAATCGGCTTGCAGTTTACCAGTCAAGAACAAATGCAAAAACAGAAGCGAGGAAATCACAAACACACATCGACAGGTGAAGATGCGCACAGACACTCAAGAGACGCCAAGACAGAAATGGTGCTGAATGAACAAAAATTATTTTCATGCCTGAACTGATCAAAGCTCAACGGTGCAGTGATAGTATCTCAACAGCTCCCCTGGTGGGTAGGAGTGTTGCATGCAACTGCCGCTCTCCCCAGTGAATCTGCACTGTTTGTGTAGCTCTGCTGCCCAGCAGTAGCAAAAAGAACTGTGAAGTGGTTGTTCCAAAGCCCCCACAGCCCAGATGTGGGGTGCATCCAACAAGTTGCACTGGTAGAAACAGAAAATGTGTTAAAAGAGGCCTACTCCCACTGCCATGGCTCTCCTATGTCCTATGTCTTGTCTGTGATGATCAGCGGATTCCACAATGACCAGCTCAGACCAGTCCTTAATCCCTTGAAAATATCTACAATATCAAGGTTCTTTACCATTATTAAATGCCCATACATAACATCAGTGTTAATCTTTGTGTGCTGTGTAAACCCAAAAGACTTCCATACCCTGTCATCCCAACAGTCCTTAAGCTACTATTGGATATTTGATTGGATAGGTTATGTGTATTTTCTTCCTCTACAGCTTACACTGTGAGTTATTTTATCACCCCCTTTATTTTTAGCTGACTCATTTAAATAATTCAGTTGTGTTCCTGCCATCTGTAAAATAAAATAAACAGTGCAATTGATACACTGAAAAAAATTCAGGCAGTGGGCATACAAATACTGACAGGGTTTTTTTTTCCCTTGATGACTAAACTCAAGCCCATCCCCGGTCTGAATACAGTTCATAAGAGAGCCTTGGCGGTCACAGAGGAGAGGTGACATTTTTTGTGTCTCTGTCACACAGTAGGAAGTGCACTTGCTGCTGACAAAGGAAAAGCAAATATGAACAGAGGTGAAAGGGAAATAAAGAAACTGCCACAATAGTCAGTCCACATAGACTTGATTTGATTGAAAGTGTTGTTTAAACTCATGCATATTTGGCACCAGAGTCACATTATAAAATAAAGTTCTCAAATAAAAGGGTTGTAAAACACTGAAGAAAGCAATTTGTAGTTTCAATCTTAACTCTCCCCAGAACAAACCTTTTGTTACATATATGTTGCTTAACATAAGGTAGAAAAGGTCACAGTCATATTGTTGCATTGATGTTAACAAAATCAAGATCAAACACATAAAACACGTTATAACAATAAATCAACAGCACATTAGTCAAGTGTTGGTTTGTCATATAGGTCATCATTTCTGAATCAGCTTTGAACCCTGATCGTGTCTCACAAAAACATGTTCATTGTTCAAAGGTGATGATGCAGTTGACATCAGAGAAAATGCCGTTTATAAGCCCCATTAAAAGGAAGAAGCACATAATGTTGTTAGAATTCAGTTTCGTAAAGGCATAAAATCATTGAACTGCATTACTGGGGAAACGCCCATTGTGAGGGAAATCACAAAGAGAACAGGAGAGAGGACTAAAGAAAGGACTACATACTGGCTTGCAAGGTCTTCTGTGATAAGTCATTGGTGAAGGCTCCAATGCCTTTGTTAGAGATGGCTGCCAGGGAGAAGTGGTACTCTGTGTTTGGGCGCAGATTTTCCACAACATATGAAGATGTGGGTCCAAATACTTTCTTCATCTATCAATGGAGACCAATGTTAGTGACAAGTGTGATTTAAAAAGGTTGCAGAGAAAATTACTGTTGGAAAACAAAGTGATGATGCAAAAAAGGTGGGTAATGATATCTGAAAAATAATAACAAAAAATTCTTACCTGGATGCCAGAAATGCCTTCCATGTAGCGAAGTTCATAGTTTATAATTCCTTCTTTCTCATAGGCAGCTTCCCACGTCAGCTCAATGCTGGTGTCAGACACAGAGCCAACCTGGAATTTGGATGGTTGACCTGGAACTGGAGAACATAGCAGAAGATTTATTGCATATGTTATTCGAAATTGGTCAAGACATGGAAATTAATATTATACACATGGAGGGGGTGAGTTTTAATAATGCTTCAATTAAGTACTTCTTTCAGTTCTGTGATTTGTTAGTAAAAGAGTATATTTTCTATCTACATACTAACACTAAGAGCATAACGAAATTTGGCATAAAACAGCAGCACTGCAAATTATTTGGTTCTCACCAAGAAAATAAAACTTGACATATTACAGAATTCATTATGTGTTCTTAAAAGGTTCTTAAAGGATAAAATATATTATATCTCTCCCCCAAAGTCTCAAATAAATAATCTTCAATAACATTTTAAGATTCAGTAACAAACTCAAGTTGCTTGATTCAAGAGCCACAAAAAAAATCTGAAAGCATTTTCTGCTTATATTTAGGAATTTCATCTTAATGAAATTAAGAATACCAGCTTAATACTGGCTTATTTTGAGCCTTCCTAATACATATTATTTCTAGATTTAACAATCTTAAATCAAGATATCTTGTCAAGTGAAAATATCTTGGCGTATGGACAGATAATTTCACTTGTTTTGAGGACTTTTTTCTCCAGATTTAATGTTTTTAACTTGTATTTAGTCATCCCCTTTTTGCGGTGAGAGGATTAGATGGAAGTCAATTGAGAGGCACAAATTATAGCAAAGTTCAAACGTTTGTGCCCCAGTGGCAAGCATGGTACAATGTGCTCTACTTATTGTGGATTCTCTGAAGTTACACATGCCTCCTCGTACGAGCATGGGCGGACTGATTTTTCTCTACCCTGAAGCTGATGGTGAGCTCTCAAATTTGGGTTATTTCTCAAATGTTTTTTTTTTTTTTTTCTCAAACTTTTGTGATCAAACAGACTTGTGTCATCATTTGCAGTGGCCACAGATGTGTGGGTAAACCTTGCACAGCAGGAAAAAAAGATTGCCTCTTTGGCAGTCTGTCAGAAAATGTGCTACCGATGCACAAACAGCTGAAGTTGTTCTTCACTTGTTGTCAAATTCTTCTCCTTATGAAAGCTGGAGAACAGATGTGGCATTCACCAGTTTCTGTGTAACATAGTCTACATTAACTGACTAGCATTACACAGGAGCCCACTGTGGCAAAATTGCCACACATGGCAAACATGGCAAAATTGCCATGGCATGAAATTCAAGGTCAAGCAATGCAGGAAAAAATGTTTTAACGCAAAATAAGTTTATATCCTTACCTCCTTGCAGAACTTTGACATGAATAGGCTCTGAGAAAGGTCCGTCCCCGACAGAAGTGAATGCGAGGACTTTGATTGTGTATGTTTCTTGAGGAGCTAGGCTCTGGATAGTGGTGATGATGCTGTCCTGGACATTATGGATTTGCCACAGGCTCATGGGTTGGGAGTCGTCCATGGTGTAATAAACGCGGTAGCCCTTGATCTGCCCATTGGGCTCCTCGGGTTCTTCCCAGCGCACCATCATGGTGTTTTGGGATATAATCTGGGCCTGGATATTTCTTGGTGGACTGGCAGGGGCCTGTTCACCAGTCCGGGTTTCTACTGGCTCACTGGGAGGACCTTGGCCGATTGTGTTGACGGCCGAGACACGGATTTCATACTCCGTGTTGGGGTAGAGGCCACCAATGCTGTAACGTGTAGTGGTGATGTCATCCACTGTCTCATACTTGCTGTCTGGGGACTTGGCCCTATACTGGATGATATAGTAAGTCACTGGGTCTGGGTTGCCCGAGTCCCAAGTTATGGTCACACTGGTGGCGGTGGTTTCAGTAACCACAGGGGTACCTGGAGGCTTTGGGAGAGCTGTTATGATGACAAAACAGGATGGAAAGACAAGATAGTTATTTATCATAACAGTGACTTATTGAAGAACTTCTTAGCAAAAAAAGGTCATCACAACGCCCCAAAGATATGACATCAATACAATTTGTAACAGCAGTTTCAGTTCAGGGTTAACCGATGTTAATCTTCATTAGAGGTACACCACTTCACAAGCACAGTTATCTCTTACATTTGACAGTGATCTGCGCCACAGCTTCAATGATGCCAAGGCTGCTCATGGCTACGCAGGTGTAGTTGGCTGACTCACGGACACTGCTCAGTTCGAGAACATTCCTGCCCACTGGCATCTCATCCTCTGGTGTCAAATCCTCTGAGTTCAGCATCCACTTGACGTAAGGCATGGGCGACCCCACCGCCACACACGTTATGTTCACACTGCCACCGGGCATAATTTCCTGACTCGTTGGTGGAATGGAGAAGCGAGGAGGCACCCGCCGGACTGGGAGAAGGCATGAGGAAGGGGAGAGGATGACAAAAGAGGGCAAGGGAGTCAAAAAAAGAGAAAAAAGAAGTAACAAGAGAGGCCGATGAAAATGGACCCTTCTCAAGGAAATACTTAACACAAAAGGTTCAACATGGTTCATGTGAACTCAAACACAAAATAAAAGACTTTTCATAACATAAAAAATATACAAATGATGAGAAGGAACTAAACTAACAGAACTGCTTCAACAACAAAGTAGATTAACAATAAAGCAACGATTCATAGCAACAAGGTTCCATTGACCAATATTTGACCCATCACAGCACAATTAAAGACACAAAAATCTATTACGAGTTTCTCATCTTTGGAACTGAACCACTGACAGAGGTACATCTACAGCATAACCTGATCACAAAGTATGAAGGTGTGTAGAAAAAGGCCACGTGATAGTGCTATCACATAAAGCCACTATGGCAACCTGGAACTTCCTGTCCTCTCAGGCACACATGCCAAACAGGAAGTAGGCCATTTCAGGCTTCTCCCACAGCACAGGAAGTGTAGGGTTACTGGGCTATTGACCATCTCTGTAAGATCTCTAAACACATTCTAACAGAGGTTTGCACTTGACACCTATCTCTTCTACCTAGGTATCTTAAAGATGAGAAACTTTAATCAGATTTTTGTGGTTAAGGGTAGATCCACTGGACAAAGCCTTATTAAGATCTGACACGGTTCCATTGATAGATGCAGCTATCAGTTTCACAGACAGCATGCATAAATAGACCGAGGTAAATTAAGGAGTAAATGATAACAAAATCAGATATAAAGTTGAGATAAAATGCATAGAGGAATATAACTGAAGGGTCGCTAGCATGCCCAGACAAAAGACGATTGGAGAAGAAAGAAGAAACACAAGAGAGAGGATAAAGTATCCGAGGAGAGGAAGAAAGGGAAGAGAGGAGCAAGAGTGACAGAGGAAGAAAAAGAGAGGGGAAGGTTTGGAGGAGGGTGAAGGGGGGGTAACCCACTTCAGTGCTGTGTAAACTTTGTTTTTCTCCAGCAAATGTGACAAAATGTGATGGTGGCACATTGTCACATCGCAGTCCCAGTTAACACAAAATAAGTACTGAGGAACAAGGTGTGTGTCTAGAAATACATAGAAAAGAACTAGTAGTTGTGGCTAGAGAGTCTACTATCACAGAGTGTTGGAGTCAAGAAACAGAACTGGATCAACAGGAAGTAGAAATCCAGAGAACAGAGAAGAGTGTTTGAGGGAAAGGGAAAGAGAAAGGTAGATGAGTAAGGGCAGAATGAGAGCTAAGAGAGGGAGACAGGAAGGACCTCAAAACTCATGGATAGGAGTTGAGTGGACGGAGGTTGATAATGAGTCTGAGACGCAGAGGAAGGGCGTGGAAGGTCCTGTGTACTTGCATGTGTGTGTATGTGTATATACATAGATGTATATATTTTCTGCGTTGGTATAGGCATGACTGTGCGTGTGTACAGTATGTGAGAGAAAGTGAAAGAGCATGAGTTAGCAAAAACACTGTGTCCATGAAAGGCATCCCAGCAAGCACTTGACAAATAATGTCATGCAAGAGGTGGCTAAATTCAACACAAACTAAGCATGACATTTTCATAGCGATACAGCGTTATATAAGGCAGGACTTTCCTTGTCTACATAGATCGGAAGTGAATAATTGAATTATTTGTTCTGCTGTTCGGTTGAACTTCCAATACACATAATGATAGGCAAAAAAATGTTTTACATGTGTGATGGTAATAGGTATCACCATTAGCTGAGAGAAACCCCTCCTGTGCTGCATCAAATGCTAAATAATTAACTATAAAAATATTTAAGATTTTTAATTCACCAAAAACAGAAGTTACAGAAGTCTGTAACTTCTATTGTGCACTATTGTAAACAACTTTTCAGCAACTGCTGCAAACCAAAGTGTTCGCATCTGTTCGATGTCACAATGTTGTTGGGATGCAAAGAAGTTCAAAGAGAGAGAAGCAAAGTAGTACAGATGTAGAGGTAAAAAATTATGAACTGAATGGAAGAGCTGACATAGAGACAGACAGACAGACAAGACAGGATAGACAGGGACGAGAGACAAGACACGAGGCAGAACAAAACAGACTCGAGCAGCAAGACAGCAGACAAGAAGACAGACAGAGGGAGACAGGCAGACAGACAGTGACGGATGGGCACGCAGACATACTGTACAGTACGCAAAGGACAGGTTTGGGTTGTTGGAGAAAGGGAAGGAGGAGGAGGAGGAGGGCATAAGTGGGGGATAGAATAAGGAGACTGATTCTAAATCAAATCAAATCAAAACCAAACTAAAAAAAGACCATGGCTCAAAGTGGGTTTGGAGGTCTCACACACTGGGGCTTAAAAACAAGAATCAACTACACCTCCCCTCCTCCCCGCCTTCAACATTGCACCTCAATGCAAATGTAACTTGGGAGGTCGTAGGGTGGGCAGATGTGAGGTGTGTGTGTGGAGTGGGAGGTTGGGGTGGGGGTTCAGGGATTCAGGGAGGGGAGACTGAAAGAGGCATCAAGGATAGGTAGCATTCCAAAATACACCGTGTCAATCCAAATGGGATTCATATGATCGTTGCATGGGACACTTTGACTTTTTCCAACTAAGGGCACAAATATCACCTACACACACTCTGAGGGGGGGGTACCAGAGAACTGACATTTACTGACCTGAGCACCGAAATAATCGTTAGAATGTACAGACAGCATGTTCACATGTTGTCTGCAGGGGCCAAGCATATTAGTAAATAAGAACAAGCTGATGTCCAAATGGTGAAACACGTCTACCACCACTGGCTTTTAACAGCCATGTCATATTTAGCAACAGAAACCACTGCATGTTAACATATATATATATATATATAGTCAATAATTACATTAATACAGTGAATCAAACATGGAGAGAGACGTTCTGTAGCCACTGTTGGGCTTTCGATGTAACCTTTTCTGTTCTCCTCTACATGCAAGTCCTGTACTTTGCTATTAATGTCAATTAGGTTTCTACCGAGGGCAAGACCTCGAGGGCAAAAACTTCACTGCCGACCTTTGAGGAAATGCTCTTTTGTGGTTCTCACACTTATTTGACATAAAATAGACCAAGAAAAAAATGGTCAAAAGAAGATCAAAATGAGCTGGTCTGTAAAATGCCTCCATCAGAAGCAAACATATCCGAAAAACATAAAATTATCATTACCTATTCTGCCCTGTCTGACTGAAAAAAGAAACAACGTATGACATTTTTGTTGAGATATCATGCTTTGTCTCATTGTGACAGGTATAATTGGAAAATTAGAAATGGGAGATATTCTACAAAACTGTTGAACTGGAAAGGGCAAAAAAAGTAAAAAACGCCCATCATATAGGTACAGAAAATAATTCTCTGCATTCTAATTTGTCTAAAAAAAACAAAAAAACAAAAAACTGACTACACGACAAAGGTGAAAGGGCAGCCCATTCCTCACACAGACATGCATGGGTGTGGCTATGGTATGAGTGACATATACAGGTGCGCCCCCATCCAGTTGGGCAGACACCAGGGAACCAAAACAATCCAAAAATGTCACCCAAGCCCTTAGCATGCCATTCATTCCCAAATATAGCATTGTTCCAGACACACGCACAAAATCAAACGAAAGGAAATAAATCAAACTGAACAACTCCACAAAAAGAACTAAGTCCGAACAGCATAGACAGTACCAGAGTGCAGCTGTGTACAAAGAGGTATGCATCAATACTATTAGATGTTTTTCAGCTATGATTTGTCTCTGACTGAATTTGGCCACCAATCCAAAAGGAAGAATGAAAACTGAAAGGGGCGAAGACTGTTTTCTTTTTTAGGGGAAATGTCCAATCAAAATGTGTCTGGTAGTGCTCTTCTCTCCCTGTAACGCTGGTCAGCAAATGGACAGGGAACTGAAAGGGATGAGTGAATGAGGTTTCTCCACAGGAAGATGTCTCAGTTCACCTTCTACCTACACTGACAGGACAACATGGGAGCTAACATCAACCACTTGCCAAAAGTTGGTAACGTTTGGATGTGGCCTGCCAGTGAAATTTGATTATATAAATCACTGAGCCAATACATGCAAACTTCCTTTCTTGAAGTCTTCATGGCACTGAAGCACACATAGATGTTAAGTCAAGAGAGTCCATCTTTCAGCGGCACACATATTGTGTCTGACACAGCTACATTTGGTCTTTGGTTTCAACAGATTATCAAGAGCACAAGGTCAGTTCAGCTGCAGCAGACTACACTACGTCTTGGGAGAGACAACAATCAATCTTAAAACAAAGTACTCATGTTGGGGAACAGTATAGTTGGCCTGCAGGAAATTTCAAGTGGTAAGCTCTCAAAAACAGTATATGTGTGTGAGTGGCACCTGTGCTGACCTACCCTTCAAAAGTAGTGCCAGTGAAACAAAGAATACAAAGAATCCCAATTGCATGGACAGGCTCCCCATTCACAGAGACCAAGAGCCCAGCCGGCCCATTTGGAATTAAGAGTTATTAAAACAAACATATACCTGTCATTTGGATGGCTAACAACATATAATCTTGTTTCAAGCCCCAATGTGGAGAAAAAGACAAGAAGCCTCACAGTGGACGAGGTGAAAAGCAGTCGAGAGAGAACGCCAGAGTACTGCACTAACTCTAGTAGTGGGCGGTGTCGTGAAGGGATTTGTGCCAAAAAACAGAGGTCAGAAGGTGGACATTATCGGCCATTTTGGTGAGGCAGTTTTTGCTGCCCCAAAATGAAGAGGGAAGCCAAAATAATGTGCAGCCTTTAGTGTCACCTTGAAGCTGAGATTACACCCTCTTGCTGCCTGAGGACACAGGCGCAGTATGGAGATCCTTTAGTCACACTTCCTGGGTGAGGCCTCTGGCATCTATAAGCCGCGGGGGGAATCGGCCCTATTAACATACCTTGGCTGCACCAATGCTAAACAGGCACAGTGTGGCTCATCAAAATGGAAATTATTACCTACAGGAAACTGACAGGAATCATGGCTGGGGTATCCAATGATAGCAAGCAGTAGATTGAAGGGATTTCAGAGCGTATCACTTTTTTTCTGTTGTCTTACAGGTAGATGACAAGCAGCCAAATGACACCGCAAGCATGTCCCCTCGCTGTGGTGATCCCTTCAGTGAATTTTGTCAGTTAGAGGGAGTGCATTTATATATTTGCATTAGAAGAAGAAGAAATGAGTATTTGGTTTTTGTTTAAAAAATAAATGTACTTCTGCAAATTTTGTTGAAGGGTAGTAATTAACTTCAGGACTCCTTGAGACAAACATCTAATAGAGATGGCAGGATTTTGCTTTGGCCAGTGAGAACATAAGGTGTAATCTAGCTTTCTTTCCCAACGTTACACACAAATGCATAGCAGGACATGCAAGCACATTCAAAATCAGGCAGACATCATTGGAGGAAGGCAAACATGCTCATGCGTACATGACAGCACAGTCTTCCTGCATCAGTGTTATTATTAGGACTTATCACTAGATATAAAGACTGAATGTAGACACTGTCAGGTTTTCATTATTTTGGTTTCTTACAGTGGGATTGTGCCATGCTTTGAGGACACTATTATGTGGAGGGCAGTAACGACAGATTATAGACTGGCGGCTTTCAAAACCTCAACTGTCACAATTACTAGGAGAAAGTCTTTTGCATAGAGGTGCTGGAAATGAAACCCTCATTTGTGTCTGAGATAAGTGCTTGATCAGAAGGGACGATCATATGTATTTGTCTAATGACGTGCCTTGAGGATAAACGATGTGACTGGTGCAATGAGAAGAAATACATCAGTCATACTCAGCATCTTCAGAGGAAAACACTGGCTGCCATTGAATGTATTCAAGGGAGTTTCATGTATTAATATTCTGGGTTTCAGTGTGGCACATAGAAACTATTAGTGAGCATAAAGTTTCAGGAGATGCAAAACAGGTTCGGTCTCTGAAATTGCCAACAGCAGCAGACTTAAAAAGTGCAGATTCCACAAGTAAATTTGAATGAATAAAGGCAGTCAAATCACAAGACATCACAGGATTTGTTTCCTGTTGGAGTTATTTTAAATTTGAATTTCAGAAATCAGTCTAATCACCTGGAGATCAGCACAATGTGTCAACTACACATACAAATGCCTCCACTCCCAAATAGTGGTGGAAGTGCGTCATGTCTTCTATGTGAATAAATGAATGATATGCATGATGTCCGAACTTGTTGAGCCAATGTAGCCTATGGTTTACTAGCAAAAAAGATGCCAAAACATGTATCTTATGTATTTATAAGACTACCTGAACAATACAATTCAGTCAAACACTGCAGCAGGTGATATGATTCAGTCTTGCTCAAACTTCCAATTTTTTGGCTGTCGTGTGTTGTTCTAGTCCAGTTAGAGAATCATCATTACTTTACTCACATCAACCTGAAATCATTTCTATTCTGAGTGTGTGTGTGTGTGTGTGTGGAAAAGGGAATAATGGGCTTTTGAATAATAAATTATAATTTGATTGAGTGTCATGACTGTGAAGGGAACACAAACAGCAGTCACTCAACAAAACCAATCACATCTAGCTGCCACCATTTGAAAATAAAAGTACCTCTGAGCACCCGCTAAGCAACAGCGAATGTGATGTCAAAGTCATTATATTGTTATTGATCCACATGACACTGTAAATGGCATCCCTTAATGGCTGCCTGAAATCACCATGGAACCCAATCAGGCCCAATCAGGTCTATTTTTTTTTTTCCAGTAATGGATCGCTATAAACAAGATGACAGGAACACTGGCTGTATACACACTTAGTAAATCATTCGGCATTTGCACTCCGAGACTCAAGAAGCAGAGCAGCGTCATTGAGAAAAAGAAACACAAATCTCACAAACAAATTAACCACAAAAGGGACACACATTTTTAAACGGAAAAGTAAGTCCAGGAACAGAACTGAAACAAAAGGAAAAACACACAAACACAACACCATAATCACAACACAAGAAATTAAAATGAAATAAAGGAAAGCCCAAAAACCAGGTTGTATCAGGGAAATCACTTGTTGAGAAACCAAAGAAAGAGAAGGAAACAATTGGGAATGCAGAAAGAAAAAGACCAACACGGCCAAAGGAATAGTTTACAGGCATGCAAGCGCAGTTACATTCTCCCATCGTGCAACGGGTTCTGTTATTTCCACGTGCTGGGTTTCCATGACAACACGTGCAAGAAAGCCTTTAGGTGCAGAAGCAATACCAAAGGATGCAAAACGAGAAAAGGCCCCACAATGCAAACATAAAGGTAAATTAACAAGACCTGAGCTAATCAGGTTTGCTTTCATCATTTCTTCCTTGGAAATTAAGAAACATTTCTTTCAAAATCATTTAGCAGTTTGGATTAACTGATTAGTATTTCTTCAAATTAGTAATGAATCGAGCTCTGCAATAGGCAAATACAGCTAAAATTTTTCAACATGTTGAATTTTTTTTTTTTTTCAAATGTGGGTTAAAAAAAGTAAAAAAGAAAAAACACACCAACCTTCTCGAAGCTCTGAGGGATGTAAAGGGGTTGATGCAGAACACAATGACATGAGGAGAAGAGAAAAATAGGGGAAACACAGAGAGAGTAAAAAAAGCCACCTCAAGGTGTTTAGCTGCAGCTACATTTCCCTTTTCTTTAATTCTTTTTTCCTCCTTTTCCCTTGTCTCTGCTATCAGTGACACCCGTCTTGAAAGTACACTTGCCTGCCCCCCACCCCCCGTTTAAATAAACTTTGACCCAAAACAATTAGATAAACCCCAGTGGCCGCACTGTCGCCTGCTAAGAAAAAAAAATTGTGAGGTGCCACTGGAGTCAAATCAAGTGTACCATACTTAAAATTCAGAATATCACAAGCTCCTTTATAGCCACAAGGAGAGGCTCCTGTGGTGGCTGTATTTGCTTTTGTTAGAGAAAGAAACCAAATAAAGAGAACATAAAGAAAAACTAATGAGAGATAGAAAAGAAAAAAGACACAGTTTGGGCTGAAATTAGCAGCTGCAGTTCAAGACAGTTACAGTAAATGTTGTTCCAAGCCAATCAGTAACTTTGTCATTATGGTGCTCTGTTTGGGAAGTCGTCTCTGTTTTTCCCTGGCACAATGTGCCCTGCATAAAAATTGAGGATTTTGTTTTGTTTTTATGAAAATTGATCCCTACCACAGCTGCTAATCTCAAGTGCATTTTGCTTTGTGAACAAAAACATAGTCAACATCAAGTATCAGAATTGATTGACAAAAGTTAACTGAAAACAGACAAAGGCTGACACCATCAAGGCATAACAAGTGTGTTACATATGTGAAAAGTACCTGACTAATTATGATCCTCGTATCGGCTTTTAAAAGCATGCTGATGGAGCCAGTGCTCATGGAGATTGCATGAATTGTTGGAAATGATATCAGGGCATAGCTGTGTGGTTTTTGACCAAAGGAAGTAATAAATATCCCAGTGCTGTGTCAACAAGTTCCCATTATTGTTATTCAATGATTCCTGTAGAGCTCTCGACTGTAATTTGCCACGAACCTTTAACACCTACAATGCCGTAAAAAAAGTGAAAATACTTGACATTAAGAGTCACTGCATCAGAGTGGAGACAGCATGCGCCTCCGGGATGAATGCTGACAAAGAGAGACACTAATCTTGATGAACCTTTTTTCACCTTCTACTGCTCACAGTCGAATTTTTCTTCCCTATGCTGCTACTTCACAGGCTATGATAATAGCAATAATAATGAAAAAGCAGCTCCGTGACCCATTTTATAATGTCAGGGTAGTGAATTATTTATTGGGAACAAAGTTATTTGGTACACAGCAGAGGGAACAAACTGAGTAGATACCGAGGCATCTTTATTTAATATGCACAACATAAATAATACATGTCGAAAATGCATCTGCTTCAATTTATCAGAGCCCCCTCAACAGGGATTCATTGTCATTTAGCATTAGTGGTAGAGGGTAGGCTTTTGTCTTCATTGCCTCATTGTTTCCTATGAAACTGAACGTTCTCTCTGACTGATTGTTTTTCATATCTTCACTTTGCTGGAACATGCCAGCCAAAATTACTGCTGACTGTAGATAATACCCCAAAGCAGAAACAGGGGAATACTATGGATTTATGCTCCAGAACACCATGAAGAAACAGTAGTGGAAGTGTACTATTTATAATCTATGGGAAAGAACTTTTTTTTATGTAATTCAGAGCAGCTAACTGTGTGAAGAGTCCTTTTCTATTAATTCACCATAGGGAAATCCTTTTACCCCCCAAATCTGGAGAAGGGAAAGGGGTTGAGATTTTGATTGGTGGGCATTAATACCTCGCCACTCAATCAAAATCAAGACTTACCGTTGTGCTCCTGGACCTGAAAAAAGCTAATCAAAAAGAAGTCCTTTCCGACTTTTTGGTTTCCATAACTTTGAATGGAGGGGGACACATTTTATCTGGCACAAGTACAAGTAAAAGGCGTCTTACAACTGATAAGGTAAAGACATACGGCTTGTTGTGCTACACATTTCCTTCCAAGCGAGTAAGGGAGGGCATTCAAAGACAAAATGGAGCATAACATCATAACACAGAAGAACATTAGTTGGTCAATTATAGTTTTACATTTTCAGTGCATATGAAATTACATTTGTGGGCAGGCAATACTATCAATGCTAAAATATTTATATTACTTGGGTAATGCTATTTTGCAAAATACATTTTGTGCAAATACAGCTGGGCTAGAATGGAAGCAATTATCATTTGTTAAGCTCAACAGTAATGCTACTTAAAGCTGAGCTGCAGTGTTATTAGTTAGAATGGGTGGATGTTTTCATCTTTCATTGTTTTTTGGCCTGGCTCTGGGGCCGGGTTGCTCCCTACCTCGCACATAAAGGTTAGCAGGGGACGAGTAGCGCACGCCTTCCACATTAGACGCCACGCACTCGTACTTCCCCTGGTCCGTCTCCTCGCTGTTCTCGATCTGCAAGGCACCTGGTAAATGACAACAAAGACAAGAGGGGAGGGGAAAGAGAGAAAACAAGACAGAGAGAGAGGGAGAAAGAGAGCAGAGAGTGTGTGATTAGTTGATTTGTCAGTGATGGGAAAAAAGGAGTCTGTCTTCTTAATGCAAGGTACATCCATTCATCCATCCATCCCTTATCTACCGCTTATCCTCATAGAGTCGCGGGTGGACTTGAGCCTATCCCAGCTGTCTTAGGCCGAAATCCCCCATGTATGTTTTTGGATGGTGGGAGGAAGCCGGAGTATCCGGAGAGAACCCACGCAGACACACACAAACTCCACACAGAAAGGCCCCGGGCCGGGAATCAAACCCGGTACCTTCTTGCTGTGAGGTGACTGCACCACTGTGCCGCCCCTATAAGGTACAGTATCTTGAATTCTCAGGAGCATTTCATCAACATCCATTTCTCTCTGCTGCTAATGCTAATGCAGATTACCAATGCAAACTGGGTTCCTCTCCAACCTCAGTCATCCACAGATAAATACAAATGTGGCCTGGATCAGATGTTGATGTATGCAACTCATATAAGATGTGACAAAGGTGTGATGAAAGGTAATGGAGAAGGGTTTTGATATGGCCCTGTAAACTGAGTGAGACTCACAAATCACCCTTTGCACAGCACTCACCAAGGGTGAGGGGTCATGGGAAAATATCCAGACACATAGTTCATGTCCAAATGGACACTGGCATAGAGCTTAATGCGGCAGCTCAGCCTCTCTGTCATTAAACCGCTTAAAAAGACAGCCATCAGAATAAAGACACATTGTAATTCTTACATTATATATTTCATTTAGGGAGGGAGAAATTAAAAATCAAGTGTATCCAAATGAACTGATATTGTGATACTTTAAGTCCCACAATTTTACATGAACCCCTTAGGGCTCGTGTGTTTTAAACTGACTGTGTATGTTATCACTTTCTAGATTTCATCTCGTCTGTGCACATGAACTCGGCCCAAAACGCTCGGCAAGCAATCTGAAGAAGGGGTGTGGGGAACGGAAGAGGAAGGCGAAACAACGGGCGTCAGATCACTCCTCGTTAGAGCACTGTTGACGGCACTTCCTGATGATATCATTAAGGCTTCTGGCTGGCTCAGCAGACAGATTGCAGCCCAGGCCTCCCTGACAAACACAGCACCGCCGCTCGTTAGCGTTTAGCCAGGCAGCATCAATATGCCAGCCGCTGCCCAGGATGCTTTGTAATATACCATAACCTACTCCATCACACCAGCAAGCGGAGTGAACACAATGTTGTACAAAGCTACCATTCTGGAACATTGGTCTAATAACACTTTTCAGCTGTGCCGCTAATGAGACCATCGATCCTACTTAATTATAAAGATTAGTCACGCTTTCACCTCGGCCACGACCTAATACTCTAAGAGTATTTCACACCTTGGTGTCAGTACATAGATATCTTAGAAAATGAAAACAGTCCTGTCAACAGTCCTCTCTATTTTCTTCGTCTTCTTTTAATTTCCCTCCACAGCCCAGATCATCCCGATCCCCCAGAGGGAGCTGTTCCTGGCACATACATCTCATGAACCAAATGAAAATGTCTACCTGCAGAGGGCAGGTGGTGGAGTCTTCGCTCTGCGTTTATGCACAGATCTGATTTGGATGTGTTTGATGTGCGCTTGGAACAGCAAATGCCAGCCCGGTGGCAGGTGGCTTGGAATGTGCTTAGAAGCCTACCGTCTCAATGCCAGGGAGACCACAAAGTAAGGACTGTGTGAAGTTCAACTCCAGGTGGACGCTTCCAGAAAGCTCTGCCAGAGGCTCGTCAGCACATGTCCCCATGCTGAATTATAAAATCTTTGGAAGGCTGAAGTTGGAGCAGTTTTTTTCAATGCATCATAAATAATAATGCTGTAGGGCTTGTGGTGGGCCACAGTCCCTTTTTGTTGACTTTTACCAAACAGTACAGTCAAGAGAATCATTCTCTATTTCATATCTTCTCATTTTATGTGTGCTAACCCTTGACAATCTGCAGGTTCAAATGCTTCCAACAAATACAAATGGCCTTTTTTGAGGACAATATTTAACAAATGTCATCTGAAGGTCAACAAAACACAACCACAAACATGCGGTGGTTGACAGATAATAAGCCAACCAAAATTAATTGAGAGCCAATTAAAACCAACATTGGCTGCTGTGAATTACACCTCCTGGCAAAAGAGAGAGAAAATGAGGGAAAGCAGGAAGGAGAGAAAAACAGACGAGGGTTTCTTTCCATCTTTGGTGGAGGCTGCTCACTAGGTGGCATTATCTGTTGTCTCCAAGCCCCTACTGGCTTCATTATGTATTCTAGTTATTATTTAGTGGAGCTGTGAAGAGCACATAAAGACGCAGAACAGAGGCAGAGGCAAAACAAGTGAGGTGGGGAGAAGGCGAGGAAGAAATACACTGGGAGGAGAAGCAGTAAAGAGAGACTATGGATGCAAGAGATGTAGAGCAACACAGAGAGAGAAGAAGGAATGAAGATTTATTCTAATTTTTTATCATATCTCTTATTTATCTGTTATTATTCCATCTCAAATTTGAAACCTTAGTTTGACTCTCGAGCACAGGTTTTGTTCTAACCTTTGTGGAAATCTGGGTTACAATTTATAGAAAAATGGCTCAACACTGAAAGAATTCTTAACAACAACAAAACACTGATAAATTTAATTGCACACACTGGATAAAATTAGATCTGTGTGAGCAAATATCTGATGCAGGAAGCCCAGATGGAGAGGGATAGAAAAGGTAAGAGAGAGGTAGAGGGAGGGAGAGCAAAAGAGAAATCACAACTTCATTCTATTTTGAGATGTTTTCTGCTCCTCTCTCGGTCAGATTCACACGTAGTGGAGACGCAAAGCCCCGCTGGTGTTACATGTGTTGTGCTATGCTGTATGAGTTGCATATCTCTTCTGTCCAATTTGTCATATCCCCTCTCCTCATGTTTTCCTTGAGCCCGAGCTCTTTTGATAATAAAATTTAATTTAAATGAATGGCATGAATGCCGTTCATAATCTGTGTACCCAAATTACCCAAATAATAGGATGAAATGTTTTTCTTTTTTGTTGACCAGGCAGACAGTTAAGATATTGATAATATTAACATTTAAAGACAACCTCCCTCTTAAAATCCAAAATCCAAACAAACCCCCTTTGATGTCCTATTTCAAGTGGCAGCACGCACGGGTGTGTGCACACAAAACAAACTCCACTCTTTGAAAACCCTTGTTGCCAGCATGTGTCCCTTTCCCATCAATTTTCGGTCTTTTTTTTTTTTTTTTTTTTTTAAATGACTGCACTCTTGGTGTTTTGCATAATTGTGCTCAGTCTACCCTGCTAGCCTGTGGCTCTCCAGAGTGCAAATGGCATTTTTTTCATCATTTATCAGGAAAAGAGAAAACACAAGAAGTGAAATAAAATGCTGAAATTACAATTCACACACACAATAAAAACCACACACCCTGTCTGCTCACACAGCAGGCGTTAACTGATAAACTTTGCAACAAAAAGTTATTTACTGCTCACAAAATGGCCTTATTGTGCTTATGAAGTGAGTCCTATATGGGGCCTAATGGCTTTCCTCCCATCTTCAGCTATAAAGTCTGATCACAAACACAACTGCCACACAAAGTAAGTTTGTTTTTACCTGATTTCATTAGGAAACACAATCACCAACTACTCTGCTTGCCCCAAAGCGGCATGTTCCACTATTGCCGAATTACCGTTTTCCAAAATACATCTGAAAGCAACAATCTAATTTCTAAGTTCTTTCTTGAGTCCAAATACCAGCACAGTTTGACCATGTCATCTAGCTGTTTAAGACAAAAATATGACAGATTAAGCAGCACAAATGATTTTATGACATTGAAATGTAGCCTACAATCACACTTAATCTTGCTCAAGGACACATAAATGGTAATGTGGGTTGCTGTGGGTATTGAATCCAAGACCTCCACTTAAAGGCCACACTGGCCAATCTGTAAATCCCTGCTGAGTAATATTTCATGTTTTTTCTGGGTCAGAGGAGAAAATATTGATGCCCTTTTTTCCCATCTGTCTCATTCTGTGAGGTATGCTGCACATTATGTTCTAAAAGTAGAAAGGAAAGTAGATACAATTGAGGCAAATAAAGACTCTGATAATAATGACTTCACTTCCATGAGGACCGATTCGTCACTATCCTAGTCAAAGTGACTCTCCCTGCTCACCAACACACTCAACCTCTAATCTCCACTGCTATCCACACCTGGCTGTCTTACAGCATGTTCACTGCCTTCATCCATTCGATAAAGAAGGCTGTAATGGGCAGTGGATCTGGGACATTTGTCCGAACCGTGACAGCTGCCCTGGTTAACAGCACCGCATGCCGCAGGCTGATCTGATGAGGAGCGCTGAGGTGCCAAAGAAGACTGCTTGGGCAGAGTTCAACAAATACATGTTTTTGAAGGCCTGACTCTAGAACAGACATTCCTGTGGTGAAACACTTACAGTGTATTCTTTGGGTCAATAGTCTTTGCTATATTAAAATTTTCCAGCCAAAATGTAGGAAAGCTGACATGGATTCCTACATTTAAACAGTTGTTTGCAGGTTTTGTCCTTCTGTAGCTGCAGGAAATATATTGGAAATATATATGTAGTCTCGGTTGGACAGGGGAATGACAAGAAGAGAGGGGAAAAAAAATAAGAATGGGGAAATCTGAAGACAGACAACGAGGTGGAAAGACTTTCATTTATGAGAAGTGCTGTGTGCATGAGAGAAAAAAAGAACAAAACAATCAGAGATGGGTGGAAGTGGAAGAACTGAAGAGACAGACAAGCACAGAAAAACAGAGGGACAGACGAGGGGATGAAAGAAAAGCAAGGAAAGGCAAGCATGGATGATTAATTTCAGAAAGTGCCTGAAGCTGCGGTCTACCCACCCCCGTCGCTGCTTTGTAGCAGCTTTGCCATGTGTACCCCCCAGTCCCATTTATGTAATTCAATTAGTGTGCTCCAGCGGGCCTTGATTGATTTGTTTAGGCGATCAACAAAATGGCTGGCCAAGTCTGACTCTTACTTTCCCTCCCTCTCGCTCCTTCGACAGCCCACTCAGGCCTGCCGGTGGCACGCTGGTCTTTTCATCATTTTATCTCTCATTTTCAGTTTGTCTCTCTCATTAGTCTCTCATTTTTCCTCTCCTCTCCTGTAGTTTTCGCACTTTCCTCTCATCCCAATACTGCTCACTAAACCTTTACTACAGTGCAATTAAAACCCCAAATTAGCACCTTACTTTATAAGTGGAAACACACTCAAAATAATAATCTTTCCAGTGCATGAATTAAATGAAGAGTGCAATACCTTCAGTGCACTTAATTATTCAGGAGGAACTGTTGCAATTATATTTCTGCTTATACATTACAAAGGCTATCTAGATTCACTATTATAAAACAATTACAACTACAGGTAGCTGAGATCAGCTCCAGCTTCACCACAACCCTGAATATGATATTACAGATATTAAATGGATGTTTAGAGATGCATTCTGTAATTTCAGCTAAATCTGACCTGGTTGACATTGCAGCTAAAGTTGAAAACAGCACTATGTTTGTACTTTCACATCATCATTATCGCACCATAAACAGTATAAGCCCAGCAGCATCCCACTTCAGTGGTTGGTGTATTTCCATGTTTTGATACAGCCGGTCCAGCAGGGTTCCATACAACAATTCTGCCATTGCCGTATCATTGAACGATTCAAATACCTCTTGCAGCTACAGAGGGCAACTATAGTGTGGAAAAATGTGGGAAGTTACTAACTTGGCTATCGCGACTACTTGCCCTGCCAGCATAGTCTGGCTAAGCTGCCATGTAAATCAAGTTCTCAGAGGGCGGGCTTAACCCACGTCTATCAAATGCCTCTGTGTGCTACTGGACGAGGCTTCAACCAATCAGACCACTCTTTCCTCTGACATATGCTTGATCCAAAGAACTAGTACGTCATTCCCTTAAACACGCCTCAATCGAGTCGTTGGGAATGCTAGATTTTCACTGGTCCCCATTTCTAGGTGAATCTAAAATCGAAGACAACGGGGAACTTTGTGCAGCGTCACAGGTAGTATGGACGGGCCCAGGCTAGGAAGTTACAGATTTCTGTTGTGAATCAGCAGTTTTAATAACCACACAATGCAGAAGACAGATGGCAGCCAAGTATGGAAATGCCCTTATCACTCTGTCTCCCTTTCCTTCTGTCTGTATTATGTCACTCGGACTCGCTCTGCCACCAACCCAAGGTCATTTTACTGTGATAGCACCAGCATGGTGCTCCACGTGTGCTGCCACTATTGTCAGCGCCCATCTGGTGGCTTGTAACGCTCCCATAAAATCAGTAATGAAGCAGGTGGGGAGTCCAGCTACCTTTCTACCTAGCGCTTACCTTAAGGCTGGCACCTAGGTGGCTTTGTATGGGAACAAAACTGATGCAGACTTTATATTTTGGGAATGAGCTCTTACCTATGAAGCTGCTTGTGATGCATATGTATCTTCTAGTCATGCGCAACCTTACTAAAGCAATAGTTGATGTTCACTGTTTCGCCTTTGCAGATAACTCTGGTGAGATCCTATACAATAAGAACATTTCTCACATGCCACAAGTAAAGAGTTGTGTATGAGCATCTTTCACCTGCATATATTATGCTCTGAAGCCTTTAGAGCCTTTTTCAGGTCACACCAAAACCAAAACAGCACTTACTGTAAAATGTTGAATGATCTTCTGTTGAGTGCTTACAATGGATTCCATTTGTGCTTCAATTATGGTAGCCCAGTGTGGCTTTTACCACCATCGATACAGTGATCGATGGTGGTAAAAGCCAACTATTTGGCATCTCTTTCTCTCGCGTGGTTATAATCTTAGTAATCTGAAGGAACAAAATAGGTTCAACACCACATGACTATTTTCTGATATAGCCTCAGGCCACTGAAAAGGCAGTCAGCAGGCTGCAGAACCTGTCCCTATCGTGCCAACTTCCTCTGGAATAACATCCCTTGCAGTCCATGTTCGTCCTGCAGATGAGAAAACTCTCTGAGAGCGACTACATCTCTCCCATTCTCCGTTTGTGTATGTCATTCCACAGATACATGAGCATCCAAACTGTGTGCCTCTCTTTCTTTCTCTCTATTTACTCCTTGTCCTGTCTTTTCAGTCAGTTTTCGCTATGATAGACTTGCTGTCCTGGGACCTGTCTCTCTCTTCCTCCACTGGCCTAATTCCAGGAGATTCAGCCTCTCCTCTTGTCTCTTTCTCTCTGTTATGTGCATGTTGTCTTGTCTCCCTCCCCCACTTATGTTTCTTTCCTTTTCCCTAAGTGTATGAAGGGTGTGCTTTGCTTCCCAGGTAGGATGAGCTATGTCTAACGCAAAGAAACGTCTTGAAAAAGTGACATTTTCCAGAGTGGGAGAGTCAGCTTTAAGCAGATTAGTAGGTCTGCGTTACACCTGTGCAAACAAAACATTTGTCCTTCTCAGACACCTTGATCCCAATTACATTTGCATCTCTTTCCAGATCCATGCTATACGTTCTCTCCTTACACAAGTCATACACTTCTGACGACAAGTCAGTGTCGCCATGGCTAACGGAGTGGGGAGAAATAGCCTTTTTCAGGCCGCTTATCTTATTATGCAAATGTTAAGTTCATTAATTATGCTTGTGTTGGTTCACTACAAAATGATTCATGAGTCCCTCTTATTCAAACAAAGCAGAGCAGGAAGGGCTGGGGGATTTAAAGAAGTGAAAGGATTTAGTATCAAACCTCAGGTGTTCAAGAATATCCTTGGAAACATGCTTCTGTTTCGATACTTGTGTCACGCATGGCTTGTATGAAATGGTTGAGGAAGGAGAAACTTAATATGACTGCAGGAGCTCTATCATCAATCAATCAATGAATGAACCCCTTTGCTGCACCAAACTGTAATGGTGAAACTAAAAGCATTTATCTTGTCCCCATGAACACAGGGACACACAAGGCAAACTGAGATATTCACTTACCTGCTCAACCTGTGGAATAAAAGCATTTTACAAACACAGAACAATCAACAATCACGCTGAATCAACTGAGCTAGAATGCTTCAGCAACAAAGCCTGGCGGATAATTACAAGTGAAAGTTAAATTATCTGGGGAAATGTAAAAGAAAATGAGGTGAGAGGAAGAATAATTTGACACAGCTATCATATATTTCATTGGAATCGGGCTGCTTTAGTCTGTCATTCCTTTCCCACCTTGATATCCTTTTGTTCATTCTCTGACATCATAAAAACTGGTTGTGGCATGGTTAAAAAAGTGGTCATTGCATGTAACAGCTTCCCTAGTTTTGCCTTTAGAAACTGCTGTGCCACACTGTAACAGCGAGGAAAGGAGTTAAATCAAGCATAATTTATGCTGTCTTTTTTCCTGACATACCCTGAGTATCTCTAGCCAGGGCTCATGAAAGTTACAGAGGTGTATTAACATGCAGACTCTGGTTATTGCTCTGGTGGTGAGTGGGAGGATGAGAAAGGATATCAAAGCAGAGGAGAAGAAGGAAGAAAGGTGGTTGCTAAGATAAACTGGCCTTATCAACAAATAAAGCCACCATTGCCCATCCCACGACTTCCTATCCCCCTTCAGCCCTAGGTCCATGTCCAAACAATTTAAATGTCAGAGGCACAAAGCAAACAAACCACCATCCCTCCCCTCCTGCTTTCAGCCTTCTAAGTCCTGCATCATAACCAGCTGGCAACAAAATCTGAATTGCTCCGTAGTTTCCTGACACTGATGATATGGAGAAGTAAGAGGACACAAATACAGAACTGCCACAGAGGTGGAGGAACTAGACAACAATGAGGACATGAAAGTGTGAAACACATACTGTATGATCACGCTCACAAAACAGTGTGTGTACAGAACCCAAACACAAATGACATATTAATGTTAGTAGATATAGAAGAATATTTTGTTTGTTTTTTTTTAAGAGGAAAAGCCCACATGATGTTCCCACTATTTAGTCAGTTGGGTGGAGTTATGAGCGGTTACGTCTGGTTTAATGTAAGTTAAAGACTCTTTTTTTCTTTTTTTCATCGTTGTTCTTACCTCGAATCGGGGTACCCTCTGGAGGAGACACAAAAATGAAGACACAACATCAGTTTAGTTCAACTGTTCAGTTAATGTTAGTAATAGTTAGAGGAGTTATTTGGGTTGGAAAGTGGATCACTGGAACCGGATTATCAAACCATTAGGTAATCTCTTACAGGGCTTTTAGAGATGGGTGATTCTTTTACAATGAAAAAAGACAAAAGAACACCTCTCATTGCTGGTATCACAGAGGAACTGAGTGCTGTACTGTATATGATTGGTACACTCAATTGCAGACAGGATTAAGACAGGAAAAACAATGCTTCATTGGCAGAGCTGAAGAAGCTCAAGGTCTCAGCGTGCTTCTTTATCATGGATGCAACTCGAAAATGCAGAGCAAAAGATGTTTGACCTTAAGTTGACATGGATGAGTCCAGTGGCAAAAGCTTTTACCCAGCCAATTGACCTTGACAAAGAGGTCACTTAAACAAGTTAGGGGCGCCGCTGTTCTATATTGGGTATCTACATTAGTATGGAACAAACTTGCTGAGTGAGTAATGTCTCCACTGCATTTCAGGCCGTATACCTTGAGGCAACTGCAAGTTAAATCAAACAGATTGAAGATCTTATTTATCCTACAAGCCATAAACCTGTTTAAATGTGACAGATAGACTCTTCACCTCAAGTTTCACCCCTCCTCACCGGTCATTCAATCTCCTGGTTCTTTCCATTGTTTCAGCTCACTACGAGTTGTATGTTTCCTTACTCTTTGTTTATTGCAAGTCTGTATTGTGTTACATGCCTGACTGCAAGCCCAATGTCCCATTAGGGACAATAAAATATTGAGCTTGTCCAGTCAGTGGCTGGTGGGCTTTTAAACATTGCTCTTGTTGTTGCTGTGATGTAAAATGCATCCCTTAAAGGCAGAGCTTTGGGTGCAGGTGATCTTAAGTTCAATCCCCATCTGCCAAGTAATAAATTAGTCCCACCTTGGCTTCTTTTTCTTTCTTTTTCCCCTTATCTGTTCCCCAAACCACTCTTTCTTTCTCCCCATTTCTGAGATTTTGTGAGTCTCAGTCTTTCCCACAGTTTCCTCGCTCTTGCAGTTCTCTGCTTCTCTAAATCTAAGGATGACTCATGGGTATGACGTGCCCTTGGCCGGCACTTGAGAGAGCCAGCAGGGCAGTGCCAAGCCAGGGGTGGCACTCTTCTTTGCATAAATGGCATGCAATCACAGAGTGAAGGGTCAAGGGTACACACTGCCCATAGAGCCAAACACTACATGAAAGATCCATACAACATTATGCCAGCATTCTACCAACTAGCTGAACCAACGAAACAATACCATTCATATATCTGTTGCTTTTCTGAGGCTGGGTCGAGGTGGCAGCAGGCTAAAATAAGGTGGTCCAGACGTCCCTCCGCCCAACAGCATTTTCCACCTTCTTCTGGGGGATCCCAAGGTGTTCCCAAGCCAGATGAGACACAAAATCTATCCAGCGTGTTCTGGGTCTCTCTCACGGTCTCCTACCAATCATTCAAGGAAGACGTCCAGGTGGAATCCTGATCGGATGCCCAAACCACCTCAATGTGGCTGCCTTTTAACACAAATGAGGAGCAGCTCTACTAACTTCAGCCACTTGTGTCCGTCATCTCATTCACTGAATCGTTTCCCAAAAGCCATGATCATAGGTGAGGGTTGGAATGTAAATCGAACAGTCCAGTACAAAGCCTGTATTACTGCTGATACCAAGACAAGACACTAATCTCCTCAACAACACCAAAATAAAATTAACAGAACCTCGAGTTTGAGTTTTACAATGGTGCCAGTAATTTCCATATCTTATACAACACATTAAGGGGTGTGGGTGGCTGGGTGGTGGGATGACATTTTCAGTACCTTCTGATTGGATTGTTGTTGCAGCTCTGCAAACAAAGGCATCCTTTGTGATACCAGCAGGTAGGAGGCAATCGCTGAGTTTGAAGTTCTGCCTGGTTTTCAATGTACCTCGGTGGCTTCATTTCCTTTCTATTAAGTTGATGTACACTGTGTTGTACTGGGCTTATGTAGACATCTTAAAATATGCCACTAATAGTATTCATTTCCAAACATATTTTAAGATACATAAAAAACAGTCATATATGTTATATTGTATTTTCATTCTCTGAAAGTGTATTTGGATACTTACATATACTTACATATTTAAAATCTAATTTTATAGTTGAATTTATTGTTACAAATTTCCACATGTCTGAGGACGTTCAGTGATTGTCCTTTAGTCTATTTCTCACGTACTTTTCACTTTCCTTATTCCTTCTGTACACCCACCCTATCGGCACTAAATTAATTTGGCACACTGAGAGTTTAGAGTCACTGAAAAACCAGGCAAACAACAATGACATTTTAATAAATGCAGCAATGATTTTAGAGACCACATAATCATAGATAATCACAAGACAAAGGGCAATAGGACTGTGGGAAGGTTACATTGTTACAGAGTTAGAGATTGAGTAGAGGCTGCAGAAGCTGTTGGTTTATTTTGCTTTAGCTGTGATGAAATTTTAGTTGGGGGTTAAGGGGTTATTATTAAAGGTTAGGTGAGGTTAAGGTCAAAGTTAGGTTGAGGTGAGGATAAGGTTAAGGTTAATAAAGCAGGTTTGTAAAGGAGAAGGCCATCAGATGTGGTCCTTATGAAAGATTGAGTGACAAAAGAGGGACAGAAAAAGAAAAGAAAGTAATAAAGAGGATGAGGAATAACAGATAAAGGTGGTTCAGTTCAAAGGAATTGGTTCCACAGAAATTTCTAAAAAATGAGATGGAAATGAGTGATCTAGGTCATTTAAACTAATATTTACATAATAAAGCAGCATGAATAGATAAAAATAAAACTTAGCCAAGATTCTGAGTAGGCAGGCTGGGCTGGAGTAGCCAGCCTGTATTCAATTACAGTGGCAAATCCACCTGTACTACGGGCACACCACCATATGGCCATAAGCTCCCTTTCTAAGCTTTGCTCAGCCAGGGGTTGATCAGCTTAGGGTGACAGTAACCTGAATATACCGCAACAGGCCACTGACCTCCTCCCATTATCAAATGCAATATTATTTGCTCCAGAGAACACCCCAGCTGTTTTGTTAAACAACCCTCTGAATATATTAAAATATTATTGAAGGATGTAGTCTGGCCAGAGGCAATCTGGCCAGAGATGTTGCCCATCTGCGTGCAAGGCAGATGGGGTTGCGTGATTGGCCGAGTGTCAATGTCTGACTACCCTCCAGAGGGCGTCTGGCTGACCTTCTCATCAACACAGACGCCCCGTCTGGGATCTTGATGGCGTCGCAGCAGGTCCCAGGGAGAACCTGGCCACATCTGCAGAGCTCCTCGTTGCACTCTGCAGAGGGGCTTTGATGACAACAATATGACTGTTTTACTTGCACATTTCAAATTAAGTGAAATTGAACTCTGCATGCTTCACATTGGGATGTACATAAATCTTTCTGTATGTGAGCCATCCAATGTCCGGTCATGATTTTCAATTTTTCTATTAAAATGGACCTTAATCTTTATGAATATGAACTCCTCCCAATCCTCTTGCTGTCTCTATGGCCTCTGGTAAATCTGTTCTGGCTGACAAGCCCGACAAGTGCCTGGGGTCTGCAGCCACAGGGACTTGGAGATAAATGTCAAGCTCCCTCCACACCTCTGGACGACCTCCTCAGGGAACCCTGATGCAAATATCACTGCCCGCCAGCACAGCATGGTCTGGCACATAAAGTACAAGCCAGCCAGCAAGGCAGCTATGTAACAAACAAGTGCTGGATAGAAAATCGTCCTGTGTGTATATTCAAGATTATCATTTCAATGTTGACTTGGTTTTGAAGTGAGAAGTCAGATTGATGTGTGCATTTTAACATCAAACACAGTGAAGGTCAAATGAGAAAGGTGGGGGGTTCATTTGCAGGAGCTGGAGGCTAAGTATGCTTTCAAATTTATGTTTTGAAACCCACTTCCAATGTTCCCCTTTCTTCCCAGAAGTTTTGATTTTAACACCATCCGTGGGAGAGCATCCATCAGAGTTGCCCCCTGAGGCTTGAAAGTGTGCCTGAAGCAAAAGTGCAAACAGGTAGCTCTCAAAAATTGTCAACAGCAATCTGATCAACGTAAGAATCTGAAAATTCCAAGCCTGACACAAGAACTTTCGCTGTTTTTCTGTGTTATCTGATTTTTGGAAACATATTTATTATTGGAAAAAAGACCTAGAGACCCAAGATGGCTGCTAAAAGTGAGCATGCAGGCCTTTTTCTCATCAGCATAAATCGTGCCTGGCTACAGAATGAACTTTCCAGCAAAAAAGGCTGCAGAAAAAAAAGCAAGCCCCTAGAGCTAGCATTACCTTACGAGAGCACTGGTATTGAAACAAGGGAAAGTAATTTCCTTTTCTGTCCTCCTACACATAGTTTGACCTGTAAGCAAAATATACCCAGCCACTTTAAGCTGGGTATATTTTTGCAAGTAGGTCAAAATGTCAGAGGGAGTATAAAATGTGGCCAAATGTAACTATTATTTGAGCCCTCTAGCATGGGCAGTAGAGCCTTAGCTAGGGATCTGTAAGCCAGTGGAGATGTGGGCCAAATGGGCAAGAGAAGGAAATGCTCTCTTGAGAAAACATTTAGCCAAGACCAGAGGGTCGACCAAGCCCAAGTGTGGGATTCACGGGTTCAGCCATACAGTGGCCCAACAGAGACATTCACCTGGAAAGAACTCAAGATTCTTTCAGCCCCTCTCAGTACCAGCTGCACTTTCCAAGGGTATTTTTGAACAGTGAAGCCGTTTTCACTGGAGGATAGAACAATGGTGTATTTCTGGAGGAAACTGTTTGCTCTATGTCTCACCAAGAAAACAAAAAAAAAATACTGCACAGGAATAATTGTCTTGGATTCAAGCAGAGTCCAATTATTTCCTCAAAGCCTACTGTCTTGCAACACAGCAGAGAGAAAGAACTAGATGTGACAGGAGGTATCAGCAGTGTAAAATCTGGATAGTATCATTGGGAAAAAGTACATAAGACAATAACTACTTCAAGGTAACCTTGCACAAGGTAATTATATGCTCAAATAGTCCAGTTAAGATGCAAAAACCTGTAGAAAAGGTGTTTGAACTGGGCAGTACAAGTCCTACTATGCATATTAGCATTAATATGAAGCAGGATGTCAAAAGACTTGCTCAGCATTCTACGCCATATAAATGAAAACTGTGCTGCTTAGAGGTGGACAGTGAAACGTAACCACCCCTCCAACTCGTGCTGCTGCTTGTCCTTGATTTGCCTTTCTAAGTTCCAGTGTGGGGGGAGGATAAAGTTGGAATAAGAAGGCATGTGGGCGAAACAAAAGTAAAAGTTTAACATAAATAGAAACAGAATGAAGGGAACAAAAGGCAAAAGAGGACAAGGGTAAGGTGAGAGCAGGGGATGCATGCATTTTGGAAAGTACTTTAAATATGCCATCTGCTTCAAGGAGAGTGGGTGGGCTTTTTGGGCTTTGCAAGACACTTACCAAAGGTTTCTGAAAATGACAATGCAAGAGGAAAGTAAACAGAAAAAGAGGAAGAACAACAGCTCATTTTAGGATGAGGTTAATGCGACTGCAACGCAATAATTAAAGGGTGTATAGTTTAGTTGGGTGTTGTATCCCACCTCAGTATTTTGGCAGTTTTACCATGAGACACCATGAAAGAGGCAGTGCATTTTCAAGTCATGTCTCACAAATTCTTTTTATAATTCTAATAAGCATTTTTTTTTTTGTGGATAAAAGTCAATTGAACCAATTTCGACGTCAACTGGTATCAAACATCAAAGATTTTGTCTTATGTTTCAGTTGTGTTTTTCGGTGGTTTATTACTTTTATATTTACGTTTTAACTTGTGTTATGGGTCACAGCCAAATGAAACTTGTTGAAAACTCTACGATGTGAGACACATCTGAGTTTCAGACACAAATACAGACAAAACACACAAAAAGAGGGCGACATCCAAACGGCAGTCTGTTTCAGTTAGACGGGACACAAAGATAATTGACGAAATCATGACACAGATCAAGACAGATGATACAGAGGTTAGACAACAGAGAGATAGCTGGAGTTATTTGTCTATCATCCATAAAGGCTCAAATCTCACTGCCCGTATGATTATGTACAACCTAAAAACAGTGCTGGTGGAGCAGACAGGCTTATCATCTGCCAAGTACACCTGAGAAACAAACCCAGAATCTCTAACATTGACATAATCCTCTAAAAATCTTGAATATCATTGATAGCCTTCATTTTAATATCATAGTAAACCTTCAATAAAACACAAACTATTTTGAATATTATCAGTTAAACAATTCTACAGTACTACACAAGTACTGTAATACCATAATGACATAATGAAGAATGATTTTCTGATACCACAATTACCATAAATTAATAAATTGTCTAACACCTCATATAAATATCAACCATATACAATTCTTTTGCGTGGTAATAGTCCATAACGATAATATGTCATTGGTGGGGTGAAACTGGGATATCATTACACCTTTTTACAAATATTTGCCTGTGACATGTCAGAAGGGGCAGTGAATCTGAAGTTGTGTTATAGAGCAAAAATGAAATAGCAGGACGTAAATACGGTAAACATATTTGAAAGATCTCAAGGATACACAGAATCAGTTTTGGTGATAAAGACTGAATGTCAACAATTTTGATCTATAACACAACAGAAAGGTTGAAGGCCTAAATAGTTTCAGAGAAGACTGTCAGTATAAGAAAACATTAACATGAGAGTCCTCTTCCACAGAGTCCCTTGTGGATGCTTATTGTTATCAAACTTAAGTCAAATGCACTGACAGCCTTCTTCAAATCATGTAGGGACAACCCAACAACCCCAGAGGAGCTCCTCGAGCACCTAGAAAATAGTCCAGCATACTTTGACAGCATATTTAAAAAGTGTACCACAAATCCATAAGTCATAATATGAAACATATCTGAAGCTACATGCATCCGTGGGAGCTGTAGCAAGGCATGAATAATGAGAAGAGAAATTGATTCTTTTGAGCTCACGAGGGCCACAACTGGGGCAGGGACTCAATGGCAACAGACTCTTTATTTAGTGGTGTCTACACTGATTTACGTTTGCAGCAACAAATCAAACAGGAACCATCGTATTTTTCGATTGGTGACAAATCATCGACCTAAAATATCTACCTCTTATTGCCTGGGGCCACTCCAGGGCCTGCACTTAATTAGCAATATAATTAGACTTTGCTTTACTGGGCCTCTCAGCGGGATTTCATCAATGGGAATGAGACAACATATCCACCACCTTGCTCTCATGACATACTTCTGAGTTGTTGTGAATCATTTGACCTCATTCTCTAATGTTACAGTCAACTTGTCATTTTCAGCTGGTAATCTGTGGTCAAAGCACTATGACTATAATGTTGTATTTTGGATGATTTTCCTGCTTTATTACATTTACAGGCTAAATGAATTCTGACTTACACTGTAATGCTACTCGGTAAGGATAGTTGGATAATTTTTAACTAAAACAATAATAGGACAAAGTTACTTGTACATGATGTTGTTTCATTGATATAATATGATATGACATGATATAATTATACTAATACAAAGCTGGAGATATGAATCTACTGAAAGATAACAAAGTGTGCTTAATTACAATTCTCATATTATATAACAATTTTGAAGAAGACTGACAAAGACTGGGCACGAAAGCCATAGTAGCTGCAAAGCACAATCAGCCATGTTAACTGTTGCCAAAAGTGTCCTGTGAAAGTAGACAATGCTTCATGTTAGTAAGAAGAGGGAAAAAGACTGCAGTGTTATGGGTGGGCTTTCCTTACCTGAGCGTAGCTGTTTGATTCGCCCGTTACTTGCACTGGGGTCGATGGGTAGGAAGTCTTTGTACCAGGTGATTTCTGGGTCAGGGTTGCCACTGGCTGCACAGAGCATGGTAGCTGTTCGAGTGCGCTCCACCACTTTGAGTTGAGGCCCCATGTCAATGTTGGGAAAGCCTGGTGGGAGTAGGTCCTCTGTGAAAAGAACAGGAAAACACATGAAAAATATTCTAATTCAAAGCAGATGCAATCCTTATGCCGTCAATTCCATTTTTTCAAGAACTGAGTGCGATAACATAAAATACTGATTTAACTAGAATAAGACAAAAACGCTAAAAGACTTATTATTGTGCTGTGATTTTGATTCTTTTTGAAATGGTTTGATTTTTTTGTGGGGGGGGGGTGACATTTTAAAATAATAATTGCTAACAGTGTAGTGTGTAATTTCTGTAATTACTAGGTGTGCTACAGAAATGCAGCAATAATCTATATTATCATAATGGAAAAGATAACATAGACCAATTAAAATTAATGACAGAAGGTAAATGGTTGCACTAACAAAGTATTTCTGTGTACTCACAATAATTTTCATGAATACACTGGGATAGTGCCAATATTACCATAAACATTGAAATCATACAATTTTATTCCCAGATCCCCTTGAAATGTAAATTTTAATAAGCTCACTGCAGAGCCTCATGATGCATTTGAAATCAATATTTTTCCTTTATCTCAGGAGACTACCTAATCCCTTTTTACCCTTGACCAATGAGACAAATGTACCTTAGGAATACAGCAGTAAGATACATCACTAAAACAAAGATATGACCTGAACAAACATGCAAACTATAAAAAAATGTGCCTTCATTGGCATGGGCGAGGAATAAGCACAAAAGCAAGCATAGTGCTTTTTGTTCTTCGACTTGTCAATGACTTGACGTGACTAATGCATTTGAACGGTAAGACAAACTGAATCCTGTAGCGACATACAGACAGACTACCACCTCGCTTGTCTGTTAACGACCATGTGTCTCAGTCAAATGCCCTGCCGGAGGAGACTGACTCCCTGCACGTATCCTCAGTATAACAAGTGGTAAATAAACTTTAAACTGGCTTTAAGATCAGAGGAGGAGACAATGGAGTGAAAAGTAATACAAGAAGGAAAGCCTGGTAATCCTGGTGATTTCTCCATCTAGTCTCCCCATGTTCAGTGAAATAAATGGCACTCAAGTCAATTTGAGGTTGCACAGAGCACTGCAAACCCACCACTTGGCTGAAACACATTATAACCACCAACAGCAGACTGAATACCAATTGAGAGATGTCATCAGCCAGATTTCACTCTAGCATATAAGGTGCAAGGGTTGTGTCTATATGGGCAAGATTTATGCCTCTTTGACACTGGCTATCCTTGCAGCTAATACTGCATTTATTCACTGTTAAGAGATGACAGTGAAGTGTGCTCTGTGGTCATTGTTCTCCTCATGCAGACTCCCAGCTCTCTTGGGGCAATTAGTCCCATGGGTCAAATTTCTTGACATCTACCCCGACTGGAGCCAGGGCTGTGACTCATTCTCAGATGATGGCAGCCAAAAGGGAAGCACCCAGAGCTGCAATATGCATCAGAAGCCAATGACCGCATCACAGCTCAAAGAAGATTGACTGACTAAGATGCTGACCAGTGGCACAGCAGAGGCCCAGTTCATTTGGAGAGCCAATGACCTCATGCTATACATAGATAACATATAGATTTCACGGTGGTGTCATTGAAACGTGGGCGGCGCTAAATTAAAGGAAATTGGAAGAGTATGTTCAGTCACAGTTTAAGAGTTGCATAGAGGGAATTTCAACAATGCTTTGTTTTCTTGCAATCTGGTTGCTATGTGCAAATGAACAATATCTGCTGGATATGCTGCACAATGCATTGCCTTTTGATAGACATTTGCACATACCACTCAAAATATTTCCATTTAATGTGCACAGAGAGCTGTGCCATTTCACATTTTGACCTTATGAAAACAGGAGTAGCAATGAAACCATTTTTTTATCAATGTTGTCTATTTTTAAGACAAAAAGGATGGAAAATTTGATTTTTTTTTTTATTTACATAGCTTATGTAATGAATTTGTGGAGAGCTCTTGTATGTGCACACACTTGACCAATGCTGATTTTGATTTTGAAATATCTTGGAAAATAAATTACATATGGGAGAACAGAAGGAAGAACCAGAGGGCCTCAAAAATAAGTCCAACCTGTTCACTAACTTAGGCTGACATCAGCGGAGCCCAATGAATATTTCAAAGCTAGGTTCAAAGCGATACAAGCATTTACAGTGTTTTAGGCTCTGTGCTGTATCCTCTCCATCGATTATTAACGATCACCCCTGTATCATCTCCTTATACCAGGTTCCCTTGAAGCTTAAAAAAAGCAATGGCATGGCAAGCCTACACTTCACTTTACAAACTTCAGAACAAGAAAGAGAAATATGTTCACAAACTCCCGCTTTTGTGTGTCATCAGTGAGCCATGTATAAGATGCCATGAAAGCTGCTGCACTACTGTGCCCCTCGAGCTAGTTGGGCCTGGTCCGCTATCTGGGTTTTGCATCTGATGTATGTGATGTTGCCGAGGCCTACCTGTGCAATGCATCACATTAACTCTTCCTTCATGTTATGAAAACAGCAGAGAAGCCCACACAGACCTCAATAATGAAGCTGGAAACATACACAGGGTAAGTGGATTTGAGACTAATGAAATTAAGCAACTGAGAAATGGAATCTGTCTGGAAGCACGGGAGAGTAGAAAAAGATGGACAAACAAACAAACCAACCAACCAAAACAGCAGTAAACAAGAGGCAGGGAGGGTGGATTCACAAAGGTAAGATGCTATCTTTACAGCTGCTCTGACCTGATACAGCACCGGCAGCCATTCCTAAATAAATGGTGTGTACGCTGGCTTGCTTCCCCAGGAATAGAAGCTGATACCATCTTTCCCCCTGAAGCTTACAGGCTCTGTCGATAAAGACAGCCATGCAAAAATAAATAGATCACTCATCGAGGGAGTGTTACTTCAGGGTTAGCCAGCCTGACTGTGAAGGGAAGAAGGCAACCAATGACATGGGCTGATAGCATCCTAGAATTCCCAAAGGGACAGTCACCCATAATGGCTGAGCAACTGCATTGCTATGATGTGTGTGGGGGTTCCCTGTGATGACAAATCTTCACAGGCCAAACAGAAGCGACGCAAGTGCACTATTGGTCAAAGGCAACGTCGCTGTGTATATTGCTGGGAGCAGACATTGTCACTTATGCCAACAATCATCCTACAACAGAGCCATGAAACATATGCTGCAGTTACACCCTGCTGTGTTCCAAGAAAAGTACATCACTTTTGATTTTTTTTGTTTTAGCTCACAGACATACACATTCATTCACATCTTTTTTTTCTTACAGTATAGAAGCTAAAGCTATGAACAAATAAAAAGCAAAGCAACTATCTAATTGAGTCTTATGTGACGATCAACGTCCTGCTTTGAAAGACACAATCCTAAATCCACAATCCTCTCTCATTACAAATGAAAGGTGGGGGGTGATTAAAGAAAACCTTGATCTTCCCAGCATGAAAATGGTCTCTTTGTTGGGTCACCTTGCCTTACAGAGTGCCACAAAAAAACTCTACTATGAATCCCATTGATTTGAAAATTGTTGTTGTCAGCATATTGATGCTGATGTTTTGGGCATCTCTACAGTGCTGTGATGTCACTTAGGCTGCAATGACAGCACTGAAACCTTTTTGTAGCTAATCACATATAAAATGTAGCACTAAATGCATATTTTTGCACAGCATAGCCATAGTTTGGAATCTATTCAACAGGAATTGCACACGTTTCAAACTTGTTCAGTGCATATGTTAATCAGAGCAGGCTCTCTAGTCATGCAAGGAAGAACGTTAACCTCAGGCTACTGTGATGGCAAACAGTACATGTCCTCTCCATGAAACAGCTGGCTTGCACAGCATGAGTCAAATGATAAATCTCATGCAGACCCTATATTGACCTCATCTAGATTTTGGTTACTCTCTTTAGCATTTTTGGGTTGGCTTGAGTGCCATATTATCCATAATTGTTGTTAATTTCACGTCACCATTTAATATCATTACAGAAGTGACAGGTGCAAAGCCTTTAATCAGCCTCTGGCTAGCTTAGCCATTGACCAGTTGTTAATCTGCAGACTCATGCCTGCTGTTGCATTCTGCTTTCTATCATGCTAAGTGAGGTCTGTCCTCTAGTCTGTCATTTAACTCTCAAGAATAATCGCATTCCCTGTGATTCACTGGTATACTCATAACTGTACATACAGCTCTATACAAAAGGGCTTTGTGATTAAATATGTCATTTAGCGGGCACATCAACATTTTCCAACATACAGGATACTGATGAATGTTTTGGTGAAAAGCTAAGTATAACCTTGGAACTCCTACTGCTATATGGTAAATCCAGTATATACTGTAACAGCATGCTTCACAATTACATGTAAATACAATGTGATGTGTGTCATAATATGTACTCTACAGTGCCAAGAATAGTACATCTAACCTATACTCTATTTAGCAGCCACCTAACTCCAGCATCTGTCAGTTAGAGCAGAAAAGAATAATTTTTGTTTATCCCCCATTGGGAAAAATTCACTTGTTACAGCAGTGAAAAAAGTTATAGTAGGGAAAAAAACCCAAACACTAATAAAATAATAAAATCAGTAATAATAATAAAAGAAATATATACAGTTAAACTAAAAAAGAAATAGATTTTAATGACAAATTAAATGCAATTAAATACACAATTTAGACTATGGATGTGACTTATAAATTATAAAGTATAAAATAGACATAAAATAAATCAGTGAAAGTTTTCCAGTGACTTTATCTACACACTGGCTAGCACAATGACTTTTGTAATGCTTGTTAAGTTTTACTTAGCTACATATATGCTATTACACTTGACACTATATTAATGCTCTACTACATGAAATCTAAACAGATCAAATCTCTAAGAAAGTCAGTCTAAAGAGTTGGTCAAGATATCATGCTGCATATAGATCTTAACATTAGAGAGAGAGAGAGGTGGAGAGAGGTAAAACCCGACTAGCTGGGACTGCAGCGAATGCCGCGGGGTGCTCCACCGTCCCCCGCACCCATTACTCATATTATTATTTTCACTTACTGAAATGATTAAATTTCATCAGCAGTGTAATCAGGTTAACTGATTACCCAGCGCCACAGCATAGAGACACAGGCTTTAAGCAGGTCTGTGCATTAATACCACAGAGGGACTGCTGGGGGAGAGACAGAGTGAGAGCAAGATAGAGAGAAAGGGAAACAGAGGTTAACGTTAGAAGAAAGGGAGGGTGATTAATAGAGAAAAAGAGGATGAAGAAATATCAATGGAATGCTCTCTTTCATACTCATAAATAGATGTTTAACTAATGGGTGCACCCAGCTGCTGGGACTCTAGACAGCACAGTTTAATTTGCTCTGTACCTACAACACAGCCAGGACTGTTCACATCAAACAGACAGGCCAGCGAAAAGAGAAGTGTTAAGAGGGAGGTTCTATAGCTGGGCTACAACTGTATTTTGCAAAGTCTATTTTTAAGAACGCATATGTGCATGAATGATCTATGCATGCATGATATGTTTGATATATTAATTGAACAACTACATTTCCAAACATGCACATGTGTATCAATCAATCGTCAGCTTGAGGCAGCATAGCTCCCCCTTTCATCCTTCCTACCTGCATACATTCATGACAATGCATTTGTATTTTTTACGTTATCGACTTGTTTTGCGCTGCCCTCGGTCGTGCTGTGAAGTCAAGCAGCATCACCAGATTTTGAAAAGAATTTCTGAAACCAGATGCAAACTTTTGCTTTTTAGTCCACACAAACAGCACACTGGTCTGTTTCACTTAACAACTTTGTGTTGCCTCTGTGCTTGACAGATAGGTAATTTGTGATGATTGTACGAAGCAAAATGTAGGTCTTTCAACTGAACCAAATGGAAGTTTAAGAAAATTGCTCCATCTTCAATGCATCTTTCTGTCACATTCTCCGTATTCTATGACCAATGGGATTCCTGTTGGATTGTTTGAGAAATTTACAAAGGAAGACAGGGGAACAGTGACACAGAACGATCCAGGGACGGAGAAGAATAGCAACACAGGGGAAATCTAATCACAGTGTCTGGCCTCAGCACCGATAGCCCTCTCTGGATAGCCATCTCAGCTGAATAATGGTTATTATACAGCGAGCACTCAACCTCTACCCTGCTGCTCCGTTTCCAGAAAGACGGCTGATGTGCCATTGGTATTCTACACACCTAGCACATCTAGCCACCAAGGGCAACATTTACATCCAAATCTCTGAAACACCCAAAAGAAATGGTCTGAAAGGCCAGATGAGAGAAAGAAGCAGGGCTTATGAAAAGAGCACAAAGGAAGTGAAAACGAAAGATTGAAAAAGGTTGGATGGAGACTGAAAATAAGGCAGAAGTTTGCAGCATTGCACATTGAACTGCACAATGAGTTTGTAGGGTCAGCTTTCCCAACCTGGTACTGTATACCCTTCAAGTCCATAAGAATATAAAAGACAGTTTCAGACAATGTTTCTAAGCATTATACTGTAAATTAACTGTTTACCTTTTTATGTGTAATTAAATAACTCCTAAGTTTTGTGGTTTGACACTATTTTAGATTTAAACGTAAATGTGTGAGAATGACAAGAACATAAATCTGGCATTCATCTGGTGATTTGTAAACACTTTCCACGCCGCCACAAGTTCTGAGCACAGTCCATATTAGGCCACATTCATAAAGCTATCATCACTGCTGAGCTAAACTGTGGGTAGACAGCTTGTTTGCCAAAGAAAGACACTGGTAGCAGCCAAGAGGGGATTATTTTGAAGAACAAATGGCAACAGCTACCACAAGTAGCAGCGGTGACCACAGTTTTTTCAAATGTGAAAGCATGAGCCCAACCAAGGAAATGCAAGCCTATTTATAGATAAAATGGCAGGAAGCTTTATTATACCCTCAGGCCAAGTGTTATCGTAATAGTCGGGCATGATTTCTTGTCCAATATCGGCAAAAAAGGGCACTCAGGTTTTGTCCATATAACATCAGGAACTGCTATATTTCATAATATAAGTTCCTTTTGTGTTGTGTGCAGTGTTTCAATAGTTAAATAGTATAGACAGTCAAAGTAATAATGGGTTGTTTCTTGAAATTATATATACATATATTGTGATAGTATACCTATATTAGCAATGATGTTGTCAAGCTCTGTTTTATTTAACCATTTTTGTCTTGTGCCTACATGTTGTCCTGTCGCTTCCTGTTTTATTTTGAAAGTAACCGTCTCCCTCTCGTTTCAGATCGTTTTGCTTCCTGCCCCCCTGTTTTCCCACGTCTGTGATTGTCAAGCCCCACCCTAATTGTTTCCACCTGTGTCCCCTTACCTCGTGTATAAATAGTTTTGTCTTGCTTGTGTTTTTTCCCATGTCCCCATCTCCGAATCCTGTTTCCAGCAATCCCTGATCCTTTGAGCATTTGTTATTTTGTAAGTTTTCTATCCTTTAGTGCAGTCTTTAGTTCTAGTTTTCTGGCCTTGTCTTGTCTTTTGTTTCCTGTATTTGAAGCCCTCATCGTGAGCGATCCTGAGTTTATTTTTTGGTAGCATCCTCTAGATTAGAATGTCTTTATTTTGATAGTTCCTGTGGCCTCCAGAGTTTTGAGTGCATTCTTTTGTTTGTAGATTAGTCCCTCCTCATAGTGGATGATTTGTAGGTGATGCTTTGGTTTGTAATCATTTCTTAGCATAGCGTCTTAGTGTACACAGACCCTAGTGTCCCTGTAGCTGGTGTCTTTAGTTCTCCCCTGTTTATTTCTTATTATTATTTCTCCTTTTTGTAGATTAGCCTCAGTGTGAGCATTTTTTTGTTGTAATTTTTCATAGCCTTCAAGAAAGACATCATTTATTTTCACAGTTATTGTTAATTTTTTTCCCCTCCTGCTTTTAGGGGTGTTTTTTTTCCCTTTTGTAATCAAGTGTAGAGTCAGTGTAGGGCTTCCCTGACGTGTGCCTTCATTCCCCTGGAGGCGCGCGCTGTTCTCCCGCTCCCCGCTGAAAACTCTGTACTCGATTATTGCTGTGAGTTCAATAAAAAGACTCTTGTCATTGCACCGCATTCCTGTCTCAGAGTCGTGCGTTTGGGCTCTCACCAAATGGAGCCCTCACAGTTGTGTGTCCTTTTTGTGCTAATTTGATAAAAGCAGAGAATGCTTCTATTTCCTCATAAGTTCTTGAATCAAGACAAAATATGTGCATTACTTGCATTACATCACCTTCATTATTACTTTCATTAAAAATGACATATTTTCACCCATTTAATGCAGAAAAAATGTTAGAGACATTTTTATCATTATATCACCTTATCACTTCAGTTGATGAGAAGGCTTCCTGATGACTTTATCCACATTCTCATCTTTGTCATATCGTTTTAAATGCTGGAAGTCAGGGCCCAGTCTTCAGTAAACAAAACATACAATATGGTGAACCACCGTGATAGATACAACACAGACAAAAGACAGGAGTAATTGTCTAGGACAGCTCCAAAGATCCCCAGTCTGCCAGGAAAGGAGGTGGATGAAAAAAAATGTTTATCTGTCTCAACTGGTGGAAGTTTATCGAGTTCCCCTCCCCCCTCTCTCTCTTGCTCTCTCCTGTCTTGTCAGGCTCCTGAGGCATCTGGGGTAAGACAGGCAAACTCCAGGGGAGACAAGGGATGAGGCCCGGGCCATTAAAGGAAATACCTCACCGTAGAGAAACATCAGCCAGTCAGGTCTGGTTTAGTGGTGGATGGCTTTGAGTGTGTGTTTCTGGAAGTATGTGTGTGCATGTGTTTAGTCGGAACTGTGTATGGAGGCGCCGTGGACACCTGATAAACCTGACGTCAAACCTGACGTCAATTTACCACAGAGTGTGGATTAAAATGCCTCTCAAAATGGACTTCTGTAGAGAGTTAAGAGTTGTAGAGTAGGAAATGAATGTCATCTCATTCAGCTCCTTTCATTCATTAGCATCCTTCGGTATTGTTGTCAAGGGTGGTTTTTCATGACAATCGCTGTGAAAATCTGCCTAACTAAGAACGTGTCGATTCAAATGCAAGCACATTAAAAGATCAAGGCTATGCTTTAAGAAAAAATTTAGATATTGCCTTTCTAGTCTGACTATTCAAAGCATTATATACAGTATATACAGTATGTGAGCAGTGCAATATATTTCACATTTAATTATTGCTTTCCATTCACAAGAAAAAGTATTAATAATGAAACAGAGCCAATGTCTGGTTGCTAGATGCTTTCTTTAGGGATTTTTTTTTTCTGGAGTGTGTTGGGATTTAAGAGAGCCAAACATTTCAACTTGTATAATACAACTATTTTGAAACAACTACAGTGGCTTGGATCCTGTCAGACGATGTAACGAGACAGCATAGCTCTATGTCATACCTAATTAATGATGACATTGATGAGGAAGCGTACTGGAATGGGTGCTGTGACAGCTCATTGAGGCGCAGCCATAAGTTCGACAATGAAGTTGGGAGTCATAATCAGTCTTTGAGCTGCAAAATAATTCATTTTAAACAGCCTGCATGTTAACTGAGATTTCCCTCTTCCTCTGTGTTACTATTTTTCACCATTTTTAACCTATTAAGGAGTATCATGTGATTTTTTTTTTCCCTATATGGGATAGAACTTAATGCCTAAACTAATGCCAATTCCTGAACACTAAAGAATGTATGAGAATCAAGAACTGGCACTCCTGACATGTGGAGCAAAGGCCTATCTAAGCTTCCCAAACAGCTTCTGGCCAAAACAACAATGGATTGGCAAGCCTGAGCTGCTGCACTGTGTCACTTCTGCAACTAATCTAACCCAAACACACATAAAAACCTGAAAACAAAGACTGGCAGTAATTGCAAAAAGGATTTGGGGGGAGCTGGATGTGTGAGGCTGGGATGTGAGGTCATTGTCTGGGTGGGCTATTAGTCTAGTGCAATAATGACAGGTATGAAAGCACTTTTGATGAGCAAAACTTCATGGTGGTTGGGAAATGAGACCAGAGGACAGCCAGAAGACTGCCCAGCCATTGCTTTATGCCACTTTGAGATGTGGGGATGACAAGCAGACATGCAAATGATGGTCAAAAAGGATATAGGCCTACACCTACAACAGAAAAAAAAATTCAGTATTGGAAAAACGAATCACTTAAAATGACAACAAGACTGATAGGCTGATAAACTGGGTAACATACAGAATTTGAGCTGCAATTTCACCATCATTTCCTGCTACAGGGTGACATTTGACAGATAAATTGGTAAATGCTCAAACCTTCTACTCAGTCAGAAAAAGAAACCTGCAAAAAAGGACATTAAAAAAAACACCTACATCACATAGTGCACCAAAGGAAAAAAATCCCTTTCAGCTATAACAACCAAATAACACCTCCATTCACACAGAGATGGTATGTTTGAAAAGAAGGCCATGTGTTTAAATGGAAGGATGTGACAGGAAATGTGGGTGTATGGTTTGTGGGAAAGAGGAGAAAGAGTGGCTGCAGCAACACATGCTGCACTTTAAGGGCCAAGGAACACAATGTTCTTTAAATATGAACAGCTGCAGTTGAATCCAGTAGGATCTGGGCTGTACTCCAGAACACAACTTTGTAATCATGAAGAAATCCTCCGTAGCATCCTCCAAGAGGCCTCTCTTTGACCGCAACTTCTTTCACACTCTTGTTCTCTATCTGTCCTTCTGAAAAGTGCACCTTACATCTAATTAACAACTGTAATGCTCTGCCAACATTCATAAAATTAAGTCTTTGGGTTCAGAGGATTTTTCTTTATTATACATGTTGTTGTCAACCTAGTTTTATTCGTATTCCATCAAAGACAAAATAATAATGATCAATCTGTTAAGCTTGCCACTTCTACCACAGGAAGTGAAGGCACAGCACTTGTGAAGCACGCAGGACTTTAAGTCTTATCAACTCTGCCAATCCTGCAGGGCCCACAGCATGACCTCGGCATTGTACGACTTGAGTCACTTGGGCTGGTGGCTCATGGATATGCATGAAGCTGGCGGTCCAGGCCACCAGCTTCGCTCTTTATGCATGAACTGGGCCACTCCACAGGTCGTCACTCACACCGTTTCCACAGGAACCACCTCTTCCTCCCAATTCTCACTGCTTGCATTAGTGTGGATCACCTACACCGTCCTGGTATGATTTGGATTTTTGATTTAATTCCTGACTCATTATTATTATTAAATCAATACTGATGTTATTATTCGATTTCACATGGTTATACTTTGCTAAATATGTATTGTTCCAACATTAAATAATTATTATATATATCTATCTTTTTGTTAATTTTTGTTTTATTGTCTTGCCCCATGTCCAACTTATCTGTACTCATCAATTGTAAATTAACGTGAATGTGCATGTACACGTAGGAGTAATGTAAAATTGGGGAGGACTTTTTTAGATGGCACCAAAATACTGTCACAAATATGATGAAATGACAAAAACCATGATGCAGAAAATCTAGCTAATTTTGCAGATTTACAGACAGATTTATTAGAATGGTGTATTACTACATTATTACAGGTATATCACAGCCTTATATACATTTCCACATTATATTATAGCGGTCAGCTAATAAGTGAAGCTCTACTTATTCAAGATGACTGTGGCTCTTTGATAGGGAGAAAAAATGAAACAACCCTGCTTTGCCCTACGCATTTCTCATTAAGGAGCAGATTATGGAAATGACCTGATATGGGAAGAAACATAAGGGTATCTGCAGCCACAGGTAGAATCTCAAGAACAATCAGGTCAGTGAGTGCTTATCATCGTAAAAGTGTCTGAGAGACACTGATCTTCCATTTTAGTCTCCTAGCCAACTTGTTGCCGCAATAAACGATCCATTTATGTCAACTTTCGAGCCAGAAGTAAACATATAAGGCAGAGCCTAGCCCTTCTTCTGCTTGTCCCTATCCTTGTCTCTCCATCTCTTCCTTTTTCCACTCTTTTTTACTCTCCCTCTGTGTTTTATATTAGCTGTGGCCAGATGCCTGGGGTGGCAAGGGTTGCTCTACTTGAGCAGGAATTATATGAAATTGATGGTGAAGGTTCAGGAGCCAACCAACTCTGGCTAAAGGCAAGCTCCTTCCACTTATCCCGCTCCATCAGTGCCACCTCTTTTCTCTCCCTCTTTCACCTTTATCGTTCTTTCTACCACTCAGCTTGTGTCTCCCTTCTTCATCCTTCAATCACACATGATTCCTGAATTACACGTTTTGGGGATCAAAGGATTCAGAGGCCATAAACTCTCATCTGAGTGAATTTCCTCTGGAAAGAACTTTTTTTCTGCAAGAGAGAAAGACAGAGTGGGAAAGATAGAAGGGTAGCAACAGTCTGGTAAGTGGAGCAGAGGAAGAAAAGGGTTGAACATGGGTACAGAGATATTTTCCAAGAGTAAAAAGGAAGTATCAGAGATGCAGAAGAAGAGCAAAGGGGATCTTTCAAAAAAAAAAAAAAAAAACTTATTATACCTCCAATGAGAGATCAGGGACATGAGGGCCATCCACATGGTCAAAACCCACCTATTGATTTGTTGTTTGTGCCAAGTGTGCCCTCTACGATACACAGTAATCACATCAATAACTGTCAGAGAATCCCAACACAGTGTGGAGCAGCACCTCACGAGCACCGTTACCGAGCAAAACGACACCTGCTGCATCCTCCACATATATAAGAGCCAAAAAATGGAAATGTTCGGTCTTGTTATTATGCACACAAAGGGAGAGCATACATTTAAAATATGCAAGTGAAAAAAGTGAAAAAAGCTTGAAAACAGGTGCCTCATGCTAGAATGGGTTCACTGTGAGCAGGTAACCTGCACCGATGGGTGCAGATCTTAACAGCACTAAACAAATGTATTATTTACTGGTGGGGGCTGTGAATGTCTGCTTGGGAATGAGAATTGACTTGTTTGTCAGGGACAAGCTGGAGATAAGCAGCTGGCAAAAACAACTGAGAGAGTACACAGCAATGGATTGGTGTGGACTTGGTCAAACGTCAAGGTCTCAGGCTCCGCTAAAGGAGTCATGATTTCTGTCTCTTCACTGTTTTATTCAGGTCATTCTGTTTGGTAGACAAGGCAGCAGCAAAACACATGCAGACAACAGATATTATTGTTTTGCATCGTTGGTCGTCTCCGCTGTCCTCCTCTGGTAACCATGGACTCACTGATTTTAACTCACAACTACAACAAAGGTACAATAAGATATAGATATTCTATTCATATCTTTATTTTCAGTATTTGTTTTCCAAATTCTACTTTCTGTTCTACTAACCTTCCTGGCACTCTTTTCTGCATTTCCCTTCCCCTCCATCTGTCTTGCTCTCGTATAGGTGTATGAAACTAGAGGAAGAGGGCAAAGGTCACCCCAGATGCAGGCAATAAGGAAGAGGAAGAGCAGCCAGATCAGTTGCTGGTACTGCCAAGCTTATTCTTCACTGTCTCATTACAGAGCAGCCACTGCTGGCCTGCTGGCTCTCTCTCTTACTTTGGTCACCTCACACACTCATACACGCACGCACACACACACACGCACACACACACACACACACACACACACACACACACACACACACACACACACACACACACACGCCTGCTGTCAGCCATGCATGGTTGCACACACATCAGGGAACTCTGTCTACCTGTCTCTCATTCACACGCACACACTTGCACATGTTTCTCTATGTCTCTTATTAATTTTTCATCCAGCCTGTCTGATGCCCTGGAATCACCTCTTCCTCTAAAATAAATACACAAAAAATAAGCTACCAACCCTTCAATGCAGAAAAAATAGCACAGCATTAGCACTACAAAGAGCCAGAAGAAAAAAAAACTGACCGCGGACAAATCGATGCAAAAGAAAAATGTAAATGTAAAGCAGGAAAACATGCATCTGCAAAAAAGTTTTAGGAGAAACGACATTTCTCTTTAGCAACCATATATTAGTGAGAGAATGTAAAATGTAGTTTTAAGAGGTTACAAAAGCCCAAGGGGTCGAGGATAGACTCTGGGGGAATATTTCACAAACCTAAATGTGTATTTGTGCTGCTGCTTGTTAGAGACATATGGGGAATACTGATGAAATGAAGAGCAAGGGGGAGAAATTTTCTCAATTTTTCTCACGTCTTGTCATCTCACTTTTTTCAAACTGTCTCTTCCTGTCTGTCTTAGCCTGAGCTCACACTTTTAAAAAACAAAACTATTTTTAACTCTGATTGCATCACGTATAGAAATCTCTTTCTTTCTTTACTCTGATTGCAAACATACACACACTAAAAGCTGCATAAAACCGTAATGCGAGGCTCACCTTCTTCACATTTTGCCTCCCCCCCATGCTTTTCCCACTTGGCTGTCTTCATTTTGTCCTTAGTATTGCATATTACAGATGAGGCTGCATACAAGTATTTCAAATCAAAATACAGAACGGTACTGTACAGAAAGAAAATATAAACATTTTCATGCTTCGGTAAAATATGTTGTGTTTACCAAAGGATATGTGAGTAATAAAGGACTACCAATCATCTGCCCAGTATGTGGGATGCTCATACTGTGCATTTAGAAAGGAAATGTATTGTATATATTTTCTAGCCCACCCTGAAGAAAAACTTATTTTTCTGTATTTGTTTAAAATCAATTTGATAAATGGTTGCATCACACACATACTACTTATTATACACACTCAGCCTTCTGTCCTCTCAAACAGACTGTGCTTTCTCTTTCAAATATATAACCCATTGAAATACAAAGAAACGAGAAAACAATTTTGCGACAGACAGGTGGAGAGAGAACATAATGGCAGAGGTATTGTGTGTGTGAGCGAGCAAAAGAAAGAGAGAGAAAGAAAAAGGTAGATGGAAAACAGAAAGCAAAGGCAAAGACAGGAAATAGAATGTCTTAAGGCTTGGCCGAGAGCCACCGCTGGTTGAGAGGTTGATTGGTCTCCGTCCCTTTAACTTTCACTCCACTTCTCCTTCCCTCATGCTGCTGTACATTTTTTTCATCTCATCATTGCACCTCTACCTCAAACCCCATTTAACAATTCTGTCTCAACCCTTATCGCATAAAAAAGGTACGTAGAATTCACTGGGATTGGTCTGTGCATGTATCGGGATCCAGAAGCCCATTAAAATTCATTGTTACCTGCTCCTTCACAAGAGAGCACTGAGTTAACAGACAACCTGATCAAACAGTAGGCACGCTTCACCCCAACTCCCCTTTGGGTAACACCCAAACCTGACCAGCACAGTGTGGCACATGGGTGGGGTTTCCAGTCAGTTTAAAACCAGCTAGTGTCAACCTGAATCCACAAACAGCAAGAACACTTGTACAAATAATATAATAAAAAAAAACATGAAACTGGTTAACATTTACTGAACATGGTATTAAATGGGAAATGGTATTATATTCTCTTTGCCAACAATTGTAAACTGAATGGTGAGATCAAAGTCTGTATAATCTTGATATTTACATGTTTCTATTCTGTCTTAGAATGAATTATTCTAAAAATACAAGCTTTGACCAGTGAAAGAAGGGGGGGTGGGGTGTGAGGTTAGGACTATTTGGAGGCGAAATTGAAGAGAGGGAAAAATGTAAAAATATATATATTAGCTAAATCCGTGCTGTGGATGAAAACCAGATAAACCAGATCTCTGGCATACACAGAGAGAGAAAGCAAGATGTTTGGAAAGGTTTGGGAAGGGAGTTAGAGATGAGAGACAGAAGGGTACGTTTGATTGGTTCCACCTGGCTGGGAGTGGCAAAAGAGAATAAAGCAGGCTGTGAGCGTGAAGGTGTGGGAGTGTGCACACAGGTGCATTGCTGAAAATGAAGGTAATGCCTAGGTATGCTATCTAGTGCTCATGTAATGCCAGACCAGAGAACTGATCTGTGTGTGTTCATGTGTGCAGCTGGTTCAAACAGCCCACAGCAGATTAGACTGCTACTTCATGAGAAAAACTGCAGATCCATGGCTTCACCACTGACTCAAACAACATGATTACTTCTGCAGCTTTGCCTTACTGCGATCTGAAGGGTGGGTTTCCCCAGCAGCACGCAGATAGACACATCATATTTACAACTTCTTCAATATAACAAAATGAGTATCAGACCAAATCTCATCAATCACAGTTTTGCTCGTCGGGGTGCCGCAGGGGAGAATCTATTTGCAACAGTAATCTCAGGGCTAAAGATGGCAGCACTCTAAAATACAAGCACACAACGCGGGATAACTCCCCATGATCTCCCTGCCACAGCGTGAGCTGACAGTATCCCAGTGGTAACTTTGCCTTCCTTTTGACACTCTAAAACACTTGTCTGAACAAAAAAACAACAGGCAAATCCTACAAACAGAAAAGAAAAAAACAGAAAAGAAAGAAATCTCAGGGCAAGCTGCAAGTTGAGTCAGATCTCAAGAGTGTGCTTCATATGCTTGTCAGTCCCTCTCCAAGGACTCCCAGAGGACTGTGTGCGAGTCCTAGTGGAGCCAGATGGCCCCCATCTTAGGTATTCAGCTGAGGCAGTGGAGCAAGGCGGTGTCACAGTCAATCCTAAACACACCCTGCCACCAACGTGAGCAGCCATGCACAAGCACACACAAACACAGAGGCAACAGAGGAGGAGGAGGAGGAGGAGGTATGTTGTTGTGTCATTGGAGATGGGGTTTAAGTTTAGCCTGTGGTCTTTTGCCTGCAGATTTGCAAAGTAGTAGTTTCAGGATGTTGATGTGTGTGTGCATGTTTTTGAAGATATAAGTTAGTGAATGTACAGTATGTGTTGGGAGTTGCAGAACACTGAACATCTGAATCAGTGTGTTACTGTCCTTTCATAGCAGAGCCCTGATGCCATCATGGCAGATGAGTTCGTGCTAGGACAGAAAGAAGCAGTGATGTGTGATGAACAGTGACTCTGCATATATTCATATGCCTATGTGGACTGCTGCTTTTCTGATCAAATAATGCCTTCATGATCATATATCTGTTACAAGCCATGCATGTTAGTTTAAATGTATGTTAATCTATTTGTCAGTGGGTTGGAGTGTGAATGTAGTGGTATTATCTCACAATTTTACCACAGATTTTCCGGCCAAGTCAACCATTGTGGCGACCCATTTCCTGCCTCTCCAGATCCCACACCATAGCCCGTGTTTACTGTGGATGTGTCCCTTGTGCCTTGTCCCATATCCTATAATCCTTTTCCCCTGTTCCAAGAACCCATGTTCGGCTATTGTCCTCCTCACCTGTTCTACATTGCCAAACATCCGCAGCACCCCTATTGTCTCCTTTCATCTTTGGCCAAATTTTCTCAACCACCCCCCATTTGTTACTCTGGTTTGGTCCACTTCCATCACTACTTGCAGTCTTTCACAACATTCACCCATCATGCTTTTCATCTCATTTTCTACCAATTTTTAATTCCACCTGAAACACTTCTCCACCCTCACCTCTCAGTGTTTTCTGTGACTTAAATGATCTCTTACTTTTTTCCCTGTTTCCTTCTCCTTCCTATGGTTAATGCAGGTGGTTGGTACATCATTAAAGGTGGAAAACAGAGAGAACGTGCTGTTCTGCACCTCTGCTGCTCGTCTTGAACCTTAAACTTCCCCCACCCATCATCAAGCTCTCCTCTCTCCTGCTGTCTTCCTCTGGGCTTTAGAGGAAATCTTGTCGAGCTGATTCCAATAACTTTTCATTTTCCCCCTGCTCCTGTGGACCACCCTGGGTTTGACCTGTGCTCTTTCGCACAACTGCACTCGCTGACGTGCACGCATGCCTGGACTTAAAGTTGCTCTGCTTGCTCCTTGTTTCCAATTGCTTGCTTCCAATCCGTGTTTCCTGGAATTTCACAGGGTTCTGATTAAAAATAACATGTTAAATCAATGGGGGCAGCACAGTGGTACAGTGGTTAGCACTGTCACCTCACAGCAAGAAGGTACTGGGTTTGATTCTGTCCAGAGTTTGGATGTTCTCCCCATGTCTGTGTGGGTTCTCTCCAGGTATTTCAGTTTCTTCCCACCATCTAAGACATGCATGTGGAAGGTCAACTGGCTAATTTAAATTCTCTAATCTCTCTGTTTTATCTGTCTCTATGTGTCCTGTGGTGAACTGGCGACCTGTCCAGGGTCTACCCTGCCTTTCACCCTAAGACAGCTGGGAAAGGCTCCAGCCCCCCGCGGCCCTATGTGAGGATAAGCGGTAGAAGATGGATGTTAACTCAACATTACTTTATCTGATTGTTTTAAGATCCAAACTGAACCCTTTAATGCCATAAATGCTGCACAAAATATTTGAGCACAACTGAGTTCAGTTTATTTTTCGGGCCCTATCTCATGTGACACCTTGGGGAAATTAATTGCAATTGCCACACGTGAATGTACAACTAATTTTTGATTTGAAGGGCACCTGAGGCTCTCACCCCCCTGGCAGTCAGCAGTGTGCTTACAGGGTTGGGGGGAGAGGGTTGTTGCTAACAATAACTAACCCAGGTTGCTGGGCCAGGCTTCCAATCCCTGGTCCAACACCCCACCCCATCACACTGCCCGTGGATTTGACAGCCAGGAAGTGCTAGGTTGTGTGCTGCCAGCCAGCCAGCAATAGCTCAGCTTCATCCAACCCTGGAAACATGGCAGATGGTGGCAGAAGAGAACACAAGAAAACACACTGTGTGTGTGCGTGTGTGTCTGTGTATGAGTGTGTGTGTGAGGCAGACAGAGACAAGTAGAAAGAGAGAGAAGAAAGCTACATGCTTGCTTGTCTACGATACCGTTCTCCATGACCTCTAAGCTCGAGCTAAAAAAATGGTATAATATCTTTGCTGAATCTTTAACAAAGGAGCAGATCAATAAAAATCCCAAAGTTCAGCTGTTTAGCTATTTCATACCTGTTTCTGAAAGGGTGTGTGTCTCTCAGACACTGTGTCCTGACTGTGTGTGGATAACAATCAGTCTTATACATTCAGAGACCGTATGGGTTTCCATCACGGGCAAATAGAGGTTCACCTCTTCCATGAATGGACAGTTGATCACATCCATCAAAATGATGGATCCTTGATAAACTGTCTTCAAGCTGGAGCTGCTGGAAGTGAATAGTCCATTTCAGACTATGACATGCACCTGGACAAAAGCTTTAAGTGATAATCCTCTACATTTCAACATACATTAATTTGGCTTCTCTATGATGAGCTTAAACATAATACTTAGTAAATGAAAGATTTTACAGATATCAGGTAGGTCTTTATGAGTGCAACTTACAGCACACAGGAGGACAATTTTTGAATGTTTAAATATGTACAGAGCACTGTTTCATAATGCAGTACTCACCTCGGATGATGGATAGCTTGGCATTGACAGTAATCTCGGCCTCGCTATTCTCAGCAACGCATTCGTAGATGTTCTCGTCACGTGGCGCTCGGAGAGGCTGGATTCTGAGTACGGCACCGGCACCCTCGTCAAATTCAATGGTCTGCAGATTGGAGCAAATAACAAGGTATGGTTAGACAGATACTGCCATTTCAAGCATGAGTGGGTATTAGCAAGGAGCACCAGGACGAACCATTTTCTTAGAGGATGGCTAGTTCCCATTTTCCTATACTGTGTGTAACTCAGCTAACTAAGAAATCAAGCTCTTGAAATTGATCCCAAACTTGACCTAAATTAAGTTAAATCGAGATATCCTTGGTAGGAAAGGTATGATATCTCTGTTCATTTATAGCCCTTGGTCCTCATAAATATAGAACTATAAGGAAACAAGGAATCTCTCTATATGTACACTTGCACACCAATCATCTTTGTGGGTGATGTGCTCGATTTTTCATGTTTTCATCTCCTCTTCTTCTCATCTGTAATTATGCCCTTTGTTCTCTGTAAACCCGTTGTTTTGAACATTGTTGAAAGTGCTTCTTAAAAATAAAATCAGAGCTGTGTGGTGAGAATACTGAGCAGAGGAAAGCTTGTAACAAAAAAGACTCGCCTTCAGAAATGATTACATTAAAGATGAGCTACAAAAACATGAACACCCTTCATGTTTGAATTATCAAGCTATTCTTTGTGTCAAAATCTGAAACGATGAAGGCCACTCCTGCATTTTGTATTAATTCTACAATAAGTAGAACGTGTTCTTTCTCTCAAAGCTGTTTGTGTCAACAGTTTTCAAATGCATGCATCATTCAAGTATAACAAAAACATGAAAAAGGGCAGCATTAGTATGACGAAAAAAACCTCTACCTACATAATACTTGGACAAAGTCTATTAATTAACTTAATTTTACAATTCAAACCTCTCTTTTACCTACATGGATGTTTTAAATGTAGACATCAATACAGTCCGTCTGAAACACCTGCACTTATAAATGAGTGTCCTCATTAGAAACAGCAGGACTGCTTTAATAGGGACTTTTTAAATGTGTTATTTAAAAATATGATGCCAGGGGGTGTAGCTGACAGTTTTGACATAGTCGTTACAGAAATTGGTCACAGGCAAACATCTGACAAGCCACAGGTTTGATCTCCATGAAAAACCACATCAACAGCCATGTACCCTACAGCAAAAAGCAGAACCTCAAGTCTGTGGTAAACGACTGGAATTTAAATGGTGGCATTTGTGAACCAATTAGCCTTTCCTTTTAATATAGCCAGTCAATTTCCAAGCTAATCTCTTTTGATCTAATTTCAGATGGATGAAGTGTTAGAGAAGTCTGTCTGCCAATCTCACAACAGACCGACTCTTTCACCATCCATCGTTCCTCAGAGGAGGCTACACCATCTCAATGAAGGGTTTGCTGCTGAGACTTTGAAATATAAGTACAAGTCGTCAGCAGCCCTGCTGCTCCGCTGCTGCACATCTCAGGGCTGAGCCACTAATTAGGATAAAAACACTGCAGAGCATGGCATCATGATCAATATCAAAGCAGCTGTCGAGAGGGTAGAACAGGGGGGAAAGAAATCATAACTACTTCAAAAAACATTGACATTTTTTTTTTTTATTTCTGCTAAACGGAGGAAGAGAAGCGTCCGTTCTGGCAGGCTCCTTCACGCCCTTGGCTTTGTTTCCCACTTAGCATGCAGAAGAGGAGGACGTACAAATACAAGTTGTCTTTTTATTTTGTCCTCTGTTGAGATGCTGCTTCTCCCCTTTTGATGTTGTTGTCATTTCTTTTTTTTTTTTTTGGGGGGGGCTTTTTAATGTCCTCCCCTGTGGTTTTCTTTGCACTGCAGTGTGTGAATGTCTATCTCTGTGCACCACCATCGTTAACAAAAGCGACTTTTTAATTAAGAGACACTGAGCATCAATCAAGACTTTTAGAGATGCCATCTGGGACGCCTGGCGAGAACTGAGCACCAAACATCATGAATAACACACAGACAGACGCATTCACACAGACAGGGTGGCACGCAGAAAAAGAACCAGCACTAGAAACAAGAATGTGACAACGAAGACGGAGTCAGTCAAGTGCAAAGACGACAGAGAGGGTGGAATGGGAGGGCTCTGCGCTGCATTACTGGGCGACCGTAGCCAATGGTGGACCGACCCATTGCTCAGGGGTTAAAGAGGCAGGTCTGTGAAAAGATTGGCAGTTGTTGTCCAGAACTATTTGTGAAAACTGTGGGAGAAAAAAAGCAAACAAAAAACCCTTTTTTGTGTTTTCCAAGACTGTGTGGGAACCCAACTGCGACAAGAGACTGTGGTGCAGGGCAGCATTGCAGTTTTACTTGGCATTTTAGAGACATGATACATGCCAACAACAATAAAGTTGCCCTCTTCACCTGCAGAGTGCATCAGTGATTAGCAGGGCTCATCGACTCACCTCTATGCGCTGGGAGTTGACCTTCTTGCCTTTCTTGTTCCAGCTAACTCTTGGCTTGGGGTCACCAGTCGCCTGGCACACAAAGGAGACCACGCCCCCTGAAACGCCAATCTGGTCGACAGGAACTTTAGTGAAACGTGGTGATGCTGGGGAAGACAAGGGAGGATGAGAGAGAGAGGGAGAAGGAGAGAAAAAAGATTAGCACAAGTTATAAAACGAATGTTGAGCCAATGGTTGCTAACTCGTTTTTTTTGAAGGCAGCGTTTCCAAAAGTACAGACTGCCAAATGTCTATTTCCACACACGCACGAACAGCTTTATAACGCCACACAAGCACACACTTTACTCTCTCCAATCTCTCCTGTATCTTATTCTCACTCTGTAGCACAAACCCACACACTTTGCTCTACAGCAGAACCTTGGTGTATTGGATAAGTAAAGGGAGATTGTCAGTTTGAGTTTTGGAAAGACACAGAACAAACAGCTAGACGGAAAAATAGCTCGACATCTATTGAATGTGATCCATTGGCATCGAATCAAGTATCTTGACTACGGGAATATGGCTGCTAAACTTGTTGTTGCAGTACACACCTGAAGTTGAGCTAAATTAGTGCTATGCATTACCTCGTCCACAGTACCCTTATTTCAGTGCTGTGTGATTCTGTATGTAAATCGCAGTGTTGTAAATCCATATGTTGATGTGCCAAGGTGGTGATGATTAGTGGCTCAAAGATTTCTCCATAGGGAAAATGGACTCTAGTTCAGTGCAGACCTGAAGGAAAGGGCATTAAAGAGATGACTGTTTGAACCTGTTCATAAGCAGATCTGCTTTTCCTGTTTCACAGAGTAGCCTAGCATTGACATTGAAACAGACTCTGGGATAAGGGGCTGTATTTCTGGGGTTCTAGTTTGGCCAGCAAACGTCCAGCTCAAGACTTTCTTTTTCGTGCATGATCAATGTTTATAGCCTGATTACCAATTGCATTTTGGCCACTGCATTCTGTCTTTTTTGCTTTGTTTACCTGCACTAACGTAACTGGTCAACACTACTCAAGACTACAAATGGAAACCAGAAGCACAAATCCTACCCTATTGCCTGCAGGTTGCAGAATATGTTAACAGAGATTTACTGGACTATTGGTTAAACTGTCCATCAAAAAAAGTTAGTCATTTTGGTGCTTTTGGTTTTGAGATGTTTCGCACATGTCTTGGTTGTAGAAGGTTGAAAATAACCTTAAAAATAGAGGGAAAAGAGAGAAAAAATGAGTCTTCTGGGGAACTCGTTAAATCAGAATCATATAGCTACGTGGGGATGATCAAACGACGAGCGCATAACGTCAAATTAATAATTAAAGGACCACGGGCCAACACCAGTCTCCAGGCATTCCTAAACACATATGAAGGAGAGTGCCTGCATTCATTATCGGGTGAGGAGAGGTAGAGCCTGGAAATTTTAAGGAGAATGAGGCAAAATGAAACAGCGTAGGACAAATGAGAAAATGAAGGCTGAGTGTACTGCTTCAGGAAAGGTGAGGCATGTTCATCTCATTGCCTCCAGCCGACAAACCAAATATCCCTGACACAACCATCAAGATACACACACTGGTAGATGGTGGCTGCACCACAATTCCCTCAACCAGCTATTTTTTTGTTCAAGTCGAGGAAGCTCCTTAAAGCATGAGCGGTTGGGCACATCATGACAAAACACCAAAACCTGCATATGAGACAGTATGAGACACACTTCACCTTGGATTTTACAAGCTTAGATGAGCGTAAATGCTAGATTATTGCTGAAAGCAAGAATATGTGCTCATTTGGCTGTCCATGGTCAAATGTAGAAAAAAAGATGCTTTCAACTAAAAACTATTGTGATTCCCTTTTTTGTCACTCTACAATCAGCAGCCAGAGTTACTCACACCTGCAGATGAGCAGAGCTACCCTTTTCTTGGGTAATTTGGAGCATATGCAGCTCTAGGCATACAGCGTGACACTAAATACACCATCAGGATTAAAGGTGTAATACCCACCATGCATACACTATTATAGGCCATTTCAATTAATGTGTTAACATCATTCCATATGTGGATTAAATATGTCATGTATGACAAAATCATACAATTTTAAATTCCTTGTTTGTGTAAACACACTTAGCAATAAACTTGCATCTGATCACATAGTCAAAGTGAGCTAAATAATTAAGCCAATGGGCAAGGAGGAAATTCTTCAACCCTAAAAAAAAGTATGAAAGGGCTGTGCGGCTGGCGATCATTTTAATGTTGGAAATATTTTCATGACACTAATATATTATGTATAATATTTGAAGAAGATTTCTGAATCCTGGCAATCCTCTGTTATTCAAAGATTCAAGCGATTCAATGGTTTATTGTAATGTATACACTAAGCTACCCACACTGAACAAAGAGCAATAAATCAAAGTGTAAAATAAAAAAAAGATAAATGAAGGTATCTTAAAGGCAAATAAGGCAATTTCAATACAGCAATTTGAAAAAAAATAAAAACATTATGTGTAAGTTTTCATTCATCCAGGTCAAAATCACTGACACAACCAACCTTCTGATGAGATTATACATAGATTAAAAAAAAGATAAAATGTCTGTAATAAATAGTCATCTGGTGTACATTTTGTAGGAGTATGTGGTATGAAGGTTGTGTGGGGGAGTGCACCGCTGTCTGTTTCTGGCTTCAATGAGTAGGCCTATATTCTGTCTAGTGTGTGCCTTTTGGCATTTTACAATCTCAATTTCCATTCTGAAACTACACAACACAGCTTTACACAACACAGCTCTTCTGCATTTGACCTCCCCTTACAATGTGCCCTCTGTCGAGACAGAAGAGGGATTTACACAGAGCACGCCTGTGGCAGTGGTTGTGCTGAAGGCCAGAGCTCTTTGATTAGTTTTCCCCTGGACCGTTCGACATTTCCACCCAGTCGCCTTCTCCCTCTCCTTTCTCGCTTCATAGGAATGAGCGAGATGTACAGCACAATAAATGCCCCGGCCCGCTTGTCAGTTTGAATTTAACTCCTGACAGATTTGGGTTTCTCTTATAATGTATTGAATATATATTTTTCAACAGAACCTCTGGAAGGTTTAAAGTCAGGAAAGGTGGAAAAATGGGAAAAGGAGGGAAGTTGATGTGAAGAGGATGGGTGGGATAGGAAATATTGCATACATCATATGTCAGACGCTTTAAACAAAACTTTTCTCCCTTCTTCCACAACAAGTTTCATGGTACAACATCTCCATATAGTGGAGAATTCTTATTCTTTCTGCCTCAATGCATTTTGAACTTGATACCTCCAGTGTCTGCAGTGTGCCCTTCACTGCCCCTTGAACTACATATGATGTTCTGTTACAGTATCTCTGTACAGCATGTTCAGCAGATATTTATGACACTGTACACTGTGATCACAGGCAGTCTGACTTTTAGGACCCAAATCTATGCTGACACTCTTGAGACATCTCTAAAGCAACATCTAATGACCATGAGAGGAAGAGAAGGGAACTCTCTATACTTTTTCAGAATGACATACTGGATTCTTCTGAAAACAGAAAAAAATATACAGATGGGACTGTCCAACAGCAACCAAGCTATATTTTTTCTAACGCTAGCCCAGCAGTCTGTTAAATATTGTTTCAACATTATCAACACTATTTAACTTCCAATCAACGCAGGTTAGGAATCATGAATGTCTACATTAGTGCAATTATTACAGGTATGCAGTGTGAGATTGTGTGAACTCCAATGAACATAATTAACCTTTATTTTTCAATTTTCCTCAGCCATGTGCCCCCAGGCTTCTAATCCTTTTTTACCATTGACTTCAAGCCTTTCTTTGTGTGTGTGTGTGTGTGTGTGTGTGCCTAGCCAGTAATTGCAGAGTAAAAAATGTTGAGTGGTGTCAAGGATTAAAACAGCTTTAAAAAGAATCCCAATAATGAGGTATGATGTCAGAGACCACATATTTTCAACAGATTCACAACGATTAATGCACTTTGGTTCAGTATTGACCTCATGAACACACACACTGGCTGATATGGGAAATCAAACTCAAGGCTTTTCTGATTTACATACATAACATTTTCACATTTTCTGTGAAATAAGTACCATGTCATATAAAATCTCCCATTGAAGCTGGTGGCCTCCTTTATTTACAGTAGTTGTACTGTCACCTAGATTTGTAATAGTGCTTTCTTAAATGCAACATTTAGCAACTAAAATTGTCAGGCATCTTTTGTATTCATGTGGTAAAATGTGGAACACCACTGAATATTTTTTTCATTTTCTATGACTATATAACATACTCTGAATGTCTACTGCTTTCTGTGCACCTATGTGAGTGTTAGCCAGAGCACAGAGCAGTGCCACCTTTTCTAAAAATGCACACACTTTTTTTTTTGCTGTAAGGGACCTTGTATAAAAGTCTCTACCAAACGGTGTACATTATGTTGCTGGAGATGACATTGAAAGGGCATTGCACCCGCAGTGGCCATTCATCCCTTCCACCTATGTATCCCTCTATTCCCAAAGCTTCCCTCAGACAGACTGAGGTACAGCACTACCCAGATAAGCACACAAGGCCTGTCTTTATCTGCCTGGCAGGTGGACATGGCCTGAGCTAAAATAACCAGCAACAGGGGCCCAGCTATCTTCACAAGGCCCCAAGAATAGAACAGATCCACGCAAACGCGACCAGTTAGCAGGAGGGGAGAAAAAAAAACTCACACTGTGCACGCAGCCGCTTGTTTAGTTAATACAGCTACCACCTGCTACTGGCCGCTACCTCTGTTGGACCTGATAACACTGAATACACCAGCACTGTGATTATAAAGTGGAGGAGGTGGGTATGTGAATAGACAGCTCCATTTACACTTCTGGTCTGTTGTCTTTTTTGGAGAGGAGGTGTAAGAGGAGGGGTGGTGCTGGCTTTATGACTAATACAGGAATTGATGGGGAAAAGCTTCTTGGGTCATAAATAGGAGCCATTATCTGCTGAATTAGCAAAGTGGGAGACAAAATGACGCAGAGCCATTTAGTGATTTGCAGTGAAAGGCAGAGTATTGGGGAAAGGGCATTATCCATCTTGCTACAAATAGGTATCTTTCATGGCGCATTCAGACAATTTTTCCAGCAATGTCTGAAAAGAACATTTGGTACTATTAGTGGTCCTTCTACAAGCAAACTAATTCTACTTTTTCCTGCCTCTAATGCGGCATTCTGGGAAGAGGGTGTGGTCATGGTTCGGGCAGAACACATGATGAAAATAACAATGGATTTACACATATTTGCTCTGGATATAAATATATAATCTATTCCATATAGTTTCAACTCACTCCCTGACATTTAATCTCAGCAGAATTTCACTTCTCTTGCTATATGAAACACCTAACATATAGTCTTTCTATTTTAGTTTTTTACAAAGTGCATGAGAGCAACACGAACAACTGTGTGTTACTGATTTAAAGTTAATTAACTAGTTAATCCTGGCTAAGATTAAACTTAATTTTTATATTAGCCAAATAGCAAACACATGACAAACACACAGGCACTGTCAGAATTGACTGCTTGGGGGAAAAAACAACAATGAATAGAGAGTGGAGTAATTTGTCATCCCAGTGCTTTCAAAATGTTCTTTTTCATGTTAGACTAAATCTAATTGGAAATAGATGTTTTGTGCTGATTTAAATTATTTAATTTTTCTTTGAGAATTGTTGTCACTGAGTTAAATGGACAGGCAGCGCAGCAGTGATGTTGCTGACGTTGGACTACAGCCATCTCTGAGGTGTAAAGATTTAATCGACTTGCAGTATCCGCTATCCAAAAGACCCAGCAGGGGGGCCAAGCTGCCTGTCCGTCAGTCCTGGACCTGACTTAAAACCTTGCCAGCCTTCATCAGAACACACACACACACACACACACACACACACACACACAGGTATACACAGGAATAGCAGGATGGAGGGATGGCGACAGATAGATCAAGAGGTTCAACCAAATGTGCATTCAGGTGGATGCATTACATGGCACACATGACACACAAACAGACTCTCTCCCTCACATTCTCACACACTGACACTCTCTCTCTCTCACACACACACACACACACACACACACACACCCTCCATGTCTAAACAACCAAGCCCCATCAATCAGAGCCAATTCTCAGAGGCTGCCTGAGCAAACATCCATCTCCATGGAAACCATGTCTTTACTCTAAAGCTGTCTTGCTTTGTCTTGTCTGGAGGTTTTCACATGCAATCACTGCCAACAAGACCAAAACTTAAAAACCAGGCAAGAAAGGGTGAAAGGAGGGACAAAAAAAAAAATTGGTCAGTCTGGTGGCCAATTTCTGATGGGAAAGCTATTTTTGTGGAAAGATGGAAAAGTTGGTGGCAACATACAGTATATCAACTTAGAAGATGAACGACTGGGCATACAATGTTTAACTGTGGTGTCTGATTTGTGATCCTAGCCATTTTGTACATTTTAATAAAACAGTATCAGCTAAACCTGGCAGCACCTGTAGAAATATTTGGCCTGTGTAATGAAACAAGTAGACATCACCTATAGTAGCACCGCTGAAGGGGTGAAGCATGTAATAACGTGATTGTGCCGGTGAGGTGTGGATGGCTTGAATGTGTGCTTGAAATACGCATGCATATTCTGCCAGTCAGGATATAAAGAATTACTGTCTGACTAATCTCAGCTGTTGCCATATTCCGCAGGGCATGTTTGGGTCAGGCTCTATTCCTATGTAACTCTTACCTTGGCTGGGCAAGTTTGAGGGTTAATGTAAAGGTTGCTTTTCCAATTAAAACATAAGGAAGAAAGGCTAATTGGGATTTACTCTTGGGGCAGCTGGGGTGCCAAGCAGTAGCAGATAAAATGATTCACAGAGTTTGTGCCTCCTGGACTATACACGCACTGCCCACAGATGGAATATTTTCCATACTGTAAATCTAAAACAGCATCTTAAAATTATATTTCCTCTGAAGAATTTAATAAAATGACAGAATTGCTTTGCTTGTTTGTTAACATGATTACCTTGGCAGGTTTTCTCTGAAAATGAACGACACTGCCATCTACCATTACAGCCGTGCTACTATGAGAAATATAGATCTACTTGCTCAATATGCTATTCACGACTCTGTAGTACGTGCAATGGGTAAAGACGTGAAGCAACCCCTTCTCCACTGCATAATACAGTGTGCCATCTATGTCTACTCAAAGCAAACTCACAAGTTCACCCTTTGCAGTCCATCAGGGACTTGTGGCAGAAAGTGGGAACCCAGTATAAAACAAGTTCTGGAGTGTTAGTACCCAGAGGTGAAAAACTGTGCCTGGCCACGCTGCTGTCACAGCGAAGCTGTGTTTCTGAAAATAAGGTGAAACCTGTAATATGCACAAATTGGTCCCATTGAAACCACCGTTGAAGGCTAAGGGGGAGAAAAAAAGTGAACGACACTAAGTATCCTTCCGTCCATTGGACATAAATAGGCTCAATTCCTCAGAGAGAGGGAAGGAAAATTAAGCTTAAGTGTGTCTGATTTCAAAATGGCTACAGAGCATGCAGGTAGGTGGAATTCTGAACAAGTCTGTGTAATTTAGAGAGTCACTTGAGACAATTGACAATCAATGAAGAGGACACTTCAAAATGCCAAAGGTGTTCTAGGTCTGATCAAAACAAAGGACAAAAATAAAGAAAAAAAAACTGACTGAAAATAAAACACAAACAGAACCACATCTATCTTCCTCTATATTCAGATCTAATTAAAATTATATGGCAAGGAAGAGTCTCTACTTTTGCAAGATATGACCTATTATCAGACCAGACCATCAGGTATGGAGGACCATCTTTCTTCACAAGCCTTTGAAGATCTAAAGTTGGTCATCAAAGCACTGAAGCCATTACAATTTGAAAAGCCACCTTGGTGGTGCGCTGAATTCTTTGCTGCTGGAAGCAAAAAAAAAATTGTATTGTTCTGTCAGACTGAGACATTGACATTGTTCAAACCACTCGCGCATGATACTGAAAGAGGCTGCAGAGAGAGAGAGAGAGAGAGAGAGAGAGAGAGATGATGGCAAAAAAGAAGAGATTAAAGTATGACCCCTGCTGCAGCTGCAAGTTTGGAGGACAGAATTTTATCCATTGTGCAAAACAAAACAGCTTTTTTAGAGGCTCATTTCAATAAAATAACTGAGGTTTTTTTTTGTGATAGTATTACCAATATGTTTTATCTTTTGGAACAAATTTGATAGTCAAGGGGCATCTACTGTACACTGTCCTGAGACTTGTTGCCATATGGACTATTATAGTTATTCAGCATTCAGCTTGTTATCAATGTGGTGAAGACAAACTTTCTTGGCCGTCTTAGGTGCCATCCACACAACAACGGAATTCTATGAATCCGACAAACTTTAATAACGACTCCGCCTTGCGTACAGACCATTCCAGTGCTGTCGGAGAAAATGGTATTTTCGGACAACGAGTTCCATAGTGACAAGATCTGATAATGCTTTGGAGTTGCAGTGTGTATCCGGCGTTGTTGCTAACGATGGCGTCACATTATCACATGACCAGAAGTCATAGTAAACAAGGACTTCATGTGCATGCTCATTGCATTCTTTTGTTCTTTTTCATTGGTCTCTATGTGTTTCTTTGCAGAGCCACCTATCGGCGTGGCATATGTATTACATCCTTGTCACTCGTTGTCACTCGTTATCGCATTGCCACATAGATTGAAATACTTGCGTCAACGTTGCGACAAGCGTTATTGTGCCCTATTGTGTTGACGGAGCCTTAAAATGCTAAAATTTGTACACCTATTTTCATTTTGATTAGAGAATCTCGTCGTATTTAAAGAGAATGAAACTAAACGAGGAAAGATGTTTCTTGCACTAAATCAAATAGTTTCCCTCTACCATTTGTAAGTGTGCAGCTCTTGAAATTCAACGTTAAACAACTCTCCGAATGAAGACAGTGCCAACAGACTACTAGAGGCAGAGATTCATGCCTGTAACTCAATTAAAAATTAACTTGTTTTCTTCTTATTTGAGAGAAAAACAGTGTATAGAGTGAAGCATGGGGCCAGGCATGCAACAGCAGGGTGCACATAAAATTGAATTTGACAGAATTAACTTGACAGTGTTGGCTCAAACATAATTTGACTGGAAAATATAAAGAGAGAGGCAACAACACAGAGAAACAAGAAGAGAAACAGAGACGAACAAGAACAAGAAAATAACGACTCGACTGAGGGATTTTTTTTTTTTTTTTTACAATTGGTAGCTTCAAAGGAATATAAATAATTGAACACCCTCACCCCATCACTGTGCTTTCTGGCCAATTACTATTAGGAGTACTTTGCCAAGAATGCTACTGTTGATGACTCGGAAAAGGCCAAAAGAAAAAAGACAGATGTGAAGTGGAGGAAACAATGCAGATGGATAACCACGTCTCCCTGTCCAAAAACACAAACATAAATACAAATAAATACGATGTTAGAGCAAAGAGACACTTAAAGCTACGGTAGGTAATGCATTTTACAATTCCCAATGCAACCCAACAGTAATCAGTAAATCAAATGATCTCGTGGACAAAGAAAAGAATATGTTATCTGGTATTTTTGTGTGCCATGGCAACTCTGTCATCTCACAGCTCATTAATCAAAAGCACAGTATTACAATATGATATTCACTTTAATATCCTCATCAATTACCAACGGTTTCAATATTCACTAAGAAATTTTAATCAGCATCCCTGATGGTAACAGGGAACACAACCTTTAGTGTTTGAAATGAAACTTTTACCACACTTGTAACTGCTGTTTGATTTTTTTTAATCAGTACTGTCTAATATTTTTTAGTTTTAAGCTTTTATTCCCACTTCAATCATGACTAAAATTCACCCTCGGTTGCAATAGTCACCTTGGTTTCCACTTGATAGGAAATAGGTTTAATAAAATTATTTAAAAATATATACATAACAACAGTACCTGATGATGCAAACATATGGTGAGAGCTTGCTGATTTTGTTTGTATCTTTATAGTTGCTTGCAAGTGTCTCAATTACATATTCATACATTTCTTTACAAATATTCTACATAAATATTATTTATTTATTCTTGGTCTGAACTTAACGGTCCAAACAATACAAAACAAAATTAATATTACATGTCTACATGTACAATTATCTTGGGGGTTTTCTCTGAAAATGAATGCACAACACTGCCATCTACTTTTACAGCTGTGCTACAAGAAATATAGATGCACTTGTTCAATATGCTATAGCATCGATGACAAAGCTCAGGTGACGTCTCACATATTAGCCTTCACACACACACACACACACAACCAATATGTCAGTACAAAATTTCCATGCAAATGTTCAGACAAATATCGACACACACAAAATGGGAGCCGTGCATTATTACAGTCGGGATGGTGGGATTTATTGAGGCGTCTCTCTTTCTCTTTTGATTAAAAATGTCTCCTCCTCAGTGTGATTTATGAGTTTAAATGGAAGGGATGGAGGGCGGGGAGAGTGAAGGGGGAGGGGGGGCTTGAGAGAGGAAGGGATGACATCATGCTTTCAGTTGGGCTTTTCTGCAAAAAGGGTGGCGTGAGAGAAAGTGTTGATATGAAGTGGGGGTTTGTGTGTGTGTGGAGAGAGAGAGAGAGAGAGAGAGAAAGCTAATATCCATTAAAGATGAAGCATATTGCACTGAATGCCATTTAAACGAGGGTAAGCAAACAGAAAGCCGGACGAGAAAAATGAAGCAAGTGAAGTCGACAAAATGCATGTTGAGGGAGTGCATGCACCTCTTGCGTTCTTTTCACTCTGACAATATGAGTATGGCCTTGCAGACGGCGAGACAGGAAAGGCAAAGAGGAAAGAGAACAAAGACATCTGTTTGACATCTGTCTGAGTGCAATTTCAGATGTTTTCAGCCAGCTGAGCTGAAAGACACTCGAATTATGCTAGCAGACACTCGAACCACCATGCAATCAAGAACAGACAGCTCTGTTGCAACATAGGAAACATCAAGTCCTCCTCGTCTTATCCTGAACCACCGAGAAAACACACACACACACACACACACACACACACACAGAGAATGTCACAAGCTCAGACAAATGCAAAGACAGACAGACGGAACAAGGCGAACAATGTAATATATCTTGCAAATGATCAGAGGTAGAGACATAAAAATCAAGCACGACTTACACTGCTTCCCCAAAATTTCGATTGCGATCACATCTGCTGAATCTGATGACATTATTTAAGTGCCATTTTAAGACATTTGTATTCTCTTGCTCACAAGTTTTATGGATTCTGTCTTTGTTCAGAACTTCCTCTCTCCATTATGTCTTTGCAGACTTAATCTAGTTTCACAGTGTTTGCATGATCTGGATATAGCTTCTTGAATTTTCCTAAATTGCATGCAGCAAGGTGCACACCTGCTTCTCTTGAGAGGAACACTTACATAGACTTGAGAGGAACACCTACATAGGTGCACACACACAGCAAACAACAAAACCCAAGGGAGAGGCTCCCCGCCTCGCCATCACTCTAGCTCGATTTCTCAGCTGAGCCTCCTCTTTGTTTTGTTTCCTTAATGCTGCTTTAAGCCCATCTTAACGGGGAAATGGTGCAGAACAAATCCTAAGAAGGAGATGACAGGGTGGGATAAGACACTACGGACGTTCCTCTGTTACCAACATGGAAAGTAATGGAAGTCGATTCATACAGACAAGCATGAGGTCTAAAGGGTAAATATTTGAGACGTCCATGACTTTAAAATACCTGGGTTTAGCTGATCAAAATCACAGTACATGTCCTTGTTTAAGAGGCTCTACATGCCCACTCATCATAAGTACAACACAAATAATGGGTAAGTGTCATTACGCTTATTCTTGCAAGTCAAAACCTAGCTCTTGATATTGAAGAACCGACAACTTGAGATACATGCCTATATACGCTCACCTAAGGCTGCGCGATTATGGCCAAAATGATAATCACGATTATTTTTATCAATATTGAAATCCCGATTATTATTCACGATTATTCATTATGTTAAAATTCATTAAAAAAATAAAATTCATTATGTGTGGTAAAACATATTTTATTGCACTTTCTTTTTTAAACAAACTGTATGTAAACAAGGCTATTAATCCCTTATGAGGCACTAGCTTCCCACCTCCAGATGCTGTAGTACTAATGTCCACTGGATGCAGAACGACACCGACGTGTGACGACGTCCGTCAGCCATCAATACGCACCAGATCCACCTATTGTGGCTCGCCAGACAGCTGGAATCACGAGATCCCTGCTGCCGAAACAAATTGACAGAGCTTCTATTTTTGTGGGACTTCGACACACGGTGCTGAATTCCCACAAAAGTCGAAGTTCTGTCAGTTTGTTTCGGCAGGCATTGGCACGTCGGCACCTTTCTGCATTCAGTGGAAGTTGACACACTGATTTGAATAGGTGCGTATTGGGTCTGACAAAACGTTGGCGTCAGTCCACATCTGGTGGAAATTCCACTGTCTGCATTCGACATTGCATCTCACACTGATGAATATAAGTTGAGGCTGCGGCTGTTGCAGGGTGCGCTCGCTTGCTTTTTAGGCAACTTAATGAAGCCCTAACCTTTCATTCGCCCCGTGGTGGATGGCTGACTACTGGGTTGAGAAAGTGCTTTATTTGATATGTAACAGAGCCTGCTTTTTGAATGTTAATCATCTCAATTCATGGCAGCCAAGATCATGATTGTGATTAAAATTCGATTAATTGTGCAGCCCTACGCTCACCACAAGCAAACTTAAAAGGACGATAGCAAATAGTAGCTGAAGCATCTCTGCTAGCTCCACCTTTCTGTGATATTCCCTGTTTTTTAACGTCGACCTCTGAAGCCCGCTACAGTAGGAAGCTGAGAAGTTATCAGTGGGAGCATGGCTAGACAGCGTCTCCATACTTACATAAGGCATGGGAGCCGGTGAGCAGCAGTGATAGCAGCAAAGTGGTGATAGGCAGCAGGAGTGGCAAGGAGAGGTGAGGGGCACCTCTGGTGGCCATCTTGGCTCCAGTAGGGAAGGGGCAAGGGGGTCAGGGAAGGGCAGGGCGGAAATGATCTTCGACCTGGCTGGAGAGCCGAGGCCCGGCTGCACAGGGAAGGTTGGGGTCTTCACGCAGGACGGCTTGGCACTCTGCAGGAAAGACAAGAACAATTAGACATTTTTGCAAGTTCACTTCTGCAAGGGTGTTTATTTATGTCTCAACAACACACTGATCCGCAGTCAGAGTTCCAAAGAGGATTTCTACACAAAAAAGTGGCACATACCCCAAAACCTGTAACCTCCCAATCTCTCAACCAGGGTACTCTTACATCCCTTAATTAGTCACTGCTTTCTATCCGCTTTTCTTTCCTAATCACTGGATCTTTCATTATTTGCTTATGTCATTGCCTTGTAATTACACAGGCACCCAATGATATTCAAGGCACCGTCTCTTTGTTTTAGTTAAATTGCCATTAATCCTCCAAGCTTCACAGAAGGACTGGGGACACCTCCCATCTCTCTCTCTCTCTCTCTCTCTCTCTCTCTCTCTCTCTCTCACACACACACACACACTCACACTCTCACACACACACACACACACACACACACACACCTTACTTCTCTCATTGATACAGTATGCCTGGTGCAGCATCGGAGCCACCACCAACTGGTTAAACATAATCTTCAATTAAAAAGATGTGAATAAAGAGGTAATGAAAAATAAATGAGAGGGATGAATGAGTTTGTCAACTTTTGTGATGAAAGCAACATGTGTCAGCGATTGAGCTGCAAACATACCCCCGCCCCCTGCCATTCCAGCGTCTAATCTGGCTTAGTGTCCTTGTGCAAGACACTGAACTCCTCTCAGCTACAGAGATGCGACCACTCAGATGAGCCCACAGGAGGGGTGATGGCAGCTCTCTAGAAGTGAGATTAATTACCAGCTCACTGGGTGGTTAACAGGGTGCTATAAGGTACAAACTGTGCAGACGATTTGTACTACATTGTGGATGCCCTAAAGCAGCTTTTTTACCCTGGGTAACCCAGAGGTTAAACATAATATTCTGTCAGTACATGTTTACAGTTTTGATCCATGTCACTTTCAAACTGTCCCTGAACACCTCAAAAAATCTTTACCTGCAAATGCACTGCAAGTTGCTTTTGACAAGAATGTCAAAAGGCTGAAATGGGAACAGAATGCACATCAAAAATAGCATAACCAGCAATGACACCTGCAATCGCTATCATTCAGATGCAATCAGGATCAGAAGTACATCTGCTAAGACAGCTTTACAGTCGACAACTGTTGCTGACTTAAAAAAGTAGCATAAAAAAAGAAATAAAAAAAAAGAGATTATGTCAGCTTTGTAAGCTACTGAAGTGTCAGAGGAGTTGAAAGGTTCATATATGCGGCTGCTTTACAGGGCTTCATTTGGGACTGGGGCCTTGGGAGAGAGACACAACCACAGCTAACTGCAGTGTAACCCAGCACCTCAGACAGTAGGTATATACACGCGCCCGGCCCTTCACATCTACTGGACCAGGCTCTTCAGCTGACAAGATGAAACACACAAGACACATGCAGCAGCAGGCACAAAGCATATGTACAACGTAAAGGTGCTGATGAAACCTTTCAGACAGTATGACATGTGCACACTTGCCAAAACAAAGGCAGAGATCAACAATGGTCTGCTGAGGTGACACCATGCCAAAAAAAATACCACAATGTCTTTTAGAAGTGCAGCTCATCGTTAAACACAACACAATACACACACGTCAGACGTGTGTCCTTGCTTGTAGTTCTTTTTTTTCCTGTTTCTTGGCTTGGGGGCAGGTGATGTCATTGAAGAGAAAGTAAGGAAATACAGAAACGTGAATAGAGTAAATAGTGGCGTATCAAATTATCTAGAGACCTCTGAATGATGCCCCTATTGTTCCCACTGTAAACATCGGTGGAGGTAGAGGGAATCTCACCATGCCTGTAGGGAATTACTCAATTTTTGCTCATAAAGTGCCTAGGTTATGATTTATTGCCCTCCCCTTGGGGCACAGCTTTCTTTCTCCACCTCTGGTTGCGATACAAACTTCACAACACAATTCCAACCGCTGTTGTTGTTGAATGGCATTGTTAAGTATCCTAAGGACAAGTGTGGGCTCCAGTTTCAACACTGTCTACACAGCTCATCGCTGCCTTTTGTGAACTGTGGATAAAAAAAATAAGAATAGACAAAGATGTTTAGTTTGGAAGATACTTACATGCCCGCACATATCCTTTTATTAATCCCTGAGGGATGGGGAAAAGCTTAAACCTCTAAAGAGAGATGTCAATGTGTCACTGAAGCCGCCCTTCGCTCAAAAGGAAGACATGATGTAGAAAACACAGCTATTAGCACCTCCCTGGGACAACCTGTCAAATCTTGCTAAAAGCATTCATCACTTTGCCTCTAGATGGGCAGAGGGAAGAGTATTTAGCATTCTGGCTGTGCTAGTTGAGAGACTAATCGATGGATAAACCATTACCTCAGCTGCTTCCACATTATAGGCTGTGACCGAGAGGAAATTGCTAATGGTCATGTTTTGTGGATTTCAATATGACTGGGAGGACGGAAACAATTTACTAATTTTGTAGTGGAAATCAAACTAATTAGCAATGGTTAGTGACGTTTGCACAAGTTGAGGTTTAGAAATGTGAAAACACAACAAATTAATTTGCTTCATTTAGCTGATGCAGAAGTGCAAAAAAATGCAGTTCTTCAAATTGACCACAAAAAGAGTCAATATGGACAACTAAGTTAAAAAAAAAAAAACAACAACAACTTTACAACAGAAATAAACATGCAGATGAATTTAAATAAATTCTTTTGGTCTTCATAATTAATAACAACTGTACAGGGGTGGAATTTTATACAATTCACCTTTAATTTACTGTTTACTTTACATTAAGGAAACTATGTGCATATTTTATACAGCCTATGGTTGTATGACAGCAAGTTGAGCATATTTCCCACCTAACCAGATTTTTGAGACTTAAACTCAACATGGGCGATGAATACATTTTTTTGAAGCTAGAACTTTCCTTTTTAAAATCTGGTCATCACTCCAGATATTAACCAGTCGCCAGGCTTCGGTAATTACAGCCAAAATGGCAGCACAATTTCCACTGAGTGGGGGCAGTCGCTTGCTATCAGGGACTCTTGCTTCGACATGGTCAAGCTTTAAATTCAGCTCGTTTCCCCATGCAATATTGATACTAATGCATTTGATTACTGAGATTGAGGAAGGCAGTGAGGGGAAAGTGGAGATGGGAATTTGCGCCTTAAGCATGAGATGAGAGCAGAACCAATAGATCTAAAACTGTGCGCACATGCCACAATGGACCAGGACCAATGAAAAAAAAGGTAAGATCAAGCCATACAAAGTGAATGGTACAGGTACATACTGTATACACCAACATACATTTCTCAAGCAGAGACCTTGAGTGACTGCAAGACACCAGGCTATTTCCATGCACGCACACACACTGTACTGCTACAAACATTTTTCCCCTCACAGAAAAGATGTGAAGTTGTATTTGCAAGGAGAAAAACAACTGTGACCTGAGGGACCACATTAATAATCCCTTTTATGAGGTGAACAGTAAGCTCACTTCACACACAGTTAAAAAGCCTTCACTGTGGTTGGGCTTGATGATCAAACCGACGTGTTTGATGTGTAGAACTTCAAAAAGAATAATATTTTCTGTGTTTGTCTAGTCTCCCAAAAAAAAAGTTGGACTTTCTGCGGGGTAGTCTACGTTTTTCATGCATTGTTTGGTTTCTAGCGTGTTTGTGTGTGTGTGTGTGTCTACAACATGTGCTTTTTGGCTCCAGGATTTTGACTGCCCGTTTACAGTGAATCCCTGCTGCAGCCTGGTAGGGATATTGTTAATTCTTCAGGAATGGGTATAGGCCCCTCTATCCTGTGAGGAAAGGATGCTGGAGCAAACTGCCTTAGAAATTTCTGTCCAAATGTATTTATTTTTTTTAAAGCAAATTTCCTACACATCAATTCCCAGATTACAAACATTGAAAACACATTTTAATAACCAAAATAACAAAAATAAATTCTATTATTTAGCATTCACTACATGTTAGTTTGAGTAAGTTAGCCGATTCAGAATTGTACAGAATCAGACTGATTAGCCTCTGTCTCATCTAACACAAAAGGCTGAGTTTGATTCATTTTCAATAGAATTGAAGCAGCTTAAGCAGCTAATGTGAGTGAAGTCTCTGGTCACAGAGAAGTATTATTAACTATTATTATTTCTCTAAAGGGCACATAGGCCGTGTACAATGAGCTGAGACCAATGTAGGTCAATTTCTTCAAATGGGAACATTATTTGCAACAAGGGTCACTAATGACAATCTATGCTCTCCTTTGCGCTACAATAAATGCCTGACACAAGTGTTTAAATCACTCTGTAACACTAATAACACTTATTTGTGGGCCAATCTAATTTTTAAACCAAACAACTTAGTAGGCTTTTAACAGCCAGATGAATGTGAATATTTGTGTCTAAGAGAAAGTCAAAGGTGTCTCCAGAATAAGAAAACTGGAACTACTGTTCCATCAACATGTTGACTTTACAGCTAAAATGAAATGACTGATGAATACATACCACATAATAACGTTCCATTATCATGTCTACTGGCTTGTGTTTGCTAGCATTGCAAAAATTCCTTCTTAAAACATACTTTACTTTTTCTTTTAAACGTCTTATTTTGCTGCCTTTGAGAAGCACATGCATTTTGAAGTGTCCTATAAACAAAGATCCTTATTACCATAACAACTAATTTATACCTAATCAAGGCCTTGCTCCAGTATTATATTACAGCTCCACAAGTGTCCTGATAACTGGGATATGGTAAATGAATAGTATCAGGGTAAGATGATCATCTCGTAGTAAAGCATTCCCTTCAAGGCCTGTATGTTAAAAAAAAAAAAGTATCAACTTCGGTTAAAGGAGAAAAAATATAATCTGCTAGGGTGGTATTGGCTGGATTTGGACATTTGTGGTTGACAAAATCATCACTTTATCATTATTTGATTAGATTTAAAAGACAATGACAATGAGTGCAAACTATAAGTCAAGACTCAACTGTGCTGTTTGCTGCTGTAGGATGATGGAAAAATACTAATTTTCCAGCAAATACTGTTCTTTTCATGGCCCTCTCTAAACTCTGCTATTTGCTGGCTGCTGTTTGTGTTCAGCCTTCAGCCTGTCTGGTCGTCTGCAGGCTTTTTTACGCATCAACTCAGAGTTACAGGCTTTTACCTCAACCAGTTTACTGCCTGAAGAGTGACAAACAGATGTGTGATGCAAGTCCATTCGATGTGTCGATGTCCACAAAGGGCTATGACTAGGCTATTTGTATGTGCTGTATGTACAGGTCAACTTACGTGTATGTGTGAACAATTTTATCCTTGTGTTTATCTGCATAATATTCATTAGTATGCATTTATGCATACATATATGAGCCATGTACATGTATTTATGTGAGCTTAAATATGTACATATAAACTGGTACTTTATATTTGTAGTAGTTTGCATTTGCATATCTGTGCAGTTGATTTCATATTTGCTTTTACATTTACATGTTTTTTGGCACATAAGTATGTAATAATTTAGACTGTCCGTATTTATATGACCATATATTTATGTGTGACTACACAGACGCGCTCACACACACACACATACACCAACCTCAGCTATAAAACAAGTCTATAGCGACCATCTGTTTTTCACCAAGCTGAAGTCCTAACGGTATTGATTCCATGTGTCATTGGTAAGGTCTTCTCTCTCTCTTTCTCTCTCTCTCCATTACACTCCCTCTCTCACTGCAGCCTTTTAGGCTTCTGCATCTGAACATTGGCTACATCTGATGGATAAATTCACATGAAAAACTGCAAACACTGCCTCGTGTTTGCCTGCCAGTTGCAGTTCATGTCCATGTTCCTCCACAGTGTCATCATTACATCATTTTATTCTGTTAGATATGTGTGTGAAACTGTCATATTTTTATTTTTTATTTGTACCATATTTGAAGAGATTCCCTCCAGGTGTTCCTAAGATATTGCATTTATGATAATAGGTAGTGTACGTACAAACAGATAATCTGAAAACGCAATGCCTCGGGCAACAGCTATCGCCAGCATGGGACATATCGGTAGCTTAAAGCGGTATATATGGTGAGATACCTATGGGCAATATATGAGAGAATGTGTGTGTGTGTGTGTGTGTGTGTGTGTGTGTGTTTGTGTGTGTGTGAAGAAAGGTGTGTTTCATTTCTAAATATATCCCACTGATCAAACTAGTCGTCCTTCAAATCCTCCATCTCTGTTCCCCCCCAACACTAACCCCCTCCCCTCCTCTCCTCTCCCTCATTTCCTCTCTCTCTTTCCCTTCCCCCCTCAAACTCATGCATACTAAACTATGCTTGCATTGCAGATGTTTGGTAGGGAATCACATGAATTTGCATGGAACTGCAGGACTATTATGTAAATGCCCCAGTGTGTATCTACCTCCCATCTCCACTCTTTCATTGCCGTCCACTCCGTCCTGAGAGATTCACGGTAGAGGAATCCAAAAAGAGGCACACCTGTCAGTCGACAGAGCTGAGGAAGCCCCATATTCATTTAAGTATTGAAGGAAACAGTAGAATCAACCACATTCATGCAACAGGTAGTAAAGTGTGCAGAGGTCACAGACAAATGTGACTGTTTCTCTGACTCTGCACGTCTCATATAGAAATTAGATCCAGGGTAGAGGGTATGACAATACCATTAAAATACAGAGTGTCCAAGACAGTGTAACATGAAAATGCACACTTTAACAGAGACGCTACAGACACATTCACATGTCTGTGGAATTTCGACAATGCAAGAGCATCCAGGCAAATCACTGATATTTGGAAGTTTAAACTTACAGCAAAAACTCCATGGGATATTATATGTGAAATGTATTGAAAAATGATAAAATGGAAGTAGAGCTGTACTACTGTGACCTCATTAAGAGATAGCAGAACACCCTGCCCTAACAACCTCTCCTTGGAGCAGCTTTCCCATGAGCCTTTGCCCTCAACTGTTCCCAACCTCCCAGACCCAGAAATGGCGCTTGACACCTCAGAGACACCTTGTGTTGGCCATCTGTTTTCCCCCTGGGAGAGCCACAACCTTTCTCAGGGATTTTATGAGCCTTTTGAGCTCCAGTTTGCCTTCTAAAGAAGAAACAAACTGCTGAAAATCTTTTTTTATTATTTGGATGTAGCCAACTTTTCTTGTGAAATGAGTATTGGCAGGAAAGCACAGCATTCTAGGGGTCATTCTTGAAGTTAGGAGTCAGACCGAGATTCTAAATTGTTCTTTTTAAAGCTCAGACACATCAGCTTCTTGTGATGTTGTCTGATAAATGTTCAGGTAGGCTTTGTGGCTTTTTGAAGAAAAAAAATGACAGACTGCTGAGTCTGACTACCTCCTGAAGGAACTGGGGTTTACAAAAAGATTTGAGACCAAATTACCAGAAGCCCATTGAATCCTTAGCCTTTTGTTTTTCTCCAGGTGTTGGCCTGAGTTCGATCTGTGGGAAATGGGTTCATGTGGAGCATTATGAGGCTCCACTGTCCTTCCAATAAACACCCAGGGCTGTGAGGCTTTTAGCTGAAATCCACCTCGGTTGAGGTTGAGTGCACAGCAGAAAGAGATCGGGGGTCGTGCAGCGGGGCGAACGGATTGGCAGCTGGGAGGCATGGGCTGCCAGCTGACCTCCTAAATGTGAACTTTACTGCACAGCCATTTTGTTTACCACAGAGTGGTGACACAGTATCTGTCTCCTGTGTAACCTCACCTTACCGTGACGCCACAATTTGGCAGACGAAATATGTTCTGTCTGTCCTGGTCTGTCGCACTGGCTGCCACTGATTATAACAGGCAAAGGTTACAGGCAGCACTGTCTGTGTCATGTCTGTCATGTCTGATGGCCATCACCTTGGCTTGGAAGTGTCTGGGAAGGGCCACTACATATTATATAGGGGAGGCATTTAATTATTGGACACAGAACAGGTCACAGTTAGAAGCTGGAGAAGGTGAGACAGGATGTGAAACAGGGTGTGAGATGGTCCTTGACAATAAAGAAGCAGCTGGTTGGGGTTGTGGTGTGCATGTGCATAAGAGTGATATGTGGTGGTGAGGAGAACTTTGTAAAGGAGGAGTGACGCCACTTTTTGGCCCCCTGCCAAAAGAGTCTGACAAGCATCGCACCGACTGGCCAGAGGCTCGAACGCCCTTTAAAAATTGCTCCAGAAGTGGGGGGAAAGAAGTTTGTGAAGGGCAGCTGGGACAGCTGGGGAAGAACGCTTCATATTCATTCTGCAAATGGGATGAGGATGGGGGAATGAGATTATTTTGAGTGATCGAGGAGGAGGCGGAGGAGGGAAAGACTGGCAAACCAGGGTGTTTTTGAAAATGTCTCCAGAACTCCTCTGTGTGATTGGCAGCGCTCATCGTGAAACATTTGCTGTGTGGTTTCAGAAGTTTCATTTCCAAAATGAGACATATACCATTTGAAAAACTGTGACACCTACGAAACAAAACGGCTGCTGGCATGTTGAGGAAATTCACAACTGAGTGAAAACACAGCGATCTTTGGTCCTTTGCTTTATAATGTTTAGAAACCGCAATGAAAAAATCCTCCTTTTATTCAGAATATGAACATTGTGTGATTTTTTTTTTTTTTTCAACAACATGTAAAAGGAGAGTGTGATAACTAGGCAAAAGAAGAACATTGTGTGTGACGGATGTAATGCAACTAAATTGACACATTTCACTATGAATTAAACATATTGCAAATGTTAAATAAGACCTTGATTATTAAAAAAAAAAAACATTCAGCTGGCTCCTCTGTGCAGCTACAGAGGTCATACAATATCTGTGGGCCTTTGCTCTGGGTAAATAATTAATAATGAAAAACAGATATGTTCTGCTCCATTATCCTTTACTACATTTCTAAGAATCTTTTCATTTTATTTATATTAGAAAATAGACACGACTCTCAGCCAGCACCATGCAATGACTTAGGTCCACCTTGTGCCTTTTCAAACTCAAGTTTCAGAATATATTTCTCATTTGCAATGACAGTGATCATTCAGCTGCATAAAATATGAATCTAAACCATTTGCTCAAGCAAGGCTGCCTTTTCAAGACTCATAACTAAGACTCCTTTTGTCCTGGCTGCTTTGTATGTCACGAGGCTGGGAGAGAGACTTGCACACAAACTTGCGCATTCAAATACAAAGACACAGTGATATTGGGAAACACAGACACACTTGAGCTCGCAGGGATGAATTCTATTGGCTCGGTTGATAACAACGTCTCTCTTCATCAAGGGTGGTCATCTGTTTCAGGCTCCTTTTTTCAGAGAATTAATTGAAAATGGAGTTAATCCCACTAATTTGACTCTGAAAATGGGCCAAAGCCAATCAGCTGGCTAAGTAGTATTTAGTAACCTCGCCGAGTTTCTGAGATTTTTTTTCTATGTGTGATTGAGGAAGGTGCATTTTAATTTGCACTACTTTGAGCCATTATCTGACTATTGACTAAAAGAAGGTGTGAACATAAGAATAATTGATCTAGAAATTTACATTCCAGGCGCCAGCCAATGCTGCAGCAGGCACTTGGGATTGCTGCTTACACATGCCTTAGTTAGTATGTCTATGTACTCATTTTCAAAAATGACACTAAATAGCTGCAATTTTGCTGCGCCTGATTGAAGCCACTGGATCTGATTATACGGTGCAGTGTAGTCGAGAATGAAGATAAACATACTACCATAGCAATTAGTGTTGTGCAACTGCATGTGCGGCAGGCTATGGTAAGGTGCTGTTTGGGCTGGAGGCTAGGGGAGTGTCCGTACCCCTGTCAATCATATGGCATTGTGAAGGGCAGAGACAGATGGCAAGGTTGACCCGCACTCTGTCAGTCCACTCGTCACCAGCACTACCACTGAAAGCCTGGCAAAGACACCTGCTTTTTACAGCTACTTTAAAAAAAGAACAGACAGCAGCAAATGTGACACCTTGACTCGGGACTTTCTACTTAAAACCCAAGCGCTGCTTTCCAATGTGGTGCAGCAAACCAGACAACTGAAAAGCACAAAAAAGACAGAGGAACAAATACACACTTGCTTTACACAAGCTAAGTCAAATAGAGATCACTGAAACACAGCCTTACATGCAAAATGTGTTTCTATTTCTGTATGTTCTGTATGTTTAACATGTTGCTGGTTGCTCGAATTTCCCTCAGGATTAATAAAGTTGAACTATCTACAGGGGGGATTTAAATTATGAATCAACATTGCATTTTAATGACAAAATACAAATTATAATCCCAATCTGGCAGTGGTAATTAAAGGCAAGTCGTCACCATGGTAACAACAAAAAGCATGCAGTAGCTTGTTGTATGAGGGTATTTGGAATTTAAATACTTTAAATTAACAGTGAATTAAAATAAAACTACATAGACAATTTTTGGGAGCCGAGAACTGTAAAATGAGAGTCAAACCGCCTCACGTGACCTGTGGTGCATTGATAGTTGATGTTGTGCGGATGTGGCGGATTCAGTGGGAGGTAATAATGTGGCATGATCCACATTAATGTATTCAGTAAATTTTTGAAACACAGAGCCAGTTGTTGTGAACTGGCCTTATTTTCCTGCCACCTACCAGAATAAAGAGTTTGTTTGTGTGGCAGACAGAGGGTTATTGTGGACGACGGGTATGCACATAAGCCAGAAGAAAGGCGGTGATGATGAACACAATGGGAGTTTCCGGACACACACGTAGAACATAAGACACACACACACACACACACACGCACAAACACACCTCTCAGATGTGTGTTCAACACTCCCACACTCAAAGTCAGCAATCGCTCCTTTGAGTGCCCTTCCTCTGACCGATGACCCTCCACCACTGCCATCCTATTAAACCCCCGTCACTTTGTGTGCAAGTTGACTTGAGAATGAATTTCAGAGGACCCAGGGAGGGATGGGAGTTGAAGAGGGTGTTGAGGTCAGAGGTGAGAGGTCAGACAGCTGGTAAACCTCTTTAAATCCTCTTTTTTCTTTTTAACACCACAAATTCCTTCACAGCAGGGTAACACTGGCTACAGACATCATCCATCCCTGTCTGTTTTAACTCTGAGCATGTGTATGACATTTTTTTTACGTCATATATGTGGGTGTGCGTGTGTGAGTCACACTATACTATACAATTACATTTATAATATTTTTAGGAGACTTCAGAAAGCAAAAGCAAATTTATTCTGCTGCTATCAAAACAGCAACACCCTAGTAGAGATGGGGTGGGGGATCCTGGGTTTGTTTGATGCGCTTTTTTTTTTTTTGGAAGCCTGCAGTACCCATGCAAATTTGGTGATGGCAGAGTGGGTTGGGGGGGGGTGTTAAGTCCTGCAACTAATGCAAAACCAAGAGCCCTTTCTCTTAGTCTCACTGTCTTTTATTTCCTCTGCGTGCTTGTCATTTTACCACTTTGCGCGCCCATGCTGAGCATCGTGTGTCGTGCTGGAGAGGAAGGGGAAAAAAAGAGGAAGCAAGAAAAAATGTGGGACTGTTTACATACATAATCAGAGAGCGAGAGAGAAATGAAGAGAAAACACACACAAAGCGAAACCACATCCACAGCAGATGAGTCTGATCAAGGGATGAGGATGGAGCCTTGGGTGGGATGTGTTGGAGGTGGTGGGGGTCTGAGATGCAAGTGTGTGTGTGGGTTACAGACTTAATGGAGACAGATGAATGTATCATATTGGCCCCAGACATGGCTGTGGAGCCACTGCCAGCGACACAGATATGAAGAACAATGTACACTCAGGGAGGGACGCCTCTGCAGAGTCAATGCTTCATGTAGCAGTTTCGGTGTACAGGCACTTAGCTCAAGAGCACTTTGGCAGCGACGGTGGGCACTGTAATTCCTGCTGCACTTGAATCAGCAGCCCCTCGGCTCAAACAGACCCTCATGTTTCAGGATTAAACCAGAAACCTTTCAGTTTTAGTGATTTATACCATATGCCTCCCAGAGACAACCAACAGAATCCTGGCCCACAACTCTACATAGAAGAAGCCCCTATAAGCTACGTTATAGATACTTTTACTATTGTAATCCAGGTATGGATTAGTTGCCATGTGTTCTACAATGTAATCTATAACCAACTCATACTTAGTCTCAGTCTCTAGACTCTTTGTATTGTTTCGGTCTTGTCTGCTAGAGTTTTGACATACTCTCACTGGTGTCACCCATTATATTCTGAGCTCGTTTTTTGGGGGGCCAGATATCCACTTGATTCCCAAATATAGACTCAAAATTACTCTTCCATTTTCTTATCATTTAAGACCACACTTAGTAGCCATTTTTCACTGTGTGTTAGGGCTCAGTGATAAACCAATTTTATTGATTAACTCGATTAACTCGAGTGTGTAGTTCACATTGACTTGTTTGAAAGAAAATTTTCTTTTCAACCTCCGCCAACGCTTCGCTATGGGCTCCCGTAGTTCGGCATTGGCTCGGCCCTCCCCCTGCACACAATGATACAAACAACATGGCAGCGAGCAGGGAAGAACGCGTTCCAAAAAAGGCACCGTGTCATCCTTTATTTGGAATTGGTTCATGTTCAGAAGGTCAGATTTAGACCAGGCAACACCCCCGCTGCAAAGTATGTATAAAGTCTGTTGCTAGCAAAGACAGCAGTACAACAAATTTACTGCAGCACCTCAAACAAAAGCGTCCTGTCGGATGGGAGAAAAAAAAAAAGACAGCGGCACCACAAGCACCACACACACAATGCCTCCAAAATACAGTCAACCATACCACTGCATCCCATATGACAAGAATTCGGCCCACTGGAAAGCCATTACGGATGCGGTCGCTATGTATGTAGCAAAGAATTTTTTGTCATCTGCATCTGAAACTTTTTGTGAAAAAATGTGGTATTTTTTTAGGCCATATCACCCAGCCCTACGGTGTGTAGGCCTATTTTCCAAGGAATGATCATCTCTGACCAATTGTTCTCCTTTATTGCCACAGAAAGAGGGAGACCTAGACATCTAGTTCAGCCTTTCCAAACATGCTTATGATGGAATGCTACACAGATATATAAGCTTGGACTCCTTTAACACATCTTCCAGTTTGGGTCAGGGACACAGTGAAATCAGTTGACGCGGTGTTGCGTAAGAGTTGGTATGGAAACATCAGGTTTCTGATATAGAGCATGGAAGGTTCGCAAACAAAGAGACAACTTGTCTCCAAAGGCTGAGCGACAGCACAAAATTAAAACAGATCTGAAGACAAGAAGCAGGGAATTATTAGGGAGTTTCACTGACAGCGCCGGGGCAATTAATCGTGGGAAAAGCATGACGGAGTGAGCAAAAATTGAGAAAGAGCATAAAAAGATGAAATCCAAGCCAGGCTGCTGTACCACCAAGCTGCTCATCTTCTTGGCGTCGGGCACAGCGCTGGCTTTCATTCAACCAGGAGGCACACTTTTTATTTTTTTTCCCCCCTCTCTCCCCTTGCTTTTTGTTTTGCTTATTCACCATAAGAGTTGCGTACAAGTTGTTCACCTCACACATTTGGATCACGCTCACTCACCATTTTTTGGACTGAAAAAGACGACTGTTTTTTTTTTTTTTCCCCAAAAGCCTCCGGGCCTTGAAATGCATGCAGGCTGGAATCCAAGCCCTAATCACAGCTAAGGGAACAGGCGACAGTCACGATTCGTAGCAAGGGAGGAACTGCGAAGGAGAGGACGGAAGGAGTGAGAAGACGTGAAAATGAAGATTGGGAGAGTGGGCTATCACAAGAAACAATATGTTTTTAGGGTCCACACTGGACAGAGAATGAGCCTACAGAGTAGTGACACTATAACTCTTGATTAAATAGGACCTGACTGAAGGCCTTGTATGATGGAATGTGATGTGGAGTGTGTGTATATTTCAGCTTTAGTGTGTTTGTTCTCTTCGAATAAATGAGTGCATGCGCTTGTGTGCGTTTGTCCATGTGTGTCGCTTTATGACGGGTCCACATGAGTGTAGAGTTACATATACAGAATTGCTGTGTACGTATGCGGCTGTGTGTGTGTGTTTGTGGCCTGTCACTCCAGTACACCTCAAGCTGTTCAGCTGTCGTCAAGCTCGCTCAGCAAGAAGCAGGCTGCTCCATCTGGTCAACCCACCCCTCGTCTGTCTTCTCTAAGAACTGTGTTTATGAGTGTGCGTTGTGTGTGCATGGCTTTTACTACCATGTGCACTAATGTACACAACCGCACATGTATGGATATGTGTCCGTTCTCTGAGTTATGCAATGTGCCTGACTATGTACTACGTATCTTATCCCTTGTACACACATGTTCACACACATACATCAGCTTAACAGGCACTGTAAAATTAATCAGTCAACTATTACCCTTTCATCTCTAATTTCAGTGTTTGCTGGTATGCTAGCAGCAAAGCATTGGAGGAGAATTATACTCAATGACACAACATGAGCAAACGAAGAGTCGACAAGAACCCCAAACCCACCAGGCCTCCATCACACTGCTGCACTCCCAGCTCAGTACAGCACAATTTGTGGGCAGCAGGATTGGTCAGAAAGCTAAAAATAACATCTAAATAATTTAAGATGCATGAATATGAGATGTACATACAGTATAGCCTATTCTGAAATGGAACAGTCTAATCAGAATAAAAATAACAAATACCTTTATATTCTGTTTTAAACTGAAATTCTGGCTAAAAAGATGTAAGAAAACCCATCATAAACTGCTCTTTTCAAATAACCAGTGCCATAAGTTCTTACACAATCTGAACAAAAATGTCACTGACAGTGAAAATACAAAGGCACACATATTCCATCATCTGCCTGATTTGCGCACACTGTCCACATTAAAAATGCACTGTGAGAATAATTGAGGCTTAAGAAAAAGGAAATGAACAAAAGCCGAGGAGACAGACAAGCAGGGGGAACAAAGAAAAGTATGTGGATCATTTCTTCTTCCAAGACTGTGATGATTGTGATGATTTGTCTTTGTTACTACACTGGTATCTCATTTCCCAGAGAGTGCTAAGATGTCAAAACATATAGAAAATGGATATTTTTGTTGCTAAAGCCAATTAATACTCTTGAAAGCACGGTGCAGACCGTTACTAATGAACTGACGGCATCAGACGGTATCCTCCATATTTTACAGATAAACAATAAAATTCAGGAAATTATCCCACATAAATAAAAAGATGGTTTGAGTTTTTCAGCAAATGTGTCATTTGGTGAATGCTTCGTGCCCCAGATGTCAAATGTGGGCTGTAGTGTGTGTGTGTGTGTGTGTGTGTGTGTGTGTGTGTGCCACTAACAAGGTCCCCAAGGCTACCTCAATCACCTGGGCATTGCAGCATAGCTCGTAGCCAGGTCGACTCATGAATGAACCCAGAGCAACAACAGCAATGCCCAGCATTTTCCACCGGAGTGACAGTGTGTGTGTGTGTGTGTGTGTGTGTGTGTGTGTGTGTGTGTGTGTGTGTGCGTGTGTGTGCGTGCGTGCGTGAGGGCCAAGCTTCAGAGCAGCAGTGCAGCTGGCTGCCATCTCCCTGCACTATGGAAATGTGAACCAGCTGCCCCCTCTTCCCTCATCATCCTCAGCAGATAACACAGAGGCTATTGTGCCAGCAACACACACACACACACACACACACACACACACAGACACACACACACACACACACTCTAAATACAACTTTCTCTCATTCCTCTTTTTCATTACCTTATTATCTCCTTTCCATCAGTCACTGTCGTTTGTTTTTCACCGCTCTCTCTTTCACTTGGGTGTTTGTCTGACGTCTGCCTTGCTGCCCATTTCAGGCATTTGGTATTTTCTAGTATTTAGCCACATTCTTGGAATTAATCTGCTTTGCTCTCTTCTTGGCATTGTGACTCAGTTTTCTGGTGAACCTCTTTCGATGCACAGGAAGAAATGCGTTTCATGTGTGTGTTTTTTTAACAGTTCGACAAAAACGAAATCAAAGGAAACAGTTGTCACTGAACAAGTGAACAAAACCGAACAAATGAGCAAGTTTACATGTGGGAATACTTGCTGCAGCTTTCAATTGCAATGAGCAGAGGTAAAGTCAACAGGAAGAAACAAGGAAGGGAATTATTGATTACCATTATTAGCCTCAAATAAAGCAAAACACACTTCACCTTACTGTCTGCTGGAAAGTGCAGTCAGGCTTCTGCACTTCCGTCCATTGCTTTAGTTCGTTTTTTTTACCTTAACATGGCCTTCAAAACATATTATTTAGCCCAAAATCAAACCAAAAACTGCATAAATTCTTGTACTGTAGCTCTGGATTTAGATGGCATAGATCTATTCCCACTAAGCGACTGTGAAAGCAACCAATCATGTGATGTATTTAAATGAATTATATTTTATTCATAGTTTAATCAGGCACTGGCAGTAATGTGCTTGATTTTCTACACAAACATGCTGTTTTGTTTGATGCAGTAATGCAGCAAGTACACCTCAGGCTTTTCTGTTTCATGTTTATGCTCCTCTGTATTTCTTTCTTCCTATTTTTCTATAAATGTTGTCATTCAATCTCCCCGACTGCTGTGCATGCCCTCCCTTAAATCCTTTGAGAATTACTTGTTTTCCTTAGTTTTTTTTTCAAACTTCCCCTGCTGCTTTCCATCCCCATCTTTCTCTCTCCTTCTTCTCATCTTAACATCACTCATCTGCTGTTTTTTTTTTCTTCCTTGTTTGTTCTACTTTCTTTCCCTCGTCCACCCCCTGTCTGCCAGGCTTCCTTTGCTCTCTGCGGGCAGAGGAAGAGAAGAAAACAACATAGTGAGTGGTCTTCACACAGTAACGCTAACAGCGCCAGGGTCACAATAGACACAGATGCACGGCCGTATCTTTTAGACTCTTTAAAAACACACATTTGCACAATTAAAAAACTAGTTAACAACAAAGACACACACACTGTTAGCAAACAATCATGAAACACACAAATCCCTGCTAAAACCAAACAGCTATTCTTTCATTGACTGAGAGGTATCCTCCTCCTCCTCCTCGTCATTAAAAAGGAGGAAAGCCTATAGTTTGGTTTTGTAATGAGGAGGCAGGTAGAGTGGTGTTTAAAGGGGCAGGGAGCTATCAGATGACACCCTGACATTTGAGCCTGAAACAAACGAATCGATCGTGATTAAATTATTCATCTGTCTGTTTACCAGGGAAATGGATGGAGAGAGGGAGGAAAGATGTGAGGCAAGAGAGAGTGGGAGTCTCACAAGAGCTCTCATGTGAAATTCCTATACTAATCATAACAATAACATCTGTATCTACTTTTAGGTATTTCTTATGCACTGTGGCTTCACAACGGTATTCCTATAATAATCCTACAAATGTGTTTCAGGGGCATTCAATAATGCATTTGTAGCAGCCTTTTTCTAGTTTGTTTCTGTCTCCTTGGGTATATCCTGGGATATCCTTATAATTTGCCCGTACAGATATAAAATGTCTCTTTATCCGGTGATATTACAACACCAGAAAATGTTTGCGTGCCACACATGGCCCTTGGGCTTCTCACCTTGTTTTACAGGAACATAAAGGCTAAAACAGATTATTTTTTTTCCACTGATTCATATCTTTATGAATGAAATGGAAAAAAAGCAAAAATAGAGTGTTGATCAGAAGTTTCCTATGCCCAAGATAGCTTCCCACATGAGAGACTGGAACAACTTTGGGTTTGGATTTTCCCTTTGATGAATGACTAAATAAAAGTGTAAAATTGTGGTCAATTAATGCTGACTGACTGATTAATTAATTAAGCTAATCAAGCATGTTATGACAACATTTTATCACAGATTACTATTAACAATGACTTCAGTTCTTTCTTGGAATATGCATGCGTGTTGAACAATTGGCTTTTCGAAAATCCCCAGTCAGTACGACTACCACACACACACGCACGCACTGACAAAAAGGCACATTATGCCTTGTCCCCTCACAAACCCGTCCGTTTTTTCCAGAAGTTCAATATGGCTGCCGCCTATCTCCCTCTCAGCCTACTGCATTCCACAGATAGAATAGATGGCCCTGCTTAGGATGACATTTTAATGAGTGTGTGTCAGAGAGGGGCTCTGAGAGGGTGACGATAGAGGGGCGAACACACAGGATGCACACAAAAACTAATACGCACTGATACAAAGAGCTACTCTGTCTCTCTCACACACACACATGCACACACACACACACACACATATATATATATATCTATAGCTCGCTCTCTGTCTATATACATACATATGTATATATATGTATATATATATATATATATATATATATATATATACACACACGTGTATATATATGTATACATATATATATACACGTAAGTATATATATATATATATATATATATATATATATATATATATGTATATATATATATATATATATATATATATATATATATATATATATATATATATATATATATATATATATATATATATATATATATATATATACGTATATATATAATGTATATATATATATATATATATATATATATATATATACGTATATATATACGTATATATATATTTACATATATATATCCATCCATCCATTATCTACCGCTTATCCTCATAGGGTCGCGGGGGGGCTAGAGCCTATCCCAGCTGTCTTAGGGCGGAAGGCAGGGTACACCCTGGACAAGTCGTGACCTCATCGCAGGGCACATAGAGACAGACAACCACTCACACTCACATTCACACCTACGGTCAATTTAAATTAGCCAATTAACCTAATCCCCATGCATGTTTTTGGATGGTGGGAGGAAGCCAGAGTACCCGGAGAGAACCTACGCAGACACGGGGAGAACATGCAAACTCCACACAGAAAGGCCCCGGGCCCGGGATTCAAACCGGACCCGGTACCTTCTTGTTGTGAGGCGACAGTGCTAACCACTACACCACCGTGCTGCCCACACACATATATATATATATATATAGAGAGAGAGAGAGAGACACACACACAGATAGATAGATATAGATATATATATATGCATACATACAGACAAACAGACACAGGCATCAGTATCTGTATGCCGACGCGCCAACAGTTAACTCAAGGCTAAACCAGAGCTAGAAAAAGAATAGCATGTTTTGACACCTTAAGTAAGTTGTCATCTCCCCGGAAAGATTTTCAGTCCTGTCAACAGGAAGTCAATATAGAGAAGATATAATATTGTGTTTTGCTGCTTAAGGGAGTATCCTTTTTCCACTCCACAAGGTCAGAGGTCAGCTACAGAGGGATTCAGTTCATATTGCTTAAAATCAATTTGGCAGGGGGGCGAGAAGTTAGACAACGGTTTACCTTGGTTCAGCAAGTTTCAACTCAGGGACAGTTTTGCCATCAGTTCGACCAACATGATGGTGAAGTATGAGGTTTCGAGAATGTGGGAAAAATTGTGAAAAATCTTTTTACAGAATGGAATTCTTAACAATTTCATGGGTGACATCTGGTCATCTGATCTATTATGTTTCCTATGCTTCAAAGCAATTTTCTTATGATAACTTTTATCACTTTAAAATATATACAGATGAATATGTCCGTGGACAAGGCAGGGAGATATGTTGACACATCATTTCTTAGTGTATCCACAGATAGTTAACCTCAGCAGCTGCAGATTATATTAACCTTTTAGAGAAAGCGTTTGCATATGGGAGAAGAGATGGGGGGAGCAATGCTAGCACTGCAGTACAGCCGAGGGGTTGAATTAATGAGATTGAAGGTATCTGCATGGCTGCACATTTTAACTGGGCTTTGGATGAAGAGAGAGTGAAAAAAAACTGGGGAAGAAATGGGGAGTGGGGAGGTCAGGGCAAGCAAAAGAGGTGAAACACACACACATGCACATGCACGCATGCACACGTTACTGCTGAAAGCCTCTCATCTTCAGCTCCCCAGTTATAACCTTCAATTAACCTTCCTCCTGAATACAGGAGTGTTTGCCTGAGTTTGAGTGTGTGTGATTGTGCATACGTGCTGGTATATTCTTGCTGACGTCTGTGTGTGTGTGTGTGTGTGTGTGTGTGTGTGTTCATTCACTCTCATGCGTCTGCTTTTATTCAGCTGAAAATCAATTTTACTCCTCCCCCCACCTGCTCTGATCAGTACACGTCTGAGCCTCATTGAAATTCAAAACACTGAAAACTCCCATTTCTTTATTAGTTTAGTGCCGCCGAGTCCTGGACATTTGGCAGAATAACTGGATGAACGTGTGGAAACTATGACACTGGCAACAGGTCCCATTCCAAATTATTGATCATTTGGAGAAACCCCTCTTTATGGAGCCACAGAAAACAGATGCTTTCATTTGTTAATCTTTTGAAAATATAAATCAGACATGACCTTCCAGACTGGTATTACATGTGCAAGGCATTTGCGCTGCATGTCAACATTACTGGCCAATCAGATGGCGTGCTACTGCCCTCCATACCCAGCCTGTAAGGATGCTCGTGACTGAGACGGTAAAGAGCGAGGAAATGAAGCGAAGTTAGTGGTTGTGACGGGCGAACGTGTACGCCTCTTATTTGAAAATATTTTGTATACAGACAAGTCATGCCTAACACGTGCACCAGCCACCTGAGAAAACACAACTAATCACCATAGCAACCAATAGCACAACCAAAAAGACCCACACATTGAGTTACAAAAAGCTAACATAAAAACAAAAGCAAAAACTGCTAACATGAAGTCAAGTAGCAGCGGTACAGTCCAACAGACTGCATGCATTCATCAAAGTTGTACAGCATTAAAAGCATCAGCTGTGATATCGGGCCAAATAAAACATAAAACAGCTTAATTCTCAATCAAAGGTACCTATTCAAATATACAGATTGGATAGTATGCTCTCACTACTGCTTTCAACTGCAGATAAAACCAGTTAGGATGAACAATGAATAAGACAATGGCAGGAAAAAAAGTCAGTGTCAGACATTTTTGAGGAACGTAAAATAATGCTGATTTGAACATTTTTTTGTGTTCTGTCGCCTGTCTTATCCAAACCAGGTGAGGAAGGACTCGGGCCTCAATTTGGGACCTCCTACTCCTATCAGCTTACAAGATGAATAATTATATTCGGTCAGGCAGGATGAAGGACGAAGAGGAAAGTTGTTGGATGAACAGAGAAAACTGCAAATGAGTTTTTCTCTTCCATTTTTCTGAGAAAAGACTTTATTCTGTCTGTTGCTGCACTCTTAGCTTCCTCATCACCCAAGGCTGTGGCTAAAAATAGCAAGTTCCAGCCTGTTAGTGTACGTGTGCGTGTGGCTGTGTGCGCTAGGAGTGTGCGCTAGGAGTGTGCATGTGTGTGTGTGTGTGTGTGTGTGTGTGTGTGTGTGTGTGTGTGTGGGTGCGCTTGGCGCAGCTGCTCAGAAGGAGAGCTGAATCGGAGCTGATGAGGGCCATATAAACAGTGAACATCTGTGAGGGCCTATTCATACTGTAAAAATATAGGAGGTTGTAGTGTGTGTGCGTGTGCGTGTGTGTGTGTGTGTGTGTGTCTCAAATTCATAGAACCACACCCCTCTCTCCAAGTCTCTCTCACTCTCCCTCTCTGTCAGATCAAACCTCTCTCGCCCATCCCCCCTCACTCTGCATTCCACCAGACTTGAGGGGCCCTCAATGACTTCCTGACTGCCTCTCTCTCTCACTCACCCACACACACACACACACACACACACACCAAGCTGATGTGCATATTTATAGAAAGGTAGAGTGGGTCAGTTTTGAAATCACATACTCATTAGACTGGGTTACATACAACGTGCATCCATGCGTGTTCTTGAGCATGTCTCATGTATGTTCATACACTTGGCAACATTAAATTACATGTGTGCTGACATTCAGACACGTTTAGAGTGCATCCAGTCAGACAAAGAGAGAACAGCAGGCGGCGTGTACATGTACCTACTTGTACATGAGGGCTCAACTGACTCGGTGGTCGCCCGTCTGGAGGGGGTTTACATGAAAATGTGTTGGACCGTTTTACATCAAGAAAAACGGTGTATAACTCACGTTTTCACAGCCTGTGCGGGGCCGTCTACACCAGACCTGTGTTGATATCCCCATGTCAAGTCATCGCACATGACAAGGGCTATAGCGTGTGTGGTTGAGTGTGCCTGTCAGAAAGTGAGTAGGAATATCATGGTCATTATGAACAGGTCATCACACGTCACCTGTTTGAACTTTATATGGTTTGAATGCAGTGCAATTTTCAGCATCTCCATGGTTATGTGGTGCATTTTTCAAACCCGATGCTGTTAGCATAAGTCAAATGGGTTGAACACACATTCAGCACAGCTGCACCATGTATGAAGGAGGTATAACAAGACAAGAGGAATGTAATTTGTTGTAATAGTCTCGAATAATTGGTCATATTCATGCGTGTCCCTGTCTGTGTGTGTCTAGGGTTAGGGGGTTGGTGGCAGACACACACACACATGACACACACACACACACACACACACACACACACACACACTGGATAAGACAAGGAAGCTATCTGACGGTGTTTCTGGTATTTTGTTTTGTATAACCTCTGATCTATAATCCTATTTATTCAGTTATAAATGGTTGAATCAAATGTTTTTTTATGCATATTCTATACCTTGATCCCTTACCTTTGGACAATTTATCCATCCATCCATCCATCCATCCATTTTCTACCGCTTATCCTCACAAAGGGTAGCGGGGAGGCTAGAGCCTAGCCCAGCTGTTTTAGGGCAAGAGGCAGGGTACACCCTGGACAAGTCGCCAGTTCATCACAGGACACATAGAGACAGACAACCATTCACACTACGGTCAATTTAAATTAACCAATTACCCTAATCCACATGCATGTTTTTGGATGGTGGGAGGAAGCCAGAGTACCTGAAGAGAACCCACGCAGACACAGAGAGAACATGCAAACTCCACACAGAAAGAACCCAGGCCGGGAGTCGAATCCAGGACCTTCTTACTGTGAGGCGACAGTGCTAACCACTACACCACCGTGCCACCACCGGACAATTTATATTTTATATTTATATATTTAGGAGTAATATTAATAAAGTAGCTGAGTTGGGAAAAGACAGAGAGAGACGCACAGAGAGAGAGGAGGTTATAATATTACAGATCTGTTGACATATCTGGAAATCATTTTTGGCATGTTTGCCCAATACGACAGATTAAATTCCACACAAAATTCACAGTGGAACAAGAGAGATGAAAATTGACACAGAGGCACCATGAAAGATCAACACAAGCACAGGCCTTGTACGCAGCCATTTCATATCCACTAACATCCCATCTCTTCACTCTATCTCTCTCTCTCTCTCTGAATAAAAAATGCATAAGCAGCTGACAATTTATACGAAGAGACTACAACCAATATTCTAACTGCACTGAACGACCACTTTACATCCAAGGTAAGGGAATAATTTGATAAGGGAACGATAGGTGCACTATGGAAATCAGTAAGAAGGGCAAACAGTGCAGGAAGCCTTTCCTTCCAGCCCCAAGAAAAAGTGGCTCAGAAATAAGTCTCTTTCAAACCTTGACAATCAAAAGAGAACAGCAAAAACTGTCCTGTGGTCCTCATCCAGGATTGTCTGCAATACTGGTTCTCAATTATAGTTAAAGCTGCATGTGAAAAATGTTCTGTTACCAAAGGTTATTGCAACACCATCTGTGGCCCTCTGATATAAAATTCCCAGAATTTTGCATGAACTTCCACAATAAGTCGACGTCCTGCCATCATCTAAAGCTGCAATGAAAACCAGTTGAAACGTGCATTCTTGTATATTTCTCAGAGGGGAGAAAGCCAGAAACAGTTTAAGAGCTATCAAAAAAAGGAGTTGAGACGAGACAGTAATGACCACTGAGTCTTAATTAAGGAGGGAGAAGCTATCAGATCATTTAGGAATGATAAGACAGTGAGTCAGCAGCTGGTGAGCTGACAGGAGTTAGTTCCATTTGCAAGAATGTGTAGGAACTGTGTGCGTCTGTGAGTGTGTCATGAACAGTAGGACTCCACACAGCTCGACTGCACTCGTCTCCGGTTTCAGAGAGGAAGCCGTCTGCAGGATTCCTCCCACATGCTGCAGAGCTGCTATCGTGTCCTTTCACAAATCAACACGATAAATCACAGCTACAAGTGTTTTTGTTTAGCATGATCTTCTCTTTGCTTCCTGAAGTGAGAACAGCACCAGATTCAGCAGCTGCTACATCGACATGAAACTGAGACATCGACTGGTTTGTCGGCCGGGCTTTTGGTGTCATTAAGGTGAACATTATTTTGGCTCCTGTAATCGAATTGCATTCTTGTTGCTATTTTTCCACTTGAGCGCCGTCTATGAAAGACAGAATGACTGATGGGGGAGGGCAGGGGACAGAGAGAGACAGAGAGAGAGAGACAGAGAGAAAGAGAAAGAGAGAGAGAGAGAAAGAGAGAGAGAGCAAGCACTCTGGGCCAAAGGAATGCAGAAGGGAAAATAAAGCTGAAGAGAAGAAAAACAAAGAGCAGAACATGAGAGAGACAGCGAGAGAGAAAATCAATACCTTGCCTTGAAGAGAGGCCTACACCAAAGGTGCAATTATTCTAAATGTGTTTTGTTTACGCGGCAGCGGGCCACGGAAATTTCACAACCGGGGGGGGCCGGAGACAAATTAAAACATTATGACTCCGGGGCATAAAAACTCAAAACAAATTTATCCAGAATTCACCATCTAGCCGCACATTTTTTTTTGCCATTTTTATAGGAACACAGGATGACATTAAAGGCAACAAAGGCCTCTAAATTAAAGCTGTTTTTCTCTCTCTTTCTCTGACCCTTTAAAGCTGTTATTGGTCCAAAATATAGCTTTATTCCCTACTGTTTAGCTGCACACAATGTGGACATGTATTTCGTGTTTCACATCTTAATGTGTGAGTTTGGATGCTAACTGAATAGAGAGCTGAAGTTTGAGAAAATGTGAAGGAAGTTTTGGATGGCACCAGTAAACATGACCCTACCACCACTACCGCTTATATGCCTATATTCTGCGCCATTAGAGCTATCTATCTATCTATCTATCTCTATCTATCATGTCAGCCTGCTGTGAACTCTATATGTCCACAGTTACGCTTCTTTTTTGTTTATCGTATTAAGATGTGACTATTCTTTGGTATCCCCAAGTGAAGGCTATGGAAATACATTTTCTTCTGGAAAAATAGCATCTTTGTCAGGCAGCTCCCAGGAGGAAATGTGTGGAACTGGATAAACGTTAAGTTGCTGTGCTTTAAAACACATCATATCCCCATCAAATATTTCTAGCTAAATAATAGAAATAGAGACAGAAGTTTTTTACAGAAAAAAATACCACAGCCCATGGGGAATGAAGAGAGATGACAGGACGAGGACATTTTCTCACCGGTTAACAGAGTTCCCATGGTAATGGTCTGTGTTACAAGGTGATTGTATACACATTACATTACATTACATTACTTCCTGAGCATGGGCATGGATATTCAAAAATTTGCCTGGCCGTAGCCCTCCGTAATCTTCCACTCAATTATCATTTCCCTGCAGATTATGTCTGGGTTTGATCCCCTTGGACTCGATTGCTCAGGATGATTTCCATCCTGGCCAATCAGCAAATGGTGGGGGACGGAGGCATGTGTTAATGATGATGTCGAACATTTGCGCAGCATTTGCTTTGTAGTCTAGCTGGTTATAGTTTGGCAGTGGCGGCGGAGATGGAAGTGAAGGAAGCCATTCAAGTCGGTGCAAGAGGAATATTTACCAGTTTTGTTGCTGGCAAAGATGTTGTAGCTTTACTCCCCACAGGGTTTAGGAAAAGTCTTATTTTTCAATTAACACCGTTAGTGGCGAAGGAGCTAGCTAGATTCTCAATGGAGGAATACCAGACCCTCTTTACGATTGTACGAGGGTCTGGTATGACTAGGCTATTCAAAAATAAATAAACAGATATTATTTCCATTTAAAAAAAAAACAAAAAAAGTGTACAACACTGTGGCAAACTAAGTACAGCAACATCTGTCAGACTATATACATTATATAACTTTGTGAACAGAATGGTTCACATTTCAATTTAGTTTAAACACCCAAAATCTCTGAATAGAAAAACCTTCTCACGTTTCGCTTGGGTCCAGACATTGTCATTATTAGTCTTCTTACACTGACTTACAGTCCAAAAAAAAAATCAGTGTGCTTCAAGACTGACATCTGAAGACCACGTGATGGTGGTTAGAGCCTCAACGCGACAGCTGGAGTACAAAAATCAAATAACAACATGGCCACATGAAGGGGTTGTAGTGGCAAAGGGGACGACTCTTCTCGGATGCCACGATACAATGCTGCGGAGCGCCACAAGCCTTTTGAGATGTGGTGAGTTCAAAGGGGTGCTGGTGTGAATATAGTAAGGTTAGCTTGAGAAACTGCTGCATCGCTGTAGCACAACAGCATTCCTGTCACAAGCAACCCTGAAATAGTCAACAGCTGTTTGCACTAGGCACCTTCAAACATGTTCCATCTTCTTCTCAAAGACATCAAGAGCAATGTCACGATGATAATCCAATCAACAACCTTCTCTGAGGGACCGACTTGTTCGACAGCGTAAGTCCTTGTTTGTCAAAACTGCGGCCTGCCGTGAAATCTGAGCTGACGTGTGAAGGACAAGATGACAGCGTCAGGTGACAGCGTGCTGTTATGGAGTGGTGGGAGTAATATGCCCTGCGTTGATCTACAGACGAATTTATCCATTGTGATCAGCTTGCCAGTAACCACCACAGGCCAATGTGAATGAGGAGAGAAAGGGGAGACATTTCAGGTGAAAGCTGGGCTGACATTTGCTGACAGGGATGAAGAAACTAAAGTTAACATCAAGCAGCATCATCTGATTCTTTTTGTGGCACGCCAGGCGATGAGTCGGGCGCTGCTTAAAGATGAAAGCAGAGGAAGAGATAATTCACCTGGTGTCAACGACACTACAACATGACATGACATCATCCCCGAATATGATAAAACACATCCTTACAAGGTAAACAAAACGTCACCATATTGCCATGTTTACTTGACAGAAGAGCTCAAACTGAATCAAATAAGCCCATAATAGTTCAAAGGCAAATTCAAAATCTGGTGACGGCAGGAAGAAATCAAATCTTGCCTCCACTGCATACGGCACTGCAGATCACCTGTCACCTTTATCAGCTGATACTATTTCCATCTGTGGCCTTCTGCCCATTTCCACCCAGCGCAGAGGTCATCCAAAGGCAGCAACTGCAATCGAAGGCACACTAAACTGAGGGGGCGCTGAGGTAGAAATGGGTAGATGTAATACATTAGGCCTGAAATGAGGGGGAACGACTTTGTCATTGAATAGGCTATAAGGGAAGATTACAGCTGTAGAGCTTTTCACTCACATTGTTTTATCCCTCAGTGGTGAGGGAGTGGAGGGGGCGGGATAACAAGAAAGAGGAAAGGGGAGTGTTGAGATTGGGGACTGCCTCTCTTGTGGGGTATCCAGCCATGTCCTTCCAGCGTCTTCGCTCCCCTACCCTGCAATATGCTGAAATGCTAATCCGAGCCCGCCGGCAAAAGTGGAGCATCATTAAAACCTGATGAAGCCCACCTCAAACGACAAGGTCAAAGCATTCAGTCTGTCAAACTTCTTTTTTTGTTTTCGGCCAAGTGCTGTAACAAAGTTTCTCCTTTTCTCTCTCATACTTTCTAATTCGCTTTCTCTCCCCTCTCACTTGCACGCTTCCCCCCAAATCTTGTTTTCATGTACTCTGTTCCTCCCTTTCCAGTCTTCTCCTTGACAGGGCTGGCAGCCTTGGTCTCAGAGGAATCCTTGCAACTACCCCTCCTGCTTCTCCGCCTCGTCCTCCAACTCCCTGCCTCCATCGCTCTCTCTTTCATTCCTAGTAGAGAAAGAGCCAGTTTGTAAAGCGCACCCACACCCACACACATATCTGCATTCTTCTCCCTCCTTCCCTCTCGCCTCAGCAGCCAGCGTTGTGTGCCCACACCGCCTGCGCTAACAGGTCAAGTGCATACAATCGCCTCAGCTAACAACCTGCACCGACTCAGATCAAGCGAGATCATGGGCTCTGAGTAAAAATATCTCGCGCATTTGGCTGCCATTTAAAGTCAAAGTGCCAATTGGTTTCGTGGGGGTACTCTGGAGTGCATTGAATGCCGGTGGGCAAGGATTTGAACTCTTGAAAACATCTTAAGCACATCAGATCCAATCTGCATTGTCAAAAACGAATAAAAGAAGATTTTAAATTGTGTTGTATCTCGCGTGGTTGTTGAAGGGCAAAGTGTCCTCCTGCTTGTTATTCGAGAGTCAATTTATAGTGTTGTTTGGCCAGCAGATGAATTGAAGCCAAGAGGACTCTGGGCCAAAGTCACCTTTGGAACAAGACTTGTGTGGTGGTGGTGGTGGTGTGGGGGGTGCAGTCGGCTGTGCTTGGTGGTGGTGGGAGAATATGGGAGAAGTTGGGCTGTGGGGGAAATCACATGCAAGGAAGCTGATGGATGGCTCGCCCCACACTGGCCTTTCACTCTCTGAACCCTACAGATGAATGGGACACAATTCTTTACTGTTCACCACTCATGTTTGGAAAGGGAAAACACCACACTACTCTGCCAAACACACACATGCGCGCACACACACACACACACACACACACAAACAAGCGGACTCTCATAACTCATCTGTTTTTGTGTGGAGTGGAGGTTCCAATTACAGGTAGAAAAAAAATAAAAATGTGCTTGAACAGGCTAATAACCACTAAAACCCCTCTGTACAAACACGACAGAACTCCGTGCACACAAGCAAAAGGTCATTTTCCATGGTATGCCAGAAATTTTTCAGCGTGCATGCCTTTAATCTCATTGACATTAAAGTCATTAGCACGTAAGATTGTAATTTGGTTTTCATAGACTTAAATGCAAGTTTGAAGCAGATATGTTTTCTTTTTCCTCCAGCGAGGCTGCCGACTTCAACTACTGAGGAGTCTTATTCATCAACCACATTCAAATCCCCCTCTTTAAACCGTAAACCACAGGGGTCAAACCTATCTAGCCATGCCTCTACACACAGCAGATGCTCTCTGGATTCCTTCTCGTTAACAAAAGCAAAGCCTCAGACCACCAACAAGCATCATCTGCAGGCCTCTATTTGTGGATATGCATGTGCATGATCATAGTAAGCCCACATGAGCTGTCAGGGTCCCAAAAACAGACTCATTCACATAAGCACAGTCTGAGTCATCTTAGGTTTCGGATACCTTCTGGCAAAGTATTCCCAGACCGCTTTTATGTGCCGTAAATTCCACACAAAGGAGAGGAGGGGAAAATAATCAGTACATTTTGCGTGAAATTCCTGCTTTGAAGTGAGTGACGCACTAGAAGTGAAGAAAAACACCTGACATAAAAGAATAGCCGGTTGCTCTTGGCTTTTTTTTTTTTTTTTTTTTATAAAAACATAGCATGTTCAACTCCACACTGCCTGAGAGGCTTACTGTTCGCTGTCAGTATGCAGGAGGCATTTGAGCAAAATTGTTGCACTTGAAATTCCCTCCAAATAGGTTCAATTACTGTTTATTGCAAAGAGAAAAAAGATCACCTTCTTACCTTTCTCCTCAGCATTCATGTCATTCTCTGCCACACAATTATAATTATTATTATATGATAACATTTTCCTTTGATTGCAAGTCACTCTGCATGAACATACAGGATAAACCTCTAAAATGCACTTGTTCTCTTCAAAACCAGCTTTACCAAGTTCAGGAGTTTGTCTTCGGAAAAGCAAAAGCTGCAAGAAGCACCAAAGTCTTCCACTCGTGCACAACTTAAGATGAAAATGCCAATACCCAAGAAGAATAAGACATCACAAACTGCCTTTGACTGAACATGAATATGACACCCCAGCATCTCTATATATTTGCTGTTGAAAGTTACAGGTGTGTATATTGTGTTTGATATAAATATAAACAGCAATATTTAGTAACATCCTGTTTTTAAAGCTAGACTAACATCCTGTTTTTAGAGCTAGACGGAGAAACAAAACTTTTCACACTGCAGCTCAGCAGCGGGCCACTCCATTAACCCTTAGGGGCGGGGGTTGTTTTGTTTTCATCCATCCATCCATTATCTACCGCTTATCCTCATAGGGGTCGCGGGGGGGCTGGAGCCTATCCCAGCTGTCTTAGGGCGGAAGGCAGGGTACACCCTGGACAAGTTGCCACCTCATCACAGGGCACATAGGGACAGACAACCACTCACATTCACACCTACGGTCAATTTAAATTAGCCAATTAACCTAATCCACATGCATGTTTTTTGATGGTGGGAGGAAGCCGGAGTACCCGGAGAGAACCCACGCAGACACGGGGAGAACATGCAAACTCCACACAGAAAGGCCCTGGGCTGAGGATTCGAACCCGGTACCTTCTTGCTGTGAGGTGACAGTGCTAACCACTACACCACCATGCCGCCCGTTTTGTTTTCATATTATTATTAATTATTTCAATGTTTCAGTAGTTTTCATGATTAAATTGAATATATACACACAACATACACATATAAAAGACAGAAGCATTGCATAAACAGTTGGAGTTCAATTTCATTTGTTAGTACTTATAGAAGAAACACCCCTCTTGTAGTACTGTCCGTAGTTGTTTACAGAAAGGGGACGTAGCAGGATTGCGGCGATCGCCAGGTTACCACGGTAAACCGCCATACCGCATTGATTGGGTGCTTTATCACCACGGTAATAAAAAAAATACTGTCACAGCCCTACCTCATCTCCTCAGTTCCCTTTTAATATTCAGATCACATATGACACAAACAGAGGCAAAGGCTACATCTATCATGTACAAAGCTGCCTTCTCTCCTTGCTCTGAAGCCAGGCTGTCCATCGTTACATGCCATTCCCATGCGACTCTCCCAAAGGCGTCAGCCAAACAAGACCCCTCTGTGATTTACAATGGAGAGGCCTGCTTCATTATTAACTCACAGGCTCACAGCCTGGGGGCCAGACCATTACCTCCACATGGGGGTAGATGCCACAGGCAGCGGTTGGTCTCTCTGAGTTGTAAAACAACACATTGTAAAAATGATAGATAAGGTATTTAAGTACAAGCTTGGGGAAAAGAAAGCATCCTTGGTGCTCCAAAAGCACTGCTAAATGTTAGCTTTGTGGTTGACCAAGGTCTTAATCTTTGTATAAAGCAAAACAAATTATTAGATGTGAGACCTGCTACACACAGAAAATATGAAAACAAAATAAAAAAATAGTCTAAATAGTCTTAAAATATATATATATATACACGTATATATACGTGTATATATATGTATATATATATATACATATATATATATATATATACACATATATATATATATATATATATATATATATATATATATATATATATATATATATATATATATATAAAAAACTACTTAGGTCTAGGCAACAAGTATTTGGTCAAGTTTAATTTCACAAAGGACACAAACAAGCAGTCTCCTTAGTGAAAGTCTAGTGTTTGTTTGACCTATTCACCACCTGACCTCCTTCCTACACGGACTTGTAAACATCATTTTTGACGTTTCCCTAAAAACATAATTCACAATGTAGTTTCGTTGTCTGGGAACATAATTTTAGAAGACCCAACTGGCCACAGTCTTCTCAGGATGCAACAGAAAAAAACAATATCCCATAACCCACAAGGTTAGTACTATTTTGCACCTTTCAGGCATCCTGAGGTCTAGACAACACTTTAGTGCAATATGCCTCATACTGCTGAACTGTAATCAGCACATCAGTGCACCCAGTGCTGCACAAATGAGGTATCTAAAACTGAGTCAGATGGACCGATAAATGATCTCATTGGCTGGAACTGGGGTACTAGCCTGGCCGGTTAGGCATATATCCTCTGGCATCAAATCTACTTTGAGCCCTGGCACAGGCCTCACCCGCGGCAGTTGGCAAGCAGGGCGATGCCATCTTAGTGATTGTAGAACTGGGAGCACCTCTGTGTCTCTAAAAGACAGTTTGGCTGTAGTTTAAAAAGCCACTGAACCCCAATCTGCTCATTCCTATTTTTGCCCTTATGGTATATCCCTGGAGGGCACTGGTTCAAATTCATTAGTGCTCCTTTGTCTCCATGAAAATAGGGGACCCTCTGCTTTCCATCTACCTCCTGTTTCTAAGCTGCAGTCTCTGTTTACCCCCGACCTACTCTCCTCCTCCTCCTCCACCTTCTCTCTGTCTCTCTCTCTTACTCACTTCTTCCAGCTCTCCCACTGTCCTTTCTGCTTTCATTGTTCCGGTCTCCTCCGTTTTGTGCTACGCTAACCCAAGGGCAAGTGTGGTGGAGCTGTGAACAGCAACCCCCATTTCCATGCCAGACCTGCTTTTGTCTTCCCTCCTGTCCCCACATTTTAGTCCTACCTCCACCCTGTTGAGACTACAGATTGGGGTCCGTAAGATAACAATTGTCACAGGGGCTGCCTTAGCGGGAGATGGATCTCCAGATAATCCTTACCCATCCTTTTGGCTTAAAAACTGAACCACAGTAGTAAATGGTGGACAGGCCTTAACTTTTGCAGTCACCTTTTAGCACTGTAGCTGACATTATCACTTAATCTTCTCTATCTTAAAATGTGCATGCAAAAATTGCATACGACTCTTATTTTCTGGGGAGACTCATTGGATAACACTGAGCATTGCTGGCCATCACCGGGATAAAACATTCAAATATGTTCTTGTAACTCTTACCACCACATAACCGGTGTTTTCAGAAAGTGTGTCTGTGAGTTCCAATTGAATTATTGAGTGCATCTTGCAACCTTGCTTGGTTTTGTCAAGTAAGATTTTCTTCCTTCTTCCTGAGATTGGCTTCATCTTGGAATATATGATGTCCAACTATCTCTGAATTGTATTTCTATTCCAGTTCCCACTTGGTGGCATCAAGCTGCAAGGCCTCCGTGTCAACATTATCTCCCCGCATCAGCGGCATATAGACAGACTCTGATAACAGCTTTATTTATTTCCCTTTAAAAAAATTCAGCTACTTCACTTCTACTGAACTTGCCCAGTTCCCTCTTTAACTGGATAAACTAACAGGTGACTGGTAACATCTCACACTTCATACTAGGGGGATTTAAACAACACTCTTGGAATGTGCAGTTAGTGGGTCCCGGTCAGGTATGCTAGCATCAAAGAGAATTGCGTATCAGACAAGGTCACATTCATTCAATGGCATCACCCAGATGCAGCAATTGCAAACGTTTGGGTGCTTAAACACCATGGTGCAATGGTGAAACTAATTAAAATGTTTTATTTTGTGTTACCCTCTGCATTTTGGAATTTTCAGTTTCATATCATAAAACAACTTTCTATTTTATAGTCTATTATGAGCCGTTTCCTTTGTTCATATAATGAAATGTACAATACACTACTGCCTGTTCAAATGTAACCTTGCACAATATTTTTCAGCTGTACTACACTGTGACTCCAAAACGGGGGTATGAACCGAACCATCTGGGTGTTATTGCTATACCCTTACAATCATAAGGCATCCTATGCTTGGCCAAGAGCGCAAGGCCGATTTAACTAGACAGTGACCCTCTCACAGCAGGGGGTTAATGAGTCTCCATGATGACTCTGTTGACATGTGGTCTCTGAAAACTGGTTAAAACTGTTGTTGCATTGTCTGGTGACCACCTGGCCAAACATCTTTACAGTCAAATGAAATTACAGTATTGCAGTAAGGCAGGCAAGTCAATGGCAAACGTTGAAAGCAATCAGTTTCTTGATTCTACACATTGAAATGAATACTACAGTTCATACACTGCTCTCTTTTGCTGCAAACCTCTGACAAAAAAATCACTACATATAAAGCGGTTTTGTGTCCAAGGCAATATTTCCCCGAGTACAAATACCAGATGGGTAAAAATAAAATCTCCAAAACCATAATTCTGCCATGGATTGATCCATTAACAAAAGGGTGACAGCAGTAAGGGAGAAATCCCCCCCCCCCACGCCCCAGTAGTGCTAATCTCCCAAACCATGGCTAGTATCTCTGATTGCTATGTTGTCATTCTCCCCCAACCCCCATCACTTTTTAATCAGGATTATCTTCTCTGACACTGAGACTCAAGAGTTAATTAGGGATCCAGCCACTGCAGGTGCTGGAGCCTGTTTGGAATTACTTGGATTATTTTCATTCTTCTCCTGCTCTAAATTATTTGCTAAACCTGGGACAATCAAACAGAACAGACAGCATCCAAAATATATATCCACTTACCTCAAGATAGCTGTCTGACAACCAATTTGATGTGTTGGCCAATACTTCAGAACAACATACCCTGGATAAAAAAAATCTACCGGTGCATGTGGATTGGGATCTTAATTAAATCCTGCATTGTCAAGATACTTTGGAATCAATGTCATAACTTGTTGTGTGTGTACACACACACACATACACTGTATGGCAGCCTTTTGATATTATCATCCCCCCCCAAAAAAAAAAAACAAATGTCAGGGAAACAACTAAATCTTCAACTTCTCAAAAAAATGAAATAAAACACCACGTTGGCCACTCTGTTTCCTGTCAGCTGAAATACAGTGGAGAGTGTCTGTCTCCATTTACATACAAATGTCACCTTCTATCCTCCCAGGGGCTGGGGAAGGTTTTACTCTCTCCGCCGTGATGCGCTTGACAAACCTTTCTTCCCCGTCTGGGAGACAAGCTTGTGATGCACAGTGAGAAAGTGAGAAGAAACTCAATGTATTTTGCCTCTGGTGCCTTCTCTGTCTTCTGTCTCTTTTACGCACCACTGGTACGCAGTAATTTACGTATCCAGACTGGAGTACATAGGCTTTGTTTCCATTTCACTGAAAGAGTGAGGTGCTGTGCTGTTTGAAAAGACGTTGAGTCTGCCGGAGTTGTAATTACTGAGGAGGCCTTGTTGGGCTTTTCGATTGAAGGAGCTTTGCTGTGGTTAGTTTTGGGGGGGTGGGGGGGGGCAAGCGCGTTATTAATGTGAAATGAATGAGAGCCAGACAGCAAAAGGAGGAGGTAAAATGAGAACAAGGCTGAAAAACAGCAGGGCAATGAGCATCTTGTTGGAAAGGAGAGGATGGCTTCATCTGCATACAAAGCAACCACCACCGGCTCAGAAAGCCCTACCTGGCAGTACTGCTGATATTCCCAGAGATGCACAGGCAGCCATTTTCTGTGGTTAAGTGGCCCACATAGTGATTCTGTGCCATCTCTCATAAACCAGGACGCGTATCCCCTGATGCATAGGGATGAACAATCAGCCTGACAGGCAGGTAGTTACTCCTTCTTAACCCCAGCTAGTGCTGAGTGATGCAACAGAACAGCAGGACCCCTCCCCTTTCTTCTTCGTCTCTCTCTCTCTCTCTTTTTCTCATCCCCTTTCCTCTTGTACCCTTCCTCACTCGCTCTCTTCATTATTCGCTTTCCTCTCTTTATCCCCCCTCCTCTCCCTACCCTATTCACTGGCTCCCTCTGTCTCTCTCCCTCCCAGAGGCCCATGTTTCCTTGCTTGCATTACACACAATTACTTCCATCCATCAATTATCTGCCTACTCCTCTTTAGCTAGCCCACTTCCTTTCTCTACTCTATGACAACAACCCCCACTATCCTGCATGCACACGTTTCTTCGTGAACCCCATATCTCACCTCCTACCCCTTGAGGGCAGCTGAGTGTACCTCCCACATGCTTGTTCTCCTTACTCCTTCTAGTCTCTTCTCTTCCACCATATCTCAGCCCTCCTGCGGCCCCTCCTCATGCCAGATGTCCCTAAAGTTTGGGCGAGGGTGTGGAAAAGGCAGGAACAAAAGGCCAGGGTGGATTTGGGGGGGTGGGCAAATGGATGGGTGGGAGATCCTCTGAATAGGCCGAGTCATCTTGCCCTTGGCCTTCTGTCTGTGCACAATAAGCACCATTAGATTAACAACTTTTAGAACACACACACATAACCACTCACCACTAGTATAACCATTTCACACTGAAACAGCAACATGGGGAAAAGTTCATGTTTGGCGTGAATTAGTTAAAAGCTGGCTACTGGACTGGTGACTGTGAGTCTTATCAGAGCCAGGATGTTAGGAAGGTGAGACATCGCTCTGCTAATTTATAAAAATATTAGCTTCTACTTAACAATAGCTGGCTGGCTGAACTAGCAAAATTTTCATCCTTCAATTCAGTTTCCACAGTACGAATGCTAAATGTTTGGTACAGTAGTTCCACGCAGAGACTAAATGAATAAAATCTGTATATAAAGTTTTGGCACACTTGGAATAGTTGCCAGATCTCTGCAGATAAACAGTATCCTGAAAAGCACTTCGCTGCATGGCTTCTGCAGGTGGATAACTTGCAGCAGAATGAGAAATAAATCAATTGACATTGTAGGCCAAAGGCAATGGTGTAAAAGGCTCCTTTAGCTACCATTTAAATCGGTCCAACTAAGTAAGAACCAATCCCATTTTTAAGAGTAAGAACTATTCCTTTATTAATCCCTCAGTGGAAGCACTTTTATAAATATTGAACTGACACCAAATAGTATGAGTGAGCATGAGAAGATACATGACCTTCCTTATCAGTTGGCTGTCATGCATGTAACCTAAAGTGTTCAAACGTGTAGCATAAGGTCTCTAACAGTTCCAAATTAAATAAAATGTTTGGAAAATATTCCACTCTAACGCATCCTGCATCACAAATGCACACTTGTGGACCATCTAATGACCTGTATGAGCAACATTTAAATGTGCAAAATGCAACCTGTTTGAAGGTTGCAGGAACGAATCCCCCCAATGCGCGCACACACACACACACACACACACTACCACATGTTTAAATCTTCATTGAGGTCAAACTGCCAGGGTGGAGGGCAGCCCTTCCTGCCAGACCTAGATAGTGAAGAGGAGGAGGAGGCAGACACCCTGAGGGGAACCGCTGTGCATCAATCTGGGGGAGGCCAGCTGGTAATCCTACTTAACATAGAAACAGCCCAACAGCATGCACCAGGAGATGAACAGAGGAGATGCAGACAGAGACGGGATCAGACACATCCATTTGATGCCTGTCCCAGACCGGGTGTTAATTACTTCTCACCATGAAACACCAGTTTACATTAACTCCATAACCATAAAGAGGACGGATCAGGGCCAGAGGGAAAGGAGCGTGAATGGGTGTTTGTCTGAGTACAGCACTGTTTGGTACAGTTTCCTCTTGGGCTTAACAGACTATGCAGCATGTTTGTTCAAGTGTGTTGCATCTTGATGGAGGCAGACAGTGAATAAGGCAGTAGCAGGCATCAACAGAAGGTCCGCTCACTGCTCATCGTCAAAAGCAGATTACTGTCACTTCATGAGGAGGAGCTGGAGCGAATCGTTTTTGAAAACCTGGAGGTACCCAGGGAAAGGGCAGGAGGCTGGGGAGGTGACAATATGTTGATATATTCCCCAAGGCTTTACCAGAGAGTCTGGCAGGGATTAGTGGCGCCTATGTGTATGAAGGTCTACCTTTAGTTCAGCACAATAACACAACGACGACAAATACTCTGATTAAGACTGGCAAATCTGAGGTAATAAAGAGCAACAAAAAAATTCAATGGATGAAACCCATATAAACTGATGAAAACATGCATATTTCCCTGACTAAACATTCACAATAACAGAAAACTAAGACAGACAATCAGCAACTTAGATCTAAAATAAATATTTGTATATGGAGCAAATCTACAGTAGATTCAGAATTTTACATGTGTAAAGTTTAAAGTTAAGTCGAAAGAGGACATACAGGGAGAGGTAAAGAAAACAGACCGGAATGTAGAGGAAATGTGGTGTAGGTGAAAGACAAACTGAGTGATGTAGATACAAGGATGAAGAAAAACATGCGCAGACAACCACTGAAGGAGTGCGACAGTCAGCCAAGATGCAAGGTGGACATAAACTGAGTCAGCGGCGGATGAATCCTGCTGAGTTCACATGCCTTATCACAGCCTTGTCTATCTGGCCTCTGCTTCTCAACTTGCATCACCTCTGCCCCAGAACCATTGCTGGCTTGTCATGGAGCACTGACCTTTTGAGTTCAGGAGAGTTGGTGTGTAAATTTTTGGGTACTGGTCATTTCTCACCTGGTCTGCTGAGGACAGAGCTACCGATTTTAGACCCAAGGCAACTAGCAGAGGTGTCTGAGTGAGTGGGTGAGTGAGTGGTCAATAATTCCTCTGCCAGCCACCTGGCTCATGATTCTAACCCCTATGGCCAGGGTGAAAATGGAGGTCTATGGAGTGAAAATAACACATCCGCCTCTGGATGTTTAACCTTGATCATGTTTTAAATTGTCACAACTCCACTGTTTTTTTCTCTTGCACTGCTTGGCTATTTCGGTCTTGACAAATACCCCGAATGTAAAAGTTATGCCGCTTTTAGCCAACGTGTTGAAAGCACACATTCAAAATTTGAGGCTCCGGTGACTTTTAGGGATCATCTAATGCATGTGATGGTCAGTGATGGTGCATTTTACCATTGAACCAAAAAACCTCTACCCATTTAACTGTTCTAATTTACAGTAATCACTCACAGTACAAGATGTGTGTTGTGTTTTGAATTTAAAAGGGAGTTTTTTTTCTGGGTAACTCCAGCTTGCAGAGGCTTGTACAGACAAAGGTGTAGAGCTGGCCTGTTTCTCAACACATAGTCTGGGTTTAACATGGAACGTAACAGCAAACCAAGGCAAAAGAACAAAGACAGGGCAGAATGCCATTATGCATTTAAATAGGTTTACATTTCAAAGTATATTCTGGTTTGGTTAAAGTACTACTGTACGTGTTTTCTGACTCTCAAAGCACAATCATAATGGATAGAATATTATCAATATTAATCAACAGTGTAAGAGTGGTGAATAATGTTTGAAGTAAATGCAAATAAACTCAGGGCCAATTATGCATAACCGAGGCCACAAATGGGCCCCATTGTTTTGTTAAAACCAATGAATACTCCAGCTGAGCCCAGGCCAAGTTTTCCTGAGTCTTCAGTATGTAGAGTGGACTATATTATATAACATCATTATAAAGCATTGGTACTTTTGCTGTTGCCTCATATCTAATGCATAACTGCCATATCCAGAGACGCTGTGTTTATGTCTTACTGTCACTGGTTGTTATGCATGTGCAACAATGCTGTAATTTGCCTGATCTTTCCATTGTGTGCGCATTTCGCTTTCATGCTATGACGTTGTTACTTTGAGTGTTTTCCCATCCTGTCTGTGTGGCAATGAAAGAAATGTGTATGACAAGGGATGGCAAATCCACAAATGAAAGTGGAGAGGAGGGGACACTTTACAAGACACACTGCCTCCTGCTTTCACAGCCAGACTAATTGCACCTTGTTTTGCTGGAAGAGCACTGATTTAGCACTCAGAGCATATTAAAATGAATAAACACAATTAGCTGTGAGTGCAACAGCACCTCTGAACAACGCACATTTCTCTGTGCGATGACAGTCACTTCAGAGCAGCTGTTATTAACTGTTGTTGTGTCAAGTGCGATCTGACTAATTACAAAGCACTTGATACCACCAAAAGTGAACAGAGAAAAAATGGGAATGAAGGGCTTAGTATATATATGTACAGTAAATGTGTACTCCTTACTGATTGTTTTGCTCTCATTATGACATTTTATAACAAACCATTGTGTGAAATCAAGTTGAAAAATTTTGTGAGAATAATAAAGGTTTATCAGAAGATGAGATAGTTATTTATGAGATTCTTTATTAAATGAGAGATGAAATTCTGGTTTGAAACTGGTTCAGTTTCAGTGCAGCATTTGGAAAATCTCCAACGATAAACGTCTCTTAACGTATCAAGCGCTATGCTTGCTTTGCCTCTGTGAAAAACCAATAGCTTAAGTTGGTTGTATGTCAAGCTGTCAAAAATGCACTTGATGTTAAGAACCCCCGAAGAACAAAAACAGCATGAAACAGTCGTAAAAAATGACGACAACTTCTGAACTAACCTAACTTTGAATAGCTTCCAGTTAGGCCTGCAGCTATCTAGAATCTCCCTCTCTTCCCCCCTTTGATCCCTTTACAAATGAGAGAGACCCTACTGTCGAGGTAGGGGAAATAAAAGAAAACAGCTCAGAAAGTAATAATTGCAAAGGAAATGAATTTCAAAACCCAGAGGAGGACACTTCTTCAAGACCTCCATACTTGGGGGAGAAAAAAAAAAAAAGAAAACATCATATCCGGCGTACAATTCAATTAGCCTGTCTTCCAAGCACAGGGAAAGGAGCTCCGGGGAGAAATTAAAAGTTTTGTCCACTAAAAGAAGTTTTCAAGGCTATAATGTTCTCACTGCCCTGTTCCTCCTCGACTATTCATTACCACTGCTTACGAGCATGCCACTCACAAATCCATCGATCTGCGATTTCTGCAGACAAAAAAATAAATAACTTAAATAAAACGGCACCTTGCTGATGCAGCTGTGACAGACACGCCGGTCACACTCGACTGACTGTGCCTAGCAGCATCTCCTTGGCATTTTCATTGCCTTTTTGTCTTTCTCGCCTAGTTATTTGACAGTGATCAGCGGTGATAAATTGTTCAATTAAAGCCACATTAAGAATCCAGAACACAGTTGACGCACAGCCTCTTGGTATCCGTGTTGTCCAATTACTCTGAAGGACAAGACTCTGTCTCACTACTGACAATCAACATGTGACTCTCATCATAAGACAAATGGGTATATTTATACAATCTAGCAGGCTGAATGAATACTGGAGGGTAAGACTGATGATTTGGAGTTACATCACAGCTAAAAACAAAATTTCCATGACAAATGGCAACATGGTAGAACTGAAGAACTGCAGAGGAGAACTGAATACAAGTGTTTTCTCCATTCTCCATCTGCACAACGTTTATATGTTTATATATCATGCACCAAGATAAGATAAATTCCTTGTATGTGCAAATTTACTTGGCAATAAACTTGTTTCTGATTCTGTTTCTGAATTGGGAACTGTTTTAAGTTCACCAAAGATGTGAAAAAGGCATTAACAAAATCAAAAAGCGCCAACTGGTACGTTTAACCTTAAAATCCTTGTCTTTCATCTGTATTTTCCAGCCTGATTCTCTGGTGCTGCTGACCCTGACCTCTGACCTCAATAAATGTCAAGATACTTCTGTAACATTTCTTTATTAATGCCAAGAACAAAAACAATAGTGTTTGGACTCGTCTGCTCAACAAGCCACAGTGAATGAAATGCATTACTAATCTTTTTTTGGCTTGCAGTTGCTGCTGGGGTGGGAGGGTGAACAGAAGAGGGGGTTGTGTGTTGCCTGGGGAAGATTTAGCCTTAAAAGTTCTGATAAAATTGAGATCCATTGTAATTCAAATTGGACTCACTTGACTTACTGTAGCCTGCCGTAACAAGAAAAAAAAAGCAAAAAAAAAAAAAAAAAAGAAAGAAAGAAGAAAAAGCCATAGCCTGGAGCTGTGTCTAAACTTTCCAACACAATCAGACAAAAGTTACTTCTCAAAGCAGATGTTTGATGGAAAAAAAGAAGTAATGATGAAAAAGATACTGATATTACTGAATTTCAGAGAAATTGCTGAAAGAAGCTCTTCATTAGACTATACACAACAAAATAACTCCAGTCAATTATAACAGAAACTCCACATGATTCACTTCTGAAAAAAATGCAAGTCAATACAAAACTTCTACAGCACTGACAGCATAGAAAAATCCACCAGATATCATTTATGGAAATCTTTCAGTGATGGCTCCCTCTCCTCTTTTTTTATTGGTGACATTAACTGCTTTCTGGACCGATGCTGTGAAATAAGTGATGAGGTTTTACAACATCAGCAAAACATGAACACCAAGATGAGATCTTTTTAAATGCAAAATAATGTGAGCATTTTGGCCACCAGAATAGAGACTTAGTGTCTGATGTGTGTGCTTGGGATGTGAGAAAGTTCGCAGGGAAGCATTAAGGCACAGATTCAGAACTAAATCTGTTGTCATCTGTTGTGTTACTGTTATGATCTGCATAGCAAAGGCAAATAAATAAATAACTTACATGTATAAAACACCGAGCGCATTTTTCGCACCCCATACTGATATGATCAAAAAAAAGGTACAGCATTATGGCAAAGCTGGAAAAAAGTTGTATCTGTCTCCCATTCTCATCATATTTATTTACTTTAACATGCTCTGCGAACAGATCATCATATATAAAGCGTTTCAAGAGTTAAGGAGGAAAAAAAGTTGCAAGCACTTACTTCAACAGCGTGAGAAAAGTATTTCAGACTACCCCCTTGTTGGTTTACAGGGGGGATCGCGTTTAAAATCCGTATTCTGTGTGGGTGAGCGGTTGTATTTCCTCAGAAAAAAATAGTTCCTTCGCATCCCAGACGGTAGAAAAAAAACCGTTATATTCCACTTTCTGGAGCAGCAGAGCAGTCACTTGTTAACGGAGGGAGCGCATATAAAACACGTCTATTATTCCCTGTGTATTTGTATTCCTTATCCCCCCCACCCCCAAACAGATCAGACGCTCCGAGCCAGAATCTCCTCAGTGAAAGAGAAATAGACAGAAAAGCCCTATAATAATCCGTGCGCGACACCGCAATGTACGTCTCTTTCTGGGTGTCTCGTTATCTCCGCGTCCCAGGTTTTGGTTCCTTTCTTCCTAAATCCACCTCGTAGTGACTGGGGGTGGGGAGACAGGAGTCAAACGCCCCCCCTTTTTTCTCTCCCTCCCCTCTGTTGCAGCGGAGCCTTGTGCTGCGTTCACTGCCACCTCATAAACTTCGCCTCTTGACTTCTCCCCGTATCGTAAATCGTGTCGCTCGGTGCGTTCAAGAACGTTTAGTCGGAAATCATAACACAACGGGGCCAGTGACGGAACGAGTTACTGTGGCTGATCTTTTCTGTTCATAAATCTGCGCTGGGATGGCAGAATGAAGAGAAGACAAATGTACAGAGCAAGTGCAATGACACAATGGGAACGAAACGTTTTTGTTTTTGTTTTTTTATGTGAACTTACTTGTTTTTGTTCTGTACAAACTGTTGGGCTAAAAACCAATTCAGTCAAATCATCATTTCCGATCTTGTCTAAATATTTGCAAATGGTAGACTAAAACTATTCTGCACTACACGTTTTTAATCTGGTTACACTAACTACTTTGTATTGCAACTGTTTTTTTTTTTGTTTGTTTTTTTTGGTAAAGTAATAATGCATTTGCATATCCATATTAAACTACACGGGGATGTGTAGTGCCGATCGTCCATCTAGTAGCCCACATGTGTTTTACTAAAACAAATAAAATAAAAGGTTGGAACAAACAAATTGTTTTATGATGTGATCACAATTTGTAAACATTTGTATATGTATGTATATTTTTTTTTTGTGGCCACACTACCACGCTATGACCCATTTGTCCTTGTCCCCACTTAAACTAGTCAAATTAGCACAAATTGTTTTGATATCTGTGATGATAAAAATCATTTTGAGTTGCAGTGTGCTACAAAACAAGCAATCACCTGCAATACAACTGTCTTAGTAATTACTCATGTACCAAATAATTTAAAAAAAAATGATTTCACTCTGTTGTGCATAAGGAGGGACATGGACATGATTCCACCCAATCACATTGACTTTAAACTGAAATTGCAACCCTGATTGGCCCATGGAATTTGAATTTGAATGGAGACAGCTGACGTCCACTTAGTGGCAGTAGGGAGGCGAGGCACAGACTGGAGACACATCAATCCACTGACCCACCAGCTGGTAACCGGCCAGACGTTACTACAATTTTGGCTCAAGTCATTTACTTTTGTTTGAGGTTGTAGGATACAAAGAAGAGGTGGCAAAAGTGACTGGCTGAGTCTGGGATTTACTAGCCATCATGGCCACAACTGAAAAATGTGGATCGTGGCTACATCAAATTGCCTTCCTGGAGCGTCGAGGGTGTCTCGAAGTTGAAGGAAATCTGGCTGTCTTTGGAAGAAGGCTGCAATTTGGGAGGCACAGTGCATCAAATGAAAGGCCTCTCCTGCCCAATTGGAAAGAGAGTAGCAATACATTTTTGTGTGAACTTTTCAACGTATGCAGGCAGTAATGGATGAGAACAGGCCCTTTTAAAAAAGACCCATCTCAGCTGTGTGTTGGCAGAAAGCCATCCACAGCCACGAGCAATCCTCCGCCGCCCTCTCTTTGCTCTTTGTTTAAAACCCAGCGTGACATGTAACACACCATAAAGACGTCTAAAAGGTTGTGAGAAGGGTCTAATCAATTTAACTAGTGAGTAAAAATCATGCGTTTATGCTACGTAGAAATCTCCCTTGGCCTCTTATTCACACTACAGCCTCTTATTTAATCAGGCCGGTAAATCTTTGCAGCAACCCAGAGCTCTCACCGTGATTCCCCTGGTGGCGTGAGCCTTAACATGGTAAATTTCACTCGGGTAGGGAAATGCGCTCAATGGCCGAGGCTAGTGCTTTAGAAGGATAAAAAGAGCACTTACCGCCTGACATGTGCAATCCATAACAGAATAATGAGACTCCTCCACACTAGGAGCCCTCTTCCCCTGCTTCCCCTCCCTCTCCACTTTTTGTTTTCCTTGTGAGTGTTCATAAATGCCATGTAAATTCAGAGAGCGGAAGATGTGGCGAGTGCTCAGGGGGAAAGCGCTTAATCGTTTGCGTCTTGTTACTGAATTGTGTAACAGCGTGTACTGTGTGAAGATGCTCCAAACGGCCAGTGAACCTTGTTGAAACTACTGGCCTCCTTCTGTCAGCTGTTATGTCTCTGAGTTAAGGTGATCCTCGCCATGATGTCTGCTTATCACCGTTCTCAACAGCAAACACAAACATGCTTGGAGAAAAAAAAAATGCATTTCAAGGTATAATTTGTACAGCTAGCTGATGAACATGATATGGATGTACAGTTCAGAGAAATAGAAAAGAAGAATAAAGTGCAGATTGCAAGTTCTTAAATGAATGTGAAATAGATTAGAACATATTCAGAATATGCTGCAATGGTATCATGGTGTGTTGCCCCAGTGTGAAAAGAAATGATACATAGTATACAATAACCTTGCCCAGTTGGTGTTCATAATTTCTTTAAAAACACATTATCCATACTATTAGAAGAGCAAAATTTAACTCGTCCACCTGAGTTTAGTGTGCATACTTACAGCTCCTTCCTGCCCACCCCGTCCTGTTTTTAACGCCAGCTTCTTCTCCTTATTGTCTTCAAGCTCCCCTCTGTTCATCTGTCACCCCAAGGGGTTGAGGCACAATCACCTCTGATAGCAGTGGGCCATCGCTCACTCTGTCCCTGAAGGCGACAACCCACTTACTGCCAGCTCGCGCTCAAATGGAGGACGTTTCATCACCCCGCCGAAAAACACAATTAAAAACGTGCACTCATGACAGTTGCCGGCCCTCTGGAGCTACCCCCGTGGTTGTAAGAGTAGTTACTCTGAGTCTGCGTCACCCTCACAGATATTTACTCAACCTGTAGTTTGAGTGTTTGTCAGCGAAGTTGGAAAGTGCTATGTGGTGTTTGAGTGTGAACGAAGACACTGCAAGAAAGAGAGGAAGTGGACCAGAGCTCAGTGCTACCCCATCTCAGAGAAGCCTCAACAGTAAGCTGATAAGTGACAGTGCTCTGGGCTACAATCCTTTTTTCACCCTGTGAGCCAAAATGGAGGCTAGCATGCTGGGGTGTGTGCTGATGGGTAATTTACTTAACACACACAAGCATACTGCACACACAAAAGCATACACACAGTAAGCAGGAACACAGTAAGACTGACGGCTATTAGAGTGCAACGATGCTTCCTCTTATCTCCCACCACGATAGAGATCTACAAAGAGCCTGAGAGAGATTATGAATTCATTACCTTGATACACAAGTGAGCAGTGCGATAGGCAGGAGTTTGAGAATGGAGATTGGAGCACAGTGGGTGCACCAGGAGGGGCAGGGATGGGAATGCTATGAATTACATGCTGCTGGGTAGGGAATAAATCAGTTAGCTCTCTCTGAATTTTAGGAATTTTTCAGTTCTTCAGGTGCCATGTTACACTGGAGACATTTTTCTTTGAAACACACATCTATCTGTGCATTTCAACTTATTTCTCTCATCACTTAAATACAAAATGTAATTGCAAGATTTTAAAAAAAACATATAATTAAGATTATTTTGACTGATAATGCAAGTATTCTGCAGGGATCTGTCCTGCAATGACGTGTAGGTCAGGACATCTCTCTGAGATATATAATTTAAATTTCTAGCTGACACTCTTTTTGCTTTATAGCACCCACTTCAATCTGAAAATTGCAGTAGGCCATATTGCAATTTTGATGAAATTGTACAACACTATTACCATTGAACACAGCCAGTTGGCATTAAATGGGCGAGGCATTTAGTGTGCAGTAAGAACACCGTTCTTGCTTTTTGCATGCCATTTATATGCCGTGTAGTCTATACTGACTGCAATAAATGCATCCACATAAATATGCTCCGCTCTGAACTATTGACATAAAATAAAAAGTGAGAATTTTTGCGCACAAATGAAATGTAAAAAGCTGTAGATGTATCTTCATGACAAGTGCAAGGTGTAATATTGTGCTGTGTGTAAATTTGCGCACATTCCTATGAAACCAGGTTGTCTAACAAAACACTACACCACACTTTGTTTTTAATTTTTAATTTGAAACAGTGTGTGGACATGTTATCTGGACCATTCCGTTTTCATTTTGTCAATTTTTCCCCACTAATAACAAAAGCAGAGCAGCATCTGTGACTTGTGTTAAAAATATATTTTGGTGACATTTTTGTGCTGCTTCTCACTGGCCCTGTGATTTGAATTGTTCACTCCTCAATGAATTACAGGCTTTGTTTTGCATCCAATCTGTCATTAAATACATGTTGGCATGACCCACACTTAACAAGTCTAACAATGGTCTTCGTGGTGAAGACATCAGATAAATTCCTATATAAGAGAGGGTGATTTGTTAGTAAAACACATTCGGTCCACTATTACCCTCTTGCAGGACTTTCCTGTTATCAGACACTCACTTACTCCAGCCTCTCTCTTTCTTCCTCGAATTCTCCAGCATTTCTTTTAGCTGGCTCATTCTCAACATGGCTTTCTCTCTGAGAGTGTTTTCCCTCCAGCTCTGTTGAACTCAGCCGACATTTGGAGTCAGGTGAAAGAGTGCAGCTAAATAAACCAAAGAAGTGAGGACAGAGGGAGACAAAAACACAGACGAAGAGGGAGTGTTTTGTATTACTGTGTTTAACTGAATACTGTTAAACTGACAACTGTGGTTTTATACAGTGCTGCAGTGCATTTCAGTTTCCAAGTCATCCTTACTGGACTGAGCAGACATTTAGTTTAACTGTGAATGTTGTACAGTAACCTGGTGAAGGTTTCATATGTTTTCCACTGTTGTGATGGCTTATATTATGCAAAGTATATTTCAGTATGTACAGCCACTGTAAGTAAAAGTAAAATGTAAAATTTGCACGCATTTTTTACAATTCCCTTTGATATATATTTATAAATATATTTCCTGTAAAAAACAAAGTATACCAGAATTTAGAAGTGGATTTACTCAACATATTTTATGTTGTGTTTTACGTCTAAATGCCAAAAAAAACATTTTTATCATATTTAGGATAACACTGGTCAAAAGTTAACAAAAAGAAAAAAGATCTCATATCAGTGTTGATTTAAAAATCTAATTTCTGCTCACAGACGTGTAAAAATCTTATTGCCTTATTATGCTCAATGTGTTCTCTGCTGGCTTTTTTTTTAGTGTGGCAATAAGCGCTTTTACTGAGTGATAAGTACCTGTAATGGTATATCACCACATAAATCTTTCAGCAAAGTTAGAAAACACATCTTTGATTGTTTTGCTGAAACAACCCAGTGTATAATTTATGCTGCGTGGGCTGTTTTCATACAGTAATATGTCATTACTCTGTGTACATGTTGTGTACGTGTGGTGTCCCATGAATATGCCTTTTGTGAGTGTGTGTACCTTGGAGTGATTCTTAATGTGCTGAATGTGTGTGCATGTTTGTCCTTCTCCGTGTGTACGTTCAAGCACATGCGCCTTTCAATGTGTGTCATTGTATATAGCCTACTGTATGTGTGTGCATTTGAGTGCCTTTAATGCTTTCGGGTAGCTGTGCACGTGTGGTTTTCAGGGAGTGTTTGTGCATGTTCCATGGGTGTGCGTGCATTTGTACACCGCTGAGAGGTGGGTGAGGCTAGAGAGGCCAGGAGTGATGAGTGGTGCCAGAGGTGGTTTTCTACCAACCCCTCCACTGGCTCGCTGGCTCACTAATGGCCTCCTCAGTGGGTTGGCTGACCGACTTGCTGGCTCTCAGTGGCTCCGTCTTCCATATTTGGTAGTGGGGGATGGTGGCATGGTAGTGAGAGGGGGGAGCAGCAGTGCTCTGTTTACGTTCGAGGTCAGAAGGTCGGAGCGCCAGAGTGTCATGGAGCAAACACAGATCACTTAAAGACAGTAAGAGAGCTAGTGAGTCATCGCTTCATGGCCGTCAACTGGACGGATCTGGGCAGATTCGCAGTGAAAGAGCGTGATGGAATGAGTGTGAGAGGACAGCGGATAACAGTGCATGCTTTGGTGAAGCCCTGGGAAAAAAATAGCTTCTACAGGTAATTTCCACGCACATACAAACGCTCTGTTCTCTCTTTACCCTCTCTTGCTCCCAGGCCCTGGACCGTTGAGGGGAGTCAGTGGAAAGGAAATTAAAGGCAACCATCCTTATAGTTTTGCTCTTGTCCGCTTGACTGCCTACATGCCTGCCTGCCTGCCTGCCTGCTCGCCTGCCTGCATTCCCTGGGCAATGTTTATGCTGTGCCCTGTCCAGGACAGAATAGATTCACCCACACAGCACTGTGCTCTCAACCAGAACCTAAGTAGGTATGGCAAGCCCGAGCCACAGTCCCATTCACTCTCACTCCTCTGGATTAGGCCCTGCGGCCTGGGGCATCACAGCAATGACTGCATTAATAGACCTAAGATAGCATCTCTCCACCCCACCCTAAAAATATCCATCCAAGTCTTTAATATTAGGACACATCAGCAGGTAGTTTATTTTCATCCATCAGCTTCCAAGAAGTTTAGCAGGAGAGTTCGCAAACTATTTGAGGGCTAAGTGACAAACTGCTGTGTAAGCATGAGCTCAAACCCCAAAATGTAACAGGTTCTTAGAACTTATGGTTGAAGTTGCACCGAACAAGTGATGACATAAATTAAACTTGGATGTGTTCAATGAAGTTTCAATGAAATAAAATGCAAAATTCTGTCAGTATGACATAAAACAGAAAGGGGTCCTTAAAAATGCATCACACAGTCTGACTTTCCATCCATCTCTGTGAGGAAGGCATAATAAGCACAACATCTTTCATTCCCAAATGCCATGAAATTATATGCACTGGCATGATCAAATTCATTACCTCCAAACTTGAGGTCAATTTACATTTCTTTAAATGCCACTACAAATAAGTGGAGCGTATATAATTGAATAATGCTAATGCAGCACTGTGTTTTGTGTGTGTGTGTGTGTGTTTGTGTGTCTTCTCCTCTTCATGATGTCCACTGGAGTTGTTGCTAGTACAGTATATGTGCAGTGAAGGCACTGCTGTGATGAGGGAGGTGGCAGCTCGCAGGGCACATTATCCAGCCTGTCAGACTCCCAGTACCATGCTACGGATAACACCGCTCCGTGAGAACACAGTGCCTCTTGACAACAGCTGTAAAGATTAGCAGAGCTTTGTTTAATTGTGCTGCTAACATCCTAGGAGCCACTTAAAAGCTGCTGTTCTCTCTTCTTTAAGGCACAGCCAACAGTTACTGCTGCCTGTTCATTCAAGTACAAAGGCCCCAAGGGATTTGGCCAAGTCAGGTATGCTCAGATACTGTCCTGTAGAGGGAGGCGCATGAATCAATTGTGGCATTGCACAGGTAAGCAACTACCTGAGATAGATCTCAAAAGGTGAAATTTAAACACCACACAGACCAATGGCAAATAAATCAGTGCACCACCAAGGGAGGCTGAATGGTGCTCAACACAGTAATTCTCCTGTTGTCTCGAATAATAAATAGCCATGACCATATTTTGGAGATATACAAACACAAGTTTTATCTGCTGACCATTAGACTCATCAATATGTAAGGCATGTAAGAATGCAAGGCACCAATCTTATTTTAACTCTTTGCGTGCCATTGACGTATTCTGGCGTCATTTAAAATCTTGAGTGCCATAGATAAGTGGTTTTTTTTCGGCAGGGGGGTCACCGATCGTGGTCTCCCACAGCCTGTGAGTAATGTTGGGGCTTCTGGGGGATGTAGTTGAAGCATAAAGAGATGGTATATGCCATGGAGATCAAAGGAATTGGAGACAATTGCAATTAGAAAGCAAAACAGACAGATTGTAGAGAAAAAGTGACGTTTTTGGTGAAAGTGGCTTCAACTCTACCTCTGATAAAACAAGAACGGAACACAGTAAAAAAAAACCTATTTCATGATGAAATAGCGAGTCGTCTTTCATTTGAGCTATTCTGTGTTTTCAGAGACATAGCACAAAATGTTCTGTGGGTCTTGAAATATACTACTCACAATAAGTTAGGAATATTGTTATTTACATGACTGCTTTTTCTATTTGGTCTGAACCATAATAAAATGAGTAATAGTTCCCTTTGATATTACTAGTAATGAATGAGAAGAAACATCATTTTCATTAGTTTAATATTTATTACCCCAACAATTCAGACAATAACAAAGATAATTAGCGAGTGTTTCCACCATTTGCCAGAATGACAGCTTGACAGTGACGTCTCATGCTCCTCATTAGCCTCATGATGTTGTTCTGAGGCAACGCGTTCCACTCCTCCACAAGTGCTACAGCAGTTCTGCCAGGTCAGGTGGGGGTGGGGTACGAGCATCTAGTCGCTGCTTCAGCGATAGGGTTCAGCGATGGGGTTCAGGTCAGGGGACATTGCTGGCCATACCGTACGAGGCACTCCAACTTCCTGAAGTCGAGCTGTGACAATTCTGGCACCATGTGGTGGAGCATTATCATCCATGAACAGAAAGTTGGGGGTGTGCTGGTGGAATTGGGGGATGATGATGGTTCTATGATGTCTCTTAGGTGAGAACATGCAGTGACTGAATCATCTACAATCACCAAATCTGTTTTGCACTGACTGGTGATGCCTGTCCAGACTGTTGCACCTCCTCCACCAAAGCAAACCCAGGGGACCATGTTGACATCGGCATATCGCTCACCTTGCCTTCTCCAGCAATGATGACGACCATCATTCCTGTGCAACGTGACCCGACACTCATCAGTGAACAGCATGGTAGACCACTGCTGCATTGTCCAGGTCACATGGTCTTGTGCCCACTGCAAACAGCGGTGTCTTGGTGTAAGTGGAGTCACCTGCAATGTTAGTCTGGCATTCAAGCCAAAGCGGTGGAGTCGGTTGCAAATGGTTTGTGTGGAAACCCTAGTACCCCTCACTTCTCGTAAACAGGCCTGCAGCTATGTGGCAGTTGCATAACAGTGTCTGGTCATCATTGTGGTCTATCACTTGTGGGGCTCCACTCCTGGGTCTGTCTTGCTGCAGGTCTGCTGATGACACTTTGAGACACACCAAGTTCACGAGCAACATCTGACTGCCTGCTACCGACTTTTTATACCCCAGAATGTTGAAATTGATGCCACATTTAAAAGGGCTATCTTTTTGTATTTATTGGTATTGGCCCCAACATGTAAGGTGCACTGTACACAGTGAGACCATTACATGGAAAACACAACATGAGGTGTATCTATCACCCTAATACAATTGCCTCCCTATCCCGAAAACAGACAACTTATGGATGAAATCCACTGAGGACCTCACAATATCCTGAACTTATTGTGAGTAGTGCATGAATCAAAATGGGCAAAAATGCTGGCACAAGTGAGTTAATGTGCAGTGTGGGTGTAATGTCATTGCTAGCATAACTGACTTTTTATCATGCAATGTTTATGCGTAATGATGTTGCTTTTCCTCTTATATGAAATATGTTTATGTCTACGCTATTTGCTGTTACGTAGAAAACACTTTGAATTCGCTTTTTAACATGCAATCCTTTTATGGTTGACTTTTTTGTTTTTATGATGTACTCATGTTTATATTGGTGGTGGTAAAGTATCAAGAAGTAAAGCCAGAATTTATTGCAGTGAAAGAAGACACTTTGTAATGCATATGACAAGAATAAATACAGCAGCAAGCTTTGGGACAAACTTCAGAGGAAACTGTTGCAACATTTTGTAACTATGGTTATGCATCAATGCTCAGCGCCAATAATAAGTTGCATAAGTAACTGTGTGGGCAGTAGGGTGGCAGATTCATTACATTCACTCCATATAAAATAGCTCAAGCCTAGGGAGAAAAAAAATCTGAATGAGAATCTGGTTTGTTGTAGGTAGGTAAGTAGGTTTTAATAGAAATATAGAACAAAAATAAAATGAAAGAGATTGGCAGTAATGCATAAATATGCATTATATCTGCAAAAATGCAATATGCAGAGAAATAAAGCTCGAAAAATAAATCTTTCTTCGATGGCATGTTTTTTTGTTTTTTTTTTACTTGTTTTATGTTTATGAGCTACTTGCTTTTTGCAGCAGTCCTTGTAAATGCATAAAGCCTGTCTGGCTATTGTAAATGTCTATTTTAGTTTGAGCAGTTCAGTACTTTGGATGGCACATAAAATGGTGGACCATCCACATGATCATGTGAAGTGGGAGTGGATAAGGAGACAGTGTAGGGGGCGGTTTGAGAAAGGCCCAGAGATACAGAGGAATAAATCATGAATATATTAATCAAACAATCTTGCAGAGAGCAGATTTTAAAATGACAGTCTTGAAAGTTCTCTGAAATTCCTTTGTGGATGTGTAAATGACACACAGTCAGGCAGTAAAACCCACCGCTGTGCAACGTCAGTTTCCAGCACATTGAGCCCATGGTGGGGGGTCCAGATGTGCTATCTCGCCTCTCTGCCATTTCTCTGCAGTCAAATGAAACAGGTCACCGAGGCCTCACTCGTCTCAGCTCAATATGCCAAATACAGCTGTTATATTATCAGGCTGGTGGCCTCTGGCGGCGAGGTGACGAGAAGCAGACCCCCCTCCCCCCCCCAAACATAGAGAGGGGATGTCTGGGCCTGCATCTGCTCCGACACCCATTAGCTCACACTCATCCGCAGTTTCTGCATGTCTGCTGCTCTGCCAGCAGCACTAATAATCAAGTTATGATATGGAAATGAGGGTGGGGTGTGCAGTGTGTGTAATGGCTGTGGAGTCAACTACAGTAGATATTTCAAATCGGAATTAAACTATCCACTGGACTGGAGCTGTGGAGATGAGGACATTTTGCCAGACGATGGAGAGATTACATTCTGAACTGATGGTTAACATTAGGATGAGTAAGATTAATGTACATGCACTTACACATGTAAAAAGAAATGGTGGGGTTTAATTCCAGTATTGATAATTGCATTAGAAAAAGAATTGTTACCAGTTTGTAAGAATATTTTATCCTTAAAAACATTTAATTTTAGAGTGCAAGTGACTGAGATGACTGAGAACAAGAATGTGAATGATGATAAGTTAGCAAACTATAACTTTTTAATTAGACTTGCTTTGCTATATTGCTTCAATTTATTTATTTTATACTCTCTGTCCCTCTGTGTGTGTGTGGCTTAAACTAAACTAAATTTGCTGTCATGTTGTCCAGGAATTCCCCGACTGAGTAATTTGAATGAGATCTCAAGGGACTATTCCAGTAAAATAAAAGTGAAATAAATAAACAAATGGTATGAGACGAGTAGAATTAAAAGCAGGAGTTGATTTCAATTAAGGAAGGCCTTGGCTGTTTTTTTTTTGTTTTTTTTACAGGGCTTCTAATCTCATGAGGTTTACGAGCGCTGCATACAATGCAGAAATAATTAGTTAATCAATTTCAAAGACGGTACATGTGGGAACCTTTTTAAAATTAAAGTTTGCACTTGATGGTGTGCACTAACGTGCGGGGAGAGAATATGAATGAACTTGCAAAAAAATCAGGCGACTGGGTACATTACACGTCTAAACTGACGCGTGACGTCTTCCAGGTCTGAAAACCACCAATGCGGTTTGATGAATAAAAGTACTGCAGAGGAGCAGGAGGAGCTCCTCAGTGCCAGCTCGCTGTGACAGGTAGATGATAGCTCTCTCTCCGCCTCAGCTCAGCTGTCAATATGGAAGGACGGGTTTATCACTGGGAGAACGGAAATAACGGAGGAAGATAACAGTTTACACTGTGCCCTGTCATGGCAATCATTAGGAAAGGAAAAAGAGGGAAGCTGGTTCCACAGTGTCACTTTCCAACCAAACTTCACTAAAATTTTACTCCATTTAGTGGACTTCTTTGTCCCTAATTGTTTGCGTGAGTGCGCTCAAAATGTACAGTATGAATTCAACGCAGTGACTTCGGTGACTAAGTAGAGAAATCTCTTGATAGCCAGCTTTCTCTGGGTATATGTCTCTATTATTTTGATTAATTGCTTCCTGCCCACTGCTTGGGAGGCCATTAATGATAGCAAACCTATTACTTATTAGGAAAACAAGAGTTTTCTGCAGCTTCTAATGGGGTTGGGGGTAAAGATACTCTTGTCACAGCTCCACTTGAGCTGTGAGGTATTTTTTTTAACCTAAATAGACTTTGTCTCCTGCATATTTGGCAGGAGGCACACAGATAGAAAGCCAGAAGGGTGGAGGAAGAATGTAAGGAAGGAAGGTAGTATAGATTGACTAAAAATCAGACACACCTGAGGAATTAAAATATGTGTGTGTGTGTATATATATATATATATATATATATATATATATATATACATATATATGACAGTGCACTGTGCAAAATCACTTACCACTGGGTTGTATTCAAAACTTCTTTAGCTTCATATCTTTAGCTGCTCCAGTGGCTTCTACTTCTTCGTCTTCCTCTTGTTACTTGCACCTTCAAAGTTGATAGCACAGAGGAGGGAGAGGGGAAAAATAGAAAGAGAGAAAATTAAAGAGAAACATTAATGAAAGGGACTCCTTAATGAACTGCTTCCTCAAGTGGTAGGTGAGGGAATTGGACTAACGCTGAGACGAGTTTCTCTCTCTCCTCCTTGCCCTTTGTGACCGCGGGACGACAGTTCTCGGGCGAAGAGGAGCCTTGCTGCTGATTGCCTGAGAGCACTGGAATGCAAATCTGCATGAAATCCCTCTTGGCTTTTTTTTTTTTTTTATCATTTTCTCCTTCAGATCTCTAATGAGTCTGGTCCAAATCTATGGGTGTGTGCGTGAGCTGGCCCAATGCATGTTTGCATATTCGCCCATGTGTGGAATTGAGTTTATGGCGGGACGTATCCATCTTCAAACATTTTGACTTGTTTTGTTTTTATGTAATGGCACAAATGTTTGTATAGTTTCTTTATGTCATCTGGAGGCCATGTCTGCTGCACCGTAGCCTCACTCGATATTATGCCACTACCCTTGGCCAGGTCTGCAGCTGTGGGCGGCCAGGGGTCCACCCTAAGGAGCTTCCAATGAGCAGCGGAGCAAGGTTATCTCCAGTGAAAGGTCAGAGGAGCTCATCATTACTCTGCACATAGTCTCCTTCTGGATAACAATACAAATATCATTGCTGGAATGTATGACAGGGGCATGATTGATTACTACAGACAGAAGAGCTTCTCCAAATGTGCCATGTGGCTTGTTGCTGTACACTTGTCAAAATAGTTTGGAGTTTAAAATACAATATTTATATATTTCTGCATACCGAGATCAAATCAATATGCCCATAGAGTACAAGTAATGAGAGCACATAATTCATACCCATGCTATGATATCATTATCCACAAGGCTCACTGTGTGTTTTCATGCTTTGATACTTAAACTATGCAGACTGCTGCTACTCTAAAGTGCTATGGCTCTTTAAGCAATTAATATATGGATTTTTACATCATCTGAGCATAACACTGAAATTGAAATTCCATTTGCAGAATAAAATACTAACCATTTAATAAATCAAATTGCTAAAAAAAACTTTCAAAGTTGACATGTTAATAAAAGAACTATATGCTGTGCTGTAGGATAAAAAGAATGAGTTTGGCAGTAGAAAAGACATGATGTGAATTCTCTCCTCATCTCACCTCTGTCTCTGGCTCATGAACTGCACCCTCTTTGTATTGAGTCTCCCAGCATTCTCTGTGGGCATTATTACCTCGACGGCCAACGGTCAACATGATCCTTTATTCTGGCAGGCCACTGCGGTCAGGTTGGCCCTTGTCGGCCAATCAGTGTCAACTAACAGGCTGGCTGCAGAGGGATCCCCTGATACCCTGACTGCAGCATGGGAGGGTACAGTACAGAGCTGACCTGTATGCCTGATACATCATGAGTTTGTGGACATGTTATAGAATGCATATGAGGGCAAATACAGTTCCAGTGAAGCTCAATGAAAATGTATGTGTTTGTTTGTAACGGTATGAATGCAAGTATACTTGAATGTGTAACTCCGTATAATGTCCAGAAATAAATGCATGAGTAGCTGGATGCACATGAGCATGCGGTGAGAGAGAGGAAAAAAAGTGAGGCAGATTCTGCAATACTTCCTCCTCCCACACACCCGGCTGCCAAGAGGAGCGCGGGGGAATTTGTTTAATGTACAGCATTTATTCACTGCACACATGCTGTTGCACTACCGCTTCCTCCGTCGCATGAGACACTCCCTTGGCTGGGCGAGTCGCCATTAATAATCTGGAATGAAGCACTGGCCGAACAGCACGAAAGCTAAGAATTCATCCCAAATCAACATCAAAGATCGTGGAAATCTTGCCCCAACGTCCTCATGGTAGCATGCAGGTTAGGGCTTGATGCTCTGTGCAGACCTGGGACGAAGTTATGCTTCGTCCACTCATGCAGAAAGCGGCTCCGGTTTGTTTTCTCATGACCCTGCAACATATTGGCATTGAGTTTGGTCACCGTGCTGAGACAGATGGCCGAGCATCATGGCGCATAGCAAATTGGGAAATAAAAACATGCATGCTCAGAAATGACTCCATGTATTTTTTCTCCGGCAACGTGACCACATAGGGTACATTTGGAGTAGATGAAGTGGGAACTTTAACTGGGGGAAAAAAAACAATAAAACACAAGGCTGACCTACTCTGTGCAAATGTCAACAGGTCTGCTAATGGAGAAGAAAAAACCTGCCTATTTCGACCTTGGATCAAGAAATGTCAACACAGTTTCTGCCTTGACGCGTGAAGTACAGATACTTTGTGTATCTTTGAACGAAAAAAAAATGTTGCTAGGGTAGCACCTTATGTCATCCTGTACTGTCCTCACCTCACCCTCACACACTCAACTCCTCACTCTCCATTATTCTCCAGGTATAAAAGGACTGATATGCCCTAAAGCAATTAAAGGATAGATCTCTGCCAGAGCAAGGAGAGGAGGAAAGAACAGAGAGGATGACGAGAGAAAAGGGAGAAGAAAAGGAAATGGGTGTGAAGTACAGAGAAGGTGTGTGTGTGTGTGTGGGGGGGGGGGCGTTGAGGCAATCGATAGGAAGGGATGTGTCAGGGAGAAAAAGGAGAGAAGTAGTGGGAAGTGGGAGGAGGAAGAGAGGAGAGCAGAAAGTGACAAGGGAATAGAGGAGGAGTAAAGGAGGGACAAGCTGAATGAGAGGAAAGCAGTGAGGAAACGACAGGTGAACACAGGGAAAAGACAGAGGAGAAGACAGGCGGGGAGAAGAGGAAACTTGGGAGGAGAAGGAGAGGGAGAGGATAAGACAAGAGAGGAGATAATGGGGGAGGGGACGAGAGAACGAGCGAAGAGGAAGAGAGAGTGGAATAGAGAGGAAATGACAAGTCAAAAGATAAGATCAGGAAAAGGAAGAGAGGAGGGAAGTTGGGAAAATGAGGAAACAATAGGGTGGAGATGCTGCTCCTGTATAATGTGACTGATAGAGAACTTGAGCCCTTGGAAGCTGTCTACAATACACACTCCTGAATTCATATGCTGGGTTGGCTCCAAATTTAATGCTCTCGCTTTCAAAATGGTACAAATTAAGGCAGGCTCTGGTATTTTCCAAAGAAATATAAGACACCATACTAGACAAAATAAGACTTGTTATATTTTATAATGTCATATTGAATATATCTCCGGATTTGTGTGCCTTATATTTCTCTACTTCAGTTCATATCACTGACTGTATTTTCTTAGTTAATCACAATGAATAACTGACTTCAGATTTGATAATGTTATTACAGGATGTTCTTAATCCGGCAGTTAGGTCTGCCACAGTAGATACACACCTGACTCACAACACAATACAACACACACACACACACACACACACACTCATGTTGATGTCAACTGGCCAATTACACTCAGTTAGTCCAATGCTGCAATGCTTTACCTGTGACCTGAATAAATATCTGCGAACTGCTTTTTTAACAGATTTCTGTGTTCTTGCGGCTTCCAACTGAAGAATCAGATTAACAATTTTAACACACTGAACTGCAATATAACCATCTCCTCATTCATCAAAACATTAAGAAGGAAGAAATGAAAAAAACAACTTTTGCACATCTATTTGACACCCCTTTGAATGATTTAACAATTACTAATGCACACTCAGTCTTTTCTCTGTCACTCATTTATCTGGTTTGGAAATGTATTCAGAGGAATTAAAAGAACTTGCTTTAAATCTTTAAAGATTACTTGAATTCATTTTACTTAAATTACTATCACATAAACAAATGGCAGGCAGATACAGTGCATTCAGAAAGTATTCAAATGGTTTCATTTTTTCCACAGTTTGTCGTTACAGCCTTATTTCAAAATGTAAGAAATTCCTTCCTTTCCTTTCTACACACAACACATCATTATAAAAACATAAGAAAAGTTTTTTTTTTTTTAATGTTAGCAAATTTATTGAAAAAAAAATCCCAAGAAATCACATGTATATAAATATTCACAGCCTTTGCTCAATACTTTGTTGATGCACCTTTGTCAGTAATTACAGCAGTAAGTCTTTTTAAATATGACGCCACAATCTTTGCACACCTATCTTTGGGCAGTTTCACCTCTCAAATTCCATCAGGTTGGATAGGAAGTGTTGGCGCACAGCCATTTTCAGATCTTTCCAGAGATGTTCAATTGGTTTCAAGTCTGGGCTCTGGCTGTGCCACTCAAGGACATTCACAGTTGTCCTGAAGCCACTCCTTTGATATCCTGGCTGTGTGCATAGGGTTGTTGTCCTGCTGAAAGATGAGCCGTTGCCTCAGTCTAAGGTCAAGAGCACTCTGGAGCAGCTTTTCATCCAGGATGTCTCTGAACATTGCTGCATTCATCTTTCCCTACATCCTAACTAGTCTCCCTGTTCCTGCTGCTGAAAAACATCCCCACAGCATGATGCTGCCACCACCACGCATCACTGTAGGGATGGTATTGACCTGGTTTCCTCCAAACATGATGCCAGAGAGTTCAATCTTTGTCTCATCAGACCAGAGAATTTTGTTTCTCATGGTCTGAGAGTCGGGCGTGGTGTAGTGGTGAGTGGTGAGGCTGAGAGTGGTGGTGTAGTGGTTAGCACTGGTTAGCACTGTCGCCTCACAGCAAGAAGGTACCGAGTTCGAATCCCGGGCCAGGGCCGGGGCCAGGGCCTTTCTGTGTGGAGTTTGCATGTTCTCCCCTCCGGCTTCCTCCCGGAGATTAGGTTAATTGGCTAATTTAAATTGACCGGAGGTGTGAGTGGTTGTCTGTCTCTATGTGCCCTGTGATGAGGTGGCGACGTGTCCAGGGTGTATCCTATGAGGATAAGCGGTAGAAAATGGATGGATGGATGGTCTGAGAGTCCTTCAGGTGCATTTTGTCAAACTCAAGATGGGCTGCCATGTGCTTTTCACTAAGGAGTGGCTTCCTCCTGACCACTCTACCATACAGGCCTGGTGGATTGCTGCAGATATGGTTGTCCTTCTGGAAGCTTCTCCTCTCTCCTCAGAGGAACGGTGTAGCTCTGACAGAGTGACCATCATGTTCTTCGTCACCTACCTGACGAGGGTCTTTCTCCCCAGATCGTTCATTTAGATGGTCGGCCAGCTCTAGGAAGAGTATGGTGGTTTCCAAACTTCTTCCAGTTAAGCATAATGGAGGCCGCTGTGCTCATTGGGATCTTCAAAGATTTTTTTCCTTACTCTTCCCCAAATTTGTACAGACAATTCCTTTGACTTCATGATTGGTTTGTGCTCTGACGTACACTGTCCAGTGTGGGACCATACATAGACAAGCATGTCCAATCAACTGAATTTACCACAGGTGCACTCCAGCTAAGCGGTAGTAACATCTCAAGGATGATCAGTGGAAACAGGATGCACCTGACTGAGCTCATTTTAGAGCTTCATGGCAAAGGCTGTGAATGTACTATATATATGTGATTTCGTAGTTTTTTATTTGTAATAAATTTGCTAACATTTAAAAAAATCATTTTGTCATAATGGGGTGTTGTGTGTAGAGTTTTGATTGGAAAAAAGAATTTACTCCATTTTGGAATACGGCTGTAACACAACAAAATGTGGAAAAAGTGAGGTGCTGTACTTTCCACATACAATGTACTCTTGATGTACTGCAACCTCTGTGAATTTTTCCAGTTAATATAATGGTTTGAACACCGTCCATCTCTTCGTCCTGTACAAAGAGAGATAGAACTCACTGAATTAATAAATGAAATGAACTCACCTGTTTTACAGTATTCTTAGTGGCACTTGTTTTTGAAGCAATTTTACTATGCGTTTTATTGGAAAAAAATGTCCTAATGAAAAGAAATGTAACACAAATGATGTAGTGATCGCTCATTGTAAGCTGCTCTGGTTTTAGCGCTTGACTCAATGCAGAAAAATGCAAATGTGAAAAAGGAGAATCGACCTCATGGAAATTACGGTTTCAAATCAAAGCCATTTAGCAAGCCACTGAGGTGCCAGTCGAAGCCCCTTTGGGCTCTGGCAGAGACATAATGAGACATTCATTGGATAATAACCTCCTTTGGTCATTCAAATGCATTCCAGTCTACTCCAGGCAACACCCCGACTCACAAAAGACAAAGACTGCAAATGACCCAGTGTCTACATGTGCTGCTCATATCATTCCTTATGTTGTACCATTTTATACACTGCCTTGACAAAAGCTTAAAACCCAGGCTATCTGCTATATGGCTATATTAAGTGGAATACAATTAAAGGTTAATGTGAATGGTGGCAATTTAACATTAACTTATGCCTGAATAAAAGACTATTTTAATGCAAAGGCTGCCGTAGCACAAGCAAACCATCCAGTAAAAGATAAAAGCAAAAAGTAGTTACATTAATTAAATTAATGTTTATTCATATAGCACATTTAGAACAAAATCCAACTGACTGAAATGATGTACAATTATTAGATTTAATCAGCAATCCCTACGCAAGTTAAATAAAATATGGGGGATAAGATAAGAGTAAAGCATAATCATGTGCCTATAAAATAAGGACAATATACACTGAAAAAAAACAAAATCATGATTAAAAAATAATATAAAATGAAGTAAGTAAAAACTAAAAAAAAACCAAATGTTGAAAGTCTATTAAGTCCTGATTACACTGTAGCACTGAAACTGGTTTCTAATACTGTTTTTTTTTTTTTTTTCAAAATGACTGAACGATTCACTGAAATCAGAAAGAGTTGCCTCCTAAACAAACTGCACACTCAACCGGAGTGCCTTTGTCCTGCAACCTCATTATTCTCCACTACTGCTAATCTGTAACTCCGTGCTCTGTCGGAGAACCTCGACGCTCTCAGACACCACACACCATTCTCAGATGAAACAGCGAGCCACTCTGACTGAAGTTTCATTAGCAGGGTTCTGTTTTGTGCAGATAAGTGCAAAAGCATCCATTATAATGAACACTCTCTCAGCAGAGCCCCAGTCATAATTGCTACCATGCGACATTAGTTTAAAAAAGTCTCTGAGGTGACCCGTCTGATGAACGTAACGTATAGTGCTTACTTAGGTTTTGAGTGAGGTCATGCGTGTAAGTTCTTCGACGGCTATAGATTGGACATTTGTGTGTGCGCTTGTTCAAGGGTGACTGAGTGTCTATCGGCATGCTGTATGCGGTGACTGATATTCAATTAGTCCACCTGCCACCCCTACGCGGCCCTGCATTTCAGTGCTCAGTAAATCAGCTTGCCTGACAGCACACAGGTCGATATTAATATTAACGCCTCCATAAATAATGTTATTGTAGGCCCTCATGTTAATGGTTCATGATATGATGGCCATGATAAAGCACAGTGAGTATTCTATTGTGAAGGGGGTGGGGGTTGGCAGGAAGCAAGAGAGACGAACAGACTAAATCCCCTTCAATGTCCTTCAATAGGGACGTTGGTGACATTGGTTTGGAAAGGCGCCGAGCTGGTCACAGCTGTGTTCCCAAACATCAGTGTGTGTGTGTATTGTGGATTGGTGAAGGGGGGGGGTTAGAGTGGGAGGCTGTTGGGACTGGACACAGCAGATTAATTATTATAAATCATCTCCCAGGCCACATGTTTGTGGCTGCTACTCAAACTGTTGACTGACTATGCGATTTCCATCTGGCGCACTGCACTTTGTGCACTGTGTGTGTTTGCGACAGGACAAGTCTGGGGTCGAGTGGAAGACCGGCTTCGCTGTTTTGAGAGAATGGTCCGTATTTCAGTCTGACAGCAAACACATCATTGTAACGTCTTTGTGTGGCCACCGCAAATCTCTGGATTAGCCACTGTCTGGAATGAGACGTCTGTCATCAAACTGACACAGCTTGTTTGCTTGATCTCGGGGTCAAAACACAGGCATAAGTGATTTTATGTAGAGGGGCCAAAGCTTCAGGAGCTCTGTCTCTTCCAGCTCTTGCAATATGACATTTTTGTCTCCTCAGTCAGAGGAGGAACTAACAGAGGATGCACATTTCTTTGAGGTAACACAATCTCAATACACACACTCCTCTACCTGCTGCCCATTGAGCAGCTTCACTGGCTCAGCTGTAATGATCAAGAGAAGCTCATCATTTGTTGCTCAGAGAAAGAGAGAGGTTTCACTTATTCTTCCCTCCAAGGAATGAATTTCCAGCATGAAAATTCAAATGTTATGTTATGGGAACAAGTCCGAACCTTCTCTTGGTGTGAGGTCATTTTTTTGCCCTGAATAGCAGCACACACAAACATTCAGGGGGCACCATCAAAAAAAAACAAAAAAAAAAACTGTTGTCCGGTCATAAAATAATTATAACATTTGAATTCCCACCTCTTAAAGTTCCTTCTTTACACAAGGTTGAGGAATTAGAAAGAAAAAAAAATAGCAGATACTGTATGTTTTGTTATCCCCTCACATGCAACAGCTCGCAAACAAATTAAATCTGAATAAATCACTACGGAGAAATATTAATCAGCTCTTATGCTCATCTGTGAGGGAGGAGGTGGCCAATGTGTCACATGGTGATTGGTGGGAAGAGTAGCCACACACACACATGCACACACACGCACACACACTAAATCATCCAATGTATTATTACAGTTATCTGCCATTGTGAAGAATTCTGGGAAAGGTTTCCAAACTGACTGTGGCTTCAGTCATAATGTCCCCTCCTGTCACCACACACACACACACACACACACACACACACACAAACAAAACCCTCTACCAGCCGTGGACCAGGGGTTTAGCAAAGCCCGGATCATCCCTGCTAATCCACACTCATTAAGGATGAACTGCATGATAGCGTGCTGCCACCAGCAGCCTCCACCACAATCCCCTACTCTTCTTTACCCCACTTTCACCCGCGTACACCCCCACTCTGCCACCGTGGATAAGTGGCAGCTTTGATGCTGATTTTAATAAATGACTGCAGATTGTTGCGTGTGTGTCTGTTGCCACCGCTTGAGCAAACAGAACACCTGCCACACCTGTCAGCGCTAATCAGGCCCGCTTTAATTAATGACGATGAAGCTATTACGCCATGCCGGTGGAGGCAACGTGTGTTTGACCAAGAGAAGTTGAGAGCTCCACTCTTCAGAGAAGTGGGTCCTCACACAGAGGAGGAATTCAAGATGAGACAGGCTGTAAGGTGACTGAGCTGGTGAACCACTTTTCTCTGGTAAAATGTAAAAGGATTCAGAGTTTAAGCAAAACTTCAAATCAATTATTCAAACGCTTTCATTGTTCCTCTGGATGGAAGAGAAATTGTTTCTGTGCTCAACAGTTTTTACCCGAGGATTGCAACATAAATAGAATGTTCATCCTCAGCGCTGAGAAGGTCACCGCTGAGTGGAGTCTACCTACAAGCCCCTTGGGCTGAACAGAAAAATGCCTCATGGATACTTCCCTTCCAGCTCTCTGCCTCCAAAATAACTCTCCCTCTGTAGGGTTCTTAAATAAATTACAGATATGCTATCCTCCCAAGATGTGATCTCTGTTCTCCGGCGCAAATTAAATATTTAAGCCCATTTAGGTTGGTGCCCAGCGTAACTTGAAGCCATGTGGTTGCAAGGGGCGACATCCAACCAAAGTTGTGTCACAACGCTACTTAGGCTAGCAGTGATGTTTGTTGCTCCGGGCCGTGCATCCGTAGAGAGGAAGCAGGGCGGCATTGATGTTAGAGAGAGTATATTGTGTAACTGAAAAGGTCAGCGGCTTGATCTCACAGTGCAACAGTGTTTCTACCCACAGCCACGTTTCAGTGTCAAGGTGTCAAGACACTGAATGCTGACTCTCTGTGATTCACTCCATGTGACAACACGAATCAAAAGCCTAAAATTAAAACATAACTTCAAAGACTTTGATGACCATGTGCCAGTCTTATTTTTCCATTTAATTTCCTCCCACTCACCAAACCTTATAAAGTTAAAATACTGAACTGTCATGTGAAAATGAGATGTTTTGTAGAAATTTGGCTCAAAGTGCTCAACATGGCTTCTATCAAGACAAGCTGGGATGTTTTTTTAATCAATCATCAGTGAGCATCTACACATGTACAGAGGTCTGTAATGAAATGCTGTTTAGAAACCAGTAGACAAAAGACCAAATATTACAGCATTATCTCTCAACTCAATTAATAATCTAAACAAATACATTTGTCCTTCTGAGGACAAAGGCAGCACAGCAAGAGAAACAGGATTACCACACAGCTCTAATGCTTGATTATGAAAAAATAAATACACTATTAAATACACCAGTGGGAGGCTTACACATCACCAAGGCACATCCTATTTATCCAGTGTTTTAGAGATGGGTAATGACCAAACAGGCTAATTAGGTGGGAGTTATTTACCACACTTTAGTCTGTAACAGTAGAACATGAGAAACCGTGTGAAGTAAAGGTCCTCCCATTGAAGAGCGCAGGTACAGAAATAGTTTGTGTATGTGTGTGTGCGTGTGTGTGTGTGTGTGTGTGGGGGGGGCATTTAATAGACCCAACCCCAGTTTGAACCCAGAGAAAGCATTTTGTCATGTGACCTTCATTAACATTTCCTATTCATTGCCCCGACTCTGGCGATAAATCAGGAAATGGCTCCTATTGTATCTTCCAGCGGCGTGAACTGCAGCCTTTTCCCGTACATGACTTTCATTAGCTTTTGTCTCTTTAAACAATAAGCGTTGCCTCGATCGAACACAGGTTTTAGAAGGTATTTGTCTTGGGGAGTCTTAGCTAACAGGAACTAAACTGAAATTAACTCAAGAGGCGATGCAGTAAAGATCCATGGAGGAAACACAAAGATGTAAAGTCTACTTCAAACACTTTCAAGTAAGGTGAGGTATGTGGTGAAGTGCAAAACCTTTACACTCAGAGTGAAGATCATCTTATAAAAGAAGAAAACAAGGAAAAGGGGAAACATAAAGTTCTCTTTTGGAGTGGGAGACTTTTCAGAAGGAGAATGGCTTCCCTTCATTGAAGCATTGCTGGATTAACCTAATCAGAGGATTAATCAGACTTGAAACACTGGAAGCTGTGCCGGTGGCCCCTTTATCCAACTGTGCCAGGCCCGGGCAAAAGAATTAGGATAGTGAACAGGGAGATGGCGTTCCCACAACCTCTCTCTCTCTAGAGCTCGCTGCATGCCAAAATACCTAAGAGACAGAGGGGGAATTAGAGGCTTCCAACTTACCCCAACTGACTTTTTGGAACTGGGTCTCTCTCGCAAACGTCTCAATCCTCAGATGAGAGCTTTTAGATTTAGAGTTTTAGCTCTACTGGCTGTCCAAAGCTTTGACTTAGTGTAGTTTGGGTTGGGTAAAACAATCTTGAAAAGACTGTGATGTCTCAGTTTCCTAATATTGTTAAACATTATGAGCTAGCCTCACCCTCAGTGTTTCAACTATTTTTGTTGGTGGACCACTTATTAACAAGCAATCACAATACGTGACATTTGCATGTTAAATTTAACATCAGCACTTGACACCCATCTTCAAACTGACGCAGGTTCAACCCAGCCAATACCTGACTAACTTGACATCAAAAAGAACATTTCTGCCACTTTAACACAGCAGAAATCTGAGTATCAGTATATGTCGCTATTTAGGTGCAGTCCTCCTTCCTTGCAGAGATTTTACGTATGTGACGAGCCGACTGCCTTGAAATCGGTGGAAATTAGCTCTTAATGTGCCGTGTTTGCCTGACCCTGTAATAAAGGATCAAATCTCTGAGAAAGCCTTATGTATTTTAAGCCTGCAACCACTTGTTCATGAGCAGCCCTTGCAAATTTGGCTGACAGAAAAAAAGGTATTTGGAGCAAATCTGCATTGACTAGACAAACACAACTTAGTGCTTATCTGTGTCCATCTGTCTGCCTTAAATTATGCTGCAACTAATCCCACCACCTAGGCTGAGCAATGAAAACACAGGACTGTAGCGCAAAACAAGAGAAGCCTGCAGTGTGAACAGGGAGGACATCATTGATCCAGGCTTGCTGGTAGCCAGGTCATCGATTGCAGGAGCTGTGATACTTGGCACACCTTGCTGACTCCAACCACAACTTTGCGAGTGCTGCACACAGCGAGCATGTTTCTCCTTCTTCTGTCAGCTGACCGAGAGGAGGAGAAATCCTTTGCCGTCCTCACATAATTGTGTGGGAACATCATTTTTCAAACGCTGCTTTGTTTTCCCATCCCCAGGAGGCACGTTTCTCAAACAGTAAGCATTATATTATGGAAGCTGCTGCTAGGCCAGGTTGAAAATACAACTAGAGCCAATGAGCAGAGCCATGTACTCCTTGGGGGCACAGGTGCAAACATATGGGAGAGCCATCGAAGGTGACTGGGAATAAGAGGGAAGACAGTGGAAGCGAATGTATCTGGTCTTTCGTGATCCCTGGTGATGTATCGATGCTGGAATCTCAGCAAAGCCTCTCTTTTTTTAACAGGGTTAAATAAAACACAGACATCAAAGATCAACTTGTTTTTCTTGGCACCCTTTCTTCCTCCACAAGTGCCCTTCCTACGCCCACTGTTCTATTTAAAGATTTGTATCTTTCGTGCATTCAATATGGACACACTTAAAAGAGCATAATGTGAGAGGAGAGGAGAGCGAAAATGCACTTTAAATGAGTAGCGGCAGGATGCAGCTAATAGCCGTCTGATCAGCCAGCGTTTTATCTTCGCCACATTATCTCCAAATTCAATATTGGTTCTTCAAACACTCAGAAAAAAAGAGAGGGGCTGTTTCTAAACTTTCCTGCTATTTGCACACCCAGACCACACTTAGTTAGTATTCCACTTGCGTTGCTGATATCCTCTCACCGAGTCTCTTCAATCCCTGCCAAAACAAGCCATAATATATAAAGCTGATGCAAACACATTGATGTCTGCTGAAGAATTACAGATTCACTGTACCTGTAGAGACTTGTCTATCAATGCACAGCCAGTGTTGTTATTGACTCTGACAAATTCCGGGATGCCACTGATGACGGCTTGACAAATGGGCCCCACTCCTCCTCATCCAACAAGCAATACATCTCCCTATGTCCCCCTGTCGCCCACCTCTATTAGATTCTATTATGTGATACTACATCACACCCTGGCTGAGTACGACCAGGAAGTGCTGGTGAGAATAGAAAGGCATTGGGGTTATGGTATGAAAACTCTGTGCTCTGGTGATGAGCATGTATCCAAAATCCAAGATCTCCAGGACAAATTTAAAAGTATTTGACCTCTGTCACTCTCTTTGCTTAGATCAGAAATGAATGAGTAGAATAGAGATGAACTGTTTGCGCTGGTCATTTAACCACAATGCCATCATTATTAATTGTTATATTATCTCATGTTATCTCTCATATTTTATCATAATTTGTACCTTATATTTCTCTTATGTATCTATCGTATCTATTTTGGTACTTTATTTTTATTTTGCATGCCCCTGTGTATTTCCATCTATCTATCTATCTATCCACATTAAGCTAGTGTTTTTCTTTTAACTGTCTCTTGTTGATGCTCATCATTCATATCACAAATCCTCAATCTTGCACAACTTGCAAGTCACTTTGTTGAGCAAAGATCAACATGTTATTAGAATTGGTAAATTATGAAAAAACTAAAATCCTGTTACATGTGAACAGGAAGGACAGCCTGTTAAACACTCACTTTGCCTTCAAAAGCTTTTGCCAGTGTATGGACCTTGCTGTCACAACACCTCATTTCTGTCCTTTAAGCACACAGGAAGAGATTCTCACTTACTGTTGAACTTTAGCAGCAAAAAGATGGTTTATTTTAGCAGAGCAAATAACTCAGGTTTGGACTTTTTTTGGCGTTTTTTTTTTCAACAAAAAGCCACCAATGTGTGTGTTTTCCAGGACAGCACCTTTGCAATAAAATAAAATGTTTGTCTATTTCAGGTCATAATCCAAATGTGCGAGTACAATTCCCCATTTCCACATGTTTTTATCTGAACAAAATTAGTCAGCACCTGTCAGAAGCTGCTGGATCCATGGCGAAGGAAGCTGTCTGAGAGAACCCTTTTCAGTGTCTTTTCACAAACACACACACACATACACACACAACTGCAGAGCTGTTGCTATCCAGTCAAAAGCTATCAACACACCAGGGTGGATTTCTTTACAGCTCATCATCACAGTGGGGTAACATGAACATGTTTGCAAAGAGAGGAAATAAGTGCATGTCTTGTACATCTCAGTCAGCTGACCAACTAAGAGATTCATTCAGATTCAGAGCTGCGAGCAGTAACTAAAATTAATAGCTACAAACATTTAAACATAACTGTTCAACAGGGAACAAGGGACATTAAACAATTAACTATAATATGAATACTGAGTAGCCAATGCAAACTGTAAAAAGCTTTTCTTCATAATAATACACCTGTTTTACAAAGTCTTTAGTGAGATTAAAAAAATACAATTGCGAACAGCAATCATTTAGTGCTAATGACAAAGTAAAAGCTGGACACAACATTTGATATATTGCTATCTATGAGCAACATGTGACGTAAATAGTATAAAAAATGATGAGACTAAAAATCCAGTCAACATCCACCGCTGAGATTTGCACATGGACTCGTGGGTGTCATACAACCTTTCAGTAGCTGCAGACTGGTGGCTCAAAGGCATGACAGCTTTAGAAAGGAGTGTGCTAATGTTAGGTGTGGTTTGTGCCCCTTGGTGCTATTTAGCACAGTGTGATGAGAGTTCATCTCCTTCACATCCTGCTTGTCCCTCTGTCTGAGAGCGAATACAGAAATAGTCTTTGTCACCAACCACTCAGCAGGGCACCTTTCACACACCATGTCCAACACGCCTGGACGGAGGCACTAATACGTGGGCCAAATGTGTGTAGCTTCACAGGAATATGATGTAAGCTACTGAGTGGATATGTGCCAGTGAGTTTCTTTTATGATTTTAATCAAGAATGCTGCATGTTATCAACTACATATTCACCATGCTGTGATTGTTGATTATTGTTTTCAATTAATTGATTAGTTGTTTGGTGGATAAAATGCCATTAAATGGTGAAAAGTAACTTAAATAAATTAATCAACTATCAAAATAGCTGATGATCAATGAAATAGTTGCCAACTAATTGTTGACAAGTGTTGCACCTGTAATCACCAATCAAACACCTTTTCCCCCCTCAGTCTGCTTTATGTGTTTCTTTTGTATAAAAATAAAATGACAGACAATTTTTTTCACTAATTTCAATTAGGGGGCAGGTCTACTGCTCTTGGTATGGTACACTATAAATATCATCTTTTCACTGAAGTTCTCATTTTCATAGCATTTCACATGGTGTTATCTGAACTGAACCAAACTGAGCAAAAGTCAAATGGGAAAACACGCTGCACTGTGCCAGCTCAGTATGGAATGATACGCTGGAGCAGAAGAAAAATGATCTGTGAGAGCAAGAGAAGCAGCAACAGATAAGAGGATTACTCCATTATTATCTACCCTAGGGGCTGTTACCCCAGAGCAGAGGAACACGGCGAAAAAGGGCAAGACCTTGATTTTTTTTCCCTCCCCCCGACATGCTCACATCGTTTGAGCGAAGCAGAGTTGCTACATGACACACTATCCCACTCTGCACAGGGCAAAGGCGTGTTTTTAGCCCAAGCTCAAAGGCAGTATCGTGAAGGTGTGACCTTCCTGTCCTGTCCAGCCTTCCTCTAACTGTCCTCCAGAGACACAGGATGGATCGACCTGATATCCGGTTTGGAATTTGAGGTTAATTGTGGTTTCAACAATCTGGGAACCTGGGTATAAAGTATTTTTGTTCTATAATCAGACAAAAACATAACGGAAAAGTCCCTGACATGCTCAGGGCAGAAGATAAATTGTGCTTCTTAAATCTTTCAGTGCCACTGAATGCTTTTGATGTTATTCAAAATCTGATACTTGAGTGCCATTGACGGAAAAAGGCGTCATCATTTTTTTTTCTGCAATAGGTCGTTGATCATGTTCTCCCGCAGCCTGTGAGTAATTTTGGGGCTTCTTTGATTAGTAGTCGGGACGTAAAAAATTTAAGATACACCACGGAGATCAAAGCAGGAAGTGGAGACAATGACAACAGATGGATTCTGGACAAAAAACTGGTGATTTTGGTGAATATGGCCTCTAATCTCCTCCACATAAAACAAGAACAGAACAAGGTAAAAACTTTTTTTCATGATGAAATAACGGGTTTCTTCTTTCATTTGAGCGACTCTGTTTTCAGAGACATGGTACAAAATATTCTGTGAGTCTAGAAATATGACAGGGTGGTACAGTGGTGTAGTGGTTAGCACTGTCGCCTCACAGCAAGAAGGTACTAGGTTCGAATCCCAGCCCACGGCCTTTCTGGGAGGAGTTTGCATGTTGTTAGGTTAATTGGCTAATTTAAATTGACCGTAGGTGTGAGTGTGAGTGGTTGTCTGTCTCTATGTGCCCTGCGATGAGGTGGCGACCTGTCCAGGATGTACCCTGCCTTTCACCCTAAGACAGCTGGAATAGACTCCAGCCCCCCGCGACCCTATGTGAGGATAAGCGGCAGAAAATGGATGGATGGAAATATGACTGAAAATGGGCAATGGCTGTTTTGTAAGTGGAGCCAAAAGTGACAGACTCTGAAACACCCTGGAATTGGTTACAGAAAAGTTTGTGGCTATATTACGTTTATATGAAGACACAATGCCCTCATTTGGATTCAAAATACACAAACACACGTGCACATTACATACCTCAGAGATTTTCTCCCCAATGTTCTCCGTAAAGTGTTTTCACAAACATCCAAGACAGATGCAAATGTGACAATTGCCTTGGAATTTATTTTCAGATGACACACAAACACACAGCGTAACGTTTGTGTGGGCGATTGAGGCAGGGTTCTCACTTCAGTTTAAACAAAGACATCAAGAGTGTTGGTGTATCCACGTCAAGACTGAAGCGATAATTACTGTCATTCAAGCAGAAAGCTCATAGCACTGGCGGGGATTAATGTGTGTTAGCTAGTGACTGTGTCTCTGTAATGTAAACTTACACCAGCTGTCTGAGGCTCCATTTCAGGAAACGTAACTGTCTTTCCACTCCAATTCAATCGTATTTGTCTTTTGGCCACTTTCATGTCCCAGCCTTGAGCACCATCTACCCCAGCTCCTTTAAATTTCACTGCTTAGCAATTTGTTTGTAGAGTTTACACAAAGAGAGAAGGTAAATCTGATGTTTTGCTCAAGGACAAACTGTGGATGGAGGATATTATAGTTGTGTAGCTCCCAACTACCCACTGAACTGTTAATAAACATTTAACATTTGGATTCATAAGCATTTATCTGCTATTCAGGTGGTGGTTCAATATCTTCGCGGCTGCAGGGGCTTTATCGGCTCTGCATTTAAAGTTGTTCAAAAGTTGTCCCCACGTACAAGACTGTTGGCAAGACAAAGGGGCCTTTGACACCACATTGAAGGATCATTTCAAACAAAGTCCTCCAAACTAAATGACACATGATCTGATGTATCAACAAGATACATTTCGCTTTGCTCTTTTGACCTATCCATTCATTTTTTTCTTTTCATACAGTGCAATAATTGAAAATGAAGATCTATATGAGCAGCACTTGATTTTAAGGGTGTATTCACACCTGCCTTGTTAAGTTCGATTAAAACAAACTCAAGTTTGTTTCCTCCCTTGGTTCGGACCTTTTTGGCCAGTGTTAATACAATCACTTGAACTCTGATGCGGACCAAACAAGCAGACCAAGACCCAGCTGACGAGGTGGTCTCAGAGCGGTTCCTATTGAACCCTGGTGCGGTTCGTTTCAGGTGTGAAAGCAGCCCGACCTCGATCCGACCCAGTTGCAAAAAAATCTACCTTTTTGGATTTGTCAGGCTCCTGTATTTTTGCGCGTTATGGGAAATGTAGGATAGCTCAGTGACACATAACACACACAGAGGAAATTCCAGACCAAAGTAAGTAAACTAACGGACCTTCCTGATGTCAATATGCCCTAAAAGTCTAATGCTGGTACAAGTGAGCTGAGGAAAATTACAACATAAATTTGCCTGTATTGGGTTGCTGCATTGTTGCAAACCAAGAAACCCAGTCATTGGATGCTGATCCATTATTTTCTGCATAACCACATGCCTAATCTGACCCTTTTCTAACCTTAACCCAAACAATAGATTAACCCTTGACACTCCTCACGTCACTGTCACTGTCACCGGATATTCATTTCAGTATCAGCATGAAACTAAGCATGACAAGTGTGACCTATGATGGTACTCAAATCCCACTGTGCCGCTTCTTCAGGAAGCAGGGTGTTTTTATTATATTTCAGTCACAGTGTGGTACTACTTAAATATACTCAACAACAGGCTCTGAGAATACAAACAGGATAACTCACACTACCCAATAGTGTCTTTTTCTTGCACATTTTTGCTTTAAAGATAAATGCCCTGGGGATGTTGTAAGCAATGACTGGATGGAAATGAAAAGGCAAAAGAAAAAAGTGTAATTTTGCTGAAGTTGCCAATGAGCAGTCCAGCCACTTCTCCTCACAAAGTTAACAAAGAGAGAAAACTAGTAAAAAAAACAAAGACGACACACAAAATTTGGTTTAAGTTACAACCTGCCCTTCATAAAATAAATGCGGGCTTGTTACACTTAACCAGGGCATGATAAAAGGAGAGGAAGAGCCTGCCATGCAGCTGGTGAGCTGGAACTCTTTGAAGGTTTGACAACTCCTTACATACTGTATGTGCAGCTAAATGTAGCCTCTCAACAGTGAGGGAAAACACAGAGACAGGAGAGCGGGCGCATTTGGGAGCGATGTAATGAGGAAAATGGAGTTTCCTCTCTCTCTTTTACAAGACGAGTGACCCTTGCCCTCTTGGTGGCTCGCACCTCCTATATTTCTCCATTAGTTCATGGAGACAGACAGGCACATAACACACACACACTCGCACACAAAGGCATTTGCAATTTCTTTCTAAAGCTGCTGTCCTAATACACATGCCGGCGCTCACTGTCCAACAGTCAATATTTTCTGAAGGATGGCCTCCCTCGAGAACTAGCGGGCAATCTGAAGGGGGGCCCCTGCAATGAAAGGGCCCGTGATTGCATTCGACCGTAGCCCTCACAAAGATGTCGTACATCAAATGCCAACAGATAAAAAGCCATCCGCGAAGAGTTAATCAGCAGAGAAGCTTTCATGGCCACGCTGCAATTTGTCTCAATATCATGAAAAGAAGACAGGCTCTTCTGAAAAAAAAATAAAAGAAAAAAGAACAGCAATATAAATAAACACAGCCTAAATACATAGCTGCATTCCTGTTGCATTGACCTTGAGTGTGAGCTAAGTGTGTGTGTTTATGAATGTTATTGTGCATGTATCAATGGCTAACGTCACTGTAACAATGCTTGTACAAGAGGCTGTTTTATCATTTTGCACATACCTGCCACCTCATATCTGGTAGGAGATGCTGGCATGAACTCCATAGAGTGGCATGCTAGGTGAGAATGACACCTGATGGCTGTTAACCTCTGTTTCTGACCTTGTGTACTAGCCACCACATTTCAATCAGGCTAATAGGTTGGCCCCACCAATGTCAGTGAAACAGGCAATAATATCAATGGAGGAAGAAGGTATTTAACCCAGACAAGAGGAAAATACTCCAAACCGCCCATTCGCTCAAACAAATTCAGCTTGACTGACTGCTTCAGGAATTATCCATAGTGGAGACTACTGAATCATAATGTCATGCAATTATGCAGTTACAGAATGGAGTGTGATTTATATATATGCTATGGAATTAAAAATTCAAAAAATGTGAATCACTTTACACATACTGTATGTCACTGCACCAATCCACACTGTAAGATAAGACTGGAAACCATACACATATACAATGCCTCTTGTTATCAGTAGTACATTAGTTTAATGGCGTTAAACTGGTTTTCATTGAAATTATTTAAGTTAAAATTAAGTCCTTACGTTTGACATTTATATAATGTAGCACCACCAGCCTGTTAGAAAAATAATTAAACATAGCAGTGAGGGAGCACAATGATGTGGTCATGATTAGAAGATTAAAATAAGCTCTTAGGCATCTGAATAAGTTTCAGAGTTTTTCAGTGTGATTCATAATATTTTTAGAATACCATTCAAAAACTGGGTCCTCCTGTTTTACCATTTAGAAGAGCTTCTACACACTAAAATGCTTTATTTAGAAATATTTAGATGAAATGGCAAAGTGTTATTAATGACTTCTGTTTATTGCATACAGTCAGCATTTGGTATGCTATCCACATTCTAACCTTGTTTCAGCTCTCTTTGGAGCGGTCCATCCACCTGGATGGTGGACAGGCTCAATTATGTTCAAGGCTTAGACATCCCAGGGGTAAAATTCTTCATCTCCTCCTGGAAATCTAGACGATCATTCCTTTGCTCTAAGGACACGTCGACCCAGACTGCCACAATCAATTGTGTCTGTCTGCATTGACACAGGCGTCTATCAGCAACTATTTATCTATACAATGGGCACAATCCTACTGTAAATGTTCGACTTAACTATGCGTCTAAACCTCTTTTGGCTTACAGTGATCCATAAAAGTACACACATTGACACAAAAAGCTGGCTGTGGTGCATTTATAATGTCTGAAGACAATAGCATGTTCAGTTTTGGATGAGATTGAACCATAATTCTATCAACTGTGAGCTCTGTTTTTCCCCTCTCTGCAACAGTGCCACCAAGCCAAATACCTGTAAACATCTGATATCTGATTTTCAAAATCGAACTCTTCAAAAACACGTAAACATGCGCATCCCACAACCGATCCCGAAAGTACCGTGTCCTTGGGAGATCGAAGTTTCGTTGAGCTGTTCATCAGACATCTGCTTAGCGCCTCATCATGAAAGCCCAGAGGTTTTTTTCTCTTACGTTGCCGTGCCAGGAACAACTGGCAGGCGCATAGAAACCTTCCACTCTGCCACCAAGGTTAGGTGAATGACAACGCTGTGTTACTGAGACACAAGAGAGGAGGAGACAGCCATGGAGGAAGTAACAATGGCAGAAGGAGGCTACAGTCACGTCCTTTCTACTTCCATCTCTTTCTAGAATTCCTAGCTGTCTCCTTTGCCTCCCCTTAGGTTCTTCACCATCTCTCAGTGTTTATATTTTCTTACTGTGACTCTCAAAACACTTTCAACGCAAAAACTATTCTCCTGTCTCCACTCACATTCTTTTCTGCCTTACCTCCTTGTCCCCATTTCTTCCTCTCACTTCAGAAAAGAGGGGAACTGATGCTGTTTCTGCATTATTAATCATCAACAAGGAGCAAACAGTGCTGCAAATAATCCATATGAAGGTCAAATAGGAGCATTGGACTGGACCGGAAATCCGTCTGCACTCTGTTTTCTATTGAATTAGGAAGAGACTCACGGAGGCAAATATGTACAAAATATATGCACTGTACTTGGCATTCCCTCTATGAACAACACAATAAATCAAGTGTTGCCAAATGTTGTCTGGCTATTGTACAACAAGAGTAATGTTGGCATATTGAGCAACACTGATCACTTTGCTGTGGTCTGTTAACCATAAAAAAGTCAATCACAACTGGTCACTAGCAATCAACGGCAGAGCAAAGATATAGTTAATGACCACAAGACTGTCTAAAGTGTCTGCTGATTGCTTGGCAGAGCAGTGACAGTATCTTGTCCTACAGATAGTTTTTTTTTGCTTTTGAGAGAAGACATTTACATTCAGACTAGAGGTCTACACCTCAAACAGTGACTGTCTGAATGGAGTGAGAGATAAGGCCAATGAAAAAATTATGCATATTTTTCCATCTACTTTTCACCCTCTTTCACAATGAATGAGGAAGACAATCAAAAAGGGCATAATTTAGAAAGAAAGTGAAGAACATGACATGCGTCTTGAAGAGATAATTTTCAAGGTTACTACAAAAGAGAGTAATTTTGACATGATGGCGTATCTGGGTTAGTTAGTCAGGAGGGGATCTCTGACAAATGGATTGCACTGTTATTGCACTGAGATAGGAAACCCATAAAATCTGTTTTTCACAAAAACGTTGTGGGAAATCATGTTGACTTTCACTATGATTATTTACTTTTCCTTGTTTTGTTAGCACTTGCTGTGCTAAATAAATAGTTAAAAAAATATATCTGCACTCGTCACCACAACAATCATGTAAAATATCTCCAAAAGTGAAACAGTTGTTTCCTCTAAGGTGGATGGTGGTTTTGCACTTGCTTTTGATGACCTCTACATATAATAATATAACTTCTCCCAAAACTAAAAAAAGTGGAGCAAACTACATGGACAATGCAAGTAGCAATGTTCTAGCAAAGTAGCAATTTCCGTCATACGTTAAAATTAATTAATTAGATCATCAATCACATATTAACTGCAGTGCAATGCCAAACTCAGTTTTCACTGACATATTCTGCTATTTGATTTTCATGAAAATCCAATCACAGTTCTCTTTCCACCATAGCAAGCAGGACACAAAAGGGGCAAAGTGCATTTCAGCGGCAAGAAAACAAAATGTTTTAGGGAAAAGTGCTCCCTTTGGGAGACCTCTTCTGTTGATAAAACAACAAATTGACCATTAGATAGGCTAGATATACACAAATTAGTATCTATAAAGGAATTAGTCTCATTCAATATGCCCGTCGATCAATTTTCTCAACTGTTCATCCAATCGCCTTCACATTTGACAGGTGTATTGCTGAGGATCAAAGGAAGTGTTGGGTGTCAAGTATCTTGCATGAGCCGTTCTTGAGAAAGCTGCCAACAGAAATACTAGCAACAACCTTTTTCCGGACAGGCACGTTCTATAATTCTGCTGATATGCAGATAACTATATTCATCAGTCCAAAATAAAGTGCTGGATATTCAAAAACATTCCCCAGTTAAATATAAATAAACTGATTACTATTTTGGAACTCCTTAGCTACAAATGTCAAACCGGTAGCCAGAAACCAGGGTGTTATATTTGACAGTGACCTTTCAGTTGAAAAGCAGGTTCCAACAGTCGTTAAATCATGTTTTTATCAGCTGAGAAGCATCTAAAAATCAGGTAATTTCGCAGTCGACCTGATCTCGAGAAGGTCATTCATGCTTTTATTTCATCTCAGTTAGATTATAGTAATTCACTGTATTCATGGTTGAGCCAAAAAGCCCCATACGCCTTCAGCTGCTCAGCTTTTAACGAATACTAGAAGAAAATAGAATAAAGATAATTTCAACCCTGTTTTTGTCATAACCGGCCTCCAGACAGGGCTCTGCTGGCCAGTCCTAAGTCCCAGCTCAAAAGTAAAAGTGACCAGGCATTTATAGCCAGGGCCCCTCAGATCTGGAACTTCCCTTTCTGAAGATCTGAGATTTACAAAATCAGTGTCATCTTCTTTACTTCTCAAAACCTATTACAGAAAGCATTTAATTAATTAAGCACATACATTTATTTCTGCCTCATTTTTTAATGTTATTTCTTCTGAATATTTCATACTATTTTGTCTATTACTGTTGTAATTGTCTGTCTTTATTTGACTGCAGACCTGAAATATGTTGTATGCATGTTTGAACCATGTAATGCACTTTGAAAGGTGCTATATGAATTAAGTATATATATTCTGGGGTGCTACCTGTGTATGACCCAACAGTTTACATTTCAATAACTTATTTTAATAGCCACTTGGCTTTTAGGACAAAACATCTTTATATGGTTACATTACTTCAGAATTGTCCTATATTCAACAGTTTTACTCATTTGTAATTAACAATGGGAGTGCACCGCCACAGGGGGGAATAATAAAAAGGATGAATAACTTTTTACAGCCAATAACTGTTTTTTATCCTCTTGTTATTCAGATTGATATTGTGTTTACTGCAGATGACAGATAGTAAAACACAGGAAGATGTACACCATTAGTTTGTTGCTTTGTTTCCATACCATATAGACACTGGCCATTGCACCCATCAAATTGCAGAAGAATGTGTGGTATGTGTGGTCTAGTAACACATACCAAATACATAAAAGTTACAGTAAACTATGACTTTTATCTTGATCTTATCCTAAACACAATACTATGAAGAGCTCGTCACAAAGCAATGCTTCATTAGATAGCTCATTTTGTGCTATTGATTCATTATGCGCACATAAAATCCTGGTGTTGGAAATACCCAGTAGTAACAAATCACTGCACACAAAACAGATACCTGAGCAGTTGTCTCCTACACAGCAGTGCTCTCTGTCCAGAGAGACCTGGTCTCACCATTATTATTAACTCAATATAATCTATCGCTTTGGTGTACTTAATGTGTAATTGGGAGTGCTGTTCTAGTCTCTGCACCACTCTCAAAAAGATGGTGGCTCGTGGCTAACCGTGCTAAGAGCGCTAACAGTGAAAATAATAGCCTGGGCCCACCCATACTTCCTGTGATGCTTCACAAAATTTCGCAACCAAGCCAGTCTGGCCAAGCTGCTGTTCTCTTCAATTTTCAATTCACTTAGAAATGGTGACCAATGAAAATCGAGCGGCTTGATTGAGGCGTGTTTAAGGCAATGACGCTCGCAGAACTGGATGAAGCAGTTTCCGTCGCGACACATACGTCAGAGGAAACAGCGGTCTGATTGGTTGAAGCTTCGTCCAGTAGCACACAGAGGCATTTGATAAATACAGGTTAAGCCCACCCTCTGAGAAATCGGTTTAAAAGGCAGCGTGGCCAGAATACATTCACAGAGCAAGTAGTCGCGATAGCCAGGCTATGAAAATAAATGCAATAGTGCTGTATTAACATCATCTGAATCCAGATCCATACACCACTGGTTATCAGATGTCTCCTCAGTTTGATCGCAGTGTAGAGAGGAGGCTGTGGGGCAAGAACATGCACTAAAAGCACACATCTTTAAATGAATGACTCACAGACTGGCACCTGGAAACCACACGATTACAATGCAATACAGTCTCGAAAGGGACAGCACATCCACCATCTGTGGAATAAATACATGGCAAGCCACACTGAGTGTCCAGAGACATGTTGTGGGGAAAGCTGGGAATTCCCCATGGGGGTCTCTGGCCTGTCGATAGGCTACATCCTTTCTGTTGGAATCCAGGCTGAGAGACGAGCCATCCATCAGGCCTCAACCCCTACTACATGAGGCAGAGGGAGGAAAAAAAAAACCCAGGATGATTAATGTGCCTTCTGTGTGGTCAGTCTCCTTCTCCAGCACACACACATACACACAAGCAAAGACTCAGATGTGTATGTGTGCTCGCACATAAAAAATGCATCTTTACTCCAACCTACGCAGGTGTTTGCACACAAGCAGAAACACCCACATGGACACACACACACACACACACACACACATTATCACCACAAGGCTACATAAGAGGATAGGAGATAAAAAAAATGTCTGAGCTCAAGTCTTTTCTTGGCTAACCTCCGTGGTGAATAGAGGGTTATTGACTATTGAGGAGCAAGACAGCTAGCTTTTATTAATAAACGCCTCTGCTGAGCCAACAGAGAGCCTCGCAGCACGATAACACACACAACTATCTGAGAAAAATCAACTCACTATGACTTTCATCACCATAGCTAACCATCAGCTTTTGCCAGGTGTTGAGCCAAGCATTTTATTATATATTATTAAGGGCTTAATTAAAAAATAGGCTTATTTGGAACATAATTGCTACATAAAATTCAAGAGTTAGTATTTTGGAAATAGGATTTGCTATTGAGAAGCTGCAGCATGATAATTATGTTCTCCACAGACAAAAACGCATCACATCCCAAGGTAATTTATAAGGGAGCAACATTTTTTCAAAAGAAAGAAAAAGAAATCCGAAAAATCCAATCCTGTTATATCATGACAAAAATATTGTGATGCAGGATTTTGGCGACTGTACACCACTTAGTTTTATGTTCAAACCTCTCCCACAATTCCTCTCCTTAAATACCTCCATTTTACATTTGATAGGGGTCCAGGCGCCTATAAAATGAAAGCTCCTCTGATTCTTCCCTAATGGTCTTTTTCCAAGCTTTCTAGTCTGTGCAACACAATGAATACAATGGGGATCTGTTCCATTGTAAAAAAAACACACAGTAGTTTGGCCATTAAAAGCTCCACACTCAAGTGGATTCATTTTTGTCTGGCCACAAAGGATGCCGGCGAGCTTATAAGCCACACATTAATTTGACCACAGATCAATGGGGCTGTGAGCAAGCTGAAGGTATTGTTGATGTATTGGCTGGATTTACGGGGGCTGCAAAGATGGATATGGGATAGGGTAGACTGGAAGACCTCTAATCCTTTGAGTAGGAACAATTTATGGAGAGAAAGACATAATATAGATTAAAGGTTTTTATTTTAGAGATTAATTCAGTGGTCATTTTGACTTGAGTTTTATTGATTTGTATCACCTGTGTAACTAAATCAAACTGTGGGGATTTACAACTCTTCATTCTGTTTGTATTATATTTTGTATTGTAACAAAATTAATAGAGGACAGTTTGACATGTGAGGGCTGTTTTGACATGAGTTGCAAGACTGGATTTTGAATCTCTGGGTTGGTTCAGAAACAATGTTGAAACAACCTTGAAACGCCATCAGAATCAATAGAATTCAGTATGATAACATCTAAAGACTTGCCATATGATTAAAGAACTGCTCTAAGCTGGATTTCTTTTTGTGATTCATTCAATAGATCTGAATAAAGCTATGCAACAGTAATTTTTCCTGCATAAAGAAATATCTGTTTAAGACTAAATGTCATATTTAATGACACTTTTTGTTTCCATTATTGGTTAGAGTAAGCATTGTAATTGTTGAAGTGAATCACTTTTCAGAGATTACCTGTTATTCAGAGTTACTTTGATATCTTTTCCTTTGGAACGTCTCTTCTCTGCTTTGTGCAGCCAGAGTGGATATACTGTTTGGAACCGGCACTGAGTTTGACATATAATAACGGGTAAAAAAAAATATGTAGTGGTACCTGCGCTGGTGTGGTTTTTAGGACTGTTCTGTTTGATACTCTGTCCCAGTCTGGGCGGGGCTCCGCTGGCCCGGGCCCCAGACTATCAGTCAGGCTGATGTATAGGTCCACGGGGTACAAATGAAACCTGTCACAACAAGGGTAATGATGTCAGAGTCACTATAGCTCACCGCTGGAGGAGCAGAGGAAGGGAGACGAGGTGATAGGAGGATGTGAGGAAGAGAAAAGTGTTGAGGGAGAGAAAATGGAAAGAAAAGAAGATGAGAATGAGTTCAAAGTAAGGGAGGGAGAAAGAGAGATCACAAGGGGAAGTAAGGCAAGAGAGGGAGACAAAATATTGCCAAAAAAGACAGGGAATAAATACAGAGAGAGGTGAGGCCGGTTGAAAGCAACAGATCAGAAAAGAAATAAGGACTTGATCAGGGAGGAAGGTATGGGAGGAAATAAGAGTAGGAATGATGGAAAAAGAAGGGAATAGAGCATCAAAAGTGGGACTGTGAGAACAAACATTCTAAAATCAAATATTGTTAACTTTTTCTGGAACTTTTTTCTATTTTTGTTTGGTAAGTCATTGTTCACAGTGTCATTCAACAAAAGACATACTGTCATTTCGAAGGCCACAAAACCCAAACCGAACAGTGTGAATGATGCAGGATTTCCTGTGTGCATCACCAGCTGTTCTGAAGCGCTGCTCCTGTCACTTAGCAATCTTGACAGCTGCAGTTGATGGTCAATCAGAACAGCTAACTAAGCTGAGATAGAGCCCAAAAAATATTTTTAATCATTCATACTTCACCTTCATCTAACACTTGGGTGAGAGAGGACCATGACCAGGTAAAATAAGATGTGTGGTTACACCCTGTATTTTTTTAGCCAATAGTGTTTTTATTTTTATGGCTAATACCTTTTAACTTTTTTCCGCAAATTGTGTATTATATTTCATTGTTTAGTAAGAAAGACAACAAACCAGGAGTGGCAAATCCTAGCAGGTGAAACCTCTCTCTCTCCAGTACCTCTGTGTTGCTTCAACCTTTATGTCTCACTTTCATTTTCCCCTCTGTCCTCATCCTCCATTATCACTGACATCATCCTTTCTGTCGCGCCCTCTCTCTCTTTCTCTCCACCATCCCATCCCACCCGCAACACATACACATACACACTGAGGCACAGCCTGTATCCTCCCTGCCTCCTCCTTTATGGCAATCTCTCTCCATCTCAAGACGTGGCCACTAATGGATTGAAAGTCTTAGGGAAGAGGCAACAGTCATTTAAAGATTAATGTCAGGCCTGGTATTCTGAAGGGCAGTCAGACCAATTTGTGTGTGTGTGTGTGTGTGCACCCAGTAAAGGACATGCACATGTCATCTCTACAAAGATGTCTTCTTCATTATCAGCCATTAGGCAAAGAGAGAGGAAGCAAGAGAGGGCTAGCTGGCTGGCCCTCTAAGAACATATCATAGCATGACACTTTCGTCCCTATTCCCACTACCAGATAGCCATTAAAACCAAGGACTTTCATCACTTAACATACCACACTTGCACGTAAGTATGAATATGTTCTCCACTATTTTTGAAATATGCCTCTTAGCTGCAACGAATGTTGGCCTTAACCAGTGATTTACTCTCCTACTGAGTCTTAAAGCTGCACTAGATGTTTAGTATTCAGTAATCCAGCTTCAGCTGAGGCTGTAACGGTTCTGTATGTGTGTCGAACTGCCATGGTTACAACATAGAATAAATGCTAAGTTCGAGACAGTTCTTTGGAATTACAACACACAAAAATATCTGCCGCTCTTACAATCCATAAGTTGAGCTCAATGGAAGAAGTCTGTTCAATTTCATTATATTTCTGTGGGCTAAATATTTTTATGCAATGTTAAATATCGCATAAACTTGCAACTTGTGGTTAGAAGTCTCATAACTGGCACATCACATTTTCTTATTAGAACAGCCAAAACATCCTTGAGCAAGACGTTGGACCCCTGGCTGCTAACACTGTTCAAATCCTTTTGAATAATAACAGCTGAGACAACAAAGCCCTGCTATGCTGCAAGGACACAATGAGATCAACAATAAATGTTACAGCTTTTCAACCTGTAATCTTCAGTTGTATGACAGTCCTTGATCAAAGAAACTTCAATTTAACATCCAATAGTGAACATAAGTTACTTTAAAATAACAGTCTAAAACATATAAACAGGAAGAGAAGGAAGATAAAAACAGAAACAATTGATTTTCAAACAATTAAAAAAAATGTCTTGAATTTCTTTCAGTGGAAAGGAGAGATTTTCAAAGCTTTTGTCCCGCACTGTCTTTAGATAAATCAATAGCAGATGAGCTTATTTATTGTTCTCTCAAGCAACTGATCATTCCCATTCTTCCTGCAGTGAAAATGGTGGATGGATTTGCAAATACATCTTCTAATATTGAATAGCAAAGTTATCTGAGGGGCAGCCACTGAAAAATACACACACAGCAAAAATGCATGTGAAATGCACCGCACATGACATAAATATACCACCCACACCAGCACACTAAAATCTCTGTCATTGTCTAAACACAAAGCACACACACACACACACAAGAACACTGCCTTCCAAACACACTTGCTCAGTCCTGTGTCAAATAGTGGCATTCATTGAATTCAGCAACTGCCCCTTGAAAAATATCTGTGTACATCCCTGCTGCCTGGGAGGAAGACACTTTGAACATCTGTGGTGTGTGCTCCTGTGAAGCCAGTGAAAGCAGCAGCTAAATATTTAATGGGCCTGTCTGATGGTCATAATTGCTTTTAAGAACAATAGATGAAAACAAAGGGGCGCCAGTGGAAAAACTGCACCCGGAGGTCAAAGCCACGTCTCAGAGTGACAGGACAGAACTGACTGTTTAGTGGGAGGGGATGAGCGGAAGGTACTCAAAAAATACATGACGGGTGACTATCAATGTTAAGTGGTAGTGGCGTGCACAGGGTACCATGACAGGCTGGGCACTCAAAGAGCTATTTCTGGAAGGCAACATACAGAAAGAAATACTTAGAAATACTGTAGTGCACTGATGCAATGCAACGTGACCTTTTTGCCTCAGTAGATTGTTGGGCGATACAAATGTTTTGTATTAACCAACAGTAGATATCACATAAAGTGAGCATCCACAGTGGTATATCTGTAGCCATCAAAACTTGTTTTTTAACAGTTCCATTAAAAGGTACAGTATTAATACATTTGCCCTCTACCCATCTCCAGACAACATTGCCTCTAGGGGGTCTAGGCCTGCAGTCATGGATGAGATTCACCTGCTCATGACCACGCTGAAAAGAATGAAAAACACACAGTATTGAGGGGAAAAGGTATCTAACTGATCTATGTGGACAATGAATTCCTTTCATTTTCAGGGCTGAAGGGCCTGTACGTACATACACAGGAAGGAGATACAATGAGAGGTGTCAGTCAAACAAACCTCTCCACGCACTGCAGAGCAGAGAGGATTAGAGCTTTCCAGAGCTCTGTGATGTCGGATGATGTTCAGATAGCTCAGTAATGGAGGGTGCCAGAGCTGGACAGGTTCAGTTTGGTGTTGCTGGTTTGTAGCCATTCACAAAACCAGACAGCACTGATAGTGCTGAGGCAGTGCAATGCAGTGTGATCAGTTCTAAGTTATTACAGTATTAATTATTTAAACATTATGCATATAGACTTGCGCATAATTGAAAATATTTTGTTGAGCTTTCGTCAATGTCGTTGTAATTTCTAGACCATTACCCATCTCTTGTGAGTGATTATTATTTTATGTGCAAATTATTTGAAGATGTCAGCTGTGCTCAATAGGATACAAGACACAATTCAGTGAAATAATTTTACAATGCATTGCTACATTTTCAAATGAGCAAATTTTACTTATTATGATTTAAACCATAAGAAACAATGAGTTATTATGACAAAATCATCATCATGCATACCGTATTTAATCAGTAGTGAATGAAATTTATATAAATGCTTTTAAAAACTGTATCATTATGCTTGTGTCTTTTCAGCTACTGATTCATAAACATCCATCACAAATATAATAGTTGTTGAACAAAACCTAAATTATTCATCATGTATAAGTATATTCCTTTTTGTGGAGAAATGTGTCAGTCTTTTGATGCTTTCTTTTCCAAACTGAATCTATATTGTTCAGTTGAGATCTTCACTTCATAATTTACGCTGCAAACGTATAAAACTTTTGAAGTCAGAGCCAAGGAGACAGCAGCGCAGAGGAGACAAGCTGGGAGACGAGAGAGACAACAGGGAGATGTAAATAACAAGACATGGAAGAAAGAGGAAGGGAGAAACAACATAGGCAGTCAGCAGGGAGTGGGGTGGTTTTAAAAGAGAGGTGGATTGAGAGAGAGCTTGAGGAAACAGAAAGAGAGAAAGAGAGACAGAGAGGGATGGAGAAAGAGAGAGAGAGAGAGAGAGAGAAACATGAGCATGGAGAAAAGAAGGAAGGGCTCAAGAGACAAAGACAGAGAAGAGGAATGATGGACAAGGAACAGGAGGGAAAAAAATTAACTCAATTGACATGAAACAAGTGCAGGCATCTAGATAACCTGAGGGTTTTTTTTCTTTATGTCAATTAAAACATCACTTAACAAAGGTATACAGGAGGAGGAGGAGGAGGTCGACGTTGTAGCTGATCTGAGGTGGCAGAGAGGTTGTCATTTTAGCTCATCCTGTCCTTCTGCTGTCCATCTTTCTGTGTGTTGTCAAAGTCACAGCCTGGCCACTGGTGCTGCACTGAACTGCTTTTCTTTTCAAACACAGACAACTGAATGCAGTGACCTAGTCTTCCTCACTAACTCACTGACCGTGAACGTTCAGGGGGAGAACAGGCCCTCTATCACAGGGGAGATCAAACTGATGAATGGGACAGCTCTGAAAAATCTGCACTCCTATTTGGGATTTGACAAAGGTCTGACTGATTTATTTGGTGCTAAGTGATGGAAGAGGGGGTTCTCCATTTCCATGTTTCCATTCCAGACAAGTGGGGAAAGCTAGGGGCAGTTGGAAGGAGATTTCTGTGTGTATTTCTTGCTTTTCTGACTCCAGGGCTCAGGGTTTAAAAAAAAGAGGTAAAAGAGGTCAGATAAGAGATGGAGGAAAGAAAAGTGAGAGGGTCAGGGGCAAAAAGTGGAGGAAAGCAGGGAGCAGATGGGGAATAAGAAGCAGATAGGTTCACCTCTCATTAGTTCGCCTGCCACACACTGCGCCACAAAGCAATGCACCTCCCAAGGACATGAATTAAACAGAGAGCCAACTTCCTCAGAGGAAAGCAGCCCTGCCAGCACTTAGCAAGCCCTCATAAACAACCAGCTCGCGTTTGTCACTTCCTCTTCACCCAACAAAGCGACAGCAGAAATAAATTACCTTTAACTAGACCTTGCTCCTCCTCTCCCTCAGCATCCTGTGGCTAACGGCACAAACTGGTGGACAGCAAAAAGTCAGGTGACAGACTGTTGCTTTATGTCAGAATTGTACAGCTGTCACAATGGCAGCCAGCATAAAAGCCCATCCTTTGTGTTATCTGGTATCATTGCATTCAGTCCTCACTGGACTTTCAAAGAGTACAACAAATGGATTCGCTTCATGTCCTACATTAACAAACAAGCAAGCGGGGTCTGAACAAAAAAAAACTGACCAAAAAATGATAGACAAAGACAAGGGAAAACAAATGAAGCAAGGCAAATAAAGAAAATACTTTGTCAAGATGTTGTTCTATTTGGCAAGATGTTTTCAAGCTGCAACCAAAAATTAGAAATGAAATGCTTGTGAGGAGAAGAGTAAAGACAGCTGGAGTTTAGCAACATCCTGCATTGCTGAGAGTTCAATGGCACAATGACAAATGCAGGATGTTTCTGGGTATTGAACAGAACAAATTCTCACCCTTCCAGGAACTAGAGTATTGCTTAATGGAGGAAAAAAAGATTTTTCCAAACGCTTGGGATAAGAGTCAAGAGTTCAAACAGAGTATCGTGGGAGAGCGGAGAGAATGGTATGGTTCCCAGCCCAACATCTGTGACAGGCACCTAATGAAAGGTAAAGGTCCGGCTTATGAAAGGAGATACATCTGAGCAAAACAACCCCACCATCCCCTCACTTTCTCCACACCACTGAGCTCCAAAGCATGACCTGAAGTTGCTCGTAAAGCCCTGCATCACCCCTCCTCCTTGTCATAATGTATCTGCTCCTCCACAGCTGGGATACACTGGAACCTCCCTCAAAGAAAAAAGAAAGAGGAAAGAGGCAGGCTACTCAAATTCCGAACATACCAGCAATGCCACTGTTAAAAAAAAGCCACATCCATCATCAATCATCCAGCATGCTGCCGGACAGCAATTGCAAAGCACAGTGCACCTGGATACATCAGCCTGAGGGACCACCCATACGCTGATTTGTGTATGGAACCATTCACTTAACACTGGCACCTTAGTTAATGAACCGTCTCATTGGTGTGAAACAAATCCCCCTTGATGCAAAAATAAGAAAGGAATAGTTTTTTCCCCTCTTCCAGGCCCCCCACCTCCAGTTCCCCCTCACATTTGCAGTAAGCATCCTGTTAGCGTTTAGGAGTTTGGCTTGGGTCCTGCCATTAAAGACCGCAATTGAGCTAGCCTCTGGAGCAAACACAGGTTTGTTAATCAAGCAAAGGCAAAACAATTACTAGAATCCGATAATCAATTGTTGTGGACAAACAATAAATCCTCGGTAGCTGCTTCAGAGGACGACAAGTGGTGGGAAATGGGGTCCTACTAATTAAAGTGAAACCTGCTGGTATGCTATCATTAGCTAATAGGTATGCTGCTACACCGTTTAGCCCATCTGATTATAGGCCGTTTGACACCACCAACGTAATAGCCTTTACACAGTCTTTTTTCACATTTTCTTACTGCATGCCTGCTGAATTACAGCTCCATTCCTTTGTTGTTGCTTCTCCTGTTGTTTGCAGTGTGAGAAATCAATGTGGGAGTCTGCCAGAGAAATTGTGCTGTATGTGATTATGAATCTAAATATCATTAAACATGAAATGTATGCAGTAAGGTAGGTAGATAAATGCAGAAAGACCCCTAAAATGACTACCACTGAATGTATAAAAGAGGTACTTGTATGAAGGACTTTTGCTGTATGAGGAGACGCTCATGTCCAAATTCCTGTTATGTTTCAGCAAAAGCTGTGGAGAGGTCATGAGGGTTAACCCTAATTTCCACCGGATGCGGAACGACGCCGTCCGTCGTCCATCAATACGCACCAGGTCCCCCAGACAGCTGGAATCACGAGAATGAGAACTCGCTGATTAACGAACTCTCGCTAATTCACGTATAATCGCATGATATGGGTGGGTTATAGCAGAGTGTCAGTGAAAGAGAACCACCATGTGTCCACTGAGTAGAAGGAAAATGATTTTATGAACCGCTATGAAGAGCGGCATGGTGGTGTAGTGGTTAGCACTGTTGCCTCACAGCAAGAAGATTCCAGGTTTGATTCCCAGTCTGGGGCCTTTCTGTGTGGAGTTTGCATGTTCTCCCCGTGTCTGCATGGGTTCTCTCCGGGTACTCCGGCTTCCTCCCACCTTCCAAAAACATTAATGGGGATTAGGGTAATTGGCTAATTTAAATTGACCGTAGGTGTGAATGTGAGTGTGAATGGTTGTCTGTCTCTATGTGCCCTGCGATGAGGTGGCGACTTGTCCAGGGTGTACCCTGCCTTTCACCCTAAGACAGCTGGGATAGGTTCAAGCCCCCTTACGACCCTATGAGGATAAGCTGTAGAAAATGGATGGATGGATGGAACCGCCGTGAACACGGATTATTTTATTTTGAAAATAAACCAGATGGGTTTTTTTGTGTCTGGACACAACTTCCTGTCAACGACAAAAATAGAAGCACTGTCAATTTGTTATGGCAGGTGATGGAACATCGGTGGCATTCCACATTCAGCGGAAATTGACACATTGATTTGAATGTAAAGGTATCGGATCAGTCAAAACGTCAGCGTCGCTCCACATCCAGTGGAAATCAGGGGTTAGAGCCCTTGTGAAAAAAGGGAATACCCTCTCAAAGACACAAAGATGCCAGACATAACTGCTCAACAAATACAAATGGAACAAATGGAAATTTCAATTCCAGTTGTCTTCCTCTGGATCAGAAATTCGGATTCGCCAGCAGGTGATGGGTAGAAAGCCTAATAGGGTGTTGGGAATTACAGCAATAGGAGGAGAGCTTGATGATGAATGCCAGGGGAATCGGGTAAGACAAATCTGCATGGATTTATGACAGCCGTGCATGAGCTGCTAATACCAGACTATAGACCAGGCAAACAGAGGCGTTTATGATACGTAGCTCTGAGCGTACAGTTTCAATATGCTGCAAAAAAGAAACATCCAGCCTTTAAATTTTGAAAGGAATCTGCCATCTTGTCCAAATCATTTTGTTTCTTGTGTCACATTAGAACAGGTTAGAGTGACTTGCTTTGTAGGCATCATTGCTCATTGTCAACAGAATCCTTTCTTTCATCTGACCATGCTGGAAGTTTTTCTTTGAGTTCATTCAACAAAACATAACACAACACTGACTTCTCATTTCATCTACTCATTCTTTTTTTCTACTCTTCTTTTCCCCCCTGCTCCACCCTCACCTCATCCTCATTCTGTTATTCATCCTCTCTTTCCCATACACCCTTTTGAGTCTTTGAATTCCTCCAGAAATTACTCTCTCATCTGCTCAGTTTCACCCCATCCTTCATAACATGTGTTATTATTCCTCCTTACTATAACCCCTTATCCTAATTACTCTTCTACACCACATCTCTACAGTACTGTATGTGCATCCCATGTTTCTCCTCACCTTCCTGTCTCCATCTCTGTACCTTTTTGCTGTCACTTCTGCCACTTTCTTCTCTACTCCCTGTCTTCATACCTCACTGTAACTCACCTGACCTCCTTCTTTCCCTCCTTTCCTTCTTCTGTCCCTCCTCACATCTCTCTCTGACCTGTCCGTCCTCTCCTCCCTGTCTGCCATCTCTCCATTTCCACCATCCGTGTCTCCCTTGCACTCCTGCAATCCACAGTTCCCAGGGTTTCCCAGGGCACATTGTTGCATCCCAGCGGAAGCTTGCACAGCATTCTGCCATAAATTATTGAAGAGGCCCCACATGGCCAAGCACGCTCAGTCTAAATGGATTATTCTGGAAGAGATCAATGCCGGCCTGTGAGGGTTTTATTAGGGCCTGCAGATGAAACGTACAAGGCCACCGCCAATGCTCTCCTCTCTCTGTCTTAATTCTATCCTGCTCTAGCGTGACATTCTACACACCTCCTCCTCTTCGCCTGTGCTATGCAGCCACTTCTGGGGAGGACACCATCACGCCAAAGAAGGACCATGGCCTATGCCTTACAGTATGGATCTGAATTAAACATAAATGACTTTCCAAGACAGTGTATGAATCATTCATTCTTTATGATGCTTCTGACTATGATGCAGGCTAGTGGTAAATGGGCGAGACAGCGTTTTGTTATTCCTGCCATTGTTGAGATGCACCGTTCTCACAGAAACCTACCATTAGCAACAGCAGCTCACCAGTGGTGCGGGAAACATCCGGTAATACCCACTGGAGTTGTCATTGTACAGAAAGGGGGGGAGGTGAAATGCTACCGTGACCTTCAAGCGTTACGACCCTTGGGAACGTGTGGTGGCTGCAGTGGTGAATAACCCTGTGTAAGCTTCTCTCCCCAAGGAGATTTACATCTGTCTCATCCAGTAAAAGGTTTCCTAATTGTCTGCTTTCCGGAAAACCTCCTGCCAAGCTGGCAAACAGGGACAGCTTGTTAGTTATTCAGATCTACTGGGTCCAAGCTGCTAATACAGAGAAAGAGTTTGATTCCCAAACTTGGAGTTTGACTAAGATTCTACTTTGTGCACTTTGGTCTGGGTGTGTATAGTTTTCTCATTTTTGAAAAACCCTGTTTTATATATTCCATTCTGCAAAGTATCATGTGAAATAATATTTTACCATTGACAAATTACTGCTATAGTTTTCACACTGAGTCACTGTCAAATAAAAAATACACTCACAATAGGCATATTGCACCGATTTGTAGTCTGCCCCAGCGTTGACCTCTACTGATCCCACTGATATGTCCCCTCTGACTGTGTATTTTAGAAAACACCTGGAGTGGACACATTATATTTACAGGTTATCCAAACACACACATTACCACTGTAATTATCCTTGAGTATAGCGCCTTTGGACATTTAACATGCTGCTCCAACCTGAACTAAGACTCCCTCACTAAGTCATTATGACGTGAGCCTTTCACCACTGAAACTGCACTGCACTGAATGGGAATTGCTTTATGGAATGGTGATGTGAAATGAAGCTTAGCATATTTGACAGAGAGATGGGCCCTGAGGCTTTTATCCCCACCCCTCACAACTGAGTGGTCTTTGTCTCCTTCCTGGGAATGCAGGAGAAATCTTGCTTTAGTCCAGGTTCGTCCATCTTCTCTCTTTGTGACATCTTTGGCATGTACCAGGAAAATTTGTACACATCAAAGCCATTAAAGTGTCAAGTTCCATGGTGGGCTTAAACCAGGTCAGAATGTTCATGGAAAACTTGTGAGTATAGTGTCCTCATTCTGGCAGTCAAGTCTTCCTCTAAAGAGCTTATATCTTAGCTGTATAAAATGACAAACTAGTGTTCAAAAGACGCAGGACAGTTCCTTTCTCTGCTGCTAGAATATTCCAGCACTCATTTGCATATGGATTTGAGGACCATATGCTTACTGACAAGATTTACTGTACAATATGGCACAGTTTGACGGAAGGCTGCGTACAAAAATGCTCTGTCACATTATACCACTCCTCTTTTGCTTTTCTTTAATCATCAGTTCAATCTAAATTACCTCAGTGGTGCCAGCCACTGGACCTTTGGCTCCAGATGTCAATCTTTCACTGGTTTTATTTACCCTGACTGTTGACAAGCTTGAAAAACAAATTACTTTGCTGTATTTGCCAGTGGTGTGAGGGTGGAGGTGAAGATGAAATGAGAGGGGATACTCTGACATTGACATTTTGGATACTTAGAATTTCAAATTCTGCCACAGACGGGAGAAAAAAAACGAGAGAAAAAAATAGCCCACTGTTTACCTGGGGGTGACAACTAACAAGCACTATCCAGGTAATTAGACTGCCGCAGTGCACATGGGCGAAGCTCTCCATAAAATGTGCTTATGATTAAAGATTCACCCCCCTCTCTCTTTTCTGTCCTCTCTTGCTTTACACGGTTCTCTAAACAGCTCTGCCAGCATCGTCATCTGTTTCCATTTTGACTGCATGAATGATATAACAACACACTTAGGCTTGGAGGCCTATAATGCGACTGTGTATTGTGACTTATAGCTCATCTTGTAAATATAATACGTGTGTGTGTGTGTGTGTGTGTGAGAGAGAGAGAGAGAGAGAGAGAGCGAGAGAGAGAGCAGGTGAATGTCCGTCACTATGTACATTCACAATGTGTGTCGATCCTCTCTCACATGTCTGAATCTTGGCTGCCCAGCTGGTGACAGGTGAGCGTGATTGAAGTGCATTTCTGCAGGAGAAAACAACGGATGCTTGGGCGTTCCATCCAATCACCCATCTCATACATACTGAGAGGCTGGTTGATTGATGTTAAGTTAAGTGTGCACAGTGAAAAAGCTAACGTGCTTCGTCTCCATTACTGAGCACCATCATAAAAAAGATGACCTACGATGCTCTGAGCTCTAAAAATAAATAAGTTTCATAATGAGAGTTTTGCAATTAAGAATCAACGAAGTGCAGTATTATGTAAGAAAAAGAGGGAAAAGAAAGATATTACATCCTGCAAAAAAAAAATAACACTTGGCTGGCGCAGAACCTAGGATTTTACCTCAAATATCTGATCTTCTTAGCTACTTGATATAAATCACCTTAAAGATCTCACTGGCCCCATTAAGATCTCAGAAGAATCAACAATGAACCACTACTTTTTAGTGTTTGGCCTCTATGCATGTCCAACATGGGTATTTGATTGCTCCATGAACAATGCTTGGTGAGGAGACGCTTCATAAAATGTGTCCAGTCCATTAAGTCTGACAGAGGGACTCCAGTAATAGCTGTCCTTTCACAGGCCTGTCTGTTAAGACAGCAGAGAATGAGAGAGTCCCTCCTGTCATATAGTGATGGGTGGCACCACATCTTAATATCAAGAGGAGGACTGGAGCACACAGACAAATCCGATCTGAAGCGTGGATGAGAATTATAATTTAAACTGAAATATTAACATCTTACAAATAGCCCAAAAATCCCGTGGGTGATGTTGCGCAGAAAAAGATATGACATCACAAAGACAAGCAGAGAGTGAATACAAATCTCTTGGTGTGTGTGTCTTTGTATGTTAGGTTGTACTTGCCAACGCATGCATTACATCATTTGTTTCATCACTGTGATTCAGCTCCACATAGTTCAATGTCTTCCTCGCAGGAGGCCAAACTTTCTACTTATTAGCTCAAAAATGTGCATGAAATAAAGAAAAGGCAAAAGTCAAGAAGCATATGATTAGTTGCCACAATAAATCTGTGGTGGCATAAGTCTAGATGTAATATTAGAATGAACTGTGGACTATTTCCAGAGTGACTGGGTGCAGAGTGAGGAGTGTGTGTGCCCCCTCTCATATAAATTCATTGGTGGACCTGCCTTACATGCTCATTGGCACCCTGCTGTGTGTGTTGAGGTCGGTGGGCGTGGGGGTCACTTCATACTCTTCATATAACGGCGTATAACAGAATTGCAATACACAGCAACATCATGAATTTGATTATATTACATTGCAAGCCTGTGAGCCATTTCCAGGCACCATAAAAAGCTATAACTAAGTTACCACGGGTACAAAGAAAAATGAATAAAGCCATTTTCTTTTTAACAACCCGGGCGCTGCCGAGATATTATTCTCTCTCTTCTGGCTTTTATGAGCTTTGCAGACACGGGATGCGCTCGTTGCGATCGAAACAGGGAACGGAACAAGATGGAAAATGCACAACTTCGGGCGTTAAAAAATAGACAAGATTGTTCTGTGCCAAACGTTTCAACACGCACCTCCAAAAAATGGGCTCAATATAATGCTTTAATATAATGAAGCCGATTGATGTAGAAAGCACCAAACACGCACACACATCTCCTAAATCTTTATCATCGTGTTATATCATTTTAGTCTAATAGAGTTTTAATGTTGCAGCAGATCTGTGCGTAATTTCGGAAAAGCGATCATAAAATGGTGAAACGACAAATTAAGACGGCAAAAGCAGTGTTGTTCTAAAATGATGACCAATTTTAAAGTTTGAAACTCAGATATACTTGAGCTAGATTTTATAATTGCTGAAGATAAAACAACGTTTAAGATAACATAGCCTACACGCATAAGGTTCTCCACTCCAGTCGGAGTGACCAGCATTCAACAAGGGCATCACCAGCACTTAGAAAAAAAAGTCAGTGTCATTGCCGTGCTGACTCCACCTCAGTGGAGCTGAGGGAAGCTCGAGTTGCGCACCTCTCGATAAATCCAACTCCTTCACACGACATCGACAACGTGATGCGCAAAGGCAAATCCGGTCCAAGGGTGTAGACCAAAGGTACAGTATAGCCTACTCTCAAAAGTCCAACATGTAGGCTTTAACAAACAGCCGGTGCGCACTCAAACGTGCAGATGGAGGAAGAGAAGTGAAATATGGAAAATTGCTTCTCCGTCTGATGCTTATATCTCGTGATCCATCTCATGATCCAACTTACATGTCCACACTCGTGGTTTCTAATGAAAACCGTCTCACGGTTGACTTAGCTAATGAAGCACCCCTCTGTGGAGATGCACTTGTTAGATGGACCCCCCCACCACACACTCGCACACACACACACGCCTCCGCCCGAACAAAGATGATCCACAAATATGCGTTATGCTCCAGAACTATACAGCGCATTAAGTATATATATGCACACATCGTTCCTCTCCCTGCTAAACCACCCAGGTTTCTTTTATTCGGGGAGATTAACATTGTAATTAACTCCCTGTGGGGGAATGGGGTGGGGGGAGCCGTGTCTGTTACGGCCGTTGTTCAGAATGATGGATATCCTTCGCACTCAAACAGCAGACAGGCTCCGCTCACCACCACCACCAGCAGCACCACCAGCAGCAGCTTTGCGGTGGCAGAGTCAGGAGTCCCGCGGATTCCGGGACTACCGAGCATCTCTCTCCACCTCAAAGCTCCATACCAGCTTGAACAAGGCTTTTTGCAGTATTCTATTCTATATGATGCTCTTGTTTTTGTGCACTTGTTTGCGTCTCTGTATGGGTGTTAAAATGGCAACACACCAGTCACCCCACATGTTTAGTCTCTAACGGACAAAACTGAGATTCAAATTCATACTTCTTGTCTAAAAAACATGCCTGGTAAGAGTGGACTGAGTCAGGGGAAAAAAGAGAAACGTGGAAGTGTGCCTACCTTTTTTTTGTCAGCGGAGTTCCTCTTTCTTTCTTCTCTACATATAAACCCTCACATCTTCATGATTCAAACAGGCAATAATCCCCGGATTTGTGTTAAATGTTTGCGTCCCTGCGGCTGGTCCAGTGAGGAGCGGATCGCGGGTTCCTCTGCCGGGTTAAATAATGATTTTAATATCCACCCCAAGAGCGCAGGTTGCTCAAGACGCGTCTGGGTACGGCAGGAGGAGTCGCTCCCTCAGCAGCAGCCGCCGTGCGCACTTGGAGAAACCAGAGCTCTGTCCGCGCAGGGAAGCTGAGGGAATGATGTCATGCGTCCGGCCCTCCCTCTCCAGCCACCCCTTAACTCACGGCTCTCTCCATCCTCAGCCCCCATCTCATCAGCCCATCTTTCTTTATGGCACCTATGCCATCTTTCTTTTTTCAACATTTGCACTGAAAATACACATTGAGTTCAGCATTGGATATTTAATTCTTCATTTGGGGAGGTATTACTTTGAACTCAACAATCAAACATCTCATTTCCACTCTGGAAATGAACCGTGTGATATCGTTTCAGAACAACCTGGCATGTGCGTGTTGAGCAGTGGAAACACCTTGTCTCCCATACGTTCAAATTATTTGTGAAGGTGGAGCACAAGACCGTAGGCTATATAACGTTTTTTTTGCAGCGCTCCATCAGACGTGATGAAGTCATGCCGTTCCCCCACGCCTCACTGAAGGTATCGTCCAGTAGCATCGCCAGCCTGCCTTTACCCGGGATAAGAGGGGAGGTAAGGCAGAATGAAATAGACCAATGCACGCAGAGCACTGAGCCAAGGCAGCCTCCCCCCTGTCCGGTGCAGGCGGTGCATCTTAAAGATGAAGTATCATATCATAAAACTCATCATCAGAGTTACAGGTGAGGTTCATTGTGTATTCCACGTACTACACTGCAAACAAAAGGGTGTTTTAACAACTCATTTGGTTTTGTTTTGAGTGGGAATCATTTAAGAAATGCAGTTGTGGTCAATGAGACTGTGGATGATTTAAATTTATTACACTGCACACAATGTTCAAAATTTTGTCACAATGATTAATTTTTAGTTAAGCCCTTGCTTAGATTTTTTTTTTCTTTCCTGAGGAATATGAATCAAGAATCAAGTGATATGGAGCTAATGTTGTGCTCTGATTTTAGTCGATTTTAGCTATAAAAATTTCAAAATAGTTGAGGATCTGTGTTTTGGTGAATGACAGTGACTAACCACTTACTTTTCCCTGGCATATTTAAAGCAGTTTCAAATGCATTGAAATTCCTCACAATGGATGAGCAAGCCATAAGGTATTTTCTGCATCCCGAGTTTGCTGCTGGCTGCTTGTTGAAAGAAAAAAAGACTGTGAGGGCGTTTAATCAATCAACTTCAGCTGCAGGTTTTACTTAATCAAATCTTTAAAGTGGCAGGACTGCTTTCCTCTACACCATGCAATATACTGGGACAGGCTGGAAAGGAGCTTGGCCATTCATGCTTCCCCTTGCTCCATAGGGCATTTATCCTCAAGTGGCAACAGCTTGTTGGTTGTGTGTTGGTTTAATAAAACCTGAACACATTGTAGACTTAATCACATTATGACTGTATATGCACACACACACACACACACACACACACACACACACACAGACACACACTGCTGGCTGTGCCAATGCAAACACTTTACATCAGTCCCTTATCTTGATCTTGTTTTCATTATTTGTCTTTTTTGATTAGCACAATATGACAAAATATGTGTAAATATGTGTAACACAACAAAGAAAGTCAAAGTCAGCTTTGTTGTCAGTTGTACAGCATGTACATAACATACAGATGATTGAAATTATGGTTCTACTGCAATAAAACTACAGTAGTAAGACATGGTAATAAATAGACAAGGCAAATGCAGTCAGTGCAAATATATATGGTTGCAGTGCAAAGAAACTGATTCAGCTTATTGTCTGGTTAAAGTGAATAAAGTGTGCCAAATGTTGATGGGGAAGTGGGGGTGGGGGGCAAAGCAGGGAGAGTTCAGCATCCTGACAGCCTGGTGCAAGGCCGCCCTTGACCAAATTGGGGTGAAATTTTATTTGGTGTCCCCTCGTGCAAAATGTGGCCCCTCATGAAGGATGAGGCCCTATGCACAGCGTGTGTTCTGCGTTTAGGGAGAGGCGGCACTGGCCTGGTGGACAAAGCTGTCCTTCAGTCTGCTGGTCCTGGCCCACAGGCTCATCAGTCTCCTTCCTGATGGCATCAGGTTGAAGAAGCTGTGTGACGGGTGGGAGCGATCCTTAACAATGCAGAGGGCTCTGCAGGTGAAGGGAGAGGTGTAGATGTTTTGCAGGGAGTGGAGAGAGGCACAGATGATCGTCTCAGCTGCTTGTAAGGATGTACAAATGAAAAACTGGAATGCACACATAACAGCTGGCAATTTGATCATTTGTGGCCCCAGCAGGGATCCGACTTGGAAGCTTGGAAGTGTTGATGCCACTCTTCCCCCACTGAGCTAGACAGAACCATGTGTGACCTTTAAGCCCGAATAAAGCACTTAAGTTCCCTGGACTGATAATTTGATTGTCCTTTGCCTGTCTTTACCTTTACTTCAGATAATTGGACACTCCTTTGATAAGGTGTATTCACTAAGGGGGCATTATGCACCACTGGCCATAAGTCAACAGGGTCAAATGTAGGATTTTATATATAAGTTACAGTATGTTGTCACAATGTTGTAAGTTCACATTATTTTTGTATATTCCTATTTATATATAATCATGATCTGTGATATGTGTTTTTTCAGATTTTATGATGCAAAAGTGTTGTGTTCCATCTAAAACAAGGGTAAATCTGCTCCTGAAAAATAAGGAAATTGTATATGTCCACTGAATAAAGGTTCTTCTTCTTATCAATTTTGTCTGTAAGAAAGTGGCATGTAGTATGTGCAATAGCTTTTCTTCAGTCAACCAATGTTTATACTGACCTAAGAAAGATAGTTGCATATTTTGCAGAAGCCAATCTTGGAGGGTTTGTTACAATTTCCTTTCACTTCTGGCATTTAAAGAGGTGAAATTACTGTAACATAAATGACTACATTTCCATAAATTCAATTTACATCAGCCTGACCAATCAATAAAACAGTTAATGTAATATTCTCAGAGTAAAATGTCTGTTGCAACCTTGCCATGCCTTCAAGGTGGATGAATCAGAAAGAACCCCTGTAATGAAAATCACCAGCTACTACAAAGTATTAATAGAAGCCAGTGTGTGTCAGCTGCAGTAGCCCTTTTCAGGGTTGCAGCTTTAACAATGAAAAAGGCAATAGCAATGAAACCCACTGGTTTCTGATACAAATCTCTCGCAGTTATTCTCAGAGTGAGAGGAGCTATTATTTAATTTGTGTTGTGCCTTGAGTCAATTAACTTGTCAATCTCAAAAGCATAGTAAAGGGCTATCACACACTCGCCAGTTGTGCACCATATCGTCTGTGTTTCTATTACTCATCTAAGTAACAGTGCATGATGGCTAACAGCTTACCTCAATTAAAAGGAAGTGTAGGTGTAGTTTTAGCAAATTCACGCAAGTCAGATGTCTAATAGCTGAGTGAATTCACAGTTAATCATGCCTTTGAGGAGGCCTGACATTGTTGTGGACACTTGAAATAGTGTGTTGTTGGGGAAAAGTGATAAGTATAAAATTACTGGGGATGATATGTCTCTCTGTTTCCTGATAAAAATGACACCTATGCTTGGACCTTGTGCCCTGAACATTTCCTTGGGTGTTTGCTCAAGTCCGTGTCGGTTTCATCTGCCCTTCTGTCTCAATAAAGATAAGGGAAGTGGTCCACCCACTCTGCTCTCAAAGCAAAAGCGTGCACCTTGTCTTTGATTATCTCACAGCATCTCTCTGCTCCTCTTACTTCATTCTTTCTTCATTCCCATCACCCACTTCCACTCCATCATTCTTTTTTCTTCTTCTCTAACCTTGCCCTGTTCAGTCGCCCTCCCATCTCACTGACTCTTTTTTTCCCTTCCTCCCTCCTGTAATATGTCCATCTGTGTGTGGGAAACACTGAATGAGTGGTTTAATTAGAGAAGGAGCAGTGGTCTGTCACCTTGGGCTGAGCACTGGCAATCAAGCGCCACTGGCTTGAAGAAAAGTCGGACAAGGCCATTCATTGATTGGTGATTGAAGTGGTGCTTTGTCTGCATGATACACTGAAAGACCTTTGACTGAGATTAGGAATAAAAGACTGAAGCAGAATTCATTGTAGAAGAGCCAAGTTGCAATTCCAATCCAATTTTATATAGTTTGTATCTGTTAGTGCATGTCGACTGAATGTGCTTTCAATAATCTGGTTAAGGCTGAATTCACACCAAATCAGATGTCTGTGTGAAAATGGCAGTTCTCCCGTTGATTTGAACCAGTACAGCCAATTGGTTTGGCTCTGGGAATGGCTGCCTGTGGCATTGTCAAAAACCGCTCATCGCTCCCTGACTCCACGATAGTGAAGAAGTGTTGGTTGTAAGGTAAGTATACTCAGCATGCATCAGCAAGACTGAACTGCAGGTAATGTGCATGGCCTGTAAAGGCTCACTGGGGATGATGTGTTAGTCCGCAGATCCCTGAAGACATAGCCCTTCTGCTAATGAGCGCTGTAGCTTGTTTGTTCAAAGTTTGTGAATGTTGAATGTGTCATGTTGACTCTGCTTTCCCCTGAATCTGAAGCAAAACATCAGCCAAATGTTAAGTGTAGATCAGACAAATGGATGTTTACATATGCAAAGGACATACACAGAGACAGACTGGCAGACAGACAGTGTCCTTTCTTTAGAGTTAGATGAAGGTAGTGAGACTGCAGGGATGCCGGAAAAAGAGACAGCAGCCTGTGACAAAAAGCTGAAACAGAATCAACTTTTAGAGAAACACAAACGCAACCTGACGATACGCTGACGATGGCCAAACATGTAACTGGCGATCCAGAGCTGCACCCAAAGAAATTTTGTTGTGCAATCGCTTGGTGTTGAATGGATTATGAATAAGTAACACTCCTACACTGCAGCACAACCCTGCCACAATTTCCCACAGGTTTGGATAAAGTGTCCTCCAAATGCCATGTGCACTTTCTAGCTGTCTAGATGGTCTTCACATTAATTAAGGTTGAACCTTATCCATATAAAGCATCATTGACTAGTACGTTAAATGAATGAATGCCATGTAGATGAATGAATCATCTTCGTACCTTTCTATGAAAATTAAGATTTTTTGCATTCATGTCAACACCTAATGTTCAAATGAAAGTGAGAGCGTCTCTGTTAAATACATTGAGCTTGTGAACATTAAGATCATGAGAACTCTGCACCATTCAGTCAGAGATAACGATGTTGAATTTTTCAAAAGAATCTTGCGTATTACATAATTATCATGACCCAAGGCATGACAGTTCATGCAATGTGACTAAGCATATTGTTTAAACCATTTTCAAAAGAAAGTCATCATTACTGTGGTTTTGCATCATTTTGTTGATGCTTTAATGCCAACCAGAAGAAAACAAGAATGTTTAGGAGAGAGAAGAAATTGCAGAGTGAGCTGGGATGCTGAAAATATGACCAGACTGGATTAAAAACCATATTGGACACATCCTGGATAGTATGGGATTTCCCTTCATGTTTCCCTCGAGTTTGTGTTTACCATATAATTTACCTGTATGCAAAATGCTAGAATGTTTTTACATTAAATATGATATTTGTGAACATCCTCAGTAGTGTGCTTATTGAGCATTGCTATCAGGCTAATTCAGCAAAGGAATATTGCATGTGAATTATACAGCTTATTGCATTAGGACACATAGTTTTGGAAAGTGGGTGAGAAAAATTAGAGCTTTGATTAAACAGTTACAAATTATTATAATTTTCTTTAAATTTCTACTGCAAGAGACAATTTTGTGTGTGTTTGTGTGTGTAATGGGGTTAATTCATGTTACATTCATAGGAGATAAGTTAATAAAAAATGTGGCTTTTGGGGAGAGATTCCCCATCCACACAGCAACAGTCTCAACAGTGAAAAGATCTCAAGGCCTATGTAGCATGACAAGACAGCTTCAAGGGTTGGTGGGGGCTGGGGGGTTGATTTGCTGTGACATTTAGCGGGAAGAGAATAGCTCTAACTGAATTCACACCAGAATTCACACTTTAGCAACATGAAGGCATTATACAAGCAACTTTCCTTTCAAACCCACCCTGACTCAGGTTTTCTTTTAAAATTCTCCAACTCATTGCAAACCACCATTATTTAGGTGTAAGCCTCTGAATACAAGAGTGAAATTTACTATTGCCTGTCCCTTCCAAGAATTGTGGTTCAAACGCTCCTTGCACTATTTGCTTCTTTTGAAGTTTTAAATTTTCACATTCTACATTCATGGCAATAAAAAAACAATCCAACTGAAAGAATATCGGGAAATTATTTCTCTTCCTTTTTTTTAAAAAAAAAAAATTAAATTAAATATTTCTGACCCCTTTTGTGAACCAAAAAAGATTGAGAATTACATATCATCATGATGGCATCATGCCTTAGGAAGCCCTGCAATAATTTGCCATGGACCAGTTATAGTTGTATGCTCAACATTCTGGTCTGCTATCTGCACAGACTGACAAACACTGACCACAAATACTCATAGCATTCCTATGATTCTGAGAGGTTCCTTGTTTAATGGTTCCTTGTTTTAATCAGTTAATATCTTTTCTGCAGCAGCTGAGTGGAGCCTTGGTGCTGAGTGGACTGTCTGGATCAAAGTGACTAATATTACTCTAGAAATACGACCACAACTATCGATCTCTTCTGTGCTCATGTTCTCAAACAATTCTTGGCAAGTTCTTAGTGTTCAGACAGCTAGAGGAATATAGTGTTGCAAAAAAAACAACATTTGAAAATGTCTTACCCCACTTACACCTGGCATTTAAACCTGATCTGGATCAGGATTTGTTATCTGGATGAGGAAAACATAATTTCCATATCCACTGGGATAGAAATGCAGTCGACCATACAGATGGTGCTTAGTCCAAACAAGCTTAGACTATCAACTCTACCCAGGTGTGGTCACTCTTGTTATTGTGAGGTGCAATGGATAAAAACCACCACCCATCAACTGACATATGCTGTGGCATCAGTAAAGATTTGCCTATGGAGAAAGTCAGTGAGTTGGTAACATGACTGTGAAGGGTGTAGATTGTGACAACAGGGAATGGAAATAGATGTGCTGCTGTACAGGGCGATAAATTGTCTGTAACACAGACTTATAATGGCTGTGTGAGGGTACTGGTATATACAGGAGCCATTGAGAGGCACTTGGCTCATTAGGTTGAGGCATTGAGGTGATGAGTGGGTGTGTGAGTCGGTGAGTATATGACACGACAAGGCTTTGATGCGCTGGCAGGTAGAGAGCTCATTCTGCTGCTCCTCTCCTGTCATCATTCTCTCTTCTCACTTCTCACGCATTCTCTCACTCTTGATAACCTCACTACCAGTTGGATTATTGTTCCCCATTCGGCGTCTTCACTGTTTCACCATCTCTAAGCTCTCTCAGCTTCCTGATTCTGTCTCTTTTCTAGCTGCATCTCCTCCTCATTTGCTTACACCTCTCACTTTTTCTCAGTCGTAGCTGTCTCCTCCTAGCTGTGTTCTATGTGGATATCTATAGCAACAGCCTGACAGGACATTCAGGTGGGTGAAGGTGTGAACATCCCTCAGAAAAAAACCCTAGCAACCCCATGTTAGATGGTAACTGCGTAAATACAGGATCTTCACAAGGTTGGCTTATCATCATAGCAGTGGATATTTACAGTATAGCCTGGTTAAAATAGTTCTGGGTGGGCTTATTTATTTTACTCATAGTGTGAATGAGCAGTCTGTGCCCACAGTGGTCTTGTCTACCAGATAGGAATGATTTTAAAAAATGCTATTATAAACTGGTTATACCATATTTTCATCTGTCTTTCAAAGACACAAATAAATATTTGAGTGCAAAACAAACTGTAACATATAGCTACACACACACACACACACACACACACACATAGACACACACAGCAGATCTGTCTGGTTCTTCCAGTTTGTTTATTTGTCATCATGAATGTGACATTTTAATTTATATAGCTTTGCATGTCCAATTGTCCTTGAGCAAACAAGTTGCTCCCAATGCATGCAGCTTGCATGGCAGCTCCGTCAATAATGGGTGAATGCAGGAGAAATTTCAAAGCGCTTTGTCTAGTAAGGTGCTGGCTTTTTAAAGATCATATTTGGAGCTTTTATTTGACAGAGGAAAGTGTAGAAATGGCAAAAGAGGCAAAGGGTTATGCCATGCAACAAAGGTTACAATGCTGTAAATAAACCCTGAGTATTATATATAGTGTATGGCATACAATAATGCATCCCCTTCATGGTCAGACACGAGTGAAAAAAAAGAGTACATATACACTATTTAGAAGGTTATTGCAGCATATCGAGTTTGTATATTTGTATAAATGATTGACAATATTTCTTTATTTTGGTAAGAGGAAAAGATAAAAAAATTAGAGTTCCTGACAAATGACACGTGGCAGCCCCCCTGTAGGTCTTTCAAAGTCAGCTCAACCAACAAATGGATGACACACATCTGGGGTATTTAAAGGAGGTCTGCACTAAGAACACCAATTAAATATTGTATTATTTTTCACCTGCTCACACAGTTAAAGTGTGGGTTTTTTCAACAGGTACAAGCTTCATCAATTAACTTATTTTATGATCATAAAATTAGTCTGTGGCTTTTTTGATAGAACTCAGTGTTGCACAGAGTGGTGATATCAGCATTTAATGAAAATTCACAAATACAGAAGATTTTCCAGAAATTTAATACATTATATTAAAAGGGTGCCTTTATTTAAATTCTTTCAGTTCCATGGCAGAAAATACTGGGAATAAAACCTTTAACCCTAACAGTTGTAGTGCCATGCTCCACTGAAACAAAAAACAAGATCCACTTGGAGCTGGTTTAACATTATGCACAGATTCTTTATATATTTATTCATGACTACCAGAGGAAGAAAAAAGTAGGCAGCGAGTCAGCGAGATGGGCTGCAGCTCATAAGTGCATTATCACCCAACCTTTGTCTACCCTCTTTGCTCCACTTCAACTGCCTGCAAAACAGCATCCCTCGCTCACCAGCACTGTGATAAGATCTGACTTAACCTTGGTTAGGTTTACCACCTTACACTGCATTGTCACTACTAGAGAACATCACCTTTAGGTGATAAGGGTATACCATTAAGAGAGGAAATAGGCTTGACAGATAAGGGCAGATTTCAGATTTGGGCTCTGTTTAGTTAATCATCATTACCATCTCACGGGTTGAATATCAAAGCAATACTCAAGTCAGTCTTAGCTTTGATCACAAGTTTTAGAGGAGACAACAAGTGATATAATTCACATGAGCTACTCCTGCATTTTTAGTCAAGCTCGGGATGGAAAATTGGTCTGTTCATCTCTTTGGTTCAAACTGACATATCATTGCTTTTTTTTGTCAGCACCCATTCCTATCGTAAAACACCACAAGATGGGAGGTGTCAACTTCTTATGGGGTTGGTGCATGTTTTAATCTTCCAGAAATGTATATTGACATTAGTTAGTTTATTATTGACAGTATACGCCACAGAGATCAAAGCAGGAAGTGGAGACAATCTTGATTAGAGAGCAAAACAGACAAAAAAGAGGTGGTTTTCATGAAACTGGCCTCTACTCTCCTCCAGATAAAACAAGAATGGAACAAGATAAAAACTAACATTTTTTTCATCATGAAATAGAGTCTCTTCTTTCATTTGAGCTATTCTGTGTTTTTCAGAGTCATAGTACAAAATATTCTGTGGGTCTTAAAAAATGATTCAAAATGGCCAAAAACGCTGGTACAAGGTACTTTCAGTTTCATAAAATGGCTGGAACTCTACGGATGCTTTCACAGTGCCAGCAGTCGTGGGTCTGACCTCCCACTGTAAGAGCTGCTGCCTGCTTTTCCTTCCTCTCATGCGTCATCGCGTTGACAACGTCATCATTACACATTTCTCTGTGGATGCTGAGCAGCTCTCAGACCTCGCAATCTTGCCAGTGTGCTGCCATGATCAATAAAAAAAAGTGTGCCAGATTGCTATACAAGCTGTATATAAACATGGTCGAGCATGCACAGTTCACATCGTTTGATTTGTTTGATTGAAAAAAAAATCTCTGCCCTTCAGAGATTTGTCTTGAGGAGATCAACATGAAGACTGATGGGAGTGGACCAAAACTTTGCTTTGTGAGTGAGCAGCTCTGCAGTCCTCGAGCTTCAGCAAGGATAGCCTGACAGGCTGCTCTGTGACTAAAGCAGAACACAACAGGCAGGTAACATCAACGTCATCAAGTAATTTAGTGAGACGCGGGATGCGCTGCACAATGCAGACGAGCCGCTAAATTCCCAGGTCGCTTGGAGGGTCATTTGACCTCGGGCAATGATGCTGTGACAACCCTGGGATTTTCGTGCTGACTTTGGTGGTGATCAGATCCGATTCACCATCACCACCAAAAATGAATCAGTTTTAAGTTAAACCACTTCCGGCCAATCCTGAAAATACTGTCCATAACTTTTTGAGTTACTTTGCAAACCAACAAACAAACAAACAAACAAGCCTCGGTGAAAACATAACCTCCTTGAAGGCAGGGGTACTTTTAAATAAAAAGTCACTGCCACCTTGGCGGAGGTCTGCGCTCTCTGAGTGCTTTTCTAGTTGCTTATGGGGCAGTTTTGGCAGAAAAAGGGAACCATCATGATATCAGACAGTTGCTCATATTGTTATGCCTGATTGGTGTATATTCATTAATGTACATTCTTTTATATCAATGTATATTCTCCTTCTTACTTGGATGAACACTCAGCTCTTTAACTTTCACTAACAATGCCCAGTACATACTTGGGTCTGACAAGTAATGATGGAAGGGGGGCAGTGGGCTATTATTCAAGGATTTAATAACTGAGAAATTGAAAATTAAATGGATCCCCTTTAGCAGTTAGATGGAAAACGGTGTGAGAGTACAGCTACAGCAGCATTCTCAGATAGAATACATTACAAACACACATTCACTTTGGAACACCAGAGGTCACAGTACAGCTTTCTGGATGAGTTTAGGGTCTGAATCATTGAAACATCTGGCATGGGAGGTGCCCACCTGATAACCTAGTGATAAACCAGCACTCTCTACTCAACATTAATAATATAAAGGTGTCAGACAGTTATGAATAAATGCTTAACTCATGTCATTTTTCATATTTGACTCACAGCAAACGGTTGTTGAAAATAATAAATCTAATGTAGTGTACATTTTTTCTCCAAACAAACCAAGACAGGTCAGTTAGCAATATTTCGCCGGCAGCCACTTCTTTTGCTGTTAGCTGAAGGGTTGTGACTGAGGTTAAGATGAGTACTGACAAAGAGATATGTTTACTTTTTAAAAGAATGGGAACTGATGCCTGTGTGTGCTTAAAATGTGATATCACAAGATAAAGCGGCCTGGCTGCTGATAACATCTGAGGATGAAAATAGCTTTCACTTATGAAAAAAGAGACAGAGGGAGTAAAAGAAAAATGTATGAGAATTGCACATTACATTAACAATGGGCACCATAATAATAAAATTGCTTGCAAAACAGTAATGTATAACGCAAACATTCTCATGGGTATCAAAAGGCACTGACACATCATTCGTTCATTCAAACCAGGGACTAAAGCAGCAATTCTACCAGTTACATAGACACTGCTTTATAGGCATTGTTATTCATTGATTGCACAATGCTATCTGGCAGGTTACCCACCTTTTAATGGAATGCAGTCTATTGACCTACTGGTAGGCTATCCCTTAACACATATTCAAATGCCAAGGCCCTCAACTAAACTATGATACTCAAAATGAATTTTACATGAAGTTAGATGAAGGAAACAAAACTACTTAGAGTTAGGAAATAATTGCGGTTGATTGACTAACAGATAGTGACTAATGATACTAATGAGTGACCTGACATAATAATAAGGTAACTTTTAGTTTCACACAACGGTTTGCTTGGTGTGTTGAATACACATGCTAAACGGTGCATCTGTTGGTACCAGGAGATGAAGGCCATTGACCAAGCTGCAGTATTTCATGAGAGAGAACAGGTCAGCTGGAATTACCTGCTGCTACTGCCACTGCTCGTGCTCATGCCTGGACTCTCTTACACTGCATGCAACCATCAACCCTTACCTAAGAAACACATACCAGCCTTCAATGTTTCTAACACTTGTCATGTTTCAAGAAAACACAAATTATGACTAAATAGAGAAGTGGACTTCTCAAGATTTATGCATTCCAGCGGAGAAGCTCTTGTGAACGGTATCATATCGTATTCATGTCCTGCACATGCTTGATAATTTCTGTTGGGGTTTATACCTGCAAGTGGAAAGCGGTGCTGATGGTGTCATAAATAGTAATGTTGTTGCCGGAAAAGTCCAACATGGCTTCGAAAGAAATCAACAACTCACTTTTAGACAGACGAAGAGACGGAGTTCATGCCACCAGATAGTTTATTGTAGTTGTTAAGTAGCCGCCAACCAGAAGTAGTTCTAGCACCACTTGTTGAAAGGGCTACAGCGCCAACTAGTGTAGCGGAATCAGCCAGGTTGCTGACCATTATATAAATTAAACGACCTCCATGTGTACTTGGGTTTTGGGACAGACCACCCGCCGAACTGCAACACTGAATTTGGCAAAATCCAGTACGATCCTACCATGTGACCGCAGTGATTGTTGGAATGTGGAGCAAACAGTAATACTGATATATCTGGTCTTTCTCTTCACCAATGTACCTCCCATTCTGTCTCTCCAACACAAATTGGACTCTTGCAGCCCTATGGGGAGGTGGTTGTGGTGAAAAAGAAGTGTCTTTAGAGGCCTATTAACAACAGTGTCGGCAATGTTGATATGGGGGTATTTAACTTCAGCTTCTCCCACTGCCTCTATCTGTCTTCATCTGTCTCACTCTGTCCATGCTTCCCACTGTTTGTGTTTGAGTCAACAATCATTAATCTTCTGTAGTCGCTACAGCAAATGCTCTGGGACTCTTTCAGTTAGGTACAGTTTTGACAAGCACACCATAGTATGCACGTATGTAGTGTCTACATATACGTATTGTATATGCTTACGTACACGTACTGCAACACACACAATAGATACTTTCCTTATTCTACACATAAACAGTCAAGTGTCAGCTGACTTTTCACATTCTTTAAAAATCCTTCCGCACACACACACACACACGATCACACATTTACTGCACTCTCTCACACACAGTGTTGCATGCGATGTGAGAATATCTGTAGTTCATAAAGTTATCACCTCAGGAATGTTGACTATCTACACGAGCATATCACCCAATGATGCTCAGGAGCCGGGATGATGTTCAGCTAACTATCTTTACCGTACATACGGTAAATTTCAGCTGCAAATTTAACATTCTTTACACTCTGAACCAATGCACTGCTGTCTCACTGTTTATAATTTCAGTCTTTGTTATATTTACATTTCTATCTATATTTATAGCTGTGTATAATATGTCAGTGTGTATCATTTCTCTGTTGTCTGACTTACATGTTCTTGTTTTTTTCATATTGTTGAAAGGTTGGAGAGAGATATGGGATGCCATGCAACAAAGGGCTGCAGGCTGGATTTAAACCAGCAGTCGCTTTGACAAGCAGATTTCAATTTATAGGTTTCCATCTCATGTACAGCACAGCACTGTGCGCATCTGAAGTATGCATAAATAATACTATAATCACTAAAAAAAACTGGCTTTTCTATTGTATGCATTAGGATAGGGACATTCCTACTTTAATGCAAATGAAATCAAAAAGTCCACATGAATATTGTAAATGACCTCAAGACATCATGTAACAGCAAATGGCTGTTGTTGCTAGGCGACAGTGGTTGGTATAGCACACATGAAAATAAAAACACACTTGTGGTTTGAGAACATCTTTATTTGTGACAAACAACTTTATTGTAACCAATAGCGCAGAGCCATATCCACCGAGGGGCCTATTGTTGAGCCAAACGGAGATGAACACCTGAACACAGCAAGAAACTGATAACTGATCATGTGTTTACTGAAGTTTAGATGAACGCTAACAGAGCGTGGATGGAAATTAGCAACAGGACCAAAGATTAACCAAAACAAACTTAATGACAAAAGATCATCTGTGTCACCATTTAAATCACTTCCCACAAATCTTGCCAGTTGGCGTTACATGCCTGTTTTGTAAAGAGTAAAACAAAAAAGCTTTTATAGGATCTGAAGTGGCTGTAATATGTCGATCTTTTCTCTCATATCACAGCAGGGTGGTTAGTGTGTGTTTTATCAAGGTGAAGAAGATTTTTCCGTGCCCCCTTGATGGTTGTCAAGCTAATGCTTGTTGAGGACTATATTTCTTATGCTTATGTTTTAATTTTGCTCACTGATTACTTCATTAGGATGAGGTGGCTAGACTGCAGCAGGCTAGACTGCAGCTGTGAACGGCATATCATTGACTGTGTTGAGCCACAGAAAGAGAAAAAAATAGCGAGAAAGCGAGAGTGTTGACATTATTATGTGTCTAAGAATCAGACCTGGATCAGACCTGAATTTGATTCCCGTTGAGCAAACATTTCTGAGTAGAAACAGTTTTAGTAGCCAACAGTTTTGAAATGATGTTTTCATCCAGTATTTTGTTTTTACTTTAAAATCCCACTTTGTGGCCCCTTATGTTACTGATCTTCTGTGTATTTATTGGCCTATCCCAAGATCTCAAGCAGATTGTACCTGTGATCCATTCCTGAGGCCATTCCACATTCTTTGTCATCTATTGTTTTATTTCTAAGACACACATTTATAAAAAAGCCTTTTTTTAAATTCCTACTATGATTTTGTTTACCATGTCTGTGTTGTGCTTGCTCTGTTCCCTTTTAATCCCCTCTTGATAACTCACTTTTTAATAGCCTTTTAGGTTTCATATCCTTTCCCTTGTTAACCTTCTTTTATTTTTTTTCGGTGTTTTCAGTTCGTTCAGTTTGTTTTTATTTCCTTGGATGACCTTACTTATATTGCATTTTCATTTAAATACCCATTGATAACATCTTTTTTGAAAATAACCTTTAGAGTTGGGGTTTTAAAGCCTTTTCTTGTGTTGATCTTTAATGTGTTCTCATGTTTTATTCATTGTGTTTTTATTCCTATAATGCACTTTATGGCTTGTCACGAACATGCTCTGAACGAGCTACTCTACATATCTAATGCCCTGATCTCCACTGCAAACATTGGTAAAGCTGTCAGCAGATTATGATCATGCAAGAATTGTATGGAGTCTTCATGTGAGTCTACATTGCAACTAACGTGATTATTAAAGAACAATATTTAAAAGTGAAATGCAGATCTCACTAACAATAAAATATCTATACAATGCTATTAATACACATATGATAATATTGTGTAAATAATCCAGTGCCTTTTGAAATTATTTTATATGTACAGTTATGGTTACTCTCTCCACCTCTATGAGTGTCATTCTTTTACCAAAAAGAGAAAAAAAACACACAATAAATTTGACTGATTGCTTTGTTTCATTAATTAATATCAAAATAGGCATTTCTAACCAATAACTCTTAATAATGTTGTAATGTCTTAATAATGTTATTAATTACAACAAACCATGAAGTCTCATAAAAGATGAAGCAAATTGATGACACTCAGCTTCAGGTATAACCCACTATTAATTTCAATAGTAGAAATCACCAGTTTTGTTAAAACAGGGAAAATTTCTGAATTAATTGAGTCTCTTAATCTTAGGGAGCCACAGAGTTCTTGGACCTATGTACAGTGATTCAATCATATATATATATATATATATATATATATATATATATATATATATATATACACAAATCAAATAACTGATACATGACCAAGCTACAAACAGAAAATAATTGAATAAATAATTAAACACAAGGAAATATTGATGAAGGAATAAATGATATTAATGGAAATGTATATGCATTATATCACCATTCATTGATAGATGAAGGTGTTGCTGAGGAGTGGCTCAGGTTTTGTGTGGACCTCGGCCTTTTTGGATCTGCTGGATCCCACGGGGACAACTTCGGCTTGAGTCGGACTTGGGCTTGACTCGCTCCCCTCCATCAGTGGCCCTCTTGGACATCTTTGGACATCTTTGTACTTTGTGCATGGTCGGCTAACTTGACTTTGCATGAATCATTTTCTTGTGTGTGTTTTCTTCTCTGGAAGTTTCTTCCAGAGGCAGAGGAGCTGCCTCCCACTTTAGTTCAGGGCAGAGGAGCAGAGCAGGAGGAGAGATGGTCTGGATGCAGGATTCATTCTTTAGTCGTATTTAGAGCAAGTTTGAAGGTCTGGAGAGGCTGTCTCATCATGACACGAGGTGTTGGGCCTGTGGTGGACAGCATTGCAGCATGTCTTTAGGTGATCACCCCCCCCATAGCAGCAGAAGAATAGATCACAGAAATTGCATGTTTCTTTCATACTGTGGTCTTATTTTCCATTCATATTTTCCAATAATGTAGAGGTATGATTACATCCAAAACAGCAATGCATGATTTGATTTTTCTGTTTGTAGCTGTAGATTGATGCACTGGATCCTCTCTCTTTGCACCCAACCACCTGTGACCTTAGAGTCAGATTACTCACAGTGCATTAAAGTAGAGGTCTGGCCTGACCTTGGAGGTACTGCCTTGCTGCCCAGATGAATTTCTACATTGTCAGATATGTCACTTTATCTTGCCTTCAACTGCAGCCACTCACTTCTACACGCTGATTTCCCACATTCGTCATAAAAGTCTCCATCAAACCTTCCAACCCCAGTTTGACTCTGACTCTGGTGAGGCCTACTGAACCTGGAGGCCAAACTTCTGACATCGCATCAGATGGCTGATGTGACCCCATGTCCCACTGCTGACCCCACAGACCTGCCTTATTACACCACTGCCATGTTAGTGCCAATTGAAAGTGGCAGCAGAGCCTGTTGCCGAATCCTAATCACAATGTGTAATTGGCAGCTAGTTAAGTTTGCGTGTCTGGGGTGTGTGTGGGTGTGTAATTCAGAAAGTGTGCATGGCACTGTGTTGACCTATCAGTGTAAATAATAGAATGAATAGAATTAGTTTGATTGACTGTGTGTGTGTGTGTGTTGAGCAGGGGCAAATTGTACTTAACACTGATCTAAGTGACCTAAAGTATAGAAGAATTAAAAGCATTAAGTTCCCACACTAATTTCCAAGAGAAGCCCGCATGTCGCGGGTGCAGACTTGGTTGGTGAAATGCAAACAGCAATAGTGATGACACAATAGGCTGGTCCTCTTATGAGTATTGTGTCAGCATAGCAGACTGAAAGAGTGAGAAGAGTTTGACAGTTCAAGTACACCCTGGATATGAGTAGGGAGCGGAGAGTGTTGTGTGTGAGTGTGATGAAGTTTTGAGCTATTTGCCTGAACTGGCTCGTAGTCCTTGCTTGCTTTTTACTTAAATGCAGTAAAAAAAACATGTAAGAAGAGGCTTTCACATGTCTTCATGATTTGAATGGGATTCTTAAGAGATATCAATCATAATCAATCCATTTGATTGAATTTGATCAACTGAAAAGATGAATATTTAACTTCATGATTCTAAATACATTTATGCATCATCTGGACTCAGTGCCAATATATCCTTAGCTAATGTAGTTTTTAATGTTAAAGCTCTGTCACATTACATAGTAATCCGAACATGTATTATTGACAGCATCGTAGCCCAACAGCAGTCTTCTATTGTGATTATGATTTTCTTGTGTAACAGAAAATAGCGGTTTCAAGTGAATGATCTGTTTGAAGATGAAGTCAGGTCCAAACGAAACAGGTGACTTGATGGTAATATATTATTTGGACCACACAAGTGGAAACTAATGCACTGTACCACCACTAGAAAGACATTTATCAGCAAACTGGTGCAAAAAGAGAAGGAATTTTGCCAATGCTTAATAACATACTTTATGTTAATTTATGTTACTTTACTTTATAAGTATGTTTAATAAACATACTTTATTCATGAGACATGTTTGATAGCACACCTGAATGGTCATGTGTCCTCACCTGAACAGGGCCTCACGTCAGTGAAAGATACTAGAATAAGTCATTCATCAGTAATCATTGCAAGCAGAATTGCTAGTCTCTGTAAACTATTAGGTTGCATCATTATAACGGGATGATATTGATATTTCATTGCTGAGTTTAACACTCACAGGATACAGAGGAGTAACTCCTCCACTCTTTATTCCAGGCCAAGTTTCTTTAAATAAACACTCTGAAGTGGAGAAAACATAAAGTAACCAAAAAGTCAAAGATAATAGTCAATCACGTGAAGTACGCGTGAATATAAGAGGAAACTGTGCTAAGCAGCGGAAAAAAGAACAAATCCATCCATTCATCCATTTTCTACCGCTTATCCTCTCAGGCTGGATCCTATCCCAGCTGTCTTAGGGTGAAAGGCAGGGTACACCCTGGACAAGTCTCCAGTTCATCACAGAGTACACAGAGACAGACAACCACTCACACTCACATTCACACCTACGGTCAATTTAAATTAGCCAATTAACCTAATCCCCATGCATGTTTTTGGATGGTGGGAGGAAGCCAGAGTACCTGGAGAGAACCCACGCAGACACGGGGAGAACATGCAAACTCCACACAGAAAGGCCCCAGGTATCTTCTTGCTGTGAGGCTACAGTGCTAAACACTACACTACCGTGCCACCCAGAACAAATCCATTGCTGCAAAATATGATCAATACAAAACACGCTCAGTCTTTTATATTAGCTTACACAAGCATATAACTGGCATAAAAGATGCACAGATAGTAAAGAAAGTTGTCCAATTTCACAAATTCAACAGCCTAATGAAAGACAGTCTAATCAAGAGCATTCACATTTTCTTTTTAATACAGTATAACATCCCCATTTCTTCAGGATGGAGGTAAAAGGGTTATGTTTTTGAGCAGTCGTACTCGCATTTATGGTTCAGGGAGCTCTTATCTGTGATATCCAGTGTATGAATCAACTTCACTGCAGTCTTGACCTCTGGTTTAAAGAAGAGATAATGGGATAAGGAGGACAGTGCATGATGGGGTTGGAGCAAAAGATGAGCAGAAGGTCAGAAGAGATTGAACAGTCATATATTTATGTCATAGTACACTATAATGTAGTCATAAGCAGATTTATTAATGCATTATTTCTCCTGTGGACACTCACAAGTGGAGGCTAGTGTGTAAATGCATTATATATGAGATTATAACATGATGAATAATATAAATTGACACACATTTATTTGGTTAAAACTAAATGTTAGTATACTGATTGCTAAACAGGGGGCACTGGAAATAAAAGAGTCATTTTTTATACTGTTTTTCTATGTATTTGTTGACTGTAACATTTTTTGTTACAGTTTTTAAGTAGTGAATGCTCTTTTACTTAAGTCTCCATTGTAGTGTTTGCAAATGTAGTCTTCTGATGAGCAGCTAATTAAGAACATTGGAACAATACTGTATACTGTAAACTTTTTTCAAAATATTCATGCTGTCATTAATGGATGTTATTGCGATGAAAGGAGAGTTACGTGTGGGCTCTGAGGTTTTGCCAATGCTGCTAAATGATTTATTTATGCCATGATTTAATTTGACACCAAATTACAATTTTATACAGGGCAGAGAATGAAACTCAATGTGTTTTCTCACCTAAGAGGTGAGATGCAGATGAGGCACAAATTAAAGCTGTTCAGTATTTATATATACATGTAAAAATACAAAAATTAAATTAAAACATGTAATGCAGGACAAAATGTTACTCATCCACATTAGCTCTAAAATTGATACGTGATTGTCCCTCCACTTGTCCTTATTCTCTTGGGTTCTAGAATAAAAGCTAGCATTTATTTGTTTATTTATGTTTCACAACAAGGAAACAGGAGAGAGGAATTATTTATTTTGTTTTCCTTTCATAATCAGGTGTATAAGGAGCTTAAGAAGACCTCACCTGGGTTGAAAATGATGACAGAGAAGCATGAAAAGCTGCTGCTATAGAACATTATTAGAAGTCATAATAAGTATAACAGATTGAAATTTTAGCACCAGACAAAGAAAGGTGAGAAAGAAGGAGAAAAGACTAGAGGGAGGTCAATAAGGAAAGAGGAAAAAAGACAGAAAAAGACACTGAAAGTAAAAAGCAAAGCAACTGCAAGTAGCATGTTGCCACATTTATGTTTTAAACAGCAGGATGAGCTTCAGTTCCTTGATCACAAACATCATGAGGTACAAGAAGTTAAGCTTTCAGTGAACCCAGACGTCAATCATGAAAGCTGCTGTGAATATATTTGAATAATTGTAGAATTGTCCATGTCACAACAAACTGTTTTTGTGATGTCTGCGCACACCAACACAACCCAAAGATCAGGAGGAATCTTTGACTCAGTCCTCATACAGGAAGTGCTTAACATGTTATGAGACATCGAGGGACCTTGCAGAGAAAAAAAATAATACCATACAGAAAATCCTCAAAAGTGACCACATTGAGTCGACTTGAGATATTTCTGACATGTCATGGATGTGCTCCAGATCCCCACAGGTATTGGATGCCTGCAGTGAAGCCTTTCATCCTGAGCTCGAGGCTAAGCATCGTTGTCATAGTGTTGTATTTCAGTGGATCAGATAGGAGAGGTTAAGGTCAATATTGCCTATCAGGACCTGAAGTCTGGTTTACTGAGGGGATGGAATATGATCCAAGAATTCCAGTTTGAAGGCTTATGATGAAAAGTCACTGCATACCAATTTCTAATCATGTGAGGCAAGATTTTATGATTCGAGTCACCACTGCAAACTTGAGCCTCCGTCTCAATGCTAAATATAAGAATCAATCCAACACCGTCATAGAACATACAACAAGGTTCTGCCTGATCTGCTGTATTATGCAAATGAGCAAATTGTTGGTCTACTAGAATATTGTAGGTAGGGATTAATTACATTTAAGCAGGGGAAAATGCTTCAGATTTGCTGTTGTAGATCCACCAACAAAGTGTCTGGTATAATATTCCTTGTCTTGAATGTATATTTTCAAGTCTGTAGTCAATTCCAAATCACTTTAATTCCAAGTGTGGAAGCGTGCGGTGGTTGACAGTGGTGGTGTGTGTGATGCAAGGAGGTGAAATGCAACATGCAACAACATGTTTTAAATCTGTCTAATTTGCTAAAGAGCTTTGTCATGCATAGTGAAACGTATGCCTCCTGAGTCACCGACTCAATAGTTACAGGCCTTAGTCAACTGTTGAATATAAAATCACTGCCATTCTTTTCATGTTACAAATTGACAACAATGAAAGAAACATCATGGGGGTTTTAATGAAACACCACTCTGTGAAAATAAGCCAACAGTTTTGTTTTCCACAAAGTGATTTATGTTTCAGAAAATAACCTTTGGTTAATGTATACTTATTACATTCTTCTAAATTGGCCCCATCTGTGATGTGGTTACATTATTTTGAAACTGGCTCTTGAGTACACTACAAATTGTTATTCAAAGCAAACCATTTTTGGCACACCTCGCGTCTCAGGTTGCAATGACTTTCTGTGCAGCTCTGCAACTCATTGTTATCCCTGAATATGATTTCAGAGCCTAGCGGAGACACGAGGGCTGCCATTGAGTGTGTTTGGGCTATCGCCACAGTCTATTTTACACCTCACTAGCTTTGGATGAACCCATAAAATTACTGTGTCGGGCCTCGGCCTGGTAAACCTGGCACCAGCAATGATCTCCGGTTGCTTCATTGCTGTTGAAACTCATATAAATTCATGACTTCTTCTCTTCTGTCTATGTCATGAGAAAGCAAGAACCTATCTTTTGACTTATCAATGAGATACCCCGCATATCTTAGTCTACCTAACTGAAGCAGAGCCGTTAAGAGTAAATATAAATTGCGTTTTGATGACCATTACATATCCAACAAGCACACTTTCAAATAAAAATGGAATGGTAAGCCTGGATAACAGGATGGAGAAAAATATGTTGGGAAGAGGCTTCGCTAATGATGTTGTTAATTTGATGGACATGCAAAGAGGATGAAAGGGGGTGAGACTGAGGCACTCGGAAACATCATAACCAGCTGATTTATGCAAGCAACGCTAATTAGCCGCTCTATTTTCTGTCATTTACTTGCCACCTGAGATGTCCTTGGGCAAGCAAAATAAACAATTAAGCATGCATACACTTCCATCCTCTAAACTTCCACTTGGAGTTTGTTGTTTCATTGGGAGGCTGAGGTGAAAAACCTGTGGGAAGTTTTGATATTAACTGTTGATTGACTTCAGTGTTTTTGGCTCCTGATACTGCTTACTGTTTCTCTTGCATAACAGATCTTCTCCACTTTTATCAAACCAAATCTACAGGCCAATCAGCGTGTGTGAGAAAGGGTTTGTCCTAAACAACAACGGCAGCTCCTGAAAAGGTTGGTGGATATGCTACAACAGCATACAGTCAAACAGTTTGACTGTTTAGTCTCTTAGTTTGGTTCCCGTTGTCCCCATTCTCTGGACTATTTAAAAAAGGTTAATAGTGAATGGATACCAGAAAAGAAATACAGGCAGGAGGGTGTCCTGTGTTTCCATGCAGGGAGGAGTTTTGAAATGACTCATTTGAAAATTAATGATGTTTCCCAAAATCTTCATCCAACAGGGGTAAATATACAGTATTTACCTTTACACATGCAAATTCCTCAGTCATTTGGAAACGATTCACACAGACAACTCCTCTGCTGTTTTGGTACACCTACTCTCAAATGTTTAATTAAGGCTGATTCAAATGTCAAATTGAAGAGCATTACAAATTATTTTTCAGGATGTCGCCAATGAAATAGCTCAGTAGGACGTAGAACACAATGCACTGGAGAGGAAAAGAATAGCTGGTGGAGAAGAATGGAGAGAATTTGCTCTATCACATGCACGGTGGCAGTTAATAATCTCTCTTGATGAATTACACGACTCAAAACAGCCCTAAAATGAACAGGGGAATAAAAATGTGTGAATGGTAGACTGTGAGACACAGACATTTGGAGAGTTTATTGTTTAATTAACTAGTCCTGTTGTGCCCATCAAATGAAAATCCAATTATTGCTGGCTTTATGTCGAAGACGAGCGATCACAGCCAAACTTAAGTCAATGCAGATATAAATCACTATGCATTCCACCCATTATACTATCTATCAATTAACCATTACTTTGTCAATATTTTGGAAATGTAGACATACTTCCAATATGCCATTATTGTGTTTATGATGTCCTATTCAATGGTTCATAAACATTGTTATGTTGACCATCAATCCTCTTGGCCTTTTGACCCCTTTTTTAAAATAAGTAGACGTTGACCACAAGCCACTGTTAAATCCATAAACCATTCCTCACGTTTGCTAACTAAAATGCTTTTTACTTTGGTTAGAAGAACGAATCCAAGGACACGACAGATAGACGGCCAGCAGATCAAACAGCTACCCTTCTGCACTTCTTTCCAGCGTAACATGAGCGAGGAAAGAAGCATTGTCTTGACACGAATGGCTTGTAATTACAGCACCCTCACTTCTTGGCAGCAGCCCTCTGACAGCCATCTAATGGATTTTGCACCGCCGCTCCGGCAAACACCTGTCGGCCCCCGGATAGAGAGAGCACGGCCTGCCTTGTCCTTTTATATTTCAGTCATTATTTCATTACTCATGCTGTGCTTACATTCTGTCTCGCCTCAGGCACCCCCTAAGCACCCCACTACCACCCACACTTACACGCACAAACACATAACCTCTAGCTCATCTATTTTTCGAGTAAAGAAAGAGTATGGTATGAAAAATGAATGAAGGAGCAGTGGTTTGTTACTTAACCTGAGATTGCAAACTATGCAAAGACAGGAAAAGTGTGTAGGAGAGGAGTGATTGTGGAACTAAAAACAAATGAGGGAGAGACAGAGGAAAAGGGAGGAAGAGGTGCGTGGTTTACAATTAGCCACAAGCAAGAATCATGAAAAAGTGATATGAAACCATGTGTGGCCTTTTGTTTAACACTGTAAGACCAATCGCTGGCAAATGTCAACATTTTATCCAAAAAAAAAGTTGTTTTTTTTGTGGGGAGGGGTGGTTCCACCACATTAACATTGTCATTAGGTTTCCTTCCTCTGAATCATGATGCTAATGAATTGTATAAATGCATGTAAGGCCCACCCCGAGGTCAAGAAGTCACTACTTTTTGTGATAGTTATATTGTCTGTAGCATGTATTGTACAGTATGCATGTATGTATATGTACATATTTAGTTTTGTTGGGGGACACTCATCAAATTTCAATTCAAGTTTGTTATATAATTGTGGAATTATGGCATGTAAATTTTCGCTACATGTACTCCACATTCTACTCTGTAGCCTTGTTCTGGGTCACAAATATAATTATTTTAGAAACTACAGTGCCAAAATATACTATATTGATATAGACAATCACCAGGCTGTCATCCATCTGCAGCCCCAGGTATTTGTAGGTCATGACTACATCCACATTGGATCCCTCATTGAGATCTGGTGCAGATGTTGCCTGGACCTTCACACAAAGTCTTCACCAAGCTCCTGAACTCCCCCTCCTGTCCATCCCTGATACACCCCATGATTGCAGTGTGGTCAGGGTATTTCTGCACGTGGCATGACTCAGAGTTGTATTTGAAGTCTGAATGTGTACAGAGGGAATAGGACAGGAGAACAGTCCCCTGTGGGGCACCAATGCTGCAGACCACAGTCTCCAAGGAGCAGTTCTTCAGTCTGATGTACTGTGGCCTCCTTATGAGGTAGATGCAGGTAACCAGGTGTGACTCCACCCCCATGTCTACCAGCTTGTTTCTCAGGTGCCAACCACACAACAACGCAATTCTGTGAATCCAACAAATTTTAATACAGATTCTGCCTTGCGCACAGACGACTCCGGCATTGTCGGTGACCCAAAACAGTATTTTCTGACAACGGGTTCCAAAGTGAGAAGATCTGACAATGCCATTTTGGAGTTGCAGCATGTACCCGGCGTTGTTGCTAACGATAACGTCACATTATCACGTGACCAGAAGTAGTAGTAAACAAGTATAATCATTGCCTTCTTTTGTTCTTTTTTGTGGGTCTCTCTGTGTTCTTTGCAGAACCACCTATTGGCGTGGCATATGTATTACATCCTTGTCACTCATTGTCACCCGTAATCATGTTACTTCCGGCAATGTTGCGACAAGCGTTATCGTGCTGTTGTCGTGTGGACGGAGCGTCAGTAGAAGGGGCGGGATTGTGTTGAATGTCCTTGATAAATCAAAATGTTGGGGGGTGGGGGGTGTTATTGTCCACTGTGGATGCAGCTGAGGATGATGTGAAGAGAGACACGAGGAGCAGAGGGTGTGGAACATGTGGTAGACCTGTGGTAGAACCTGTTGTGTTGTTGTTGCTCAGCTTCTGCTCCAGCTTCCTGCTATACGACTCCTTTGCCTCTTTGAGTTGAACCTTGGGTTTTCCCTGTATGTGCTGCTCGGTTTACATCTTTAAACGCCCTCTTTTTCTTGTTGAGAAGGTGTCTCAGTCGCTAACAAGACTTATTGTTAGGGAAGCAACACACAGTCTTGGTGGGAACAGCAATGTCCATGCAGAAGTTCACGTAGTCCACGGCACAGAGTGTGACCCTCTCTATGCCCTTGCTGTGTGGTTCCTGCAGCACACTCTAGTACACTCTAAGCAGTCCCTGAGAGCCTGCACTGCCTCAGGATTTCCTGAAAGCGTGAATGATTGTGGGTTCCCGGAGTACCCGTAGATTGTATTGGGGTTGGAGTAGGATGAGGTTGTGATCTGATTTCCCAAGTGGAGGCAGGGGAATGACAATGTAAGCCTCCTTCACATTGGCATAAAGGAGATCTATTATCCTGTTTTTCCTGGTGGGGCAGTTGACAAACTGGTGAAAGGCTGGAGGAGTGGAGTTCAAGGTGACATGATTGAAATCATTAGATATTGCAAAGAAAGCCTTGGGGTGCTGTGTCTGCAGTGGATAACGTCACACACCATCTCTACGTTGGCCCATGGGGGAATGTGATAACAAACAACAATGGGGTATGGTCTGAGACTCACTGCAAGCAGCTCAGTGCCCCTACAGCACACAGTCACTTTAACAGTAACATGTCCAGGGTTGCATCATCTGTTGTTAGTGAACAGTGTGAGTCCTCCACCTTCACATTTTCTGCTCAGCTTGGTGTCCCTGTCTGGTCTTATGGTGGTGAATCCAGGTAAAGCCACATTAGCATGAGGAGTGCCGCAAAAGGCTACTCTCCCTGTAAATTTTCTGCTTCCTCACAAGGGCCGCCAACTCCTCAGTCTTGTAATTCAGTGTATTCACATTCCACATGACAACAGAAGGAATATTCGACTTGTACCTCCACCACTTTAGCTTAATGCTAGCTCTGCAGCCCCAGTATGGCCACCTCAGCTCCTCTGGTGAAGAGCAAAGCTGTTGGCTTTCCCCATTGTCCGGAGAAAGAGCAGCTGTTCGCTTGAAGGTCTCTGTTTTGATGCGAACAAGGTTCTCTCATCCACCCTGATGCAATGAAAACAACATATCCACTAGAAAAATAACAAGATCTGTCCAGTGTGTGCAGCAAAACAGTTAGAAAAGTGAAAAAGTAGAGAAATAAAGAAAGAAAAAACAATTACCAAGTGTAACTCTGTATCCCAAGAAAAAATTAGTCACTTTGATTTTCCCATTATATTGTGGAAGCTTTATTATGGAGAAACATTATAATTTGTATTTTTATTTTCCCTTCTACTTTAAAACATCATGTTTGCAGATGATGCATATTTCTGAAACAGTGAGGAATTACAAGTAACTTTTTCCTATCAACATTTCATAATGAAACAATTCAAATACCACTGACTTGGCAATGAAATGATTTGCATTCCAGGCAGAAGTATTGAGTATTTGGATGAAAGTACAGAGGACAGGCACCCTTGTGCCAGTGTAAATCAAACTCACTACAGAATCTTGTGTAAAAAATATTAGTTTCCATAAAGCAATATAGTCATGCTGGAGGTGTTGGCTGGTCTCTATGGTTACTAAAGGTATAAAATCCAGATGAATACGTTAATATATTTTTTCAGACAATCTCTTTCTTTTCTCTCAATTAAGAGATTATACACTGCCATACTAAAATACACCATCGGAAAAGTAAAGCTGTGGTCGGTGAGTGTATCAGGCTCACGCACTGTCATATTCATCTATTTTCCCAGAAGTCTTGACATGCTTGACAGCACAACCTTTAAAACCACAGCACTGTCATGAATAAAGTCTATTGTGACTGCACTGTGTTTAGACCTGAGTCAGAGAAAAACGTGTAATATCTAATTATGTTCTAATTTGTCAGATGTTCAAAAAGCAAACTACACAGAAACCCTGTGATGTACAACATGACTACTTTTCAATGTTATTGTATTTCATATAATTTCATATTATAATGAGATGTATGTTTCCTATATTACCATGTAGAAAGTGTTTACACATCTAAGTGAAAGTAATCAATTAATAATTACTGTATATAATATTTCTATTCTTTTTAAGACAAAACAGTCATACTTGTGTATGTGTATTGTTTTTACAGTAAAAAAAACTTAATTTACAAGTTCATGAATACAAATATATATAGACACTGTGGATTTTTTTTAGTTACTTTTTCTCTCCCCCCTGACCTGCTGAATATCCACTATATGTAGAGTTTCTGCAGAGCCACTGTGTTGGTTTGTGGCACTCACACAGACATAGCAGCAGCAACCTCCTGAAAAACATGATCAGGCCTCGCAGACACCACATAAGTTTTTAAAGATTTTCTGCCTTCAATTTGATAGAAATAGTGACAGTGTTGGAATGACATGCAGCAAAGTTACACAGGCCAGTTTCAAACCTGCAGCCACTACGACAGGGACATAAGCCTTGGTACATGGAGTACCTGCTCTACCAGGTGAGCTGAATGGACACCCCTGTCACTGCAAAAGTTTTGATTGGATCTCAGAGCTGTGTTACAAGAGACAGCACATAGCACCTCCTCATGTCATGATTTCCTCCATAATAATTTGTACCACGAATTAGCAATGAAACAAAAAACATGTGCTTCAACCAGTTTTGATGTTCACAACAAAGCCTTTTCCAAATTACTATTATTACTGGATCATGTGAATCCCAGGAGGGCTTTTCTCTTTATCTCTGTGGACCCATATTTTGTAATGAAACATGTAATGAGATATCTTACTGTGTGCTTTTTGGATTACAAATTTGGAATACACATTGTGATGATAATGCCCCCATGGGCACCATTTAGGCATGTCAGTGGCAGCTCGGCATTTGTTGGTAATTTATTCTTGGCAACTGTTTGCTGTACAGTAAATCGATTGCTTAAAGCTATTTTCGATACATTTCCAGTGTCACTAATGCAAATAGGTGGTCATACAGTAGATGTATTTTTGCCTGCATTGATATCCATGTTGCACATATAACTACAACACTGCTAAATAAATCTATATATAGTTATGAGTTATATATATTCCCTTAATATCAGCTGTAGTTCTGTAAAATAACTTAGATAAAGTGTCACCTATAACAATAGCATTAAGTCATCAACATATTGATTTCTGAATCAATATGGTGACGATTTATTGAAACTGCAGAAAAACAAGAGCATCATTCAGTGGACTGGTGTTCGCTCTCGGCCTCTACGCTGCATTTTCACTGTGTGCCACCAGGTCGGATTTGGCAGGAATTATGCTGCTTTTGATTTATGACATGGTTCTTCCAGTACGACCAGCACAAACGGAGCTAAAGCTTTCAGAGTTTTTCACAATGGCAGATGGTGAGAGGAGTGAAAGGCCAGAAGGAAAGTCACTTCTCACACATTTATCTTCTTTAGTTAAGGCAATGACAGCAACAGCACAATATGAAATGGGGTAAAAACGGTAAGTTGATCTTGGTGTAGTTTTGAGAGGCTTGCTTTTACCATTGTCTTGTTCATACACAGTTAGAAAATGAGTTCCTGGTTTATGAAGCACACCTGTACATTGTAATTTTATCCAAATGTGCATTTAATACAAGATTTGTGAACCTTGTACATAGGTAAGGTCAAAACAAAGTCAATATTGAGATGTTGATTCAATTCTCTAGATAATGGGGTTGTATTTGGTGTTTTAGATAAATAGATTTGTATATGTCAAAATGGAATGACAGTAAAATGCATTTGCTAACACACCCAGAGAATTTGCCAAGCAAACAGGTTTATACACACATACAATGTACATAATGTAGAACTAAACCCATCAGTGTACTAAACATTCATATGCGTAGACACAAACACAGACACAAACTTACAAATGCATGCATGCACTAGAAATGGCCTACTCAAGATGCATGAACACAGACAAATTCACTCATGCTTGCTCCAGCTTTTCCTTTCTTTCACTTTGTTCTGCTCTCACCTCCTAGGCATAATCAGCCTTTCTAATCCATTCCCTTACATTAAGTGATGCTTCCTCCCCCGTTTGGCCTCTAGCGCTCTCTGCACTAGCTGTTGACAGCAACGTTGTTTTCCTCAGAAAACCCCCTCCTGGTCACGGCAGGGAGATGGAAAGGAAAGAGAGACAGATCCCTCTGGCACCTCTTGGAAAATATCCTCATTTTTTGTTTCCCCCTTAAAGAAGACAGGCCTCTTTTTCAGCTTTTGTTTGGGGAATGTCATTGAACAAAACAAGCAAGTTCTGCCGGCATCCCTGCCTTTGGAGCTGAGCTATTTCGAGCAATGGATCAGATGAGGGTGTCTTGTTTAGGTTCTTAGAATTTTTGCTGGGGTTTATGGCACACTCAATGTAAGTAGAAAAATACAACATTTATCTATTGTATTAATGTAGAAAACGTAAGGTGACGTTACCTTGAACAAACATTGGTGTTCCTTGTCGGAAATGTACCACGCAAGTATCAAACCATCACACATCAAGAAGGCAGATCAGAAAATTGAAATGTAAATTGCCATAAATAATCCACATCAGGTTTATAAACAATAACCACAAATATCCATATCCCTGACTTTTTCTTCTGAAAAACAATGGAGCAGAAAGTGATGTCCCTGACAATACGGGCAGTTGAATTGAACCACAACTGAGCCTCAGGTGTGCCTCTAATCACAGGATGTGGTCAGCCTTTTGAGGCAATTGAAGTTGTTGGATCATCACAATTGCCTGGGCAATGAAAGTGTAATATGTTAAACTCCGTATTAGACTCATTTTCCTGTCATACTGCATCTCACCTATGATTCTACCAGATAACCGATTAGTCTTATTATGTTATTATGGTGTTCCAGCCAAACAGGCCTTGGGGACTAATATCTACTTTGAATACAATAACTTTCAGTCTTTTCCTGTGAGCTACTTGCACAAAAAAATGAAAGAAGTTGCAAGTTTCATCATGTGTGATGAAATTATACAGTGGATCATATATTTCCCAGCAGGCTGCACGGTGGTGTAGTGGTTAGCACTGTTGCCTCACAGCAAGAAGGTACCGGGTTCGATTCCCAGCCTTTCTGTGTGGAGTTGACATGTTCTCCCCTGTCTGCGTGGCTTCCTCCCACCATCCAAAAACATACTTGGGGATTAGGTTAACTGGCTAATTTAAATTGCCCGTAGGTGTGAATGTGAGTGTGAGTGGTTGACTGTCTCTATGTGTCCTTGAATGAACTGGCAACTTGTCCAAGGTGTACCCTGCCTTTCACCCTAAGATAGCTGGGCTCCAGACCCTATGAGGATAAGTGGTAGAAAATAGACGGATGGATATTTCCCAGCAGAAGCGTGCGATTATTTATTAACCTAAATATAACTTGGGGGTTTGTATTAAAACAAATCTTTTATCTGCCATGATTTTGTTTGTCAAATGGCCCAGATTTTTTTAATAATTACTGAGTCATGGCTGAACAAGGATGACGACATTTTATTTAAAAGCCAACCCTAGCATCTTACTAAAGCAGGAGCGGGGAGTGTTAGCCATTGTCCGCAGGAATTGTTACATACCATAAGTAAGTGCAACTGTATTGTCAGGATTTTTGTGGTTTGGTTTTATAGTTGTGAAAACAAAATAACTGCCCAAGCTGACAGGAGATGAGGAAGAATCTGACTACAGTTGGAGCACCTCAGACTGCCACCTTAAATGACTACGTAATGGTCTGAAACATATACAAAGTAACAGTGTGATGTGGTGCATTGGTCTGCATTTCACACCTTTGTCATTTTCTGCATGCTTAACTCTGGAGCTACAGAACTCTGAGCCACAAATACAGTGGTTGCATGAGATTAGCTACAAGTAATTAAAATTACCATTAAGATACTGTACATGCTGGTGGACAAACCAAATACTGAAGATCATATTTCAGCAACTGCACTGAGCTGCTAGTGCAGTTTTTACAACTCCACACTCTGAAAATAGGTCTGGTATGTTTTTGTTTCCCTCCCACTTGCCTAGTGAGTAGATCCGTAATCCCAAATCTGGCAGTTTTGAGTCAGTGCCAAAAACACAGGTGGGTGTTAACACATTCTTCTCAGCTACTGGTCATGAAATACCTTTAATCTTTGCAAAGGAAAAATCCATGATATGATCAAAACACGCGTTGAATTTATATCCATCCATTCATCCGTCTTCCATTATCAGTACATCTTAGTGGTGGACATAATGTATTATAAGTTTAGCATCCATAATGCTTTATACCTCCATGACAAAGTAACAGTAGCATTTGAAACAAAAATCTGAGTCCTTGGTTACACAGAACATTATAACTATCACTCCTCAATTATGAGGATGCATAGAGAACTGCTCTTATAAATGTCAATTATTTGATATGCATTAATGTGATAACAAAATTTTATAAAGCCTTATGAATGCATTATAATACATTATGTGTTTTTAAAGCTTCTGTATGTTACCTTCATATAGCAAGTGTTACCAAAACTGATAAATCACCAAAAAAATCTTGTGCTGTCTTTGATTTGCACTTTTGGGAGGGTTGCAACCAATTGAGAGCAGTGTCAGTCCATGAGCAGGGCATATAACGGAGATTTCATGCATTAACCTGGAAGAGTTCCATAGTGGGAGGACCAGGAGAAAGCCACCTGGAGAAGGTCTGCTCTGATTGCCCTCCTTTCACTGCTGCCATGGTGTCCATAATCACAAACATTCTTTTCCTTCCTTTCCTCCTTCTTCTGCCCAAGAAGTGCAAAAGGGAAAAAAAATCTAAACTTTTAATTAAATGGAAATAGCAAGGTGAAAAGGCAAGGAAAAAAACCTCACTACCCAACTGCCTTTGACCTGGCTGAATCAGTTCCTCTGTAATTCACCGTCATGTCAATCCCAGTGTAACCTTCAGGGGAAGGGAATGGCTGGCAAGAACAACTGGGACAGATGATAAGTCTTTATTCAGCTTCTACTAAGCTCATCTTTAATCTAGCTGCTTTTCCCACTAAATCAAAGATAGGCTTCTAGTAAAGCCACAGACAGGAATAGCCCACTTCTCGAAGACCTTTTAGCATTGTTGCACCTCACATCAGACAGTAGAGCAGACATGGTTTATCAAAGCATGGATTATTGTAACTCAGAATGGACTAAGTGTACATCTAGAAAAGGATTCGTTAAGCAGGCATGCTTTTTGCTCCATGCCCTTCCACATTTGTCAAGGCACATACTTGTATGGTTCCCAATTTAACAGAGTCCACCATGGCAGTTGTCAAGTGGTATATTTGAGAAAATAGGAGACAATTGCAATTATTATTCCTGCTGAAATCCAAGTTCCTCAGAATCTTGTATGGTCTTCTAAACCCAATTATTTGAGATGGAAAATAATTATTTTGTTATTGGGTCAATGTGACTGCTCCATCTATAGCACACAGTGACTTGAGTGCTTTTTCCTTATAGAGCACCAAAAGTTATCACACAATCCCGGCATGCAACTTTCAAAACCAAAACAAAGCCATTTTGGCAGTAAAGCGCCCTGTTTAAACTACTGCCAGGGATCTCGCCTCTTTCAGATAAACACCTATAAACGTTTATCAGAGATATGGTGGATAACTGTTGTGCTCCGGGATGCCACAACTGCTGAGGATGAGCAAAGGGAAGATAATTTTTCAGGATTTTCAAAGATCCTGAACGAAGACAGAGATGGATAACTGCCATAAAACGAGCAAAAAGCCATCATGAGAAAAAAGAGTGGTGGGAACCTGCAGCGACCACTTTATAATCCAACGTTCCCTAAACTTTCTAACTGATTTATTTTACATGTGTTTATTACTATTCTGAACTTTTGTACTTTCATTAAACGCACGTTAGACCAAAGTATTATGGCGTAGATTTTGCGGTGCTTCCTTTTGCTCACAGCAACAAGCAAACACAACATAACAATGTTTGTCTGTGGAGTCATTACAATTTTCCTTCACATAAAACTCAATGCACGTTATGTCTGCAAGTTCTTGTGATTACAACAAGGAAACGAGCATTGTGAGATTTCTCATATGATTCACGAGAGAAGAGATTTTGAAACATCTACTGCTACTAAACCTTTTCAAGATTCATGAAAAGTATACTGGGGGCATAATAAGGGTCAGGGATATTTAGTCTTTACAGTCATATGCTGTGATTTAAAACTCCGAAGGCGTATATTGACCGCCGGTGCCACTCATTTTTGATGCAGATTTTACTGCTAAAATGACAATGTAAACAAACAAAGTCACGTGGGGTCCGGAGCTCTATTACCAAATATCTCAGCCTTGAGTCCTTTAATTTAAGTACTTTTGTCCAACAATGTCAGGCTTTGAGAAGACAGTCACTTGGTGAATGTTGCCAACTTTTTAGACCCTCTTATCGACTTAATTTCTAAATCCTTAGCTACTTTCCATAGAGGCTAGTTGTCATTACTGCACCACAAGCGACTGACTCTACTGTTTTTACTCTACTCAGTTAGTGGCAGAGACCGCCAGGCCCAGCAAAGCAGCACATTCAGTCAGTATCCATAGACTGTATATTGGCAACACATGGCAGTTGAGATATGACCGAGCTGTGTGTGTGTGTGTGTGTGTGTGTGTGTGTGTGTGAGTTGTATGCTCCATTGTTGGGGAGACTTAACTATTTCCACTTTTCAAGTGGCTATGAACATGACTGTATTTTTTCACCTTTTCATCCCTCCTGTTCCACAAAAAGTGTGTGATTGTAATAGAGAGGTATTTTGCTGCTAGTTAGCTTCAGGTGAGTGATAACTACATGATTTCATGATTTTGGCTATTAGTAAAAGCTACTGCTATCATGTGGTAGTATTGAGGAGAAATAGAAAGTCTGGATGAGCTGCATGCATCCAAGAACTGCTCTCAGTTAGTTCAAGATATCAGCAAAGCAAAGCAGAAAACATGCAGTAAAGCATCTGAACCGTAAGAAGAAAGCTGTTCCACTGAACTTATGCAGTTGTTGCTGCTGTCATTGTTTTGTGCTTATGTGTGTCCGTCATCATCCATCAAGTTTCACAGAGGATTGATAAAAATCATCTGAGCTGAAGAAATATGTACCTTTGTGTATCTTCAACCTCAAACTGTCTACATATCATTGCCCAACTTCATCTAACAAAGAGAAAAGAGGCACTTGCTCCAAGCATGAGCACACTATTGTCCTTACATTTGGACACACAAAGCAGATCATGACATATCACGGAGGGGCTCACAAAGCATCTCCCATCCTGCATACCATACGATAACTAAAATAGCTTTAGTCAAACTACATTGCACTAACAAATTACCATAAAGGTTACTCATACAGTGTCCATAAGACACACAATAACTTACATTCATAGATTTTATCATGAATCAACAATTGCAGAGTGAAATAGTGTTGGCATTTTCTACCTTAACATTTAGGCAGTAATTACACTGTAACAAATTTAAATCCTTTACTCCTCTCTATAACAAAATCATGCTAGAAGTTCATCTTTGTTCTCAGCAGAGTCATTAACAACACTGCTGAAGTCTAAATACCTGGGTCTGCTGTTCTGTATTGAGAATATAGCCAATCCACTTTTTTGTCCCATGCTCTCCGGATGCAATGCAAACATCACTAAATGTTGTTGCCATTGAACTGTTGTCCTCAATGAGCCAGATCCTCTACTGTTGGCTTTCTTTGATAGTGCCTCACGAGGTGCTTTGTGTACTGGTTTCTGACAAAAAAAAAGAAAAAAGAAGAAAAAATGCCATCCTACTTGGCCAATTGCACCATCAATATGTATGCAATTGCTCCCAATATATAACAATGTTGTTGGATAACTTCTACATCAGTTCAATTCCATTCCATTGACATTCAGGAGCAGAGGGGAGGTTGACTGAGGGTTGAAATAATTGCCCTTGAAAGGAGGTGAATGTTCTTCATTTGAACAGAAAATGTGTTGTTCACTGAGCCATGTAAAGATCCTGCCACCGTCCTAGAACTACCACACTAATAATTACATTCCACTTTCATCAAGATCTCTCACATTTGGGGACTGTTGCGACGTGAAGCAGAGTCGACAGAAGAAAGCCAGGGCCTGCACAGGGAGAAATGGCTGTGCTTAGACAGATTGCAGCTGTAGAAAGTTCATGCACCGCTAGACTCAATTATAAACTACCCCAGCAAATCCTGCTTGCTGAGTAAAAAGGATGTAAATTGTGTTTACTGTAGCTTTGTCAAGTAAATAACATTTACAAGTATGCCATGTTATTTATCATTCTGTCTTCAGACTATCACACACATGCCGGTCATTTTAAAATTACCTTTGAATCATCTTTTCCAGTCTTTGATTGATTTGATCATGTTCCTTGCTGAGAATGAAAACTGCTTGTGTAATGTATCATTAGGAGTCAAGCACTGCCCAAAAGACATCACCTCATCATGTATTCATTTCTCTTTTAGAACATCTTAATGTATGTACTGCATGTTAAGCCTTTGGAGAGCAGGTGATCAAATCACTTGTGATCCTCCATTTAACTTGGCATCACAGGGAATGACAAAAGCAGTAGGCACGCTATTTATCATAAATTCTGCAGGATTTTCACTGAATGAATGAGCTGTTAATTTGTTTATTTATCTATTATTATTTCTTTACCTTGTATGCTAATGTTCCTTTATTATTTTATATTGTACTGAGTTCTACAAAACTTGAGTAAAATTCCCTGTATATGTGCACATACCTGGCAAATTTGGAAAAGAAAAAACAAGTAATGATGATTTATTGTCTTTTCACTATTTCATGAATAAGGAAAAAAAATAACCTGCTCGCCACTGACCTTTTCTACAAGGCATTCATATTCATAATACTGTTTGACAATTTATAGTCTTTTCCCTCAATAAACAAACACAAACCTTTTTTGACATATTTTAATATTTCATGTTTGTAATAAGATATGCAACCATAGTCATCTGACAAAATTTAGGTAAAAATTAAGGAAAAGGGTAAGGAAATAGGTTTATGTTCTGAGATACTTACAGTTATGTTCCATAGTGTGTAGCAGGCACTTTCATTCAACACCTCTCAGACCACGTGCCTTACTCACCAGGTCTCCTGTCTATATCCTTCACAAGGGTGATGGCAAGCTTGCCAAGAACATTTAGTGGAGTAGGGTGATGGATTTAGCAGGCGTTCTCACCCAGTTTACAATAACTGAGAATTCAGCCACCAAGCGCACCGCCACAGGACATATACAGTAACTGTATGCTGTTGTTGGTCACTAGAAAATTTCTTACAATACTGTGCAGCCAATGAAACTACCAGCTGCAGCAAGACTCCTCCAAAGGCAATATGTGCCCGGAAAACAGATGAAAGGGGCGTTAATAGCAATATGAGAGGAGCAGAAGATTAAAATAGTCTGGTAGCAGACTAGCAGTGTAAATGGACTGGTCAGTGAAACATTGAGACATCTGGGTTAAACAAAAAAAGTCTGGTCTGGAGGTTAGGACCAGGGCCTTGGTGTCAGGGACAGAATCCAAATACGTTTGAGTTAAAATATGAATCTGTTCATCTAAAGCCACTAACTGTATTATTGGGTTCTCGCTTCCTGACCTTGTTTTGTTAATTTCCCATTCTAACGTACGTCATCCCTCTTGCTGAGCTGTCATATTCAAAGCTAAGGTTAACTGTAACCCCCTACACAGGTGCAGAAGAAGCAAATGGAGTAAAATAGGAAGTAACACTGATGTTTTGAAGAGGTTATGTCTATTGCATGTTTAGCAACACCTCCAGTTCTTTTTGCTGATTTTTAATTGTCATTATATCAACCATGTTCTATGGTCTCCTAAAAATGATGTTGCCTTACAACAAAACTGCATTGTCAATTATGTTTCAAGGCTGACATAGTTACTCCTGATTTACTTTGTTTTTGACATGTGGTAGTGTAAGATCAGTAGTGTTCCACCTTGGACTTGTCTCAATTTTCTGTAGTTTTTTTTTGCTTTAGGGTGCGGGCTGCTCTCTTTTAAAATAAGTTCACTGTTTTATCCAATAAATTCTATGCAAATGTATTTCCTTATATATAGGGAGATGTGTGCGTTGCAAATAGCAGGCACACACCTGTGGATTTTGGATAATTCTGATACCACCTCACAACAACACAAGGATGGACTGAACTCAGGGTGATGGTAACACAATGGACTGGATGGGATAGTAGTTTTGCATGTGCAATTTTATGTACAACATTTGTACACGCATATTAATGAATGAAGCCCAGTGTGAGGTGAGTAGAAATCAACTAAGTATGACTTGAATTTAATAAAACCAAAGCTAAAAGCAGGTCAGTATGAAGTAGAGTACAGATATGAACCCATCGGTTTGTTTGCTTAGTTTCAATGTATTAATTTGTGCATGACAGTGAAGACAGTACAACATTCATATTAGTAGCCATTGCTGTAATTTATGGAGGAACAGCTAGCACCTCTATAAGTCCCACCATATTTTTACTAATGCAGATGGTACACAGTAAGCTCACTCTATGAGTCCACCCTGCCATCACGGCCTTCAATTCCGACTGCCATTAATTCTTGCATTACTGTCTCCACTAATTATCCATATTTCCTTCTACAGTACAACTCATCTGCAATCTGCCTCCTGCTCCATTCTAAGCCAGCTATGCTTAGTGTGATGACTAAAGATGCATTAATGTGGTGCAATTTAAAGAAAAAAATGTCAAAAACAATTAGAGTCCGCTCAGACAGTCAAGCCGTGACCATCTTAAGAGTGGTAATTAACTCCAACTGAAGACTAAACTGTGTCGTGGGCTGCCATAATGCCTTTCAGAGTATTACTCATTAAAATAAAGACAGTTGGCATGAATAAACAAATGAATGGAGGCACATAATGGAAAGAGAGTAGTTTGACATGGTTGGTGATTAAAATGCTGCAGAGTATTTACTGATGGAGGGTCTATTGTGATAAAGGGCATAAACATGATGGATATCACTGATAAGCTCTTTTGTTAAAGTCCGCTTCTTTACACCAGTTGTGATGCTACTGTGTGCTACATTTTCATGCTTTACTGTGCACGAAACCACAACCCTGCTGTGCTGCTGTGATAGGTTTGTTTTTTTTTGACATTGGCCTAAAAATGTGGGCACAATGTTGCTTAAAATGATTTTATGGAGATGAGGAATGCTTTTTGGGTTGGTTTCTAAATCTGCAGGAAAAACATGTCTCCCCATATCTTCAGGAACTGTGAACTAACTTAAAAATAATTAACCTCTGTTCTAATGGGGAGTAAAGTGGTCCTAAAGTACATGGATAAAACAGACTCTCTTTATTCTGATGATTTTAGTGGATGTTTGTCATAAATATGATGATTTTGCTTAATTTATTGTAATTTAAATTTGCCCCAGTTATTACCCATTGTTTTTTATCATCCAAAAATATATATGCCTGTTTTCTGATATCAAGTGATTAGGGTTACAACCTTTATTGGCACAGAAATATTTGGTATTGTAATGGTATTGTGTCACCCTTTTGAACATCAAAGAAACCATCTGATAATGCACAACAAAGATTTACATGGAACCCATAAAGACAAACTGTAGATTAAGTGTGTGATGAATTGCAGACAGATCATGCCATCTGGGACAAATGATGCATGTTTTGACCAATCGAGGGACATCGTCAGTCTAAGCAACGCCCAATAATGAAAAACTGAAGGCCTCCACAAAGTAGCTGATTGCATTACGGGCTTGCTATGCAGCTGGCAGCTGCTTCCTGACAATATGATGATGGAAAACTCTTGTTGCTCCACTTCAAAATAGTCAATTAACGGAAATGAAATTGTGTGATGTCTGTTGCGGCACAGATGCTGAAGGTGAAGATGACAAACTGGGACTGCAGCAGAAATTCTCTTATACTGGTGAAAGTGTAACAGTATCTTGCAGTTAGGTCTTTATATTAAACCCTTTGAACTTAACATTTGTATACAGCTTTTGATATGCATGTGCGTGCAGTTAATGGAACTCAAAACATTAATGTAATTTGCAAAGCATTTTTATAAATAAGTTTTTATAAAAAGTAACTGTAATAATAGTACTCTAACTGGATTCAGGCTATGGCAAATAATACTCTTTAGAGATGGGTTGATAAATGTTAAGCAAAAGTGTTGCTCACTTTTAAACGTGCAGTTCTGAAGTGATAGGAGGGTGGAGAATCTCTGCATTTATTTTGGTAATGCATCATTTGACAGTCGCTTACACATTGTTACATAAGTGCTGCTTACTACTACTAGTATTTTACAGTGGAGCCATGGTTGTATTTATTTTTATCTTCCATGGCTGTATTTGGTTTTTGGTGACACACTCTGCATGCATTCATTGCATGTTACCTAGTGTAACATGATAATGTGTGCAGGTATGTAAGAGCCTAAACTACCTTGATACTTATGGCTTGTCATGACTGATTCTCAGACATTTACAGGGGACAGCAATGACCTTGCAGAATCCTGCATTACTTTTCTACAATTTTATGCACATTGCTTGCTTCCACATTTTCATGGTCATTCAAGCAATCCTGTTCCACGAAGAATAAGGGGTATAGAGCTGTATTACATGTTGTTGTGCAAAGAAAGAATAGATAGAAATGTAGACGGACAACAGGACATGTCCATGGGTCTAAAATAGTAATTCAGTAGACATGATGAGATGGGCACTGTAAGAAGCTGAGCTATAGTCTAAAAGATTTTTTTTTTTCCAGTTTGAAAAAAAATCATATATATCTCTTACAAAATAACCAAAATGAGAACAGTTTGTTAATGTAAAACAAAAAGTTTTGTTTTTATTACAAACATGTCTATGCTGAACAGTTATAACCTAAATTATAGAGCCAAAAATCTCTTTCGAGACTCCTTAGAGATCCAAAAGGACCAAGCTTGTAAACAGCTTAACCTGAATTAGACTAAGACCTGAGTAATGACCAAAAGCCGTTTCTTTTCATAGCTTTGTTGGCCTGAAGTGATTTCAGACTTTGCTCCATTAAACTAATTGCTAACTAAAACAGAGGATTACTCATGTCCGCCAAAGACCCCATGGATTCCATTCAGTGCTGCTCATTGGGTTTGGGGCTCTATCTGTGCCAGCTTCTCCCACTGGGTGCGTTATACCCGGCCAACCCCCCAACCACACCATGTCCCCAACCCCAATGCTGGAGTACTGTAAGTGTGCTTACCCCTGACACCCTATAGGAAACATGTGATAGTGTGAACACCAAGCCCACTGGCACAGATGTACATAGATGCGTTTGTAACAACATAGGCTTTGGGAGAAAAACACTGATACTAGTACTTCTTTAGTTTGATCTCCACGGGATCCTTAGCTTGCTTCATATTTCACAGTCTTTTTATACAGTTGAAGCTCAGCCCAGTAAGCAAGGTTCTGTGGAAGTAATAGAGATACAGCTCAGTGGGCAGAGAAGCCATACAGTAACTGGAATGTTGTTTGTTTGAGTCCTGGTTCTGACTCTCTGCATGTGTGCTTGAGTATGACACACACTGTTCCTAAATGCTTAGATTAATTTAAATGCAGAGTTTAAATTGCATATCCCTGTATGTATATTACATATCATGTTTTAATCAACTAAAACTGTGTTAAATTTTGTTATACAATTAGGTTTCCAAATTATTTATTATCACCATTGTTAAAACTGTGTTTTATGTTATTTATGTCAGTTTCTGCATAATCTCCTTTTTGCTAAAGGTGTACAAAACAGTAACACTTTTATGCCAATGCAGTAATCTTTGTTTGTTCATAAAAAAAGCTTGTCAGTCTAAAAGTGTGTGCATGCATTGTAACTTTTTAAACATTGGCAAATTCTTGGATATTTATCACTGTACTTAAGATATAAGCACATGTAATTACAAGTATGAACACACAATTTTAACAAATATATCTGTACATACATTAGACTCACATATTCAAATACATACCTACTTTATATGTGTAACCGGATGGTTTATATTGGCTATGCATTTCAGTTCTCTGGTGTCCTTTTAGTCTGTCTGTTTTGCAGCAGCTATGGCGATTGCAGCACGGAGGCGACACACCCCTTACCGGCACCTGTAGTGCAGCCACGATCTCGGCCGCTAATGCGGGGTGGGTTATAAACCCCTCTCAAGAGAGCCATGATAACCATGCTCTTTACAAGTGTATGTATGTATCTCCAAGACAAAAAAATGCAACTAAAAAGGTTATTTGAACACAAGAATCACTACTTGGAAAATACTTAATGCAAAAAAAAAAAAAAAAAAAAAAATCACTTTAGTTGCTTGATGTGATGCATGGTTCAAGACAAACTGACACAGGACAAAAGGACATGAAGATTATATATACACACTCAAGGTAAAACTCAGTCTGATGCTACTACAAAATAAAACATGAAGTCGTGAGACAACATGGACACACAGCAAGAAATCCCCAAATAAAATATAATTTATGTTACAAGACAATGTACGAATGAGGATGAATGAGAGGTAAATGGTATAATACTAATGTAAGAGAAATGTGTAAGGAATGTCAAGATTCATTACACAGGGTGACTGGTAATTAATTCAAGCTTTTTTGAAACAATTCCGCAACTTCACCCTCTCCAAACATAGTGAGACATTAAGGTAATATGAGGCAACAAAAACTAATTATTTTTATCCAGTTCAGATCTGGGGAGCAGCAAAGTCATTCCCATGATTGTCTATTTGGCAAAGTGAAGGTCGGCAGAGCAGCTGGGAAACTCTGACAGCTGGGAACCTCCTCAGTCTCCAGCAGACCCCAGATGTTCCTCTCTATTCCTCCACTTCTCTCCAGCTCATTCCTCGTTCACCATTTCTATCGCTGTCCCCAGTGTGGAAAAAATTGGCAAAGCTGTATTCCAGTTGTGAAATGGTTGTTTTCGCCAATTACTCTTCTCCCCTTCGCCCCCTCATCTCTGATGCTGCCAATCTTATGTGAAGATGTCAGAATTATGCAAATGACATTAGCAAGCCTAGAGTGCAGGATAGTGGCGATCTGTCATTTTTATTTGTCATTATTTAGAAATGATTTTTATTTTCATTTTGGCTGCATGATAATGTGTCATTTATCCTTTTGAAGATGATAAATTCATATTATTCCATCATAATATTAGAGGCTGCCTTATTGAATTAACTTAGAGAGAAACACAGTTTGTATTTGGATGTGGAAATGGAAGCAGAACTGATTGTGTTGTCACAAAACTTGTTTCTGGATTACAATCTAGGTGGGAGACCACAGTGTATGTGCAATCATAGGGCTGCCATAATATCAGATTTTCACTACACATTATCATCATGAATGACTGCTCAGTGTGAAACGGCACTACTGACAATATACTATTCAACAATGATTGAAGTAATACAATATGGTAATACAATATCATTCAAACAACCATGCCTTCTGCTTATCGAGAGATATACCCATAAAAATCTTAGGGCTATAGATGAGACCAAGGACTCATTTTCTGCCTGGGTGTTTCATGCCTCAGACCAACTCTCTTAAGGTGAAAACCTATTATACTGCAGCGATATAATTATTTTGCCATGCTATAGTCTCACATAATGGACTATTCTCTGCAACCTTGTAATTTACAGTGCATTTTTTATAAAACCTTATCTTGTCAAAAAGCAAGCAAAGACGTAGCATGTATATAGGTAAAAGGTATTTTTTCAGCTTCACCTTCTCAAACAAAAGTGATTTGATTGTCTTTAACTTCTTTCTCACAAGCAGCTTCTATCTAGTTTCTGCAGGTGTAGTGTCATTTTACGTACTCATATATAGTTATGTTTTTTTAAAGAACCTTGACAGCCTACATGATCTATTTATACAGTTATTGTTTTACCGTGTCATCAGATTAGCTACTCAAACACCAGTCAATAGTTTTCTCAAGGTCACAGTTGGTGTATTTAATGTAGTTGGTAAAAAATAATTCTAATAAAGCAGACAAACCTCCACATAGTGCTCTACGTTAATTGTGTTCTGGAGTTGGTTAACCTTGAGACATTGAGGGGGATATTTTTGCTTCATTTCAGCTACTGCATGGCAGTCCCTCCTAATAATCATGCCTGATCAAGTAACATTTAAATATCAGGTTTTCATTGATGTGACCTTGATTTCCTGACAAAAATGATCACTTTAGAACTCAATAAAAAAAATAAAGAAAATTAGTCTTTATAGTGCTTACTTTTTAATACTTTATAGTGGAGGAAAGCAACTAAGCATAATTCCACTACATTTTGTGTCTGTTACTAGGTGACAAGTTGCTGAATGGATCAGTCAGGTGTGATGTGATCACATATGAAAGATAATCCATGAAAAGGCCTGTTGTTAGACATGCCATTTGGCCATGAAAGCCACAGGAAGAAATCAGACAAAGGAGAGAATGACATCATGTTTATTCTGCCACAAAACCTGCTCCCAGTGTCTCTCACTTACTTTCCATGTTGCATGTGTACCCGGCAACTTTCTCTGGGTTGTCCCCCCGCAACCACCGTATCTCTGCCCCTAACTGACACCCCCCCAGGTAGTAGGTCAGTGGCTCATTCATTGTTAGCATTACATCTGTAAAACTGCACTCACCGGCAGGTCACACACCAGCCCTGGTTTGTCGCATTTCTGCTTCGGTTCTCGCTGCTTTCACTGGAGGTGTTCTGCAGCGTGCCTAACGCTTCCGGGTAGTCTTGAACTGTGAACTACCGAAGGATTGGGTCCAGAGGATGCTGAGTGCACTCGGCCAATTGTGACATTGGGCAACGCACCGGTAACCCACGTAGGGATTCATTGTGACGGCTTGAGACGCCAGGCGCCATTGTTTGTGCCTGAGTCCGATGCATGCTTTGCTTAGCCTAATTTTGTGTGTGCGTGAGTCCAGTTATTGCCCTTAATATTTGACTTTTCTGGTGTTATTTTGGATGTTCTATTTTTGTTTCTTTTTCTGACTCCACTCCAGCCTATGCCTAGGCATGCTCCTTGTTCGCGGCTTGCTGTTGTGTAGTTTAACAACGCTGTTGGCCGTGGGGAAGTATTGACTGCCACTCTTACTTATTAGTAACTAGTAACCAATTTGGCTGCTCATAGCTGTTGTTCGACTCTTATTGTTGGTCTTACCTTACCCTTCTTGGTCTCTTCATAGCCTGGGCAGGTCGCCCGATCTGAGCCCTCCTCTTCACGCACGTCACCGTAATTGTAGCGGTAACGAGCACCTTACTGTTTGCTGTGATCACATTTTTGTAGTATCTGTGCCGTGTGTGTGTGTTTGAGTATCTTTCCGTGTGTGTGGATAGGCACAGGGAATCCAGAGCACATTTGGTGTGTCAGCCTCACCTTTCCAGGACAGGTAACCAACCCTTGAAGCTGTTCCAGTCTAGTCTCTATTGCTAGTGTGTAGTGTTGTAAATCTGGGTGGCAGCCCTTACTTTCCCCTCGTGCACTATATTTTCTTTTTTTTTTTTTGACCATTGTCATAACTTTCTGTGTCGGCTTATTCAATAAATCAAAGTGCATCTTTACACTGTTTTATTGTTTATTTTTCAATAAATATTGACATTTATTTTAACTGAAACCTCACATCTCTGTATTCACTTACTTATCTGTGTGGGAGAGCCCTCTTGGCTAAAACTTGGTCTGAGATTACTGTGGTACAATTATCTCTTGTGGTGCAAGGCCACAGGTGGCGTAGTCAAGCACTTTAGCCAAGACCCTTTAATTCACCACTCGGGTCACACATGCATAATCAATTATTGTTAAACTACTAAGTTTGCATTGTGAAAATGAATAGAACATTGGAAACTTCAACAATGGTCTCCTGAATGAAAGACTTATGTTTGTTAAAATTATAGCAATGACAATGCAAATATAACATTCTTTGTATCATAACCCTCTGTGTTGTAAGTTCTATGTGTGTAGGCTCGCTAGAATCCTCACAAAACATTCTAATACAATCCAGTATTATTATTATTGGGTTATTTACAATGTCTATTGTTAAGTAAGGTAATTTAGTGGTTCTGTGTCTCTTTTATGATTCAGTGCATATATAGATAGTTGAAAATAAATATTAGGCTACATCTGTTTTGAATTTGACAATGAGGAAATTGGACAGGCTGGCATATTATATCAATTATTTTAGACTGCAAAAACAGTATGAGAATGAGAAAATGTTACCTAATGTGTGTCTTTTGGAGTGAAAACCTGTCTGACAACTGGAGACATGATCACGATGAAGCAACCAGTAAAGTAAAAGCAAACTGGTGGGCTGAAACATGCTACAAAGCTCTGTAGAGCTTTTGGGTGACAATTCTCATATTAAGCACACTGTTGAAATAAAAATATTGATTGTTGCAACTTTAAGTGTGACTTGCAGCACAGAGAAAATCAAACTATTGGTGGCACATTACAGTTAAAGTTCAAAATATCCTGTCTTACCAAAGTAAAATGTTGATAGCGTAGCAATAACAGTTTAGCCACATCGTAAATAAATTGTAAGTGTTTCCTTTTCTGCTTTTGGACTGAATAGAAATTACAGCTACAACCTACCAGCTATGGGTTTCTGACTTGTGGACAGCAGCATAAATTCCTCTTCAGAGTCCAGGCCAGTTGTGTGACTTTCCCTGGGAGAAATGGATCTATAAAAAGGAGGACTGAGGCAAGAATAGGGAAGAAGAAGAAAAGAGAGCTCTGAGCCTCGCATTGCGGTTAGTCAGGCTGAAGCTCTACACTCCGGCAATCTGTCTGTCCATCTGCCTACCACATCATGTTCTCTGTCCATCTCTCTCTTATTCTCTACTACTACTCAGCTCATCTTTCATTCTTACCCTTTGTTGATCCCTCATCTCTAACCTGCTGCAGAAAGGTATGTTATTTGTCTACACTTTTTAAGACTGCCACACACACACACACACACACACAGACAACACCATGTTAGATTTGTTATATTTTCACATATCACATTTCAAATGTGCATTCTGGCAATCATGTTAAAATTTGACCTTATCTCGAACACAGTCACACCTTGGTAAAACCCCAGCACACCCATTACTATGCCTTAGCTTTTATTGTAATTAAATATTTATGCACGAATAACAAATTGGGTATGACATAACTGCATACATGGATATGACTTGAGGTCATAACGTCATGACGCTACACATTCAGAGGATGTATGTATCTATTTCTAGGAATAGATTGCCACAAATTACACAAACAAAGTTGATAAAACCTCTGTTTTTAGACCCACCTGTCCACCCCGACCTCAACTTATAGGTACTTCGTCTCTTCACACCATGTCACCTATCCTGCAAGATTATTTGGATTAGACACAAATTTATTGTGTGGGATATACATGAATTATAGTGCATTAATTTTCATAAGACAGGCCTATAACTTCAAACTTCTGCCTGTCCTCATCTCACCCCTCATCCCTTGTCCATCCTCTGTCCATTGCCCTACCAATACCTTCTCTGAACACCCACTGAGAATTTATCTGTCTGTTCTTCCCAGCTCTATCCTCCAAGTGATTGCTAGATGTCCACAGTGGGTGGTTGTCAGGGCCAATCAGCTCCTGGTGGGTGGTTGTGGTGATGAGATAGGTAAGACTAACAATCCTGCTGGACCAGGTGAACCATGCATCTACCACAGTACTGAGACAGAGATGGAGTGGTGCCTAAACAGGCAGACTTCACAGTCTGACTGCTGCCAATGACGTACTTATTGATGGGCAAAAGATGTGGGGAGAATAAAACCATGGTTCAAGATGTGTGTGTTGTTACAAGTCAACGAGCACAGTGATAGAGTTTTAAGTTGGTGTTTGGTCTACTGCTTTATCAGGAGAAGAACACATTATATTTGATGATCTGTTCACTTAGTAACACAATTAAAGTTTGGAATGGTTTGTACAATACAAAAATAAAATTCTTCCGGATACTGTGAGGAATATAAATGATTTTCCCACAAGAACTCCAATCTGCTCCTATATGCCTCTACACTATATGTCTATATGTTACTGTGACATTTCAGATCCAGCCACCCCCTCCTGGTCTGCAGTAACCCCTCTTCCCACCTAATCACACTCTTCATTAGCCCTGTCATAGATACTATAGCCCACTTTCATGTGCTTTGCTACATGGACCAGCAAGTGTTTAATTTATATTTTGAGGACTGGGCAGACCTAGATTGGTTGAAGACCGTGCAAAATTTAGCTATTTAGAAGCAAATCAGTTTTGGTGGATTATGATATTTTTATTTTGTATGTATCTATGTACACCACAACTCAGATTCCAATGTGAGGGACAATAACAGCCACTCCCTTGCAAAGCAGTTTCCAATAGCAACCAAGCCTACATACTATTAAAGAGTTTCATTTTGGTATTATGTATATCACTGTACATTTATTGGGCTCACATGGGTGTTTGTGTCATTATTTATTTCATCTCTTTGTTATATTTCAAATGAATGTGTTCCATTATAAAGAAGGAGGTATTAAACCCAGAGGCTCATATTCAGTGACTTATGACTGAGCAGTTACTGTCATTTCTGAATAACTGACTTACTGCACTGGAGCTCAACCTAATATCTTTCAGTTACACAGCTCCTTTTTTAAATTCTGGTTAGATGCCACATCTTTGTGACAAATTTATAGTGTTTATACATAAAAAAAAATCAATATTTTGCTGAAAATAATATTTTAATGTGATCCTGTGCAGTCACAACGCTTAACATCAGATTTTCACAGATTTTTCTCCTGGACATATGTAATTTCTTTCAGTGTGATCAAGCTGCATATCATGTAATTGGTAGTTGTACTCATTGGGCTGTCATTTTTTTATATTTGAATGTACACCACACTTTCTGAACAGCTACAGCTAGGATCCACATTGCTGTCATATTGTATTATTGTGTACAAACACACATAGAAAGTGATTCCAACTTGATGCTTGTGATCCTAAAGAGCTTTTAGTTTAGCTGTATGTACTTTAATTAGAGTTAATAGATTTAAACAAATGCCATTGTCAGGCAGGAGGGAGATATAAACTTAAAACACTCAAATCCATATTTTGTATTCTGCAGCAATCAACTATGTGATGCATTTGCCCTTTTTCTATCTAGCACTTTGGTGGAGGAAGAAAAATCCTGAAAAAAAGAGATTGGAGACTTTTTTCTCCCTCTCTGAAGTAACTACAATGGCCCCCCTGCCTTGTTCTATCCCGAGTGTGTCCTGAAACCCAATGAATAACACCCTGATATTTTCAGTCCAGTCCAAAAAAAGCCACTCCTAGTGCAAAAAAGAAAAAAAAAAAATATAAAGCTTCCTTTTTTCATCTCGCTGGAAAAATAACTTTTGTGGACCTCTATTTTACTCCCAATTTCCCCATACCTTTCATTTCAGGGAGAACTGGCTTTTGTGAGGTCTATCAAACTTCTGTGTCCCTGCATGCCCTCTTCACTGTCAGTGAAACCACATCCATGTCGTGATTCATCAATATGAAGACACATTAAATGCATCTGCTGAACGAAACTTAAATAATATATCACCACACATGGTACAACACTCCTGTTCCATGCATGGTAAGTGTGAAAAAACAACTGGACAACAACTGCACAAGACAGGACATGTAGAGGACTAGAGGAGATAACCAGCCTTTTATGGAAGGAGAGATTGCTGATTAGTAGTGTCAGGTGTGCCTCATTAGGTTTCCAAGGCAGAGCCCAGACCATGCAAAAACCAAAAGGGAAGGAGGAAAAAATTGTGCCATTTCTTTAACCTAAGGTCTTAACAGCCAAACTGTAAAAATGTGAAAGACAATATCAGGCTATCGGTGATGATTCAGGAAGGCTCTCATAATTTCCATGGTCATTTTAAAAACGTAAATTGAAATGTGCATGTGTAATAATTCCAAACTTTGCAAACTAGTCACTCAAAAAGGCAATGAGTAAACAGTCAAGTTGGCATAGGAAGGAATTTTATAGTCCAGAGCAGTAAATCACTGTTGCAGAGATATGCACGCAACACCATGTATCCTACAGTTCACATGCACATAAAGCAGCTTCTCAGCTTAACCAACACATCGTAGTTTACAGATTCATGCATTTTGTCTCAGTCCCTTGCTATGATTGTGAAGGGAATCCCACAAAGTAATTGGGATGGGTCTGTATTTTAAACTAGTATCTTTTACAAATGGGAGCTAATAGGAGATAATAGTTGGGATATTATGAACAGCAGACAAAGCCATTGCTTCATATTGAAAAAAAAACACTGTATGTTCATGTGAAAAGGGAAAATTAAGAAATGATGCATTCATAGCTGTAACACAAGCAACCACCCACAATGTGGGAAGACAAAATAAGTGCTGTGCAGGAGAACAACATTGGAGAGGTGTCAAGAAAGAAGCTGGGGAGTGTGAGTGTGTGTAGGCAGAACACACACAGGTAGACATACAAATTGGGCAAGTGGTGGTGTGTGTCTGGGTAATGAGAGAGAGCAACAAATGGACAAACTTTAAGTGTGTGAGGGAGGTGTAGGTTGTCACAGATGGATGGCTAAAAGGAAGGAACAGAAAAAGGTGGTGCATGGGAGGCGGGTGAGAAGTGGAACGCAAGAGCAGACATGAATGGATGGCTGGACAGAAGGAGGAACAAATACAGGGAAAGACAGATGTCCAGGTGGCTATGAAACATATTTAAAACGAGCAAATGTGAAACAGCAAATATGTAAGCAAGATCAAAATGTGACAAATTAAGCCCAAAACATTGATAAAGCCATTGGTTGCTGTGCAGCTGCATTAATCAAAATCTTATGAAAAATGCAGCATAAATTATAAGTGAAGTGTAAGCAGACAAATACACCCATTGAATCCTCAAAATGAGAAAAATAACACCCCACTGATTAGTTTGCAAAAGTTTGACATATCGTCAAGCGATTGTTCAATGATACGATAAAAAAGTATTTTATTATTTTTCATGCTTTTTCCTACAAATGTCTAGCCTTACAGAAAGACTGTCTCGTAGGACATGGTGATTAATGCTTATTATAGGCATACAGTCTTTTCAAAATAAACATAACACTCATAGGAAACAAGCTGGTTAGCTTTAAGTAAAAAAAATACTTAAGTTTCGGAAAAGATCAGATTAAAATAACTACAGAAGTGATTACTTAAGTGCAGGAGTTGCAAGACAAATTAGTAAGTGTTTGGGTTCAAAGAACAACCAAAGTGACCAGACTAAAGCTGAAAGAAGTCAAACAAAATTATGTGATGAATAAATTAAGATTGACTTCTGGTTTTGAGGCTTTAAGGAAAATAAAGGGCAGGCAAAGGGGCCTGAAAACATTTGCTCCAGGTGGTGAACCAAATTTGCATCTTTGCATTGCAAAATGTAATCCATGTACAATGATTGCAATTTGCAACAAGTCAACTGCAGTATGTCTCTTAAATCAGAGTCTTCTGTGATTTTGACTGGTCTACTGCCAGCTGACACCCATTTTAACAAGCAATGTAATGATCTTCTTCCATTTAGCTTCATCCACAGGTCTGTGGAGACTCGCTCCAAAACAATGCTTTATCTGTGACCATTAGCATCTGTCTGACTAGCTGTTTAACACAAGTTGCATATTATATTTGATGTCTCAACTAAGCCATCTGGGATTTTTCTTTCACTGCAAGTAAGGGTGCATTGAAACAACAAAATAAGAGCATGCAAGTAATGCATTTTAAAAGAAAAAAATATGATGCATTATGATTTGACTTTAATCTAAGGACAATAAACCCTTTAACACTGACACCCCTAATTAAAATAAAAAACTACAGAACTTTACATTACTTAACTACAAATACTAAAAACTACATTAATCAAGAACATAAGTTAAGTGACAAGTGACTGAGCGTTTGGGTTAAAATAACTAAGGAAGTGATGTAACTGAAGTACGGAAGTTTCAAGACAAAAAGCAATCAAGTTGACTTGGCCTCTGAATAACTGAGTGAGTGGGATATCTATTATGTGCATTTGAGGTGTCTGTTTAATGTGTATGCTGAAAAATTGAAAAATTGTGGATAAGCCATAATTTCACTTTATGTACAGATAGCAGATGCTCAGAGGCAATTGGAAGAGGTGATTTAACACTCTGTCCAATGACTTAACTCATTATCACCCCTGGGACACCAGTACATATGGTCTATGCAGATGTGCAACATCTGGTACATGTACCTTATATGTTAGGAGCATGGAATTGGAAAAAAAATGAATGGAAGTTTATTCCAACAACATGAGAGTAAAATAAATTTCATGCAATATCTCATAAATGTGTCCAGCCTCTTTAAAGAACTGCAAGTTATTGGTGGAATCCACTTTCCCCATTGAGGACATTTAAATAGTCCTTAAATGCACAACACACAGTTGTATATTCTGTGAACTGACATTTTACAGGTGGACTGTCTGAAACAACCATGAAAATAAAAACTGGATTTTGAAATAAAATGAACTTTAGTACTTGCTGTCTATTTCACTCTCTCACAATAGAGTCAGAGTGAGCAACATGTTCCATTCATGCTAACTTGATGAAAATTGACTTTGACAAGAAAGAGCAGATTTTTTTATTCTGTGTCTTATCCAATCAGACTTATTGATTTTGCTACCCTGCCATCATTCACTATCACAGATTAAACATCCAAGAAATGGATTTCCTTGAATTAGTCAGTCCATACTACAGCACGGGCCCATCATCATCAACATTAAAGTGGCAGAAAGATTTTTAGCCAGTACTACCCAAAAACAACGAATACATGTGAGTGTTTTCTGCTTTACCTTCATGGGAATTTATCTGGATGGTCGGTCGGAGGGGCGGCACTGTTGACTCACAGCAAGAAGGTACTGGGTTTGATTCCCGACTCTGGGTTTTTCTGTGTGGAGTTTGCATGTTCTTCCTATGTCTGTGTGGGTTCTCTCCAGGTTCCCCGGCTTCTTCCTGACATCCAAGACATGCATGGGGAAGGTCAACTGGCTAATCTAAATTGTGTGTGAGTGGTTGTCTGTCTCTATGTGCCCTGCGATGAACTGGTGACTCCAGGGTGTACCCTGCCTTTTGACCTAAGACAGCTGGGATGGTCCACCCCCATAATCCTACGTAGGTTAAGCAGTAGATAATAGATGGATGGCTGGTTGCTTGAAGACTGGCTGCATGAGGTGGTCATAGACCACACTTTTTACCCCAAAAATCTACTCTCCACACACTGCCAAGCAGCAGTATAACAATGTTGATTTACCTCTACTACTGGCATAAAAAACAGTGTACTGTCCCAGTGGTAACAACCTGCAAGCCACATTTTTTTATCTTTGAAGAAATGATGAGTGGGAAAAACAAGTGAAAAACAATACAACAGGAAATTAAAGATACTTCCACATACTGGCATTTTCAACTAGAAATCAAATAGCTTTTTATTTTCTGGAGACCTGGAGGCTCTGCTGAGGTGCCCTTAAGCAAAGCACTGAACTCCCAATTGCTCGGCCCGCCTGGGCAGCCCCTTCACTCTTCACTCTGACACTCCATTAATGCATGTGCATGTGTGTTTCATTCCTGTGTGTGTGATGTGTAATACAGAAAATAATACTAACGGAACGGAAATTTCCCCACTGAGGGACTAATGAAGGAATTCTTCTTATTCTTTTTATTATAATTCAAACACACATGTATCCTCCGGTATTCTGGTGAAGTAAAACACTAGCTATTTATTCAATTTCACTTCAACAATCTGAAATTACTTAAAAGATGTTACTGCTCACAGGGCAAATAAGATATCATTATGTTGACATATTTGAATGCCGTCCCAGCACAGAACACTCAGTATGTGAAGCATTTTAAGGTCACAGGTTCAAGTTTTATAATAATCTTCTCTCCAGATCAGCTATGGGATATGCTGGATTGGTAGCTCACACCATGATGTAAATGAATACTGGCAAAAATAGTACAGGGTCAACAGAATCTTGCATGGAATTTGTGTTACTTGAGTTAAAATAAATGTGTTGCCACAGGCTTCTCTTCGGTCCTTGCCTTTTGCCTGAATATTAAATTATGTCAAATACAGATACCCAGGAATGGTTTAAGGAAAGTACTAACTGACTATTTACAGTCCCAAGGAAGTGAGAAGCTTTTCAGCGGCTGCCTTGTCTGCTGTGATATCTGTCAACTTGCTGAAGGGCCGCTATAAGGCGTCCCCAGGGATCCCTCAGGTGGAGAAAGCCAAACTCTCCCTGTCAGGCTAGTATAAATATTTCCTTTGTGTTTATTGTCCATTACACAATGTCTGTGTCATATGTTGAGCTATTTTCTTTGCTAGCTTTTGTTTTCCTGTTTTAGCCTGTCTGGTGATGCTGTGTAGTTAGTCCACCTGCCTGGCCTGGTTGTGCTCCAATGACAATATGAAAAGCTGGTTTGCATATCCCACCATCCCATCCTCCACATAGCACTTATTTCATTGAAAAAAAAAAAAAAAAAAACTAAAGGTGCGGCATTATTGAATATGGACAAATTTCTCAGGACACTGTGCTGGTCAGACACAATGAGATTCAACTCAAATTGACTTGGAGTATCTACTTTCTGAATATTAATTTAATTTCATAAAGAGTGCAATCTAAAATCAACTGTCTCTTCTGATGTGTTCTGTTTCAGGTGTGTCTCCATATAATTTCCTGTTGGATGACAGCTTGTAATGACACAGAAACACTGGGTTCTAATCTAATCTAAAAAAAAGAATATAATCATAAATCACAAGTTTGTGTCATCATATCATTTATTCTGCAATTTATAATATAAGCAAGAAAAATAATCGGCCGTCCATTAGTAATTCATTAGTAGGTAAAAGTGTCATGATTTGTTCAGACTACTGTATGAACAGAATCTTGCAGGCCGGGCGCTGATATGATGACCTGTGCGAGTAAACAAACATGCTTGGCTGCACAGAGCATTGGGATGACTGTCTCAGGGTCTGCATATGATATGATATGACTTGGCATTTGGGCCTTGCCAGTGCCCCTTGGCCTGGCTACCCGCTGTGCCCTTTAAATGGAAACAGTAAATGATAAATGGACAAGCATTTATAAGGTCATTTCTCATCAACGTCCCACTCAAAGCGCTTTACACTACATGTCATCATTCACACGCCCCTTCAAACACTGATGGCAATGGCTGCCATAAGAGGTGCCAACCTGCTCATTCACATACCGATTGCTCAGCCTCTGGGAGCAATTCAGGGATTCAATATCTTCCCCAAGGACACTTCGACATGTGGACTGAACAAGTCTGGGACTGAACTGCAGATCTTCCAGTTAGTGGAATGCCCACTCTACCTCCTAAACCTCCTTTTGTTGGCAACAAGGTGGTTTGGGATAAAGGCAGCGGCAATCACTATAGCAGCATAGCTTGGCTGCCAGTCACAATCAGAGAGGCATCATGAGAGGCACCATACATCACAGCATTACTTCATCCTCAAATAGTTCATGCTGACCATGAGCAAGCTGGGAAGAAGTGGGACATTTCATCCTTTCTCATGACCGACCAGTTTACACTAGGATTTCATGTCTCAGATGAAGGCTGCATGGCTGCATATTTACCACCATGTGTTACACTGTTTGAAGGCCATGCACGATAATCTTGTTTGACTGCCAATTTGTTTGCATTGTCTTCCTGGAATCATGTGCACTCTGTCTTCATGTCAACAGTAAAATAGCATCTACTCTATGCAAACATACTGTGTGGCGACTGCTCAGTGGTATGCCAAGACCACTTTTGCATGAAAAAATGTGTTGTTTTTTTTTTTTTTTTAAGAGCAGGTGCACTAAGCTACAGATGTTTTAAAGCAAAGATTCTGTTTTAATATAATACTAACAATTAGGGATACTCGATATTGGCTTTTTTGCTGATATTCTGATATTGTCAAACTCTTCATTTCCTATTCTGATATCAACCGATACTGATATACGAAGGCTTTTTACACCAAAAATATATATCCTGTTGTGCTATTAACACAATCTATTTTTATTATGATGTCCTACTGGATGGATTCATGAATGCAACATGACTTTCCAAATGGAAACATTCTCTATGCAAAATAACACACCAACTTTAACTTGATTTATGGAAAAATGACACTTTTTTAAAGTTCATTATGGCCATATTCTGAATGGTCATATTGAACATATTCTTATGTTTTCATAGTTTCTGTATACTGTTATATTGTTTATATTCTTGGTTTTGCACTCCTTACTGTGTATGGCAACTGTTTTGCTTTTTTTTTGCTTCAGGATGAAGACATTTATCTCATCTTATCTTATCTTCTCTTATAACTGGCCATGACTTGGCAAATAATACAATCATCAAATTATAAACTGGGCTCAATCCACCCCGCTCTTTCATACGACTATTAAAATAGTGCAAATAAAACCACAAAAGGCACAAAAAAGTTCAACAGCTTCAGTCTAGTCTAGTACTTAACATAGCCCTCCTTTAAAGTGCAACAGATGAGGCCCCAAAGCTGATACTGATGGGGCTCAATGACTGCCCTATTTCTTTTTCTTCATGTCCTCATGTGTGATGGCACATTTACCATCTGTAGGACACACCTGAAAATAATTCCAAACTGGAGACAAAACATTAGTCAGGCACTGGAAAAGCTTGTTAACCACAGCTAGTGATCCACTTGTTCTTGTTGTTGTCGTAATACTTCATCAAGCACAAGGTGGTGAACATCACATGCTGCGTCCATGGAAACTTGGAAATGCGGTTATAAAACCCAATACTCATATTTCCCAATATTATATTTTTATGTTAACTCTTAAAATAGAACACGTCAGTGCCATAAACGTGTATATATATACATTTTTTCCTTTTTTTGACAGTGGGTCGCCAGTCACGGTCTCCTGCAGCCTGTGAGTAATTTTGGTACTTCTGGAATTTGTAGTCGGGACATAAAGAGATGGTATACGCCACAGAGATCAAAGCAGGAAGTGGAAACGATCGTTATTAGAGAGCAGAAGAAACGGAATCTGGACAAAAAGTGGTGATTTTGGTGAAAGTGGCCTCTACTCTCCTCCCGATAAAGCAAGAATGGAACAAGGTAAAAACTAATGACTTTTTTTCATGATGAAATAGAAAGTCTCTACTTTTATTTGAGCTATTCAGTGTTTTCAGAGACATGGTACAAAATATTGTGTGCATCATGAAAGATGAGTCAAAATGGCCAGCAACGCTGGCACAAGGCACTTTCGGTTTTAAAAAAGGGCTGGCACTCAATGATTTAATATCAGCTCCCAATATACATACTAATTTGCCAGTTGGATGTGCAACAGCTGTCACTGGTGGTAATGCAGAAATAAAATTTGAACATTTTAAGAGCATTTACAAAATTTATATTAAGGATGTCATCCCAGTGGTGACATTCTAGTTGAGAAGTGAATGACAAGGAAAACACTGTGCTGCATTAATAGGTCAGCTATGCTGCATCACCACTTTTAACCACCAGCAGTTTGACATCTTGGTCTCTTTGCTGCCAATTTCTACAACCTTCCCAACCTCACGTAATGCCAATAAAAATGCTGAATCACATCACCATAGGATAACCTTGATGCTGTTTACTAAAGGCATCACACCCACCCAGCAGAAGTACTGGAATGGATGCCAACACTAACAGGAAGTCTGATTTTAGCAGGAAGTGGACACTTAGTAATATTGATAGAAGAGGTTTGTCCCATGTGAGATGTGGGGAATTGATAGATTTAGCTGACATTACAGTCGATCTGGAAGGCAGAGCCATTCACCCTTACAGTGTTATATACAGAATAAAATGATTTATGCTTAAAACCTGTATGGCTGACAGTTTGTCAGAGGGACAGAAAATGTTATTTTCAGCTCCTCAGCATCAGCATTGAGGTGTCCCTGTAGAGCACCATGCATGCAACCTCACATTGTGATTGCTTTTCTTAAATAACAGTTTTCTTGTTCTTGCTGGAAATGATACAGCTGCTCTTCCTTTCACGCTTTTGTTGACTTTGATCCAGATATTTTTCAGCTGACAGAATAGAACAGAATGTTGGGTGTGAGTGGACTTTTTCTTCATTTCACAAACACTGGTGTGTATTGTTATCTGTGCCATATTCTATTGACAACAGGGCAGCCCATTAATAGATTCTATGATATTTACCATTGTACTCTGCAGGGAAGCTCTCATAACTTCTGTTAGAGAGGTGGATTACATTATGCAACCATGGTGCTCCAAGTCAAGGTGATCTTTTTAGTAGAAAGCAGCTCCAAGTCCCTCTCCATCAAAATTGTGACCAGGGAATTTAGGTGTTCAGCCACATCAGATATGTTTTGTGTCACTATCCACATCACCAGGCCTCTGAGAATATATATATATATATATATATATATATATATATATATATATATATATATATATATATACACTCAACAAAAATATAAAGAAAACACTTGTTCTTGCTCCCATTTTTTCTGAGATGAACTCAAAGATCTAAAATGTTTTCCACATACACAATATCACCATTTCTCTCAAATATTGTTCACAAACCAGTCTAAATCTGTGATAGTGAGCACTTCTCCTTTGCTGAGATAATCCATCCCACCTCACAGGTGTGCCATATCAAGATGCTGATTAGACACCATGATTAGTGCACAGGTGTGACTGCCCACAATAAAAGGCCACTCTGAAATGTGCAGTTTTGTTTTTTTTTTTGGGGGGGGAGGGGGTGGTCTGGGGACTCAGAAAACCAGTCAGTATCTGGTGTGACCACCATTTGCCTCATGCAGTGCCACACATCTCCTTCGCATAGAGTTGATCAGGTTTTCGATTGTGACCTGTGGAATGTTGGTCTGCTCCTCTTCAATGGCTGTGCGAAGTTGCTGGATATTGGCAGGAACTGGTACATGCTGTCATATACGCCGATCCAGAGCATCCCAAACATGCTCAATGGGTGAGTATGCTGGCCATGCAAGAACTGGGACGTTTTCAGCTTCCAAGAATTGTGTACAGATCCTTGCAACATGGGGCCCTGCATTATCCTGCTGCAACATGAGGTGATGTTCTTGGCTGTATGTAACCCCACCGCCACCATGGGCCACTCGATCCACAACACTGACATCAGAAAATCGCTCACCCACACCACGCCACACACACTGTCTGCCATCTGCCCTGAACAGTGTAAACCGGGATTCATCCGTGAAGAGAACACCTCTCCAACATGCCAGACGCCATCGAATGTGAGCATTTGCCCACTCAAGACGGTTACGACGACGAACTGGAGTCAGGTCGAGACCCTGATGAGGATGATGAGCATGCAGATGAGCTTCCCTGAGATGGTTTCTGACAGTTTATGCAGAAATTCTTTGGTTATGCAAACCAATTGTTTCAGCAGCTGTCCGATCTTGCGACATCTGTGGCATTGTGCTGTGTGATAAAACTGCATGTTTCAGAGTGGCCTTTTATTGTGGGCAGTCTAAGGCACACCTGTGCACTAATCATGGTGTCTAATCAGCATCTTGATATGGCACACCTGTGAGATGGGATGGATTATTGCAGCAAAGGAGACGTGCTCACTATCACAGATTTAGACTGGTTTGTGAACAATATTTGAGAAAAATGGTGATACTGTGTATGTGGAAAACGTTTTAGATCTTCACACCTCACTTCCTCTCTGCTGGAATGTGGTGACAGGTATCATTGTTCACCAGAATTAAGAAAATTAAAAAACATAGAGCCTGACTATCTACATTATCATTCTATATTATTATTATTATCCATTTTATTTTAGTTTGCAGGCAGATGGTTCTGTTAGTTTGCAGTTATAAAGTAATTTAATCTCAACAAAGATGTAGATTGTATATATACATATTTTTTCATGTGATGTGATTTAAGGTGTGTGAAACAACATTTCACTTTAGCCGTCATGGATATTGCACATTTAACATTGGAAAAACAACACATTTTAAATGTTTCATATGTGAAAATAAGACTTTTACATGCGTTTCTTTCCATAAGTGGGTCAACTATCAACATCATTCAACGCAACATATACACAACATATTTAGTGAGTAAAAAAAAAAAATCCATGCCATCATTAAATTTCATGATTATAACACAATGTAACACAATGATGTTAGGTGTATCTGTAGGCCTGTGTGCAAAACAAGCACTGACTTTGAATGTCCAAGCGAATTATCAGTGCAATAACGATGCTGAGCTGCTGTTTGAGCTGTCAGTGCCCCTAAGATGCTGGTGGCAAAAGAAAGTCAAGGTAGTTAGTTTGAGAAGACAAACCACACTCTACCTTCCCATAATTGAAATGTGTGAGTCAGCACATAGCACTGCCGCCTCACAGCAAGAAGGTACCGGGTTCGAATCCTGGGCCCGGGGCCTTTCTGTGTGGAGTTTGCATGTTCTCCCCGTGTCTGCATACTCCGGCTTCCTCCCACAATCCAAAAACATTCATGGGGATTAGGTTAATTGGCTAATTTAAATTGACCGTAGGTGTGAATGTGAGTGTGACTGGTTGTCTGTCTCTATGTGCCCTGCGATGAGGTGGCAACTTGTCCAGGGTGTACCCTGCCTTTCACCCTAAGACAGCTGGGATAGGCTCCAGCCCCCCCGCGACCCTATGAGGATAAGCGGTAGATAATGGATGGATGGATGGAGTCAGCCCATTCAGAAGATAGACTCTATAAAGTGTTACTATTGAACAAACCTTGGTTGAGCTCCTTTTAAGTCCTTTTCTTTCTGATGTTTGACAAGTCAACACCATCTTGAATTTGCTCAAACAAGTAAATCAATGATTCTTTCACATGAATACCTTTCCTCCTGTCTCATATCTTATTTGCAAAAAATGCTAAAGTTTAATTAGTGCCAGGCCAGACCTTCATCACTGTCAAGCTTGGAATACATATTAATAGTACATATTGTGTATTTGTCAGAGGATTTGTATTCCATTTGAATTGCTTACTGACTATGTGGAGGTCCACATACCTATGTGCCGGCAAGCTTGAATCATGCAGGTGTAGTGAAAGTGCACTCCCTTAGAGGTATAGCGGCCTCAGTGGTTCTTTGCTGGAGTGACGGAAGCAGGATTTGGCCAGAGGATGAGCCTATGCACCTAATTTTACTATCACCTTATTCATTGTTTTTCTCCACCTCTTCTCTCTGCTTCTGCACTGTTAGGACATTATGTCTAAGACCTGTCCCTCTCGCTTTTAGCCATTACCCTAAATATTAACTATGTAGAATAACTCTTATACACTGATAGCAATTGTTCTGTACACCAGAGTGGGGTAACTTCACAAAATTAGGAAAAGGTAACTCTTTGGAGAGTTTACTTTTAATTCAGATGTAGCTCTTTTATATATTTATACAGCTATGTTCCAAAGCATAGTCCCTGATGTTACAGTACGCAACCTGTGAAATTACATGAAAGTACTTTTGATGTGCTCCAGAATGAAGATAATATGTGAGTGTGTAGGTATGTAATTCAGGGCCTGACTTTACTCACAGCACATAGGGTCCCTGCCATGACAAATACCTATACACTCATATATTATGTTCAGCATTAGCACATCCATGAAGCTCCATCTGCAGTATATACCCCTTTACCTAAATCTGAGTGAGATCCCCTGTGAATATTTTATGGAATGTAATTGAACAGAGCTGTGGCACCACATTAAAATTAATGCCATGTTTGTGTCTGCTGCATATTTTCACCCAAATGATTGTAATGGAAATGATCATGTGCCTGAGCCTGCATATAAAGAGAGAGAAGCTGCTCCTCAGCTAAGTGTCTGGGATGCTAATAGGGAAATGTTTTATGGCCTGAGACACACAGAGGGGAGCAAGGGAGGTGTAATGGCAGAATATACTACACCATCTCTGTGGAGAAGACACCTGGTTCATGCTCTGCAGTTATTCCTCTTGTTTTGTAACTCAAATCTAGTCGGATATTTATCGGAATAGTTTGCTCGGGGTATGTTACACAGAATCTTAATTTGAACATCAACATTCTGGCAAAATAGTGAGGTTCAGTCAGAAAATCACTATTTTTTTGTGTGTAAGTGTATTTAAAAACTAAAAACTAAAAACTAATCAATGGAAACAGTGTTGTAGGTTTGCTATGAACAATGTAGTGAGGTGATAATCAATGCATGCGCTGGCACGCTGGAGTCTCAAAGTACTTGTATATTGTTCCATTTTCTACTACACAGTGGATCTCTCTAAACAAAAGACAGTGCTGGCAGCCTGCAGTTCTTACATTTCTGGACTCAAATTCTCGGACACGGAGTAAAAGTTTAAACTTAAAACAATAAAAACCAGACTGTGGTGACAATTACACCTATTAAGCTTGACAAGGGCACAGAAAGTCGACATACCTGACACAGTGATGCTCCACTACAGTCGCAGTTATGGTTAGTCACAAAACTAGGTGATTTGGTTTTGGAAAGGTTTGCAGTTTGGGTTAAAATAACTACATTTGTGAAGTGAAAATGAGACTTAAACATGAACACAAAGAAAAGATCTTGTTGGGTTCACATGGGACATGAACAGTGGTCTTCTACATTAAGGTATTGCAGGCTACTTCTATTGAATTTGATTAATGCTATAGCACATTTTTTGAAATTAACAGTGAAAAGGAGTAAATAGCTAAGTAAAATACATAATACCAAAATCTTGCTGGTTAATTTTCATGACAAGAGCTGAAATGATATCTATGATCTCCAAATACAGTAATATGACCAACGAATGAACAATTATAATAGAGGAACCCCCCACCCCAATGCACTGCACATCAGTAGGCTAATTGTCCTCCCTCAGAGATGCTGATGAACTTTCTAGCAAAGTGTGCAGGCATGTTTGGGGATGACAACCATATGGCTGTTATTATTGAATGAATACACGGCAGCGCCTCATTAAACACAAATCCACCGGAGTCTTTTGTCACTGCAGTTAACAGGGACTGCCTTCCTGGTGCATCATGGGTTCAGACCAGGTGGGTCTGTGCTGCAGAAGGCCTCCAATGGCATGCTGCTCCATCAGGAAGACCAAAAACAGATGTGAGAGCAGTGGAGAGGTGCCAAAGACCACATATGTCCACCTCCGATTTAAGGGTAGAGACATGTCCTAGCATGCAAACATTTAGAATCATAAGGCTCATGATAATAGCAAAATAAATGATGAGAGGCAGATTATTCAGATACAGTGCTACAATACACAAAGTGTGATGGGATTTTTTTTTCATTTATTCTCTGATGACACATAAACACTGCTGAGGCCAGCTGTCCCTTTTCAGGTAACAGTTCATACTTTGTTCAAGGACACGAGGAACAGGAGCATCCATGACCATGTGGCCTGGTGAAATCCAAATTGGAACAAAACAAAAAAAAACAAAACACAACAAAACAAACATCCAGGACACTGCTGTTTGTTTCCCATGTGTTCAGTTTCACTTTCATATTAAAATCAGCTGCTCATTTGTGTCACATCCATTCATCTATTTTCTACTGCTTATCCTCATAGGGTCATGGGGGGCTGGAGCCTATCCCAGCTGTCTTAGGGCGAGAGACAAGTGGAGAAGTCGCCAGTTCATTGCAGGGCACACAGAGACACACTCACATTTACACCTTCGGGCAATTTAAATTAGCCAATAAACCTAGTCCCTAATGGATGGTGGGAGGAGAGACCCCGGAGAGAACCACGCAGACACGCGGAGAACAAACTCCAGCAAACTCCACGCAGAAAGGACCCAGGCCAGTATTCGTACCTGGTATCTTCTTGCTGTATGCAACCAGTGGTTGCAACCTGTAGTGCTAACCACTACACCAACCCCATTTGTGTCACAGCATTCAGTTAATTTTGACTGTGCAAACCTCAACCTAAACCGACACCAAGGATAGCTAAAGTACTAATTTTGATGGAAAAAATAAAGTGACACCAAGGAGTGTGGCACCAACTAAGGGGTGTGACACATTTTTAAAATGTCAAAGAACACATCTGTATTTTTTGAAAACAGATGCAAACTGATATAAGATGCTCCAAAGCATGTTTTAAAGTACAAAGAAATCTACTGTATATGATGAAGCAAAAATCCTGTTGACCAACCCAGCCATCATCCTTTCTATGTGGTCTCCCATAAACTATGAGTTGAGACGTAAAAACAAACGTAATCCAGGAAGAAATATGTTTCCCTCGTAGCATAATTGTAACCTCAACCTATGGAAAGGCATATCAGAAAATGTTCTGCTTGTCATGAGAATGCATTTTAGCCTTTTTATGTCAGTCTATTTTTATGCCATACAACAACGTAAAAACACCTTTAATTTCGGTTTTGGAGAAACATCACAGCTGACCTTAAAATAGGTATCATCACTAATTAAAATATGTCTGTAAACAGCATAACAGTGGGAAAAAGACAGGACAAGGACTCATGGTTGATAGCCCTGTCCTTGTTTTACCATCCACCTCCCCTGCCACCTATAATGTAAATGTTTTTTTATTATTATTTTTTTGTCACTGGCTCTGAGTGTAGCTTATTACAGTCATTACAGCCTACATGGCACACACCTGACACAGCAAAAGCAAAAGTAGATTTCTTATTGCACACAAAATTAAATACCATCTCATTCACTGACCAACTCAGTTTCGCTGTATGGAAATGTAATTTTTAGGAGACCAGGCTGCGTAAGGAGTTTGCGGTATTTTTTAATCACAATATGAAAGAATATCTGAAAATGTGACGTGTGAAACATCTAGCAGTTGCTATAATCAGTGTTCTGCAAGATTTAATTGCACATTAGCTGGTAGACGTCATATAACAGTAAACCTGCTAATTAATTATCATGCTTACTTATTCCGAGTCAGCCACCCAGGATATCTGACCCATTAAAATCACAACTCAACAGTCAACAGTCAAATGGATGTGAGTGGTTATTTTTGTAATACTTTAAATGAATGAAATGGGAAAACATAAACTGGGAACTGTCCAAATGTAAATCATTCTGAATCGTTTGCAAATTACTGTGCAATACTGTGTCTAGTTTTGACATTTGACTCTTTTCAACCATGGCTGTGATGCTGCACTTTGTTTGTGGGTGTTTTATAGACGAGGGGGCCATTTATACATTCATTTTGTTTGGCACAAACGATTAAAGACAGATTCAGTTAAGAGGCTCTTAACCCTAAGAGCACTTTAAGAATGCTCTTTGGGCTCCTGGGAAAGAAAATGTGTTTCCCAGATCACGCTCAGCTTAAGAAGCTCTTTCACTAAGAAGGAACTCTAAGATCAAGCTGACCCACTCTTAAGAGTCTTCTTAGTGACAAATCACTCAAAAAACAGCCGTGCTAGGTAAATTAATATTACACTAAACAGTGTGCACCATCTATATTTTGATCTATTATAAACATCAGATTTATATTATTTAGCTTTAATTGGTGACAAAAAGAATGAATATTCATTCTTCAGTGAAACACATCCTTACTTTGCATATGACGATAAACACTTTGAATCTTTAATTTATATTTTATGAAGGCCCTGTGGGCTCAAAGCTGTGGCACAAGTGACGCACCGAAATCTGGCAGAAAAAAAATAACATTAATAAAAAAAAGTCATGTTAGTAGGAATAGCAAATGTGAATAATCATAACTATCATTTATCATAATTTGTCAGCATATTCCGCATCTGCATGTCCATAATATCATAGTTTACAGCACCCAAAAATCTGTCAGGGCTCAACAAAAAAACACATGGACCATCCAAATCTGCAACATTTCACAGATACCAGGAGATGACGTCTGTATGATGACGTCCCTCAGCCTGGAGCTGCAGTGCCTCCATGGCTGCACTGCATTTTTACGCAGTTAAGGAGCTTCCTGGAGGAGACTGCACCGACCTCAACAAGCTGCCTGCGTGTTTTATAGTTTATAGCTGGAGTTTTCACTTATTCTCAGTGTGTGTTATTGTAGTTTATATATCTGGTCACATAAGATCATGAGCAGACAACGATCACGAATCATGAAGTGGATACAATGTGGTCAGGATACAGTGTTAGTTGCAGTCTTGTTTTCGTTGTGCGTTATAGGGAGCAGTGTCTGTGTGATTTGTGTGCTGATTAAATGGTGGGTGATTGATTTGCCTGACATCGATTGATGTAGTTTCAGCACACCAGAAGTGATCAGCTCCTGTTAAGAGCATCTTAAAGAGTGATCTTAAGAGCGAGCCTAAGAAAGGCATTTAGAGCGCATCTGGGTAACACTCGTATCTTAGCGACCCTTCTTTAGAAGACCTTCTTTATTGTACTCTTATCTCTTAACAGCGATCTTAACTGGGACACACAGCCAATGTCAGTAATTTTGATTTTGAATCCTTTGGTTCCACATGCGCCAATTACCTTCACACCAGTAGCCAGACGTGTTAAATCCCACCATGTTTCATCACGCCACATTTCACACATATTTTAGTTCATACAGAAAAATACATGCAGTGAGAATATGTTTACATCCATGCTTCACATCCAGACGCACAAGTAGATAATAGGAGCAGAGCTGCACGACTGGGCCTGGAGCAAGTAGCTGATTTTTAACAGTCTGAGTATCAAAGTTGTGTCTCACTACAAGATATTTTCAATAACACTCAGCATAACCCTTGATAATCTGTACTGTACATAGGCTGAAGTCTGACTGAATGGAAAGCATCGGCTCAGAGCAATAGGTTGAAAGGAAAGTGAAGTTAAAAATGATAATTCATTGTTAGTTTAGAATCAGTTCATCATCCACTTTGAACAAGGAACTACTATCAGATGTCAACATCAGTCTTAAAGCCACAAATATTTGTATTTTGAGCACATTTTTATATGTCCATTATAGTACTGTGTTCTTTTTTCTTTTGGAAATCCCTTCACCTCTCTTGTGAAAGGATAAAGAGTATAGTTCTTCCATTTTGCAGTTTTTCTTGGTGTGAATATGCCAAATATGTACATGGACTTGAGGTACTGGGTTTGATTCTGACTAACACTTGTGTCACATGTCTTTTTTTTTGTAAGTATTAACTAATTTTACACTGTAACTCTCAGCTCTAAATGCAATATCAAAAATATAAATAAATAAATCAGGTTGATGATTTGACATTTTCTAGGATTTGGAAGTTGATTAAAATTTGTGCTTTTAATAATTATATTACAACTACCATAAAGGGTGTATGGCAGTTTGTGGGAAACAGAGTGTGTTTATTTTGTTTACCTGAGCCATAGCACACATTAACATCTCTCCAGGAAGGAAATCAAACAATGTGAAAACAGTCAACTGCCTCCACATATACCCAATGCATAATTTGCACTTGCATTTACATATCTTTTTTGTATGCTAACTTAAAATATGAGTCATCTGCTTCCCTGCCAGTAGATGGATTTGCCACTAATTTCAATAAAATCCTGCAATAGTTTTTTTTCCCCTCCCATTTCTACTTCAGGTTACTCTTTTAAATCTCATTTTCGGTTCACACTGACTTTTTAGATGGATTTGTGAGAGCCTCTCTGTTCTTTCTGGACCTTCTGGTGAACAACAAATGTCATATATTTTTCTGAAACTTCAGCAAACAGGACACTTCAGCGCCAAATATGTTGCAACTATCCATGGATCATGCAAACTGCTAATTTAATTTGTGTCTGTGATTCAGAATGTGACATAGGCATATAACTCTATGCTATAATGGGGCTCTAATATTTCCAACTTGCAGAAAATAACAGGGTCACTTAAAAAATCCATTCTCCAAGTAGTGAGACATTCCTAATTATCTATTCTTTCGAATGACAAGAGGAGAAAGTGAGTGGCAATATTACTACTACTAATACTGCATTATTTCATTCTATTGCACTCCAACCCCTCAAGCAAAATGCATTCATGCATGTACTATGTGTGTGTGAAATGCACAGAAGCCGATCTCTATATGCAGTGTATTGCAGATTTATAGCTTGTGTAACTAGTAGTGTAACTTACATCTATAAATTGTAAATAATTTATGAAGATACAGAATTTTACCTTTTATCTAATTTTTTTTTTCCATGTGTGTGCGACCAAATAACTTTTGAAATGATCAGTGTTAGGAGCTTTGTTGTAATCTTTCTTTACTAGAACTGGAAGGTCCTGACCCCAGAGGCATGAGTGTATTGCACTGACAACAGTCAAACACATTACTGTATACAAATTTGCTAAACTTGCTGCAGTTTCAGATGTAAATACAGTAGAAGCAATCAACTGGAAAAGGAAAGGATGCGCTTTCCCATAGGGCAATGAAACCAATTAAGTGATATTTTACACCAACTGTGAATGATCACACACTGGTGGCTACGCTGTGAAGAATTTCAGATGACTCGGTGAGCTTGTTCACACTTTCGAGGCTAAAGCCAATTATTGGCGGCAAGAGCAACACAAGCTTGTGTGCAAGGATAATCAACCAGATTTATAACAAATGGGTATGCTCATTTTGAAAACTGAGCATACAGATGGACAATGGAATGTGGATGCTGCAGGCATCTATTGAGAACTATCTGTGGACAGGATATGTTTTTTCAGTATACCTGTAAAAATGTATCATTAAAGGACATCGTAAACCATAGCCATTTCTAAGGATGAGGCTACCAACAATAAATATTTGATCCTACAAAAATAATATTTCTTACAGGTTCGCCGTATAGAGTATGTTGCTGTTGTCCTTTCTGGCTGCTCCCCTCCGGGGTCGCCACAGCGGATGATCCGCTTGTAGACTTGGCATTAGTTTTTTTACACTGGAAGCCCTTCCTTCCATATGTTCTTGATGAATTGCTGAATGAAATACCAAACATTACTTATAATGTTGAAGGCATACTTAAATAACACAAAGTGGCAAACAAGACAACCTCATGACTATGAGTGTGACAGTCACATTTAAAGAAAACTGTGTTTGTTTCCTATGTGAGACAAAAACGTCAGCACCCTCTACTGCACAGCCCTGCATGAAAAAAAAAAAAAAACAACACATTCATAGCAAAGCATATGTTATGTCACCTTGACTGGTAGCAGGTGGACATGATATATGATCTTTGTACAAGAGGTCAGCTCTCACTTCTGGCATTATTCATATTCTCAGATGCAAAACAACCTTCTGTGATGCACAGTACATCTGCAGGCAAGCTACAAAGCATTAATATTCATGGCAAAGTGTCTACAAGGTGTTAAAACTTTCCTTTAGTCAGACTTGCAACAGACATCTAAATGTACCTGTTGCATAGCAATAACTTAAAATAGACAACAATAGAAAGACCAGTGAGAGACCATGTGTGAAACAGACATAAATGCACACCTTATATTGCAAACACTTTCAAAGACCTACACTCAGTATCCAGAAAAACTGACAGTGAGACAGGCAACTGACCTTTCTTAAATGGACACAGTGTAGTTTTTTTTTTCCATCTAGTGGTTAAATTTGATAATAGAGTCGCTTTCTGCGCATTGAATCATGGTTGGAACTACGGTAGGGTCGAAAATCGAGATTGAAGATGCTGTTGACAACAGCATGTCTTCAAACACCAATTCATCCAGTTTTCGTTTGGGTGATGAGATATGTTATTTCAAACTGCATAGAATCATTTGTGTGAGCAGATAGTAGGCAATGGCATGAAATGCCCTTAGCTTACTCAATCAAACATATGCTACCAACGCTACCAACGCTATGCTTTACATGATCTACTGTTATGCCGCTAATGTAATGAATTACACAACCAAGCAATGAGACATTTTAATTTATACAGTAACACTGACTTACCTGTCGAGGAGAAAGCAGGCAAGTTCAGCGTCCCTTTGGAAATCTTTCTCAGTCATGAGCACTTTCCACCTGGGAAAGGCGACCCTGATGTTACCCCTTGTTTTGTTAAGTCACCATTTCCAACATTTCCTTTTACGTTTTTCGGTGATGAGGATTCCTTCTCCTTCAGCGCGGCATAACTATGGTCTTGCATTAAAACCAAAAATGCAGTGCAGGTTTTAGTTTAGTGCCGGGTAGGTAATAATGTCCTCTCCACATTGCTTCTCCATGAAAAATGAATCGCGAAAATGCATTTTGCCCTATTGGTACTAGCAGGTAGTGCTTTATGTCCCTCTCGGCAGTTTGTAGTTTTCTGTTGACTGGAAAGACATGGAAGACTCCGTATGAGCGTCCCATTCTATGTAAAGATAGGTGACTGATTCTTCTCCCAGCAGGATAAGTCAGATTGTTGGCATATGTTATTTTACACCAATGAGGATCTATTTATGAATGAAGATGTTGATTTGAGGCAATAAAATACTTTAAAAAATACATAGTGTCCCTTTAAATCGCCTCTCTTTGCGCTGTACTCTGATAACAGTCGAGCAAGCTTGAAATCCAGAAGAACCTCTTATCCTTATCCTTATATTTTTAAGGATACATGTAACAAACCCTATGAATAAAGATGTGAGCCAGCAGATGGAGAATGAAAGTGCCCCTTAATAAAAACACTATCCCAGAACTTTATTCACCGCTCTGTTTTTCTTGGCACATATTACATACATGGCATGAATATAAGACTTACTGAGATGTAGAGGGGTCTCCGGGCCACAGCCAAAATGGCCACTACCCTAAACAATGGTCTTTTAAAGGTTTAGGTCAAACTACCACTTATATAGGTAATGGTAAAATGAAAACAAAATACTGAAGCAATTAAAGTAAACAATAATAAGTGTCTTTAAATCAACCAATTAAAGGTTACAATAACTTCACAACAAATTATCCAATCCCAAACTGCCCCCTACACACCAGCCCATCACCACCGAGTGTCACTCCACATAAAGTCACACTCGCAGCTGTGGAGGGCACCCTAACTGAAGGAGGTGGGTATAAATAATATGAGCACTCTTCATGTCACCGGAAAAAGGAAGAAATTGTCACCATGGCTGCTTGTACAGGAGGCACTACATTATACCGCAAATAATTTTAAGTAATTCCACAAGTCTTTCAACCCCAGTATCATGTGAGATTTCCAATCAAACAAATGAGGCATTATTATTTTTTTTTTATGAATTGTTCTCACATTTTGAGGAGCCAGGGTCAGCAGAGATAGTTTTGTCTATTTTTATCTTTCCAAACCATGACCTCCTCCATTTTTCCATTTTTTAGCACTTCCTGCTAAAGCCGTCGTAACTATTCATCGATGCAGACTCGCTATTGAAGGGCTCAACAGTCCAGTCCCTCTCTGGTCTACGTGGTTTGGGACGGCCCTTAATATGGTGGAGCCTCCACGAGAACGTGCAAACGGGGGCTAGTGTGTAGGGAAAGTGTGTAGGGGGCAGTTGGGCCTACGCGTATTTATGAGCACAATTTTCAAACAGGAAATGGCTCTCAAAGAGACAAATGTTTAGAAAGGCAAAAAGAAAAAACTGAATGGATGAATGTGTGTTAATTGAAACAAACACATTTAATAGATAGATAGATAAGAAGGAAATTAGACACAAAAAAGGAAAAAAATATTGGGCTGATAACAGCGCTTCTCTGCTTGCTGACCTTCAAAGAGTGATCGTAGACTTGCTCGGATCAGGCCACGCAGCAAAACCCCTCTGGATCCCCTAATGATCTAGCTAATCAGGTTAAGAAATGTTTTTAATAAGCCCTTTTAATTTATTCAAATATTCATTGCACATTCCTCATTTCATTTGAAATAATGAGAGACAAGGAGAGAGGGGCAGACACAGGGAGGGAGGATTGGAGACAGTGAGAGCAGCTACAGAAAAGAGGAAGAGAATAAATCAGAGGACAAAATGTAATTTGTAAGCCTATTCAGACAGCCAATGCCTGAAATGAGAATTAACAGAGAACGTAGAAGACTGCTCTTTAATTGGACAAGGCCACTCTTGACATTTTCAAGCCAAACTTCAGCTACGATGATGACAGAGAATGTGTCATAACTACAAATTATTCTCTCTGCCATCACTGCTGATGAGCAGATTCACAAAGCCATTTTCATTCTTTCACATATTCGCATCATATTTTATCTCAAATGTGCTGTCCTTTAAAGTAATGCTGACAAAACTTTAAATTCTCACTCAACAATGAGCAGACATACATTCACATGAAGCGTGTTTATGAGGGGTGAATATAAATGTTCTGTAAAGTAGGAAAAGAGACATTTTAGAAAATCTTGCACAATGATGCCGAATTTTGCTCACAACTTGGAGTATGATATACAACCAAAAAGTGTGAATTCTCCACACCCGTCCATGGCACCATGGAACAAATAAGAACTTACTATTACTTAATTTATTATTTGCACTTTGCATGACCATTCCCAGCAACAGTAGAGCACCTAAACCACCTGAAACCTCTGCTGGGGACTCATTTATCATTGTGGATGCATGTTTTTTTTTACACCTTTTTTTCCCAGTTTTGAGCATACACCCTTTTTTTGCCATATTTGTGATTTATCACACCAAATTCTGATGGGATAAAGCATGGACATTTACAATGAGCATATCATGTGTGATACCATAGCCTACCACTTTATGCCATGCTTTACACATTTTTTAAAGATAGGGACAATTGGCGATGCAGGCGCAATCGGGTAATTGCAATCTGCAAGGGAGAGGAGGAGTGAAAAAATGCACAATCATGTACATAATGGCAAACATCACTGCAAATTCTAGATCATTTCCTCGAACAGGCCAGTTTAACAACAGTAATAAAATAACCTCTAATTTCCACCGGATGTGGAACTTTTTATCGGACCTGATATGTTTCCATTCAAATCAATGTGTCAGTTTCCACTGAATGGGGAACGCCGCCGGCTGGCTTGTCGACCCTATGAGGATAAGCATGTAGAAAATGGATGGATGGATGGTAGAAGTCATCATACAGACTTAGTCCAAAGACCTGCCAAACAGGACTTTTTTCTGGCCTACACCTAGCCAGCAAGCATAGTGATATCTGTGTCCAAAAAGTTTCGTTTTTTGGTTCATTTCTCCACTCTCGTCCTCCACAAATCCCAGAGCGTACTGTACGTGGCTACTTTATATTCACATGATAATTTGCATTAGCCTACTTATGTCCCTGCTTGACTCTGCTGTGAGTTATAATGGTAGTTGTCCGCATCTGTGCATACACACAGTTTGATAGATCTGTAAAGGGTGTACATTTTTTACATGTACGCCATTTTCGGATTTTCTGTGTACTGCAGTTTTAGTGGCAAATTTACACAGTTTTTGATAAATGAGGCCCCTGGACAGTAAACCTTCATTTCAAGTTAGGCCTCCACTGTGAGGAAGCCAGTTTGAAACTATTTCTGTTTGGGGTAATCTTACCAAATCTGTTTTATTATTGGGTAACATGGATGAAAGGATGCAAGGCATTGCACCCCTGACAACTCAAAGGGAGCTGACATTAGCAGATAAATGTATGAGCAGCTTTTTGAAAAATATAAAATGAATGTGTATGAAGCAATGCAGTAGTGAAAAAAAACTAAATGCAAGCTTAGCAAAATGCAGGGACAAATCAAGGTTCAGAGAAAAAGTCCTTTAATCCATACTCACATACTGTCAGGTAGTCAGGAAAGGAACATTTCCTGCTGACTAAGAGGACCTGAAACCCAAATAATGGGTCTCATTTGGGGTTTACAAGCTTGCCAAATGAGCTCCTGATGGATCCACAAAAAAGTGAGCAGCACAGCCTCAAATACAAAGTTTGTATGTGTGTGCTTTTACACCAATAGAAATAGTTTGTCACTTTCAGTCCCTGTGTAACAACAGATACAAGCATCTTGGTCTCACATGGAAAATAAACACACTAGAGTAGCAGGTCAAAGCTGTTAACAATGCATTGCATGAGGGTGGAGTGTAATGCTGATACTAGTCTGAACTACAGTATGTAGTGCCTTTCAACCATAACAGAACAAACACAGGGCAGTGCAAGGACGGGATGTGAGAGTCCCAAAACTGGAACTACTGAGCTGCATAGGTAGAGTAGAAAGCTGGGTCACAATAACTCTGCATGGGTCATCTCACATCTGTTGTCATCGACCATGTTGGTAAAAAAAAAACCTGTAGAGTAAGAGAACACACAAAACAGTAATTAATAAATTTGGGTTGGAAAGGTCAAAGTAGAATAGACACAAAGACAGATAGAACCTTTGTTAGACTAAACATTTTGCTGATTATGTCTCTGATAGTTCACATTTCTGAATTTTTGGGTCATTCAAAACAGAACATCTTTGAAGAAGACCTTTGTGACAGATGGGAAATACATAAGACCATTTGGCATGGACGCCAGAGCCTGCACTAAATCCTGACCAGAAGGTCAGGACTTACCAGTGTCCTCTCAAGGAGACTGTAATGCCACACAGAGGCCTTTCTGACACACCTTGAGTCATGGTATTCACATTGTCTCTATTCTCACTATTTTACTCTGAGACTTAAATATTTTTTTTCTTCAGCAGGTTGATGGCTTTAGATTTGAATTGCAAACATGAGCTGTTATGAATTCTGTGTTGTTTAATGTATGAGTATTGAGATATAACTATGAATCTTTATGAGTTTGACTTGACGATGGAGGCCTGGGGCCTCATGTATCAATACTTGCATGGATTTCATACTGAGAGCTGGGATAGGTTGTAATCCAAAAAGTGGAGCACACCATCAAAAATCCAGATGTATCAAACAGTGCGAATCCCAGAATCCACACAGCTTCCCTTGATACATTCCAATCAGCGTAGAATTGAGGGCATATGTCGGCATCGCGGATTCCTCCCTTACCACACCCATAAATACATACGCAAATTCATTTAAATAGGCTCCACACTGGGGCTCTCCTCATCAAGAAAGGAGAAAGAGGTGAAATTTCAGGGCGTAGCCACGGTCACCTGGGTTAAAAAAACAGGATTAGATGCCACATGTGCTGCACTTGCTGGATCACGCTGATGTGAAATAGAACTACAATTCAGGAGAGATGCTGATGAAGCCATTTGTGACTTCATGCACATGTGTAGATGATAACTGGGGACGCACACATGCAAACCATGAGTCAGGGAGAAGACTGATGACCAGTCAACATTTACTCCATCTGCCCCACACTATGCCCACCTGCAGCCTCTTTCCAACCATGCTTTTATTGAGGATGTATGAATGTGTTGTGTGTGTTGAGCCAGACTACCACACAACGATGTTGGTCAGATGCATTTGCGCATCACAAATAATCTGCACACTGAGATAGTGCTTTTATTACAACATGAATGTGGTTGATCGCTCTGATTATACCACAGAATCCGGCTATCGCTGTGAATTGCACACTAATGCTTGTCTGTTCAACTGCATTGCATTCAAATTTTATATGCCTGGCTGACATGTGGATGATCCAGTCCAACACAGGTGGCATGATCCGGCTCAGGGTCGGCTCACTCCCGATCGGGACCAGCTCCCTTGGCCAAGAAGCCAAGTGTGGTCAACACCTATGTGGGCTCTGGCAGCGCTCAGCTCCTCACTGTGGTGCTCCAAAACTGGTTGCAGCTCAACGCACAGCTGTTTACCAACTAGTGACAGTTTTTCAGCATCAAGTGTTGTCAACAGACCAAAAGCATCATAACGTGGTGTACGGCAGCTATGAAGTTAGCGTAGAGCAGCACGTTTCCATGCTCATTTCACTGTTGATACATCAGAACATGAACGGGGGATCCTGGCGTACACCACGTTTCCTGGCATATGCCACTTTGATACATGTGGCCCCTGGTCTGTTACCATGAGGCTAGTAGTTTAAATCCCAAGACTCGAGACATGCTCCATCAACAACACTTGTAAAAGTGCCGCTGTGTAATAACCTAAAATCATCTTTTTGAATGTTGGAACTGGGCTAACAGCAGAGGGAGGGCCTTCAATAGTCAACACCCAGAGGGGAATGTCTGTGTCTGATTAGAACAGTGATGTAAAAAAAAAAAAAAAAAAAAAAAAAGAAACAGCATGTCGTTTTTAGTTGTAAATATAAAAGGAATTTTGCTTTGACTATTTTGGGCTGAAAAGTGTTGTCAGTGCCAGAGCAAAATAAATCAGGCCAAGTTTGGCTGAAACTTCAGGCCCATGCAATACTTAAGGGAGAACAATCTTGACTCCAGTCTCACATTGTGGTTGTACACTTACAGCAAAAAGTTACTAGGTTTTCAGTTTATATTCTCAAACAGTATCTGTATTATACAGTCGGGGTTCAACGTGCCACAATGGCAAATGATGGTGACTGTGAACAAAAACGTAATCTTTTAATTAAATGTCACATTAGGCACACATGATGTGAGGTGTCTCTTCGTAACGGACTGATGACAAATCTCCCTCAGGTTAGTAATAATTCCTAATATGCTTTGTTCAATTATATCTCCAACTCATTAAAACTGAGCTCCAGATTGATGTCCTCCACAATCAATTGCATAACGGCACATCAAAACATGGGGCGTGGGGTGGCAATGCTTACTTCTTGGTCAGCTCTCCTGCGGCAAAACTGAATAAGATCTGTCATCATGCAGCCTCTCTTTCTCTGTGGCCACATGGAGCTAAATACTGTATATGTTCTCCAGCTATCTTTTCAAAGCTGCCATTTTACATGACTTTGCATTAAGAAAAAAAAAAATCAAAATTTCCATATAAATAGATGTCTATTCTGCAGCTCCAGCTGATATATCACAATGATTTGAATTATGACCATTTCACAGAAGACTAAAATATGGTGTCTTTGGGGGGTTTTATGGAGCTAGCAAAAGAAAGTTTTATTGCAAGCAGGAGAATTCAATAAGAACTTTTGATGTCACTTAGATTACATCAAAGGGGTGTGTTTTTTCATGATATACTATCATAAAAATTTGATGATAACATTAAGATGGTCACAGTTTTATCAAGTTATTTGCAGCTTGGCTAAATGCTTTGGCATTTTGATGGCACTTTGACTTGCTGCTCCATTCTATTCCTGGGCCGGGAATCGAACTCAGTACCTTCTTGCTGTGAGGCGACAGTGCTAACCATTGTGTTGTCTGGACTTTGATATATAACTCATAAATACCCCTCATAAACAATCCAAACACAAATGTGATTAAAAGTAATAATAATGGTTGCATTTGATTTAGGTTTACCAGTTCCAGAGGTCCTGCTGGTGCTGTGTGGGCTGGTTTGTTGTGTTCAGTAGCTTACTGTGGAATTTAAAGTGCTGAAATGGAATGCCATCAGTAATACTATTAATTACAGTTGTGATTTTCCTGCTATGACAAGTCGAAATGTCAGCTGTGAAATAGGTCCACTGGGTATTGTGCCTCCATGTGCCACCCATAGACAGTCATTCATAGTATCAAGCATGTGCTTCCAACATCGCTGAATTATTGTTCAGGAAGATTTTTCACTTTTGACAGGATAAGGGGTGTTAAATTAACATCTTCCCTAGGTGTTTACACAGGTAAGATGAGCTCTTACATCTGTTTTATCTGAACTGAGCAGTTAACCATGTTGTAATTTAGTGTAGTGTCATATTAGTGAATTAATTTCTCTGATGCAAAGCAATGTACTTTGTTGAGTATTAAGCAATTGTGTCTGTTGAGTATGTCACGCAATACACACATAAATATAGCAAAAGGTGTGAGATGAGGTATGTCTCTTTGTGTAAGGTATCTTTTGTTTATTTACCGGGTGACTGTGGCTCAGCAGTTACAGCAGGCCATCCTTTAACCCTAAGGTCAGTGGTTTGATCCCTATCGCCTCCTGTTCACATTTCAACCTCCTTTAAAGTTGTTTCCCAGGTGCCTGAGAGCAGCATGGGTTGAATGTAGAGTTCAAATTCCACCTATGAACATGTATGTATATGAAAAGTTTAATTTTTATACCACCACAAAAAACCTTGGTGTCCAATCACACTAGAAAGTGGCACAGTGACTTTCATTCACACATCCTTGCAAAAAAAAAAAAAAAAAAATAGGTGGGGATAGAAATTAAGTGTCATAGTATTTTCTGGTCTAGAGTTGCACACCAAGTTAAGTGCTCCGTGAAAAAAAGGAGCCTCCTCATTTTATTGATGTTCAGCAACACAGCAAGGGAGCTAACACTGAGGGCTGTGGCAAAACAGAGTAAAAGTTTAACCTGGTTCAATTCTGGCTGGACTATAACATAACGTCATTGGTCAAGGCCAGTGAAACACTTGCCAGCATGTTTTTGTGGTAGATTTGTTTCGAATACAAACAATGTGTTTCTAAACCTTGTTTACCTTGCGACCTTCCCGGAACAGGTCCTAAAGCAACATTCCCCCACCAATGCAGCCCCTTGCAATATTTTAACTTAGTGCTGTTTTTGGTCGAAAATCCAGCGAAATTGGACTCTCCATTTCATCAAAGGTCAGCACTGAATTTACACTATGCAACTGGTCACTCATGACAATTTGTGTCCTCAACTGCGCAAATTCCATAAACAGATCGACTGACTGTGGTGATTCAAAATAATTTAATTGATTTCAGTGTGAAAGCATACTGTGATGAATGTTAATGTGAACAAACTTTGTTGAATGAATTGGGCACAGATGCTGCAATTTTGTTAAATCCCTTCAAATCAGGGACCTTTAGGATACTGACAGGACGACCGCAATATTAAGCCAACCTCTGGATTGTCACTTTCCCACCCATCTGCAGCAACCCAAATTTATGTGAAAGAAAGTGTGAATGCTTGAATAATATTAACTCTTTGAGAGCCATTGACATATTTCAATGTCATTTAAAATCCAACGCTTGAGTACCATCGACGTAACAATACGTCAAAGTGATTTTTTGGCAGTGGGTTACCGATCAGTCTCCCGGGGTTCAACTCCCTCCGTCCTGGCTACCAAAATGGGCGAGGGTTGTGTCAGTAAGGGCATCCCGTGTAAAAACAAAAAGAATAATGCCAAGTCTGCAGGCGGATCATCCGCTGTGGCGGAAGAGAGCAGCCAGAAAGGACAACAACAGTGTTTTCAGAGACATAGTACAAAATATTCTGTGGGTAATAGTAGCGCAATAGCAGAAGGGATTGTTTGTGATTTGTTCAGGAAGTGACTAAAACATATAGGAAAAGAATTATGAAAACATATGATGCACTCACTGTGGAGTTGAGGAGGTTTTGGTGACTTGAAGGTGACATGTCAACTGTCAATGTCTTGACCATGTGATACTAAGATATATATATATATATATATATATGTATATACATATATATATATATATATATATATATATATATATATATATATATATATATATATATATGTCGTTGCCCACTTTTGTCTTTTGTTTCGTTATTAGTCCTGTTTTTTTCAGATTATTTATTTCTCCTTTGGGGTGGGGGGAGTGGATTATTTTATAGTTTGATTGTTATATGCTTCGTCAATGCATTTTTGTAAACTGTTAAAATTCAATAAATATCTGTCTATAAAAAACATACACTATATTGACAAAAGTATTTGCTCACCCATCCAAATAAATAGAATCAGGTGTTACAGTCACTTCCATGGCCACAGGTGTATAAAATCAAGCACCAACATGCAGACTGCTTTTACAAACATTTGTGAAAGAATGGGTCACTCTCAGGAGCTCAGTGAATTCCAGCATGGAACTGTGATAGGATGTCACCTGTGCAACAAATCCATTCGTGAAATTTCCTCACTCCTTAATATTCCACAGTCAACTGTCAGCTGTCAGCCATTAATTGGTAGGCCATGTAAACTGACGGAGCGGTGTCAGCAGATGCTGAGGCGCAAAGTGCAAAGAGGTCACCAACTTTCTGCAGAGTCAATCGCTACAGACCTCCAAACTTCATGTGGCCTTCAGATTAGCTCAAGAACAGTGCACAGAGAGCTTCATGGAATGGGTTTCCATGGCGAAGCAGCTGCATCCAAGCCATACATCACCAAGTGCAATGCAAAGCGTCGGATGCAGTGGTGTGAAGCATGCCACCACTGGACTCCAGAACAGTGGAGACGCATTCTCTGGAGTCACTCTTCCCCATCTGGCAATCTGATGGATGAGTCTGGGTTTGGCGGTTGTCAGTAGAACGATACTTGTCGGACTGCATTGTGCCAAGTGTAAAGTTTGGTGGAGGGGGGATTATGGTGTGGGGTTGTTTTTCAGGAGCTGGGCTTGGCCCCTTAGTTCCAGTAAAAGGAACTCTGAATGCTTCAGCATACCAAGACATTTTGGACAATTCCATGCTCCCAATTTTGTGGGAACAGTTTGGAGCTGGCCCCTTCCACTTCCAACATGACTGTGCATCAGTGCACAAAGCAAGGTCCATAAAGACATGGATGACAGAGTCTGGTGTGGATGAACTTGACTGGCCTGCACAGAGTCCTGACCTCAACCTGATAGAACACCTTTGGGATGAATTAGAGCAGAGACTGAGAACCAGGCCTTCTCGTCCTACATCAGTGTGTGATCTCACAAATACGCTTCTGGAAGAATGGTCAAAAATTCCCATAAACACACTCCTAAACCTTGTGGACAGCTTTCCCAGAAGAGTTGAGACTGTCATAACTAAAAAGGGTGGACCGACATCATATTGAACCCTATGGATTAGCAATGGGATGTCACTTTAGTTCATATGCGAGTCAAGGCAGGTGAGCAAATACTTTTGGCAATATAGTGTATGATGTGCATATGAAAACATATGCACTCAGCTAGGTTCCATTACAGGCCAAGAATCTGCTGGCTGTAATGAGAAAAGCATCAAGTTTATAGTTTCCAGTACCTGAATGGATCACTGAACAGCAGGACAGCTCTGCCAAGTTAAGCCAAATTTCAGTTTTGATTATATGGGTCACGTGCCAATTATACTAGCCACCATCACTTAGTCTAAGCCCATAAGGGAAAACCATAGTCACCACCCACAGTGCTACATGTAAGCTAAACTACTGTATGACACAGCACATCACACACAGTAAATGTGTCTACATTGGATTAAAGCTGTAATTACTTCAATGAGATTATGGCAGTGTGTGGTTTGCTTGGCAATGTATGGAAACCCTGAGTGGGCAGAGGAAGATGATATGTCAGGGTGATCTGTTGTTGGGCTCAGAGTGGGAGGCTGATTAAATTCAAGCCCTTCCATTATCGACTTGGTATGTATCAAAGTTGACAGTGAATTGGTAACACTATCCAAACCACCTGAAACTATCTGAAATTTGTTCTTTCCTTACAATTGATAATTTCAGTAGAATTGTTTATCATTATAGCATTTTCATTTCCTTCTTCTTTTTTTAAATTTCTAACCCAGTATTGCAATGCTCTAGCCATTGAGTAGCGCTTAGTATGCCATTTTGGTGGTATTATTTACCCTTTAATGTTTCTGTTTGTCACTTCAATGACCCTTTCTAAGCTAGCTTGATCCCAGCTGGTCCCTTGTTGAAACATATACGATCAGAATGACAGGCCTGCTGAGGTGATTGCCTGAATGTCCTCTCCTTTCAGTCCTCTGATTCATTTGTGGATGCTCAGATCCCCCGTGGTTGCTGGCTATTCCGGCCAAGGTTTGTGCCGGTCTGGAACATTCACTTTCATTAAAACATCAGCTACACACACAGCTGGAACATGCGGCCAGTGTCTTTCAGCATCCCATTCATCTCCCTGGCTCTTTGTTGTTCCAAACCAAAGCATCAAAATTGCACACTATTGTTAATGAGGTGATGAAGCACAAGGTTGTTTTGTGGAAATATAATGAGCAAATGACTCTAACAATAGTTTGGAGCCTATACATCACTTTAAGGGCACAAATTTATCTCCTCACTCAACAAATAACATTCTCTCTGGGAATAATAGGTCCATTGTGTGCACTCTCACTTTGCAATGGTTCTTTGTTTCAGCCTGCATGGGAGTCACTGCATGAATGTTGTCGAGGAGCATCCAATTATACAAGGCTAATGGGAAACACTTAAAATAATGAACTGCTTATAAGACCTTTGTAAACATAAAGTTCATGATGCTTTAATGAGTTCATGTGGAATTAATTAATAGTTCATCATCTATCATATCATGGGTTATCAGTTCTTAATATCTTAGTAATAGATAACTACTTCATTAGCATTTACAGAATGGTTTAGTCAGTACATCATATAAAAACATTGAGTCCTGGGAAAGGAAGCATTTCCTTTCATAATAATTGAGTCAGTTGGATTTAGAAGGAATTGCAGCACTTTATTCAATGCAAATACAGATGTCAGCCATCTACTGTTTTTGGTTTTGCTTGACTGTTCCTTGAGGTGTACCTACCTACTCAAAGCATGACAACAGCCAGAATTTTCACTCTATAATTCACCTGGCATTAAGTCACAATATTGGATTAAATTAAAATGCATCCACATAAAAGCAGAAAAAATCTTTACATTAGTATGGCCATTATTTTGTTTAACAACTATGAGCTCCCATGAAATTTGATAGTGACATTCAGACAAAAAAAAAACAAAAAAAACATGGCAGCTGTAAATAAACTGTAAATACTCCATTGTTAAGTCTCAGCTTTTCAGAAAAATCTGTTGACCTGTCAATGAAAAACTACAGTTCTGAGTGGGCTATGCAGACATGAGGTGAGACTTGCACATTAGAACTGAATAAGCTTTGAGACGGTAGCATTGGCACAGTGCTCACAGAGTAGTTGCAAGACGTTTTGCAGAAGCAAGCTTAAACACCACCAAAGTGGCCCTATTTGAAAACCATGTTTGTAACTTCATTGGAACCTCTCTGATTTTCTGCTGCAGGACAGTAAACAACCTTTGATGCTGAACATTCCAATAAGACAGCTTAATTATTCTATATTTTAGAAATATCAACTGTTGAGTCTCTGCCTCATTGAAAGTAAAGAGAGTTTCGGAATGAGGCCCTTCATATTATAAAGTTATTCGCTGGGTTATTTTGGCCCGCTGCTTCCCTCGCAGGGCCACCGAGGCTGTATTGTGGGCAGAACAATGTGATGACAGGGCTGTCCTTTGGGAACATCTAATTAGTTCCACTAGGGGAGCAAAGCAGCACCGCACCATGCCCTGATATTTGGCTTGTGCAGTCAGCGGAAAGATAGCCACAGGGCCCACTTTAATTGCAAAAACGCCACCAGAATGTGTGTCTGCAACTTTACCTGTCCCTGATCATGAGACCACAAGGGAGTGCCCATTTTTCTGCATGTGCTTCAAGACACACACACACATGCACACGCACGCACACACACACACACACACACACACACACACTGCATCACTGTGCATTCATGTGTGCAAATGTGTGAAGTTCAGTCTGTATTAATATCCACCTGTTCCTGTGTGGATGTTCCTGTGTCTCATCCACTCACCCTAATCAGTATTTGCTTATTGATTCCCACAACCCACCAGAACACAAACAGAAGGATTTGACTTGCATTGAATTTAGCTTATTCAAGGGACCCTTTAGCTATTCCTGTCTTGAACATGCCCTGTCAGAGTGAAATTCAAATTAGGCAGTTGTGTAAATAGAAGAAAGTAGGACCGTTGTGTGAATTTACACCAGTGACCAGCCTTTGCTGGATGGGCTAATGCAGTAACAATAGCATTGCAACAGGTATCACAATGAAAATACACATAATTAGCAATTTACAATTACTTAGAATTAGATCAAATACATAATAATAATAATAATAATAATAATTTCATTTAATAAAATTTCACAACAAGGAGGAAAGCAGTGACTTATAAGACATCTTTGACCAGGGAATATGTTCATTAGCATGGTGTCCAAAGGTAAAGCACACAGGCTCTAAAAGTTTTTTGTCTTACACCCTAGAAAAATCACCACAGTGGATTGATGAATCCAGGCAATATCACAGCATTGCTCATCTTCTTAAATGTGATGCTGGTTACTTTAATTACATCTGACTTACCTGACTTACCAGGTAAGTCACAAGGTTTTGTGTACCACTGAGCTCTGCATGCTTTTATATCAAATGACTGAAAATCTCCATTATGTTGGTTTAGGAAGAGAATACAAAGTGCATATTTACTTATTGATTGATTTGTCAAACAGTGGAGGTGACAATGCTGACATAACAATGGAAAAATGATGTTAGTTCTTTAGATCCAAGATTAGTTACCCGTGGTGTGTGTGTGTGTGTGTGTGTGTGTGTGTGTGCGCGCACGCACACTGAGATCAGGAGTTGAACATTTCTCCAGTGCATGAATAAAAAATGTTTCCAAAGTCCTGGGAGCAGTGAATTATTGAGAAGGCAGTAACGAGGCAGATGCAGGGGCCAGGTGCAGGGTTTCAGGAATGTGTGTATGTGTGTGTTGTTGTGGGTGGATGAGCACAGAAAACCCAGAGAGAAAGAGAGGGGGATTGAGGAGGGGTTCAGGGATTAGTGAGCATTAGGTTAACTTGGTCAACACCAGCCTCTGGTAAACACAGCAGAAAGAAAAATATTTTCTTATAGGAAGAAACCCATGTTATATGTAGACTAGCAGTGGGAATCAGTGAGAGGTTTTACTATTCAAAAAAAAAAACAAAAAAAAAAAACGATGAAACTGAGAAATACATGGACCAGAGGATGGAAAAGATCAAACAAATGCCTGAGACATTTTGTTACAGAAATAAGAAAAGCATACAAGAGAATAAAGTAAGGGAGAGTGGAAGAACGGACAAAGGAAGAGCAATCCAATACTTTGCAGGCAGGAAATGAAGCATTATTTGTTGTTGTTCATCCAGCTGATTGGCATCAACTGACTCCAATACTTGACAATCACATTCAAACAAATCACTCAGGCCATTTAACCAGCCAATGAAAAGGGGCTCTTGTGAGAAGTGGATGTACAACAGACTGGACCTGAAGTTACTAATGTTTGAATTGCTTTAATCGTGCTGCAAGATATGCACAATTTGATAGAAGATTATTTCCCTGATCAGAGGCACTATGGCTCTCTGCGGCATACTCAGTGGATATGGATATATAACATATTCCTTAAGCATTAGTAGCATAGCATTTGGTATGAACAAACCATAAGAAATTACAAATTCAAAATTAGACTTGCGTGGAGAATGGAAAATAATCAACAACGGTATAACTACTCATGCCTGAGGTACACCACCCTCTGCATATACTGGGGAACTATTAAACAAATGAGGTGGTGCTGTGGAGGCATGTGGCTGATCAAAGAGACAGTCAGGTGATCCATAGAAATGAGAAACTTGCTGAAGGCGCCTCGTCGACAGGTGTGATACAACTAGATCTGTAAAATATGAAGAGGAGGAAGAGAGCGAAGAAAGATGGTGGCATTTCTATGACTGCATGCAATATTAATATCTATACATGATGTTGCGTGCCCTTGAGCAAAACACTGAACCCCAGCCTGTTACTGAGGCTTAGGTTCTCTCCTTCCTCTAATCCCACATCTTATAGCATGTAAGAGCTCTGTGTTTAACAGAAGATTATCGTGGTTTAGTGTCACCTGAAGACTTCGGTCATGTAAAGAAGCCAATTAATGTCTGTGATTATTATTTTCAAACGTGAAGTGGTTTCCACTCTGAATATGAATATGTGTAATAGAAAATATGTAAAGAAACTGAGTAAAGGTAAAAAGGACTATAATGTTTCAGCAGACAGCCACAGTCTGGGATAATTTTTTGTGTTAAATTTCATTGCAAAATGTGATTGTCCACCAAAAATTGACACCTACAATGTCAAATGATTGTTGTAACTGATAAGTAAAAAGAAACAAAAATAAAAAGTTATCATGAGGGAGAGCAGTTAATAGCATAACATTTGAAGATTGTGTTCTTGCTAAGAAGAAAACTGAACCAAGCATCAAAATGTCAAGGTATCCCTTTGAAACGTGTTTTCCTCCTGCTCATTCCCTGCAATTGCCAGTTTCGATAATATTTTGCTACATTTTGCTTTGGTATAATAGAAGCATGTCACTCTGGCATCCAAACACAATTTGGTACTGATTCATTTTTAGAAAGTGTTGGCAAGGTTATATGCTGCTCTCTGCGTGCTGTTCTCCTACACAAGCGGACCACACTTGTTTCACACTTGGCTACTGAATAAAAATCCAGAGGGTGGTGAATACTGGTCCACAGTCAGTACAGACTGAGCAGGTGTTGTGATAAACCCATAAAATAACTTATGAGTTACTTTGTCTGGTACCTCGGGTTAACTACCAATCCCAGAGTCAAGAAGAAAAGCTGCTTTTGCACCAGGAGACATTAAACACCTTAGAATATTTACTGGGGCCCACAGGGAAAGATCTGGCAGCTGGCAAAGTCAAACAGCTCACCTAACACAGTTAGGTCAGCATGAGTTCAGCCTTACTGACAATACACCCTCCATTCTCAAGAGACAGGTGAGCTCTTCTTCGGGGAATAGCTTGGAATCTTCAAGTATTTGTTGTTTGAAAAGGGTTTACATTTCATTATTAATATTTACACATCTAATTACAAACTATGCTTTTCAGACTTAGAGTGTTTGTAAAAGTCAAACTATTATTCTTTCTTGGATCCCTCCAACCAGAGTTCGAATTATAATGAGCTTTGTGGGGGGGGGGTGTTTCTAAAATTAGTGTTTTATATAAACCATGCATTTTAATGATATTTTTGACAATCATTCCCATATTTGTGAAAAGAACAACATGACAGTTACTTGGTAGAGGACACAAGTAATGAATGAATCCAGCGTTTTCCTCACAAATATGACCTAACATGGGGAGAAAAGGCAGCTGGTCTATAAACTATGGAGCAAGCTATGAATAGCCAACAGGCTAATGTTCAAGAACTTTCCATCACATGAACCACAAAAAGACCTACCTTGCCTATGAAAGAACCGGGTGATGTACTGTCGACCCTTCACTTCTTCCTTGTGTCTGAACTTTTTGCTTTTCTTTTTTTACTCCCTGACTTTTGAGTCATCCTGCTTTTTCCTCCTCCGCTCGTTAAGTCGCTGGCTGTCTATCAGCACTGTGCAGGCTGTATGACAGAGCACATGGACTGAACCACTTTACGTAAATTGAGAGAGGCTGGTAGTAGAGAAATGTTTCCACAACAAATAAACTTAGTGTTCCTAGTTCTTTTGGAAACCATGTTTGTTTTAGTCAGAAAAAATGTGTTTGTGATTAAAATAATGAATATTAATTCGAACGATGAGTTGATTGTAACATGTATAATGGCCGGAGACAATATTAACAAATCATATCTGACCGCTTACAGAAAATAAATATTCAGGACAGCTGAAGAACAGGTGAAATAAAATATGAACAAGAAAGAGGAGAGTGTTTTTCACAACATCATGTTGCGTATATACTGTACATATGTAGGATTAGCCAAGTCTGGGATGTCAGACACTGCATAGGTATAGAAGCGGAAGGAAGATAAAGTAAAAGAGCAGCTCGGAGGAAGGCGAAAACAGGAAAAGGTCATGTCAGTGCGATCAGATTGGTGAAGTGGGGCAAAGGTAAATGGTACTATTGAGGAGATCAAGCTCCTCCAACCAGCACCAGACAGACATCTCAGAGAATACACTCCAAGAATGGTGAGGCAGACAATAGTTGATGTTCTTATTTGCCATTAATGATAGCATTACTATTATCATATGATGTCAGTTACATTTTATTGATGTTGATGTGATAAAGATGGTTGCTGGTAATTCAGTGAACCACTTTATAGTTGCTCTTGATTTCATTCTTACCATTTTATCTACCTCAATATTGAAAAGAAAAAATAAATAATCATGTATACTCTGTTTTGGTTTATGTTCTTAATATTAGTGGTTTCCCCTGCTGAATCCTTTAATTTTTACTACAACAAATATCTAATTTATCCACAGGGATCATCAATCATTTAATCAAATTTAAAAAGCAATGCTCATCTCTGTTAGTTATGTGGCCCCGATTCAGATGATGGGTGTGCTAGTGACTTCACTAATTTTGTGAAACACCAGGTGTTGAGCTGTGCTGTGTTAACTCATAAAAAAGATGTTTTACTTTAGGTAGCTGGGGAAAGGAAAAAATAATTGTTTATTCCAGGTGGGTTGAAATAATCAGTCACAGGACTCCCTTAGTGCGATGAAAGCTGTCCAGAAATTGTTCTTGTCCCAAAGACTTAATTGTTTCTCTCAATACTTTCAATTAGTCTATACTTACTTCTGTCTTTACATTATATTTATTTCTGCTGATGGCACGCCACAGAAACTTAAGGCTGAAAAGTGTTGTGTTGTGTTGTTTTCTCCTCCTGTTTGACAAGTTGTTATGTATGTGTCTGAACTTGTCTTCATGTTTAACAGTGGACTTCAGCTTTGTTCCACAGTCACTAACAAGGGACTTAAAATGGAACATTTGAGAAGTCACTTGTTGGTCAGTCTTGAAATTATACTAAAATCATGCCTAAAACCCCCTGGTATTTGTTTTTTTTATTATTACAGCCAAGAGGGATCTTGCAGGTGTGTGAATGTTTCAGACCATGCTCAACACCACTCCTGCTGGTCAGAGCTGAGGTTTTATCTATCTATCTACATTCACAGTGGACTTCAGTGTTCATTTTGTTGATGAATAATTTGGGAAGGTCAGTGAATGGGATGGCCATCTGGGGATCACTGTTGTGTCCCACGTGTTAATTTTCACTTTCAATGAAAAAACATTCTTCCCTGATATATTGCAAGTATATGTAGCCAAGTTATTTTTGATTTGCAGATAAAGCATGATTTACTCACAATAAATTAATAATAATTATATTATTAATTAACAATTAGCATCCAAATAAATGTTTAACTATTGCTAACATTATGATAAATTACTTTTTTTAACAACAAAAGTCTCTGTGGATAACTTACCAGGTGAAAGAATAGGTGCAGTTAGTTCCACTTCAGTATAAGAACTCCTCTTTAAAAAATACATTTGCTATTTCCAATATTCAGAGAAAATACCTTAAAAGTTAATTCTCTAAATTTCCATTTTTGTTTTTCAACAAATCAACAGAAACAGATGTCCCCACGCAGAGGAGTGTGACAGTCCTCCATTGTTAATGTTGGAATGTGTGTGTGTATGTTTGTGTGTGTGTGTGTGTGCTGCTTTCTTTTTAGTCCCTTCAATTTATCACAGATGTATTTAGGATATTAACTCATTGAGTGCCAGCCGTTTTATAAAACAGAAAGTGCCTTGTGCTGGGGTTTTTGCCCTTTTTGAGTCATATTTCAAGACCCACAGAATATTTTGTACTATGTCTCTGAAAACACAGAATAGCTCAATAAAAGAAGAGACTCTCTATTTCATCATAAAAAAATGGTTGTTTTTACCTTACCATTCCGTTCTTGTTTTATCAGAGGTAGAGACCACTTTCACCAAAAATGGCACTTATTGTCAAAAAACCTTCCTGCTTTCACTGTGAAAACATCCAGTGAGTCTTCAAGGCACATGGAATCTAAACCTACCACTAGCCAGACAAAACCCGATGATATCTGCTTGTACATCCTAAAGACAAGAGACCCAAGGCCCACGAGAGGAGCACTGGGGTTTGTCTACATCAGTAAAGCCATAAGGACCATGGGTAAGAGACACAAATCCTCCAAATATCTCTTTGGTCCATGAACAACACACCGGTGTTTTGTGATGTGGTGATGTGATGTGATACCTGGTACACATTAATTAGATTTAGGAAAATATCATCATAGTTTGGGATAAAAATATGCATGCAAGGCCAGAGAGCAATTATAGTCATACGACTGACAAAGGCTATTGACTGTAGCTATGGCAGCAATAGTGTTCATCACACTCACTTTGCATTAAATAAACCATTCAGACACTTTCACAGCATTCCCAGCATTGTTCAGACTGCCTATCTCGTCATATACCTTGCTTGAATGTAGACTCCTGCTGTTGGCTTATAAACCCATATGTGCTACAATATTACTCTTTGCCAGCTCAGCTCCTTTGAAAGGCATAGATCATCAATATATACTTATTCCCTTTTGATGTGGTCCACTAAAATAATTCTACTTTGATCCATGAAACAATGTATTATTTATTCTGCTGTTTGAAGCCTCTGCCTTACATTCTAATTGTTTCTGTTGGGGACAAAAAGTCTGTCAGGTTGAAGAAACACCCCGATTTTAGAGTATTTATACAACTGAATTACCATCTGCAGATTAGTGACACATTAAACCCATTACAATTTACCACAGTAACACCACCAATAGTTTTGATACTCCTAAATATAGATTTCAGAGAGTGCTGTAAAAAATATTAGAGTTAATAGAGTAAATGTGACGAATGGGATCATGTATTTAAGGTTTTATTGTCCACCAATGCTTCCAAGCCATCACATCTTTTCAAGAATCATATTATCTACCTCAAAAAGCAACACATCATTTGAAATTGACTCAAGGATAGGTGCTTTAGATGTTGTTTGAACTCATCTGGTAAACTCCCAGCATTAACTGCGTCCTCCACTTTCTTGTGCAGGTAGCATCAGATGTCTGTGTGTGTGGCAGCATGCCAAGGCCAAGTACATTAATAGAGTCAAAGTTTGATGTGTTAATGTGTTCCACCGCCAACATCAAGAGCACTGCAGGGCAAGCCCAGAGAATGACAGACATAAAGAGAATGAGAGGGGGGAGGTTGGTGGTGAAAATAAAAAGAAAATGGCAAGACAGAGACATGTGTGATAAGGAAAGGGGATGGGAGTGGAGAAATAGAAATGAGAAATTTTTGGAGCAAATGAGAAGATGCAACATAGAGAATGAAGGATGCAAGGAGAGAGAAGTAATCCATCCACTATAACAGTGTTTTGAGCCACATATTTGTCCTTGAAATGAGTTAAGATGAGGAATCGTGATCAAGAACATACACACACAGGTTGTCTCCTTGCTGCACCAGGGAACATAAAGTCAGCTCATACTGCAGTCTAACCTTCTGGTGCTGTTCTTACAGTGACTCTAATTGACAGTCTTAGACTATATTTAGCTCGTTTCAGGCTTTGCTGGAGCAACAGGCGATGAGCTCATCTCTAACCAGCTATCTCATATAAACAATACACTTATGGTAACTGGCATGTCCTTGATGGAGATTGCTTTTACTCATTATTATGCATTATAATTATGCACGTAGAACACTTTTCTGTCAAATAGTATTGAGAATTTCTGTACTCCTCTTATTGTTCTATCTGTAGAGTTAATGGAAAAAACGTGTCATGTCTAATTTTTGAGAGATGCAAATCATCAGTGTGTAGCCCACATCAGCTTACCATAAGCAATGGTGCTTTTGTAGCCAGACCTTCGACTTGGCACCCTTGCCGCGTTGATTAATTCTAATTTTAAGACAATGATGAGCATGCCACCAAATCAGTGTGTCAGTGTTAATTGGAATTTCTTGGCTTTCGTGTTAATTTGCCCCCTCCGGCAGTAATTGGGTGCTGACAGGCAATGTGTCTGTCTGTGGCTCAGAAAGCAGGGTGATGTTGGTTTATTGTTGGTTGGAAGTCTCTCATGAAGTGCCTTAGGGTGACAGTGATTTTAAAACGTGCTTTGTGGGATGAAAAATACACTCTGACTGCACTTCCTGTTCATGGTGCATCAGTTCTAGACTGTTCACTATTTATTGGATTAAGGGAGGGAATAACAGGTTGCTCAAAACATATTTAAGCCTTGGGAAGGAACTTTTTCATTTTGAAGTTATTTTTTTACTTATGTTTTACTGATTGACAAGCTGAGTAACCAAAGAAATAAATGCATTTGCATTTGCAGCATGCATTTGCAGCATGGAGAAAGTACACTGAAATGAATCCCTTTTTTATGTAAATCAGGCCATGTATTGATAACCATTATTGAATCAGGGGAAACCAGTAGAGCAAGACGTTCTCTTTCACAATGGTGCCATGTAGATACATTAAAATTGAAATATGGAAAAAAATATTGCTATAAGTAGTAGTATTATAAGTACTATGCATATATGGAGTAGCAAATGTAATGCATTATATCATGTCTTCCTATATTTTAACTTTTAAAAAGCAGTGATGAATACAATGGTAGCCATGCCTTAAAATGTGAGGGCTGTGGGCCATTCAGGGACTGATGTGGAAAATTATTTGTAAAGTTACATCACAAGAAAACATCACTGTGGAAAATCAATACAGCAGGAACAATAGGGAATATATATAGTATGCTACACATGTCTGAAGGTTAGACAGTTTTTACACACATGTTCACGCATGTCGTCCCCCCGAACACACACACACACACACACACACACACACACACACACAGGAGGCAGGTATTGCCATGGTCATTGTCAAACTATTTTCACATGACTGTAGTTGTGACTAAGTATATTTTTAATATACAGTCATGGAAAAAAATATTAGACCACCCTTGTTTTCTTCAATTTCTTGTTAATTTTAATGCCTGGCTCAACTAAAGGTACATTTGTTTGGACAATTATAATGATAACAACAAAAATAGCTCATGAGAGTTTAATTTAAGAACTAAGGATTATTCATTTTCCATGGTTTTCTTGATAATAACCAAAATTACTTAAATTCTTACATCAATAGCTATGGCATTGTACTGCCAAAAACACTACTTTTAAGCATTCCATGTTTTCTTTTCTGTTTGCTTTAAACACATGATACACACAAGAGTTAATACTTGATTGCATAACCATTGTTTTTGATGACTGCAGCCATGCGTCTTGGCATGCTCTCCACCAGCTTCTGACATTGTTCTGCTGTCACAGCAGCCCATTCCTGTTGGACAAATTCAAACAAATTTTCTTTGTTTTTGGGCTTGTGGTTCATCATTTTGAGTTTGATGATTTTCCACAGGTTTTCAATTGGATTAAGATCTGGTGATTGAGCAGGCCAAGGCATGGTGCGAATGTTGTGGTTCTCCATCCAGGCTTTAACTGACCTTGCCGTGTGGCAAGGGGCATTGTCTTATTGGAAAATCCAGTCATTCGAGGCAGGAAAGAGTTTTCCAGCTGATGGAAGAAGACTGTTTTCAAGGGTAGTCCTGTACTTGACCTGGTTCATTCGGCCTTCACACAATTGCATTTGCCCTGTTCCACTCAGACTGAAACAACCCCAGATCATGACTGATCCACCCCCATGTTTTACTGTAGGGGCAAGACAGTCTGGGTTGTAAGCTTCTCCAGGCTTCCTCCTAACCAGTAAGTTGGCTGGAGTGGGCATCAATTCAAAATTGGATTCATCACTGAAGAGAACCTTAGCCCAATCATCAACAGTCCAATCCTTGTGGTCTCGAGCAAAGAGTAACCGGGCCTTCCTCTGCCTTTCATTGATGAAGGGCTTCTTGCGTGCTCTGTGTGACTTCAAACCAGCTTCAACAAGTCGGTTTCGAACTGTCCTTGCCGAGCAAGTCACATTTCTCGCCAGTGCCCACTCATTTTTAAGGTCCCTGGGGGTCTGACGACGATTCCTGACACAGGAACGGATGAGTGCACTGTCATCTCGTGGGGTAGAAAGACGTTTCCTGCCACGGCCAGGTAGCAATTTGGTAGTGCCATGTTCAGCTTGTTTTTTTTTGTTGTAATGAACGGCTGTCTTGGAGATCTTCAGTTTTTTCGCTACCTGTCTCTCACTCATGCCAATTTCCAGCAGTGCCAAGATGGCTGCCTTTGTTGCTTCACATAATTCTTTTGTTTTAGGCATTATGTGAGAGCTGACAACTTCTGAGTTGTGCTACGGCTTGAATGTAAGCAGGAAACCACTCTAGGCCTTTGCATGTGCAGTGCTGCTTGTGACATGAAATGGCCTCTTATATACCCTGGGAATCAATTAAGCTTAAGAATGTCAAATAGGACATAAAGTATTATGTGACCAGCTGCATTTTTTGTTGTGTTCATTGTATTATACGTTTAGTGGTACCAGATATTAGAATGAACAAGAAATTGAAGAAAACAAGGGTGGTCTAATAATTTTTTCCATGACTGTAGGTTCTGTGTTGTAAAAAGTAAAATTATTTATGTGTGTTTTGTATTATAAAGCGGGTTTAAAGGGACACTATGCAATTCTTTAAGTATTTTATTACCTCAAATCAACGTCTTCATTCATAAATAGATCCTCGTTGGTGTAAAATAACATATGCCAACAATCTGACTTATCCTCTTTACATAGAGCGGCTCACTCATACGGAGGCTTCCATGTCTTTCCGGTCTATCAAAAACTATGAACTGCCGAGAGGAACATAAAGCACTGCCTGCTAGTACCCATAGGACAAAATGCATTTCTGCATTTTGCGATTAACTTCACAGAGAAGCAAGGTGGAGACGCCAGTTTTACTTACGCGGCACTAAACTAAAACCTGCACCGCACTTTTGGTCATAATACAAGACCATATTTATGCTGCGCCAAATCCTCATCGTCAAAAAAACGTAAAAGGGCCATAAAATGACCGGAGGTGAGTGGCCGCCCGGGAGTGCCCCATGCCTGGTCACACCCGGCCAGGACCCGCCAGGGCCCGCTGGGAAGTCCTCCGGAAAAGAGGAGGGCTGTGGAAGTCCGGGGAAAAAAATGACTGAAGCTCCAGGCGTGGCGCCCGGGAGTTGACCCATTCCGCTTACCATAGTTCCAACCATGTTGCAATGCATGCAAAGTCAAATTTAACCACTAGATGGGAGAAAAAATTGGTCCTGTCTTGGGTATCTGGGCTTGTTTAGAATCGTCTGTGCCAGCTAGCTATGGGCCAATGCAAACCTGTCCAGAACAACCCCTAAACATTCATTTTTAAAAAATGGGCAACTCAACGAGTGGTTACTGGTCACTAATGTTCCATAATAAATATTGAAGCAAAATACAGCTTCTGTCATGACATTTGTTTCACTGTCAGCTGAAACCATAGCATAACAACATACATTAGAATATGCCCTGACAACACTTCCAGTGATGGTTAGGTTTAGGGATAGGATGATAGATGCAGGCTTATGGAAATAAAATGCATATGTCTCGCTAGAAATGTGATCAAAATGCACCTGAACTCATAAACTATTCCACTGAAAATGTAAGGAATTACAATGAAAAATATTCCACTATAATTTGTACGAATATTTAATGAGATCAGGATGTAGAAAGGGCTTAAAGTGTAAAATACCAGAATATGCCTTTAAATACATGAGGAAAAGGGGAACAGCTGGAAACAATCAGGGGTGGGGAGACAATCAACCAGATGTGGGAAACAGGAGGGCAGGAAGTGATGTGGCTGAAACGAGAGGAAAGACAGTTATTTTCAAAATAAAACCAGACAGGACAGGAATAATAAACACGGGACAAAAAACACACTAAACTTTAACATGACCCGACTTGGTGTAACACTATCTAAAGGATCATTGTTCCTGCCTCAGCTGCTTCCACTGGTATCTATAAGAACTGGATCACTCTCTGAAAAGTAAATGTGTCTATTCCACATTGTCATATTACAGTGGAGTGCACTTATGCAAGTCCTGTGGCTAGTTTCTCACTACGTTCTTCGTAGAAAGGATAGGTGGGGTATCTTTGCTGTGTTTATGCAGCAGATAAAATGGAGTGTGGTCTACATCGGTGTTTCTCAAATGGGGGTATGAATATGCTGAGGGGTCGGCCTACTTTGGAGTACTGCAGGTGGCCAGTGAGGTTTTGAAGAAAAATGTAAATTTTGAGAAACAATTTTGTGACAAATTTAGATGAGAACTTGACGGTCAGTCAAAATCAGTATCAGTTAACCTAAAGTTACCAGGGCTAGTATTTTGAATTCTCAATGAGATGTGGCAATAGTGCCTCCCATATCAAGAAAAAACAGGTGTAGGTTCAAAGCAGCTTCCATGTAACCTTTAGGAGTGCTGATAACAGAATTATGAGACTAATCAAGAGGATCATACTTCACTCACATCTGAAATGTATGCAACAAATAAAGTCCTATCAACCTGACCTTTGTTAGAGCAGGCAGTGGGCAGAATGTGGGAAAATGAAATGCTCAACTCCTGAGTGGACGATTACAGAGACAATAAAGCAGCTTGTTCATCAGATACAGATGGAAATATTCAAATTTGACATTTGAATCAGGATGTTTTACATTTGCAGAGGAGAGTCCAGCTCCTTTGGTATAATGGTAATGCATGGAATACTAAACGGCTAACCAGGAGTGCAGTTGAATAAAACCAAAATTTTAGCTAATTTCCGTGGTTACAGTGGATGTCTCGGTGAGATGCTGCTGTTTTTTTGATGCTTGTTCAAAACAATGTTCTCATTACCATGGGACACAAAGGCCAAAATAGAATATCTTCATGTTTTGGCAGAAGTGCCTGGCAAGTTGTGCTCATTTCATAGACTTGGCATTCAATACGTTTCATCCACTTGGCCTAAGAACCATTCATGCTTCACTGCAGCTTGAATTAAGTGTGTGTCTTCGGTTAATTTCACAAGGTTACTTTCTGGGACCTCCTCTAGATTTTATGATTTGATGAATAGAATTTTGAAAGATTGTTTATGAACTTGTAATAGAAACTGTTTCCTATTTTAATATCAATATTAAGACCTCTATTGGCTAGTTTTTGCTGTCAACCAGCTCTGAGTGGAATGTCTGGCTATTTAGCTCCTGAATGCTTACTGTATGAGTCAGTTACATTGAATCACGGCAAATGTTTTGTATTTCAAGCAGTAGTTTTTATGTAATTAATGCACAGAGGTATGAGTACACACACACACACACACACATTTTTATCCTCAGGTTGCGTCATTGGATTTCAGAATGAAATGTGGACCACAGACAAAGTGATGAAAATAATGCATGCCTCTTTTTGTTCCTTGATGATGTCTATTTTCGAGCATGAGACAAAACTCAAACACTCCCAGGAGGTTGCAGATCTGCCCTTTTAAGATGCAGAGATGCACCATGGGTAGCCCCCTAAAAACTGTAAACATCAGATCCTAGACAGATGTGAGGTGCAGTGAAAGCACTCATGATGTATGGCAATGCTGTAACAACATCACAAGTAATTACAGTCTCTGGGAAATTATACCCCCGTCAATATAACAATGTAATTATGGGAAGTTGGCGTGGGCTTTTGTTAACTTAGGTATGGTGCATGACAAAAAGAAAGTTAATGAGTGTTTGTGTGTCTCCTGTCTGATTCCAGTTGCTGACCTGGCCTTAAAATGCAGGCACCCACAAAGCAATCAGGAGAGTGTCTAATTGTAATCACTGTTGGCTGATACATTATTATACGGTATGTATGTAATTATGTTGAGGAATGACATATAATTTCCACCTCTACATGAAAAATGACTGTCTAGCTGAGTGCTTCGTTTGGGCTTTATCCACTCTTAGTAGCATTTAACTGAAATTCAGGAGTGGCCTGGAACTACTGTTATAACAAACATGTTCACTGAGCTGAAGCTAAGTCCTATTTTATCATATTATTGTATACACTGACTTCAGAATGAGGTAGCACTACATTTCATAGTGATGGATATATGATGCATATATCAGATGGAGCTTGCTTTGGGAGTCATGTACTTATTGAAAAGCCTATATTTGTCTTTGTGATGGAAACAAAAACAACTTGCCCATGATTAAATGTGGTAACTTGAATGCTAACTAAAATGTTGTTGTTTTTTTTGTTTACTTAATTTTTATTTTCATTTTGACAGGCACAAAACAATTTAAGGACACTATTATCAGAAATAAAGCAAAGGTAGGAGAAGAAACATTGCTTTAATACCTCAGTGTGGGAAATTACAATTAACATTGGTGGTATTTTTCAGTTGCACAACATACACAAGTTATGAAAGACATGCACATGCATTATAGGAGAAGTGTCAGAGTGACTCCTCTCCTCAAACTTGGTTCGACCTGGACTTGAACCGGCAACCCTCCAGTTCCCAGCCCAAGTCACTACAGATTGAGCTGCTGCCTTCTCGAAGGTACATCACACAACAGACTGAGAATCATTTTGTGGCACATAACAATCCCATTTTCCCAGTTTTCTTTTCCTGCAAAGTAAAGGTCATTTTCTCCAAAACCCAGACAGATTCCACAATGTTCATAAAGAGCCCCATGGCGGGGGGTTTTTCTGGAGCCAGCATTTAGTTATTGATTTTTTTTACTAGCCACTATGAGAATCCTCAGGAGCTATGTCTCACTTTTGCTGAAGCCTTCTAGAATATTTGATATTTGGTGTGATAAAAAAAAACCGAATCAGATTCTTCCAACAGAAATCCAGCCAAAAAGTATTTTGTTGAAGTGGATTGATTTTTCCAAATTTTCAGCCATGTTTCTTCTGAAATTAATGAATCAGCTTCTTTTTCCCAGCACTGCCTAATGTAATCTGTTTGTGTTCTTGTTCTAGTAAAATAAAGCCCTTGTAGAGTTTGGCAATGACACCTTTAATGCAATGGAATGACATGTATCAATAAATCTTGATTTTAAATCAATGAAGTGACATTTTCCAGGGACACAAGTGTGATGCATCAAAATCTAATCATTTAGAGTCTAATGGAGTCTTGTAGTCCCACCTTAAAAGCGCTAAGTAAAGTTGGAAAGAATACTCAGATGAATATTTTTTTTTCTTTCTTTTAAGTTAGCGTAGCTTAATCTCAAAGACAAAAAGGTCAACAGTTTCTGTTTGTGTTTATGAGCAGAGTGATTGGCGACGACATTGGTAAAAAGTGCATTCATGTTCTCCCAGTCTTGCATTTGGCACCTTCAAAACTCTCTTCAGTCATTGCTAGGAATTCTTGTTAGATTTTAGTTATATTCCTTTATTTTGACTTACTCATTTGGAGTAGTGTATGAAGTTCATAGTTCTTGAAAATTTCAGACATTTTACATTCTCTACAGCATCCTATAAATGCTTTCATTATTAAATGTGGAGTTATGTTTATAATATAGAATACTAGCAGATATCACTGGCAACCTCTTTACACTGTGTGCCACTGGTCAGATTTAATTATTGTTGCTGCACAAAAACTGAGAAGGCAGTTGACAGTATTTTCTGCACCTTCAACAAACACCAGAAAGAGGTGGCACCTTCTTTTTTACAAAAGGAAGTCGTTGCTTTAACAGTATACTGTTAAAGCTTTGAAAACACTAATAACACCACTAAAAGTGAATTCAAAGGCAAGCCAGCTAACTTTCCACATACAGTATTATTGGATTGAATTGACCAAATTCTATTAGCGAAATGAGTCACTTCATAAGGGTTGTAATGCTCAACAGTAGAAATGGAGTGGGCATACAAACTAACTTGGTGGTCATTAGCCAGTGAGTCTCGTCCTGAAACATACATGCAGCATATTCTCAGGCGTACAGAGAGGGCCAGATGACTAAGGATTTCTCCAAAAATCATGAAAAACAGTCTCCGATCTCCACAATTTAGTGGCTATGTAGTTTACAGTATTTACACGTTTACAACAATTTTTAGCAATACTTAGACAAAAAAATGTCCCTCAATATTTTAACACTCACTAAACCACAATATCACAATTAAATTCTGTATACATTTTAAATACCCTTTGTTCAGAATGTAACATCAGGTGTGCCTAATAACCCCTCATTTTCTCTTTGAAGCCTAAAATAAGTTATAGAATTTATTTCTAAACATGAATATGAGACTGGACACAGCAGATACCTCAGGGATGGAGCCTCACTCCAGCTCTGATATGTTTGAACGCATAGCACTGCTTAAGGCCAAACAGCAGCTATAAAAAGCATTCCTCTCTCACCTGATGTCCCGCATCAGTACTTTCACTGCAGCCAGGGAAGCTTAAAAGAATGCCCACAGATTGTTGTAAGCTTAAAGTGGGCCTCTGTGTGTGCAGTAGATATACACACACACTGGTTGGGTTGTGAGCATGTTGTACTGTATGTTGTTATGAAGTGCACTGGAGCAAGAAGAGGCCTTATCTAGCCCTGAGGTGTAGGTTAAGGCCTTGCAGCTACCGAGAGGGAAATGACTTGAAGCACCTGGACACAATGTCAATACTGGAAAAGCAAACATGGTCCAAGGGTAATGTACTGTTAACCATAGGATGCTGTATATGACTGGTACGGGTCTCGACACATATTTCAGTTGATTCACCTCATGGCGTTCCTTCTGACCTTTAACAAATTGTATTCGATAAGTAACCTAATACTTAATAATCAGATTAAGTTAGTGTGATATTACAAAAATATTGCCCATGATAAGAATCTATATTTAATGAGTTTTACAGAGCTTGCTCATTTCTCATGCCAAGTAGTAAAAAAATACAAGTTTGATAACAATCTGTAGTTCAGATCTGGCAGAATGGTGGTACAGCAGTAATTAAATTGAAGGTTGTTTTGAGAAATATAGAAAAAAGTGAAAGTCATGGTCCTTTTAATAAGCGTGCACATGAACTCTAGAGAAACTGACTTCCAACATAATTACATTTTGTAATTAGGAAAGGGCTTATGCCCAGATGCATTGGATGTGCTGCTTCAAGACAGATGCTGTCTGTAATAAAGAGAGGAATGGTATTTTCAGTGAATCTGTATCTTTAAATATGCTTTTAGACTGAAAAGTAAATATTGTAAGGAGGACAAAGGGAGTGCTAGACATCAAGTTTAAATATTAAATGAAATGTCCTGTTAAATTAGTATTTAAAAAAAAATGCAGAAAAACAAAATGACATCAGTTTCTCTCTTTGGAAAATGACCCACTAATCCTTTTCCTTTATACATGTCCAGGATGCATCTGGCAACATCTACGTACTGCTGCTAATCTAGTGCCAGCTGTAGATGGGCATGTCTATTTTAAAGTCTGTTGGTTATTGATTTTTACCACAGTGAGGGAGTGTTGGTGTTTACTCATCTGATTGGATGGCAGATAGTGACCCCCTTTCACTTCCTCTGCCATGTAGATAAGAGTGACAGAGTGAGAGGAAGGAGAAGGTGAATGTAAGAGGGAGGGTAAGTGAGCCTGTCAAGTACAGATGTGGAGTACTTAAAATGGGAAGAGGAAGAGAATGGGTCGAGGGCAAGAGTAGTCAATAGTCAAACAGAATGCTACTTCAAACTGCTCTTTGCTTCAGACCCAATCAATAAATAGATATGTCAAGTTATAAAGCCATAGAAAGCAACGGTGAGGGGAATTGAGATGTTCAGGGACCTGACATAAGAATAAGATGATGAAAGTTTACAGGATACCTTCTTTAAAATCAGGTCATGGATAGTACCATTACCGTAAACCATGGTGCTGGGACTCCTTTTGACTCCTCGGACCACCAAACGCCAAGTCATATGCATCTTCCGTCCTTTCAATGTGAGTTGAAGAGTTTTACAGTGGGTAATTAATTCAGCATGTATGGTGCCTTGGTGCTGTGTTAGTGAAAATGTGCAGAGACTGCAGAAACAAATCCTTTAGCTCAGTCATTGCACGAAATAGATGGTTAAATGGTTAAATAGATCTTTAGAAAGACATGTTTCCTAAGTTTGGCGAAGTGCATGGGAAGATAATCCATTCACAGATAATAATGTCAGCCAGTGTAAGTGTGCCCATGTACATGAGATGTACATGAAAACAATGATAATCCCAGTCCCTTTACTACACCTCACATGGACACAGCTTTAATTTCGATTTTAGAAACTACTTAAAACAATCTATGGGCTACAATTTTCCTCAGAGCTTGTGCATTCCGAGTGGTTTTCTCACCCTGCAGGCAACCACTGATTTCACTTAATTTTATTGCTAATCAACATGTAAATGCAATATTGGATTAGTATTGTCTTTTTAGTTGATGTACAATTAATAGTCTAGTGTCGTAAACTATATATTGTAAGTTATTTTTAATTGATATATATTTTATATTGGACTACAATGTTGTGGATGAGCCTAACTGTGGGCTAGAGTTGAGAACTAGCACGAGTTATAAACTCTATATTTATTGTATCGGTTGCAAGCTGCAACTATGTTTGACTGAATTGTCCCTGTCAAATAAATTAATAAATAAAAAAATCAATTCACAGATTTGAAATTTAATTAAGTCAGACAATCCCATCACAGTGAACACCATGTGTGCTTTTATTGGCAGCGTTTCTTAGTTAAGATCACTCTTTAGATATAAGAGTGCAGTAAAGAAGGTGTGAGCTAAGAAGGGTCGCTTAAGCCCATTTTAAGTAAAACATTTGAAAAAAAATCCAAGCTGTCAGTCTTAACCAAAGTGCAAAAGATTCTACTCTGCTGCACATTTCAGGGGACACTGAGGGAAAATTGAGATTTCATCCCTTCTTGCGATATCTCCTGACATTTTCCACATCTGGCCCCCTCAAAACCAACTCTACAATAACCACAGTCCCTTCGGTACCAACCATCAGTCTCATCTCCCTTGCACTCATCTAAAACACACACTTGTACATCCCCATCTGACCCGTGAGCATCTGAACATCCCCAAGGCCCTCACTCAGTTGCAGTCTCAACTGCTCCTACGCAGTCTGAGTGCTTCACTCTGTCCTGCATGAAGGAAATGCCGAGCCACCTATATCTGCTGTTGTGCACACAATTTGAGATGACAGGTTAAGTGGCTTGTGTACCCTCTGGGGCTGCTAATACAAGGAAGCAGGACCTACAGACAACCAAGATGGTACAGTGCCTTACATGTGGGAGTGGTGGGAGTGGAGGGGAAGAATATGAAGTCAAAGCGGTCAGGGTGGAGGTAAGATTTAGAAGTTGTAAGGTGGGAATGGGGAAATACATCTTTACTCTCTCACAAAACTGCTGTGGTTCAGTGTAATATAAAGATTATTATGCCATCTAACCTCAAGATTGACAACCAAACATACATTTTACCATAGTCTAACATACAGTGTAGTTAAGTTATAACATTAATATATCATGTGACAAACATTACAAAGTATTTCAACAAAGTAAAAAGTTTGGGGTTAGAGATAATGACATTAGAGGTTGTTTTGCAGGAGTGAGAATTAGTCTGTGACCCTGTGTATACACGCCTAAAAGCAGATTATGATATTTTCAGTGTTGGGTGTCATAGGCTATATGTTTTGGCTGCACAATATTTATTTTGCAGTAGCAAGCTAGGTTGTGGCTCTAAGGGGAGGTTAGTGGCTAAAACACAGTGAAGTCAGACAAGTCAATAATGTCAGAAAGCAGTGAACCTCAGTTTGTTTGATGGACAAGACCTGGGTAAAAACATGTCTGCTTTCAACGCCTGTAGCACTACTGCCGGTTACCTTGGCCTTGGGCTACATATTTAGAAGTACACATCTCATGGAGATGAGTGACAAATGGGTGTGAACTCAACCGACCGATGGCAGGCAAAAATGCTGTTGCCTCAAGGTGAAAGGTTGTATGTTGGTGTGTGAAATAAGAATAATGCTTTTTTTTGTGAAACATAGTTCATAAAGGGAGCTATACTGATTTAAAGAGGTTTTGAATTTCAGAGAGAATGTGAAAGTACAGCAGAAATGAAAGAGGAGATGTTGACATATTGTCAGGATGTCCACTTGATTTCACACCTGGATGGATGTTTACCTTTCCTTGGTAAAAACCAACTAGATTGACCCACAGTGATGGTATCATATCCCATCATACACTCTGCTGGCCAAACGGCACTGAAGCCTAGTGCCACATTCAAAGTGTAATATTGTTGACGCTACAATGGAAATCTTTGACCAAGTGTTGCTGCTGTTGGGCAAAAGGGTCACGGGTTTGAATCAGGCCTTGAGCCCTTTTGTGTGGTGTTTGCATCCCCTCCCTGTGGTTCCTCAGCTTCCTCCTACAATTCAAAGACATTCAAGTTAGGTGACCAATTTTTAGTACTCCGTAAATTGCAGTACGTGGACACGGACATCCCTCTACATCGCCAGAGAGCCTGTCGGAGAGCCTCTCCGTTCTCTCCAGGCGCAGGAAATATTTTTTAACTGTCCGTCACTCCATCAAGGGAAAATGGAGGGGGCAAGGGCTGTGAATGGTTCTCTAAAAACATTACTTCTGGAATTTTGTTACCACAGTAAGCACCCCTGCCATGAAATGCACCCCCTCTTGGAGCTATAGGCATATAGACCACATTACATTTTCATTTTAGGTGATATTCCAATCAGACGGCTATTGTTTTGACCTACATGAGTAGCTTATATACAGGTTAATCCAATTAAAAGCACATACTTTTGAGCCTAGGCATTGCAAGGAAAGCTGGATTATATTTAGCCTTGTGAAACGCAAGTAAAATGCATTCAACTTACTCAAAAAATCCATTAATTCATTTAGTAATTATGGCTGTGGTATATTTCCACAGAGCATACCAAAAGGTGTTGATTTGCGTTCGCTATTATCCGATTTTGTGTTGAGAAGAACATCTCTCATTTGCACTCTTTAGAGGAGCTTTGAAGACTGTTAGCAACCGATCTCTATCTCTTCTATCTCCCTCACAAATAATTAAATCGTAAAATAATATTGTCCCCTGCGATATTAATGTAGCACTCTCTAGACGTCAGATCTATTATACTGAGGTGCGCTCCCCAAGTTTTTATTTCTCTAAAACATCTCAGCTGTATAGGTAATTAATGCAATAAGGTAAGTGCACTGTATCACTTGGTTAAATCTCACCTGTTACCTATGTGGATCTCATTGATTAAAGGCTTTTACTTTGTTCACAAATACATAAATGACATTGACTTAAGAAGTATGTTCTCTAATATGTACTTTTTAACTCTGAAATTTCCCTTTAAACACTCTCAGGTCACACAAATTTATGTACCACTACTCTTACCATGCAATGTTAAAGAATAACAACAAGTAAGTGTTAATTATTTACTTTAGTAAATATTAAACAACAATACCAATATTTATACTATGAGAAATAAAAATAAAAATAAAATAGTAATTCAACTGTGCTTGTTTTCAATGTCCAGTCAATAACCCAAACTCAGACTTCTCTGACAGTTGCTTTAAACACAAATATTCCTCCCACTTAAGCATTCAATATCACAAACAAATAAAATAAAATATTACCCCTAAAGCTGGCACTCCCTCTAATTAAATAAAATAAAATGGGTACCCTTTTTGGTCCAAAGTTGCTTTTGCAGATGGAAGTCTTAAACCAAAATGACTGCTCCACACACACCGGTGGCGATGCCTTCTTAGGAGTGAAATTGTCCTGGTCCGTCTGGTCCGGCAGCTCAGATGAGTCTCTCAGCTCCAAGTGCGGTCCAAGAGCTAGCCACTCCCGAGTGAAAGGTGAGTTAGCATGAACTAGGCTAACTTTGGCTGTAGCCCTCGTGGCGACCTTGTTATCTCCAAAGCTTGCCGCACTCCAACTCAACAGCCGGGCAAGTTCCATAAGCAGTCACAGTGAGACTCACAGACCGTTCGTCTCGCACTCCTTTCTCAACCAGTGTCGTTAACAAAGTCTTTACCATATCTGGATTCACTCCACCATGCTGTTCCCTCCTTGCTTCACACTCTCCGTTCTCATTCTTTCTCGCCTCCTCTCCTCTGGCTCCAGCTGACTGCTGACCCCCTCTCTGATTGGATTTCCCCAAAATACATAAAACTGTCACCTTTTACACTCTTTTTAAACAAAAATATGCACTTATTACAGAGAATATGAAAGCAAAACAAAAACAATAAATAAACAAAATGAGTGCTTTTTACTCAAATGATTTATCTATTTATCTTTTCAACAGGGTTACATTAAGGACAATTGCTTCACTTTCCGAGGGGATGCATTTCACAGCAGGGTGCTTACTGTAGCACAACACCAGCACCACGACAAAGAAACTGACACTAGAGCACTTGATGATTTGCAGTGCACCTCAAAGGTCTTTGCTTGTGCTAGCTCTCGTCCACAGGCAAAACTGTAAAGCAAACACATAGATGAGGCATTTGTCTGCAGCCCCTCCTGGATTGTGTGACAGGCAGCAGTGGTAGGGAGATTCCATCAACCTGACAGGCTGCTTCTTGCAGGAAAAGAGTTAATTGCTGTGGGACCAAAGCAGCCGTCAACTTCCATCAACAAGCCTCCTTCCAGCTCTGTGGGGTTGTAGGTTGGGTGAACTATTGAGAGGAAGGGGATACCAGCGAGGGCCATAGAGGGCAGAGAGATGTGGGAAACATCTGATTTCCTTTGACATCTTGGGCAAATAACCTTCAAAACAAAACATTACTGCTGAACTGCTGTCCATTGTGTGTGCCCAAGAGTCCAGATTGGAAAATTAAGAAACTACCAAAATTGCACATTTATTACACAATATATTCTTTCATCATTTCTCCTTAATGTTTCTGAAATTACCTCAGCCTTACTCATCAAAACTTTGAGTGATTGCTGATTACTGGGTATAAGCTCTGTATATTCATAAACACATCTGTGTGTTAATTTGGTTTAAATTGTAGCAAGACAAAGCAGCCTAAAGATAGAGTTTCATCCAAACCATTTATTATGATGCTGCAACATGACTCAACTACTAAATTCTACTCAAACTGAGATCTAGTGGGGGTATTTTAAAACTGAAGTGACATGCTCAACTTTAGTCTTAATAGGACAGTAATGTTTGAGGTAAAGCTGTCTATTGTCTACTGTCTATTTTTCAATTAGTCACAAGAGAAAAGTTAATGCAGTGCCTTGAGGATTTGCATTTAATTATAGAGTGATAGTAAATGTACATAGGTGACCTGATGGTTTTTCAGATCAACTGGTTTTTAGCTTTAAGTGAAATTACACTGTAACAAGATAATGAATCTGGGCTGAGTATTAATTACTCCGATTGACAGATTAAAGACTGAGCAAAATCAAGATCATCTGATGAGCGGCAAAAAAGAAAATGATCAAACTATTGTTAATTGTTCTGGGGAAAATAAGATCAGGATAAAGAGGTTGACTTCCAAAGAGTTTCCAAGTTCCAGCAGCACTGATGCCAAAAGGCAATTCATGAATGCATGGCAGTTATATGACTGAACTGAATAATGTTCTAGCGTCAAGGGTCATAAGACATGTACAATATAAAGCACACCAGGAGAGAATAGATGAATGATACAACTAATTCAATTGACATTTCATATTGTATCAAGAAAAACTTAAAAATATAGACTGCCAAAGAGATAAATGTGGCAAACACAAAGTTACAAATAAAGTTGAATTGCAATATAATAAACAGCAACATCATATATGCATGACCTATACCAAATGAAGGTGTCAGTGATCTCTGAGCACCCGGGGTGAAACAATGTCCCTCTACACTTCAGAAATATCCAGTGCTCTTGAAAAAAAATGTGAATTTGTTCATCACCATGTTGATGAAAGGTGCACTCTTTGGCTCTTTTTCTAGTCATTACAAGCATTCAAACTACCAGTGTAACTAAAGGTCTCTCTACACACATTAACATCTTGACATGTGCAGGACCAACAAGAACCCAATGATACTGAAGCATATAGACTTCAGAAATAATAAGAGGGAGCAGCAGAACAAGGAGAGCATACCAATGAGAGGTCTGGAGAAATTGTGCACAACAGAAACTTTGAGTCTATTGCTGGGTAAATCAATTTCAACATTTACCTCCATACTAAGAGTTCAGTCACCCAGCAATACACAAGAGGGAAAATGCAAATGCCCCTGTATGAGTTTGTTGTTTCTGTCAAAGTTAACAATACAACATGGCAATGACACAACAACAAGATGAGAAAGTATGGAGTCAGTAGAAATGTAAAACACATTGATAAGCTTAGATTGAGTCAATATGATTGTAAAGAAAAAGTTATTGCCATGTCAGTGGGATATGCGTAACACTGTAATATAATTTATGGTGTAGAGAAATATATGAAGAACAGAGTCCAGAATTACTGTCTTGAATTCTTTATTATTTTAAAACAAAGACCATTTATATTTTGTTTTGTATTTATCTGTCAATACTAATTTTGTAGCTTGGGACTTTATTGTTTATTGATGAATATGAGTTCTGCCTTCTCATAATATACATGTGTATATCATCAATATTTTCTATTTTATCCATTAATGTGCAATATCACTTCTATTAATTTCTACCATTAACTGTGAAATATGTCTGCTCTCCTTATATTCTCTTATATACAGTGAAGTCACATAATGTGGTCTAGTTCCATCTTAAATAAAAAAAGTGCTTTCTTTACTGTCACGTTTGTTCCCTACAGACTTGATGCCACTCATTCAGGAACTAGCAAACACTGACCTGCTTACAGCTGGAGCAGCTTTTTGCCAAAAATGCATGTGTGATTTGGACCACCCTGCAACCTACACAATGGTTGCAGTGCATGTTGTTTTGTTGCTGATGCAACTCAACAGCTTATAGTATGAAAGAAATGGGCTTCCTGCCTTTTTTACCAACTGTCATGCTGATAAAGGCTCTTTTATGCTTGAGTATGATGCCCTCAACTCATTGAATGGGAAGCAGAGGAACACATTGCAAAGCTTTCAATTAATAGGACTTTTTGATACTTTTGGCATCATCTCATTTGTTGTCTTCTTGGGAGTGTGGTGGAAGGTTCATATCAGTTCAGTATCGAGATGCAGTGGTGATATGCACTAATTAGTCATACAATTATCAATCAATCAATACCTTTATTTGTCCCTAACAGAGCAATTTTTTTTCACAGAAGACGATTATGATCATTGAGAGGTGAAGTGTTGGCACCTGGGAGTTGATGTGTTGAAAGCAGGAAAAAGGGGGAAGTGTAAGGATTTGAGCAAGTTTGGCAAAGACTGATCAAAAGTGGTCTGAGGAAGGAACAGTGGTGAACCAGAGACTGGGTTGTGGGTGTACAATGCTCACTGATGCACAGGGGGAATGAAAGCTGGTCCTGGTGGTCCAATCCATCAGACCAAAGAAGTTAATTTTGGCTCTGGGAGAAAGGTGAAAGATACCACAGCACACCATCAGGGGTCAAGCCAGGGCTGTTTTGGCAACAAAAAGGGAACCAACAGAATTCAAAGCAGGTGGTAATGATTTTCTGTCTGATCAGTGTACAGCACATTCTTGCTCTACTTAATCTGTCCATTTACCCTCTTCTATTGCTCTTTTGTATCGGTTCAACTGAAGAAGCTAATGGAAGATTTTAACTGATTCAAACATGAAGTGTTAAGTTTACAGACAGTTCTTATGAAGTCTCATTAAATGTTTGATTACAGTTTTATCACTCACTTTATTCATTTTGTTCCTCCCGTGAACCCTACTGCCCCCCCTGAGGTCTAAAAATAAAAATAAATCAGTTTTTGTTACCTTGTGGCGAGATAATTGTGGCACATGGCCAGTAATTTTATTAGAAACCTATTCAGCTGGTAGATGAGGGAAAGCCGGTAGGCAGAGTTAAAGGTGTCTCTGATAGTAATTGATTCACCTCAGATGAGCAGTGAGAAGTGCTATAGTATGGGTTCATCTGATTTTTATATTAATTAATTCATTTCTATTTTCTCATTTATCTCAGTGATGGAACATATTTTTATTGTAATTATGACATTTTGTCACAAGTAGAATGCTAATTTTTCACAATGGGTGCTGAAAGCACAGTATCTGAGCTTAGATCCCTCCTTCCTTTCCTCTTTCCTTGCTTTCTCCGCTGAGAAGCTGAGATAAGCAACTGCTGTACCATCCGTATCTTGGGCCATCGCTGCTTTGTTGATGTGGACACTAAATAAACTGGTAGCTTTTAGCAGATGTAATCAGAAAGATGTAGCTCAGCTGATGGAAGAAGATAGCCTGACGCTGCTGGTAGGTTTGACCACACCGCTGACTTGATTTTATTTCAAAAAGGAATGAAAAAAGTAGTTCCTGTGCCATTGCACCTTTGGCCTCACTGCTGTTCTCCTTCTCTGTTTTCCTTCTTCTTCTTTTACAGAGAATACATCCACGCACCATAACACCATAGTATTGCTTATGTATTACAGGCCTGGGGAGAATTCTTTAAAACTTAGTGTTTGATATTATAATCATTAATTTCTGAGAGAATAACATCTTTATTTTGGCAATGGGTTATCAGACAAAAGTTTGCTGTTTAATCTCCGATAGATTGAGCAATCTGAGCAAGGTCAAAGTACTGAAAGACATGTAAACATGTTCTTTCTTGAACATAAATAATACTAATCTACATCACAGGAAAGTAAAAAGGAACGTTTGACTGCAAATGAGTGACTTCTATTTCACCACAGCTTAAAAAAACAACCGTGGAGAAGAGACGGAAGTCACTCCAGAGACAATGTGTTACCATAGCTACACACTTACACTTAAGGGGCAATGCCCAACTGTCACTCAGTCAGTGTTAAGGGAAAACCACACAGCACACTGCTTGTGAACCACAGATTAGGGTGAATAATGTTACAGCTTACTGTTTAACCTGCTGTCTCTCGACCCAGGCCCTGTCAAGAGGATGAGAATGGGTGGATGGATGGATGTCCTTCAAATCCTCTGACGAGGGTGATCCAACCAAATACATTGTGAGTGGCATTGTTTAGGAACACTTAGCTTTCATAGTGCTACTGCCCACAATGTGGGAGCTGCACTGGAAATGTGTTAACTGGAGCATTTCCCATACAAGAGGAAAGTGCTAATACTGCACAAGCTTCCTCAGATGGTTGAAGTATTTGTACTACCAATGTTCCACTCCTGTACTGAAAGAGGATAGCTTCCACTTTGCATGTGCCTTTCAAACACTTGTTCGCAAGCATAACCAGTGCCAGTATTGCCTGGCAAAAACAAATCTAGTTCATGTAAAATAACTTGAATCTACTGTACTTGTGTTTAATACACCAGAACAACATTAACATGACACTTTTGCTATTTACCAAGACTACGTGGCCTTAATTTACAAGAGGCCCAAAATATGATATTCCTTCACTTCTCACTCCATTACAAGCCACTTAATATTCCATGCAAACCTGGCATTTGATTTGATCGAGAGGCTGTCCACCAGCGCTAATTGGTCTGTAAACATTTGAGCAGACACATAGAGTGTGTTGGTGAACGTTAAAGGTAGCTAGCTGTTCCATTCAGACACCCCCCCACCTGCCCTTTCCTCTACCGCTCTCTTTCCACAGGTCTGACTCTTTAATGTATTTAATTGTCAGAGTAAAAATGTTAATTGCATTTTATTATGTATAATTTATGTAGTTTCAGTCGAGGGATTCTTTAATATCCAGCTAATTTGAATGGCATCACAGGGACCAGTTGCTGATTGTGTGGGCACGCTCAGAGTTGATCTGTCAATTAAGGAGGCGGTATGATAGACAGGTTGTGTTTTTCACACCTCACTCCATTTTTAAACTCCTCTCAAAGGTTTGTGTCAACACATAATGTTGGCTACAGAAAACTCCATGTTGCTCAGCAGTTTTATGCAATTCCTTGTCATTACACAAAGCCCAGCAATTTACTATGCTGTAATTATAAACTATTAACCTTTTCTAAATAAAAAAAAAATAAAACATTTAAATTGAGCTTTTTGGTGTTTATTAAATTATTCCATCCAATTTTCCTTAAGTCCAACAAAAAATCAACTCCAGGGTAGAACATCAAACATCTTTCTACGCTACAGTGTCTCGTAATTATGTCTCACTCCCAATCAGTGTTGGGCGGCAACACCTTACTAGTGGCCCATTACTGTAACACATTTCTATAATGCTGTAGCCTGGCCGTAGCCCTCCGTAAACTTCCACGGGTGTTAATGATGATGCTGAACATATGCGCAGCATTTGCATTGTAGTCTGGCTGGTTGTAGTTTGGCAATTGCGGTGGAGACGGAAGTGAAGGAAGCCATTCAATCCTTTTTGGCTAAGTCAGAGCAAGAGGAATGTTTAACCAGTTTTATTGCTGGCAAAGATGTTGTGGCTTTACTCCCCACCGGGTTTGGGAAAAGTCTTATTTTTCAGGTAGCTTCATTAGTGGCGAAGGAGTTGACTAGCCTGAATGCTAGCGGCACATTATATACGTCACAAGCAAATGTTAGCGATTGGGTAAAATCAGATCCAATCGTTTCAAACTTCAACAGAGTTCAAGCCTCCCATCTGAAATTGGTTCTCAATGGAGGAATGCCAGACCCTCTGTACGATAGTACAAGGGTTTGGTAAAACCAGGCTAGTAACGCTGTTACTTTTGACAGAAACTAATACTCTAATACTCTAATGCATTACTTTTCATGTAAACAAAATGTTCCTAATTTCAGCGTTTTAAGATTGAGAAAAACTGTTGCATGTTAACTAGAACAATACAGTAGCTGAGTAGGAAGTGCGAGTGAACATGCACGCAGACAGCACCTATTACGGTATCTGGTTATGTTATTTGGTAGCCGGTCACTACTGGAATAACTATTATTATCTCGGAGCTGGAAAGGTCCTCGGATTGCATTTCACCAATCTGGTCACCTCAAGTCAGGTTTGTTGAGCAGAGTTTAGTGATGTGAAAGTGAATGAATAAAAACTGTAGAGTTGATCAACAGTGAATTATTTTCCATACAGCACTGAAATTAAGCTAAGGGCAGAAATGGGAACATTTCATAATGTTCTTTTGGTATGTAACAAAGGTACTTACTTTCACCCAAAACACAATCTCTTCCTAAACCTAACAAAGGTTTTGTTGCGTAAATCTAACCAAGGTCTTTGATCATGGAAATGAGTGGAAATATACACAGGCAAAACTGATGCCAGAGGGCTATGTAAAGTAGTAGAAGAGAAACCATAGGACCATGAAATAAAATCAGCTGCAAGTGTAATTATGCTCAGCAAATTCCATTGCAATCTGTCTATTTTTGTGCAATCGTCATATTTTTGGCAAGTTTTCTATTTTTCCATTTAAAAAAAAATCAAGAAATGTCAATAAGGTTTATTATTTACATTTCATGATTTTTCCAAAATTTACCTTTACATCCCATTCCAATTAAATAACATTTAAACAAAGGCACAGTTGTCAATATTAATCATAATATCTTTAGATTGTATTTATAATTGTTGCATTGAACAGATAGCGCTGTTTTAATGTTCCAAGCAGTATATCCTGGTTGATCAATACACAATTTTATCCCTTAATGCTACTGAGTACAAGCCTTATGTACATCCCTAGATGAATAATTTCTATTTGTCTGTGTGATTGATTACTGTGTGCACCCTGTATACTTGAAACAATGCACTGTTGTACTAAATTGATTTTGCCCAGACAAGAAAAGGATAGGTACCATTTATACGGCTCAGTCAACTGGAAAAATGGGTATTTAGTCATCACCAGTGCATGTTTATTCAAATAAACATCCATAGTGTCTTTTTAATTGAGCCTTGAAAATCTCAAAAAGCAAATAAGTGCCACATCATTGCTGCATTCTGTACATACAATATTATACTTATAATGTTTTGCAAAATTTATTGATTTCCATTATGCAAAGCTTACATTTAAATGTTGAAATAAACATGGCCCTCAGCCTTTCTGCAAATACAGTAGATGACAGAGCTGCAGTGAAGTGGCAGTTGTGAGGTTCCATTATATAAAACATCTTTCTGTGACAGGAACAAAGTCCTGGAATTTAATGATTTTAACATGGTTTCTTGTATCTCACTCTATTCTGTTTAAAGGTACAGTGTGTAATATCTGACAGTGAGTTTACAAAATGCAACCCTCCTGTGAGCATTTTCTGTTCCTAGTTAGATTAGTTATATTCTTACCTCCTCAGTGAGCTCTTTAGTTAGTATAGTTATATCCTTACCTCCTCTAGTGAGAATTTTGAGACAAACTTTAATACCGATTCCGCCTTGTGTACAGACAGCTCGCGTTGTCGGAGACCCAAAACGGTATTTTCTGACAATGGGTTCCACAGTGAAAGACCTTGTCACTGAGTTGTGCTTTTGGGTTCTCCACTCACCATGGAACCCTCACACCTCCATTCTCATTCACACATGGCTGTGAATCGAGGTAACAAAAACACAACTCTTATTTTCAGGTTATTATAATTAATGTTTTGTTATTAATTGTTATAAACTGATATTTTAACCTTGCTTTTACATCACTGTTTTAATCTCTTATTTACATAAAAATCCTTGTACAGACCAGTATTGCAAGTATCTGCTGCAGACATATAACAAGTACAGAAGTAACAACACTATAACATCAGAAGATACTTTAATTGGAGCTGCTCCATTCTTTTATGTTGTTCTATGTTCACTATGTGAAGGAATCTATATGAGGGAGACTCAAGCACACAGATAGTGAGTGACACCATTACATGTCAGCTACAAGCTGACAGTACAGCAGGAATAAGCAAAAACGAACAAAGCGTGTTGGACTGTAGTTTAGAATGGGGGTTGGAGTGGGGTGGGCGATTGGGATGTGGGGGGGGGGCTCCACTCTTCTATCTCTTCAAAGGGGCTGGGATACTCTAAAAATATCTCCCCGGCAGCTAATCAGAGAGAGACAGGCGGTAGCAGCAGAGATGTTTGTTGTTGTTAGGCTCTTTTGGCTTCAACAAGCAGTACCATGATGCACTGGGGGAAAGGGCCTGGACACGTCTGTGTGCTTTGATCAATAGGGTTGCAGTCCCTCTGAAATGTAGCCTGACTGGAGCACCAAAGACTTTTATATCCACTGATCTGATTGCGCTAAGGCAATGGGATACAGAGTGTTCATTTTCAATACTAAAACAGGATCTCCAAACAAATGTAACAGGATGAAGTTTGAGTGGCATTAATTGGAGCGCAGGATGAAAGCCTGTGACAGTATATTCACTCATCTATCAGTTCAGACGATGAGCTACTGAAGGCTCATGTGCTGTGGGAGGAGCTACAGCATCAGTCATTAATAACTAGTTTAGTGGCTCTGTCACTCCAGTCATCCACAAATTATTCACAATTATAACTCTACCAATCAGTTATGCTGTCCATGGTGTCTCCCTGGTGGGTCCTTTGAAGTCTAGATTTTAAGTTTGCAAATGTCATTTCAGTTTGACAAGGCTGTTCCACTCCAAAGGCTCACCCACATTTAGCTTGGTGTAATATTGCTGGACTGTAACATTTGTGACCCTCACTATTTCACAGTCAAGAGTAAGCATTTTAATTGAAGAATATGATTTGCCTAATATTTTAATACATGTTGCTACAAGTCGATACATCACAATAACTGGACTGCTGTACAAACCAAGCCCAGTATAAAATCAACAAAGGAGATTAATAAAAAAAGAAATTTACTCTATGCTGCCTAACCATTATTCTTATGTGCTCATAATTATGATACCTGCATATGCCAGTAGCTATTAGGAGTTCATCCCCCTGTTTTATGTGCTATTGTTTTTCTTTAGAAATGTTTCCTGTGAGATAAAATCATCACAAATGACTGGAAGTTGTGTGAAACTGCTGCACATGAACTGTGACCCCCCAATTGTTTTGATGGTGAGGCTTTAAATAAACTTCATCTTCAAAAAGCATTAACTCCTATGCTGTAACTCAGATTTATACAAAACCTGCTACAGTCATCCTTCTGAAGTCACTCCACAAATTTCCCTCAAGAACTCTTAAACACTGTCTTCCAAGATTTTCCACAATGCTGAATATTTTTCAAAAGGCATTTTTATATATCCTCATAAACTGTATGTGTACTAAATTCATCATTCCTGGACCTTATCAAATTGAACTTGAGCGTGACTGCACAAAAATAAGTCTACAAACGGCAATCACAGTGGCACATGGCATAACTCAAAACAGAGTCACAAATTCGTTTACACACATTTTTGCAATATTTAACTGAGCTGTTAAAATATGACCCCAGAATATCAGCATTTATACAGATGTTGTTAAGTAATAATTAACATTGTAACTGACATAGACATATTTATTTCTTGATTTTTTCCCTTTTTCACTCCACTTATGTATTTTTTAAAATAATAAACAAGAATAGTTTATATTTATTTGTTTTACATATTTTGCAATTTTTCACAGTACAGAAGTAATAGCAGTATGAACAGATTAACATTTTAACATTTGTTGCTTTGTTGATATTGTGTCTCTTCATCTTTTTCCAGAGATTGTGCTTCTAAACACTAAACATGGACACATGGATGACCTTGCATGATTTTTTTTTTTTCGTTTTCTGGGAGCAAGTATTGCTGAAAACCTTAATGAATAAATTAAAAAAAAGAATAAAACAACCATATAATACAATATTTCTCATAATGTAAGAAGTCAAAGATAGAAGAAGACACTTTTAGCAGGATGTGGCTTGTGTTGTACTCCATAGCTGTCTCTTAAAGCCATTAGTATAATTTTCTTGTCCATGACCAGTCTTTTGCCCTTTTTCATGACACTTCTAAATCGCCCCACTGTAAGAGCATCCTTGGTCCAGCAATAAAGGTGAGGGCATGTGTAGAAAGACACAGAAAGAGAGCACTCAATACCCTGTATCTTGAGCTGGGAGCACACTTCCTGAATCCATTAGGGCGAATGGGCTTACTGACTCTTGAAGGAAACCTAAATGTAACACTGACTTGTCCTTAAGCTTTCAGTGTGCTTGGCCTTGGGCAGACTGCAACTGCAAGTGGATGGTAAAAAAAAAAGAGAAAAACCACTGCTGAGCAGTATAAGCCTCTGGGTTGCCGAGCTTGGCTCCTACATGTGTAGTTTAAGATAGCCAGAGGGTGACAGTGTTCAGACATTGTGGAGACACACCAGAAATTGCTCCATTGTCTCACTGGTTCAGTTTATTTATAGTCCTACTGCATAATAAATGGCCTTTGCATTGTGGTGCTTTACACAAAAGACAAGCAGCAGCAAAATAAATTTAGTTATAATCTTAATTGTTTCACAGAATACTCTTATTGCTTGTAAAAAAAATTATTTAACACATGCATTTACTGCATTCAACACTTAGCTTTGCAACTTGGGTCTTCAGTGTCTTGTACAAGGAAACTACGCCATGTTGACAGTGGTTAAAGGAAGACTCTACCAACTGTGCTACAACCACCAATAATATATGATGATCGCTCTAATTAGTGGTTTTTAATCATTTGGGCTTCTGCACTCCCACAATAAACCCAAATACCTCTTTTTAGTACTGTCACAAAGTCCACTTCTTTCCAACCAGCACAGCTCCACCTGAGCAGAGGTCTCATCAACCTCAGTAACACTGTGAGTACAATATAAGGTTTCTCCTTACAGTATTGTCTAAAGCAAATCCATCTACAATATTTCAATCAACATGAAAATTAAATCAAATTTATCCTGAGAAATTCCATTCAAAAAAAAGTTCAGATAGTGCTTTAAAATTGAAAGGTTGTTTAAGAGAAGGACTAAATTACTTTTAGCTGGTTTTTAGTTTTTCCTGGAAAATGCTAACTTCTGATCGACCATAACGCGTAACTGGAGCTTGAATAAGGGAGATAAGAGTGGACCTGGCTTGACATGATGCCTGCAGACAGATACAGGAACCAATTCCTCATGGTATATTTTTGTCTGTCTGTCTGTCTGAAGCTATCAACAGCTATTGTTTTAATGAGGAGTACGCCACTGCAGCACTATGGGAACATGTTTCAAATGTTTGAGGTGCAGAGTAAGTTGGAATTACAATAAAATGTGTGCATATGTAAAAGTAAAGAGTCATAGGTGGAAAATGTTTCAAGTGAAAATGAAAGCCATCCATTACAATACCAAGCTGATAACAAATGTCTGGTCATGGCTAAAAACTGTGTTCATTTAAAGTGAATGTCTAGCTTAATAATGGTGAAAAAAGAAGAATCAGCTGTGAATTAGATTCAAACTGGTGCTTGAAATTTCTCCCTTGCTCTAATTTCCAAATCAAACCCCTCTCTTCAAGCATCTGCCGATTCATAAGCCAAGAATCCATTAAGGGCAAGTCCATCCCTATCTAAAAGTACCAGTGAAGCCAGTGTAATGAGACTGAGTCAGAGCCAGTATTTTCAACCAGAGGCAAATTACACTCAACTCTTTGGACAGAAGCAAATACTGTTGTGGCTAATTGTAATCATCTCAATTAATTGCCAGCATATAGACGCCCCTCATTGGTGGGATGAGTGATTTTCTCGTAAGTGTGTCTGCCCTGTGGTGCACCACGCAACCAATCTTTCCCTATCTAATTATATGGGGAGTTATCGTGTCCCTAATGACTTTGAGTGTTGCCGACTCCTTAAGAAGCTCAAGATAAAGGCTAGGACAAAATGATGTAAAGCGCATTATCGTTGGCAATGGACTCCTGGCGGCATTACTTTAAATAGAGCTTGATTCCCTCTTTGTAGCGGGGCTCTTTTGTGAGATACGAGAACAGTGCTAATGAGTACCCACACTCTAGATGTGGAATATGCCCAGTCTAATTTCTGTACAGGAGGTAAAAGGCAGGGGGAAAAGACAGAGTCAGAGGAATTTGTTTATGAATGCTGGCAGACTGAGGTTGCAAGAGCCGAAGTGGTGGTTTGTGGATCCACTATTTCAAAGAGCAGTGCATGAAATATGTAAAGTTTTTAGTTGTATAAGGTCCATTTGGGTTATTGTTAAACTTTCAAATTGTCCTAAAATATAAAGAAATAAATGTTAAAAAGTGACAGTAAGATAAGATAAGATACGATCCCACAAACAGTGTTTTTACTTTTATAAAAAGAAATTATCCCAGCTGTCCAGCAAAAGGCAGGGTACACTCTGGACAAGTTGCCAGTTCATCACAGGGCACATAGAGACAGACAACCGCACACAGAAAGGCCCCGCGCCAGGAATCGAACCCGGTACCTTCTTGCTGTGAGGCGACAGTGCTAGAACATTTTAATCAATCTTTTAAATTAACTACTGAATGCAGAAAACAAATCAAATTTATAAATTCCAAGGTGTCGTAACATTATGACATTTTGAAAGTCTTCAGTGTAGCTTAGCTTTGTTGTTGACCCTGATCTGACAGATATTTTCATTTTACAAATTAACGCTGTTATTCCCATCAGTGGTAACAATAGGGGAAATTTTCAATAAGACCAGTAAACAATGTATAAAAGTCTAAGTAAGCAACAACCAACTGGAAGAACTAAGGCAACATATACAGTATACAACATAAGTGATTAAAATAAGTGGAAAAAATTAGTGACCACAATGGACTGTACTGAAGAAAACAGTATAACAGTAGATATAGCAGATGTAAGTATTTCTCAGTGAATGGTACGAATGAATAGAAGTGATACTGCACATTGCACAAATTTTGATCTGCTTGAGAATATGGTCTTTTAGGTTTGTGACATCTTTTCTTTTGTTTGAATCCTTGGCTTTCCTCCACCATCTGTTAGTCTGGTGTTTTACTAGATTCAGTTGTTTTGACAGAGGTCCAGATTAGAGAGCCACAAGTATTCAAAGCTTTCCTGACGTGTTTGTACTTCTTGTTTTTGGACTCAGTGTCACTTACAGAAGCTCAATTACCCTCTGTGTGTGCTGGTGGGTGAAACCAAATAAACAGTGTAACAGTGCACAGTATATAGGCTTCCTGCTCTGCAGTTGAAGAAAGCTAGTCCCCTTTCTTTATGTCTTCTCATGCAAAGTTGATGGCGCTGCCTTATGGATGTACACTATGTACACTAGTATTCGCTCACCCATCCAAATAATCAGAATCAGGTGCTCCAGTCACTTCCATGGCCACAGGTGTATAAAATCAAGCACCTAGGCATGCAGACTGCTTTTACAAACATTTGTGAAAGAATGGGTCACTCTCAGGAGCTCAGTGAATTCCAGTGTGGAACTGTAATAGGATGCCGCATGTGCAACAAATCTAGCCGTGAAATTTCCTTGCTTCTACATATTTCACAGTCAACTGTCAGCTGTATTATAAGAATGTGGAAGTATTTGGGAATGACAGCAACTCAGCCACAAAGTGGTAGGCCACTTAAACTGGCGGATGCTGAGGCGGATAGTGCGAAGTTCAACGTTCTGCAGAGTCAATCACTCTCGACCTCCAAACTTCATGTGGCCTTCAGATTAGCTCAAGAGCAGTGTGCAGAAAGCTTCATGGAATGGGTTTCCATGGCCGAGCAGCTGCATCCAAGCCATACATCACCAAGTGCAATGCAAAGCATTGCAGTGGTGTAAAGCACACCACCACTGGACTCTAGAGCAGTGGAGATGTGTTCTCTGGAATGACAAATTACGCTTCTCCATCTGGCAATATGATGGATGAGTCTGGGTTTGGCGGTTGCCAGGAGAACGATACTTGTTGGACTGCATTGTGCCAAGTGTAAAGTTTGGTGGAGGGGGGATTATGGTGTTGGGTTGTTTTTCTGGAGCTGGGCTTGGCCCCTTAGTTCCAGTGAAAGGAACTCTGAATGCTTCAGCATACCAAGACATTTTGGACAATTCCATGCTCCCAACTTTGTGGGAACAGTTTGGAGCTGGCCCCTTCCTCTTCCAACATGACTGTGCACCAGTGCACAAAGCAAGGTCCATAAAGACATGGATGACAGAGTCTGGTGTGAATGAACTTGACTGGCCTGCACAGAGTCCTGACCTCAACAGAACACCTTTGGGATGAATTAGAGCAGAGACTGAGAGCCAGGCCTTCTCGTCCTACATCAGTGTGTGACCTCACAAATACGCTTCTGGAAGAATCGTCAAAAATTTCCTTAAACACACTCCTAAACCTTGTGGACAGCCTTCCCAGAAGAGTTGAGGCTGTTATAGCTGCAAAGGGTGGATCAATGTCATATTGAACCCTATGGATTAGGAATGGGATGTCACTTAAGTTCATATGTGAGTCAAGGCAGGTGAGCGAATACGTTTGGCAATATAATGTATATGTTTAGGAAAGGCTTGCACTTCCTTGATCTTCATGCAGATGACATCCACAAAGCTGAATCAGTCAAATACATTGTACTCTGAAAGCAGTTCAAAGTTTCTGAAAGCAAGTCCAAGGATTTCTCTTCTGTAAGGTGTGAATGACCCTCACCAGGCCAAAGAACCATTGTGGATGAGTGGTGAAATATCTTCAAGACACAACAGCAAGTCAAGTCTGTTGTTTTATGACTTCTCAATATGACAGATAAACTAAACAAAAACAATGCTACAGTGGAGAATGATCTAGAACTAGAGAAGCACTCAGAGAGCGCAGACCTCCTCCACAGTGGTGGCGGCAACTTTTTATTTAAAGTTACCCCCTTTGCCATGGAGGTTATGTTTTCATCGGGGCTTGTTTATTTGTGTGTTTGTTTGTTGGTTTGTTGGTTTGCAAAGTAACTCAAGAACTTATGGACCAATTTTGACAAAATTTTCAGGATTGACTGGAAGTGGCCTAACTCAAAACTGTTTAATTTTTGGTGGTGACGTTGAATCGAATCCAATCACCACCAAAAAAATAATCAGTTTTAAGTTAGGCCACTCCTGACTAGTCCTGAAAATTTCATAAAAATCTGCCCATAACTTTTTGAGTTATTTTAGAAAAAACAATCAAACAAATAAACAGACCCCCGTGAAAAAATAACCTCCTTGGCAGAGGTAATGATAAGGTTCTCAAACACAAAAAAAGTTTTTACTACTTGAAAGTTTTTGTTCTTCCTGAAGACAAGACATGTCTCTATGTGCAGAGGTTCAACCTTCATCAGAGGGCATGTATCAAATGTTTTGGGCGATTCAGAATGTACAACATTAGCTCTGCACAGATGCTGCCTTTGTGTGCAATATGACAAAAGCACATCTGAAGACAATAACTGGATTCCCCATGATTCACCTTCCTTTTTATTGTCTGCTTCACAGGCATTCAAAACAAGAAGTGCTCTACTGCTGCCCTTTCAATGGTTCTTGAGATGCTCTCTCTCTCTGTCTCACACACACACACACACACACACACACACACTATTTCCTTGAAGTGATGCATCTGAAGCAATAAAGTGACCAATTTAACACCCTCATCTTCAACGTCTGCCACTGGGAGATAAAAGGCAGCATTGTCAACATAACTGCAGACTGTAGCTAATAGTCTCCCAGCACAGATGAAGCCTTTGTCCCAGGGGGATTTCCATGAAAACTAGTAGTTTTATCCATTGTATATTACTAGTAAGGTCAGAAGACTCTGCATGCATGTAATACTTAAAGAGATGGCCTGCAGGTCAGAGAAAATGCTTCATGGGTAGATGTTTGCAGTTTGAATCAATGACTGATCTTAAATGGGCTTTTCTGGAAATGCGAATTAGAGATGAGATTTGTAATTTCCTTTCTTCCTTTTAATTTTCTTTAACCTTGATTTTGTCTTAATGTGAAAGTCCTCTCCTCTTGGGTCTTGTGTTGTTTTACATCCTATCTTTGTTTCATGCCTGTGTGATTGTCCCTGCCCTGATGAGTTTCACCAGTTCCTCTTCAGCCCTGCTGTGACCTGTCCCTTGTTATCTCCCTTTTTTTCTTCACGTGATTAGTCTCTGTATTTTCCCCTGTATTTTGTCAGTTCTTCTTTTTTGCCCTTGTTGCCTCTTGGAGTTTAGTCAGTGTTCTGCCAGCTGTACCTGCCTGTCTTTTTGGGAACCTGTAAGACCTTCTCTCTGATTAAAAGCATCTGTCTTTGGGGCCTCCCTGCTTGTGCGTCTTCCTTTTGCCATGACAGATTTCTTATTGAATCAGGCTGAACTCAATAGATATTAACCCACTGAGCGCCGGCCCTTTTATAAAAACGAAACTGCCTTGTGCCAGTGTTTTTGACCATTTGAGTCATTTTGTTTGTATATATATATATATATATATATATATACACACACGTATATATATATATATATACGTGTGTGTATATATATATATATATATTTTAAAGGGTGTAAATATATATATCTTTGCCACTCAAAAAGTTAATATCTGCATTCATAGATGTTCAAATTGGAAAAAAGTCATGATAATAATGTAACATTCATGCAGTATAAAGTTTTGCTGTCCTTACATGGCCTTTCTTCTCTTTACCTCAGTGTCCCATACATCTAATTTGATGCCTCCTGAATTGTTAATCAGTCAGTGGAATATTAAGAGCTGCTGTACTGCTGCTCTGCCGGGGGCAACAATGTGAAACACTAAATACCAAAAAAAGCTACGTCCTAATGATTCATTCAGGACGATATTGATTTGGTGTGCAGTAAATTACAATTAAAGCCCTTGTTTTAGTATTTCCACAGGACTATTTCCTCCTATTTAATGACACCATAGGCCAACTCAAAATAAGTTACTGTTGCTCTAAAACTGAAACACAATTTGACAGCACCAGCTGATACAATGGAGGACAATGTACTTTTGTTGAACCAGTTTATAGCGTCATTGTTTTTGTGCAATGAATAAAATCCTAATTTGTCTGTTTGCCTTTTCCTACTGTTCTCGTCTCCTTCACCAATGTATGTAAAATATGTAACATTTTTACCGTACGGCATGAGACAGGATAATTAAATGCAAGACTCAGGATATCATAAAGTCAATAAGGAGTATTTCACCATACAAAAAGCCAGGACAAAAGGCACAAGCTGAACTGGTACAGAACAAAAGAGATATGCAGATTTTTTTTTTTTTTTTTTGGACCACATTTGGAAACATTTGGGTATGGCTAGACAATTCCAAAACTGACGAGACACAACAACCAGAGATTAAGGAAGCATTCCAAATATTGGCCATTTTGACAACAGTGCTATGGCCAGTATGTCCTTCTTTGAAATTTCCATTGCAGTTTGGAACATTTGCCCAGTGTGTCAATTTCAACACCCAGTTGCCAAATATGAAACATATTAAACATATATCTGGATCAAAAGATGTAGCATAACATTTTATTTTAATCTACATTAAAAGCCTCAGCACGTAATGCTGCGATGTCACACCAGTGGAACGGATGGCCACAACTTCAGTGTTTTGAATTTGGACTGCTGTTGCCATTTTAAAATCATATCTGTCAGTACTAATACCTCTTACGTGGAACAAGTTTTATTTGCAGAATTAATAGCAATAAAATGTATCAACTGATTCCTGATTCCTCTTCTGTCTGCTTAAATATTTGCACTGGAGACTGAGGCCCTGTCTACCCAGTTGTGTTCAGGCAATCTCTTTTGAGTGTCAGCTATATGTCCAAAATGTAAACCATTATATTCCAGTTAAGCAATACACCAAAATATCATGACATTAGACCACTAAAGACTTTCTGGAATCGTATAATATTGGCTTGCAAATTCACTAAGTAAAGGATGGGACTACAGCTGTCAGATTTAGCAGTTTGCCTATCACTGTGACTACTCATGCTAAAAATGTATGCACTCTCGGGACTCATGGAGCACTCAAGATAAAAGCTTTCATCAAATAGCATATGTTGAATGACATATATACTGAATACAACGAAAATATAATCCCAGAATGGATATTCAGGAGGGTAGCACTTTTCAGGATTGGCTGTGCCATTTACCACAGATAGATGACACCCCACCCTAGAGCCTAAAGATGCAGAGATAAGCCACTGTTTTTTATTTATTTATTTATTTATCTTTTAATCACACCTTAAGATGAAAAGCTGAGCAAAAAATTAAACATCTGCTTGGTCATACTGAGACAGATCTCCTATATAAAACCCTACAATCCATAAATTATTTGATGCAATTCACTGTGTAAGAAATTAAAACTGGCTCTTTTGTTAACAACATCAACCCTATGAGGGCATCAAGCAAGGAAAAGCCTATGGAATTGCAGGCAGTTTGTCACAGCTGACGAACAAATTGTATATGACATAAGAGCTAAATTATGCTCATGTGCAACAGGTCAGGTGGAGCGATATGAACTGGCCAATACCTTATCTTGCTCTGTCAGCGGGTCTCCACTGTCCCTGGGATTAATTGTGTCTGTCCACTTGAGACGGGGATGTCACGGTAGTGTGTGCTCAGCAGCCCCCATCCAACTGGACAACTGGAAGGGAGAGAGAGAGAGTGAGGGAAATAGTTGTTTTCTTTTCACTGTGTAACTGTACTCTGCCAAGTGCATGTTAGTCCATGTTTTTTCCAGTTTTTCTTGTTGTTTGTGCAAAAAAAGGCTGACAGAGATGCAATTTTTGTATTTGTTATTCAATCAAACAAACCATTCCCATGATTAGACACAAGCCAATAATTGTCTGTGTAGCAAAAACCTGATTTTTCCTCTGTGCCATAGGCCTCATAAAGCACTGTCACACTACATTGTCTTTCAAACAATGACAGGGTTTTTTTTCTTTCTCTTATTAAATCCCACATATGTAGCATTTTGATGTAAAGAGTCATCTGGGCACCAAGTGTGTAATAAAACACAGCTAAAAATTCCATTACTGAGTGTTTATAATAGTAGGTATAAGTAAGAAATATAACAGAATTGAAGCTTAATGCCACAGACAAGTTAGAAAAGAGCAAAAGTAGCCTATTGAGAGATGGCTTAATGCCTTGTTGTTTTTGTTCTTTTCATGGAATTGTTCACAATCATGAAGATGCATTGTAAGCCTTATCATTGAATCTGTTACTGTATAGTATAGGCACTTGTGGGATCTGTAGATCAATAACAAAGAGCTCTCTCATCACACTCTCAGCATATAAGTGTAAGCAGATGTGTGTGATTCATGCATGTTACAGATCAGGTATATGAAAATACATGGACAGGTAGAAGAGATGTCAAATGTCAAAAGTTGAGTTTACACCTGTATGTCTGGCTTTCTGTGTGTTTGTGTAAGATAGAAGAGGAGGGGTTGTGGGAAGTCAGTGGGCAGACTCCTGCGGCAAAGCCACAAGGCGGGGTGTAGACAGCTGGCTGGTAATTGCAGCTTGCAGTAATTAAGCCCTGAAAAATTAGCTGACATTTCTGCAGCTTCGGTGCAGAGTACCACCCCAATCCCCTTTAAGTTCTCCAACCCCCCAGTACTCCTGACTTGCTTGCTACTAGGTCACTGAGAGCAAATAACTAGCCTGGCTTTCCACACATGCTACATTCAGAGATGGTGAAATTGTGTTTACTTTGGGGCAAACAGACAAAGAAAGCTCTAGTTTCTCTGAGTGGACCCAGAGTGACTTCCATTCATTTCTGATGACACCTCCATTCACACGGAGAAGGACTCTGGCAAACAGAGACACATAATTATCTGTTGAACACCTTGCATCACCCATAAGCTGGACTTGATTTGAAGGATCAATACTGTGTGAGTGACAGCATCACAAAGCTTCTAGACTGCAAGACTTCAACAAAGACAACTGTCATTGGACAGTCGGAACAGAGACTGTGGTCATACTGATGTAGGTGTAAATGTCTTAAGTTTGTAACTGTAACAGTTGACAAGACATATCATGTAATTTCAGCAATAAAGGCATTACGGTCAACAAGTGCTCTGCGCATCTCTGAAACATCATACTATAGATTTGGACATTTAGTATGGTATATACCAAACACCAATGTCTTGAGAGATCAGGTAGGATGATTATTAACTTAGATTAGATTTGGGTGCATGCTTTGGGTTTTTTGAGATAAAATCCCTCAACTAGTAACCCACTGGATAAGCTAATATGAAGCAAATGAATATGAAGGACATAAAACGGCGACCTGTTTAGCATGCAACATCCCCCTCAAACCTGTGAGCCATTTGCGATATTTGCCTTAATGACTCGTCAGTTAAAATTTAAAGCACACTTGCTATCTCTCTGCTTCCACAATAGGTCACACAGGGACAAGATGTTTGCAAAAGTCAAAACAACACAGCTCTTGAAAGATTATTTTTAAGCTTATGTTGTCTGCTCCATACTTATAAAAAATAAATAATCATCTTTCGGGAAGCCATGTCATCAGTCTGTCGGATCGCGTCATGATACTCTATAATAGTCATTATGTCTTCTGGGGATGAGAGCTGAGTCATATGGACTACCTCTAAACTGCAGGAAAATCAGTCTCTGGAGCTGTTTTCCTCAGCTTTGCAACACTCCAGTCTTCCAACCTTCCACACAAAGTCACTACATCATAGCTCCGGGGGTTGTCAATTGCTGGGGAGGGAGCACAGTCTCGTCTGTTAGCTGCATGCACTGGCCTTTTGTTTGCCAGCTTTTCCTTGTACTCAATTGAAGCAATTATTCGCTCCACTTGGCAAATTTGTCCTCTTTTCACCATCTGAGTCGACAGATGATTTAAAAGCCACCTACAGAACCTCTGAAAGCCAAAGCATTCCTGATTGGGCCTTTAATTTGTCCAATTAGGCAGCTAATGAGCTAATTTAGAGCTCAAGTGAACCTCAATAAAGATGAGCATAACCAGCCACGAAGTTCTGGTTATAGGGCTTGACTAAAAAGGTGTAGGATTTTTGAGACAAGCGAAAGATTATGGATATAAGTCCTCTGGATTCACAGTTACCCTTAGAGAGAAACACTGTGGTTTGAGTTAAACTTTGTCAAAGTTAGGCGACATTCATCATCATAGTTGCAAATAACCCTTGGTTAACATTAGGGAATGACTGCAGCCATGCTCTTAACTCTTTGAGTGCTACTGATGTATTTTGACATCATTTAAAATCTGACACTTGAGTGCCATCGACGTAATAGTACGTCAAAGAGGTTTTCCGACAGGGAGTCACCGATTGCAGTCTCCTGCAGTCTGTGAGTAATGTTGGGGCTTCTGTGAGATGTAGTCAGAGCTAAAGAGGTATAGGCCACAGAGATCAAAGCAGAAAGTGGAGACGATCGCGATTAGAGAGCATCATGAATAGATTCTGGACAAAATGTGGTGTTTTTGGTAGGAGTGGCCCTACCTCTGATAAAACAAGAATGGAACAAGGTAAAACCAAATGTTTTTTTAATGAAAAAGTCTCTGCTTTCATTTGAGTTAGTCTGTGTTTTCAGATACATAGTACAAAATATTACATGGGTCTTGAAATATGACTCAAAATGGACAAAAACACTGGTACAAGGCACTTTCTGTTTTATAAAATGACTGGCACTCAAAAAGTTAAAAAGCAAGACTGTCGATAGGGAAAACGACTCAAAGTCAGACATTTGTTAATCCATCCAACAGCCACAACCTCCTTCCGTGGTAGATTTTGTGGCTCTAAATATGTATTTAATTTTGTCCTTTGAAGGACACCAGTCATACTTCCTTCAATCATTAGAGAGCTCTGTGCTGTTCTCAATAAGCTATGCACGGGTTATTTACCTAATAATAATTTTCTTAGACCCACTCCCACCTAACATATTCCTCTAAGTCCAACCCAGCTGAAAATAAGTTCCCACAAATTATATATACTGTACACTTGTGTTCATATACTGAAATTCTATATCCAACACATATACACACCATAAATTGCACAAATACAAGTTGGGGAGGGACAAAATAAGGCTGTAGTCTATAAAGTAATGAGTAAATACAGTATCTCATGAGACAAGCCCCTCTCTACATGTCAGTTTGAGTGCTTTTCAGGTAATTGGTGGGCGGGGTTGTGCACCTGGGCCAGTGCTTCTAAGTACTATAAAAAGCTTCTCCCTCATGCTGCTCAGATCAGGTCTTTATTTCAGTTTCCCTTTTATTTCCCTGACTCTCTACCGTCCTAATGCTAAGGTCTCCAAATGCTGACTTCCATACACCCTTCCCTTAGCTGGCTCACTATCCTAAAGCTTTTATTTTGCTTTGGATATTTTTTTTTTAATCTAAAATCAGAGCTGTCTAGCAGAAGGAGTCTTGTGTTTCTTTTGTGGCAGAAAGTCACTAATGAAGGACAGAAAGCTGCTGCAGAATCTTAATTATCTGGGCTAAGATTTTGAGTTTTTTTACACCCTTCCTAGTATATATTCATCTAATGTAGATGACCTGTCATTCCTTATGGGACTGAATTGATTACAAGAAGTATAGTAGATGATGGTTATAAGTGACCTGTTGATGTATATTTTAATCAGATGTCAGGTACATTATTAGCATTGGGGGTTGTAAAGGTCTATCTTGCTGATCACTAGTCATACCTATTTAATATTCATATATTCAGGAATGAATGAAAAATCCCTGTCCAGATGTCAGTCAGCAAGATGGTGGGCGCAGTCTATATACAGTATGTGGGGCTTCATCTGGGCTCATGTGGTGAAATGATCACATGATCATTTTTCAGACAGATGAAAGAAAACAGACAATAAATATCATGTGCAGAGAAGTCTATGACATCCATACTATTTCTTTTCAGGTTTTTTGTTTGCCTTTAGTTAAAAGTACAGCAAATATAGAGGAATGAGGGACAGCGAGATGAGATAAGAAACAGCAAAGGACCAGGTATTGGATTTGAACCTGTGACAAAATAACTAAATAAAAATATAATATGTAATATCTTAAATAAATAAATAAAATAAAAATACCTCCATATTTTGGGCTGTTTTGTGACACATTTTCCCAAACCTCTAAGCTAAGTCACTAGAGCACCCCTTCAGCCCTTTTGGTTTGCATCAACAGAAGATGTTTGCTCAGTTGTCATGGAGTTAAAAGTAAATATATTGTATAAGTATAAGAGTTATTAACAAGTGAGAGAGTTCCATCTGTTAATAAAGAACATTTAATGCAGTTGAATACCAAGAAAACATGAGGACTACTGTTTATTTATTTATGTTCTCTGGTTTTGGGAACAGTAATAAATTACTTTGAATTACACCACCCATAATTTATACACAATCTTAACTGCCTCTGGATACAGAGGTACAATATGCACTGCTCAGCCTTCAAACCTTGTGTTACCTTGAGTGATTTTTCAATAAAACGAAGCTATGTGTTGTATTTGACATCCTTTACCTTTGGGCAGGTGTTTGAACACGAGGTTGAGGTGTGATGTCAGGGCAATTTCACTGCAGTCTTGCCAAAGAAAACAATAACAGTGGAGGTGGCCTCTGCCAGCACTGCAAGGCTTTTGTCTTTGGCATCTCATGCCTCTATGACAAGGTTAAACGAAAGAACATTCCCTCCCCTACGTGCCTGCTCTACAAAATGAGAGTTGACTGGCCTGTTTGGATAACCGAAGAATTAATGTGGAAAGCCTGAGCAACACAGGCAATCTCAAAATTCACAACTGACGCGCGCACACACACACACACACACACACACACACATTTCCAAGCATGTACTACCATCTCTTTCTGGTGTAAAAATGGTCCAGTATTGAATATGAACATTACAGCTGGGAGATGCTTGTGGGTTAATCCAAGAATCTGTCAGTTTCCGCCCACTATAAATGTGTATTTTTTTGCCGTCATCCTACCAAGCTTTCATGTGTACTGATGCCAGGTCAACAGTATAACTTTGGCTAAAATCACTACTTATCCTATCCTTCAACCTTCTCAACCATATACTGCAGTGTCTCATCCAAAAGTAGCAGCTAATATTTGTTCCATATATCAATTAATGTTTTTTTCGGGGATGGTATGATTGCATTGTTTCAAAAAAAATGAAAACACCAATATGGCCATGAAAAATAACCTCTGGATGCTGTGACATGCCAAGGATTTACACTCTGGCTGTCAAAGAAGCTCTGAGCTGATGATTGTAGAAACAACAACAAAAGTGGCAAAACATGGCAGATGAGGCAATGCCAGCTCTTTGAGCTGGCCTCTGAAAACCAAATCTTCCAAAAGTTGGTAAGTAGAAAAGGAGTAGGAAAGTGGCAGAGCTGTGAGGGGCTGAGGACACCCGGGTCTCCTTTGAGAGACCTGGGAGACTGACACTTAAGTTTAAAGAACAGCCTTGGAGAGGAGAGCCTGGAGATAAATGGTGTGTTTCCATAGAGTGAAACTCAGAGAAAGTCACTCTGAGGTACAAAGCTGTCACAGCTCAAGAGGGGGTGTGAGTAGCAAAGAAGTGTGTTCTAGCCAGCAATCAATATGATAAATATTAACACCTGACTGAACACAAGTTTCACAAGAAAGGACCAGCACAATGAAACCAGTACAGTATATATATATATATATATATATATATATATATATACACACAGTATAAGTATAGTAAATATGTGAATACATAAATATGTTTTCAAAATAAAATAATGTAAAGCTGTAATGTAATTAGAATTATGACATTCTGGGCCATATGCAACGTGTCTTTGTGATTAAAGGTGTTTCCTTTTGTATGCACACCAATGTGGATCTGTTGCTATTAGTAAGTATATTATTATTGTATGCACACAAAGCAACTATAGTCAATTCCTTGTGCCAAGGACAAATCCCAGAGGCTGTATAGTGCTATTTGAATGTTATCATTAGCCTTTCTTTCACACCAAAGGGAATACCCCAAGGCCATTCCAGCATCACACTGCAAACATCATAAAGTAAAGCTTTGAAGTAGCCTGCGGCTGAAATATTGTCAATAGAAATCGAGTAAGATGCTCACTGGCATTTCATTTTACCCTCAGTTTCCAACAGTTAGATATGCTCAACATGCTGTTGCAGGGAAATTTTTTGACATCTTACACTGGATGGGATTAAAATGAGATTGCAGTGAGATGGCTTGTTACTCCCATACACTATATCCTGTATGTAGTTTATATTTTTTGTAATGTCAGATTTATGTGTACTGTATGCTGGGCAGCTCAAAGGTTGCTTCTGGTCCTGCTACAGTTACCACCACCCCAACCAGCAGGGGCCCAGTACCGTTAACAAGTAGCGCCCACATTCATTGTAAATTTTAATAGCATACAAAACAAACAAATAACAAAACAAAGAATGTCAAAGTCATATTCATATTTTTAACAAATATTTGGCATTTTGACATGCGCTGGTGTTATATCCATCCATCCATTATCTATCGCTTATCCTCATAGGGTCACGGGGGGGCTGGAGCGTATCCCAGCTGTCTTAGGGCGGAAGGCAGGGTACACCCTGGACAAGTCGCCACCTCATCGCAGGGCAGCTGGTGTTATATATAAAACTTAATTCTCTCATTCTGTTTGCCATGTCTTAATTTAGTGCAAGGTCGTATACTGATAGATGTCTTTGAGGTGGCTCCGCCTGCTTTTTTGTTAAAAGAATGGATTAAGAGGACCCCTTTGCCTTAGGCCCACAAATTGCTAAACACTGAGCATCTCAAAATTGAACGTCAGTGGGCGAATAACACACTGTATCATTTACAGCAGCAATATTAAATAGCTTTTGTTTTTGTCTGCACCTGCGGCCTCTGGTCACTGCAAAGCACTTTGTGAGGATCATATTCTGCTTTCTGATGTAAATACAATTGACTTGAATTGGTCCTCAGTCAACACAGCATGTTTTTTCACAGCTCTTGTGTCTGAGGTGCCAACATATCGCACAAACACCACTTTCACCCCAACCTCCAACTGCGAACGCAGTCTTCCACCTTGTGAGACTCATCACCTGACTCTCCATGCTGGGAGAGGCACTGAATAACAATAGATCCTTCCAACACACATGCACATTTTGTTTGTAAAGTTCTCTTAATAATCAAATAAGATGACTAAGTACAATAATGCAATCTTTGCCACCGCACACACAAACTCGCATTCAGTCTTACCCTCTCCCATGCCATCACAAAAATGTTGACACACCTCGACACTTTTAACGACAAGCTCTGACAAACTGTGGAGGGGAATAGAGGCAAGTTGCCCACAGCCATCACACCTCTGTCTGGCCTCATCCAAGCAAGGAGGAGGGGTTGGGAGTCCCCCAAGGCAGGCATTGGGCCAGGCCGATACCAGAGGGCTGTGTGGCAAGTCAGCCAGTAGCAGAGTGGATGACCTTCACATGGGTTCACAAACTGTAGAGACCACAGGGGCGGTTTGCAGATGAGTAGGTAAATCAATAGGCAGTATACTCTGGCCATTTTCTGGCAAGCTACTCAAGATGCTGCCACTATGTGCAGACACTGTTAAATTGAGGAATTGTGCCATTTGTGATTGTAAAGGTGCTACAGATAGCATTTTTCAACAAAATATTTAATTGCTACATTATGATCACAGTGCTATAAACACATGACACAATTGGTAAATGGCATTTTTTAGTGGTACTGGAATGAAAATAGCATTTCCTGCAGTTCTATTGACTCTTATGGCAAAGATTACTTGTGTTGAAATAACCTTAACTATGATTGATGACTTTGTGGTAAACCAATCCCACATTTGTGCCATAAGTCAATATTATGTTCCACATTTATGAAAACTGACTGAATACTAAATAATAGGGGTGTGATGATACACTCAGCTCACGAGACGAGATGATACATGATACATTACATGATACATTTACGAGAACAAAACGAGACAATATTTTCACATTGGTTTTAAGAAAACTAAAATGACAGAAATATATGACTGGACACACAGTCTCCTTTAATAAACTACATCTACCTCTTAAATAATTCATAAAAACTACATAAAATCACGTTTTGTCAAAGTCCCGTTTTGTGGTATCACTGTGAGGTAAGATGTGTCTGAACTGAACATGGTGATGCTACAGCTAAATAATGCACTTTTCGTTTTTCCTTCTGGAGTAGCACTTTGTAGACCATCCCTGCACCGTCTCTACAATGGCTAGTGCTTATTAGGAGCAATGGTTTCCGTGGAACACCAGGGATGCATTGTTTTGGTAAAAATACGGCTGTAGCTCACTGTGTGCCTCATCAACATTGCAGAAATGCATCATTTGCATCTTTAGATCATACTGTATTTGAAATATTGATCCAGGAAGTTCAAATCTGCTAATATCTTTCTAACTGTCACTACCCGATCCTTACCGGAAACCCGATTTGTACTGCACATCTGCAACCTGTGTCATTTGTGCCTCTCCTCCTCACAATTTTTACGACAGAGCTTTGTCATTGTCGCAAATCGCCCCTGAGTTGTAATATTTCAAAGTAAAAGTGGGAAACGTCTGCGAGGATGGGTGTGTCAGTCAATCAGTAGCTTCACGCCTTTCTCCTGAATGAAGGTTAGGGTTAGGGTTTAGGGAACTGGTAAGGGCATGTTTAAGAAAATTAACAACTCTGATCAGTAACTGCCGTAAAACGATTCAGTGGGCTGCTGAATGGATGTAGACGCGTTTTACACCTGCGCAGTACATATGGGGTTTCCGGTATGGATCGGGTAGTGACACTAACTTTACTGAAGTGCTGCAGTTGCTGCTTTCCTTTGCCTTTGTCTTGTCAGGGTCTGGCAGACTAGATGTAGCAAAGGCTCATTACTGCCACCTACAGGTCACAAATAGAAGCTTGGATAACTCAAAGTCTGATAGGTTTCTTTCTGCCCTGTGCTCACAAGACATCTTTTCACTTTAACAAGAAATATCGTTGCGATTTAATCTTGCGAGACCTCGTCACACCCCTACTAAATTAAAGTAATAATAGTAATAACAATAATAATCATAAGATGAAGAAGAGGATTCAACCCATGCCTCTTCTACACAGTTTTCATGGGAGTAAGACATTTCTGTAACTAAATCTAACATGTTATAGATACGGTGTGTGTGTGTGTGTGTGCGTGTGTGGGCTTGTGTCTCAGAGTGTAGAAGTATCGCTGTGAAAAAATGTGCACTAATGAAATGGTGCCAACATGTGATCGGGGAAAGTGGGTGAGGGGAAAATATGGAGAGCAATGTGATGCATTAGTCAATTTGTTATGTACAATTTCTTCAGTATGTACCGGAATTAAACACACTGATTGTAATGAATTACTACAAATATCTAGAGAAGTCATAGTTTTAGAAATCCTGTAATGGTACTGTAGTTCTCAGGGTTATTGTAGAATTAGTAGCTCTGCAGTTGTATAAGTATCAAAGTGCCATGTTTTAGAATAATTCCTCTGGGAAGAGAGAACATCAAAACCCACCGAGTATACAGTGGTAATAGTACAAATGAACAATTTAGCTGAGGTTTCCAAATGAACCCATAAGGTCTCCCTCTGATGTCAGATAATATATGTCAGACTTGAAGCACGGCAGCAGTCCTCTGTTCAGTAAACTGAAATAAATTTACTCTCATCTCGCTCATGTTAGTGATACAGGACTGAAGGTAAATTTAATCACTTAAATTCTGTTGAACTTCATTCTACCATTCATGCTGGAATGATTGAAACTGTGATTTTGTCTTTTAAGAGTTGCACTTAATCATTGTAGTGCAGTGTAGATTGTAGTGGGTGTTTCATGGCAATACACACCCACTTAACCATGTGGTAAAGTATATAAAAGCAAGGCAGGAGAATTTCTGACCTGTAAACAGCATTGTAAAATGTATTTGCAGTTCATTCATGTGGACATGGCCTAAATTGCCCAAAATTTCAGGCAAGCTAAACCATTCAATGAAGCATCAGAATCCCTTAATGTATTACTTAGCACTTTAGAGGGAATTAACCGTGATTAACAGCACAGGTGGTGAACCGTACTGACCAGGCAATCCAAGGTTTCATACATGGTAAATGGTAAATGGTCTGTATTTCTATAGCGCTTTACTATACCTGCAACGATACCCAAAGCGCTTTACAGTATACATCACATTCACCCATTCACACACACACATTCTTTTTCAAAATGTAAGAAAAGGCTGAACACATATACACAAATGCAATTGTACTAAAGGAAGTCACCCACAGTTCAGCTGGGTGATAAGTAGTGCTTCTCCTGTGTAGAAAGCAAAGGTTGGATATCTACTGTAATGGGGTCAAAAGAGGGAAGGAAGACATATTCAGACTGACTGGGGGCAAGGGCACCTCTGAAGCTTGACAGCCAGTAGTAAGAATCACCACAGTCATGTTCCTGCTACAGCCTTGGATATTGGGCCCAGTGTTGGCCCACTCCTCTTTGCACTTGCCATTAGTACATTTTCCAACCCAGTTAGCAAAGACCTCAGAGCTCAGCAATAGAGTAAGAAGCGGCACTCTCGGCTCAATTGCAGCATTGAGCTGAGTAGCCCAGTAACCGAATATTACATAACAAATATTTTGAAAGATCTGTGCTCCAGATTTGGCAGATTTCTTCAAAAGGAAGTTCATGTCTTCAGACATGAGAATTAATGACATGTTGAATTTCAGTATCAGAGCAACATTGTGCAAAAGGGTACATTTTTATCCATTAATAACAAACGTTAGGGTTTAAGAGAAAAGAAAACATCTGTCAAAAACATCAGAGATAGAAATAAAGAAATATCAAATACTTATTGCAAAAGCTTGACAGGCGGTTTGACGATATGGTGCTGTGACAACTAAGGCTCTGCTCTGTGTCTATTACCAGGTTCCCATCAGTGAGCAGGATTAAACAGTGATAGGAATTTCATTTCATTCAGTGCCTTGCTCAAAGACTCTTCAACGTGTTAAGGCTTGCCAGGGTAACAGCTCAAAGCTGCCGCTTAATAAGTCTGCCCACTTGCTGTACTGTCCTGCTGCCACAGTGTGTGTTCAGAAATCATCCTGAAACTTTTCAGCAGGATGGAAACCAACTTCTCTGACAATCAATTTTAGATATTACCCTAGACAGTTATATTCTGTAATATACCTGTTCTATTAGTATTCTTATGGTATCATGAATTTGAGCAAACGGTATAATCTGAACAGTGTGTTGTTAGCATGCTACATGTTTTAGTTGTTGTGTATATGTATTACTCAAATAAATGAGTAACACATACATTAATAATTAATATTTAATGAATACATTTCAGTAATTTCCCAAGTTGGGATCAATAAAGTAATTCTATTCTATTCTATTTATTAATTAATGAAACTGTGCTTTGCTTTCCATGTTACCCCCACTTTTGTTATCAACATACGATGTGTACAATGGATGACCTTTTGTTTCTTCTGATCATCTGAGTTGTGGTGGTGCAGGATTTTGTACAACATAATATATCAGAATCTTGGGTCTGGAGTGACCTGATAGGGATTCCAAATAGGCAAGCTTCAAACAGAGACTTTGATCAGAGGTGTGGTGAGGAGGATGTGGGTGTGTGGGTGTGTATGTATGTGTTTTTTTTTTTTTTTTCTTGGGGTGGAGGGAGCTGCAAGCATGGCCTCTTGAGGCATCAAGACATGTTTGATGTGGAGATTCCTCTCCAGGTGGCATATAAAAATGTCACTGCTCCTAAAGTATTACAAACCCCTCTTTCTGGCGTTTAGCAGAAATGTCTTAAAGACAATCAGATGGTTTGAGCTATCAAAGGCCCGTTATGTCATAATGTGTATATATAGTATGCTGCATTTGAACGTTAGCTTTCTCAAGTGTGTTATACAGTAGGCTGTAAACAGAACATATCTTGATGGAAATAATTTCCACTTTGAGTGGACAATTCAGTTTTGACAAAACATTTTATTGTTATTATTATGTATGATGATTTGTTTTTATTTTTATTTTACTTCATAACTTGATTTGTATCAACTGCATCAGACACATTTTGACGTCATAACTTAACATACCCTTAATTTTGTACTCATGTTAAAGTAATAAACATGACTGTCACTATGAATGTCTGGAAAATGACTCAGTAAAGGTGGAGGAATCTCAAGGTCAAACTGACGTTTACCCCTAATTTCCACACCATTATCTGGTGCGTATTGACGGATGATGGATGTCGACAGATGTCAGCGTCGTTCCGCATCCAGTGGAAACGAGGGGTTAGACGTTTTCATTGTCATCATATCTCACGACATTACACACAATCACACACACAAACGACCACACACTTCAGTGTTATGATGCACTGAATGCAACTGGATCAGTCAGGGAAGATGAGGAGAGTCTTTCTTGAAGTGTACTTAAGAAAAAAAGCCTTCATGACTCAGCATTATAGTCGTTGTCACGAAGTTCCTGTGTTGTACTAAGTGTGTGTATGTCTATGTGTGAGATAGAGGCGAGGCTGTTATTTTTGGGTGTTAGACTTGTGTGTCACTCGTTGTGTTAAATATATTACCAAAATAAGATGGACACAGAGTTGCCACTGAGTCATCTGAATATGTGTGTATGTGCATGGCACAAGGTGTGTGTGCTGCATATGTATGCATGTCGTGGTGGTGGTGGTTTGGGGGTGGGAGGCACATTCATTTAAGAAAATGAATAGCTCTTGGACTAAATTAAATTTCAGCTGGAATTAAATGATGGGAAGTGGTTTCTGTGTGTGCTACCAGATCGCCGTGGGAGGGCAATATTGCTAAAAGGCTTTTAGAGGATTAATTTAATGTATTTCTCTCTCCCAGCCAGGTTTTATTTCTTCTTTGTTCCCCATCCAGGTGCTCATAAACCACAGCATTCCTTGTGTGCTGACATTTAGTAGCTAGAAAATGGCGGCAAGCCAGCCAACAGGGTGCTGTGTCCAAGGAGGTGGGCTGAGTGTTGTTGTTGTCTATATTGTTTACATATCCGGGGGAGGTATTATGGGTAAAAGCTATACACATGTTTTTTTTGGTTTTTTTTTTGCCAGGACTAAAAGTGGGTGACATGCTGTGGATGCCGTGGACAGAGAAACATAGCAGGTTTTATTCCTGCAGCAGCAGATCCACCAAAAGCCATGTCCACTGTGACATGTCCTTAAAAAAATTCACACCTTGTATTGCCCATGTATTCCCATGTAAATCACCTGGAGACGCTACAGCTTTACACTTCACAGACAACGTGCTGGTCTAGCTCATGTTATTTGACAAAATTACCCGTAATATCACTTTTGGAAATAGTTTTGAACTTTAATCAAATATCTAAAGTCTGTTTGGTCACTTACCTTGATGTCACAAGACAGCACAATTGATAATTATTAAATATAAAATATGTCAATCATGTCATGCATGAATGAATGAATGATATAGACCAGTTGACCAGATGCCAACAAGCCACATGTGGGTCAAACTGGATGTTGGTGTGGGAAAATGTGGGACATGTCACCGTGATGCTGGGGTAGTTATGATATGATATGTCCATCTAACCCTCAAAATAAACACTTTTAAACACAGTTAAAACCATTAACTTCTATAAATATCAATACAATGAAATACTAATGGAGGTTGTGTGGAGGTTTTGAATACAAAGGACTTAACAAATGTATTTGGTTTGAATGGAATGGAACACTTCCATTAAAAAACAACAGTTATCAATAGAAGCAAAAGTCATATTTCTTTATATGTTTGCTTGCATGCATCTACAGAATTAAAGTCGGAGTCTGGAAATATGACAGCAGCTGATTTATTCTTTTATTTTGTCTGTATGATTGTGAATGCTGCACAGTGTGGTTAATGTTCATCGGTTAGGCTGCTGTTACTTTTTATGTCTGATAACTCTCTCTTGGTTTCAATAGGAATGTGTCCAGAGACATGACATAGTTATCTGTGAACCCATACAATTCAGTGTGCTACTTATTATATTTACTGTATATATATTATGATGTTATGTAAATATCGCATGGAGGCTGTGCAAATGGAAAAGAATAGTAAGAGTAGTAGTAATAAAAAAACATTGTTTTACAGTAGCTTTATCCATTCCCAGACTTTGTTGTAGTTGCTAATCAAATGTGGGACATTGTCTCAATTTACGGGATGCTTCAAAAGTGAGTAAAACACCTGAGCACCCTAAGTTAGACCTCTCTAAATATGAAGTCTCTGCTGGTTGCCCAGCAACCCGAATGTGACAACAAGTCTTCACTTACTGTTTTTTATATGGATTAAATAAATGAGATATTATGTGTTAATTAACAGGGTTTGATGGTTCTGGCAAGTGGATTTAATTATCTGTAGTCAAAGCCAGCCTCGTTCTTTCTCCTTGTTGCCAGTCTATATTTACCATACAGATGTGAGAGTGGTATCGACCTTTCATCTAACTCAAGTTTTTCCTGGCAATTTGAAACAATACTCCCAGTTTCAGTACACTGTAGTGTACTGTAAGATTGTTGTAATTTGATGTATTTATCTTCTACTTTGAATATGATTGTTCCAGTGAAAGAAAAAGAAAATATAGCCTCCCAGTTTCTTAGTCTGTGAAGCCAGGTGAATTACTGTACATCTCTAAAAAAATGTCCCTTTTTTTCCAATTTTCTTGAACTAAACCATCAAATTAATCCTTCTCTACTAATCACATATCTTACTGTTGCTTCAGGCATGTTGGATAACTAATTCCAAAAACATTAAACTTGTGTTTAAAAAAAATCACACAGCATCCTTATTTGTCACTTTTTTTCTTCAATGCCACTCCTCATAACACTAAATACTGTAGCTGCTACCTATGACCTATCACTCAAACAGTCATGCAAACAATCTATTCACACGTCAATTCATCAGTCCATCACACAACCAGTTAACCAGAAACTGATAATGCTCACACAAATACATTAGTGCCACTCTCCTCTCATTTGAAATTAGCAGACGAGAGAGTGACAGTGAGATGGTTAATGATTTTTTTTTCAGTTACTGTGACTTGTTTTGATGACCTATGTTTTGTTAAACTATTTCAGTAATGATGCAATGACAATAAAGAATCACTGCTCTTGCTAGTTCATCCGTTTGGTTAAAAAACTAAGGTGTGACTAAAGTAGCAGTTACAACGCTATAAGTTGACAGCACAGATGAATGAGTTCAATCTCGATTGTTGAGGAAGCTTGTGTTGATGCACTAGTCCTGTTTGTAAATCTACATGCTTATGTTCTGGGAAAACACCTAATAACTGTCACTTTGAGGTTTTTTTATTTAAATGTCGGATTGTATGAATTATTTCCAGCAAAAAAATAAAGTATTTGACAAGGGAAAATGTTGAATTGCGTAAAAATATATAGACAATTAAAAGAGCTTACTTGGCAAAGCTCATTCACATAATTTTCTCTCACGGATCACCACTCATGTTCACTAAAAAACCTGTGGCCAGATTGAATAGCCAAATAAAGATGAACATTTAGCGAGTGAAAGATGACCATTTTGTGATTGAAAGTGCAAGGGTCAGAAAGATATCTGAGGACACTGAACTGCTCGTCTCCTGCAGAAAACTTACAGTTGTAATAACACACTCAATTGAATAGATCTCAGTGCAGCTGAAATCGTGCTGTTCTATTAATTTGACATCTCATACTGTACACCTTCGAACTTGGTTAAACTGTTATGCTTTGTGAGATGAAGCTATTGCCATTTCATGTCTGATCTCTGAGGCTAAATAAAATTAAAAAAAAAACTGACAAATTATGAACCAGTAAAGCACCTCATCTTTCTCAGACAATCACTGTAATTGTTGGCACTTGGAAAAGTTTGGATCTAGCACAGTGACTAGTGACAGTGTGTCTCGTCAGTGAGAGGGGGAAAGGTAATCAAAGATAATTGCTGCATATCATTGTGATGTTTTAATTGTGCACCTGCATTTCCCAGTTGTTGGCTTCACATTTGTTTTTCTGCACCATGCCCACACCACTGATTTGTGTGTCTTTGTGTTTTTTTTTGTGTTTTGATTTAAAGTGCAGTAGAGGTTGTCTCACTCAAGGACACTGTGACACAATGAACTGCTGTCTATTAAGACAGTTGTTCCTGCAAAGATTGACCCTGTAGTCACAGTTTTGTCTGTTTATGTATTACAGCTGCACAGAGAAAGTGTTGTTTTGTTTGTTGAAGGTCCATATAAATAATGAAAGGAACTGACAGCACACTGGCAAAACAGGCAGTTGAAGTCAGGGAGATTATATTAGTCATTTTATGTGGACTGAGATGATTATAAGTTTGTAAGGCATCGCTTAGGCAGGATGAGGTGTGCCGATGTGTTTACTTGAACCAAAAAGTCTATTGTGCAGTGCAGATCACACTTGCACATCACATTACACTGGCATCACTCTCCCTCCATCACTATGAGGTTTAGGTCAGCCACCAAACAGGACAGGAACAGACTACAATGGACAGTGAGAACTGCAGAAAAAAAATCACTGGCAAAAAGCCTGCTCTCCGTGCAGGACCAAAAATGTCAGAGTCAGGAAACGGGCAGGAAGCATCACTGCCGATCCGTCACACCCTGGACATAACCTATTCCAGCTCCTCCCCTCTTATCAGAGTACTGTACACCAAATCAACCAGACACAGGAACAGTTTGTTTCCACAGACTGTCGGTTACAAAAGGCCTGCTAAACGAGGGTCATACAATACCTGTTTGATTTGACCGTACCTATACTGCTAAAACCCCTGCAACCCTCCTGTCCAGTAAGGTGCTTCATTTTACAGATGACTTAACTGTAAGCACTATTTTAATGTTACTTGCAATTATTCCCATGCATTTTTTTTTGCATTCTGACTCTCAGTTGTCCATGTGAAGTTCCATGGATTTATTTTTTTTTTAATTGCAGCTACATCCCATGTTCAATATGGAGTTTTAACAGCTTCTTATCTACAATGTCTGATGATGTCAGAACTCTAAGGAGAAAGGAAATTCATTGCTTTTCTGCACAGCCACAGTCATCACTCGATCAGCTGTCACAATATTAATACTAAATACTAAGCAACCTTTATTGTCACATATCTACAAGTACAAGAAATTTGTCCTCTACTGTACATTTAACCCATGCCAAAAGGGAGCCATGGGCTGGGGAGCAACTTTGAAGTTAAATGTCTCACTCAAGGACACAATGATGTTGACACTAACTCCCAAGCATGACTTTTTTTTTGACGAAGAGATGGTGTTAATATGTCATTATTTTGTAAGAGTGACAAGTAACACAATGACTGCCATTAACAATCAAAAGCCTGTTCCTCATAGGAATCATTCATGTGTATCTCAGTTGAGTCAGTATTTTTTTCTGGCCTTGGGAGGACTGGATCATGGCAAGCATGCATTCTAATGATCAAAACATCCAAAGTGTTGAGAGTATCAGGAATGGCCCTCCACTTCCAGATACCTGCATCACAGAAGCATTCATAGCACAGTCATGCAAGAGTCTTTGAACTTGGCAAGGCACAGCACGTAGTGACTTTTTACACACATGGAGGGGCCTAGCAAACTGGAAAAGCAGTGATAGTGGTTGCTTGAATCGATTTATGTCACATAAGCTTTTGATCCATCATTTGTCAGTAAATTCAACCCTGTTTTGTTATTAACATTCATAATTCTATATAAAGTTGACCAGTTAGGCCTTTGGGGTCTATGTCTTTGTCTATGTCTTTGTGCGCGTGTGTGTGTCTTTAATTGTTAGTTTATTTTTGTCCAGTGATGGAGAAGACTGGATAAAAAGAAGACTAATTTAGGTCTGGAAGCTTTGTATCTTCTTCCTTCAATCTTTAACACTTGATGAATACAGGAGAGGGGGAGGGTATATAAAAGAGAGGGATAGTGGGGCAGAGAGAAAGAGAGAGAGAGAGAGAGACAGAGAGAGAGAGAGATGAAAAGGATGTAAAACCAAAGCAGGAAGTGAGATGCCTGAAATCCTTGTTTTAAGATGCTCAAATTACAATATGTAAACAAATTACAGACGTAGGAGGCACGCATCACAGTGATTTGGTGCACCTAATGACCGAGAAAATTGAGAAGGGCGTGTAGGGACACTTTGAATTGAGACCAAACAGAGTCAAACACAAACACGCAGCAGGCATATATCATTACTTTGAAAAGAGAATGGATGAAAGAGCAAGAAGAGAGAGAGAATTGTTTGACGACTAGGCTTAGATCCCTGCTGCACATTTGTACATTACTTCCCCAAGTAATCTGAAACCACATGTTATGAAGACCGTGACAGGCATGTTAGAGAGGGAACGGCACCCACTCGATATCATCTCTGTGATGCCCAGTGTCAAATGCAGAGATTTAAGTATAATATAGTGGGAGGGGAAGCATTTGCAAGAGTCAAGAGGGAGAAAGGATGTGGCACGAAATGCCTTCGTTGCAGGGTGTAATCGCCTGGAGGAGTAGAAAGAGCTTTTAAATTCATGCTCACTCTCCAGGAGGCAGCAGCAGTGGCGGCCAATGACTGATGTGCCACGGAGACACAGGACATTGTTGTGCAGCTGTGTGCTGCACTCCAAAATAAACACACTTTAATAAAATCTTATGGTGGCTCTTAAAATTTTATTTCTTGAGAAAATGAAAAAAATACAAGGCAATGGCTGCTTCCTACATTTGATCTTTTGATGGAAAAATGACACAGTGTCAGGCTATTATCTCACTGAGGTGATACTTTAGCATTTAATGCAATTTGCTAAATGTTAGCATGCTAACACAGTGAATGAAGCTTTTCTGAGCACATCAGCATTTCGGGACACTGCTGTTTGCACTACACTCAAGCACAGCTTTACCTACAGTCTCAAAGACACTCACGAGAGTGGCTGAAATCTCTTTATATTGTTTGCAAGTGAATTCACAGGAATATCTGTTTAAACTTTGCCTTTTAGAACATCACATTGCTAATAATATGCTCTCATATACTCTTTTAAAAAAGAAAAGTTAAAGGTATAAATTGTCATTAGTTTCAGCACCATGGACAGCTGCTCTCAACAGCATAGTCTCTGCACTCAAACTAAAGTGGTAAAGAATTTTCTTCTGCTCTCACATTGATTGTTATTGGAATGTAGGAACCTGTTTTTGTATAAATGTACTGACCTTAGGCTTAAACATGTCAGGGTGTTATGAATGCAGGGCAATCCGAATGAATGTAACACATACCAGTAGTTGTGTATCTTTCGATTGTCAAACTAATTTTCACTTTTGCAGAGCCACACAAAAACAATGTAAATTAGGAGTGTCCATCAAATGGTTTGGAGTGAACAAACTAGCCTGTATAGTTTTATTAGAAGTTGGCTGTATAGGCTATGTAGTAGTAATCTACCAGTAAACAAAGCAGATCAAGTTGAGGTTTGCGAACTGGAAACAAAACAAGTTGATCGACGAGAGAAAATGGAGCCTTGTGTTATTTGCTTCAATTGCGTCAATTGGGCAAGTTTTAATTGTTCTTTCATACCTGACTTTTTCTCATCTGTTAGGCTCCCCTCCCTGCCTCTATAGCTTTCAATCTCCTGCTCAGTCGCGATTGGCATGTCTTTCAACATGTCACGGCTGTGACAGGCAGCTCCCTGATGTGCAACCCCCCTCCAAACACACACACTAACTTACACTTCCCTATCCAATTCCTCCCTCCGTTCATATTTGCCTCTCTACTCATTGATGCCTGATTCTAGACATATGAGAAGTGATGGACAGAGGGATGTCAGGGGAAGCAAGCTATGTAGCACAGAAACGTGTGCATCATAACCAAAGTTACACAAAACATAACTGCAAAAAAGTGAAGTTTTGCTTAAAGTCAAAAGAGTCACCATAGCTGTGTCATGATTGTCCATCTATGCTTTTTGAGAATGTGAAACAATGTGCCAGTTTACATACTGTGATAATTCAGTGGCACCCAACTGGAAAATTAGTGCCTCCAACAGTTTATCTTAAGGTGTCTCATCAATTGTGCTAGTGTTTACAGTTAAGTCTCGTGTTTGTCTTGTGATTTCCTGTTATATTTTGTCGCGACATCTCTCTCTTGTTTCAGATAACTTGATTTTCAGTCCTTGTTTGCTTCCTCCTGATTGTCTCCACCTGTGTCCCTTTACCTCACGTATATATTGTTTGCCTCTCCTCCTTTCTTGACAAATCATCTTGTACTATGTGTTTAGAGTTCCAGCGACTTTCCCTGTGATTCATTATATTTTGAGAGATTGTGTCTGAACAAATCACATTAAAAAGAATATTTTTTAACTCTTACACCTGGGCATCATTTATAATTTTGGAAACACATTTTTTACATAATTTTTTTCCAGATTTTGAACGTGCTTTTCTCTGCCATATTTGTGATCTATCAAACCAAAACCTGATGGGAAAAAACACAGACTTTTCCGAACAGTTTGACCATGGGGTACCAGTTTACACCATGGTTTATATGCTTTTTGAAGATAAGGAGAATTGGCGATGCAGATGCTGAGTAAAATAATTGCAAGCTGTGAGGGAGAAAGTAGGAGCGCAGACATCAAAAAATGCACTTCCACATCCATAATGGCCCAATTCACCACAATAGGTCCATTTAACAATAATTATAATAATAATAATACATCATATTTGTTAAGTGCTTTTACAGGTGTTCATTGGCACAAATACGTCAAATACTGTTATATGGATTCATCTTTCACGTTTGGTCTTTGCTGCTTCAAACATGACTGTAATGTACCTCACTCACTAAATACAGTACACCATCAAACCAAATGCCAATAATTTATGATCACTGTCATTGAGATATAAATTTTGTGTCAAGTCTACCTGTGCGTAATGGAACAGGATGGATCCAGCAATCCTTGGGCTGCTGATGAGCTTGTGTGTTGCACAACGATTGAGATGGTGCAGGGAGTATCAGGAGGGAGCGGCTGTTCCAGGACCACAAGATCTGCTGGCCCATGATGATGACTGGCTAATCAGCTTTTAGACTCCCTAAAGCTGAGCTCTTGGACCTGTGTGTTGAATTGGGTCCAGCATTGGAAAGAAGCACCCACCGCGTTCATCACATTAGTAAACTCCAGCCACTCTGCAGTTTTTTGTTCGTTACTGAGGGACTGTGGCTGATAGATTAGATATTTTTAATTTCTGGAGGGAACATGTTTAGTCCAACACTATACCATGTTCCTCTATGATTCCTCATTATGATTACATGTTCTTAGTTATAGCCTATATTTCCTATATTTTTGTTCTGAAATGAACCACAGGATAAATAAACAAAAGATAAACAGATCAACTGTAGAAGTCATCATACATACTTAGTGCAAAGACCTACTGACTTTTCTCAACTCTGGTGTGAGTTATCCATACAAATTGTGCATATCTGTGCATACACAGTTTGATAGATCTGATATGGGTGTATATTTTTAGTGTGTACACCATTTTCATATTTAGTACTGCAGTTTTAGTGGCAGATTAACACACTTTTGATAAAGGTTGTTGAGTGTCATGCATTTAAAGTTCTGCTAGTTCTGTGAGAATCAGTCATTACCTAGCTCTGAGCAGCTAATTTACTGTATAATATACACATAGTGGATGGACACACTTTGCTACATTTGGATGGAAACCTGACTATTGCAAGTCACCCTGAAGCTACAAAATTGTGGTGTTTAGATTCAAACACAAACCACAAACCAGCAACATGCCACATCTAATGTGATCATACTAGAAAAGCCCAGACTTAGAGGGAAGGCATTGTAATTGCAACAGTGTAAAACACAGCCACTTTCTAATGCTGTGTCAACATAGCTCTGTGAGCACTGCTGCTGAGACGATTGTACAGGAGTAGATATAGATTGCAGGGGGAGGAGTGAGGATTACAGGAGTATGGGCTCGTCCCTGATTGCTGTAAGACAGAAAATCATTAAGAAGTGCACAAAGAAGCAGGAAGCAACAGTGACAGACAGATTCACGGAGGGGCAGGATCAAGTCCTGGAGAGCGACAGCAACAGGGACTCTGGACCAAAGCCATGGCTCAAACCACCAGCCTCTCCTCAAGCCTTTATATTTTGCTTGCAAACACTGCTGACCTTACAATACACAGTGGGCATCTAGTGTGCCTCTGGGTCCAGTGAAGACATGTTTTGACTGCCCCTGTCACAAATGACAAAAAAACACAGTGTCAAGTATGAGTATTAAGGTCCAAAGGATCCTTGGAAGTAGTGATATAGCTCAGTGATTTAAGCATGGTGATAACACTGTCAGGGTTAGAAGTTGAATTCTCAGTTGGAACAGCTTTGCTAAAAAGCTATGCACTCACAGTGAAGACGGTGGAGAAAAGCACCCTTCAGATTTTAAGTTTTGGTTGGAGACGTCCTTCACGTTGAGATGCATATCTTAATAATTCATTCTAAATGTAAGTTTATGAATACAATTTAGTGTGAACTGTAGAGTGTTCAAGGTCTGAAAACAAAATGTATTAATGCAATTGTCATGGTATTACTCTCCTGAAAATGTCCTCATGATTAAAAAAAGACCATGAAATCAATACAATGCCCAATTATGCAAGTATTTTATTGAACAAACGCCCTCTAAAACAGTCATCTCTCACAGAGCAGCTGTTTATATTCTAGTATTAACTGCATGCAGACTTATTGATAGAGCTCAAGCTAGCTCGAGGCACCAACAGAGTAAAGTTTAGGCCCTTTGAGTGTTTCATCAGTGCAACTTGATTTAACTCTGTTTTTGAAAAAAAAAATCATTACATTGTGTTTATTATTCAATACTTCACTTTGTGAAGCTTATATCATTTTATTAACCCCAGAGGTTCAATCTCAAGATTTTATTACAGTGTCCCAAATTGTATAATTACAGAATGCCTCAGTAGTCCCATACTCCATATGTCCATATATTGTTGTGTTGTCCATTTTATCCAGCCTTTCTGGGAGGATCTCTGATGTTTAATGTCATGGATGCTGGGTTTGAGCACAGTCCTCTCTTTTGTCTTATGGGAGAGATGCCTAAAGGTTTGGATAAAAGTGGTATCTCCTTAATATCTTTGTGGCTGAAAGTAAAAGAAAACAAAAAAAAACAAAACTTCTGAGTCCCAGAAGATGAATCCTACTTACTTTAATGATCCCTTGACTTTTCCTCGGTACATTTGTTGACATTTGTGTTTTTGAGTGAAATGTCTCAACTAACAAAAAGGACTGCCATCAAATTTGTTGCTCCCAACAGTCTCCAAGTGTGTCCAATAATTTAGTTGATGACCAAATTGTTAAAAACATTTATTTTAGATGTACTTCATGTTCAGTGACACTAGTAGTGATATTCTCTGTTAGATAAACATTGGATACATTAAATTAGATTAGATTAGATTAAAAATAATAAATAAATGTCAAAACCTGTATGCCATGTGTAATCTTCTCTCTAACACCTCAATCACTTGAAGGGTTGTTTCTTCACAAATACTCTCTGTCCATCTGGCCACTTGTCTGCCAACCTCCCACCACAGACACAACTTCTCTTTAAAACAATATGGCAGCCGTAATCAAAGCCTGAGGTTGGCCTCACTTACACATGATTAATTAATTGGACAAGCATGCCAGATGTGATCAGGTCAGCCCCGATTGCAGCACAACATGTAAATGAGCCTGCGGATTGGCCGAGCACCTAGCCTGTCAAAAAGTTGGCACGTGCTTGTGCACTTTGGAGGAATGTTCAGTCTGTTCATGCTAAACATTGTTGACATCACCCACTGCCACATTCCCTTTATAAATATTACATAAACCACAGCTGGATAGCTGATATTTTTAATATATATTGTCCCTTACTGCCGAGGGGCATTCTCTGGATGCCAAATATATTTCATTTGAACAGACGGAAATTGCAAATGAGAGATGTGGCGAGTTTGTGTGTGAAGAGAAAGGGGCAGGAAGGGAAAGATGATGGAAAGACGGGAACATGCATGTGCATGTTTACGTGGGGGTAACATACATGTGTGCATACAAAACAAACGTGGTGAAGCCTGCTGTTTGAGTTCAGGTTGATTACTGGCTTTCAAAAAAACTCCTCACTAGTGTATATCAACATTATGTGTTTTTTTTACATACAGTCTGACTAATACCAAGTCAATAGCTGTGTCCCAACAGGAGATCAGTTTGAGACAGGTTCAAGTTCAAGTTCACTTCACCCTGCTCTGAAATTGAAAAGCATCCCTTCATTCTTGTCTTAGGTCCATGGATTGGGTGTGCAGCAAGAATTAACCAAAAAGGTGAAAAAGTTTATTTTTCTGGCCAAGTGCCAAACGATGACATAAGATTTCCTGTCCTCCACTAATAGGGGACATGAGAGGACACGGTAGAAAGAAACAGGAAGTCAAGGAGTTTATGTCAGAGGATTGCAGGTAGAATGGCTGAAGAGGCAGGCCTATTGGTCATTAGTGAAGATAACCCACTTGGAGTTAACAGCACTTATAGCGATGGCATCTTCTTGAAACACTGACTAGAAAGAATGGTCTGTCTAGTCTGGGCTTCAAGTGATCAAAGACATGAGATGACAAAAAGAACTGACTGATTTCAAAGAAAACAACACAACTCGTTACATTTTAAAGGAAAAGTTCTGTTTTTTTTTACAAATTGGACATTATTTCTGGGATAAAATACTGCCATTTACTCACCCATTTCACTTTGGAGTCATTTGGGGCGCTTTCGATGATGATATCCATTATGAATGGGGCACTAAAATGCAGCCAGTAAATGACACAAACGTTACCATTTCTCAAATAACAGACATTTAATAAGATGGGCTACACTGTTAATATTCTCATTTGAGTCGTGAGTTGTCCCTAACTTGAGAAAATTCAATCTGTAAACAGACTCTACTTCCAGTGTATCATAGTTTACTGAGGAACCCTAGTGCCTACCTATGTGGCCTGAACTAAAATATTTATTTGTGATGTTGTCGCATACATGCTTTGTTTTAGTTCAGGCACTGTGAAATGAGAATAGTAATAGTGTAGCCCATGTTATCTGTCATTTGAAAAATGGTCAAGTTTGTGTCATTTACTGGCTGCATTTCTGTGTCCTATTCACTCCAGTTAAATGGATATCATCAAACCATCAAAGGTCCAATTTGTAAAAAAACAGAACTTCCACTATAATACAAATAATTGTACTGTTTATTTGACATTTTGATGTGTTATTTTGGTGGTTAATTGTCACACTGAGCTGTGCCTAACTGTATAACACGTACAAGCAATACTGAGTAGCAAGTACAATATTTACAATTCAGGTAGACGTTTAAGCAGGTGAGTGTTGTACAACAAAAACTTACATGCAAATGAAGAAATCTACACCTTTGTGTGTATATATATCTATATATATATATATATATATATATATATATATATATCGTATATATATCCATCCATCCATTATCTACCGCTTATCCTCATAGGGGCGCGGGGGGGCTGGAGCCTATCCCAGCTGTCTTAGGGCGGAAGGCAAGGTACACCCTGGACAAGTCACCACCTCATCGCAGGGCACATAGAGACAGACAACCACTCACACTCACACCAATTCAATTTAAATTAACCAATTAACCTAATCCACATGCATGTTTTTTTTTTTTTGGGATGGTGGGAGGAAGCCGGAGTACCCGGAGAGAACCCATGCAGACACGGGGAGAACATGCAAACTCCACACAGAAAGGCCCCGGGATTCAAACTCGGTACCTTCTTGCTGTGAGGCGACAGTGCTAACCACTACACCACGTGCCGCCCTTATCGTTGCTGTTAAAGAAGCATAAACCCAAAGTTTAGTTTTAAAGAGTTACCCAAAGTGACAGCCTACATAATAGGATATCGCTATCCTGGGTCTCATCTAAACAAACTCCTCCTTCTATCCATGCTGCCCACCTCTGCATCTCTCCCCATCCATAAGCCATAGTGCTTGAACGTTAACAGGCAGAAAAAAAAATAATCTCTCTTTTTGAAAGAGAGAGATGTGGCCGTGTGTCACTGCTATCATACTGCAGGGCGTGTGACAAAGGCTTTTAGGAATTATATTAACAATCCTGCTTAGTAATGTAAAAAGAACAAGTGACACAGGGCAATATCCCTAAGGTACCTTGTATAATTCAATCTACGTTAGAGGCTTGTGCGTAATTCATAAGCAGAACCAGCTGAAATGTAGTCAAAGTCGAGGTGTCATTACAATTTTAGAAAGGATGAGTCTCACAGGAGCTAATTTAAAAACACATGCAGGTGCTGGAATAGCCTTGCATGTTAGTCGTCTGCCTCACTTCCAACACAAAGCAGGACTGTAATCCAACAGATTGATTGAGGAAATTTCCAGCCACAAGTTATGGATGCCAGAAAAGAGGGATGAGTCAAGACCGTTTGGGGTATTGTTGCAGGAATAATGACACAGGTGAATGTCAACGTAAATCACCTGGCAACGGAGTCTGGCTGCTGCCTCACCTCCCCGCACCTCCCCGCTTGATTTTTACAGACAAAGGAGATTTACATGCTGTGTTCCCACCAGCTGAGGATTGCTTTTCTCACACTTGCTGCAATTTACAGAAGAGCAATGATGAGATTCCGAGGAACAGTGATTTGGTTTGTCGTCATTACAGCTGTAATAGAGTGAAGGGCTTAATTGCTGTATGGGCAGTTTTCAAATATGATCAATTGAAATCTTGAACAGATCAGACAGTGGAGATCATCACATGGGCTTAGACCAGCAAAGTAAACTACAGTATGTGTTACTTAAATGAGCAATAACTAAAAAAAATGTGTGTATGGTCTGTGGAGGTTTAACTTCTTCTCTTGCTCCAGTGATGTGTACTGCAAGGTGTGTCAGTACACCATGACATCACCGTTTGGTGCAGTCAACAGAGCACACTTTGGACCACACCCATTTCAAGTTTCACTTTGAATTGCTTTATTGTTGAAAAGTGCTATACAAATAAACTTGCTCAATAGTTCAAGAGTCAAATTGTCTGATCATTCATGTTTATACTTAAGCTGACGGAGGTCCATCAAATGGGGTCCCAGCTAAAAGATCATCCGCACACCCCGCCACATCTTCACAAAAACCTCATCACTCATTTCTCAATGAAGATGAACAGAGGGTGCTGTAGACAATGTAATTCAGGATATACCAACACCCTATGCAGCAAGTGTAATAATCACCTTTGCTTTTCAGACAAAGAGAGCTGTTTCTGGGATTATCACTGAGGGGATTTTGTAAAATTGTAAACACAGTTTTATCTTCTTTTTTATTAATAAATGACTTCATAGAAAAACATGACTGTTTAAATGATGGCTAAAACTTTATACACTTAATACACTATCACCAACAATTTCTAGACCAGATGATGCATAAGTAAATGGAACAAAGTAACAGACTGCCTTTTATGTCTTCAAAATGTCCTTGCTTTGTATTCAGTTCTAATGTAAGCTGATGGCTGCTGTATCTACTCACTGCAATTAAAGGCCCCCTTAAACGTTTTGAAGCTCCTTGAATCTGAAGTGCTAAACATAAAACATTGTGGCTTCCTTCTTGTTTATCTCAGAAACATCAAGTCCAACTCCTCCTAATGCAATGCATGTTGGCAGCCCCTCGGCAGCCAGATACAGTGCTGTGGTGAGAATTATGCACACATTAGCCAACACGCAGATGGTGGTAGGTGCCCTTTACCCAAAAAAACACCCCTGCATTATACCAAATAGTGGATTTTAACTCTAGACACTCTGAACCCCAAGTTTCAAAATGTAGACCAATGTTACTGCATAATTCATCTCCAGAAACATGTCATTGACTCGCCATCTCATTTGCATTCTTGACTGCAGCTCCTGTGGTAGACGACCTGCGTGCAGAATAGGAAAGTAACCATGGTTTTGTTTGAATCAGAAACATAAATATTTGAGTAGATACTCTATTTACTTGCGAGTAAACTGGGTGACTCCAGGAGGCAGCTTCAAATTATGAGTTTTGTCTTCCATTTCATAGGACTGTCAGTACAATGACATTACAACACAACATTAGCAAATGGAGAGGAAATTGTTCTGGGCTTTGATTCTCCTAATATCAATTATCTTGTATTTGGGAGTTTAATCTCCAGTCGTGCTTTGCAGCCATGTGAAAACACTATCTGTTATTGGGCAGATATGACTTGTTTTGTTGACAGGGTGAAAACTTAAGAGCCATTACTGAGAAGCCATTTACCTGATATTGCCTGGTAATCATTTTGATACTTTGAATATAGGAGGTGCTTCAGTGATAATGGCCAAATATAAATCCGTCATTACACACAATCTATCAGCAATGTGCTCTCCCGTCACTGTTTGGCTCTCTTTAATAACAGATATCCTTCTCTTTTCATCTGAGGCAGTCTGGCTCTGTAGCCTCTCCGTGACACCAGTACAACGTTAATACCTTCCCAGTATTGCAGAGGAAAACTGAATTTACGCTAAAATGAAGTGCACACAATGTGGCATCTACACATGCACACATAAACACACACACACACACACACACACACACACTTTGCCTGGCTTGCAAAAAAGCATTTCCTGCTGCTTAATAAACACACATAGACACACAGATATTCATAGCATTTGGGGAGCTGCCGACACTCGGGTGTTCAGAGCAGATAAGCCCTGTACCGTCTGTGGCTTATTTCTCTAAACCTCCTCCTTCTCTTCTCTAGGGTACTGTCTGGAGGCAGGCCTCAGCTACAAGGCCCAACGGAGTCTCAAATAGGAGCGTTGAATACCTAAATATCTGGAGAGAGTAGCAGACAAAAGCGGACAATGTGAATCCAGCAAAGAGGGGTAAAGGAGCCTGGGGAGATTCCTATCACTCTGGCACATATAGAAAGAGAGCGAGGCAGGGGAAACAAGGTTGTCGACATGTTCCAGTCTAAGCCCAGGTTGAGGGATAAGCTGTTTGTACAGACACCAGACAGGGCTTTCATTACTCGCTATTTAGTCATGCCGTATTTACAGGGTCAGTGCCATGAAACTCCTGATGCACAGAAGCACAATGCCAAGGAAGTAACACAACATGCAGCAACAGGCACTAGGTTGGCGGCCGTTGTGACCACAATCTCATGTCCCATGGAGTTAGCCTGGTGAGGTGTGATCATACGGTGTTGGCGCATGATGCTCAAAAGCAGCTCTGTGAAAAGCCTCAGTAATTACAGTGGAGACTGTGTGTGGGAAGCCAGTGTGTCTGCGGCAAAAAAAAAAAAAAAAAAAAAATCTTTAACTTATTTCTTAGCAACGAGTCAAATGAAAAGAAAGAACACCATTTGAGCGTCAGAGAAACACCAAAGTGTAGGAAAAAAATGACTGTTTTTTTCTGGTATTGTAACTTTTTAGAATTTTCAAGACAAATAAATAAATGAATTAATATTATTTCCAATGCATACTCTTCCTAGGGTTTTAATGCTAGCAAGCTGAAACTCCAGCCACAGTGTGCTATGGTGGTACTATGGAGCTTGTCAGAATAATGGACATAGAACACGCAAAGGGATTCCAGGGGCCAGCAGTCACCAAGGTCAGCAACTACAGGAGCTGGAGCTGGATCAGGTGGTGGTGCGTGGTCCCAGTATTGTTAGCCAGTGAGCTAAAAATAGATTCAAATAAAACCTAATTGTTTTTTTCTGCCCCACTGGTAAGTGAATTTAGAAGCTGCATCATCTAACAATTTTTAGCTGTCAACAAAAAAAATGTCTGTGAATCTCATAGTGATGGGATCACATCCAAGTTAATATTCCTCAATTATTTTTTCAGTTACCCCACATGAAATTATTTGGATGGGATTCTAAATTCTTGCTGGCTGCAAATGGATTTTGAGCATTGTTGTTCTGCTCATTGTTTCAAGTGAAACTTAGTTTTCCTACATATACAGTTGTGGTCAAAAGTTTGCATACATTTGTTAATAATGTAATGTCATGGCTCTCTTGAGTTTCCAGTCATTTCTACAACTCTGATTTTTCTCTGATAGAGTGATTGGAACAGATACTTCTCTGTCACAAAAAAAAAATCATGAAGTTTGGTTCTTTTATGACTTTATATGGGTTAACTGAAAATGTGACCAAATCTGCTGGGTCAAAAATATACATACAGCAAAATGAATTAGCAGTTTTGGTGACTTAGAAAGTTGTATCAATGAATTGAGCTTCATAGCATGGCCTCTTAACTTCTTATGAGTGATCATGAGTGACTACAGCTGATGACTTCTCTGAGGCCATTTAAATAGGGCTCATTGGATACAAACACCCAAACGCTACAATGGGAAAGTCAAAGGAGCTCAGCCCAGATCTGAAAAAGCGAATCATTGACTTGAACAAGTCAGGAAAGTCACTTGGAGCCATTTCAAAGCAGCTGCAGGTCCCAATAGCAACAGTGTAAACAATTGTAAGTATAAAGTGCATGGCACTGTTTTGTCACTGCCACGATCAGGAAGAAAATGCAAGCTATCACCTATTGCTGAGAGAAAATTGGTCAGTGGGCTGAAGAATCACCAAAAAGCAGATCTGCCAAGAATTAGAAGCTGCTGGAACACAGGTGACAGTGTCCACAGTCAAGCGTATTTTGCATCGCCATGGACTGCAAGAAGGAAGCCCTTGCTCCAAAAGCGGCACCTTAAGGCTCGACTGAAGTTTGCTGCTGATTACATGGACAAAGATAACAAAGAAACAAAAATCAAGCTGTTTGGCCAGCAATATATTTGGAGGAGAAAAGGTGAGGCCTTTACCTCCCTTTACCTTTACACCATGCCTACCGTCAAGCACGGTGGTGGTTGTGTTATGCTGTGGGGCTGTTTTGCTGCCAATGGAACTGGTGCTTTACAGAGAGTAAATGGGATAATGAAGAAGGAGGATTACCTCCAAATTCTTCAAGATAACCTAAAATCATCAGCCTGAAGGTTGGGTCTTGGGCGCAGTTGGCTGTTCCAGCAGGAATATGACTGCAAACACACATCAAAAGTGGTAATGGAATGGCTAAATTAGGCTAGAGTTAAGGTTTTAGAATGGCCTTTCCAAAGTCCTGACTTAGACCCCATTGAGAACATGTGGACAATGCTGAAGAAACAAGTCCATGTCAGAAAGCCGACAAATTTAACTGAACTGCACCAATTCTGTCAAGAGGAGTGGTCAAAGATTCAACCAGAAGCTTGCCAGAAGCTTGTGGATGGCTACCAAAAGTACCTAATTGAAGTGGAAATGGCCAAGGGACATGTAACCAAATACTATTAGCATTGCTGTATGTATATTTTTGACACAGCAGATTTGGTCAATTTTTCATTTGACACATAATAAAGTCATAAAAGAACAAAACTTCATGAATGGTTTTTTGTGACAAAGAAGTATCTGTTCCAATCACTCTATCAGAGAAAAATCAGAGTTGTAGAAATAACTGGAAACTCAAGAGAGCCATGGAATTATGTTCTTTACAAGTGTATGTAAACTTTTGACCACGACTGTATGTCAGTAAAATAGTTTACAGCCTTGGGATTTATGATAGAGTAGATGCATTTTACATGGGCTCTTTGCCTCTGCCTCCTTTAATTATAATCGTTGGAGCAGTAAATGTTGTATGTTTGCTGTGTTGGTGGCAAGGATTATTGAATTGGAAACATGGCTTTGCACCACTGAAACTCCCTCATGTGCTTCGAAAGTTAGCCAGTCTCTCGCTGGTGCAGGCCGACCAATTATAGCTCCTGTTAGCCGTGCCCCAGCAAACCCTGAGGAGCCAGGAGGCTGGGTTACTTGTTTGAAGGACGCATGGCTTTAAACCGCCCATGATTCACAACCAACCCATTCACATTTTAAACATTTTTTTTCCAATTAACCAACACACCGGCTGAGAAACCAGCTAAAGTTATTGGCCAAAACGTGAAATTTGCGACACCAGCAACCACAGTCAAATGCATTCCGGCAGCCAGAGTGGGCATCATAGGATCCTATTTAAATCTGCTGGCTGAGGATAAATGTTAATGCTATAAAATTGCCCAGTGCTTCATCTGTTGAGCGTGGTAGAGAGGAGGACATGTTGCTCAGATTCCAGAGCTTCATTCTCTTGGACATTTTCTCTCCATACATTTCCACATGTATCAGCTGTTGTCATACAGATTGTCTGCATGTTTTTCATTGTTGTTACTCTGTACAAATAACATCTATTGCACGTCTGTTCATCCTGGAAAAGGGAAGCCTCTTTAGTTGCTCATCCTGAGGTTTCTATCATTTGTTTTTCCCTGTTGAGGGAGGTTTCCCCTCAGTTGATGTGAGGGTCATTTGTAAAACAACCTGTGCATATTGTAAAGCCATCTGGAGCAAATTTGTAAATTTCTGGGCTGAACAATTAAAGTTAATATTTTGTTCATTTCTTGCCATGAGGATCACACATTTTACTTGGTTAAAAGCATAATCCAAAATACTGCATTTGAATTGAAACTGCATGGACAAATTAAAAAATACATTGTTTGCCTGCTTAAACAATTTAGAATACATAGAAAAACAGCTCAAAGTAGATTGTGATATGCTGTGGAGAATTGGTTGTCAGAGAAAAAAGGTCAACTGTCACTACAGTACACATGTTTACATGTGATCTGTTATGACACGTGTTGTTTAGACTGTATTAGAGGCATAAGGAACTAAAATCTTGAGTTAGTCTTTACAGTTACATTAGCTCAATTACCCCAACATTTGGATGTCTGATTGATCAGCATGAAGTTGTATTGCAGAGCATGGGATGGATGGGATGTGTAGTGTACTCAGATGTCCGCAAGGTCTGTGCGCACAAACCTCAAATTTTACAACCTCTCTGCGCTGGTGTCACACAAAATACTTCTCGGCACGTGTTTTTTACACCAACCCACATTAAATGCGACACCAATTGTCTGATTCACAGCAATTTCACAGGAAACTAGTGCACGGCTGTACGCTCGAGTATGAAAGCTCTGAGCGAAGCGAACAGTCCACGTGGATTCCACTCTGCTGACAGTCTGCCGGAGTATGAATTGGCCTTTAGGGCAACACTGACTACACTAACAGGACAACAAATAACAAACAAAGTAACAAAATAGCTCACGGACAGAAACACACTGACAAGGGACCTGAGGTGGATGAGGATCGATGACGTGGAATTGGCGGGTAGCTTGGTTGGCGTGACAAAAGACGTATTGGCACAAGACAATGGGAAATGCAGACATTTATACACTCAGGAATGAGAAACAACTCGAAACATTCAGTGGTGGGGCAGACAATCACCAGATGTGGAAACAGGAGGGCAGGAAGTAATGTGGCAGAAGCAAGACAATTCATTTCAAAATAAAACAGGAAACACAATGACAAGACAAAAATAATAAACATAACTTGACAGACATGACAGGATTGCTATCCTGATGAAGTAACATGCCCATTTATATGTCTGTTCCTGTCTCAAACACACACACACACACACAGCCATGCAAAATCAACATCATGCAGAATGACAGTGTTTCCACTCTTCAATGGGTTGTTGCTTTGAATCAATTTAGGGCTTTGTAATGTAAATCTGGTTCCATTTCTAATGTGCATTCATGCTCCATCAGTGTCACCCACACTTCAGTGAACAAAACCTACATGTGCTGCGGTGGTTAGGCCTACAGTGTATATGGCTGTGCACCTTGGCTTACCAGCCACTGTTGCCTAGCAACAGCAACCATTTGCATTTGGGGTTGTGTGCGTGTGTGTGTGTGCTTGTGTGTGCGGGTGTGTGTGTTATGTCTTCAAGTCATTTGCATATATTACGTGGACCTCTTGATTTTTATTTGCATATAAAAGGAATGCACCTAACTTCTAATATGACCTTTTTAGAAAAAATAAGATAAAAACTCTCTGCAGAGACTCTGCCCTCAGCTTGTATCTTCCCCTTTCATACATTTCTGGGCATTTTATAACCCTTTGCTCTGCCTCTGCCTCGGGCAGTCACTCCTTGCCTTTTCTCTTATGGGGTCTACAGAGTCAGAAGCTTGGCTAAATTCTCCCGTCTGGACAAAAATGCCACACCATTAGCTAGCTATTCTGAAGATCGCTTAACTCTCTGGCCAGTGTTGTTGAGCCAGGAAGGAGGGACCAGCTTTGAATTTTATTGTTTGTAAACCACAATGGACAGATTATACAGCCTTTACAGCACGGAGAGGACTGACTCATCATAATCATAACATCATTGCTGTCCCCCAGGGTCCAATATGAACCTGAGGTAGCATTAAAATAGGTGATGAGTACTGCACACTCCCCTCACACATTCTACCTCCCCTCAAGCATATGTAGCCTACATTCCTTGATCAAAGCGCAGCAGTTTCACCAGCCATCATCTACCATAAAAAACACACCATATGATGTTTCCTATTGCATACTGTGTTGCACCTATACAGTTTGCCAGGTCTTCATGTCTGTCTTCCTGTCTTCAGAAAATTGATATCATAAAAATAATTTTGAATAAATCATGTGGGAGAAACATACACAAATTGAATGTTCAAGGAAATCAGCTGGAAAAATATATCAGCTGTCCAGCCCCCAAAGTGGTTTGGATTAACCTGCCTTTATTTAGTTATGCAGCTTCCAGCTGTAGAACTACAGATCACATGTTAAATGCAAACAAAGCATTCAACAAATTGAACTTATCAATTTTTTATCATTTTGCTATTTTACTCACAACCTCATTGGATTTTCAAGGCTAAAGCTGAACTGGAAACAACAACTTTTGCAGAGGATTGACAGAGAACAGGACAATCACCAATAGTCTTTGAACCTCAATATTATTTTAGGCAGCCTCCTCAGGTTACTGATATTTCATGGTCTTTTTAAAAAAAAATCTTCCAAAAATAATAGTTCACATTGCTAAATTTGATAATGTGTAAAACATGATTACACACAAAACATATTGTAGCTCAGTCACACTCTTCTTTTGATGATCTGTCTCTGTCTTACTAATATTTGTATGTTCTTCTTTAAAGCATACAACACAAAACACACATACACATATAGTCAGGAGGAGCAGCAGAGGACAGCAGTGTGTGTGTGTGTGTGTATAATGACTGCCCCGCTGAACATGAAATATACAGCAGTTTATAAGTTAGGTAACGTTGTACCAGCCATCATCATAGCATGATTTCACAATGCTGGCATGTGTAAATAAAGATCCCAAACCATTGTGTAATGTCTGTGTACAACTATGTTTTGATGGAGTGTAACGTCTTGGATTAATTAGGATTTTAACATAGTTATTCTGCGAACACAACAATAAGATACCAGTGAGCTGTGATTACATTTGATGGGTGTAGTCATTGATTCTTCATCAGTGACAGTAAGTTTATCAGAAGCAGGTAGGTGTTTAATGGTTTGCCTTGGATGGACACATCCTTGTTGTTGAGACTAAACCTGTGATATTTTTTGTCGAGATGTCATATTGTTAAAATCCATGGATGGCAGTGTTACTCTCTCCAAGCCTCTCTCAGTGCATTGAGGTCACCCCTCAAACTGTCTGGGTGGGGTGTGTTAAATATTTTACCGCCGGGGAATACATAACACAAGCACCGCATTTAACCAATATTAGCTTTGTGCATTACCAAGTGTGCTAACGTAGCCCATCATTATTTCATGCCAATATTACTAAGTTGTGGCATCACTTGATGCATAAATTGTCAAGGGATTCTCACTTCAGCCTCAAGTAATGTCTTAGATAAGAAAAATTGCCTTTTTATTATTTAGTATATTTTAATTATTATATTATTTTGGCCTGAGATTCAGTTGACATTTAGGAGTGACAGCTCACAGAGAGAGAGAGAGGGGGGGGGGGGGGGAACAAAGATCCCCGGCCAGGAACTAGGGATAGCCACACAGCAAACATCCCATACTGCTGTGCCGTGATGATGCCCTAGAATGGTACATTTGATCCTGACTAAAAAAAATCTTGATACAAAGTTCCAAGAAAACACTCTGCAATTAGATGTCCCAGCCCTCTTTTTAACACAATGATTTGACACAGATTTAAAGAAGTGGCTACACTGCATACAGCACTTAGAGTGCAATTTAGAGCTCAATACTATAAACACACACACTGGATTTCAATTTCCAGTAAGTCGTACTTTATCAAATGTGCCATTTCATAAAGGGTCATCGTTTCAGTGGTTTTCTAAATATTGGTTTCAAATAAGGTGAGAGGAAAACCAAATTAAATTAAAAAATAAATAATTATTTTCACACATAGGCCTACAGTAGAGCACCCCAAGCAACATGGAATGGCAATGCCAACAAAATAACAAGTGTTAAACAATGTGGCAAAAATGGCAACGTACAAATATGCATCTCACTTGTTGTCCCACTTCTGAGACCATGTGATTGTGTTTTACAGTATGTAAAAGAAAAAAAATATTTTGACTTAGACATTTAGTTGGATTTTGGTCTTTTTTTCCAGCATTGGGCATGTTCTGGCAACCACCACTTAAAAACGGGACCTTTAGTTTGGACAAACCAATGAATAGTCTCCACTGTAAAGCACTGAAAACAACACAGTGGGTGTTGTGCTACTAATGCACAATGGAGGGGTTTTTACAATGGCCACTGATGTAAAACAAACAGGGAACATGTGCAAAAAGCCCCCCTTCCAGCTTTTGATAGATTGAAAGGCATTACATGGTGCTAAGCTCTGCATATATGCCTGTGGAGACATAAAAAAAATCCAGGAGCCTGTCCAATATTTCAGAAAGCGAGCACGAGGCAAAAACTGGCTGGAGAAGGCACCTGGGGGGACAACCTCATAAACACAATCCACATAGCTAGCACTGAGGCCTCAGCATCACACAACTCCAAACAAATATAGCATCCCCTTTGTTGTTGACTGATTACTGTTGGGATTTGCCTTCTTATTCTGTTTCAGCTGGCAGTGCAGCTAATGGAGGGAATACATGTGGATGGGTTGGAACACTCACTGACAGCCTCCTTGGACCTGACAAAACTGCTTTGTCCCTTCGCCTTTACACTCACCAGCAGTGATGGAGGTATCAGTCCAGCTTGTGCTTTACTTAGAACAGATTCTTTTGTTTCATCCAGGTCCAGACAACACTGGTAATTTAGTCCACCTCTGCAGCATTTACATTGCAAGAGGGGCAGTGATTTCACAATGGCAGGAATAGTCACTGAATATATGCATGGAAGCCCTTAGCCTCAAGGAACACAATGACGCCCAGTATTCAATAATGCATTGCAGAGTGGGGGATGGACTGCATGTGTGTGGGTATGTGCATGTGTGAATGACAGAGTGCATAACATCATTCGGAGACTGCTTATGTATAGGCACATCCTTGCTGCACTGGGTTAAATTGTATGGAAGGTATAGATGAAGTGTACCCAGAGGGGCAGTACTGCCGTCATGTCCCAATCAATAATAGAACCATCTTTTATTATTCTCTTTTCTCCCTCACTAGCTCTGTGTTTAGGAATGTAGGCTGTAGACATTTAATCGTTCAAGTCTCCATCACCAACGAAACAAATGAAAGATTTGAGCAAACATAACATCTATTGCGATTTTGAGGAAGGCCTTAATTCTAACTCGATAAACATGAAGATTGCTTTTGAAAGGAGATGAAAAAAAGATAAACAAGACGGCTGAATTATTATTTATTCCAATTTCTTGTAATTCATTTTGTTATTATTATTTCACACATGGACTTTTGGACATCTCCCAGCTGACAACATAATCATTATGTTTTTAATCTGCTGATGTGGAAAATAAGAGGAAAATGGAGTTTCCATTAAATGCTGAAACTAGAGACCCACACAGCAGTGGTTAAACACAGAACCATACAGCTCAGTTATATGAGGAACAAACTGCTCATCCAAAGGTTCAACTTAAGCAAATCCCCTCCTGCAAAATATTCCTGCTTTATTCTTCCAGCTGGCATTAACTGGTAATTGCTAGTTGATCCTACAAGTGCTAGATAATTGAGGCAAATTAACCCCTTCCGATCAAATCAATTTGAAGTCTTTGAGGAAAACTAGTTTCACACTCTCCAAGAAAAAAAGTGAATCTTTGTCATGTCATCCCTAGGAATGAGGTCTTTTATTTCCTTCTTTGTATCTGTTATTTGTTTTGACAGATTGTGCCCACTGATAGGTCCTGTTGGCCTTGAATGTGTCAGACTGTACTGAAATCCACTACCAAGTCACAAAATGTCTCTCTATTTCTGCACCAAAAATATGTGCTGGAAAAATATTGATACGGTTTTTGACCATAGAAAAATCACACTTAGACTTAATCAAATTTATTTTCTTAAAGATTTCTTTTTCTTGGAGATTTTATAGCTATTTGTAGTTAATTGTTTGACTGTGTGACAATCCAACCAGTTACCCTCAGCTCCATGGAACACAGATCCATGTTGTTGGAGAACAAAACAGAGCTAAAACAACAGTGAATATTTCACTTTTGTGAGGTGACCAGAAACATGAATGCTCCCGTCGCTTTTGTCTGACTTCTCTTTATACTGTGAAAACACATCACTGGTCTGTATCAGCTTGTTTCATTGCCCTGAAGTCTTATCATGTGCACATCATTAATGCTTTACAACAAAAAATATACAGGAAATAAAGTAAATTATTATTGTTCATTATGTTATCATGCTTACCATGGGAGCCTTAAGGCACAAAGGCTCTTCATAAGCATAAGTTTGTGGTATCATAATATTCTCTTCTCTGTTGGACTTCCAAAAGGCAGGGTACATCCTGGACAAGTCACCAGTTCATCGCAGGGCCTTTGTTGGACTTGATGCCCAACAGCATAAATTGTGAGTCCCTTACACCTTCATGTGAAGATGATCAAAGAATTTCACCATGTACAAAGTCATTATAATGCCACCATCCTCAAGATTGTTAAGTGTGTGTCTTTGATTTGAAGTAGTTACTGAGTAACTAGTAGTCTCTTTTTATCACTGCAGAAGAAGCCTTAATGATATAAATGGCTCCAGGATAACAGCAGCTTCTTCTACATAACATCAGATATACAGTATGGATGCACATACTGTACGTGTCAAACAATCTCAGATCTATATCCACAGGTTAAGTCATAACTGAGCACTCTGGACAGTCTTTGAAATCATCCACCCAATTTACAGTGAAATCTTGAGAAAAGAAAATGAGGAGGTAAATGAGATGGATTTGAGATGGTGGGTGATTGGAGTCAGTGGGGGGTGATTGGAGTCAGTGTGTGCATGCATCCACTTTATTAACCCGATGTATATCTTCCAGACAGACTAAATCTGGCTTTGAATCTGCACTAATCTATGCCCAAATGGAATTGTCTGATAACAGCTTAGCTTGACGAAGACATAATTTGGGTGATTCAAAGTCCATGTACATCAAAACAGTTCTAGTTCAAATGACTATCTGATACTAGGAAAGGAGTGATGTCAGCCTGTTCAAGCAGGATGTTGAAGCTGTGTGTGTGCGTGTGTGTGTGTGTGTGTGTGTGTGTGTGTGTGTAAACGGTAGGATTTAGATCGCTGCAGGCAAAGAGGGACCCCTGCTAGAACATGGCAGCCCATCATGACTGTTCTGGGATGCCTCTCACACTCTCCCCTCAAGCTTTTTAACGTAGCATGCCAAGCCTGATGACCTTGAGACCGGTAAGGGACTAGGGTGCCAGGTGACGAGGCAGGTTTGCCAGGTTTTAAACATGCCCCCACCACAGCAGTGCCTGGCAGACGGGTGGCAGCACTCAGCTCTCACCAGCGCCACACACACACACACACACACACACACACCCTGATAGTCATTACCTGAATTTAAACCAAAGTGGAGGCTGTGTAATGGTCTCAACCCCCTACGAAACCCAACTAATTAGTCCCCTTACGATTTCCAAGCATGCTGAGTATGTGCCAGTACACTGTCATCATCATAAATAAATGAAAAGATGAACAGATAAAAGAGTCATTATGCCACACTGACAGGAAGCCTTGCACTGTGGCTGACATGTTGACATACCCAGAAAGGATATGGAAATGTCCCAGCAGTTGAACATAACAGTGCCCTTTTGGAAGGTCATTCTTAAGGGAAAAAGAATTGCTTCAGTATCACCAAAATTACACATCTATTTATTTCATGTGGGCTTTGGGATCATCATTTCCAGCAAGGGGAAAACAACATTTAGCATGCTTTTTTTTAATTTTGATTGTCACAACACATCAATAAAAAAACTGAAAAACAAAAACGCTGATGCAGCATTGCAAAAAAATATTTTATAATTTAATGCATACTGTGTCAAGGTGCTGTGTTTATGATAAACAATGATTGTTCTACATTGAGATTTATTATACAATGAGATATAACACTTTACCCAGTCATATATCTATATTGGTGCATTTTCTCTTCAGCTGCCCCTTGGTTCTCATTTTCCCTTTAATGAATATTCATTTCACCTCAATAGCATGGGGTAAAAAGGTTCTTTGTGGCACAACATGTGACTTTGTAAACATTAGATGTAATTGATTGTATCTGATGGAAAATGTCACGAAAGGTGTTTAATGATGTGGCAGCTGTTGCTCAATAATTCTGCACTGGAGGAGGCATGCAAACTGAATAAAGCCTCTGACAAAGAGTCATGACACAAGTGTCACACGACCAACAGCATCATGGTTTTTTTCTGTTATATTGTTTCTCTATTTTGGAAATTCTGTCTACTGTTACTTTGACTGTGACATTAATCCCAGTTGAAATGCTGGTTGATGACCAAAGCTCAGGGCTGAGTAGGTGAGCTCTTAGAGGGGTTTAGAGGCACTGAGTGTAAATAGGTCATGGCATGGAAACACTGATCTGTTTGGAAACAGTGAGGGGAAGAGGTTGTGTACGGTATGCTGCATTTGTAAAGAAAGGACAAAGGCCACAGAAGCAAGAAAGCTTGGGGGTTTTGGTAAGCAAACAAGGGCAGAAAAACAGCAGCAGAGCTGTCCAAAGGCACAATGGCATGGTTGTAAGAGTGTAAGAGATTTTGTGTGTGTGTGTGTGTGTGTGTGTGCGTGTGTGTGTACGTGTGTGTGTGCGTGTGTGTGTGTGTGTGTGTGTTTACTGGTTTCCACAGACGGTAAGCTGTCGTTAGCACTCTCGCCTCACAGCAAGAAGGAACCGGGTTCGATTCCCGACCCGGGGCCTTTCTTTGTGGAGTTTGCACGTTCTCCCCGTGTCTGCGTGGGTTCTCTCCGGGTACTCCGGCTTCCTCCCACCATCCAAAAACATGCATGGGGATTAGGTTAATTGGCTGATTTAAATTGCACGTAAGTGTGAGTGGTTGTCTGTCTCTATGTGCCATGTGATGACCTGGCGACTTGTCCAGGGTGTACCCTGCCTTTTCACCCTAAGGTGCCGTCCACATGACAACAGAATTCTGTGAATCTGACAAACTTTAATACCAATTCTGCCTTGTGTACAGGTGACTCCGGGATTGTCGGAAACCCACAACGGTATTTTCTGACAATGGCTTCCAAAGTGAGCTCTGGCGATGCTCTTTTGGAGTTGCAGTGTGTACCCGGCGTTGTTGCTGACAATGACGTCACATCATCACGTGACCAGGATGGTGTTTCTTTGCAGCACCACCTATCGGCGTGGTATATGTATTACATCCTTGTCACTCGTTGTCATTCATTATTGCTTTGCCATGTAGACAGAAATGCTTCCGGCAACGTTGCGGCAAGTGTTATCGTGCCTTTGTCGTGTGAATGGAGTCTAAGACAGCTTGGATTGGCTCCAGACCCCCCGCAACCCTATGAGAATAAGTGGTAGAAAATGGATGGATTATCTTTAACTAACATGAAGTTTGATGGCATAATGCATTATATTTGTTGGATTTTTTTTCTCCAAAAGTATTTATTTCATCATCAAATATTAAAAATATTAAATTATAATGATTTCTATCAACAAATTATCCAGCAAACAATAATGTAATAGACCACCCCTTATTTTAACGTCCCTTGGGCATACGGATTGGTGTAAAATGTTGGTCTTGAGTGAAATTAACAGCTACATGTGCTGTGTTGACAGTTGCAGTCAAGAGTGATATAGGGAACTTTAATATTATAATTCAAAGCGGGTAGTTTCTAGAATGTTATTGACAGAGGTTTAATTTTCCTTATTAGTTGCCAGCAGTGCTACTATTTCATTAGTGAGCTTGCAATTCTTCCAATTTGTTCATCATGTGCAACGATATCCCATCTTGGCAATGGGCTCAACTGGCTATTGTTCATAATAGGATTTGATGGGATCGAACACTCCCAGATCCAGATTTGTTGGCCTGCATGCCTGTCTGTGTCCTTGACTTGAGGCCCATAATACCTGCCTTTACCTCTGCTGCCATATTTTTTGCTTATTAGATGAAGCAGAAAGTAATTATTTCTCAGTCATTCCATTTGCTTGGCAGTGGGAGGCAGACTGAAGGCAAACCACTTTTACAGACTAATCAGCTCAGAGCAGAGGTGGCAAGTAAAAGATTCAACTTTACCAACACAACAGGCACCTCATGAGGCCGAGTCCTGGTGGGTCATTTGTAAAAACCATCTTAAAATCCCTCCTGAGTTCAGCTGTTCTTTCACTCCCTTAATGTTTTTTTTTTTAACTTGTCTCCTTTTTTAACTCTTCCTCTCCCTCTGAATCCTGCACTAGTTAGGGGCTCTTTTTCAATCATACATTTTTTCCCACTTTCCCTCTTACTCTGGTTTCTCCAACTCCCGAGCTCATTTCTTCTCCCTCCGTTCTCCCCAGCCCTCCCTCCCTGTCCACTGTAATAGCCTTGCATCTCTACTGGCTCCATCTGTCACAACCATGAAGGGCACGATGCCCGCTGCTCAGCTCAAACCTCAGAGCTGCCACTCTGGCCACTGGACTGAACACACTGGCATATGTGTTGTTCAGAAGAATGACGCTACACAGAAGAATGACGCTACACAGAAGAGTGACGCACACACAGAAACGCACACAGGTGGATGCATGCATATGTATACACAGGTGTGCTTGTGTATGTGTCTGTCTAAGCAAGGCAATAGTACATGCACACACACATTCACACTGCAATTCTTCTCTGAGCTCTGAATATATGTTTTAAGGAGGGCAGGCCTGGATATTTGTCATGAATTGATTATTTCGCTCCAACACTCGACACTACACAAAATCTGCAACAGTCCTTGCCCACTGTTGTTGCTTAAAGGATCCTGTAACTCAACACATACGTCCTGCTCACTACATCTGCAGTGCTTTTGTGTGCGGTACAGCTCTGACCATATTAAAAAAATGGCCAGACCAGTCAGTATAATCCTAAAACTTGTTTGTAACCTATCCCCATCCCATGATGAACACAGTGAAGCAATGCATATCAGTTGCTAATCGCTCTGGAGGGTGACCATTATTTGATGCTGATAAATGGTGCAGATAGCATGATTTTCTAATGTACAGAGGATATTGTATCTCATTATGTTACGGTCCTGGGAAAAAAAAAAAGTAAGAATTGTGGCTATGTTTAGAAATGGGTGCATTGAAACTTTATTGAAAAATAAAGCAAAACAAAGCAACACTGCAGTATGCCATTATAGTAATGTCATTCATAGGACCTGCCCGGTCATACTATTTTTTTTTCTAATTTGCAGCAGTTGGAGAGAGTCATCCATCCATCCATTTTCTACCGCTTATCCTCACATAGGGTCGCGGCGGGGCTGGAGCCTATCCCAGCTGCCAGCTGTTTCACCCAGGGTGAAAGGCAGGGTATACCCTGGACAAGTCTCCAGTTCATCACAGTGCACATAGAGACAGACAACCACTCACACTCACATTCACACCTACAATTTAAATTAGCCAATTAACCTAATCCCTATTCATGTTTTTGGATGGTGTGAGGAAGCCGGAGTACCCGGAGAGAACCCAGGCAGAGAACATGCAAACTCCACACAGAAAGGCCCCGGGCCTGGATTCAAACCCGGTACCTTCTTGCTGTGAGGTGACAGTGCTAACATTAACATACGATTAGTACACTATATTGCCAAAAGTGTTCGCTCACCCATCCAAATAATCAGAATCAGGTGTTCCAATCACTTCCATGGCCACAGGTGTATAAAATCAAGCACCTAGGCATGCAGACTGCTTTGCAAACATTTGTGAAAAAATGGGTCGCTCTCAGGAGCTCAGTGAATTTCAGTGTGGAACTGTGATAGGATGCCACCTGTGCAACAAATCAGTCGTGAAATTTCCTCGCTCCTAAATATTCCACAGTCAACTGACAGCTGTATTATAAGAATGTGGAAGTGTTTGGGAACGACAGCAACTCAGTCACAAAGTGGTAGGCCACGTAAACTGATGGAGCGGGGTCAGCAGGTTGCTGAGGCACATAGTGTGAAGAGGTCGCCAACTTTCAGCAGAGTCAATCGTTACAGACCTCCAAACTTCATGTGGCCTTCAGATTAACTCAAGAACAGTGTGCAGAGAGCTTCACGAAATTGGTTTCCATGGCTGAGCAGCTGCATCCAAGCCACGCATCAACAAGTGCAATGCAAAGCTTCGGATGCAGTGGTGTCAAGCACGCCACCACTGGACTCTAGAACAGTGGAGATGCGTTCTCTGGAGTGACGAATCGCGCTTCTCCATCTGGCAATCTGATGGATGAGTCTGGGTTTGGCAGTTGCCAAGAGAACAATACTTGTTGGACTGCATTGTGCCAAGTGTAAAGTTTGGTGGAGGGGGGATTATGGTGTGGGGTTGTTTTTCAGGAGCTGGGCCTGGCCCCTTAGTACCAAGACATTTTGGACAATGTCATTTTGGACAATTTTGTGGGAATAGTTTGGAGCTGGCCCCTTCCTCTTCCAACATGACTGTGCACCAGTGCACAAAGCAAGGTCCATAAAGACATGGATGACAGAGTCTGGTGTGGATGAACTTGACTGGCCTGCACAGAGTCCTGACCTTAACCCGATAGAACACCTTTGGGATGAATTAGAGTGGAGACTGAGAGCCAGGCCTTCTCGTCCAACATTAGTGTGTGACCTCACAAATACGCTTCTGGAAGAATGGTCAAAAATTCCCATAAACGCACTCCTAAATCTTGTGGACAGCCTTCCCAGATGAGTTGAAGCTGTTATAGCTGCAAAGAGTGAACAAACATCATGTTGAACCCTATGGATTAGGAATGGGATGTCACTTAATTTTGTCTCTATGTGCCCTGCAATGAGATGGCGACTTGTCCAGGGCGTACCCTGCCTTCCGCCCTAAGACAGCTGGGATAGGCTCCTGCCCCCCGCGACCCTATGAGAGGATAAGCGGTAGATAATGGATGGATGGATGTCACTTAATTTCATATGCGAGTCAAGGCAGGTGAGCAAATACTTTTGGCAGTATAGTGTACGTATAGTAATAGTTTTAATTTGAAGGATTAAATAATATTTGACAAACTGATTAGCATTTAGCCACATGTCACTGATTTTTCTTAGCTCTTTATGGCTTCTACCGCTAGCAGTCTGGCACTAACTGTGCCAAGCACAAGGTTTTTACATGATGAAATAAAGAGTCCTTCTTTAATTTTAGCTATTCCATGTTCTCAGTCTTAGCACAAAATATTCTGGGGACATGAAAGATGACTCAAAAGGCTTGGCACTCGATGAGTTAATTCAGCAAAAAAAAATCATCTCAAGCTTTCCAATCTAGGCAATTTTTAATTCTGCATTGTACAGTAATCTTGCCAAAAAACTCACCTAAGTGTGGTATGTTCACATGCACATTTAGTTAAGCAGTACAAGTATTGAACATATGAGAGTTTGTGGAGGGAAGCAATGAAGAATAATGCTACATTCAACCTAAACCTGATGCAAATTTTACATAAAAAGTTGCAAGCAAGTTGAAATATTTCAGTTACATGTCAGTGAGAAATTAGGACTTGAATGAACACAAATGATCCTGGTGCAAGTGGAGTGAGGCGAAGATTTGCTTTGTGTTGAGTGTGAAACGTCAGGTGTGGTGGTGTGTAAGTGTTATGTATTTTAATTGATAAAAGGATTTGTTTCTGTGTGTAGCTGTATTTGTTTTTATTTGTGTGTGACAATGAAAAAAAAAGTTTGTTCATCGTTCTTTGATGTTTTGCTTTTTTGATACTTCTATCCACCTTGTAACTATAGACACTCACTTAAAAGCATTGCACTCTCCTGCCTGGTTGCCAATGGAAACCATAACTCATCGCTTCACACTATCACTCACCTGTACCAGCATCATTTAATTCTTTTTGCAACACTACTCAAATTAAAACCACCTCAGCGAACTGAAACACATTAATTATACCTGCAACCATTATAGCTTCTTTAATTTATACTGCCTTAGATAGACAGTATTGCTCTATAATATGAATCTTTTCACTACAGTTGCAAATAAGTTGAGAAAGACAGAGATAGATAGATCAGAATATAGAGGATAGATGTGAATCAGTGTCTGTAATCATTTAAAAAAAAAACTCTCTGTCACACCTCCCCCTATTGCTGTAATACTAGAAAGCACTTCAGGATGAAAAAAAACAACAAAAAAACAAGCTATATAGGTTCAAGTAAGTGTTTTAGAATCCTGAGATGACTAAACCTGGCCTAAGGGACTGCTGGAATAAATGTTTGGATTTTATAACCACTTTTCTAAAAAGAAACACAATAGCTGCCAGAGGAAAATCTGATTATTAGGATCACTATGCAAATGTGTACTCGAATGAGGCATTCATATCCTTGCCATCTTTTTGTAGAAGTGCTTTGGAGAGTGAGAAGTAATACTTCCTTTAGGGCATCAGTATCGCTCAGCATGCTAATATTAACCATGGCATAGTAAATACCTCCCATTTCTTCAGTATATACAGTGTGTACTACGGTATATATACTACATACCATGATCTGTGTGATCACATCAGAACTGTCAAAGAATATTTGCATATTCAATATATATTAGGAAAATAAAAAACAAACAGATTAAAATGAATATTTGATTCCAGTGTTTATACTTATATTGTGATATTTATTGGAAGTGCCATAGAGTCTAGTCAACAAGTAGGAAATGTCTGCAATCTTGTGAAATGAGAAGGTATTGTATAAATAACACCTCATTTCAGGTTCAAAAACCAGTCTGTGGGCTACATTGCGCAGCGGCTAAACTGAAAATAGCACAACAATTGTGCATTTTGTGTTAAAAGTGTGAAATTTGGTATTCTTATAGATAAAGGCAGTCAAAAAAAACATGAATATCAGGCCACTGTGAATTTTCAATATGGCAGCCATGGTAGCCATTTTTCAAAATGGCCACCCGTGATACCAGTTTTCACATGTTCTTATTGGTATTGACGATAGAATGATATTATTGATATAGTCAGTTAAATTTATGTAGCATGCTCAGGCCTTGAGTGTTTATATATGCATAATACAATTCAGTCAATCAAAATTAAAGATGGCTGCCATTTTTTGCATTGTATTCAAGATGGCTGTCATTTTTTGCATCGTAATTACAACAAGTTGCTCCGATTAAACAGATATGAAAGATCACATCATATTTGCATGATGCAGAATTCAAACAGGACACTTTGGAATCGCTCAGGTATCCTGTCAGAATCTAAGGTGAGTATTAATAACCACACAGTAACCAAACATACGGTTATTGCAGAAGACTGTAATTAGCACTCCCCTTCACAATAACACAGGGCTGTGCATTCTAAGGCACTTGCACTGCCTAACACATCCCTTCTTACATTTGCAGGCGACAAGTTCATTGCTTGACTGGCCAGCATCTGGTAGGCCTGTCCAGTATGGTTCATAACCCTCAGATGTCTTCAACCAGCCCAATTTGCAAGGTGAAGGAAGATCTGGTGTGGACACCAGCATCTGGCCCCATACATGACCTCTCTGGAATACTGCTCTCTTCACGTTCATTAAGAGCAGCCTTTGTGGGAGGAACTGACAGCACATTTTGCCTCTTACCAAACAGCTTCCTTTTTGCCTGATCAATTTCTGTGTACATGCTAGTTTGGTCATAGAGAAGGATAACAAACCTTTCTATTGTCATCATTACCTCCTGTGGAGCAGAAGACAGTTCTAACAAGGCACCTGTATGCTCTGGGAAGACAGTCCATGCAGTCCTTTTTAACATGTCCAGCAAAGCTTGATACAGTGTCAAAGCCAGATAATGCATGAAACACTGGAAGAGCACGTACCTTCTCCAGTCCTGCACTTTGAAGTTTTCTTGTCATATATGGAATGAAGATAATCAGGGTGTATTCACTGAATGTCTTAACAGCTGGTTGGTTTTAGCATCTGAATGGCAGCAGCCCATCTAGAACAATGTAGGTAACATTGGGACTGCACCCTGAACATCTTCAAGTCATTAAAGAAGATCACTTTTAAGACTTAGGTGGAGACTACTCCCATCTGAAAGTGCTGGAGGATAAGACTGGTTCTCGTGGTGAAAGACCACCTCAAGATATCCATTTCTGGTCTGACAAGCAATGTACAACCTTGAAAAGAGCTGCATGTCGTGTTTCAGAGAGAGACCATTTTTTGATTGTTTTTTGATACTCTCTTCACACTTGAATTGCCAAAAACAGTCATTTTGTTTTGTGGAATTGGACTATGCATCGGTTTTGATCTGTCAACAAGGCAGTCCACAGTGACTGTTTTAAATTAGCTCACTCCTTACTGCTTCAGCGACCTGACAGCCTCAATTGCCGAAGAACCAGCAAGTTCTCTTGAGTGGAGTACAATCCAGGACCTCACTTTCCTCTTCAAAGGGTTTCCAAGGTTGTGAATACCACTTTGTGGTAAATATCTAGCATGCTAGCTATGGTATCAGTTAGTAAGAGGCGTAAATGTTCACTCATTTAGCCCCATAGTCGAAAGTTAGCATTATTTGTATAAAAAGTACTTGCAGCTATACTTTTCTGTGCTAAGAAAATGCTATGTTTGAATGATTTGCGCCTATCTTGAAGTAAGTTAAACACTGGTTATCTTGAGTTGAGAGAAAATGGAAACTTAAGGGCTGTTTTTAAGACCAGATTTACATCTTTATCATAAAAATGTATGATTTGATGAAGTATCTATGGGAGAAAAATTGTATCACTAATATCATATCATATTACACGTTGATTAGCAAAATTGCGAGAAAAACTGTTGTCACAGGCGGACATTTTGAAAAATGGCTGCCATGTCTGCCATATTGATATTTCAAAGTGGCCCAATATCACATTTTTTCTGACCATCTTTGATTATAAGGATACCAAATTTGATGCTTTTATCACAAAATGTACAATCGTTTTGCTTATATGCCCCGCTAATACATTCAAATGTATGTTTTGCCAATTTTGACAGCCCTAATAAGTACATATAGTGAGATGAACTATAGTTGCTGTCAGTTCATAGATGTGACGGTGTCTTCATTTTACACATACATATAAACATGCATGTACACATACTTCAGACAACATATATTTATGCAAGCAATGTTCAATGTCCTGAGATAAATGAGCGTCTATTGCAGCACTTTAATGACATAAATGTTCGGAGCTTATGAAACAACAGAATTACTGCAGGTGCTTGAGGCTTTGAGTAAATGAAAAAGGCCATCATTCTCATTATTACCCCCAACACTGCCAAGATGAAAAACATGGTTTTAAGGCAAACATGTAATTGACATGCTCCTTTTGACCAAGGCTTTAATCTTTCCTGTTTCATACAGAGTTAACACATGGTGACTTCAGTGTTGCGTGCATGACAAATATGAAGACTGACATGATTATAAAAATTGCAACACAGTCTGTGTTTGATGGTGAATTGGGATTCCTGCCACTGGATATGGTTTCTGTTTCAGGCATATGTGACAGTAAGCAATAAAAGTGTTAAAGGAAGCATATGTAGAAACTTGTACTGCAGTCACTTTTAAATTACTGTAGAGTGGTATCTCCCCTCTCCCTCCCCCTGACTAGAGGTTGCCAGCTAGGCTGCAGGCTCCAACAGGAACAGAAAGTGTTACAGTGAATGAAAAGCAGCCACCTTGGGCATCACCATGGGCACTTAGGAGAAAAATGTGCCGGAGGAGAGTTGTGGAGGGCCGGGGTAATGTGAGCGGAACTCTGGGGCGTGGGCCGCGGGTCCGCAGTGATAGTGGCCGATCGGGAGTGCTGCTTCCCGGCCAATTTCAGCCGTCTCCATCTTTGAAAGGCATCTCCTACACAAATCCTTGTTGTCATAACATATTTCAGATTCAAAACAAGGTCTTTTAGATTTCTTGAATGAGAACATCCTGGCTGGACTACTGTTGTCAGTGATATAAGTATTTGAAATGAACATGATTTCTTAATGTCTGGTGACATATCAGGGCCATTTTATGATTAATTTAAATACATTTCTTACATATTGTACCTTTAATGTTGATAACAGAGAAATCCTATGACAGTAATGTCGGGACACAATTTTGTCATGGCTCGTCACCTATGTTGAGTTACTTTTTTCATAACATTCAGGCAATAAACACCAGCATTTTTTGTTGTATTGTTGTTTTGTCCATATGGAACGAGCAATTCAGGAGCCTGTATAAGCTCTTTATTGAAACCATCTCCCGGAGTGGATACATCCCTCAATGCCACTGGGTCGTTTCTGTGTACAGCCTATTGAGATCTTTCTTGAATCACATTGCCCTTGTTGAATTAGTTTGGCTGAGTTACAGTGACACCCACAGGCTGGTTGTATATAGTGTTCCCTTAATTTTTCATGTGTCCGAGCAAGCACGTTGGAATCCCGGTGGTGATGATGAGTCCATGGCTGGGTGATGTTGTTTGTCATGCTCCGATCACCTAAGCCAGATACCTTGAGATGGGCGATGAGTTTTGCCTAGGTCGTGGTCACCGTGGAGTAGTCCATCATGATCTTGTTCCTTTCCCTGAGGTCAGTTTGTAGTCCCGTGATGCTCTCCTTCAGTTTTGAGAGGCTGAGGAGGCAGAACTCACTCACAGCTAACATCCTTGTCTGCTGGTGTGGTTCTGATCCTCCACAGTTAAATCAATGTTGTTTATTATTATTATTATTATTGTTATTATTATTATTATTATTATTATTATTATTGTTGTTGTTGTTTTATTTTTTCAACTCAATGGGTTATTTTTGTGAAATTTCAGCTTCATCATAGTCAACATACTCGACAATGGTCTGTTGATGATCAACAGGCACAGGCTGCTACCAGTTCCTCTTTAGGACCCTAGGGAGTGAGAGTTTGCTTTATGGTGTGTTCACTAGAAGACAGAACTTGGAGCTCAGATCAATGTAACCCCAAAGTTTAGTGCTCCCAGTTCGTTCAGTCTTACAGACGTACAACAAAATATGTAGCTACTGTTTACATCAACAGCAGATAGCATGAATTGGTAGGTGAGATTGATCCAACTTTCCAAGTTGGAGATCCAACCTCACGGGAGGTTTGGATTTAAATTCTGACTTGGAGATTGGAAATTCTGACATCGCTGTACACAGTGAACGCACCATGAAGCTTAACAGACAAATGCAGGGCTCCCAGTGCTGCTGCAATGAGATTAATCCTCTGTTTTACCGGTGATGTTTGTCTTTCCTTATGCTGGAAAAGTGGGGCAGACGGCTCAGTGTCACTATGAATCTGAAAGAGACATGCCCCCCAGTGTCATCTGAGAACATGGCTCACAGAGACTTCAGTATCGGATTTTGGCAGCGAAAAATTAATAATTTTTTGTAGAGATGCTGAGATGATAATTCAATGTCGGAAAATATCGGTATCAGGTTTTGAAATGATTTAAAATGACTAAATGGCATCACGTTATACATTGTTGGGAAGCTCTTTTCATCCCAAAGCAAATGTAGACGGACATTGGGTCTATCTGCAGACTGCATAACCGGAACGTGGTACAGCTGCTGCCCCTTGTTTACATCGCTGTGACGTGCAAGTGACGGCGCATCTGCTGGCCGGCCAAAATAAACACAGGCTTCGAATGGGCTATTTTACCTGAACGAGGCTAACTGCATTGATATATTAAAGCCTTTAGTATAGCAACGCTTTGTAAAGGTTTTAAAGGTCTCCTATTATACACTTTTTGTGCAATTTTATAAAAGTCTCAGACGTCCAACAATATTGTATTCAAAGTGTATTACCCCAAACTCAGCCCTGGTCCTGAATTCCAGCCAGTTAAAAAATCACTGTATGGCGCTCTGCTCAGAACAGGCTGTTTCTGTGTCTGTACCTTTAAATTTTCCTGAGCTGTGTCTGACCACGCCACTTCTCTGGAGAGAAGAAGTGACTCTCTCTCTCTCATACTGTGCATACTGGCACTGGCAAAAGAGGCCAACGTTACTCTGCAGTGCACGGACAGTACCGTTAACAGTAGTCATAGTCACCCAAATTACAAATAAGTATATAACGCTAGCTTCAAATGAGCCTTGTGCTCATAGACCTTATTTTGAATGTCTCCTGATAGCACGCTAGCTGCAGTGCTCCATCTGTAAACACAGCCCTGTAGCATTGGCACTGCAGCTAACGGAGCTAGCTAAGATGACAAGTATACCACAGGGGAAAGAGAAGGATTCATTCTACTACTGAAGTGCACTCTAGTGGTGGTGTAGTGGTTAGCACTGTCGCCTCACAGCAAGACGGTACCGGGCTCGAATCTCTGCCTTTCTGTGTGGAGTTTGTATGTGGGTACTCCGGCTTCCTCCCACCATCCAAAAACATGCATGAGGATTAGGTTAATTGGCTAATTTAAATTGAAGGCTGGCTCAAAGGCAGTGCCCTCTACTGGAGGGAGGGGCAACCCAATTGTTGAAGTCTCGTCTGTTTCAGCACACACTGGCAAAGAAGAGGAGCAAGCAGCGGGGCTGCCTTAATCTAAACTGAATTTTGATTCTTGTTTGGCTACTTGTTTTCAGTTTACACCTCAGTCACAGGTATGTTCAGCAAGTTTTGTGAAGAAAAAATGTGCCTTAGTTATTGCTGGCATAAGGATTATCTCAAAGAGAATGATCCAAGCTGTTGTTGGAGATTGTCAGGATCTGTCCGTCTGTTTTGGTTATCTATTTTTGTCTCGTGCATACATGTTGTCTTGTCAATTCCTGTTTTATTTTGAAGTAACTGTGTTTTCCCTCTCGTTTCAGATTCACACTTCCCCTTCCTCCTGTTTCCCGCGTTTTGTGATTGTCTGACCCCGCCCTAATTGTCTCCACCTGTTCCCCATCACCTCGTGTATAAATAGTCCAGTCTTCCTCTGTCTCGTTGCGTGACTGTCATGTTCCCTGTGTCCGTGTGTTCATCGCTCCCTCGTTTGCCTTGCATGTCTTCCAGCTTCCTTGTATCTCCTGAGATAAGTTTGATTTGTAGTTTTGATAGCCTGTTCTTTTGATTACACTAGATGAATCCTCTGCGGAGTAGATCCTAGTTGTACCCCTTTAGTTTGTCACCCTTGGTTAGTTCCCTTTAGTCCACAAGAAGAATCCTCCTCTGAGTAGATCCTTGTGTGTTTTTCTTGTGTTATGTTATTCCCTGTTTTGTGATAATTCCCTCCTCTAGTGTAGAGTTGTAGGTGTCCCTGTTTATTTCCTTAGTTTCCCTTCTCCTAGTTACTTTAGTTGTGTCTCCCCCCCCCCAGCGTCTCTCGTAGTTTCCCTTCTTTTTCTAGTACTGTGCTTAATGCATAATTTTCATAGCCAACTAAGTCAGCATTCCCTCTTTTGGTTTGTAGGTAATGTTAATGGTTTTCCCTCTCAGCTTTGAGAGTGGGTTTTGATTTCTTCCCCGTTGATAGTTGAGCGTAGAGAGAGTACGGCTTCCCTGGATGTGCGCCTCCACCTGCCCGGTGGCGCGTGGCCGTGCTCCACCTCCCCGCTGGAACATTGTGCTCATTTGCCTAGCCTCCTTGAATAAAGACTTGGTGAGAACTGTACAAACTGTGAGTCGTGCATCTGGGTTCCTGGCTATGGGTCCTTGTCAGAGATAATGGCACCTTTCCATATTAAGTAGTTGTCATATTTTGTACAGATAATGTACATAGATATCCTTGTTATATGCATACAGTGTAATTGACATAATAGTAGCCTATGACCTTTATATTTATGAGCAAATGTATGAATGTGTTCACGCTCTGAGAGAATAGTCGATGTGGAATCAACTAAAATTGGTGTGAACACAACATCACGCATATGTTGGTATCATCAATTATGAGGCAGACAATATCGGGATATCGGTTTAAAAAAAAAAAAAAAAACATTGAGCAACCCTAATTTCTTGATATCCGATAGGATCAGAGCTTTTTGCTCAGTGCTACAAAAGTATCTGTACTCAGCCCACCCTTTCAGAGATCAAATTTTGTTCACACTAAAACATTCACATTACAGAGTGAGATGTGTGGTAGCACCAGCATGCGATACAGTGTCAGTTCCTGTTATTAAACAGGTTTTTTATTAGCATTTCTACTATTTCTACTGATTAATATCATTATTGAAGACTCTTCATAAATGATTATTGCTTGATTGATTATTTATTTTGCTACATTCATTTGGAGTCTTATTTGAACACTAATAAAGAGGTAAAAAATTGACACATGCAAGATGTGCTGCTAGACATTTGTAGGATAACACACACAAAAATGAGGAACAGCTCCATGTAAGACATCACACAAACTGTTGAATGAGGATATGTAGAAAAGAGCCATATATAGCAGCAGCATCTAGTACATATTGTAATTTCATAGATTGTTAACACAAATATGAAAGCAGCTTTAAAGTCAAAAATGTCAAGCAGCTTTAATGTCAAAAATCAAGTAACCTAAAGGCTGAGCATATCTTTGTCAGAATGGAGACCTGTGCTTGATGACCTTGGCTGTTCAGGAGATTCAGGTGCTCAACACTACCTTCTTCTGTGTTGCCCTAAGTGGTAAGTTGAAGTAGGCCTGCTCCAGCAGCTAATACAGTTTTAGTTGTCCATGCCTGGCCAGCTACCCTCGAGGTCCCCTGGGCTGACTGTCGACAAGATAGTTAATCGTCGCTCAGGGTATGTGGCTGAGCTGTCTCTAAACTACACAGTCCTTAGAGATAAATGTCTCAAGGTAGTGCAGAAGTTTAGCCAACATTAGTGTGCCCAGCTCTCCTTCAGGGCTGGATAACTGTCTTTTAATTGTCAATGAATGCAACCCTAATTTTGGTATTATTTTGTTTGTTTGTTTAAGGATTCCCATTAGAAGTACATAGTTGTGCCTTTTGTCTTAACACATAAGTTAAGTTAATAAGTTGCAGTCATGAGCAGATACTATGACATGACATACAGGACCTAACATAAAACCCAGGTTCCTGATCCAAAATAGATTGGCTTCCCATGTGAAATGGACATATTAGTCATTTAAGCCAATCCCCCAAAACAACATCTGTTTATATTTGTGTGAGTTAGACCTAGAAGCATGACTGTTGGGAGCAAAAAAAGGAAGTAGTGTGATGGTAGCCACAAATTTCACAGAAGGAGCAGATTTTTCACATGATGAACTGCTGTTCACATTTCCAAGCAACATTGCTTTCGTTTAATCATGTTTCACACTTATAAACACCCAGTTCAAAGGTTATGTCACAGTGCTGGTCACTTTCTCATAGACCACAGTTGTTTAACACAAACTGCTTTGTAGAAAACCAAACAAATTTTTACTCTTGAGAAAGACTCTCTGTCTTACTATGTATGCTTGAATGTGCTAACTACTAGTTGTCAATATATCATTGCAACAGTGTCAAAGAGACAAATTCTCACTACATTCATTGCATTTAACACCCCTGCCTATTTCATATGCGGTCTGTATTCTCACATTTTATACGTGCTTGGTATCTTTGATTTCGTTCTGTCAGCTGTCGCAACAACCTCAGATGAACCGGAATGGCTCAGTCCATACATTACAACTCTTGGCTTTACTTTAAGATGGGGTATTTCAGTGCCACAGTGTCTAATGAGTTGAGAGATAATAGGCACAAGTGTACACAAATGAAACTACCTCATTATGGTCTTTGGTTAATGAGCTTTCAAGCTAACACCCCAGCTAACACCAGAAAATAATTTAAGGAATGCTCACACACACATCTACAGTATAAAATATATTTGGATCCAATTTATTCTATTTATAGGAATGTTACAGGAACAACAAAATCTACAGTGGGCTTTCAAATTCAAAGTGAATAGAAGGATGCTGACTAGAGGTCCCTGAAGTACTTGAATTTCAGAGCTGATCATTCATGAGTTATTGTAATTGTAATACCAGCATTATGGATGAAGCAAAATGCTCCACCAAAGTCAAATATTTAAAGTGGAACAGACAGTCTGTATCATCGATTGAGGGAAAAGCAGCCAATTGGGTCGATGGAAAAGACTTAACTATGTCAGAAGAATGAAATATCGCAATTCTACTGTGTCAATCGTACATGGAGCTACATTGCAGCGTGCACTAATTTTCCAGAATTTCCAGCCCATTCTTCTTCCCATGTTGTAGGCTAAAATACAAATAATTTGTCATGGCCGTTGCCATGTGATACCGTTGCAAAAGGCACACTTAGATTCCACTTTACACACGCAGATGTTTTACGCCAAACATACTTTCACATTACTTTTTTCATAAGTGCTTTTATTCCTAACAACAGTAAGTGGTATTTTTGCCTAAACCTAAGTGATGTCAAGAGGTGTGACAATGTTTGGACAATGATGACTGTTCAATCATGTCCTCCCTCGACACTGGTGGTGCATACTGTTCTGATACAAGACCTCTTTGCCCTGTTTGCTATCCAATGAAAAGCAAAACAAAGACAAAACAATTTGTGTGGAAATGCAGTGTAATCATTTGAACCTCCTATCATGGCAATGTATGCCTGTGGGAAAATGCATTAAAAGCAGTGTACAGTCAAAGTAGTTAAAAGACACAAGTGATTGAGAGCGAGTGCAAGAAATAACAAGGGAGTATTAAAGAAGTGAAGGAGGGAGCAGAGAGAGAGGAAGGATTGATATACCTTTCATGAGGTTTCTCACCTGCCCCCTACATGTCCTGGTCATCTGCTTCCATACGCTTGATATGACATTAACAGAAAGATGAAGACATCATATTGGCATTCTGCCTCTGCGTCTCCCAACAGCCTTCCCACCTGTCTGTCTCCATCAGTGTCTCATTTCTTCTCTCTCTTGCTCTCTATTCCTCACAATCATGTTGTTGCCCATATTACCTCTTGCTTTATCTTTTTTTGTTTTATCCTTTTCAGTTTTGCTGTTAACACCTCCATTCGATTTCACCACATATTTCTCATTTATTCATTTTATTCAATTTACACATTCCTCCCTCTTGCCCTATTTTGCAAGTGTTTTGATCACTAGTTGAACTATTTTATATCTGTTTCTCCTCTCTCCTCCTCTTGTTTTCCTTATTTCCTTAATCTCATTCCCTGAGCTGACACACAAGGCACCCTTTCAACCCATCCATGTCAATAATAAAACTTCAGAGAAAAGCTGTGGGATGTAGAGCAAGAGATACAGATGTGAGGTAGATGTGTCCAACAGAAACAACACTTTCATTCAGGAGACCACTGTCGGTCCCCATCTCCGATTTGTTGTGCAATACAGATATACTTCTCAACATGCAGTAGCTTATGCAAAGTTGTGCATTACAATGTAAGGAAACGACCAAATTAATGTCAGGTATCGACAGGGGTATTGGTACACTTGTCAAGGACTATAGGGTTTCCTAGACAATAACTGGGGACAGAGCTGTGCATAGGCTATGGTGCAAATTGCACATGGCTAATTTGCATACGGGCACGAGATTGACTGTCTCGGCTTGGCTTGTGAATATAGGACATTGTGAGCTTAGAAAACATTTTAGTGACATTTTAGTGTGTATTTAGAGTATTTTACAACAAGTTCAAACACAGCTCAGCCAATCATAATAAAGGACCAGAACTAAACGCCACCTCTTTATGAAATGCATCAACTTGTAAGACATCTGGGTTTGCAAGTTCAGATTTAAAATTTACAAATTTCTATATTTAAGTCTCTGCTTTCATTTGGACCTTATATAAAATACATACCGCAAATCAAGGCTGTACTAATAATTCAGGCTAAGAATATAATGTCAGTCTAGGCCGATATTTGACAGTCAGACCATGCATACCACTGACGCCATTTTGTTTCTTTTTATTGTTCATGCCTTGTTATAGTCAGGTTTTAAGTTTAGCATGTAGTTAATTTTGTTAGTTTTCCAGTTAGTGACCTCTTTTTGTCATTGGGGGAAAACAGCTTTAACATGTATTTTTTTCATTAATGCACAAAAAACTGAATCACAACCCAAAGAAAGATCCAAGACATTTGTTACTCATCATGAAGGTCTGTAGCTCTGAGTAATTGGAGGAAAAGCCATCTGATAAAAAAGTGAATGGTTATTTTCAATGTTATTGTTTAATGCATGATTAAATGTTAATTGTTATATTTTGTCAAGTGAGCAAGGGTCTGAATACAATGCATATATGATATAATCCTTTCTTGTCTTTAAGTGTTAATCCCATTTATCAGTTTTCAAAACACTGAATCAATTTGGGAATCCACTTTTGTTTTACATGTTAGTTTTGTGGTAGAGCAAGGAAAATCATACATTTAAATCATTTCTAAATATTTAGCTTGGTGCACTCAGTAAAGACCAACTTAACTGAAAGGCTGGGACTCCAGCTCAGTCAGACTGAATTTCTTTTACTTACAAAGTTGTCAGAGAAAAGCAAAATATCTCAGTGGCTCAGCAATTTTAAAAAGCATCTTAGACATATTGTCTCTCATGCCTTGTGAATTCCTGATGCTTTTACTCCCTCATTCAGTCTCCTCGTTGCCCAAATTTTTAGCACAAACTTTAGACTTTTTCGATCTTAATCAATGACCACATCTTTGTCTTGCATGTGTTGTAGTAGAAGATCAACCAATACTAGGATTTAACATATCTTAAAGTCTACTACCATGGAATGGATGGTGTTACATTTGCTCCAATAAACAGAAAAACATCCTCATGACATTACCAATATGGAAAATATTCAGTGATGATTAACTGATAACTAACCCTATATATATATATATATATATATATATATATATATATATATATATATATATATCTATACAGTGTTGGGAAGGATACTTTCAAAATGCATTCCATTACAGAATACATGCTAAAAAATGTAATTTGTAACGTATTCCATTACATTACTCAATCTTAGTAATGTGTTCTGAATACTTGGAATACTCCCAAATTACATGACGCACCTGAGCCGACCCGTCAACCGTTGGGTGCTTGCGCGAACATGTGCAGGACTCGAACACAAGATAATTGGAGCTAATGTTAGCTATCATGTCAAATAGGGCTAACGTTGTTAGTCTCGCCACGGCTCTGGGGCTAACGTTAATAAACCAACATATGAGAATGTAACTCGCACATCACTAACTAAGCACGTAGTTACCTGATAAAATAGCAAGGTGACAATAAAACTACAGCAGAAAACTAATGTTATACCTGGCTAATAAAATAACTTGCTTTAAGATGCTTCTTGAGGTTGGAGGTGGAGTCTTTGGATGTTGAAAGGATGTTGGTTGCTGGCAAGCAGAGGTTGCACTGCACAGTTTATTTCATTCACCCTTCTCTTTCTTAATGTGAAATGCTATTTCCATGATAGAAATGCATTCCTGGCTCTGTTGCATGGAGTTAGGGGTTTGCCATTGCTATCACAACATAAAGTTACGTGTATTTGCTGGTTGAGACTGTTTGATCCAGATAAAAACAGCTGGAGACATGTCTAAACATAGTATATGAACAAACATTGTTTATATGAATAAACTAATACAGTCACTCATAATGTGTATTCTGAATACGTAATGCCGGTACATGTATTCTGTTACTTCCTAACACTCTATATATTTGTTTGTTTTCTTGCCATAGAAAGTAATATTGATTTCCAGTCAATGCAGTTACAAACCTCCTTCCTGAACTGTGCGTCTTTCACTCTCTTCCCCGCCTTCACTCTTGCCGGGCTTTCAAACTCGTCTAGTGGGAGACCGGAGTGCTCTTTGGTGGCGCCTCATTTCCATTTTGATTCCTCTTTGCCTTTGTAGTGGTTCATCATCTCTCCGTCTCGCGGCCTTACTGCCCCTCGACCCCTCTCTCTTGACTTCCCCTGGCTTTCATCTTCCCTCTACTTCATCCTGTCCTCACGGCTTGTTTATCTATTGGCGTGTTTGTACAGACAGTCGCTGACCCATTAACCACACCGTACCTCGCCTTGTCTCATCTTCGTCAAGATTAGAGAACTTGGCTCAGATGTCCACAAGGGCTGATATACATGTGAGCTTGGTTGCCTTCCAGCGTCTTATCTGAAATGTGTTGTTCTTTATGACATTAGAATGGTGTCAGACAGTACAATAAGATGCCATGAGACAAAAGAAGAGTTGAAAACAGTCACAGACAATAGAAGGGATGGTGAAAAGTGAAAGCTGCAGTATATACTGTAGAGAATAAAAGGCTAGGACTTATGTGACACTGAGCACTGCATCCTACAGACTTGAGTTGCTCTTCCTTGTGCAAAATACACTTATATCTTTGGAAGACAAAGAATCTCAGATGGCTTACAGAGTTGTCACACATCAGATATCACCCCGTCGATTGGAGTGTTGATTGGACTAGATCTCCGCATCTTGTCACAGTTTTGCCTGTCAAGCCTGTATAATTTGGTAGGGAATAAATGCATTACAGTGAGCTTGAGAGAAATCCCTTGGGGACATATTTATTATGGATGGATTGAATGCACCCTAATGGCTACCACCTTTTGGTTTTTGCTGTCAAGCAGTATGAAGTATAGCAAGGAAGAAGGTAGCCAATAAATATTTGTTTCTTATTTCTTATTTGTTGTATTTATTGTATTAATGTATAACTGGTGTAGCTCAAAACTACTTAATTTTTCAAAGTGTGGCCATGGTACATGGTACTCAGGTTGTCACAATATTAACTACAGACATTTCTTAAAAAAAAGTAACCTAAATTAAAGGGGTAACTGAATGGTTAAAGTATGGGACACGAGCAGAGACAAAAGCACACAGTTGAGAACCAGCACAGCTGGACCAAATCACCTAATTACCTGCAAAACCAACACCAAACATTTTTTTAACTCTTTGAGTGCCATCGATGTAAAAGTACGTCAAAGTGTTTTTTTCAGCAGCAGGTCACCAACTGTGATCTCTTGCAACCTGTGACAAGGAGACACACAGGTGGGGAATCCCGGATGACAAAAAAAGTTATCACCAGCCTTGTCCATTGAGACAGAATAAATTCTCTGTAGTGTAGCTGACCGTTTTCATCAGCCCAGAGAATCTAAATGAATTCATTTAATTGTTAGCGTAAGGTGATGAAAAGAATCAAATGTCAATCATTGTCATTGTCAAACATACTGTACAGCAATGGCTGACGATGGTTGATAATAGCAAATTAGACAACCACAATGGGGACATTTAATGACTAAATTATTGCTCTGTTTTGGATAAATGTTGTACTTGCAATCATTAATAACATTGAAGGTTGGGATAGGGAATGGGATTAAAAGTGTTGGGTAAAAACATTTTCCTTCATTTGCTAAAAATATGTATTCTGTTGATAGATTCAGGTTAATAATAAGGGGTTTCAGACTGCAAATCAAATTGTAACTACAAGGGCATGATTTAGATGTCTATGACTACTGTACTTTTTTTTAAAGCTATTAACTGCAGCATAGTGTAAGAGAGGGCTTAAAGGGGAAGTGCTATTTTTTACAAATTGGACCTTATTTCTGGGATAAAATATTGCCATTTACTCACCCATTTCACTTCAGAGTTCATTGGAGTATTTCCGATCTTTGCTTTGGCGATATCCGTTTAGAAGGAGTGAACAGGGCCATGAAATGCAACCAGTAACAAACATTTCTCAAATAACAGACGCTTAATAAAATGGACTACACTATTTCCATTTTGAGTCTTGAGTTGTCCATAACTTGAGAAAATTCAATCTGTAAACAGACTCTACTTCCTGCGTATCATAGTTTACTAAGGACCCCTAGTGCCCACCTATGTGGCCTTCACAGTGTCTGAACTAAAACAAAGCATGTATGCATATGTGACATCACAAATCACAAATAAGTGTTTTAGTTTTGAATTTTCCTCTTTCTCCATAACCTGAATCAATATCCTAAATATTGTAAAAGATTATGTAAAAGGCCTTTATACCCCTTGGACTGATTCATCCTGGGTTTGTGGAGTCTCAACATTCATCATCAGTGATACAGACTGCTGATGAGCTGAAATTTATCAGGGAGAAAAAGCAGGACCAAGAGGCAAAAGAGGCAGTGAAGGTGTGGGGGAGTAGAGGGAGGCTAGAGGGAGGACCGCAAATGGCCTGGAAAAGAATCTGTTAGTATCCTCGTCCTGGAGGTGCTTTGACAATGGAAAACAAAACATAAGCTGCTGTGGTGATACATCTTTAATGGCACTTTATGGACCCTGTCTTCAGCTAAAACAATTGAGCCATTCTAGCAGCAATGGGTAATATACCCCCGCAAAAAAACAAAAAAGATGAAAGCTGTGCATGTGTATGCATGTGTGGCAACAGTGAAGAAAAAGACTGACAAAAGAGAAGAACAGGGAGGGATGAAGGGAAAAAAAACAGCTTAGCAAAAGAAAAGGATGATTTGGCGCAGACGTTAACTTGATTAAAAAGTTGTTTCCGTTGCAGGCGGAGTGTCGTTATTCAGCCATCCATAACTGAAGAACACCAACAGATTGCTTGGCTCCTGGCTCATGCAATTGTTCCAAGGCTTGGAAGGAGGAAAAAAAACATGTCAGTTCTTTCCAAGGAATGACATAAATAGGATTCAGAATACGACATGTACTATGAATTAATGAACAAATGGTCTTTTACAGTCTCCTATGTTTTGTTTCCACCCTTGCTACTGAATAAAAAAAAATATACACTTCAGATACACTCTATTGTTGTTCCACTACTTTTAGTGAATTTGAATGTATGTTTTACAAAATATATGAACCAAAGTATTATGTTGAATGGTCATCATTCACTTCTCTTAACTCAGGACATGAAATGGCATGGGAGGTCATAATATCATTAAGATGATTTTATATTCTTTGATTAATGACATATTACACATTATGTTGTTTTATCTAATTAAAGTATGTTTTAATCATCCAAACTTCATATGTTTGTTTTACAGAGAAAGCTGAGATTCAATAGCTTCTCCAGACTATACTTGGTATTTTTTATTAACACTTCTGGTGCAGTTTATTTTTTCATTAACTTCAACATCTCAATTTTACAAATTTTGTTCACAATTTTTTGTAAAAAAAAAAAAAAAAAAAGCAGCTAAAAGAATTGTAGCTAAAGGGAGCCAGCACATGTTCAAAGTGGGACAGCTACATCAGTAAATCTTCCTCTAAAAGAAGGTCAAGAGGTGGAGGGGATCAATGCCATCGAATCAACCCAGAGCGCGAGAGGATGGGAGGGGTGAGATGGAGAGATAGAACGGAGAACAGGAAGGAGGGCAGCAGCGTCGACTGGGTGGAGAGGGTAGGTGGGTCACCATTAACCAACAGGACAAGGAGGCTGCTGGGGCCTTCGATTAGCCCCAGCAGCGGTCAATAGTGGTTCGATGAACTCTCAGAGGGAGTGACAGTGAGTGGTATTTGTAGGGCAAGTGTAAGAGACGTCAGGGAGTGTTTATGTGTGTGTGGTGGATAACTCTAAGATCCCCAGGTACAAAAAAGGACATGGAAAGTCAAGCACACAACAGCTACAATAGTAAGAGTAAATTCTATGAATATAAAAACTGCTTCTACATAAGATTTAATACAGAATAATGAGTGCATTATGGGGCAGCATGGTGGTGTAGTGGTTAGCACTGTCGCCTTACAGCAAGAAGGTACTAGGTTTGATTCCCGGCCTGGGGCTTTTCTGTGTGGAGTTTGCATGTTCTCCCCGTGTCTGCGTGGGTTCTCTCTGGGTACTCTGGCTTCCTCCCACCATCCAAAAACATGTATGGGGATTAGGTTAATTGGCTAATTTAAATTGCCCGTAGGTGTGAATGTGAGTGTGAGTGGTTGTCTGTCTCTATGTGCCCTGTGATGAACTGGTGACTTGTCCAGGATGTACCCTGCCTTTCACCCTAAAATAGCTGGGATAGGCTCCAGCCCCTCCGCAATCCTATGAGGATAAGCAGGAGAAAATGGATGCATACTGCATGATGGTCAAAGGCTAACTGGCCTAAAGATGCAGAGATGGGTGAGGTAACAAGAGGTAGCAATTAGTTTTTGTTGCCGTTCTGTTCATAGTGTTTCTACCTCCTTATTCTAACAATATTGTTATGAAAGCAGTTTTCTGTCATTTAGCTGTACTTATTATGTTCTTTCTTACTGTACAGGCACTTCAAAAGTGCTTCTACATCACCAAAAAAAAAGTGCCTGCAGCCATCCAGTCTCTCAGAAGAAAATGAATCAGAGACCTTGGAGTAACAGACAGAGCTGAACAAATTGAACCTTGCCCCATTCCTCTGTAAAATGTGTGGATAAAGTCTCCCCCACTGATAGTGACACACCTGAAACACACTTCACAACAAAGCTTATGGTGGATAGTAATTTTTGAAAAATCTCAAAATTCAAGATTTTGTCCAAGACAGCCAGTCCCACAGGAACACATGGAGCATTGGGATTCAACCTTACAATTGTTAAACTGATTAGTGGTTACATGCTAGGGTTAATCCATTTTTTTCTCTAATCTGAGCAGTTGATGTTGCCAAAATTATACTGTGTATAATGATTTCAGTTACTGATGACGTCATTATAAAAACTACTGTTGAATCTATTTTATTTTACCACAGGGGTTAAGACTGTCAACACACAGAGGTGTGAGTTCTTAATCCAGTTTATCTAGTCAGTGCAAACACATTGTTCCTCATGTCTTTCCACCAAGGATCTCATCCAAATTTCTTCATTTCGAAAAAGGACTTGCTGCTCTCCTGAATCATGGTTCAGTAACAGTGTTTTAATCCAAAGTGGAGCCATCTTTGTTTGTACTTTCAAGGAAAATACAAAATGAATGTATATTTAAGATAGATGAGAGAGGATTGATTGATGACAGCAATTTTTAAAAAACTACAAATGTACATAGCTTAATTTTTCTCAGTGGGAGTTGAAGGAGGAAAATGAAGCCTGTACTCAGAGATGCAGAGGGAGTTGGAGAAGTCAGCTCTCAGTCTTATCCTACTCAAGTATGATCAATATCAATAGTAAACCCACACATTTATGGTTGCAATAATACCCCAAACTGTGCTTTAATTTAGTCCAATTACACATTTCTCTGCCTACCTACCTTGCTACCTTCATTGGGCTGTCCGTTTTTTGCAGGTGACACAGTCCGGCTCAGGGTCGTCTGGCTCACTCCTGATTGGTCGGCCAGACTGTGGTCAGCACCTGTTTGGGCACTAGCAGCACCCGGCTCCTCCTGCGGTGCGCCAAGATCGGTCACAGCTCCACGCACAGCTGTTTACCAACTAGTGACAGGTTCCCAGCATCCCCTCTAAGGGTCGCCAACTGACCAAAAGCATCAGAACCTGGCGTACGGCAGCTATGAGGCTGGTGTGGAGCAGTGCCAGTTTCCACGCTCATTTCACTGTTGATACATCAGAACATGAGGGGGGATCCTGGCTTATGCCATGTTTCCTGGCATACGCTACTTTGATACATCAGGCCCCTGATTTCTTGGGTTTGTTCTTTGACAGTTTTTAATGTTATGGAGATTTAATGCATGGAGAGTTGGCCACAGATTCTTTTCAGGAAGCAGGTTTTGTGAAAATTCATGAAAATTGATATCAAAGTGCAGATACCCCACAAAAATCTATTTTTTATCATTTTGCAATGATTAAAAAAAAAATGAGTGTGTTACTGCATGATCCATAATATCTTAACAATATTCCTCGCCCTCACATGGCTCACGTAACAAATCATGGACATCCTCTTAGCTCAGAGCAAATTCTTTGCACTTTGTTTTTTGCCAACAGCAGTTTTTTGTATAATACTGGTGATGCTGAGATTGTGCCAAAGGCAGCTGTTTGTCGGGCTGTCAGGACTGTGACTCTGGCACTCAAATTTTTCCTGTATACATTTGTAAAATTCTCCGGCCATAAACCCACAAGACTTCTTAAAGAAGACTTCCATATATGTTAATATAACCCTAAAACCCTAAAACACATTATGCTAAAACATAATGTGTTTTAGGGTTTCTAATGTATGACTGGCTGTATCGAAGGCACATTCCCATCACGGCTCCTTCAGTCAGTGAAGGAGATTATGTGAATTGAAGATCTTACCACACTATTAATGTGCAGGTAGAATTAGATATAGCTTTTTAGATTCCAAATTAAACATACTTCACAATACAGCCCCTGCAGTTAATTGCTGTTCTCCATTGTGAAGATGCTGCTGACATGATTAATTACATGGAGGCAAAGTGGCCTAGGTCTGTGCATGACACCATTTTTTTTGTAACTCTACACTGAGTACTAAAATTTTCCTGTGGTGAGTTCATATACAGTACATAGCCATACTATGTGTCAATATTGTGTTTCCTCCTATTGTATCTGAAAATTTAAATTTTATCCTTGTCATTTCAAAGGAGAGTTTTATGGCTACCTACTTCATGACCAAGGGCATGAAGCCTTATCAGCTGACCCTTTATCCTGACCCTGAACCCAGCTCACAGCAAAGTCAAGACCTGGACACGAGCCAGAGTGGAAATGGGTATCAGGATGTTGAAGGCCCGCTTCCAGTGCCTTTATTGCTTCAGGGTCATCCCAGAAAGGGCATGCGATATAATTGTGGCATGTGTAATTCTGCACAACATTGCAAAAATTCAAGGGGAGCAATGCCCTCCTCATTCACCTGATCTAGCTTATGATCCTGTACTCCCCCGGGCCCAATGAGCAAGATGGAAGAGCTGTGAGAAACACCATATGAAATCACCATTTAGGTTTTCTTTATTTCCTGGAAGAAAAATGTACAGTAATTAATTTATTTCTTCAAACGATTCAAAGTTGTCCACTTGTGGATGACCTGTTGGATCCAGCAGTTGAATTTCCTTTTTTGTTTTTATGTTTCATCTCAAGATTTGACTTGTCTATTTTTTCTGTACATCTTGTATAGTTGTTTGACAGATAGCTATAGGAACATAAGTGACATTAAATTTCCGGTGCAATGTCTGTAAGTTGTGGATCAATGCTGTGGAACATCTTGCTGAGGAAAGCTGTGCTGTGGGAGTTGATGGTTAGAGAGAAAAGGGCAGCAAGACAGGAAAAATGCAGCAAATTGTATTGCGGTACAACACTAGTAACTATTAGACGTTGAATTTAAAAAAGGTGTAAACCTCAACAGGCCTCTCCACATCTTCCCTTTTTGTGGCAGCTCATATGGTGTCTTCATCTTCCTGTAATGGAAAAAAATGTGTTACATTTCATCCCATTATGAAAAATCTGTGGAATGTGATGGAGTACTTATAACAGCATGGAGGTCTGTGATGTCTGAAAGCTCCACCAGACAGATTATGCCACCAGTAACTGGTAGAAGATAACAATTAGATAGTAGATATTTTTACAGGTCAGGTCACTTTTTAAGACAGAACTCTGGGTCAACTTAAAAGAGATAAAAATATATGAAAGACAACTAAGAATCTGGAAAATTAACTGTAGTCAATTCCAAACTATAGCCTCCTGCCACAAGTAAACTCAGTGTGCCAAATTGTGTCTAAGATTAAATGATGGCCTTTACTGTGCTAACACTAGCAAAGCGATGAATGTACACATGGCATTATTTTGAATAACTAACCTCCAATGTGAGCCCCTATGTCTTTGGCTGTGTCCATGGAGCTACCCCAGAGATGTCCTCAGCAATAGGTCACCCACTGCAATGACTGAGGGTCATCTCTTGGGCTTGTGTGAGAGGTGGGGGTGGCAGATTGCCACCTGTCTTGCGGGGCTCAGCCTTTTTTCTGTTGGCTGTAATGGAAGTCAGATTTGAACATTAAGGAAGCACACATTTTGAGACATGTATAAAGACATTTAGCTGCTGCCTTCAAACAGACAGTAGGAAATACTGGCAGTGTTGGGATGGCTGAAAAATGGACTCCTTGCTTCGGAGATTTTGCCATTTACTTAAGGAAGTGTGTATATCACATGAATGCTGTTTAATGAGAAAAGGCAGGTCAAACATCACAATTGCTTGTAATGAAATTATAACTGTTTGAACTACATTTTTGTATTCCATCTTTAATTGCTGATAGTTAGTGTTTTGACTGTGAGCTTATTGAACCTGCTTTCTGAAAAAGACCCCAGCTCTGTCATGCACTCTCTTCTCTCTGCCTCAACCCACGCATGCATGCACACACACACACACACACACACACACACACACGTTGGTTTAATTCACCTTTGGGGTATTTAGGCATTTTTACCCCCCTTTGTGGACAAACTGATTTCCTAAAAAAACTTACCCTTACCCTAACTACAACAACTAACCCCTAACGCTAACCTAACCCTAACCCTAAACAATGACCCAAAATAAAGGTTTGAACAACTGGTATTTTTATTATTATTTTAATTTCAAGTCATGTGTGTGACTCCAATGTGGACATAAGCCAGACCCACACACACACACACAGAGCTTTGTGGTTCACATTCCACATTTCCTCCTTCCCTCCCTTTCTCCAGTCACACACAATTCCAGACAAGATACACAGTCCATCTATTGCCAGCAATGCCAGAAAAGGAGAGTGGAAAATGCTGTAGACCCACATATTTCAGGACATAAACCCCCATATGTGTTTCCCATAAAGCGAGAGGGATTTGATGTGAGCGTTTTGGTGTCGTGACACAATGTGATATCCGCAGTGACCCGAATATTGCTGTGCATTGTGCAAACAGCAGGGGAGAGGGAACTGAGGCAACAGACAAAACAGAGAAATAGATGGAACTAGAGACAGGAGGAAAACAGAGGATGATGATGTGGTTACACTGTATGCTTACCTGCTGCCAGCAGGTGCGCTGTGGCTCAATCTCCTCTCTCCACCTCTTCTGTCCTCTCTCTGCTCCTTCAGGTCATACGAGCTGGCACCGTGCTGCTGGATGTCCTTGCTGAGAAGTAAAGGAAGAAGGGAGGGAAGGGGACACAGATGGGAGGTAAGGTCACAGGAGCATTATTTTACACTGACCCATTCCCATTTAAAAGGACTTGTTGCTGTCCTGAATCGTGGTTCAGTATCAGTGTCTTAATTCAAAGTGGAGCCATCTTTTTTGGCCAGTTTTGTTTGGTCTGTGATGAATAATTTTAAATATGTCACTTTCAATGAAAATACAAGAATATACTGTGTATTTAAGATAGATGGGAGAGGATTGATTGATGGCAGCAATTTAAAAAGAAAAAACTAGTGATGTACATAGCTTCATTTTACTCAGTGGGATTTGAAGGATGGAAGGGAGGCCTGGTCTTGTATGTACACTCAACAAAAATATGAATGCACAAAGAAAAACTTTTAGTTATTTTATGTCACAAAACAGAGTAAATATCCAAAAATAACTGTAAAATTTTATCAACAAAGGGGCTTTAATTTGCAAGTGTTAGCATCAGTTTTAAAGCAGTAGTCCCAGAATAATGGCAGGAAGAACACAATGGGGGGCAAACGTCAACAACGAGTGTGTCCACCATTAGCCTCGCTCAGAGCAGTACACCGGCGACGCATTGACAGCACCAGGTTGTCGATCGTGACCTGTGGGATGTTGTCCCATTCCTCCTGCAGAGACACTCGAAGATGGAGGACATTCTGGGGAACTGGAATGCGTTGACGGACACGCCTATCCAGAACATCCCAAAGGTGTCCTGAGGCGGCTGACAGTGGAATGATGCACATTCAGATGTGTTGCCACTGCTGTGATGCTTAACCCAGCATTCAGCATGCCAATGGTACACTCCTTCATGATTTGTGATATCTGTGATATCTGTGGCATGTTGACACCACATTTTGGTGTGCCCTTTTATTGACCAGACTGTAAGGAGTGTCTGTGTACTGGTCACATTGTCCACCACTCTGCTATGCTCAATGACTCTCATCAGTAGAAAAACTCAATCTGAGATTATAGCCAAGTGAAACAGGACCACTGGATTTGAGCAACACAAATTGTTCAACAAACAAATACATAAAAAATCTGAGCATATTTTTGTTTTTGTATACTTAGAAATGCAGAGGGGGTTGGAGAAGTCAGCTCTCGGTCTCATCCTACTCAAGTATGATCAATGTCAATACTAAACCACACATTTATGGTTGCAATAATTCTTCAAACTGTGCTTTAATCTAGTCCACTTACACATTTCTCTGCCTACCTTGCTACCGTAACTGGGATGCCTGTTTTGCATGTATGCGTGTTAAGTGCAGTGTAAATAATTTAGAATGGTGTAACCCTATGAAATGCAAAGGTGCTACTGCTAGAAATGCTTCTGAGTGGAAACAACTCATTTAACATGGCTCTGAGCCCTCTTTTAATTATATGAACAGTTCCAGTGCAAATGAGAGATTTTGTACTGGTTGAAAGAAAAAATAAAAAGACCCAACACTAGAGTTATAGATGGTATTACTTGTTGTGTGCTCGTAGCTTACAGACACAATATGCAATGCCAGTTCTTACATCCCCTCTCAGGAGAGTAGCACTGTGTCTTTTCATTGTTAGCATTAGTCTACATCTTGTCAAGGGCAGGTGGATCAACATGTATACAAAAACAGTACATTTACATACTGAGTATGACCTATACATGTGTTCTTCATTATAATTACAATGCATGTTAGGGGAGAAAGAACATTCTTTTCATAATGCTAGATTTGACAGAGTATGTTTTTTTCTTCCAGTAGTATACCTCATAACTCTCTATTGTGTTTTGGTTGAGTAGATAATAGAGAATAGTGCTGTTAAGTTATAGATATAAGTATTTCAGTAATGGTCGGCCTCTGTTAAATGATAACCCATCCATCCATCCATCCATCTGTTCATCAACTGCATATCCTATATAGTGTAGTGGGGGGCTGGAGCCTATCCCAGCTAGGTGAAAGGTAGGGTAAACCCTGGACAAGTCACCAGTTCACAAGGCACACAGAGACAGACAACCATTCACACTCACATTCACACCTTTGAATTAGCCAATTCACCCTCCTCTTACATGTCTTTGGATAGTGGGAGGAACTAACAAAATAATTGCTTGTTTGAAATAACATTAGAGTTTGAATGTCCTTATGTTCAGTTCAAAAAGTAACAATAAATAAGTCACCTTAAGGTAAAAAGTCACCTCTGGTACACTCCAAGCTCAAGTTTAAAAATATGAACTGTCACTTCTGAAGCATAACAGTTTCAACATACAAAAATGGATACATAGCATGTAAAGCTTTCAGATACCCATATTGTTTGTTTGCTTGTTTTCCCACAATCTTATGTTCCTTTCAGGAAAAAAATGAACAGTGAACTATGAAACATATGTGCATGCCAGCCCAGGATAGTGGCTTTTAGCAAGGCCAAGTAAATTCATCAGAAAAAAACAACAACACAGAGATATTCTGTGCCTGTCAATAAGTAAAAAAGCTAATTCCCAGACAGCAGGAGACACCAGGACATCAGCACTGCCCCTGTCCAAAACTTTTCCTTAATACAATTCTGATATTAGTGCCTTAGTGATTCATCTGCATACTGAGAAGATCTATTGTAAATACAAACACATTTCACATGCATAAACACAGTCTTTCAAGTTCACACAAGTGCATGCACACACAGGAGTCACCAGAGTCTCTTAGGATTAACAAGGAAATGATCTCTTCGTATAGACAGATGTAATTTCCTTTCCCATTTCCTCTGCATGGACAGCAATTACTGATCCTCAGCCAAGCGGTGATAGAAGGTAATACTGCACCGATATGATAATCATTGCCTTATTGGACAGGACATTAGAAGAGTGTTTGGACATCAAGGCAGGACGGACAGATGGGGGAAGTAGAAACAGGACACACACAGATAACTGCATGCAGATTGGCACCCACACACAAATGCATGCTTTCACACTGACGAGACACACATCTCACTCTCTTTTGTACAGTCCCCTTCATCTTTTCCTTCCTTTCACAACCTTGTGCACACTTTAGTCAGAGTGTACGATAAAAAGCACAATCACCGTGAACAAAGCTCTAATGATGGATCTCACTCGCTGCTTTCTGTACAAATTACGCAGTATAGAAAGGTGAGCAAGGATGGTGAAGTGCTGAGACAAAAGTGATAGAAGACACAAAGAGGAAGATAGCAGAGAAATGATATTAGGGGGAAACATCAGATAAATCATCAGATAAAGAGAACAGATGAATAAGATGATAAAGTGCATCACCGTACACATGTCTTTGTGAGGGTTTTTGTTGGTGTGAATTTACAGTCGCAATGGTTTCCAGCCCCTCAGAGTGTTTGGACATGTGTGTGACTGCACAGTGTTTTACAGTGCTCCACACTTTTGCTACATGAGGTCTATACTTAAATGTACAAGACAATGTGAAATACGGGAGTCTTATTCAGTGTTCAGTGTGTAAACAGTCACAGTCTTATTGTTGGTAGATGGATTTCATTCTCATTAGAAACCTTATAAAAGTATTTTTATTTTATTAGCGAAATATACAAGAAGGTGAGCGAAAAGTTGCGCGAAGCAGGGTTTGTACAAATGCCAGACCAGATCAAGCACCGCTGGAAGACACTAAAAAAGGCGTACTACAGGGCTGCTACCGGCCCCGGGCTGTTCATTATCCACCGTGATGCTGCTATTGTTGTTGATTTTAGATACAGGAAGAAGAAACGGAAATGATGCGCATTGCGTCATGACGTTCTCCGTGCGTCAAGAGGTTGTCCGTGCGTCACAGTTTTGATCGGGATATCCCAATTGGTTACAATCACCATGTATACAGGAATAACTCTGTTTGCTCACGCATGTAAACGGATTATTCCAAATGTTTCAGAAACCGGAATATTGATCTTAACCCGAATATTGACTGCATGTAAATGTAGTCATTGATGTTCTGTGCTGCATGCATGATTTTGTGACATCTGAAAACTGAAGACCATTGTGCTTCTGTTTCCTGTATAATACTGCCTGTGTGCACAGTTTCCTGGCACAGTTTTCCATTCAGTGAGATGGCTTTGCTGAATAAAGGTTTAATTGAGAACCCTTAAAGTATTTGCACTGCAACTGTCAATTTTTAACCTCCAGTAATTAGAGTTTATGACACTAATGTTCCCATGCTGCTTCACAACCAGAGCGCCCACCAGGCTGATGAGTGACACTTGAGGGGGCAGGAGTGAGTGACAGCAGAAGAGAGGAGCAGACAGGCTGACCAGATGGCTGGAGCTGTAGTGCCTTTGGTGTTGTGGCTTCATACCACAGGAGAGTATTCAAAAGGGAAGTGAAACTTTATTCAGGTCGTACTCTGATCTAGTGTAAGTTGCAAGGGTAGGCAGGGCTTCAATACGACATTCATTTATGTTGTTAAACTACAGTGACTTTGGGAATAAAATTCACTTGACTTTAACAATATCAACATTTTTTTTTAGTTTTTTAGTTACATATAATATTGTCTCTCAATTGTGAAAATTGCTTGGCAGATAACATCGTTTTGCACACCCTATATTCATGAAAAAGAGCATATGTCATTTGCATGTCTTGGGAGTCAACTTTGAGCCACATATGCAGATTGACATGGAAAAAGTAACATGGCTGAGTCACTTGAATCAGATGAAATTTTTCAAAATTTGGCTGAGGTGGGAAAGTCTAGAGAAAAAAAATGAAATGCAGCAAAACGCAGGTGGTGACTTGAGTGGCTCCCTGGGAAATTCAAAATTGATTTCTTTCTAGTTCTTATATTCTTTTATTTCTTGATCTATTTGATGATGGTATGGTATGATGATCATGGTCATCATCAGTATTCACTTATTATTATTATTATTATTATTATTATTATTATTATCAACTCAATAAGTTATTTTTCTGTAATTTGGGCTTCATCATGGTAGACATACTTGACAATGGTCTGATGATGATCAACAGGTAAAGGCTGCGACCAGTTTCTCTTAAGGACTCTATGGAGTGAGAGTTTGCCTTATTCACTGGAAGTCAGAACTTGGAGCTCAGATCAATGTAACCTCAAAGTTTAGTGCTCCCAGCTCCTCCAGCCTCACAGATGTACAACAAAACATGTAGCTACTGTTTACTTCATTAGCATGAATTCTATGTCAGGTTGGTGAGATCAATCTGACTTTCTGAGTTGGAGATCAGATCACAGAGGGTTCTGATTTAAATTCTGACTTGGAGCTTGGAAATACAAGTACAACTTGAATACACCATGAATTGAAAACACAAATGCTGGGGTCTCAATGCTGCTGCAATGACAGTGATCCTCTGTTTTACTGGCGATGTGGGTTGCTTTATGCTGGGAAAGTGGAGGGACGGATCAGAGTTTCTATGATCCCCCATCCCTAGAGACATCTGAAAGCATGCACTTGGGTGAATTTGGCACGGAAAAAACATAAATTTTTTGATACCCGACTGGAGCTTTTCGGTATCCAGCCCTACCAGAGTATGTTTTATTTATTTCATTACAGCACGTCCCCTAAACTTTAAAACATCATGAGTAAAGCACTGAGCAGTGGCAACGTGACTTTATCTATTATGAATTCCATATCTTGTTGAAATGAAATCTGTTGTGACTGCTAGTTGTTTTGGTACCAGCTAAACTAGCATGTCGTGATACTGTGTACAGGGGATCAGGTCTGTGCTGAGCAAATGCGCAGAGAGTTGAAACAGCGCTTGTCTGCTCTGCTGATGACGCGGTTTCTTTTGTTCGTTACTGTGAGTTGTTGATCACAATGCATCGTTTTTCATGGGAAAAATGAGGTGGGTCCCCGGGACGCATGGATAGTGAGTTTACCGCTTTCAGATTTTAATGTGTCAAGGACCCAGGATATGTACCTAGCAACATCACTGTGTAACTGATTTGATTACTGATTGTGATATTATATTGTCAGTGTTATATTTGTATTAGGGGCCTCTCTGGGCCCCTGTCAATCATGGACCCCTAGAATCCATGCTGATGCATTTCTTTGGGCATTTGTAGTCGTTATATGGTAATTCAGGAAGAGTGGGTATACGCCGTGGTATCACTGCTTCTATTCAGTGACCTGGTAGTAGCAGGCGACTTAGAAAGCAGCGTTGATTTTGTTCGGTGTTAAATCCTTTTGAAGACTCCTGTGATGTTACACATAATGAGTTTGACAGGATTTTTTAAAGAAACATTGAAAGCAAGAAAGTACAAAGAAAAACAGAAGGAAACGAGACTGAAAGAGGCAGAGATGATTTTTGAGCTGTTCATTGCGTTATTCATTGCTTATCTCCAACCTTGTTTAGAACAGAATAGAATAGAATAGAATTATTTTATTGATCCCAACCTGGGAAATTACTTTGTAGCAGCATCAAGAAATGCAATCACAGTACAAAAAAGCAATATAAAGAACAGAAAAAAATATTACTATTTACAGTAAAAGTTTGTGGTTTCAGGGGTTTGCTTTCTCTTGTGATTATGTGCATTATGTTTCCCAGCATTGGAAACATAATTATCAAGTATTCAAATCTTGGGTATTTTCTTTCTACTCTTGTTTTCTACTGTTTCCACTTGTTTTTGGGGGGGACATTGTCGTGACTGCTGTGGTGGATAATTATGTCAAAACAGGTTAATGAGGAAAGTAACAATTGAGAGTTTACAGAGATTATGCAAGACAGATCAAGGTGGCTTGTTTGAAGTTCAGGGACCAATGACATCATGTTCAAACTAAAGGGAACACCACCTGGATTAAACCCCTGTGCCAAAGTTAGTGCCAAACTTGTGATATGAGTATAAAGTATGTATCTTCTACATGGACAATGACTGGGAGACTGATTTTGTGGACCAGCAGAATGCAGGCACTCTTTCAAAGTCTCAGTCCAGGTAATGGTCAGTTTTGACTTTTGTGACTGGTCACCCTCTGTGTTTCTGTATTTTCTTTCACAAAGCCTGTACAAAGCATGAATGTTGTGCCATTATTCTGCAATGCAGTATTTAGGTTTATGCTACAAAAGCACTTTTGTTAAGGTTAGAGAAAGACAGTTTTGATAAAATGTTATGAAATGCCTTCTATTTAAATCATTGCAGTCAAAGTGATATATGAGTTTGAATAATGATGAGGTCACTTAGTGGGAAACAAATTAAATTTGTGAACATTTTACTGAGCTTCTTGACTTAGGTAGTTGCAACAGCTGTATTTTGATTGGATGGCAGTTGATGTCTGATGACAAATGCTGACACTGAACATTTTGTATATGACTTCAATACGAACATCTTGTCAAAAGTGCTAGGATTATGTGGATGGCATTGTGTGTATCATCAAAAACATACACTCGTCACATCCAAATCTAATGACTGGTACTCCTTGTAGTCTGTAACATGCTGCATTTCTTCAAAATCAGAGGAAAATTATATTCATTAATATGAGCAAGCAACCAACTGATTTGTCTCAGGGCCACAGATGATTTTTCCTTAAAATTGGCATTTTCATAAACAGTTCATCAATTGAATTGCTAGAGAATAGCAACAAGCCATTATTTGGAATGAAATAGCTGTGGGTTACACATTAAAATACCCCCTTCTGATACTGCTGTTGGCATTTCACAATGCAGTATGGTTCTTACACATGAAAGAATTTTTAAAGAAGACCATCCATGAGCCTTGTAAACAGACTCTCTATCTCAATCTGTCAAAAGACAGATTGAGAAATACAAAGAGAAGGGGGAGAAGAGGAGGTTCTTCTTTCTGTAAAAGACAACAGATGGCAGGAGAGAGAGCCAGTAACAGCTGATGAAACAAGCTGCCATTAACTTCCATTCAATAATACATCATACAAAGTCCTCAGTGCCCTTTGTATTTCTCTCAAACATCAACTCTAATTGGACTCCAGCCGGAACTACTTACAAGTCATTTAATTGACATGATTGTAAATATGCCTAACAGTGTGCTTGAGATACAGAGAGAATGGGCATGCTGCGCTTAAGTCAACCGAGTTCTGATATGTGCAGTTTTTTCTGAAAATCTTTCCTACAGATCTAATTTGCTGTCATCAAAAGAAAAAAAAATCATGTTATGAAACTTTAATCCTTTAATGTTGTGGTTTTAACCTTTGCTGTCTTTGCCAGTGATAGTAGACCAGTGTTCAGGGTTGAGCATGTAAATTAAATTAAAATGTTACTTCTGCATCATATAGAGGGGAAGAGATTTGATCAGGCTATGCTTTAAACACTACATTGTGCTCTAAACTTTATTTTGTGTTGCTGCTGATACTGTAGTAGTAAGTTTAATTTTTTACTCTGGGGTTTAAGACACAAGCAAAGTCAGTTTTCCATTTATTTTACTTTTAACTCTTTGAGTGCCGTTGACGTATTTCAATGTCAAAGTGTTTTTTTTCGGCAGCGGGTTGCTAATCGCAGTCTCCCGCAGCCTGTGAGTAATTTTGGGGCTTCTGGGATTGTACTCGGAGCATAAAGAGATGGTATATGCCACAGAGATCAAAGGAGGACGTGGAGACAATTGTGATTCAAGAGCAAAACGGATGGATTCTGGACAAAAAGTGGTGTTTAGGGTGGTGGTGGCTTCTATTCTACCTCTGATAAACAAGGACGGAACAAGGTAAAAACAAATGCTTTTTTTCATGATGAAATAGCGAGTCTCTTCTTTCATTTGAACTACTCTGTGTTTTCAGAGACATGATACTGAGACATTAGCATTTTACTTACAAAATATACAAAATATGAAAAACCATGAAATAGAGATGTAAGCAAAAGAAACTGCCCTGTGCACTTGAGTGTTGCAAGTGTTTAACCAAACATAGCATGAAAAACATTCCCAGTACAGTTCTGACCAAAAGATTCTATCTCTGTCCAATAAAATTTGCTCCAACATTAAACATTGTGAAAAATATGTTGACATAAATGTGAAATGACACTCTGAAGACCTTCAGCAAACTGAGCCGCTCATTGTCTGTATTTGAGGATTCAGAGGCAGACGATTGATTAAGATTGGAGAAGATTATGGTTCAAACCATGGCATCGAGAGGAAGATGAATGCTTGATATGAGCTGACAACTGAGTCCTGCAGGCATCTGCTTCATAGGCCTATGGGTTTAGCTTTCAATATTTTTTTTCAATACAAGCATTTACTGTAGTTTGTGTGTGTGTGAGCGAGCATAGTATAATAAAAAACATAAAGGGGCTAAAAATGTGAATAGTACACCTATTTTCCAAAGCAACAGATTGCATCTCATCTTTTTTGCTCTATTACTGTATTTGATTGCCACATAGAATATTTAACAATAGTTGGCAAACATGACACCCCTGTTATACTTTGACAAAACTAAATGTTCTTCAGTTTCCAACATATTCTGGACCTGCCCTGAATCACAACTTTTTCATCATTCTTTTCTATTCTTGTTAGGTTGTTTGAGAAATGTAAATAGACACCAGTGGAAAACAACATTTTGACAGCCTTGCTGTGGCCTAAATGTCATATTACAAACCCATTATAACAAAGTTAGTTTCATTACACATTTAAAGACCTACCTCTACACTGAGGCAGTCAGGAATAGTGTTGGGGTAACACATTAACTTAAGTAATTACAGTTATATTACAGTTACTAACATTAACAGTTATTGTACTTTCCTTCCTTCAATTATAAGTATAATGGGAGAATTGCATCATTCATTATGACGTGAAGTGACTTTGACTTTACAAATGGTAGAGTTGGTGAAGACATTTTTGAGCGGTGGGGATAAGCACATTGCTAAATTATTGAGCATTTTTACTGTGAGGTGCTGTTTGGACTGAAGTTCATAACTTCACTGCCAGCTTTGTGATATGAAAGAGCAGAAAAAAGAGGTCTTATGTACAGTATGTCCTTGTTGATGGTTAATTTTAAATTATTTGGCACTTGAATTATCATGCATCTTCGGTGACGTTACAGAGTAATCCAAAAATAATGTTACTACTGTAGTAGTAGTGTGGCTAATTACTTTCAGCAGTTAGTAATTTTGTAAAGTGGGCCATTACTTTTATAAAACAATAATTAGCAATTGTAATCAATCTTTTTTTGAGTAACTACTCCACCACCAATTTACATAATTTACATTTTTTTCTGAATATGGTTGCAGTTCTTGGATACTAAATTAACCTAAACAAAGACCTAAAAGGTACAAATCGTAAAAAAAATCCCGAATGTTGTAATGGGTGGTAATCCTCAGCTGGATCAGCAGCATCCTTTTGAATTCATTTTAACTGTCAGCTGGATCATCTCTCCTACCTTCCTTGCTGCCATAGCCCATGAAGTAATGAGACTGTTCTGTGTCTTAATCTGAGATTGCCCTGGCGAACATGGCCCCAGAGTGCTGCTTCAGACTTCTCTGAACCGATCCAATCACCATTAATTGTTTTCAGCTGGCTTGGAAATGACCAAAAGCAAGAATTAAGAGGTTGAAAAGGGCCAGGGCTGTTTCCTGATTTCTTTGCTCCTTCATTTCACTTTCAGCTGATAGTTAAATTCTTTTTGTTGCAGAATAAATGAGCATATATATATATATATATATATATACACACACACAGTGGTTGGACAATGAAACTGAAACACTGGCCAATTTAGTGTTGGAGGTTTCATGGCTAAATTTGACCAGCCTGATGGCCAAACTTCATTGATTGCACATTGCACCACTAAGAGCAGAGTGTGAAGGTTCAATTAGCAGAGTAATAGCACAGTTTTGCTTAAAATATTGCAATGCACACAACATTATGGGTGACATATCAGAGTTCAAAAGGGGACAAATTGTCAGCAAGTCTTTGTGATGTATCAAAAGCCACGGTATCCAGGGTAATGTCAGCATACCACCAAGAAAGATGAACCACATCCAACAGGAGTAACTGCGGACACAAGAGGAACCTGTCTGAAAGGGATGTCCGGGTGCTTACCCGGATTGTATCCAAAAAACCACAGCTGCCCAACTCACTGCAGGATTAAATGTGCACCTCAACTCTCCTGTTTCCACCAAAACTGTCCGTCGGGAGCTCCACAGGGTCAATATCCATGGCCGGGCTGCTATAGCCAAACCTTTGGTCACTTGTGCCAATGCCAAACTTTGGTTTCAGTGGTGCCAGCAGCAAAAATCTTGGGCTGTGGACAATGTGAAACATGTTCTCTGATGAGTCCACCTTTACTGTCTTTTCCACATTCGGGAGAGTTATGGTGTGGAGAAGCCCCAAAGAAGCATACCACCCAGACTGTTGCATGCCTAGAGTGAAGCATGGGAGTGGATCGGTGATGGTTTGGGCTGCAATATCATGTCATTCCCTAGGCCCACTACTTGTGCTAGATGGGCACGTCACTGCCAAGGACTACCGAACCATTCTGGAGGACCATGTGCACCCAATGGTTCAAACACTGTATCCTGAAGGCGGTGCCGTGTATCAGGATGATAATGCATCAATACACACAGCAAGACTGGTGACAGAGTGGTTTGATGAACATGAAAGTAAAGTTGAACATCTCCCATGGCCTGCACAGTCACCAGATCTAAATATTATTGAGCCACTTTGGGGTGTTTTGGAGGAACGAGTCAGGAAACGTTTTCCTCCATCAGCATCACGTAGTGACCTGGCCACTATTCTGCAAGAAGAATTGCTCAAAATCCCTCTGGCCACTCTGCAGGACTTGTATCTGTCATTCCCAAGAAGAGCTGATGCTGTATTGGCCGCAAAAGGAGGCCCTACACCATACTACACATACTATAGGTATACATATATACATATAAATATATATATATATATATATATATATATATATATATATATATATATATATATAGAGAGAGAGAGAGAGAGCGAGAGAGAGATAGATAGATAGATAGATAGATAGAGCCATTATTACATTATTTTCTTACCCTGAAACAGTTTTTGTTTGTTCTGTTCAGCTTGTTATATTTGCTCCCACTTATTTTATGTATTCTCAGGCAAGTGCAAAAGTAAATTTGACTAATTTTGAAATTTGATTACTAAGAGAGAAAAACTGGTCAAATTCAGTATTCTGCAGCAAAATCAATTCATTACAATGGATCCACTGTGATCAGTGTGGGGACAATATATTGTGTATCTGCACAATTTGCTCTTCCTTCCATTTTTTTATGATTATTTTCTTTGAAGTTCCTGATGGAAGTGTCAGCAACTTCCCAGATATCACTCCAGACATCTGCCAGACATATGCAGCTGTATATTTTCAACTGGGACTTTATCCAAGTCTGCCCTTTTCTTAAGCGGTAGTGGCTTTGGAGACAAGACAGGCATTAATTACAAGCTATCACATTTATATGACTATTTGCAGGCATTATCTGCAATATTGTACGGAGTACACAGAAACAGCCTGTTTCCCAAATGGTAACTACTACAAACTACTTCGTCATCATTCAGAACTCAGAGTCTCAACAAGAGACTAAAAAGTGATAATGGCAACATGGTGAGGCAGATTGGCTGTTTTGTGTTACTATCAGTTTGTTGTTATAATTATTCATATGTGAATGCATTAAATTTACTTGACAAATCTCAACTTTGCTTCAGCTCTCTATTGCCAAACTTCAAGAGTACACTTAAAAAAGAGCCAAAGACCAAGAGAAAGGAGCATCTTCCCTGACAGCTGTCCAGTCATATGGTATTTTTTGCTCTGTTTCATTTCCCCCCTCGATGCCTCATTGAAACTAGGACTGGCATGTCATTCAGTTCCACAAGACAGTATGCCCGCAATGGTATTTAGGACAATCGTGGTTTTTAGGACTGAATTTGCACCATCAAGTTAGTATAGTGGTCAAGAAAATATATGCTGCAGATATTGAAGATGAACAATGGAAGAGGCCCTTTCTCCATTTTTTTTCATTGACAAGCAGTTTTAACAGGAATGATTTTGTAAACTCTAATGTTAATGTTGCGCCTCCCCTTTATGTATAATTCTATCAGTTATTATTATTACTTTTCTTGTTATAATCAAAGTGTTGATGGTGTAGGCAGTTTAAAATTAATGGTATGTATGTAGACCTTTTTTTTCTTTAAATTGTTTAAGTAGGAGCAGACCAATACAAGAAATATTTTCTTCTTGCTGCTCCTTCATGGAAGTGTTGATTCGATAATGCAGCGTTCATGTATGCGCATATTCTGCCATCCACTTTCATGTAATGAACAAATAAACAAACAAGTGGTGTAGCAATATAAATTGGTCGCCCCCTGTTTCTTACAGCTAGTCATACTTTTAAGATTGCTTGATTTAGATTCAGAAAAAAAGCCTTACAACACCAAAGAGTGTCATGTCACTAAAATTAATTCCAGAGGCTATCACACAAAAGCATTGAAAAATACTAAAGAGGTCCTTGATGGAAATGTATACATATGAAGAAATTACAATAAAAACCTACTAGTCCTCCCTGCAACTCCATGATCAAGATTCAAACTCCATCCTTTAAAAATTAATAATCAATATTTCCATCATGTGTGCATTAACTTACTTTCCATCAGCTTAATTGCGTTCCAATTTGTAGAGTACTATGTGATTCTTTCTTGCAAAAATTGCAGTAATTGGCAAAAAATGCAAGTCAGCAAAGAAATTGTAGTTTTCAAAAATTAAATGCTTTAAATAAAAACAAAATTGTGTGCATTGGTAATAAGTATACTGCACATCACAGAATAGCTGGAAATATTTCACTATATACAGTATATATATTTATATATAAAAGCTGGCAAAATCAGAGTGACACCACATTAGCTATAATATAAAGAATGTCTCTTTCGCTTTTCCTTTTTGTCCATTTCACATTACAAGTTAATACTGTAATGTTGCTGTTATTTTTTTGGCCAAATTACAGGACAAGCTTGGGCAGATTCAGAAAAGATGGTAAGTCTAATTTTATCAGCACATTTGATCGTTAGTTAGAAGGTCTGCTTCATGACCTAACAGCACATCTCTGGGCATTTTGGGCAGTTTGTCCAGGTAAAGTTACCATCATAGAAAGTCACGCATTGATGTTGATTAATCACACTAATAGAATAATTTTGACAGCACAAAAACAAAGTGCGATATCAGATTCAGACTACAGTAAACTGAGTTTGAATCTACAACCCAGGGACCACAGTATCATGCTTCATGTCCTCTCCCTTTCCCTCATCTTTCATCTCCTCTTTTTTTTCAAATAATGCACAGAAATCGTGGTAATTCTAAATAATTGCATGCTACCGCAAATGTTGCAGCAGTTGGTTGATATTGCTATAATTATTGTGATTGCAACATCACAATTTCCTGGAGGAACTGATTAGTCTAGTATCTTTAAGATAAGATAAGATAAGATAAGACAAGATAAAACTTAATTCATCTTGAAGTTCCCACAACAGTTCCCATACACAGTAGGAAAACGTAAGAAGAAAGATTTAAAAAAAGTATACAGAGTGCAGAATATAAATATATGCAAAACTATATGCAAAAAAATAAAGAATATTCTCCTGCTGAAATCCACCACCAGCTCATTTGGCTTGAGATCAGGTATGTTTTGACCAGAGGCCAGAGGTGAGACGGGACCAGCCTATCCAGAGACTTCATCAGATCGGAAGTCAGTGCCACCAGTCTGTAGTTGTTAGAGGCTCTAGCGAATGCCTTCTTCAGCTACAGGAACCAGGAAGGATTTTTTCCACAGCACAGGGACCCTCTGCAGACTCAGGCTCAGGTTGAAGATGAACTGGATGACTCCACATAGCTGGGCAGCACATTTACCAGATGCCAGTTCCAAATCACCTACTGTGATCAACCACAGAGGACATGATCCCTTACTGGCTTCCCACTGTCCCCTGTCCTACTGGAAGGACATTTCCAGGATTTCTGTCTGTCCAGGATGATAACTCTGACTTCTTTACATTTACAATGGTCTCAGAGAGGTTCAGATATCTAGGCATATTCATCACTGTTTCTTTTGAACACCTTTTTAACAGGAATTTTCACTCTCTAATTGACAAGTGTAAGCTTGATATGACTTGCTGGTCTCTCCCTCTTTCCTTAACTGGCAGCATTAACCTGGTAAAGATGGTGACTACTTGTTGCAACATATTTCCAACCTGATCCAACATTACTGGGCATGCAACATTAACAAGATTTGTAATTGGCTTGACAGTGAAGCTGACACAGGTCCCTTATGGGCTGAAATAGAACAGTGTTCCTCAAGGTTTTCTTTACAGTCCCCCGTTACTGCGAGACTCCTTTCTTAAGACTTACAACTTCTCACTCTGTTGTTAGCAACTTACTGAAGATTTAGCTGCAACTCCACAAACATTGTGGCTTGAATGGCCCCTCAACTTTAGCCCCGATTGTTAAGAACCATCTATTTCCACCCTCCTTGTCAGATCTGACATTTAAAATCTGGCAAAACAAGGGCCTCCGGCATGTCAAGGATTTTTATAAAGACAACATTTTTCTGACTTAACAGAGCTTTTTCTTCAAGCCAGGCACTTTGTCCAAACCACCTACCCTCTTTTCCTTAACCACCCATCCGAGTGTCTGATTGACGCTTTGCTCTCCCTCGACCCTGCAGAGAGACGCTCCATCTCTGTGATTTATAACTCCATTGATTCTTTCAACCCTAACCAAATGACTGACCTGAAACAGACCTGGGAGGAGGACATTGAGGTAGCAATGTCGGACAACAGGTGAGACTGAATCCTTGAACTAGTTTTCTTGTCTTCCATATGTGCGAGGCACAGCTTATTACAGTGCAAGGTTCTATTTAGAGTGCACTATACAAACACTCGAATGATAAAAATTTATCCAGGCACCAGTGACAGTTGTAAGCAGTCACCTGCTAATCACATACACATGTTTTGGTCCTGTCCGAAACTCACTGGCTTCTGGTGCCAAATCTCATTCCTGATCCTTGCGCTACATTATTTGGGTTCACTCCACTTACAACCCCTAATCTCCTGGTGACCAAGTGTCGAGGCCTTTTCAACTCTATTGGCCAGAAGTCTTTTCTTGTTTAAATGGACATGTTGTGTCGTTCGTGAATCTTTTGAGTGAATGAACTGAATCACTTCCTGAACTGATTCGTTCCTTTCTCAGTTCACTTGAACTCAGCCTCACCATGGTGGCTGGGAGTGGAACTGCCTTGTTTGTTTGTTCCTTGGTTCATTCATGACTCGTGAATCTTTGATGAACAACCAAGCAAGCAAGGGGAGGGGAGAGACGACTCAGTGAATGAATGAGTCATTGTACCAGGAAGTTGCAACAATCCGTTCGCTGAATGAACGAGTGGTAGAATCTCGTTCACTGAACGAACAAAGGAGTGAATGTACAAGTGATTCTACCATGAAGCTGGAACGACTCATTCCTCCTCGGAACGAGGAATGAGTATGAATCATTCAATCAGTCCCACGAGAAGCTTGGGCTAAGCTCTCATGGTGTTGACATGTTTCTCCAAGCTAATGGGAAATTCTGAGCAAAGCCACATGAAAGACACACACATTACAGTCCTCATTATCTTAACAGACTTAGGAGCAGATGATAGGAAAGAGAATAAGACTCATGGTACATGCGGTGTGCATTTACATTGATGTTTCATTCTTAATATATTAATAATTAATAGTTTATGATTGTCATTTTGCTTTTTAATTATTATTTCGAACTTTGATTGTTTCTTGTTTTCATTTCAGTGCAATAAGATATTTAACAACCCAAGATTTAATCACACTATATTTATTTATTTAAAAGGCTGGAAATGCACATAGTGTTCGGTCTTCAGCCTATATAAGCCTATTGCACCAGATGGAGCATCAAACCTACAAGGGAATACATAAAATAAAACAGTGCATATAGTACCTTATATTAATACACGTCTATAAACTTTGACTGCAATTTCAGTCAATTGGAAGCAACATTCGATTTTTAAAGGATAATGTAAGGTGTAATTGGGCTTTGTTTTGTTTTTCTTTCAACACACACTATGTGAGACAAATGAAGCTTCCTTCCTTCAAGCTACTTAGAGCCATTGTTTGATATTAAATTAAAAGTACAGTCTCAATGAAAAGCCTGTACACCATGCAGCCTTTGTACTTTGTAAGATGGGTGTTTGATTTGACAAGATGAATGGCCATAATAATATCTAGCTTGTGTTTACACTAGCTGAATGACAAAATTCTCCAAATAAAAAGAGAAATAAAGACTTCAGAGTCAGTTTTGTAGGTGTATTGTGTTTTAAAGAAGTTTTGATACAATTAATTAAGGTTACTCAAAGCCTCAAATGAGGGTACAGTTGCTTTACCCACAAAATGAGATGAACATCACTTATGTGGATGAAACACACTTAAACACATCAAGATGGCATCTGTCCATCTGAAAGCCTGCAAACACAACAGCCTGCATATGGAACAGAACAGCTCTGCGGGCAAGCTGGCTCTTTCCTATCGCCTTTCCTGCAATCACTGTCCTTGAACATTTGGCACCATATGGGACTGATGGTTCCATTATTAACATCTTGGTTCAGCAGACAAACCTTTTCTCTTTTTTGTTGAAAAAAACAAACAAACAGGAAGAAGGGATGAAGGAGACAGAACAATACTGCTCATCTCACTGAAAGCAGCAGCAGAAATAAATACAAATGCAATAATGGAGCAGGATTCATTCTTGCCATCAAGGCTACATGGTTGCACTTTTGAGAAGGCATTGGAATCAGCTACAGTATACCGTACATCTGCATACGAGGGATAAGATCAGAGAGTCTGCTGTTGTGATACTTTCAAGTGAAATACAAGTTAATCCTCAATTTAAATTATAAAAGCATTATTTGCAAACAAGGCAGTCATTGTGGTGTTAATTTTACTGAGTAAGAGGAGACTTGACTTAGTCAAGAACACATGAAGGGGAAACATATCAGAGAGATTTGATCTTATGATCTCTCAGTTACTGGGCAGTGTTGTCTGCTCGGCCAACCACACCATTCAATCAAATTAATCCCATCCCATTTCCATCATATGCCATATTATTGGGATTATGCATTGTCATCCTATCAGCTCATATTATGGTGGGATGGGACTGCTATATTAACACTGCTCCTCCCATAATGTATAATGGAAAGTCTCAGTTAGTTACTGCAACTATATATTTTATATCCCAGTGTGCATCAAATATGGGCTAATTATTTCCTGGACTGCATGAGTAGCACACACCCATACACTTAAATGGTTGAATGAAGTATTTACTATAGATTGCATCTCTTAATATATCTAACTACCATTTGCTGCATGGCTACTGCCTTATTGCAAACAAAATACATTTCCCTGCCATTGTGTGTCTATAAGAAACAGCCTGGCTCTGTACATCTGATTGTTACTGCAGATGATAACTGCAATTGGTGACTGTTAGAATGACTATTAACTAACCACAACCACAGCATCAGAAGCTAACCATCATATTTGAATTCAGGGACAATTAATTCATCTTATCACTATCTTTGATACATCGACCATTCCAGTAAATGTCATGTGCACAGAAAATTCTTGGCTCCATTCAATATATTCACAACTGGCCTTGTCCAGTACAAGATTGCTTTTGAATTGGGCATGAAAGCTGCTTTGAATAAGGCAGTTACACTTTTATCAAATGTATTTGCCATAAGCAGGTATAAAGTCGAACACATGGCAAAATACATGTCACTCACCAGTTACTGTACAGTGTACTGCATTTCCTGTAATGTAATGTAATCCTTTCAAAATGTCACACAATGGAGGAAAAAAGTAGCTTCTTGGGCATGTTCACTAGCCTGACCCTGTCAAATGGTTTGTTTCACAGAATCATCTGAGAAGCTGTCATTAAAAAACAACATTTGGACAATGACAGGCACTTTCATAAAATACTTGGCAGGTCTGTCAATCAAACTAAAAAAGCAACTAACTGAAGGTGAAAACATCACCTTCAGCACCATTCTTTGCTCTTCAATCAATGAAGAACTACTACCCATTTCTGATATAAGTGATGCTATCACAGATAAGCTAACCTCTTCAGGAGCTGTCATCAGAGCGTCATCTCTGACGCTCTCCCAAGGTATCAGGTCTCATACACCCTAGCTACACCTGTAGATGCAGTAGCTCATTAAAGGACACTGATTGGTCTGTTGTCTGCTGAGCTGAACACAAACACATTACTTGGAGCTTGCCAATATGGACTTCACAGGACAGTTAATCTTGTGTTTCCCCAGCTGTCAAACAAGATTGTTTGTTTATTCTGTTAAGAATCCCACAATACAATATGAACATTATATAGATGAGGAAATAATCAGTGTCACTCTACACCTGTCAGAAATGAAGCAAAGTAGCAATGATTCATAGGTGTCTGAAATAATAATAATAATAATATACATTTTATAAGTATATCGCTTTAAATTACAATTTACATCACAATTTACTGCTCACCATAGAATAATGACGCAGTGTCTATTGTATGAGTAAATGAGTGACAGACATTTGACAGGTGTGTGTGTGTGTGTGTGTGTGTGTGTGTGTGTGTGTGTGTGTGTGTGAATGTGTGTGCGTGCTCGAAAAATAGACAGACCACCTCAGTCACCTCTGTATGAGTCACCTCAGACACAGAGGTAATAGTATATATTGAAAATATCCTTTCATAACTCAGTTTTACATTAATCCATGAAAATGAACAGATAGCTTGTAATATTGTTTAAAGGCAAGCATTTTCTTGGAACACCAGCATTTGATAAATGAGCACAGTCAAGGAATTAACCTGTACTGAGTAGTGAATTAATCCTGAAATGCTCAGTGAGGACAACACCAATGAACATTTAGGTGTCCAATACATTACACAGATGCTTTTCCCCTGGGTGTTTAATTTTATACAGTTTGAGTTTGACATGCATCTCTATGTTCATGGTTATCCTTCATACCTGCCTTTGGTGATGATGGAGGGACAGGGAGAATCAAAGATTCAAGAAACACAGTGATGCTTTTATCCCACGCAAATGTAATAAACAGAGAGAGAAATAACAAGAAAGCACTCTCAAACTGTGACTGACCACATCTTCCTTGGAGGAAAGAGAATTATCTTACCATCCTGAGAAAAAAGGATATGGCCAATAATTGCTTATCCTGGCACAAACAAGATAGCTGTTGAAAAATGCTAATTCTTCACATTGTGCATTCCATTACAGGAGAAGTGACAGCCCTTTCATATTATGATAACAGTGGAAAAAAAGCTCTTCATTCAATAAACGGAGGAGCACCAGCAGTTGCAGAGAAAGCAATTTGCATGCTGAATTTCCCTGTGAAATGCCTGCAGTGTTTTTAATCACTAGACATTAACAAATCTTTTAATTACCATTTGTCAACAACTGTGTTCAGAATAATTTCTGCTGCTTAATGCTGGGGTTTAAGTATGGTGGGCTGTAATTTCTATTAGCACTATTTCTTTGAGGTGGTAGAGAGGCACCTCTCGGTAAATTATTCTCATTGAAAAAGGATGATGATTTTAAAAAATGGAAAGTAGGACTGGGCCAAGGAACATTTACGAGAAAAAAATACCAAAACATACAGTCTGTAAAATGTCAGTAAACTGTTCCTCACTGTAAGGCCAGCAGTGACTACAAGGACTGCTGAATTAACTACAGAAAACAATTCATGACACACCCTATATTAAACCACATCTTAATATTGTTTAATACAGATGCATAATGTAATTTTAATACCTATTGTCATTATAGGCAGGTTGTAAAGGATTTCCATTTAAATTTAACCTTCAAAAAGAGAGTATTGCAGAAAGAGGATTACAAATCTCACATTTACTAAAAAGAAAATTGTTAAGAGAATGGAATTAACCGTGCTGTGAAAAGATGGAATTATTTAATAAAATATTACATTACAATTTAAATACTTAACAACAACTGCATTTTTGCAACTCAGGAGTGAAAAACTGACAACAGAGCCGAAACAAGGGAGAGCACAAACTAGTATCTTTTTCTTCCTCCTTTTTCACAAATAAAATGAAATGGTAAGTGCATGAATAAATAATCAAACGCTCCTTCACCCGTTAGAGGGGACATTTCATATAATACAGTGGCACTTGAACACTCGAGGCAGGAAAAAGAAGCAATTTAGCTCTGGGATAGATAAAAACCAGCTGAATATTCCCATGAATACGCTGTTAATCATCACATACAATTCACAATCACCTCTCCCTTGCCGACACTGACATGTCTCCTTCACTGTCAGAAGAATGTTGAGTAGAGGCCACAGAAAAATCAAGTCAAGTCAACTGGCCTATACAAATTTTATTGTTATTTGTATAGCCCAATATCACAAATTACTAATTTGCCTCAGAGGGCTTTACAATCTGTACAGGATATGACCCCCTCTGTCCTTTACAAACAACCCTCACATCGACTAAGGAAAAACTCCCCAAAAAACCCTTTTAACAGGGAAAAACAAATGAAAGAAACATCAGGAAGAGCGACAGAGGAGGGATCCCTCTTCCAGGATGGACAAGCATGCAATAGATGCCATGTGTACAGAATAACAATAATGAAAAACACATTAACACTACATATAACAACAGTTAATACATATAGAATAGTATAAAAGAGTCCAAGGGGATGAGCAGAAATGGATTCTGAGCAACACGTCTTCCTCCCCACCACGCCAAGCAGATGGAGCATAGCAGCATGTCCTCCTCTCCACCGAACCAACCAGATGAATTCTGGGCAGCAAGTCCTCCTCTCCACCATGCCAAATGGATGAAGCCTGGCCACACTTCTTCCTCTCCACCATGCCAAGGATGAAGCCTGGGCACACATCCTCCTCTCCACCATGCCAAATGGATGAGGCCTGGGCAGCATATCCTCCTCTCTACCATGCCAAACAGATGAGGCCTGCTGAGTAGTACGTTCTCCTCTCCACCACACCAAACAGAAGAAGCCTCAAGTCCTCATCACCACCACGCAGTACCAGAAGATGAAGCCTGGTCTGCCCAGCCACTTTTCTTTTTCCAAAGTGAGATATTTAAAAGCTCATCACTGTATGTAGAGAATACAATGTGCTGCTGGTGACATTATTAGTCATTTTAAAGACTTTCCTTATTTGTTAATTTATAAGAAAGTGTTACTAAGAAAGTGTGTGGCTGGTGTTGTTTTCCCTCTGTGAGATGTGTGTTGCTATGTGTCTGTCTGTTCACAGACTTTGTCACAATGATAGCATCGCAACCCTGCAAGATGTTAAACTTTACAAGTGTGTAGTTGAGATCAATTTGAAGGGTATGGATAAATATGGGGTTGGAAAGAAGTAGAAGGAAGGGGTTAAGGAAGTAGGGAAGGGCCATTTGCCATCACGAATCAACTTCATCATTTGGTACTGACTCGTAAAGTATTTTTTTCTTCCAATCCATATCATACCACTGCATGCAATGAAGTGCCCAGAATAGCTTGTTACCTCTTTTATCATGAGAAAACAATGCCTCAATAAAGGCATGTACTTTTCCTGATGTGTGTCTTGGCAGCAGTTTGAAAAGGTATTGTTCCATGAAGAAGCTATAAGGTTTCTGTTTGGGTATGTATTTGCATGATGCAGCCTTGAATGCCCTTTAAGACGCTGTAACCTGCTGAAACTGCTTAATAATGTGCATCGATCCAAACTGAAGTTTGCCCAACTGCATTTCTCCACACCTGTTGTCCCTTGATACCCATAAAACTTGCATTTTATGGTGCTTCAGTCACATCAGTTTTGATTTTATTCCCTTAACAAATTTGACAATACAGCTCCAAACAAGCTTAATGGGAACATGTGAAAGGCAATTTTGTCTGCCTTATTGGTTAGCACAAACTCACTTTTGTTTCTGAGTGGCTTTGGATCCAAATACTGAGTGAAGAAAAGAACAGCATGTTCGAGCCCAAACGCCCCCCTCCCCTCCCACCCAAAAAATGACAGGCACATTTCAATCCTGTGAGTGAGAGAATCTTAGTGATCGACTGGCAAGAGACTCTGGCACCCGATCAGGACCTGCCATTGGAAATATTTTCACATGGAGAGGGAGCTGCTGCTTCCAACCCAGGCCCACGTCACATCTGCTGAGGACCCACTCCTGACTATGTGAGCTGACAGCAGCCCCCTTATCTGACAAAGCGCCAACGGAAGCCTCTCAGGGAATGTTTAGAAAGTGGTTACCAGTGTTTGAGGGAGAGACCACCATGCTGAAGCATAGTAGTGACAACGAATGAATATTAGCGCCTGTTCCTCCCCGTAAAAAGAACTATCATTTGTATAGTGTTAACTGTTTCAAATTGAAAGAATGAATGAATGACTGAATTTCATTAAGACACAGTCAGATTTCTATTGTGCAGCACTAGATAAACATTGAATGACACAAACTGACATTGAATGACACAAACTTGCCATTCTCTATCCATCCACCAGATGCCCTTTGGATTTTCCAGGAACCTGACTCCATCCATCTGCTCACATGTGCCTCATTTCCCAACTACCCCCCTGTAGTATTTAGACCAGCCCATCTCCACCTGCTCATTATCAGATTGTCAATGTTGGTCTATTGCTTGCATCCACCCTTCTGTACCTGTTTATGCTTTTTGTTACCTGGCTTGCTACCCATTTGCCAGTTTATATGCTTCTGGTAAATGTCTGAGTCATCCTACACCTGTTGCCTGAAATCACTATCATGAGATATGTTAGTAGTCCAACAGATCATTGGAGTGCTTCTCCAAACAAAGAATCACTCTTGCCAAGCCAGTCAGTGTTCCTCTGTATGGCAAAAAAAAGTGGCATATTCCCCCAACAACTGCTGTGATGCAATTAATTCCCTAGCTCTAGAGTCATTGACTGGGACCACTGATATAGTATTGCACTAACACATAAAATAATACACAAAATGTAGCATGCTTAGGTAAATCAAAATGGAGCGTAGGAAAGTTGTTATTTTCTGCCCTAGTAATGCACATACACAGACACATAAGCTATGCCCTGCACATCAAGTTTTGTGATGTGCTGGTCTTTTTTATTTTATGTCCTTTGTGCTCAGTAAAGCACTTCATTATAAAATACATTCTTAAAGTGCTTTCTAAATAAACATCCAAAGGGTACCTGTAGAAAGTCAGAGAAGATAGCAAACTGGTTTACAAGAGGCACCTTGTCATGCCCTGTTAACGCTGAGCTCACTAACATTCACACAATTCTTTATGACGGCTAATCATTTGACATCCTCTATTCTGTGTTATTGGTTACTTGCAGCCTGTTGGTACACTGCATCACTTTCAGTCAGCTGTTAACAAGTGGTACAGTTTAGAGAGGAATCATTCCTCTGGGTGCTTAATTTATGATTCCCCACATCATGTGCTGGATCTCCAGGGGGCTGGAAGATTTCCCCCTGAAATAAGCACACCAGTCAATGTGAAGGAGAAAAGGGAGAACAGCAGGGTGTGCAGATAACATGGTAGGCAGACTGGAAGAGATGGAGAAAAGACAGAAAAAGAGACAAGGTAGGACAGGAAGTGAGGTGATGGAAGGCTGGAGGGAGGTAGGTAGGAAGAATGGAGGAGAGAGGAGAGGAACGTAGGGAAAGAGGAGAGCAGTGAGAGATGAGAGGGAGGAAAGTAAAAGCTTAATAAGAATATGAGGGTGAAAAACAGAAGCGATCAGTCAGAAGCTACAAATAGCATGGACATCACAATGTCACAAATGTTCAGCTTGTCAGTGGTCAAACTAAACTTGCATTGTCAGCAACAAAATAATGCACACATTGCTTTTAAGGAGGTGTAATCACAACAAAAAAGTGTTTTTAAACTGTACAGTGTAATATCAGTCATATAATATAACTCCGTGCTTTTACAGTGAGTGAGCAAAGCACTTTGAATAGTTTGGTTAGGGTAATGTTTAGTGCTCAGTAGGGAATTGGGAATGAATTTCAAAATGCCACAGTCTGTCGTTATACCGCATCTGAAATCAACCTTTTTCCAAACAATAGGATGGGTGTGAAGTACCTTAAAAGAGAACATCACTCTGTCATCTGGCAACATGAGGAAAAAGCTGGATTAACACATAAAAAGAATTGCATAGTGTAATTATGAGTATCAACTTTCACAGGAACAATTCTCCCTTGGTCTCCTTCGCTGCAGTTGTGCTATTGATTGTACTTCTCATGCAAACTGCTGTGCTGTTGCCCTTTGGTCTCAATTCCATTTATACACACACACACACACACACACACACACACACACACTTTGTGATGATTTTGTTCTTTTTCATCTCTTATTTGTATCCATATTTATGTGCTTTGTTCTACAGAAAAAAACATTTTATGGTGAAGGTGCATGTTACAAGCACTTTATCACTAAACTTGACTTGTTTCACATTATAGAAGTAGGTTTGTGACAGCAAAACAGCAATAAAGACTGTACACCAAAATTTGGTTGTGTAAGTGAAATTCCATCATATGTCTTGAATTAATTAATTAATTTTCATGAACTGAAAACACAGTCGAAGTTAGGACCCAACAGAGTAACCCCGTGCTGGCTTTTGAATGCCAGGAACTTCAAGGCACTTGAAGTGGCATGCAAAATACAGTATATTTATCATATCTGTATGCATATTTGTATAATATAATAGATGAATAGTATCAGCTGCAAACATCAACTGTAATCCATAATATTGCATGTAATTTTCAATTCTTTGTGTATAATTAGTTCCTCTCTGTGTAATTTCCCTGTAATAAAGCAGCCTACAGCCCCCAGGAGTCACTCCTGTCTCCTCTCTAATGGCGCCTCTGCCTTCATGAGTCACTGTGCCCATGATCAAAAGCAACAATTTCTCTGTAGAAATACATTTGAATATTATACACAATGTGTTCACCCCATTAGGCACACTATCCTAAGTACTGTGTTTGGATTTTTTTTCAGCTTTGGTTTTATGATGTTTATTGATTTTTTTTATAATGATCTTGGGGGCAACATATGTGTTCATTTTTCCTTTTATGGCAGTAAACATTCACAGCTCAGGCTATTAGACACTGATGCTGCTCAGCTTTGCGAAGTGAATCCATCTTATGACTTTCTGCTGCTATAGTAACAGTGATGAAGTTACTGTAGTAGCTAAGCTATTCTATAAAAGTTCTAAGCAGTTATGATTTGCCCCTGTGGTCTTTACTGTGTGGTACATATTTCACTGGCTTAATTATGACTCCTTCGAATCAGTTGATGCTGACATCAATAGCCCATTTTGGCATATCATTGAGCGCAAACAGTTACAACAGGGTCACTTTCTCCTGGCAAACAGCTCTGCACTGCAGCTCAGAGGAGATCTGAAAGTGCCATTTCCTGTGAAAGTGAGAGCGGCTTCTGCTCCCAAGAGACTTTGTAGCCGAGCCTCTTTCTTCCTCTTATCATGCATTTCCATCTTCAGACATCCGACAAAGCCACAGCTCAATGCAGAGGAACATTTCCACTTCCTTTAATAGCCCCGTTAAAAAAACATCTGTATGTGTATGTTTGTGTGTGAGCGAGAGATAAAAGCGAAATTGAGAAATATCAAGGTTAATGGTGGGGACCACTGGCTTTAGTTTTATTTTTGGGGCAGAGGTGGGATAGCAGGAGTGTGTCAATGTAAACAACACAATGAGGCAGTACATGTGGGTGCAGCAGAGGTGGGTTGAGGAGGGGAGTCAAGGAAAACTAAAGCTACAACACTTTGCTGGTTCCTCCCCCGGTGCCTGAGCACATCACGGAGAATGCAACCACTGTGAGGGGCTGTCAGGGAGTGTGTGTTTAAATTTAGCTCGTCCTCACCATACACACACAATTTCGTTGAAATAAAGCTACTGGATGTGGGTATAGTTACTGAGATTCACCCAATGCTGTCAGTCTATCAGCTTCTCAGCCAGAGGGGAGAAAAGAAACCTGCACAGTCCTTCCTGAAAACATATGAAAACAGCCATTAGTTTCATCCCCATACCATTCCAAGGCAGGAAATGAGAAAGACAATGAGAGGAGTGTGTGGGAATGGGGGGATCGTAGGCAATCCATCCTAATTAGTAAGATGTTTACCTTGCTGTTTGTTATAATCCACCTATTTACTGTCTGTGTGCTGCATGTCAGAATGATGTTGCTCACAAAGCTTCATGGAGGTAGGCTAGGATTTAAATTGTTGTCCTTAAGCAAAGTTGACAAAGAGATATCTGGCCTTTCTCCTCTTGTATGCAAGGCACTGTCTCCTGTCACTGCCAGTTAAACCGGCCCAATTAAGTTAGATCTCCCTCTTCATCTGCTCACTGTTTGTGTTAGGGGAGAAAAGCACGGCTTCTAATGAACCGCAGAGCGACAGATGCAGCTTTTTGTACAAGGTGGGATGTGAGATGAGGGATGCACGCTGTCCAGCCAGAGTACACATGCAAACTTGATGTTAAAGATATACCAACGGAGGGGGACATGTCATGAGTCAAAACTCCCACTTCAAATGTTGAGCAAGTATGACTTTGTTATTGTGAAGGAAGTGACAGCCAAGCTCAAGGAGAAGACCAGCTGCACATCTTTAACATGTTAACACTCACAGAAAAAAATCTGCTGTGCATATTATATTTTGGAGGCATGGATAACGTTAAATGCCACCGCAAAACCACATTTTTTGTGAGAATTTGTAATGTGTCAGTCATGGTCAAGTCAGTGAAGTTTTCCATATAAAGGTCTAACAGTAAAGGATGTAAGGCTCTGGTTCTGGGAGAACCCAAACACATGACTTGAGACAGGGATCAGATGACGAGAGTCTTTATTATTTATGATCACAGCAGGAATAGAGCACAGTGTTTCCAGCGGTAAGGTGGAGGTAAGTGCACGCCTTCAGGTGAGTGAGGGCGCATTCCAGGGAAGCCCTACACTGTCACTACACTCAATTAAAAAGGGGTAAAATCAAAACCACTCCCAAAAACGGGAGGGAAAACCAATTACCATTACCTGTAGAACAAAATGATCTTTCTAAAAGGCTATGAAAAAGAGGCTAACCAAACTAAAGGGAAAAACAGGGAAGGACTCAGGGCGTTAGTAACAGGTACACTAGGGGGTGAATCTACAAGGCTAAACTACCAGGCTATGAAAGTTACCAAACAAAGAACACCTACTACTCAAACACAATGAGGAGGGACTTGACTAAGAAATAAAAGAAGGCGCTCACTCTAGTGGCTACAAAACTTACAGAACAAAATCACTCTAATCTAGAGGAAAAACACATTGAAACATAAAATAAGATCTACTCACTCTGAGGGCTATACTAGAAACCAAAAAATAACTCCATTAACAAAAGCTAGAAACAAAAGGAGGCTTTTAAACTTAGAACTTAAAAACAATGGAGAACGAGGAGACGTTGGAACACTGGAGCCAGGGACTTGAATCAGACGCAGGAACACGAGGAAAAAGAAAATCGCACACAAAGGCTAGATAAGGACTATTTAAACATGGGGTAATGGGACACAGGTGAAAACAATCAGGGTGGGGCCAAACACTCACAGAGGCATCAAATCAAATATATTTTGCTTATACTGTCTTATAATGTCCTGTTTATTAACATTTAGTACAGGGAATAAATAAACAACATTGTGTTTGGTATTATTGATATGATATAGTGCAATCTATGAAACTATTGTGAAGTATTTCACTATGTTTATTGTCCGTCCAATGTTAAACCTCATTTAAGCCACAGAAAGGACAGTTTTATTAAATAATGAGTCTCTGAAAATGAAAACAATCACATATCCACTGGCATTTGATGAAAACTTCTAAGAACCTCTAGTAACCAGACCACATTCATTTTTTAGCATCGGTGGGCCCAGTGGGAAATAACTTTGTAACCCTAGCAGAGTTACTGTAATGCTGTAGCCACTCAGCTATATAGTTCCATATCTGACACATTTTTCCTTTGGGAACAGTTGAACCGTAAGTCACACAGCATATAAAAAAGTAGAAGCAGAGATGGAGTGTGTCCCCTCTACACAATGTCGGCCATGATGAAAACTCCTTGTCAGGCTTTGTTATGGAGCCTGTGCAATATGATGTGAAGTGCTCATAATGACAACCATTTGTTTTCATTACTTCTCGCAGCTTTACCAAGCACCTTGGCTCAACACCAAACCACAGTGCAGAGGCAGTGGAAGGGCAGCCAAGGAGAACGGAGCACATACAAACGGTAGCATATTAGGCCTGTTTCTCCCACTTAGATAAAACAAACACATAGCATCATGAGTCCATCCAGAATATCAGCAAATGCTAATTAATGTGTTTCCATCCACTACCATTATGCACATAGATGGAGCCAAGCATATCAACATGTCCTGGAACTACTGTTTGTTAAGGTATAGGCAAAAAAAACATACAAAACATCATAATCAGGCTTTAACTATGTAAAATAAGTAAAATAAATACATAGAACAATCACTAGCTCTGAGTTTCGGTATATTCACGCATTTGTGTTTTCATTTCAGTCACTACAGTCCAAAGTGACAAAGATGATGTAATTGCACGCATTGTACTCATTTATATTTATTTATCTTTTGTCACTCAGTTTTTCTCGTTTGGCCCGGCCATTAAGGTTCAAGTCAGGCCATGCCATTTTCTTTACATCCAGAGTGACTCTGACTACCTTTCATTGCAGAGTGGTCCATCTTGCAATATATCCACCACATAAACACATGTACTGTGTACAGTACATGCACAAGTATCCCTATACATTAAAAAAAAATACAGTCCCATAGATGGATGAGGAAAAAACAAATAACACAGGCAGCGAGACACAGCGTAAAATGTTAAAACATGTTTGAAAGAGAGAACAAGGAAAGAAAAAGAAGAGGTTAGTATTTGACTGCACAGTGACAGAGAGCAGCTGACCAGGCTATCAAGCTATAGTGTCTCAGGTGCCAGGAGTCCCAGGAGCGATTATTATTGCACAGATAACCTCAGCAGCCTTCCCTTCCTCTGATGTGACATCAGGTAGGATTATCTCTCCCCAGACTGTACCTGTAAAATGGCCTCTATAGGTTTATCTGAGCAGATTACATCCAGAGGAGTGAGGTCTCCATTTGAAAGGCTTGACTGTGATTCCCTTGTTGATTTAGGCGGGACAGAGGCTTTGACTACTAAAGCTATGCAGCCAAAGGATCTGGACGTACACACACACGGACAACTTTGAAACACCATTGAGACACATAACAGTCGACTGCAGGAATGTGCAATGTTACAACGATAGGTTGGATCATACAAGCTCAATATAACAATCGGGGGTCACGTTAAATCCAATCGTTAAATCCTTTCCATCAACACCTTTCCATCAAAAGTTTCTTTTCTTCAGAAACAATGTAGCTCCACATCCATCTGCACCCACGGGGCTTAAGCTACCTGGACAATAACAAATGCTGCTGCTGCCAGTTTAGCACAGTGGCTCTTAATGCTCCCCTAGAGAAGAGATGATTACTCAGATGGGGGCCACACAGGCCAACACAGGCTGAGCAATCTGTACACACAGTGTCTCCTACACTTCTTGCTTTCTCTTTAACAATGTTCAGTCCTTCGCAAATATTTTCACACGTGTGGAAACTACACTAAACATATTTGCCAAAGTAACTTTTTGTGACAAAGGTGCTGCATCAACACTCAACCTTCAGCTGGTTATTTCAGTCATCTTCTACTATTGAATTCTGAACATATATACATATACTGCATATGGTGTGAATTGAGGAGAATTTAATTTTGATTACCATGTGTGGTGACTGTGTAACATTTAATGTTTAATTCATAATCCAACTCATGTTAAAATGTTGATATTATTTCTTCTGCTCTGCACAGGCTGCCTGTCCCAGCTCGTCTGGAGGAGACTCACGAGTCCTGCTTGGTGTGGTATAAGAGGGTGTTGAGACAGAAGCAGTGATAAATCCTGTGTCCTCTCAGAAGGCGCTAATAATTCAAGATGATGTGGCCAAATGTCACAGGACACATTTCCAGTCCCCTGCAAAGACAGAACCACTCAAAGACATGATAAATGGTCTTGACTTTCCTCTTCTCTCACAGAATCTGTATGAAATCTTAAAGCATGAACCGATTGTTGTGGAGGTGTCACTGCTTCTTGAACGGATATTGACACTGATTGTGCAGGCATAAGGGTATGCAAATAATTCTGTTTTTATCCAGTCTGGGGTACCAGATGGGAGGGTTTTACCATGTCAGAAGTATTCAGATCATGTTGGGAATTTGGCAGTACAAGCTTATTCTCAGATACTCTTCCTGTGATCATGTGAACCTTCTCACACTGTGTGTTACATGTAAAGGAACCCATCTGCCACCTGATAGCTATTCCACTGTTATATATTTGTTGTGGACAATACAAAAGTTAACTGTGTTGTGCAGTGCAATTCACTGTACCAATAAATCAATAAATTATGAACAATGGCCTCTACACGTTTCAGTAAATGTGTATTTAGTATGGAAACAGTTGTAAATATTTTTGTATATTTGTTTATGTTGGAATCATAAATATACTGTGATCTTCAGTGAAGTGATTCAATGGTTGATAATTATACATTTGTTAATAAGTTTTCAATATTTTTCAGCCAAATCAAGTCAAATTCTCTGTGAATCGGCCTCTGGTTTACATAAGTGAGCCAGATCAATAAATCAACCCATCACCTCCTTCATCCATAAAAATGTTTCCTGAACTGACAACACACTACTTCCAATGACAAACCCTCTGACTGAGCCAAATCTACATTAGGTGCTCTCCGTCTGACTCAATAGCCTCTCCACACCTCTCTACTGTCCCGTGCTTCAGACATAAATGCTTCCTCTTTGAAGATGTCCAGACAAAATCAATACTCAGAGGCAGAGTTGGCAAAAACAGAATCCAGATTTCCATCACTTTGGCCTTTTCTTATCCCTCCAGCCAAAGCCATCAAAGCTGAGGCCCTCGCATCACAATCAGACAGGCAGATAAAGTCATTGCTGTGTATCTGAAGGATAGACACCTTATCTACAAACGGGCCTCACTGTGGGTCAGTGCACTAAAGGTGTGATGGCTCACACCTTCATTCAGCCAGAAATGAACTGCCTAAATCATGTGGTTGATATCAAGCTTAATGTTCATTTGTCAGACTGTAAAAGGTCACACAGAAAGGTCAAGCAAGTGTGTCTTGTATCAAAGAAATCTCCAGATGAATGGCATTAACAAAACTAAAGAACTATAAAAGCGCTATACAAAAGACATTATATCCCAAGCTTAAAAAAGTCTTGTTTTGTGATTATTTAATCACAAATTTATTCATTTTAACTTTTGTTCTGACTTATGGATGCTCCACATATGTAACAAACCCAGTTTTGCTGTGATATATAACATAAGCTGTATTATTTAAATACATCATAATGGCGTACCCCTCAGCTCTAATACTGAGGGGTACGTCATTATCCCAATACTGTATCTTTACATTGCAAGTAGTTGTTTGCTGCATATTAATGCTCTGAATGTAGTGAAATGGGTAATATGGTGGCCTTTCAACCCCAGGGTTGTGGGTTTGATCCCCCACTCCTACTGTCCTACACTCCTAGTGTCCTTCAGCGAGACACAACCCATCTCTTACCGGATGGGTTAAATGCAGAGGACAATTTCGTATATATGTATGTTACAATAAAGATGATTCTTCCTCTGACATTCCTTTGCACATATACACAATCAGCAGAATGCCTTACAGTCCCAAACAGCGCAGACAGTAGTATATATTGCAATTAACCAGAGCCGAGTTTGTGTGTGACTGTTGAGGGGAGTTGGAGGGCAACAGCAGTGACGTCAGGGTAAATTGAGACGATGTACGAGGATTGTTGTTGACAACACTGTAAACAGCGGCCAGGTGGAACAGTGCTTTTCGAGCGACTGCTTTTCATAAACAGATGGCAGCTGTTTATGGCTGCTACACCTTTTTGTTGAGTGAAAATATAATTACAGGTTAGACAGTCTGAGGTAATAGGAAGTTGTGCAAACAGTCATTTCTCCTTCATTTTGGCAAAGTCTCCTCTTAAACTGATCGGTTGAAATTTTATCTGTGTTTAGTTCCCAGCTACAGGGGGAGACTGCTGTTTCTCTACACATACAACATACAAAATAAAATAATGACTCTACTTTTGGAAATAGTTCATGTTTATTGTCACGATATTGTCAAATTAATGGTGCTACTGTTGTTAACAATACAATGTTTGTTTTAATCATATACTCTAGGCTGTTCATGTTTTTCAAGTACTTTGTCTTTTCAAGCAAATACCATACTGTACAGAATTTGTGTTGATATTAAGGTAATGTTAACAATGATAATGTGTTCATGATTATCAACATATCGTTATATATTCAAAATATCTGTAAATATACTGTAGATTAATATGAAACGTACAGGCCATTAGTATTTGATACTCAAAGTTTTTCAATAGAATATTCATTTAAATGTAAATACACTGCTTCCCCAATATGCATATTTTTACCCTGCAGTCTGTATGCATACATCATGGACAGTATCATCTATCAAGAAAGATAGCTGCCATACACATGTAGTAGTGTTATACAAGAATTTAATGTGACAGGTGAGAAAACTGTCCTACAGTGCAACTGTCAGATGTTTATAAAGAAAATTATTCATCAACAATTTCCTCTAAAGCGCTCTCATGGCTTACATCCTGATCATGCTTTAATTTCTGGTTTGTTTTTCTCATGTCACAACACTGCATGGCTGGAAATATGAGCCAAAAGGAGGCCTTCAGCTCATCATCATCATCCTTCAAGCTTTTGTGCATTTCCAAGTGCCTCCAATGTTTGTCAGTGAGAGTAGAGATGGCTGGCGTGTACTCCTATTCATGAGCTGTTTCTCCCGTGTCTCGACAACAAAGCAGCACATAAAAAAGGAAAATAAACCACAGGAGCCACCAAAGCAGCAGAGTGAAAGGTGGAGAGAAGTGTTTTGGCAAGCTGATGAATTTTCTTAGTCTTCCTCAGCAGTGGAAAAAAAGTTACATATACCATTTCTGCCTTATGTTTGCCTTTGGTTTCCATCACTTCCATCGCCCTCCTACACTCGCTGCGCTGTGGTCCATTAGGCTGTCTGTCCACAGCCAGAAGTGACTTTGACATTTGCTGAAACGCCCAGTGGAGTGTTCAGGCTTGAAAGGATATCCAATGCTTTGACCCAAAACCACTTGTTTCTTTTTCTTCTCCCTTTCCTTTCCATCAAAAACTCCTTTGTGACATTGTGCACTGGCATGTTGGCTCTCAGACCAAAGCCTGAATATATTTAAACTTCCACCAATAAAAGACACCCCCTCCCACTCACACATCCAGACACAACAACACACACTCACAGGCGCATTCATGTACACACATATCCCACTGAGATTCAAAAACACGCACACACAAAACAAAAAGGGCACAGTGTGAAACCACAACCACTGCAGTCCTGCACTTTCAATGAGACTTCAATAATTTATGAGCACACCAAAGGCGAGACAGCTGAGTGGAATCCTCTAGTGGTGAAACCTCATTTGTAACATGAAAATAATCACAGCACCAATCATGTGTAAAATACTGACTATAAAGATTCAAAATAAGACAAAGCATGGATATGTTTGTGCCTTTTAAAAACATTATATGGCCTACAAAGAAGGCAATAAACCTGGGCTATATTATTGTGATTTGATTTGTAACTTTATTTTTCCCCAGCAAAGGCAGCTCAATTGCAAGTGACAAGATGTTTAACAAGACAGATTCTCTAAATTATAAGGGGCTGGCCGACAATGTGGCAAACAACACAAAATACTGACCAGTTTCTAACAACCAGCAGACGGTTGGTGTTAATTTCCCAATCGGGCAATAACTGTTTCATGTAACGACTTACAGCAGAGTGGGCTGGACCTAATAATTTAACTGTTTTATTTTGGCAAAAACTGTGGGGCAGAGATGGCATAATGTCTATTCCAGACATAACAAGCACCCAAAGACCACATCAAAACAAAGATGGGGCCGGACGGATGTAAGCATGAGGAGGAATCCCCTTGGGAACATTCTTTACCCTCTATGAGACAAGCTCAGCCATCTCCACCCATCCATTATAAATGGAGTCTAGCATCACTCGTATGCCTCATCCCTCTTTCTGGGCAGCCAGTGTGAAATATTCACCTGTTCCACTCCTTCAGCAGAGTGGGGGATTAATGGAAAACGAGGAGCTGAGGGAGCCCCTCTGTCTCCAGCTCCCATGAAAAAGGGGTCTGAAATGCTGACGCCAACTTGCATCAGAAAATACCCCACCACCCCCACACACCACCATCCCACGAGTAGGCCTAAATACACACATACCCCTGGCTGTGAGGGAGAACATTGGTGATGATTGCTTTTTCCAAACTGCTCACAGGACAAAGAAAACACAGCAGCAAGAGAGCAGTCTGTCGTTCATGTCAGTTTAATTATCCATTAATGTGTGCCAACATGTCTCTCAAATGAAAAAAATCTAGTTAAAAAGCATGGGCAACTTACTAGATACCAGCTAACATAGTCTTCATTTTAAGTTATCTTTGTCAGTATTATACCTACATATAAATACTTACTTGTGATTTTCGATTTTGCTAAATTTAAAGAGGATATTCTCAAGCTATTTTAATATTTACCTTAATTCACACAGCATTGGTAAAATTTAACAACATCCTCTAACCCTTAGCCCTGCAAACATTGACACATACACAGTTTAAAACTGCTATAGACTGATCAGTATATACTATAAAAATAAATCTTTCCGTGTAAAATTATGATATTGTATAATCCTGCAGGTAGGATGGTGGCAGAGACACCTGGTTAAAGAAGCACTCAATACAGTGTGTTCCTTTAACTAAGTTCTGTTTTCTTTAGTTGATCTATGCTTAGGCTTGAGAGCCACTCTCTTTAATTCAATTTCTTGAGTTTCTATACAGTTAGAGTTTTCATCTAAATATTGTAAATACTTTGGATGAAAAAAAAAAACAATCTATCCCAGGTTTAATGCTTACCTGGTTCCTCAGAGTTATATTACCTAAAATTTCTCTGCTCCATCATTTACAAAAAGATCTTTCCCACTTTAATTAGCATCTGGAAAGAGTTGCTGCTGTGCACTTAAGATATGTTGCTCAACGGGAAAAGAGTGACACTCACACTTACATTGGTTGGGCTGTCTATACTCTACTCATGCCACTGTGCTTTGAATTGCAGTGCACATAAAACAACATATATGTTATGCTTTTTCACCACAACCCTGATTATGAGTGTCCCATAAGGGTGTTTGTGATCAATTGAGAGAAGTCTCCCATAAAAGTAACTGAACATATCTGAATGTCAAAGTATGAGGCAGAGGGTGATACATTGAGTGATGATGGAGAAGCGGGAGGACAGATTCCCACAGGAGACCAAATGTTCTCTGTGCCCTTTGCCCCATGTACACTGTCAGCTCCATAACCTCTATTTATACACCTCACCACTGGAAACTGTCAGCACCGGCAGGATATATCAGTTCAACAGGCCATTTTTTATGTCTGCTTCTACTGATTCACAAGCAGAGGAAAACAACACATGGTGTTACAAAATTAGATTTTTCAGGAAGCAGCTCCCTGTCTCTTTGCATATATGTAGCTGTGAATGTACAAGGGAATTGTGTATGTGCGTGTAGAGAGAAAGTGGGTGAGCAGAGAGAAGGTCAATAAAGGTATGGAACACATTAAATCACAATGTTGAGTGCTAAGGCTGACTCATTGATTTTCAGCAGTAACCTATTCCATAGAACAGTAAATGGTAACAAGATCAAAGCCTCAGTCCAGCTGTCTCATGCAGCAAACCTCATTTAACTTAGGGGACACAGAACAGAGAAAGCTAAGGGTTTGGGAAAACCATGTTACTGTACATAAAATAAGGCCAGGCAGAAGAGAAACAGCCTATATTCCCCAGCAAGTTCATGGACGGAAGGCTAACTCCAAGTGAAGCAGTAAACACAGGATGTGAATAACCCATTTATCAAATGGAAGATTACGAGGAACCAGAGCGTAAAATGTAAGTGCACAAGTGCACATTATGGGCAATGTGTCATTTAGAGGTCTTCACATGTCCATGTAAGTGAAATACACTATAATTTTGAAATACTAGGCACCCTTCAAGCACTATTCCTGCGTCTAAGAAATGAGTCACGTTGCCATCACCTCGTCAAAACCATTATCAATTTTCTGTTGCATCAATGGCAGATATATACAGTTCTTAAAAAAATATCAGACCACCAACCACTGTAAGGTGTGTGCCATTACTGCCCAAAATTAACAGTATTGTTGATTACCAAAATATTTTGGCTCAATATTATATGCTGGTAAATCCACTAGTACTCACATTATCTTAAATCAAAATGTTTTAATGCTAAAATTGAATTAGTGTTGTATGAATTTTCAAATTTTCTGTTTTATATTAAAAAAAATGAAAAAAAAAATAAATGTCCAAGCACATTATTATTTACTGATATTCCTGAACCAAACACCAAACTGAAACATTTACTTTAGTGGTTGTATGTTATTCTTGATTAATTTCTGACTTCCAAAATTCCAGTGTGCTGGTTCAAATTTGGGTATAGTTTGAAATTCCTCTTGTTCAAAATGGTAAAGCGTGGGGAACACACTGAGAATGAAAGAGACCGTGATGCTGATCTTTGAGACAAATAGGATAGGTGGTCGAATAAATTTGTTCAGCACTGTGTATAATAGAGATATAATCCACATTATATCATTCAGATACATTTTACCAGATTCAAGTAATTGACCAACTAAGATAGAAAGTTACCTGAAGATGACCATGAGATCTTAGAAAACTAGCTATGTGATCATTTATGAAGTTATTGTAAAGCATACGCATTTGTCGGTGCATCAGTGCCTTGAAAAAGACATGGACCAGCAGCACAATATTAATAAGCTACACTCTCTCAGTCAGTCCATTGCACACTTCAGTGTAAACCCAGAATACTTTCTACATTTCAGCCTGTTCATTCTTTGGGGTTACACTATGAAACAGGAGCCGTCTGCTCTCCCCAGAGGCTTGGTTTCTCAATGGTTCATGCAGAGAGGATGAAATAAATGCCCCGGAGTCTCAGTCAGCCCCCAGTTTCTTCACAGTTCTGTGTTAATGGAAGCTCAAATGATGAGTTCAGGCCATGTTGGATCTGCAGGATCATAGTGGAGGGTAACTCACCCAGCAAGAGACGTCGAGATAGGAGGGATGCTTAACGCTGAGGTGAGAATGTGACCCAACCAAACAGAATAGACAGACAAAGCAAAGTGATTGTGCAAATTTCATCCCACTCCACGATAAAGTACCTTTCAGACAGAGTGTGAGAAAAATACTTCACTTTCATCTTTTTCCTGGCCTTGTGAACAATTGTAGTATATTGAACTAAAGTAGCCAAACCCACATCTTAACCTGTCGGCACATTAATTAATTAATGGCTACATGTGGAATTCACAGTCATCATTGCCTTCATCCATTTACACAGAATGTTTTTTTTTTCAACATTACAATACCAGGATAAACCCAAAAAACTGACATGGAATTTATTATTTATATATTTATATATGCACATTAGCCTGAGCCTGTCCATACTTCCTGTGACGCTGCACAAAATTTTGCGAACAAGTCAGTCTGGCCAAGTTGCCTATCTCTTCAGTTTCAAATCTCTCCCGGAATGGGGGCAAATAAAATCTAGCATTTCCAATGGCTCCATTGAAGCATGTTTTAGGCAATGACGCTCACAGAACTGGATCAAACAGTTTCCGTCGCTACGCAATATGTCAGAGGAAAGAGTGGTCTGATTGGTTGAAGCTTCATCCAGTAGCACACAGAGGCATTTGATAGACGTGGGTAAAGCCGGCTCTCTGAGAACTCCATTTACAAGGCAGCTTGGCCAGACTACGCTCACAGAGCTTTGCAGTCGCGATAGCCACGCTATATGCACATGGATTTGATAGGAAAATGCCATTTTCTTAATCTGTAGGATAAGAGAATGAGCCCCTCTTCATCAACAATAACTAAACGCTGACATAGGGTGATTTGATTGTGGAGGAAACTACAACAGCACATTGCAGTGAGTGTATCAGTGGTGTAACAGTAAGATGTATAGGCTATACACCTGCATGACCACACTCTCAGTCAAGTGGGCTGGGATCCAGTTCATCTTGTAAGATGCTATTTGACATTTCTGTATTTTTATCTGTTTGAACTGCTGTTGCAATTCACTCCAACAGCAGCTCTGTCTTTGTCTGTTACAGCTGATGTGCAAACTGAATTTGCTTTGCTGCTGCAGTTATGGTAACATTAGTCCTTGCCCCACGTGAGCCAGTTTTTCTTGTTACCATGCATATAGTGCGCGATTGTAGGCTATTTGATCAAAAGATTGTTTAGAATTTGAGTGGTGTTCTCACCAAGCAGTCTGGTAATCTGTTACAGTGAAGGTAACAGATTACCAGACTGCTTATCAGTTTATATTCAGCATAATTAGAGATGAAGCAGATTTGCAGTTGAATGATCTCCTGAAACTATGTTCGGATGCATGATTGTGTTTACTGGCTGAGGGAAAACAAGTCTTTCATCTCGTGGAGATAAGAGGGTGATTTGTGGTCCACTTGGTGGCCTCTTCTGTGTATTCTCAGGTCTGATCTCTTTGTTGCTTTGCTCTCCCCCACTCTGCCTCTCTCTCCCTGATTAATGCTGATGCTTGCCTAATCATCATAGAAAAGATGAGGAAAAGCTGGTTATAATGATTTTTACCTCTGCTTGGTGGGTCTGAGGAGGAGATGGTTGTCGGGGAGAGGAAGAGGAGGAGGAGGAAGGTGGGAAGACAGTAATAGATGACCTCTTTTTCAGTATACAGTTTGTTCTCCTATATAAACACACGTGGAATGGTGATCCCAGTGATCTGTATGCCACTTAACTAATCCAGGTTAATACGTGCTGAGAGGTGTTGATGCTTTTACAAAAAATCAACAGGACAAGTGTGGATTCAGTAATCACCACTTAAACTTGTTATGATTTGCTACTGCAGTACCATGATGTAAATAGCATCTTGTGTTATTTATGGCTTTGTGTAAAGTATCTAATCTAAATTATATCTTAAATATGCAATGAAACCACATCAATGTATCCAACACAATTAGAGTTTAAGAGACTAAAGATTAAATTAAATGTGTCAGCAGGCTAATTACAATTGCCTCTGAAGCCTAAATTGCATCATAAATTCAATCTCAAAGGTGTTCAGGCACAGACATAATTTAAAATCATGTGTTCCATACACCTTCTAATTATTACAACTATGGCTTACATTGCTCTAGTAGTCTTCATAAACTGATTGGTGTTCATTATTGTTGTTTACCACACTGCTCATCACATCTTGCTTGTTATCACCAGTGGACACAGCCTTCTCATGTATTAACTATGGCCTTTTTTTAATGCACACTCAGCATATCCATCCCACATATTTTCCAGCATATTTATGTAATAGAGAGCCACATTTCCAAACTGAAATGTAATAACAAATACCCGCACAGTACATCACAGAGTTAAAGCTGCAGGTCTTTGCACCTGAATTGTGTAACTATTTTTGAGCAAACCAGGTAAGCAATGGAAGTAGTTTAAATTATGACATAGATTTGTAGTAATTTCATGCAACGTGAACCTCAGTTGACCTTTTCATTGTTCAAATGATGAAGAGACAGAAGTTTGGCTGTAACTGCACAAAGTTTGGACTATCCACATAAGCTAACAGAACATAAAAACATGGCTTATGTGGCTGTGTGGTATGTGGTATTCGAGGGTGGAAGCTGTGATGCAGAAAAATGTCAACATTATAGAATACGTGACACTCATCTGTCTGCTGAAACACACCTAGCAAAGTGCCTTATTGAAAAACAGAATGGGATTATTATCAATGCCATGGGGGATGCACATGCATTACTAAGGTCATCATGATGTTTTCCTGGATTTATTTAAACTGTTGTGTAGCGCTTTGCCATTTCCAGTCACATCAGCCGTATGTCAACAAGTATTTCTTATCTACCTGTATCTCAACTACAGACAGGAAGAGAGAAGCAGAAGTGATCATGTAAGAACCAACAACCAGACTCGGCTAGCAATCAGCAACTGATCATGTGACTGATTGTTTTGCAAATAATTACAAAACACTCTTCTTCTGAAAATCACCGAATATATCTATGATTAATGTAGAAACAGTGTTAACCTGTGGGTGACCAGAGGGTGAGCATAACACTTCCAAAACAATGCCATGGGTCAAGATTATGTTATCAGCAGTAACCACCATATGAACTCAGTGTAAAGTGTTTGTGTGACTGTGTAAGAAGTGATGTTATAGGTAACTGTCTGCACAGAGCAGCAGGTGTTGTAGTGTGGTATAGTCTGTCTGTGCATGCATTAAAAGCCTGGTAATCAAATGCACCTCAGATGGAAAACCCTCATTTAGTGTCTGTAAAACACGATCAAAGTTATCATATTTAATAATTTGTTTTTCAGGACAAAATTTTTAGCATCTGCCATTAAGTTACAAATGAACCTCCTCCATAGCTCCAACAACTGCTATTGGCCGTGTTTCCCACTTAAGATCATTTTTTAGAGATAAGAGCTTAGCTTAAATGCTTCAGTTGATCGAAACCTGACTTTGTCAGGATATGCTGTAAACTTGCGTGTTACTCTATAGTAAAAGCAAGTTAGCCTAGTATACTAAAATTACTTTTCATGTATTTTATTCAATACCTGGTGAATGCAGCTGACAACGTACTGCTGTCTCTGCCCTGTGCAGTGTCTACTTTTCAGTAATTCCACTTAATTCTGCTACTTAAATTTTTATATTAGTGCATTTTATAAGTAGGCCTACAGTCCCACAGACCCATCAGTCTAAAAAATACCAAAGCAATTACATTTTACTGCAAATGTCGTGCAAATCATAAGGTGTGAGCAATATCAATTATTGCCACAGTAACATCATTATTTATACGGTGAAGCCTCCTCTGATATACAGTGTTAAATCCTCATTCTTGTTTGATCCATGACCAGAGGAGCAGACAGTTGAAAGCAGAGAAGGGAAGAAAATCTGAATTGAAAGATGAAAGTCGAAAAACAAGTCTCTTTGGAAAAGCTTTATGCGGAGGAAACACTGGAGAGTGTGGTGGCTTTGATCATTCTGCCATGAAGTCTGAGGTTTCAAGTTTGAAGGTGGTAAATTGGCGCACTTGGCCAATTACCCAGCGCAGTGATTTCTCTAAAGGCCACTGCACATGGGTCACCATTTTCTGAATTGTTTTTACTGTAGCTTCTCAAGCATTTTTATGGGTTCATCTAATTGAAGAGGTTCACTTCAATTAAATGGGTCAGTCTATAACAAATGCAAAAGATGCAGTTACAGTGTAGGCAATTTGTGTGTTTTGAAGAGACCCTCTCATTTATATAAATTGTAAATTTAATTACTAGGGGCTTAAACAAGTGGAGGCACAATTTTCCCACTGCATAATATTTAATAATATCCTCAGTGTTCCTCAACATTGAAACACTGTACGGATCTATTTAAAGTATCTCAACTTTAAATTTGTAGAAAACATGCTCACAATAGTTTTGCTCAGCACACCCATGAGCCTTGGTAGCTATTCTGTTTTCAAAATCATAGTACAAAATATTCTGTGGGTCTTAAAAAATGACTCAGAATAACCAAAAATGCTGGCACAAGGCACTTTCGGTTTTAAAACAGCTGGCACTCAATGAGTTCATTTTCCAATTCACGTATTTTTTTCATTTACCAATTTCACTTTGGATGTTCACATACTTAAACTGTACATTTGCCAACTTAATCGCTGCAGAGATGTGCTTAGTTTGCATAGCGTCTGTACGGAAATAGAAGCCTTTAATCTTCTGCTGTCCAGCTTGTCAGGCCCAATAGAGAGAAATTACACTTCAAAAATCATTGACTGTGGTACTTCTGTAAGGTGTTAGTTCTCCGTGGTTTGCCGTACTATTGCTTGAGGTGACCAGGCATGAAATCCCATCGATGCTGTCTAAAAGGCCAAGTACTGCTACTGTTGCTAGGAGATTAAGTTTGAAACAAATGCGTCAATACTGCCTAATGAAGTTGAATGGTGACTGTCATCAGGAGTATTGCTCTGAGAGGCCACTCTGCTTCCTGCTCATTTAGTTCTGCCATTATTCAGTGCTGGTGTAGCAGTGGATAAGTTTTCAGGCCCCAAAATAAGCGTTACAGATGTAATTGTGACTTGGGGCGTCTTTAAGAAAAAAAAGGTAATTTATTTTCCTCTCAGCAGTGGCATTGGATATTTTACTGAAATTAATTGGAGTTATGTTCAATTGTTGGGTCTTTGTCATTTCAAGAACTACAAAAAACATAATAAAAGTGGTCTTCGCAATTTCAAGGACACTTGAGCCTAGGATTTAAATGAGTGAAAGAATGAAAGATTGAGGCAGAATGGAGAAAATCAACAAATCAAAAGCAGATTAATATGATATGGGGGTACAACATTATTAAAAAATCTACCCACAGCCAGAAAAAAGGGTACTAAATCCCATGCATTTTACCATGACAATGTTTGTGACCAAACACAATACATTCACATCTTGTTGTTAGCGCCAAGAGCGTCGTAGGAATGCTCTTTGGGCTCCTGTGAAACAAAAATGTGTTTCCCAGTGTGCACTTTACTGAAATTGCAGGTTGTTATTGAACTGAGGGTTTGAATTTTTTTTATTTCTTACATCATTCTTTAGTATTTTATTTTCACCATGGTATGTGTGTATGGTGAAAGGATGCAATCAAGGCAGTGGAATACAAAGAAATCCCATCAGCAGTATTAGTTCAAAACACTGACTGGCTCCCTCTCTTTTGCTCTTTTCAGGCTGGCCAGAATGGTGCCTGTGCTGGTTCCCACACCAGTTACACTGGGAACCAAAGTGCTTACTGGTGAACGACCCGTATTTATACCATTTTGTGAACCCATGATGCGAGGGTGTTGATTTGCCACCAAATAAAAGCAAGGCCATATGAAAGGGGATGTCATAGCAAGGTAAATAACAATCATGGATTGCATGAACTACCACTGAGGATTTGTGCTCATACAAATCATTATTTATCTGGGCCAAGCTTTGTCTTGTGCTGCTGTCTAGCTTCTGTTGAAATTCTGTTGACTTCCATATGGCCAGCAATATTTGGTCTCCTTTGCTGACCACTGCACATCTTCTTGTCACTTTTCTCCACCATATTCCACACACACGTTTTCTTTGTTTGTTTTAGCATGTGTGACCTGGATGAACCTGCTGACATCTACTTTGTCTTTTTGGTTGGTCTTTTTTAAGTTTTACTCAGTTCCTGTCAGGAGCCAAGTTTTCGGGTCCCGAACGCTCTGATTTTCGGCTTGAACTCGTCAGTTTCTCAGTCAGCCTGAAAACGCCTTCTGAGCACAAGTTTAAGCCCAAGGCCAGAGTAGCTGGTGCAGGTGGATGATATATCTCTAAAACATCCTGAAACTGCATTTCAAAGGACGGAGTTCAGTAACATGTCCATCGTCCCTGCAGTGCACTGTGGCCATCCAGGAGGAAACGGTTAAGAGGAGAATGAGTGAGAGTCAGTAAGTTCAGTACTTAATTGTGTGTATTAATTGTATGACATCTGAATGATTTCTCTTTGAGAGGTATAATGTGTAAATTGAACTTTAAAAACCTCTATAATAATGCAAATCATATGACCAACAACAGCAGGCAAACAGCATCAGCACACTTCACTATCACAGGGCAGAAGTAAGTTTTTAGATTTATTGTTGCAGTTATTTGCATTTTTTATCATTTTAGTGTCTATTTACTTTCCTGGTTTTATTTTGTATTGATGTATTTTAATTGTTTTTGATACAGTTGTGGTTTTATTGTATGCTTTTAACTTGAAGTATAGAGCTCACTTCTGGCCCATGGGAAAATGACTGTGACCTGCTAAAATGGAATAAGGTGTTGGCATAACTTGATGAAAATTGATGAAGACCTGGTACAACACCGTATCCATGCAGGCAATGCTGCACCCATCAGAGAGACCTCTTCCACCTTTGATGTATGAAGAAGTCTCTCTAATAGGATGCTAGAGAATGTAGTCATAAAAGAGAGCTGTAGCCCATGGGTGGTGTCCATCGTTCAGGTCAGGAAGAAGGATGGCAGCTGGAGATTTTTTGTGAACTATAGAAAGTTCAATGCAGTAATTCACGAAGATGCTTTCCCCTTGCCCAGGATTGAGGAGACACTTACCAACCTGATCCAAGCAGAGTGGTTCTACACCCTGGACCTGGCCAGCGGCTACTCGCAGGTTGAGATGGACCCCAAAAACCAGGAGCAAACGACTTTCACCACACCCCTTGACCTGTTCAAATTTAATACATCAGCAACATTCCAACGCCACATTTACCAGTGTTTAAATGATTAAATCATAGAATCACTCCCGGTCTAGAGAAACAGGAAAACCATGTTATCTCAATAACATCATCATTTACACACCTGACTTCTCCTCCCACTTACAGCACTGAGGTGAAGTATTCCAGAGGCAAGGGTTAAAGCTGCAGTTAGACAAGTGTAAAGTCTTCCTGCATGAGGTGAAATTCTTGAGGCATGTGGTGGATCAGAATGGAGTAAGATCAAGGTCACAGCTATAATTGACTGGCCCAACCCTGCCACCATAAGACAGGTACAAGCCTTTCTGGGAGCTGGCTGACTACAAGCGTTTTGTGTATGGTTTTGCTAAGATTGCACTCCCTTTAAACCAACTACTCACAAACAAAAAAGCTGATAAAAGGTCAGAGACTCAAAATGTGTGGTGGTCCTCTGAGTAATTTTGAAGATGGCGGCATGCACGGGTGCAGCGGCTCTTAGCTCTCCAGTTTGGTGCTCCACTTCCATCTGCAGCTGGATTAAGGACTTTTTGACAAACTGTCCACAAACTGTGAGAATTGGCCCCTACCTCATCCACTCCACATAACGGCGGTGGTGAAGAAGACCCAGCAGCGACTCCAGTTCTTGAGAGTGCTCAAGAGGAACAATCTGGATGTCTTTCTGGATGACTTCCAACAGAGCCACTGTGGAGAGATCACTGGCTGCTCTCTGCTCTCACTAGAGGACCTTGCCATCTCTCACTTCCACAGCAGGGCTGCAAACATTGTCAAGAACTTCTCTCACTCTGGCCACCACCGTTTAACCTGTTGCCCTCTGGCCGCAGTTACAGGACTCAGAAAACCCAGAGTAGTAGATTCAGAGATAGTTTCCCCAGAGCCATCAGTACTCTGAATACAGAGCATCACAATAAAATACATGTTCAAATATGTATGACTAACATGTGTAATAACAAGTGTGCGATAATAACACATGCAACTAACACTAACTAACTGAACTAACAGGAGCAATAACTGTATAGGTGCAATAATCTTCAACTCAACTAAATTTAAATTACTACTGTTGTGCAATACCTGTGCAATAGCTTCTCTCTTCTCTGTAACTGTAAATATTCAAATGTTCTTATCTTTTATATCTTAACTATTTATTATTATTTTTTATTTTGTTATTTACGCATGTTTTTCTTTCTTTTCATCTGTGAAATGCAAAGCAACGAGTTGAAACAGCATTTCTAATTTTGTTGTACTCCCTGGAATACAATGAAAAAAAGGCTTATGATTTGATTGATTTTTGAGTGCCAGGAATCATTTGATGCACTGAAAACAGCACTTACTCATGCACCTGTCTTGGGATATGCCTTCTACCTTTCATTGTCTACACAGAAGCCAGCAATCAGGGGCTAAGAGGAGTCCTGGCCCAGGTTCAAAAGGGGTGGCACTTTCTAGTTATTTCCCTAACTTCTATGAGCACCTCTAGTTAGTTAGTTTAGTTCATTGCCTCATTCTGAGTGACTTCCTGTTCTTAGTTCTTAGCTTTTGCCTCTTTTTAGAGACAATTTTTGTTCCATAATTTTCCTGCTTAGTTCCTACAGTCAGTTACACCTTTCATTTGTTATTCTAGTCTGCATAGATCAGTTTTTTTCCCTTGCATGTCAAGTATAGTCAGGTTCTACTCTGATTTTTCCTTGTTAATTGAGTAATCTTTTGTTTTTTATCAAGTTTGTTAATGAACACTTTTATTTTGAGAACCTTTTTGAGAGTCGTGTATTTGGGGTCAATCCTGCCTTGCCTAATTCTAACAAAAATAATGTAAATGCAGATTCATTGTAACTGAAATTCCAAGTCTATGCTGAGCCGACTGTTGTCCCAGAAGTACAGCTTGAGAATCACAGTCCCGACTACAGCGGTCCACAAGAGCTAAGTGATTGTATGTTGTAGGGACTGGCAACAGATGTCACAGGGCAGAACTGAGTTTTTAGTGTTTATTGTTTCAGTTATTTGCATGTTTTACATGCCCGCAGTGGTAGGGCGAGGAGCTCTGCATGTGTTGTAACTACCCCTAAGGGAATGAGTGACACTCTAGTAGTTGAACATATTGTGATAATGGTTGTGTGGCTGGCCATCCGTACTGGCAGGCATGCCTCTAGCTGCAGCAATGGCGTGCCCATGAGGCTTGGTGATGGAAAAGGGTCTGGAGGGAAGCGGGACCAGCCAATTTATAAAACAGAAAGTCCCTTATACCAGAGTTTTCGCCCATTTTGAGTCATATTTCAAGACCATTTGAAAAAAAAAATGTTTTTACCTTGTTCCGTTCTTGTTTTATCAGAGGTAGAGGCCACTAGAGGCCACTCCCACCAAAAACGTCACTTTTTGTCCAGAATCTGTCCGTTTTGCTCTCTAATCACGATCTTCTCCACTTCCTGCTTTGATTTCATGGTGTATATCATCTCTTCATGCTCCGACTACATCTCCCAGCAGCCCCAAAAATACCCACAGGCTGCAGGAGACCGCGAACGGTGACACGCTGTCAAAAAAAAACACTTGACACACTGACATCAAAATAAGTCAATAGCACTTGGGTGTCGGATTTTAAATGACGTCAAAATACGTAAATGGTGATCAAACAGTTAGCAGTTGCCCCGTCTGCCTGCTTAACTGTGTTTTTAAAGTTTATTACATGATTATACCCACTTTTATATCTTTTAGGATGTTTTAACAATTCTTAAGTTGTGGGTTCTTTTAATCTTTAGTATGAAAAAAGACATCCCAGACATAAAATTTGTTGTTCACTCCTTGTCAACTGGCAGCACTACTGTCACCCTGCTTAAACAGAAACCTGTCAAAATACCCTTTATTTCATTATTATATCCCCACCCTTTACATATTTTTTCAGAACATGGATTTATGGGACAACAACTGAATCATCTCCACTGATGAAATGGCTGTGCATGCTATCCACAGCCCCCCCCAACACATATGCACACACACATAAAAACAAGCCTTTTTCCATCTGCTTCGATTGTCCACACATGAAAACAGCTGAATGAGCAAAAGGCAGTGGAAAAGACATTGCATTCCTGTTCTGTGCACTCATACTGTGTTTGACGCACATAACTACAGATGGCTATGTCTTGTCTGTGTAGTATCTCAGTAAATCATATTTACCTAGCACCAGTGGTCCTGGAGGACACCATCACCCCCACACACCAGATACTGCAGTTACAACATGGAATAAGACTAAATTAGGAGGGGATTAGCAACTCAGATCTAAGACGTCAACCCCATCTGTCTGATGGATCCCAGCATGATGAAGTGACAGGAGGAGACATTAGATGTGTGTGTGTTGTTACAGATGACTACACAGAAGCAAACGCAATATTTGGCCTTGGTCAATTACCTACTGTGTATTTCAGTTAAATCGATATGAAAAATCACATACCTTATCTGTGATCAACTTTGGTATTTACATTTGAAAATAAACATGTAATGATGGAAGATGTAAACAGAGTGTGCTTGCATTGTGAGGGATAGATTTTGCATACGGGTGTACATTATGTTTGCAGTTATGTGCTTTGAAGACAGGATTATAGCTAAAGTAAACCAATGGTTTAGTGTGTGTTTGCAGAAACACATTAAGGAAAAACAGAGAAGATGTAGAAAATGTGGTTTTTAAAAAGTAGTTGTTAAAAATGATAGGGCATAAAAGCTTACCTGGGCAGTTGCGCAGCAGATGATTGCGCATGCCATCGGCCTGGGGAACCTGGGTTCGACTCCCTCCCAGTCCCGGCTACCAAAATGGGCGAGGGTTGCCTCAGGAAGGGCATCCAGTGTAAAAAAACGAATACCTAAGTACTAAGTCTGCAGTAGTGGATCATCTGCTGTGGCGACCCTGGAAGGGAGCAGCCAGAAAGGACAAGGTGTGGAAATTCAATGGGCGCTGCATTTTCACATCTCAATCAAACTGCAGAAATGCTGTTTCTTTACTATGATGTAATACAGCACTTAGTGTGCAGTATGAAGAGCATTGTGGTAATTCTGTGATGTTCAATGTATATTTGCAGTAATCTGCTTTCGAATAGAAAGATGATGAAGGCAATATGGTTGCACTGTTGATGATCTGTTCTGCACATAACATAGTGTCAGTGTTTGCAGTGTGTTGGTTGTGATTGCCAGGGAAACTGCAGTTGGCAACAGATCTATTCTTGTCATGCGGCAGTGAGGTAGAAAAAATCTCTGGGTAGCATCAAATGGTCAACAGGGCACATTTTGTCTCCATGAGTTAATAGGGTGTGAAAGGAAATGAATAAAAGTTAGATCCTCCACCTCACTCCACCAGGGACAAAAAAAGGAGTTTAAAGACATGATAATAAACAGAACTTTAACTGTGACAGGTGGGATTAGCAAGCATCTGTGTGGGACAATACTGCACCCCATCATGTGGCAAAGTCTTATCTAGCTCTACACTGCTATATTGTGCCAGCTTAAGAGTCAGTATCAGCATCTGTTCAGTCGTGAAATGAACTGACACTGGTGTTTCACTGGTGTGATAGATAGCTAGGTGAAGCTCAATTTCACACTTAAGAATGGCATTATATGACTAAAGTAGCAGACTTGACTCCCAAAGCAGCATTAATAATCCATTATCTAGTTTGAAACTTTCATTTAAATACCCTTATAAAGGGCATCCAGACATACATGGAGGGTGGAGAGGATATCTGGTTTCTTGCTTTTGATGATGAGCATTCAGTTTGACAATTCTTGTCTGAGTGATTAATATTTTTTTAACCTTTATTTAACCAGGTTACCCTGCTGAGATTTTGAATTTTTTTTCAAAAGTGACCTGTCCAAGAGGCAGCAAAATTTACAGAAACAGTAGTACCATAAATGAGCTTTTTACAATGAGTAGAGATTTAAAACAAAATAGATAAAATATTAAAGGTAGCTTAAATGGGCAGCATCTGATTTAACAACAATGACAAAGCCCAATGCTCTCAAGTTCTTTAGATTTAAGAATTTCAACAAAGCTATTGAAAGGGATCAGGTCCGACATTTTTAGTTCATCTTGCAGGGAGTTCCATGCAGAGGGAGCAGCATAGTGAAATGCCTTTTTCCCACTTCTGTGGTAACATAAGGAACAGCCAGGGTGAAAAAGCCAGTGGGCCGTAGACTGTGATGTCCAAGTTTCCTATCGAGATGAAATCTGAGATAGGATGGGACCATACCAAGTAGAGCCTTATAAATAAAAGTCAACCAAAGAGTAAATCTCCTGACAGACAGGGATGACTATTCAACTTTTTTGGACAGAGTTCAATGATAGGTGAGATTCTTGCATCCAGTAACAAACCTCAGTGCACAATGATACACAGTATCGAGAGAACACAGGCTTGTAACTGGTGCATGCATGTACAGTACATCACCATAATCAAGCAGTGGAAGAAAGGTTGCTGACATGAGGCGTTTCCTGGCCCCATGAGAGAAGCAAGAGCTGTTCTTAAAGTAAAAGCCAAATTTTACCATAATTTTAGATACTAAACTTGAAATATGGTATTTGAAAGTTAAACGATCATCAATATGGAAACCCAGATACTTGTAAGAGGAGACCAGCTCAATGGCTGCACCCTGGCAAGTTGAAATAGGGAGATTTTTTGACCGTACAGTAACTCTGGAAAACAGCATGGCCTTCGTCTTTTCAGAGTTAAAAAAAAGTTCAATTTCAGCCTTTGCAAACGGGACTGAACAACATCAAAGGCCAACTGTAAAAGACTAAAAGCTTGCATAACAGACGATGCAGAACAATAAATTATTGTATCATCTGCGTAAAAATGATACACATCATCTAGCAAATTGTTGCAAAGGTCATATGTAAATTGAAAACAAAATGGGACCTAGCAAATTGTTGCAAAGGTCATATGTAAATTGAAAACAAAATGGGACCTAGCACTGACCCTTGTGGCACCCCCTTAGAAACTCTCAAAAATGTTGATGATGAGCCTGCTATCTGGACACACTACGATCTACCCAACAGATAATTTCTGAACCAAGAAACTGCATGCTCAGATAAGATTTTGTGCAATGTATCAGGATATTATGATCAACAGTGTCAAATGCTTTGGATAAGTTTAAAAATGAGTGATTATAAAGATTTTTTGTTGAAGAATGGTAATTATTTTTGATTCTTAATACATTATATTACTGCCAGGGTCTGAACATTTACGGGTCACCAGCTGACAACAATAATATAAATTTCGCAATATACTGCATGTGTATAACTATATATATAAAAAAAAAGAAAACGGTTATTAGCAAGAGTGTGTCAGGAAATAACATTCAGTCACCCAAGTTCAAGCAAGTCAAGCAAGATACTGATTGACCTCTGTCATCCCTGTTGAAGGAGGCAAGACACATTTAATAAAGTTACAGTTAAACTGTGTAGTAATTTCTGTAGCAAACATAACAAGTAGCAAAAAGCAGACAGACAGACGTCCTGTCACTGGGTCAGTCATAAGGTCGGCTTAATGAGAAGAAATTTGATAACACACTCCCATGTCCTCTGTTTTATTGAGCCACAGGAGGGCCTCCTCATTGGATTAAAAGGTATTACTAAAGGTTAACATAAAGTACTGCAGCATAGCAAGCTGGGAGCTCATATAAGTCCATGTTAAGAGGAAAATCATTCTTATACTAAATGAGTTTATTGTAAAGCATCTGAGAAGTTCTAATTTAGCCTAGGCAGAGGGATCAAAATTAAGGTGGAATCAGCAATTCTGGAGAATGACTGTCAATATTTTGCTGTGGAGTTCAGAACAGCAGCATATTCCAGATTTTCCACCATCCTCACACTGCCCTAATCCTTATGCACCCATGGCAATTCTTGTTAAGTTGTCCTCTGTATAAGCATGTATGCCCCCTGTTGCTGATCAACTTGAATAGTGTTGTGTAGCTCGTTTGAGCTAATTTTGTTTTCCATTTACAGACCTAGAGCTATGATGCAGAATTTTATTTCAGTGTTCATGGAACATACACCTAGCAGACCATCAAGCAATAGTTGCTGAATTTGACAAAAAAAGTAATGAATTTGAGTTCTTAACTCCACCTTGAAGGTCATAGGCTCCACCAAAATTTACTACTAATCTAAGATTAATTGTAATCACAGTTTAACAAAAGAAATTTTAAAATGTGTAAATGCAATTAAATTGAGCTCTCTTGCACAATTAAAAATCAATCTTCCTTTAGTAGATCAGAATCAATGTGATCTAATAAATTATTATATTATCATGTTAAAATTAATAAATTAATAAATAAATTGATTTGCATGTTGTCAGGATGTAGTAAATATGTTTGTAAGACCGTGACAATGCAGTAAAAGAGCCCAAATGCAAGACTCAAACCTCAAAATATCAAACAAGGATTAATTTACAAAAAAATAATAAACAGTACAGGGAAGAATTAACACTCTAACTGGACTGACTGGAAATAAAAACAGAAAATCACTTCACTAAGGAGGGCTAAAAAAGGCTAATAAACCAAAAAGGCTCAGACACTACAGCTATGAAAGTTACAAATGAAAAACACTGGTCTAACAAGTAAAACTAACTAATGACGCTCTATTCAGAGAAAACAAAATAGGGCTGATCAAACCTAAGCAAGGAGCTGAAAATGCTCTCAAAAGGAGAGAAAACAAGAACTAATCCACAAAACCTATAAAGAAAAACAATCATCAACAGTGAGGACTAAACTTGTTGGCAAACACTAACTACACTGACAGGGAAACAGTGACTACACTAACAGACAACAAGTGACTAATAACAATGACAAAAGAACATTCAGCTCAAACAGACAGAACACACTGATAGGGAACCTGACGTGGAGGGGGATCAATAACATGGAAAAGCAGCTGGTAGGTTGGATACAAGAACACAAGACAATCACCAGATGTGGGGAAAACAGGAGGGCAGGAAGTAGTGAAGCTGAAATGAGAAGGAAAACCATTAATTTGAAAATAAAACAGGAAATAACAAGGCAGAAATAATAAACATGACCTGGCTTGACAGACATGACACAATCATTTGAAAAGGTTAACCTTCTCAAGTGTACGTTTAAAATTGATACTGTATCACATAAAGTGACATTTAAAGAGGGGTTTAAATTTAATCTTTCTTAGTTTTGTGCTAGTTTCAAAGTTTTGTTAAACATTTAAATTTGAACAGAAAACATCATGTGATGGTATGAATTGAAAAAAAATAATTTTTAAAAAAGACATCTGTACAAATTGTTTCCATGAAAGGGAAAAATAAAATACAATAATTGCATGGCTTTTGAACCATGAATGAGAGGCCTTGTGATCCTATTCTTTACCTTTGTGCTCATCAATTCTGCAGATGAGGAATGCATAGATGTGCAGATGAGCGTAATTTCATTGAGTCATTCATTTTGCAACATTGCCACAAACCCAACTCTTAATCCAAGATTAACCATAATCCAGGCATTAGATATGGACTATTTTTCACATTTTCATACATATTTTTTATTAAAAGCCCAGGAATACTCAGGTTTTTTTTTTTGTCAATATAGCATGCACACATAAAATGTGGAATATTGTTGTTAAGGTTACCTGACCTGAATGTGACTCTGACTGGGCACTTTGCTTCTCTGTCTTTTCCATTGTAATATTTTTTATTATCTTATTTTATTTAATGTGTTGGACTTACTTGACTGGGTATCTTTGTTTGTATCGGTTCTTTCAATTGTATTTTTGCAGTATCAACACCATTGCATCCCATGTTAAATGTAATTATAACAGAAATATGGTATATGGCTTATTCAATGATGTATTTGAATTTGCTGACATTTGAACAGTAATTATCGGATAACCTCAGATTATATAAATATCACATGGTGAAATTAAACATTTTATCATCCTTGCAGCTTTTAAGCCAGTTCTAGCGAAGCAGTGATGTACAAAACATATATACACACATATACACACACATATAACAAATAACATATGAATAACCATTTCTAATGCAATTTATAATGACCTCAGTCACATATTAATTAGAGTGACACACAGAAAGGGTTTTGTAAAATTAGTCACTGATTTTCAAAGCATTGATTTTTTAAAATAAAAGTCATAGTCTAGCTACAGCATGAGTTCAGCTGGTTCAATAGATTTGGAACAATGTATTCAGTTTTACTAATAATAATTAGAAGACACAATTGTTCAGCTTACATAGTGCTGTTTTAGCCATAGAACAGCACAATCATGCCGGATGGTGCTTAATGCACACAGTCCTCTGGCTGTTGAGCAACTCTACTTGAGCAAATGTGGCTCATAAGGTTAGGTTTAGGGTATCTGCTAAAAGAGTGTTGACTGTTACTCATTTGTTCATTGACCAGATTTTCCCAGTCACTCTGTGGAATTAAACCACTGGCCCTCCAGTCATTTGTATTTTATCCCAAATTTAAGACAACCCTACCCTTGTATATTAATCAATACATTGAGTGTTATCAAGGCAAACATCAAGCAATGGTGACTCTGCCAGCACTGATTCAGATTGATTTAATGGCCATCCCATGCTGTGGAAAGTCTCTTCAGAGGAAACAGTGGTGGCAAAAGCGATTGACCTACCTACCCCGCTGTGACGGCTCCGTGTGAGAGAGGTCGACAGCAAGAAGGGTAGCAGGCATTTGATTAAAGCTTCAGCCCTGGTTGTGGAAACATGAATAATTCCAGATGGGAGGACTTATACTGACTTGTGAGGGTCAGAGAAAGAAGACTCCAGGAGCTTTGGCTTCTTGGTCCAGGGAGAGAGCGACAGTCATAAATCCCCCCTGTGTTTTTAACAGCTCACAGCACAAGGATCCATGTTCTCTTCACTGACACTTACATTCATCAAAAAGCACATGGTCATCCCATCGAGACATACTTCCCACATTAGCGTGTGTACAAGCAGCAATGGGAATTGCCGCCTTAATCACTGAGTGATGATTGCTTAACTGGGGAAATTCTCAGGGACACTGACATCACCTTTTCCTCATGTTTCCTCCTCCATTTATATTTTAATTTAAAACCTTTACAAAATCACACAAAATGTGTCTGTCTGTCTGTCTGTCTGTCTATTAGTAAGCTTTTGTGAAATTAAAACAAAATGAACAGGTTTTGCTTGAAACCCTGTGCACAGACAGGCTGATTAAATTCTGGTGGTAAAGATACACAATTGTAAATGTAGCATGTTTTGGTATTTTTACTGATTGGAGATGCTCGTCAGCTTAAGAGCGTATTGTGACCTGTTGTTTTTGCGAAAGCATTTTATCAGTACTCATATAGCGTAAAAGAGAAGGGTTGGAAACATTACTTATTTTTACAATAAAAATAATGAACTGTCTTGTCTACTCTTCCAATATGTAATTTGCTTGACTTAAGATTGGATTTTATTCTGAGAGGAAGGTGCACATTCCCCTCTTCTATTACTGCTTGCCTGTTTACATCTTTAGTCTTTCTGTTCACAGATTTTCTATATTAATTCCTTGAGCTTCCATTTAAGTAGAAGGAATGTTTTCCTCTAAAATTTCTCTGTATGTCATGTTTTTCAGTGTCTGTCTCTCTACTTAACTAATTGCTTAATATCTTTTGTCAGAGTACATTGGTCAGTTGAATTCCAGCTGAGGGAAGATTGATAACACCTGGGTTAAAGTCGTGCTAACTCCAGAGATCCTACCTGGATCTGGATTGGCCAGAGGCAACAGGTGACAGTATAAAAGGTCTTGGAAGGCAGCAAACTGGTTGTTCTATGACCAGAAGGGTTATTTTCTTCTCTTTTAAACTTCTGCAGATAGCTCTCATGTGGTAAACCCTAACAAGATAGTGTATGTTTCTCTTTTTTAAAACTGTTTAAAAACTACTCACAACACAAACTATCCTTAAGTATAAACTCAACCAAAGTTTCCAATGTGCAAATTGCTTCCTCAGTCCCCAAGATTAGATTGTCTTGTTTTAACACTGCTGTCTGTTCAAAATAAACAAGACAGGAAACGTATCCTCTTTGGCCTTTGGCTTTTCTTCCATTTGCCGAATGCACACAAAACAGTTACTCAAGAACCTATCACTTCTATGTACCATTCTACTCCCAATAAACACAAACTGATACTGAGGGTGCAGTTTTGCAAGCTAGAGTATGCAGCATTAAAATATATTTTCATTTGCATCATATATATGTGTAAATACAGTATATTAATAATGCCAATGGGAACAAATAACAAAATATAAACTGTATGGTATTTTTCATCGCTCTAGTGGTATTGGAAAACAAGCAGAACATACCTCTAGAAAACACTTTATCATTATTGTGATCATTATTATTATTATTATTATATTCAGTTTCTTTTTAGTGTAAATACATATTGAAATAGACAGTTAAGAACTATGGACCACCAAAGACAATAAGACAATGTTCTTTTAAGAACAGAACTTCATGTAAAAAAAAATCATATGCTAAATAAAACTAATCAAGTCTAGGAAAAGTAAATTAGTGTATATTCTTTCCAGTGATGAGTGACTTCTGAAGTAATGTAACCACTTTTTATTTGTTGATCTTAGTGTTTTTATTGTGTATCTTGTTTTTATTTTCACTTTGTAGCAATTTGAGATTATTAATTGTAAAGTGCTTTATAAATACATTTTTTATTATTATTATTATCATTAATGCAGAGAAGAGACATGTAAGCGAAGCTGAGCTTCTCGAATCTGGTTCCATTTTTCTACACATTTTTCATTTTGGTCTGTAGCTCTTCGTGGGTTTCTCCTAAATGTCTGTGGGAATAATGATGTCCTCTGAACACCCATTTTAACATCTGAACATAAAGACTTCTTTAAAAAAAAAAAAAAAAAGTTTTTTTTTTTTAACATTGGATTTGAGGTGTAATAATGTATTCTCTGGTTACATTGATCTTTAATTTCATCCTGTCACTTCCTTTCATATGTTATTAAAATTGAAGTCTTTTCATTGGCCTATTTATCAGCATTCCTCTGACACAGCTGATTTTCCGTTTATTCTGGTCCTATACCCCTTTGTCTGCTCACATAAGAATAATCTCATTTCATAATTTTCCTCTTATCAGCCTCCTGTCATATTGGTTCCTTGTTGCATTTGTATGACTCTGCCCCCACTTTGTCTCAGACCACAGAATAAGTCATTTAACAGCAGAGAAATGTTAATGTCACTGCGCTTATAACAACGTGTCATTATTCCAGTGTCAAACAACGTGATTGCGGAACAGCTTTTTTCCAGTCAGTTCTCCACAGAGGAGCGGTGGAACATCATGAATGCCTTAGGCTAGTAAGAAGATGACTTGTGCAATATGGAATAAAAATAAAAACCCAGGTGTTTTTTTTTCTTTTTTTTTTACCACTCCAACCCTGTCTTCTAAGCTGCCAACAAGCCTGAGCACAACATGGTGCATAGCATCAATTTCCATCCGCAGTTTCTCATTCCAGAAACTATCAATATGGTAATCAAATTGCTCCACTTCCTGTTTATGTCTCCCCAAAAATGGGTACCTCTCTGGTTACTCACCTTCTCGTTGATAATCCCACCCACTGCCTTTAACTGCATCTGACATATTGAATGCTTCGTATGTTGCTAGTTTGGCCCCAGCGGCAATTTAAAGTGTTGACAGGCAGACACAATCCACAAGCAGATCCCTGATATCCGATGTTACAGTTGGCCCTCCCTGGAGTAGCCCGATCAATAAAGGAATGGGAGAGGACTTTTTTTTAGACCAGGAGCCAATCAGAGTAGAAAGAATTGGGGAGGTTAAAGACCCAGGGGGCTGTTTCTCCCCTACTGGAAGCCACCAGTGGAAGAGCGCGAGCCTTAAGGGAATATTGGATATCTTACCACTGTACTAACCAAAGGGAAAGGGAAACCCTGATCCACTTAGACTTGAAATATAGCTAGCCAACACAGGCTCTCCTGTAACCATGAGTTTGACCTTGCTGCCTGCTGGGTCAGAAAATGTTTGTCACATGGATTGATCGGGCATCCTTTCTGTAAGTGTTTCATGTTTCAAGAACAAAAGCTGAACATTATATAATACATATAATAATAATAAATAATTAGAATAATAAGAATAATAATGATAAACTGAGAAAGAACATAATTATCAAAAAATACTCTATTGTTAAAACTCTCATGTAATTAAACTGTGCCCTCAAAACTGCTACTTCCTGTACCCATTGCAGTGCCAAGCTGACACTGAGTGAGTCTGTCCACCCTTGATATTCCCCGTCACTCTCTTCTCTCCACAGCCCAGCCACAGGTCAATCGGAAATATAACAGAAAAAAAAATATTGGACATAAACAAGATATTGCCCCTGCCTGTGGGATAATTATGTATTGATTGCAAATAATGGAATGGCTTCCTAGTAGATTATAATGAGTGTGCTGCACCATTTTTCTTCTCTCAGATCGGTCTCAGTACAGGGTTTACATTTGCAGTATATAGAGAAAAAAGACTGTAAATATACACTGATCATGCATAACATTATGACCACCTGCCTAATATTATAATGGTGCTCTTTTTCTGCCAAACTCTAATTCACTGTGTATTCTGACAACTTTCTATTAACTTTATTTGCAGTTTTTTAGCTCCTGTATCAGACCACCAGGACCAGCCTTCACTCCCCACCTGCATCAGTGATTCTTGTCGCTCCTTAATTAAAGCGCTTGCCCTTACTGGTGACTAAACCATTACAGAATCATATTTGTTAAGCACTATATATATATATATATATATATATATATATATATATATATATATATATATATATATATATATATATCAGAGCTAATGAAATGACATTGTTATCCTTTCAAACCATATAATGCCATTTATTATGACACAGATAGAATGTCATCCTGCTGATGGAAGCATCAAATCAGAAAATACTGGTTAGAAATTAAAAAAAAGATGTTATTTGTATCTCTTTAAACCAATCACAATGGTCTTGGATAGTGCTAAGCATACGATGCAGCAATGGTGTTGTTGCAAAATGAATGCCACAGAAAGTGGAGGTGGGGAGAATGCAAGAGGACACAAGTGAGACGTGCGGCTAATTGCAGACAACTGTAAGACTAAATGCTAATTCCACTCAACACAACATAATGCAGCTGCTGGCTGAGACCATACTGAAAGAGGCTGGAAAATGTAGAGATAAAAAAAGTTCACATTTACAGCACTTTACCGTAAATTTCTCTTGAGTCGTCAGTTGAATGACACTATAAACGTACATCAAGCTACCCCTACCCCACCCTTCCACATCCCCTTTGCAGGATATCATCTATATTTTTCATAGGCCTCCTTCAACGATATAAATTGCTGGCTACATCAGTCGTTATTATGCGTACCCTGGAGGGAGAAGGAAATAGCTGGAAAGATGAAGACAACATACGTTGAGAACAACTTTGTGTGTCTGAAGTGTGTGTATGTGTACTTGACATGCTTGCTTATGTATGAGCAGAGTGAGTGTATGCAAGTTTTTCCATGGTGTGTGTTTGTACATGCATGCATCTGGGTGAATGTATGTACATGTGTGCATGCATGTGAGCTGTGTTTATTGCACGACAGAAAGTAGAAGAGAACAGGAATCATCAGCACGTGTCAGCAGTGGGTGTTTAAAGACACAAGGCTGCCTGATAGAGAGGGGTTTTTTTTCGCTCATGCATCTTCCACCTCAAGATCAAAAAGTATCACAACGGGAACCGAAAGCAAGTTGCTCTCAGACAACTAACAGTCCACTATTTTGAGTGCAGAAACAGCAAAGAAGGGACAGAGAAGAGGAAGGGAAAAAAAAGCGATATGGGGACATGAGATGGAGGAGGAGTGTGTTAGCACACGGAGGTGGCAACCGGCTCATGCTGGCTCATTTTCTAGATGTGGTATGTGTGCAACTGTAATTGAATGTACAGTGAGATGATTAGGATGCCCAGCAGATCCACCTACTCATGCAAGCCAGGAGTCATATATGATGGCTTTGTGTGTGCTGGATTGTGTGCCTAATGTGCACTTTCCATCAGCTGTGTGATTACATTGAGTTAGAGAACATAGAGGACTCTGTCTTTGTGTATCTGATATCAGTCTTCTTTTTACCCACTTTGATTTTTTCTTTCCAAATGCAGTCTTTGTGTTGCTTGAGATCCTGTATGATATGGTTGACTTTGTCGACAAATATGTTTATGCTATTTACGTCATGTAATAAGGTGAGACTAATTTTCAGGGAGATAATCTTGCTGGTGACAAGCTGTATGGTGGATTACATATGCATACAGGCTATACTGTAAGTAATCTGTTCCAGAAAATCAACTCCCCTGATGGATCATGTCTTTACTCCAATACAGCTGAAATGTGCCCACCCTCTTAATCCCTGGTACACTGACTAAACTGTAAAAACCATAAACTATACATCATGTACATTAATTACTGATTCCTTCTTCACCTTCTCTAAAAAAAAGGCTTCATATCTTACAACAAAACCAGCCAATCCCAAGTGAAGGTTGCTAGCACACTTGTGTTACTTTATTGCAACTTGGCTGCCAAATTGAACGTCTCTATGGCAACAACAGAATTTCCAATTGGTGAGACTTAAAGCTTGTGGGTAGTGTAGTGTTTTATAAATAAAACACCACAAATTGGAATCAGATTGACTAACGGCTTCTACAGCAGCATACAGTGTGTAGTTGTTTCACAAGCTGATGAAGCCCATCTACTGTTGCTAATGTCCCTGTGTCATTAATGGTTGGAAGAGTATTATGGAACGCATTTAGAAACTGAAGATTATTTGCCGTAGCTCAAAACTTTGGACAGCTCTCTCTTTGAAACAGATAATTTGTTCCACATTTATACCAAAGTGACAGTTAACTGGAAAAACAGAGAAATGATTAAGTGCAGTGATCACTCACTCTCTTCCACCCTGCTTCTTCTCGCTTGACGGATGTGGTCCCACTCATTAGTGAGTCATATAAATTATATTTTCTACCTTCAGAGAAAGAGCATTACTATGGCAATGCACTATCCACTCTGTGTGACAGTTCTTGATCCCATGACATAAATAATTTCTAGCTGCATTTAACAATCATGCCCTGTGACACTGCTGTCAGTCGACGATGTGTGATTTCTGTCAAGAGACACTCAAGCAGGTCAAATGAGTAAGCTTTAATTAAGCTTAAGTCAATCACAATCCTGAAAGCTGATTGGTTGACCCCATCAAATTTTGAGAGGGTGAATTATATAAAATAAATACATTTGCACATATTTTACAGTAACATGTATGTCTATTATGTGAAATACTAACGGTGCGTCAAATTCTTTTTTGCAGTGATGAGAGAGAAGCTAGTTAGAAGAGAAGAAAAGCTATTTCCTGATTTTAAGTGCAAGATTTTTTCAGAAAATTCCAGAAATTGAGACAATTTTACTACAAAGTATCACTGTTTTTCCACAAAAGCTCCACACGCTGTGTATTTATTTATTTATTATCAATTACTAAACAGAACACACATCCAGCAACTCTGCTTGCAAATCTGCGTGAGGCCATTTGCCAATCCTGTTTATTTCTTTGTACAACACACAGCATGCCTACACTGTTACTGTAGGCTACCCTTGTCTCTCGGATTCCTTTTCTTTCTCTCTCTCTCACACACACACACACACACCATTATCTACGTACAGGAAAAGGGCTGACTCACAGCTGCTTCATTACTCAAGTGAGTTATGAGTGTGTTTACACACACACTGATTGATATTAACCCTCTTTGTTTAAATCTCCTATCCCAACAGACAGCACACCATGCAGAGGGTTGGTCCACTTGCAGGATTGTGTTGGGGGGCAAACTGACCAAAAAGCTCACAGTGCCCTCTACTGATGACTGAGAGAAAAATCAAATAGAATCATCTCTCCATCCTCATCTTTTTTTTCTCACCATTTCAAGTACAGCAATTATTTCCCCCCATTACATTCAAAAGACCGAATGTCATTAATTTAGATAAAGTGCAATACCTTTGAAGAATAAAGAACAACTTAAAATGTACAAGTTAATATTTTTTGTTTCAAAAATGCAAAATGATAAGCACAAAGTTTCTTTTTAGGTTTTCTTTTTTCATCATCTCAAGGTCACAAAGTTGTGATTAATGTAGATGCAGATTGATTAAGATATTTTGAGCATTAGTATTGAGCATGTTATGGAAAAATTTCAGAAAAATATAGTAGATTTATTTATTTTGAACGCAAGATTATTTTCCTCCTGTTATTATCTAATGTGAAAGTGACACTTCAGTTCTGAATGAAATATTGCTTCATCACGTTTATTGCTGGATCTTTTCACCATCAGACCTACTCCATCTCTTTAATCTAGGAGGAGAAGCCTTGAGAAAACAAATAAGCCTCACTTGAGCTCTGCTTTCATTCAGGCAGTCATTTTAAAAACAGATGTTACATTTTTCAAATGATATTTCATTTATTTGGGACTGAGAGCTTTTCATTTATCTTCCTCTAGTTGATTTTCCCTATCACATTAAATTAACTGAGTGATTTTAAACAGGCCAAACTCCTTGTAGTCAATCCGTCTCTCCTAGAAGAGCTGTGCATGATGAAAATGTATGGTGTCATTTTTAATCAGCTGGAGGGAAAATAGGTGTCTGGGGACTTCCTCCACATTGGTGTGACTCTGCCCTCGTAGCAGCAGGACATTTGATGACCTCTTGACTTTCTCAATTTAATGGGGTCACTCAGATGCAGAGGCGGAGCCAAGGGGCTATAAATTGTTATTCTGATTGCCCTCTGTAGGCAAGGTGAGGAGATCAGCCACTGCCAATGAGAAGGTCATGAAGGTATAGGTTTAGATGATGACTGCTATGGCACATCTCGCTCATTCAATCATCATTTATCTTGTTTTAAGAGGCAACCTTAGAAAGCCCATAAGAGGAGGCTGGGGATTTACAGTATCAGTTGCAGAAGAAAAAAGTAAACTGAACAACAAAGCAAGCAGTGGAGGGATACACCTGTCTTCCTTTTCGTAGAGCTTTATGTCACTCTTTTATGTTATGTTTATTTCCATTTTTACCTCAAATGTGTAGTTTTGAAATGACTGTGGAAAAACAATGCATGGCCATACATTTTTGCGCTTCTGATAGCACTGATAGCGTGGATAGCACAGTAGCTTACAAAAAAGACAAGAGGGGCATTTGTATTCCACCATCTTGACCATATCAACATTCATATGTGTATCATGCACTGGATTGCAAGCATTTTTATGAAATCAATTTATAATGACAGTTTCTGGGAAAAAAAAGTTTCCTGAATTGAAGAATTTGAAATGGCATTTTTGTTATGAAATAGACCAAGAAAACATGATTTAAAGATATTTTCAATACATGTTTGGGGTGTCCTTAAAACAACAGATGAGAAAAGAGAGCTATTGTTGAAATTTGCATAATGAATTGCCTCACCGGGTCAAAACGCATACCATTCTAAACTGGAAAACATGAAACTGTTCCATAAGTTTGTCTGCCATGACCTCTCAGACAACACTTGGCCATAGTGGAACAGCCCACAGAAATGAATTTCTTGAAGGGTATAAGCATATTTCAGCAAATTTTACATCATCAATCTATCAATCTAAATATTGTAGGGGTTTAAAAGCTGATCATAAGCTCATATGGGGAGTAAAAGTTCTCAGAAAGCTCTCCAGAAGAATCAAAACAAATTGTTGGCAGGACAAGTTGACCTGACAAAAGATAATGGGCTGGGGCAGAACAACGCAAAGTTAAGTTACAATAATAGGAAAGTGTCCAAAACTCACCCATACCCGTACAACAAAAGGGAATTGCATAACACGCAGTACACACACACTGGATAGATGACGTGGGCTGGGGGTATAAAGCCTCCTGAAGCTGCTCAGGACTTTGGAATTGAGATGGAACTCTGTATTGAGACTATGCTGCATTGAGTTATCTGAAATAAATTCCCAAAGGCTGCTGAAGTCAGTGTCTGGCTGATTCTTTTAATAATCCACAACACTCGCTTTGAAATAAGATCGTGAGTCACATTTCAGTGATCATTTGTGTTGCATTTAAATGCTTGTTTTCATGTACTGTATATAGCATGCCATACATTCATCATCACTACCATCAACTTGGAGTGCTAATGCTTTGTTCTTCTCCTTTGAACAGCCATAAACTAATGTTATGTTCATTCGGAAAATGGAAAGAACAATGTCTGTAAAATGTAATCATACACTCTGCAGAAAGGACTCACAAAGTGCACTGTTACCCATTCCCACTGAGTACTGCATATAATTCCACATGAATTGTTTATCAACAACACTGTTTCAAAACCATGGACGGCGCTGTTTGCATTGTGTACAGGGTGTGTTTGGGAGTGGTGCTGTCCAAAGTACTGAAGCAGAGTGCATGATCTGTGTCTGAATTTGCTTTTCATAGCCTGCTTGCTTTTCGTAGTTGTAAAGAGAGATGGAATGCTGAAAGCTGCAAACAGCTGTTTCTACACTCCTAACCCTGCTGATTTGACAGATGACTAAAATTCAAAATATATAGTACTCCTCGATTTTGAAATAGTAACCATTATGCTATTGATGTTATTGAACCTTTGTTTAATCAGTCAGTCAGTTTTATTAAATGAAAGAATTGCTCCTCTCAATAGGAGAGTGTGACCAAGTACAATCTGACTCAGATCAGCTGAATGAAGTGAACACAGCGTTTATAAGCTGTGTTCCTCATAAACCCAGAGAGTGCCAGCTTGCCCTTGAGTGTAAAACCTTTTCTTACAAGTATCTTTGCAATATTGCTGAAAGCCCACAGATGAGAGGTTAGGTAGTGAGTGGCCATTAGCATTTTTTATACTGTATATCTTCCAAGGTTAAAAGAAGGATGCAATTGTGACCAATATGTTCATCAACTTCAGTGTCTTTTAATGACAGCCTCTTCAGCAGCGCACCAAATCCCAGAAACTCATTAAGCATACATTGCTCTGAATAAGAGCAGTGAATTGAAATGCATAGAAAAAACATGTGATTAATAAACATAGAGGGCTTCTTTCCATCAATTAGAAAATCCCCCACTAGTAAAGAGGCAATCATACTTTACTGTATAAGCATATTGGTTCACAAGTGTCACAAGTGTCGAGAAAGGCAAGTGTGTATCTGAGTGCCTCTCACCTGTGATGTTATTTTAGCGTGAAGGGTGCTTCGGTCAAACGCTGCTCATTCCCAACGCTCTGCTCACTCAGAGCCTGATTTGGCTGAACCCTTGGCTGCCTAAACAGGTGGCGACATCGAGAGCCAAACTAACCATGTAACCCTCCTCTGGGCCTCCCGCCATGCTTCTACATGAGCACAAGTAGGATATGCTGTGCTACAATGCCATGCAGTAGCATAGACATTACAGAGAGAAGCTTATAACCACTTTGAAAACTGTGTTTGAGTGTGTGCTCAGCCTCACACTACTGTAGTTCTCTTTATTCACACCACATTCCAATGACCCTCGTTTGTCTGCAGATTATGTAGATTGTTGATTTTTTTTCTGGTGCATTCATTCCCCAATTGTTGTCAAATGTATCAACTAAACACTATAAGCTATTTCACAGTTATATTAATTACTGTATATCTCATTGTTGAATTAAATATGTAACATATCCTACTAGATTTAGATGTAACATATCCTACTAGATTTAGATTTATGTAACAGAAGATATCATACCTTATGAAAAAGATTGTTTGTTTAAAAAAGCATTTCACTGAAAGATTTATATGCATGTTTGACAATCTTGACAGTTTTTAGACAAAGACCAGACAGTGCAGTCATCACATCTAAAGTAGTTCATCTTCCTTTCTTTACGTGTGTCATTTCAATCAGGACAGACTAATAAGATGAGAGACGGCTGAAAGGTATAGACGAGATGATTTATTGTAGCCCGATAGTACAATGCCGAATGCCTCGGGGCTTGATGACTGTACAGGATATGACACCCTCTGACCTTTGGTGTCAATTGTGAGAAATGCCTGACACCATGTACAATGATAGCATGCATAGACTTAAGTGAAAGGTGAAATACATTTGTTCTGCACGCAATAAAATTTTTGGCGCTCAGACGCCAGGGAGTAGATCAGCGTCGTGACTGAGCTAGAGAAGAGATGCCGACATCTGAAGAGATGATCTCCCCCCAAAATAAAGTAAGGGCATACCTTACCTGATTTGGACAGAATCAATCTATAAAACAAAACACAACAGACAAGGTTAAAACACTGCACAGCAAATGGAGAGGATAGACTGGCAAGGTTATGAAGAGAAAATCGTGGGTTTGAGGCAGTGGAAATGGAGAGTAGAATGCAATAATATTCGGAGGAACCGCAAAGCTGCGCGTAGCAGAGACAGATAATACTGCAACGTAAAGCAGTAGGAACAGCAATGCTATGCTGTGAAGAGTTGACAGACAGATATGCAGTAGGAACAGCAATGCTATGCTGAGGAGAGTTAAGAGACTGCAACTATATGCAGTAGATGCAGCGATGCTATGATGAGGAGAATTAACAGAGTGCAATGATATGCAGAAGAAGCAGCACTGCTGTGCTGTGGAGGGAGAGCAGACTGCAACGATATGCAGGAGAAGCAGCAATGCTATGCTGAGGAGAGGAAACAGACCGCAATGATATGCAGGAGAAGTAGCAATGCCATGGTGAGGAGAGGAGACAGACAGCAACGATATGCAATAGAAGCAGCAATGCTATGCTGAGGAGAGGGAACAGGCTGCAACGATAGGCAGTAGCAGCAGGCTATACTTGAAAATCTCAAACAACACAGAGGAGAGTGGCAATAGAGGAGGCAGTGAAGCCATAGGAACAGCTGGGAAAGCAGCCACAAAATGCAGATACCACCACCAGAGATACTGTATGTATGCTTACTAAAACATTGCGCAGCAAATGGAGAAAATACGCTGGCAAACTATGAAGAGGAAATTGTGATGTTGAGTGGTGGAGAGGGAGCGTAGACTGCAACGATATGCAGAGGAACCACACCTCTAAGTGGAGCAGAGACAGATAGACTGCAACGTTATGCAGTAGACACAGCAATGCTATGCTGTGGAGAGCGAACGGACTGCAACAATATGCAATAGAAGCAGTAATGTTATGCTGAGGAGAGAGAGGATAGAGACATAATGCTAGCCCTGAATTCAATTCATTCAATTCTGAGTTTGCGAGGCAACCACAAAATGGAGATACCACCACCAGAGATATGCATGTTTATCACGGTTAAAGCTTCAGAGATCGCCGAGCAGCCAGTATGGAGTTGGAGTCTGGATGAATGTAGGAAGAATAAGTGGTGGATGACCACGCCCTATTTGCTGAAGTGAAGCAGATGAGATGCCTTGCATGGCAGCTGAAGTGGCTGCTCCTTTACTGAAGGAGTGACCTGAAAACTGATGAGGAGGGAAAACAGAACCATCCTAAATGCTGCATGAACCAGTTCGTGCTGGTGCAAGCTAGTGCGAGCGATGATGGTGTTACGAGCTCCCTTACCTTAGGAGTGCTTAAGGAGCACACGATAATGAGAGAATGAAGGTCATATCGAAAAACAAATATCTTTAACTAGATTAAATGTATAGAAGAGGAAGTGAATTCACTAACCTCAAACCCCGTAAAAGCTAATAGAAAAGCGTTTATGAGGAGTATCAACGTATGACGAAACTAGCCCCCGAGAAGAACATTTATCTTCCTACGCAGAATGTAAAGAGTGATGGGGTTCCTGTTCTCGAGCGGTTGAAGAGAACTTGTAGCAATTCCCTTCAGTAACAACTTTATCGGTGGTTAGCGAACAGGCTGGGAAAAGAGGGATCAAAAGATCAAATGTTAAACTGATATGGGCAAGAGGCCCTGAATATACCGGGGCTTAAATGAGGAACATCGACACAGCAGGTGACGAAGGCGCAAGTGTTTTAATTGGCATGGCTTTAAATCACAGAGCACAGCGATTCTTTTACGTAGCCGGAGATGAACCCAGATGTGGCATGCTGCTGTGATTGGAAAATCTCGTGAATTGCGGAGGAAGAATAAAACTCTTAAAACTCTGGAGGCCAGTGCCCAGTGAAACACTGGCCTTGAAAAGAATCCCCCCCAAAACCCTGGGAAGGAGCCGCATGCGTGAAAACTGCTGGAATCGGAAGAGTGAATGATGTAGTCATAGCAGCCTGAAAATGAACGAGCGCCCTTGAGAGATTATGCGCATGCAAAATTTAAGTGCCCCAGCAGGATGCATCTGCTGCTTTGTGATGGACGTAACTGAACAGGTGCTTTACTTTGCAAGTGAGGAGCCTGATTTATTATGCGGGGAACCAATAGTAGAAAATGATATAGAAGTTGAGCGTAGATGATGTCTGATGTTATTTAGGAGGATCCAGCAGAGGGCTTCTGCCACGACTCCCACTTGCTGCCAAACAGATGCCACTGAGAGGGGTGGATGTAACAGTTTTTTTTTCTTTTTTTTTTTAAAGCATCGATTATGTCACCTTTGATGGCCGCACCCCTTGACCGGCTAATTTAATCAGCCTGCTACACTACTAAGAAAGAAGAGGAGACTCAAACGGGCTGACTAAGTAACCCTTGTTCGATTCGTCCTTACCAACTGGGAAACATGTTCTGTATTTTTGAGAGCTGCCTCCCCACGCAGACACTGAGACAGATCAGTGAGCAGATGACTAGGAAGCACCGAGCCTTGATGGTTAGACAGTTCTGCGGCCAGAGCTTGGACATTTATTGGAGGAACGGATGTCCTTTCATGGTGTGTGAGAGCCGCGCTGGTCGCTTGCTGAGGGTGGACAAGGCGGGCGAGGATCAACTGCGATGGCGCGCAGATTTGGTGCGTCTCATTGCATGCGCTTCTGCTGCGCATGCGTCTAATGCAGCGGGAGTTGTCGGAGAAAATCATGGAGCAGCAGGAAAGATGTGGACACCGGGACTGGTGAAGGCCCACGTTCCTGCATGTGTACAGGTGACTGCCTGAGACCCACTACTGATAATGAGGGGAATTTCAGAGTCCGGGATTTCCCGGTTGGTCGAGTGTTTCACTGTTCATTGTAGAGCGCTGCTTTGCTGGCAAACGCCTTGTAGTATTGATAAAATAAGTTCCTTCTATACATATGATTTAAATCACGGATAAGTGTCAAATACGCATCAAGCCAGCCCTTCTGACGGTGCAGCTAATAATCATAATTTATCTCTGTTGAATATTATTGACATTTTGTATGTTTCAAGTGCCTTTATGTGTTCGCAGTACTTCAGAGGGCTGTCAACTTTATTTTGAAAATGCCTCTTTTATTTTGACATTCTGTTTAGTGTACCGTTGCGGAGAGTGAGAGGACGACACCAGAAGGTGAAGGGCTCATGTGCCGTAGCTAAGCGAAACAATCAAGTTAAGGACAGAATTAAGTGGTCATAAAGTATTTCAGTGGGCAAGAAACACAACATCTCTGAAGATCCCAGATGCAACTAGGAATTCCTCTAGAGGAATCTCTGATTAACGAGGATCAGCTGATTTAATAGCAGTAGCAGTAAAGTGGAATCGAAGGAGAGGATTACTTATCGCATTATGGTGACGGGAAAATGATGATAACCAGGATGAGCGCTGGAGTGCTTGCAGCAGACGGAGACCGAGGCTGATGCTGGTGAATGCAGGATTTTTCCATGGCCAATGCCTGCAGGCGTGAGCCGATGCTTGCAGCTGGACAGCAGGGCGTCCTGAGGCACGGTGGGTGAACCAGCTGAGGCGCTGTGGACCGGTGGAGTGGGACTGACGGTGGCCGGTGGAGGAGGAGGGTGGAGACCCGGAGTGGTAGACGCTGCGGTGGCGTAGCAGCAGCAGAACCGGAAGCAGAAGCAGTAGTGGCCGTGAGACAGCGACTGGAGAGCCGCACATGGTCGGGCAGACGAGGAGGAGCAGGATGCAGCAGAAAAGAGGAAAAGCGTATGCCATGCAGGTATGAGCAGAACACCAGTTTCAGCTGAATGACAGCAAGAGGACAGTGGAGAGAGAGAACACTTTTAAATTTGACAGCTAATGGCTGATTGGTGGAAGAGAAAGGAGGGTAGTAGATTGTGATTGGATGCTTCAGTGATGAGGGCGGAGTGAGAGGACAGTGGGAGAACTGGGAAGAGGCTTGAATGTGTGCTTAGAGAGGTAGTCTTCCTGCCTGAACTTTCGCTTAGCCCCATTTAACGTCATGTTGTTACCGTGGGTCAAGCTTACAGAACAGCAGCAGTTACATTTTGGCAACAACTTAAATAGGCAGACACCATGGTTGCGTGTCAGAAAGCATACCATATTTTTTTGATATATTTATTGTATTTTACTTATCGATTTTTACACACATTTTAGATAGAAACACAAACACAATTACTTTGTTCCTTTTGAAAACAGCCATGCCCTGACAGAGAGCTCGAGATATATCATATAGCTATGGTTGGACCAGGAAATTTTATGTTTATATAACATTTATACACACCATTTTTAATTAGATACCAGTAAGTAGATGAGTACCAGTAGATGGGATGAACAGAATGATCTGAAAAGCCTTCATTGGAAACCATTAGGAAAAGAGCAGGTACTTTCAAACAATATTTGGCAAGTCAATGGATGTCAAGCAAAATAAAAATGAAACTAACCAAAGTTGAAAGCATACATAATTTGCTCCTTTTTGAATGAATGATTCCCCTGCAGTTCTGATATTACTGATGCTATTGCAACATCTACACTAACCTCTTCAGGATTGCTGATACTGTTGCCTCTCTGTGTCGTCTCAGCCTCATACTATGGTGCCACAAACCTGTACTACTGTAGTTCCTCACAGGGTGCTGATTGGTCCATGTGCTGGCTTACAAACACATTATCTTAAGTCTGACAAAATTGAGCCTCTGGTTTGCTGACTCCATCCACAGCTCAACAGCTAGCTTTGGGTCAAAAGCAAAACCGGTGGTCAAACTAAAAGTTGAGTATGAGTTAGGTGAGATCTGTACTTAGTTTTTATTGTACTGTCATGTGAGAATCCAGCCTCTTCTCATTTCCAGTAGGTCAGATACTGATAATTTGTCACATTTTTTGCCAGTATGAGACACTGGATGGTCCATTTTTGTATAATTCACAGCATTAAGAGTCCGACAAAGCATCAGTATGTGACAAGCTGGGATGAGAATATGTTAAAGAATCCTTCTCACAAGTTTAAAGGCAGTATAAGAGCCGATTCAACCGCCTCGTCGATGGAGTAACAATCTGGATTGCTTGAAATGAACTGCATGAACTGAAGAAGCCTCTTGGATGAGAGGTGAAACATCTTCAACTAACCTTAAGTAAGTCCAGTTGACTCTTTTTTTTTTTTTTTTTTCTATTTGATTGACCTCAACCTGGATGACTGACAACCTACATATCTGGATTATTGTATTTCTTATTTATTAAGTCACACACAGAGGATGGTTTCCTCCTTGCTTTACATGCATCCATGCACTCAAGTTACAAAGCGGCCTCATATTTCTGAAAATGGTGCGCACAACACGTCACCCAAACTGGTTACATTGTGCAGCTATATCACACTCATTACCGTCACTTTTTTTTGGCATCGAAACCACTTTAGTCACCCTTGGCTTCACTTTAGGTTCAGCCAACAACATCACTATAATTAGGTTGAAGAAAGAAATGAACAGTTGGGCATGACAACATTATGTTTAAACATTGAAAATGAAAGTGTGCAACAGAGAAAATGATACTGAACAGCGGCGGTCTCCTTGATGAAAGCCTGGTCTTTGTGGCCTTCTGAAACTATTCTCTCTATGTATAGTTATAGTGTAGCTATAGTGTAGCTGTAGTATAGCTAGTTATATTGGCTAGTGTATGTTTTTTTTTAAAAACACAGCATCTCTTATGAGGTTAAGATTTATTTTCTCTGCTCTTCATTGCATATTTATTTCACTGTATTTTTAAGAGTGTAATTCTGACAGCACAACAAATTGTATAGCGTGTGTGTGAATACACTCATCCATGCTCTGGTAAGGTGGGACATGTAAAGGATTATAGCACTAAAATACCAACTCACTAGTAAACACAATCACACAAAGGCAGGCACTGCATTGGCCTTCTGTGGGGGAGTAAATTACTTCAAAAAAGGTCATGGGTTGACATTTATCCAGAAAAACTATATAAACAGAGCCTGACACCATGAAAACTGGACCTGGTTTTTATCAGTGGCTATCTAAAGAAGAAGCAAAGCTTTGAACATGAGTTTCCACATCTTTGTTCTGTCGCCGTTGATTAAACATGAATGTCCGCCAGACGTGTAAGAGAAAATGGTCTTTTGTAGCTCCTGAGAAAGCACAAGCACCATGCCTACCACTCTGTATGGAAGTCATTTTACAGTTGTCATTCAAAGTTAAACACTAAGCACTTTTAAAAATGACAGGCTGAATTAATAATTTGTTTTAATGTCACTGAGCATTTTTGCACATTTGGGTAAAATTAGCACTTTATTCAAGCATGTGACCAGACTATAAATGTGCTTGACCTTGGATTCTGTCTTTGGCAACCTTGAGACTGCCTGGACTGAATCAGAAACACAACTATTAATCTGTTTGATTCATAAAACATTGAATTATATAATTTCACAGTCTCTTTTATCTCAGTCTCTTTCAAGTCCCTGCTCAACATGTTCTGTATCATCTCTGCAATGCAAAACGTATCCATCAAGTCAGCTAGTTCAATAATTAGATATAACTTGGGAATTTATTTAAAACAGGAGTTAAAATCAAGATGCAATAAGATGGATCTGCAGGGTTGGAGCAAGACATTTGTTTTATAAAATCAAATGCTGTGTCCCCAAAGGTAATTTATTCAGTCGTAAAATATTTGTTTCAGCATTGAGTATGCTACTTAGTGCATTATATTTGTGTTGTAACAGAGTACCTATTGATAATAAATTCAATAATGATATTCCTCTTTTCTGACTGTCCAGTTCAGCATTCTTCTGGTGTCATTCACTGTATTTTATTTAATTTCAACATCATCCCTGGGGGCAGCGTTGCCAGTTTCTCTTCCTGGGCACTGCCGAGATGCCCTTGAGCACGGCACCGAACCCCCAGGTGCTCAGGATGCCTGGACACGGGGCAGCCCTCTCAAACAGACACCTCTCCCCTAATGCATGTGCTTCACCTGAGGGATTAATAATAATAAATTTCTTCTTTTAGATTGTCCAACATTTTATAAATTCATTTCCACTTTATTACTTTGTATGATTGACTGATTTAATAATGTATTGCAGGTGGCTATTGTTACTTGTACAAGATGTGTACAGTATAGAGTCATTTTCCAAAATTCATTGTACATAAATCCACAAACCATGCTCTGTCCTTTTTTTTTTTTACTGTGGCTTACCAGGATAACTTAACTTCAAACCATGTCCAGCGATCACTGTGCACTTTTGCTTCTGTACAAATCACAGTGTTACAGTAAGTGTAGGACCTGCTACATGGGTAAACATCAATCTAAGCCTGTGAGGATGAACGCTGATTTGAGAAACTAGTCACAAACTGGCCTGTGATGTACAAACATCATCCCCAACTCAACGAAATGAACAAATTCAGCCTGTTTGATGCTCCCTGTTGTTGTTGTTGCCACCAAACAGCAACTAAAAAGTTCAAACAGAAATTAAAGATGGAGTCAGCCGTGTGTGAGAAGGTCTTAAGCCTGTGGATGAGTGTACGTGTGTACTTGTGTGTATGTGCCACAGCCAACCAAGCAGAGCAGCGGTGGTCAGACTTTTGCTTGGAATCACAAAGCCGAAAGCAGATAAAGGAGCAACTCAATTCCACAACAGCACCCGGTCCCAAGCCAAACGACAGCTTCCAGGAGGCTCTTAAGCCTCTTACAGGACTGGCTTCCCTCCCTTCCTATCAGAGTTTTCTTTTTTTTTCTTTCCCTCTCCCTCCAACCCCTCCTTCATTCATCCATCTCGTAGCTGAGACAGTGTTGACAGCAAGGGTGGACATCAACGCAGTAAGCCAATAGCATGATAAAGATGGTGGATTTACAAGGCCAAATTTCTGAAAATCAATCAAATAAACTTTCTAATAGATAGAGGAGGTGAAGCAAGCAAGGCCCCTGGGTCTGCCAAAACATAATTGTATGTGAGAAAAAAAAAAATAAGCAAGCTGTGCTGCTCAGACAAATACACACAAGGTAGTGGATAGGGAATTGGCAGTGATGAGTGAACTTGTTTGCCTTGAATTTTACCACGTTGTTTCTTCAAGGAGTTTGTGGCTGCCTGTGATCATTTCAGGGACAAGTACACAGCTCACACTTGGCAGTATCACAGCCTTCTGCTGTTGAGCAAAGCAACAAGCAGTCAGACGTGGAGAGGAGGCGTGTGTGTGCTTGCATTCATATCTGCATGTGTTTGTCTTCCTTTTTAGAAAGCACACAGGATTCTTCCCCGTGCTTGAATCTCATTTTTCTCGAGATTTAAAGTGACAAGAGTGTCTTGTGTCTTTCTTGTCAGCATCTGGCAGAGATTGCAGGCCTCCATCCACCAAGGCAGACAGAGTGATTGTTTCACCACTGCCTGCCTTCAAACGACGGGCTCAGATCCAAGCCCTCTGCAGCCGCACGCCTTGTCACAGTTAATAACATCGGCCCCAAAGATTTTAAGCCACTGTGCCTGCCACAAATTGTCGCCCCAATAATTATTGATTAAATGCTTTCTCTTTAATAATGAACAGGCATACATCTCCCTCTTCTTAAAGGTATTGTAATCTAATCAGACTCACACACCTCGGCCCACATGGTTGCTTCAGAAACAGTGAGCTCAATCAAAGGAGATGAATGTGATACAGAAGATGGATGAGAGGGTAGAAATACAGGGGACAATGTTACAATGTAAATGTACAGTAATATGCAAAGTAGGAAGGGGGGGTAATGTGATTGAGAGGAGAAAGGATGCTGAAGCAACCCACATTGCTGGCCTCTGATTTACTGATGCTGATTACTATCAGTAAAATGCATTATTGATTCAGTGGTTTTGTTTTTCTTTGAGAAACAACATGATATGGAGTGAGAAACATGCACATTCATATATGACACAGAGATGACAGAATGACAGTATCTATGTAAATAATTTATGATGAGAAAGGTTCAGCCAGACACAATTATTTACTAAAAATGACTATGCTGGCTGTTCCAAGCATTTTATTTAAAATTACCCATTCGTGAGTTCTAGTCATGTAATTCATCTCTCACATTCATAGCTGCTGAAAATAAACTTTTTATCAAAATAAGCAAATAAATGAAATAAACAGATAAGAAATCTAATATTTTCATTGAATATGAATAAATCAGTGTTATTAAAGACTCAATATTCAGGCGATTTGAAGAGAGCATTATTATTACAGAAGATGAAAGTTATGAAGTGAGTTTGTTAAGCAGAAGCTGATGATTCACTATATCAAAAGCTTTGTAAAAATCAATAAAGAAAATAACAATAGCAGCAATGACCTTTGTTCAATAAATAATAGTAACATGGATATAGTTAATTAGGTAGAGCAGAAGTCACTGAGGGGGTTAAAGCTTTCAAGATGATTGTGTTATTATTTATTAAATATGATTTGTATTTCCAATAATATTGATGTTGCTTGCAGAATAAACATTGGCCCGTAGTTCGAAAGAAGAATTAGATCCTCAGCTTTAAAAATGGGGGTGATAGAACCAACCGATAGAAAGCCTGATACAGAGACTGATCAGGTGATGAAGAAGAGGTTCAAGGCTGTCAGCATGAGTCTTAAAAGATGAAGATTTAAAAATAAATATTACAAGCATGAGACTTTTTCAAAAAGTTCAGAAATATCACACAGTTCATTCTGTGTGATCTCAGAAAAAGAGAACTGGTGGACTTGTGGGATGTGGGAGAAGAAACAGATGGAGGATATAAGGGAATTTCTAAATTAGCTGTTCTAGAACTAAAACAACTACAACAAAAATAATCAGGTGTTCGTTGACAACATGTCTTTCCTTAACCTACCTACATTGATTTTGTTGACTAATCCTGAAGGGGATGCTGAAATTCATAACTGGTCGAAATATATTGGATGCTTTCAATATCACCTCATGCAAGGCACATGGAAAGCTAACTCTGTGTGTGGGCAGTTTATTGGGATTCATGTCCAATAAACTGCCAGGTTATTGGCAAAAGAAGTTCTCATCCTATGAATCAGGGCGACGCTGTGCTCAGGAATACTGTATACAAACTGGAATAACAGGGTAATGAGATGGAGATATGATAAAGCCTTCATCTGTGAGCTGTACTCTGCTGTGGTCCCCCAGTAATCGTCCCTGCTGACTCTACAGTAAATAGTTGTCATCTTAGCTTGTTCGACCATTTAAGAGTCCATATTGCAGGATGCCTCCAACCACACAACCGCTGTGTCCTTGAAGGACGCAGATCAATGAGACCTTGCGGGATGTTGGGAGCTGTTGATGGAGGGAGAGGAAAAGAAAAAAGAAAGAGATTGAGGTCAGAAATAAGCCTAAGGGATGTGGCTGTTGGACAGCTGAAGAATCAATGAGTGATCATCAGCCATTAGGTTAGCCAACCTCAACCTGACAACCTCACAAACACCCTCCCTCCCACCATGCATCCATATAATGTGCCTTAACAACTGATTTAATACTGCACTGTGTGTAAAAATCACGTCCCTCTTAAAGTCTGAATCTTCAATCTATATTTCAACTCTTTGTTGTTGTAGTGTATTTCCCAGAAGTCAACAATCAGTCAAACAGTGCAAGCAGTCATTTGTCTTTTCACCTGAGTTTCTCTTGGTGGACATGTGCTCACAAATCTTCTGTTTGCTCCAGAGAAATTGTTTTTTCCTGCACCTATTTTTTTTTTTAACATGAGCCTAATGTTTACTATAGTCTTATGTCATACCCATATTATTTCATTTAAAATAACTAAAATAAAAAAAGTCTGTGAAATGACCTGCTTTATTGAGATAACATTGACTTTATTTTTTTCATTATTCAACTTAATAATTGTAATAATAACTAACTTCTTGTGGGACAAAAGTATAGTACAGAACAATGTAGTGCAGTAAACGTACAACTGACATGAAATATAAAGCCTTTCCTCCAGCATTACTGGAGAGATTGAAAAGGATCTCTGAGTAGTCTTAAGGTGCTTCACTCCTGTGGTCTACTCATCATGGGACTTAGAGCGGACCAACATACACTATATTGTAGCTATTCAATATAAATGCACTCCTCTTCATTGTTAACTATAATTGTTACTCCAAGTTCTTCCATCTTTTGCACAGTGTGATTTTTTTAGAGGCCATCTACATTTCTCTAAATTTAAATTTAAAATTAATGCTTTAATGAGTCCTTTATAATTTAAGTCCTGAAAACATAAAACATGTTCTAAGTAAAAGCCTAACAATCATATGCAAAATGATAATACAAGTATAATTATTTTATATAATCAGACCCTATAATGTCCTTTTCTTGAAACAGTGTTGGAAATGTCTCTTAATGTCTCGTCGTCATCTCTGTGTTGAGGATATGGTTCGCAGGTATGATCTACCTTGAACATTCTTCAACACAAGAATTTTTGAGGGATTTTTTTTCTGTTATAATATGAGTACTTCCTACCCTTGTGATTGGCTTACGCTCAACCTGATTGTGTCCGCCTGTGCCCCATCTCCTTGTGTATATAGTCCATGTCTCCAATTGTCTTTTGCCAGTTTGTTTTGTGCCATGTGCTTAGTCAACAATGCTTTCTGCTTGTTCACAGCATCATGTTAAGTATTTTTTGCCTGAGCTTTCAAGTGTGAGTCCAGAGTTTTGTGTCAGTTTTGACAGGCTGTCATTTTCTTTTTTAGGATATTTGGTACTTTATGTACCCACACACCAATTAGAAATGGCATTGCTCTTATCAGCATTCACTTGATCGTGCTGGAAGTTCTGAAAATATACAAGTGAGTTCAACTGCTATGTTCATTCATTTTAGCTAAAATCATATTGTGAGGAATCCCACAAGCAAAGAGGTCTGGTGTACCTAAGAAATGTTATTATGCCTTTTCTCTCATTGTGCTCTCAAGCTGGTAATAAAGAGATGTGCAGATGCAAAGCATGCAAGAAAGATTTGCGGTCGTTTATGTTCCTGTTTAATTATGTATCTGCAGCAGCTGCTTTTTCTATTATTGTTATATCTGTTTTACAATACAGTGTGATTAAAGCATGCTGGCACCTGCCATACATTGGGCTGGGCCCAGTTTTAAATGCTGATGGTAAGACAACACTGCTGGTTTTTGGTACAGTCCACACTTGCTCAGTATTGTGAAGATAAATCGAAAAATTTCAAGATGCAGTGAAGAACTAGCACATGTCAGGAATGACAAAGATGCTGTATCATCATAACCATATTAATTTCAAACTGAGCCGAATTACCAGCGCTCAGCAAAAAGAGAGAGGAATGAAATCACATGCATTGTGCCATTAACACACACACACACATACGCACACACACTGACTGTGTATACATAGCATATACTTAGGGAGATTTAGTTGCACACAGTGGGCTATAGCATCTTTAAGTCCAACTGCTTTGTGACTTTGCTACCCACATGCAATCAAACAATCAAACATGTTTGATTCACAACATTACAGTAATAATGCATTACTCCACCCACAACAAACAATCCTACAACACAGAAAACACAAAGAGAGATTCTCCAGGCAGCGAGACATCATAGCACTGACGATCCTCAGCAATCAATAAGCATCATCAAAAGAGACCTACTATTCTGTACAGATCCACGGAGGCATGGTAGACAGAGACTAACATGGATCAATACTGCACATGGTGTAGTGTAGATCCACAATGTACAGACTAAAGGCGCAAGCATATGTGTCTGAATGTACTCCGTGGAGGTCCATGCGGACTCAAAGCAGATGACCAACCGTGCTCCATGCGCTGGTGTCACACAAATTGTAAAGCAAACTTGCATACTCTACTACTGAATGTTCAGTCTGCCTCTTCTTATGGTGGCAGTTTGCCATGGCACAAGACCTTGAGGGGATGTAAGAAGCCCTGTAGATTGTTCCCAACAGCATATGCTGTTCTGCCAGCACTCCTGGTAGCTCTGGGTCTTCTGATCTCAGGGACAAAGAGGATGTCTGCTCCAGCTGTCTGTCTCCATTCACCTGTAAGGATAGGAAACAAATTTTGGAATTGTAGCAGAAACACTGCGATGAGAGTTTTTTTTGTACTGTACAAGGTGAAACATATACTCTGTGTACAGTGTGTTTGTGTGTTAACCTGGCACAATATCTTGTGATAGAGAAATGGTGTCAGCATTGTTTAGTGGAATATACTGCAGACGGTCATTGGTGTGGGATAGCCAGTTGTGTAGCACTACACATGCTTTGACCAACTGGACAGTCTTGAAGGGATGATACTCAATTTACGGCCAAAGATCCTCCATCTGGCTGACAGGATGCCAAAAGTGTTTTCTATAGTTCTTTGAGCCCTGCTGTGTAGTTGTACACCTGCTCCATTTCTCCCAGATTTGAGCCTGTGTTTGATTAAACTTTGAATATTGGAATAAAAACTGACATTAGCATGTGAAGTACTTAATTTCTACGTGTTGAAATATAAATAGGTACTAGTTTACACATGATGAGCAAATGCAGCTGTGGATGTGTTTCTTTTGTGTTCACATGAAGTTAAATCAACAGCAGATTTCTATACTGGTAAACACCCTGATTAAGCACAGCAGCATAATAACATTTTCAGAAACTTACCAGAGTGGGCCACATCAAATTTTCATAGAGTGGAAAGGCAGCACCCCCTACAAACACATGTGGACTGGTGAACATCAAGTGATGGTATGTCCAGTGTGCCACTCATTAGTTTGCGACCAAGCTCACTGTTGTGGAAGACACCAACATCACGCCGACATCCATAGGCCCCACATCTACTGCTGTGAAATGGTAATGGTAATTAAGTAATAATGTGCTTGGGCTTCTTTGCAGTGATTAGCACTGAAGGTAGTTTGATTCCTGACCTGGGGGCCTTTTTTTTAAACCTGATATTTCTGCATTCTGTCTCCTAATGAAGTAAAAAAGACAGAGACCCAGCCATCTTAGTACACTAATGCATGCTGCTGTTCTTCACTTGCAGTCAAGAATGCAGTGGTTGGAAAAAAAAACACTGATGTTCAGCAGACAGTGTTCATACTCTGTCTTTATGTCATCTGCGATATAAAGCAGATGAAAAATGAACCAAATGTGCCCATTTTCAGCATATTCAGTACACACCAGTAATCAAAGCACAGAACATATCACAGAGCATTACAAAACACCACTGCTTTTCTTTTCTTTCCGAAGACTTCCATCATATGAAGCTTGTCACGTCTATGACCAACCCTTGATAAGCAAACCATTTCTCCCGATGCAGCACGACTTTACACATTTAAGAGCAAACTTCTCTCACTATAGTCAAGTCCGTCATTCCTTTGATGCCCCATGTTCACTTCACACATGGGACATTTGTACAAGCTCTGTTTTCTCTGGGGAAAATACTACATGTAGCTGGAAAAAAACAATTTGATACAGTGACTGTGTGGTCCCCAAACTGTCTATAATCCCCTTTCCCTTTGCCACACAGTCACTCTCTCCTCACTGTAGTATTGAGTTCAAATGATTGACATCATAATAGGTTCAGCTAAATTATGATAGAGGTCAAATTAGAATTTAATCATCTCCCTTTTACCCCCTTTCCCCTGAGGGCAAAATGAATAAACATGATTTTGTACAAGACTGATGGGCTGGTTATGCAAAAACTGTGATAACGCTCTCAATTTTGCTCTATTGTTACAGCTTCAAAGAGTGAATGAGAGAGGAAAAAAAGGGGACGTAGTAATAAGAAAGGCAGCGATATGGAGATGAAGTTAGAGTGAGAGAGATACTGCAGTCGTCCAGCACTTCTGTTCCACATCAATACTGGGTATGGAAATTTGTCAGTCATGATTTCCAGTAAAGTCCTACAATTTTGTCAGGACACTGTGGCCTTGAATCATGGATAAAATGTGAATTCTAGCAAGTATTGAGTAAAAAAAATGTATGGTTAGTATTAACTGTAGGTTGTGAAAAAAAGCAGAGGTTCATATAATACGGCAGAAGAGATTGAACCAGATTCAAGAGTAACCCCCCATCAGGGATGTTCTAGTGAAGCGAATATATTTGCAACATATAGGCGTCACCTGTTTGGATGGTGGAGAGGAGGAGATGCTACAGTACCTTGTCTTCATCTGGTTGGTGTGGTGGAGAGGAGGGCATGCTGCCCCTGTGCCATTTGTTTGGCATGGTGGAGAGGAGGACCTGCTGCCAGGCTTCATCTGGTTGGTATGGTGGAGAGCAGGACATGTTGCTCAGAATCCATTGCCAACAGCTCGATGCTGCTCTTTATCCCCTTGGACGCTTTCATAAAATTTCATATGTAGTGTTAATGTCTTTTTCATCATTGTTACTCTGTACACATGGCATCTATTGCACATCTGTCCATCATGGAAGAGGGATCCCTCCTCTGCTGCTCTTTCTTCCATTTCCTTTTCCCTTTTTTGGGGGGGAGTTTTTCCTTTGTCGATGTGAGGGTCGTTTGTAAAGGGCATAGGGTGTCATATCCTGTACAGATTGTAAAGCCGTCTGAGGCAAATTTGTAATTTGTGATATTGGGCTATACAAATAAAATTGAGTTGACTTGAATTAACATACCAGCGTACCATTTGAGCAGAGGCAGAGCAAATCCAAGAGCAAGTATGGGCTATGTGAGTGCAAGGACATTGTACTGAGGAAAGCATTACAAAATCCAAACATGACATCAATGAGTCATGCTCTCACATAGAGAGACCACACTCTTCTAAAAGGCTTCACAGAATTCCTTGACGAAATTAACACAGTGAGGGCTGAAGGTATTGGTTTTGTGTGTGTAGGTTACTTATCCATAACCAGAGAATTTACACACAGTAATATTCTCATTAATGCTGCTCTGTCACATTGGGAATGAGGCTGTTTTTAACCCAAGCCAATATAATTGTTGTTATATAACTCTTAGTACTTCACAACTGGTTTGTGTAGTGTAGATTTTGTTTGTTGTTTGTTTGTTTGTTTGTTGAAAAAAGTCAATGCATGAATTCCCTTTTCATGAAGAACATGTTGCTTTATGGAAATGTGAAATGAAACATTTGAATGTAAAATGTATTCAAAATAATAACAAAAAGTATGTACCTGCAAGACAAAAATTGCCAACTCAGCTGTAAAGTTACAGATTTCATGTGTGAAACACAACAATCCGAGTCTGATAATAACAGTCTTTCATCCCCACGTTCTACCCCCAGCAGACCACTGGATGCAATAAGGATTATGGAGCAGAGCGCATACTTGTTTTGTTGTCGAGGCTATTCTACTTTGGCGGATGAGTATTTGTCTGCAGTGTCGTCTGATCCACTTAGAGGTGGGAAACAAATACTGGCAATATATTTAATACCCCCTGAGATCATGTCACAGCAGGCCTGAGGCACCCAACCGTTCATAGGGGCTTACAGACAGCACAGGAAAATAAATAAATAATTCAATATCAAAAAGGAGTGGAGCATTATGCTTTAGTGGGTAATAAAACATGTGGCGTGTCAGGGATGGCCGCTGCAGCCCACAGAGAGGAGAATAGCTATACTGCTATGAGTGGGGTGGGGAAGAGAGAACACCAGCAGCCAAGGAAAAAGCAGATATAAATTTTCACGGCAAATGAACTCCCCATCTTGCCTTGCTGAGTGCACAAAAGGCCACTGAGACGATTATGTCTGGACTCCACCTCAGACCATTGCGGTTGGGATTGTGAAAAAAGAATATCCTCTTCAGTAGCTACAGCCTCTGAAGGACAAGGGGGTGGTATGGAATCATGTGATGCCCCAGTCAAGTCCTTTGGATTGAATAATGCTGCTATTAAATTACTGGGAACTGTACTCCACTTGATCTACTATATGACAAAGCATGTTAACTCTTTGAGTGCCAGCCGTTTTTTTAAAAAACAAAGTGCCTTGTGCCAGCGTTTTTTTGCCCATTTTGTGTCATATTTCCAGACCCACAGAATATTTTGTATCATGAATCTGAAAACACAGAATAGCTCAAGTAAAAAAAGAGACTTGCTATTTTATCATGAAAAATAGTGTTTTTAACTTTGTCTGGAGAAGAGTAGAGGCCATTTTCACCAAAATCACCACTTTTTGTCCAGAATCTGTCAGTTTTGCTTTCTAACCATGATCATCTCCACTTCCTGCTTTTATCTTCGTGGCACATATTAACCCTTTATGTCCCGAATACAAATCACAGAAACCCCGAAATTACTCACGGGCTGCTGTGATCAGCGACCCTGCAAAAAAAAAATGCTTTGAAGTTGTATTACGTCAATGCATCGGATTTTGAATTACGTCATATTACGTCAATGGCACTCAAACAGTTAAGCTCCAGTTATCATACAAGGTATTACCAGATGTATGTCAGTATGTCTAAACAGACACTTTGGTTGAACCCTGGGATATGAACTTAATCTGTTGTCTTATGGTAATTAAATCTGAGATGATTTTATTCACAAGCAGAGCAAAGTTAACACCACTGAGCACAAAGAACAGTGTGTATACATGTGTGGGCATTCGTGTCAACTGCATGTGTATGTGCACTTGCATATACATTCACTCATTAGTGCACAAATGCTTTAGCAATGCAAGGCAATACTCATTAAGCACATTAGCAAGCCTCCAGATGGCTGTTTGATTAAAAGAAGAGCCAGAACTGTTCTGAAGCCCACTGGTGTGATGCTGCAAGTGTCCGCGCTGCATGATATAGAACCACTTTCATGTGTGTGAGAAGGAAACAGAATGAGGAGACCAATTATAAAACTGCTGCTTGCACGGCCAAAATGAAACATAGTCGCTTGACCCAGCTGACGTTAAGCCTATTTAAAGATGAAAGACTCACAAGTCAAGGTGAGGGAGAAGCCTGATAATGTAACAGACTGGAGAAAATAAACAAGTCATCCGCAGCAACACTAAATAAAGACTGCCTGGTGTTATCTTTGCACTTTCTCTTTGATGACACAAAAGATTCAAACTATCTTTAAGCTTAATGAAAGCTCAACATTGAGTAGTATATCTATTCAGAGAAAGATGAAGACAAAGTGATAGTCTTCTTGTATTCTTTCAAGAATACTATGCCAAAAACACACCAGATCAGTGACGAAGTTCCATCACTCTCGTAATGTCATTAGCCACATTCCAAGCCACAGAAAATTTTATTTGTTTTATTGCATGAGTAATAGGATGGGGGTGGGTTTATTATTTTTAGTAGTAATTGAATATGTCAGGGTTTAAGGGTTGAGGTCAATTTATGCTTTTATTGGTATTACACTTGAGTTAGTTTACACTTGCTCAGGAACAGAGTACAACACTGTTTAGTTCAGCTCATATTTAACTGAAGTCAATGACAGGTTTTCCTAAATACAATAAAGCAAATGCTTGGGGGCACTTGACAGCTTTACTAACAAACTTACTCTCTGAAATCTGTCTATGTATCCTTCAGAAAGACAGGAAACCCCAACTGGCTCAATCATTTTAAGTCACTGTCGATAAGAGTGTCAGCTAAATGACTAAAATGTAAATCGTCTAAATGTACCGCTCTACTGGTGATAAATGGGGTTCAGACGTTGTATTCACTAAGTTTAATGAAGCAATTTGACCTCAGCATAGAGGAACCTATTTATAGAGAATAAAATATAAAGGCTCTATGAAGATGCTTAGCAACATGCTCTCAAATCATGGTTGTAGTTGCTAAGGCTTTGCAAACAAGGTAACCAATATAGCTCTCATGAGGGATTAGCCCAACTAGGAGCAGCAGTGGCCATTTAAGTTGTATAATGACAACCAGGAAGCCTCCAGGAACTTGATGAGGATCAGTAGACCGTTATGGTAGCAGCACTGGCATTAGTGGATTCAGTGAGAGAAGTAGTAGCAGCAGCATAGTGTTACAGTGCAAAAAAAGAATAACAAATTACAGGTTCACAGTTGTATTAGTAAATGTGGTTTTTTGCCACATGGGTCCTGCTGGAACACGATCCAGGACCTCCCAGATTCAGACTAACACCTAATTGATTCTGTTGCATCATTCTTTTATTTCCCATTAAAATTACTCACTTCTTAGCCTGTTTAGAATGTTTTTTTTTTTTGTTTTTAGAAAGATAACTGCCCAAAGTATGTAGGTTTTTTGCATGTGAGCATACATTATAATTCACTGCAAGGCAGTACTGAAAACCATGTTGAAAAGAGACAGATGGATGTTCATCAAACTATGTTTATTCTCATCTCAACTCTTCAAATATATACATACACACATACACATGTTCAGCATTAACACCACTATGGTTACCCTTGTCACTTTAGGATTAGACAACTAAATCACAATAGTTTAGGAGGAAATACATGGTTGGGCTCAGAGTTCAAATTATAATCTGAGCTTTGAAGGGGTCTCCAAAATTAAAGTATGCATGTTTGCATGCTGATGAGAAATGAATTTAGCTTGAAGTACAGCCTCACAGAGCTACTGGTATAACCTTCTGAAGTTTCCTATATATCAAAATTCTATGAAAACATACTACTACATCGATCATGTGTGTTGCTAAGCGTTGAATCAAGGTAGAACTGCACCTTATTATCTGAAATGGATACATTCTTCTGTAGAAGATCATAATAAACTGTGAGATCGTAGAGCAGGTTGGTGTTAATTGTATACAGAAAAACAGTGTAAAGCAAGGTTTCCCAGACAGCAAATTGATAGTGGAAGGATATCCACTTCAGATGCTGCATGCAGCAATACCCAAATGGAATTAAGAGGTCAGCCAAGAACTGAGCCCTGGAGAACCTGAATATCTTGTGAGAGCAGAGATAGGTCGTTTTGGACAGACAGGTCAACTAGGTTGTGTATTTCTAACCTTTGCTTGGAAAAGTATCAAAGCTCTCATACTCATCAGCAGTCTGACATTCTTGACATAAGTTGTGCCAGTTATTCTTAAGTAACTCTTGCCACAATCAGAGAAGTTGATTATGTATGAAAGAAAGTGAGCCAGGTTTGCAATACCAGTCTGAAAAAGTGACAAAGGTTTGAGGCTGAGACTCTGATAGAATCCTATGCTAGGAGAGGCAAGTTTTAGAACGTTGTCAGGGGAGTGGGGACACAAAAGATAATGAAAGAGTTGATGTACCAGGAGCAAAAGCTTTGGATTTTGTCAGCCTAAGCCGGTGAGGAGCTATTCAGTTGGTATAAGAGTGGAGGTGGATAAGGAAGATAATTTCAACATGAATTAGAAACACATAGTTGGTCTTTGCAACAATAAAAAAAACTATTTTGGTAATGTATGATGCAGTTAAATGCTGTTAGGAGTATTGTTACCAGCAGCTGGCAATAAAAAAACATCATACAACATCCATCCATTATCTACTGCTTATCCTCATAGGGTTGCGGGGGTGCTGGAGCCTATCCCAGCTGTCTTAGAGCGGAAGGCAGGGTACACCCTGGACAAGTCGCTACCTTATCGCAGGGCACATAAAGAGAGACAACCACTCACAGTCACATTCACACCTACGGGCAATTTAAACAACATCATCCTATATTTAGATCTGAATGTCTTGTCAACAACATTTAAGATATCTGTTTACATTTTGCACTGTTGGATCTTAAGAAGGTTCTTAGTAGTGCTTTAAAATGTAAAAAGAAGAAATGGAAGTGAGACCAAAAAAAATTGAGGTGATTAACAAGAATGGAGCAGCTATTCATTACTGGGGGGGGGTCTTAAACTTTTGATCAACTAATGAACTTACTCATTTTTTTTTGTCTCATTCCCATTTCTTCTTTTTGCATTCTGAAGCACTACTTAGAACCTTCTTAAGATCTGACAGTGCAAAATGTAAATTCTTGCAATTTTTGAACTGGTCTTTTGATCAGGAGTGTATATACAATTATACACCAATAACCACGAAAACAGACTGGCATGTTGTGTATTTTTTTTGTTGCTGAACTTCACAAAACAGAAACACTAACATTGGTATTGTTCAGCTTTAATCTTTTATAGTACACAGAACATCAAATCAATTCTGAAATATTGTCTGGCACTAGTGGCTCCAAGTGTGTTTGTTTTGATGTTGCCGCTATTTGTCCATAAACGCAATATGAGAAAAATCAATAACTTTTTTGTTTTCAGGCAAGTTACAGCACTCAGAAAAAAATATATAAGCATTGTTTCAGACAGCGACCCTGACAATTTCTTTTAAAAGAAGAAAAAAAGTGGACACATGAAGGTTTATTTTCTTTGTTGCCTTGTCTCTGAATCCAGCATGGTCTCAAGGAGGACATTATAATGCATCAGTTCAGCACCATACTAAAGTGTTTGTGTTTGGATGGGTGAATGTGTGCATGAATATTTGTGTGTCATATGACACCGTAACCTTCACATCCTGAGTATGGTGTATTTTTCCTTTATTTGTGTTCAATTTGTCAACAGTGTTAGTGCAATTTTTGACGTGTGCTCCACGTGTCTCTGTATAGTGCCTAAATCATTAAACAAAACAATTATAGCCATATACTGTATGAAATAAAGGTAAATATCACAATATGAACACTCATAAGGCTTCTAGTGATCTACACCATTATGTGTATTGATTATCATCAATCAAGTTACCAACATTCACTTAGTCCAATAAACTGATGTCACACCAGGAAAATATTTATGGAGGTTTTTAAATGGGTTCGTTCTTCTTGCCGACAGCTTCTTTTCCCCCAGAGCTGCTAAATTAGGCCCTGAAACCTCAGTTCTTAGACTTCATGTTAGCAAACTCCAGATGTGAAGCCCCGCTGGGCTCCCACTCCTTTTTCAGGTCTGATCTTCAACCAACTGCTGGGAAAACACTCCAGCAGGAATCCAAGAGCAGGTGTCCTTTATGAGTCATATGTATGGATATTATTTCATTCAATTTGAAGCACTGCGAGCCCACATCTCCTCCTACACCAAACCTGCTTTCTTCTGAAGGACTCAGACCTGTGATGTAATGCTTTGAGATGAATAGAAGGCTCTATACCTGGGTAAGAATGAAAGTTTCCCAGATAAAATATTGTCTGCACAATTTCTTTAACTGCCAACTTATTTACTCTCTTCCATCCTAATGAACAGGGCCCTTATGTACCATTACTGTTGGTTACTGATAATTATTTTTTTCATTTTTACTTTATTCTTCAGCTATAGCACCTGCACTGAGATCTGCACTTGTCTCCCTGCTCAAGCCAGATGAACCCTCCCTGCACTGACAGTGAAAAGAAAACTAGACTTGGGACGCACAAGTTGACAAGACTATTATTTTGTGCAATAGTCAAAAAACAAGTGTATATTGGATATTTTATTATAATATAAAAATAATAATAATATATTATTAATATTATATATTATTTTTATGTAACATTAACAAGTAACTATATGTGACAAATCAATGTAGTAAACTGGAAATTCTCAAGTAAAAGTATTATGCAGAAGTTGAGTATATATGTACTGAATTACATTACGTCAATGATTGTGGTTGTACATTTCAGAGAATGGGTAACAGACTTAAACTGCATTTTAACTGTATAGTGTGTAAAATGTACTTTCTCTCCTTTCCCCCCCTGCAATAGCTACCATTGTCTGGGCTGCATTGTTCTTCTAAATCTAAATCATCTGTCAAATGGTTGAAGTTCGTTGCTTTCTATATGACTGTAGTGGCAGCAAAGAGGGGAAACAGATGCTTATGCAGTCCTTCAGGACTCCTCATGGAACATAATAAAGATGCCATCTGACAGTTCCTGCTGTCAAACCACTGCTCTGTACATAGCCTCTTAACTCTGGTCCCCAGTGTTTTGTTGTGTTTGAATATAAATAGAAGGGGCACATTGCTCTAAGAGGGAATTCAAGATTCATGGTGGGCCATGGGAAATGATTTTTGTTTGAAACCTTTTGGCATTTTTCCCCACGTAAAATGTTCCAAGGCTTACTGTAGCAACATGTAAGTCATACTGCGTGTTGGATCCGTCTGTAAACAGCAGAGAACAAATAAAGTGGCAATGTCAGAAAAAATGCTTGTGGATAGGTAACACCTACGATTCCTTGAAGAATCCTCCAGGCTGTGTGCTAATAAGGTGAGATCAGGGGAGGGACATGGATGTGAAGGCAAGGTAAATTAAGGATCCAGCAAGCTCTGTGTGATGAACCATTCTACAGCAAGGGCACAGGCAAGAAAAGCCATAAGCAACGATACTTAATTAAAAACTATGCTTGATGTGTGTTCCACAGTGAAAGCCTCTTGAAAGAACGCAAGTGGGACCTCATCAAATACTGTTGCTTTGTCATTGTGTAATGTTGTGAATTAAAAAAAAAAACACTCAAGCAACAAAACCTCTGTAGCTAGGTTTAGTAGAAAAACAACATGGTTGGGCTACAGCATTTTGTACAGTGAAAATGACACTGAATGTTGTGAACACAGGACATGAACAAACAGCTGATGATGCAAGTGAAACTTAACACACCAGGCATGAACAGGGTTCTCCTAGACAAAAGCATTTGTTGGAACCATCCACATTCCCTCCACCACCCGGTGTCCCATTGGATGTTTAAACTACATCACCACTGCACTTTCCCAGAGTGTGTACTATTGATGCAGATGGATTTATATTGTGGTTAATGGAAAACATGTTGCATCTCTTACCAATACTAAAGGGTGCCTTGTATTGTACAACGATGGAGGCATCAGTATTTGATGCCCTATTAATGAAGATAGGCTGGTTTGTTGTAGTTCATGAAGGTGAAAATGCAGACCAAAAATATGCCAAAATACTTGTAGTGATGGTTGTATTCATTTTATATCATAGTCTCAACAAGGATTTGTTAACTCCCTTTGTATCTCTGACTGGTTAGTATTTGCCTTCTTGGTGTTGGGCAACCAATCAATTGCATAATGTGATCTTGATAAATTCCATTGATATTAACTCATGGAGTGCCAGCCGTTTTTTTTAAAACGGCAAGTGCCTTGTGCCGGCGTTTTTGCCCATTTTAAGCCATATTTCAAGAATATTTTGTACCATGTCTTTGAAAACACAGAGTCCAGAATCCTTCTGTTTAAATGCAATCATCTCCACTTCCTGCTTTGATCTCTGTGGCGTATATGTCTCTTTATGTCCCGACTACAAATCCCAGAAGCCCCAACATTACTTATAGGCTGTGGGAGACCACGATTAGCGACAAGTTGCTGAAAAAACCACTTTGACGGCGAAAGCCGTCAATGGCACTCAAAGAGTTAAATGTTAAATACATATGTTGTTTATAATTTTTCAAGAATCATCCAGACATTAAGAAATTATCTTACTTCTACCCCTTATTCTTGCTCTGTCTGTCTTTCCTTACCTGTAAGCTCTGCTGCACTGCTTCCTGTATCTCTTCATTACCTTTTGTGCTTCTCGGTTCAGCAGCAGTATGGTCTTTATCTCTTTAGATTTTTCAATTAATCAAGCGTGCTTCATGGCTCATTGGCCAGCTCTGGAACCTATAACATTTATCTGAGTTGAAGGGAAATGAGACAGTCCACAACACCAACAAATGATAAGATTGAATCAGCAGAAGAGAGGCACTATTATCAGTGTTATGGTACAATAGCACTGTCACGATGAAAGTGAGACTATGATGTCCTTATCCAAAGCACATTCAACAAGGATAACAACAGTTGCAATGACACGGACAAAAACATATAGTTGCAAGGGCAAAGCATACAGATTCAGTGCAAACTACATGATGTGAACACAAAGGATGCTTGTATTGCATGCTAAATGCCTTACACTTGATTGTGCCATCCATATGCCCTATTGTGCACACTTGGGTTTTCAACAGAACGTATTATAGTTTTTAGAAAATGGGGGAGTTTGTTTGTTAGTGGGAAGCGCTGAGTGGCCCCTGTGTCCTGTGCAGCCATTGATATGGGTTGTGACAAAGCTGCTTTTGGAAAGTGTCTTCTTCCTGTCCCTTAATGACTTGTTGATGTTTGTTGGCTGAGAGGGCTCCAATTAAAAAAGGAATTGCAGAGTTCATTGTTGCATAAATTGTGACAAAAATATGTGTATCTTTTCAGCCAATTCTTTTCTTTTCATTAATTTCTACCAGGCGGGATGTGTGTGGGGCAGCTGACCAAGCCCACGTGACTCCCATTCAGGGTACAAGTCTCTAGTTCATCACAGGGCACATAGAGACAGACAACGCAGAGAGACAGACAACACAGAGAGACAGATAACTATTCAAAGTCAAATTCACACCTATGGGCAATTTAGATTAGACAGTTGACCTTCCCCATGCATGTCTTCAGATGGTGGGAGGAAGCTGGAGTAGAACCCATGCACCTAATCAGCTCTCCATTAAAGCCTGGTCTCTTCACCACTCCTGTGCTAGATAGGTCTGCTCAATACTTTGGTGTAAACTCTGTGAATTCTTCTTTCAACTGAGTCCTAGTTATGGTACATATCTTATCCCTTGTGTTCTTTATACTTCATACTTACTAATTTCTCTTGTCACCAAATCCCTCACATGCCTTGTCGCTTCCTGCTCATCATGCTTTTGTGCAATTTCACCACTCTGCCCAAGCTTTCACTACTTCATCTTCCATCTTTCACCAGCCTTCTGCCTCCACCACTCCCACCGTTCTCTCAACTCTAACCCTAACCCAAATCTAACTATACCATAACCATAATTCTTTAACATCAAAAGGTTTGCACATGCACACTTTGGATTACAGTATTTAAGAAACGTTTATGCAATTGAAATCAGTCTAATGGACTGTACTGTGGGCGGCATGGCTCATTGGGTAAAGTGGCCATCTTGTAACCGGAGGGTTACCGGTTCAAGAGCTCATGTTGAGGTCTCCCTGAGCAAGACACCGAACCCCTAACTGCTCCTGATGGGTAGTAATTAGCGCCTTGCATGGCAGCTTCCGCCATCACTGTGTGAATGTGTGTGTGAATGGGTGAATGTGATGCATACTGTAAAGCGCTTTGGGTATCATTTCAGGTATAGTAAAGCGCTATATAAATACAGACCATTTTACCATTCTAATATTTTCTGGAAGTATAGTCTCTATTCTCCACTCTCTTTCACCACTCTGCATTGTGAAGTTCTGCACTGCTGTGTGTGTATTTAGGCCCCATCCACATGACAACGCTTGTGAGAACGTTGCCGGAATTATTTCCGTCTACATGGCAATGCGATAACGAGTGACAAGGATGTAATAAATATGCCACGCCGATACGTGGCGCTGCAAGGAAACAGAGAGACCCACGAAAAAGAACGAAAGAGTGCAATGAGCATGCGCATGAAGTCCTTGTTTACTTCTCCTTCTGGTCACATGATGATATAACATAATCATTAGCGACAACGCCGGGTACGCACTGCAACTCTGAAACAGCGTTGTCAGATCTTCTCACTCTGGAACCCATTGTCAGAAAATACCATTTTGGGTCTCCGGCAATGCCGGAGTCGTCTGTACGCAAGGCGGAATCGGTATTAAAGTTTGTCGGATTCACAGAATTCAGTTGTCGTGTGGACGGCACCTTAAAGGGGCTGCTTCATAGTCTTCCAGGATGGACATGAGTGGAATTACCATAATGACACTTTGTTCACTGTAAAGCGCAACGTCTCAGGTTTCACAAAACTGTTTTTTTTCAATAGCACAAACCATTACATAATTACGTCTGCATTTGCAAACGTGTTTCCAGTAGCACACTTTGTGTTTAAGGGTTAAATTCTCACCAAGTCTTCATCCTAAAATGTAAATCCCCACAATGTGACAAAGCATACACGTTTTGAGCACGAAAATAATTGGTCACAACGAAACTCCATTGGAGAAAGGGATTTTCCTTTCACACATTTCTTCCCAGAAACAGTCACATTTTTACATGCTTCAATTTGTGCCGTCTAAAGTGAAACTGCTTCTTTCTACATTTGGTTCCTTCAATTTCCATCAACCTCCTGGCCACTCAAATTATCTTTTGAAACCATACAGTTGTTAACTGAAAGAGGGGAAAGAAAGGAAAGACGGCACCATCTGGGCATGTTCTCATACCGTCTCAAGCATAACACATGGCACTCAGACACATTGAGCCACTCAGCAAGTATGTAACACCAATCCCTGCATACGTGACAGCCACCATTGTGAGGTGATATTCCAATACAGAGCTCTCATCCTTAGCTGAAACTTAGACTTTCTGAACAAATGCCTTAGTCGTAGTTAAGAAAAGTTTTTTGCCAAACTCTTCTGACTACCGTTGCTTCACCCCCTGGGGAACGCACACAAGAAAGAGGTAAAGATCGTTGTGCATGAGCAAAAAAAATGCATCTAAGGAAAGAGTATAAAGCTAAAAGGCAATCCAACTCAGGCTAAAAATAGACAGTAACTATCAACCTTCACCTCAGAGGAAAGAAGAAGAAAATAGGTAAAAGGGGGAAATGGAGGAAGAGCTCAATCGATTGGATTGGATTTGAAAAAAGTGGCAGTAAAACTGAGTGTGCAGGAAATGAGGCAAAGTTTTTGTGTGAAGCGTGAAGCTCTTCCACTGGGATACAGTCACTGTTTGAGGTTTTTGCAGCAAGAAAAGAAAATGCTACCTGCTCTATTATGAAAAGTATATTTCACACGACTGGGAGACTGCTGTGCACACGGACACCTGAGCACAAACTGTAGAAAATGTGTGTGCAAACACTTTTTCTCGACATCCCCTGACAGCATGCACAGCACTCACTCTCTGATCCAGGCTAGTTAGGAGATAGAATTAATACTTAAATATAGATGCCATTTTATCTTATGTGTATTATAAATGGGTCTGTTTAGTTCACATGACACCACTATTAGTTGCTATGACAACAAATTAAGGTAACTAGGGCTGATGCTGTTTCAGAAGGTGAAGAATTTGAGAGTATAATCAGTTGCAGTTGTTTTGAACCAAGTAATGATACCAAAAATACACACTACTGTGGTTTTAATGCTGCTTATTAAACAAGGCTGTCTGTAGCAGTAACATTGATCTTAATAAAATCACTTAAATAAAAAGTTGACTAATTAGGCCTATGGAAAAATATTTAAAAACAAGCAATGCCAATATAAGACTCCTTATTTAACTGTCCCCCAATAAAATGTGGCTATTTCCAGCCCAATACCACTTGTTTATTACAAACGACTGGATGATCAATGAAATTCAGGTAAAGAGACATCAAAAAACGATTTCTTAGGTTGAGACCCACAAAACAGAATTAAGGCAAGTAATTAATAGCCTATACAAAGTGTTATCTATAGTTATCTGTGGTCTGTCAGGATGGTACGATGATGAAATTCTAATGCCTGGCAAACAAATTTGGAAAGTCAATAACTGAAAAGCTAACAAAAAATCCGCTAACAAAAAAAGAGAGATGGGGTTTGGTTATCATATACATATTTGGAAATCTTTTGGTATTGAAAACACCATCCGTCCATCCATTATCTACCGCTTATCCTCATAGGGTCGCGGGGGGGGGGGGGCTGGAGCCTATCCCAGCTGTCTTAGGGCGGAAGGCAGGGTATACCCCGGACAAGTCGCCACCTCATCGCAGGGCACATAGAGACAGACAACCATTCACACTCACATTCAGACCTATGGGCAATTTAAATTAGCCAATTAACCTAATCCCCATACATGATAGTGGGAGGAAGCCGGAGTACCCGGAGAGAACCCATGCAGACATGGGGAGAACATGTAAACTACACACAGAAAGGCCCCGGGATTCGAACCCCGTACCTTCTTGCTGTGAGGCAACAGTGCTAACCACTACACCACCGTGCCACCCTATTGAAAACACCAAGCAACTGTAATTTTTCTGCAACTTCTGTCTTTATCCTTGACCCATAATAGTATCCACCAGAGTGAGAGGACTTGCCAATTCATCAGCAACAGTGACAATCCATCCACACAACGCTTCACAGCTGGCTTGTGTGTTTATTGGTTGATGAGTTTGACATCCCAGGAGCTCCCTGTGAAATGGAAGACACAAGACAGACACATTTGTCAAAGCAGGAAAGTAGGTGGGGAGAGATAATGAGTCTGGATGGCACTAGCTCATTGGCAAGGCTGCCTGTCACAGCGATGCCACACAGCGGCTCCCAGCCCACCGTCTGCTGTTGTGATAAAGAACAAAACTAGACCGACATGGCAGAGGCCTTTCAACATGACATGTTTCACTTCAATTTATTATGTGTCACAAGCCACTAAAAGGAAGTCATGATATCGGTTCAAGACTAGATGAGAGATGACAACAAGCAAGCTGGTGGAATATAACCACCAAGCGTACAATGTTTCAAATTGGCTGTTCTTTTCAAGGTTCAGAATTCCCTCTGCAACATACCTGCTTAGGACTGAGTTAAAATTCCAATAACTAATAATCAGTGTTAAAGGACATTCTTATCAAGTTTCCATAAGACAAATGATAACACAAATGCAAAGGACAACCAACTGAATCGCCCTCTGCTCAGTCCTCCCTTTACAAGAGAGTTCCTCTAGAGTTTCAGCTAAGGTGTCATTCACTATAAGTGCCCTGATGGTCTTCAGCATTTTCAAATTCTCATTATACCACAAAAACTGTAATAGTCTTATAATTACTACCCAGACTTTATCAGAGACTTGCATTAAATCTTCTCCTCTCAAAATTTGGTGAAAAATTCCTCTCATAAGGTGCAAAAGCGCATGCTTCTGCCAAAACAAAGCAGGGCATGATGGCACCCTGCTTATCTAGATTTAACGGGCTCATTTAAAGCTAACGAAAACATAATTTTCGTTAGCTTTCAAAGTGATTATATGCTTTTGAAAACATAGTTATGAATGTCATATTCGATTTATGTTTAGAGATCCCTTGAAATGCATTTACTCAAGCTGATTTGTGTGAGAGGTGATTTAACTTCCAGTTAGCTGGAAGTCTGCAGTTACTTAAACACAGTCAACAAAAACCACAAATGTGTAGTCATGATACATGGTACGTGAGAGAAAGAGAGCAAGTTGGAACAACAAATGTTCTCTGAGAGGAAATGCCAACTGAGGACACCTCTGTGAGCATGGTCTCTTGGATATTTCTATGTTTAGTTTGATAAACTTAAATGTAGCATGAGTGCTGTCTGACCATATTGTACTTAAACTCCGAGGCAAGACCCCCTGATAAATGATTGCATAGTCAACCCTGGTCCGTTTTATTTGTGTCATGGTTGCTAGGATCAGCTTCCCTCCCTTTGAATGGGGGTTTAAACAATGACAATCAATTTGTTATGGATTTTCCTTTATTAGACAAGAGGTTAAGAGGCTTAAGAGGTTAATTTCAAGGTCACTCAAAATCTAAAAAGAGCAAATAACCAGTTAACCAGAGCTCATTCGCTTCAGAACATATTTAATCAAAGCTAAAAGGGCCATTGTTTCTCAGGTAGTACTCTAGCCTTTGTGCTGCAATGAGACATGATGTGCCCTGAAACATTATATTCGCTCAGTTTGAAAATGTGAGAACTTCATTAGGGTTGAAAAATATCTTTCAGGACCTTTGGATAAGATTAGATACTACAGCCTGGAGCTATTGTTTGAAATAGCATTGGGAAAATGTGTTAGACATTCCAATTAAATGTATTTAATAATAATTATAGAGGAGAAAAAGGAGATACATGAAAAGAAATGAAAAAATAGGATCTGTGGGCTTCTGGTGTCTTTGCCAGCATTGCCTAATTGTCTGTTCTGGTGGTGAACAAGGTGAGTTTTAGTTGCTATTTGTCTTATGTTTATCTCTGCATGTAAAAACATCAATGTTACAGCCTTACATATGGTTATTTTTCACATAAACTTAGAACATTATTCATGTCAATGTGTTGTCTAAAAAATGTGATTATGTATACAGGCGATAGATAAACAATTCAAATTCAAATTATTTAGTTCATCAGAAAGATTGACAGCAACATTCAATTGAAAATTAGAGCATTTGTCCGAAAATAAACTAGTTATCTATCTAAAATATAGTTATCAACCTCTGCAAAATGTTTTTTAACCAGCAATATAGCAACACATATAGAAAGACAAAGCAAAATGAAATCTGGAAAAAAATGGTTTGTCAGGATTTTTAGTTGGAGGAATGGTCTGTTGTTCTCTCCAAATCTGAGACAAACTGTTCTGTTTTCTGGACACTTGATGTGGTTGCTGCACCTAACTCTCAATATCTGTCACACACTCAGTCTGCTGATTCTACATGCTGACAGCTGGGCTGTAATCTCTCCACACTGTGCATCTTCCCTACCTTATAAATGCTGGAAACAAGTGAAAATGTGGATCCTAACCGGGGGTTGTAAGAAAACTGAGATGAGGCATGCAATTTAGTTTTTCATGTTTATGTTTAAATGTTACGATGGTCAGGTCTGATTTAAGGTTTGTGTTTAGTTAAACATGGAGATTTAAGTCTGATGTGCCATACCTGCAAGCATTACATAATTTCCACTGAAAGTTGTTTTTTTTTTTTTTGTGCAGCATCCTGAGATACATTAAAATGTATGGCTAATGAGCCAACCAAAAGCTCTGTACTTGAGGTAAATGATTCAATGAAACTGCCAAAGCAGCACAGTCAATGTAGGTCAGTCATACAGCTTTCAATGACAATTCTTCTAATACAGTACATACTGCAACACCACCATTTATGTTATAATAGGCAGCGAAGTATGGGACCATGATAACTCAAACCTTGCATACTTGATTACATTTCATCAGGTATCCCATCTGTGTACAAAACACATATGGAGCTGCTGAAAAGAGGAGGAGTATTTTGGCCAGGTTTATTTCAACGTGATATTTCCTTTTCCCTTTTTCAACACAGAGATACAAAAGTAAAAGCAGTCATACAGTTGCAAAACCCTTAGATGAAATTAAACAATTACCTGGCCTTCTCTGTTGCCTCAATGACAAAAAAATCCTATATAAAAAATCCTGCACTATCTGCAGTGGAAACATGGCAGGAGAAAAAGACATGAAAAGTGAGTTGAGTAGACACCAAACAGAGTCTTACCATGCAGTGGAAACATAGATTTAGACAAAGCACAGAGAAGCTCATACGACACACTCAGAAGGAGAGAGACATCATCTGCTAAGGTAGCCTTCACTCCACTATAAATTTACACTGCAAATAGTTGTTTGCTTCTATGGCAGACAGCATACACATTTACCATACATTTCCCTTTAACTGTTTGGGTGCCATTGGCGTATTTCAATGTAATTTAAAATCCAATGCTTGAGTGCCATCAACGTAATTATATACGTTGATGGCATACGTCGATGGCATACGTCGATGGTATTTCAGCAGCGGTCTGCCGTACACTGTGAGTAATGTTGGGGCTTCTGGGGGATGTAGTCAGAGCACAAAGAGACGCCACAGAGAGTAAAACGGACAGATTCTGGACGAAAAGTGGTGTTTTTCATGGGGGTGGCCTCTATCTCTGATAAAATAATGAACAAGGTAAAAACAATATTTTTTTCATGAGGAAATAAAGAGTCTCTTCCTTCATTTGAGCTATTCAGTGTTTTCAGAGACATGGTACAAAATGTTCTGTGGGTCTTGAAATATGACTCAAAATGGGCAAAAATGCTGGCACAAGGCACTTTCTGTTTTATAAAATGGCTGGCACTCAAAGAGTTAAGTTAATGTGTGTGTGTGTGTGTGTGTGTGTGTGTGTGTGTGTGTATATATATATATGTGTGTGTGTGTGTGTATATATATATATATATATATATATATATATATATATACGTATAGAGAGAGAGAGAGAGAAAATGAACTTTGCTGGTGAACTTACTTTGACCTCCTTTAAACTTTTGAATGCTCATATGCAGCTGTTCAGTGTTTCACTGTTTATTGCATAACATGCTGTTCTCTAACAAGGTGATTAACCACAAAAATCACAACAAGTGTCTGATCCATGAATCGACCACCCAATGTTTTAATTCCATGACAGTTTGTATTTAAACAGTCCTTATCATCATTTTGTTCACATATTGACATCATGAGACCGAGATGATACCAAACAATTGATCGTCAGTACCTGGTCATTGTGAGGCTTCAAACAGGATGTTCTCAGAGGGAAGTTTCCACTGAGCTTAGAGTGTCACAGAGTGTCATCAGCAGGTTGTAACAGAGACAGAGAGACACAGAGACTGGAAGAATCACAGAATGGCATAGAAGTGGATGTCCTTTGGCCACATCCCATGCTTATGACCACCTCATTGTAAACAGTGCCCTGTGGAACCAGATGGTGAATGCCACTCAACTCCAGGCACGTTTAAGGGAGGTGAGAGGTACCAGGTGTCACGTCAGACTATTCAAAACTGCTTACATCAGCGTGGTCTGTGTGGTAGACGACCTGCAAGGATACCTGAACATAACACCAGACACAGGTGTCATCGTCTGGCATGGGCAAGGAGCATTTGCACTGGACAAGCAACCAGTGGGCCTCAGTGCTGCTCTCTAATGAAAGTCAACATACACTGAGCAGAAATGATGGCTGCCCATGCTGCTGGAAATGTCAAGGAGGACGTTCTGCATCAACCTTTGGAGGTGGTGGTGTTACAGTCTGGACAGGTGTGTCTAGTCAACACAGAACTGCCCTACATCTTGTGAACGGACAAGCCAACACTACCTGAATAACATCATTAATCCAGTCATTGTGCCTCTCCATGAGCAACACAACACACTGATGAAAATATGTGACTATATATATATATATATATATATGTATATATACATATACATATATATATATATATATGTATATATATATATATATATATATATATATATATATATATATATGTATATGTATATATATATATATATATATGTATATATACATATACATATATATATATATATATATATATGGATTGGATTAGTTTGTTAGTTTTGTAAGATTAGTTGTTAGGCAGATTCAGATCCAGGTAAAGGTCATACAGAAGGTTGTATAACTTAAAATAGTGCCACCTAGTTGTTTGTAGTGGTATGCTGATGTAAATCTGAGTACTGCACATGTCCTCATGCCACCTACTGGCATTTTTAAATATAACAGGAAATAACCTTTGACTTCCTGTCTGATTTGATCAGGAAGTAGGTGTATGTTAGATGCCATGGAATTAGTTTATTGCAGTGCTTCAGTTCATCAGTGTAAATCAGCAACATCTGCATACATCTTGTGCATCTGACTGATCGGTATGTGATGTCAGCTGTGTTTATTCACCATTCATTGTTTCATTCAAAGTGTCATGTGTGAGCTTTATAAGTGAAACTTGTTATAAGGCCATGTTTATTTATGTACATCAATAATATGAGCTGTAATACACTAATTGTTCAAATGACCTGTGGGGTCATTTTTTTGTTGGGAGGACAGTCTTCTATTTTACTTCTAGCTAGGATCGGTAACGCTGAGAAATTAGCTCTAAAATAGACTAGTACATCGTTGCTAACACCTTTCCAATGATAATAGCTTGCTGGACTCATTGCTGGTTAGCTACAAAAGGCCCTAAATCTAGCAAGAGTTACCAAGTCAACAGCACTGACATATGATGCATGCACAGTATATTGCTATGGATAACTGAATGTTATAGGGCAGTGAAGAATGCCCACCAACTCTACCCAGGATGTTTTATGGCATTTTCCCAGGCTATATTATACACTAAGAGGCATTAAAAACGCAACATTGTTTTTTTTTTTATATTAATTTGAATTTTCATAATTTATTGGGCGACTTCACTTGGTATGATACTGAACATGAATGAACAAAAGCAACAATAGAAAAATTAATCAACATGGATTACAAATGTCAGTATCTTGTGTGATCGTCGTGGCATAGACATGATGAGCGCGTTGATTTCAGCCACTGGAATCGCTTCCCACTCTTCCAAGAGTGCAGTACGGAGATCAGCAACCGTCACCGGCAGTGGAATACGACGGCGTACACGGCGATCCAGATTGTCCCAAAGGTGTTCAATCGGATTCATATCTGGGAATAAGGCGGCCAGTCCATACCCTGCACATTATGTCTGTGCATAACATGCCTGCAGGTGTGAGATAGTGCATCTGTGGACGGAAAATGCTTGGCTACCCCCGCTTCGGTCATTCCGGATCTCAGCATACCAATGGCCTGCTCCCTCATGTTTGCTGCTAAGCGTGGCATGGTGACCATCTGTTGCAGCTTGCATTTTTCCTCTGGGTTTTTAAAGCCTTAACCAGTTGAGCTCAAATCACCAAAAGAACTCATTGAAAGCTTTCAAACAATGTCCTAACGAATCACACATGCAAAAACAGGGATTGGTATCGTCCGCCACGTTAATTTATTGTTTGAGCTGAAAAATGTGGCTCCATTGTTTCAATAGCCATGAGTGGTAGTAAACAAAACATTTTTTTTGTATACAAAGTAGTTGTATCCAATTTTATTTTACATTGACTTTATTGCGTTTTTAATGCCTCTTAGTGTATATACACTGATCCAGTATGCTTTGTATGTATGCTATGCAGTATGCAGTAAGTCAGCAATTTAATAAACAGTGTGGGGCTTGTACACCAAGTGTTGCTTTGCATAACATATAGAATGTAGTAAAATAAATATTGATTGAATATTGTTGTCTGTCAGCTAAGTGGTGATATTATTATGATGGTAGAAAGGGTTATATATTCCCAAAAAACAGACCACACCACATAAATGACATTCAGGTCAGTTGAGCAGCTCATCCCTCTTTCACGTTTAAGTTTTTTGCAAGAAGAGTCTTTCAGTAGTTGCATCATTGATTTCTTTCTCTAGCATTCATATTGCTCCCTCCCCCTCACACACACACCTATCTCTCTGATGCGAATGCCTCTCTCTTTCACATTCTTATTTTTGCTCATGTTATCCTTTTTCATAGAGATGCCCATACAGTTTCCATAGCAACATAAAGATGTCTTTAACTGGGGCGTTGCCTGATTGGAGCCAAGACAGAAGAATGGGAGGAAAGAAGCACAACAGAAACATCAACATCTTAAATCAGTACAGTGTGCTATCTGTGTGCCTGAACTTTTAAATATTAATATCAAATAAGCTATGATGAGCTGTTATGTTGTGAAAATGCTGTGAAAGTGCATCTGTCTTGTATTGTGTGGGAATAAGTTGACATGCTACTGGTGTGTGGTCATTGTGTTTGTTTTCAGGGTCATCTACCCAAGTACTTTTACCTGTAACCTTTCTTGTCCTTCTGTGTGTGTGTGTGTGTGTGTGTGTGTGTGCGTGTGTGTGTGTGTGTGTGTGTGTGTGTGTGTGTGTGTGTGTGTGTGTGCGTGCATGAGCGTGCGTGCATGTGTGTGTGTCCACTTGTGGGGCATTGGAAGGGAAGGCATTAAAAGATTGCATTTGACCCTACTAACCAATAACTTCTCAGTGACCACAACTGCACATCGAGGAAGGGTGTACCGTTATCTTTGCCTGTCAATCTTTCTTTTGTTTCCTCTCACTCTCGTCTTCCCTCAACTTCTTTGTCCCGTTCTCTCTCTGTTGTCAGTTGTTTAAGTGGAGCTGCATCACATCTCCCCTGTCCCTCATTTTTGTTTTGCATTACATTTTTCTCAACTTTTGTTTTTTTGTGCAGGAAGCACATGGATTTGTTGTGCCATAATTATGACATACATTCATTACTGTAGATGATGTATGTTCCATGAATAGCTACATTCTGTAGGTTACCATATGAGCCACAGATGTTTCAAATTAAATATCAGGGGTAGTATGAATTCAAGTATTTCTAATTAACCTGAAGCTGAATAAACAAACTGAGTAAAATTTTAGATAAAGGTGACATACAAATTCCTGACAGCTACACGCCAATTATCAAAGCTGCTAATCCACCCAAACCCACAAAATATGTTAATCAACCACTCAAACTATTATCTGTATTGGCTCTGTAATTAATAATTTACTCTGAATGCTGCTTTGTCACTTTCAACCTACCCATCTGAACCCATGATGTTTTCTAGGAAGTTCAACCACCGGTGAATGGATAAAGGGAGCAGCTTATTATAGAACCATCTCATCAGTCAGCAGGATATCCTGGCAGTCGACCCAGCTGCCATCCCACCTTCAATACAAGGCACCATGGTTTGTTGCCACAGCCCCGTGTATAGGTGAGTGAATGCAAATCCGCAGATCCAACGGCCTGCAAGGTTCGATTTATCCTGGAGTGGACAGCGCCGAGGCAGCTTTCATAGTTGGGAGGGAGGTCAAATGGAAGGATTTAGTCAATCCGTCAGCAGGTACACAGACAGGCACAGCTGGACCTCGTCATCTTCTTTTCTTTTGTTTACTTCATCACTTGTTGACTGTATGATGCTGAAAAGAAATGTGAGCAGAACTATGGTTGCAGTGCTGGAAACTTGCCGCAACCTTTCATAGACATTCTTTTGCAGTTCACTGCAGGTGAATTTGGAGTTGAAAAGCAAAGCCAATTCTATACAGAAAGCACTTGTTGTATACAATGACACCCAGGTTAATGGAGATGTTTGATAAATTCCTCTTGTAGTTGTTTATTTTCTATAGTCTTCTGCACACCCAATCTGTTTTTCTACATTAACAGTGTGTGTAGCCAGGATGTGTGCAATGGTATGCACATGCACACAGGCAACTAACTTGAAGTGTCCCTCTGAAAGCACCACTGAAAAATTAAGGTTAGGTAAGGTAAGTCTCTTTGCGTAATGGCTTTTAAGTTCAGTTTTAAGTCGAGTGTGAGTTTCAACTTGTTCAGAATAGCCTGAATTCTTGGCCTGTGGTATTGCTGCTTGCAGCTTTCTTGAGCACTGATCATTCAAACAACTTCACACATAAACTCTGCCCTTCCTTGATCAAATTGGATGTCTGCTACATTAAGTGTAACATGTAGCTTCTACCATATATAGTCATGTTTTGTGGTTGAACATCATTAAGTAATGTTATTTTAGCATGATGTGCAATAACTTAACATTGTGTGAATTAATTTATGTTGACAGAACCTAATGCATTCTGGGTAAGAGAGCAAATAACGTGCACAACTCCAGAGCAGTAGTGTGCAAGCCAGGAGTTTTAAAAACTTTACTTCTGGAAGTTCGGCACACAGTTCAAAACACAAACAAAGTCCTTTACTTGACTTAAAATAACTTTGACTTAAAAATAAATCACTGCACAGAAATGTCACGTAACTTGTTATTGTCCGCTCTATAATTTTGAATGATTACTTTTGTCACCTAATGTTTTCATAGTGTGCTCAACAATCATTGCAGCATTAGCAGGTAACCATAGTAGCATTAGTTGCTATGGTTTGCTACTTAGCATTTGCATTGCTTGCTCAATAAGTGTATTATAATTGGGTGGAAATACTTTCCATAATGTTTTTATGCAACAAATGACTATTTTGAGTGTGAATGTATTTCGAAATTTATTTTTAAGTTTAAAAAAAAAAAAAAGAAAAAATGCACTCCCCACCAGGGACAGACTTTACATTAGATAAGCAACAGTCTAAGACCACCATATAAAAGGGCTCCAAACAGCTATTGATTTACGATGTTGAGATACTTTGTAGTCATTGCAGCCCAAAATAACTTATAAAGGCCCCAAAGCACTAAAAAATTCCAATCTAATCCATTTGCAACCCAACTGCATACTACTCATACTGTACTTCAGACAAAAACATTGTACAAATACATTTACCTGTAAGAGAAATTTTACTGCTTATATTGTAAATTCAGATTGGACTTACTTACAGATTGGACAGCATCATAATAGAATTGAAAGCTGCAGTCTGCAGAGCCATGAAGCCCCACTCCCCACTGCTGAACATAGTGCTTCCGCTTGTTTATTCAAAGCATATTAATGTTTAATGTCTTGCGTGTCCGAATTGCAGTGACATGGTTGGGACTCACGGCACTATGACATCCTGCTGCACCTGGGTAAATCACAGTTTATGTTTCCAAGCTCCCCATCCAACACCAGCTGATGTGTAAGGTTACACAGGTCATTCCTTTGTCTACATCAGCCAGCACCACATCAGCAATAGTAAATACGCAGAGAGTTGGGCAGCCCTTCTTTTATTTATCACTTGGGCCTTATCATCCATGAAAAGTGCTGAAAATCCAGGGATCTGGGCCACCCTCCCCATAGTAGCAACCCAGCCATCCATCCATCAACAACAACTGATCTTAAAAACCTCTCACCCTATCTCGCCCTGTTCTCCCAGCTTACTGTTGGATCTCAATAACTAGTGACATCATTGACACTTGGTAGGAAACAGTAGCCTCACTGCCTCAACTTGGATGATAGATGGAAGATGCTAAGGGCATCATGTTGTTTGGCGTGAGCTTAAGTGTTTGTGTAAGAGTGTGTTATAGCAGTGGTATGGTAGACGTATGGTGTGAACACCTGAATAGTGCATATCTTTATAGCCCTGCATTGATCTTAAGAACAGCAAATAGCTGTGGTGCTCACTGTTCTTTAATGTTCTGTTGTAAATGCAGTTGAACTTTCAGATCCTCTTTTTCACTGAGGGCATGTTTCCATGGTGTTTCCATTCTGTATAACATTGCCTTTCTTGTTTTATTCTTCTCTCAAATACTCTGAATAAGACAGAATGTGGATGGCACTAAATGAGATAGTGAAACTACCTCTGCTGAGGGTTGGAATCTGAAAAATTTCTGTCACTATTTGTGTATGTTTGAACTGTATTTTAGAATATATACATTTCATGAGATAATATTACTGCAGAAATCATTATTAGGACTGAAGTAAGTTTTACAATTAATGGCTATGGCAATAACTCTTCACATAGTTATATCATTTCTGATGTGCTTTGCTTCATTGCCATGTTTTTTCTCATAGAATGACCAGTGTCCTTAACCTTCTCTGCCTGCCAGACATACTGAGTATGTGTAAGTAAGTAAGTAAGTGGTTACGTTGTGAATACCTGGTCATCTGTAACAAACACAGCAAGTGGATGGAGGACAAGAGGTGCGGGGATAAGAGAGTTATTGACCTACTACCAATAAAAAGAATTCTGGAGGGTGCTTATATGACAGAAGGTACACCCATAAAACAAGCAGTGGTGCAGAGATTAGTGGCTAAGGTTACATTTGTGATTCTAAAATTAACTTTCAAATCTGAACACACATAGAAGATATGAGCTTTGAACATGCCGTATGTATTGTTACATAAATCACATTAACATCATATGTGATCATATGTACAGTGCAAAAATACACTACTCACAATAAGGTAGGGATATTGTGAGGTCCTCAGGGGATTTCATACATTTGGTGTTTGTTTCACTTAAGTGATTTTTGGGATAGGGAGGCAATTGTATTAAGGTGATAGACACATCTCATTTTGTGTTTTCTATGTATACACTGTATACAGTCCACCATACATATTGGGGCCAATACCAAAAACTACACAAAGACAACCCTTTTCAATGTGGCATCAATTTCAACATTCTGGGGTATAAAAAGCTGGTATTGTCAGTCAGTCATTCTCAGTTCACCATTCAAGCAGCCATGAACACACATTGTCACTTAATGATAGAGCAGCGCTCTATCTATGGCCAGCCACCTGGCCATAATGCTCCTTCATGACGGTAGCAAGCAGTACCTAAGGACCTATGCACTCAGACACCGTTATGCAACTGCCACACAGCTACGGACCTGTTTATGAGAATTGAGAGGTACTAGGGTGTGACGGCCTCCTGCCTAGCAGAACCCGCGGTGCGTGTGTGTGTGTGTGTGTGTGTGTGGTATGTGTTTTCCCGTCTGTGGTTTTCTCCCTACAGGTGCCTGGTAGGCGGGGTCTGTAACTGGTAGGATTTGGCCAGTCTCCCAGGCCCTATTTCAGATCTGGCTGTTGGTCCTCACTCTCTCTCTGGCTCCATCCTTACTGCACTATGTTCTTGTTTGGTTGGCTGCGGCCTGGTTAATTTAGTTTTATCCAATCCAACATTGCTCCCTCACCATTATTCACTCACCCATCTACAGACACACACTTCTGACCTACACACCTCATATCTGTAGAGTGATTTGGTTATCCTTTTGTTATCTCTTTGAGTGCCATTGATGAGTTGCTATTGATGAGTATGCCCACCATGAGTATTCTCCCTCAATTTTTATATTACGTCACTCGCTTTGGGCATTGCTTATCAGGTTCAGAATTTGGGACCCTTGATGTTTGTCATTCTGAATCTAAACTAGGGCTGGGTCCCGAACTTCAGTACTTTTGTAGCTACCATGATAAATCCCACTCATCCATCCATTTTCTACCGCTTATCCTCACATAGGGTCACGGAGGGGTACACCCTGGACAAGTCTCCAGTTCATCACAGGGCACATACAACCACTCGCACTCACATTCACACCTACGGTCAATTTAAATTATCCAATTAACCTAATCCCCATGCATGTTTTTGGATGGTGGGAGGAAGCCGGAGTACCCGGAGAGAACCCACGCAGACACAGGGAGAACATGCAAACTCCACACAGAAAGGCCCCGGGCCCGGGATTCGAACCCAGTACCTTCTTGCTGTGAGGCGACAGTGCTAACCACTACACTACCATGCGGCCCGCCATCCCATGATAAATCCCAAATTACAAAAAATAAATTATTGAGTTGACAATATTGATATTATTAATATATTGCCCCCCCATGACCCTAAGTGAGGACAAGTGGTAGAAAATGGATATTGATGATGACCATGATTAAAGTCTAAATTATACCAAAAAAAAACTGTGTAAGGTATCGAAATTGACATTGTATCAAAAATTTGGAACGATACCCAGCCTCAATCCTACAATTATCCATCTTATGGAATGCTTTCTCCAGTTTAGTTGTGTTACTCAATTAGTTCCTGGAGTAATCGTGCAACTGTGTGTTTAACCACTGAAAATACATGTTGGTTTAAATTCTGGGTGGAGAACCTCTGGCCTCTGGGCCTTATATGGCCATTTGAACCAGTCTGCCATGCAATTCCATGAGGTTTCTCTTATTTGAAAAAATTCAAATTCTATAATATTTTTAATAACATATTCCTAGTGTACATAAAAAAAATCTGGAAAAAATATAGACTCTGATAAGATAAAACGGGGTTCTGTACATGTCTGAATCAACATCTGGGTCAGTGAATCCAGCATGAGATCTATGTGTTTTTGCGCAAAAGTTACAATGGTGCACCATGGTGACTGGAAAAGAGTAAGGTGGATGCTGAATGCTGCGTATTTCAAGAAAAATGGACAAACAGTTTTTTCATTGCTGAAGTGAAAAGCAACCAGTGTGCCTTATTTGTAGCAACGCTGTCACAGTGATGAAAAAGAAAAAGAAATCTCGAGCGCCATTTCACCTCAGAACATGCTAGCAGGCTGAATGGACAAATGCGTTTGGATAAAATTAATGCTCTTCATCAGCGTTTCGGTGCCTAACAAGCCGCTATCATGTGACCACACACTGACAGAAAGAATGTTACACAAGCCAGTTTTGTAGTGAGTGAATTAACAGCAAAAAAGCTGAGACCTCAGACATCTTGCCAAAGAGAAGTAGGTCCAGCTTTTTCTTTCCTTAACATGTGTGTTCAGAATAGCATGGCCCTCGGAGGACTTTATAAAAGTTGACAAAGCCCTTGATATGAAAATGGTTCCCCACCCCTTGTTTAAATGAACCTGAACAGCTTATCAGCTCAGGTCGTCAATTTAAACTAATAAAGCAACAGCCCTGCTTTGTCAGTCTGAAGTTAGATATTTTCTCATTAACATGTTACACAAAAGACTTGCACTCACAACTTTGACTGTAATGAATATGAAAAAGGTGCAGATTTATTCAATATTATAGAGGGTGTCTGCACGAGCAAAAGTGTGATTTAATGCTGCTTTATGTGCTTAGCAGCAGTCAACAATGGGCATGTTTTAGTGCTAAATCCGTTCCCATGAGAATGTAAACATTGGTGACAGCTTAGAGCTGAAATATGCCTGTTGTTGACAGCTGCTGTGTCCATACAGAGGCAAATAAGACTTGTGGGCATCATTTTTAATAGCCTTACTTAATAATATGTTTCTTTTGAACAGAACAACCAGCATTTTGTAGATTTTCCATAATCTGAGGAGAAACCTTGGGCCACTACCTTGTACAGGGTGTTGTTAATATAAACACATGTTTACATAAGCATTATCATAATGTAAAGTAGAAGGGGCAGTGAAAAGCATACTGTACAATACTCTGCACGTGCCTACCCATGTTCCCATTTGGCATTTTTTATGAATAGACTCATACAGCATATAACATGTCAGCGGTTGTCAATCCTAGTCTGCCTAGCTGAGTGCACTGCTGGGTTTCTATCCTACTATGTTGCAAATAGCTTTCACCTAGATGGAGGGCTTTCAAAGGCCTTCAACATGCCATAAATTAGTAATGGCTGTATTTCACATTTTGGTTAAAATTCCAATTGGTGTTCAAGTCAAGAACAAAGCCTGTATGTTTTCTTGACTGGAAAAAAAACAAACAGGTTTGGGCTGCCAACTCACTCAGTGCCAGTCTGTTAATAAAACTGAAAGTGCCTTGTGGCAGTGTTTTTGGCCATTTTGAGTCATCTTTCATGGCCCACAGAATATTTTGTACTATGGCTCTGAAAACAGGGTAGCACGGTGGTGTAGTGGTTAGCACTATCGCCTCACAGCAAGAAGGTACCGTGTTCGATTCTCTGTGTAGAGTTTGCATGTTCTCCACGTGTCTGCGTGAGTTCTCTTCGGGTACTCCAGCTTCCTCCCACCATCCAAAAACATGGGTGACTTGTCCTGCCTTCCGCCCTAAGACAGCTGGCATAGACTCCATGGATGGATGGATGGATTCTGAAAACACAGAAAAAACACAAATGAAAGAAAAGACTCTCTAAAACATTTGTTTTTATCTTGTTCCATTCTTGTTTTATCTGAAGGAGAGTAGAGGCCAGTTTCACCAATATCACCACTTTTTGTCCAGATTCTGTTTGTTTTGCTCTGTGATCACGATCGTCTCCACTTCCTGCTTTGATCTCTGTGGCGTATACCATCTCTTTATCCCAGAAGCCCCAAATTACAGGCTGTGTGTGTCTAACCTAGAAGTCACTAACTGGCGGACCATGGTCCAGGTCTGGACCCAGTCCTGTATGAACGCAGACAAACTATAAATAAATTATATTGGAGTTTTAAATTTGACAGGATGCTTCTTTTTTAACCAGAACAGCAGATCAGGAAACACAGACCAGTTGAATTAGAGTTAAGCCTCCCACGTGATGCTACTCAGCCAATGAAGTCTCTGCATTCCAGATGCTACACTGCTGCTCCATATACAGAGGAAAGTGAAGAGGAAAGGGACAGATGGAAGAAGACAGAAAAATAATGAAAAATAAAGAAATCGACACAGAAAGAAAAGACAAAGAGACAAGGAGAGAAAAATTAAGCTGCTCAGAGACTATTGCGCTCATTTAGAAGTGAAGGACCACTGTGAGAAAAAAAACACACTAACATTTTGACCAAGCATACCCACTTAAATAAATAAACACATTTTATTTATTTTCTGTTATTTCTAAATGCAGCTCTATTCTTATTTAATGAGACAATTTTACAAAATAACTAGGCTACATCAACATATATCACACTAACCATTGCTTTAATACATTTTGTCGGACTGGACCTTTTTGAATTTCAGTCGAATAACCCTGGTCTAACCTATGAACTTACCACTCATTGAATTAAAAAAACAAAATGACAAATAAATGAATATATTTATATTCATCACCAACCAGGTATATCCTCAAATATTAGTGGTCCAAACCTGTAGTTTGTGTGTAAAATTAATTAAATAGTTTATATGCATGCAAGTATTACTGAAGATTTTGTGAATGATAGTTATATAGAAGGCCAAATACTAACCCAGTCCTGCAACTTGACCCAAACCTCATCCAACTATGGCAATGCCCACATGCTTATTTGGTCTTACCCCTTATTTCCACTTGATGCAGAACAACGCAACATATTGTCTGACCCAATACGTTTCCATTCACATCAGTGTGTTAATTTCGACTGAACGAGAAACGCCGCCGATGTGAAACAAATAGACAGAGTTTCTATTGATGTTGGATGTCGGAGCACGGCACATGAATTCAGCACAAAGCAGATCGTGTGGGACAGGAAGTCATGTTCAGACGCAAAATGAAACATCCAATTTATTTTCAAAATAAAATAATCCATGTTCGCAGGGATTGTATAATCGATTTCCTTCTACTCAGTGGCCCAACCTAGTCTCATGAAATATTCGTACAAATCAGTATGAAAAATATTGCACTAAAATTCATACATAACCCACAGAATTCGGACATCATGTGACATTCGATGCAGGCTGCTCCGTCTGTGATGTCGGACATTCCTTACATTGTCAGCGGACATTCGTTAAGTTTTCAGTGGAATAGTTTATGAGATGAGGTGCGTTTTTATCACATTTCTAGCAGGAAATATGCATTTTATTTCCATAAGCCTAACCCTGTAATCCTATCCCTAAACCTAACCATCACTGGAAGTGTTGTCAATCTTATTTCAATGCGTATTGTAATGTTACGGTTCCAGTTGTCAGTGAAAGGAATGTCCGCTGACAGTGAAAGGAATGTCCGGCATTTTTAAGGCTGTCGCTTCCGGGTTCTCTTTGGGTCTCGCGCATGCGCTGATTGGTCATGTTGCCGGTCATTCATAAGATATGCACGAAATTTGTGCCTTACTTTTCGTATGATATCATACGAATATTTCATGAGACTACGTTGAGTTGCCACAGGATGGTTCTCTCCACTACACCCCACTATATCACGCAATTATACATGAATTTGCGAGATCTTGTTAGTCAGCGAGCTCTCGCTCTGCGATTCCAGCTGGCTGATGGAGCAGCAGCAGGCAGATCTGGTACATATGGATGGACGACGGAATCATTCTGCATCCAGTTGAAATTAGGGGTTAAGCCAAGTTGCATGACTACCCTGGACCCTCCTCTGTTTGTCTCTGTTTCACCATCATTCTGCCGAAACCTTGTTGATGAATTACAGCTGCATGCTGTTACTTAATGTGTCTTTCTCTTATGGTGAAATAGCTTGCTATGACTTGTGTAGTTATTTTGAAAGTCACTGATGTGCCCCACAAATTTTTTGGAGGTAAATTCAGAAAAAAAACACTTTAGGGCTACATGTTACCCAAGAACACAACAAAATGATCCTGCAATATCTGTAAGTGACAGTCTGCAATTTGTTCTGCAAGTTCTCTGCAATTTAAGTGGCTGCAACATGATATGTCATTTCACAATGGAGATCTCACCCTCAGTATTTTGTGTAGAACCATATTTCAGTCAAGCCATTAAGCATGGGGGGGGGGGGGATTCACAGTTGCATGACACATAATAAAAGCTGGAATAGTGCCTCAGCCCATTAACGATAAAGGGGGAAGTGGGGGATGATCGGCATGCTAATGCAGAATAAGCACAACAGTATTGCTGGCAACTACCTTCACTAGTCTTCATGTGAAAGAGGCTTTAATGTATAATTGATTAAGCCATAATTTAGCACCCCATAAACAAGCAAATCAAAAGATTGAAGACAGGCAATTTCTCACTGGTGCTGCATATCGCCAATGGAAGGGGAGGAGGCAATGAGAGGGGTGTATGGGGAGCTCCTTGATTTGTGATATTGTGTGTATGCAGTAAAAATAATTTCCATCATCTTGTACACAGCTGTATTCAGTTGTTAGTCTCCATCTGTTCATCAGTTTATTTGGTCTTTTGTTTATCAGTATTTTTAACGACTCATCTGCAAATGAAATAATCATCTATCCATTGATTAGCCACTCCTACATTTGCATTATCACAAAATGTTTCATGGCTTATCTTTGTCTCCTTCTTATATCCCCTCACTTAAAAAAACATCCCACTCTGATTATTTATGCACAAATTGCCATTTATCCACTCACTCTTTTCATCCATTCACCTTCCATGCGTCAACCCATGAACTTTTCCATTAATTTATCCATTAACTTCTGTTCATACCCAACAACACTTACATAATTCATCCATCCCTGCCTCTACCCATCCACTAAATCATTCATCATCAATCCATCCAATGTCCATTTGTGTAATCCCATCCCTCCGGTATGTATCCCTCTGTCTGCCCATCCACAGTGTTGTCTTTACTGTATCGGTTCTTTCACTGTTCTTTCACCATCTCTTCATCCACTCTTTTGTCTGTCTATCCATCAACTCATGAATGTGCCCATTCATTCACTCTATCAACTCCTCAACAGGCAGTCAATAATTTATGAATACCACTTTAACCCCTTCATTCACCATTCATCCATGTATTTCTCATATTATCCATTCATACAACGTTAATTTTGGTTTTGGTCAAAGTCTTCAGCATGTGCTGACCTTGGACCTCCACAGTCACCCTGCCCAGGAACCTCTTCCCTGGAGAGATCATTTCAGCTGGAAAAATACAGCAGACAGAGCCAGCAGGCATTTGACATTTCTCTGACATTTCCGTTCTCCCCTCTCCATTCTTTGTACATACACCTACTTGTAAACAGTATGATGGCTTTGCACAAAGGCTTGTTTTTTGTTTTTACAATGGGCGACTGGGAAGCACATAACCTTTTACAAGGCATAGGGTGCAAAATTCAAGACCTCAGAATCTCTTGTCTTTATATCTGTATTTCAGCAGTGACGTGTCTTAAACAGCTTTTGCAATTTTATTTTTTGTTTCCACCTTGTACAGTGGAAATCGCTGATGGTGATCACATCTGTCCGGGTCAAATTGATCAGTATAAGCAGATCATTAGTGGAGACATTTTTGTTGTTCTTTATTTTACATGCAGATTAGCATCTAATTGACACTTGTATATTTATTGCACCAATAAATGGTAATGAAATGGACAGCTTCACTGTTTACTGCATCTCTGCCAATACTACTGTCTTTTCCCACATCAGTGGTTAGGCATTGCCATTTTTAGCTGGCTCTGTGTCAGAGCAGTGCGAGCAGTGCATGCAGATGAATGCTCCTTTGCCGGGGCTCCTCACTTGTTCACTCAGTGAGTAGCATGAATGGACGCATGCATCATTTGTCTGCATGTGCTAAGATGGTGCAGAGATGGTTCAGGATGGGCAGAGTTTCACTTTGGAGGCATTTTGTAACTGGGCATTATCAAGAGGACGGCTTCAATGATATACTGTGCATATTTGTTTTTCATTCAGGTAACTTTCTTTGTCATCATAATAGCAATGTGCATCTAACCCGTGCTTCAGGAAGCCAGCCAGAAAACAGAGAGTCCACAAGTCAAGAATCAAGGGACTAATTGAATTAACATTAGCCTAACACTTAAAATGTTTTCCATATGTAGTCAAAATTAGCACTGTGTACTACTTGATTATTATTATTATTATTATTATTAGTATGAGCAAATTATATGTCGTAATTACTCTGTCCCAAGCTTTCTGATCTGTATCAGCAGTTGATTACTGCAACTGTGATCACTTTAAGCACTTGCTGTACTGTATTGTGAAAGTGTCATGTAAATTTTACTTGACATACGCAATCTCATATACAAAAATGATGAATTTTAAATATGAAAAAGAATGAAACCAATTCATTAAACCACAGATAGTTATACCATGCCACCCACTCTGTCCTTCACTTCAAGTAAAACTGTTCTTCTCAACCCAACCAATTTCCCATTGCTCTGTACTCCCAAGGCTGTGTCCTTCTCTGATATCCTGTTTCAATGGGAAATAACTCACATTAAGGAAGCAACATGCCATTTAGTCACGATTTAGATTATGACATGCTACAAGTTCTCATTATCTCAGTGTTCATGTAAGGCCAGTCAGAAACAGTATCTACAATACACACAGATTAATTTTGTGTCAATATTCTTGAACATACAGGACTTCTACTACATGCAGATGCAGTGTATACATGTGTATACGCATACTGTATGCACACTTTATTAATTAATCATTGCCTGCAATCTGTACCTCTGCAGTCATAAGTATGCCATCATTACAGAGTAACTGAGACTGAATAGTAATGAAGCCATTGCCGTGTTTCAGCAACATTCAAATTGTTGTCTTACCAAGTCCTTAAAGGTCAGCTCAGCTCTCCTTAGCAGTGGTGTGTCAGTGAAGCAGAATACATGCATGTTTGTGCTAATCCTTGGTAAGCTGCCTTGTATTCCTGGCATATTCTCAACTGCTAGACGCCTGGAACATTGTCCATTCATTATGATATCATGCTAACACATAGAACTGGAAAAGGTTAACGCAAGCGACAGCAGTGGACATTAAATAAATTAATAAAATGAGAAATAAATATTGTATACCATTCTCATGTGTTAATACACTCTTAATGCTTTAACATTTTATATGTATTGTGGGCATTGCATTTTTACATTCTTGTAGCCTGTGCAGCTGAGGACATCTGATTATCATCCTTGGGATATTGATTTATGTCTACATGAAATACCAAATGAATATAAGTAGCGCCAATCAATCGCATTATAAGGTTAGTTTCTCTGCCTTAAGACATATTAATGTGAAAGCAGGAATGAGTCTCCACACTGTCAGTATATGCTGCAAACTTCCCAATGTTACCATGTTGTTTATACAATTATATATGAAAATGTAAATACAATATATCTGCGTCCTGGTTATATTTTTTTTTAATTTGAGCTCTCAACATTGTGACAAAATGTAGATATATTTAATGAATTATTGTCTGCTACTTTTTTATTTTTCCATTCATATGAACACACAGTTTTACTGTGTAGTTGCTTATTTTCAACTTAAAGGAATACTTCACTTGCTCAATTTCTGTATATCATAAAAGGAACATATATGATGAATAGAACATATCAGCATAAACAACACAAATTAACAAATTATGCACAAGTAAATAAAGTAAAGCTATCACAACCACACCTCAACATAATCAAATAAAACCCCCGTGCACATTTCCACACACTCAAAGTGTGAGTGATCCATATACAAATGGCCATTTTGTGGCTAAAGTATTCTATGTTTGACTGTTGGAAAGTGCTATGTTCATAACATCCATTTTCTCTTTTCTCAGCTCAACTCCACTTTGCTTCTTCTTTCTTGCAACTACTTGCTGCTGCAACAACAGTTCCCCCACAAGGATCATTAAAGCTGCATAAATTCACACACTGGTAGCCCCAAATAGTAGTGAAAGGGAAACCTCAGTACCGAAATATCTTGCAAGGGGATATAAGTAAACTGCACACAGCACGGTCATGGGAAATAGCTAGTGGCAAGAAATTATTCTTTATTTGACCCAGCATGCAAGTCGAGCAGAGAGTCTCAGCACACTGCAGTGAGTTTTCATGGCTATGGAAAACCCAAGGGAAAAATATGTCACCACCCACACTGCTAAATATAAGCTACAGTTTGTCAGATATTTAGTGAAGACCGAGTTTGTAACACTGAATTAAGATTGTTGTTCTTATTTTGTAATCATTGGCAGAGTGAAGTTTGCATGGTTGTCGATGAGTATGCAGATAAGAGGTTGAATTATTGCAAGCACTACATACACTGCAGTACAAACCAAGCTCAAAGAGAAATCTATATGTACAATTTTGTTTATTTTTGCCAGTTTGTTGATGTGGATTTTCACTAAAGGATAGTACATAGATGAGGGGAAAAAATTCTAGCCCGTCATTTGCTCACTGGAAGTGAGACAACAATTTACAGTATATAGAGTTTTGCATTTGAAAAAAAATCTGCTTTGTAAGCATTTGAGTTGGTGGTGATGCTTGTGTCTGTTTTTTTTAAATAAAACATCTATATTTTGCACATAAAGATACTAGTTATACTCCAGAGTTTCATTCCATATCCAATGTAATAAAATAGATACAGTAATACAGTATCAGCACCTTCCGAACACAAATCATTCATTATTGCATCGCTGAGGCTACACCACTGCTCCACAGGACGAATCCACACTGCTCACCAAACCATAGCAAATTGTCCTGATTGGGCGACATGGAGAGGAAGTCAGGCCGCTTGGGCTCCTGCCTGATGCGATTTATTGCCCTGCACACAACAGACTAATGGCCCATTGGCTGCAAACAGGGAGCAGAAAGAGGCTGCTGTGGCTAATGAGCACTGTCTGTGAGAAGAAGGTAGAGGGAGGAAAACCAGAAAAGAGGCAAAGATGGAGAGAGGGGAGGCAAGAAATGAAGAAGCAACACAAACTGAAAAGAGGAGGGGGTGGCAGATGGAGGGGTGAGAGTGTGAATGAGAGACAGAGATGGTGACAAAAAGCAAAAGAAGTGACAGAGACAGAAGTGGAGAGGAGGGAGAAAAGGAGACAAAAAGAGGGGAAAGAGGCAAGAAAGAAACATCCACACTGTTTGGAAGATATAGGAAAAACAGAAGTGTCGGCTAGTAAAGCATCACTGAGGAACATGCTGTAGCCTACATTTTTCAGTAACATCACAGTAAATAATTACACTAACATATTTTGTGCATCGTTTTGTTTACTGTTTTTCCAGAAGCTATATGGGAAGGTTGATTTCCGCCCATCCATTAATTCATCCATCCATTAATTCATCCATTCATTTTCTACCGCTTATCCTCATATAGGGTTGTGGGGGGGGATGTCTTAAGGTGAAAGGCAGGGCACACCCTGGACAATTCGCCAGTTCGTCACAGAGCACATAGAGACAGACAACCACTCGCACTCACATTCACACCTATGGTCAATTTAAATTAGCCAATTAACCTAAGGAGGAAGCCGGAGTACCCAGAGTGAACCCACACAAACTCCACACAGAAAGGCCCTGGGCTGGGAATCAAACCCGGTACCCTCTTGCCGTGCCTCCTAAGGTTGATTTCATGTCTGAATTTTCATCTCTAGCTAAGTGAGAAAAAAAAGAGAGAGATAGATCTCACAGCATTAGAACAGTGTACACTCTCTGTTGACAATCCCCACTTAAATCAAATATAGGCTACATGGTGAGCACGGCAGACGGGCATGTCCATACCTGCTACATAGAGACACATTTAGGGTGTAGTTTGTGTGCACTGTGGTAGCCATAGAGACCATGGGGTTGTTACCAGTGGGCCTCTCATTCAAATCCTCACCTGTCCTCCAGGGATGAAAGTGTTTGCCCACCTGCAGCACTGTGGCTTTGTAAGGCTCTTAACTTACAACAGCTTGAGTGGAAGCTGCTTATTTGTGGCAGTTTATATCCATGTATGTCTGCTACCCACACAATTCAAATTAAAATGCAATCCCAAAACACTATGGAACTAACGGCCATTGGAGATGTACTTTGCAATTCTGGGTCCACTTTATTTTTTGGTGGTGTAGTTATGTTATTTCTTTTTATGCCTTCCCATATTTGACAGCATTTGTATACATCAAACTCTAATATTTACATAGGTAACCGTGTAAGTGTTGTCCATATAACAGGATTGCTGTCCAGTATGTTTTAATATAAGAATAAAAGAAAAGAAACAGAAAGACATCCTAAAAACATGTTAATTTTGTTCTTTGTTTTGATGCATCTGCACTGCTGATAGGTACAGTCAGAAACAGGTTTATTTAGTTTTAGATTTTAATATACAATGAATTTACTTTGGTGTATTGCTACATAATATAAACATAGTAAGAAAAAATTGAATGAATAATGAAAGTATCGCAAAAATCAAGAAATGTCAATATAGAATTGAAGAAAATATTAATATGAATCATATACTATAGAAATGTTACAGTATAACTGAATAAAAATGAACTTTAGTTTTGTTCACAGTACAAAGTTTTAAAAAAGATACAACTAATGTTAACAGAGGTTGCATTGAATTATATTATGATACATTCATGCTCTATTCAGTAAAAGGAATTATTGTTGATCTGTTCAAATTGAGTAAAATTTGTTTTTTCATGAATCTTGAATAAATACAGTTTTTTGAAGGGTATGTTTTATTTAATTTAATTTCATATGCATTAGCTAGTAGTAGCTTTAAGCAGCCTAAAATACATAAATAATAAGATCATATATAAAATCATTCATTCAAATTTGTTTTTATGTAACAAATCACTGTTGATGAAAAAAATGAGGTAAAAGGATGACATTTAGAACAGCTGATGGATTACACTGACTCTTAGATTGTTACAGTTATATCTTGAGACTGTCAATGATAAAAAAGGTTACGCATTTGAACTGGGGAAGTGAAACCAATAATGTAATATGGCACTCAAATACACCCATAACAATTATTTTTGAGAAAAAAAAATGCACATATGTGTATTAAATGAACAAAATTACCACCAGAAATGTTTTAAAATTATCTGAATCAGTGACATTTCACATCCATCTGAATAATTACATGCTCCTCCGTGGATGTTGTATAACAGAGAATATGGTCAATAAAAAAAGTCTGCGTCTGAGCTTCAAGGCAGCCAGGCACGAGGCTGTTCAGCCTCAAGTGCCCATGGAAAACATCATCACTAACACTGTTAGCCGACAACCTTGATGAGCCTAAATGAGTGTGTGTGCGTCTGCTCTCAAAAGAAAGGAGGCAAATCTGCTCCAGTTTCCTGACAAATAAACTGAATTTCAAGTAGTCTACTTTAGTATACTAAAACAAGCTGGGTCGCAAACTGTCAGCTTTCAGTCATTTTCTTTCATCCTTGCCTGGTTAATGGGAGCACCTTGTGATGCCAAACATATTTTAGAGCAATCTCACAATAGACTAACAATGTTTCACATCACACGCCAGCAGCAAAGGTTTGTTATGATCAAGATCTTTTTGATTTGCAGCCTCCTCTTCTGTTGTTATTACCCTGTATCTGACCTGAATGCAGAGTCTGAGACACTCTTCTCGGCACATCGCAGCATGATGCAACACTCCCACTCCCCTTCGTTGTTTCCCAAACTATCTACAGTATATATGCCATCCTTCTGCTCCTCCAACGGTCTTGGTGCCCGGCAGTGGAAGGTCTCCAGGTTGTTAAGGTCCATGCAGGGAGTTACTCCCACAGCAGTGCTGCATAGCAAGCTGTCACAGGCTCAGCAAACAGGAGACACAGAGGCTAAGTGCTTGTTCCTGTCAAGGAAACACAGAAACAGAGGAGAAAAACAATGGACGAGAGTGAACGGCACTTCAATGCCTCCATTTAAGTTCCAGAAAAAGTTAGATTTTCACGATCCTTGCTGAAAATCTAGCTCCCACATGTGTCTGACATTCCTGCATAGGAATGTCATAAAACTGCAAACAGAGCCTCTGCTCATCCCTCCTTTTCAGGGACTGTGGTAAGGCTGTCAGACAGAGAACTACGGTGGTCTTTAAGTAATGTAAAAATGGCAAATGGTCTCTCTAGAGCCAGTGTTTGTTTTGTCCATTTTGGGCTACTGTAGAAATGTGGCAGACTGTGAAGAAGACCCACAACCAGATATGAATCTATGCTTAATCTATGCTAACAAAAAAAAAAAAAAAAATTCTTAATTTCAGGTAATTACACACACATGAACACAGGTATGAATATTATTTTATGTATAGAGCCCCTGTGATATTAGCTATTAGCTAGCTAAAAAAAAGCTGTTTTTTTCCCTCAAGCCAAAAGTGTTGTGCTATATCATCTTTGAAAAATATATAACTATGACTCCCACAACAGTTAGCATATGTAATTGTAGCAGCACTGTATTTACAATGTTTGTCACGGCTGTGTGCAGACTGCTTGAGTTTTACCAGAAAGAATGTTAGTTTGGTTTTGACAATGCCACAGAATTGCCACTGTAAGTAACAGCTCCTTCATAAAAAATGCTGTCTTTACAGTAATGTATAATCCCTCCATGATCAGGAGGGTCTTGGTGCTGTGAATCTCAAAGCCAAGACTGAAGAGTGACACCCAGTGGCCACCTGGAAAACCCTTTAGCCCACCAAATCTTCACAAGAGCTGTGAATTTTTACAACCCGACTTTCCAATCACAGTTTGCAGTCCCATCTGTCAAGACAGGATGATTGTTAAAAGATGCATACATTTATAAGAGGGATTAGTTTCAAAGTCTGATCATCCCAGCGTCAGTCCTTGCAAACTGCCTGTGTCCTCATGTGTCCATGATTTAGTCATCTGCTGGAATCCTTTTTGCTCAGTCCTCCGTTTGCCAGCTATTTTCATCACTACCCCTCTGACGCAACAACGCAACATCCACCTCGTCAGTTATTACCATCAGAAGTAACACATGAATCAAAATCGATGCAGTTGAATTCTTTACTTTGATCTATTATTTCTAACCTTAAGTCAAGCTCACATTACTTGAGATCATTTATGCAGGTTGCATGTGAGGAGGATCATAACACATTTGGCTTAAGGTGCAAGTAGTGTGGAGGAGATCAGGCTGCCAGACTTTTTGTATCCGTAAAGGTATATAACCTTGAATAACAGTGACACAGCTGTTCAAACAGAAGGGAAACACAGTCTTAAATATAGTTTTGGGTTTGCTGAAATGGCAGCTGTTTCTCTTTGCAAAGAAATCGTCCTGATTTCACACCTGTAAGCTTTATCATGTTGTGGTTTAATTGACGTCAGCAAGGTCTTGCAATGTGGTGTCCACCAGATTTGAAAAGGGACTTTTTGAACCCACGATTTACCAATGCTGCAAGAACTTTGCTTTTACTCTTTCCCTTGTGTTTATCTTCGTGGTCTCTATGTTTTTATATCTGCAGTCCGTTGCACAGGTTTTCCTGTCGTCTTTGATTTGCATTCTTTATCTTTCCTTCTATATATTTCTTTCTCTCCCCCACTCCTCCTCTGACTTTCCAACCATGGAGAAACCTAGAAGCCATACCTCCTCTCAGGCGCAGTGGAAGCCATCTGACACGCTCCATTACATTGTGCTTGTTCCAATTAAAGCTGACACTATTTGCTGTCAAGAGCATAGTGATACCCTGCAGAAAGGTAACCCACCCCTGCTACACCCACTGCCCAGGGGTTAAGTGTTTCTAGATGTATATTATGTTGTTACGAGAAGATCTATGCTGTCAGATAGCGATCCAAAGCCATTTCAAATGAATTGCTACTTGAAAAAAACTTTGGAGAAACTGATTTTGCATGCTGAATTGAAATGAATTATACAAAGTTCATCCCAAACTCTGTAGGCATTAAGAAAATTAACCATTACAATGAACTGACTTCCTCTATCTCGAATGGCCAGTACCTCTTGCCCTGATCCTTCATTGGCTTCGCAGTGTTCTTTTCTTTTAATGAATAAATAAAAGAAAATCCTGTAGATAAAACAACTGTGTATAATTCATATGTAATGGTGGGCAAAAGCTTCACCTTGGATCCTTACTTATACATTTCAAGACTTTGAAAAAGAAGGTAAAAGGGTGAAGGTGCACCAATATCCTGGTTGAAAATCATGCCTTGCCTCGACCAGGCAAAACACCACACTGACACACCTTCTCCCGCTGCATAGATGAGTCCGTTACACTCTTAAAGCTATGAGCAAAAGTTAACCATCCTCATCCTCCTTTGGCTATATAAACTAAATATATATGACTATAATGTATGACTTAGTCAGCATTCCAGACATTCAGTGTCCCATCTGAGTCCTTAATATTTAGATAAATAACAAACCAGATGAATACATGTATTGTACTTTGCAAGCATAGTATTGTCCTTGTATTAACTTTTAGTCTCTAAATTTTAAATGCTACTTTTATAAAATGTATCCATCACAACTGTTTACATAATTTGCTTTGACTGGAACTTTTCTCTGAACGTCTCATCAAGCAGATTAATGTTAATGTAAAGAATCAGGGGATAGTAGAGCCACCATGAAAACTATCTGTTGGGCACTCAAAGCAATGAGGCTGAGAGAAAGTTAATCAGAAGGCCCCTCCTTTGATGGAATGACCCCAAGTAAAGTTGTGGAGAAGCTCAATATGTTTCCTCTGCAGCGGGCTGCAGTCCACCAACCACCCAGAACCAATCTGAGGCTTATGACGGCAGCAGGGGAGAAGATACATTAGGCCTCCCTCCAGTGGGTAATGAATGGAACTAATAGGAATAGGCAATCCTGGTCCACACCACTAATATATGTGGAAAAATACTAGATGCTGCCTCTGTTGTTTGTCCCTAAAGCACTCTGTGATACCAGTTTTGAACACCACTTTTTGAGCTCCAAAATGTAGACGTTTATAAGACTTAAAGTTAATTTATTGTGTAAATAAGAACAAACACAGTGAACATATTCCTCTAATGAATAACAATGTCTTTAGCCACACTAGCAGCATTGTTCCAGGGATGACAGTATTATTTGGATGGTCCACTGCTACAGAACACTATGGAAATACTTCCATTTTAGGAAGTTTTTTTTCATTCTCAGACAGTGTATTCTAATGTTTCACACTGAGCTGAACGCTTGTGTTTGTCTTGATAACAATGAGATAGGTTGGCATGAAATTCAGTTCAGGCATGCATAATTGTTATAACTTTGATAATCTTAACTTCTCATTTTTTGTCGAGTAGTTTTGATGGTTTATGACTTACTTACCTGCCAAACTAATGACATTCCCATCTGAGCTGGAATTTGTGTTTAGTACTTCAATATTATATCTGTAGTGGAGCAACTCTGCACTTCCCAGAAATCTTGTTTTACTCAGCAGAGTGGGAGTAACTGTGATGGATTTCATGAAGGAATGAAGGCTGTTTTTTCAAGACAATAATATTCAAGAAAATATATTTATGAATTTTCTTGAGTGGCAAGTTAACAGCTCACACTAAATCATAATAGGTTCAGGTAGGTTGGCGAAAGGTAGGAGTAAAACTGACATTTATGTAAAACTACAATTCAATTATTACTTTTTGTCTTTATTCAGTTTTGTCAGCGAATCATAATGCAATAACTCATAAGCTGTTAGGCCGACATGCCGGCACTGCAGTATGACTCTTTCTTCTTCTGAATTTGATTATTTACACTACAGCATTTTTAATACCATCTATAATTAATTATGTATGTTGGTTCCATCGTCATTACAGTCATTTACAGTATGTGTCCAACCACAAACTACAGCCATTAGCTGGAACAGTTAATTACTGTACCATGAGAGTACATGGTGGGTTACTCAGTAGAGATCATGTGAAAAGTACTGATAGATAACTTTTGTTTTGTGTCATTGGAATAGACACATCATAAATCCTTCCAATAGGCAATTAATCCAATCCAGCTCACAGATATGGTCCTGAAGCCGACCCCAACCTTTACATAAGATTATTTCCCCACATCGATCAGTGAACTGATATTATCATTATCATAATCTGATGAAGATCATGGGACTGAATGTGACAAACACAAAGTCCCCTTTGTCGAGCTGGCCATGGATGGTTTGGTCAAATATAGGCTCCTAACTCATTTTTTTTATCTACATTGATGAATTAATTGAAAACATTTTACCCTACATTTCGCAACAATTAAAAACTTAAAAGATTGAATTATTGGTGTAGATGAATATCTCCTCCAATGTGCAGCATGAAAATCCCGGCTCGTTTCTTTTCTTGGGCCTTGGCTACATGTCAGAGTGATGTAACATATCTGTATGTCAAGCAATCCAATATACACTATTTATGAAGGCTCATAAAAGGGAATATAAAAGTGTCATTGACCATTTGCATAGATATTTTGACAGTTAGTTTGACTGAACCCTTGACAAATGTATTCATGAGGCTCTTATCAGAAAAAAGTTTATGAACACATAAAATAGAAGAAAACCAGAGGATAAGCAACAAAAGAGTAGCTCAGTGTCAAACACAAACAGAAGCTTTTCTGTTTCACTAGGGATCTTTGACCAATATTAAATGCTTTTAAAATATGAAACATGAAAGTCTCTATTTAGATGTATGCTTCTAGTAAATGCAGGGTTGGTCCAACCAGTATCACGACTCAAGTTCATTTTATTATCTTTGAGCTATACTCCACACAAGTCTTGTATCTTGTAACTGCCCTCCACCATCACCACTAATTAGCAACAGGCCACACGTGTTACTGGTCAAAGCAACTTCTGAGAAAAATTACTGTCAGACAACTCCCCTTAAAAAATGCTGAAAGCTGTGGATTTCAACATGTATCGACTTTAATGTTATCAATCAAAAAAACTATATCAAGACCCCACGAACGCAGCACCCCGCTATATTCCAAGAAAGGTTATGTAGAGGTGCTTTAACAAATCCTCAATAATATGTTGATAATTTCCCAATTGTAGGACTTTGTGTTCAGTGCTGTGTTTTCTTACACTCGCTGAAGCGGCAGAATAGTCGACACACTGAACCACAGAAACAAAGACGGTGGGGAAATCAATATCAATGACTAGGCTCACAAACAAAACACCATCAGTGGAGAAAATGGTTTTTCACATCCTGTGCAAATTGTAAGCTTTTATAAATTTTGCAAACAAGAAAAGGGCAATGTTAGTCGTAAACATTTAGCTCAGCATAACTGCCATTAGGAGGTGTATGTGTTTGTGTGTTGGGGAAAAACTTTCTGAATCTTATAGCCCAGTATAAATAATATGATCATACTTTATTTTGATATTGATAGTGAATATATAACTTTGTGGCTTATACATATCTGCTATAAAATGTTTACAGTATGTTCAAAGTTTGGCTTGCTGTTATAAAACCAGATCTCTGTTTTTGTTACTGAGGAAAGTTTTAAGTAAATAGTCACCTTCTTTAATATTGCACACACTGTCAATGACCTTAAGTATAGTTACTGTAAGTCTGATTCTGTGTAGTGACATTCATCTTCCTCCGCAGGCTTTGCAAGAATCAAAGTGATATCAGTGTTATTGTTCGCTGGTCAGTGACATATATTTTGTTGGAGAGCAACTGGTCAGCTGTGGATGTCTCATCTTCCAAGAAAAACCTTCAAAGTAAACGAATGCCCTGGAAAGCTTGAAAAAGGAGCTCGTCAGTAAAACATGGACAGCATTCTTGAGGCCAGCGGCTGAGTTCTGAATAATGCAAGGCCACGGCCTCCATCAAAACCAGCTTAATTGCATTTTTTCCCCCGTTTTCTTCTGATTTGGCTGAAAGTGAGTTTGCTGAAAAATATCAGGCCTACTCTCAAAATTCCTTTGAAATGACTGCTTGGTAAAATCAATCGTCTTCCACTTACAGCAAGGTTGTGTAAGTACACCTGCAGGCATGTACGAGCCCTTGTGCAAATACTGTACTGTATGTACATTGGGTACAGTCATCTGCCTATACTGACCAGCAGACTATAGAATAAAGCCCCATAGCTTCTATAAATCACCACAATGAAAGGAAAAGAAGCTGACAGCTGACAAGATGCCCCTTGTTTCTCTTTTTTCCTTTCTTCTCATCACCTTGCACTGCCACAAAGCAATCCCTCGGCTCACTTTCTGCTGACTGACTACTTCTCTGAGCAGTGGTGGATAGAAAAAGGGAGGAAAAAAGGAGAAATCAGTCCTCTGAGAAATTTATCTTTTCTCTAAGACCCAAACTTCTGCCCTTTGTTTCCTTGCATATGCAAAGTGACTGAGCTCTATTGCTGATGTAATTTCCGATGCCTTTTAATCAGACAAATGAGTCACAGGAGATGGCAGTTATTACTATGGCTACAACCAAGGGAACAACCAATTTCTCCCATTTCTGCACAAACTTCCCATCATGAGATGAAATGTCTTGGATGGACTGCTATAATATATTATACAGAGGATACTCTTGGTGACTCTGGTTATACCTTGACTTTTTTATCAAGGGAGTCAAAGTTTTCCCTTAGCCAGTGATATACAGTATCTCAACATCTACTGATAGGCTGGTACAGAAACTGTCTGCAGACATTTATGATTACCAGATGATATTTATTAATGATTGTAGGGATCTTTTCCTGTTGCTGCAACATACTACCATATTTGCAGTTTTGAGTCAAATGGATTGATTGCTCTGACATTTGGTGCAGATATTCATGTCCCTATACAGATGAATTATACTAACTCTAGTGATCCCCCAACCTTTCTCACACAATCATCAGGTTGACTTTACCAATACTTTGATTTATGACCCCAATACCTGCAAAACTTATGACAGCCTGTTTTAAGTGCTAATTTGCTAACAGAGAAGGAACATGGCAAATGTGGCATCCCTGAGATAGTGAACCACAATTTAGGGATTTACCCAAAAGAGCTAAAAAGAGTCAACTGAACTTGCTGAAGAAGCCTCTTGGATGAGAGGTGGAACGTTTTGAACAAACCTCAAGCAAGTCCATTTGACTCTTTTTTGCTCTTTTTCATTAAACTCAACCTGGGTGACTGAGAACCTACACAGACATTTAGGGATTTACATTTTTCACATTATTTTGACAACAATAATAATAATGTATTTTTTTTTATTTTTCTAAATGTATTCATACTGTTATAATGTTAATTATTTCAGTTTCTATAATACTAACAAAGTGAAGAATGTGTTTGCATCATTGCTGCAGACTACCTGTAAAAACCTTTCTGCTGCTCAACAGTAATCTGGAGAGACAGCAAGACCCCTGACTCTTCATTCTTACTGGTTATTCCTGCTTTATACACTATAAAACACTAAAAAAAATAAGCTGGTTCACCTTAAAATAATTTGTAACCTGGCTGCCTTGAAATATTGACTTAGGCCAGCCATGACACTTTAGTTTTTGGAATTAGAGTTACTTAAATTTAGAATGAAAAGTTGGGTTGACAAATTCTGATTCTTTTGTTCTTCTGTTTTGTAGGCCTACAGGTCACATAATTGTTACTGTGGTCTTCACCCACACACACGTGTGTCATCATAATTGCATAACATCATGTCAGCATTGTCATTGTGAACATGTTAGCGTGCTGGATTTCATGTTTGTTAAAAAATGTGCCTGTAAACTCCCAGTGTAGCAAATTGATGACAAAAGCCTATTCATTCAGTTATCCACCATGTACAGTAAATGGGCATCGAGGGTATGCCTTATGTGACATTTTAAGTCCAAACATTTACAATCAGACAGCACTTAACACTCAAAAAATGTAGTGAGCTGAGTGAATGTAGAGTGTTATTAGAAAATCATTCCTGCATCCTTAACAGACACAGAGCCATAATCCTGTCCTAGGGCATGTCAATCCTTCAGCAATGCGTTGCTGAATACATTTACAAAAACATGCAGAATCATTTCCCTATGTTTGCTATCGCTGGGCAAACCCGCAATTGAGTACAGTGAAAGCAGGGATCAGCATAATGCAAACACATATGGGGAAAATAATGATCCACAGAGTAAAGTGCAAACCCCACTGAGAGGAGAATTACAACTCAGTATCACGAGTACAAGCTGATCAAGCTCTCGCATTTCCATTCTACATTACAGCTCTCACCTCACAACAGGAGAGACTCCTGAAATATGAACTGACTCTTTGTTTTGTCAACAGCAATAATGCTTGAGTTACAGAAGATTTAATAGTTTATTGAGTCTTGAAATTCTCTCATTAAGTTTGACAATGTGACAACAAGCAAAGGGGTAAAAATCAACAAAGCCAAAAATGTGAATAAAAATTAAATATGGACTTGTATGACTGTTTTTACAACAATTACTAAAAAACAACATCAAATGACAGCCCCAATAACCTGTAATACATATAATATAGTCATAATTTGTAAAATTAAATAAAATTTTGTGTGTGTGTGTTTGTGTAAAAACAAACTTATCAGTGTTGTATTTTCCATGAATTGTGCTAACCCTGGAGTTTATCGGCTCAGCTCGGCTGCAGTGTGAAAAGGCGACCTGCGTCGACCTGCTAATTTACATCTTGATGCCTGTCGCATTCTGCTTTAGTCACTGGTCAGCCTGTCAAGCTGTCACTGAAGCTCCAGAGCTGCAGAGCCACTCACTTATAAGATCAGTCTTCCTGTTGATCTCCAATGACCGATCTCTGAAGGACAGAGATTTTATTCAATCAAACAAATCAAATGTGTAGCAACATCATCTTTAACGACAATGCATATGTGATTTGGTCCTACATCATTCTCTGGATATCCCACCAATTAGGGAATCATGGGGATCATGGCAGTTTGCATTAGTATTAGTATTAGCACTGCGCTGGGTTTGTATAAAAGGGGCAATAAACAATAACATTAACATGTGACTCGCCAATGTCCATGCTGTCCATTATTTACCTCGCAGTGTTCTGGCGCACTTAAATCTGTAAAGATGGCGTCGTCAACATGAGGACGTATGGGAGGGAGGAAAAAACAGGCACGCAGCTCTCATAGTTGGAGGTCAGATCTGTGTCAGCTGGTAGTGTGAAAGCTCCCTATTGTGGAGCTGAGGCGGGTCGACGCAAGATTTTTTTAATGGGGTCCCGCGTCAACCCGCTAATTTCAGTGTGAAAGCCGTATGTCTCTATGTGCCCTGCGCGACTGGAGACTTGTCCAGGGTGTACCCTGCCTTTTGCCCTGAGACAGCTACACTATATTGCCAAAAGTATTCGCTCACTAATCCAAATAATCAGAATCAGGTGTTCCAATCACTTCCATGGCCACAAGTGTATAAAATCAAGCACCTAGGATGCAGACTGCTTTTACAAACATTTGTGAAAGAATGGGTCGCTCGGTTTGGCAGTTGCCAGGAGAATGATATTTGTCGGACTGCATTGTGCCAAGTGTAAAGTTTGGTGGAGGGGGGATTATGGTGTGGGGTTATTTTTCAGGAGCTGGGCTTGGCCCCTTAGTTCCAGTGAAAGGAACTCTGAATGCTTCAGCATACCAAGACATTTTGGACAATTCCATGCTCCCAACTTTGTGGGAACAGTTTGGAGCTGGCCCCTTCCTCTTCCAACATGACTGTGCACCAGTGCACAAAGCAACGTCCATAAAGACATGGATGACAGAGTCTGGTGTGGATGAACTTGACTGGCCTGCACAGAGTCCTGACCTCAACCTGATAAAACACCTTTGGGATGAATTAGAGCAGAGACTGAGAGCCAGGCCTTCTCATCCAACATCAGTGTGTGACCTCACAAATACGCTTCTGGAAGAATGGTCAGAAAGTCTCATAAACACACTCCTAAACCTTGTGGACAGCCTTCCCAGAAGAGCTGAAGCTGTTATAACTGCAAAGGGTGGACCGACGTCATATTGAACCCTATGGATTAGGAATGGGATGTCACTTAAGTTCATATGTGAGTCAAGGCAGGTGAGCGAATACTTTTGGCAATATAGTGTATGTGAGGATAAGTGGTAGAAAATGGATGGATGATGATGCAGCAATAATTTTAATACAGTAATATGATGAAATGGGCTTCATCCTGCATAATGACTACTTTACTATTTATTTACTTATATTTTGATGCCAACTTCTGGAATTTGGAATTAAGTGGTGCATTTTTGCATTAAAATATTTAGACATTACATTGTCTCAAATATATTGACACCCCTAAATATGTGTGCTCCTACTGTACACTGTATGATCACATGTAAAAAAAAATACCAACCTATTTGTCTGTAATGATATTATGACTGACCTCTGGAGTCCACCAGCCATTAACTCTAGCAGATAACACATTACCGTTTCCTGTTTTGCTTACAACCATCCCAGAGGGTGTGCTGAACCCCCACTGGTGGAAAATGTGGCGGTGATGTAGTGCCGAGGCTGATTATTCACAGTCACACTTCACCGGCTCCCCTCACTAAGTGAGAGCGATCACATCAATAACACATCCTCCAGCAGGTTGTCGATATTCTCCTCTTCTCCAACTCTTTGCACCTCATATGAAACCCGGTAAAATCTGTTGGTTTCAACACAAAGGCTTACATGGATTCATTAATCAGCTCAGTAATTAATTTAGAAATGAGCTAAGACTTTAACACAAATTGGAACTACACAAGAGAAGCAATTACTCAAATGATATACTGATTCAAGTCTTCTTCAAGAGTTCACTTTCCACAATGTCTTGTCATTTGATCATATTCATTTTACATGTTTTATAAGAAATAGTTAAAACAGATAACGGATTAAACCAGAAAACTAAATGTTTTAAAGCTGCATTTTTCAAGCATATTCAGACTAATATCCAAATATAGAAAAAAGTGCAAACACAACCAATACTATGCATCTATGCTGCTTTTAAATTGCTTTGAATTTAGATTTAGCTCCTCAGTTTCAGCACATAAATACAGAACTGTGCAGCAAATTTGCATCTCTTAACTGACCCATGACTGAGAAAGTATCTGTCAGAAGAACTTAACATGAGACACATTCAAATCAGTTTGAAAGAAGCAAACAAGAGGTTAAGAAATCTGACAGGAAGAAGAGTATCACTAAGTCAGTTAAAACTGTTGACCTGTATGGATCTGATTTCATTTTTTAAGTCTTCATTATTTTGTTGAAACCACAAGAACAATACTAAAATGACAATAATGAAATCGCTCTTTCTAACACAGCGTGCACAGTGTGAAGACAAAAAAGCATGTCCCAACCTCAAGAGATTTTATTGAAGATGCCTTGCTCAAGGGCAACTTGACAGGAGTTGATGGGGAAATAATGTGATTTTTTTAAATCACTCATCCTGCCTTTTTGGGATTCAGTTACCAACATCTCCAGTGACGTAAATTAAACTTAATGCTAAATTGCTTTTCCCGAAAGAAGACAACATTTCATTATCCAATAGCTTACTAAATTAATCTAATGCAACACGCTGTAATGTCAGATTATACTCACTTAGACAGAGGGGCTTGTGTAGAGAGGGGACATAAACAACCTGAGGTGTGTTTAGGTAGAGTTAGAGTTAACTTAATTAGTAGCACATCCCATCATTTATAAACCAGTGCTCACACTATAAAACACAGTTTGCACAAAATTACAGATGACCCACATTTTCCAGCTGACCTGTTGCACTCACAGTTTGAGAGTGAACAGCTGGCAGCACCTCTGCAGACCAGGTCAAGTCCACTTCAGACTGTTACCTGTTGTGATGTTTTAACTAGACTATTATTGACTAAGTTGTTTGACAATAGCCTCAATAGTCTCAATGTTGAAAAGTGAGGAATAAAATAAACTGAAATAAAAAGTAACAATAAAGTGATTTGTATTAATAATTAATAGATATTGTGCAAGTTTGCCTGTTTCATAGAAGGGGGTCACCACAGCTTAAGATGGCACACTGGTCAAAGAAAAGTCTTTTTCTAACTTCAGCCCTCAAAAGTTTGCTGCGGATGATCTCATTAGTCTCTTGGCAACTTGTGGGACAAATTGTCCAGATAAGTCGATCCCCGATGCAGAGGAGAGGCGCCATGAAGCATCTCCAGACATTTTTAAAAGGCTCCCGTCTCATGCGGGTGAGTGCCTCAACAAATAGGGAGGAGAAGAACGACAGGGGAAAGAGATGGAGGTGAAGAGAGAGGTGGCGGAGGAGGGGGAATCAGTGGGGTGGAATGGAAACCCTGTCGAAGGTTAATGAGCAGAAAGATAATGTTTAAGCTCCAAATACAAACCTGTCACTGTCTGGAGCCTTGGCAAGAGGAATAATGGAAGGAGTAGGATGTCAAAGAAAGTGTGTGTATGAATGTGTGCATGTTTCTTGGTACTGAACATATTGCATGTGTATGGAAGGCACCTGGCTGACTCTCTAAACCAGAATTATTGAAAATGAAAAAACACACCTAGTTTTTTTAAAAAATAATATAGTCAAGCTTTTTTGTTCAATTACAGGTTTCACTATGAAGCACATGCACATTTTGACATACATGCTGACAAGCAAGGCAAACAAAATAGCATAAATGACATGAATCATATAGTTTTGCCTGTTCTTTATTATGTGCCTGTACTTCCAGTTAGCTTAGGTGAGTTCTGTCAACAGGTTTTGTTTTGTTTTCAGCTCACCTGCTGTGGCAAACACAGTTGGATATCTTGTTCTTAAACATTTACTGTTGTTTTTTTGTCTTATGTTGATTTGTCGTTTCAGAGCTTTACCTTGTTCAGTCAAAAATGTCTGGTGTATCATGCAGATGCACTGGAGCAAATAAAACAGAGAAGACAGACAAGAAAGATATTCCTCTGGCACAGTGAATCAGTTTGTAAATTAGTAAGTATTACAGTTAATGACAGTGATAGAGGAAGTATTCAGAGATTTTTCATACGCAAAAGTCAGTCAGTCCTCTTCTGCATCCATTTATCATCTTCATGGCCATGGGGATTCATAAAAGTAGTAATATATAAAATGAAATATATATTAGTAAAATCTTGCTTTCAAAATCATACTCATGTGAAAGTACTTTAAGCATTAACAGAAAAATGAACTTGTAGTTTCTTAAAATGGGCAAAAATAAAGCGTTGGTGGTGGTGCTGGCACTCTAAACACATTTTGGTCACAGCCTTAAAGATTTATACTGGGCAATAGTAGAAGCCAGTGAACCAGCAATATAGTTATTCTTGCTTACCAATTACCAAGAATAACCAGAGAGAGAGAGAGAAAATGAGAGAGGAAACGTAAAGCAGATAGAAAGCCAGCAGAGGATGAGTAACAGAGAAAAGGGGATGGGATATATTGAAATACAACAGAAAATGAGAGGATGGAAAATTAGACAATCACACACACACACATACACACACACACACAAACAGAAAGTAGATAATTGTACAGACGTCTGATCAATTTAATTCCCTTCATTCTCAGTTGAACTTCACACACACAGGGATGCCAGCAGGGTACATTATGAATACTGTAATCGAAGGAAACATCTCAGAACGCTCCAGCATCTTAATATTGAATAATCACTCCCTCATTTCTCTCTCACGTACGAAAACACACGCACACTCATTCCCTCTGATTTATTGACAGAATGAAAATCACGGCTGCTAAAGGAACAAATTAGAGGGCTGGGGAAGGAACACTTCCCCTGCGGGCAAGGGGACGGCAATTACAATGGAGAGCCGTGTTTGACAAAAAAATGAAATAAATAAACATAATCATGATTAAAAAAAATGTACGATAAAAAATGTCCGGTGGATTTGCCGCTCGCCTCTCCCCGAGAATCAATTTGTCATGTTCAGGAACGTACGTATATGAGAAGCAATCTATTTCACACTCTGAAAGAATTACTCATTTCCAATTTTCCTTGTTGACATTTGAGCTGTAGGAGTGGGGGCACTGTTTGTTTGTGTGCATGCATACCTGCAGTGACCCTATCCCTCCCTGATGCATTCATCATTTGTTTTCTTTTTTTTTTATCTTTTTCCCAGTCTCCACACAGCAGCTTAAGACTGTGATGTGTGGGTCAAATGTTTTTTTGAGACATTTTTCTCACCCGATAAATCCCAGCGCAACAGTTGCGTGAATAACGTAGCCTAATCAGTTTGCGCCGCATGCCGAAAGCGCTGGCGGCGGTGCGGAGGTGCGGCCGGTCATTCAAGCAGTTTATGACAGGTTGCTGTGCCTGCCTGATCATGGTGCTGCTGACCCACACAAACACGTGCTGCACGCAGACGACTTTTCAATGAAGAGTCACTGAAAAGGTAGAATGTAATCACTCACTGTATTTTAGATAAGCAAAATTCTCTGCCTGTCATGAAGGCAGCATTTTCAGGCATAGTAGGTTAAGCTGTTAACAGATGCAAATGGCTAGTTATCTATTCTTGCTAGAGGGATAGGATAGTTATCTTGCTAGCGGGTAACTTTTCCCAGACAGTCATTCTCCTTCTAACTGGCCTGACTTGTCTACTTATGTCATATACTTAGTTTTAAAACTGTTGTCTTTTTGTCGTGCAATATAGCCAATGATGCAGAAAAGGAAAAGGCAGGGGACGATAGACTCCTTTTTCAAGAAAACCCAAGTAAGTTGACTTCTCCCCGTGCAGCCACAGGCTTGCAGTCGTGTCTGGTTGTCTCTGTTTCCTGTGCTGCTGCGGAGCCACAGGGATGCACCAGTTTTAGTTGAGATGCATAATAGTAGCCTACAGTGCTTGGCTAGCCAGCTATACGGAGAGAGAATATTAGCTATTTTATGGCGCTTTTCCACTACATGGCACGGTACGACCCAGTTTTTTTTTGTTGCTTTTCCATTACAACTGAGTACCTCCTCGGCGTGGGCGGGGTCATCATACAGCAACGCAAAACTGCCGTAACTTCATTTACACAGACAACCGGGAAGAAGAAGAAGAAGAAGAACAACAACAACACAAACAGTGGAGGACAACGAATGTTGCTCATTCTGTGACTTTTTGTCAGGCACAAAGCGAAAGAAGAGAGACAGAGAAGACTCCAGGAAGTTTATTAGTGTAAAAATTGTGAAGCAGTTGTTGGTTTTAAAAGTGGCGGAGTCGAGTTGTTTTTGGCTTTGACAGTCCAGTTGGACGTCCCGCATCTAATGACGCTTCCAATGACGACACTCGTTGGCCAATCAGTGGAAGGCAGTCGGCTGACGTTGTGTTTTAGTATCGCTTCAGCTCGCTTGGAGGTACGGAAAAAGTACCTAGTACCAGGTACCAGGTACTAGTGGAAAAGCGCCACTAGTGTGATTCGTGTGGTTTTCAAACAAAACACACTTCAATCTACAGGGTGTCCCAATAAAATGTATACACACTTTAAATCTACATAACGTATGTATTTATTAAAATTCATGTAATTTTCAAATACAATTCACAGATATCAATTTAATGGTTTGTCACCGCTGATTCTCAAACTGACGTCTAAAGTCTATGCAATGAGTCCTGCAACAGTCACTGAAAGTGAATGCAGCCGGTGAAAGTAAATGCCCAAAAATTCCAAGAAAATTGTGTGTGATGGTTCGCGTTGTCACGTTGCGTGTGCTTTCGTGCGTTTGTGTCAAACAAACACACAATGAGTCATACACACACTCTTGGACAAACACACACACACACACAAAGTCGCCTTCAGTGTTGGCAATCTTTGATCGCACTTCCATTGTGTAGGCCGAGATGTATATAAAATTTTAAATGATCTGATTTAAATGATTTAAATTGATCACTAGTTGTAATGATAATTTGGCTTCCCCGTTCCAGAACACACCCACTTTTGGAAAGCTTGATACACCCCTGATCTGACTTATTTCAAATACCAAACTTAAAGGTATAGTTGGCAATCATGCTAGCAAGAGAGCTAGTAAGATTTGAAAGTGGCACCTCCTCTAAGCTCCACCCCCTCCCATCAGTGCTCCGTCTAAAGCCTCACCACAGTTGTAAAAAAATATAATATATCAACTGATTTTGTCACAATTGTAATGTAGATGCTGGTGACTATTGGACTAATATGAGCTACAAAATAGCTAAGTTGGTGAACATTACATATTTTATGAAAATAGCAAATCCCCCCAAAGCTAAACAATTATCTGTCCAACAGTTAAAAAGCAACTTTTGCACCACTTTGCAGGCCCTTCAGGTGCCTCAGTTGTCTCCACCGATGTTGACTCATTTGTCCTCAAGCTTCATTCAGAGCCTGTTACATTGGAGCCTTTTCTGCCTCTGACTTTCTTCCCTTTGCCTGTTTTAGCAGGGTGAGCCGTCAGAGGTAGGGCCGGTTCTGGGCATAGGCTATATATGTGGTCGTCTAGGGCACCATCTGCTGCGGGGGATGCTGGTCGCCCTCAACGAAAAAGCTGATGGGCACCAGTAAAGTAAAGAAAAACTGTCTTGTTTTTGCCTTCATCATTTGCCTGCAGGTTACCTCATCTGCAGGCTCTAGAGAGGCACACAGCACAGAGTCTGCAGGTGAGGCGACCTGCACGGAGAGTCACAGCCAAAACAGTTCATGGACAGCTGCTCTGAAGCAGACATGGTTAAATATGTTTTATTTACAAATTCCACACAATGAATATGGCCAGGCCTTCAGGGGTACAAGGGTGAAAAAAGGAGGTGGAGAAGGACGCCAAATACAGGGGTATGTCATGTTTACATGACAAAAACTGCTGTTTTATTTCAACTATAGCTAGCTAGTTAAGTAGCAGTGATGCTACAATATTATGTTGTTTCTATACTATGTTGTTACTAGACTATATGTTGTTACTAGACTATGTTGTTACTAGACTATATGTTGTTACTAGACTATGTTGTCATTAGGTTATATGTTGTTACTAGACTATGTTGTCATTAGATTATATGTTGTTACTAGACTATGTTGTTACTAGACTATATGTTGTTACTAGACTATGTTGTTACTCGACTATATGCTGTTACTAGTCTATGTTGTTCCTAGACTATGTTGTTACTAGACTATATGTTGTTACTATACTATGTTGTTCCTAGACTATGTTGTTACTAGACTATATGTTGTTACTATACTATGTTGTTACTTCACTATATGTTGTTACTAGACTATATGTTGTTACTAGACTAGGTTGTTTCTAGACTATGTTGTTACTAGACTATATGTTGTTACTATACTATGTTGTTACTAGACTATATGTTGTTACTAGACTAGGTTGGTTCTAGACTATGTTGTTACTAGACTATATGTTGTTACTAGACTGTGTTGCTACTAGACTATGTTGTTACTAGACTATATGTTGCTACTAGACTATGTTGTTTCTAGACTATATGTTGTTACTATACTATGTTGTTACTTCACTATATGTTGTTACTAGACTATATGTTGTTACTAGACTATGTTGTTACTAGACTATATGTTGTTACTATACTATGTTGTTACTCGACTATATGCTGTTACTAGTCTATGTTGTTCCTAGACTATGTTGTTACTAGACTATATGTTGTTACTATACTATGTTGTTTCTAGACTATATGTTGTTACTATACTATGTTGTTACTTCACTATATGTTGTTACTAGACTATATGTTGTTACCAGACTAGGTTGTTTCTAGACTATGTTGTTACTAGACTATATGTTGTTACTATACTATGTTGTTACTCGACTATATGTTGTTACTAGACTATATGTTGTTACTAGACTAGGTTGGTTCTAGACTATGTTGTTACTAGACTATATGTTGTTACTATACTATGTTGTTACTCGACTATATGTTGTTACTAGACTATATGTTGTTACTAGACTGTGTTGCTACTAGACTATGTTGTTACTAGACTATATGTTGCTACTAGACTATGTTGTTTCTAGACTATATGTTGTTACTATACTATGTTGTTACTTCACTATATGTTGTTACTAGACTATATGTTGTTACTAGACTAGGTTGTTTCTAGACTATGTTGTTACTAGACTATATGTTGTTACTATACTATGTTGTTACTCGACTATATGTTGTTACTAGACTAGGTTGTTTCTAGACTATGTTGTTACTAGACTATATGTTGTTACTATACTATGTTGTTACTCGACTATATGTTGTTACTAGACTATATGTTGTTACTAGACTGTGTTGTTTCTAGACTATATGTTGCTACTAGTCTATGTTGTTACTAGACTATGTTGTTATTAGGTTATATGTTGTTACTAGACTATATGTTGTTACTAGACTATGTTGTTTCTAGACTATATGTTGTTACTAGACTATGTTGTTATTAGGTTATGTTGTTACTTGACTATATGTTGTTACTAGACTATATGTTGTTACGAGACTATGTTGTTACTAGACTATATGTTGTTACTAGACTATGTTGCTACTAGACTATGTTGTTACTAGACTATGTTGTTACTAGACCGTGTTGCTACTAGACTGTGTTGTTACTAGACTGTGTTGTCCAGATATGCTCAGGAGTCATTTGAAGACACCCCCAACTGGACCCCCAACTGGACCCCCAACTTTCTGCAAGGAAGTCCAGTATTCTTGTTCTGGAGTATTCTAATATTCTTGGTTTTCCATTTTGTACATTTTGAATTAATATTTTCAATACCTGTTGTATCTATTGTTTCCATTGCCTTAATTTATATCAAAATATAAAATAAAATATAAAATATATTACATTATTATGGAAACCACTATGGTGTGCCATTGTCCCCTACAGAACATATTCTCCTGCTAAGTCTGTATTTCTGCAGATGAGTGTGCTGAATATACAACGAAACGTGAAACGTGATACGAGTTCATGCAGAGAGGAGGGAGGGACAGAGGGTGGCGTGAGCAGGACAAGACATGAGGCATCTGATTGGTTATTTCCATTCGGACCAAATGGCAGGGATTGGTCAGACTTTTTACAGCCCAGCAGCTGATTATTTTCATTCCTTTTTCAAAATACATAATGTATTGACTGTTCTCAGGATGGAAGCACCATTCCACCCAGTATAACAACAAGTGTTTCTGAACAGAATCACCAATTATTCATTTAATTACTTACCAATTTGTGTTGCCTAAACAACCTAGAAGACACTAACGCAATGAACAGAAACTGGCATGTCATCCCTGACATCCCTGCTGCCGGGGAACTTAGAGCATCGAAGTTTGCAGTGTAAGGCCATTGACCCAAATGGTAGCATTTGGTGAGTTGATCACTGTTGGGTGTGGTAGAGGGTAGCAGTCAGGTTTCTCTTTAAAAGTTTTTGGTACTTTTATTGTACCATTGACATGATATAAAACCATATAACCCTACTGACTTTCTCTTTCCATTCATGTACCTTGGGTATTTTTTTTCTTTTTGTTCTACGGTATACCTCTCTCTCTCTTTCTCTTTCTCGCTCTCTCTCTGTCTCTCTCTCTCTCTCTCTCTCTCTCTCTCTCTTTGCTTGGCTACACTGCCAACTGGGGTCAATTAATCATCAAATACTATTTGCATATTTACAGTGAGGCTAAGCTAAGCTGATTACTGCTAGTGCAATAGCCGCTGATTCAACAGGGCTTATGCTGCAACATAATGTGATGAGGATTTAGGGAAAACAGCTTTAGAGTGATCTGATTGGCTCTCATCCCTGAAAGCCTAAATAACAGACCATCAATGACCTTCACGTAACATGTCGCTGTCACTTAGGCCCCCATGACCACAGAAATTGATTCTGTGCTCTCATCTTGAATTGTCTTGCTCTACTTCTATGCCCTGTCAACCTACAGTATGTGTCTATACAGTGATCATGATCACACCAAAACCCATTCATTTCCAGTGGTGTGAGGGTCATCACAACTCAACTTGATTCCCGTTTTGAACTATATTAAGTCTAATCAGGCATGGGGTAGCTCTCAGGCCATTGTTGCATGTCTCAACCAAACAGGATGCTCGCTATCAGATCTAATATGGCATCTCATAACCTCCATGAGAGTAAGAAATGTGCTTTTGGCACAAAACAGAGTGTGTTCAGTACTATATATATATATATATATATATATATATATATATATATATATATATATATATATATATATATATTGCTACTCTTTCCACCACAGCCGCTCATTACAGTAATTGGTGGGGCCTCATGCTTTTGCTGTGTTGGTGTTCTCTCTCTGTTTGGATCTGTTCAGGTCAGCCATACTTTGGAACAAGTGTAATTATTCTCCGGCCTATTTCAGACAAAGCTCAGACTGTCCTCGCTTTTAGATTGTGTCTTTGTTTGAAAATGAATTTATGCACACTGGTTTTGGGAAGGTAGCCACAGGAGTGCCAACAAAGTAGGCTCTGGCAAAACAATCCAGGGCTGTCATGCAAGGCGCTGCCAATCAAATACATGCACACATTTGTAGTAGCTTACTATTTAACAAGAACATTGTATTTCTGCCTCATGATCTTTGTTAAAAAAAGTTCCTGCCTCTCTGGTATTTTCTGTTTTCCTTTTCTGGTCTCTCATCCTTGTCTACCCTCATCGTGCTTCATAAAATAAGGTGTGGGGGAGCTGGGGAGGTACCAGGGATTAGGTCTCAGGCGACTTTGGTTTCACCTCCGGAATTGAGATCTATGCCACAACCAAAGAGAACGCAGCTCACAGCCCTAACACACATGCCTACTGTCCACTACTCACAGCGATGAAGCATAACTTATTACCACTGCCAGGTGAATAAGTGATAATTTCTCATCATGGCAGGAAAAATGGTCAAGCTGAAGAATTTGAGGAAATTTGATGCCTAGATGACTGGGTCAAAGCATTTTCAAAACTGCAACTCTTGGTTAATTTAAGTTTATCAAATAAAGTATTTTGCACTTAAATCTCAAAACGTATCACAGTAAGCTTTGAAATGCAATTGTGAAGATGATTTATAGTCATTTGCACATGCTTACAGAATTCACACTGAGCAGCTGACAGTTGATACTCTGGTTTCCATTTAAATACACACAGAGACCTTGTGAGGGACTTCTCTCACAATGCTCTGTTTAGATGACAAGAACAGGGATCATTCACCAGTTTGGGGGCTCGTTTATGACTATGATGATAGTATACATACATAGAGTGAGAGAGAGAGTTAAGTTAACGCTATGTGTGTAAACACACATAGAGTTTTACTGCTCCCTACTGGCAACGTATGGATAGAGAGTTGACCAGTCATGGAATGGAAAGGGGCAACTGTGTGTGTGTGTGTGTGTGTGTGTGTGTGTGTGTGTGTGTGTGCGTGTGTGCGTGTGCGTGTGCATGCGTGTGTGTGTTTGAGAAAGAGAGATTCAGACAGAAGACAGCAGGGTGTGCTTGACAAACAGATGAAGGAAAAAAGGACGAAAAGGAGACAGATTTAGAAGAGAGGTAGCAAAATGCAGACAGAAAAGGGTACATGCTCGGTCACAGTCGAAACCGTCCCTGCAAACATTCACTTCGACTCAAATTCAAGTGTGTTTCCTTGTGGCAGAAATATTGGGTCCATCCAGTTTGAGAGATGGAGTGAGACTGACCTGTAGTTCAGGAAATATTGACAGATTTTATCCTGGTCTATGTGTTTGGTGGAAGAAGTCAAGCAGCAAAGTAAAAGACACTGTGTAGGTGGATGCACATGTATGTATGTTATACATGTATGTATTTTTTCTGGAATATTCCACCCATGTCAGTTTCTCTCCTCTCAACTTTTTACCAAATGCAATCACGTTCCAAACCAGTTCTGGTCTAACCACAGAAAGACAGATAACATAAGGAAATACATGAGGAAAACAAGACAAATTGGGGCAGACAATGAGCCAGAAATGTAAACTATGATAGCTTGAAAGAGAAATGTCAATCGAAACATACCAGCATCTTCAAGGAACAACATATATATTGAAAGATATGAGCAGAGAGTGAGGAAGCAGGTGGAGGATAATAGCATCCAGACTTTCTATTTAAGGGATTTATACACAGTGGTGTCGATGACCTTTCAATGTTGAGAGGCTAAGCAGTAGACACACACACACAGTGCAGGACAGAGGTCACAGATGTTCACATCTGGAACACACACATTCACAAATTGATTCATTCCTTTCTCTGGTTATTTGTGTTTAGGGAAGTCTATTCAGGAGCACCATTCACAGGTGTTAATTGAATGAGAGCAGATGCAGACATTTTTATAGAGGTTTATGGGAAGGTGAAGTGAGTCTCAAAAAATTTAAAGTGTTGCAGTGAATTGCCAAAAGAGGAGATGAACTCATCTTTATGCAAATGTCAAGGAACTGCAGGATTTGCATGGATACAGTAGCAAGCACTCACTTAAACAATGTGATTCATGGCACATTAAGTTCTGCCTGAGGCCAAAGAGCTAAAAGTAACTACCAGTCTAATTTGACGTATGTCTATGTACACAAAGAATATATTCAGATCATGGCACTCAGTGGTAGTTACAAGAGCTTATCAGTTGTGATGCTACTGCTAGCTGGCTAAATGATTTATTTATGATTTATAATGTTGCATATTTGTTTGCTCTACTGTATATTGTGCAGAGTAGGGATGAGGACATATTACCCTTTTCACAGAGTCAGGCTGTATTATAACATGAATCTGTACTGATTTCAAGAGAATAATATTAAAATCTGCAGCGAATTTCACACGTAATTACTTAACTGCTAACGGTTGTTTATTTATATAATATTATACGTTCAGCTTAGAAAGCAGAGAGCATAGCCAACAGACAACCATTTGTTACCGGGCCAACAAGCAGCTACAGCTCTGGAGCTTCCATGTTGGCAAGCGAGAAAGCCAAGCTGTCTTTGAGTCTGTCTGTCTGTCTATCTGTCATCTACACTCTATGCTCATCCAATGGCAAATTACCTCAGGATGTTGAATCACCAGCTGTGGAATTTGTGGGTGACTTCAAATCTACAAAATCGCAGTGTCCGCAGTGTGTATTAAGTAAAGTAAAAGTGTATTTGATTTTATATATAATAGAAGAAAAAGAATAATATATGTTGAAGTTATGAACATATTTGGATGTTGATTAATGACATATAATGACATACTGAATGACAGGCTTCCAGTTTTGATGGCGTTAGATGCCTTAAATGAAACCAATAGAACAGGAGAGAAACCGATCTCACAATAGATGATTAAAAAGGAGACAAATGTGAAAAAAAAATCACAGCACTTTCACTATATATTTGAAGTTGTCATATTTGGGGCTGGTTGTGGAGGCTGAGTTTTGACTACACATCAACTTTAAAGACACTACAGGTAAGATTTCTTGATACAACACGATCAAAGCAACTATGAAGGAGAGCAAAATTCAGCAAATCCTGCAGCTTATCACCACTACTGTTTCTAAGCATGACTCAGATTTAAACAGCAGAATATTCAGGAAGAAAAAGCAGCAACATTAAGCTGCTTTGTTCTTTCATAAGGTAGGATTTGTGGGGGTTTAGGGTTGGATTTTTCATGAAAGCTGTAAATTCCTTTCCAGCAGGATGTTAAATAACATTTTCATTTGAGCAGAAAGGACAAGACCTGTGTTTCAAATGGTAAGCAGGGTGTCTGTGGCTGCAATGTTGTTTTGTAGACTTAAAAACATGGCACCATAAAAAATATCTTAGTGTTGTTAAATCCAGAGACAGCACGAAGTATTTTTGTTTGTTTTTTTTGACAATTATGGTCACAGCAGCTGCTTTCAACTGCCACCTGAATCTCATTTCAGCTGCAAAGAGATGCCAATTATTTGCTTTCTAATGGGAAAAACTACATGAGATATGATAACATTTACACAGTTTGTAATATTTAAAATGTAGGGCCTACTGTATATTGTTGAGAAGTTGGAAATAAAGAATGTTGCAAATTTCTGATAAGGATTAATTACAGTTGTATATTGATAGTCCAGATTTCAAGTAATTGAGTAACAGAGTAAGCAACTTGTTATTTCAGCACCAATCCAAGGTCTATATATTCTAGTTCTAGCTCCAAGGATAGACAATTACCTCATAGAAGAGGCATTAAAACACTGTGTGATGTCAGGAATTTAGCCTTTCTTTTGTTTCGCTTACACATTGGCCCAGGGCCAGTTCTAGCCATACTGGTGCCCTAGGGTTAGGGTGTCCATCAACTATGTCAGCTGAGGCATATAAGCTCCTCTCTATGCGGCTCTGTGCTGTGCGCCCCTCTAGAGTACTGCAAGTACTGAGGGTAAACGTGGAGATGGGACTAATTTTCTTTACTTTGCGTGCGCCTGCCAGCTTTTTCTTCGAGGGCAACCAGTGCCCTCTCCAGCAGGTGACCTAGGCGACCGGCTATATGACCTATGCCCTGGAGCCTATCCCAGCTGTCTTAGGGTGAAAGGCAGGGTACACCCTGGACAAGGTTCCAGTTCATCACAGGGCACATAGAGACAGACAACCACTCACATTCACATTCACACCTACGGTCAATCTAAATTAGCCAATTAACCTAATCCCCATGTGTGTTTTTGGATGGTGGGAGGAAGCCGGAGTACCCGGAGAGAACCCACACAGACACTGACATGCTGATGCCTGCCGAAACAAATCGACACAGCTTCTATTTTTGTCGGACGCTGGAGCACGGCTCATGAATTCAGCACAGAGCAGATCGTGTGGGACAGGAAATGGTGTGCAGACACAACAAAAACATCTGGTTAAATTTCAAAAATAATTCATGCTCATGGTGGATCATATAATCAATTTCCTTATACTCAGTGGATGCAGGGTGGTTCACTTTCACTGACACTCTGCTCCACTACAACCCACTATATCGCGCGATTATATGTGAATTTTCTCATTAGTCTGCGAGATCTTGTTTTCGTGATTCCAGCCCTCCAGCGGAACCGCAGCAGGTGGATATGGTGGGTATTGATGGACAACTGACGACGGCGGCCAACTGATGTTGGCGTTGTTTCGTATCCAGTGGAAATTAAGATTCATACTTTTTTACTTCCTCTATTTCTGCCATCACACTTACCAAAACACTTCAACCATTTTTTTAAAAAAGGTCTTACGTTACAAGGTAACGCAGCTATTGACTGCAATATAAAAAAGATTATAATTCAGACACTGTCTAACATCAGTTTTAACATCAGCATCGTCTGTGGTTTTCAATTTTCAGTGTTAATATCTTACCAACAGAAAAATGTAATTTTATTCAGCTAAGCTGTTTTTGCCGTCTGCTCTTCAACACCTATGTTTCAGGACACAAGTTAGGACAAAAAGCCTGTGGATAGCACAGAATGAGTGAAAGCTCTGAGATGCTGAACGAGCTAAGATGACAGTGGGAGAATCAATAGTTACTGTACCGCTTCAAGACACAGTCAGACTGAAAACTGCATGCTGAAATTATAGCGTAGAGAGTTTTATCAAACATTTGACATTGTTATTAACCTCTGTAGATGTCCTTACACTTAAATGTAAGGGCCAAGAAAAGGAAAAACAGATGTGGTTTCATGTTATTCAGGTGGCAACATAAAAGTAGCAGTAGTGGTAAGGAAGAAAGTTGCTGCAACATGTTTTGAATGAATGCATTTGTAACAAACTGAATATGAATACAACTTGACAAGAAAACTCCACATGGCAGATTTTTGGGGGAAATTCTGACTCACACAAGCTCTGCCCTTTACTTGACCCTGTTTTTAATACCCTCCTCCAACCATGAGCAGGAATTTGTCCATTGAAAATTTGCCCTTTGTTTTTGTCACCTCTAGTTCCAGATGTTGTCGCTATTGCTACTGTGATTTAAAAGTGCACGGTAGGGGAGTTACTCTCAACCAGTCACAAGGTACTGCCCAATGGTTCGACTGCATTTTTCTTAACATGCAAATGTAGTCTTGCACATACCGTACGCACAAATTATGCATTGTTTAACTAGCAAGAGTTAGACATATCCTAAATGCAATTGTACCATGCACACTAAACCATGTTGTATAGATCATTTATGTAGGGCCCCAAATGTTTGAAAGAAAACAACTATTTGAGATGAAGATGCTTTTGTTGATAAAGAAGCCTTTTTGTCGCAGACAGTCAATTTCACTTTCACTTCTGTGAGCAGCCTTCTGCAGCAGACCATGAGCAGTGTCCTGCGCTACAGCTGGGAGGGACAGCCAGCCAATTACGTCTTCTTCCCCTCTTAAGTCCATTAATTACCTCATTACAGAGGCGTTCCTTCCCTTAAAGGAGAGTTTCGTCCTGCCATAACACTATATCACATTAGTGCTTAATTAAGAATTATGTCCTTGCATCTTGGTTTTAATTATGTGAATGCCCAGCTCCATTTGTAAAGTAACCGTGTGGTGACATGCAGCAGCATCCACTGCCACTGCAGGAAAAAACAGGGAGGGGAAATAGGCTGTGGCCTTTTGAAGTAATGAATTTAGCCTTAATAATGGAGACGTGGAGGGCAGAGCTTCCGGGCAGCTGTGGCTTATTTGGAAGAGCAAACACTAATGGACTCAAAAGTAAAAGATGGATTGTGAAGTATGTGTCACCTTATGAGGCCACAGATGAATATAGATAATTTGCTGACATGAACTGCTGTGATGCTGTCAGCACAACACAATGGCTATAAAAGGATAAGAGGATATGGATAATGGCTCCCTCACCTTCCTCACATATTGTGTTTTGAAGAGGGAGGATAAGAGCTGTTATTCTCAGGGAAGCTAATAAGACTGAGGACTCTTTGTTGTTGAGAAGGTTTACTCATTTGATTTCTCCTGCTGAACTTTGTTTTCCCAGGCAACATATCAGAAACTGATTCACAGTTATTTGACATGGCAGCAGCAGTAGTAACAGCAGCAGCAACGACAATGTATATGAGTCATGTGAATAATTCATTCATATATTCATTCTTTACTTGTACAGGTTGTGCCCATTTAGAGCTGATCTCAATGGGCTTCTTGTGGACTTAAAACAGACACTAGTGCAACAGTTGCACAGTGGTTTGCACTGTTGCCTCACAGCAAAGGAACACAGGCTTCAATCTGACCTGGACCTTCTGTGTGAAGTTTGCTCGTTCCCCCCATGGTAGCGTGGGTTCTCTCCAACTTCTCTGGCTTCCTCCCACAGTCCAAAGACATGCCAATTAGGTTAACTGGTGGCTATAAATTGGCCGTAGGTGTAAAAATGAGCAGTCATCTCTATGTGTCCACTCTGTGATGGTCTGGCCATCTGTCCAGCCTTTGCCCAGTGTTAGCTGGGATGGGCTCCAGGCCCACGATCCTGAATAGGTTAGACAGCAGTTACCAGAGGATGAATGAATGAATGTAACAGACACTGGCTGTGTGACTGATAATTGGCACACATTTTTTTAAGTACAGACTAAAATACTACTATTTGTCAAGTATCATATCAGCAATGGCACTGAAACCTTTCAAATGATGCCCAACTTTACTGTTATGGACAAATATTGCTAGTAAATCAGATATGGAAAATTTAAGCACCTATTAATTTAAAACAATAGCTTAGTTAATTAGAAGATAAAATCATCATCAACTAAAACTACCATATTTTCATGTTGTAACAGTTCTCCATAAATATTTTAAATATTTGTTTAAATCAATATTAATGTCTTCATCCATGTAGTAATAACTCATTGATGAAGTGCATCACCAGACAAATTGAAGCACTTCTTGTTTTTATGCCGAATGTTGGGACTGTATGTGTATCTGTATGAATCTGATGAGGGATAGCGACCGTCATCTATAAACTAAACTCAGTCTAACTCAAAGAGTGAAGATGTTTCTTGAAATCCCTTCACATTTAAATGAATAATGAAGTTACTTGCTTACATAAACCTCTCAGATATTCCTCATAATATAAATTTAGGATTCCTCACTGGAAATTATTACTGTGAATTAACGGTAAGCTTATTACTTTAGTTTGGGGTGTTAGAAAAACTTGCGATAAAACCTTCACACTGAAAATGAAGAAAGATGAAGTGAAGAAAGCTTAGTGCAGTGAGGAGGATATGTTGTGTTTTGTCAATTAGCAACAAAAATGAAAGGATCCTCCCTGAAGGGTGGCAGAGGTTGGGGTGTCAGATGTGATAATGATCCATGGGTTGATGCAGGCTAAGAGGGGGAGGGAGGTTGGTGAGGATGTTTCTTCCAGGGTGAATTTCTGTCAGATGTTTAAAGGACTGCCAATCAGTTATGGTGAAAGTTGATGTGTCCATCTTCAGTTTCCGTGATGCTGGCTGGAGGTTGCATCAGCATTGTAGATGTAGCTCTCTGCACACACTGATGTCCACTACGGCTTTGATCACAGCTGGCATAAAATTGGTAATCGATTTGCTGCTTTATTTTGCCAAATGAGATCTGCCATTTGAATGGAATGTCACGTGACAGACGTGACCCCATTTTGTTAGTCTGCTATGATTTTTTGTCTGTGTGTATGTGCTCAGACATGAAGGAAGATGGCACCTATTCACAAGTAAAACTTTTAGTTAATTTCACAGATGGAAACCTGTCAAAGTCCTGCAGCCTTTAATATTTGAGATCTTAAATAATGACTTGAATAATAGCTGCTGTTCTTGTGTGTTCTGGTATTACCCTTAGAGCATTGATGGTGCACAGAAACACACCCCACACATATACTCTGTCATGCTGTTTTCATTCAAATTGAATCCCTGCAACACTGATGCAGGTGTGGCGAGGGCCATACATTCACAGCATTAGTGTTCGCTTTCCTCCTGCATCTTAGCTTTATTCCACTTATAATAATTATGGGAAAGAAATCTCTCTCCTTTCTCACACTCACAAACACAGACAGACTAACACAAACACGTCCCATAAGGGCACACAATATACAGAAATGCAGATGTTCAATAAACACACAAATATGCAGAAAGACACTGCATACTTACAAACATATCAAAAAGGGACACGGGCACAAAACAAAGGCACATTTAAATCCATTAAATCACACACATAAACATACATAATATTGCATGTCTTCTGGGAGCCAGTGCACACAAGTAGGACTAATGTTTTTTGTTACAACAGGGTTCATCATCATGACATGAAGTTTGTGTGTGACTGTTATCTGCAAAAATTTGTATTTAATGAGGATTTCAGCAGGTGCTGATTTAGCTGAAACAAGAAGGACACTAAACTAAGAATTTAAGCCATAGTAACTGCAGCACACACCCACACTCATCCATAAGAAGAAAAGACCACCAGAGTTGCACCACTGAGGATGGCATGGTCATGTCCTTCAGGCATGCATTTCATAATTACACATAGCAGGCCCTGTCTCACAGTACATCATTGCTATACCAACACAGAGCAGGTCATTTTTTGCACACTGCTATCATGAAGAAGCAGAAAGTGACTAACAAAAACAAACCTGAAGTTAAGCACAGTATTTCCCTGCTTTTTAAAGGACATGTTATTGAGATAGTAGATGCACCTACATAGGTATATATTCTGCATGAGCAGCACTCCTCCCATTCAGTTAAATAAAGTGTTGGTGCAAGAACAATGCTTTTATTCATTTATAAAGAAAGCACAAAATTTAGATGTAGATGGATATTCTGGAAATCTGTGAATCCAAGGAAGAGGAATATGGGAAGCTGCTCAGCAAGTACCTGGCAGACCCTTCCAATCTTTTCATTCTCTCCTCCAACTTCTGCCACTGGGGTCAGAGCTTTCACTGCAGATACTATGATGAATCTCAAGGGGAGAGCTACAGGTCCATCGAACATCTTGATAAAATGGGGATGGGTATAAATCAGCTTAAGCCTTTTTTGGTTTTTTAAAAGGACTGGCACTCAGTGAGTTAACAATGGTAGTATTTGGCTTTTTTCTCCTCTCAGGTACTGCACACAGTGAAATGTAATGCTGCTGTGTCCATTTTTCGCTTGCCCAGGAATACTAGAGAAGACCTGATTGTATCTCATGCTGTGTGGTTGTAAGTGTTTTTTTATTTCTTTATTTTCAGTCATAACTGAGGTAACTATAGTGCTGAGAGACTGTTCACAGAGGATTGGTGATAAAATAAAATAATCGTTAGTTGCAGCCCGGTTTATTTTTTCAAAGGAACTCTTTTCTGTCTCTGTCTTTGGCTTCTTCCTGATTCCTTACCTTGAGGCATCTGAGATCTCTGTACATAATTAGCCTCAGCTTTGCAATCACTAGCCTCCCATCCTCCTCCCTGCATGTCCTCGATGTCTCTGACTGGCTCAACACCCTACACAGCAGATCGCAATAGGAAATAGCTGTCATTAGACAGGTGGGGTACGTGAGATGTGTCATGAAGCAGAGTTCAATCTGCCGAGTGCTCATGCATGATCAACTGAAGCTTTCACCTGGAGATGAGTGACTTTTAACTCTTCCACAGAGAATTTGCATCAACCTCTAACGGTTATTTAGTTTGCCTTGATGTCAGCAAAATATGTCAGAATATTTCACTTTGCAGGCACTGGAGCAGTTTGGCACATACACCACATAAGGACAGGTTACACATTTAACAACATAATCCTAAGTAAAATATACATTACCAGTCAACTTTAATGAGAATACACTCAGCCTCACATTTAATTACCAATATTTTCTCTGAATATCTTGTGTTCTCTCCCATCTAGTATATACTGTATTTCACTCCGATGACCATGATTATCTGTTATACATGTTCAACCCTTTTATTGTCACTTCAAGCCAAGCAAGTCAACACAGTCATGATACAGTTTTGATACATCCGTGGTCACAACCTGGACACAGTGTGTACCATTTCATTCATGAACCTTTTCTCCTCTGTTTATCTGTGATATCTATTTTTCAAATATTACACTACCATTTGCTACATCTCAGACTATATTTACAAGTTACAAAATTGTACTCTGTCATCCCAGCAGAGATATAATAGACCTAATATTATCCAGCTGGTCATGTGGCTGTTGGATTATGTAATAACATTTGTTTGCAATTCACAAAGTTTGCTAATTGTTTGATAATGTAATGAAATTGGACTGGGTTTACTACTTTATAACAGATGGAACAGATGACACATATCTTTTTGCAGGTTTATTTGGACAGTTAAATAGTTAAAAAAGGTAACGTTCCAAATAGAAAAAGGTCAAAACAGATGTGCTCACAGCTGGCTGTACCATGAGGCAGTTAGCTTGCACAGAGTGTTTCTGAATCTTATGTATTTATTATAGTTATCATTTAGCAGCCTTGTTTGTATACACTACACCATGTTATCCCTGGCCGTCTCAGTCATCTCCCACTTAATTTCAGCCAGGCGCTCCCATCATATACCCTTGTTGTTGAAAGTGTCAATTGTCCACCCCGACATTGACTTTGAAAGTGGTCTGACCCACCTCTTGGCCTGGGTCACAAAGCTGAGCCATGTACAACATCAAAGAAGTCACCTGACTGCGAGGCAAATCTGGCATTTTCATTGTCTATGAAGCACTTCCAGATTTTATGGTTGATGGCATTACAAATTTGCACTTACCCAAACAAAAATTACAAAAATTACCCAAATGCACATTTGAAAAATAAACCCATTTAGTTGCAGCTGCAGAGCAGACGCAGTGAAATTATGTCGTGACTTGCCTGCAAAGTAAAAATGATGAGCGTCCTCAATTTGCAAGCTCTGCAGTTAAGAGTTTCACAGAAAAATAAATAACACCAGCAGGGCAGGGCTCTGCCGCAGTGAAATCTCTCCTATCAAATGTAATTAAAAAACTTCTGGCAAAGGAATGAATTAAAGGCTCCCAGTAGCATTGATAACCCTGGCGTGGCAACAAGCGAGGGTTTTAACAGGCTCCTAATGGGCCTGCTAAAAGGCCCTTTAATATGTTTTCTCCTGTAAATGATCAAAACTCCTTTTCAGTAACCTCAATAATGATCTTTATCAAGGAGTGAAATAGAAAATGTTCACAAAGGATGAAAAGAAAAAAACACCTCAGGCGACAGCACTGGGATGGACTAAAGGCTAATTGTGTCTGAAATGAGATTTTAAGCGGCTGAATTAGCAGAGGGTGCAGCGCGTGGCTGTAGAGAAATGGAGGGAAAATAAGCGCAGGTCACATACAGATAAGCATGTCAGCTCTCTGACTGTCTGCCTCTGTGTTTGTGCAGCTCTCTAAACCATACAGGACAGCGTCTGGTGATTAATTAGGCTGACTTAGAAGAGCAAACCCTGTCATTACTTGGCATGTTCATCTTTTGTTGCATTCATTTAGCACAGAGCAGTTTACAGTGAGTCACAAAATAAGATTGAGTTCATACATCAGCAAATAAAAGTCACTGCAGCCTGACAACAGATGGAATATTCCCTAAAATGATTGTGTGGGGTAAAGCAGTGCAATCCAAAGAAGTATTACAACGAGACAGGAGTGTTTTAGTGCATGCAGAGGTACAAGTGAAGATGTTATAGAGCCTTTTGAACAGATGAGTTTCCAGGTTACTTGTGAAAAGAAGGAGTAATGTGAGTACTTAAATGATGGAGGGAGAGAAAGGAGATGGGCTCGAGATGTGGTGAACAGTGTTTATTGCACAAGTACGGGACTAAATATGATGTAGCATCTCCAGCTGTGCACTCAGCTCTGTCAGTGTGTGTGGTCGGCATGCAAATATGGTGTGATGGATGTATCTGCTTGTCTGAAAGGAACAAGCCGAAGAGGGGAGGGGGCCTGTGGTTGCTCAAAGACTAATGGGCCGATTAAGAGCTTCAAGGAGGCGGCCATTTATTTGTCATGTGTGACTGGATGGAGATTCACTTCATTAATAAGGCCCGGCACTTACCAACATTGTTTTTTTCTTCTCTCTTGCTCTCCAACAAGCCTCTCACCTCTTCAGTTAATTGTGTCTGGAGCAAGAGAAAACAAATGGAGGCTTGTGAGACAGAAAACCAGCAGCAAAGAAAAAGAACTGCCATGCTAAATTCAGACATTCAAGACAAACCGTTTCTTTCTTACATACAGTGATGATAGCTCAAACTGTGACGCATCTTCAGACAACAGCAGATAAGCAGAACATTAATGCATAATGGAACAATATGTTAGATGTTTAAATATGTTTTTCAAAGATTCAAGATTTTCAAAGACTACAAAGATGTTTTTCAAAGATCTTAACATCATAACATTCATGCTTCAAGATGCAGAAGAGACAAACATCACAAGACAGCTAAAACACAATATACGTGCAAAAACAATCACAAACTTTCAAGACTGTAATGTCATAACTTTACAAGAAAAGTGCTTGCAAAATGTATTTATCAATTGATAAGTCATTATTTTTTAGTGTACGTGATTAATAAAATATTCAGAATCACAATCTGAGCAACAGTATGTTAAAAAAAATTATTAAAATAAGTAATATTGTACTTCAGGATGTGTGTAAAAGGCTCCTCTATTAAAATTCACATCACATCACATCTGTTCTCATTTTAACATCATATGCACGTTAGAGATGAAAACGTTGATCTCACTCTACACTACCTGCCCAGCAATGTGGGGCAGACAGAAGTAGTGATTGCTGGTGAACATAATGGGACATATAGCAGCTAAAGCGCACTGCATGCTGAGTGAACACTAAGCTTACATTTGCAAACATGACACCAAATTAACACTAATTTTGCTCCATATACATAGCCAAAAGGTCAAAAATCTGTCCAGCCAAGAAACAAAAAATGTTGGGACAGGACCGCTGGATTTTCTTACCAAAGAGTAAAAAATATTATATAAAATTAAATAATATAGACAGAGATTGGGCTGTTTGGGGGGAAAAGACAAAAGAAATCTCCACCAACCAACGATGAACAGCTCCCTCTGGTGGACTGATGCCCTGCAATGGGGGTAACCCACCAAGACAATTCACAAATATACAGCCATGTCATTTTTCTTTTTGTCATGAAATCATACTGTCTACCCCTGCTTCTGACCCTGAGTCTACTCTGTGCCACCCTGCCTTACAAAACATAATTTTAGAAAAACAACAAAAAGTGTTATTGTTATCCTTCCAACCTTGACTCTTTCTCACTTATCTTTATCATTGTTTAATAGACCTTGCAAATACACCTCACATAATATTATTAAACTAGTAAAGCTCTCATAGACTGCAGACCTCCACCAAGGCAGCATTCTGAGAGAGCGTATACTCCTGCAAACCCACAACGCCTAAGAGTGAATGTGTTGATTTTGACGCACATTGAAACCTACATTTAACATTGAATTTGCATGAATATCATGTATTTTATTTATTTTTTTCTCTATTTCATATTTTGTCACATTTGAATTTTAAAAAAAACTTAGCAAATACAATTTGAGAATTTTTTTTCCATATTTTGAGACCAGGTGACGATTGGCTGAAAATTGTACACCCTAGAGTGTTCAGAAATATACTAAATCTCCCATACATACTATGGTGTGACCTTTCATTTGATCTTGATGACCTTGAATCGGATCTGATCACCACCAAAAATTAGACCACTTCTGACCAATCCTAAAAATTTTGTCCAAGTCCGTCCATAACTTTTTGAGTTATTTTGGAAACCAACAAACCAACAACCAAACCCTGGTGAAAACATGACCTCCTTGGCAGAGGTAAAATATGTCATGTTACACTTTAGTCTTGCCTTTTGATCAGCAGTCACAACCTGTCCTTCTTTTAACACATATGAGTATATCTCCATCTAAAGGCTTTCGGCTAACATGACCCTGTCTCAGTGAAATAGTTATCTCAGGATGTCACATTTGGTGCTATCCTCTTACCAACACATCTGTGTCATCAGTGAAAACTATCTGTAGTGGCCTGAGCTGTTCCTAGCAGATGTCTGTTGCTCTTATAACATATCGACTTGATAAATGAACTAACATACAAATCAGCTGTGTCAACAATGAAGCTGACACAACCAGTGTTGCCTGAGAGCCGATATGATAAAGCACAGTTACATCGCTGTAAAGTCCTTTGTTTCTAGAGAAGTTCACCTCTAACTTCTCAGTCCAATCCCCTTGAAACACAGGACAGTGTTGACAGACAGTCATTATGGTAATACTGCTTTAGTGATGTGATTTACTAAGCAGAGATGTAATAAAAGCTTAAGGCTATAATGGAGCCTGTCATATCAACCAGCTTGTCAACATAATTGCCACTTTCATCTGTAATTAGATCCCACTGTGTTCGCTGATTTCCATTTCCATGTGAGCCATTCAGCTATCTGATAGTCATCGAGTAGGTTAGAGGTTTCACAGTCATGCTCAAGGACAATGTGGTGGAGACAGACTCATGAAGTTTGAACTTACTCTATGGCCACATTGATACATGCTATCATAATGCCTTCATAGTTTTTTATTGTTACTTTATTAAAACTGACTGTTCGTTTCTTCAAGTAAACTGTTGTTGTTTTTTTCCTTGTAGAGTACTCTTCCTCCTGTTTACCTGCCGTTTTATCCCTGGTAGGGTTCAAAAGAATAAAGAAATAAGACTCTGAGTTGTTAAAGTAATTGCCAAGCTGGTACATCCTGTGTTTCTCTTCAGAATGTTAATGGCCACCCAGAACCAATGAGGGCAATGCAGAGGTAGTGTGTGTGTGTGTGTGTGTGTGTGTGTGTGTGAGAGAGCGAGAGAGAGAGAGAGAGAGAGAGAGTTTAGTCTCTTAACATTGAAGGGTTGAAGCGAGTCTTGTTAGTATGAGGACATGATGGGAAAGAAAAACACTGATACTGTTAAAAACAGCTCTCACTGATCCCACGGTGTTGATAAGAGGTGTATTTTTATTCTGCGTACAATGTCACGTAATTTTGTGACATCACTTTAATTGAATGATACACATATAATAAAGACTTTGTGGATGAACTTAAAACTAGTCTTAAAAAAGAGAGGATGCAGAGAGCAGAGGAGACCAGATGACCACCATTTGGATAGTTTAGAGGACCAACTAAGCATTAATGGTAAATGTAAAGAAGATTGATTCCTTCCTTTTATAAATTGGTTCCACTATCTGCATAAATGTGTATTCTTCTAGTTTATTTGTGCTCCTAATAGTGTCCCTTCTTCAGAGGAAAGGAATCCGAGCAGGTTGGAAGAGTCAATGCAGTGAATGCGTACTCTCAACGTCTGCCATGTTATCCCTGAGTGAAGATAATGCCAGCAGCAGAAAAGATGCCCATACATGAACAATTAGAGACAGAATTTCATCAACTTAAAATTAAATATCTGAAGAAAGAACATGAAAAGAAATTAAGAATCATACAGGATGAATTGGGTATTACATTGGAAGAGAAAGCTATGATCAATAGCACCCTGAACACTGATAGCCTCCTCAGCATGAGAAGATGATGAACACATATTTGGAACATGGGCTCCATGTACAGCCAATAACTCCTGGGAAGTGCCTATATTCATAGAATTGCACTTTATAGATGGCTTGGCCGTCAGCATCAGGGAACTTGATGTAAAGACTCTGCAGACTTTTACACATATTTGCTTCACTAGCACAACACAAGTCACCAGTTTCACAATCCCAGATGGCAAAAATGTCAAAGTGATCAGAGAAGTGGGAAAAGTCCCTCTTTCTAGAGAGGGAGAGTAAAGTTTAGCCTCAAGCAAATACATTATCCCTGATGCATTTTCTTTGTTCATACCAAAGTGGTCTGAAATAATTATTTGATCAAAGTAATTAAATGGATGACTGCTATTATTATTATTATGTTGAAATTTTCATAAGCAAACAAATTATTATTTTTTTTTTACCATAAAAAGTCATGACAAAGACTTTTTTTTATAGTGTGTTGAATGATTTCATATCACATGTAGAAAAAAAATTGTAAAAAAGCTATTTCCTAGGATATTGATGATTGTGGTATAGAAGTCAAAGAAGTATAATTAATTGTGATCAGAAGGACTGTGTTGAATGATTTCATAGCATGACAGGGTGAAAAAAAAATTGTAATGAAGCCATTTTATAGCATATTGAAAATTAAATACTATTTCTATTCATGTGTGGAGCTCAATGATCCCAAATGTACGACTCGCAATCATTTAAAAAAATTAAGATTTTTAATTACAATAAGGAAATCACAAAACAGAGTCAATTTCAAGTGGTCAATTTTATTTGTACAGCCCAATATCACAACTTACAAATTTGCCTCAGAGGGCTTCACAATCTGTCCTGGTTTGAACAATTATCAAATTATCAATTATCTAATTATCAAAACATAAATGCTACACTGGCATAATTTCTTGAAAACACACTAAAGATCAAAACTCAAAATCAGTCTATGAGGAAAACCTGTTCCACACACACACAGTACAAACCAACAAAACAAAACAGGCCGATGTGTAGCAAGACGTGGAACATGACACAAGAATGAGATGAACTCTCACGGGATAAGGGCATACATATGGATAGGGTACACAGGCGGAAAAAAAATCAGGATGAGGTCAGATAATCAGCAGGAAGTGATGTAATCTGCAACAAGAGGGAAACAATATAGGTCTGAATATAGGTCATATTCAGTGACATCTGGTTCCTCCCAGAGAGAAGAGAGGACTGTGGAATCAAGGAACAAGAATCAAGAAACAAGCAATTCCTCTGTTAAAGTATACAGGCCATATCTGATACTGTGAACTCAAGGCTCTTTTATGGCCTGCAGACTGACATAGCCATACATCCAAAGTTAATGTTCATTGTGTACCACTAGCCAAACTGAGTCCTTTTAACCACTACTATTGCTTAGAACAACATACAGTGGAATAAAGTTGATCATATCAACTCTGTTTCATTCTTAAGTATATTGTTGTTTCAGGAAAGTGTATCACATCACATGTCAGTCCACAGACAGATCCTGTTTTTTTAGCAGGGAAAGGGGTATACCCACACAATACTACACAGGTTGTCATATTGTTATGCCTATATGGTGTGTACCTACATGCTATGAGATCATGATTCATCTATATCGTGTAATTTGTTACTTTATTTTAATTTGATTGGTCAGTTTTATTCTGTGGTTTATTCTAAGTAAAGCAAAGTAGTTAAAGAAAGAAAGTAACTTCAGATAGATGGGAGTGGCCAGTTGAACACACACTGGACCCCTGAACAGGGACACCATGAAACTACAAGCAAAACAGCTTCTACACCCCATTTCACCACTCTTCTGCACTTACTTCTCCTCTCTCTGGTCCACATTGGTGAGATGGGGGGGTGAATGACCCAAAGGCAGAGATGTGCTGCTCCGTCATCTAGATGTCTATCTAGATGTCTCCTCATGCTATGCTGAGACAGACTCCTCATACCTTCAAACTTGCTTCAAACTCAAGCATGACAACATGTCATCTACGAGAGGGGGGTGGAAGAAAGGGCTCACAGTAAAGAGAGAGAACGAGAGATGGAGATGGGAAAATGATTCATACATTCAGCCCAACATGACATTTTCAATGTCACAAAAAACAACACATATAATGTCTTTTTGTCAAGAAATTCACAAAAATAATACAATGTTTTTCAAGATGCTATACAATGACTTTTTATGTTTTGTGCTACACAATACGATACGGAGCTCAGTGAATTCCAGTGTGGAACTGTGATAGGATGCCACCTGTGCAACAAATCCAGTCGTGAAATTTCCTTGCTCCTAAATATTCCACAGTCAACTGTCAGCTGTATTATAAGAACGTGGAAGTGTTTGGGAACGACAGCAACTCAGCCATGAAGTGTTAGGCCACGTAAACTGACGGAGCGGAGTCAGCGGATGCTGAGGAGCATAGTGTGAAGAGGTCACCAACTTTCTGCAGAGTCAATCACTACAGACCTCCAAACTTCATGTGGCCTTCAGACTAGCTCAAGAACAGTGCACAGAGAGCTTCATGGAATGGGTTTCCATGGCCGAGCAGCTGCATCCAAGCCATACATCACCAAGTGCAATGCAAAGCATCGGATGCAGTGGTGTAAAGCATGCCGCCACTGGACTCTAGAGCAGTGGAGACGCGTTCTCCGGAGTGACAAATCACACTTCTCCATCTGGTAATCTGATGGATGAGTCTGGGTTTGGTGGTTGCCAGGAGAACGATACTTGTTGGACTGCATTGTGCCAAGTGTGAAGTTTGGTGGAGGGAGGATTATGGTGTGGGGTTGTTTTTCAGGAGCTGGGCTTGGCCCCTTAGTTCCAGTGAAAGGAACTCTGAATGCTTCAGCATACCAAGACATTTTGGACAATTTTGTGGGAACAGTTTGGAGCTGGCCCCTTCCTCTTCCAACATGACTGTGCACCAGTGCACAAAGCAAGGTCCATAAAGACATGGATGACAGAGTCTGGTGTGGATGAACTTGACTGGCCTGCACAGAGTCCTGACCTCAACCTGATAGAACACCTTTGGGATGAATTAGAGCAGAGACTGAGAGCCAGGCCTTCTCGTCCAACATCAGTGTGTGACCTCACAAATACACTTCTGGAAGAATGGTCAAAAATTCCCATAAACACACTCCTAAACCTTGTGGACAGCCTTCCCAGAAGAGTTGAAGCTGTTATAGCTGCAAAGGGTGGATCAACGTCATATTGAACCCTATGGATTAGGAATGGGATGTCACTTAAGTTCATATGCGAGTCAAGGCAGGTGAGCGAATACTTTTGGCAATATAGTGTACTTCTTTGTCACAAAAAACATTCATGACATTTGGTTCTTTTATGAATTTATGGGTGAACTGAAAAAGTGACGAAATCTGCTGGGTCAAAAATATACATACAGCAACATGAATTAGCAGTTTTGGTGACTTAGAAAGTTCTATCAATGAAATGAGCTTCATAGCATGGCCTCTTAACTTCTTATGAGTGATCATGAGTGACTACAGCTGGTGACTTCTCTGAGGCCATTTAAATAGGGCTCATTGGATACAAACGCCCACAAACACGACAATGGGAAAGTCAAAGGAGCTCAGCACAGATCTGAAAAAGCGAATCATTGACTTGAACAAGTCAGGAAAGTCACTTGGCGCCATTTCAAAGCAGCTGCAGGTCCCAATAGCAACAGTGCAAACAATTGTAAGTATAAAGTGCATGACACTGTTTTGCCACTGCCACGATCAGGAAGAAAACACAAGCTATCACCTGCTGCTGAGAGACAATTGGTCAGGAGGGTGAAGAGTCACCAAAAAGCAGATCTGCCAAGAATTAGAAGCTGCTGGAACACAGGTGTCAGTGTCCACAGTCAAGCGTGATTTGCATTGCTATGGACTGAGAGGCTGCTGTGCAAGAAGAAAGCCCTTGCTCCAAAAGCGGCACGTTAAGGCTCGACTGAAGTTTGGACAAAGACAAGACCTTCTGGAGGAAAGTTCTGTGGTCAGACAAACAAAAATGTTTGGAGGAGAGAAGGTGAGGCCTTTAACACCATGCCTACCGTCAAGCATGGTGGTGGTAGTTTTATGCTGTGGGGTTGTTTTTGCTGACAATTCTTTACAAGTGTATGTAAACTTTTGACCACGGCTGTATGTTGACACAAATGATGAAAAGGGTATCAAAAGGCCATTCTGACATATTCGTTATTCTCCTATTGCTTTTATGGACATAGTAAACAATGACTTCTTAGGACTATAAAGTCCGAACTTTGATGCCAATAATGCTGTGTTGCAAATTACATATCAATGATCAGAGCTGTTTATGGAATAATTGGATTAACAGGAGTATGACATCAGTGAGATGTAGTATCTTGGCTTGTTATTTAATTTTAGACTAGCTGAAGTCAGACATTCCTTCATTTATCAACAAGTGACAACTGAGTTTCTAGAATCTCTTGACAATTGAACGGAAAACACAGAAGAGCTGGTGACTAGCAACCCACTTTAATCCCTATGAAATAAGATTTTCTTAATGGATATCATTTGGATACATGAATACATTTCTGTCCCGACATTTCATTTGTGGTGACAGAAAAGCTAAGAAAAGAAAGGTATATGTGCGACATTTACAAATTAGATTCACAATACACAAGGCCTGCAGTATGTACAAGTCGACAGTGTTGGAAAAACTCAGTCCATCAGTAGTTAATTGTCTCTGTAGCACCTCTGAAGCACAAAACAGTTATTTCTGGGAAACGATGTATTTACCAGTACAAACTGAGTAATGTGCCTGTGAAAATTTGTCAAAAATAAACTTATTACTTTTTAAGTTGGCCAAGTTTGTGGATTCAATTCAGAAAATGAACATACAAAAGGCTACAGTAATAGAAAACAACATTAATATACAATATTGACTTATACATACAACTTTAACTAAGACGGGTACAACACATTTCCAGATTTTAAGGTTCCTACATATCCACGTTGTCTTTTTTTCCCCCCAAATATCATTTTTGACTCTATCAGTTGACCTCCTTTTTGGCCAATTGATGTGCGACTAGGAGAAAGGCAACAGTTAACAAAAGCTATCAGTCATCATAGTGGATGAACCATATGTATTTTCCATTCTGTACTTCCTTAGCTGTGTGAAACTGAATTTATTTTCCACATGTAGGAACCCTGAGATAGTTTTGGGTGTGAAAAGTGGAGCTGCCAAATAACAGTTTGAATGATGTTAATACATAAAGGTCTGTTACTACTGTGACACATCTTCACAAAAAAATCAATGCATCCTGCAGACAATTCTACTAGCGTTTGCATTCAACATGTTTATTCTATTACAAATAAGTATTTCAATATTTGACTAAGACATTTAAATACTGATTTCCCCTACAATACATCATTTTACCACCCTCCCCCCATTTAACTTTTGCAATCTGACAATAAAACACATTACTCAAAATATCCTGCAGATGGACAACATGACACTTTCCACCAACGCTGGATCGAAAAATAGAAATTTTGTTGCTGGTAATTTGAGTTGAAAAAGAAAAAAAGAGGAAGCAAAGTCCACTGGGGGCTTCAATATTGAGAGGTCATCATAGTAATTAGCTTCCTGTGCAAAAAATGGGAGTGTGCGGTTATTGAATTAATGCAACGAGGTATGGCGTTGATACCACCCAGAGACGTATTTGTATTAAGATGGAGGAGAAAAGCACAGCAGCTGACCAAAAATGGAAAGACCCCTAAGGTCTAAAAGACGACAACAAATAATAATAATGTCAAAAACAAAAAAAACTTCGTTAGCTGCTGATTTAGAGCAAAATCACCACTGCAAATACATTAACTAAAAAATAGAAAAGTAACATGCATTAAAAGAGTGCTTGTGTTCCTTTTATGCTCCAGCCCTGAACTCTTGGAGCAGGTGGAGGAAATGTTTTTTTTTCATCAACACAGCACTCCGTAGAAACTCCATTTGCTTTGCCTCCGTTAGCTTACTTCCTATTGGTTCAGCCTCCAATGGCCGAGTAATAATAAAGTGGAGTAGGTTATCAATACAGGGGTCCAGGGCTACTGTCCTGAGTAAAATGTGAATGGAGGAGGTTCTCCATGTATGAAACGTCGACTGAAAAGGGGGTTGGCTGCGGCGCCAGCGTGGGGTCCGAAGCCAAGGTTGACTCTGTAAGAGCATCGGCGAGAGCGACACTTGTGTCCATTGCGGTCTCAACGTCCATCTGAATACCATCGCTTGGGACAGGGGCATCATGTAGGGAGGTGTTGGGCTGGGATAGAGCTTGTGAGGTCGGCAGTGTATGAATACTGTGAGGTTCTCCTGCTGGTGCTGCTACCAGGGCTGTAGTTAGGGGGCCGGCAGGTTTATTGGTTGTCTCCATGGGGCTCTCAGTGGCTGATCCAGAAGGCAGGCAGCGTCGTTTGGCTGCTTGGGCTTCATCTACTGATGAAACCTCCTCCTGTTTTACAGGTATGGCCTGAAAACAGACAGCAACAGACTTGGTCAGAACCTCCTGAAGATTCACACGTGTCCTTCATGTGTCTGAAATCCTAAGAGCCTAAGAAACCGCTAGATTGATGTACCCGTCATAAACCGATACAAATAGCTTTTCACGTGGTATATATGTGTGAATGTGACATGGATGTGGCAAAGCCAATACGAAGAGACAGCGATTGACTCCACCTTGTGTCTCCACAGGATAAAGAGAAGCTGTAGCCAGCTAGTCATCCAATCGAGCAAGCAGTCATTCATGGGGAGTTAATTAATTTTTTTTTTATTATTACTTTGTCTGACCCATCGATTGACTTTTGAGTTTTGGTCTGCTGTCCTCATAAAGTAATTTGACATTTTATTGAGTACAGAATTTATCAATTGAAAATAAAATATGAAAACAACAATAATCAACACAATTAGAGATGCCCCTAATGCAATTTGTCTGTGTTTTTTTCACAACAAAACACTTTTCTCTCTCTTGCTCAAGTGAATCTCAACTTATATTATTTAATAATCCAGTGTAGGATGATATACTTATTAATAAATATGTATAGGTTATCATCATAGACTGTAACAACCTACACATTTTGGCTGACAAACTGCCCTTATCCAAAATGAGCTGCAAAGCATTTGTTTTTTTTCCTAAATAAATAGTTTACCTATTTCATTTTAACTACTTGAGTGCCCTGTCGAGAATGATACAAGTTATTATTGGCCTGCCCTTTATTATTTGCCTCTGCCACCGACTCAAATCTTCTGTGTCAACCAAGCCACATATCGGCCACACTCAAGTGTCTCCGTCTACTCACCAGTCTGGCTCTGACCCTCTTTGGCAGGTCCTGGTCCAGCTGATGGATCTCCGAGTGTTTTAATATCAGCTGACTCTGATCCTGGAATTCAACCTGGACAAATAAAGAAACGTTGGATTAAGAGACTAATATTTCTAATTGTTTTGTCTCTCGAGTGTAGAGAGCACAGTTGGGCACACATGGAGAAGAATATAATATCCTAATCCACTCCAACTGACCTACAACAATAGCAACACTAAACTTCATCTCTATAGCTCTTTTCTTAAACAATGTTAGAAAGTGTATACAAGAAAAAAAGCAATACAACATTACAATAAATGAATACCAGAGGACAAAATTATCATCTCATTGGCTGAATGTTATCAATGGCGACTTTAAGTACAAAATATATAGAAAATGACCAGGTAGGGATGATAAAACCAAGTGACATATAAAATATGTCAAGAGGCAAAGCGTTTCACAGTCTGGGGGCTATGACAGCACAAGCCCAGATGTAGAGCTGCATCAAGCACATAAATCATTTGTATACTTTGGGACAAGGCCATTAAATGCTTTAAATGTGATCAGTAAAGTGTTCAGAGACTATATCAGCAGGAAACTGCATAGTCCATAAAAATGTTAACTTGTACACAGTCTATCAGTTCTATCAACAACCAGCAAAATATCCTTGACCGTGGCCTGAACCCTGAAGCTGCTCGACCAGCTGGAGACGTTTTATTTAATTCATTCTAACGGTACTTCTCGTCTCTCACAGGACTCTCAGTACTGCAGCCAGTGGGCTACACCAGGGTACGAGGACACCTGATTGAAAGAAACGAGTTTGTGGTCCATTAACAGATGTTTGGGGTATAAGCAGCCTCCATAAATACGATCCATGTTCTGTGTGTGTCAGAAAAATACTTACAGGCGTGCTCACAGCAAAATCTAACAACTTCACCACTCATCTGCTAATGCATTCCTGCTGCTATGTATGGAGGTGACTTGATGATCACCTTCCCTGATGACGTGATCTTTTTCATCCATCCATTATCTACCGCTTATCCTCATAGGGTCGCGGGGGGGCTGGAGCCTATCCCAGCTGTCTTATGGCGCTTTTCCACAGGCGCGGTATGGTACGGCACGGCTCTACACTGTTGTGACGCTTTTCCACTCATACCTGGTACCTGGTACTTTTTTCGTACCTCCTAAGCCCTGGTTCCAAGCGAGCCGAAGCAATACTAAAACGCAACGTCATCCGACTGCCTTCCACTGATTGGCCAACGAGTGTCATCACTGGAAGCATCATTGGATATGGGACGTCCGATTAGACTGTCAAAGCCAAAAACAACTCGACTCCACCGGCAACTGCTTCGCTATTTTTACACTTCCTGGAGCTTTCTCCGTCTCTCCTCTTTCGCTCTGTGCGTGACAAATAGTCACAGAGTGAGCAACAAATACATGATCACTTCGGTGTCCTCCATTGTTTGTGTTGTTGTTGTTCTTCTTCTTCTTCTTCCCGGTTTTCTGTGTCAAATGCAAATGAAGTTACGGCAGTTTCGCGCTGCCGTATGACGACCCTGCCCACGCCGAGGAGGTTCTCAGTTGTAATGGAAAAGCAACAAAACTGGGCCGTACCGTGCCGTTACTGTGTAGTGGAAGAAAGCCATTAGGGCGGAAGGCACCTCATAGCAGGGCACCACCTCATCACAGGGCACATAGAGACAGACAACCACTCACACTCACATTCATACCTACAGTCAATTTAAATTACATGTTTTATGGATGTTTTTGGATGGTGGGAGGAAGCTGGAGTACACGGAGAGAACTCACGCAGACACGGGGAGAACATGCAAACTCCACACAGAAAGGCCCTGTTACCTTCTTGCTGTGGGGCGACAGTGTATTTGGGCCAGGCTAATACATAACAGCTGTGTGTTTCCTCACCTGGTAGAACTTGTGGGTGTGCTGTCTGACAAAGGAAGCATTGATGACCTGACCCTCGGGTGTGCTGACCACAATCAACTCTCCGATCTCAGGAGGGCCGGTGCGCAGGCAGTCATGACTCTGGAGGACAAAGAAAAAGACGAAGATGGAAATGGAGAGGAACAGAATAGGTGGAGGAGATGGGTGGCAGAAAAAAATACAATGAAAGAGCTTTGCAAGTCGAAGTTCTGCACATGGTACAGAAAAAGATTAAGTTGTTAAGAAAATTACAGAAATTGAGGCAACTAACAAAGCATAAGCATTTCTTGCATATTTCTAGTTCAAACTCTATACGTGTGTCCATCCACTGATTTTTCCTTTCTATCCATCATTTCTTCAATTCTTTTCTGCTTGTAGTTTATCGTTTTAGTTTGTCAAATAAACATCTTATTTTCAAAAAGAACTTGGTTCTGATTTGTGTGAATGTAAATATCACTGTACATTATATCTAAGAATCCATAGCCCATTGAGATTAAGACTATTAATTTATTTAAAATTTTAAATTTTTACCTATTTTCATAAAATTAGCTGGTGGCCGCGTGTATTCTATCATTAAAACTAATAGCGGGTGATACCTGAAACTGAGTGTCATCACTCTCCTTCACCTTTTACAACAATTTAATATTTATTAATAATCATCAGATCTGCTCTGAGCAATAACACTACAATTTGAAGCTCCATCTATAAAGTATATAACATTGTTCTCTTATATACACACACATCTGTTGAGGTTTTTCCATCAACTGTACACAGATAAGTGTCTAAGCTGTAGAAACACTCACTAATATGTTTTCTGGGTGCACGTTGTCACAGTATGAGCCGTCATCAAAGTTGACCTCGTAGAACGTTTGTGTTGCCACGCCGATTATGTTACAGTGGTAGTACCAGCCATCGCTGTTGCGACCAATCACCTTCTGGCCCAAGTTCAGACTCTGCGGGCCTTTGGGTGCTGTCCGAGGCTGGAGGAAAAAAAACCCACATTATTTGAGGTTACAACAGGATGAGTCCTAAGTTGTCTCATTTGAAATACTGAATTATTTTATTTTTGTTTTTTTTTGTTTTTTTCAACATATTTGTACTTACTTTCATGGGGGTCCTTTTATGCCTGTGGCAGGTGACAGACACCACATAGGGCCAGTCAGCTGGCTTCATGACTACTCCAGCAAGTTGAGCGCAAGTGACGTGGAATGAGGTGGCGCAGTTCTCATATGAGCACTGGATGCATGCACCGCGGTTCTGATTGGCAGTCTCACCATGGCAGAACACACACTTCTACAATGAAAGACAGAAAATAAAGACATATGTTGGTGATTCAAGTTGGACACAAATTTACTGATTACATTCTCTTTCATGGACATTTAAGAATAACAGGAATGGTATTATGGTCCTCTGGGTTCAGACTGTTGCACATTAGTGGCTTACACCTATGGCCATGAGCTTTAAAGCACCCCTACAGCCTACCTGACCAGTCTTGAAACATGGACCGTTTCGTTTACTATGCTTTACTAGAGTGGTGGAGGAGGAAGAAGCACTTCGCAGTGTAAAATTACTGTACTGCAACAAGTAAAGGTCCGGTGTTCATAATGTTATTGCAGTAAAAGAACAGCGTTATTCACATTAAAATATGCTTTAGGTACTAAAAGTACAAGTATGCGTTAGTATTTCATAATAAAATGGCCTACTACTCAACAATACAGCGTAGTTTGAGCGGATTTGTATTTTGTATTAAGAATCTGAATCCGCAAAGATAAAAAAACTAAGACAGCTAGTATCTACCACTGATATGTCGTAGAGTAGAGGTATAGAGTTAAGAAAATGGAAACATTCCAGTTAAGTACGAGTACCTTAAAAATCATACTTAATTACAGCTGTGTACTTATTTATATTCCATCACACCAGAATTCTTTGAAAGAGCTTCACAGAAACAGTCTCTTAATTCTGCTCAAAACATACACCAGACTGATGCATTTCACTTTAAAACATACAACAATATCTACCAGGAGAAGCAGGGCTAACCAGAGGGTCCCACCCACCCATAGACTCACACAATCCTGTGGGAAATACAGCTAAAATTCACACTTATTTTGATATTCATTCATTCAATCAATCAATCAAAACTGTATTACAGACTCAAGGTCCAGATATAAAAAACAAGACATTACATAAAACACAACTTGAAATTCATGATTAAAATTCATGATTCCTGAGAAGCATTAATGACTTAGAAAATTGATGAGTCAAAATTATGCACAGCATACAGTAAGCATCAAATTGTTAAATAATCAGTGGTTAATTTCTAAAGAATGTTAGTATCTGACCTTCAAAAAGTGTCCACAAAAAAATGCTCTTCTACTCTGGCACATACTCAAATTGCACAGCATCTTCTGAACTGATGGAAGAATCAGGAGTGTAACCATTTTCTCCTCTTGCACGTCTTTGATTCTGTCTGGTACACCCAACAATTTTCTACTCATTAAAAATATAAAGGATGTTTTCAGCTTTTCTTGTTCAGTCATCAGTATTCTCACCCAGCCTCCAAAGAAAATGTCAACACTTACTTGAAGGACAACCTGTTAATAATACCTGCTTGAACATTTTTTCCACCTCTCTTTTCCCCCAGCATCCTTTTGAGTCTTGCATCACTTGTTCAACTCCTACTCATGCACAATCAAACAACGAATTTGCTATTCCCCCATGGAGCACCTTACTTTTCAAATCCCTTCATTCCATCCCCACAGCCTGGGTGTGAAATTACAACTAGCCAACCAAATCTTTGCCTTTGGCTGGGAAACTGGTCTCTTCTCCACTGAGACACTTTGACATATGCCACCCTGCATACACAACCCAACAACAGTCATACTTCATTTTCAATTCACTTTAAATCCTTCAACCCTCCATGTCTACCCTCCCTTTGTCTTTCCACTTTCCTTCCCCTTCCCATATTTTTCCTCAATTCAGTTTAAATGTAGAGAACAGGAGAGCAAGAGGAAAAGCCAGTATGCAACAAGCAAAGGGAATAACAGAATCATCTTGCCTGTCAAATCAAGTTATCTTCTAAATACACCAGGGTGTTTTCGGAAACATTTCCCTTCAAAATCCCAAAGAAAACATTTAGCTGATGACAAATGACCTGCCAAGACAAAAAAATATAGAAGAAAAGTGGAATTCTATATATTTAGCTCATGACAACATTATTCGATCTAACAGCTTTGACAGGTGCTGTATTTTATGTAACTGGTGCCTACCTGTGTACTTGTAACTGTGATTATCCATCATCACAAACTGTTTTCTCAATCCCTAACTCTCTCATCCTTCCTTCTTTCCCCTTCTCCTTTGAACAAATCACACTGCTGCTGTAACAGCTGCAGCGCATCACATAGTAGATCAATAAAAAAATAAATATTTATTAAACATGCAGTGCATGACTTGTCTCCCCCCTCTGGCAGTGAGAGTAATTACACAAACAGCGTTGTCGCTTGCTTATGATGGATGGCTGCAGGTGACAGGCTACATCTCATGTCTTCTTGTGCAAATAAGGGCACGTTTTGAACGATCACTGCACTGGTATTTTACAAATACCAGCCTGTCAGAAAGCAGTGACACACCATCCATATCTGCCGTTAGTTCCATTCGCTTCTTTCAGCAATCTCCAACTCCCCCAGCTCAGGGTGGTTGGTGTAAAACAAGGAAAGTCTCCACAGACACCACAACTCTGGTACTCTGTGAAATACAGAGAGCTTTCCCTGGCTGCGAAAGGCTTGAATTGATCAACAACTTGTTTGGCAAGGACTTGAATGTAACGTATGTCCATGTATCTGTAAAGGTCCAGCACTCCAGCTTTTAACTCAGTGCCAGCCATTTTATAAAACAGAAAGTGCCTTGTGACAGCATTTTTGACCATTTTGAGTCATATTTCTAGACCCACAGAATATTTTGTACTGTCTCTGAAAACACTGAATAGCTCAAATGAAAGAAGAGACTCACTATTTGCTCTCTAATTACAATCATCTCCACTTCCTGCTTTGACCTCTGTGGCTATATATACATACACACACACACACTTATTAACAGTAGTTAATAGTAATGAAACTGAGAAAAACATTGGAGTTTGTGTGTTGTTACATGCAACACGAGAAGTGATCTGGAATGGTTGCTGGAAAACTGTTTTAAAGATTGTATGATTTATTTAAGTGACTTGCTTTTCCAAGCTTGAGGCTGTTTTCTTACAAGAACAATAATCACAGGGCCTCTGAGAGGTACAAGATGCAACACCACCTTGGGGCTAGGTACATTTTTGAGGAATACACTGTGGTTGCTGTGGGTGAGAAATACTGGAACAACTAAGACAAAAGCTGCTTGTGTGAAATCTCTCTGTCCCTGAAAAACAAATGTTCAAAGATGGGAAAGAAAACATCACATTGGTGAACACAGTGCAATATTAACTGGTTTCCGAGGGTGTGTGTTCACATTTGATCAGCCCAGTCATCTGAATCATTAGACGACAAAGCTTCTTCTCATGGCCTTTTAAGAAGAGACGGAGGAGGAAACCTGCTTTGACAGCACTCGGATGCAAATGTCACCCAGCTTGTCTTTGATAGATTATTCAGAGAGAAAGGGAGGGAGAGAGGAGACATTATTTGTAGATTTGTTATAATGCACCGGCAAGCACTGCCGCTGACTGTGAAAAGGGATTGTGAGACTGGAGGCAGGGCAGAGACTGGGAAGGAGGGATGGAGAGAAAGATGGAAGGCAGGCGACGGATTGTGTTCAAAGACGCAGCAGCAATGGGGAAACTGCCTCCTACCCATGGGATTGATGCAGTTCATTTGGTGCAGTGAGAAATGACAGTTGATTATTCTGCCATTCCCCTCAGCACATATGTTTTACCCCATGTCCTCCACAGCTTGAAAGATCACAATGTATCTAAACACAAGAGGAAAGTGACAAACACAGAAGAGTGAACAGAAGAGATAGTGAGCAGGAAAGACAGAAAATTGCTTAAAAATGTGGAAAAAGGAGTAAGAGTGAGAAAAGGATATAACAGAGACAAGCAAAAAAAACAAGACTAAATAAATTAAATGGCTGCTGTGATTTAGTAATTCCTTTCTGCAAAGAGAAAGGATGAATACTGTGACTGTAAAGTTGGTCTTGCTTTCGTTTAATTGTTAATCCCTGTCTGTCTTCGCACTACACCACAGAGAACAATAAATGTTTGCTTTTGCTTTTTACGCTGTCTAAACTCACCAAATTCTTGCGTGTATCTGGAACAGCACTGACATCCACCGGCTCCCTCTCAATGGCGTTGACAAAACGAGCTTCAGCTACGGCGATGGCACAGATGACATGGACCCACCTGATAATAGAGAGAGATTTAAAAAAAATAAAAATAAAAAATAAAAAATAAAAAAAAGAAAAAAAGAAAAAGAAAACTCCTCATTTTGAAAATGCAAAGAAGAGCAATAAAATTTTACAATGACCTAAAAACGTGTCCCTCAGATATACCATCACCTAATCTGCCAAGAGCTAAAACCAAAGAGTTCCAAGAGTTCCCTCAGCTGGTCCTGAGGCTGTCTGGACAACCTAACATGCCCCGAACAGCCGAGGAACACAACACCAAACCAATCAACCCAAACCACATTATGAACTAACAAGAAGGAAATGATTTCAGAAGGAAACAACTAAAAAACACAGTAAATTAGAATCTGACCCTAAAGATCCTAAAGAATAATCTGGTTTATTAGCACCTGTCTGATTTATATTAATTGATTTCTAAATAATTTCATTATTACATTCCCTGTGGTACAGTTCACTGCTGTATATAATTTTGTAATTTAGTAAGTTTGTATAGTTTTACAAATACTTTCATCACTTAGATCATTTGATACTTTTTAACAGATTCTAATTTTCGCTGTGTGTTTGTTTCCTATTTTAATTCTTAAACCCAAGTGTTTAAGAATTCAACTCTTCGGGAGGTTAAAAAAAAGAGTCTATAAAATTGTAATTATATTTATAGTTGTTTTATTGTGTTTTAAAATTCCCTACATGGAAAAAAGCAATAGCAAATTTTGCTGTAATAAAACCCAAGCATATGCTACTAACCGGTTGTCTGTGGTAGTCTTCAAAGCTCCTCCCCGCAAGTTACAGAGACAACACTCCTGAAAAACAGAAGGCAAATTAGAATTTGATGTGATCTGAGCTCTCGTACCTTGAGCAGTCTTTCTCGAGGCAATACCTTCGTTTTGCTTTACAATAGCTGATGGGGTATATAATCAATTACCTATCCATCCACCTAGCTATCTTAAAGAAACAACAAGGACAACAGTGCATTTTTCTGCTCTGTGTCCCCATGCTGCTACTCACCTCTGTCCAGGCCCGCGCTGTACACCTGGAGCACATCCATGAATCACTGATGGAGTCTGGCTTCACACCATAACAACCTATAAGAGAGGAGGGATTAATGGATTCACATACCTTTACTATAACATTTTGCATTTAATGTTTCCAAAGCACATTTTGGGCGGTGTGTGTTTATTTTCAGTAATGATGGGCTCTGTGACAACACAAGTCAGTCTCCAGCATTAACTCAATACTTCACAAACTTGCTTGTTACCCATTTTCTTAATACTTTCTGTCAAACGTGCACAATCCTCTCGTTATCACCTAAAATTTGAGCTTTTAAATGTCCACACCTAAACAGTGAGGAGCAACGACATGGAGTGCAGAGCTTGTGTTTTTGACAGAAGTTCTTTCTGCCCTCTTATCAATAGCAGTGCTCCTTCACTAGCTGAGTTCAGTTTATCCCTCGATCACTAATGAACTGGCCTTTTTGAAGGTGCACTCCAGCATTACGGATAATAAGAACCCAGGAGGATTGGTGTGTGTGTCTGTGACTGACTGAGCGCATGTCAATGCTTGTAGCGCATCAGATTGCACTCATATCTGCAGACATTTAAATAAATTTATATATAGTACACACCTATACACGTGTTTAGTCTATATAACTAATATTAACTTTTGGTGAAGAAGCAGACTCAAGCTCAGTTCTCAGAAATCATTCACTTGTACACAAAGTTAACAAGCTTCCCGTCCTTTCAGGCATTGCTTTCATCGAAGCTGTATCCCTTTTAAAGGCAACTTTCTTTGTGAAAAATGGTTGAGTTTGGAAAACAGAGTAAATAAGAGTTGGGGTGGTTTACGGTATGCTGCTTTCAGAGAGGTCTTTGCGTTGCTTGAGCAGCCACTTGGCTGGTTTAACCAGAGTCAAGGTGCGTTAAACAAAAAAGCCTCACTAAGCATGGCAACAGGGGGATGGAGCAGATAGATTGTTGCACTGTTACAGTGGAGTCTCATCTTCTGTGCTTCCTACTATTCCAACACTATCAGAGGTCCGGGGATTCAACAAAGTAAAAAGAGCAGTGAAATAGTCTGTCTGTAAAGCTTGCCTGTGTAAGGGCTTGTAGCCTATAGAGTGTTATGCTGTAGCGTGTCTCCCAGTTGTCTCCCAGTTGAACAGAATCTTTCTTTTTCTTTTTTTTTCCCAGAATCTTTCTTTCTTTTTTTCAACAAAGCAGCAAACAACAGAAGGCAAAGAACATTTCCTAATAAATCCACAAAATATTGTTCAGTATTTTAATTATGTTTTGTAGCCATACTTTTAATAGTTTGAAAACAAAAAGAAATCATAAACAACAAATATGAATGCACAAAATTTGGTCCTTCAAATACAGCCAGCATCCTTTCTTGCTGTACTGAGAGTTTTATACTTACTGGCATGAGCTTGCATGTGGCAAGATGAGCAGCAGAGCAGTGGACTGGTTCCATCCTCTCCAATGTGATAGTTAGTTGGTGGCGGCTCAGTGTTGTCTGCACCAACACTGAAGCACATCTCGGGGACCAGGGGACGAGTCAGGCGGGGAAGGGAGGCACACTGGGCATCAACAAAAATGTCTTTGTGTGGCTGGAAAGGCCAAAGGAAAGAAGATACCATTAGTGGATTAGACCAATGTTGATTACTGGTCATTTCACAATTGGCAATATGAATGGAGAGAGGCCTGAGTTAAAAATCTTCTTTGTTTTTATGGAAAGAATGGTTGTAATTTGTTAGCTATACAGTTATAGTCCATCTACTACAGTCACAACTTTTCCTACTCAAAATACTGACTGACCAACATAAACAACAATGCTACTGCTGAACTGCTACCACTACTGATTTTGGAATCACTACCATTACTCCTTCAAGGGGCACACATGTGCTTCTGTTGCAGTGTGTGTCTGCACCTTTGTGTAGGGACAGAAGAGTAAACAGATAGCGCAGTGTGGTGGGATTGCTGCCACTGCAACATTGAAGGCCTTCTCTGCCAGGAAGTTGGGCGAGTGATTCTGCCATAGGTGCTCCTGTGTCTTCATGTCACTGTCCAGCGGCATGGGGGAAGACAGCTCTGCAGGTAATAAATAAAATGCATCAATGGCATTCTGCTCCAAAAGAAGGTAACAGCAATATGATATAAATGACATAAAAGAGACAGTGAATGATTCATTATTGGTAATGATGTTATTTTTCTCTGAAATGCATGTGAAGCGTTTTCGGAAAAGCACAAGGATGTTTTGAAGGAGTGAGTCCTTGCCAAGAGACGTAAATAGCACATTCTGTTCCACATAATAACAACACCACTTCTGATATAATTGGCAGATGTACACAAATAGCACAAGCATCAACAACTCGCTGTTGTGGGTCTGCAATCAATTTTGCAGTGCAGCCCCCTGAAGCTACTGATCCAGAGAGGAAGAACTCTTCACAAGCTTGCCATTTAACGCTCTCTTTTCCCTTCACCAGCCCTCACTTTGTCCTTGTTCCCCATCCACCCTTCTGAAGGACATGTCCTGAGTCAGGTCCCCTGTTGCCAACTTAAAGTGACTTTGAAAGCAGGTAATTGGAAGTCATGATCCCAGGATCAATAAGTGCCAGTCAGAAAATGAAAAGAAAAAGACCGAAGGGAGGGGGGTTGGAAGAGGCCTAGCAGTCTTTCATTATCTCTACAGGGAGCTTTAGTCCTGTTTGTTTTTCTTTCACAAGATCAATAATCAAAACAAAAATGGTGTCTTCTTCATTTTAAGTGCCATGATAGAGAGCACAGTGAGTGGGAAGAATAATGAGGAGGACAGAGAACAAAAAAAGGATGCCAAGAGATGAATAATGGTCAGCGTCAGATAACAACTGACATGTGCAAGGCTTGGTAAATTTGTGTAAATAATCTCCATCTTTAGTTGTTATTATTTTATTCTCATACAGCATATTTTATTCACAGCACCTGACCATTCATTTCTCAACTGAGAATTTCCTCTAAGGTGGTTTGCAGCTCATAAAAGAAGGATGCTTTTCCATAAAAATGATACTGATTTCAAAATAAGAATATCTTTACAATAAAAGACACTCATGGTTCAATAAAGGTGCAATGATTGATACATACCTTTGTCACTGACCGGGTCTTGTTTGAGGATGGAGAGGGGGGAACGTTTGGGTGGCTTGCTGAGGGGGTGACGACGACTCTTTTTCACCTCTGTTGGCATCTTCACCTTGGAGTAGCATGCCTGATAAAGCACAAGATTTGATGTTTCATATTCTCATGTTTTTACATTTCTTGTTCAAAGTTTTTAACCTTACACCATACAGCAAAACATTAAGAAGCTGAAATTAATTTTGTAAATTTGTTGTTTTGCTGCAGGCCAGTACTTATTAAACCTGCTTTATCTGCAACTGTGGCAGAAATCAAATTAAAATGCAGAGGTTAAACTCTATTTTCAGATCAGCCAGCTACATATTTGTGCAGTAACTTGTCACAACTCAAAGGACTAATCAACTTAAAGCTGAACAAACTAACCTGGGTAGCACTTGCATCCAGCTTGTTGTCTGCTGGGATGCCACTCAAAGAATGAAGGTTCCCCACCTCTGGATTATTGAGCATGGCATTCTTTGAAGTACTGAAGCTGGATGTAGCAAACTGCTGAAATGCTTCTTCAAATCCAGTGATGGTGTGCATATTTGACATCTTCTTCGGCTTTTTCTGCTTCTTTTTTTCAGTGTCCTCTGCTGGGTTCTGGAGTTTGGCCCCAAGTTCTTGTGCTGGCAAAGAGAAATACAGAAAAAAAAAATAAAATAAAACTTCAGAAGAGGACTGACAGTCCTGCCATGGCAAACAGAAGGTGAGATGAATCACAATCAAATACTCCAAAGGATTATTTATTCTCTGCAAAAGCCATTTAAGTCCGGGAATGACGCACATGAGACTAACAAAGAATGACATTCAAGTATACACTGCAATGTAACCAATCTATCTTCAAACAAGTGCACTCTTATTAACAAGATCAGAACACAGCCCCCAAGGACGCTCTCTGCTCCCCTGCCTTTACATGCTCACAGTCGTCACCACCCGACAACAGTTGTCGTGCAGTTGATATGCAAATTGAATATGTTTACACAGACATATGGGGAGGTGTCTAGTTCTCTCAGACACACAGAGAGAAGCCAAATCCTTCTTCAGGCTTTTATGTTTAACTGATAGCATTACAGTTTCTACAGTCACTCTTAGGTTGTACTTCATTATGTGTTGGGGGTTACAAACACATGAGCATTTAACACAACAATTCCCATGATAGTGATGTGACGATTCATCAAAAAACTTTGAGGAGGGTGAAAGGGTGACAGACAGCATGAGATACTGAGATTAATAATGAGGTGGGGACTGAGCAGTATAAATTTAGCAGGTTCCAGACTGAATGTTTTTTTTTTTCCCATCACGTTGAGGTATCCAAAGCTCAAATTCAAGAGAATCTATGCAAACACCCCTAATAATAAAATAAAATAAAGCAACAGTGTTGGCTTTGATCATGTCCATGTTTAATCTAGTGCCAGGTTATAGACTAAAACTTTTTATCTTCCTGTTTTGTGTGTTTCTCTTTCTGCTCAAATCATCCTCACCCTCTGCAGCTGGAGTCTCTGCTGCTTTAGCAGCAGCCTCTGCAGCCTCCTGCTCTTCACGTTCCATGGCCTCCAGGGTCATCAAGGCCTCTTTGGCTAGACGCTCTTCTCTCTCCTGCCTCCGCTGGGCCTCGCGCTCCTCGACCTGACGCTGGTACTCTGCAGCATTCAGCTCAATGCCTTCCTGTGCCAGCACCTTGACCTCCTCCAGCTTGAGACGGCGGACCTGCTTCATCTTCTGCATGGCCCTGGGATGGGGTTACAACGGATGGAAAATGTTAAAATTCATATATATAACAGAAGAAACTTATTATATATACACAGTTACACACAGATCGGGCATAACATTATGACCACTCGCCTAATATTGTGATGGTCCCCCTTTTTCTGACAGCCCCATTTGCAACACACTGCAATGCAATTTGCAGTCTGAGCTCTAGTTGCTCGTCTATTGGATCGGACTACCAGGGCTAGCCAAGCAGACCTTGGACTTATGCCTTGGATCTATTTCTTAAATGTAACAACACAAATTGATCTAACAGGGAAACACATTCAAGGTACAGAAAAGAACTGGAATGAAACCACTTCTTGAAAATTTGTAATTTTGTACCTTCGCAGGACGTTTGCTCGGTAGTTTACACGATGTTCCCTCCAGCGCTCTAGTTCAGGGCTGCTGAGCACAGTCGCCTTGAGGTGGTCCAGCACCGTGATGTCTTTGCCCTGCTTCCACAACTCGTAGCGATCCGGCTGCAGGCAGCGCACAAACACGTCCATGGAGATCTTCACCATGTCTTTACGACAGGTACACTGGTGAAAAACAAGGAGAGAAAGAAGAGGAGACCATATGTTAAAAAAAAGAGAATATCTGCAGGAAGGGCATGATGCAAACTGTTTCATTCCTCCACAGTGGTAAAACACTGGTGATCGTTTGCATGTCGAGCAGGTGCTACACTTTTACTAATGAAGGGTCCCCTAAAAAAGATGGAAGAGTGGGGTCAAAAACTGTGTCACAGCACAGATCACACTTTGTAGAGAGACACTTCTTGAATGTTAATTTGATGTACACACATAAAGCATTTGTAGTGTTCTATAATGAATACATAATTACAGTAGATTCTTATATGCAACAAGCATGCAATGTGCTATCCCAAGAAATAAACATTAATATACTCCTTTTCTGCATTTGGAATGTGTGTAAATCAAATTCATTATAATACACCTGAAAAAAGGTGTGGATGATACACCACTTGAATCTCTATCTCTGTAAGGTCATAATACGGTGGTTAGTACAACATTAACTAATGTCAGAAGTGTTATGGAGTAGAAGTAAGCAGGCTGAGCAAAGGGTCAACTGGTGTACCATGGGGTTTTGTATTTGTAGTAACCTAAAATATGGTAATGAGTAAGATACAGAGGCAATATCACTTCCGAAAATATGGTATTGTGTAGATGGAGAATGTTGTATTGTGAAGAAGGTAAATGTGGCAATGTGCAGATGGTAAATGTGGTATCGTGTAGATAGTTCAGAGGTAAAAGAGAGTGATAGCTGCATCATATCACCACTCGCACCTCAAGGTGCCTCCACAAACCTTCCGTCCATGAATATTTCTGCTGACTAGAGGAGGGAAGAGTTGTAAAACTAAGCCACAGAGCTGAATATAACGGCAGGAACAGCAGAGGTTTGCAAACTGAGGAAACAAAAGGTGGGAGATGAAACAAGTTAAGATGGAGACGAGAAAGAGAGAGAGGTATGACAATAGTTTCTTTTGCACCTTGCTTGCAACGTTACATTCTGGCCCTATTATTTCATGAGCTGTACTGAGAGCCTTATGTTCAATTACTGGAAACACAGCATCTCACCCTCCCCAGCAAAACAATATCCAGCCCACATCTCATCTAGACACCACTTGACAGATGGAAACATTAAAATATGGTGTCAGGTGGAGGGCGTCGAAGCAGAAAGTGGAGGGAGCAGAGGAGTGCAAGTGAGCATGGTGCAGCTGATTGTTACCATCATGAAACCTTTAGTAAAAAAAAGCAACAAAAAAAAAGCAACATGCCAGGAAACTACAAACGCAAAAGAACAAAAGATTAATATTAGTCTTACATGGATTGTACCCAGCAAAATGTGATACTTCCATTTGTAAAAGAACATAAAGGCTCATTTTATTTTTATGAAACTATTAAGAGGTTATGGAGATTGTGCCACCCTGAAGGGCCAGGACGTGTTGCACTTTATTATCATATAAAAACTTAATTAGAGGAGGGAAACAGATTTGGAGATGCACAAGATCTGAGAAAACAAAAACTCACCCTGCGGCATGCAGTCAATGAGCCCTGAAGTATACTTGAGCGCCTAATGAAGCTAAATTGTCACGGTCACAGAAGACCTGGAGCATGAGGATTCTATCCAGACTATGGATTACTGGGCACAGTGGATGTGCCAAGTACAAACAACAAAACTGGGTTTTAGTTTGACATGCCTGATCCCGACCAACAATGGCTGGGAAAATTTGATTATCCTAAATATTTTATGCTTGCTTTGACGCACATTAGACCACACGTAAGATACAAAATGCATAACGTGGAATAAATGTTCATAATGTTAAAATCTACTAGAAACAGGACATAAGCTTATCTGACATCTTATCTGCTGATTCTGTTCCACAATTACTTTTTGGGGGACAATGTGAATGCAGTAAGCCTGCTACACAGCTAAAAGAATGTATTTTATTTATTGCTCATCATGGACACAGGTTGCACATAAAGTGTAATAAAAATCCAGTATGTCAAATCACAGCATGTCTGGTTTTGCCAAAACAAGACAAGTCTGGAGACAAATATGAAAAAGAAACAGTGAGTCCTCTGCAATGCACTTTCAAGATGAAAAAGTGATGTGATTTAGTCTGGGAACTGGGAGGATGATTTCTGCTGCTCTTCCAGACAGAAAAATCACAGCGGACGCCTGAAGGAACAGCAGCAAAGTGTGACTGAGCACCAAACGACTGGATAGAGGCTTTCCTGGAGAATACTCCATACTCAGAACATACAAACTGCAGTTTTTCAACTGTTTTCAGAAACTGCAAGGTTTTTTTGTCGTTTTCAGTGGGTTTTCCAGTGAGCATCTTGATTTCTGTGGTGTTGTTTATTCCAAAGAACTTAGCTTAACTACTCAGCCAACAATTTTTGTAAGCACTGACTAGACTGATTCATGACAAAAATAGTTAGTGTCCAAATTGGACTTACATCCCTGGTATCTACTGTGAATGCAATGTTATGTGGACAGATGTTGTAATTATGCTTGGTGCGTGTATTTTTATTACTTTGGTATAAGATGATCCCTACAATAGTTTAAATAATAATAATGTTTGATTGAAGCACACAGAATGAGATGTTGAAATCCTAAATTAAAAAAGACTAATCCCTAATGCATATTCAGGAAGGTTGAGGAGAATGTTAATTAAGACTGCAGTGTCCGAAATAACAGAAGTATAAGTAGATGTGCACACAGTATGTAAGAAGTGCTGACAGCCGGTCAGCTTTGACCGCAGGTTTGTGTTTGCTTGGCAAGTCAGACAGATTGGTCAGCAGTTGGGAAGTTTGTATTTGTGAAGACATGAAGCACGCTTTAGCTCACTCTCTCCTTCTCTTTGTCGTGTGCTGGCAGTGCCCAAATGGGGGCAAATTTGATCCTGAGCCCCATCATTCACTGTCCTGTTGGCTGCTGACCGAATAAGGCTCGGTGGGGAGAGGGCAGGAGGGAGAAGGGAGATAGCCTACGAGTTAAAAGATGACTGCTTTAGCTTAAGACACAGAGTGAAAGGTTTTTTTCTTTCTTTTCCTTTAAGTTCTCAGGATTCTTTCTGAAGTTCACTCCCTCCTTTTTGAACAACTGCAAAATCTCCTCTTCTCTTCCCCCTTTTTGTTGTCTCTTTTCTCTCTTGTCTTTTGGTTTGTAGCCTTTTATCACTCCATGCACTCGCATACACACACATCAAATGTGCCCCCTTCAGGCCAGCTTGGATTCAGTCCCTTGGTCCTTTTTTTCGATTTTGCAGATCTTTTCACTATTTTCCTTAACTGATGGGTATTTAACACCTAAAATTATTGTTGGTGGCACATGGATGCTGTGGATGTTGTTCATTTTCTTTTATTCTATGTACTGTCACTCTCAGTACATTCTTCTCAAAGTATTTTTACTTATTAATTTTTTTTACTTTTGTTGGCCTAAATATTTTATTGATCCAACTATGTTTATTAACTTTAAATTATCTGTCTTATATTGTACGGACTGAAAGATATTTTAGCTGTAACAGTCATGACTATGTTCTATTGACAAAGTTAGTGTGTCAAGTACCAACACTATGTCCTGACTAATGCCCACCAGTAACTGTAATTCTCTTAAAGTGACAGATAAGCAAGGAGTAAAAGCATTGCAAACCAGTCTTGTGACAAAACAAAAAAGAAATTCAGAGCAAACTTCGAGGACAGTGTAAAGGAGGGGCAAGCTCCACCTTTCCCAATGTGTGTCTCCTCCTTCCTCGTCCCTCTCTATCAAGTTTCACTATGCTCCAATCCTTTTACTTTTATTAACTCTTCAGTTTATTTTCAATTCTTCAGCTTCTACAACACACCACCATTACATTTTAAGTTACCTTTACATCAGTCCAGTGAGCACCTTGGTCATACACAACAATCACAGCTTTATTCTTTTTACCAAGCTGGCACAACATAAACCTCTGCAGCACCGCAGCCTTCACAACATGAACATGTACCATTAGCCCTACGATTTGAAGCTTATTTCATACTTATTTTAACTCTGCTCTCAGCTCACACACACACACACACACACACTGATATATACACTGTTTCACTGCGTCACTCTCAGTTGGGCCCAACACACACATACACACGCGCACACACAGACATGCACGCACACACGCACACACGCTGACGCACTTAGATTCTTTTCTCTTTCTCGCACACACAGAAAAAAATGCAATATTTTCAGATCATCCAAAAGGTATTTTGTTCAACAAATCTTTTCAGCTGACTTTTGAATGTTTTAGTGCACTTTAAAAATTTCAATTGGTGCACAGGTCGTAAAGGCTGCAAATGATCCATCACTTCTAGGTTCTTTATTTTGAGGAAGCCCAATCATAAGGGTTATGTCTCACCACACAGTGAAAGCACTTTATGTAAGCAAAAGTGTGAGAATGAAAATTCTCTTACCTTTTATGCCAGCTTGTGGATTTCACTGCGTGGCTGGAGAAGACCCTCTAGGGGCAGAATTCGGGCAAAAACCCAACTAACTCACCACTTTATGTTGATGAATCTCAGTACCAATAGTACAAAATAAGAAGACTCAGAATCAGATTATCACTGCAGCCTTTAGCGGGTTTATTTGTGATTAACACTCTAAACATCTCGTCCTCACAGTCCACTTCTGACAGACAGAAAATCCCTAGTTACACACAACTTCTGCATCTTTATACATTGCTCCTCCATCAACTTCTGTGTGTGTGTGTGAATGTCTTCACCCCAGATGTTTCCAATCCAAAAAACCATTAGATATCAGAACAACACATTCCATAATCCTTGGCCAGACTTTCAGTCTGTGGTCTCACAACCTTATTTGGTGTTTGTGGAGTCTCTTCACACCCTCGACTACTTATGCTTAAATTTACATTATCTTTACATTATCTCTTGGCCGGCTTCCACAAAAAACAGAGAGAGAATTGACACTTCATTGTTGCTAAACCAGTGGCTGGTGTAGGCAAGCTATACAAAAGTACTCAGTATAAAAAAGAAATTATTTGGTCAATAATTTGACATTTTCTACAGACACATACTGTATACTTTCTTAATGTGTCTATAGTATCTGTTCTAACTGCACTATTGAGAGCTAAACCCATAGCCAAAAGCTACTTTAAGTTGCTGCACCTTTGCTATTTATTTTTGTGTGGTAGCCAAGAGAAAGGCTTTGGTTAGTGCCCCAAAACAATTCAAAGGTTTCAAGACATATATTAGGCTACATAAAAGGCTGGATGAGAAGACATATACTGAGTTAAAAAAAAAGGCCATGGAGCCATTTTGATAGGCACATCCAATGAAAGAACACAGAGTCTACCTTCTTACTCAATGATTCATAGGTGAGGAAATCCAAATGTGTTCAAGCCATTGTTCAAGGACATGCAGCATGGCTGCTGTTGGGACTGAATTTATACAGCACAGGTTATGGGACCACATCACCCCAAGAGAATGAAATAGTCCGCGAGCAAGGAAAATGTGCACAGACAGAAAGAGCCTCATTGGCTGAAACGTTCCTCTTCATATTCTTCTGCACGGTGTGTGGTGCTGCACTGTCGATTTGTAGACTGGGATTAGCAGTGCAGAGTAGACCACTCTTCTTTATCAGACTGAGACAAGTGTAGTGGGGATGCTCCCTTGGGCACTGTGCTGGGTGAAGGAAAGCCTGCTAGAGCCTGGACTAGTGGTTCTTAAATTACAAGTGGCCACATGGGTAAAGTATGAAGGGCAAAAATGAGAAGGAGGGTGATGTAGTTCTGCAAACTGGCACCTCATAAATCTGACATTCAGCCAAATAAAGAGAAAGCAGGGAAAAGGGTCTCACACATATATATATGGAGAAACACACACACACACAAGGGAAGAGAGGGGGAACTGAACAGGAAAATTAAGTGGAATGTATAGAAAACAGACAAGGAGGGAGTTCTTCCAGAGGACATAGCAGTTGGGATCTCGTCTACAACCAACCCATGCCCTGTCAATTTCATGCTCAGCAGCCCACAGGCAAGGAGGCAGCTTGCATCAATGGAAGGATGCGGGGGTACAGTTAGTGTTGGTAACAGCAGAAATCCAGACGATGCTTTTATATTTTGATATGATCTATTCCTTCATTCCTTCAGAGAACCAAACAGGCAAAGCAGTAAGGCTGCAAAGTGGCTGCTGAATCACACATCGGATGAAACCTTTTTCAAGTGTCTACATGTGCCCAGAGGAAGTTTGTCTGATGACGGCCTTGATGGAGATTTGGGTTGCCATGTGCTTTCTTTCACTTCAACTTTATAAAAATACAAAAACCATACAATTTCCCAGAATTTCTGAGACACTTCAGATTTTAAGATCCAGCTTTGCAATATTTTACAATACATATACACTGACTCCATTTCATATTGAATACATTCCCTGTTGTGTCTCATTTTAGCTTACCTGGGTAGCCATTTTTCCGTAATCCACCCAGCGCAAGGTGGCAAAGTTTGTGGACTCAGCGCAGTTGAAGCCATGGTTGAAGCCAGCATGGTAGCCATAAGGAAAGGTGAGCATGAACTCCCCTTCATTCTGAGTTATCTGTTCATCGAGGGAGAACATAACAGAGAGTTTCATAAATCTTAAACACGTTACAAAGTATGAAAAAAAAGCTTAACAAAGGCAGGCATAGGTTTTCTCAGAAAAGAACAGTGTGTGAAGCCATGTTTCTACAGTCAGACAAACAGAAAAATAAAACAGTGGCTGACTGGATATGACCATTTGTGCTTTCACGTAAGCAAGCATAGTTCTCCTACATGCCTATAGTGTTTCAATTAGTTGCAATCCTCAGCCTCACCACTAGATGCTTCTGACACATTGCACCTTTAAGTTTTACAGAGGTCATTTTACTTTATAGAAATTAAATTACCTGATCTGACTCTAAAATATAGTCTATTATTAATTATGAGTCTCAAAGCAATTGAGAATTTAGGAGTTTCAACTGCTCAGAAACAACTTTTCTCTAAACTTTTCTGACTTGCGAGAAAAATTAATTCAGCCTAACATGACTGCTGCTCTAAGGTTTGAGTGTCTTTCCATGTGCTCAGTGTTATTCTGAGATTGTTTGAAAATGTGACAAGTTAAGCACATTCTTTTTTTAATGTGTTGCCCCAAAACTTAAGCCCTGTATGTCTCGCTGAGGATCACAACTTCTTTATGAAGCCTGGATTCAGGCATTCAAGAGACACATCAAGCCAGAAAAGGTGACAGGCATGCAGGGAGGAACCAGGGAGCCAGTCAGAGGGAGACAAACTTCCTCAACTAAAGGCAGTAGCTCAGGTATCAAACATTCCTTTCTGCTCTTGCAGGAACACCAGAAGATGGTTTTATTTTTACACATGAATCGAGACTGGTACTGTAGGGGTGTAACAAGTACCATGTTCGCTGTGATAATGACGTCCTGAGGGGGGGGGGTTAGATAAATGGGGTGGGGGGTGGGGGGCCCTGCTGACACTGAGAACTTTATATGCCTGTTCTGGGCTGAACAAAAGACAAGGATGCCAATCAACTTCCTATGACAGTCACAACCGAATATCATTACTCATACCCTATCGTTAATGTACCGTTTGACGCAAGTGATGTTTGTGTCAAATCTGAGTCACTAACCTCCTTTGCTTTGATGCGTCAACAATCATCATTTAAAAATAAGTCCACCACTTCTTACTCAAGCCCCTCACGTTATTGGAGACCCCCCCCCCATTTCATGTCCTCTGGCAAATAAAGCCTTGTTCACACTACACCACTGTAGTCGTCGACTCGCCGTGCTGTTCACACTACATGACTCTCCGACTCTCCATCAGCAGGCATGGTCGACTGCCCTACTTCACAACGCGCACTGCAGTCCAGTCAGCCGCCTCTCGCTAATTCCTGGTCAAGTGAGCCACGTTTCATTTTCATGCCACACCAGAAAAACATGCAAGTTAATATTTTTAGCTATGGTGGATTTTAGTCCCTTGACAATGATACAGTAGAGTCCTCTTTTGCAGAAGCTGACCTAGACACTTCATTCGCTGATTCGTGAGTGACGTTATTGACCCGAAGGTAAGAAAGGTGCTATGCTTTTACGCATGCATTACTACTGCAATGCTAACACATACACTAAACCTAAACCAAAATAGCCCTAACTTTCTCATGAAGGCCAATAAATGTCCTTGTAAGTCATGCAACAAGGAAAGCTGTACACTTACCCGGTCAAAGGGAATCCCATATTTCTTCAGGATGGAAGGAGAAATCAGTGTCATCTTGTGGCGAAGGAAGGCATCGCAGCCTTGGGAGCTGCCAGGGAAGAAGCCTGCAGGGGGTGACAGCGAACACATGGTATTAACAGACATATGGTACCCTATACCCATAACCCTTACCCATTTCAGTGACAATCCAGATAAAACACAAATAATTTCATAAAACAAAAACCCATAAATACCAGAAGCTCTATGGGAACAAACATTATGTAGCCATATGTGCAGTATACTCATCGGCTTTATTTCCGTCATATTCTGTGAAATTCCTATACATAATCGAAGCACATGTAATGCATAATTGCATCGCCATCAAAATAGTGTTTGCTTGTTTCAAATTAAACAACGAGGATCATTTTAAAACTTCTATGTGAGGTATTGTCAAGTGACAGAATACAGCTGGTGAGTGAATCATCAGAAGCATTGGCTGTTTAGTAGTTTCAAGGTTATTCGTTAAGAGCAGACACCAATGCAAGAGCTGAAAGCCTTTAATTATTATAATAATTTCCTGGTCCAACAATCCACTGATGTTAAGACGTCCATTCCTGTAGTAGGTGTTGCAACAATTACACCCTGCAGGAATTGCCACTTACTGCTGAATTTTGATCAGTGTTTTTGTTCAGATAGATCGCGAAGGAAAAAAGGCTTATTCAACTCATTCTGCTGTCCAAAGCTACAACACACAGATAATCTGCACAAAATTTGTACAGAGGACTGACCACAATTATTAAAGGAATGAATGGGGAAACAACCACTTGTGATGCTGCTATTATATTTGCACCTCACGATTAAGCAATTACACTCAAGAGGCAGTGATTTACAATGATTTTACAACCATTAAGGGGCGTTTATAGGCGGAACACGGAGCACTGCAGCCCAGTATTATCAGGACCATCGGACCTTCAGAGCGCCAGCCTCTACACAACAGCTTAGATTCAATATATTTTACGCCCACCAACAGAAAGATGATCACTTGTGTGGAAAAAAAAAAATCACTTAAAAGTAAAATAAAAATGTACTCGATGATACAGCGTGCATGTGTGTGTTGTGTTTGATGATGGTATTCAAAACCCAATCAGATTTGCTATTTCTATTTCCATATATATGATGGAATATGTTTGAAATGTATTTTATTTGTATTCCAATGTTCCAAATGTATCTCATGGAAGATATTAGAATATAGTTCAGAGACAGAACGTCCCTTTAAGGGAGGTTTTTGGGCAGGTTTGGAAGGAGGGTTTAGTTGGCAGGTAAATATTTAAAGAGCACCAGCTAAGCTTTGCCAATTAAACAGATTTATGCAGCATAGATGGAGCTGTGTTTACAATATTATTGTTAATCCCACAACCTGGAAAAGGAAATCCAGTTTTCCATTTACACTGAGGTGAATTAATTTACAGCCCAAAGTGTGGAATAATCCCATTACCTCAGTGCTTGTCAATGCATGATTTATATGCCTCCAGGTTGGATTTCAGGGGATCTCTGCAGGATTGCAAAATGGCATAAAGAGAGACTACGGCACAAAACTGGTAGTGGGTGCCATCACTTCCAAAAATCTTTATCCCATTCAGCACAACCAAAGAAAAAAATCTTTGCCTGAAGATGATCCACTCTGCAATGGTATTGCTCTATTAATTTTACATCTAAGAAGCAGCAACACTAACAAGACAGAGGCTTCACTATGGCCTCATTTATTTATTGTTATTATTTAATTCTAAAACAATATAATACAATTTTAAACTGCTGTGCTTCTATTGTTGATATTGTTGATGTCCACCTCCCCAAGGTCACTGCTTCATTACTGAACCATTCAAATTGTATATTGTGCAAAATATTGTGATTGTGAACAACTACTAATGTTACCTTCTGTGCCGCTGCACTTCCTTAAAAACAAAAACAGCTTTAAGATCATAACATGACATTTTGGTTCTTCAAAGCCCCGACTTCTCTCTCTCTCTCTCATGGATTTTTTTTTTAATTTCTTCTTTCAAAGGCTCACTTTTGTTCTTAGAGACAGGGAGACTCAGATGGCCTCAACATAATCAAAAGAAAGAATTTCTCCTCCATCACTCACTCTCCCACTCTTCACTGTCTGTACCCACCAGTGCCTCAAAGGGGGGTCCATCCAAGCCTCCACCCAGTTAAACTTTAATGTGGCTGACAGTATAATCGGCATCCATTTCATCTTTCACTTTCACTGCATTGTTTCAGCCTCTGTTCCACCCTACAAAGCAAGAGAGGGAGCGAGGGCCTCTCTTCTCTCATCGCCTGCTTGCTTGTTGGAGCAGATAAAAGGTGAAAAATGTGCACAGAGAGCCCCCGTATTAATCCCCATTAAGATGCAGCTGGCTCTCTGAGCTCTCCACGGGGTAATACCAACTTAAAGGCTTCATTCTGTCCTTTTGAATTGGAAATTAAGTTCCTGCCGCCGACCATGCACCCTCCCATCCCATCCCACCACCCCAAACCGAAAGGTCTGAAGCTAAGACTGAAATAATGCTGAGATGAAGAGTGATAACAGCAACAGCTGTCACTGTGTCAAACGTTCAGAGAGCCGTGTTCAAGTAAGTAAGACCATTGTCGCAGCCCCATTAGGCATTCCTACTACACTCATAACTGCCTTTTTAGGACCTCGTAAACAGTTGGCTACCTGTGCTGCCGATGGCTTTGATAGGTCAGTGGGTGCTTGTTAAATAATGTTGGCATTTCTCTCCTCCCACTGCCAGCTGCTTAGATGAGAGGAGAGAGGAAAGCTGCAATCTGACTGTGACTGAGAGCTTGCTGCCCACATGAAGAGCGTTAAAAATGTCTACAGTGTGTATTTTTAGGTTTGGGTTCCATATCTGTGAATCCAGTTTTAAATAACATAAAATTCTTTTATGTTCAATTTTCAACAAACTGAAAATTCCCATTAATATAACATTATATAAATGTTATTATGTACACTTTATAAATAAATGTCACATCAAATACATTTCACACTTCAGCAACTGAGGAAGTGTTTGTTTCAATGATTGAAATTGCATTTTATGATTAACATAGACCAGATTAAGAGATATTTGGTTGATAATCTTACAATAATAAAAATAATATGAAATACTTGTTTCAATCAGCTAGGGAAGGCTCACCACTCTCACTGACACGTTAAACCAATAATAAATAAAAATATTAAACGGACACTATGTAATTTTTTCTCCCATCTAGTGGTTAAATTTGACTTTGCATGCATTGCAACATGGTTGGAACTACGATAAGCAGAATGGGTCAACTTCTTTGTTAGGAGTTACATCTGTTATGATATTTATGTAGTTCATGGCACAGTCTTCGGACCACCGTGATATAGTTAGATATGCATATACACTATATTGCCAAAAGTATTCGCTCATCTGCCTTGACTCACATATGAACTTAAGTGACATCCCATTCCTAATCCATAAGGTTCAATATGACATCGGTCCACCCTTTGCAGCTATAACAGCTTCAACTCTTCTGGGAAGGCTGTCCACAAGGTTTAGGAGTGTGTTTATGGGAATTTTTGACCATTCTTCCAGAAGTGTATTTGTGAGGTCACACACTGATGTTGGACGAGAAGGCCTGGCTCTCAGTCTCTGCTCTAATTCATCCCAAAGGTGTTCTATCAGGTTGAGGTCAGGACTCTGTGCAGGCCAGTCAAGTTCATCCACACCAGACTCTGTCATTCATGTCTTTATGGACCTTGCTTTGTGCACTGGTGCACAGTCATGTTGGAAGAGGAAGGGGCCAGCTCCAAACTGTTCCCACAAAGTTGGGAGCATGGAATTGTCCAAAATGTCTTGGTATGCTGAAGCATTCAGAGTTCCTTTCACTGGAACTAAGGGGCCAAGCCCAGCTCCTGAAAAACAACCCCACACCATAATCCCCCCTCCACCAAACTTTACACTTGACACAATGCAGTCCGACAAGTATCGTTCTCCTGGCAACCGCCAAACCCAGACTCAGCCAGATGGAGAAGCGTGATTCGTCACTCCAGAGAACTCATCTCCACTGCTCTAGAGTCCAGTGATGGCGTGCTTTACACCACTGCATCCAACGCTTTGCATTGCACTTGGTGATGTACGGCTTGGATGCAGCTGCTCGGCCATGGAAACCCATTCCATGAAGCTCTCTGTGCACTGTTCTTGAGCTAATCTGAAGGCCACATGAAGTTTGGAGGTCTGTAGCGATTGACTCTGCAGAAAGTTGGTGACCTCTTCGCACTATGCGCCTCAGCATCCACTGACCCCGCTCCGTCAGTTTACGTGGTCTACCACTTCATGGCTGAGTTGCTGTCGTTCCCAAACACTTCCACATTCTTATAATACAGCTGACAGCTGACTGTGGAATATTTAGGAGCGAGGGAATTTCACGACTGGATTTGTTGCACAGGTGGCATCCTATCACAGTTCCACATTGGCATTCACTGAGCTCCTGAGAGCGACCCATTCTGTCACAAATGTTTATAAAAGCAGTCTGCATGCCTAGGTGCTTCATTTTATACACCTGTGGCCATGGAAGTGATTGGAACACCTGATTTTGATTATTTGGATGGGTGAGCAAATAGTTTTGGCAATATAGTGTATATAGCTACATTTTAAATCACCATGGATACATTACACCAAACATTACCTGGATTTATTTGCTCTTGAAAGTCATTGCTTGCTTGTCAACAGTATAGTGTTGGCAATAGTTATGTGTTACATATTCCAGCCACTACAGCACAAAAGACAGATAACAAGTGATGAGTGCTATGCTTTGGTATGCTTTGGTGACTATTGATTTGTTCTCAGCGCTTCACAATAACAAGGGCAAACGGCGTGTCTATTTAATGTAGTTTAGATTGGGAGACTCTACCATCATCCCAACATCTTATATCTCACTCTAAGCAACTTGCAACACGCAAGTTAATCCCTATTGATCAAAACGGGGAGGAGGCTGAGAACATAAATGGTGCGAATAAAAAGGGAGCGGCGCAAAGAAAAATCTTTAAAGAGAGAGGGGGACAGGTGGCTGAAGAAACACTGGGCAGAGTGGTAAAAGACTACTTCACTTCAGGCACCGTTTATCTGAGACAAACAATGTTTTCAGAATTTGACACCCTCATGTCAGAAAAACTCTAACGTGTAATGTTTTACGTAGAGTTTAAGCGATTAATTGGTTTGACAGATTAACTGAAAGCTAGGTAACTGCTCCCACTCAGTGCTTCAAGCTGCTCTTCCTTTTCAGGCTCTATTTTAGCACAGCCAGGTGACAACGAAATCAAAAGTTTTTGTATGCTGTGAGAATATGGGACATCAAAGTTTGTCACCCGCTGATTTTAAAAGATTTTATAATGTGTGGCTCAAAGCATTTACCACACTGTTCAATGTGAGGACCACCTTGTCAGCTAAACTACAAACCTTCTTAAAGGTTGGAGATTGTGAGTGGTAACAGTGTTGTGCAAGCTGTGCTTAAGATGAATGAGAAATTCTTCTTTACTTTCTATTCTTCTGTGTGAGGGATAACTATTTATGTGCTTTGGATGTGTGCTTGTGTGCAGTCTGAGCATGTGTATTAAATGTGTAGCAGGATTAAATTGTGTGTGGTAAACAGTGTGAAGCACAAGGCAAGGTGTGGGGAAGGAAAAACAAATAGATTTCAATTAAGAGCATCATTGGGGTCTCACCTTGTGCCAGCCTCTCCAGCCTCTTGCCGTGCTCAGGTGGGACGGCGTACCTGCAGACAAGGGGGGGTGGGGGTGGGGTGGGGGTTAACAAGACTGCTATCAGGACACAATTTTTACATCTGTAGCAACATCAAGTTAAACTGCACTGTTTCCTCTAAATCTCGTCTTGCTTCAATAATCTTGTCAAGTAAAATACTGAATAGTTTACTGTCATTTCTTTTATGTATTTTCCTAGAACATCCCAGATATATTTAATATGATCTCTCTCATATTTTTTTGAATGACACCATTTTTATATCTTTGACCTATGAAATTCCTGGGTTCTTTCTGTCCCTCAGCTGATGATCTACAAGGGTGTTTTATCCAGTCAAATCACAGCTTTAAGACCTTGTTGATTATAGGATTTGGCAAGTAAAATAGATGTAAAAATGGACTGTAGGTCCATCAGATTGTGACTGCCTTCGTGGCATTCAAGTTATCATTACACCACTATTCCTTTTAACCACCTCTGAATAAAATCAAAGCCACACTGAGGAATACTAAAGTCTTCTTCTAAATGTGTTCAAACTGAAGGTGTGTCACCTCCAGCAAAGAATTAGGATGTTAACATGGAACTGCCAAATGTTTGGGAGTTTGCTTAGAGATAAGCATACATGATGAGCATAATTAAGAATTAAAGCAGACTCAATAGTATAAATATGTAGATTAATATTTTCTTCAATAACTGCATTTCCTAGATACCTAGAAGTTTGAATTTGAAGGGGAGAAGAGAGGGAGGGTGGCGAAAAAGATTAAATGGTCGATGAAGGGCAGGACCAAGAGAAATTACTGTTTTGGGAGTGCTCGGTTATTTCACTGCCCTGAGCACTCACTATTTTTAAGAAATGAAATTACCCCTGACATACACCTCATCTCACCAGTCTTTCCTCCTTCCTTACACATGCATACATCATGAAAACCAACTGTTATTTTCTAGTTTGTCTTTCTCTATGCTGCTTTGTCTTAAGCTGTGGTATCTGTGAAAATTAACAATTATTATCGATGCTTCTGTTTCATAACTGTACAAATACAGTACAATCTGTGGCACTGGTTCTACCAACATTACCAACAGATCAAAGTATTTGCAATGTTAATATGTAAGGTGGGCACTGCAAAGTCTGTACCATTATATCAAATGCCAGATGCTACATTTAGAAAGAGAGCCCATTTGTAATGCAGAGTGGGAATACGCCAGCAAAGCTCAAATCTGATCTGTTCATTTGTGAAGTTATTACAACACTCTTTATTATTGCAATTATTTCCTCTAGGTTGCTTAAGCCTCCAGAGACTCAGGCAATGAACAACGGGGGGAAGCCTATATTTTTCCCACCTTACTAAAGACACTTTAAAACAAAAGGGAGAATGAGAAGGAGAAAATAGAAAAGAAAGTGCTAAGATGGAGAGATGATGACAGACAACAACACTTGGGGGAAGATATAATAAGAAAAAGAGAGGAAGAGAGCTGGAGAAAAAATAATTAACACGAAAATTCAGTCAGGGGTGCCAAGACACGGTGCCACACTGCCATCTGTTGGAGGAAGGCTTAGAGCTTCAGAGGGCTGCAGCCTCCTCCAATGTTTCTTATTCTGGCATAATTTACACAAGTGTCCCACATCTTTTGGCTTGTTGCCAAAGTCCTTCATGCAATTTGTGAAAAAGTGAACAACATTTATAAGAGAACACACATCTTCAAATTTATTACCTCAGAGTTGTGAATAAAATGCAGTTATCCTGGCCTTAAGACCATAATCATTATCTGCATGTTACACATTTTTCATTTGTTCATGATTAGTATCACTAGTAATGAATCAAATTATAAGATCAGAGTTGTAATTTGTCTTGCAGCTACAAGACATCTAATAAATATAACCAGGTTTACTTAAAAAAAAAAAAGCATCAATGTATACCAAATCTTAGGTTTTAGTTTTTAATAAAACCACAGTTAGTCACAACTTCACAATGTAGCCATGCAAAAGGCATTCTTGGGAGTGCTAATATGAGCAGAAAAAAAAAACGCTCAGCACTTTTCTCCACATGGATGTGTCTTCCTTACTTTTTGATACAGTATCTGTAGCTTGGCAACTCATAAATAGCCACCACCTACACAGTTTTTGTGGAAACAGTTTTTTGAAAAATAATAATAATGCAGGAACCTGTGCTTTTCACTTTTTTAACCTTTCCACCTAACATCAGCTAGTATTTAGAAACTCTGTGCTGTTATGTTACATTAAAAAATATCATAAAGCCTTTCTGTCATATACTACTGATTGTTCTGAGCAACTCTGTGCATGTTCCACTTTTGTAGATATGTGGCTCAAAACACATTTTACAGCTTGTGGAACTCAGCCACACCATGGGACTGACACAAGGTGGATGTTCAGCTTCGTCTAATATTTGTGCTTAACTAGGTTAAACACAAACTTCTGTTTTGAAGATGAAATTAATATTGATCTCCTCATCTCACGTTTGGTATGACAGTAATCAGATGCAGATGATTAGATGCATCAGAGCAGACAACATCCCTCTGATGATCCCTTTCCATCCCAGTGTCAAACTAAACAAATCAGCCGATCAGCGTGTCTCCTCCTGTTCCCTCCCTCCTAAGACAATGGTTGCCATGGCAGCAACACGTCTGTCATTCTGGCAGCAGAGAGAGAAACACACAAGTAAAATGCACAGCAAATATAGGCTTGAACTTTTCCACCTATCTGAGGTATGAGGAGTATTACTCTACCATCATATCTATGGCAAGATGAGGTTGCTTGCGGGAAGACAGTTGCGGCTGTCGTGACAACGTGTTGGTGTGTTTTACAACTCCACAGACATGCTACATACAGTACATGCAGTCTATGTGCTATCCCCTAAATTCAGTTTCTAGTTCATTCATGGCCGAGGAACACAATAACACATTATTAACAAGAAAATTTATCTTGTTTAACATTTACTTCAAGCACCTTGAAGTACTGAAAGCACGTTTGCCAGATCACGTCAGGTGGTTTGTTTGAACACTTTGAAAGTCCAGACAGCATACTGCCATCCTCTGCTGAAGAAAAAGCTGGGCAATTAAGAACTAACAGTACGTCCTTTATCCAATCAAACTGTGATCAAATAATACCACCATTACACTACGTGCATACAACACCAGGATGAAGAGGAAAACCTCCTGATATTCCAACTGTTCACACAGTTTTCCAGTGCCAGAAACCACCACTTCTACAACACTACCAGTCACATTGAGCAGTTAGTTACAGTGAAGCAAATTACAAGCAAACAGGGTCATGATATTACAATTTAGTTACATACAAGTGCCAGCCATGGTGGCTAGTTTGCACCTTCTATGTTTAGAGAGAGAATATTGTTTCTTCCAGAAAGTAAAGAAATCCAAGACTCCAAATTCAAACTCGGGGGACTAGGAGGAAAAAATTGTCTGACTCGGCTGTCTGTAATCCTGGTTTGAACAATATGACCTGAATGCATTTACTTCCTGTACGTTTGTGCCTTCGAAAACATTGGATTAAACACGCTTCATATTTCTTTCTTGAACATATCTATTCGTTACACATTCTCACACACGTAATACACCTGTGCACCAGAGGGGCACATTTTGACTAGGGCAAAGTTCCTGGCAGCAGATCTCAGACCTACTTGGAGCTTATGAGGAACTAATTAAGAAGCAACGGTTGTGGGAACTGTAAAGGTGCCTTTCATTACAACAAACACCAAGTCAGTGCCCAGCACACCCTACCACACATCCAAACTTCAGCTAAAACCCAACTAGTGCCATATGCAGATCTTCAGCTCTCACTCTTTCTCCTCTGTGGGAAAAAAAACTGTCACACGAGAGTGGTTCAAAACCTTTGGACTACAGAGGAGGTTGAGGACTGATTTAAAATAAACTCCTGCCTTACCAGGAAGCTGCGGCTGGGGTATACTTCAAAATACCCCTTGCAATTCTCTTTCGTCAGCCTTTCCTACCTTTCCCCTCACATGCTCTGAGGCTAATCTTTTATCTGACAGCAGATCTGCCGGTATGTTGGGGTAGAAGGGTGATTGAGAGGTTTTCAACAACGAAAATAAAGAGAAAAAGAATGATGGTGGGAGAAAGACAGAGAGAAAGTGACAGACTGCTAAAGCTGAGCTCTTTTACACGCCTGTGAGTGTGTGCGTGTATGTGTAGAGCGGCAGTATTGGTTATGGTGGGGCCTGACTTTGATGGGAGCCAAGTTGCAAAGGGAATGGACTTCATTTCACAAACGGCTGCACTATGAGAGGAGTGTGCGCCTGTGCTTGTGCATGTGTTTTAAGGGGGGCATGCTCTGTTTAACAGCCTGTAATTACCCCACCACACACAAGTGTAAAAGTGAAAACGATTCAATTTCAGAAAAATGATGGTGGTAGGCTTGGTAGCACAGAGGGAGAGTGACAGTGTGAGAGAATAAAACCAAGTGAGAGAATTAACAGAAAGCGAGGGGGGGGGACCACAGAAATGAATGGTGCGCATCCATCCATCTAAAAGTAAATTACTCTTAACAGGAATGATGGTATGGGCAAAATAAGTAGAAATATAAAAAGGATGAAAGCAAGTTCAAAAGCAAGAAAGTTAATACGCATTAATGTGTTTGCAAACTGCAGACTCTGTAGATGAACTTTTAACTAGAATTACTGCCTCTCTGCTATATGCCTCTGTCGCCCAGTCAGGTTGCAGTCTGTCAAAAAAAGTCCTCATTTTCATCATTGCATCTGTTTCAACATCATTTAATAAACAAGTCTAACGTGCGTTAACATTTGCCCCATGGAGCTATAAAGAATGAAGTCACCCTGACTGCTGATGAAGTGATTCACCCATTTGTCAACTAATGTCAACTATTACATGCGAGTGTATGATTTATGCTTGTGTTAGTGAGAAAAGGTCAGTTTCATCATTGCTGTCTGGGTTTACATTTATACATGTTCCAGGTGGCTTAATTTTTATTTACCAGTATAATCTTATGATGATCAATTGGAGAACAGACACATCAAAGGTCCAGAAAAGCAACAATAGTTTCACATTTGCCATGCACATACACATTTGCCTCTTGTAATGTACTGCGGTAAAATCATTCGGCTTTTCATAAAGATAAAGTCTTGCAGAAGCTTTCTTAAATGTGCTTCTTACATGCAGTCTAAAAAAAAGAGAGTAGGCCCGTACTGTGCACTACACGCCTGTTGACACCAGACTGAAAATCACAGCTTCATGAGTTTAATTTTTATAAAAACACACATGTTGACTCTAAGTTGTAATGATGCATTCCTGCTCTCAGTGAGAGGTGTGAAAACAAGACGGATAGATGGTTTTAATGAGATCGCATCACAGAACTGGGAACTGGGAAGTTGGAAGGGAAGCTTACTGTGACAAAAAAAGAAGAGGAAGGAAGATGGAGGACAGAGGAAACGGAGAAAGAAACACATACACACAGTTAATTCTGAACGCTCCAAGGCAGAGTTGGCTCTCCTCACCACCTGCAGTGCTATCGATGGAAAGCAATGCTGAGGTAAAAAAGGGACAAAAAAAAAAAACACACACACAAAAAAAAAACAAGAAAATCAAAAGAAAAAGGCTTTTTTTTCACCAAAACCAAGGACCTCCATGGGTGAGTGAGAGACACAGGAGGAAATATAATAATGATGCACAGAATAGAAAGCGAGCAAGCATAATATAAAAATGAAAGAAGTAAAATTCCAATTAGATAAGGCAAATACAACCCTCTTTCAAACAGTGTTTTTGATTCATCATGGGTGCCGTCTCCACCAAACCAGCAGATTATGTTCCTGTCAGGCTCCACATGAACCTAAGATGGTGTCGTTAACCACTGTAGGACTTCAGATGCTATCAGGCATAGGGCTTGGTTAAAAAAATCGATTCAATCGATTTTAATCGATCTCCATTTAAATGGTTGATAACCAATTCATAAAATCCAAAGATCGATCTTTTCACTGGAATATTTTTTTCTTCATTGGACGTGCGGAGAAGCAGCCTGAAGTATAAACCTGCCTGCCAGTCTTGCGTGAGGGCATCAATTGCCATAAATACATCTAGTCTGCATAACTAGTCTGCTGAACCAAAGAAGAAGAAGAAGTCTCGCATGATCAGCGTTTATTGCTGCTTTCCACCACTTTCCAAGGAACAAGATCTCGTGAGATATATTGCCAGCAGTCAAACCAACATGGCGGAAGCTAGTTAATCTCTCCAGGCACCGCCAACCTCTCCAGACAGGCAGAATCTTCCGGCTGTCCGGATGTCAGCTGCTGCTTGTCACACAGCTTCTGATCCAACCAGTTTTGTGATTGAAAACCTTGTAAAAAGATAAAAGAAACTGTGACAAAGCCTGCTGCTATGTTACTTTCTACAAGGCCAGATAAGTTAATACCAACAGCAAATGCAATGTTGTTTCCTCTTTGGCGGAATTTTTACACGCAAAAGTAGAGCATCAATTCAATTGAGCATCGATTACAGCTTGACAATGATGTCTCATACTGTTCACAAGTGACTTATTGTCTGCTGAGGCATGGTATTCCACTCTTCTTGCCCTCAGGTCATTGAGGCTCTGGGGTGCGGGATTACGACCCTCAGCACAATGACTCAGCTCATCCCATAGGTTTTCTATGGGCTTCAGGCCTGGAGAAAGCGCAGGCAACTCTATTTGAAGTACCCAGCCTCCAGCAGCCGTTCCCTAACAATGCGACCTCAATGAATTGGGACACTGTCATCAAAGAAGATGAAATCAGGCCTGTGTTGCTCACAGAGAGGCACAATGATTGGATTAATGATGTTATTCAGGTAGTGTTAGCTTGTCACAGTACCGTTCATAAGGTGTAGGGCAGTTCTGTATTGACTAGACACACCTGCCTAGACTGTAACACCACCACCTCCAAAGGTTGATGCAGAACGTCCTCCTTGATGGCCCACTGGCTCCTTGTCCAGCACAAATCCTTCCTGCCCATGCCAGACGATGACACCTGCGCCTGGTGGTGTGTTCAGGTACCCTTGCAGGTCGTCTACCACACAGACCATGCTGATGTAAGCAGTTTCGAATGGTCTGACATGACACTTGGTGCCTCTCACCTCCCTTAAATGTGCCTGGAGTTGAGTGGCATTCACCATCTGGTTCCACAGAGCACTGTTTACAATGAGGTGGTCATCAGCATGGGATGTGGCCAAAGGACGTCCACTTCTATGCCGTTCTGTGTCTCTTCCAGTCTCTGTGTCTCTCTGTCTCTGTTACAACCTGCTGATGACACTCTATGACACTCTAAGCTCAGTGGAAACTTCCCTCTGAGAAATTTTAGGTGCATTCTAAAATTTCATTTAAAAGCCCAATATCTATTTCTCTCTCTCTCTCTCTCTCTCGCTCTCTCATGGATTTTTTTTTTTTTTTATTTCTGTTGTCTTTTTTCCTTTTTCACTGATCCGTGTACAGTGTCCTTGTGTGTCTTGAAAGGAAAAATTAGCACGTCTCTGGCAACTCATTTTGGGCAGTTTGTTCAAGCACAGTTACCATCGCAGAAATTAGTGCGTTAACGTGATTAATCCGTTAACTTTGACAGCCCTATGGAATATGTAACCAGTAGGATGAAGGAATTTTTCTTTCTAAAATACTTTGGAAATTACATCTATACCTACCATACATAAGGTAAAGTAATGGCTTTTGCAGAGCCCCTTATGCAAGAGTTTTGGAATAAGAACCAATGAGTGACATCCAAAGTATTGTCTGCAATACTGGTAAATAAATTAAGTAATATAATAATAAAAATACAAGTTTAATTACTGACCAGGACTTTGGCTGTCCAAAGTGCAGGTAGTTGATGCTGTAGAGGTCCATGTCCTCAGTGTGCCAGGCAAAAGTGGTTTTCCACATTCCGAAGTACAGGTAGGGAGTGTTGACACCCTCAATGACGATGCCACACTCCTGCTCCACCATATCCAGCAGCGTGTTGAGATGGCCAATGTTCCACTCTTGGATGTCCTGAATGGAGACAACAGGCAGTTTTATGATTTGCATGTACACTCAAAGAGGATCCTTGAAGTCCATCAGTGACCACCTGATGGTGCTGTAGTTCAACAAAAATATACCTAAGGCAACAAAACCCTTATAAGTAGCTTTTTCATATAAGGACACTACATTGTTACCTTAGCATTTGTCCATTGATCAGTTAATTCAGTGCGCATCCCTCCCTAATTAATCACAGAGTGTCTTTTAATTTAAATTCCCAGGCCATCCAATAATGTAAAATGTCAACTAAAAACGGTATACTGTCATCAAAAAAGTTTAACTGCTGACATTTAGAACCAAAATTGTCTTTGCCCTGAAATGGCTGAATAATATTTATGATTAATAGAGATAGCAAATCAGCCCCAGCTCTTCACACACCACCCTCACCTCATCATAGATGGAGCCACTGACATCAGCACCGTAAATGGGCGACACAAACGTCAGGTTCTTCCAGTACTTCCTCTCTAGGTCGTCAAAGTCTTTGTGTCGGGGTGTGCAGTACCTGAAAACATCACAGGAGTCATGTTGTGACCACTTAGACGCCCTTCAACTAAACCCTCATGTGGACAAGCATCGAGTGTTATGGTTAAATACATTCTTAACAACAGGGAAAGGGTAGCTGCCTCAAAAGGTACAAATGGTGAATTACTGAAGTCATCAAAGATGCTGCATTGTAAAATAATGTTATCAAATGGTGACACAATGGTGTTTGGATGAGTGATAAAGGTTCTTAATTTTTAACACTATTGCAACCTGCATAAAACAATGGTCCTTAAATATTATGCTCATATGTGATTTATTAAACTGGACAACATGTGAGCACATAAATCTAACAAAAATTACATGAGAGGGTGGTATAAGCATCTTGTAATGAGACCAATTCCATTTTTTAAATACATGGTCAAAACTGTCTACAAATATAAAAGAGAAACCATATGCATAAACAAGGTCTGTAGGGTCCGACTTACTTCTTGCTGTTCGCCAGCTTGCGGTACTCGCTCACAGTCATAGACTTTTTCTGGATGTTGTACTGGGTGAACAGACCCGACTGTCCAGTCACCACCTGCACGATGGGAGCTGGAATCACCATATCCTCAATGGTGTCGTAGGACCTCCGTGGCTTCCAGCCCTCTGGGGGAATCACCTGGTGAAGGAGAGAGATTGTTAGCATTGATATTAATTGAGTAATATGATGGCCTGTAGACATACAGGACTCAGTGAACAAAGTTAGTGATATTCGACTTTTGGGTGAAATTTCTGGAAAATATAAAAAGTTCATGCTACAGTGATATTATATCATGAATGTAAGGCATTTAAGTAGAAGCATGCAATATTAATTTCTTCATCATCTCAAATAATTTATTGAAACAAAAAAAAAAAAAAAAAAAAAAAAAAAAAAAATAACAACAGTGGCGGGTACATCACAACAAAAAATGTCATAGTCTCAACGTGTTGTGTGTCCATGAGCATTAATTACAGCTCGACAACAACGTCTAATGATGTTCACAAGTCAACTTCTTGTCTGCTGAGTCATGATATTCCACTCTTCTTGAAGGGCTGCCCTCAGGTCATTGAGGTTCTGAGGTGCGGGGTTATGACACTCTACATGATGACTCAGATGATCCCACAGGTTTTCTATGGGCTTCAGGTCTGGAGAAAGTGCAGGCCACTCCATCTGAGGTAAACCAGCTTCCAACAGCTGTTCCTTGATGATGTTACCTCAATGAGCTGGGACACTGTCGTCCATGAAGATGAAATCAGACCTGTGTTGCTCATAGAGAGGCACAATGACTGGATTAATGATGTTATTCGGGTAGTGTCAGCTTGTCACAGGAACGTAAGGCAGTTCTGTATTGACTAGACCACCTCTAAATGCTGACACATAATGTCCTCCTTGATGATTCCAGCAGCACTGGCAGCCATCACTTCTGCTCAGTGTGAATGGACTTTCATCAGAGAACAGCACTGATGCCCACTGGTTCCTTGTTCAGGGCAAATCCTTCCTGTCCATGCCAGAAGATGATGCCTGTGTCTGGTGGTGTGTTCAGGCACCCTTGCAGGTCATCTACCACGCAGATCATGCTGATGTAAGTGGTTTCGAATGGTCTGGAGTGACACTTGGTACCTCTCACCTCCCTTAAACATGCCTGGAGTGGAGTGGCATTCACCATCTGGTTCCACAGGGCACTGTTTACAATGAGGTGGTCATGAGCATGGGATGTGGCCAAAGGAAGTCCACTTCTATGCCGTTCTGTGACTCTTCCAGTCTCTGTGTCTCTCTGTCTCTGTTACAACCTGCTGATGACACTCTGTGACACTGTAAGCTCAGTGGAAACTTCCCTCTGAGAACATCCTGTTTGAAGCCTCACAATGACCAGGTACTGACGACTGATTGTTAAGTGTCATCTTGGTCTCAATGATGTCAAAATATGAACAAAATGATGAAAAGAAAATTTCATCCAAAAGCCCAATACACTACTCACAAAAAGTTAGGGCTATGTAGCTAACTTTACACATCCTACTGTATGTTATTTGGGCATTCAATTCTTATTTAATTCAACTGTATATTATACTTCGCTGGAGGGGCCCTGGAAAATGCAACATTTTTTTGCCCGCAGTGATACATACAGAACACAAACAAATATGGATTAAAGCTTAAAAGTACATTTGAGTGAACACCTGAGTGTCCGTGTTCTGCTGCTCTCTGCTTTTGCTCCACCTCACCTCAGAGAGAAATATTGTACCCTTCACCGCACAACATTTATTTGACACCAAAAGTTAATAGTGACAGTAGGTAAACATATGATATGAAGCATTATTATAATATTAACTCTTTGAGTGCCATTGACGAGTTACGCCGTCAATTAAAATACAACACTTGAGTGCCATTGAGGAGTTACACCGTCAAAGGTTTTTTTTTTTTTTGTTGTTGTTGAGACAGCTGACCACGGTCTCCCGCAGCCTGTCAGTAATTTCGGGGCTTCTGCGATTTGTGGAGATACCGCATTGATTGTGTGCTTTATCATCGTCACTGCCCTAGCTACCATCACATATATTATTTCCACTTTTACTGAAAGGTCTGGGTACATCTTCCAGTACAACTTCATTCATTGTTTCTGTAAAATGCTGATGTGAAAGTATAACGGTGTAAATTAAATTCCGTATTAATTTAAAAACCTACTGCTAATAATAATACCAATGATTTAATATGTGAATGGGGAAAAGAGCCAACATCATCTTGACAATGGCAAAGACATCTGCTATTGCCGATCTGAATATCAGCATTCGAGATCATCATCTATAGGCACAACCCTACAGTATACAGTTTGATAATCAGATACTATTAAAATATTAGTTATTGACTGAGCATTACCATAATTTATGACAGAATAAAATGAAAAAAAATTACAAACATGGATATGAAATGCTTTCTAGAACGAATCAACAAAATATAGAATTTTAAGAACACACTTTGCTTTGTAGTAACTGGTATCAGACTTTTTTCACTATTGTCGATGTTTACTAGTTTCAAATATCAATGATGAAGCAGAAATGGACAGTAGCGGCTGATGATGAAACAATACCACAGGACTGTAAGACAACATCAAATATGTTAGTGAGTGTGTGTTGTCCTCACCTTTGCCAGGCCAGCGCGGTGAGCTCCTTGACTCTCCATGTAGACAATGTATTTGGCGAAGTCTTTGAATTCCTCCATGGTGGGTCGGAAGGTCATGATCTTGCAGCTGGGGTTCTTAGTGCAGACTGGCAGCTGCAAGGCCGAGGGCAGCTCAGGACCTGGAACAAGGACCGGGGCCACGCCTGGTTCTAGGACTGGGGGCATGCCTGGGTCTGTCGGCAAAGCCGGGTTGATATCTGAAGCAGCATCATGCCCCAAAGTCACCGCTGTGCCTGGAATTTCAGCGATTGGTGGTTCCTGGGTGGCAAACTGGTCTTGGGCTCCACTGGAGCTGAGAGCAGGAGGGGAAGCTGGGGCAGGTTCGGGGGTTGAAGCTGGGGCAGGGTGAGGGGCTGGTACCGCGTCCGTGGGCATGACGGTAGCCATTGGGTCTCTAAAAGGTTTGCAGGTAAACCTGGAGAGGAGAACATGCGGAATGAGGACATATTCAGTCCTTTCCAGCTTCTTTCAAAGGCTTGAGTGTTGTCTTAAATTTAAATAATCCTGAGTTTTCCAACATTAACCGTACAACATGGGTAGATTTTTAAAAGCTAACACATGTCAGGAGTAAATGCTTCCTTCCTAAATACTTCCTGTGATGCTTCACAAAATTTTGCAACCAAGTCAGTCTGGTCAAGCTGCCGTTCTCTTTGATTTCAGATTCACCTAGAAATGGGGACCAATGAAAATTTCCAACGGCTTGATTGAGGCGTGTTTAATGCAATGACGGTCGCAGAACTGGATCAAACGGTTTCCATCGCCACGCATCCGTCAGAGTAAAGAGTAGTATTTTTCCCAAGCAATACCAAACATCTGATTTTCAAATAGTTGAGGAATAATTTAATAGTAACTCATAAACTCAACTACATCAATTATTTGATTAATCCTCGCAGGTCTACACCAAAGAGTTGTTTAGTAGTTGGATATGACCCCAACAAGCCACAGCTGACCACAGAATTTCACCGTAACACTGAATTGCTATCCGATTGCTCCAGACACATTTTTGTCAGTAGTCATAAGTAGTATAAATGCAACAATCACAGATTTTTTTTTTAAATCATATTTTTGTATTGTTATGGTGCATCAATATAACAAACACACAATGATCAAATTACATTTTTATGCCATGTCATTGATAAATGTGAGGCTTAGCCTAATTAGCCACAACAGGTAGAAAAAATAGAAACACTGAACACTGCTGCATGACTAATGATACAAGGGATTTCTTCCAGCCGATCAGTATTTGTTTTGCACAGACCTTTAACAAACAGCTAATAAACTGTTTGGTTTCTTTCACTTCACTCACAACTATAGCAACTCCCTTCTCTATCTGTCATCCACAGAATCTTATCACACACTTTTTACATGACATTTCCAGATCTAGCCCTGATGCTACTGGCAAGTATTATTTGCTTATTATGTACACAACTTGCATTCACAAAATTGCAGATGCCCTGAGGCTTATGTTCGACAAATCAACAAACCTCCAAGGCCACCTCACAGAGCTAACTCTTGAGCATCAGACTTCTCTATAGAGCAGGAAGTTGAACTTCAAATGAGAGGCTTGTCAATCCATTATTCAATTGCTGTTTTATATTATGAACTGAATATCTTTAGGTTTTGGGACTCCTGGTCCAACAAATGAAGCAGTTAGACGGTGTCAGATCTGGGGTCAGGGAACCCTCTTTTCCATTTTTTGTCTAAGTAATGAGACCAGCATTCATTTTAATACATTGCAGCAGTATTGAGGAATAGCAGTGCAAATTGCAGCAGCAAAACAAGCGACAAGGATGACCTGTGTCGATGTAAAGTTACGCACATTAAAAATGCCTGATTTACCACTGACAGCTCAGTTCTAACAGAGAAATAATTTCTTTTTACATTAAACTTAATCTGGTCTGTTTGTTGGCATGTGAGGCATGTGTGTTGACATGGCAGTGAAAATCTATGCTTTCTGTGCCCCAACACAACAAACTATTCCACCTATATCTTCCGCCTATGCGTCACTTGGCAAGAGTTCAGGCAATGAGAGCCTGCCATGTCTAAAACAAGCACTGTTAAACCAAAATACTGAAATATGAGAAGTTATGTCAAAAACATTTAGATGTGTGCAAACGTGAAAATCTCCCACACAGAACCCCATGAAAGGCTGTGTCTGAAGGTGTGACATGATTTTGGCCATGCAGACTTACTCTGGATGGAAACACATATCATTGCAAACATGGGGTAGTGCCAGAATATGCTCTTTTCCCATAACACAGCAGCAGACATACTACATGGGTCTTGATTGGCTCCCTTTTCCCCTCTACTGGAATCAAAGATGTGGCCATTTGATTGAATGTAATGAAAAAAAAAAAAAAACATCACTCAAACCAGTCTGAAAAAATACTGAGTGAAATTAGTTTGTAAACTGTATTGCCACGTCAGATATATGGCAACCCTGGACAGGTTAACACCATTTGCTGAGTAGAACAACATACATTGTTACGTTCCTGAAAAAAGCACCATATTTGTCAGCAAGGAAAATAAATGTCATATTTTTGTCACTATATGTAGCTCTGTGTAGACTGTGATCCTTTTAACTGCAATGCATCAATGCCTGAATTGTCTAAATATTCCCATCCCCCAAACAAACATGGGTGACAAGAAGTTATGTGATTGAGCATGAACTCAAATGACACTGCCACACACCAAAAAACAAAAAAATAGCACTTTTAGTGTTTCATTGCAATTGATAATATAGACTGGTAAATAAAGGCATATTGAGTAAAAAACAAAGAGTTTAGCTTGATAATTGATAATTAACTGATTTAACATTGGGATTTAAGAGCATTTGCTCTGCAACACTTGTGCTTTGGATAATGGTGAATACATTTTCTAACAAAATAACACATCACAGCATTTGTAAATATGCACTGCGTGCAGCCTCTGATGCACAACCAGGTAAGGCAAATTCAACGCGTATTTTGTATGAAGCAAAACGTGAGCTTTACTACATAATCAGGTTTCAAGCAAGACGTATTAAAATGCAATGATTTTAAATTTATATGACCCAGTTCAACACAATGCGGTTTTCTTCTCAGTGACTGAGAAATACATGCCCTCCAAAATAATTGGTCGCCATAAACCAACAATTTACAACATTATACTCACTCGCCCAAATATTTGTAACGTTGTCACTCTGTGTAAGAGTCCTTTTCTGACCAGGACTGTTCTATAAAGTGGATCATGGAAGACCACATGACCCACAGCTGTCTAACCACAACAGAAAGGGGCCTAAACGGCCCCTTTAACTCTAGCCGGGCCTGAAACTTGGTTCAATATTGCAGCACACTGCCATCTTTGACTGAGCTCTGAGATGCTAATACGCATAAACAGTATTTATCCCCCTGATAGTGAACTTCAATATTTGACTGTTAGAGAATAAAACTGTTTGATTTAAACGGAGCAGGAAATACAGGATGCTGCCGCTCCGGGTAACGATGGCTCTGCAAAACTAACATGACCTGTTAGCATTGTATCAAAGAAGACAACCAACAAAAAAACGTAGCTGAAGCGCGTCAAAATGGATAAAAACCTGGAACTCACATTAACCTGCAATACAGTTTATCTAAGTTGTGCACATACGCATAGCCAACTGTTATATTTAACTGCACATCATCGTGTCAAGACGTTTGTATTCTTGGCTAACGCTGATTAGCTTCTAGCTAGATAGCTACTTCCATATCTGCATTTAGAAAAAAAACAAAACAACGCGACGTCAGCCACCATACAACCCCATTGCACAAAAATACGGTATCAGCGATTGAACAAAATTAATCCCGTTTGGGAGATATTACCTCCTGCAGCAGAGTATTGCCCTATCCTTGTTTGATGTAATCGATATGGTATCGTTTAGTAAAAATTTCCTGGATGGATTTTACTCTAGCATTAGCTTGCTGAGGCTACGCTGGGTCACGCCTACCACAGAAAAAACGCCTTTCGATTGGTTGAGTTACCCGGACGACATGGTTCTTATTCATAAACCCAACGGTGTGGTTGGTCTATTCTGTAATAGACAAATACATAAACCAATAAAAAGAGACGCTCACTCACTACTCGTCCTCCGTGCCCATACTTCATTTACGTGCACGTCCGCACGTCGACCCTACCACGCAAGGTAAATGCGGTTATCTAACCCAAACATACCCAGCCTGAGCATGAGATAAATACAAATATTTAGCAGTGAATACACATATTTACCAATGCTATTATTGTTGTTGGCGTTCAATTGTTTGGTAAAAACCTGAACATCATGTCGTGTTGCTCCAAGTTTATTATTTATATTTATCCAGGCTCTCTATATCTGCGTTCTGAGTTACTTTCTAACTTAAAAATGAGAATCAAGTCTAAAATTAGTTCTGAATTTAAAAGGAATTGCTCTGAGTGTTATTGTTTATCCTTGTCACAACTACAAGGGTACCAACAGTTCATTCAGGTTCATAGCCAAAACCTTCAAGGATTACAATTAATTTCACTCAATCAAGTCAATTTCAATCAGTACAAAGCCCACTTAGCCCCAGGAAAAAAAAAACATTACAATACCGAATTTTTACATTTTTTTATTGAATAACACTGAACATGTATTGACATTTTTTGCACAAAATGTGCAAGCAATTCTAAGACTACATTTCAAAACTAAAACGGACTAAAAATTATACAATTTCAGAAAATATACATTTCCCAGTCTATGCAAATCTTTGTCTCTTCGTCATAAATCAGTGTGCTAGAATGTGGATGGACATAGTCACACACAGCTGTTGAAATTCAACAATTATTCATAAATAACAAAAGGCGACGACAAAAGTAGTCAATAACAAATTTGGACAATTTGGTGGATTCAGAATCAAATTTCAGGAGCTGTGTGTGGAATTTCCATAATATGTCATCTTGATGTAAGCACTATTTTATTTTAATTTTGAATGTGGTCAGGTATTACAAGTGACCATGGTAGAAGTAAAAATCTGACTGAAGAGCCCCCCCCCACAAATGGCAGTAACAGGATTATACAAGTTTAAAAGGGACAAATTTTTACTTTAGCAAAAAAATAAACATTTTCTAAACTTAATTTGGTATGAGTGTTTGAACCAATGTCTAAATATATATAAAAAAAAAAAACAAAGTCCTACATTACACTCTTGGTTAAGCGCTTTTGTTTTTTTGCACTTTGGTCTTTTCGAAACGGGGGAAATTCAAATAATTTCTACAGTAGATAAAGACCCCAAAGGCCAATCATGTTTAGCTTCAAATTCATTTTAATGTTTAAACCAAATCCCAAACTTCCGAAACAAGGCAGGAAAATGGAGGGGAAAAAAAAAATAAAAAAAAACCCGGCTTGGTTCAGGTGTGTGCTTGTATGCCGGGTATCAATATTTTTTATAGCCGCTTCGCAATTCCAATTATCCAATTATGTGGACACAAAGTGTCATATTTGGTCTGAAAGTCTATCAGCAATATTTTTTGTCAAGTTTGTCTGTTGAACCCTTAACCAAAGATTTAACAAGTGAAGTACAGAGGCGTACACAGCTACGGGCAACTCTTAACAGAGGCTTCCAGGACAGATGTAAACCAATTAAAATCTTAAATCTACATGACTGGATTTTTAACTTGCACTGAAATGACAACCACCCATAGACTAACCAACGGCAGACCAGATATGACCCAGATTCTTGTAATGACCTTGCACAAAAACAACTCTAAGCAAGTTGAGCCAACGGTTAAACCACTTTTGATTTTACGTTCTCTTAAGGAGTGCTAAACATGGAGGGATTTAGTGAAAACATTTTACTATATGGGTAATATTAGCATTAGTTAATTGAACAGAATGAAACAGTGGGAGTAAAATCACTTGAGTAAGGTATAACGGGGTAATTGTACAGTTAAAAAAAAGAATGTTCAATTTATCTTTAACTACACATCATGGCAGATCCAAGGTGAAAAATGGTAGCACTGACGTCCACAACACCTGTAGTTTTATAATCATTAAAAATATATTAAGAGAAATGGATTCTTTATCGCTTCTACTGAAAATTCCCCTTACGGTTTAAAATGTGTTTAAATCAAATTTCCTCGAGGGCTGAGTAGGCAGAACCATTGATCATCGCCCACTGCTGTACCCTGGAAAAAACTGATTTAGGATATCTTGCAGGGGTTTGTTGACAGCCATGGAGTAGTTTTTGCCCAGGTCGTGCCTGCAGGCCGGACAGGTGTACACATCCGCTCTGAAGGACCGCTGAAGGCATTCCTGAGGTAAAAGGAAACACAGCTTTCACTTTCTGACACTCTAAGCATTTTCAAAAGTTTAACAGCTGTGAGACGTTACCCATGTATGATTGAGAATAAATGTCTAAGATTAGGATTGGGGTGGTCATGACCTTTAGTCAATGGATTGTTAGTGATTAGTGTTTCCATTAGGTCAGCATTAACAGCTCGGCTGATGTTCGTCATTTTAACATAACTGTATCGTCCGATGAGTAAAATTGGGCCCATATTAACAACCGATGTTTATATCTGTCTAGTTGCTTTGTGTGTGTGTGTGTGTGTGTGTGTGTGTAGGGATTTGGTGCCTTCAAGGGCACCTCGGCAGTGCCCAGGAGGGGGAATTGGCACCTCTCCAACTATCAGTCCACTCCAGACTTGGTCCAATCTGGACTTGAACCAGCGACCTCCAATTCCCAGCCCAAGTTATTACAGACTGAGCTCTCATTTGAGCTATTCAGTGTTTTCAGAGACATAGTACAAAATGTTCTGTGGGTCTTGAAATATGACTCAAACTGAGCAAATACGCTGGCACAAGGCACTTTATGTTTTATAAAACGGCTGGCACTCAAAGAGTTAATATATATCAGTGAGATATTGGTTATTGGCCAAAACAGCAATATTAATGTCAGATATCAGCCAAAATTTAAAAAAAACTGCAAAGATTTTAAACATCTTTCAGGTTGTATGTAATCCATGGAAAACATCCTTCAACTCAGTTACGATAGAATAAGGTGTATTTCTAATTTTTCCCTTTACACCTTGTCATCACCCTTTTTGCACCTGCTATTATACATTTGGGACAACAACTGTTTCTTACCCTGCATACATTGTGCTGGCACTCTGTTGTGATGGGCTGATAGACCACTTCTTGGCAGCAAATGCAGAGGAAAACTTCTTCAACTTTGTTCAAGAATTTCTGGGGGGGAAAAAAAAAATCCATTAATACTAGAGCCACCACAGGCACAGACTTTCTATAAATAGAACTTCAATGCAGGAGCATTTTTGCAGTTTCTTGTTTCAGGTCGTCACGAGGATCGGGGGATGCCTTCTTAATTTTCAAGGTGTAAAGTGTTGGATATATTTGGGGTTTTTTTCCCCAGCTGAAATCACACCAAGTGTTTGCTTGTAACACGTCATGCTGGGTTGACTCATCTCCGCACAATACATGCCAATTAGATTTGATTAAAAATTTTTTTTAAGCCAGGCTCTGCAGATGCTCTACACCAACCACCAGACCAAGAGCTGATGATTTTTTTTCTAGAAAATCCAAATTTTGAGTGTAGTTGTAATTAGGACTGCATCAATACCAATATCAGGCCAATACCGCGCTAATATGCTCGTACTTAAAGTTCAGCGATACCCATTTGCTTTTAACAGTGGCCTGTCATTTCTGTTGTATTTTTGGGTATTGGTCACTAGGTGGTGCCAATCACAACGAGCGAGACTAGGAGAGTGGTTAGGTCCATTTTGTTGATGTGAAAGCTGGAGACAGTGCCAAAGAGTTTATTTTCTTTGATTCAAAAATGGAGACTGCATTGATTTCACAGAAATGCTTCTTTTTCCACTTGAAGTGTCAGTTTTATAGTCATTTCTTAAATATTTTATTATATCTAATTGATCTACAATTGTTGTAACAAGCAGAGAAGAAAATAAAACCTTTTCCATTTTACCTAATATTTTATGTGTGTGTGTGTTAGAAGCAACGGTACTGGTACTCCGGATCAGCAAGTTCTCAGAGTATCAGTGTCATGTCAGTTTGGAAAAAAGTGGCATCTGTGCATCCACTCTGTACTATGAGTAGTAGTCTCGTGCAATTGCAGTTTAAAAAAAAAAAAAAAAACCTTTGTTAACTGTCAAAACATAGGTGTAAGCATTCAGAAACCCTGCACCAAATACAGCCACACTTACCGGTCCAAGTGACAGTGACTCCATGGCTTCATCCCACAGCTTCTTATTTAGGTTGTCATTCTTGATGAGAGACTTCTGCTCCTGGGTCAGCTTGTAGACTTCTACCTTTATTTTCTTAGGAGTCTTGCTTGGAGAGGACTTTGCAGAGTCTGATCGAAAGAAATAGTTTAAAAATAATTACAGAGTTGTGAAGTGTCAAAGGGTTCCTACAATACTACTATATACTGTACATGCTATGTATATTTAAAAAAAAAAAAAAAAAAGAAAATATCATAGAACTTACCACTTCCCTGAGATTTTCTCTTCCTCTTTGCCTTGCTGGGGGTTGCCGCCTCTTCCTCCACTTCATTTTTGTTCTCCTTCTCTTTCTGATAGCCAGCAGGATACTGGAACAAGATTGAGTCCAGACAATCAGCTCAAAGCACAGCTTTCATGTTACATTTACATCCTTATGGCTATGTCTTTTTTGCAGGTTAACATGCATTTTAGACATTTACTTGTTTTGATACTTCAATTTAATTATGATCATGCCCTCGTGATCTTGCTTGCTTGTAAAACAAGACCATTCCTTATTATTTATTTAACAATTTATTTATGCTTCTACACAAAAACTGAAGTGAAATTATGAGCATGGTAAAAATGGAAGGGCTTTTGCAAAGTTCATGCTTAAGTATGCGGTTAATTTATTTTCAAGCAAATTGTATATAAATATTGTGAAACATGCACTGTAATCAAACTCAATTAGGAGCCGATCAAATCCTAACACATACACAGTTACTGGAGCTTATGTATAATATCTCTGTATATAATGTAGTCCAAATGATAATCTCTACCTGCATGGTGAGACCGAGCTTTTTGATGCGTTCCTTGCCATCTCTGGTCCATGGTGCCGGCTCATCATCATCACGCTTCAGCAGATACCGCCACACCAAGAAGCCAGACTTGCCCTTAGCTGGCCAGTATTTCACCACCTCAAAGAAGTAAATGACTTCAAGTAAATAGATCGATACATTTCAAGTCACAAGATTTATCAAAATTTTGTTATTCAAACTAGAGATGCAGATGAAATTACTTAAATGCCACGCTGATTTGTCCAGTTGTTGTGCATACTCCAAAGGACATACAGAAATCTGTCCAGCATTCCCTCATACCTTGTATATCCCATCATATCGGTTTCCTTCCTCAGGGGAGTATTTACTGTGCTTGCGACCCTTGCAGCTGCGCACAACTCGAACTGGTTTGCCTTCCTTCCAGTTCTTGGACTCAGCTCCATTTTTGGCATTGACAGGAACATTGCAGTTCAGAGCCAACGCCCTGGTGAGAACAAGAGTAATTTAGTCCTGTTCATTAAAAGGATGTTGTATGTTATGGCCTTTTGCAGTAGGCATAGGTGTTACACCACACCTGTTCATGTGGGTAAGTGTCTGGTCACATGATTGCTCAGCAGTCCTCTTGTTTCCAGAAAGATCTCGCCCCCCAGAGCCAGTATAAGTGAACTCATTACCGTCATCCTACAAGATAAATATTTTACATATCAAAAAAGATTTAAGATTTAAGAGAAAGCTATAGGTTTCATATCATTCAGACTTCAATTTTTTTAGAATACGAACATACCACATCATCCTCATATCCTCCTGCCAGCACCAGAGAGTAGGCGCCATCATTGCTCCTGCCGTGAATCCCAGCTACATGAGGTCTGTGGACGCCAGATTCACTGACCTAGATGGCCAGAGTTTAAACTTTATGGTCACTGGGACATAACAACAATTGGTGTTGTTTACAATATAATACAACAGCATCATTTGTTTTGTTAACTCCGCAATTGTGTGACTGACCTGTACTCTGAATTTCCACAGGGAGCCGACAGGGACGCCGGGGATTGGGCCGTAGTGGTTGGAAGGGACGATGGTGCACTGCTTGGTCCGACCAACACAGGCCATTCCCTGGAGAGAGTAAATTGTTTGCATTTGAAAACTTTGGCAACTAACACCAAGTACAGCATCGTTCCTAGTTGTCTTCATGGACTCTGGGCATCACCATGGTACTGTAAACACACTTATTAAATCGTCATTTCCACAAATGATAAGCTAAACTACCGGTTTTATTCTTTAAAACTGTGACTTAGTAATATGATCCCCCATGCCTAGAAGTAACTTAACCAAATCATAATTTTTAATACCCAATGGAACATTTGCTGTCTTGCAGCACAGGGTTCAACACTCACCTTGCCCCAGTCTCTCTGACTAGAGGAGCTAGCAGAAGCCATCTTAGCTTTCTTCTTACTCTCCTTCAGCTTCTCTCCAGCCAACACAACCTCACTGGCATCATTACGGCAACCTGGACAATACCTGAAATAGTAGGACATGAAGAATAAAAGTCAACCTATCAGTGAAACAAATGATGACCAAAAGGACGACGCCATGCCACAAGAGAATGAATCTAGTTGGTTTGGAATCAGTTTTGATTTGAAATTATTTGAAAAAAAAAAAAAAAACACACACACTTAACCGCAGCTATATCAACATATGCCTGGTGACTTCATAACTTTAGATGTCAAGATATCTGAAATCTGGATGTATGTATGTGAACTGTGGAGTTCTGCATATGATTCCACTAACCAGTCCTCGTCTTCAGGGATGGAGGTGAGTGGAGGGTTGAGGCAATAAGTGTGATAGGCCATGTCACATTCATCACACAGCAGCTGTTTGTCAGGATCCTGCTTAATGCCGCAGATATGGCAGTTACACCACTGACAGTTTTTCTTGGGATCATCCTTACAGTGCTTGCACTCAGGTCCATTTGATCCTGGAACAAAGACATTTAACCAGAACAGATATTCGATTTAATTATACAGCATTTGCAATAAGTTGTGGCATGTTTCATGCCGTGTTTACCAATTACCATTTTTTGTCGTTGCTCCCCCACCCCCCCAAAAAAACCCTGATGATTCACAAATCCTCAATGTCAATAGCTACTCACACACACACACACATCTCTATAATTTAAAATTTGTCATCATTTGTTAACTTACTTTTCAGTGGGCTCTCAGATCCAGCGGGGGTGTCGCTAAGAGAACCAGGCTCCTCGATTTTGTAGATTTCAGTTAGGAACATGATCCGGCAATCATTAAGAGAGTCACCAGCGTCACTGCAAACAAAAAAAAACTGCCTGTCAAAGTGCCCTGCATTGACACAAGATAGTGAAGAGTCAAATGGCAACTTCCTCTATGTGTATCTGATGGAAATTCACATACAGTGGTTTTCACCCCTACATCTTAAAATGTTACAAAACAAAGTTCCATATGCAATCTACTTTGAAACCACTGCAGAAAATGAACCTGTTGCTGTCTGCTTCTGTGGCATCTGAAAACTCGACTCATTCAAATATGTAGATAATAATGGGACCACCAGAGAATCACCTGTCACTGCACCAGGTTGGGCAGCTACTAACTCGATTACTTGTGGCAGTTTCCCTTACTCTGTGCACCACTACAAAATGCAATAGATAAATCTTTACATGCAACAAAGCTCTTACCCAAGGATGATTTTGGCATAGACCTCTCGAACGGTGCGTGTCTCCCTCTTCCTCAGGATCTCAGCGTCATACCAGTAGCCACGCTCCTTGGGGTCATCTGGGTTGTAGTTGACCATGACAACCATTTTTGGCTCCAGCTGGTGCCATTGGTACACTGTACGGGCCCGTGGGCGAACATCCTTGATCAGCAACTGAATCACCCCATTCTCTGGGTAGCTGTAGTAGTAAATGTGATACCGCATCAGCTTGGAGGAAAGACACACACCACCACCACAGATGCTTCCCTATACAGTGCTGCAAGAAAGTAGCCAAAATTACAAAAGTATGTTTGGCTGTTGAGGATCAACTGCTGGTGCAAGGGGTTCAAACAACACTGGAACAGGAATACTCCTCAAACACTCACACACAGCTTCTTTTCTATAAAATTATTTCTACAATGTCATTTCAAAGAAATGCCAGGAAACTTACTTACTACGAAGCTCACAAGTATTAACAATGACTGTCTTTGGTCCACCTTTCGCATAATTAAGCAATTTGAACTTCAGAAAAGAATAGATGTTAGTAAGTCAACATAATTCCACTATTTCAAGAGATTCCAATGCTTGTGTCATGTATTACGTTGAGTATGTTTGATCTTCAATGTTTTCTCTGCTGGAACCAAATGGTCAATCACCAGCAACACATTTATTTAGATTTGGTTGTTGGGAATGAACTGAAAGAGTATTTGTGAAAAAGCTCTGTTCTATGTTAATACACACATAGTTGCAAATCCTGTCCTAATTGTTGGTGGGGGTGAAATGATCTCAAGTTATCGAAAAAGTTGTCTTACTCTTCATATTTAACATGGTACAGAATCTCCTCTTCAGCTGGCTGTGCCTCTGTCGCGTCCTCTTTCAGCGTCTTTGTTGTCTTTGTAACATTTACGATCTGGGCCTCAAACCAAGCCCCCATGTTCAAGTCCCTTGCATCCACCAGCTCATTTATCTGAAAGAAAAGAAAAAGTTAGCAAGATGTACAGAAACGTTTTAGATGCTGCAGGAATTGTTAACATTGACAATAAAACGTAACCATGAAGTGATTTCAGGGAGGTGCCAAAATACTGGATTTTGGAGATTTTTCTTTTTTATAAAACACTATAATTTATTGTAGTCAAGCACACAAAACTCAGATTAATTTTCCTTACATTGTCATCATAAAGGAATCATCTCTTACAGTAATATAAAGCGCATTGCATAAAATGCAGTGCTGTATCCATTCGAAACATGCCTGTGCAGAACGGGCCAATTGCATGACTTCTGGTATTACAGCCTGCGCTTTCTCAAGAAGCCACTCCACACTGCCCTTCCTTGGGTCCTGAGCAACACACCTTCCATGACATGGTTACCTCCCCCAGCAAAGCTATAGAACACACATTGTTTGGGTCCAAAAACTCAGATGTACATCAGAGAGTGAGCTGTACCCAGCATGCCAGTGTTGGAATTAACTTTCTCTCACCGGTAGCACCTAATTGTTACATGGACAGTCCCTTCTTATAAGGTAGGCAGATGTGTGCATGCATCCTGTATATTTATTGACACCCTGCCTCTTAATACGAAGTGGTGGGGGGGTGTAATGACTAACTGATGTGTATGGCAGTGTAGTTGGCTGGTCATGTATACGAGCAGGCAGTCACTAGTTGGTAACTAGCAGTAGAAGAGCCAAAAAATTGGATCAAACCATATCAGGTGATTGTTTGGTATGTGTGATGACACAAGAGTGTTGTTTACCTCCTTTGGCTTGTTGGATAAACATCAAGTGCTAATAAGTTAGCATCACTAGCTTAGACCGCATACTGTCCCATTGCTAGAATCTCCTCAGGGTCCTAGTGTTCCACCGGTACTAACACAGCAGCTAGCTGGGTAAAGATGGTGTAAATACAGTCTAGATCGCAGCCACTGTGAGTGGATGAAGTGAAAAAACTCTGTCACTGTCTGCGCATCATTTGTTTTCAGTAGACCTAAATACTGTCTGTCTTCATGTATGTGATTTCACAGTGTGGGACAGCACAAACATTTCAAAGTATTCAACCACCTCATTACCAACAAAAGACAAGAAACTGTGGATATTAATGGTTATAACTATGAAATTACACATTATGCTTAATTGGATTTATGACCTCTTCCCAACCTGACATGAGCACAGCTACACTACAGCTCTTCACCACCCAACACCAACAGAGTAAAGTAAGCTATAAACACTAAAATATGACACTAAGAATAATTCCAACAATCAGCTTTAAAGCGTACCTTGTAAAATCCGAACCCCGGATCGATGAGCTCTGCGGTGTTTGTCTGGGCAGAGGTGCCGGCAGTCTGACCCTCTACCTCACCGTGAGTTGAGCTCTTGTCAGATTCACTTTGAGTTGAGCCACAACCAGAATCAGAGTCTGAGAGCTCAGCTTCTTTGTCCTTGCTTTTGACGATATCAACGGCGGGGACTTGCTGCCGAACAAGCAGCTGCACAATGTCGTTTAGACCCACATTGTAATCAAATATGGTATGGCCGTCCTCCATCTGATGTAAAACAAATATATGACATAATTTATTAAAAAAAATAAAAAAAGAGAGAAAGGCAGCACTTCCTATTTTCTTTGTCAGCATTCCAGGTTTACGTGGTGGCTCATTTTTTTTCCTGCTGGTGTTGCATGCTTTTCACTGACAAATTCCTACTGATGTGAAACCTCTTCACTTATATGGCAATAAACAAGACCCATCAGCCCGTTTCACTCAGCCCGCCACTTGATATCAATTTTTAGTGAAACCCTATAGCGTTATACTGTATTTGCACCACATTCCTGAGCAAACAAAGGCAGATTTTGAGCACAGATATGCTTTGCTCAATACACTTTTTTTGCATGGGCAACAATAACCGCTCAGTCAGAAGTTTAGAAGTCATATGAATGGAGAGGAAACAACCAATCAAAATCAATCTTCTTCTGCCATCTGGTTGGTTGCTGTGGCACAACTTTAATGCTTCGCTGTGTTGAGCCAGCCCAGGCGAAGAGGAGGAGAGAATGTGAGCGAGTGCAGGAGAAACACTGAGACTGAGCGATTATTGTTGCATGCACAAAAATAGAACACATTCTGTAAAATATGGCCACATAACAATAATAATTGTGCTCCATAAATGTATCTTAATTTCTGCCTTTGCTCGCTCATATAACACCATAGATTCCAAGTAGATCCTTGAATGCAGCATAATCAGCACATCAAGTCAAGCGAAAAATAACAAACATCTGGCACACTGCTAACATTGTTTTATCAAGATGTCTCTTTCAAAAGACCAAAACAAAGGTTAATGTCAAGCACAGAGTGTTTAAGGGGAATGTGACAAGACTGGATGCTCAGGAGCCCTCAGGTCATTTGAGTTTGAGAACCCTGATTTAATACACACGTTTTATTCATGAGGAAATGTTAAAACCGAAATCAACGAGCTACAGCTATCACCCACATTGTTATGTTTCTGAATGCTAATATTATTGTGAACTGTTACACAAATACTACAAAAAGCATAAAAGACACATCTCCATTAACCATTCTGCCTCACCTGCTTGCCACGGTAGAAGAGCCTCTGCCTTTCCGGCTCCACCTTGAAGAGCTCCATGATTTTTAGACGCAGCTCATCCACCTTGGTGAGTTTGGACAGGGAATCCACTCGGTGGGTTTCTTTCCCATCCATTGTACGCACTTGAATCCACATTGCAGCTGCCCTGTGCCAACACCCAAAACATGGCCCATTAAGTGATCAGTCTTGTTTCATTGATCTCCCCAGCATCAGTGATTAATGAAGTGAAGTTTTGTGAAGAAAGCTTTAAACTCCATCAAAGTAGCAACAACACTGGTCTGCTAGCTATTATAAGTAATACATGAATTGCATAGATCAAGTTTGCTAAATGACTTTCAACATGCACTGTTGTGTTTACTTGAACTTCATTGTGTTGCATTTTTGATTTTTATCATTTAATTTCCTTGTTATGATAAGATTCATAACAGATTCACTGATAGGGAACCTGTATCTGTGACTGCCAAATCCATGTTCAATAACAAAATGTAAATTAATTAATTCCTTGTAAGTCTCTATCAAAACAAAACCGAAATTCCAACAAATTATAGTTTTTAGTTTATTCATTTTTTGCCAGTTCCATCATTAATAGTTTAGACTGTCTTCATTATGGACTTAATCAAATCAATTTTAGTCAGAGAAAGAAGTAAATGTTATACATTAGCCGAAATATGATTATGCCAGTCCTTGATCCGTGTGGCTGTATCATACTGGGCTGTCACTTCAAGAGAACACCAGAAAGGGAGGGAACAAGCTGATTTAAATACAGTGCGGGAAACTGAGCTGCAGGCCACGCCCAGTTCTTTTAAAGCAAGCACATCCGGACGAGAGGGAGCGCTAGCAAACAATGTGGCTTCACTGGCTGACAATAAAACACACCGAAATATTAGCTTATACTACGTTTGGAATCGATAATTCCAACACAAAAACGCTCATTTGTCCACACAGACAGTGATTTGTTCTCACTACGGGGTAAGCTGCGAGCTCCACGGCTGCTTGGATTGTACTTAATGCGCTCTCAGCTGAGGTGTTGTTCGCTCTGCTGGCTCGAAACACACCAACACTGATGAGCATGGGTTATAACATCGAAAACAAACTTCTCCCTCTCCCCTAAAATGCTTTATTTCACCGATACTATATCTCGAAATGCAAATGAAAAACCTGAGCCAATTCATCACGAGTCAACACGGAAAAAAAAAACGGGAGAATAAGCGCACGGGTTTGAGGTTTGTTTTGGCTCATAGGAAGTGGCAAAGCTAGTAGTAATTGCACCATGTGTTACACACTATGCTACTGTACTACAGATAAACATCACAAGATAGTAGCTCGCTGTAGTCAAGTTTACCATTCACCCGTCAATGTTTAACGTTCGAGCAACCCACGTTACAACTTATTGTTATAGAGCGATTTCAATTGTGTTAGCAATAGGAATCAAGAGTCCATTCAACACCAAGAAAACTATGCCTGTGACAGAAATTTTAATTCATTTCGCATTTCTTATTCGACTAGCAGGGAAACTTATTGTCGTAACGGCAACCTAAATAGTAAGTCCAGAACTTTGTCAAGTTAGCTAACCACAGTGAGCTAGCTACTGAGTGAATATATCAGTGAGTGCAATTTCAAAAGTTATTAGAACATGAGAAAAAAAGCTTTACCTGTTTGTTCGTTCGTCCAACTGAAAACAAGAAATTGGTGTTTACGGAGTAACGGACACGTTTTCAGAAAATAACTTCTGTGTGAGGTTTGCACGACCAACTCTATGCCTTGTTGGAGAGTGATCAATGAGTTATTCTTCAAGACTTTGATATCCCGCCTGCTGTAAAAATACAGCTTCGCCATTGGATGATTCCTTCTAAGCAACTCGAGTTCATTGGATAACAGAGCTGTCATTCTGTAAAGTGACTGGAGCTTAGCCTCAGCGCGCGAAATGACATTCTCGTGGGTGCAGCTCGCCTCCAGACAGTTCTCGCGAGATTGTGAAGGTAACCCAGAGAGACAGATGGTGGGTCTGGTAAACAACCTCACTGGAAAAGCTTCATTGTTCATCTGCAGTATGACGGCTTCGTGTTGTTTTCTTCTTCAAAAATAATTGTCTGAAAATGCCCTTTTCAACTGACAAATTAATTTCTCAACGTATTACTTTGTAATACAATTTACCTTTATGTTGTAAGTAATGCATAATGCTATTTCACATGATACTTGTCAACTTATTCATGAGTCCTGCCAAGGAAAACATGAAGAAAGTTAGATAAAAAAATGCTAACATATATATATATATATATATATATATATATATATATATATATATATATATATATATATATATATATATATATATATATATATATATATATATATAAGGTTATATGTATATATAAGGTTAAATATTGCAAAAGAATATGCGGTACTAATGGTGTGTGGGCTAATGTCAATGAAACACAAAGCCCAGTTTCACACATTTTCTGTATGCCTAGTTACATTTCTCTAATGCAGGAACTTATTTACAATAATCTGCAGAAAACATTGCCCTAATGGAAAAGGAAAATCACAATTTCTTGGATATATAGGAAGCATTTCTCATCATTTTCATCACCAGTTCAGTAAAGCAACCACACAGCAACAACGCCACTTCTGAGATGACCATTAATTAGTAATCAAAGCTTTTATCCATAAATTTCAAGAAACTTTTCCATTTCCACAATTTCCTGATTTTCAGAAATTTGCATTGCAAGATGGTTTGCAATGTAAATTTCAGATTGACCTCATTAATGTCTTCATAATTAGGGGAATTTCTTTCCTCATTTATTTACTTGCTTAAGAATTAACTTAATTAATCTGTATAAGAAAAGAGAGTTCCAAGAGTTAACTGACAATGACAGTAACACTGCAATTCTCCTTGAAGCCTTAGCTTACAAATCATCTTCCTATTTGTTCTTTGGAGTGAGATAAAAGGAGGCACAATGGACTGAATGGGTTGTCAAGTTGTAGGTGAAACCCCTGTCCCTGGACTAACTGTGAAACTTTGAGCAGAGGAAATGAGGGAATAATGCTCTACTCCTCCTCTAGAATCCTCTGACTGAGGCGCTTCCCCTCTCATTGGCACTGCTCAGTATGAGACGGTAGCTGTAACTCCCAGGGTTGAACGTGTGTAACTGAATGAATGTGAACAGAACGCTACTTCAAAAAAGATTAAAGATTAAAGAGAAAACCAAGGAGTGAGGCCTATGAGCTGTATAGTGCCTCTGGTGTGGTGGGCCCTTGGCAGAGCTGCCCGGCAGGGACTGAACAGCATTCAGAGCTCAGGGAGGATGACAGGAAGTGGACACGACAGGCCAAGTCGGCCAGGAAATCCTTTTGTAGCTTTGTTATTGCTTGAGAAAGCACAACAGGCAGCGACTGCACACTGAGAAGGATGGAGTCCAGTTTCTCTTCCAGAAGTACAATTCTCCTGTCCAGCTCCTCGCTTCGATGTTGAAGCTCCAACACCAGATCGTACATCATGTTCTGAGTCTAGAAAGCAACAAGGAGGACATATGAAGACATGTCAGGGTAAGTGGGATGGCAAACCCCTCTTTCTCCATGTCTTTCACAAACAGACATAAATGCATAAAATTTAACTTCACCAGCCAAATAAAAAGGAATTTGTCACCTATCAATGCACTCTTAGTAGCGAAACAACAGATGGCCGCAAAATTATTATCGTAACATATAAACCCTTTTTGAGTGAACTTCTTCATAATGTAGTGTACTTACAAATGAAACATTAAAAAGCCCATAGAGCTTATTTGCTAGTGATGGTAGGAAGTAATAACTTATACTGTATATACTGTTTTTCAGACTATAAAAGTAACAGAAATGTTATTTAAAATACAATTCTGTGGTTGTGGGTTTATCAGTAATAGAAGTTAAAAAGCAATGAGAGATAATTGGCTAACAAGGGGATCCATTTTAATCTATGAAAACAGGAAAAGCTGAAAAAAATGTATTACTAATTCTCAAAAGGAAAATGTCCTCTCATTGAAAAAATTACACTTTCTCCCTTCAGCAAATGAATATGTAAACAACAAGTGTCAACTCTATGCAGACATACACAAAAGACACTGTATATACAAACCTTTGCAAGGTCAGCAACTGTGTTGGCTTGATCAGTCAGTTTCCTTTGCTCCATTTTAACCCTTCGCAGTCTGAAATCAAAACCAAAATCACTTATGTGCAAAGTAAAAAACATTTTGTTTGTTTTGATCACAATGGAAGCTGTAACTTTAATAAGTATAACAATAAATGTGAAAGTATGCTGTAACTCCCTCTTGATGATGACTTATTTAAACCTACTGGTGGATGGCTTGCAGGAATTTACGCTGATGGTGGCGAACTCTTGCACGATCAATCTTCTTCACCAGCTTGGTGTTTTTGTAGATGAGCCACGTCTCCCTCAAGACATTGGCTGCTGTGTTTTTTACCTGAGAAGGACAGAATATCATGATTCAAGATTCAAGAGTCTTTATTGTCGTGAAACACGCATAATGAAATTTTGTAGAGTCTCTCGGCTTAAAGGCACATAAATAAGAAATAAAAAAAGACAATAAAGACAAGATATAAATATAAAACACCCATATTTACAGAGGAGATGTAATATTTACAGCAGGAATGTAATATTTGCAGGTGAAACAGCAGAAGATGGATTTAATTAATTGCTTCCAGGAGCATTTATAGTAGGTGCAATAACTCTCACCTTTTTGTATAGCTGAGTGTCCATCATGAAGTTATGAACGTGCTTTTCGGCTCTTGTGAGTTCTGACTTCCTTGCAACAACGGCAACCACTAGTGCAGTGCAACCCGCTCCCTGAGGAGCAGAGCAGTCATTTGTGATACAGTGGTAAAGAACATTACAATCATCCATGTCTCAAAAATGTTAAATTTGTCTTTATACTACTATTTAAGTGACATTGTTACGAAAGTAAAATCAATTCAAACTGCAGTACCCCAAAATGTCATAACCTTGCAACTACAATAATGATGCATAAGTGTCAGGTAAACCAGTAAAAAACACAGAAAAAAACATTTGCAACTTCTGGTCATGTAAATTTACATTTTAAGAAAACTACTGTTATGCATATTCTTCCAAAGAAAGTTTAGGATGGCTTTACAATCAAACCCTTTACCCCATTGCAATGTATTTGTGTAAATCTCACCATGATTCCTGTCAGCAGGCAAACCGCCTTCCCGCAGTAGGTGTGAGGGACCATGTCACCATAGCCAATGGACAGGAAGGTGATGGAGATCAGCCACATTGCACCAAGGAAGGTGCTTGTCACCTCCTGCGCATCATGATACCTGTAGAGACATGACACCTGGACGTAAATCCTAAAGGCTGAGAGATGGTCTGATCAGTGATCTCAAAATAATATCCAACATTTGAATAATACAACAAATACACAAAGCTGTGATATTTAAGGATTGCCATTGGTTACCAGTAGAAGATGTACTCAGATATTTTACTTAAATATAAAAGTAGCAATACCACTGTGCAGAAATACTCTGTTAAATGTAAATAGTCAGTGATTTAAAATTGTAATTAAGTAAAAGTGCCCTTGTACATGTAAGTACAGAAAAGCAATAATAGAATAAACAATTTTAGAATAATATATGCTGTTATTGGATTAGGATTATTGATGCATCAATGTGTTCATCACTTTAATATTCCAGCTGGTAAAGGTGGAGATAATCTTAATTTATTTATATAAATTACATTGCTGTATATACTGCTGTGCAGCTGGTGAATTTCCTCCTTGGGGTATAAATAAACACTATATTATGTATTATTAATCTGAATCTGCAAAATAACTACTGACTACTTGTAGTGGAGAACAAAGTATAATAGCTGCCACTAGTAGTGGAGTAGTATAGTATAAAGTATGAAGCAGAAAATGGAAAAACAATGGGGAATGTACTTAGTTACTTTCTGTGACCGTTTGTTAAGGGAAGAAAATGGAAGAGTGAGAATTTCAGACATTTTGAGCTGATACCTCTCACATACACGCACAGTCCAGGCTGCAATAATCCAACAGGACACACTGAAAACCAGCAGGACAGTGCCAGGGCAGATGGTCATCAGAGTCTTCATGACAAAACGAGTGTCAAAGCTGATCTTGTTGAGCGCCCCAATGCTGCGTGAGGAAGCGTCCGTGAATAGCTTGCTGTGGAGCAGCATAACCCGACCAATCAGATAGAGGCGCAGGAACATTGGCACAGAGAGGATGATGTCAATGTCAGCGTCCGCCACTGATGCTGTATCGCTGAAGGCCAGTCGAGCGGTCCAGGTGAACACATACTGGCCTGGGATCGGATGGATGGCACAGATGAGGAGCTCAAATGCAACAAAAAGAATTCGCTCAAAGGTCATCGCGATTCTCCAGTCATCTGCTCCGTTATCCACCATGAAGAGCTGTAGAGGGAGTTAGGGTGATGAACTTTGTTTTGACTGTAGATGTGAATGTCTCATTGCTGGTTTCTTTCACTCAACATTAAGTGACAAGGCAAATTGTTTGCCCCTTTGTTGCATTTCAACATTTTTTGACTAGCATTTTATCCAACTGAGCCAATAGATCATCTACTGCATACTGTAACCTTTTATTCGAATGGACCACATAATTGATAAGTTTTCTCAGTCAGAGTACTAAAAATGCCCTGGGGTTGGGTCCTCCTGGATTTCAATGGGCATTTTCTTAATCCTTCATACCTGGATTTCCCTTGCATGGTACATCACAATGAGTCCAAGAAGAACAGCAGTGGAGACGCTGATTAGGCCTTTCAGGGTGTAAGAATATATGGATTCCTGCAAATAAGTGAGACAAAAGCAAAGGCATGGTGATTGTGAAGACACAGTGATGCACTAAAACAATTTAAGTGGGTGATATCTGCCCTCAAAACCAAGGAAGTTGCCAGTTTTAGGAATACGGTTTCTATGTTGGAATTAAATGAGTCTGAATCGGAGTACAGTACTTTGCTGTAAAATCCCCTTGACAGCTCCGTCTCAATCACCATGACGATAATGCCAAACATCCCACAGACTAAAGCGTAGTCGCTCAACTGTTTGCGCTTCCCAAAAAGAGCTTTTCTCTGTCCCAGTCGGTAGCTAATGTCCTTTGTCTTCTTCTGGGGTATGCTGCCTTCCTCTCTGGTTGGGTTCTCACTGTTGGCCTTACTGGAATCTTCTCTGATGACTTTGGACAAGGCATCCTCCAGGATGGCACTGTGAAGAAGCTGAAGAGGCTGCTGGCCTGAGTGGAGATTGGCAAGACTGGCTCTTAAAGTGCCATGGCTGCTCAGCGGCCACACTGCATCCCCATTGGCTATGCCACTAGTTTCTAAGGTGGCGGAAGGTGGAGGAGTGTGTTTTGGAAGGGAAAGTCTTGATCCACTGTGGTGTTGAAAGTTTGCCTGCAGAAAAACCACAGACAATCAGAATAGCACATGGAAATAATCAGACAACAAATAAGAATCATATTTTGCATCCTTTTGTATTCTTTAACCTCCCATACAATGGTATTAAAAGACAATTCATGTACCTGACTTGGTTTGTGTCTATCTCTATCTGCCACTAAATCCTGGTTCTCAAGCGAGCTATGCTGGCTTGTGTAGGACTGGATACTTTTGTTACTTGCAGAAGTGGACGCCCTCTGCACCCGTGGAGTGCTAGTTGAAGGGTTGTAAGGGAGATGCCGGCACTTGAGTATGATGGAGGGATCTCCAGATGACTCGCAGGTCTGATCACCACTCATCGAGCAATCTTGCTTTTGCCGTTGCTGAACTAAGAGGGGTTCTTTGCCAAAAAGGTCACTCCAGTTGAGGTCTGCAGTGGCAGCAGCCTGAGGGTTCAGATGGAGCTTCTGATTTGTCTCGACGGAGTTCAGAGGAATGTTGAATAAGGTTGCTTGGCTGCTGTCTTTCAAATGATTGCAAGGTTGTTGTGGCAATAGCTCCTTCCCACCTCCTTGGTGGCTGCACTGGAGCATGTAATGATCCTGTGGATGGTTTGTCGCAGGTTTTAAAAGATCTTTTTGGTTTATTTGCTGTGGTAAAACCTGGCAAGTGGTCGGAGATTGGGTGCTTTGAAAGAAAGGCTGAGTGTGTGGAGAAGATGAAAGGCCCCTCTTGTTTGAAACTCTGGAGAGGCAGTCTTGCTGGACTGCATCATGTTTTGGATGAGCATAACAGCTTGAAGCCCCTGGATTTTGGTTTGCATCCAGACAGGAACAACCATATCTGTCATTGTGGTTTGGATGTCCTACACTGGTTCCTGCTCTTTCTGCTGAGGGTGAATCTCCTACACTGCTAACCTGGCCACAAAGCAGCAGCCAGTCCTGATCACTCAGCTGTGATAAGGTTAGGCTTCGGGTTTTCATTGGCAACATCTGAGATGAATCTCTTGGTGGAATGATTCCATTAGACTTTTCATGGGGTGAAGAAGAAACACAGCACAGACTTGAATCCAGTGGAGAAGAAGATGCTTCCACAAAGGTATCTGAGTATCCATCACGCTCCCCTTCAGGAGACTTAGTCGGAGGTGATGGACCTCCCGAGGTGCAATGCTCGTGGTTACCATCACGGAAGACTTCACCTGTTGAGTCAAGACGTCGCGTTGCGTTGGTGGGTTTAACCAGAATCAACCTCATGGCCTAACCGCAGAGCTGAAATGAGATCACACACACCATATTTCACATGTAACTGGAAAGACAGATGACAGAAAGAAAGAAAGAAAGAAAGAAAGAGGACAGGAGGATGTCATGCAGCAACACTCCTGAGATATATTTGAATGCATGATGACATGGTTGAATAATGTGCACACAGCATCCATAAATTCATGTTTTTTTTGCAACAAAGACAGCCCATAAATAACCATGCAGTATCTACATAGTACATAAAAATAAAATGTACATACTTAACATTGACAAATATTAAACTGTTCTGTGTAATGGCATTTTTTAATTTTTTTCTGTCATAAAGCCACAATAATGGCCTTTAAAAAGTTAATCAAAAGCACATAATCCTTAAAATGTAAAAATGGGCCTGACATTTCACAAATAAATCACTCTCCTGTGTTTACATACATTCAAGGCAAAATCATTGTTTTACAAGCAATGATTTGTTTAATCTGTGTTTTCAGCTGGTTATGAATGTGAAACTGTCAAAAACAGATGTGACCCTCCTTATGTCAGTCTGCTGGGCATGGAAATCTCAGCAGTTTTAAACATGATTTGACTGTTTCGGAGGAAAGAAATTCATAATTTTAAATTATTTAGTGTTCTGAAATCTTCATTATGTGTGGTTTAATGCACTGATGCAATTTTGTGCTAATAAAGTGTCCGCTCTTAAATATACTTCAACTCATGATAACAAATAAAACTGTAATAGTTCATCTTAATAAACTAAGGTGTCACTTTCACTGGGCTAACCTTTTCTAGCGTCACCTAATTATTCCAAACCGTGGTCTTAAAGTTCAATGTTAATTAGTTTTTTTAAATAAATACAACTAATATATTAACAAATCGTAAATTACTACTGGTGATCCTTACCTTCTTCCATATGTTATTTTTCTTCAAACTTGAAAAAGCAGATTCCTGATTGGAGGCTCCCAGCTTGCAGAATGGAAGTGTTCAGAAGAAGAAGGAGCACAGCCTGAGTGGGTGCTGAACGGCGGCTTGCCTCCTCCCAGTACAAACACTTGATAAAGCAGCTTTGGAGGCGCTTTCCTTTGAAAGTAATGATTAGAATTCAACATGAAGAAAGGAGAGGGCAGCAGCAGCGGCTGGTCTGGTAAAGGGTTGTCATGCAAATGGACAGGGAGTAGGTGGATGCAGCAACAGGTTATAATCCACAAAAACAAAAACCTGTAACATCAGACATCAGTGTTAAGGTAGAACATCACACGCAAAGAACTCCCTTGAAATTGGGGGTGAACCGATTGGTTGCCACGGGAAAGAAAAGAAACCATCTGCTTTCAATGCCAAAAGGAAAATAAAAGGTCAGTTGAACTTGTCATTGAAGCTTTGTGGTTCAAAGGCCTCGGCACGGACTCTTATCTCCTCCACCACAAGAGCCCGACTGGACAAAAGCAGCCTTTTTAAAATCTGGTTAGTAATGAATCAAGCCAGCGGGTGCAAAGTTTCCTCAGATGTGTCCTAACAATGTCTAAAACAACCCAACCCAGCAAAAATACAACTTTGTAATATTTCTTTGAAAAAATGTATCCAAGAAATAGCGCTGGCAGCAGGAGTGGTGTTGTCAATTGTTACATTTGCTCTGGATATTTCCTTTAATTTTTAGTCCTGCAGAAGAGCCTTGTTCTGTGATTAACCCCCATTTCTGATATGCTACTACAGATATTTCAGTGATATTGTCTGTCTTGTTATCTGTTACTGTTTAGGACTGCTAAAGCTGTTTTCGTTCTTGCTTTCTGTCTCTCAATCTGACATCAGGCAAACCTACAAAGCCTATAGTTCGCTGCCTCAGCAGTTCAATATGTAAATGTTGCTGTGCAGGAAAAAACCATTGTGAACACCGGCAGCACTGGACACTGTTGCTGGCCAGATAACTGGATGCAAAACAAATTCAACAGCAAAAACAGCTACCAATGGCTGTGTTGAAGTGGAATCCTGCAAAAAATAATTCAGGAAATGGATGCATTTTTTAAATTTTAATCCTATTTTTTGTTTTGTTGATATAGTTAACTGGATTTACATTGTTTTGTTGTTGAGACTACCATCGAAATACATCTAAAATGGAGGTTGTCTCTTTGTGGAGGTTCTTAATGTGATCAATTGTTGTTTGGATAGTGGGTATCAGAGGTCAAGCAGTCTGTACAGGAACTATGCCACCTATAGGCGTGGCATATGTGTTACATCCTTGGCACTCGTCACTCGTTATCGCGTTGGAAATATTTCCAGCAATGTTTTGAGTTTGAGGGCTGGAGATTAAGACAATAAGTTTTATTCTTATCATTATTGAGGATGATACCTAGAGAGGAGGCATCAGCAAACTACTGTATTATATCAGACATTCACAAGGCTGAGTAGCCAGGGTAAAATCCCTACTTATAGGAATACTTGAGCTTCAGAAATAAGACAATAGCACAAACTCACGTTAGTGCTACTGCAGTAAACCTGCACAGTTACAGTTTGTCACCGGACACACAGTTATGGTCAACTTGAATGAAAAGTTGAGTTTGAAATTACTGTCTTCTTTTGGTAATAGGCATTGCACACAGAAGCAGAAGTTGGCAAAAATGTTTGACTTCATTGTGTCACTTGATTTATGTGCCTCCTGACAAAAAAGGAGAAGGTTTGCATTTAAAAGCAACGAGAGATGTTGAAGATCGAGTGGTGAACTTTAATTAAATTACTCTCAGAACATCTGGATTTCCACCTCCCTAGAAGTGCTAGTGATTCAATTTATTAGATGCTGATGTGCAACATTAACGGCCACGTGCACAGGCATAATGATCACTTGTGACCTTGATAGGAGGAAAATAAGCTTCTCCTTGCAAGTGAATAGAACAACCAAAAGTCATCTGGCATTCGAGAGGCTTTGCAGTGGGAGGTGGTGAAGCTCTCATCAGCAACACTCATTTTAAAATGAAATTATTACATTTTTCCAATTGTAGTCTCCCATATGCACAGGAATGGAATTAAGGGGGAGGGGCAATGAGTGCATTCACTTTGAGTTGTAGGAGGAAAAACGTTGGTTCAGGGGGTTCTCTGGCGCCTTCATCCACTCCTTCTTCAACTGTTGCTTCAGCTGTGACAGCCTCATGTTGGGGTTGTCCTTTTTTAGGCGAGGCATGTTGGCCTCCTCATATGCAGCAAAAGCTGCTTTCATCCGCCGTTCCGGATGGTGGTCCACATCCTCAGACCTGGTGCTGACGACAGGAAGAGTGGATGTAATTATGGCTTGTTAACATTCACAAGTCATCTTTGCTGTTGCTTGGGCCTAGGAAACTTAAATCAACAATTCAAATCAACATCAAAGTAATCACAAGGATGATAGGCTGTCACACACAGTAATGGTACCTGAGCACAGCGATGGCATCTTCTATTGTTCTGGCTTCCACGGTTCCTTCATCAGGGATAATTCTGTTCACGTTCTCCTCCAGGGGCATCTCCAGGTGGCTCTTTTCTGTGAGAGGAAATTGTATTTGATGGTAAAGAAAATGAACTCATTTGATCCCCAAACGTCCAAAGTTGCTGGATTTCCATCTCCGTTCCTATTTCATATTTAATGTAAGCAGCACACTTCTGTTATCACCTCAAACCTGAAATTTACCATTTGGCTTGAGCTCCTGCTCCAGCTCGTTCTGAAGCACCTGCTCAATCTGGGCACGAGTCACTTTTCCTCCAGATCCAGGCTCCTTGTGGGATTTGCCTTTTATGCTAGAGTTCTCCTCATCCAGAAGCCGCTGGTTTTCCTTTTTCCTCTCCAAAAGCTCGAGCCTTTTCTTCTCCTTGTCATCCTGCAAACACAGAGCAGTCTAATCAAACTTTTATGCTTAAAAAAATATGTTGTATTAGAGTAGTTTGGCCTCTATATGCATTATGACAAAGCCAGTCACATAACTATTTAACAAGATTCACTTCAGTGTTCCCCTTAAATCACTGAGAATAATCAATCATGAAATAAAATACTTAAGGGTATCCTGTACTGAACAATATTTGTTCCAGAGCTGTTTCACTGCACAAAATACACATGGTGATACTAAAGCTTAGTAATCACTTACATTTATGTCATATGTACAGTATGTGTTAAGTACACAGTACCTAATTTTCTCCATTCTTGATCTGTATCTGCCTGCTCCTAAAATATCCAAATTTCTCACTTGGGGATTAAACATTTAATCCCAGCTAGACTTTAGAACTGTGGGTATGTGTGCATGCAAATTATGAGGCCACGAGCGGGGTTCCTATCCAGATCAAAAACAGAGCAAAACCAAATATGACAGTTCTGTCAGCATTGTCCTCTCATGTCGACATTAATTTATTTTTCCTTCCTCATCTGTGCTTTAATCATTTCAGTTAAAAGTAAATCAGACTGTACAGACATCATCCAGGAAGAAGCAACAGAAGTATTACAGTGGCAAAATTCAGCAAAACAGCAAATTCTTGAAGACAGAGTGAGCATCATGACTAAATAAATTACCAAATTTGAACATCACACTGAAGAGACAGTTCACCTTTCTCTGCTCTTTTTTGAGAACATGTTTGTCAGTTTCCTGCCACAGAGCATCCTCTTCTTGTTGCTTCTTGCGGGCATCTGCCACTGCCTTGACCTCGGCTTTGCGGGCTCTGGCTGTGGCCGCCTTGGAGTTTTCACCCTGGAATTTCTTTGGCATTCCAACAGCTGCACTTCAGCTGAGAGATAAAAGATCAGAAAATAAGACTGCTGCTCAATACTGATATAGGCAGTTTTACCTACAGTTATCCAAAACCCTATATCTGTAATATCTGTAACATTTTGATTCATTAAAACAACTTGTGCAACTTGCAGTATAGTATATAGTATGGATATATTACGTGCAGCAGCTCTTTTGAAGTGGTATGTAGGTAACTTTATTAATCTAACATTCTCTACACTCATTTCGTTAACCTCTTAATAAAAGCAAATATTACCCACTTTTTCTTGTTGATTGACTACCATAGTCAGTTTAAAAACAGGAGTTAGCAAACGTCCAGGTTAACAAATCCGACAATTTGGCAGAGAGCAGAACAACTAACCCATAACTGAATTCTAACATAACAAAAACGATTGCAATTTTGACCGTCCGTGTAACGTTAGCTGGTTAGCTGATAGCTTATTGATGGTAACTTTATAAACAAGACTGCTTTGCTTGTCAACGACTCGGCTATTCTCTGTTCCATTTAATCTAAATTTAGCTAAAAGGAGAACGTCCACAACCACAAATTACACACGATTTCATACCAGTATGAGATGGTAAACAGGTCGTAGGAAGACGACAGTTGACGGTTTCACAGAGGCATCAGCCACCTCTGAAACCACAGCGCACTCTGATGACGTAGCGTTTCCTATGGTTACAGCGCACGCTCCAGGAAGCGTTTCAATTTTGTGCCCTTGGACAAAAAATGCTGTACTTTTAACTCCGCTGTAGCTTCGGGATACATACTGCCCAAGCTGCCACGTATTACATTTAATCTTAACTATTCTAATCTAAATGTGAAAATCTCCCATTTAACAATATTAAATTACTTAATCGGAATTGTAAAGTGGCATAATGGTCAAAAATTACCATGTGTTCAATATTCATCTCCTTTTGCCTCATTGTCCTAAATAAAAAAAGTAAATTATTATGGGGTACTTGACATTAAAAATTTCTTGCTTTTCCATCTGAAATTTCTTTTATATCAGGAATTTGCAGACATATTGATCATGTAAAGTAGACAACGTGTTTTGGTTATCTGAAGGGAATTTAAAGGTACAATACTGTCCTCTTACATGTAGCGGAGTTTCTTAATAAATGACAGATTGACTGTTAGGACAATGCCACGTTTTACTGATGTCATTCTTGAGTCAAGAAAAAAAGAGGAGATTTTTGTTTTTATTTTTATTTCATTTAATTATGGTTAACATTTTCAAATATTAACAAATAGGAAATATACTGATTCTTTATGTTGAGAAAACAGCATGATGAAACAATAGTTAATACATGTCTATCAAAATCAATAAGATGGTATAATCTGAGCTGGAATACAGAAATAGCTGGAGGTCATCTGCATTCACTCAGAAGTCATTGTCGCTCTCCTCCAGCAGAGGTTGTCTCATGTTGCCCTTGGAGGGGCGAGCACCCCTGGACACTGGGTCATCAAGACTGTCCTCCTCCAAATCCTTGCTCTCTTCCTCATCGCCTTCATCGTCTTCCTCATCATCTTCATCCACATCAGTCTCGCTGTCTTCAGTCTGAAAAAGCAGACAAGAAGGGGTCACATAATAACTGCAACAATACAAAATTATCAGTTTTCAGAGTCTAGTAAAAATGATTACTGGACACACAACACACAGTGTGGAACTACAACTGGGATGGACATATTTTCATTCAAACTAAACACTGAACCAGCTAATGTCTCAAAAACTGTAATGAAAAAATGCCCCATCCAGAGCTGATTTAACAGTAAATCATTGAACTGGGAAATGTCCACCTGGAGCCACTTAAACCAGTTTAGGGAAAGAAAAACCCATTCCAAACACTTCCATGCCATTAAAACATCTGCACAAATGCTCAAAAACTACACAGGCCTAAATGTATTGCAGAAAGGACAGAAATAACAATTTACACCCATAGATGGATCAGTGGAGCCAAATGCAATTACTCTATCTTCTTCTTTAGATATCGCTCAGCAACACTAACTAAGGTTTATACTGAGTTTGTGCTTCAGTGGTGGATGCAAAAAAACAGTCAACACTCTCTGTGAGAGACAAAACAGGTGTAGCAGGTTTGCAAGCTCTGTACGTACTTCTCCTCCACTTTTTCCCTGTATGAACACTCATGACGTGGACTATGTAGGAATTTGAGAATGGATTTTTCCTTTACAAACACAAAGGAACATGGAGTGAACTATATCTTGGTCCTACACAAACCTTTCCTTTGCGTTGTTTTTTAGCACGAAAGAGTGGCCTCCAGGAAACGGCTAAAGGGGGCTTTTAAAAACAGTGAATGACAGTGAAAGGTAAGATATAGAACATATTACAAGATGGAAATCCAAAGGGATGCAAGACTGATCAAGGCTGGTGCATAGGATACTTGGCTGAAAAAGATAAAACAGGAAGCGGCATGTTTTTTGTAGCGAGAGAGGCTGCAAAGAGAGCCCCATTGAGGACCACTGAGAGTCAACAAAAGAAAGTCTTAAAAATGAAAAGATGCTTGCTACATCAGACTTAATTTAAGAAGAAAAAATGTTGCTATGATGGTACCAACCTCATCGCTATCACCACCCTGCATGTTCCCGATGAACCGTGCTCCTCTTCCTGTGGTGCAAAAAGAGGCAACATGGGTTACGTTAAGTTTTTTGAGAGAATAGATAAGCATCTATATAACTACACATATAACCCCAATCAGGCTAATATAAAGCTGAACACTGTGGAGGTAACTTTGTCTATAATTAAGTCTTTAGTCCGAGCAATTTTTTTTCTGAGGAACTAACAGTTGATCATTCCAAGGATATGGTTATTTCTTGTTCGTGTACCTGCCATGATGCCATTTCGTGTGGGCCGGGGCTTAGAAGGTCGACTCTCCTCTATGTCGCTGTCTGAACCTTCATCTTCTGGAACGTCCATGTCAGAATCCTCATCTTTCACTGTGGAAGTCAAGCATGTGAAATTATTACAGGAGTTGAGATTACATGACTATTGCTTTACTTTAACAGAGTGTGACAGGTTGTCTCACAGGAGCTCCTCCTCAGATCTCTCTCCTCCTCCTCCCTCAATACACGCTGCATCATCCTTTGTGTGTTTTCGGCCTCCTGCAGTGGAAAGAAATGGACAAACACATGGATTTGGAAAATTAATTTACATAGCTATATCACTCTGGTCTTTTGACCATTTAACGCACTTTGCACTACATCATGGCAACATTTATCCTACTCACAAACACATCCATACATTGATGGCAGAGACTGCCATACAGGGTGCCAAACTGTTAATCTAATTTAATGCTTATTCATGCACTGATGGCTGCCCAAGGACACAGTACAGAACATTTGTTGACAACCCATCTCCTCCATCCACAGCATTGAGGGTATGTGTTAATCCCATTTATGTTTGTCTTATTCCTCATCATCATAGGTAGCTGTGTGTGTAAATGTTTTACATAGGAGAGAAGGCTCATTTTTCACCAATGCATAGTTCTTACAAAAGGCCTCTCCAACTTCATTTATACTCTGAAGTTAAGCAAGGTTGGGCCATGAGAGAAAGTTTCTTCTTGGGAAAAAAATGATTGTGTACTTATTTACTAAAACTGACAATTTTCCATATTTTGTTCTTTTATAGTTTTGTGCGTCTTATCATATGGGAAGACCAATATGGGTGCCAAGCATTACAGAGACAATGTGGCAATATGTTTAAGCAAAATTACATAATATACAAGCAGTTCCACATGATGTCTGTTTAGAATTAACATTTAAGGATCTCAATTCTGTGTATCGTACACACACCTCAAACCTCTCCTGCTCCATTCTGTGGTATTCATCAAGCTGACCCTCAAGGAAGCAGAGGCTCCTGAACTTCTCCACATAGGTTTCATATTGCTTCTGCAGTTCTTCCTCAATCTTCTCATACTCATCCATGAAGGCCGGCCTAAAAAAAAAAAAAAAAAGCAACAAGCAAAGAAAATGCACTTACAATAGGTATAGCATAGACACATTTTGTTTAAGCTATACCAACAATCTGACTTCACCTCCTGGGCGAAGTATCAGTTATCTGTCTTTACATAGAGCGGGTCGGTCATACGGAGGCTTCCATGTCTTTCTGGTCTATAAAAAAAAAAACGTTGAACTGCCGAGATGGACATAAAGTACTACCTGCTAGTACACGTAGGACAAATGCATTTCCACGTTTTGCGATTCACTTTTCACAGAGAAGCAAGGTGGAGACGCCTTTTTTTACTTACTGGGCACTAAACTAAAACCTGCACTCCACTTTTGGTCATAATACAAGACCATTCTAATGCTACGCAGAATCCTCATCGCGAAAAAAGTGTAACAGGGCCACAAAATGATCGGCGCTCCAGGCCAGGGATCCGCGGTGAGTGGCCGGCCGGGGCGGCCCATGCCCGTCCACAGCCGGCCGAGGCCCGCGGAGAAGTCCTCCGGACCGGTGGAGTACTATGGAGGTCCGGGGACAAAATCACCACGGTGATAGTGGCTGCCCGGGAGTTGACCCATTCTGCTTAGCGTAATTCCAACCATGTTGCAATGCATGCAAAGTCAAATTTAACCACTAGATGGGAAAAAAATTACATAGTGTCCATTTAATACTGCACAACACATGAAAGACAATTTTTAAGGGTGCAAATAATTCAACTCAAAAGCTCAGTCCCATTCACTTTGTACTTTGTATACTTAACCATAGGCTTAGTGTCCTGTCACTAAGTCTATGTGCTTGCTGTAAGCTTGTGAACTGACCGGACACTTTGTAGTGTCTGGAGCCTCTTCCGATTCCTCTCTAGCTCCTGCTTCTTCTTTTCTATCTTGGCGTCCAGACTGGTTTCATCAGAAACAACATTACTCAGCATGTCTTTTGTCTTCTCCACATTTTCCTTAAAATGAACACAAAGACATGGTGGTAAATTCAGTGGCATTTCATAGACAAAAGGCCGTGTGTGAAATTTAAAAATGAGGATTGTCAGGATGAATACATACCAACACTTCCTTGATGGCAGCTCTCAAGGCCTTTTCAGTCTCATTTACCTCCAGAGGTCTGGCAATGGCTGCAGTTCTCATTTCCTAGGGAAACATTGAAAACAAAGGCAACAGAATAATCTCCTTTCACTGTGCTGCATTAGAATTGTGCATCTGAGAGCAAGGAAGAATTTTCTTTAATGTTTGTAAATGCAAATATATTTTCAGAAAAAGATAGTACTATATTTCTATAAATGCACGGACACTATAGATCACAGTATAACACGTAGCCTTCAAACTGTAAAACATTCTCTCCAGATCTAGATCTAATGAAGAGAAACCCCAACACTGAGCCAGTATCTGTGTCTGTTGATATCCATTTTCCCTCACCCTTAGATCAACTTCTTTTCCCAATAAATCATACAGTGATGCTCCTTTTGATGTGACCTCTGATGCCAGTTGCCGAGCTGCTTTGAGATCTGAAATCTAAAGTGAACAAGAGAGATCATCAGCAACACCAGGCTCTCTCCTTCAATTAGGATTAGATAATTCATAAACTAAAAATATATGGGATACAGCAAACACAAAACGGAATGGGAAGCTGGAAAGAAACTAATTATATCAAAGTTTTATACAAAGGTGAAACAGGTGTACAGACTGTTAAATCTCAGAGTGAACATGTAACAAAAGTTATTCAGGAATTACTAAAAGGTATTAAACATGGGGCACATTCACATCTGCTAAGTTGGACAATATATGGCATTTGATTCATTTTTATCTGTCTCAGTTCCCAAACACTGACTCAATTTAAATGCAATTTAACGTATATAGTTGATAGCCTAACTGTCAAATTATTCAGAGTAGAAATGACTAAAATAGTAACATAAAATAGATATAACATTATACAGTAAAAACTGCATCTCACCCGTGAGCCAATGTCAAACTTGACTTTGTTGTTGTCCTCCTCGATTCTGTCTCCCAGGGTCATCTGCTTAGTCTTCATGGCACTGTACAGCACTGAAGTGATCTTCAACATCTCTTTCACAGCATGGCCATCAGCCTGATAGAGGCGCTTCATGTTCACCTTGATGTGAGCCTTTGTTGCCTGCACATACGTGAGACACAGGTTAAGACAGACGAACTGCCTGCTTTCAATAGCTAAGTGTAATCGGTACATTCTGTATACATTTAAGACAAAACATCACCATAAACTGGGCCACGGCCTTGATGAAGAACACTCTGTCTGACTCTGTATCCACATCTGTTGGAATATCCATCTGAGGCTCGTATCTACAATGTAAAGGCGACATCAATACATAGATTTGTAAAATGTAAGTAAAAACAAAACCTACCCAAAAAAAGTAGACTACATACAGAGATGTGCGCCTGGAGTTGAAAATGAACTTAATACATTAAGCATAAAAGTGACCATTTAAACTACAATTTTAATTGAATTAAATTAAATAGTGTGCAAAATGATGGAAAAAAAATAGGCTACTATTAAGTTGTCACCTCTTAGTGAATCAGTGGTGTGAAGTTAAGCATACCTCTTTACAAGCCATGTAAGAATTTCTGCCACTAAAGTGAAGTTTGGTGTTCTGAAGTTCTCCATAGATATCAGACGAGGATAGCCCAAGGCCCTCATCATCTCTGTGAAATCTAAAAATACAACGCCAATTACCAAAATCAATCATCAACAAAAAGTTATCACATATTATTAGCAAAGTGAAATAATGATGACAATATACAGTCACTTACTTCTCAAGTCTCTGAAGGACATTATGACATGCCAGCACTGTACGCAGAAGATGCGCTGTTTCCGTCTCTGACAGATAAGGAGATGTAACGGTGTTTACAGTCCACCAAGCTACTGACTCCGCACATCAATTTGACTTGGTAGGTCTGACGGAAGACTGTCACTTCATCCGTGACAAATATGTGATATGGGATAACCCAAGTTATGTGACTACATCCAGATAGCCATCAGCATTTTAGCAAACCAAAAACAATATTACCTGATAGTGAAGATAAATTATTTAACTGATTTAGTAGACTTCAGCGTCAACAAATAGACTAGCTAGCTTGTGGCTAGGTGGTAGCTAGTTAGCAAAACGCTAACACTTAGTACCGCCGGCCGGTACCGCGGGTCAGCCTGTACCAAGACATTAGTTTTTCGAACTAGCTCCCTGATTAAATGTTTAGTGGCTGTAGCATATTGTGCTCACGGTAATGATGGGTTCGTTACCTGTTGTGTCTGAGTTAGGCGTTCCTTCACCTCCGCCCTAGAGTCTCTATGGAAACCGATTTGCTACGGCAGCTCAACTCGTTCAGAAAGTAGTTTTCTTCTTCTTCTTCTTCTTCTTCTTCTTCTTCTTCTTCTCCTTCTTCTTCTTCTTCTTCTTCTTCTTGGTGCATTACCGCCACCATCTGGTATGGAGTGTGAATCAGGATGACTACTAATTCCCCCCTCAGGAAAAAAGGAATTATATTCTGTCAAGCAGCCTCGTTGCTTTAAAGAACTGGAATATAAATTTATGACTCTTGTGCCCTGAGCTCTGTTGTAGGATGACTCTGATATCCAGTGGTATTTTAATGCTCCTGAGATGTGTACTTAAATTCTGTCTTTCTCTCTCATATTTCTGACACTGAAGTATTACATGTTCTATTGTCTTTTCTTGGCCACAGTACTCACAGTTCCCAGTCTGGTGTTTTCTCATTATGAATAGTGTACTGTTCAATGCAGTGTGTCCCATCCTGAGTCTTGATATTATGGTTTCTTCTCTTCTGTTCCTTCCTGCTCTTCTCATTTCTCCCACTTTCCTTTGTATTCTGTAAAACCATCATCCCGTCCTCTCTTCCTCCCATTGTTTTTGCCACCTTTCCCTCAGTCTTTGTTCAATGATGCTCTTTAGTTTAGTCTTTAGTTAGTAATTTCTGTCTCCCTCCAAAATTCCCTTTTTGCATTTTTATGACATTTGCTTGTGCTCTCTGACATTCAATGAGATTCTGACAGCTGTGATTCCGACGTAAGACTTTGAATGCTTTATTACGGGCCTTAATTACTACATCACACTCCTTTGTCCACCATGGAACAGTCTTCCTGTTGTGCTTACCCCCCTTCTTCTGAATGGACTCCTTGGCTGCCTCTAAAATTGCATTACAAAGAGCATGATTAAAATTATTAACATCATCATTAGTATTGATTTTCTTCATTTCTCTGTCACATATGATCCCTGTGATGCTGTGATGATGGGATAATGATCACTGCCCACAGTTGTCTCTCTGTTTACCCCCCATGAACAAACACCTGCTATTGAGTGTGATACCAGTGTCAGATCTATTGCAGATTCTGTCCCCATTCTGATATTAACTCTAGTTCCACTACCATAATTCAAGCACACTAGGTTTTTATTCTCAATTAGCTCCTTCGTTCCACTGCCCCATAGTGCACTGTGGCCATTCACACAGTCCCCACACCATACTACTTTCCCCTGTATTTCTCCACGCACTTCGTTTATTGTCTCAACTGACAGCCTACTGCATGGATTGTAAATGTTAACAATTTTAACGTTTCCTCCCTTTGTCCAGACTTCAATTATTACATATTCTAGCTCTGATCCTTTTCCCACCACTCTGTACCACTCTGTATCCCTTGTTTGACAAATGTTGCACACCCTCCTCCAATGCCCTCCCTTCTATCTCTGCGGATGCTATCATAGCCTTTCATTACAAAGTCTAGTGATGGTTTGAGCCAGGTTTCTTGTATACATATGATATCTGGTTTCTTTTTTATTTCCTTAATGAATCCTTTAAATTCTTGACCACCTGATCATTTTACAGTGAAAATCTGTAAAATAATCAGGGCTTTTTCACCTGAGCTCCCCACTCTCCCATCTGCCTCAAAGCTTTTAGTAATCTGCTCCCAGGACACATTTTTCATCCCCAAACCTTTTCTGCTTCCCTCACAATTATCTTCATCTTTTCTGTTTTGTGTTTGACTTGGTCGGTAGAGTTAATAACGTAGGCCATGAAGAGAATCAGTTTATCTATTGCCAGTGCTGTTAGCTTCCTCTGTTTGCTCTTCCTCTGCTCTATGGACCTATTTTTTCCTGTGACAATCTTTCCCTTTTGACCATCTACCCTCTTCACTGCCTCTGCATAGCTGATGTTGTTTGTTGCTTTCACCTGCTCTATTTCCACTGCCCTCTTCCTGACTTCACACTGATCCTATGTCACCTGGTGTTCTCCACCACAGTTACAGCATTTCTCCTGTCCCTCAGTTTTGCACTCCTCTATCCTGTGCTCCCCTCCACATCTGGGACACCTCTGTTTGCCTGTGCAGGCTGCTGCTATATGTCCAGACCTCTGACACTTAAAACATCAAAGTGGGGGAGGGACATAGGGCCTGTCTGGGAAGCAAATATATCCTATTTTAACTGTTTCTCGGAGTAGAGTGTCCTGAAACTCCAGCAGAACAGAAAGACTATCCACCCTATCGCCGTTAACTGTTCTCTGTAATCTTTTTGCTCTGCTCATTTCGGCTCCGTTTCAGTTTCTCCAAATCCTCATAGACAGGAATCCCTGTTATAACTCCCCTTACCACCCTGTCAGGACCCAACATCCGTCTTTCAATTACTACTTTCTTGCAAATGCTCTCTATGTGTAGCGCTTAGTTCTTCTGCTCCTCTGTTTTTCTTTCTCAGCGGACTCATGCTAACCCCCTCATCTTCAGGATCACTTTAAATCCCTCTCTCATTACCTTTTTCCGGACTACTCTCCCATCATCATCTGAACTGTTCTCTTCGAAGCTTCTCTTACTAAGTTTATTTATGTCATCTCGCCTGTTTCTTCCTCTCCCTCTCCCACGAGAAACTGGCGTCCATCTGCCAAAATCCATATTCCCTTCCTCCTCCTCGTCTACCTGAGTCGCCATCCTGTTCCAGTCACACACCAGTTTATGCCAACTGCCAGGTCTGAGATCGAGCCTTTAGATCACCAATCTTTTATGTTGTTGATTGTTTGTTTGTTGTTTGTTTCCGCCAACTCTTTCTCCTGCCCGAGCGGAGCTCCAGGTGACGCTGTCCGTGAACAATTCGTTCGAAAGAACGAATCTTTTGAGTGAACGAACTGAACTGAATCACTTCCTGAACTGATTTGTTCCTCTCTCAGTTCACTTGAGCTCAGCCTCAGCGTGATGGCCGGGAGCTGATCTGCCTCGTTCGTTCGCTCATGACATGTGAATCTTTGATGAACGACCCAGCCAGCAGCGAGGGGAGGGGAGCAGGGGTGGGCCAGAGTCATGTGGGCGTATCGATCTAAATATCGATAGTATCGATACAAAGATGAGCATTGTATCGGATCGACACTAGCATGAGGTGATCGATCAGATCTGATCATTTTGATCAGAGCGGTCTCTATGCTATGGTGTGTTCTGTATGCAGACTGAAGGGGTTCATAGAGCTCATGGTTGGACAGATGCAGATGTAGCTGGGCAGCCTCTGCTCTTTCCAGGATCTTGCTGAGGAAAGGAAAGTTGGAGATCGGCCGAAATTTATTGAGGTCATCAGGGTCCAGACCAGGCTTTTTTAAGATGGGGGTGAATGAGGCAGTTTTGAGACTTGGGGGGGACCGTACCAAACACTATGGAGGAGTTGATTATATCAGTGATGGTGGAACAGAGGGGAGGCTGGCAGGCTTTAACCAAAGCAGTTGACATGGGGTCCAGAAGACAGGAAGAAGCTTTGGCTTTGCTTAGAAGAACTCTAGAAATTTAGAGCAGCGGTCAGGGTCCTCAGCAGTGGGGGAGGCAGCAGAGGGTCGGAGCAAACGATTGATGGTGGAGAATAGTGTTCTGGGGTGGTTTTGCTGTGAGCTGATGAGGGTGGAATAGTATTTGTTCTTGGTCCGAGCAATTTCTTCCTTGTAGGACCTCACATGATCCTCAAAAACCAAGTAGTGGACGGTAAGGCTGGAACATTTGTAGAGCTGCTCCAACCGGCGACCAGTGGTTTTCATGATGCGGAGGTTAGAGGTGAAACGGGGGTGGGGTGGGTATAAGAAACAGGCTGGTGTTTAAAGGGGCCCAGAGAGTCCAGGCAACAGGATAGAGTGGTGTTGTAGCAGGCAACTGGGCCATTGGGCGAGGTGGGCCGCAAGCAAGTCAGACAGAGCTGGTGAACTCACTGACTTGACATTCCTGAATGAGATGGAGAGCAGTGTGGGTGAGAGGACAGGGATGTCAAAGAGGACAGCAGATCCAGACACTGCAGATGGGAGGGGGGAGCACCAGTGGAGCAAACTAATGGCGCTTTTCCACAGGCGCGGTACGGTACAGTACGGCACGGCTCTACACAGTTATGGCGCTTTTCCACTAGTACCTGGTACCTGGTACTAGGTACTTTTTCCGTACCTCCTCAGCCCTGGTTCCAAGCGAGCCGAAGCGATGCTAAAACACGACGTCAGTCGACTGCCTTCCACTGATTGGCCAATGAGTGTCGTCATTGGATGCGGGACGTCTGATTGGACTGTAAAAGCCAACAACTCGCCTCCGCCATTTTTAAAACCGGCAACTGCTTCACTATTTTTACACTTCCTGGAGTCTTCTCTGTCTCTTTTCTTTCGCTTTGTGCGTGACAAAAAGTCACAGTGAGCAACAAATACATGATCGCTTCCTTGTCCTCCATTGTTTGTGTTGATCTTCTTCTGCTTCCCAGTTTTCTGTGTTGCATGCAAATGACGTTATGACAGTTTCGTGCTGCCGTATGATGACCCTTCCCACACCGAGGAGGCACTCAGTTCTAATGGAAAAGCAACAAAACTGGGCCCTACCGTGTCGTGCCGTACTGTGCCGTGCTGTTATTGTGTAGTGGAAAAGTGCCATAAGTCAGGTATAAATTAATTATGGATACAGACAAACACGTAAACAATAATCGATGACAAATGTATTCACATTTTATTTGAATAAAGTGCAGCCTACACTTGAATCAACTGGAGTACGTAAATGCAGTTAGTGCAACCAGCATTTTTTTCAACAGTAGGTTTACCTGCTACTTCTGCTTTTGTTTTTCAACATAAAAAGACACAATCTTCATGTCAAAAATAAAGTGCAACCAACATCTCTTCAGGTTGAATTTACACTAGCTTTACCTGCTACTTTTGCTGTTGTTTTTCAACACAGAAATAACAAATACAACATTAACATTAAAAATAAAGTGCAACCAACACCCTTTCAGGTTAAATGAGCAGTGGTTGACCCTGCTACAGCTCCCATTTTAATAAACAAACAGCAGTGCACTAATACAAAAGATGAAGTCAAACCAAATAGTCTTCAATGACGACAGATGTTTTTTTTTTTTTAAATATCAACTGATCAGCATGATCTGGCCGCAGAACGCTTCTCTGTGCCGCGAATACACAGGTAGCGTTTCGCAAGGGGTGAAAGTAGAGGTAGCTCTTTTTCCTGAGATCTCCACCACTTCATGGCATTTTCAATAAAAGGCAACAAATCTTTTGCTCGGTACGTTATCATCTCTGCTCTGGCTGTCTCACTCGTGGATTTTGTTTCTCTTTGGGTGAAGGAATCGCCAAACAGTGCATCCAAGGCTTTCTTCTTACAGGGAGGTGACTCATTTGGAGCTACAATATAAGAGCTTTATCTCAAAGTATAGTCACGTTTCTCATTTCCCATTAATACAAAACAAGAACAATCTACTGTTGTTATCAAATGAAACACACCTGTGGTCTCTTCCTTGAATCCTGACATCTTTGTGCTTGAGCCTCCCTCATCTTCCCCCTGACTTTCCATTGCTTGCATCAATGGATATAAGAATGTGTGAACTGTTAAAATTTCTGCTCTGCAAGACCACACACAGAAATGTATATGAAGATAAAAGAACAGATGAGAGTTGAGAGAGGACAAATGAAAGGGGAGAAGAGAACAGAGGAAAGAGGAGAGAGGAATTACCTGGTGGGACACTTCTGCCTCAAGAACCAGTTTTGCGTAGACCTGTTCTCTGTCCTCTTTTTCCAGATAGGGCAGTTCTTTAAATCGTGGATCCAACGCTGATGCTGTTTAAAGAACAAGAATATTGCATTGGATTATTAAATTAAGTTGCAAGTGATGAACTCCAGCTTCCTCCCACCATCCAAAAACATGCATGGGGATTAGGTTAATTGGCTAATTTAAATTGACCGTAGGTGTGAATGTGAGTGTGAATGGTTGTCTGTCTCTGTGTCCTGTGATGCGGTGGAGACTTGTCCAGGGTGTACCCTGCCTTCCGCCCTAAGACAGATGGGATAGGCTCCAGCCCCCCCACGACCTTGTGAGGATAAGTGGTAGATAATGGATGGATGCATGCAAGTGATGACCACCTCCTCATACATAAAATAATCAGTAGATTAAACATTAGTAAAAAAGAAATATGGCACAGTAATGAGGTAAAAATATTGCAGATATTCTGTTAAGTTTTCCATATTAAAAAAATTAAAATTAAATTCAAATTCATAAGTGTGGCGTTTTACAAATTAGTACAGTTGAGTAACCTAAAATATTAACTAAGGTAACCAAGATTTTAATTAAGAGTCTAAATTAATTACGCATGTTGAGAACATCTTGGTGCCTCTGTAGCATCTGGAGAGGTCATCGGCCATCACCCTTTTAATCTCTGCAACCAGAGTTGAGTCGTCTTCACTTGGCTGTAGGTGTTTCAGCAGTTTGGCTTGAAGAGGGGCAATTACAGTCTTCCTCACACATCACAGTGGTTGCCATTTTGACAGGACCCATCAAGTGAACAATGTCCTCCCTTGTCGACCTTGATGTCAACCTCTGGTCTGTGCTCCAGTCACTGTAGCTGGCAGGAAACGGTTTCTCAGATGTTGAAGACAAATATGGCGGTCCTGCAGAGGGGTGGTGACACGTGGCCTGGGAGCTCATGGTCGGTCATTAGTACACCCTGTCTCATTATACCGGTTCCATAGACGCAAAATGGTCGACACATGAACCCCCAAGGCCCTGGCAACACGTCTCTGTGCCATTCCAGCACACCAATGGCCCTTTCTCTCTGATTTTGATGTAGTTGTGCCATGGACGAACGTTTCAACAATGCAATTTGCTCTTTGCTCTGCTCTATTTTTTCTGTATTAACCCATTCTTTTTTTTGTTTTTTCCCCTCTCGCTCATAATAATATAGTTTAAGATGTGAGCTTTTCAATAAGAGCTATTAATGATTCTTTGTATCTCCGTTTGTTTCTTCTGAATTAAGTTTAGGTAGTCAAGCCAATACTTACTTTGGAAAATGAAAGTTAATATGAGTTTGATTCACTGATCAGTCGCAGACATAATGGCAACTCATATCCTAAGAGAGGATTTTTGATTTCTTTATTTTTTTAAGATTTCTTGGGGCTTTGGCTTGTGTTTTTTTCTTCTTAGTTATGTCAATATCTGTTTTATCTGTTAATGCTAGGGGTATCAGAAATGAACTAAAGCGAAAAAGCATTTTCCTATATTGCCAGAATAAATGTGCCAATTTTTACTTTATTCAAGAATCTCATGCTTCAGATACAGACTTATGATTTTGGTGGAGTCAGTGGGGGAAAGATCTGTGGTAGCAACCGATCAGCAGGGGTAGCTATTTTACTTGGCAAGTTTAAAGGCCATGTAATTCAACATTTCACAGATAGAGAAGAGAGATGGATCATTTTGATTGTTATGATTGATCATCAACAGTTTATTCTTGCAAATGTTTATGCCTGTAATAATAAAAAACACAGTGATGGATGAGAGTATGGATAGGTGGCCTCCCAAAGATAATCAAACAAATGAATTAGAAAATATACACAGCAGGATAGGCTTGATGGATATTTGGAGACACAGGCACTTAAATAAAAAAGCATATACTTGGAGTAATAAAGATAAGTCCCTGCAATTGCGTATAGACTTCTGGTTAATCTCCTTAGATCTGGAGAATAAAGTAGATTCAGCTGTAATAGAACCAACAGTTCTTACAGATCATAATGCTATAACAATAAAAATTAATATGGGGGCATGAGAACAGAATTTTAATAGAGATTACTGGAAATTAAATAAGACACTGTTACAAAATAAAGAATTTCAAAAAACTTCTCACCTACTAATTTTTGCATCTGGATCAATGAAAATATTCTCTATAAAACAAATCATTATTTTACAGGAAGTGGTTTGATCATGGAATTATTTATGTTAAACAACTTTTTAATGCTGGAGGACAGTTACTTTCCTACCAGGAATTTATGAATAAATTTCAGTTTCCAGTCCCAAAGAGTTTGTGATTGTATTTGATGCCCTACCAAGAGAGGTACTGCAGCTTTTTAAGAGCTCAGGAACTTGTGATTTTACTTTGCCTACTGCTGGCTCTTTTGATCGTTCAATTTTTGTGAGAGAAATAGATATAGTAAAGAAAAAAATGTTCAAATAAATATATTAGAAACTGTATGTTATCCTCATTTTTACATTTAGGGCCATCCTTTTGGAGTTCATTTCCTGGTAAAAAGCAAGGATGGTTGGAGAGAAGTTTTGTTTAAACAATAAAGTTAAAGAGGTGTCATTTAAGGTACTAAATAAAACTTATCCAACACAAAAGAAATTAGAAAGATTTAATATTGATAATTTGTGGAAATGAGGAAGAAACGATTCATCATCTATTCAATCAATGTGTTTTTTCTAAAACTTTCTGGACTGATGTACAGCAGTACATCAGTACAATGACAGGATGGATAATTCTCCTACGGGAAAAGGACATTTTCATTTATTTTGAAGGGGATCTAGATGATTACACAATCTTCTTTGTACAACTAATTTTGATGTTTGGGAAATTTCAGATTCACAAGAAAAAATGGTCAAATTCTAAACCAATTGCTGACTTTTTCTTTTTGGAACTGCAGCAATATGCTGCTACAATTAAAGACTGTAAAAATAAGAACTACCCAAGGTCAAACTTGACCTTGCTGTTGTCCTCCTCGATTCTGTCTCCCAGGATCATCTGCTGTGTCTTCATGGCACTGTACAGCACTGAAGTGATCTTCAGCATCTCTTTCACAGCATGGCCATCAGCCTGATAGAGGTGCTTCATGTTCACCCTGATGTGAGCCTTTGTTGCCTGCACATACGTGAGACACAGGTTAAGACAGACGAACTGCCTGCTTTCAATAGCTAAGTGTAATCGGTACATTCTGTAGATTCTGTATACATTTAAGACAAAACATCACCATAAACTGGGCCACGGCCTTGATGAAGAACACTCTGTCTGACTCTGATTAAGCAGTGTTTGTCAAATAGAACCTCTCAGTGGTTTTACAGTCTTAATTTGCTTCTTTGAAAAATGTGGTGGCCTAAAATTTCTATTATCTCTTGACTTAAAATGTAATAAATTACTTTTAAAACTTCCATAAGCAAGCTCTTGAAGCCTGGATCATTGCCTTCAAACACAACTTTTCCCCCCACTCTTGTATTATCTGGAACAACCAACATGTATTATTTAGGAACAGGTCCATAAGAATGAATGGATTGATAAGAATGTGATCTTTGTCTCGGATGTCCTTAATAATGATGGCAACCCCTATAGGTTTGAGGAATTTATTTTGAAGACAGGATTGACTATCTCTCAAACAGATTATAAAAAGGTTATATATAGTATATCACCTAAAATGTTACATCTTATCAAAAGTGCTATGTTATATGATGCGTTGAACAGGAAAACCCCCAAACTTTATTTGGAGGGGTGGAACTTACTAATGATAGATGCAATAATCATCACATTAGGAATGTTATCATCTCAGATAAAAGTGATTGCCCCAAATCAATGATAAAATGGAAATATAACTTTTCAAATATCTTCGTAGAGAAAATCTGGTCTGAACCAAATAAATTCCTCATTCCAAACTAAATCAAGGAGGTCCACATAAAATACTACATAGATACTACCTCTGCAATCACTTCCTACATAAAATTAAAGCAGACATGTCACCTGTGTGCTCATTTTGTAAAGCAGAACCTGAAACCATATCACACCTGTTCTATGAATGTACCTATTCCTTTGACTTTTGGATGCAGGTCTCTGTATTATTTTTTTTTTTACTGTATTACTTTATTTATTTATGTATATTAATTTTTACAAAATGTAACATATTAATCCCAATTATGGAAGACATGGTCTTGTTAAGGTGCAATACAGATTCTCAATCTACCAACAATATATTTTAAGCTTGAGTGCCTTATTAGCAAATATGATATTCATAAAGCTTGTGTAGGCTACTTCAAACAACTCCAAACTTTAACCTTTTCTCTATATAAATGCAGCATCTATCTGACTCTGTTTCCAGGATCACCATAAATAAAAAAAAAACTATCTTGACATCACAAATATATAAAAAAAACTATTAAACAAATAAAATATTAGAATTTGATCTATGATAGTTAGGATATAAACAGTCTCTCGTACCACTGGTTACTTTATAGACTCCTTTTATTGTTACTTATCTTATTTTTATTGTATGTTTTTATTTATGTATTTTCTTTCTTCTTATCCTATATATCTTAAAAACTGCTAAGTTGACTAATGTGACAATATTTATAATAATTTTTATTTCACACTGTTTTATTTGTATCTTTGTAATGTTTGAAAAAAGTTCATTAAAAAAAGCTTCAATGCTTCATGAAGCTTCATCTTGCCATCACTAACGGAAGCTCAACTCGATCATAAAGTCTGACGAGGACAGTTTTTTTTTCTAAACATCATCGACTGTCAGACACACCTCACAATTAATATTGACACAGTTTATATTTCCGGCTCGGAACTCATAAATTATCACTTACGAGGATTTTCGCCAAACATGTAGGCTAAAATACTTCAGAGAAACGATAGAACTAGCAGGGTTATAGCTGATTTATAGTGGTAAAGGCATGCAGCCGAAAAGTAGTAGGCTAGTAGTATTAATAGTAATAATCCAATAATTAATAAAATAGCCTACATCACAATATATTAGCTGGTTGTGTTGTGGTTGTGTGTCCTGTAGCTAAAGCTTCCAAAGTGAATGAAGTGGAATGTGACAAAGTCCCTCCAATTATAAAGCAAAGTAGGCCTACTAATGTAAAACTCTGCTACTTAAGGTATGATGCTAAATATAACACATACTGTACTTGTACTTAGGTAACATTTCGCGTGTATGCCTTTTACTTGTAATTATGTTATTTTGAAATAGTGATCTTGCGACTTTAAACTGAGTGAAGGAATCCTTTTCCAGCACTGTGCAGCAGTGTGCAGTAGTATCTGTGGGCACAGGGGGCGACACCTCTCCGCCTGGTCCACACACGCCCTTCATATCTATGGGCTGCACTCCTGACGCAGAGCATGATGGAGCTAACTGGTGAGCCACCTCACAACAACAACGTCGCTATTGGAAATGAGCCTCCTGTCTGCGGTCTCCACAGTAAACGCCTTAAAGAGTTGGAGAATACCGCCCTGCAAACCACTTTAATATCGCAGATGGAGACTGAATCTGGGGCGGACGCCGGCAGCTGGACAGAGCAGCAGTCCGGGGAGGACGAGCAGTCGAACGGCTTGTCCTTGAACCACCGGTCTGCTCCTCCGCAGCTCAACGCGGACGTGGAAGTGGAGTTGGATGGCAATGTCGCCATGGAGCGGGTCGAAGAGGAAAGGACCTTGACGGACCATTTAAACAAACGACTGCTCTCCTCGTTTCTGGAGAAGCTTAACGAAAGGGACCTGGCGCTTCCTGGTGTTCAGCGCCTGGACTGTGCTGTAGCGGATGAGGACTCGAACAGGGCCGCAGATGAGTGGTGAAGCACCGGGCAGAAGAAAAACAGCAGCTGCAGCAACGTGGAGGTGGTGGAGGGATTCAGGAACAATGTGCACGGACCCACGATCACCACAACATTTAAGAAAGACTCTCAGTTAAGCCTACCAATTTATTCTGAAAGGTGGCTGAAAATGTGATGCTTACTTTTGTATAGTGAGAATGGGTGAAAGATTAAGGAAATGCAATAAATGACCATCATGTGATATGAGGTGATTCTGTACTTACTGGTTACACAGACTGTGTGGCAGCCATCATGGATGTGTGGCAACTCGTCTTAAGTTTGGTGTGACCTTCAGTCATCAGCAGGTGTCAGTATAGACCAGGATATAGCCTACTTCAAAACGCCCTAATACACTGAATATGATATACTCATTTTGGTTGTTGTTGTTCTTTTTCTACTTATCATTATTATTATTATTTCCATCACCCAATCAATTTATTACAACTTTGAAAGGGAAGAGAAACAAGTACATTATTCTTTATTAAAATACACTTTAAGAAGTTAAAGACTGATAATATACTCCAAAGTAAATGCAAATGAAAATACTAGCCTCATTAACAGGAATAAGCTAAACTTCACCCACGTTTGGGTTCCCTATTCCCAACTTCATGTATGAAGTAGCCTATAAACTGTATTTTTGGTCTCATGAATTTAGCTAAATATGGTTAAAATCTGGTTAGTACAAGACTTACTTAAAATAGATTAATTAAGTGTTGAAAGCTGCTAATAGCAGTGGTAGTTGGTAAATAGTTAATTTAACTTTTGCTGAACAGCACCAACTGTGGCAACATACAGCTATTATGGGACAAATGTTAAAACATGATGCAACAGTGGTTCAACTAGAGAGAGTCATAAAGTCAGTTTAATTTATTGAATATGGCAGGGTGTGTTTTATTTCCTCAAAATTTGACTTTTATAAGAGGACGATAATGTCAATTTAATGTTTCTCCAACAGCGGCAAAGAGTCAAACAAATCATCCTGACAATAATATTCATAACAGAAGAGGTATTTTTAAAAAAAAGTTTGTTCGCATCGAATGCTGGTGAACTGAATTATATCATTGAGAATAATGGTGTTGTCTACTCCCTACTGATGTCATCTGTGTGGAAACTGGTAGAGTCATGACATGTGAACTAGTTAGCATTTGTTTAAGAATTAGTGTTAAGTCATGCACACATTTACCCTGGGCCAACTGTTACATATCCATTAACACTGGATGAAGAGCAAGTGTGCATTACTCCAGGTGGAACATACCAGAGTGAATGTCCTGATGAAAGAGCCTTTCAGCACTACATGAATTCAAAGAACATATGAGGGGTTTTGATTAGAGGCGACATCTTCTTTGGCACAATAAGTCCTTCATTGTCCAGTCACATTTCAGAAATTAAAATGGTGTTTAGTTTAGAACAAAGCATTGCTCCAAATGTGGAGGAGACTTAAAAAAAGAGACAACAACTTTAAGAATGAAGAGTTGAACAGAGGGGAGAGGAAAAGCAAATGTCATTCATGCTATTTGGAATTAAAAAAAAATCATCCTGTCTAAACTCTGAGTAGTGATTTAATATTCCCAACATTTGTTGGTTCTTCCTCTTTTTCATCTGTATTTTCTTTATCCAGATCACTCAAAGGCACAAGGTTTGGGTTATCCATTGTCTCATCTCCCTGCAAAACAAAACAGTGTTAAAATAATAGGACATGAAAATTGATTGACTCACATACTGGATGCAGTCCCCAAAATGTTTTTGATTTAAAAATGAGTGCAGTAGTTGTGAGATAATTCTAGTATCTAGTCTTGTAGTCTTCTGAGTGAGGGGGCACTGGATTATTTTGCACTTATAATATGTGTAATTGACATGATATAAAAATTTCATTTTTAAAATATCATGGGTATCTTTACTGGTATACAACAACAACAACAAATCATACCATAAGTGTAATTATGTAACCTTATCAAAGACATTTTTGAACTTTTATTTGACAAGGGAAAGTGTAGAAATGGGGAAAGAGGGAAAGGGGTATATCATGCAAAAAAGGTTACAATGCTGCAAGTAAACATGCATTATACAGGGTGTATGGAATGTAATAATGTATCCACTCCATGGTCAGACACGATTGGAGAAAAAGAGTATACATATACTGGATATGCTATTTAGAAGCTTATTGCAGTTTATCCACCTTTATACATGCAGTGTCAGTCCAAAATGATCTATTGACAAAAATAAAGTTGTTAGAGATTTAGCAGGTATTTATTTTGTTATATAATTTACAAAATGGATATGTAACTAAAACCCTTCATGAGTCTCATATGGTCTTATATAGTCTCATATGAAAGCATGCACACTCCTGTATTCATTGTTTCAGCCAGTTCTATATCCTTATGTTTCTACATACTGTAGGTGCTTGTGATATAGTACTTACTCTGCGCTCTGATAGGACCTCTACTTCCTTTTTGTTCAGATCCCACCATAATAAACCCTCTTTAATATGATTCCTCTTTGTTGGTCCTGTGTGTTGAAAGAAACAACAATCTAAGGTAATACAAATGACAACGGAGACAGTAGCATAAAATGGCAAGCTTTGATTACACAGGAACTTGTGTTGGTTGACACTGGGTTTAGGTTGGTACACAGTGTAGTTTATTAAAACAGCATTTCCGAATAATGCATCATTGCATGTCTTTTTTCTTACCTGTTATATAGCTCACTATCAGCCCAAACAGCACCACCGAACTCATCGCCGTGGCGCCAAAGTAGAGGTAAGACATGGAGTAGAAGTTAAGCAGGCCACTAGTTTTACAGAAGAAATTGTTTATTATTATTGCTTTTTGTTTCACACATATTGTTCCATGACAGTACCTTCATTTACTACATCTTTAACTGACATAAACCACATGACGTTTGTATCAGTGCAGGCCTCGTTGAACTGACCCATGGTCATCCAGGTGAAGCGGGGTGGAGATGGAGTCTTGGTCCTGGCGAGGGTTGCTGTACAGGGTGAGGTTGTTGCACTCACTTGCATAGCTGGGCAGGACACCCATGGTCTCAGCACTGGGTGGGTAAAGAGTTGAACCAATAGCCAACCACAGAGAGACACAGAAGCCCATTAAGATTCCTGAGAACGCCCCCTGAAAAACCAAGCACAACTTTTAACATGGGACTTTTTGAGGCAAACAGGATGTGACATATCATTTTTTTGTCTTTGGCAGTGCTAGTTCTTTGAGGTCAGGTCTGTACTCAACTGTTTATATCAAATATTCTAAAATGTATGTAAAATAGGTATATAGTATGCATTTGAGCAATCAGGAATTAATTATAACATTTGTAAAATAGTATTGCAGTCCAGGCTTGTTTCTAATATTCACAGCAACACAGTCTATGCCACAACATCAAAAGTAGTAAAGTTCAATCTAATACTGGCTTTTAACGCACACACACACACACACACACGCACACACACACACAAAGGGTTTCAGGCATGTCCAAAATCAAACCACTCACCAGCTTGTTTGTTGCTGGGACAAACATCCCCAAAATGAATACGCCCAGTAATGGACCACTGACCACACCCATGACCGTGAACGATCCCTATACAGAGAAGATAAAGGAACTTCTGGTATGGTGACGTAACACACTACTATTACTAGAGTCGATTACAAAACACAAAGTACATATTGTACAGTAGTTCAGTTCAGAGTCATTGCTCATTTCCTATCATAGTTATATATGAATTCAATATAATTTGCTACAGTAATATTTAGATATTATACCTGAAGAACTCCCCAGTCCAGAAGGGAGGAGAGAGCAGCTATGGTGATACAACAAACTCCATACAGGAAGGCTTTGAGAAAAAAAACAATAACAATCCAAAGCTTCAAAATACAACAGCAAGAGGTGGTCTAATATTTGGTCGATGTGAAATATGACCTGTGGTAAATGACGTGACAAAATAATTTATTTTTATTTATTTATATATTCCAAAAAGTGACAGTTGGTGGTATTGTAAATCAAGAGAGTTCCCTTCCTTAAATCAAGATTGCTTGTTTTAAAATAAAAAAGAGCTTTTAAGAAGACATGCAAGAGTAAAACGACTCTATTAAGTGTATTTTTGACAGTGAGAATTGACCTACACAGTCCTTTGGAAATGAGTATCTGTTTCCTCTGGGTCATGTGGAGTAGATGAGGTCGCAGCAGATCCTCCATCGTTACTGCTGCCATTGCATTGATACTTGTGGAGGCTGTGCTGTGAAAAAGACACATGGTCACTAGTTATCCCATATTCTTAGAAATATACGGTATATATATCTTGGTAAATGTACTTAATTAATGTACCACATACAGAGTTGAAAAAAATCAAGCTCTATGCATTACAGGTTTATGGTATTAGTTCAATGCAGTGGTAGAATAACTAATCATGCTGTAAACTTACAGTAAATAGGTGAAAAAACAAAACTAAATTCCTGTTTACTCAGAATCCTTCTTACAAAAGTACACTATTAGCAGAAAAAAAATGCTAGTTCAACAGGTAACTGACTTTCAAATGAATGGAGAACAAAGTACAATAGTTCCCTCTAAAATGTAGTGGAGTAGATGCATGAATTTGAATACAGTACTAAAATAAAAAATCATGCAGTGCTTGAGTAAATAGTTACTTTCTACCACTGGTTCCCTTGTTAGGGGGAGACCTGTCATTAGTTTATTAAAGAAGAGCCAAGGTTGAATACCTTAGAGTCCCACTGTAAGCACAGGCAAGGAAAAGACCTGGAAATCCAGGCTGGTTCTTGAATATCTCCAGCACAAAGTATGGCATATACTTTATCAGATGAGAGAGAGAGGGAAACTCAGTGTTACAAAAAATATTATTTCCAGTTGCTCTTCATTGACTCAAATTTATTTTGTAATTAAATATTTTCTCCTAGTTTTGAGCTGCCAAAACAATTAGGTAACTTTTTTTAAATCCTGTTTACAATCTTTAAAATTGTGCCTGTGTGGTGTAAAGTAACACATGATGTAGCCCTGTCAAACTTAAAATGATAAATGGAAAGTCTTAGTGGTACAAATGTGTCTCTTTGAACAGTTTTGAACCCTAAACAGCATCATGGTTCACTATGAGTGTCTTGTGTACCAGATCGGGGGCAGAAATCCTCCCAGCCTTCAGTGGATCACAGTTGCTGTAATAAGCAAACATGACAATGCCGCAAGTTCCTGCACTGCCAATAATAAGATACAGACCCACTTGGTTTACCAACAGTGCCCTGCAATAAAAAGCAAATGTCATTATAGGGAAAGATACAACTTCAGATTTGCCTAATGATGATTCTATTATCACACAATCTACGATTTCAAGCACTTTCGTCAATTTCAATCTCCATGGATTTGTTATGTCATCAATTTAGGAATGATGAAAAATCATACAGGGAACATGTCTAAAAAAGATATTAAAAAGAAAATATGTAATGTCTGATGACTATTTGCAGAGCATCACTACAGTATGTGATAACCCTTGGCTGAACTGCTTGATAAAAAGGACCAAAACTTTTCCTTTTGGATGGAAAATTCCTTTGAAGACAATTTTATATGTAGCAAATTTTCACCTTCAGGACAAATTCAACAATAACCTAGACCTAATACAAACAACATTGTGTCATGTGGATGTCTGTGTAAATAATAAAACTCTGCCAGTTCCACCTTCTTTCCAAACACACTGGTGAGAAAATAACTCATCTCTTACTACCTGGTGATTAGGCTGTCAGACCAGAAATGAAAATTGTGCTTTCATATTGTCCTGTTATTGTAATGTCTTGTCAGTTACTTTAAGTAACATTTTTGGTGTAATTCTAATGTCATTATCATGATCATGATTTATCATGATCATTTTTCCTCATTTTTCACATCTGGTGATTATCCACGTGCTGATTGTCTTCTCCTGTGAATCCCTTCCTTGTGTATACATAGTCTTGTGTCCCTCTGTCCCAGTTTGTTTTGTCATCCATGTCTGGAAGACAACCAGCCAAATTACCTTATTACCTTGAATCCTTCCCAAAACCTGTAAGCCTTGCCAAGAATTTTCAGTTGTAACTTTGTAACAAGTCAGGTTGTCTTTTTGTTGTTGAAATCTAAACTGTCTTAACTGGTATTTTAAAGATATTTCAACTTACCCTGCCACAGTGAAAGCATTATGGACATGGCCTCTTGTCATGATGGCAAGTCTTAAAATTTCTCTTTAAACATGGAGGTAACCTGTAACACTTCAACCTAAATTCGTGAAAGCTTGTGAAATGTAAAATTTATCTTTATTGTCATACCCTATACATATATACAGGTACATACACATATATGAAATTTGCCCTCTGTATTTAACCCATCCCATAAGGAAGCAGCGGGCTGCTGTACAAAGCACCCGGGGAGCAACTTTTGGGGTAAAGTGTCTCACTCAAGGACACAAAAACTTGTAGGCAGTAAGAGCTGGGAGTTGAACCTACAACCCTGGCTACCACTACACTCACTGAGCTACAGCCACCCTGAAAATTGCTCATAATAAATCTTTATGAGCAGGACAAACATTTCAACACTCACCACTGTGCATCTTTTTCTGTTCTGCAGGAGACGTAACGCTGAACTTGTGCTTGGTTTACACCATACATGGACAGCCAAACCAACGCACCACCGACAGACAGACTCCAGAAGGTATAGCGCTGCCGTGGGTCAATGCCAAAACTGAAAAACAGTGACATTTTACAGCTTTTTTATCATTATAATTCGATTTTAGTTATGACAAAATTGAATTTCAAGCCCACATACAAGCTTTTTCCAGAGCTTTTCATGGATGCATAGACTTTCTTTGAGCAAAATTTTAAAGTTAAAAATTTCCATGTATAACCACCTGACATTTTTTGCTCGGCTGTCATCACAGGTCCTTAGCATAGGATTTTGTTTATCAAGAATACTGTGAAATGTAGATAAAGGCTCAAGAAAACCTGGTTCCAAAGTTGATCTTGAGTTAGAATGCTTTTGTCAAACTTCTGTTTCCCCATTTTCCCCAACTCTAGATGAGAAAATAATCTATTTTCATTTTACACATAAATTGTTGCATCATCATGAAAAGTTACTTGATGTGACTGCCACTGTGAGCATCTTATTGTGCTCACATGGTAATGTGGGATTATCCAGACATCTATGTGTTGGAATGGAGGGGAAAAAATACAAATACTTTACTCATTAAAATTAATGCGTGATCCATTTTTGGCGACCTCCAGCACCACTGCAGGACTACCAACCACAACTGTACCATGGATGAAAATGGTCACGAAGCCAATCAACATGACAAGAATCTGGAACACATCAGTCCAGATCACAGCTTTCATGCCACCCTGTTATAGATGGATGATGGAGACAGACAAAAAACAAATTAAAGGCAAGTTGTATTCTTGTTGTATTCTTGACTTATGCTGTTTCACTAGTTTCAGAGAGACCTTCAAACACCACTTATTTTTTTTAACCTTCACCAAATTGAAGCAAGCAGTCTTAGGCTGCGTCCGAAATTCCATACTAACTTGCATACTAAGTATGCTAAAACAGTATGTGAGATTTTTTAGTATGTCCGAAACCTTAGTAAAAACCCAGATAGTACGCGAGGTGCATACTATTTCTGGTAATATTACAGTATGCAAGCACTGGACACTATACCGGCATAATTGTCCCACAATGCAATGCAGTGGTGACGACAACAACAACACAACGGACTATGGCGGTTATTAACATATATAATAATAACATATCAAGGGTGTATTATTAGATTATTATTGTTAGATGTATTAATATCGCAGATTCCCAGTAGAAGTGAGGTTGACGCAGGTTACGCGTCTCCAATCCAACCGGCAAGAGGCTCTCAGGAAATACGTCACTTCCGCAGTAAGCAGTACATCCGAAAAGATGCAAACTACATTTATTCGCTCAAAAGTATGTTGAATGATAGTACACATATTGAGTATGTAGTGTATAATATGGGATTTCGGATGCAATCTTGTTGTATTGTTTTGGAAAGTTCAAAAACAATTCCAGTTTGGAAGGGGATTTCACTGCTCAATCATCTAACAAGCACTTACCCACTTCCAGCTATGGGAAAGTTCTGACTTGTGTCAAGTGAAATCAATTGCCTTATCTAAGCCTAACACATTAATAACATTAGGCATACTAAATATTCAGTGGCCAGAATGAAAAAAAATCAGTGCAGATGTGTAACCTATTTTAAAAGGATAAGAGTCCTGCCAATAGACCTTTCTGGATGCACATTTAAATGTTGACAGAACACCCTCTAAGAACATCATTCCTAAGTGCCATGCTGGTATGTTGTGATGGGGAAAAAGTCCTTACCAGTGTGGTGTACAGGGTACAAATGATCCCAGTAGAAAACAGAGAAGCCCACATATTGAGTCCTGTAGCTAAAACAAAACAGTGATCTTGTGTTAATATTGGATATTCTTTTAATTTATCACCTTATTCTTCAGACGATAGTTTTTCACTGTTTGGAAGCAGGGTTCTATGAGGTACTTATCCACTGTATGCGTATCACTTACAGTAAATGACCACAGACAATGTATTTTAGCTATCAAGAAGAAATAGCATGGTATATTTAGAATAGCCTCACAGCTTTATCCTTACCTCAAACATCCCTTTCCTTATCCTTTCTGACAGGGAAATGAACTGAAATAAACTAGCAGACTCAAGATGACAAAAACAGTATAACTTTCAGTTCCGTTTGCTATTGGAAAATGCTAAATATAGCATACTTTTAAGTGGATATTGATTTTTTTCTTTTGGGTGGCTACAATACATTGTTGCTGCTGTCATCTACAGCACTGAATTGTTGTTCTGGTATCGGTGCTCCTGTCTGGTTCTCCAAGTTGGAGGAGTACCAACCATCGTCTACCATGAATAAATACCTCCCCTGTTCAAAATGCCTGAAATATCCCTTTACATTATGAAAAATCACTGGTCATGAACAGTTTTTTGTTGAACACACCCACTTGTAATGTTTGGCCAGAACAATTCCATGCAGTTATTTGAACCAAAATAAACTTTGGTGTGGTTGTTTGCTGAGTAGTTATACTGGGTGTGAATATCAGAAAGTTAAATGTATATTCATAAAGTCAGGACGAAGGATGTGCTGGTAGCTTTATCAAAAACATCACAATTTAGAGGGCGGCACGGTGGTGTGGTGGTTAACACTGTCGCCTCACAGCAAGAAGTCGGGTTCAATTCCCGGCCTGGGGCCTTTTGCATGTTCTCCCCGTGTCTGCGTGAGTTCTCTCCAGGTACTCTGGCTTCCTCCCACCATCCAAAAACATTCATGGGGATTAGGTTAATTGGCTAATTTAAATTGACCGTAGGTGTGAATGTGAATGTGAGTGGTTGTCTGTCTCTATGTTCCCTGCGACGAGGTGGCGACTTGCCCAGGGTGTACCCTGCCTTTCACCCTAAGACAGCTAGGATAGGATCCAGCCCCCCCGTGACCCTATGAGGATAAGCGGTAGATAATGGATGAGTGTAATAATAGATTAGAATAGAATTTGTTTTAACAATCTGTAAACAAAGATATCAAAATGTGAATGTGCAGAAAATGTGTAGAGGAACGAAAAGCACAATATTTGCTTTAAAAATGTAGTGGACTTCTAACAACAGGTTTACCTTGCCAGGTCTTTGTGTTGGGTGTAAAAATGCAGGAAATATTGGACTCAAAATACATTTCTACAGTATATGTTTTAAAGCTGAGAATTCAGGGAGAAAGTTAGACCATCAAAGTAATGTGGGAATTATAACCAGAATGCCACTTTAAAGGGGAACACCACCCATGGCCTGGTAAAATTCAATCAATCAGTCGCATGCCAAATTAGTTTCTACATACAAGGAATTTGACTTGGTGACATACGAACACAGTTGGAATTTAAAAAGTATAGCAATAAAATATAATAAGATTGAGAAATTTGATGGTGCATCAAGAAGTGCACCATCAGGCTGAATTTCTTCAGCTGCCACAGAAAACACATCCTCTGCTGTGCTTTTTTGTTGATGAAGCTGATGTTCAGCTCCCATTTGAGGTCTTGGGTGATGATGTTCTCCAGGATGCAGAAGGATTTCTAGGACACATGGTAATGGGCAGAGCAGAGGGTACACTTCTGTTTATTCCAGTTACCTCCACTGTCTTTAGAGCACTGAGCTCTAAGTTGTGATGGGAGACTGGTTTTGTGAAAATGTTTGTTTTGTCTAGCACTCTAGTTTTTGGATTTGTTAGATTTTCTCATGTCCATGAATACTTTGACTTATCTTCGACATAGGAATAACATGTATAAAGTTCCCCTTTAATTAATTAAAACACAAATCATATCAATGCATGCAGATTGGGGCTTCCTACCTTGCTTGACGATCAAGGAAGGTGCATAAATGACAATCCCTGTGTAAAGCAGCTGGTGAAAATGAGAGAAAAGGGAATTCAGCAAACATAGTGACAAGTTTTGTGAGAGTTTGGCAGTTGATTCCAGGCCAAAGTAAATACTGTACCAGCATAAAACATGGTCTGAAAACACTCAAAAATATCACAGTGATGTCTGTCTTACCGTCACCACTAGAAACTGAACACTCCCCAACAGCTGCATCCCTCTGCCAAATCTCATCTTCAGATACTGTGATCAGCAGACGGCTGGAGTTACAACAAGGCATAGTATCTCTGTACACATTCCACATCCTTCCTCACCTCTTGTATTCATCACACACAGGTGCATTTCAGTACTGCAACAGAGAAATCCTGTCTTTCTACACTGTGACTGGTTTGAAGCAAATACTCTTGTTTTTGGTATTTTGTTTAAGTCTCAAATCAAACCCTTCTCTCTTATATAATTCACAGAACAAGTCTGTCCAAAAAACTACAACTGTTAACATCATGTGTCTCAACAAAAACAAATTTAAATCTTTAGATCTTTGCAAATAGGCAATGTAAAAATCCAATAACTGGGGTAATAGCTGGAAGCTCACTATGACCTCATTGGTGCTGGTGATACCCAGTCGAAAGAAAACTGGTAGGAAGAGGTAAGCTGTCAGGAGGGAGTTGATGCTCTGTCCAAGGCACATGTAGAGGAATTTCAAGCCATAGCGATAAGTCTCAGTGGGGACCCCCAGAACCTGGACTGCTGACATAAAACTGGCACAGAGTGACATCCCAACAGGCACTGCTGGCATGCTCCGACCCCCGGTGAAGAAGGCATCAGCAGTGGTGTCCCCTGGCCTCTTCTTTAGGGCATGGAATAGTCCGATGGCCAAAGAGACCAATAACATGCCAGCAAAAACTGCATAGTCAGCAAGGACGAAGCCCACAGAACTCTCTTCCATGATTGTTTTGGTGGATCCAGATGTTAATGTTAATCTGTGAATTACAAAGTACCGTAGTGACCAAAATGACTGGAGGAAATACAAGACCTATAAAGTATGTAATCTGTTCTTGCCGATAACAGCAGAATTTATAAATCTCAAATGTGACAACTTGTGTAGATCGTATGTAACCATTTCTACTACTGATTTTACTACTGTTTAAAATAATAACATTTAATTATTGTCACTTTTCTCCAGACACATGGACCCAGGTCTTGTTATAGTTTTTGTGTCTCAGGATTGCTGTTGTCTCTGCTTGCATTTTTCTGCTAATATTCTTGTTTTATTAGTGTGAAACTTTGAGCAGCAGCTCCTGGATATTTACAAATTGCTGTGGACTATAAATCTTTGGCGATATAATAGGGACTTCAGAGTCCCTATTATAGAGAAAAGAAAGAAAAGACTGCTCTTATGTGGGGTCCCTCCAAGGTCAGTTCTTGGACCCCTTTTGTTCAGCCTATATATGTTACCATTGGGTCAAATTCTGCAGAACTATAAATGTTGACTATCATAATTATGCAGATGACACTGTTATATTTAGCAGTGTACCCAGATGACTACAGATCAATAGAGGTGTTGTGTCACTGTCTAGAACAAATAAATAATGAACCAACATTTCCTTCAATTAAACTACAACAAAACTGAGATAAATGTTTTTGGCAGTAAAGAAAAGAGGGTTGCTGTTAGCAAATACCTTGAGTCACAATCCAAGTCCATAACCTTGGTCTGTTGATAGATTCGGATCTGACTTTCAGCAGCCATATCAAATCAGTCACCAAAACATCCTTCTACGAGCTGAGGAACAGATCCTGAGTGTAGAGTTTCATGTTCCAAGCAGACCAGGAGAAGCTCATCCATGCTTTTATCTCTAGTATACGTGACTACTGTTCTGATTGGACTCCCCCAAACGAGCATTAAACAGCTGCAGCTCATTCAGGTTCTGACCAGTTTTAGTAAATGTTTTTGTTGTTTGTTTTTGAATGTTTTTAAATATTGTATTTTTTAATCATATAAAGCACACTGAGTTGCCTTGCGTATGAAATGCATCATATAAATAAAGTTGCCAAACCTTGCCTTTCATACCAGCTCACTGCCACAGTAAATGAGAAGCAAATTGCCATATATTGTATGTGGTAGTGGTCCTGGTTTTACACACTTACCTTAAAAGATCCAGATTCCTTGTTCCTGTTTTTCCCCTTGAGTACACTGTTTCTTGTATTCTTGCTCCTTCTGTGCAGAATTCTCACATTGCCTCACCATTTACGTCTGTTTCTCTGATTAAAGATTCCCTCTAGCGAATTGTTCTGCCACAATTTCCCTTCCCCTTGCTGGGCTTAGTAAATAAAGACACTTTCTGCACCATCTTCCAGAACCAGCTCAACCTGACTGCTTCTTTTGAGATCCAGCCAAAAACAAGAACCAACACCTAACTTTGAAGTTATTCTGTGTAGTAAAAAATCAGATTAGAGTAGGCTGCTGCAGGCAACCAGAAATTGAATTTAACATTGCAGAAGACTCACCACTGACGCTCCATTTGTTGCTTCCACTCACTTTGAGAGGAATGTCCTGACTGTCTCCACTCCTCAGCAGCTTGTCTGAGCTGTCAGAATGCATGCGCACAAGATCCCTTGAAGTGCCCCCTCCCCTCGAAAAAAAAAACACTCAGGTGTCTATGGAGTGAGACCCAGGTAGGTTGTGTAGTAAGATGTTTATAGAGTGTGACCAAAAAGGATATGGTTTATGCTGAGGGGATTGAAGACATGCTGGAGAATTAAATTTTGTTTGGGTATTCAGTATATAATCATAGAAAACTAATAAAACATCCAGCTTCAAAATTGATCATTTAAATGTAACAAACTCAAACCAAAAGCCTGATAGAAACAATACACATACAACGTCATTCAAAAGAAACTGCAGGAAGACTCAATAATAATAGAGGAAAACTAAATTACATGACCTATCCAACATATTAAATTTAATGTTATTATATTATTAAATAAATATTTTAATTTACAATCCATGCTCTATTTCTCAGATTTGATTTCAAATGATATGGATTGTTCTCATGTTTCTTACTGAATCCTCACCAATTTATGTATCGTTATCTTTTTTTTACATTCTTTATCCAAATGTAATGCCTTTGGTGTTTTTTTCAGAGGTAAAATTAGATCATACAATTACATCATTACAATTGTGTCAAATCTCTTCAATTATCCAACACTCTTTTGCTATTGTAGTTGCTGATTTATAAAATTGTCACAAACCAGGCTACACAGGCAAGGCAAGGCAAGGCAGCTTAATTTATACAGCACAGTTCATACACAAGGGAGACAAAGAGCATTTTCTAAAGTTGCTGAAAGAACATACAGTGCAAAAATATTTAAACAATGATTTTAATTGAGCTCAATCATAAGAAAAAAGCAGGGCTTGTTATTGATGATAACTTCTCGATTTAGGTTGCGATTCAATTCGATTCTCAATTCAATATCGATTCTTGATTCTTTTGTTATTTTCATGTCCATTCAAACATATGTCAGGGTCCAACATTAAGGTTTTTTTCTTACTTTCTTCTTCAGAAAGAAGTATAACTTATGTTATGTTCAGTTGAGCTGCTGTTAGTTTTGTAGTGTTAGGTATACTAAGGGGGAACCTTTTATTGCAACCTGTGAACCGGAAGGGGGAGTGCAAAAAGGTATACCAGTACCAACTGGATACACACGTTGTGGCCTCTGACTGAATTATAATAATATTGGCACAGCCAACTGAACAAGTTTGCTATTTATCTTTGACACTGTGGCAGCATAGATTTATTTCTTGATGCGTGCTTCCCCCCCCATTTAAGGAGCACTTTGGTAGCCAGTCACCAAAAGGTGGTATGGTATTAAAGCGGCGTTTCTCCTCCCGTGCCCTCCTTTCCGCTCTGCTGTGTTGCTTCCGGTTGGGGCTTGCCAATTGTGACTGGTATGGTGCTGCTCTTGTTCTTTTCCTCCTGTGTGAGTGTGTGTCCGTCGCTGCTAATAGAAGGTGGGTATGGAAGTTAGCTGGCGTTCTCCAAGTGACGCTACCGCTGCTGTTTTGTTTCCTCGCTTCCATGGCCGGTTGTTTCTGCGCTAGCGGCATCTTAATTTTAAGTCATCTGGATGAGGGCAACCCCTATTTTAAACTGAGCGTGTGTTGTATCCCTGGGGGTATTTTGTGTTTCCTCTGGTTTAAATTAATTTGAATTTGTTTATCTTTCTTTCTTTTATTTATGTAATCTTTATTTACACTGCCTGCTCCGGGGTTATTTTATGTCTTAGTTGGGTGGTTGGTGGGATTTGCTTTGAGGGGGGGCAGGTAGTTTCTTTGGTTGCATCTGGGTTATTTGTTGTGTTCCTTACTCAGTATTCTTTTGCTTGTATTAAGGTTACTGACTTATTTCAGGTAGTGATATTTTTGTTGGAATTGAATGGTTTGGATTTATTTGGGTTTCCTTAATTTGCATTTAAGTTGTGTTTGGTTTCTTTTCATAGATTATTTGGGTTAAATCAGAGGTTGTTTAATTTGGGGTTTTCCTATGTTTTCTGTTTTCATTAGATTTGTTTGTCGTCATTTTTTCTTACCCCACTAATTGTTTTATTACCCTTTCAGTGGCTGGGGGCTGGTGGTGGTGGTGTTGGTGAGCTGGTGGTGGTATTCACCATTGGTGTGCTGTGTTCCCTGGGATGGGTTTCTTCACTGCCATGTGTGATTTTGTTTTTTTTTTGGTTATTTTGGTGGAACCCCCCCCCCACTAGCACTCCCCTATCCGGTAAGCCTCAGCCCTGTAGGTTTTTAATTTTATTCCCCCCCGGCGGTCAGTGTGAATGATGTTCTTTTAAAATCTTGAAATGTTGTAATAAACTTTACATTTTGATTGGAACCATGTCTCTGGCCTTGAATATTACGAACCTTTTTGATCTAAATTCTTCGGGTGAGATTCCTGGAGTGGCGTTGTCTGGCAACTTAATGACCATGTGAGACAAACATTGTAATCATACCCCCTCCACTCGTTATTGCTGCCACAACATATTTTATTATTTCTTTACACATTTAGACTAATGTGCTCTGATCTGTTTGTTCTGGTCAGAACCAGAGCTGCTCTGTTCTGAATGAGCTGCAGCTGTGTAATGCAATTTAGGGGGAGTCCAGTCAAAACACCATTACAATAGCCAAGTCTACTAGAGATAAATAATAAATAATAATGAACTTGAACTGTAAAGCACTTATTAAAACAAATGTTACAAAGTGCTGAAAAAAGCATGGATGAGTTTCTCCTGGTCTGCTTGGGACATGAAACCCTTCACTCTGGAAATGTTCTTCAGCTGGTGGAAGGCTGTTTTAGTGATTGATTTGATCTGACTGTCAGATTTGAATCTGTCAACACACCAAGGTGCCAGCTGAACAACCAAAAAGTACATTGTGCCAGCATTTCTGGCCATTTTGGTTATTTTTAAGACACACTGAACATTTTGTACTATGACTCTGAAAACACAGAATAGCTCAAATGAAAGAAGAGACTCTCTAATTCATCATGAAAAAACATTTGTTTTTACCTTTTTCCATTCATGTTTTATCTGGAGGGGAGTAGAGGCCAGTTTCACCAAAATCACCACTTTTTGTTCAGATTCCATTAGTTTTGCTCTCTAATTGCAATCTCCACTTCCTGCTTTAATCTCTGTGGTATATACCGTCTCTTCATGTCCCAACTATAAATGCCAGAAGCCCCAATATTACTCATAGGAAAAACTACTTTGACACATATATATATATATATATATATATATATATACAGTCATGGAAAAAATTATTAGACCACCCTTGTTTTCTTCAATTTCTTGTTAGTTTTAATGCCTGGCTCAACTAAAGGTACATTTGTTTGGACAATTATAATGATAACAACAAAAATAGCTCATGAGAGTTTAATTTAAGAACCAAGGATTATTCATTTTCCATGGTTTTCTTGATAATAACCAAAATTACTTAAATTCTTACATCAATAGCTATGGCATTGTACCGCCAAAAACACTACTTTTAAGCATTCCATGTTTTCTTTTCTGTTTGCTTTAAACACATGATACACACAAGAGTTAATACTTGATTGCATAACCATTGTTTTTGATGACTGCAGCCATGCGTCTTGGCATGCTCTCCACCAGCTTCTGACATTGTTCTGCTGTCACAGCAGCCCATTCCTGTTGGACAAATTCAAACAAATTTTCTTTGTTTTTGGGCTTGTGGTTCTCCATTTTGAGTTTGATGATTTTCCACAGGTTTTCAATTGGATTAAGATCTGGTGAGTGAGCAGGCCAAGGCATGGTGCGAATGTTGTGGTTCTCCATCCAGGCTTTAACTGACCTTGCCGTGTGGCAAGGGGCATTGTCTTGTTGGAAAATCCAGTCATTCGAGGCAGGAAAGACTTTTCCAGCTGATGGAAGAAGACTGTTTTCAAGGGTAGTCCTGTACTTGACCTGGTTCATTCGGCCTTCACACAATTGCATTTGCCCTGTTCCACTCAGACTGAAACAACCCCAGATCATGACTGATCCACCCCCATGTTTTACTGTAGGGGCAAGACAGTCTGGGTTGTAAGCCTCTCCAGGCTTCCTCCTAACCAGTAAGTTGGCTGGAGTGGGCATCAATTCAAAATTGGATTCATCACTGAAGAGAACCTTAGCCCAATCATCAACAGTCCAATCCTTGTGGTCTCGAGCAAAGAGTAACCGGGCCTTCCTCTGCCTTTCATTGATGAAGGGCTTCTTGCGTGCTCTGTGTGACTTCAAACCAGCTTCAACAAGTCGGTTTCGAACTGTCCTTGCCGAGCAAGTCACATTTCTCGACAGTGCCCACTCATTTTTAAGGTCCCTGGAGGTCTGACGACGATTCCTGACACAGGAACGGATGAGTGCACGGTCATCTCGTGGGGTAGAAAGACGTTTCCTGCCATGGCCAGGTAGCAATTTGGTAGTGCCATGTTCAGCTTGTTTTTTTTTGTTGTAATGAACGGCTGTCTTGGAGATCTTCAGTTTTTTCGCTACCTGTCTCTCACTCATGCCAATTTCCAGCAGTGCCAAGATGGCTGCCTTTGTTGCTTCACATAATTCTTTTGTTTTAGGCATTATGTGAGAGCTGACAACTTCTGAGTTGTGCTACGGCTTGAATGTAAGCAGGAAACCACTCTAGGCCTTTGCATGTGCAGTGCTGCTTGTGACATGAAATGGCCTCTTATATACCCTGGGAATCAATTAAGCTTAAGAATGTCAAATAGGACATAAAGTATTATGTGACCAGCTGCATTTTTTGTTGTGTTCATTGTATTATACGTTTAGTGGTACCAGATATTAGAATGAACAAGAAATTGAAGAAAACAAGGGTGGTCTAATAATTTTTTCCACGACTGTATATATATAAATATATATATATATATATATATATATATATATCACCATGCTCACCATGCCAACTCTGACAGCTGAGATGCGCTGCACCGCCAGCTGGCTAGGAGCTTCGACCGCAGCTCTTTAAATTGAAGCTGCCATCCCCCGTCCTCTGCGCCATCATATATCGTCCACCAAAATACAACAAAGACTTTATTGATGACTTTGCTGATTTTCTGCCTGGGATCGTGGGGAAATATGACTTTATTTTAATCTTCGCTGATTTTAATATCATGTGTTCTGTCACTCTCGACCTCTGGTCAGAGACTTTTTTTTTTTTTTACCATATTCTTTCTTTATTGGTTTTTGAATTAAAGATGGTATGGCCTTAAATTCCTCTACAGCATATTGTGCACTATGTAGGCATTGCAGGCCCTGCCCTCTGCTGGTTCAGGTCCCACCTGGCAGAGCAGATGTTCTCTGTGCAGTTAGGTCACACTTCACCACCGATGCGGTCCCACTGATCTGTAGAGTTCCTCAAGGTTCCATCCTGGGTCCGATCTTTTTCCTCTTGTGTAGCCTGCCACTTGGTTATGTTTTTCAGAAACATTTCTTTCCATTGTTTTGTGGACAATGTCCAAATTTACATGCTGCCAAGGCTGTTAGGCATGAACACCAGACTTTTCCTGTTTGCCTTATTGAATTTAAGTCACGGCTGAGTGCTAATTTTCTTCGACTAAATGAATCCAAGATGGTCATGTTGTTTGGAGGAAGCTCGTCCTGAAAACTGTAGTTCGTTCTTTCGTTAGTTCGTTGATCAACTGCTGTCATCTTAAATGTGCCCTATAAATAAATTTTGACTTGACTCGACTTTAACTTGTTGGACCTTTGATGAGGTAAGTATAATGACGCTGAAGTTGAAGCCTCCTTCTGCATCTGCTGTCCTTCAGTGTGCTGTCTTATCTATTGTTCTGCACTATTTCACCTGTCCTTGGCTGACCCTGCCAGTGACACTGGGTGACGCACACAATAAAAAAATGTTGGAACTCAACAATTGCACTCCTCATCCATTGAGGTCAAAACTATCTGCCTTGAGAAGATGCCTTCATTCCCAGAAAATATAAAAATTGTCAATGAAGTTCACTGGTTGAGCAGTACACACCTTTGACACAAAGAAGGGAAATACACACACAAGTAAGACTTTCAAAAAGTGTTTATTAACTCTTGTGCCATTGACGTACTTCGACATAATTTAAAATCCAACGCTTGAGTGCCATTGACGTATTTCAACGTCAAAGTGTTTTTGCGGCAGTGGGTCGCCGATCACAGTCTCACACAGCCTGTGAGTAATTTTGGGACTTCTGGGAGATGTAGTGTGAGCATAAAGAGACATTATCTGCCCCAGGTTTCAAAGCAGGAAGTGGAGATGATTGCGATTGTAGAGCAAAAAAAATCTGGAATCTGGACAAAAAGTGACATTTTTGGTGGGAGTGGCTTCTACAACATACAAGGTAAAAACAAACTTTTTTTCATGATGAAATAGCGAGTCTCTTCTTTCATGTGGGCTATTCAGTGCTTTCAGAGACTTGATACTGTATATGGCTCAAATGGGCAAAAAGCTGGCACAAGACACTTGCTGTTTTATAAAACGGATGTCACTCAAAGAGTTAAAAAAAAAAGAATGAGACAACTAACATTGGCATGTGTAACCAGTACAATTAACAGTGTCTGCATGAGTGGATAATTGTGTGAGTGCTATGTTGTTCCTCATTGTTGTTTGTCCAGCTTTTTTGCCTTTGTTCCTGGCTGTTAGTGCTTAATTTATGTATTTATTGTTTAGGAACCAATCAAAAATGCAGAGACAAACTGAAAACAGAGCTATCATTGTGCTGAAAGGGAAATTCCTGATTATGCACATTGCAATTGTGTTAACTTTAGTCCCACATGCAGCTTGTTATTAAGTTAACTCCCCTTGTGAACAACATAATCTTTGATTGAATCCTGACCTGATTGCTTAAACTAAAGCATTGTTGCCCACCTGACTGTCATCAGAGGGTGATCAGACAACTAATTTAAAATTGCCCAGGACCTGCATAGTCTAATCTCCCAGGATGGTCCTTAGGCCTAATGTATCAACAAGGTGAGAAGGAAGATAGGGGAGATGGTATTCAATATTCACAAACAATACACATTTCAGACTTTTGTTGGAGAACGGACTGAGCAAAAGGATTAAAGACAAGAATGATATGGAATTAATTTAAGGAACTTAATCTCCACGTGACACCTAAAAGCACATACAATCGATGTCAGGCACAATATTTACTAGAGGCAGAATGGTGAGGAAAAGGGAGACAGTATTTGATAATCTATGAGGGATCGGTAATTGCACCATGTGCACACTCATCAGTAAGATCACCTATCTATTCTCAGAAAATCAACCAGCGCAGTGTTTGAAGGAGAAGAAAGCATGAGACTCACTGTTGCTGATTTGGCCAATATACAGTATTTTCAGTGTCCCAGGACATTCAGATAATAAATACTGGTTTCATGTTTGAGAGTAAAACATGGGAATCCAAGGACACTTTACAAAAGTATTATAGGGCAGACAAAGACAGACAATGAAAAATGGGGGAGTATCAAGTGGACTGTGGAGTGGTGTAAGTGGTGATGAATATGAGGTGAATGATCTGTTCAACAACAAAAGATGCCATTAGATCGACACAGTAACACTGTTAACACTGTTAAAATATGAAAGTTAAGGCTAGTCTAAATAAAATGAAGTTTGTACAAGAAATATAGCTTATCTAGGTCACCAAGTTTAAGTAAAACATTTAGCTCAAAAACGGTGGCATCTTAAAAATAAAAAAAGAAAGAAAATGAATGTAATTTTAGGGATAACAGTCTTCTATAGAAAGTGGATCGAGGTTATTATTGTTGATAAAAATGAATGAAATGATGAAAACAAGAATTGAAAAAACATTTTTGTTAACCGAAATAAGAACTGTAATTATAAGAACAAATGACAACTGTATTGTGTGTTTACAAAACTAAGACATATTGAAATTATGAAATATATATATACATATATATATATATATATATATATACATATATATGTGTGTGTGTGTGTGTGTGTATGTGTATATATATATATATAATAGGAAAGTCAATAAATGTGGGGGCAAAAATATTGTATAAAATGGATTTGAAGAACAAGTAAATGTAATTAAAGGAACATGTAATGCAAACATTAACATGTTTGCAGTTTAGAGCAGGTGGCTTTGTAACTGCTACAACAGGAAACTGCTCAACCCTCACAGACTTAAGAGGGAAACCACAGCTGTCAGCTGGTTCTCTTTTCCTGTCATCTCAGATCAGTTGATTTCTGCACTGAACTGCATTTGTTTTCAAGCCACATTAAACGCAAGTCTTCCCTTATGATAGCAGTCCTTGAATATACACATATCAGCACTGGTGATTATTTTGTTGACCACTGTTTGATTTAAACACAGGAGTCGTTTTAAGGACTTTTAGGATTTAAATGGATTTTGGATCCATGCATAACTCAGTAGACATTTTATGAATTAAGATTTAGCCCATTGTCTTTCCCCCCAAAGTGTGCTGACAAATTTATTTGGACTGACACCTGGACATAACAGATGTGTGTGTAAGGGTGTGCGTATGTGTGAGTGTGTGTGTGTGTGTGTGTGTGTGTGTGTGTGTGTGTGTGAGTACTTCATAAAGATTCATCCCAAATCAAAAAGCCAATGAAGACATTTTTTCTAAATAAACCTGTCGTTCTAAATTAATGTAAAACAAGACTCATAGTCTATAGCTCCAGTACGGTCTCCCATGGAGGCTGATGATCTGATATCAGACAAATGTCAAAGTTTTTAGGGTTAGGGTAAGGATTAGGGTTAGTGGTCCAGGACTATTGTGGTAGTTGTCCAGGACTGTTAATTACTTGGTGATATCAGATTGTGCGATGCTAAATATACCTAACAACATAAAAGCACAGAATGGATGAAAAGCTTGTTGTTGTTTGCTTTCTTTATTGCAGTGGGGTCAGACGTGAAAATCAATTCCCTGAGGGTAGAGTTAGAGGAAAAGTCATTGGGTGAAATTCAAATCACATAATGTATGTTTGAACAACAACCATCTGCTAATCTGCACATAGTATTGTAATCATAATTTAATCAGCAAATTCATTTATGAGATACAATTAATATTTTATGTTAGATGTTTATGATAGTGGAAGAAGAGGAAAACAAAGACCCAACATTAGTAGTAATCAACCTCTAGATGGTGACTCAAAATCTTCTGGGGATCATAAACATCTGCAAAAATTAATTTAAACTTATGGCCTTAGGGTTTGAGACCACTTGTAATGGTTACAGTGAAAAAGGAGGAATAATAAGTCAAGTCTGTGGTGGTTTGTGTTTTTTGTGCTTTTATTTTGGTGGGTTAGTTTCCTGGGGTTGTGCTGTTTGTTCTCACTTGTGTGGCTTGTTCCCGGTGGCTCCCTTCCCCCACGGCGCTGAGGAGTAATTGGACACAACTGCTCCAGATTGATCATCAGTCCTTCTACTTAAGACCTGCAGAGACACTCCTCAGTGCCAGAGTATTCAGTTATCCTTTGTGGTAGCAGCTTGGCTTTTTCCCCTTCAAGATTGTAAGCTTTTCTCATGCGTCTTCCAGTGAATGAATACTCACCTGTGTCTCTCTTCTCCTTTTTTTCCAGTGCCTCCCATCCCCCTCACAGCCCAGCACTCACCCTTGTGTTTTCCCCCTTCCTGTGGACTTTTTGAAACTATCACCTGCTTTTTTGTTAAATAAACTATTGTACTCGCCTGTACCACTTCCGCTCCTGGGTCCTCCTTACCTCACACGCCACAAAGTCAATTTTATTTGTATCGCCCAATATCACAATTTACAAACGACCCTCGCAACTAAGGAAAAACTCCCCCCAAAAAACCTTAACAGGGAAAAAGAAATGGTAGAAACCTCAGAAGAGCAACCGAGGAGAGCTCCCTCTTCCAGGATGGAAGTCGCCAGTTCATCGCAGGGCACATAAAGACAGGCAACCACTCACACTCACATTCACACCTACAGGCAATTCTAAGTTAGCCAATTAACCTAATCCCCATGCATGTTTTTGGATGGTGGGTGCCGGAGTACCCGGAGAGAACCCATGCAGACACGGGGAGAACATGCAAACTCCACAGAGAAAGGCCCCAGGAGGCGACAGTGCTAACCACTGCAAAACTGTGCTACTGTGTTGGAACCTTATCCGATCAATTATTGCTGATATTAACGTGTGATGAAAAAACTTTATCCAAAATTTGAGGGAATTCATCAAAATATTGAGGTGTCTCTTTTCTCACTACTATCAGTACAAAACTTGCAAATAGTGCAATACTGTAAATGCACTGATATTTCCAATTATTCTGAAAAGAGAAGTTTCTCATTTGGGTCAATTCAGACAGTGAGATGAGAACAGTTAGGGAGAGATGACGAAAAAGTGTTGATGGTATCTGCTTGTATAAATCAGGAAATCCTATTTAACTTCCTGTTAGACACAGTCACACACACACACATGCACACACACACACAGACACATACAGCTTTGACGGAGAAGTCAAGAGGAAAGTTTATAGCAACAAATGATCGAGATGAGGATTTCTGCTGTACAAATGTAAAAGGTAAAGGTAACAAATACTTTCAGTAAAACATAATATTGAATTTTAGCTCTAAAAGCTGTAAGTTTAAGGTGATATGCCACATGATGAATGTTAGTTTCATTTCATATCATCGCCAAGACCCACAGTACGTTGTGGAGAATGTGCTTCTATGTTCCAGCTCTATGTGTAGCTACTTTTCATCTACTTTCACTTTTCATCTATTCATTGGCTGTTGGATGTTCACCAATTATTTCCAACAGGATTTGCCAGACATTGTAAAATATTATATAGATAATTCATACTTTGTTTATACTGATGATTCACCAAGGGAAAATAATAATAACAATAACCTGGTTCACCTACAGGAATGCTAAGTGAGCAGTGTCATCAGATATAACATGAATCCCCACATTTTGTTTAAGTTCAGCAAACCAGGTGACTAAATGATAATTAAATGAATCACAAGTTTTACAAAAAGCTACTGTAATACCACTCCAAACCTGAATACTTTAAGGTACTTCTAGTCCACCACATTATAAAGATCAATGTTTTTGTTATTATTTTATTTTTGCTGTGCTAGCCATACACAGCTCCACAAGTATGGTTACAAGTTTCAGATTTATCCATCCATCCATCCATTTTCTACCGCTTATCCTCAAATAGGGTCGCAGGAGGAGCCTATCCCAGCTGTCTTAGGGTGAAAGGCAGGGTACACCCTGGACAAGTCGCCACCTCATCACAGGGCACATAGAGACAAACAACCACTCACACTCACATTCACACCTACGGTCAATTTAAATTAGCCAATTAACCTAATCCCCATGCATGTTTTTGGATGGTGGGAGGAAGCCGGAGTACCCGGAGAGAACCCACGTAGACATGGGGAGAACATGCAAACTCCACACATAAAGGCCCCGGGTCAGGATTCAAACCCTGTACCCTCTTGCTGTGAGGCAACAGTGCTAACCACTACACAAAAAAGCAGTATAACAAGACAGGACACACCACAGCTACAGTAGTTGGTCTGGTAGCAACACAATACAAAGACAAATTTCTTTTCTTTTTTTTTCCACTTTGCATTGTTCTCATTGTTCGACACCACAAAAAAGTGTCAACCTTTTATGAGATTATGCATATTTTAGTCTGGCAGCAAAAGCTATTAATATTTGGTGCGTGTGTGTGACCATCACTGGCCCTCCCTGGAATCTAATCTTACTTTATTAATTGGAATTTCCTGTCATAAGCCAGAGAGGGACGTGCTACACCTGGGTGACAAGAGGGGGAAATAAACGACACACAGGGAAGACAAAACAAAAAGGGGAGGTTACAGAAAGGCAGTGCTCTTAGAATAAAAAAACGTGTAAGCTGCTGTGTCATTCCTAACACCTTCATCCCAACACCCAATGGTACTGAACACCAGAGCTGTGGAGGACCTAACCGTATAGAGTAGGCTACCGAGAACACAAGTGAGAGAAGTATGTGGAGAAGATATGAGCTTAGTGAGAAGTCAGAAGAATGATTTGGCACATACTAGCAGTTCACATCAGTACTCAACAATGTGACTCGAGAGGAGCTGGTAAGATCTGGATAAAACATGCATGTGTGAAGAACACCGAAGCCCAGAGCATCTACCACGACCCCTCATGGCCAGATCGGCCAGGTGTCCACAACCCCCCGGGGAAGAGGGAGCACCGGCGATGCCAAACCCAGAGAGCCACCCAGGCCACCGAGAACCACGCAGATCCAACGACCAGGAGGAGATAGAAACCACCACTCCCCAGGAGGCCAGGATAGGCCCAAGGGGCCAACCAACCCCAGTCCTAGAACGTGTTTAGTGCTACCATGTGTGTAATGTGGTGCATTAAAAGTTGGAAGGGCAGGAGAGGCTGCAGGGGAAGAACAGAGGGCTGCAGGGTAGGGGTACCTGCAGCCAACCCTGATCCAAGTCCTCAAGCCACCCCAAACCCCCCTCAAAGTGTCAGTGTGTTTGCTGTATTAAAATTGAAGAGCAAGGGGGGCAAGTAGGTGGGAGAGGGGGAGAATACAGTGCCCTGGAGCACTGCAATTCGCACCACCTAATTGTCCTCCGTTCTCACCCCCACCTGTCCTCAAAGCTCTGTGTTGAATCCCTATATGTACCTAAAATTGACTATGTACAGTGAGGTGCAAGATATGTGAAGTGCACATTAAGAGGCAGTCTGGTGTGGACCCGGCCCATGGGAACAGAGCTGCGAGGGGAGTGGAAGAGATGGGCAGAGTAAGAGATTCTTAATCTCAATGAGTTTTATCCTGGTTAAATAAAGGAAATAAAAAAAAAATAGTCCTTGAAGCACGGGGCCCCCAGGACCAAGAGGCCAGGAGCCAGGGAGAGACCACACAAATTAGCAGGCCCCACCAACACCATGACCCTGAAAGCCACGACCCCAGAGCAGAGCCCCAGCAGCCTCGCAGAACCGCAGTGAGCCAGCAGCACACATTAATTAGAGATGCAGCGACCAGCCAGCATAGCCGAAAAGAACCGACCATGGAGCCCGCCGCCGACAAACTCAACCGCACTCAACAAAGACAAATTTCTAACCTCTGTTGATAATATTAGCTATAATATTAAAGCTTATGTTTACACGTCACACTTTAAAGTAAGGGATCAGTACTGCTTTTGCATTTGCATCCTCGTTTTCAGTATTATTGTGTTGCTACTTAATGTGGGTAGAGATGATGCCAAGCAGATCTCACACCAATATGGTAAATATATATATAATTATTGTTATTAAATTTACCTCTGTTGATTTGGACCTCAGAGGTGCCCATCCATGGATTTCAGTGAGGAAGAGTCGGCCCCTCTGGTGATCAGAGACCGGGGAGGCAGCCAGAGGTCCAGTTCTAGCACTGGTCCCAGTTTACAAGTACATCTTTACTTCTTCCCAGCCACGAAAGATGCAACGACAATTCATATATCATCAGGCCAAATCACTGCTGAAAATGTCTGCGTCCAAGCAGGCAAAAAATGTGGTAAGAGTTCACTGGCAAAACATGGGTTTGACTGAATGCTTCTGGCCACATTTTATATGCATGATGATTTATCTTTCTGCAGGAATCTTACCAGTGTATCAAAGTCTTTTTGGCTTGGCATCTGCCGATCTCTCATTCTGGTATCCTCCATCGCACATGTTCAACACAGAAGAAAACTTGCAAGTCCACTTTAGAGTCAGGTAACTGAAGCATCATTCATTCACTCATTACCTTCAGAAATTACTGTACATTACACTATGTTAAAACATTTTATGTAATGAAATGTCTTTTTGGAAGGCAGTAAATGAAAAATATCACCGTGGTATCACATTCAAACCTATTATACAATGTCTACTAAAAGGGCAATATGCCCATTTTAAGAAGTTACCGTAGATAATTGAAATAATAGACTGTCAGTAATTATTTCTGGTGTGCAGGTTTTTCTTTGGAAATTGGTTTGGACAAGGACCGAGAACATCATACCGCTACAGTCTAACCAGAGACAGAATAAGTCCTGTGCTTGACTACAGTGTCATTGATTATCTCTTTACTCAGGTAAAGTATAAAATGTTTCAAAATATGTATTTATTGACTCACTGACATAAGTAAGTTAACTAATTTGGATATATACCACCAATATTCTTATTATGAAATTCTTTATCTAATTGACATGTATCCATAAGATGCCTTGATAAATCTTAAGCACATCAAAATTATCTTGTCTGGAATATGGAAGTGTTAAGTGCCAGAAATGATTACATGCATTGACCATATATTAACAACTATGTCATAACTAATTTCTTTTGGTACCTAGTTGCGTAGTGACTTTGTTGCTAGTGAGGCAGGAGTGTGTCCACCTTTGAGTGCTCAAGAAGAATGCCTCGGCCTAGCAGTGCTGGACTTGTGGAGAATGGCTAAAGAGCGCCATCAGAGTGTAAGAGAGCTGTGCAAGAGTGTCAGGTATTTACATTTGGATAATATTTTGTCCAAACCAGACTTTATTGAATTACATTTTTCTCTTTCAGAAATGATTTGTTATAGTGGTTGTAGTTTTAAGTCATTATAACATCACTACACTCTTCATCTTTCAGCTACAAATCATGCCTTCCTATGTCACATCGCCATGACATCCAAAGACGAAACCGCCTGGATCGTTATCGAATCCGAAACACCCTCAAAGGTTTCTTAAAGAAGCTTGGTGCCTGCTCAGTAGATGAGTGTAGCTTGAAACTGAAATACCTGATTGAACTGGCTGCCATCGAGCCTTCTTTGGGAAGTGAGATCTTCCATGTGAATCCTGCTTCCTCCCATTCAAAGTCAGCTTTCTGTCTTGTGCGGGTTTCCGGGGAAAGTGGAATTGAAACCGGTGGAATATGTCATCCCGATGATACCCTGGTGAGAAGGAGTTCAATTAATATGAAATTGGGCGAGAATGAGACATAGACGTTAGTTAATTTTTCATCCCTGCAGATGACGAGATGACATTAATCTGCATGTTTGATTCTACTTTAAAATCTCATATGGAAAGTCTATGAAATAGTTTTCTCCTGGTACCTATTATACAGGAGAAATACTCCCCACCCCTGAGTTAAGACATGTTGTCTTATAATCACCCTTTCTTCTTTGTTTTTTTTTCAGAAGTGGCAAACCTTCTGTGATTTCAAAGAAATCATTGACATCAGTATAAAGAGAGTATGCCATGAGCAGGTTCCCCAAGATAGCAGGATGGTGACAGTAACTCGTAAAGATGACATATGCTTGGTAAGGGACATATTTTACATTCAGTACTCCCCCAATCATAAGCCATTCTACTGTAATATTTTCTTTTTTCAGATTTTACTGCTTTTCATTTGCTATAAAAGATGACATCTATTTTTGATTTACACAACAGGAGGTCAACTTCCAGAGTCTCAAGGAAGCACTTTCATTTGTGTCTCTTGTTGATGGATACTTCAGACTGACCACAGATTCCAGCCACTACTTCTGTCAAGACATTGCCCCTCCGAATATTCTGGAGGGGATCAAAAACCACTGTCATGGTCCAATCACGTGAGTCATTTTACTAAATATTGAACCCCGTACTACCATTATACACATCGGTTTTAGGTATTTCCTTGTCTTATCAGATCAGAGTTTGCCGTGAACAAGTTGAAAAAGTCGAGATGTGAAGGTGGGACATTTCTTCTCCGTCAGAGTCCCAAGAACTATGACAACTTCTTCCTCACTGTTTGTGTGCAGGTACAGTAATGATGCCTGCAGAAGCAAAGAGATATACACAGAAGACTGATTTAGAATTTACTCTGATAAGTAATTTATTAGTTGTTTAAAGTTTTGTTCCAGTAGAGTTTGTAGTTTTTCAGATGATGTAGTTTTTTCCAAATATTCTGAACTTGAGAGAAGTTTCAGTATACTCAAATGGATGCAAAAGTAATTGTCACCCATGTCGCTCACACAAACCAAGGATGTTGTTGCAAAAAAAAAAACTGTGCTCTGAAGATTTGACCTAACTTTAATTTTTCTGCAGACTCCACTTGGATTTGACTATAAAGACTGTCTCATTATTAAGAATGAGCAGTACAGTCTTGCTGGTGTCCAGAAATCCTTTACCAGCTTGAGAGAGCTCACTCGCTATTACCAACACAACAAGCTGCTGCTGGCTGAAGTACCTGTCAAGTTAGCCCGCTGCTGTCCACCCCGACCCAAAGGTGTGTTTTCCCAAGCTACGGCTATTATATTATCCATTATACACTACTATACATATATACTGTATGTTAGGTAATCTGTGTTGTTTTACTCATCTATGTACAAAAGAAAAATACTTGTGCACACACGCACAGGTTAATAATATCTTTAAACCCATGGTGTTCCAAACAGTGATAATTAATATTTGCATATAGGGCATCTTTTCCGTACCCATCACAGTATAAAACACACTCTTTATTGTTATCTATTCATGGTAAGTGAACTGTAAGCGTGCTAACATCCACGTTTCCCTGATATCATATATTGGAGTATCCACACATATTTTCATGCACGTAGGCATAAAATCCTGGTTATAGTCACATACTGTAGCCTATCCATGTTTTGAGAAACCTAAGATATCTATGCTTATAACTGCATATAACGTAAGATACATACCTCCATATTTGCCACTTTTATAGATTCATATGAAAATGAACATGTTTTCTGCTATTCCTACAGAGCTCACAAATCTGATAATCATACGCAGCAGCAGCTCTGTAGAAGCTCAAGGGTCTCCAACACATGAAAGGAACAAATTCAGTCACATCCAGTTCCACATGATCAAATATGAAGACCTGAAATGGGTGAGTCGGTAGACAGGCTGTCTGTTGTACCCACTGACATATAGAATAGAAGAGGTTAGAACTGTTTACTTCCTGGTTAACAAGAAGATGAGAGAGTTCAGATCAATTTTGGGTCTCTACATTCTGTACTGACGCCTTGGCCCCACTGATGCCCATTTGAGATTCTGCTTCAGCGATCACCATCTACAAAGATTTTGGCTATAATTTGGAACAGTGGAGGTGATAACCATGGACAAAGTGACACTTAATCATTCTTACTCACATTGGGCTCAATTTTATGGTGAATTATATATTAAAAATAAATGTTTCACAATTTTTCTGGGGACTCCTCAAGGATTCTCTTGGTTGAGACCATACAAACATACTATGAAAGGTAATTCAAGTTATCTATCATGGAGGAAACTTTGATGTATGTGCATTTTTTTTCTGTTAGGCTGAAAGCCTCGGTCAGGGATCCTTCACTCGAATTTTCAAAGGCTACAAAACAGACACTCATGATGGGGAGAAACATGTGACAGAAGTTTTCCTAAAAGAGCTTGACGTCATTCATAAAAACTGCTGGGAGGTGGGATTCTTCAGATCAAGTATTTTTGTGGATTGTTCGTAACATTAGTTTTGACATCATACATATGCTGTTTTTCCTCCTCTCAGTCATTTTTTGAAGCTGCCAGCTTGATGAGTCAGATTTCACACAGACACCTCCTCCATGTATTTGGTGTTAGCGTTCATGGAATCAAAAGTAAGTTCAAACAAAAGTGTAGGTTCTCCCAGGCTTTCCCTTTGTTTTGTACAGATGATTTAGCTTGCTGATGTGCTTCATGTTTTGGGGATATGTTAATGTTCTGTGAATAATGTATTTGATTGTCTTTGGCTCAGCTCCAAAGTATTTGCAGGTTATATTCCTCTGATCTGCAAACAACAAAACAATGAATGAAAAGAAACATTAAATATGTGTTTTCATATTAAGCAAAATAATTAGCTTCACGTGGCGTCCTTATGTAACTCAAACTCAGCCCCTTGCCTGTTTGTGAGTAAGCATCTTTGACCCTGTGTTTGGTTTGAAGTCCAGCTGTAGAAACAAACCTCAGTGTTTCTTGCAGACGTCATGGTGCAGGAGTTTGTTGAGTACGGGGCCCTTGACCTTTACTTGAAAAGAGGGAGATCTGTGTCAGTGAGCTGGAAACTTGACATAGCCAAACAGCTTGCATCTGTCCTCAACTTTCTGGTAAGATTAACTTCAAGATGTGGGGCATGCTACAAGATCTGACAAAAGCAGTAAACCCATCGGGTTATATTAGTCAAAGTCAGCCAATGCAGTTCACTATAATGAGTCAACAGTAACATAAATGGTGTTGCAGGAAGAAAAGAACATTGTTCATGGAAATATCTGTGCCAAAAACCTGCTTCTGGCGAGAGAAGGTGACCCATCGCAGGGCAGCTCTCCTTTCATCAAGCTGAGCGACCCAGGCATCAGCGTGGCCATGCTGGGCAAGGATGGTAAAAAAAGTGACAAGATTTATCATGAATTATGTTCTACTCATAGATTAATTCAGCAACAATCAGAACAAATTTACATTGTGTAAGTGTAACACATTTAAACTACATTCCTTATGCATTACTCGTGTGTGTCAATATGCATTTCTATTTGTGTTTGTTTAGTGATCCTGGACAGGATCCCATGGGTGGCCCCTGAGGTGCTGGAGGACCCGGACAACATGACTCTGGAGTGTGACAAGTGGAGCTTTGGTGCCACTGTGTGGGAAATCTTCAATAATGGGCACATTCCATTGCAAGGCTGGGACTTGGACCTGGTACTCACAGACAGATTAAAATGAATTAGTTCACGATCAAATTTCAATGCAAGGGTTAACAATGCTCACATTAGTGGATATTTTCAGTTCTCCATTCATCCATTTATTTAGATAGTACTATGACAGAAAAAGGAACATGTATTGAGGGTGTGTTTCACTGAGGGAAATATCTCAGTTGTTTACTATCTAAGGGGAAACAGTAAATGATGTGAGCTACTGATGTGTTTTCTGTAGAAGCAACAGTTTTATGAGAGCTTCCAGCAACTGCCTCCCTCCCAGTGGACAGAGCTTGCCGATCTGGTCAGTCAGTGTATGGACTACCAGGCAGCTTTCAGACCCTCCTGTTGCAGTATCATCCGTCAGCTCAACAGTCTGATCACTTCAGGTAATCATGCATGTCTATCACTCCTCAGCTGCTAATGAATGCAGCCAGTATGAACCTTGTGAACCTCATGTTAATTTTTCAGTTTCCCTAAATCATTTTAAAAAAAAAATTAGATCCCAGCCCATCATTTATACAAATTAAATGACTCTTTGTCATTCTCCTTGGTCCTGAACATCTCCCGAAATAGGTAGCATTTTTGGAATCAGCCTTTCCACGTATCTGAAAATAAAAAAAAAAAAAGAAAATGACTGATGTTTCCTTATGTCATGGCAGACTATGTGATACTTCATGCCACTGAGCCTGTCACACAGAGTCCTGTGTGGAGAGCCCTCAGCCCTGCTCAACACAACCAGACATTGTTTGAGGAGAGACACTTACGATACATCTCCCCTCTGGGAAAAGTAGGTCTGCAGCACCAGAAAAACCAGATGATTGCAGTAGTTTATACTGTATGACCATGATGTAGAGACAATCAAAATTACTCAGCCTATTTAAAGAATGTAAAAAGTAGAATTGACTCACAGTAACCCATGAATTTTCATTAACAGTTAACAGTTGTCCAATACATTGTGTTGGATGGACTAAGATGATTGAACAGGCCAGAGCAGAAGTGTTACACTCTGAGTAAAGCAAAATAAGGACAGGGAAAATACAGGCAACACATCACACAGGTGTCATTTTTTAGCAGACATTATAACTTTAAAGTTACAATGTAACAGTGTAATGTGACATAAAGAAGTATTTTTGATAAGCTGTCTCCTTTGCACAGCAAACCTTCCTCTTGGCTGACAAATTTTTATCCATACTGAATACCACTATAGCAGATGTATAGTGAAAATGGATTTTCTTGAGATGTGACCAATAACTGAGTGACTCAAAACTTTTCCAGGGAAACTTTGGTAGTGTTGAACTTTGTCGTTATGACCCTCTGGGTGACAACACTGGTGAGCTGGTCGCTGTGAAGAAGTTACAACCCAACAAGCAGTCAACCCTGGAGGACTTCAGTAGGGAGGTCAAAACCCTTAGCGTTTTTCACTGCGACTACATTGTCAAATACAGAGGAGTCTGCTACAGCCCAGGTAATAAAAACACTCACTACACACACGCTGCCTGATGTACTAAAATAATCATCTTCAGTAAAAAAAAAACAAAAACAAAACATTTTTTTATTTATGTCTTCTGTTTGGGGAAAAAAAATTACCACTGTTAAATAAATATTTGAGCTCATGTATTTTAATATAAGAAGGCACAATAGCTACATGTATATTCCTCAGTTTTTGTTCATTAGTGCGGTGTTCAGAAATGGTTCTGGCCATAAGCTATCCATCCAACAAATATATGCATTCTGTGCATTGTCATAATTCTTCAAAATAAATGTACTCATCTTTTATGACTCTGTGTCATTAGATAGCTTTGTCAGTTTAATATCAGGTATTACACATGTGTGTGTGTGTGTGTGTGGACATCTCACATCTCAAGTTCAATTTTGAGATGACAGAACAGGATGTTATAAAAGCTAAAGTAGTTGTTAGGTGAACTTATTTTCTTCTTTCTTTATACCTTAAAGCAATGGCTCCAAACCCTGGTCCTGGGGACCCACTGGCCTTCATGTTTTAGATGCTTCTCTTCTGATTGAATGGATTGTGATCAAGCTGTGCAGAAGCCTGATTTCATTCATTTGAATCAGCTGTGTTGGAAGAGGGGCAGTGGGTCTACCAAGACCTGGGTTGGGAATTACTGCTTCAGAGTATATCCATCATCTGCATGATCCCGGATTTATGACTTACGGCTGAGTCAAGGAATGACATATAATTATAAATCCCTGTCTTTTGGATTTTGAAAGTTTTCCACTGTTGAATGATTTTAATGTTTGCCTGTTCCCAGGTCGCCGCAATATGAGTTTGGTGATGGAGTACCTGCCCTACGGCAGCCTTATCGGCTACTTGGAGAGCAACCGACATAATGTCAACACCTGGCGAATGCTGCTTTTTGCTTCTCAAATTTGTTTGGTAAGAGTCGCATACAGTATGAGCTCATCTCCTACAAATTGGTGTCAACATAAAATGTAAAAAAATAAACTACATTTGAATGGACTGTAATTAATTAATTTGGTTGACAAAACCTGAAATGTTTACATTGACCAATCAACTGCAACTTTACAGTCATTTCCTAAATATGTAAACCACTACAATAATGTACTTTTGCCAGAAAATGTGAATGTCTCAATTATAAAAAAGAGATTTTGAATTTACATTTGTCCATATAGCCCTATATGAATTATCAGGAAAATTGTAAAGGTCATTCTTCCTGGAAAATTGTGACAGAAATCTTTTTTTTTTTTTTTTTTTTTTTTTTGAGAAATCCTGCAGGAATTCAGAGTGAATCTTGAAGAAACTGTTAATAGCATTGGCTGTGTTCTTGAAAGGACTCTAAACAACCTGACACCACAACATTACATGCAAATGTAATGTTGTGTATCTATAAATCAACTCAATTTTCACTCTCTGTAAAATACTGCCAAATATTAAAAAACAAAAAGCAGATTTATTGTTTTGGTTTTTTTTTCCTAGGGGATGGAGTATCTGCAGACCCTGCGCTATGTACACAGAGATCTCGCAGCCAGAAATATCCTTGTGGCCAGTGAATCTCTGGTGAAAATTGCAGATTTCGGGCTGACCAAAGTTATTCCTTTTGACAAGGAGTACTACAGAGTCACACACCCTGGAGAAAGCCCCATTTTCTGGTAGCCTTCCTGACGTTTGAAAACGTCATCCACAGTGTAAAAACAGAAATGTATCATTTTCTACACTTTGTCAATCCGTGCTGCAAAATATCCTCAGCAATGATACCAGAGTTGTTGTGGAGGGTTGTGTGGAAGCCTCTAGTCTGTGTAAATTATACACCGCAAGTGTTTATCTGCAATATGCTAAGCAAACCCACTGCTTGCTGTAACCTTTAAGTTTAGGTTACTGGATGGCCGCCTGACTATACACTGCTCATCTACTGTAGGTATGCTCCAGAGTCCATCAATGAATCCAGATTTTCACACAAGTCAGATGTCTGGAGTTTTGGAATAGTTCTTCATGAGCTCTTCTCCTACTGTGACACAAACACGAACCCAAAAAGAGTAAGGCTTTTTACTGTACTTGAATAGATCATATTTCACCATTTTAATTGATCAATAATTGTTCATTAAATTGCACCACCATCATGGGTTTCTCTCTTTTTTTAATGTCACTGTGCCAGCTATGCATGAAGGAGATCGGGCACAATGTGCAAAGTCCATCCATTTCAATGCATCTGGCCGATATCCTTAAGAACAACTGGAGGTTACCACCTCCTCCAAACTGCCCATCCAAGGTATGCTCATTCCACACGGTTAAATAGCAAAATACAGGAGCAATTTGGGACTCTTGTCTTGATTACTTAGTATTTTATTTTCTGCACTGACATATCCCTAAATCACCATTGGTGAGATGATTGTAGCCTCTGTATTACAGCAGTGACAATGTCAGTGCAAGTGTTGCTCAAGATTAACACGCTTTGTAGTCTTGTTCCTCTTATGCAATGATTTCATCTTTTACATTTAACTATATTCTGTCAATCTCACCAGATGTGGTCATGATGCTTCATTTTTTTGTGATTTTTTTTTGACTCCTCTAGATGGTGCTCTTGGTTTAAAGATGCAAGGGAAATTTAGTAAATTCCCATTATACTAGGCTTTTTCTTTAAACCAAGAGCACCATCTAGAGGAGTCAAAAAATATCACAAATGCTTCATAAAGCCTCATGGGTCCATCACTAGCTTACTGTAACTCTCAGTAGCTAAATGCCCTGCCTTGAATTGATTTTTTTTTGTCATTGTAACACCAGGTGTACAGTTTGATGAAGCAGTGCTGGGCGTATGACTTTGAGGAGCGACCATGTTTCTCTGACCTGGGAAACCAAATTGAAGTCATCATGCAGGACGAGAGAGAGAACCTTAAAGGTTGACAGTGATTGCAGTATAAAATTATACAGTACTGTCCCTGCTGAAGTAGCTTCACACAGGCATCACACTCAGCACTGGACAATATCCAGTTATGTCCACATGAACAGGCCGTGAACATACAGCTATAATGTACAAAGACAAGAATGAACTTACTTTACATTTACTCAAATACAGGTGCAAATTTGCAGTAGGCTACTTGTACTTTACTTTCCATTTTTTTTGCAACAGTATTAATATTTCGCTATGTCATCTCAGCTGTATATACTGTATTTCTTACTCCTACATTACCATTGCCCATACCTTTCCTGCCCTGTAAGAACAAAAGAAAGGTTCATGATGAATTGAAGGATGAGGTGTTCTTTAATGCATTGAGAATATTTTCCTATGTACCTCTTCAGTTAAATAAATCATTAAAAAAAACTCTTGAATTAGCAAGAAAATGCATTGTCACAAAGCTAATAATCTTCCTGATTTCAGGAAAATCTGACTTTTTTTAGTAAGTGGTTTTCATAGAACAGTTCCCCTAAAAACATGCGCCGATAACAGAATATGATGTATTGCTGTAAATCAAAGTGCCATATAAAGGAGTAAAATGCCACATATACTTTAATACAACATCAATATTAATCCTAAACCTTCCTGACTACTTTTTTGCTTGGTTAAAGTAATTTTTAATAATACTTTAATGCTTTTATATAATGTATAATTGCAGTGAAGTATTTGTATTTAAGAATTTGGACATCCACAACTGTATTCTCATGATGATGACCAGTAATTACAAGACATATTTGAATATTTTCACTTAACAGCATGTTTGTTGATTCATTTAAAAAAAAAAAAAGTTTATTGTTAATCAGTTTGATTTTAAAGCTAGCATGGATTGTGTAAATCTCTGTCTGGCCGCAAAAGTGGACAGGTTTCATATACTAACAAGTTTACAAAACAGTTATACAAAATTACTAGAATTTTTATTTCATTATTATATTGTTATAAATACAATACTGTATAATTAGAGAATGCAGGGCACACTGTCCTAGGCTTTGCAAAGCACATATTATCAAAATGTTTGACTCAAATCTGTAGAGTGAAAGACCAAAATATTACAGAAACTTAAGTTTTAAAGATTTATTTTTAAATAATGGTATATATAGTAAAATATATTGAGACATTTTTTTGCATTTAACAATTCCTTTTTGCATATCTACTATGGTATTTCAGTGAAAAATTTGTTGTATTTTGCAGGGGGGTTTTTTTGCATCCTGTTATTTACACTGTCTAAAAATAAAGCAATTTCTAAATACAAAAAACACAACTTGTGTTCATTCAAAATGTACCAAGAGTTTACAAAACATAACAACAAAAAACACTTTTTGTTTAGTATATGTGTGATACATTCAGCTCATTAGTTGTTCATGAGAATGAGAGGAGACACTATTTTCACATTACTTTTAAGAAAACTAAAATGTGTGGACAGGTTCTCCACATTCCAGCTCCTTTTACTGAAGGTGTCCAAACTGAATTCAGCTCTAATCACTTGTACAGTAACTGGGGAAGGAGAAACACTCCTTTGGTTAATGTGAGTTAAGTTAAGAGGAGCAACACTTTGTCAGTGACTTTACTTCCATGCTCTCTGGCTGATAATTAACTTGTTGCTGTTAATATATAGAATACAGTCTTATGCAATATAGGTACTGCATCCTTATCTATGCTGTCCATTCATTTTCTTTAATTTGCAGTAACTTGCAAAACTGACTTAACGGTGTTAGAATGTTTTCAGTGTGCACACTGTGCACAGTACTATAATCTATAAGTGTAAATGCATATATAAAGTGTGCCCTGAAAAACATCTGAGAACACAATATGGATACCAGTGTTTTACTGGGATTTCAATACATGTTTCTTCATCTCAAAGCAATTTATTATAAAATATCACAATATACAGTATCACCTCTTCTTAGCAGCATGACAGTAAAATAGATTTGGGAATGTCCAAATATTTACAGACTAATATCTTTTAAAAAATGACACAACATTGTTCAACTTACAACCTTACATAAGGATGCTGACTGGAGACCCATTTTAATAGTTATTACTGACTGATTGTGTTATAAATATGAAGAATAACTGAATGTTCTTGCCATTGTAACAGAGGTTTCAAACACACATTAATGTTTCTCTGAATACAAATACATACTGACACATACTGAAAACAAATTAAAGAAAGCTGTGAAGTTATGATCTAGCATTGCATTATTAACACATTTTATGATCTTTTTGAAAGACTGCCAACACGATAGTATACCTCATAACCCCATGTAAAGTTGAAGATGTGTGTATAGTCATCTGTTCCAGCAACTCACTGAGGAGCGTTTAGCCTCTTTTGGTTGTTGTTTATTTCACATTGTATAACCTGAAAATTTACAATATGATTGGATCTTATGACTCTCAACAGCACTCTTTCTAGCAGTAAACAGCTGTTTATGTATGATAACATCCCAGTGACAAACGTTAGATAAGACTCTGTCAGGAGCTATGATGATAACGTTCCATGTCTGCTACATGATAGGAAATTATTTTATAACACGAGCCATAAAATAACAAACATGGTGATTGGTTGTCAGTGCTATGTATCAGTCTGTTCACATGTGTTATTCTTCAATCCTGTGAAAGCTGATCACCCACAGTGTGTGTGTGTGGGGGGGACTACAATACCTACTGCCGTGCTCATTTGATTCAGGTTGACTGCTCGCCCACAATGATGACATTAAGAATAAAAAAGTTCCACTGGACCATGACAAATCCTGCACCTGAACAGTGGGAGAAAAAAAATGTTCAAACCTTTTCTCATTATGGAATGAAGGTCACCATGCACCTTTAATTTCCAGTCTGGTGCTGCTAACGCCTTTTCTCAGAGGGACTACATTTCAGATTAGGATCATGTATTCTGTGCCACATAAGGTACATGTGAGCTGGAAGGAATCTGTGTACTAGTAAAACTTCTTTATAATAGCAGGGATCATATCTATCCAGTGTGCTCGAGGGAATATGCAGTCCTGCCGTCTTTACACCCATATGAGAAGCAGGACCGAGTCCTGCTTTAGCCAGACACATCCCCATGTATACATCATCAATAGGGAGAATGGTAATGGAGTGGGACATCTGGTATATGACCCAAGCTGTGTAGCCAGACAGGAGGAAGCCCCCACCACCACAGTAAGGTGGGTATGAGTCTGACTCCTGTACCTGAACTGGGATAAAATACTTGCTCCTTGGTGATCTAATGGGTCCTACATTCTGTATCAGATGGCCAACAAAGAGGTGCTTGCTTCCATCATTGTCATTGAGGGTTTGGAGATACTCAACCATGTTGTTCGTGTTAGCAAAGACGTCATCGTCACCATTTAACAGGAAGCGGGCATTTGGACAGTTCCTTTCCATCCATTCTAGGAAGAGTATCTGCTTCAAGGTGAGGTTGTAGAATCTTTCATTGAAGTCCCATTGGAGGATGTCATTGTGCTCACGTTGCTCCAGCTCAAGTAGTTTGTTCAGTCTCTCTTTCTCAAAACCAGTATCCATTGTTCCTGAGATGAAGAGCCTTCGGATCCACACACCATTGTGTAGCCTCTCTTTAGCCCAGGTTTTACGTAGCACCTCTCGGCGGTCGTAGTTCAATGGGGAACTTTTAATGACCAGCAGGAGGAAGACTTCTGCAGATTTATCAGCACCTCCACATTTGTCAGGAAGGTCCAGTAGCATCGGGAAATGGCGACAGTGTCGATAATAAAGAAAGTCTTTTATATCAGCAGGAAGAGAGCTGAAGCCTGTGATGTTGACAGCAGACATATTTTGTTGACATCTTGGCCAGGAGTATACATAGGAGTTCTTCACGGTGGGGTGCCTTATTTCAATGTCATCCTCCCTCACTTCCATGTTGAGGTGAATGGTTTTGTGATCAATAAAATCTTTACAAAGATGGAGGACCAAAAGACCAAAGGCTCCCAGCAGCAAAAAAGTTCTTACCCTGATGTTTCTCATCTTTTAAACTCTGCAGTCACAAAACAAAACACAGTTTTCTCATCAAGACACATGCCATGGAAAAACAAATCAGACACACTGAAATGTGGATTAAGATTAACAATTGTATTACGTAGTTTGAACAAATCTTGTACATTTAATGGAAATGGTCAAACAAGAAAACTGGTAATAAAAGACTTGCTTATGAAAGTTTCCTCTCAGCACTGGTTTATTTATTGTGCACATTGTCTCCGCAAAAGCTGCCCTTTCCACAACTGAATCTTGTCTTTCTGGATCATCAGACTTTAAATAGCATTAAGCTCCTTCCTGTATGTCCCTTTGTCTTCTCATCATTCACTGAGATTGCATTTACAATCTATGAACCATAGTTATGGAGGGCATGTTGAAATAGAACTTTACTTACATTACTTTTTGAGCTTAGTCTGAAAGTCTGAGGCACAGGCAGTGTGAATGTCCACAAATTAAAGCTTTTACACATTTTATTTTACTGCTCTGAATAACAAGCAGAGACCAACAGGACTGAGCAGACATTAGGTCGCTTGGCATCTGCCTGCAGAATCCTCCCATGCTGTACCATTAATGCTGCTATGTTTCCTCAAAATGGGTGGAATATGTTACATACAGATGATGTAAGCCATTAAAGCATTACAGCTAAACTAAATACTCATTCAGAGAAGCATGAAAGCAGGGAATTGCCCACACAAACATGTCAAATGTCAAATGGCACGGCTTGACTTAAAACAGCCTCACCCAGTTACTCAATATTAGGAAAACATGCAGAAAAACACTTGCATGAAATATTAAATATTACATATTCTAGGGCCTGTAGTGTGTTTTTCCACATGCATACTACAAAGTTCATTAGTGTAATATGTATTTGTAATGTATTCATCTGACAGCTATAGTTACTTTTCAGATTCAGATTTGACGTACAAAATATATTGTACGTTATATAATAGATTAAACTAACAAAACAGTACCCTAAAAAGCACTAAACAAGCTCCCTCTTGGCTCAACATCAAAATGCTGCTCAAATGTTGATAATGACACAGTACAACAAATATTAACTTTATTTTATATTATTTTTGTTAAGAAAAGCATGCAACAAATCTCTAAATTATGGTCGATTCATTCACCTCAAGTGTGAATTGCTTCAAGAAGGTGATGATTTTATTTTGCTTTCAGTTCTTGTTAATCCTGTAACTGGATCTTGCACTGAAAAGGCCTGCCTCATATTTCTAACCAGCTCTTAGTCAGCAGTAGGCCTACAGTGTGCTTCATGGTGACTATTTTTGGTAAAAAAAATAAACATTTTTGTTCCAAGTTGTCTAAATGAGCAGACAGTAGAGTTTCAGTTATTATTCATGTATGACAGTTGCTGCTGTAGCCCTTATGGGAGTGCTATAAGAGGTCATGCACTATAGCAACCTGTTGTACTGACAACCCGCATCACCCACACAAGAGAGTGGAAACTAACAACATCTCTCAGGTATTTATGAACGGCGGTGGAAAATTACTGAAGAACTGTGAAGTTTTTAGGTACTTAAGTATTTCCAATTTATATTGCATTTATTTAACAGTCATAAATATGTCAGCTTTATTTCAACATTTCACAAGAAAACAACAAATATTGCAAACAGTTAAAATAGGTGAAGCTTCCTTCTGACATAAGTGTCTTTGGATCCTTAAACTACCTGTACTGCATATAAGTAGCTCCTGTAAAATGTAAAACTGTAAAATGCTGCTCACTATTCATACATTAGTAATGTAATGTAGTTTAATAATAATAATACACCAGTCATTTTATGTATCAGGGGTAATTTACTGCAGAACTAGTACTTTTAATTTTAATACTTTTATGTATTTCTAGATGATAATACTTGTGCACCGGTTGTATTGGTACTTTTCAGTACTGAACATGATGTGATGCCATGAACTCTCATTTTTATATGAACCATATAAAGGGCACAAGCTTTCAGTCCATTTTTTTACACGCATAAAATATGATCTTGGTAGGTTTTCATTAGGACATTAGCCTGTGGTCACAGTTTGCCACACCGCCTTGCAGCATAGTTTAGCTGGCGTGTTGAAAGGAAGTTTGAAGGGTCAGGTGACTTTTAGGCTATATTTAACTTATGTAACGGAATATGTAAAACCATGTATTAATGCGAGTAAATAAATAAAACGCTTTTGTCAATTTAATACACTTCAGGGGCGTTTTTTTTCCAGCCTCATCGTGAATCTGTCATATGTCCACGTGCTATTCAACTGAGCAAAATAAGATTTAATAATGATAATAATAATAATTACCAATCTATCCAGTGCGAAGACGGTTAAAAGTGTTACTATTAGGCCTTCGGACATATTCCCGTTACTTTAAAAAGGAAACTCCAGTCTTGTATTTCCCCGCAGAGGAACAGCCTCCTTTGCACAAACACCATGAGACCTATATGAACATAGTTTGTACAATTAACTAAGTGAAGGCAACTTACCATTAAAATGAGGTAGTAGTTGCTGTCGTGTGTGTCTGTAGCTCCAGATGACATTGATAAATCCAGCAGCATGGCTCTGAGCTCCAGGGTGTCAGCCTGCTGGGCGGTGCCTCTTTCTGCTGCGTCAATAACCCGCAGCAGAGCGTCAACCATCCATACACACTGTATGTATGACACAATGAAACATGTCTATTATATACACGTATGTGTGTGTGTGTGTGTGTGTGTATATATATATATATATATATACACACACACACACACACACATATATATATATAGTTATATATTTATTCAATGCGAGGGTACTATTTAATTACACACTGTTTACTATTACTATTATTATTAAATGAACCTTTATACATTTCACTTATCAATTCAATTATTGCTTCATGTTTACTGGGGCCAAGAATCATTTTTTGAATATATATATATATTTAAATTTAGTAGTCAAATAAATCATAAAAGAGTGATCCTGCTGGCCACCCCTGCATGACTTAGTGCCCCCCTTGGGCCACCCCTGTGAAAAAAGTCTGGACACGCCCCTGGGGTCGGAGCCTGGGTACACCCTGGACAAGTCTCCAGTTCATCACAGGACACATAGAGACAGACAACCAGTCACACTCACATTCACACCTACAGACAGATTAAATTAGTCAATTAACCTAATCCCCATACATGTTTTTGGACGGTGGGAGGAAGCCGGAGTACCCGGAGAGAACCCACGCAGACATGGGGAGAACATGCAAACTCCACACAGAAAGGCCCCGGGCCGGGAATCGAACACAGTACCTTCTGCTGTGAGGTGACAGTGCGAACCACTACACCACCCAGTACCACACATGAAAACCCCAAAAGACATGAGGCGACTGGTTCAACAATAGATGAGGTGTAATCTTCTTTTTTTCATAAGAAGCAGCCTTGGTAAACGTTCCAAAAGAAATAAGAAGCACAGTGTACACACAAAAAAGAAAGCAAAACTAAACATGAAATGAAGCTTAACTTTATTTGGATTGTAATGAAATATAATACAGGAAAAGCCTAGCAACACTAAGAGTAATAAACCGCCACTGACATTGTCTCCAGTGACACAATGCACCTCACATCAAGCATGTTTGAGATGGAGATTTGTGTCACTAAAAATCACAGCAGAGCAGGAGTGGAGCAGGATGGAGACAAGGCCCAGAGCCAAGTAGTCACAAATGGACAATGAGCTGGCTTCCTGAGGTCGATCTGAGTCTGGAACAATGGATGTGGTGGACCTGTGAGGCTGCTTGAGCCAATATACCATATTTAATTAGAGCTAAAGAAATAAAGTCAGCTTTGTGGTTGTCAAGTCATTGTTTATATACTAACATGTAAAGGAGCTGGTAAAGGAAGATGATCTGATGTGTCACCCTTTTGTTTAGTATACTGTCAGCATTTACAACACAATTATGTTCAGCTCATTTCCAGATGTCTGACTTCACAAAATGATGATCTGTGGACAAATTAAATTGAAATCTTGAATGCAGATGTCTCCATAAAGGGTGCAAGGGATCACTAGATGATTTTACTATACACTTTATACACTTTATTGAGCAATATTTGCTCATTGAGATCACAAATACTCACCGTATCAGTTCATATGAGTATTCAATATCTGATTAGATATTAGTTCATATTTGAAAAATATTGAACACTTGGAACTTTTTTTTGCAGTTTTAACTATTACATTCTGAAACCTTCACTTTGGTGAAGAGTTTATTCATTTACAGGCACTCATCACTGACAATTCACACGTTAAGAGTCAGTGTGGATGCATTTTATTCTTAATAATTATTATTGCTACAAATTTGGGGCTCTAATCATCACAGCCTTTTTTTTAATGGTATAAGTTATTTGAATAGAAACTGAAAATAAAATGTCTTACAATCTTCATCAGTTCCTCTAAACCTTTCTTCTGTGGTTCTCAACCATTTTATTTATACCATTCCATGCAGAGGAGTAAAACAACACTGCATCTGTGTAAACTTTGCAAAGTGACTCTAGAACATCTCCTCTTCCTCTTCCTGGCTTCTTTTTCAACCAACCACATCCTCTTTTTTATGGGTGAAATTAGTTTACCTGTGTGCTATGGACACTTTGTTGTACATGGTGGCTTCATGGTTACCAAACATCAAGTTTCCTCACATGAATTAGCATTTCCAGGTTCACTTACTGTGGGCGGTCACAGTGGCTGTCTGTACTTGTTTCCTCTGAGTGATGAAAACACATCTGCATTCTACGTCGGAGGCGCATTTTAAGCTGAAAGCGCCGCTCCACTGACTTTGTGTTGTACTCCTCTGCTTTTAGCTTGGCGTAGTAATCAGAGAACTTGTTAAAGAGGAAAGAGATGGGCATGCCATTGAGGATGATACCAAATGAGATGCAGCCAAAAGCCACAATGCGACCCACAACAGTTACAGGAACCACATCCCCATATCCCACAGTGGAGATGCTGACCTAAGAGAGAAAAGTAAAACAGTCCCATGTTATTCAGTTTTATAAACATGTTCTTAAAATATGATTCTTCACAATGATTAGAGGAAAACCCTCTGTCCAACAAAAGAGGGTTTACAGAGTGACGAGAAAATGATTTACCTTGTTGACACTTTCCTGTTAAACTGCAGGATTTCATCAGTTATTAAGCAGGGGATGATTACTATGCAAAACAGCTGTTTATGTGAAACATTCAACTGAGAAGTTTATGAAATTCTGTACAACCAGGCAAACACTCAGGTTTCAAGTGGGTGAATCATGTTTTGTTTCTTGAGCCAAATTCAGAGTTATTAAGACAAAGAACAAGGAAGGGCAGGATTTACTGGCAAACAGCTTGAAAGAAATGTGCAAACCAGTTTGAGACACTGCAAATCAGCAGACTTTGTTCACCAAGATGTGAACCAAGTCCTCACATCCTTGCTCCTGGTACAGTTTTAAGTTTGCCCCGTTAAATACTACTAATATTATTATGGGATAAAGATGAGTTTAAAGTAAAAGTGGTCAAAGTTCTGTACTTGAATAGAGCAGAATAAAAAAAAAACACAATACAACATAACAACAGTTAGATCTGACAGTAAAGGTGTCAGAAAAGAACAGACATAAAGGTCTGATTTGTTGTCAGAGCTTTATTGTCTGGTCTGATTCTGTTCCTCACACTACAACAATCGCAGGTGTTTTGACCTCTTTGACCTCTATTATTTCAAAAATCCTGTGCAAACCAGTGAAAACCTCCAGCACTGTCAGCTCTGAAAACACTCTTGGAGACATTAGGGACCACAGTTCTACTGTCAAGCAGTCCATGTCACTAACTCCACAGACAGGTGCTAAATTTATAACACTTGTTGCCACCAACTGCCACCAACAGGGCATTGAGGACTATGTCATTAAGAAATTGGTGAGAACACTCAGATTCCACATAGTGACAGCTGTCATGCCTGTGCATGAGTCACATGTTTGTCAAAATTGACCTAAGAAGAAAATATTTACATGACTGAATGTTGCACATCACTGCTTGGAAGATGCAAATTTGGTAAAATATATGCCCCTCGCTGGTTTAGGGACAATTAAGGCAAATTAACTTTGTTGGAAAAAACGTGACCACACAGACTACAAGGAACAGTGCCCTGCAGGTTTTCTTTTCGGCTAAATAGCATCTGCATCTAAAATTAAATATAAGCGATAAAACAAGCTGCTGTGATAGCAAGTTGGCAGAGCAAACATCACTTCCCTTCTTGCTTGAGGGCAGACTTATATCACATACTTGTCTTCTAAAGAAGAAGCATGAAGACATGATGAGCAGATGTTTGTGGATTATTCAGCTACTGATACTCACTGCAGCCCACCACCAGGCATACGGGATACTGCTGATAGGAGACCCCTCAGTTTCTCTCTCAGCCGAATGAAGGAGTGCAGAGAAAGTGAAGATTCCCATAGCAATGAAAAGGAAAATACACGAAGCTTGCTGGTAACACTGCCGCAGGGTGAACCCAAACGCTCTCATGCCGGTGGAGTGCCGAGCCAGCTTCAAAATCCGAAAAATCCGCAGCAGCTTGATGACTTTGAGCACGTGGCTGAGCTTGCTAACCTGGGACATGGCCCTGAGGTCTTCCCGTGCATTTGCGTTCTCAGTGACAGTCAAGACTTCAAAGATGAGCTGGATAAAAAAAGGCATGACCGCCATCACATCCACAAAGTTGAGTCCACTCTTCAAAAACATGGTGATGTTAGGAGTGGTGACAAGGCGAATTAAGTATTCAAAGGTGAAGAACACAATAGTGATGATCTCCACCCACTCCATGTGCGTTCTGCCATTGATTTTATACTTTTTAAGCTCCTCAACAGTGTTGAGACTCATTGCAATGACGGAGAAAAGCACAGAAATGTTGGAGAGCACCGTGAAAGCCTTCGCCAGAGATGAAGAGTATGGATTCTCCACAATGTCCCACAGAATCCGCCGCATATTCCCAAAGACCATGTCCTTGAAACGCTCATTGTCATATTTGACCTCTATTTCAGCCATCAGTTCCCTCTCCATCTTCAGGTGGTCCCTCACCTCGTCCACCTTCTCCTCGAACATCATCCAGCAGCAGCGCTGGGTGTCCTTTAGACTCAGGCCCCAGTATGCAATCTCCTCCTCAAAGTTGATGGGGCACATTTCCCGTATGACCCACAGCACTCCACTTGTGTAGAAATGGTAGATATGGTGAAAGAAGGCAGGGTCACGGTCAAAGAAGAACTCATTCTTGCGCACTGAGTAGTCGTCGCACAGCATAAGGAGTTTTGCTCTGTCCCTGCAGAGGGCTAATGAGCCTATCCGGGTATGAGGATATTTACTGGCACACTGTTTGGGGATATGAAACACTTTCCCACCAACATTAACGCAAATGTTCTGTTGATCCTTGAGTCTAACATCCAATATGATGCCAGAAGTGTCCAGATTCTCCAGAGATGTCCATGGTTTGACTGTTTTCTCCTGAGAAAACGGAAATGTTCGGTTGTCCTCTAAACCCTTTGAAAGACAGTTGATTGTGGAGCGACGGTTTTGTAAACAGCTCTGTAGTTTAGCATTCTCTGGAGTCATGGTGGCCGATGTTCAAGGCAGGAAGCACGAAGGAAGAGGGGAAAAAAAGCATAACAGGAAACACTCCAAAAATGTTTCAGCAATACATGGTATCTTGCTGAATCATGAAAAAAGATTGTGTCTGTCTCTGCAGGAACTGATATCCCAGTGAATACCAGCTCTTCCTGTTTTTTTTCTGGGTCAGTTGTGGCTGAGATTTCAGTGCAGGGAGTCAGGGAGAGAGGAAGAGATTCCCCTCTCTGACTGTTACTTTGCAGACAACACATTTGTTTCATCAGGCTAGGAGATCAAGGGATGAGCAGTCGAGGATTGTGTCCGTTTAATCTCATTGGTGGCCTTCCAAGTTTCCTTTAGAAGTCGTTAATACAGGGGGGGAGGACGGATCAGGAAATAATGTTGATTTAAGGATTTTAAGTGACAAGACAAAAGGTTGACTGAGGTGTAGTGGAAATTCTCTGTCAGGATGGTCTAATTTCCACAGGGTTCTTTACTACACGAGAGTCCAGTAAATAATTCCACTGATTCCGTTGCCAAAAGAGTTGCTTTTAATATCTGTCTGCAGAACAGAGATGAGATTTCAGACACACAGCAAGTGTGAGTGGAAGCCCATGCAGAGTAACAGAAGAGGGTGTATTTAACAGCCACAGTAATCAGGAAACACAGACACGTTGTCAAGGACGTCAACACAGAATGAGTTGGCAGCGCCAAGTCCTGGGCTTATCAGTCCAGGGCAGAGTGACATAATGTGCCGTTGTCTTCAGAAATGCATACTTTGATTGTATCAGCATGAGTTCCCACATAACAACTTATACAATCAGGCATGAGTTCATACATAACAGCTTCTGACACATTCTGCAAAATTTCCATCACACTTCCTCCCTTTTGTTCCTACAGGAACACCTAAATAAATACAAAGTTTACTGAAAGCATCAAACATCAGATTGAACCTTCTTCAGGGTCTTAAGATCAAACATCATTAAGATGTCAGTAACAGAGAAAAAAAAAAAAGTTGTATTTGTTCTCGCGAGAATAGAACTCTCTGGCTATAGCAAAGCTGAGACAGACAGAACGGGGATTGTAGAATTACACAAGTGATATTACATTACTGTATATTAATTAGTACAGATAACAATCATCATCATAAAACAGGATGAAAGAAAAGACTCAGAGTAAGAACCTGTTCCCGGGCCTATACAGGCCATCGGGCAGTCGCCTCACCAAGTCATTATAACTTTATGATTTTTAAATGTCCATGCTGTAAAACAAACAGATCCAATGCATCTCAGTTCTTCTCAGAGGTCACACCTATCAATGGTTACACCGCAAATTCAGGCGAAAACCCTTTTCTAGGGAAAAATTCCTGAATGACTGAGGAGAAAAACCCCATTCGTGTCAGATGAGGGGAAAACACCTCCGTGGTCTCCATGGGAACGATCACCATTCTGGGCTTGCAGTGAACCTGGTTGTAACACAGAATAAACAGACATTAGAATCATCATAAAGGCATTATAATCACATGAATATTTATGAAAATGTTGAAAAGTTGACTGTATGCTGGTGCAGATGTCTTTAGATTTCTTTGTTTCTTGTCCGCTGTTCTGGCATCATGGTTTCGTTGGAACAGAGCGTTTACTTTCACCATCTGTTCAGTTGGTGACTTGGCACGTCACATGTAGCAGGGAGCGCTTTTACCTCCTCCTGATATTGTGGATCTCCAGGTGGTGGGTCAGTTGGAGCTGGTACTTTTGCAGTGGGACGTGTAGATTCATGTTGCTCTTTCTGCAACCTTCACTGTTGTGTCCGTGGTGAGGAGGATCTGGAACGGGCCTTGCCAGCGTCTGTGTTTCCATCTTTTCATTCTGATGTCTTTCACGATCACGTAGTCTCCTGGTTGGAGCCGATGCAGTGGACCTTCAGCTTGGCCAGGGAGTGCAGCAGACACTTGTTGTCTCAGTGATGGCTCCCCTCTGTTAACATCATTGCTCGTCATCAGATCCTGGTGGTGGGTTGGGACAACAGTCCCTCAATTTCAGCTGAACACTGGGCCATCTTCTTTTACAGTTGAAATCAATCTGACCTCTTTTGAGGTACACTGGTCAAACTGGCTGTCTGTATCCTGGATGTCTCATTTCCACCTGCCTCCAGTGTGTCTGCAAAATACAATAATGGCAAAACAACACAACAAGCAACAATAGCAAACACATATAAAACAATCCATTAAGTGTATTTTTACTCAAGACTTCCTGCTTTAATTTCAAAATTAAAGCCCTCCGGTGTTTTTGTCTGTTGATAGAACTGTGTTTATTAACATGAGACCTTTATTTTGACATGCCGTATGTATACGAATAAATACTCAGTGCAAGCTTGACTAGCTTTATGTAGAAAGACCGATGTATAGAGTTTATTCTGAAGAACCAACTGGACTGATATCTGCGTTCAATCTTCAGTCTTTTGTAAACTTCACTAACATCCCACCTGTGAGATATTAATGAGATATAGTGACCTTGCTGCTTTCAACACTACAGTTGTATATCAGAAACATTTAGCCTAGTTATACTTAAAATATATGGATAGCTCAAAGTCATTACCAAAAACCAATAATAGCCATAACGCTAATGTGGCCCTCTATGAAATGGAGTTTGATACCCCTGTTCTAGTAGATATGGAGGCTTTAGCACACTGATTCAGGTGGTACCTCGTGCGTTCTCTATCCAGTCGGAGGGTCTCACACCCTTACCCGAATGTTGTCGTCGTCACCCTCTGTTGTCACTCTTTTCCTGTACCTGTATGGAGAGATGCTACCAGTACAGTTAGTGCACCATAGTATTCACACATGATCAAGTTTTGTGAGGTCCAGAGGCGTCCCCCTGAGACCCACTATTGCAGGACCCTCAAACGTGTCCTGTGCAAAGCTTGAACAGTAAAAAGCCTATACTATTGTTGGTGGAGGCTCTGATAGACATCAAAGCAATAAGCAAGGCCTCAACTCAGATTAATTTGGAATCTGTGCAGATTTTTGCCAATTTTACTCTTTAAACTTGACCTCGGGCCTGCCAAACCTAGGTAGATAGTGATTCATAAAAAAAACCCTTACAAACTGCACATAATGTGCTGATTAACCAAAAAGAGTCAGTTCACTGTAAGAAATGATTCTGTGGTCATGTAGATCTGAATTAATGTATTAGGTAAAACACATCCAATATGATTGTGTACATGGATGTGGAGCAACGTGTCTAAAGCACAAAAATGAATTGTTAATAAAAATTCTTATTTGAGTACAAACAAAACTACTCCTTCTCACAAATTTTGAACTCACCTGCTCCTTTAATTGCCATAATTTATGGACTTACTTCGGTTGTACATAAAAAACACTATACACGCACACAATTTCAAGTGTATGGATGCAATGCCCTGTTAGGAGACCTAGTCAGCAAGCTTCTACAGAAAGTCCTGGTGACTATACTGCGGCTGACTACTGGGGCTCCTAACCCAGTCTCACTAACAGTTTTAATACACCTCAAATTATGCACCAAAACCACCCCAAAGGTAATACTCATATTCAGTCTTCAGAGTTTTGTTTCACCGGCCTCCTTTTCTTTTAACTCTTGAAGAAAGACCCAGCCCACACAATTTAAACCCAACACGTGTATTTTAATTCTTTTTCTTCTTTTCTGCGCATGATATTCTTAGGTGAGGACTTCAACCTCCATTTCTCATTTCTCATTTCTCTTTTACCATTAATATAATATTTATTGACTCACTTTAGACTAAACATCACCTACACCAGACATCATTTTAGTTATAATCAATATGCACAATGCTATTGAAAAGGTTTGTGCTTACCTTTTGAGCTTTTCAGGCGCCTGTGATGTCTGGGTAGATGAGGGTAACGTTGTGATACTCCGGACTCCTCTAACCTTTTGATTCATTTTTGTACTCAAAGCGGCTTTACTTTACCCTTCTTAAGTTCCCTTTAAGTTGTAACAACTGATTTCTGCTAAATGTTCACTCAACATTGAAGATACTGCACACTATCTTCCCCATATTTTCTCTTCATGGCCTCCGCAATAGGGCCAACTGGTGTTTTTTTTTTTTACTTTTTCAGAGCTCTTATCTCAATGCTATAGCTTCTTTTACCTGAGTCCCTGACTCTTGTCTGTCCCTGGCAGAAAACTGTGTTCTTGCTTTGACTTCGGGTTCAAAACTCACACTTTTGCAGAAAACTGTGTTCTTGCTTTGGCTTCAGGCCCAAAGCTCACACTTTACTGTGTTCTTGCTTTGGCTTCAGGCCCAAAAGCTCACACTTTTACGCGCAAAACTCACAGAAATAAGAAAATAATAAAAAGAACAAAAAAAAAAAGAAACACCTGTTCTTGTTTTGCCGTCTTCGAGTCCTGGACTCGGTATTCAACACTTATTGTAGATAGACGCAATTCTATTCCACAATTATCTTAAGAGAAACAGAGGTGATTTAGTTTGTATTTTAAAATTAGTCCCACAATTACCTCTTTCTTAGGAGCAACAATACTGGACCTCAGAATCAGGAAGAGATGATAATAAATGGAATGTAAACCATCTCACTGGGTGTAGCTCTCGTGCAGATCGTAGCAGAGACAGTCACAGGCCCCAGGACGCCGGGTCCTCGTCCTCGGATTGTTTTAAGAGGAGAGAACGGGTTCGTCAACCAAGGTAAAAAAAATCAGCCCCTCAACAACCCGGGGGTCCGGACGGACTCTCGAACGATCCCACTTCTGACACCAAAACTGTAGTGGAAATTCTCTGTCCACAGGGTTCTTTACTACACGAGAGTCCAGTAAATAATTTCACTGATTCCGTTGCCCAAAGAGTTGCTTTTAATATTTGTCTGCAGAACAGAGATGAGATTTCAGACACACAGCAAGTGTGAGTGGAAGCCCATGCAGAGTAACAGAAGAGGGTGTATTTAAGAGCCACAGTAATCAGGAGACACAGACACGTTGTCAAGGACTTCAACACAGAATGAGTTGGCAGCGCCAAGTCCTGGGCTTATCAGTCCAGGGCAGAGTGACATAATGTGCCGTTGTCTTCAGAAATGCATACTTTGATTGTATCAGCATGAGTTCCCACATAACAACTTATACAATCAGGCATGAGTTCACACATAACAGCTTCTGACACATTCTGCAAAATTTCCATCACAGAGGCTTTAGCTTTTTTGTTTTCTTCTAATTGCTCTTTTAAAATGACATTTTCACTGAGTCTGAACTTGCCATAAGAAATTATTACAGGGAAGCTTGAACTGCTTATTCCTGCAAAGTATGGTTTGATTTCACTAAATCCATAAAGTGGAATTTAGTTTGATATGTAAAATAAAAACATACAGCAGTTGACAAATGTTTTCAACCATGGGCCATGTTTTTCTAGCAATGTACAATGTATGGCTAGTGTAGTTTTACAAGCATGGGAAATAGGCTTTCGAGTTTTTTGTCTAGCGTCTAGCTTAATGCTTTTTAGCGCTAAACAGTAAGTAAAGGTTTTATAGAACTTTGTATTCTTTCATGTACTTGAACCTTTATTCAAAGATTTCATTCAAAAATATGTTTAACCAGGACAGACTCACTGAGATTAGAATTGTGGGTGAGTAACAACCAAATAGCTGTTAGTGAGATGAACACTTGAATTTTAAAATACACCAAAACATCAGCAGGTAGAAAAGAGAACATCCACTTTATCCACCAACTATGAAAATTCACAGTTTTGCAAATATAAATCTATTTACAGAAACTCCAGGCAGAGGGAGCAGCATCCAATCAGTGCGGTAAAATTTACGCCTGGGAATGAAGAGCATTTAAATAAATGAGCCAGCCAAAGCTTTAATAGTTCATAATGCTTCTTAAAATTTAAACTCTCCTTTATCACTGTTCATGAATAAAACGGCACAATCAAAATGTGACAGAAAAAAATGTGACTACTCTGACACTGACAGGTTTTTTTCGATGGACAGTAATCTGATTTCTCTTAATTGACTGAGTGTGATCCTCTCCAGCTGACCCACTTGACGAGCCTCACGACTGATCATCAGATTATACCCGCCTGGGACAGAATGAACGGCCAGATTTAATGTTAAACAATTAAGTAACATCACAGAGTGCACACATTAACACAGTCTGGACAGAGTCAAAGCCAGCAGATGAAAAGGTAAAGAACAATTAATGATAATACCTCATGACTTGCTGGATAACTGTCAAACGTCCAGCCGCCCAGTGGCTTAACAGGAGTTAATGTTTCACTAAGGTAAGTGAGAAATAGCATCACTTGACAACATTTTTATGAGCTATACCTTTCACCTGATACTTGAGGATGGAAAAGGATGCAATAAAACTACAGTGCCCATTCCCTGAATGTGGTTTTTGAGCAGTAATATGGTGACAACCTGCTACACAAAACACAGAAGGAATGTGGTATTCTACAGATTCTACTATCTCTCTACCTGCAGACAGAAAATGTCAAGATAAAAGGCTACATAACATGAAATTCAATGATGATGCTGCTCTTATCTGCACTCACCTTTTTAACCTCCCTCCTTCTTCTCTGACGTTTTTTTACCACATGAAAGAAGAAGTGGATGAAATCTTTTTCTTTTTTTTTGCTCAGTTTTTGAGCATTGAGAAGTGACAGCAATCAGATTTTAGCTTTTCTATTTCTAATAAAACATGTTTTACAGTTAGGCTACAATACCATACTGATTAAAATGGATAAACAAAATTAATACACTGTTTGGTCGTAGTTTCAAACTCATATATTTCAACCACTGCCTGATATCCATGACACGGGGGGGTCTTGCTGTTTTGTGACCAACAGAGTCAGAGTTTACATTTATCCTGTTAAATATGTCAACATCTACTATGGATTCAGATTGTGGACTGGCAGGATTTGGCCTATACTCATAACTGTCAGGGCCCCTCTTTTGGTTCAAAATCATGTCAAATCAGCAGTATACAGATGATTAATAAGTGGTTTATAGCACACTATAATGTAGTTGTTGGCAGATATAAGGACATTAAGTTTTCATTGCTGTTATTGTCAGTGACTGCTTTTTATCCTATACCATTTGTTTTTATCCCCCCCACAGCCTTTGCTGATAGTGTCACCTGTTAAATTACTCACACAAACACCAATTATGTTTACACAGTGGTAAAACAACCACAGGCTTGTTTCAATGTTACGCACTGAGATGTTATGTAGTCGCAGAGGCAGAGGCATGTGTACCAACGACTTAGAAATAAATAAGTAAGAAAGAAAATACACTTTATTTGAGTCATTCACAGCATCTAGCAGTTTTGTGGTGTCAATACTGTACAAAGCTTAATACAATTTTGCCCAAAAATAAATAAAACTCCTTGAAAATAAATATTAACCACACAACTCAGCAGTTTGAGCACAAATACAGAATTATCTCTCAGTTTCTACCACCGGCTCTATGTCAGTCTTAAGAAAAATAAACACTAAAAGACGAAATTCAAACAAGACAGGTTAGTCAACCAAACATTCACCATCCTAACCTCCTGGAGACATTTCTCAAAACAAAACACATTGATTCCCATTGTAGCACCAGCTCATTTCTTACAACATTCAGTGACAAAAAAAACAGGATAAAGCTAGATTTCTGTATTGCTTTTGCCTGATTGAGTCTAAAAAAGCAGTGATGATGATTTTATTCACAGGAGAACAAAGTGATGTTCCCAGTGACAAGCTAACCTACTGCATTGATCTATTGACTTTCAAGACTTTCAAAAGGCCACTTCGAATGAACTTTTAGACTGCAAAAAGACACTACAGCATACCGATTTGAGCCTCACAGCCCATTTTTGATGATCCATAATGCTGCAGGTGGCTGTGTGCACATTCCTGTCCTGTGTTTACTGTAGATAAGGCACAGCATAGTACTTCATTAAAGCGCATAAAACTGGTCGAACAGGTTTGAGCAAAGGTAATGTTTCAACCCTACTGGGATGGCAATGTCACTCTGTCCATTCCACCTCTTTAGCCTCGCAGAGATTATCTAGTCACCAGTTCCTGAACCACCATGAGTGACAACAGGATGTTAAGGTCAAAATGTTGCCCATTTTCAGACTATTTCAGGTTTAAATGAATAGTTAAACACTCATTTGCTTTACTACACTAGTTAGATGAGAAGACTGATTCAGAGAGATCTTCCCATGGAAAAAGTGTATTTTCTCAAACAATCTGATTAGACTGTTCATTCGCAAAACCAAATTTGTCAATACAATAATGCATTTCTCTAACTGACAAAGCAAGACAATGAAACTCCTGATGGCCAGTTTTTCGTTGCAGTGTTCAAAACATTTCTGTTTGGTGTTGGAGAGTACATTATTACAAAGTATAGTTTAGACTGCTGTAAGATTAAAGTGCAACTAGACAAAATAAAAATCACCAAATCAGCAGCAGCACTGCAAATATCGAATACTTTCATTCAGTAGATTGGTAGTTTTCGTCTCCCAATTGCCTGTTTTTCTTATCAACAACCCAAAACCCAACCACATTTAGTTTACAGTCATAGAAGAAAAAAACAAAGCAGGCACTGGAAACAACAAATGTTAGCCATTTTGATTTTGGAAGTGATAAATAAAAAATTCTCTGATTAATTTAATCAACAAATTGTTTCAGCTCTAAACAGTTCCACTGACCTGCACTAGTAAGCTGATGAGGAAAATGCTTCATAACAAGGTTAGAATACGGCAAAATATGTGAAAGTTCATCTGTGTTAATAGTTGAAGGCCCAACAATTTGATGCATGTTTGTTCAATAGAACATAAACATCATAATCAACAACAAAGAGGAATTCTGAAACCATGACGGCTAAAAGTAACACTTCTTCAAAACAGAAGGAACCGTATGGACTCTGATATTTACCTCCAGGTCATTTCTCAAGTGATTTCATCCTGCAGAGGGAGTTGGGACACAACACGACAATGAGCTGGATTTGTCGTCTTTTTGTCCTGTTGTCCTGAGGACACTGCGGGGGTTGAGACAGCGCCAGGTGAAGCCCAGGTAGCTGGTTGCACCTTCTTCATTCACCGTCCAAGTCCAGCTTATGCAGAGTCTCCTGGCAGCAGACAAACACTCAGCTTATTCGACATACTGCACCACAAAAAGCCTTTACCCTGATGGGAGACGGTTAAGTTGTGTTTCTCTGGGAAGCGACCGTAGTGGTTTTTAAGGAAACATATTAAGAAATTGAGAAGGGGCTTTATTATTATTATTTTTTTTAGATTTATCAGTTAAATCAAACACATCATGAACAGCTCATCTCTGTCAGTTAGAAACATCCAAGTTAGACAAGTTATGCAGGAGGCAACGCATGTCACAGTTTAATGTTCAGCCGATCACTGTTCCTTGTAAACAAATCTGTATTTCGACAGCAGCTTAGTATCAATCAGCCTCAAGTGGGGAAGATTCAGCACCTCTTAACAAGACCTTAAATTACCGATCACCCATTTACACTACCCGGCCAAAAAAAAGTCGTCACCTGGATTTAACTTAGCAAATAGGTACGAGCCTCCTATTGGATAATTACTGCAGGTTCAGCAACAATATGTGCTCAAAGAATGAGGTCAGCTGACTACCTGAATATACTGAATGACCAGGTTATTCCATCAATGGATTTTTTTTAGTGAGAGAGTGGTTCAGGTGGTTTCACCAGAGTCCAGACCTTAACCCCATTGAGAATCTCTGGGATGTGCTGGAGAAAGCTTTGTGCAGCGGTCAGACTCTACCATCATCAATGCAAGATCTTGGTGAAAAATGAATGCAGCACTGGATGGAAATAAATCTTGTGACATTGCAGAAGCTTATCAAAACAATGCCACAGCGAATTCCTGCCGTAATCAAAGCAAAAGGCGGTCCAACGAAATATTAGTGTGTGACCTTTTTTTGGTGGTGACTTTTTTTGGGGGGCCAGGCAGTGTATTATACCCATGAAATTAATCTTTTAATAAGTGGAGCACATTTGGATCTAAAAAAAAAAAGTTTTCATGCCTCCTCTTCTCCTGTCAAATGCTCCTCTTGAGGACACAAAGGCAGGAAATGTGGTGAAAGAGGAGTGGAAAACCAGGGGTCACTTGCTGCAAAACGACTCCACTCCAGACATTTTCTAGCCATGCTAGCAGCTCCAGAGATGGAAATGTTGATCTTCTGGGCCACAACTTTGGTTTAAGATTTCTCAACAAGAGGACAAACCCTGTTGACTTGGTGGAGTGGATGTTTTCACACACATTCATGTCATATTTTATAAATTTTGAATGTTTTATTCTAAGTAACCCCAACCCAAAATTTAGGGATAGTAGACTATGAAAACTGCAATGTTTTTTCCAAGGTTAGTTGGCAAAAAAACATTTTTCATTATCATTACATTTCCAAACCAAATGATGAATTGAGATGCAATTTATGTCAACTGTATCCTCCTTCTGATCCAACAAAGTATATGAGGTAAGGTAATCTTCATTTTCCCTTTATTATCCCCTAATTTGATGTACAGAACGTAGCAATACAATCATCGCAGCAATCAGCAAATAATTCACACAAGCACAGCAGGGACCAATAAATACTTTGATTTCTTGGTCCTGCATCTTGGCAGATTATATCTGTGATTTGTGCCTGTTTTCCATGGCAATGGCCCAAAAAAACAAAATCTTCTTATAAAAGTGATTGCACTAATGTGCCTTTGCATAAACAGCATCAGTGTTAAATATTAGAATAGATTACAGGTTTTTAAGCACTTGTGATGCTGAAAAACATCCAGCAGCCTCATCACAAATAACAGCAGGAACCGTAGAGAGTAGGGATGCACAATATATTGGCATTAATATTGATATCGGACAATGTTCATCATTTTTTAACATATCAGCATCGGACCGATGAGTAAAACTGGGCTGATATTAACGACCAATGTTTATGACATTCTAGTTGCTGTTTGTGTTTGTGTGTTGGGGGGGGGAGAAAAAAAACGTCTGCAGTGTGGTGGTCACAGTGTTGAAACAAGATGCTTTAAAAGCAAAGCAGTCTGTAAAACCTGCAATGTTTAAAAAAAAAAAACACCGTTCAGAAGTTCACAAACAATGGCAGGAAGTTAATGCTGCTATTGTTAGTCAGCAGGCAAAAATGAAAGCAGAAGCAGCTGCAGCTGGGAGCCCAATACAGCAAGTACTCGAACAAACCAAGAGATTTTCCATGGGCAGATCAAAAGCCAGGTCAATAACAAACAACGGATATCAGTAAATATCGGTTATCAGCCATAACTGCAATATTAATATCGATATCAGCCAAAATTTTCATTTTTTTTCCGAGCAGGGAGCAGTATCTCCCTGAAGACAATTACCATTTCCTTTTGTTTATGACACAATAATGTCCAGGAAGGAGCATTTGCACCAGTAACTATTCATTCATCCACCAATGAAATCATCTGTAAACTTGAAAAATGATGCCACTGACACTCATTTGTACATAACACAAACAAATTGGTGAGTGGACACATTCCTGGAAAGAACTGCTAAAACAGACAGTCAGTTTAAAGGCCATGGAAATCTGTCAGCTTGACAGGTCAACCAAACAACAAATTAATCCAGAGACAATATTGTGGATGTCGGTAAGTCGGTCTGCTAAAATGTGAGTTTGGATACAGTTAAAAGCAGAGGTGAAGTCAATGAAAAGCATCATGCTACAAAATGTTTTACACAGCAGAAACACAAGTGATCCAGCACCGTGTTAACAGGGATGTCTGTTACATGAACCCTGTCACACTGCTGAAGATAAACATGCTAAAAACGTCAGTTTCATGTTGAACAAGAAATAACCTGCATTGTCAGAGCTGTGTGTTTAAGCTGTGGTAAGATTTGATTGTCAATACTGAAAGACAACTTTATCAAATGTCCTCCACATTAAATTAGATATGGCTAAACCTTGGTTGGTGCACAGATATATGTGATCACCTCTCACAACGAAAACACAAATACACAAAGCTCTAATGTGAAATGAACAAAACCCTTCCAAAACTATATGGGAAACATGAAGAAGCTGAGTTACAAAACCCAGGGCCTTAAAAAGCAAAGACATTCAAGAGATATAATGTGCTCTTTTAATGTGCTCTCTTCTCTCGTCGTTAAATGCCCAGCTAGTGTTTGCCACATCATAAACACAGCCTCCAAAATAACCATGGAGTGGAAAATAAACCTCTTTAAAACAGTTATATATATCTCAAAGTGTACACATGTGGAGCTGAATGACTGATATCTCCTCTCTAAAAACGAATGAAGGTGCCTCTGTCTGCTTTTTTAATGTGTGTGTGTGTGTGTATATATATATATATATATATATATATATATACGTATATATATATATATATATATATATATATATATATATATATATATATAAACAAGTTTCTCATACCTTGATGAGCAGATCCTGGGATTCTTTGAGGGCGAAGCTCTGCTCAGTGACAGACCTGGACGACATGAACTCCTGTCTCCACCACCACAGAGCCATTCCAACCAGCAGCACACTGAGAAACACTGGGAAACACAAACACACTAACTGAACACATGCCGAGTATTTGAAAAAACAAAACAAAACTACTTTCCACATTATCACCTCCTGTGTTGTGTTATGAAGAAGATCTGAGAGACTTTGTCCTAACACATCATCATAATAATAACAATATTAATAATAATAAGAAGAAGGAGGAGAATAATACACTTTATTTGTAATTAATCTCTAGATATTGAAAAATATTTTACATGATAAATATACTGGTAATGATTGACAAAAAAAGCCTAAAGAAGCACAGACTAATCCTATTTTTCTGTTGATTGTTCTGTAATGCACCTTAAATAACATGCTTTATTTAGCAAAATTATAGATGTGGCAACTTTTGCAACCACATTGCTGTTTTTTTCCTTTGTTATAGTCAGTATAAACTTGTGTCTGACTTCTTAATAAATCTGTATGTTGCTCAGTAACTCTTGGTGTGAACATAACAGATGCTAACTGCTGCTTGTTTATGACTCAGCAGGGTGTAACCATGGTGATGTCAGTGTACGGCGATGTCACATTTATATCTCATCGTAGAAAAAATTGAGTTACAAACTCATCTAACTAATAAGGACATGGACAAAATTAGTATTTATCTTTTATAGTCAATATTTGATTGTGAGTCATCATTACAGCAAAAAATGGGCTGGTAACAAACTAAGTTTCCATTTCTGTTTCGGCATTTAATTCAGCAGGCTTGTGTTGACCATCCCTGTGTGACAGGAAAGAAGCTATTTGTAACAATAAATAGCATAATAACAAATGCTTTCTGGTGCCAATAAGAACAGGGAGTTCTCCAGCTGTGTGGTGAGGAATTGTTTTAATGAAGTATTTTGGCAGATAAAAATAAAAAGTAGGAAGAAGTTTCTTACTGATAAGAGAGAGGATCCCAGCAAAGGTAGGGTCTGATAAAGTTGATGCAGGAACTGTGCAAGAAATGGCAGGAACTTGTTGAGATAAGTTTTGTCCTTTTTCTGGAGAGGCGCAGCTGAACTTTAGACTCTCAGACAGCAGATCAACAGTGCACTCATGAGCACACACCAACCCAGTACGTCCGCATGGAGACGGCCCTAAGAACCAGGCGAAGGTACACTCAGTTAAGTAGCATTATTGTGACTCAAAGGTCAAAGGCCAGTAGACCTGTCCCTCTCACAAAGATAGACCTTTATACCCCTGAGCAAAATCACCATAAAGTCTCAAAGAGACCTGTTTTATTTAATTGACTGGTCATACCGTGTTGTTGGAGAGCTGGCTGAATGATGACCAGGCCACCTGCTGAGGTGACGTTAGACAACAGTACTTGGAAGTTGCCGCCATTGTGTTTGTTGGCTCGGCAGATGGAACGCATCACTTCCTCACTCCAATATACAAAACCCTGAAGCAGAATGGACAGAGTGAGCAGAACTGTTATTTCACAGAGCAAAAAATTAAATTGAAGGTTGAGCTGTAAACATTTGTGTTTATATTCAGTGCTTCTCAACAAAATGCAGCACATCTATCCCAGGCCTAAATACTTACTGTATGTCTTCTCTTTGTTACTTTCATTCTACAGTATTTCATTTTTTATCCGGCCAATTGGTGTCTAAAATCTGTCCATTGAGGTACTGGCTGATACGGGCACACTAGTCTTCCATCATCATAGAGCTGTGAAGTGTTTTACCTCAAACACAGCCAGTCCGAAGGGCCGGTCCAGATAACCATTAGACTCTACCACTGTTTTACGGTGTCGACCCTCTAAATTTACCCTGGAGATGCTTCTCATTCCCTGGTCAACCCAGTACAGCAGTTGACGAGGCACATCTAGAACAAAAAAAATGACATGAAGGCATGATTTTCACTATAAACGGCAAAATTGAGCAAGAATGATTTGCATGGCCCACAGACTTCTGCTAAGTGCGTACATGAACATATTGTTCCTGTTTTAAAGGGGAAGCTGAGGGGATTAGTTCCATCTTTAAACTTCTCTTAATAATCTACATTGATGTGAAAACGTTTAACACCTAATACAAGAGAGATCCAAAACTCACTCTACTTTATCTCTAGGTTATGTCAGAACATACCCAGAGAGAGAGCAACAGGGTGACGTATCAAGGAAGTGACCAGAGCCATCCTGTCCCGACCGTCCAGGCCAGCTCTCTCAATATTTGGAGTGCTGCCACACTGAGCCCAGAAGAGGAGCCTGGGAAAACAGATACAGCTCTTTCATTGTATTGCACATTTTTATATGAAATGTGCTACATAAAACTACTATTATCATTATTAAAGTATAGCAGATGATCTATGTTTAAAGCACAGACCTTGCAGCAAAGTATCGTGATTTTTTTTTTCACCAAGCAAACACAGTGTTTAAAAAAGAAAAAAAAACAGCAACTAAATTTGAGTTGTAAATTAAAGACCATGATGCAACAATGTCATCATAGCTAAAGCCAAAGTATCTATCTCTCTACCTATCTGGTAGTCTTTGAGTACAGAGAACCACCTTGATAACGGCTCTCCTTACCCTCGTAGAGGATCCACAGCCACTGCAGATGGTTTGTCCAATCCTGTAATAAGCTGATGCTGAGCTGAACCGTCCAGCAGACCAACGTTAACAGACCCACTCTCCATACTGGTCCAGTAGAGGAGCTGGTGGATCCAGTCCACAGCCAGGCCCGACACTGAACCTTTAACTTTCAGGATGAACAACGAATCCTGTGGCCTTCCATCCATGGAGAGCCTGACAAATATCCAGGGGTGAAAGAAACATGGTGTTTATTCTAATGTCTGTTCAATACAATCCATCCAAATCCTGGGCTTCCATGTTTCTTTTAGCCATGCTAGTGGCTCGAGTGATGTCAAGTGGTCGACTCGCCACTTTGATCCAGATAAAGTATAACTTTCCCCTTTTGTTTATGTTGAAATACTCACAAAGCTAATGACATTCCCATTAGCCTCAGTCTTGCTTTTCATGTCAGCGTGCTAACATGCTATGGTGATTAACATCAGCATATTAGCATGTAGCATTTAGCTCAAAGCACTGCTGTTCAGCTGCTTTCCTTGTTATTATCTCTAGCATTAGCATAAATGTGCCGGCGTGAACCTTTGTACTCTCTAGACTTTGAATGTGGTATAGTATCACACCCTAATTCTTTTCTGAGAGTTTCTCATCTGTCTGTAAAATTATTAGAAGATATGTTATCTGAAAAGAAAAGCCTTATCTGAAAGATTTATGTCAGTGGCAAGGACAGGGAGGTAACAGCAACAGGAATAATAGAGGGAGGGGTGAAATGATTGATCTTTACAATTAATTTAATATATTTTATCCAATTGTTTGGTCTGTTATCAAGTTAAACATATATGAATGGGGCAGCTGAGGTGGTTCAGACATCTATTCAGATTGCTTGTTGAAAGTCCTGAAAAAAGGTCTTTCAGTCAGTCAGCAATTTTCAGTGTCAAAATAACCAAAATTACTTCCAATCTTCAATGATTCAATATGTTCAGTTCTTTCACTGGTTGGCTGAAGCCGTGGCTTAATAATATGGATATTAGTTACTTGTTAATCCTGGTCTTTCAACTCTTATTTGGATGTGTACAGTATTATTGTGTGCATATTTATTATGTTACCTAGATGCATTTCATAAGATATGTTGTCTTATTCTCATATTATATTACAATATCTGGATAGGAGTAATAGCTCTGGTTCATTCATGTTTTTCTCTGTTGATCAACAAGCACCGTCTCTGTCACAAATAATCCTCTAAAATAAATAAATATGAAAAGAATACATGTCCCCTGTGGAGGTCATGTTCAACTATTAAAATACCACAAAGGACATGAGAAGAATGTCATTGTCCATCTTGCTGGAAAAAGTTTTGGGATGCCCGAGGAGGAGCAAAGACAAAGTTAAGGAGAAAATGACCACAGTGGCCAAGACACAGATAAGTGGTGGTAAATGAGTCGATGGGGTTTTCTATTTGTTCACATTTGGATCACAGAATTGTGCTTTGAGCTGTTGCATCCCTCAAGCACTGCTTTGGAAGGTAACATGGAACAGTATGTGGTGGCTACAGCCTCACTCTGTTACCTGTATATGGAGCGTCTTCCTGGCCGGGCCCAGTACAGTGTTCGGTTAGAAGCCAAAGCCGCCACAGGCCCTGGTCCTGATAAATGTGGAGCTGGTTCCCTGTACTCAGTGTCAGTGATTTTCATCCAGTGTATTCCTTTAGAAGAGGTGAACACCAACTGAGCCACATCCCCTGGAAAATCACACAGGACAAAAACATTTGTTCCAGTGTCATTTATAATTACTAAATATGTCCTGAGCTGCTCTGAAATTCAAAGGCATAAGTTTCCCTTTACCCCATACTAGTGTTACTAGTGGCATCAAACTAGCGTCACCGTTTTGCAAGTGCAACAAATAATTACAGTATCTAGAATTACTTTTAAGTGGAAAATGAAGAAGCCCATATCAGTGATAAGTAACACATCAACAGGCAAGATTATAAGGATCCAAACACACAGTTAAACAGGGATCTTAACAGTGGAAGTGTTGAAAGTTTCACACTAATGCTGTGGCATCATATCAGCACCACATCAAAAAAAAGAATCAAATGGTACTTGATGTGACTGTGTTATTCTTTACTACAATGGAAAGGACATCACACTCACTTGCATAGTAAATGAGTCAAGTTTATTAAGGTGGAACCAGTCCTGACTGAGTCTACTAAACAAACACAAGACCTGAACAAACCGCCAACATGCCACTGATAAAATACATTAAATATATATTGAGCAAACTGTATTCTGGTGAGTTCTGCAAGTGCTCGCAGCAGTGAGAAACCAAGCCTTCACACTTTGTGCTGCGTTCTGAGGGACATTAGGGGCATGTTTGGTGAGACTGTCCTTCACTTCCTGTTGTGCTATCACCAGTTATGACATAGAAAAGCACTCAGAGAGCGCAGACCTCCGCCAAGGCGGCGACTTTTTATTTAAAGTTACCCCCGCCGCCAAGGAGGTTATGTTTTCACCGGGGCTTGTTTATTTGTTTGTTTGTTGGTTTGCAAAGTAACTCAAAATGGTCAGTTTTTGAAGAAATTTTCAGGATTGGCTGTAAGTGGCCTAACTTAAAACTGATGAATTTTTGGTGGTGACCTTGAATCGGCTCTGATCACCACCAAAAATTAAATCAGTTTTAAGTTAGGTCACTCCTGACCAACCGTGAAAATATTGTCAAAATCCATCCACAACTTCTTGAGTTATTTTGCAAACCAACAAACAAACAAACCCCAGTAAAAACCATAACCTCCTTGGCGGAGGCAATTATGCTTGAGAACTGTTGTAGCATCTGAGATAGCTCAACATGCACCTCAGACTAGACATCATCAAACACCTCAGGCCAAGATTATGGGCCTCCTCCCATTATATACACATAACCTCCATATAATCCATGCAATGCAATTCTGACTTCATAAAACAATTACAAGCAGTAAAGTCCTGCCATTAAACCATTAAACGTGATCTCTGTGGTGAGGGAAACAGCTTTCACAGTGTCCGTTTCTGAGCACCAGGTGTATTGAGATAAATTTCTCACCTTTGGCCTTGCACTCTGTGGTCGTTGCATTCATCTGGTAGTCCTCGTGGCAGTCGCAGGTGAGGCCGTTACTGTGAACACACAGCTGATCACACACATCGCTCTCCAGGCATGTGTCGACCTCTAGATGAAAGAACAAACACTTGAAAAGGAGTTTCAAGTATGGCGCAAAGGAATGTGTTACAAATGGTGTGTGTGGAATTCCAGTTTTCATTACTTCTTAGCAAAAATAGGCATTTTTGGGACAGGTCAGGACAAATCTAATACTGTATGTAGTGATGGAAGATAGTTATGAAGCAGGCTGCCACTCACCTTCACACTGGTTGTCCCCGACCAGCTTCATGTTGTCGGGACAGTCGCAGAAAAACCCCATGGTCTGGTCCACACAACGATGAGAGCAGCCCCCGTTATTGACCTGACACTCATTCTGAACTGCAAAAACAAATGTGAATGATTTTTCTTTTGTGTTCATGTACACCCCTCTCAGAATCCACAAAATGTGGATCTTTAATTGTGGTCAGATTAGATCTGATTATTTGTTCTCTTTCACTTTAGCTGGTCACTGAGAAACCAGTTTTGTCTTTGTGATAAAAATGTCTGCATACAAAACTGTGTCTTCTGATTTATATGTTTAAGGTTGAGTCCAAGTTGTATTTCTTGTTCTGTTTCCTGTTGATTAATATGACACAATTGATATGTTCTCTGAAAGCTAGTTTTGCTGTCTCCCAAAGTACAGATTGTGATGTTTAGAGAGAGACATTAACTTCAATGAAGGATATGTGCGCTGAGTCTTGTTAGGATTGAGGTGTTGAACCACCTGGGTCCATAACTGCTTATAACTGCTATTTTCATAATAACAAAGGCAACCATTTGGGTTTACAACTGATTTTTGGTTTAGTACGGTACATTTCCATGTATTATTATTAAAGCAATGCCTCATATTTAGAATCATGATGCAGAAAATGTGATGAGGAAAAAAAAAGCACTACTCAAATTTGCTTCCGAACAGATTAAATCTACTGAAAACATTTTGTTGATAACCACAAGCAAAGTCAGAGTTTGATAACAACGTGTCATGTTGGTTTGTCAGTTAGCTGCGGGCTCAGGCATGACCAGTAAATTAAGCTAATCTCGACCAGATGGCCAAATAAATCAGTTGGCTCAATAACTGGGACAGACTGTTATACAGTTAGAACAATGAGAAACAAAGATGCATCGTTTCAGGTTGAGCAGACATGAATCAGGAAAACTGCTGAAGACAATTTATTTTTTGTGGCATTTCCTGATAGAGGATACAAATAGATAAACCTGTTTTTCTGTAAAACCAACTGTGGAGCATGCAGTGAGGAGCAGTACTATAGTGCCACCTGCTGTCTGATTGGTAACACATCAAACACTACATGTGGGTGCTTGACTACAGTACACAACAACATAACATAACATAATGACCACTTTGAAGTGAATAACACTTATTATCTTTTCATCATAACGCCAACAAAAGGCAACAAATGAGCATTTTGTCCTCAACGTTGATGTGTTCAAAGCAGGAAAAATAAGAAAGCATGAGGATTAGAGTGAGTTTGACAACAGGAAGCAGATCCAACAGATAAGCGACTGAAGCTCAAACTTCTAAAAGAAGTTAATGCTGGTTGTGCTAGATAGGTGTCAAGATACACAGAACATCAGAGTGTGCTGCATATGGGGCTGTTTAGGCAGAAAAAGGGAGACCATCACAATATTAGGCAGGTTGTCATAATGTTACGTCTGATTGGTGTATGTGGTTGTTTAATGTCTCATTCCAAAAACACGTGCAGGGATCTGTTGTCTTTCAGCCACAACAGCATTGAAAGTGTCATATTGCTTGTCCTGTGTTTGAATAGCATCTGAAACCTCCTCTCTCTCCACAACGCTCTGCCTCCATCACTGTGATGTGTACCGAGAATACTGTCGGTTATGTTAATTTGAAGGTGTTCCAGTTTGTTGACTAGTTCACTTGTAACATGTTATTAATATAATATTATTACCTCTGACTTAAGTTGGCTCAGATGCTGATATGGAGCAATTTTGATTCATTTATTCATGGATGGAGAGATGGATGGATATTACTACAAATAAGCAGCATCACTTACCACAGTTGTACTCGTCACTGCCATCAGAGCACTCTGGTGAGCCGTCACACCTCCAGGTGTGGCGGATGCACTGTCCATCTCCACACTGAAACTCAGACGCAGCACATGTGGAAGAAGTCTGCGGACGTTGCAGAGACAGACCACACAACTGCAGAGACTCATCCCTCCCGTCTTTGCAGTCTGTTTGCCCATCACACAGCCTGTTTCTGGGCAGACAAGTGTCAGATGGCCCACAAGAGAAGAAACCAGCCTTGGTGCAGTTCTGGCAAGAAGCCTCGTCACTCCCGTCGCCACAGTCGTCTACGCCATTGCATTGGAAAAGTGAAGACATGCACCTTCTGCTGCGACAGGCAAATTCACCTTTCTTACACCACAGGTGACCTGTGAAGAGTGAGAGGCACAAGTTATATCAAAAATTAACAATGTACAGCTTTCAAAGGGCTTCACTATAAGAGAAGAGGTGTTCCTCCATGATATAGTTAGCCATTTTTCACAAAATATTATGGCTTCTCACTTCCTGGTTCCTGATTTGTGTTGAGTGATTCAGTGATAAAAAAGAAATGATAAAAATAATATGAAAACACTGTCAGGTGAAGGAGAATCTATGAGGGTATGCTAAGACATTTTTCATCAAAACCAGATGTCTAATGGGAGCATCATATTAATTCATTGATCGAACCGGGATCGAACCAGTAACCCTCCAGTTACAAGACGGACACTCTACCTACTGAGCGATGTAATGTAAGAATGTGAGCAATATCAACATACTGTATATGACATTATCCATCCAACTCCTTCTTCCTGGCAAACTAAACTCCAAAAATAAATAAATAAATAAATAAAATCCAAACTAATGATTTTCAGGTCTAACTCTCACTTCTCCAATCTCGAAGCAACACTGGCAATATTCATAAGTGCCATTCAAGCTGCAATAGGATAAAATCCTTTTAGAAGGGTTTTTTTTGCCAATGTTATGCAGCTTGTGCTTCATGCTCAAAACCCAATCCCTCTGGAATTCAATATCAAAGTCTTTAATTACTTAAATAGGATTAGAAAAGAAAAATATGCAATGGCATCTTATCCACACAGTACAAGAAAAACAATAGCTGGTCATAATCAGCTAAAACTGCAATAGAAAAATTGTATGTTGAATAAAACAAGTGTATGTACAAGGGCACACACTGTCCAACACAATGATTAGAGAAAAGGATGTTGCAGTTGCAGTTACACTGTGATTCTTCCACAAGCTGCTTGCTTGACAGCAGTGAGTACTAACAGCTTCACTGTTTATGTCCATGAATGATATCCACATAAAAATGCTGTTTCTGTGGAATCTAGTTCAACCGTCTTGGGCAGGAAAACCTGTTCAGGTTGGTTGACTCCATGCAACACAGATGTGAAACAGTTCTCAGGAACAGTGATTATACAACTAAAAATTAGTTTAGGCATTCACACACATGTATAAGAATATAGATTTGTATATTGAAAGAAAAATTGCTAAATGCCTAATGGTGTTCAACAAAGGAGGTCACAACACTCTGAATAGACGAGAACAAACTGGAGGTTATGATGACAGAAAAAGGCCAGGAAGCAAGACGGTTACTACAAAAGCACAGGATAAACATATTGTCATCAGCGAGAGAGATCGGCAAAAAATAGCATCACAAATAAGGGAGGAAATCAACATGACAACGTTAAAACCTGACAAAATCTCTGAGAACTCTGAAAAGACATTTGAGAAAAGCTGGTCTGAAGGGTTGTGTATCTGCAAAAAGAAAACAAAAACTACTTCGTCAAGAACAAGAAAAAAAGGTATGAGAAGTCAAAAGTTCACAAAAAAAATTGGACCTATGATGACTGGAAACAAGTTCTCTGGACAGACGAAAGCACGTTTGAACTATTTGTTTCAAAATGCAGAGTGTGTCCGCAGACAGGAGGTGGTAGTGCCATGGTATGGGGATGTTTTACAGGTGACAGAGGAGATTTGTTTGAATTAAAGGGTATCATGAGGAAGGAACAGTACCACTCCATCTTCCAGCATCACACAGTTACATCTGGACTTGATGGTTGAAAGTTTGTTTCGCAGCAAGACCATAAGCATTCTGCCAAGCTCTGTCAGGAAGATGTTCTTCAAAAGTTGATTTAGCTCTATAAGTCTCCAGACCTCTCTCCCATTGAGCTTTTGTGGGATGATTTGGATCGATCAGTCAGAAAAGTATGTCCCACAAATCAGCAGTCTCTTATTGATGAACTTAAGAAAGATACTACAACTATGCTATGGCAAGGGTGAGCCAGGACAACAGGTTGGGTACCAAGCCCCAACAGACAGCCGCAATGTGAACCAACTGGAAACCTAGAGCCTCCGACAAATACCGAAGCTGAGTTGTCAAGTACCTTCAGAAGATCTGCTAGAAGATGTGAATGCTGCAGTAAGAAAAATCCCAACCGAGACCGACAAGCTAATACACAGAACAGCAACTGTAATCCTTGAAATGCGAGGATATAAGATCGGTACCCTCGGTAACAAACAGTACCCTCCATGATGGTTAGAGGGCCCAAATAAAAGCAACATGAAAAGAAGTCAGCCAGCTGACTGAGCTGCAGGAAGGGAATATGGTGAATAAAGGGGTACCCAGGAAATACAAGCATTCAAAACTGCCAAACAGAGACTAACAGCTCTGGCCCCTCGCCTGAAGTGATACACTAAGGAGTAAGAGGCCAGGAGAATAAACACTTAACCAGCCGAGGTGTACTATCAGTGGCAGGAAAGTACTAAGAGCTGAGATGGAAAAAAATTGTGGTAATCATCTGGGAAAGCGAAGCATAGCCCAACACCAATGCTAGTGGACCTGAGAACTGACCAAAGCAGCCTCCCAGAACAAGAACCAGTAACCATCTCAATGGCAGATGTCTAAGAAAGAGTGTCAAAGATGAAGAACTGGACAGCACCGATATGATCCACACATAGTGGCTTAAGAAACTGACGGCATTCCACGATGAACCACCTGCTAAGGGATGGGACACGGTCTGTACCCAGTATGGACTCAAGTAAGTAAGTACCCAAAGCCCAATGGGACATACCACCGAAGGTGATTGAGAACAACAGGGCTGAGGTCCTGCATCCAGACTGACAAACACTCCCTGGCTAACCAACCGGACATAGTGGTGGTAAACAAATAGCAGCAGAGGGCAGTGGTGATAGATGTGGTGGTACCAGCTGATGCTAACATCACAACATAGTAGCCTTGGCTTGTACTGTACATGACCTGGTTCATTTGTCCTTCACACAATCAAACATTTGATAGTTCCTTATCTCAAATTACTAGATAAGAAAAGCCAGTTTTGTTTGGTTTACGCTGCGGGAAAAAGAGCCTGTGAACAAATGCATGTGTGTGTGTGGTTTGGGAAGGGATCACGTTGTTAACACTGTACTCACCACAGTGGTGTTCATCTAATCCGTCCTCACAGTCTGTGTGTCTGTCACACACACGCTGCCTCGGGATGCACGAGCCATCGCCGCACCTGAACTCCAGCTGCTCATGGCAGGCCGGCAGAGAGTGACCTGCAGCACCTGAAACACAGTTTACCTTTATTGTGGAGACCGTCAGTGGACAAGATAACTAGTCAAAACATTACAAAGGATAACGTAATAATTCCATCATAGACAAGAGGAAATTTATATGTTATATGTCAATTTATATGTTGTGTGTTGCTACACAAAAATAAGAATATGTCAAACAACAAAACTTCATCATACCCAAAACTGGTATTTACTCTTTGTTTGGTATTTACATGATAATATAAGCCTCTTGAAGACAAAAGTCTGTATAGTATTAGATGAGATGAAGATTTTTCCATATAGGGACAAACTAAAACTCTCAGCAGTTTTGAGCTCTTCATTCAAATGACGTCACTTTTTTTTTTTTATAACCAGGGAAGCAAACGAAACACCAAAAAAAATTCATTCACATGAAATCAAAGTTGTTTTTTTTTAAGAATAACGCTTCTTCTCAGAGATGACGCTCAACCCTGGACTCTTGGGCTCATAGACCCACACTGACACTTGCAGCTTCACATACAAATGCCTGTGATTTTTAATTCATATTTAATGTATATATGCAAGCATTATGTTAATATTAGCCTAAATAACCACATACACTTGCAAATGCAAATATGTAACGATGCATTGCAAAGCGATTGAGTACAACGTGAGGAATTAATCCTTGTTTGTTTTAATATCTCTAGCTTTATGACATAATTCGCAAATGCATTTCAATGCAAGCATGAAATTACAGTCTGGATCCGGATTAAGACTGACTTGTCGTAATGTTATACATTAGTTTAGCAACACTAAACAAGACAACCAGTGAAAGATGAGTTGGCTGCTTAGCTAACAGACTTCATTCTGACAGGTCTGCTCGACTGTAAACTCTCGGTACGTTCAACGTCATGTGGTCCCACCATTTAAACAACATAACGTTAAACACAAGATGCTCTTTAACGTCAAACAAGTAGTGAAAGTGTTAAAGCGTCTTACCCCAAATATGACACCAGGTTAGAGGCGCGAGCAGCATGAGTAAAGGTCCAAGGTGGCCCATGTTGGATGTCCTCCGCGGTAGCGCCGCGCGAGTCGCAGAAATATGACGCAAGAGCCGAGCCTGCCTGGAGGTGAACGAGAGGTTGCTACGGTAACGGTCTATAGTTCAAAAATTACATGAATATCGCCTTTGTCGTTCATATCCATCCATCCATTATCTACCACTTATCCTCATAGAGTCGCGGGGGGAGCTGGAGTCTATCCCAGCTGTGTTAGGACGGAAGGCAGGGTACACCCTGGACAAGTCTCCAGCTCATCACAGGACACATAGGGACAGACAACCACTCACATCTACGGTCAATTTAAATTAGCCAGTTAACCTAATCCCCATGCATGTTTTTGGATGGTGGGAGGAAGCCGAAGAGAACCCACGCAGACACGGGGAGAACAGAAAGGCGTTCACAGACTTTATTCAAGTATTAGTTTATTTAGTGTGCAGTATTTCGCTGCATGTTTTTTAATTACTGGGGTTGTATTTTAAACATTAAATGTTCTGATTAAAAGGTCTTTCTTTTTTTACTGCGGAAATAGATATAAAACCACGCACCTTTAGCAACAAGTGACTTCTGTCATCCCAGTGTGCTACACAGTAGTTTGTAATTGTTTGCTGAGTGGACCTCCTCCTTGAAGGGTATCAGCCGCTCGTCTTACCTTGCAGCTAAGTCTGTTCAGTTCATCATTACTTTAACTAGTCATCTGGGACAAGCAAAAGGACCCAGTGAATATTAGTGGGGTGTGAAATTAAGTGTGATTATAAACCCAACTTATATTGAGTCTAACCCTACTGATAAAGACACCTGAAACATTTCAAGATCTCTCAAGTATTTTCCGTTACATGGGACATAATCCAGGGTCAAACTAGCAAAGAGATAAAAATCACATTAAATGAAAATAAGTATTCCCTCAATGCTTTGGCACATTTATCATTTCTCAAACCTGAAGTTAGTTTTAAATTGCCAAGACACTTAGTATGAAATACAAGGATATGAGATAATAAGAATGATGCAGGAGACATCTGGGATTTGGACATGTAATTGGAGTTTACCTCGAGCATCATCTCCACTCTGGCAGCAAAGGACAATTTTCTTTCGTTTTCTTTTGAAGGCCCAACTGTCTGATTTGGGGAGGGTTCACGTTTAGGTCCTAATCTCTGTGAAGGATCCAGCTTCTGCATTGGCACACATCTATGTAGTCCTCCCTGCTCTTCGGCTCACCTCGCACTCAGTACTCCCAAACGACCTCATATTGCGGAAAATCTATTCACAGTTGACACTGATGATTCAAAACTCCATTTCACACTGGTCCAGTTCATGAAATATAAAGACGCCCCTTTTAAATAGAACACATTTTATTCACATTTTCTATTGTACAGAATAAAACCAATGCATGCAGTGGTCAGGCCTCTACAGCAGGTTTAAGTGGAGAAATTAGGTTGTTGATGTCGAGGAAGTTAATCCTCCTACTCAGAGGTATGGCTGGTCTGTGGAGAGTGTTGGCTCCTTGTACACAGCACCTGGGGTGACTGGAACCTTTGGGACTTCAGCAACTTGACTAGAAGAGATCAGAAGGGTCAACAGAATATCCCAAAACTTAGAATTTCACTACAAACAGAATATTAGCACGTATAAGTGTGTAAAAACATGAAATTAGAATAATGAGCTGAGCTTTTTAGGGGTCTCTTCCCTGCTGTAAGGCTGGGAAGAAATTTTGATACCGTTTTACATAAAATCATGCATTTTAATGCAATTTTTGAAAAGTAAGCTATCTTATAAACTACGGTGGAAGCTAGGACTAGCTAGCATGATAATGTTCCATAACTTTCCATGACATGAACCACTAACAGACCCATCTTGCCTATGAAAGAACTGGGTGACATAATGTCGACCCTTCGCTTTTTTTTTTACTCCCTGACTTTTGAGGCATTCTGCCATCCCTGCCTCCACTCGCTGTTTTTGAAAATTTAGCGCTCTGCAGGCTGTCTGACAGAGCAGGTGGACTGAACCATTTTACAAAATAGAGAGGGGGATGTTGCGAAACAAATAAACTTTGTGTTACTCGTTCTTTTGGAAATCATGTTTATATACTGCCTTCATGGGAGCTCAGCTCCCATATAAATCGAACACTGCATGTGATGTAGTTCTATTACTAAAGTCACAGTTCAGCAGCAAGACGTAACTGCTCACACTAGAAGATTGGACTATTTTTGGGTTGTGTATTAATATAATTTGATAATTACTTACATGTGCCCCATATCACTCACAGCCATAATTACTTTAGCTTTTTTTTTTTTTTTTTTCCAAATGTGGCTTCAAAGGGTAACTTTGGCATTTTTCAGTTTAACAGTGAGTGTAAAGACCTTATCAGAGTTACAGTCAGAGTTAAGTGCTTTTCGGATTATAATCAAATTGTTGCTACATATGAATATGCACAGTCACTTACCTCCCAGCGGTGAGCGCCTTTTGGGAAGACATGACAACTGTGGGGGGTACAGACTCTCTGCGTCCATCTCTGGTATAGTAGTAGTTGCTGGCAAACTTGTGGCTTGGGCCTACTGGCAGTTTGGGTGGTGGCTGTGTCCTAAAGGCAAATTAGTGTTAACAGCATGAACAAGATATACACAATATATAGATAGACAATAGATCCATGGTTATTTTACTGGATGCCAAAACCCTACACAGGGTAATAAATCTGAAATTATCATCATTGGTTCCAAATCATCCTCCCCGCCACCCAGGACTTCACACTTTCCACTGACAGTCACAAAGTCATTCCCTCTCCTAAGATCAGAATCCTTGGATTCATTTTTGACCCCACCCTCTCCTTCCAACCCCATGTCTGGCAAATCAGCATAACAGCCTTCTTCAACCTCCGCAACATTGCCCCACCTTTGCACCACCCTCTCCAAATCTACAGCTGAAACTCTGATTCATGCTTTCATTTCCTCCTTACAGCAATAGCCTCCTGTATGGTCTTCCCTCCACTCACCTACAAAAACTCCAATATGTACAGAACTCGACTCCCCGGCTACTCATCCACACCTGCACCAGAGACCACATCACCCCTGTCCTCCAACAGCTCTACTGGCTCCCCACATGACAACGCATCCATGTCAAGACCTTCTGCAGCTCTACCATATCTCCCGCCACCTCCGATCCTCTGACTCCAACCTGCTCACCCCCATCACCAAATCCAAGCATCATGGCGACAGGGCCTTCACTGTAGCGCCCCAAACTCTGGAACTCTCTCCCCCCACAAATCCATGCCTCCGAATCACTACACTCCTTTAAATCACAGCTAACAACATACCTTTTTCAACAAGCATTTAACCTGCAATAACTTTTTATCTGTTTCTCCTGCCTATCTTTTGTATTTTTCTTTGTAAAGCATATTTGAGTTTTGCTGAAAAGTGCTGTAACTAATGAATTATTATTATTATTATTATTGTTATTACACAGCTTTAGAATGTAGCATTAGCATTGTTAATTAGTTTGACTGGAGCAGCAGCCTTCATAGTCTGGGGATGCTGCCGAAGAGACAACAGGTATAAGAATGCCAAAATTACCAAAACTTTAGGCAGGAAAAAAAAACTGTCACACCTGAAAAAACTCTGAGAATGACCATACACGAGCAGTAGAAATGTCAGGTGGCAAACCAGGTGCCTGGTTCGTACTCAGACAACCTCCACCAACACGAGTGCTTGGGAACCTTACTGCATTATATTGCTTTATATGTTGAACTGTCACCTGTCTGATGTGTTTTTCTTGTATTTCTGCCATAAATGCATAAAAGAAACTGCAAAAAGTGTTAAGTTTCACAGGGTGACGCTAAAGCACGTACCTCTTTGCAATTTCCTCATATCTCAACTGAAGTTTGCTTTGCAGGTCATGCTGAAAAAGAAACATAAAACGTTGCTGAACAAACATCAAAATATAGTAGCTAGCACTTGCTGACAGGTAATTTACTATCCAGCTAGCTCGACCCGGCTAACGTTAGCTAGCCTTAGCAACTTCTGTCCGTTAGTTCATGGTAAGAAACTACTCGATGATAATGTTGTATATCTTATATAGCACACACTGGCTGGGATGTAAAGTCGGTCTGTCGTGTTTCTTACCCCCGACAGAAAATTTCGGAGCCGCTGGATAATTTTCGTCGCAGTCGCCATGTTTGCTGTTGTGAAGGACACGACACTTCTTCTTTGAGGTAAAGCAAAGCTACTGAGTCACGTTAGTGACACCTAACGGCTTGACAGGAAAACTGCCTCATCACAAATGAACAGCAGAGTCACAAATGATTCTTTTTTTTAATGATTCATTAATTGTGGAATTTACACTTTAAGTAAAATATCAAAAAAGACATTTTATCACTTTTTAATTTTATCTGTAATTCCAGTGAATCATACATTAGCACAGTCACTGGGGTAAATGTCTCAGATAATTTAACAAACACACATCAAGTTTGTAACAGCCTACAAGCTGATTATTTTGCCACACCAGAGCTGTCTGAGAGCAATACATGACTACACAACACTGTCTGGTGTAGAGCAAATCCCAATCCCAAATCACCGACTGTGGTCTTGAAATATGACTCAAAATCCTTGGACTCACCACGCATGCGAGGGATCAAGGGCGTCGGGTACACTGTGAGTTGGGCGGTGGCTGAAGGTGGGGGATCGGCAGGGGATCCCCGGCTGCAGAAGCTAGCTCTAGGGACATGGAATGTCACCTCTCTGGCAGGGGAGTCCGAACTGTTGTACGAGGTTGAGAAGTTCTGACTAGATATAGTTGGACTCACCTCGAAACACAGTTTGGGCTCCGGTACCAGTCCTCTCAAGAGGGGTTGGACTCTATTCCACTCTGGAGTTGCCCGTGGTGAGAGGCGCCAAGCAGGTGTGGGCATACTTATTGCCCCACGGCTCTGGATGTTGTGGGACTGTCGTGGTTGACACGTCTCTGCAACATCACATGGACATCGGGGACAGTGCCTCCGGACTGGCAGACCGGGGTGGTGGTCCCCTTCTTGAAGAAGGGGCACCGGAGGGTATGTTCCAACTATAGGGGGATCACACTCCTCAGCCTCCCTGGTAAGGTCTATTAAGGGGTTCTGGAGAGGAGGGTCAGTCGGGAAGTCGAATCTCAGATTCAGGAGGAGCAGTGTGGTTTTTGTCCTCGCCGTGGAACAGTGGACCAACTCTACACCCTCAGCAGGGTCCTGGAGGGTGCATGGGAGTTCGCCTAACCAGTCTACATGTGTTTTGTGGACTTGGAGAAGGCGTTCGACCGTGTCCCTCAAGGAATCCTGTGGGGGGTGCTCCAGAAGTATGGGGTACTGGCCCCCTTGATACAGGCTGTTCGGTCTCTGTATGACCAGTGTCAGAGCTTGCTCCGTGTTGCCGGCAGTAAGCCAAAGGCCAAGGCTGCCCTTTGTCACTGATTCTGTTCATAACCTTTATGGACAGAATTCCTAGGCACAGCCGAGGCGTTTAGGGGGTCCAGTTTGGTGACCTCAGTATCACGTCCCTGCTTTTTGCAGATGATGGCTTCATCAGACCGCAATCTCCAACTCTCACTGTAGTAGTTCGCAGCCAATTGTGATGTGGTAGGGGTGAAAATCAGCACCTCTAAATCTGAGGCCATGGTTCTCAGATGGAGAAGGGTGGAGTGTGTCCTCCAAGTCGGGGATGAGATCCTGGCCCAAGTGGAGGAGTAACTTGGGGTCTTGTTCACGAGTGAATGGAGCGGGAGATCGACAGGCAGATCGGTGCAGCTTCTGCAGCGATGCAAACATGGAAAAGAGGGAGCTGAACCAAAAGATGAAGCTCTCAATTTACCAGTCAATCTACATTCCTACCCTCACCTATGGTCACGAGCTGTAAGTTGTGACCGAAAGAACAAGATCACTGATACAAGCAGCCGAAATGAATTTCCTCCACAGGGTGTCCGGGCTCTCCATTAGAGATAGGGTGAGAAGCTTGGTCATCCGGCAGGGGCTCAGAGTAAAGCTGCTGCTCCTCCACATCAAGAGGAGCCAGATGAGGTGGCTCGGGCATCTGGTCAGACGTCTCACGTCCCACCGGCAGGAGACCCCAGGGATGACACAGGACACACTGGAGAGACTGTTTCCTGGTTAGCCTGGGAACGCCTCAGGATCTCTCCAGAAGAGCTGGACGATGTGGCTTGTTAGAGGGAAGTCTGGGCTTCCCTGCTCAAGCTGCTGCCCCCAAGACCCAACCCTGGATAAGTGGAAGATGATGAATGGATGGTTTAAGTATTCATTTGTAACATGAAATAGAAAAGGGAAAGAGACGATCGCTCCACTTCACGTGATAATATAAGTGCATATGTGCCGTTTTTAAAGTAATTTCAATCCCTGATCCTGAAAGTGCTTTACTCTGTGCCCTGTCAAAGATGTGAATGGAGAGACTACGATAGAAATATTTATGCAAGGCCTTTCTCACTTTATCTTTTTCTTTGTGGGTGGGCATGGGCTATCTCCTTTTTGCATTTTGTCTACCTTGTGTTTGCAAAAGCTCGGACGAATAAAACAACTATCTGTGTGTCAAAGCATACAAAACACCAGTGGAGTCAGATTAAGGATGACTCCAAGAGAAATACAAATTTTTTATTTGTTGCACAAGAAAACACAGTACAGGGCGACCACGCCGGTATACCATGCGGTCAAGTATTACAGATGTGTGCTTGTCTCATGCAGCATGCACTGAACAGAAGAGTCCACAGGAGAACACATGCATGTGTACAACAGTTTGACCTGCCCATTTGTTTTTTAAAAGTAAGTTTAACACAAGCTGAGAATCTTGTCTTTGCTGGCCTCCTGTGGCTGAAGCCTTCATTTTAACAGTACAGCTGTCACATCACTGTTAGGTGTGGTCACAGATGCCAAACAGGTGGACACTTTCAACAGAGATCAATCAAGCATTGATTACATTCACATAAGAAACAGAGTTATTTTGAGAAATCAGGTGGACATGCACTGAAAAAAGGAAGACTGGTGTTATGTGTTCTGTGTATGAAGCATTTTTACAGTATAGAGTACAGGTTGCCCCTTACTGTTTGTAAATGGTGTTAAATCTATTTAAGTTTGACTTTTATCTCATTATTTATTCTGCTGAAGATAACTTCAGAGAAATGTTTTTTTTAATGTGTCACTCTGCACCATTACTTTTCCTGTATCACATCAATTTCATAGCCTGGCTATCGGGACTACAAAGCTCCGTGAGTGTAAGCTGCCTTGTAAACAGAGTTCTCAGTGGACGGGCTTAACCTATGTCTATCAAATGCCTCTGTGTGCTACTGGACGAAGCTTCAACCAACCAGACCACAATTTCCTCTGACATATGCGTAGCGACGGAAACTGCTTGATCCAAAGAACTAGTGTGTCATTGCTTTAAACATGCCTTAATCGAGCCGTTGGAATTTTCATTGGTCCCCATTCCTGGGGGAATCTGAAATTGAAGAGAACGGCAATTTGGCCAGGCTGACTTGGTCCCAAAATTTTGTGCAGCATCACAGGAAGTATAAGCGGGCCCAGGCTATCAATTTCGTGCAAAAGTGCAAAACTTTTTTTTTTCCCTCAAGCAAGAATGGAGTTGTGTTCACCAGGTTTCCTCTGGTCCCTTAGCACAGGTAATAAAACTGTTCTTCCCCTTTACTTGACATCTATGGAAATGCATATTTAAAGAAAACAAAAACAGTTCCTTAAGCACATTCAAAAAATGCTTCTCAGCTTGATGCTAAATTACTCTTGTTGAACATTTTCAAAAGAACAAAACAAAAACAGATATATCACTTCTATGAGCGTTGTTTTCTTTTGAAGTATCAAAGGTAGTTTCATCATATACAGCCACAGGATATAAAATGTTTGTACAGTACATGGCATGTTTGTTCATTGTAAACAATTCTGTCAGCCTGCAAAAATTATTGAGCCATTCAGCAGCATACTCTCTCTGTGCTGTTCATGTCAACAGCAACCAGTAAAAGGTTGTCATGAGATTTAAGAAGATATAGGGACTGAGAGTAAGTTATAACACATCAACAAGCCTGGTGCTTTAGAAACAAGTCAGTACAAAAGCCAGCAACAGCCACTGACAAATAAGACAATAAACCTCAAAACCTCGGAAGTACATCTAAAATGCTAACAACCCCTTTCTTCAAGTTGGACCTCCCAAAATCATGGTGCCTCAAATTGTCATTGTGCATATCAAGTCCTTCAACATGAGGAATTACACACATCCTTGTGATCAAAATATACATCAATATTTGTACAATCCAAAGAAAACATTTGTTCAAAGAAGCCCTGGGTTTGGATTCAGTGTAAGGGTTTCCCTCTGCCATTCAATTCAATTTACCTTTTTCTATTCATTTCCATGGTGAATGGCAAACTACATTAGTGCACTTTTCCCCTCGACGTAAACATTACTACACAGTAAATTAAGCAAGAACAGCTCTTGTAGGCATGGTGTCTCTTACATGCTTACATGTGAGAAAAACAAAGACAAAAGCTACAGTTCCAGGAAAAGATACACAAGGCTTCAACACTTTTCCAGATACAAAATGTCTTACTATTATTATAGATAAGAAAAGACCAAAAACAAATACCTGAATGTTTCAAACAAAAAGGATTCCCCCAAAGCTCTAAAGAAGACTTTGACTTGGCAGCTCAGCGATGTTTCCTGCAAACAGTATGCTTTGAGAACAAAGCAAAAGCAAAAACAAAACTGAGACATGTTTAAGACATCACATTGAGTTTATATCGAGTGACAATAAAAGAGAGTTTGTCTTGTTCTGCAACATCCAGGACTTCACCCTCAATTTTTCAATTTTCGGGAGAAGTTGTTCGGATGCCAGTGGGGAAAAAGTATCTTGTTTCAACTGACATTTCCGTCATCAAAGATATGGCTTAGAGGACACTCACTCATTGATATAACAGCACATAATACCCTTTTTGAGTCTGCTTCATCGTGACAGATTTTTCTTTCAGTGTGAAATATAATTCTGCTCCCACCTTCTCAATTACAAAAAACAAGCCATGAATTCACACTGTGAGGAACATGACCAACAAGTGAATCGAATGACTTTAATTTGATGAAGTTGTCAAAGAAACATGGATCACAGAACTGAATTTCTCTGTCTTCAGTCAGCTGCTTCCATCCCCACTGCATATGCTTATTTCATGAACAATAGTTGTGCCTGATGAGTCCAAAAAAGAATAATTCCAGCTGCACAAACCTTCCCTGCATTGAGCAACTATCAAACTTGAGCAGTTTTATGTATGCTAATTAGTGCTTGGAAACTTTGTCGTGCTCTTCTATGATGTAGTGCTGAAGCTAAACCACAAAAACTTATTGTAGTTATATGTTGTGGATAAATGACACATTAACCATGCTGCTCACAGTGTGAACCAAAGGTCATTCTTAGGCTTATGGAGATCAATGAAATAGTGGTATTTAACAATTGGAAGCTGCTCTGATCAGATCTAAACTGACACTGAAAAATAAAACAATCTCGTACCTTTTGGTCCTAATTATGCCTAGCATTGACAAACTAATCTGTTCTGTCACAATTTATGTAAAAAATAGACATTTATACAAAAAACAATCCAGTCAAAAGACATAAAACCACATTTTATGGATAAAAAATGTTGAGTCTTGGGTATTCAACCCATGTGAATGTCCCTCTTTCCCCGTTACTAATTCATCATAGTTTACAAATGTAATAAATAAGACCAGAATATCTGCAACACCTTGAGGCAAATATTTACAATTAAAAAATTCAAGTAAAATCTTCTCTTCTACTTTCTCTCAGCCAGAGATGGTAAACGAGTGTTGACATATGTTCAGTTGAAATGAGTGCACTGAACTCTCACTTTATCAGATGCCCTTTTTGTGGAGGTTCCTCTCTGCACTCTGCACTCTTCTCTGTCAAAGGTCCACCTTGAGGAGCAGAGGTGCTGGTTTCTGCCTGTTGTGGCTGAGATGTGAGAGAAGTGACCGCCACCCCCAGCTCAGGTGTCTCGTTGGATTCCTCTCCATCTGAACACGGCTCCCACTCATCCTGCTCGCTCTCTGTTGAGCCCTGCACGGCAATCTGGGGCACCAGTGTGAACCTCCTCACCACTGGTACTTCTTGCTCCACCTCCACACTGGTCTGGGGTTGAGTGCCCATCCAGTCCGTCCTTTGCCTCTGCTGATGTTGCGTTTGGGCTCCTGAAGCAGTGGTGGTTGCTGCAACTGTGGTGCTGGTTTTCTCCTCTGGTTCATCAAAGCTCACCTCCTGCACAGCCTCCTGTTTCTTAAATGAGTCTCGCCGCTCTGATAGGTTGAGCTTTCGCATCACAACCAGCTGCTCCGATCGATCAATGCCAGAGTCCCTCAGCCTTTGGTTGCCGATGATTGACCTACTGAGGTCGGCCCCCATGTAGGAGCCTCCCCAGCCACCCTCTGCCTCCGAATCACCCAGCAGGTCTCCTTCACAGTAAAATGGCACTTCCAAAGTGTGCCTGCGGGGTGTGTACGACTTCTTATCAGCGTGATACACACCAGATAGCTTCTCGGCTGACTGTACCCTCTTCAGGAGAGGAGACCGAGGTGGTTCGGCACTGCGGGGCCGGACGATGTGTCGAACGATGGTGGGTGGGGACAGGGTTTTGCCATGGTAGCTGTGAAGGGTTTTGGCAAATCCTGACAGTGGAGAGGGAGAGCGCTGTGGAGAAAGAGGCTGGGTGGAGGATGAGGAGGAGTTGCAGGCCAGGGGCGAGGGGGGGATGTTGCTGGTTGACTTCCGACGGCCCGCCTTGGTGAAGCGTTGCGTGTTGAGTTTGGAGCCCAGGCCGTGGAGAGAGCTGGGTCTGATGTGTGCAGCGGGGGAGCTGGGAGAGCTGGAGCAAGGAGATGTGCTCTGAGGAGAGTTATTGTCTAGGAAGCAGAAGCAAAATGGTTTCAAAAATTTCACTTCAAAAGTTGCAGGAACCTCAATATTTTACCATATTTTCATACAGCTAGTTTCATCAGGAATAATTCTGAGGCTACACTGAGCTCACCAAAGGCCTGATGGTCGGGTGCGGGGCTCCGGCAGGGTGTGGAAGGCCCGGGGGAGAGGCTGTGTGTTGGGGAGCCTGGAAGACTCTCGCTGGAGGAAACTGAGTGGTGGAGACCTGAGTTGAAGCTGCGACTGCTGTGCATCACTGTGCTCTGTTTGGACAGCTTCTTCAAGATGCTTCGCCGCCTAAGAAGAAAGATCAAGAGTCAGACGTGATATTGTGTAGTTCAGTGAGCCAAGCAGTGGCACTTTCACCAATTTGGGGGGGTTTCTATGTGTTGTGATGGCTCTGTAGAGTATTTATTACTCTGTTAATATCATGAACCTTCAATATATAAAGAAAGAAAACATATTTGTAATGTGTAGATGTAGATGTCCATAAAGCTGAACAATAGAACTCTTGTAGAACAATATGTTCCACAACAATAGAACATATTATGCAGAGAATGTAATCCAATACGGGTGGCATGGTGGTGTAGTGGTTAGCACTGTCGCCTCACAGCAAGAAGGTACCGGGTTCGATTCCCGGCCCGGGGCCTTTCTATGTGGAGTTTGCATGTTCTCCCCGTGTCTGCGTGGGCTCTCTCCGGGTACTCTGGCTTCCTCCCACCATCCAAAAACATGCATTAGGTTAATTGGCTAAATTAAATTGCTGGGAGTTGCTACTGCCAACAGTAGAGGGAGACAGTGCACTGATTATTGCAGGTTTGTTTGCTGACATCAACCAGTGACAGACCTCATAAAGTAACCAAATGACAAGTAACAGAAAAACAAACAAATTTTCACCTGTCATAATTATCTCTCCTCTTGCTCTTCTTGCTGCGACGAGCCATCTTGCCTTTGTGTTTGGTCTTTCGAGCCGGACCCACTTTGATTGATGTATTCTCAAGTGCTATGGTCTGAAGCGCCACCTTGCTGCCACTCTGCACATTCATTGGTAGTAAAGGATGATTTTTTTGTGTTACGAGCAAAACAAAAAGCAACTCAAAACTGAAACTGAACATCAAACACAAGGATAACCTGCAGCAGTTAGTTGCTGTACCTTCAGCAGCAGTTCAATCATCTCAGGGTGGACCAAGCCTTGGACAGACTCTCCGTTCACATGGGTGATGAGGTCTCCTTTACAGAGACCCGCTTGGTAAGCCGGGCTACCATCCTCCACACTCTGTTGAAAAAGCAACAAAGTGATTGTGAGGATGGGCATTACATAACCAGTTTTATACCTCTCCACTGTCATCCGAGGGAAAGCACTAGACATGGCCCAAATGAACAAAACTCAGTTTAATCCTTGCTTAGGCTTAGCCTTGTAGGAGAAACACAACACACTTTAAAAAAGCTTGAGGAGTAGATACAGCTGTGTCTTGTTAGGCAGACACCAGTTTTAAGGCTTGTGACACCCACCGACACCATGTGATGCACCGTGTAAACATCGCTGTCACCCATGTAGACCCGGATGGCCTGCAAGGTGAAGCCGTACTTCTTCCCTGAGGTATGGATGACAATTGGAGGCCTAAGGCTGCAGGGGCTGAGCGACACGTCCCGGTTGGGGGAGGAGTCGCGAGACGAAGGGTTGGAGGACAGAGAACGTGGGGAGATGGGGCTGGGCTGGAGGCCGCCGGGCGAGTCATCTGAAACAAACAAACAAAAGGCCGCTGAATATGTAAAAATCAATCCATAGCTTCCTGCCACAGAGACTGCTTATCATTAAAACAAGTCATTGTGCTATGAACAAACTGTTAATGGAGCTCTCCAAAACCTATTTAGACATTTTACAGACCATATAAATTTGAGCTATAATCACACACATACCAGTTTTAGTTACAGCTCAGTTACTTTTATTATTATGATCAAATATGGGTGTTTTACTTCAATGTTTATAACCAGAAAGCGTTACAAGTTTATATTTCAGTTAGTCACCACCACCACTTGCACATTGTCACCTAAAATCTGTTCTCCAACACTGAGGTATTGACAATAACCTCCTGTACCTGTAGTGATGATGAGAGACAAGGCTGAGACGGAGGCTGACTTGGGAACCTTCCCTCCACAGGGAAGTCTCTGTCTGTCTGGCGTCTCCAGCTGGTTACCGAAACGCCGAGGGCCAGCCGGGTCCTTAGGGGACGAGTGTTTGGCTCCAGTGCTGTTGCTGCGAATTCTGATTCTCCGGAGGTTTGACACAACCACCTCAGCTGCACGTAGCGTTGGTTAGAAAAACAATGTAAATGTGCTCAGTGTTCACACCACAGACAGGAGTGCATAGTGTCATCCAGACTGGGTTTACCTTCATCATCAGTGGAGAGGGCAAAGCGGGGCATCGTCTCCAGGCTATGGGTGCTGCTCATCACCAGAGGACTTGTACTCCTCTCAGACTGGGAGGAGCTGGAGGAGGCCCGAGGACGAAGGCTGCAAGCAGTCAAAGACCAGTGAAAAGGTAATTCTGGTACAAGATCACGTGATCAGACAACACAACACCAGCACCAGCACAGTGTCTTGACTGCTTGCTGCTTTGACAGACTCAAGAGAATGCTTCAAGGGCAGGTGTGAATGAAAGCAGCTTATGCTAGATGAAATGTTACAATAGTGCTGTGCGATATGGACTAAATTTTATATCTTGATATAGCTAAATTCATATCCTGATATAATATTTTTTCCCTGATATAACATTACTGGTAATATATTTTTGCTTTTCATTGCCCTCTCCTCCTCCATGCTGCTTTGCCTCCGTTTATTCCCTAGCGACTAGTGCAGCAAAGGAGTCCTTACAGGTGATGTAAAAATGCTACCACAAAGCAGTAGTGTTGCTGCAGTTAAATTAGCCTTCATACCAGGCTATATGTCTATCTTTCATACAATGAACTTGAGTTAAACTCTATTATACATTTGGATTATCCAACAGTCATTCTGACGTTGAGTTGAGCTTGATATCTAAACCACATCGGTGAATGTAGCAACAGAGCTAAGTAGCCTACACATTAGAATTACAATACAAACAACAGAGGGTTATATCCTACAGCACAGTGTTAAATCACACTACAAGATATAACATCATTTTACACAGCTCCATGTTACACCTGTGCATACCTGGCAATGCGTCTGGCATTTCTGCTCTCTGCTGGGCTCAGGGAGGGACTGAGTCCTCCTGCTTCCCCGCGGTCCTCCTTCTCCTCACTGTGGCTGCGGTCAGAGGAGAAACTCAAGTTGGACGGCGTTGCCAGATGTTCTGTGCTGCTGTAAACCTGAAAGGTTGAACAGGGGAGAAACACACAGCTGAATACAGATGAGCTTTCAGATGATGTTAGCGCACGGGATAACACATGGAACAGCTTGGCATTATTACATTTCGCTTAACTATGTCACAGAATGAGGTCTTCAACTATGAGAAGATGTTTCTCATATTAATTTTCAAAAAGGAACTTTAAGTTATTGTGAGGAACTTTGAACTGGTTATGAACCAGTCTCAATGCAATACTGATGTCTCTATATGACCTACAGAAGTCATTTAACAAGACCATCAGCCAAAAGACAGTTATTCTTATTGCTTGTCATCACTGACCATTTTTTGAACCTGCAAAGCTTGTTTTCCGAAACATGTGGTCCCTACCTTGCTGAAGCGATGCGACCAGGAAGCAAACTGCCTGATTTCCAAGGAAGACTCGTCATCATTAGTTTCCTCATCCTCGTCCGATGCCAAATGATGGTAACGCTCTGACCGAGCTGAAGTCAAGAACAAAATAAAAAACTCAAATTTTAAAAGTGTTTACGCATTTTTATTTGTCATCCCTGATGCATTTGAACTTCACAATAAAGTTTTAAACAGCCGCTGTAAATGCTGTTCTTCACAGTGAGCCTAAAAGATACAGTATTTTGGCCTGAAAATGTGAGAAAAAACACAATCTTCTAGCCTCAAGTCAGGGTGAGACCTACTGTCAAAGTAACTGGTGTCATCCTCCGCCTCCAGCTGAGGGATGAATTCAGCTTTCTGTCTCAGCAGTCCATTCCAGTCCAATCCCAGGAAAAATGGGTGCTGTTTAACCTCTGAGGCTCCACCTGTAACCACAGTCAATGAAAACCTAGATAAAGTTTTAAAACAGTGTGACTTCAATGACATCCAACTTGGATATAATACAATAACAAATATTATTGAATTCCTTTTCAACAGATTCATATTTGTATCTCTCACTTAACACTATCTTCTAAATGTCTTTACTTCTAAATAAAACAAACTTATGTAAATGGTTTTACATGTGTACTTTATAAAGGCTTAGGAGATAGCCACTCTTTCCTCCTGCTAAAAAAATGTTAGGATTGAGAGAAAACAGTATTTTTTCCCAGTAGCAACATGCATCATATACCATCTTCAGCTTTTTTTCCTGTTCTGATCAGCAGTTAAGTGAAACGTACCAGTTCCAAGTCGGTCTAAAGGACTCTGTCTTAGCAAGCGGGTGATCAGGTCCTGGGCATCAATAGGTAAGGCATCATCACCTTCTGGCCATATGATCTCATCTACACACAACCCCCCCAGAAAAAAGCTAAATCATCACAACTAGATCATCACAAAGAAAAATGGCGCAGTAATAATAACACAGATTCTGAACATGTTGTCATATTTGAAAACAATGCTGGATTTTCTGATAAGATTAGAAAATAAGTGCTCACCACTGACAACTTGTCCAAAAAGCTCTTCAGGTGTGTCTCCAAAAAATGGAACACAGCCAACCAGGAATTCATAGAGGATGACTCCCATCGCCCACCAGTCCACTGGCTTCCCATAGCCTTGCCTGAGGATCACCTCCGGGGCTATGTACTCTGGAGTGCCACACACCTGCAAACCAACACAGGTGAGTTCTGTGGAACAGAAACTGCTGCCTTCATAATAAATACGTGTTCTGCCTAGGGATGTTAACCGGTAACCGTTTGACCAATGGTCGACCGAATCAACGTTAACCGGTCAAAATTGTCAGTTGTCGGTTAAAAAAAGTGAGTTTGCAACTCACACTGTACGGCCCTATGGTCTGATGCAACCTGACTGCTCACGCTGTACGTCCATACACGGCAAGTCAGACTCTTTAATTGGTCTGTAGCTGCGGCAGAAACAGCGCGCCGCACCTACCTACTTCCCCTGAGAGCTTTCCTTTCTGCCTCTCCTTCAGCTGACAGCACGACTCAAATGAAAATAGTTGCGCCCGTGGGGGCGTGCACTGGAGCGCTTATGGTTTGTGTGTGGAGAGGAGAGGAGATGAATGAGTGGGCGGGCTCCTGATCAGAGGCGTGCCTGATATTGATCATATCATTTACCCATAAACAAACAGCTGTTAAACACAGAAAATGTGCCACTGTTGGAAATGTTATGTAAAAATAACAATAACAGGATTAAAATCACTGCAGCGGCATGCGAGCCCGGCATGTTTGGTGCATTCACTTGTATGCGAATGTTGGAATTTCCATGCTCTGAGTCAGAAGCCCCGTGAAGTTGGATCTCCACCTCAGAAAGTCGGATTAATCTCACCAACCAGACATAGAATTCATGCCATCTGCTACATGTTTTGTTGTAAGGCCGGAAGCGCTGGCAGCACTTAACTTTGAGGTTACATTAATCTGTGCTCCAAGTTCTGACTTCCAGTGAACACACCACAAGGCAAACTCCTAATCTGTTCCTGCAGTCTATTAGGCAATATTCCGCATAAAATGGGCTCAAATTTGGAAATTCTACATTTCAGGATCATCAGTGGTAACAGACAAGGTAATGACGTCTTGCTTTATTATTATTAGCACTGCTGTCTCCTCAAACAAAACAAGCGGCGTCTCTTCGGAGCTGTCATTTTCATAAATGAGCCACTGCAGTGTTTCAAACGAGCTCCTAACACTAGACGAATGGCTTCATTTTCCACGCTATCACCACCCAAACAATTTCCAAACTATGGAGCCAAATGTCCTCCGCTTACAAGCTCCTCAGCGCAGCATTTACACGCTGTAGGGGATTTTTAAAAAAAAGTGATGGCACCGGGGCAGGGTGTGTGTGAGAGAGAGAGAGAGCCGAGGCAGAACGGCAGAGAGGAAAGCAGAGTTATGAAACTGCAGACGGCAGACGCGGCTCGAAATCACTGTTATTTCAAATAGCATATTTTATACTTAGCGGTTAACCGGTATAAACCGGCTAATGAGGCTCGGTGGCCGGTCAAAAATATTTTTAGTTTTCGCCATCCCTAGTTCTGCCCCTCTCATTTGAACCAGTCTCACCTGTTTGTCTACAAACTCTCTTGTGTCTTTCTCCACGTGACCCTCGTACAAGTTGGTTGTCATGTTCATCAGGCCAATTTTAGACAAGCCGAAGTCCGTCAGCTTGATGTGGCCCATGGATGTAATCAACAAACTGTGAAAGAAAAAAGACAATCCAAGATCAACAGGAAATTCTTCAAGTAAATACAAGAACCCACATTGAAATTTAAAGAGAGGGGTCTCTCTCGGGACTCTCTAGGTGCCTGATCACAGACCAGACCATGACTAATGAGAAATTTAATGGTGTTAAACATAAGAGGACTGTGTCATATGCCATACATTTACTAAAAGAAGGTAATTAGTTGGTTAGCTAGTTAGTTAATCAATACAGAAAGTGTTAGTCCATGCAAAGCCTTAAACCAGAAGTAAACTTGAGTTGTGCTCTCACTTGTCAGGTTTAAGATCCCGATGCACAATACCATAGTTGTGAAGATACTCCAGAGCCAGGACTGTCTCAGCAAAGTACAACCTTGTCATTTCTACAGGCAGTGGACCCATGTTTTTGAGCAGGTTGGCACAATCTCCGCCTTCAGAAAAAAAATCCATTTTGATTGCTCATTTCTAGTTACATTAATATTTGGTGTAAGCCACTCTATTTTAGAAAGAGCCAAATGACTAAACATTCAGGGAAGACTTTCTCCACTTTACCTTCCACATACTCCATGACCATGCAGAGGTGACGTCGCGTCTCAAAAGAGCAGAACATCGATACAACGAAGGGGTTCTCGGCAAAAGTCAGGATGTCTCGCTCCACAAAAGCCTGCTGGATCTGGTTCCTTAAGACCAGGTTCTGCCGGTTTATCTTTTTCATTGCAAACCGCTGACGTGTCTCTTTGTGACGCACTAGATAGACTGCCCTGTTAAAAAACACACAAGCACATTACACCCAGAATCCTCACACTTTAAGAAAACTTTAAGTGATAGCTTCACTAAAAAACAACTTTTGGGCCAGTTTTTCCTAACCTTATTCTAGATCAGAGTCACTGAACTCCTTGTATATTTATTAAGCCGCAGTCACAGAATAAGGTAACATGCTACAGCACAATTAATTGAAAACACTGGTTTCCAACTAGATTATTACATGTAATGAATGAATGTAATGAAGCTGCTCTGATTTGCTATAAAAGGTTTCATGGAACCTCTAGCATGCAATACATACTTGGTCAAAAAGAAAGAAAAACAAACTGGGCAACACATCTTTTGACAAACTAGAACAATGCCAAGAAAAAGAAAAGAAAGTTGAAACGAAGGCCTTATTTCTTACCCATAAGCTCCGTTACTGATGAGTTTGATCGTTTCAAAATCACTCTCAAAAGGTTTCCGTCGAGTTGGTGTCAGTGTCTGTGGGGACTTCTTCTATGGAGAGGAAGCAAAAACATAGTGGCTGTACAAGCAAGCTAAAATCCAACACAGAAGAAGCAATACGGTTAATACAGGGCATGATCTGCAGTCTGCTACATGAAGCATCATATAGGCCAACTTGTAATCAAAGTAGTCTGTATTTGCATATATTATTTTTAACCCATATGTGAATCTGGGATTTGGGCATTATTAATAACACCTGCTTTATTTACAGTAACTGTGACAACTGACTGAGGTTCTGGGCTATAAGAGTGGTATGGTGATATTGATCAAATAGCATTTCTGGATTCATGTCCTGGAGACAATTTTGAAACTGTGAAATGAGCCTGATTTGGGGAATTTAGAGGGAGGTTGATTTAAGTATCATCTGTATAGCAATGAAAGAAGATATGAGACTGAGTTATTTTCCCAGGGGAAGCATGTACAGGCAGAAAAGTACTGGACCTCAAATGGAACCCTGAGGAACCCCACACAATATATGAGCAGACGTGGACGATGAGCTGCCAATGGACACTGTAAACCGTCTGTTTTCTATATGTAGGAGTGGATCCACTAAATGGTGGAGCTACAGATACCAACCCAGCATGACAAACAATGTAAAGAATTCTGTGATCAACAGAGTCATCACTGAGATCTTAAAAAAAAACAAAACAAAAAAAAAAAAACAAGATGGAGCTTTCACCAGCATCTGCAGCACAGAGGAGGTCATTTGTCACTCTGAAGAGGGCTGTCTCTGTGCTGTGGTATGGGAAAGAAAGTTTAGAAATTGGCCTAAAATTATGCGGAATATCTGGGTCAAGACAAAGCTTAAGACAGTTTTGTCAGAATTTTGTCCACTTGACAACTAGTGGGCTTCGTGGCTTTAACGATGTGTTCTAGCTAGAGTAAAAAGACGGGGCAGAAACTATTAAACAGGAAGGTCCTGAATACCCAGTGAGAATTGTTTGATGGGTTGCAGGATCAACTTTATCTTGAAATAATTCTTGAAACTGCTCACAACTGATTGAGGTGAAATTTGTAGCACTGTGAGTAGAGGGGCTAACTACAGAGTTTATGGTACTAAACAGGATCCTGGAGTTGTGACTTGGTAGTTTCATCAGAGAGGTGTTCTGCTTTTGCAACTTTAACAGAGGATTGGTATTTGACTAAGAAAATATTTTATGAGAGACATGCAGTCTGTCTTCTATCCACTTTCTTTCCGCCAGGTCCTGCAAAGAGACCATGTGGAGTCATTCAACTAGGGAGCCAAATTAGTTTTAACAGTTTTACTAAACTGAAGATGGGCAGTGGAGTCTAGGATGGAAAGACAAGACTTGTGGAAGAGGTCCTTTAATTCCTCAGTGTTCAAACAGGAGTCCAATGATTTATTCTCTTAATTTTTAATCTTGAACCTTATTCTCTAACAATGTCAAAGACTGCACACTTACAGGTAGTTAGTGATAAAAGTTTACCTCCACATTTGCATCTGGTTCCATTGACACTGGAAGACTGGCGTCATACTGTTCAAGCTGTACCATGTCTGGAAATAACAGGGACATACATTTAATATTACTGCAAAGAATACTCTCTGTTGCACCCCACTTCACACATGGTTAAGAACCTTTCGGCAATGTTCTGTTGATTCTGCGTTTTGTAAATATTTTCTAGATGCACACAAATTGGTTCCTACAAGCAAAGAACTCCTTTACCTTCTAACAGGTCCCGTGTCAGACCCAACTGGCTGATGATGTAGCGCGGAATGTCCGTCTTGATACCCTGGCCGACTTTGGCGTGACCCTCTGCTGCCTCAAGTAAGTGATAAAACTCTTCTGGATCAAACTCCTGTCAACAGCATCCAAGACTCATTAATGTGGACTGGCTGAAGACAACATCACAAAACAGCAAAAGTGCTTAATCAGAATTATTGTCACTTGTGATTTAATAGTAATATTATCCTGTTAGCTGGATCTGTTACTCTGGATATTCCATAGACCACATTGGCAAAGGTTGCATTTGTGACATTTATCTACCGATGAGGGAAACAGTAGTAATATTATCTTCCTTCAAAGATCATCCCACTTTCTAAAAGAGAATTAAGGTCAGAGTTTCAATTCAGTCCTACTTTAAAATAAAATGACATGTTTCAATCTCATTTTCAATTACAAAGAGATTTTCTTCTCCTCAGCTTACCAGACACTCCAGGAGGCGAGCCGGCCGTGAGATTATGATCAGGATCTTCCTCACCAGCTGGATGATGACGGTTACCTCCTCACTTTCAGAGCGCTCATAGGCCTGAAAAACAATACAGGAGCAGGTGCAAAAAATGCCACATTTACTTATGCATGAGAGGAAAAAGCACAGTGACACAGAAAATCAGAAAAAAACAATTAAATCTGAATAAAATAACAGATAAATTATAAATGAAATGGTTATATAACAAATATTAGGAATATGAAGAGAAATAGAAGGAGAAAAGTAACTAACAGGACAACAGTAAATGTTGGGTTACAACACAAAGAGAAATATGAAAACAATGCATCACGGAAGACATCACTTTTAACCAAGAGAAATTATTAGGTTAACTCTTTGAGTGCCAAAGAAAAGTGTTTTTTCTGGCAGCTGGCACAAGAAGGTGCTGTCACACAGCCTGTGAGTAACATTGGGACAGCATATGCCAAAGAGATCAAAGCAGGAAGTGGAGACGATCGCAATTAAAGCGCAAAACAAACAAAACAAAATGTGGTGATTTTGGTGAAATTGGCCTTTAGATAAAACAAGAATGGGACAAGGTAAAAACAATTTTTTTTTTCAAGATGAAATAGAGTCTCTACTTTCATTTGAGCTATTCTGTGTTTTCAGAGTCCTAGTACAAAATATTTAGTGCATCATGACAGATGACTCAAAATCATCCACAGCTTTTCTTGCAGACAGCCGTCACAGTGTGTACTACTGAAACACTGGCTGCCTGGTACATTATGCATTTGTGCATATGTATGTACCAGCCTGGACCATGTCTAGATTGATACTACTTTCCTCTGCCTGATAAATATAAAGCTACAGTTAGCAGACAGTTGTTTTAGCTTGGCATTAAGGCTAGAAATTGGTAACAAAAAAACCCACCCACAAACACATCTAAAATGTTAAACTATTCTTTTAACTTTCTCCAAAGTCCCCAAAAGTTAAGAGAACCATAGCCTACCAGTGTAAATTTATGTGCATTATCGTATCACCCTTTGGTCATGCCACTCCCACAATCCAATGAGAATGTCACAATGTGGAAGAGTGAGAAAGACCAGAGGCTAATGCTTCAAGCAATCATGTCCAACTATCAAAAAATAGGATCCTCACATGCTCAAATGTTGTGTCAGATGGGAGAATCTGGTTTAAAATGTAAACAATGCAATTTTTTTAAATAAAAAATATAGACTGTTTAGTATAACTTTAAGTTATAAACCATGTGTTCTCTGGATGATGTTTCCGGAGGTGGCGCTCTTCAACATCCACTGTTAATGGTAACAAAGTAAAAGTTCTTCTGCTTATACTGTCTAATGTAAAAGCCCAACAGTGGAGCTGCTGCACACTTACAAAAACAGCTGAGGTAAACAGATATGTAAGCAACGGCCAGTGTTTGACAAGGATATAAAAATCCCCAGTTCACTATGAGAATGATAGTCTTGGTAAAGCTATTTTTGTTGTCAAGATTAGGAAGCAGCTCATAAGTTGTTTTCTTCCTGTCTTTGCTGCCAAAAGTATAAAATCAGCCACTTTCTGTACACCAGAAGAAAGTGTTTAAAACATAAATATAAGAAATATTATAGCTTTTACAGATACAAAGCAATTTGTATAACTACATACATTAAACCACAAATTCATGTGACCGAAAATGTAATTTTCAAAACGGATGTACATCTTTTTTTTTTTTTTTTTTTTTTAAATAAACAAAGTGGCCTTGACTCTTCAGGAATGAGCGTGCATGTGTGTATGACAGCATTTGTTCCACTGTATGGGAACAGACTTATCAGTTCAGCTGGAGACACAGCAAGTCGGCCATGCCTTCTGTTTGACAGCATGCAGAGGAACCGAGGAAGAGGTTGCTATAGAAACTAACATTTTATCACAACAGAGATAATATCTGAGACAAAAGCACCTCTCACAACCACTGACAATTTCCACAACCAGATCTATTGTGTGTGCCTTTAGCTATCAGACAGTTATTGAGCGACATGCCTCACTGCGTGTTTCACCTCAGTCGAGGTGTCAACTTCATCACATCAGAGCGTCCAGATGAAGGGCTCACAGTACCTCATCAGCTGATACTTAAATCTGTAGTATACAATTAAAGTGTATTTCTGTGCAACTATTGAAGCCATTTTGACCCATTTTATTTCTACATTAGTCCTGGTGGACCTAAACCATATGGCTGTTTTCCCACCTCGTGAAGCAGCTTCTCCAGTTTCTCCTGCAGCTCAGCAAAGTAGCGGGAAGTAACCAGGCCTTTCTGGGACTTGTCCAGACAGTCTCGAACCAGCTCGACCAGCTGGTGTTGGATGAAGCCCAGCACCCCGTCAGCCAGCGGGAGGGAGCTGTCTGGAGAGCAGTGGGTGATAATCTCAAACAAGCGCTCCTCCATCTGGGCTGTAGCCTGCCGGGTGGACAAGCACACAAACACAGAGTTTAAGGATATAAAAGCCCAGCGATTATGATTTTTACTCTCTACAGCACCCGCTGTCCATAATACTTCTGCAGGTGATTCAACAAAGTACCGTGTCTTTGCTACAGGAATGATCTACAGTTTGCTGGCGTGTACCTTTGGAAAACGTTCTCTGTAAACGTGGTTCATCATGACAATCTCATTGTCAAAGGAGACACTTGATCGCCCAGGGCTACAACAGAAACAAAAAAACAGATATTAGCATTTTAAATTGGGGTGTCTTGATACCAATATTGCAGCCTTGAGTACTGCCCAGTACTGATATCAAACAGAGAAAAGAGAACAGAAATAGTCAGCAACAGTAGTTGCACAGTAGAAAAAAAACAGAAGAATATTTTACAGCTCAATGAATTAAACAAAAATAAATTAGGAGACCCTACAAATAACCTCAATAAATCCAATAAAAACAAATGATCTTTTCTGTTAAAGCTAATGTCTCTTTGCCATCTTGTGGGAGTTTGTTACGCTTTGCAAGGATAAGCGGTAGATAATGGATGGATGGATGAACTGAATTTCCAACACTAAGCTAAAAATGAATTAAAAGTTATGAAGATGAAATGAAGAAAAAAATATTTAAACTATGGTTTAATGTATTTTGACATATTTACTAAAATTTAATTGTGTGTGTGTGTGTGTGTGTATGTGCAACCAGCTACCATACCAACTGTTGTTTTAGTCCATGCTCAACATGCTCCCTCAGGCTTTCTACTTCCTATCTACAAATGGGACTGGATTTAAAATATCAGGTTTTAATGTTTCTACACCGATGGCAGAGGTTCCTTGACGCCAAAACACTGTGAATCATCAACATCAGTCAATTAGTCGTTTTCTGCCACACCACTTCAGCATTTAGGCCGAGAGACGGGTGTATTTTTACAAAACAAATCCTGCGCGATGAAGCTTCAAACGGAACAGATGGAGGGAAAACCTATCAGATGCAAACAGGCTTCCTAAGCCATTTTTTGTCATGAAAGACACCTCTGTTAGATTGGATGGCTGCTGCCCAACACACTGCAGCAGCTCACTGTGGCTCTCATGCCCACGCACGGCACACCGTGGAACACAGAGGACCCAGGCATCACACAAACATCACAGAGCAAAGCCAACAGACAAAAGTTGTCAAAAACATGCAGCTCAGCAGTCAGATCTCCACCTGCCTGCTAGCCAACAGCCATGTGTAATCCATCGCGAGGCACTTCAGATGCCAAATGCCGTGTTTGCTTGTTAATTTGTCTTGGTCATATGGAAGCACAGACATGTTGCATCTGACAGTCTACCAGTACATCGACACCAATGCCCTCAAGAGCAGTGCAAAGCTGTCATTGTCCAAAGTTTATCTTAAATGTTAGCGGTAGCTTATCCCTCTGGACTAGTCAGAATTACTGCATTCAGTCTGAATAAAGTAGGGCTGTCGAAGGTTATGTTAATGTGATTAATCTGCATTAACGCCTTAAAATAATTTGCAAGTTTGTTTTAAAAATAAAAATATAAAAAATAAAATACTTTAATGATGTTCTTTGGTGGATTATTTGTTTGCCGAATTACAGGAGAAGATTGGACAGATTCAAAAAAGATGGTTAATCTGATTTTATCAGCACGTTTGATCGTTAGCCACGACTGCGTTGTTAGTTCTGCTTCATGACCTTCCAGCATGTCTCTGGCAACACATATCAGGCAGTTTGTCCAAATAGAGTTACCGTGGTGCCAATTTGCCCGTCAACACTGATTAACCTGGTAAAGGCAATAATTTTGACAGCCTTAGACTTAAGTATTAGTTTCATTAGATCAATGATGGGTCAAAAACAACAGTCTAAACAGAACAGAACCAAGTCTAAACAGAACAGAACCAAGTTCAAACAAGGTTGTAAAATACGTGTAACCCGTTAACACTTCCCCCTCCTTAGCTTGTATCTATGTCTTTAAAAAGGTAAAATGCTGCATCGAGAAAAATGGTTGTCCCACATTTAATACCAACGTTGGAGGACGTAATAATCAAAATCTTTGAAATACTGACCACTTAACATGCAAATCTAAAATAAATATGAATAATCATATGGGGAAACTTAAAGAATTTTTTGGGGACAAGACTCATGGTAATGCAAAACAGAATTAAGTTACCTGAGGCTCCGAGAACGAGGTCGTATGACTGTTGAGGGCCGCCCATCTTCGTCGGTCATGCTGTCTGTGCTGCGGAAGTGTTTGAAAAGGAAGTGTAGCTCATCTTGAGTCGGCTGGTAGGGAAGCTGGTGAAGACGCTCTTGGGAGGACGAGGAGGACTGCAGACACAAAGAGGGACCCACCCATCGAGAAAATTTATTGATTTCTCTATTCAGCACAGTGAAAACCATCTAATTCACCTGCTGGGTTGATTGTTATCTAGTCGGCTAGCATTTAGATGCTTGTTTTGATAATTGCATAAATCGTAATTCAGGTTGCTCAGTTAAATTCTGAAGGTCATGGAATAAAACAAACTGCAACGTTAATACTGAGCCTCTGTATCTTGTGTAGTGGGTTTAACATGCTGAAGCCAAACAGTATCTAAATGACATTTAAAAAGAAAACTTTTGTGCGAAACTATAACCCAGAATAAAACCTCTCATTCTGACAATTTATCTTTTATCATCATTCAGGAAAATGACTCATTATTGGATAATTCTGCATACTTGTAGTCAAAGAAAGTTTAGTTGGCATGGTTGTTAAAGCAACAGAGAGTTAAGCCAAGGACAAATTTAAAAAATGTAAAAATAGCATTTTAGGTTTGTAAAACTCAAGATCACAATTCCAGAAAACCCTGAGTTGCAGAGGATTTTGATATTTGTCAGTCCTCCTTTTTCAGTGACATCACTGTGTTCAAGGGGGATGAGAGTCACTACTGGGCAGTCGGCAGAAAAGTTGTATTTGGCTCCTGCATTTACAACATTTAAATGAATGAGGTTGAATTGTATTGGTGATAAATTTGACGGTTGAGTATATTTCACTAATGCATTCACATTTAGTTTATAGTTTATAAAGACAGCAGTGTAGTGCACTCTGTGCCAACATGAAGTCTAACTAAGCAGTAACACACCTGTGGAAGATTTAAATGAGGTAAATTTAGCTGGTGTATGAATTTACAAAAGTAGTCAAAGAGTGAAAGATGAACTTGACACCTATCTAACCAATAATTAAAGCATTTATTCCAGTAATGGTGTCGCCAACAATGAGGCCCAGATGGGCATTGTTGTCTGCTGAGGCACTGGGTTCCAAAGTGAACAGGACAGAGTGTACATTGTCAGCAATTTGTTTAATTTTAGTGTCCTGTACAGAAGGCCAGAGGGATGGCATTTGTGAAGTCTCTTCTTATTGCCTTAGTATAAAGAGGGCAGTGAAGGCCACTGAAGGGCCCTACTGTCCGCAATGACCCCTGAGTCTACACTCGGCTCTATCCCATATACATCCTGATAATAGCTGCATATGGCACACTTTCAACACGGACTCAGCAAACTCTCCCCTATCTGCAAACTGTTCATTTGAATGCTGTTTCATATTTGTATAATATTCTCAAAAATATCTTTTTTGTATGTTTTGACATTTATCCTCTCTGAAAGCTTGATTAATTGTGGTGTCAAGTTAACAAATTTACAGCTGATATTGACAAAGAAATAAACTTTTTTTTTAAAATTGCTAATGTGACAATTTTGTTGAAAAGCTGTCGTGAATAGCGTCACCTTAGCTTCATCATCATTAACATGCATGCACACACATTGTGTGTAGTACTTCTTACATTCAGTTCTGCACACTGAGAGAAATGACTAATTCAAGCAGATGATGGAGGAAAACAATTAAGGTTTGTCATCTCAAACTTGGCATTCGCTGTCCCTTATTGCATAAACAAATGTGCTATTGGAGCTGAGTGAGGTGTCAGAATCTCCTGGCTGTCATCGAGCGACTGAGGAGGACAGTGACATGTTTTGGGATAACTTACCGAGACAGTGGAGCTTGGTGGGTTGGTTCCATAGCCAGACGAAGGGAGGGATGCCAGGGACCATCTCCGGCCCTCAGCTCTGACAGAATCAGACATGCATGTTACATAAGCTTCAGCAGTATTGGCATTGGTTAGCATTTCATATGTGAAACTCCTTACATAACAGGTGGCGTAGGAGTCCTGTGACTACAAGAGCATGAAATGAATGTCTCTTTACGCAAATCGTACATAAACAGGGGTCTCTGTGTCCTTACTCGACACAAAAGGAGACCTTTTCTAGAATTAGCCTTCATTTGTGAAAAAAAAACAAACAAATATAAAACACAAGCTTTGAAAGCCAACAGACAGTGTGCAAGGATATTAAAAGAAGCTACCTGTCGGCGCGAGCCAAGTGACTGAGATCACGACAGCAGCACAGAGAAAGACAAAAGCAAAAGAAAGAGTTTCAATGAGTTTTGGGGATTGTTGCGCAAGTGAGCCTGTGACCTCTGGCATTCAGCTGAGGGATTAGTACTGACAATGTTGCCTTCCTTGCCAGATTTCATTTGCCCAGATACAAGCAAGATAGCAAAGTAAATTAATTTGAGGAAAGTTTACATAACAGAAACAAATCTGGAAAAAAGAGAAAACACACACCAAAACTGAAGTGAAAAAAATGACAGCTAGGAAGGTTATGTGTCATAACAATTAGTATGTCATTTGAAAAAGAAAATGTTTACATAAAGTACAGCTCCATCCATCCATCATCTGTAACCACTGATCTTTTACTGGGTACTTTAACAAACAGAACTAAATGAGAGAATGTGCCAAACCTGTTTCTTGATTCATGGTGTATTCATAGATTGCCTTTCATCATGACAGCAGGCTACTGAATAATGTGCTTTACAGTCATTTTCTCAGGTGTCCTTTTTCTTTCCTGTTCCCATCGCACTTAGAAGGACATAGCACCTGAAATGCTCATGAGTTTTAATAACTGTTGTTGGGGATTTTCAAGATGCTGCCTCACTTGTAGGCTACACATGCCTGGAGGGAGACTAGAGTGTTGCCATGGGAACCAGGTTGAATTATGTGTGAGTGGGCTCTGGGGGTACCCTCTGTCAAACTGAGGAGCAGAGGGAGAGAGTCGTGAATACTCCAGGCTGAGCCAGCCTCTGTCCCAGTGTGTAAATTACTCATTGGTTTACATAACACACAAAACAAGTGCTGCTGTTGATAGAAAATTGTATTTTATCTCCAATATTTTGCAAAACACAAAACTCATAAGGTAACACTTCATGGAGTGATTTTCAAAATATTAAAAAATGTTTTCAAGTGGGTTATATATTTATAGGGAAAGTAGAAATTAATTTCAAGGAAACTATAAACAATGTATAATTGATATTGACTTCCAAATAAATTCCATACAATTTCTATTGCTTTCTACTACTTAGGGTTCATGGACAGCACCGCTGCCAAGTTGCGGTGTGAAAAGTTTTGTTTCTCTGTCTAGTTTTAAAAACAGGATGTTAACAAATAATACTGTTTCATATCAAACACCATATGCGCTCGTGTAACTTTCAATAGCAAATACATAAAGATATATTTCTTATTTTTATTATTTTAATATATTGCGGTGATAATGATAATGAGCTCAACACGTAGGGTAGGCACCACATGACCATGGTATGGCGGTGATGCGGTTATCGTCCCAGCCCTAATGAAAAAGTAATAACTTCCTTTTAAACATTGCTTTTCTTTAACATAACATTATATTCACCCCACAGTTTGTGCCAAATTACATATTACGCAATTAGAGTTTTCCCCTTTTTATTTACTGTTTAAATTGAAAGACTTCATAAAATTAAAAAAAAAAATCAACTCCGCTCCTCCTCATTTAGATTCCTTAAATGTGACAAAAACATTGTTCAAGAGGAGACATTATTCAAGTCAGTTATGATGACATACCTTCGGGCAAATGGAAAGTTGAGGCAGGCACTCGTCGACACATTTCGGGGGCTGTCTAGAGGGCTGCTCGCAGCTGAAAGAGAAAGACAAAGTTATTACCGACACTATTCACAACTGTGACAATAAACTCATGAAAATAGAGCAGAGGAGGCCACATGGTTGCATTTACAAGTGGAAACGCTCCAGAAAGGATGACATCATGTCTATGCAGGAACCTTCAATCACTGCAAATCCCAGTGGCATTAAGTGTCACCTCAGACAGGTCCAATATATCATCTTGGTATTACTTTTCCAAACAGCACATACCGACAAACAGAACTTAATTCAGGATGAAGCCTCATCCAGTTTGGTCTCACCAGAGTCTGGAAGTCTGGGTACACAGAGACTGTGGTTCGTTTACATGCAAGTGGTTAAGTAGTGCCAATTAGAACACGAGAGAGCCAATTAGAGTCTGACTGCACTCTGTGATTAGATAATCCTCAGCATGATTGAGTTCAAAAGGGAGCACATCCACATACTGCTGGTATGAGGAGCTTTCCAGCTAAACTCTCCTCATAAAGTGCAGCTGCTTCATGGCTTTAAGGGTCTGTACACCGTCTGTAGTTCTGTTGAATCAGAAAGCTGAAGACACAAACCATTTAGACATTCAATTATCATAATACTCTCTGCACGTCTCTGTGTAGCAGCCTGACAGCTATAGTTATGTGACTTTGACAGACCCAGCGCATCAGTGTGGATTCAGTAAACCCTTTAACTAGGGATGCACCGATCCACTTTTTTCACTTATGATACTGATATCTGAGGTTTAGCATTGCCCTTTACCGATATAGAAAAGCAGCGCTGAATTACCTAACAAACCGTGCCTCACTGCGTGGAAAAGACTGGGATCATTCTGTCGTATAAGGCAACATCACACTTGACTAAAACAAACAGATATAAGTGAACTGTGTCCGCTGAGGAGAAGGACATTGATTATACGATCTGCCATGATCTGCCAAATTATGGACCGTGTGCAATTCGCAGTCTTGTGTCACTAACAACCACCAGCTGCTGCCACCATCTGACACTGTTCGCTACGGCAAAGTTAAAACAGTAAAAATACAAACCGGAAACTCAAGATAAAGGTTAATGAAATGCCAAGCAATGACCACAATTATGCAGCAACTTCCAAACAATGAAATAAGCTCAATGCTGCCAGGTGTTTTACCTAATGTGGACACGAGCATTGATGTGATTGATGATGTGTATTTGATGTAATGCCAACACGAACACAGTTCCTGTTGGGATTAAAAGGAAACCAAACATTGCAGCAGATCTTACCAGTGTGGAGTGAGAGCGGGGAGAGCGGTCGAGACAGCGTGGGTGATGGTGTCCCAATACCGAGACTCTTCCTGTTGCTGCTGCGACAGCTGGAACACAAACAGGGAAAGAAGGTCAACAGGTTTGTTTCTGGTAAATTAATTATCACTGCCAAGCCAATCCTCGACCACAACAACTAGCTAAAATTGCTACTTAGAGTCCTGCTGAGACGTTAGCATTGTGCACTAGAAGAAAACTATTTACTTGACAGTTAAACTGAACAATAAAACAAGCAATGAAGGAAAAAGCCCAGGGTGTTCCTTTAAACTATAACTGTATACTTTGAGCACAATCATTTTGGTTTATCCACCTATAATTACATATTTGCCTCAGACCATGCTTCAGCTTGTATTTATATCTAAGTGTGTGTTTGTGTGTACTGAGCAGGAGCTTGAGCTCACAAAAGATACTTTATGACAGTGTGACACCAGGCATACATTTGAGACACCATGCTGGAGCATGAATAACATTTATACCAAACTTTTTTGAAGAATCATACCAATATTCCAACAAAACACTTTCAAGATTATTTTACATCCACCTTTTAAATTAAATAATTTCAAAAAATAATCTTGGAATTTCATATTTTTTCAATAATAAATATCTCTATTTGCTTTTGAAAGTTACAGGAGTGCATATGGAGTTTCATACGAAATATAAACAGTAATATTTAGTAACATCCTGTTTTTAAAGCTAGACGGGGAAACAAAACTTTTGACACTGCAGCTCTCCAGCAGACCAGTCGATTAACCCTAATGGGGTTATTATAAATTATTTCAAGGTTTCAGTACTTCTCGTGATTAAATATATACACAATAGACAGGCATAAAAACAGAATCATTGCATATTCTGAGTTCAATTTCAATTGTAACAGCAGACACACCCCTTGTAACGGCCCCTCTTATGTAGTACTGCCCATAGTTATTTACAGTGCTTTGTTGACTTGTTTTTATTCAACAATAGCTGCAAATACTATTACAAAGCTGAACAATGTGTGCACATTGTATGCTAGAGGACAAGGAGCAATCGGCAGGATAGCAGTGATTGGGGGGGTGGTCATGGGGTTACCATACTGTCACAGCCCTAACCTCAAGCAGACCAAACATTTCTGAAAATCCTTTGAACATCCGCAGGTACTAAAAATACATATTTTATGGTTTGGTACGGAGGGGGCTTTTATGATACTTAGCAAGAAGAACTGATACTTCTTTGTCTCTTCCCACTGAGATTTCACTCCACAGATGAGATTATTTCCGCCTTCTGAGCAACTCTGCCTTGAGAGATGTTTATATAACTTCTGTAATCTGCAGGCAAATGCTTGACACAGTCATCCAAAGAGGGAAAACTGATGAGAGCCAAAATACAAAGAGGAAACCTTCTGTTAACAGACTCAAGGCTGATAGGAGTGTGTGCACCAACATTAACAGCAGGGCCAGCTTGAGCTACAGATGTCTGAGACTTTGTGTGTGTGTGTGTGTGTGTGTGTGTGTGTGTGTGTGTGCATGTGTGTGTGTGTGGGGAGGGGAGTGTTAAATAATCCTCTTGTCTTGAAAAGAAGGGGCAAACCCTGACCAATAACATTCAACTGAGCAGATGTTACCATTTTAACTCTTCGAGTGCCATTGACGTGTATGTGTATATATATATATATATATATATATATATATATATATATGTGTGTGTTTGTGTGCGTGTGTGTGTCATAGTGTTTTTGGCAGCAGGGACAAAGCAGTTGTAGTCAGGACATAAAGAGACGGTACACCCCACAGAGATCAAAGCAGGAAGTGGAGACGATCGAGATTAGAGAGCAAAACAAACGGCCTCTACTCTCCTCTAAACAAAACAAGAACGAAATACGGTAAAAACAACCGTTTTTTTCCATGATGAAATAAAAGAGTCTCTTCTTTCATTTGAGCTATTCTGTGTTTTCAGAGACATAGTTCAAAATATTATGTGGGTCTTAAAAACTTATTCAAAATGGCAAAAACGCTGACACGAGGCACTTTCGGTTTTATGAAATGGCTGGCACTCAATGAGTTAATAATCTATGAATTATTTGTATAATATTTTACAAAGAACCATCAAGCATTGTGTGATTCCAACTTCAGATATATTTGCACACAGTCAGGGAATTCTGACATTTCACACAATTAACGAATGGCAAGTTGAATGTAGAAAATAGTCAAACATATGCCATTTCCAGCTTCTCAAATATGCTGCTTTTCTCAGATTAATATACAAGTCAAATATCTTTTAGGGTTTGGGCAAAACAAGCTGAACATTCTAGCTTGGGCTTTGGGAAGCTCAAATGTGGATTTTTTTTCTACTATTAACTGACAAAGGTGATGGACAAACCAATAAAAATAATAATCACTAGTTGCGCCTCTTGTCCACAACAAGCAAGTCTATCAGACAGTGAACAGCTGCAGGTTTTATCTACAGTCATCTGACAGTAAACATGACAAACAATTAACTATGGCCTCCAGTCAGTAACTATCCTCACATCAAGAACAGCCACCAATACACACAGTCTAAGTGTAAATAAAGTCGTTTTCACTTAAAAGAGCTTTTGTCTGTTTAACTTCCACTGTGTGATACTGGGAGTCCATCCATACAGAGAGTCGATATCACAGCACCCAATTTCAACAAGTTTCTGCTACTTGAAGTGCTATATTGACAAAAAATATGAAACCAACAGGAAACAGCAACTACATTCAGCTATTTACAGCTGTTTATCAATGTAAATGCACGCTGAACGAGCACTGGATTAACAATAACTGGAGCAATCCACTTTCTAAGAAGAGCTAGCTTAACGTTTCAGTGGCAATGTTTAAACACAACGTGCCTACGATGCTGTTAACATTAAACACAAAACCTGTGAAGAGCAGCTCCGACGGGTGAAACATCATGACAGCGTTTTAACAGTCAAAATAAACCCTTAAAATGGAGTTTTAACTTCCATTTCCATTTCCATTTCAAACTCTTAATACCTTTTTGAACGCTTCAGCAACGCTCCCGGAACAAAATGGGACTTGTTCTGGTTTGGCACCGCAGACCAATGACTCGGATCCGACATGTTGGATGCTTTTCTTACATTTACAACCCAGTTTCAAATTTAATGGAGATTTCAGAAAACCGATGCTCGGGTCTAAGTGAAACCCGCTCCCCCTGCGGCTCCTGCTCATCCACCATCGCCTCCTCTCCTCGGCGGTTCCTTTTGTTTTCGTCCTGCCTCGTGCGGTTCCAACGGCTCCGGAGCTGCCGTCACATCCTCGGGTCGGTCCTCTCACCGCGACCCTGTCCCCGAAACATCACCTCCATGTCGTTTGCTGTGTAATAACGCTAGCGCGGCTGCTGTGCACTTCAGGTTCGCCAGACAGAAGCTACGCGCTGCGTGTATGTCCGCGTGAGCAAGTTGGAGCCTGATGCTGCGTTCAATGACTGCTCGTTATCTCCGTAATCTCATTGTTACAAAAATTCTGTTAACGTTTAGGAACGCAACTACCCATTATTTATTAAAGAAATGCCTTTCACAATTTATCAAAGTCTGAGGTGACTACGTGTGTGTCTCTCTAACAGCCCAATGATAATTAATAATAATAAAAAACAGCGAATATCTGACAATTCTGCTTGATAAGTGTCTGTTGTGTATATTATTTGATCATCAAAGACTATCAGTGCTCTCTTGCCTCAAAAGTCCCCGAAGAACAGTAACCTAACATTTTGAAAAATAAGCATTATAATATATATTTGCTTTTCATATCAGACACAGTGCCAAACTATTGTCCTCTGTTGTTCTTAGGCATATGTTAAAAGGGCTTGCTAAAATAGTCTTGGAAACATATGTCAGTTGATCAATTAACTAATGTATTTAGCTTTACTTAAGTCAATTAATAATTTATTATTAATTAATAACAGTCATAGGGTAATCTACAGTTTGCTTTAAGAGCACATGAAGACTATTATTTACGCAGGTAAGGAGAGCAGACTAAAGTACTGCAGGCTATAAGGATTGTAGGAGTGAAAACAAGCTCAACATAGTCAGCTGTTTAAGAAACCTTTTCTCTAGTTAACATGTTGGCTATTGTTAAACTACATTTGTTTGACAAAATAACGCATCTGTGTAGTGCAGATGGTTGTATTTCTGCTTTGTTATTATATATGAAACATATAGCCAGAGCAATCTTTTCTTACAGTGCTCTACAGCAGGACTTTTTTTTGGAGTAGCCTAGGTTACAACCCCTGATGTAGTGTTTGTTTGTGAAGTAAACTTGCAGAATAATTGGCCAAAATTAATAGTCGTCAGAACCACTGTCATAGAAACACTCTTTCACTTCCGTGGTTACTTACTGTATGTGTTCATGCGAATGGACAATTTCCTACAGAATTTGAAAGCAGCATAAAATACTGTTGGGTTATACCATGAGGAGTCTGGTAGAGGGAGGATCCTAGACAAATTTTACACAGTGGTACATTCCACTGCATTTAGAACCTCTAGTGTTTATGACGCCTACTTATACCCTGTAGGTTTGTATATATTTAATTCCAGTTAACATCAGAACGAAAAACATCATGCAGCATATATGTTGTTTATATTTACGATGCTGCACAATTGTGGAGTTCACTAGCTCTCACTAGTGCCCATTTTGTCTACTTTGCTTCTATTCATCCTTGCGTGGCCCCTGACATCAACAGTTTCCAGATATCTTGTTGTAACACACTATCCCCTCCCATCTAAACAAATAGTTACTCCTCCCCGTCCTAGTAAGACTTGTTTGTGCATCAGACAGCCCGGTCATTAAGGTGAAAGAACACCCTCTGCCACTTCTTATTATTTATAGACATTTATTTTGACCAGGCCCTGACTTTTGTGTTTGGTTAGCTCCTACTTTACAAGCATACAGCTTATTACAGCTCAAACCCAGCTAGGAAAGATTATCTGTGTTCATTTTTGATTGAACTTTGATTATTGTTAAGCCCAATTACAGTAGTTTCCTATATTGGCTTCCCATCAAATTTAGAATCATTATAAGATCAGGTTACGTCATGGTAATCTAATACAGCTGTCCATCAACAGTAGGTCACTGAGGTCATCAGATCATGGCCTGTAAGCCTCGAGATGCCTGTGCTATCATTGTGGATGCTACTGTGGAAATCTTGAAAAGAAAATTTGCTTTTCCAGTATTTTCATGTTGCTTTAATGCATGTCATGCCTTTTTACTTTAGACATTTGCTACATAAAGGGGCTATAATAATACAATGCCAAAAGTTTAATATATGCTGCACTCCCCTCACACACTGAACATGAATCCTGCACCAAGTAGCAAGCAGCACTTGTGTCATCTTTACCATTTCATGCCATGAAGACAAACATATTCATATACACATACACATATTCAGTGTATCAGAAAAAGGTTTATGCCGACAAGCAATTTATTTGCATACATATACAGGATCTGATGCAAGAGGTAAAAGAACACAGGGACTGTCTCCGATGCAAAAATGCTGTGAAGAATGATGCCAACAAATGTGCAATATGCCATACTGTTGCATCACATTACTTAAGGTAGTGTGAATCGCTGTGTTGTGGAATTATCGCATTTGGTGTTTGCATTCCCACTCCAAAATTTGCTCATTTTTAACCGAGTAAATGGGATTCGTTATTGTAGCGTGTGTAGTGTGACAGCCAAGCACTGCTCACACATCCAGAAACATGCTGGATGCAGCCGCCTCTGTTTGCAGTGTTGCCTTCCTCCACAGCACCCAGCACCGTTGCCAAGCAACCTACATAGACTTAGAGACAACTAATAAATGATGGGTCTTTGCTTGTGAAACAGAAGCACCTAAAAATACAAAAAAACAACTCATACTTACTGCACATTTTCCTTTTTTTCCTCCACAGTTATTCCATTTATATTTCACACAGTTTATGAAGTTATGTACTGTATTATCAGTAATTAGAAAACCACTGAGCAGAAAACACTGAGGTTGGCTATCAATCTGACTGTTGTTTTTTGACTGTTGCTTTTGATCACATAAGATCATCTTTTTCAGTAGATGAATTTTGCCCTAGCTGTCATAAATTTGCAGATGTTCTAATAACAAGATCTTGTGATGATGGACCCTGTGATGAGATTTTCAAGGTTCTAGAATTAACGTTGAATCTCTAACTCATTGAGTGCCAGCCGTTTTATAAAACAGAAACTGCCTTGTGCCAGTGTTTTTTACCCATTTTCAGTATATATTTCAAAACCCACAGAATATTTTGTACTATGTCCCTGGAAACACTGAATAGCTCAAATGAAAGAACATCATGAAAAAAAAAGTTTTTTCCTTGTTCCATTCTTGTTTTATCAGAGGTAGAATAGAGGCCACTCCCACCCTAACGCCATTTTTTTCCCAGAATCTGTCCGGTTTTTTTTCCAGAATCTGTTCGGTTTGCTCTTTAATCGCAATCATCTCCACTTCCTACATTGATCTCTGTGGTGCATAACGTCACCTTATGCTTTGACTACATCTCCCAGAAGTCCCAAAATTATTCACAGGCTGCAGGAGATTTTAAATGATGGCAAAATATGTCAATGGCACTCAAAGAGTTAATAACCAGAGAAAAAAGGACCATTATTTTGAAGCGGCATCTACAATTTATGTGGATGTAAACAGCTGAGCACTATGAAAAAACAGTCCCAAATAGGAGTAAATAGTTAATTTCTTGTGGACAATTTTATATATATATATATATATATATATATATCTGACCTGGCTGGCTTACCTCCAGGGATGAAGAGTTTGTAAGGGGCTGCAGGGACTGCATGGGCTGCATGGGCTCAGGAGAGTGGGGCTCTGGCATGTGGGCGACAAACTGTAAGGCAAGACATTTTCTCATGGATTAGTGCGCTCACTCATCACCTCAACAAACCTAACCCTCTCGTCGGCAGGCTGATGCTGTCTCCCTGTTGCCATTGTTTGTTAGAGGTATCAGATGCAACACTGGGTGCATCTGATTAGCAGGCTTTTAACCTCTTGTGAGCTCTTCCGCCACAGGAAGTTGGCAGCTGGTTGTCGAAACACCAGAAAGGAAATTTCATTGTTCAACATGTGTTTACTGAACATCTAATGTGATGTTGAGGCTTCACTGAAGATTTCCACCAACAATGCACTTTACCTCAGGCTAAAATAAATATCATCTACCATTCCACATCTTAGTGATCTATCATTACATCAAAATATGCATGCTCAGCCTTCCTCAGGTCTATATCTTGCTGATGCTGACCCAGCGCAGAAGCTGTTTTCTATTGATTTTCCTGCTCAGATGTAAGCTCTGTCTTGTGGGCACCACGGTGCTGTCTCAGAGCTGCAGAGGCTTCTCAGTGCTAAACGCAGCCCCTGCTACCAAAGCACTAATGAATGTGTTGTCATAGTAATGCAGGGAGGATGGTAGGAAAAACAACTCCTTGCACAAAGGCTCCTCATTCTGTAGTGTCGACTCATAATTACACAACACATACAACTCATTATGTTGCATTTCATCTTAACACATTTTCTCCTTCAGACCCCTAAATCAAAGCTCTCAACGGTACTAGAGTGAGAAATCGCCCGTCATTTCCATTCTGCATTTCCATTTTGTCGCCACTTGATCGACACTCCTGTCCACGGTGTAAACTGAGTAGAAAATGTGACTCATTGGTCACATTCACACTGAAGTTCTCTTTTGTGCAGATGCTCAGGTCATTAAGGTGGACTCTGAAATTAAGTGCAGCAGTGGTGTCTTTACTGCCAAAATAACAGTCATGACAAGCAAATATTGTTATATATTGTCTATTACATCACTGACAGAGAAAAGTATTTCAATTGTCAATAAAAATCACAAAGCAAGGGTGCTGCTTTGAGACATGAAAAGCATGTGTACTTTGCAAAAAGTTTATTCTGGAGCTGATTACTTGCAAACAAGAATTTCTATGGCATGCATGTCATTTTTGCACTGCCAATGGTGAAAGAGCACATCCTGAAACCTGCATGTGACAGATCTGTTTTATGCAGATGTGTGTGGACTGATGAGTCCATCAACAGCCACCAGTAAAACCCCGAGCCCCTCCCTGCTCACAGACTATGAAACCTCCACTGTGTCTCTATGCAGGAGCAGCTAAAATGAAACGAAAACAGTGCATGCTCTGATGAGATCATCCAAGGAGGAGAAAGATGGATGGATCAGAGAATGAGGATGTGAGCAGGGAGCTCCTACGCCTTATGGATCAGCATCTAGTAGGCAGCAGGTACCCCCCTCTTCCTTCCTCCTTCTGCACAAAAAAGGGATATTTATTCTGGAGGAAGTGGGGGCGAACATAAGACTGCAGTCATGTCCTTTGATGGATAGGATTCACAGTTTTGCAATTACGTGGAAATAAAATATCTCCTAAAGATTTAGAGCCTTTTGTCTGTCTTGGTGCTGTGAGGGGGAAGCATGCAATTCATGTAATAATGGTGGACTTCATGTGAGAATTCAAAAAAGAAGCAGACAATAGAACTGGGAAAACACAGACCATCATGAGGAGAGAATTCAGACTGAGGCACGAGCTTTACCTCTGTAACTAATCAAAAAATGTGGTGGGATGAAAGGGTTGAGAAGGCGAAAGACATGATGCCATGGATATTTGAACCGCCTAAAACTTAAACAACAACAAAATAATCTCTGAACAAGTCCTCTGCTGTTTCAGTATATTGGTTTTTCACATATTCAGTCACAAACTGTGCAAAAAAATAGAGATGATAGAGAGTATACACTTCAAGGTTGGAGAATAAGATTTCTCATGAGACACCTGTAACTCCATCTCCTGAATACATTCAGCTTTCATAATACCAAAACACAAGAGTAAAGTGAAAGCAGCAATGGAAGCCTTAAGAAAATGTCACACACTGGGAGACATTTCCATCAGAATCAACTGGCTGTTTTGATCTGCAGCCACTTTTCTTGTTGATCACATAAATACAATTATTTCACTCTTACTACAAAATTTTAAAAAACAACAGTTTCTCACGGCAGCTCGCAGGTTGACAGCTGCATGAGAGGATGAATGTATCAAAATAAGGCGGCACTTACTCAAGGGTCAGAGAGGGGATCTTCAGTTTATCTCGCCTGGACTTCATTGTAGCGGATCTCCGGGCGGTGGGCTTCACTTCACCACAGCGCGGCACTAGTCGCTCTCACGGCCGGCTTCCAGACACCCATCGCTGCGGTGGGTGACTAAAAATAACTCGTTTAACAGCGTATCGTTTACCAGCAGCTTCAGCGGATTCCAGGGAGATCTTTTTCCCGTGATACTATACTATGAAGACGCAGTCGCATCTAAAAACAAACGACGCGCTCAGACAGTTCTGCGCGCCTCGTCTGTCTCCAAGGCGAAGGCGCACTGGGGAGCGACTGGTCACCACTAACCTCCATGTGACTGGTGGGAAGGGAGGGAGGGAGGAAGGGGTGGCTAAATCAATTTGGGCGGTGGGTGAGTGACAGAACACGGTTTGGGTGAGGACGAGGGTAAAAGTTGGTGTTGGGGCAGAGATGGCGTTGATCCTTTCATAAGGTCTCATCACATAGCCTTATGTGCGATATATTTCCAACACGCTGCCGCTGTTTTGTGCTTATCGTGGTACCGCAATGACACGACGTAAAAATAAAACTTTTCACTGGCATTGTGTTGGGTTTCTCTTTGAGCGCTGAAACAACATGAAGCAGAGTGTTGAACCCTGGCAGACTGCTGGTCGTGATGAGGCTGGGGAATACCATGACAGCTCCCACACATGATGCTGTGTGTGTGTATGGCTAAAACACATGTCTGAACATCTGCTTTATTCCCAGCCGTTTGGCCACGTGCGAACACGAGGTATTGACACGTTATTGTAGCATGCTCGACAGTAGATTTCCCAAACGTGTAGGAGTGTGTTTGGGTGTGTGTGTCGGTGGATGTGTTGGCAAGTGCGTGCTTGAAAGTCAGTGCTCTTGTAGGCTACTGTAGGTGGATGTGTGTGAGGATGATGTCCAATAATTGCATGGTTGAAAGTCGATTTGTGGGCATCTACTCTGAAGGTTGGTCTGTCACTATTTGTACCTCAGCTTTGTTTCTATGGAATACCTGCATCTCCAATGGCAACCGGTGACAGGGATGACACCAGTGTCTCCCTGGTTGCTAGGGAGACACTGGTGGTGGTTTGCCCGATTGCTTGGATATGAGCTCCATTCAGCAACAATGACCAACTTGCATGTTCATACACACACACACACACACACACACACAGACAAGCACTCACATAATCAGCCTTCCTCCAGCATTGGTAGAGTATGTTTTGTTAGTGGGTTCACCACTATACTGCTTGATTATGGGAATCTTTGAATCTTTAACTGCAGCACAATATTGTATAGTCTTATCTTATTATATTTGTATTGTTGTTGGTAAGACTAGCATCGTGTGTGTGTGTGTGTGTGTGTGTGTGTGTAGTGGGGGGTTCCCATTCTTGATTGCTTGGTGATTGTTTTGTTACAGCAGTATTTAACAGGAGAGTGGGTTTCTCAGTTACCATGGCGATAAGGGTTTTCCTGCTCTCCCCTTCTCATCGTTCTGTGTGTGCATCCTCCCAGCTCTCCATCTCTGCTGTGGAGAGAAAGATCATTAACATTGTTTCAACAAATGGCAGCCAAGTCCAATTTTGAGTTGAATATGCTTTCAGTGCTGTGGAATGGACTGTTTTCAACATCACATCATGTTTTTCATCATGTCTGATCTACTGCTAAAATTGAATACATGTTAGAGAGCTGCACAGAAACTCAGATTAAGGCTTTTTGGGAACCTGTGAGGCTAATACACATCCAAAATCCCACCCGCAGATACCGAAGGATTCAACAACAAGTGAGAGGACTCACTACACACAAAAAGCTAAGCAACGTGAGGCGAGGCATTGTTGAGAGGACAGCGTGGAGATCAATGCCATGGGGAATTGACTAATAAGTCATGCATGCATCAGATAATTAAAGCTATACCAGGAGCTTAACTATAAGCAAATATTCTATACAATGGATATTTTGGACAATTATATATTGGACAATATTAACAAGTGTACACCTTGTCCAAAACAGGTAATGCTCGTCTTTTTCTTGACCAGTAGATGCTCTCACTGGTGCTTACAGCATGTTGTTTACATCGCCCAGTAGCATCCATGTGTGTTTATCTCTCAATGTTCTCCTTTACTGCCATTCAAGAGATGCCTCCAGTTTGAAAAGCAGGGACTCCACATGAGTTACATACAGTATCTCTGCAGTGAAAGATACACAAACAGTGAACTGAAGCTGCTTCCCTTCATGACATAATAATGGTTCCAGTCTTCAGCTGAGGCACTGGAAGCACTCACCCCGAGGCTTTCATTTATTCCAACAGTGACTCTTTTACAAAACCAATGAAACGTTGTTTAGTGTTTTGTGCGTATTTGCAGCAGTGTGAGTTCGCAAATGGATTCCGCATCAGGATACAGTGGGGAGTTTGAACGCTGATGAAAACAAAAGTGAAAATTAATGAGAAATCAAACAATTATTGTAATTTCAATGTAACTCGAGATATTATAAAACGGCTGTATTCTTGTTGCTAGGTGATAAACAGAGGTGACAATACATAACACGGTGTAAGAGGCAGGAAAGGAAATGCTTACAAGAAGCTGTGATGCAGGAAATGCAGTATAACGTCACAGGAGAAGCAAGTGGCACTAGGAGTGAGCATTTATGTTTCTGTGAGTGTGGGAACTTGGGCTTTACAAGTGATTTGCAATGTACTATTCAGTCCACAAGATGGCGCAGAAATACAATGATGATAGCAGAGTAATCACAGTGTCTAAATATGCAGTGTTTAATGTGCAGTATTTTGGTTTTTGTATGAATCTGCAGGAAATCTAAACGTATTCAAATTACGTGTTGACCTCAGTTCCATCAGAAATACATCTGTTTTAAAATCATACAGCTTTAATTTCGATGTTTTTTTATGATGTATTGAATGAATTGTGTTGAATTTCAGCTCTGAAAGTGGTGCTGCATTGTAGCAAATATAGAAGTTAAATTGAGTATTTAGGCAAGAGACCGAGGACAGTAAAACCTCTTCAAACCTGTAAAAATAAGAGAATGATCCAATGAATTAGAAGCATGTGGGTGATTTTTACCAAAAACAAAATTGCCCAATCATGTTGCTTGGGAAAAATTGAGACTGGAGGACTATTTGTCCGTCCATCCATTTTCTACTGCTTATCTTCACATAGGGTCGCGGGGGGCTGGAGCCTATCCCAGCTGTCTTAGGGCGAAAGGCAGGGTACACCCTGGAGAAGTCGCCAGTTCATCCCAGGGTGACTCTTTATGTTGTCATTCATTCACTCTCTCTACATCTTCCGTCTGGCTTCTACACAAGGTGACTAAGGGCGTTCACTTCAGTTAAATCAGTTTCATTTTGCCACAGCCTCCCTATCGCTGTGGTCCAACTTTCCTGGAAGACTGGATTTTATTTTAGACGATGCGCAGTTTGACTGTTCCATTTCAGATAAGGGACAAAGTGGGCACAAAAATCAGATGAAAGGCATAAAGGATGTCTACACATTGTTCCAAATGTTTTGTCTCTTTCTCTCTCTCCTTTAGGGTGACTTTTCCATGTGTTCAGTTCCTCCTCAGGCAAATGTGAGAGAGAGAAACCCTCTATCCTGTGGAGGAAGTAATCAGCTTAATTATTATCACCTGCTGGTGAGCAAACAGCAGGGGGAAGCAAAATGCCACAAGTTGAGGATCACAGTACTCAAAACCATAGATACACCATGATATAGTGCATAGACTGTGCTCACACACAACATAGCCTCCAGCATAGCTGTAATTGACAGAAGGTGTTTTACATCAGCGAAAAGTTTGTGCCCCTCACTGCTGGTTTAAGCCATTGGTGACAACCCACAGTAATGGAGATACTGTGGGAAGACTGCGAACAGGAGCTGCATGGACATGACCATCAACCACTGAAACCAACAGTCGCCCTTGATGCATGCTTTTTTTTGTCTTAAAGTCAGAAAAATGTGACTCAATGTAATTTCAAAGCCCCCAACTTCCCCTGCTGCGGTTAAAGTGTTGCCCTGTATATGTGTGTGTGTGTGTGCGTGTAGAATAGTGTTAGAATAGCAGATTTTAACAGTAATTAGTAACATGAAGCAAAAATAAATAAGAATCAGCCATGCAGAAATCATTTGCAACATTCAATAAGCACAAAACGGGACAGACAGCGCGAACAGTTGAAGGTTAAAAAGATATAATATGAAACACGAGTCGTTGTCAGCTTGTAGTTTCAATAAAAACAACTGTTCACTCTCTGTGGAGTGTTTGATGTAGGGAAATTGTTTGTTTAAGGACATTTTTAATAAATGTTTGAGTATGAAACCTGATTAAACCCACAACTCCAATGTGCGATATGGATTTTTGAAACTGTTGTGTTTGTGTAAAATTGCTGCGATTTGCTAATCCTGAATTTTCACACAATATGTGAGTACCAGCCTCCTCTCAGTTCCTACAGTCTGCATCACATGTCCATGAACCTCTTTGAAGACTTCCGTTACAGGAGGTGCATGTGATGTTATAGGTAGATAAATAGTGTTTCTGCAAGTTCCTGTCTACTGTTTCCTCCTCTAAGGCACACAAACAACGAGAAACATCAAACCAAAAGACTCAACTCACCAAGGCAGCTTGTATAAATTTGTGATATCAAAAAAATTAAAGGCCACCTCGTCAGGTCTGGATGCAGTTCTTCCACCATGGGTGACAACATTGTCTCAAAGCCTCTCGGGTTGGTTTTGATCGTCACAGCTCACATGGTATTCAACGGTAAGCTGTATTTTTGTAGCTTTTTTAGATGTTTTGCTAGAGGTTCATTTGTTCTGCTTCCTGTACTGAATATTTTGTATTTATTCTTTGTTCTCTTAGAATTATTCACAGTATACACAGTGTAAGATTATGCTGCCAATGATACCTCAGTTTTAACACATGGTGTGTTGCCATAATTTTATCTCCTGGTAAGCCCTTGGTATTTTTAGCATTTAGCATCAGCTACTTCCTCATTTAGATTTGAGGGTTAATTAACTGAATTGTAATGATGTTAGCTTTTAATAATGTTTCTCTGTGTCAGAGCAGATGACACAGACAACAAACAAGGGTTCAGTTACTGCAAAATGTGCAGAAATGTTACCAGAGAGCAGTTTCTGGAGTTTAGTTTGGATGCTCATCGCAGTTTTACTTACATCCCTTGTTTTGTGTCCATGCAGGCGCCAGTCAAGTGGAGGTCATTGGGATCGTCGGCACCAACCTCACCTTTGAATTCACATTTAACGTCAGCGTCACAAAAAGTGTTGCCGTTTATACTACAAACCTCACAAAGATTGCTGGGTATTCACAAGGCAAAAGTTCCTCAAGAGAAGGCAATATTGACGTCTACCCTAAAAATACTTCTGTGCTTGTCCACATTACGAATCTCAAACCAAATCACAGTGGGATTTACTGTGCCAGATTGTTCATGGACTCAGGACTCCCCATACACAGTAATAATAAAGTGCAGCTGATCGTCCCAGTGGAGAACAGAAGCAGCACAGGTAAGCTCAGACTCTGATTAGGAACCAGGAAATGTAGATATACATACATCAATATTAAAGGAAGACATTTTTATTTTAGAGATTGATTCACATTAAAATAAAATGTTATTCAATAAATGTAACAGCTTTATTCAGATGAACAACCATGAACAGAGACAGTAGGCCCTTTACCACAGGTCAATGTTTGAATTACAGGACCCTTCCTATTATCTTTTAAAGGATACACAGCAGGAATTATATTCAAGCCCCATTGTGAAATGAATGGAAGACACTGTTGTATTTGTTGATGTGTTTATTAATTGTGAAGAAAAAGCCCATTATGAATACAAAACTTTATCATAGCACATGTAATATTTTGTTGCAATTTATAATTGGAAGTGCTTTAGCAGAGCAAAAGTTTGTTGCCTCCCATTCACTATGACACTCAACAGACCAGACTCATACCAGAAATCTATTTCTTTTACCGAGAAACCATTTATTGATAACATAGTCATACTGTATTAGTACTAATGCAGCTACTTAAATACCTGAAAAATGTATTTCATCACAATGCATTAAAACAGTCCTGCTCATTGATTTTTAATTTGCAATATAAGTAAAACACAACAAGCAGTGCAGTGGTGTAGTGGTTAGCATTGTTGCCTCACAGCAAGAAGGTACAGGGTTCGATTCCCGTCCCTGGTTCTTTTTGTGTGGAGTTTGCATGTTCTCCCCTGTCTGCGTGGGTTCTCTCCGGGTACTCTGGCTTCATTAGGTTAATTGGCTAATTTAAATTGACTCTAGTTGTGAGTGGTTGTCTGTCTTTATGTGTCCTGTGATGAATTGGAGATTTGTCCAGGGTGTATCCTGCCTTTCACCCTAAGATAGCTGGGATAGGCTCCAGCCCCGACTGCGACCATATGTGAGGATACAGTAAGCAGTAGAAAATGGATGGATGAAGTCCGATACATACAAAATATATTAAAAGGACACAACAAACTGTATGGCAAAATTTATGACATCTCTAAACATTTATATTGTCTCATGTCTCACCATTTCACTCAAAAGTTACCCAGTGGTAACTATGCCTTGTTTTAAGTCAATCCTGCATACAACATCCTGCTGCTGTAAAGACACAGTGGTGACCCAAATGTGTATTAAATAACCGTTTTAATTAATATTTAACCAATGCACTGTTGACTCATCTTTGAGTGACATTTTGCAAACAAGACAAAGTGCTAACATCAAAATGCAACACATTCACTATGACAATACGAAACTAGAAAAGCAAAAGAGCGCAGACCTCCGTCAAGGTGGAGGCGGCGGCGACGGTTACCTTCACCGCCAAGGACGTTATGTTTTCACCGGGGCTTGTTTATTTATTTGTTGGTTTGTTTATTTGTTGGTGTGTTGGTTTGCAAAGTAACGGTGATCAGATCCGATTCAACGGCACCACCAAAAATTAATTATTTGTAGCTTTAATTGGTGAAAGAAAAGAATGAATTTCATTCTTCAGGGAAATGCATTCTTACTTTACATATGACAATAAACACTTTGTTATATGTTTTATGTTCAAAGCTGTGGCACAAGTGACGCACTGAAATCTGCCAGAAGAACAATAACAACAAGAAAAATAAGTAATGTTATGAGGAATAACAAGTGTGAATAATCATGACTATCATTTGTCATAATTTGTCTACAAATTCCTCATCTGCGTGTCCGTATGAGATAGTTTACCACATCCAAAAATGTGTCAGTAAAAAAAAACAAAAAAAAAACATGGACCATCCAAACCTGCAACATTTCACAGATACCAGGAGATGATGTCTGGAGGACAGCCTGGTAGAATTTGTGCCTCAGCCTGGAGCTGCAGTGCCTGGCTGCACTGCAATTTTACACAGTAAGGAGCTTCCTGAAGGAGATAACACCGACCTGAGCGAGCTGCCTGCATGTTTTGCAGTTTATAGCTGGAGATTTTTCTTATTTTCAGTGTGGATTAATATAGTTTATACATCTGTTCTTGAACTGGTCACATTAAGCTTATTAGCAGACAACGATCATGTGTGCACAAGGGGACATATTTGGTCAGGATACAGTGCAGGTCCTAAAGTTCATTTGTCCTTTCATCTGTCTTTCATATTTTTGTTTGACTTAGGGCTGTTGAAATTAGTGTGTGATTTTAAAATAACATTAACCATCTTTTCTCAGGCTGTCTTCTCCTGTAAGCTTCTCCTGTAATTCAGCAAATAAATAATCCACCAAAGAGCATCATTAAAGTATGAATTTGTAAATGAAATGGATGAAAAGGAAAAGAGAAAGAGTCGTTCTTTTCATAAACACAGCGCTTATTAGAGCTATTTGTGTGTGTGTATACATACACCTATATATACATATATGTGTGTGTGTGTGTATATATGTATATACCTATATATGTGTATATATGTGTATATACATATATATATCTTAAATGGGAAACACAGCCAATGACTTGTACTGCTATACCTTCATTGGCTAACATCAGCTATGATTCTTGACCCTCCACTAAAGTGTACGGGTGTACTGTACAAATCCAATTGTACAAACAATTGTTTTAATTTGGGTATTCATTAATTTTGAGTCATTTGAACAATTATATTATTGAATAACCAATTGTTGTGGACATGTTGAGAATAAATAGTTTCCATCCATCCATTATCTACCGCTTATCCTCACATAGGGCCATGGGGGGGCTGGAGCCTGTCCCAACTGTCTTAGGGCGGAAGGCAGGGTACACACTGGACAAGTCTTCAGTTCATCACAGGGCACATAGAGACAGACAACCACTCACACTCACATTCACACCTACAGTCAATTTAAATTAGCCAATTAACCTAATCCCCATGCATGTTTTTGGATGATGGGAGGAAGCAGAACCCACGCAGACACGGGGAGAACATGCAAACTCCACACAGAAAGGCCCCGGGCCCGGGATTTGAACCCAGTACCTTCTTGCTGTGAGGCAACAGTGCTAACAACTACACCACTGTGTGAACAGTTTCCATATTTTCATAATTTCTTTTCAACTCCTACAGTTCTTCCAATGACAAATGACATCACAGCAAATGAAGACATTGGAAGTCCCACTTTCTTTTCCTCTCACATCGTCATGGTCCTTGTGGTTCTGCCTGTAGTACTGCTGACTGCTGTACTTCCCTTCTTGATCTGGTGTGTTGTGAGAACCAAAGGTAATAAAAGTGAAGAGTTGAAATAATGTCAACATCTAAGATATAGTGTTAATGTTTGACCTAAAAAAAGCCTTAAAACTTTAATCCAAAATTCTGGAAATTGTCACTGAGATCAATTTATTCCCAGAAACTGTCAAGCATTAAAATCTCTTTTTATGCTGAACTCAGTGATTTTCTACATTTCTCAGGTGAGGTAAGAATATTAATTGTTATTTTGTGGAAATAATGTGCAATAGTGTGGTTAGACACTAAAAAAGGTGAATCAGATTGCAGTTTCACATCCTTTTGATAAGTGATGAGTCATAGCTTTTGAGAAGAAGTCTTCCTTCAGCTCATGCAAATGTGAGCATATCTACTATCACAATGGTGTGGGTGGAAAGAAAAAGTCACTTGCATTATTTGTTCACTGTCATCAGAGTGCTTTCACTGCAGTGACAAACCCCCTCTGGCCTAATTTGAGTAGGAACATTGCCTCTTTTAAATATTCTGACAGCCTCTACGACCTCAGAAACCACACCATGAATTCCCGTACATGCATAGAGATGCTAGATTTTGCTGACAGTGCGTTCCTGTACATAGGATGCTAATCTGGTACTCAGAAAACTGACAGATGGTGGAGATAAACTGCACTGTTCTACACTTTGTCAGGCTTTTTTGTTCTGGCAGATGATAGTTTTTTTAGTGCAAAACAGAGGTGCAGATGTGTGCTAAAATGAAAATATTTAATAAACCTATAGCAGAAGTGTTAGGGTTTACTTCAAGACAATTATCAACATGACCACTATTTTTTGAAAAAAGAGTAGAATATAGTAGTCTGATTAATACATTAATATGTTTACTGTTTTTTTAGTGAGATAACAGAATATGTACAACTATCATGTCTCTCTCATGTCTCACACACTTGGAATCTGGAGACAATTAGCCACTAATTAGCTCTTTGTAACTTACTTGTTTAATTTATACAAAAAAAATATGGTTTTATTGGAAGTTTCATGCTAGAATACTGGACAAACCATTTCTCCAGTTGCCATATTGGTCACCAAGATGTTTTTTATTTATACATACTTCTTATTTTTTATTGATATGAACAGTTACTTCTCCCCGTGTCTGCGTGGGTTCTCTCCGGGTACTCTGGCTTCCTCCCACCATCCAAAAACATGCATGGGGATTAGGTTAATTGGCTAATTTAAATTGACTGTAGGTGTGAATGTGAGTGTGAGTCGTTGTCTGTCTCTATGTGCCCTGCGATGAGGTGGAGACTTGTCCAGGGTGTACCCTGCCTTCTGCCCTAAGACAGCTGGGATAGGCTCCAGCCCCCCCAAGACCCTATGAGGATAAGCGGTAGATAATGGATGCACATGACAACTATAAAATAAGCATAAAAACCATTAAAAAAGAATTAAAAAAAACAACAGGAGTGTGTAGAGTATATGCAGAGATATGAACAAATTCAGTCAGAGGTTTCACGGAAAACAGATTCTGTAACTTTCCTATAGTCTACGAGCAAAATTCCTTATACATGCGTGATGATGTCAAGACTGCACAAGACTGAATTACTTCTTCTTATGTAACTCAGAAATAAATTTAATAAGTGTATTTGTAAAAAATTGAATTATTGTAGTTATTATAAGAGTGACAAACCTACGTATATTTTTCACCATTTCACTTCAGCCCTGTTCACGTTTAAAACCCTTTAACTTGAAATTCATATCCACATTCATGCAATGATTAAGTTGATCACCTGTTTTGCTTCCCATACAGACAAGCAAGAAGAAACATCACAACAAAGCTCTAATCCTACAGTACAAGTAAGAGCACATTCATCTTTAAAGATGTATGTCAAAGCGTGTATTTAAAACATCTGCAGAAATTCTTCACCTTCGCTCTGATTATCTTAGCAGGAAACAACTGAGGCATGCAACAGTGAGCCTACACCGCCTCTGGTCTACAGCGTCCTGGACTTTCCCAAAAGACCTTCTGCAGTTCTGGAGATTAATCCAAGTGATACAGAGTATGCTGCTGTCAGCTACCTCCCAGAAAAGAGACAAGTGTGACCTGCAGTTGAATGTAAACCAGCTTGCCTTGGTTTGGGTAAAGTTGTGCAAGATTATATATCATCTAAAAATATATTTCTGGTGTGTTCTAGCTTTTTAGAACACAATAATGAATCAGCACGGCCAGACACCTCCTTGCAATAGTAATAATATAAAATGAAGTCTGTGTTCTGCTTAGTTCGCAAGTATGTAGGTGTCACTTTTTTTCGGTGGTCTTGAAGCTCAAATGTTGACGGTTGTAGCATCTAACCACAAGCCAGCACACATACTGTTACAACCCAATGTTTTGATTCATTTTGTTTTTTTGTTTGCTCTTAATTTGCCTCTGGATTGTCTCTCCACCAAACTCGTTTTTCAACCTTTAACAAATGCCATAAAAAAGACCAAAACAATTATAAAAACACCCAGTGTGGTTTTTCCATTGCACAAGGTGACATGCTTCTTCACTGTTGAACAGTCTCATAGTAGTTTATTTTGAGTGCCACAATCATTTTTCCAAATAATCACTGGCACACCAAATGTGTATTAATGTGCCACTAAAAACAGTCCGACGAGAATGCACTCTTTATTCCAATTTGAGTAACATTATCCCAGCTTTTTTGGTAAATTTCTGGGCCTTTTATTATATATTTAAAAAAAAATGAAACAATACATTTTGGTTGCCACAGAGAAGTCAGACAATATCAAGAAAGATGCTGATGGTTTTGGTCTTTTCATGGTATTTGTCGATAATAACAATAGTGCAGAATAATGACTGGTTTGTCCTTTATGTCACAATTAAGGTTAAAGTACATGTAGATAGCTGAGGGTGGGGGGATGTAAGATAATGACAATATATTCTAATATTAATCCAAGCTCTTTCAGACTTTTTAATCTTTCAGTCCTAAAAGCTCACTGACATTTATTTCCAAAATTAAATTCAACTGATGGGCATGGTGATGTAGTGGTTAGCACTGTTGCCTCACAGCAAGAAGGTACCGGGTTCAATTCCCGGCCCGGGGCCTTTCTGTGTGGAGTTTGCATGTTCTCCCCGTGTCTGCGTAGGTTCTCTCCGGGTACTCCAGCTTCCCCCTACCATCCAAAAACATGCATGGGGATTAGGTTAACTGGCTAATTTAAATTGACCGTAGGTGTGAATATGAGTGTGAATGGTTGTCTGTCTCTATGTGCCCTGCGATGAGGTGGAGACTTGTCCAGGTTGTCCCCTGCCTCTTGCCCTGAGACAGCCGGGATAGGCTCCAGCCCCCCTATGACCCTATGTGAGGATAAGCGGTAGAAAATGGATGGATGGAAATTCAACCATTTAACCTTTTCTTTAAATTTGGCTTCTGGTGCTTAGCTGTTGTGACATCTATGACTTGTTTATTAATAAACTGTTCTTAGCTTCGGCATTGAGGTGTGATATCTTTAAAAGCACCCTTTGGGTTTCGGGTTGAGTCACTTTTGCTTTTTTCCATGGTTGCCTTTATCATGATTTTTGACTCAGTTTTTCCACTGTTAAAATAAACAAAACTAAGACCCATTAGTGAAATGAAACAGAAATTGTGACATTGTATTTGTAGTTTAGAGATCTTGGTTCAACAGTACTGTATGTTTGCACATCACAGGTGTGATTTTTCATTTACTGTATAGTGTGACAGTTTGTCACACTGGTTGTACACTTAGGACGACTATCTGACACTATCTTCCTGCCACTTTCCATTGCATGGTCTATAAAGTTCTCTTTTGGCAGGTGCTTACTGATGTTTTCATAGCTGTGTTGGACATGTTCTCAATGTTGATGTTGTTAATGTGTGATATTCGTGGCAGAAAAGCAGATCAGTAAGTTGATTATTCTTCCCAGGCCTTGGTTATACCTCAGGAAGGAAAATAACAAGCCAACTGGGTAAATAATGATGTGTCAAGTGTTATTCTTTCACAAATACTAATCTGTTTCTTCTTGAAATGCAGGAGTGAATGTCAAAATATATTAAACTTTATTTTTCTGTCCTTCAGCTATCAATGTTGGATCTATGGGTAACATGTAAGCAACAGAAAATACATTGTTTTGATGGTAGGCTCAAGGAAGTGTTTAAAATTAGTTTAATTAATTAGATCAAAACATGCACTTTGTCACATACTCAGCTTGTGAAATTGTTAGCATCCTGAATAAATTGTCTAACAATAACAATTTCCTCCTGTGATTTTGTTTGCATGTGTACCTGGTTTTAGATGTCAAAGCTGCTCTCCAGCTTAAATACCATAATTCTTTATGGCTCAATTATTGCCAACCAAGCCTACGGCATATAAAATCATGCGGTACTGATCTGCCATAGTGACAGGATGGCTCTCACTCAGGAGCCAACTCCATGCATTTAGGCATGTAGACATGGTCAAGACTGCTGTTCAAACAGAGCATCAACATGGGGAAGAACACATTTATTTATGGTGGGATAACAACCATTTGTACAGTGAAAATGACACTTAATGTTGTTAACACGGGCACTCTCACTCAGATCATTTAGTATTGCTACGGTTTACATTGTTGTAAATGGAAATGTAATGCTGTAAATGACCCAGTGCATTTATTACCAAGGGCCATAAGGTGCTTTTTGCGGCCATAGAGAATGGTAGGGGCAGGAGCGTACTTTCCATCAGGCAAACACAGGAAATTGCCTGGAGCCATGGCATTTCCAGGGGCACCCAAAAATCTCTTAAAAATTGATTAATAAAGTTTTCTTTGAGTTAGAGCAATTATTGTTGTTTTAGCCTTAATTTGCACACTTAGACTTTTGTCCTCCATGTGAATAAACAATAGCCCAACCTACAACTATGGCAATCTAGCTCTTGAAATACTCAAAAGCAGCAGGATCATGCGTGTAATTGATTCACAAACCAATTCCCAAAGGAAGCTCTATCACGAAATGGGGAAATATTAAAGAGCCACTCAAGACCTGTTTCAAGACATAAAGATACTATGTTTTCAATTCTAATATTTGTCTCCAAATCTATTATTGCTAATATAAAATATTGTTAAAAAAATGATACCAACTCCATTGTAAAACACATAAACTTATATAGTTTGCAGGTTTTGTTATGGGTGGCAGTGGACCATGACTGTCTTAAAAACAGCCTTCTAGTGTCAAGCTTTCATACATCTATTATGTGGCATTCATCTTGTACTCAGAAGTAGTAATTTCCTAGCTCAGTGTCGTAAATTTCAACTGGAACACCCTCCTCCAACTCGTAAAATCTGGGCAGACCCCCGGCCACCGCCCTGGAGTTCCACTTACTTTACCCCTGCCCTCCAGAGCTCTCCTCCGGCACATTTAACTCCTTCTAAGTGCACATGGTGATGCCCAAGGTGGCTGCTTTTCATTCACTTTTACACTTTCTGTTCCTGTTGGATCCTGCAGCTGAGCTGGCAACCTCTAGTCAGGGGAGAGGGAGAGGGGAGACACCGCTCTACAGTAATTTGAAAGTGATTGCAGTACCAGTTTTGGCCACAATCCTACATATGGTTCCTTTAAAAGCAGTAATCCAAGAAGAATGGGACAAGATAACCCCTTAGCAGTCTGAAAGGCTTGTGGTGAACATGCCAGCCAGGATTAGAGCTCTACTGCATGCTAATAGCAGGAATACTAAATATTAATTTGATGATGTGGTGCTTTGTTTCTTTTTTGTTCAGCGTTGAACATATTCTCTGTTATTTGTTGACTTTGATCCTGAAAATTTTGAGAACTGTCAAGATTTATGTTTTGTTATTTTTTTATTGTAAACAATAGAAAAATATAAAGTAATTTGTATTTGTTTGTCTGTCTAATGCAGCCACACCTTTGGAAATATTGAATTTTTCCACAAATATTTCATGATAGCTTGATACAATATTTGAGATTATGTAAAATTTTAAGGGTGTCCAAAAGCTTTTTTTCCCACCATTGTAAGTACAGTAACAAAGTATTTGTACTTCTTCACTTCCCATCTCTGGTATGTGTTCATCAATGCCCCCTTTACAGATATATATGTATATATGTTCATCTGTCACTGAATATCAAAATGATTAATCAAAATCAGTTCTATGCAAAATGTTAATATTTCAATATATATCATCACAATAACAGTGTTTCTTTCATAAAAACAAATACATAGGTTGGTTTGGCCTACCTATGTCCTAAACATTAAGGAGTACATAGTGAGTGTGAATGAGTGAATAAAAGGCATTAACTTAAATCACTGTAGAAATGCACTTTATGAAGTCCAATCCATTTACTTACATTAATTTTATGAGGCAGAGCTGCCACATCCAACATGGCGGATATGCTTACGTGTTGCAGCTACGGGCTAACCCGCTCACTGTGGCGTCTATATATATATATGTCTATGGTAAAGACAGCTGAAGTACGGGAGCTTAACTGGTAGGACAAAGACCAAACCAGGATGAGCGAACACAGATTCATCAAGCCAGGTGAAACCAATCCAAGATAAGTGCACACACAAGGTTCCTCTAATAGACCCCGCCATTGATCACAGATTCACCATGGCAACAAGAATGGTGGATTTTTCCCCTTCAGAGGCAGGACCTTTTACTTACTCGAATTTTATGTTTGTTGTGTGGTTTTAGGTCCAATGTATCAAAATAAAAATAATCACTGTTTAGTGACAAATGTGAGGTTGTGCTGAAAAAAATGACACTAAGCAATGCCAAGTAAAGAGTTTTTAAGGTGAAATATAAAGAAAATAAAAAAATGTGAATATACCCCTGATTTCTACTTGTACATGGGCCATTGCATAATATGTAAATAAATAAATTTATTGTTGAATGTATACTTATTACCTGCCAATTGCTATATAAATAGTAAATCATTAGCTTAACATTTCCATTAGTGTGTGGTTAACATAGATTCTGTTTTCCACTTGACTTCAGCAGAAAGAGCAGAAAACTCTGCTCTGAATCTTAAAATGGAAACATTTCAGAAGTCAGCAAGGAAAATTCAGTTAATGTAGGCCGACACTCAAAAAATAAACTCCCTCCAGTCCCCTGCTGCTTTCATTGTATATTTGAAGCACACTCGACTGTCCAGAAAGGTTGAGTCTGCTTATAAATCCCCAGACTCAGCTGGACTGACGGCTCACAAGGTTATGTGTGCATTCACAAATGTGCATTTGCAGTCTGTGTAATATCTAAATTGTATTATTTAAAAACTTTTCCTTGTATGCATTTCCCTAATGACACCAGAACCCACTCCACTCTGTATATACAGTAAGCCATTGCACTGATGTTTCTGAAGGTGAATTACAATAAACCTTCCTGTCATCAAAGTCAAAAATTTAAACTCTTTCCCTGCATATACACATTTTATGTAATATACACTATATTGCCAAAAGTATTTGCTCACCTGCCTTGACTCACATATGAACTTAAGTGACATCCCATTCCTAATCCATAGGGTTCAATATGAAGTCGGTCCACCCTTTGCAGCTATAACAGCTTCAACTCTTCTGGGAAGGCTGTCCACAAGGTTTAGGAGTGTGTTTATGGGAATTTCTGACCATTCTTTCAGAAGCGTATTTGTGAGGTCACACACTGATGTTGGATGAGAAGGCCTGGCTCTCAGTCTCTGCTCTAATTCATCCCAAAGGTGTTCTATCAGGTTGAGGTCAAGACTCTGTGCAGGCCAGTCAAGTTCATCCACACCAGACTCTGTCATTCATGTCTTTATGGAACTTGCTTTGTGCACTGGTGCACAGTCATGTTGGAAGAGGAAGGGGCCAGCTCCAAACTGTTCCCACAAAGTTGGGAGCATGGAATTGTCCAAAATGTCTTGGTATGCTGAAGCATTCAGAGTTCCTTTCACTGGAACTAAGGGGCCAAGCCCAGCTCCTGAAAAACAACCCCACACCATAATCCCCCCTCCACCAAACTTTACACTGTAGTCTGATAAGTATCGTTTCCCTGGCAACCGCCAAACCCAGACTTGTCCATCAGATTGCCAGATGGAGAAGAGTGATTCGTCACTCCAGAGAACGCGTCTCCACTGCTCTAGAGTCCAGTGGTGGTGTGCTTTACACCACTGCATCCTACGCTTTGCATTGCACTTGGTGATGTATGGCTTGGATGCAGCTGCTCGGCCATGAAAACCCATTCCATGAAGCTCTCTGTGCACTGTTCTTGAGCTAATCTGAAGGCCACATAAAGTTTAGAGGTCTGTAGTGATTGACTCTACAGAAAGTTGGCGACCTCTTCACACTATGCGCCTCAGCATCCGCTAACCCCACTCCATCAGTTTACGTGGCCTACTACTTTGTGGCTGAGTTGCTGTCGTTCTCAAACACTTCCACGTTCTTATAATACAGCTGACAGTTGACTGTGGAATATTTAGGAGTGAGGAAATTTCACGACTGGATTTGTTGCACAGGTGGCATCTTATCACAGTTCCACGCTGGAATTCACTGAGCTCCTGAGAGCGACCCATTCTTTCACAAATGCTTGTAAAAGCAGTCTGCATGCCTAGGTGCTTGATTTTATATACCTGTGGCCATGGAAGTGATTGGAACACCTGATTGTGATTATTTGGATAGGTGAGCAAATACTTTTGGCAATATAGTATATTTCTGAAGAGGGAAAACCTAGTGCTCAACACAAAGGTTTGTGACAGCTTTTCCTTGACGGGCAAACTTGCAGCTGACACTGCTCTCTGGTGGCAATGAGTCAGAGTACAGGCAGGAAACCACAGAAAACTGGACTGAGGCATGTTATTGTGGCTGTTGCAAGGACAAACTGCTGGCATATTTGTTTTTCAACAAAGAGATATTAGTAGAAATGTATCCAAAAAGTGCTGTAATTTATGTGTGTTCAGCAGCAATAAGACAATATAAATGTGAAAATATGACAGGGACAGAGGATCACCTCCAGGATGGAACAGCTTAATAGACAGGCCTATTTAAGCAGAGCCTGTCTGTTGCTGGGGGGGTTGCTTGTATGTTGCCATCTGCACATGTAGTTAGTTCTGTATTTATTTATTATTTTGAAATTAATTGTCTTCCTCTTGTTTCTTCCTCCGGTGATTGTCTGCCCCGCCCCTGATTGTTTCCAGCTGTTTCCTATTCCCTAGTGTCTGCTTCTCCCATTTTCTTGTGTCCCATATGTTACCAAGCTACCAGCTGCATTTCCACGTCATCAATCCCCGTCCATGTCAAGTTCCCTGTCAGTGTGTTCTCTTTGTCGGGCTGAATGTTCTTTTGTCACTGTGTTTGTTAGTCATGTGTGGTCTTGTTAGTGTAGTCTGTGTTTCCCTGTTTTCCCAGTCTGTTTAGTCCTCACTGTTGGTGAGTGTTTTTCTTTATGTTGCTGCTACAAATCGCTCATTATCATCTTAAACTGTTTGTGAATGATAAAATGTTTCTCATACTTTGCTTAAATATAAAAAATTTTTACAAATACATCACACTTAATGGTTGGAGAAGACAGATAAATATGCCTAAACACCTAATCAGTGGAGCCGCTTTAACCTTACCTTCTCTGATAGCAGTCAGCGTGTAGCCTACAATTAGGCTACTTATTGAGCCACTGGATAAAAATGACAACTTCTTAGTTATTTAGTTTAATCTATAAATATTTCTCCTAAACATCAAATTAACCCTTCCATTAGCCTGCTTAGCTGTGATGATCAGACTGTGTCTATTGTTAAATGTCTGACTGATGACTATGCCCAAGGGAAAAAAAGACCAGACAAACGTTGTATGATTTTGTTTATCAATTCAAGAATTGTTTTCTCTTTCATAAAAAAACAAATCAGACATTAGCAATATAAAAATAACCTAATAGAATAATATACAAAAGTGCAAGTGAAAGCAATAATTTGGATCTTGAATATTATGGTAAAAATATATATGTTGTATTAGGCAATCTATGAATATCTTTGGTTACTTCTTACACCATAGCATATCATACATTCTGAATGTTTGCATTCAAATCCTAGCAGAACACAATAGTTTGTACAACATTTAAATAACACTCTCAGGAAGATCCTCCAAAAGGAAAAATCATATTTAAATTACAGCAGTGAAGTCAGGGGAGAATATTACGGTAAAAGTAAGTAAGTACGTGAGCTTCCAGCTGATCCTTCTGACCTTTCGCTCCCACAATTTCCTCTTATAGGGTCTCGTTTACTGTGTCTTAAACATAGTGTCCACAAAACACTTGACTACCTCTGAACCAATCCCATGACAGAATTGTCCTGAATGTTCTAAACACCAGTTGTCCGTACTCCGTACATGTCTCTGCAGTCAAGGTGCCTATCCTGCCATCTGTTGGACAATGAGTAAACTGTAGTAGTTAATCAGGGGGTGATGTAGAGGTTAGCACTGTCGCCTCACAGCAAGAAAGTATTGAAGTATTGAAGTAAAAGGTTTGATTCCTGGCCCAGGGCCTTTCTGTGTGGAGTTTGCATGTTCTCCCCATGTCTGCATGGGTTTACTCCAGGTACTCCGGCTTCCTTCCACCATCCAAAAACATAGCATACAGCATACAGAGCTCTGGGGGATCAATGCTCTATCTAACTAGTACACACAGTACAGCTGATAGACAAAGAGTCCTGCTGTCTATTCTATCTGCCCTAGTATTTATGTGTTACAATCACGTGACTATGTGTGTGTGGGTTATATGTGTATTTTTGCTGTTGTCTTGAAGCTTGAGCCGGTCTGAACAGGTTCTTCTGTCCTGCGGTCTTGCAGGCAACATCTCTTTCCTTTTGTTGAAACATCGTGGGTGTGTTTGTCCTTGTCCCTGCATGTCTGAGTCTTGAGTCATGCTGATATTGCAGAAAGGTGGATCCTCTTTCCCACTGGAACTATCAGGAGACTAAGACAACAACTTCTCCTTTATACATTAAGCAATATATCATTTAGTGCAGGAAATATATCATGAGTGCAGGAAATGCGGTAAGAAGAACCACTTTGCAGCAGTTTACCGATCAGCAGCCGATATTGCGCCTGTTGACACAGAGAGCATGGGAGTAGATGCACTGTTTATTGGCGCCATCAAACAAGCACAGTCTTGCCCAAAAGACACCGGGTGGCGCACAGCGCTGCGTCTTGGAGGTCAGACAGTTAGCTTCAAACTTGACGCAGGGGCTGAGGCCAATGTGCTTCCCCAATCGATAGCCAATTCACTTCCCACGCCAGGCAAAATGACAGAGACAGACACCGTCCTGTAGCTTATGGTGGCTCCCGCATCAAACCCAAAGGCATATTGACATTAGAGGTGAACTCCAGAGACAAACAGGCCCACTTGCAATTTTATGTGACTGACACCTCCGACACACCTATACTAGGCAGGGAGGCTTGTGTGCAGCTCAATTTAGTCAAGAAAATAAACACAGTGACACAGCAAGTTCCACCTATGACCAAAGCAGAGCTGCTTCAGCGCTATGCCAGTGTCTTCAAAGGGCTAGGTTAGTACCCCATGGGGAAGATACCAGTTCACACGTCTACCATTGGGCATCAAAAGTGCCAGTGAGGTATTTCAGCACAACAACACAGAAAGCTTTGGCGACATAGCCGGTGTTCACATCATTGCAGATGATATGATCATAGCAGCGGCCACAAAAGAAGAACATGATCAAACACTGCAGCAGGTAATGGACAGAGCTGCCAAGCTGAACATCAAGTTCAATGCGGACAAGATCCAGTATATGGTGAGTGAAGTCACATACATGGGGCACGTCATTAGTGCTCACGGGGTCAGAGCTGATGATTCGAAGGTTACGACAATAACCGAGATGTCCCCACCAGCAGACAAAAAGGGCCTACAGAGACTGTCGGGCATGATGTGATTCCTTGCCCAGCACATTCCACATGAGGCCACTGACCGCTGAGGATGCTTCTCAGAAAAGACATTATCTGGCAGTGGCAGCCAGAGCACCAGGCAGCGCTGGACAGGCTGAAAGCTGCAATGTCCCGTGCACCTCTACTGAAATTCTTCAATTCATGGGAGGAGATCGAAATACAGGCCGACGCCTCAAAAGTTGCCCTTTGGGCAGTGTTGATGCAGGCCCAACGCCCAGTGGCTTTTGATTCCAGAGCACTCTCTGCAGCTGAGCAGAACTATGCTCAGATTGAAAAAGAACTTCTTGCCATAGTATTTGCTCTGAAGAAGTTTCACCAGTATGTCTATGGTGTGAGAGTCAAAGTCCAGTCTGATCATAAGCCACTTGAGGCTATCATCACCAAGCCCATCAGCAGAACACCTGCTCGCTTGCAAAGGATGCTTCTTCAGTTACAGAAGTACGACATAGACATTGTATATACGCCTGGCAAGGACATGTTGGTGTCTGACGCTCTCTGGGGCCGCCCTCCCTACAACCACACCAGAGGGCAGTGTCCTGGGTGATGAAAAGGTGGTGTATGACATCAGACCACAGGAACCTCTGAGTGGCTCAATCATGGAGCAACTGAGAGCTGCAACAGCGAGTGACAGTGAGATGCAGATGCTGATGAGACTGCACAAAGAGGGATGGCCAGACAGAAAGAAAAGCCTGCCACCAGCAGCACAGCCATATTGGCATGCTAAGAATGACATATACATTGAGGATGGGCTGCTCATGGTCAATCTCCGCATGATAATCCCCAGAGGCTTTAGACCCGAGATGCTAAGGAGGTTGCACACTGCGCACCAGGGCATCCAGCGTTCCCTTGCTCCACTTTTGCAAGGACACACTAGCTGGCAACAATAGATTACAGTGACTATGATAAGCTAACCCTAACGGCAGTGCTGCCAGTTTAGGGCAATGGCTGAGCCGGTGAAAAAAACGCTTTTGCTCACTTATTTAACTCTCGGGATTGTGAGAAATGACTAAATTTCACATCGGGGTGGAATGTCCCTTTAAGACTATAACAACACCAATTGCTCTAAATCAAAGAAAATTTTATTAATCAGTTTTTATGAGACATTTGGGGCCCCTCTAGAAATCTGGGGGCTGTCTAGTGCTGGAGTTCGGCAGAATGGTGATGAAAAACCCTCAGGAAGTAGAAATCCTTGCAAACACAAAATGTTTAATTAACAAAAAAATACAGAGCAAAACAAAATTATGGGAAAATTTCAAACATTACAAAATTACAGAAGACAAAATATTCCCTCACACAGCTTCTCATCAAGCTGTTGGCCATAGCTTCCCTCTGCCACTGCTAGTGCAAAAGCTTCCTCTGGCCCCACTGCCAATCCAACCAATCCATTCCATACAGATCTAAGCAAGCCAAAAATGTGCAACCAACAAACATATCAACCCCTGAAGGTTTATACAATTTAGTGCTGTGATGCAGTTAAACTCTAAGTGAAATCTTCAGTCAAATCCTTAAGTCCAATTTATGACGAGTCTGTCTTCACATCGAAGACCAAACCATTCCTGTATATCAGCATTGCAATCTCATTGTCCACCTGTTCAAGATCAGTCATTTCTCCTTCTCTGGAGCTCCTCAGTGCTTCATCTGTAGAGCTGGGTCTCAGACTCCTCACTGCTTCCTCCTGACATCCTTGAGTCAGCCCCCTCGTTGTCCACATCCTCATCAGTGCCATTGTCCCACTCGGTGAAGACAGCAGTTTCCTCTGCGTCCTCAGGGACAGACTTGCCCTCTGGATGCTGCTGCAGTGTCAGCTCATACACCTCCTCCTTTCCCCCCATAAACTCCTGCTGTAGGTCACATTAGCAGATTAAACACTTAGTTTGGTGTCATTTTTATTGTAATACACAGTATAATATGAAAGCAATTTACATCATAAAAAACAGCTGGCAGACTGATTTACTGTACTCTCTGTTGACTTTCTGAAGAAATGATCTACTTTCTGGTCACATTAACAGTTTAACAGATACATCAGGGACTTCCCTCCATGTCATCTGTTTCCCTGGGTGAGTAAAAATGTATCTTACCAGACTCTCAGGTTGATAAGACATGAAATCTGGAATAATAGGTGTCGGCACAGGAGGGAAGAGCTTGGTTTTGATTCTGAGTGTGAGAACAGAGTTGAAAGAAAGAGACCAACTGCTGCTTTAATAATTGCAGATACAACAGAAACTCAGACAAATTAAATTTCTGAAAGCTGATATGTATGACCTTTACTCTGTTCATGTTTAAGTTATATTGAATTCACCACAGCATTCATGAATCATTTTAGTCCTTGCATGAATATTTTACATGGTGTGTTAATGTGTTTGTCTCAAACTGTAGAATATTTACAGTAGGGGTCACCCACCTCTTCAAGATACAGGTGCACATTGTTGTGATGAAAAAGAAGAGAAAGAGAAAGCCGAGACTCCACCACACTATTTTCAGGACAAAAGGAAACATTTGTTTGCACCCACAAGTGGAAAAACTCCTCCATTGACTTTCAAAATAAAAGCTCTTTCACGATACCAGTCACAGGCTTCTCTGGGAGCGTGTTAATAGTTGTGGCTTCAGGTCCTTCTCCCACTTGTGTCACTCCAGCCAGGCTGAAGTTGTATTTCGCTCCAGGTGTTAAGTTTTCTAGACGGTGTTTCATCAGGGAGGCTGATATGTTAAAGCACTCTGATGAAAGGAGAAAAACGTGCAGTCAGTCACACACCACTGTCATCACAGTCTAACAGGTTCAGTTTTTTCATGTCCTGTCCAAAAATTGGTAATATGTTGTATGTTTGTATGTTTGCCATAAAATATGTAATTGTACAAGTAGATGTAATAATATGAAAAGTCTTTAATTCAGCTCTTCAAAAGTTTGAGCTTTCCAAAAATGGCTTCACACCTTTGGGCTCATCCTGTGTGCTGATTTTGATGCTGCAGAGTTTGTAGTGTGTGAGGAAACCTCGCTGGTCCACAGTGGGAATTGCTTTCCAAGACAAGGTTGCAGATGTGTGTGCATCACTAAAAGTGACAAACTCCTGAGGTTCTCTTAATGGAACTGAGAACAAAAGAAGAAAAACACTTTTTAGTCTTTAATTTGTTTGTCATGTAAAGTATACATAGAGAAGAATGGTCCCAATCAGTGTCACAAAGTGAGATGAGACAGATTTTACGTGGAAAAAGAAAAAAGAGTATGAAAGAAGAGCTGGATTTATCCTGCAATATAAATGTATATACTCAATCTATAAATATAATATATATACCAACAAAAATATTAAAAATCTTCCCAAGATAGACAGGATGTGCTCTTGGTGTATTGAAATGATAATTTCTAATTTAAAGACACTTACCACCCTCTTTTTGATAACAGAGGCACATTTTAACTGTCTGTGGTTTCCCATGGTCACATATGTGTTCAAAGTAAAGGTAGCGAACGTAGTCCTTTATGTCTGTAACAGAAACAGATTTATAGGGTGACTTGTGCAGAAAATATATCTTATCAGTCACAATATTAAATGAACAAGAAAAGAGTGTCATATCTTGCAAATTGTCAATTAGTTCAGTCTTATGTTGTGTTTATTTCTTAATGACTTCCTCTTTTATTTTGTAGATTAAAATAACTTCACTTCTTTCCCGACTGTGTGCCAGTCTTGTGCCAGTCTAGAACCTTATATTGAGCAACCAGCTCCCGTTCCATGTATTTTTTCATCTTTGTTTCACCGCACCTGTTTGTTTATTTGCACTATGAGTATCACCACAAGTCTATTTATCTGCATGTACTTTTTATACTTTAATATTGTGCTTCTGTATTATAGGCCTACTTTAATTGTAAATAGTAATATTTTTATGTTCTTTATGTTGCTCTTTTGTACTGTCATTGTATCTCTTGCTGTTGCTACAGCGTAATTTCCCAGGTTGGGATCAATGAAATAATTCTATTCTATTCTATTTTGAAAGGTCTTGACAAGTGATTTTTAGTGCCTCAAGTTAAACCCTTTTTATTTATACCCTGTCTATGAGTTTTGCTTTTGGGTTCTGATCTTGAGTTCAGTTGTGACAAAGAGTTAATAACACTCCAACGATTAACAGCAGAAACCTATTTTATTATCTTTGTCAACAAAGTTTCCACCCTGTATTGTTTTTCGTCTTTATCCTCTCTGATGTCTTTAACTCTCTGTAGAGCCGAGGTGACGGCGCTGTGATTAAAAGCACTTTAATGCAACTCACTCGCTCTTATTTGCTCCCTCTTTTTCTTCTTCTTCCTCCCTGTTAAGGTGATCACATTTTCTGGCCTTGAATCTCCATCTTGAAGCTCATACAACTCAAGGCAAGTTTCCTTGTTGATTTTTTCTTCCAGTAGTGTTTTGTCACAAACTGCCAGGAGAGCATAGAGTTAACAGCCTTTCAGGTGACTGTAGGATTCATATACATGATGTGCGACATTCTCAGACAACAACACTTTGGCCTACTTTTTAAATCTGCAGTAGTTTGGGCCGGGACTTGTAAGATCGCTGGTGGAGAAGACCCCGCTGTGTTTCTGGCTGTAACTGAGATGTTGACGGCAGAGAGCGAGACATCAATAGTGTGTTCACTGGTGTTGATGGGATGTCTGTGCTCCTCACAAGGACATCCATGAGAAGACTGTGTGTCCTTCAGGCTGTACGTCACTCCTCTGACTGCAGCTGCATGCGGCATCGGCTGAACAGCAGAAGAGACAAACACAGCAACCTGAGCCACCTGAACAAGGCGGCTGTTTCCGTATAATCAACTGGTACATCCTAGTCAAAGGATCAACAGGTAAATGAGTGAAGTCTAAGAAGGACACAGAGTAGAAACCAGTATGACACACTGTTGTTCCTGAAAAAATGGAGCCTCATGTATTGCGTTTTATAATATGTGATGTTGACAATTACACTGATGTATTTTGTTTTCTTGTTTTAAAGCATTCATGACATTCTTGTATGATAGTACAAAGGGGACATAAAGGGTTTCATATCCACCTGGTATGTAAAATGGTCGCCTAATTCTTAATTTGTATTGCTCAAAAACATCAAAGGCAGGTTAATTCTTATTTACCATGCAACATATTATCACACAATATGAGACAAAGTCAATTTGTGGTTAAAAGGAGCTCATTATTTTAGTGTGGCACTCTAAACCCACTAGTGTAAACTTGTTGGTGTTGTTTCCCATCACTGACTTACCTTCCACGTCAGCGTCACCTTTCGAGTTCCATTTAAAAGTCTTGTTGCTAGTGTGACTTGAGGTTTTTGCTCAAGCTCTAGAATAAAAACACAAAATATCATTGAGCAGGGTATTCACTATACATTGATCATTTTGAGCCACACCAAAAACACCAAAAACAAGTTTTATAATATATATGTTCACACATTTGCAGTCTTCAAAAGCAGGAAAGAGGCACCTCTATGTGTTAAGACCATATACTGTACATTATGAAATATGGATGTTGTCTTGTGACGTCACCCAATTGATTCCTTGCCACTCTGAAGTTTTAATGCGGAAATGGGCTGAGGCGGTGGACAAAGCAGAGCATACAACTAGCAGCTTAATGGCTCCCACTCAAAACATCCTTGGTTCTTCTTTAATGTATTTTAAGTGGTTGAGCTGTATAAAAATAGACCACATGTAGGCCTACAGTGAACGTGAATGGGAAAGTTAGCTGTGGAGACCAAAACTGTTTTTGTACCAGGCTGTAAACATTTTGATTTCTATTGTAATATTGGTCATTTTAGCACAGTGAACTATCGAAGAAATGCTAGAAGTTGTGTTTTTGGCTGCATTTCCCTCTGCCCTTCTCCCTTACGGAACATGTTCTACTGCTAACTCTGTATTTCTGTAGAGGAGTGTGCGTGTCTGCATGGGTTCTCTCCAGGTACTCCAGTTTTCTCCCACCATCCAAAAACATGCATGGGGATTAGGTTAATTGGCTAATTTAAATTGCCCGTGGGTGTGAATGTGAGTGTGAGTGGTTGTCTGTCTCTATGTGCCCTGCCTCTCACCCTGAGACAGCTGGGATAGGCTCCAGCCCCCCCACAACCCTATGTGAGGATAAGCGGTAGAAACTGGATGGATGGATTGATGGATGGATGGATGGATAGAGTGTGCTGGATATACAACGGTGAAACGTGATGCATATGCACAGGGAGAGGAAGGAGGGACAGAGGGTGGCTTGAGCAGGTCAAGACATGAAAGCATCTGATTGGCTCTTTCCATTCGGACCGAATGGCAGTTGATTGGTCAGAGGTTTTACAGTCCTGCAGCTGCTACAGAGGTCTGATTCCTTTCCTTCCTTTTTTCTGAACACATGATGTATTGACTGCTCTCAGATTGGAAGGACCATTTCACCCAGTAAAACAAAATGCTTCTGAACAGGATTATCAACTATACCTTTAACTGGGTACTGATGGTAATTGACTTGCTTTTGAAGCCTGAAATGGCCATAAGAAATACTGCAGTTTTTATCACCATGTTGGTTTTGTTTCTCAGAATCTGAAATTGATGCTTGATCTTAAACCCCAGAAATGTAAAGTTGGGGTTTCAGAATAATATTGTAAAAAAAAAATCACATTTGGGTGGTGTGGATGTATGATGTCCAGTTTGCACAGTAATCAAACTGACACCTCAGTTTATAGAGAGAATCACATCGCAGCTATTCTTCTCAGTTGCAGTGGCACTTTGTGATTCAACTACAGTGGAATCAAAGCCCAAAAATGCAAACCAGTACACCATGAAATCTATGACTTCACCTGCAGGAACAGTCACAACTGGAGACCAGTCGCTCCACAGTGGGTTCTGGGCCTGAGTGGACCGCTGTCTGATTTGAACCTGATGAACTGAATCCTTCAACAGATTCACAACAATGACACGGTCTGTTCGGATAAAAAAATTAACAGGAACATTTCAGCCACTTCCGTGTTGTATCCTAACCCATCTCAGAATACACAGAACTAACGTACAGTCATCAGGAGTTAGCTGGTAGCACGTCAAATCTGAGAAATCATATTAGAGGGCTGAAACATACAAAAACACTGGTATAATCCTCCAGTGTATCTCAACGACAATCCCTAATTACCAATATAACAGAATGAATTAACTTCATCTCAAAAGACTTGAATTACTGAAGCAAAAGAGATCACTCACACATAAAGGTGTCACTGGTAGTGTTTGTTGCTCTCTGTAATGGCAAAAAAATAAAAAATAAAATGTGTTATTTAATGTGGGAAAACAGCTTAAATTGGATGTCAAAGTCTGCCTCACTTTTCCCCATAAGTCTGTGGGGTGTTCCTGGCATCTGAACCGGATCTCGACTAAAGCTGGATGCTCCTCTGCAGCTGGCCAGCTTAAGCTGAGGTTGTTTCTTAACCAGGACATGGAAATATTCTGTGGCGCTTCATACTTAACTGTTTAGGAAAAGCAAACAAAAACTCATTTATAATACTTTTGAAATTGATCTACTGTATATCAACCGTGTGTTTTAATGTGAGGACCATCCAGTACCTGTGTGCCCGAGTACAACAGACCTCCTGGTTGATGTGCAGCTGGAGTTTCCCACGTGAGCTTCCACCCAAATGTGAACAGCACGATTTTTGATAAGCAGTTTCTCGTTGACCTGATATCTCCTCCTGATACTCCTGAATTTTGTTTTACTGCAAGTGAATATGTGGATCTGACTTTGAGTACATTGAAAAAGGCAGAGACACATCTCTCATGTCTTCAGCATTAGATTGAACGTAAACATTCACATCATCCTTTTTTGCCAATTTGTATCCCTTATGTTGCTTTAAGATTGTAAAAAACAGTTATGGCTTTGTCCAAAGGTGGCAAAATCCACCTGCCAGCACCTCTAAAGTTAACATGTTCTGCCATGGTCTGGATTAATACTCGATTCTGATTGGCTACGGGTGTCCATTTAGTAAGAAAATGCCCGACAGGGTGTCCATCAGGAATTAATGGACTAACTGGAAGCCAGAACCGTCCAATGCACAGGTGATGGCAGAGGTATAGACCTGTGTTCAACACCCAGGAAAGGTGCCAGGATGAAGGGGCTATTTCTACGACGGAGGATTAGGGCCACATTGAGAACAAATTTTTTTATAGACTTCGAGAATAAAGTCATTATTTACAAGATTAAAGTCATTATTTATGAAAATAAAGTCTTAAATTTACGAGATTAAAGTCATTATTTACGAGAATAAAGTCGTAAATTTATGAGATTAAAGTCATTATTTACGAGATTAAAGTCATAATATTCTTTGTAGAGGACGAGTTGTTAAAATGGTGGTAAAGTTAGAAAGACATGGGCAAATTCCAAATTCCTGGATCAATAAGTCACATAGAGTCTGATCTGTAAACGATGTAAATGACGTATTTCTGCAGTGTTGGTGATGCACATGATGAGCTATAACTATAATAAATAATTTTTACCGGAACGATGATCCCCGGTGCTCCACGGAGAACATTACTTCTGCTGAGACAGTGGAGGAACCGTCTACAAAGTGTACAAAGATATTCAATAACTTTTATATTATTAACTGTCTGTTTCATCACCACATTCAGCTCAGACACAGAAATACTGTTTACTGAAAATAAGAATGTGTATATGTTATATATGTTATGTGTTATTACTCACATAAAAATCAAATTAGGTAGGTCATAATTATGACTTTTTTCTCATAAATAATGACTTTTTTCTCGTAAATAATGACTTTAATCTAGTAAATAATGACTTTATTCTCGAAGTCCATAAAAAAATTGTGAATATTCCATAACATAAAATTCACTGATTCAACCAAAGGGTAAATAACAACAACACATAGCTAACGTTCCATAATCAATTTATCTATTTATTCACACTCACCTAAGAATGTTGCACTATTGGAGTGCAATATATTTTCAATTTATGAACAGTTCTCTGTCAAATCAGCAGGGGGAGGGAGATATCTGTAGTTCTCTTTCCCTCCCTCTGACACACAAAAAGCAAGCTATGCTAAAAAGCAGGCTATGAAAACCAAACTCAGAAATGGCGCTCTGTCAATTAATGCTGTGCTTTAAACACACGGACTGTAATAACTAAGTCATTATGTGAACTTACCGATCACATACTTTGACTCAGCTTTGCTACATGGAGCACCTGCTCTACCAAGTGACATAATGAGGCTCCTCTATTCATGATATCTTGATATTGCCTTGGGGACAGCTACCTACCCTTAAACATAATGATAAATTATATTTTATATTTTATATATTTATATTTTATATATTATATATTATTTTCTCAACTTTCACACAGAGTGAATACATTGTGCAACACCTTAGATTATTAGAAAATATAAATTAATTTTATTTTCATTTGCAAGTGACCATGGTGTGAATGTCTAAGATCTGGAATTAATTAGTTTACATCATCAAAATAATCTCTGCTGAGCATTGGATGGTTCTGGAATGTAATCAATTAATTCTTGATAATGGACACCTTCTCCTGTCATGTCTGTCAGGTCAAGTTATGTTTATTATTTCAGTCCTGTCATTTTGTCTTGTAATTTCCTGTTTTATTTTGAAAGAGAGTGCCCTTGTTTCTCACATAGGCAAGTCAGTCATTATGTTTTCTGTCGTTACTTTCGTAGCCATAGTGCCAGTATGTTTTATTTGTTCGATAAACTTTCATAGCTGTATAGTGCCAGTGTATTTTATTTGTTAGATAACCTTTTCATAGCCTTCAGAGAAGTGAGTTTGTTACAGTAGACAGATTTGAGTGCAAATTCCTCCCTGTAGTGTAATTTTTGCCTAAATCGATTTTCTTGTTCATACTTTGTCTGTGAGGCGTGCATTTGGGTTCAGTGTTCATCCACGTTCTTACATCTCCTGCATTATCCCTTACAGATCACATTTGTTTAATCTGTATTTTGTTGCAGGCTTTGTTACCGTCTGGCAGAACGAAGCTAGCTGTCTGTTTCCAGCTAACCGTCTCCTGGTTGTGGTATCAGTCTTCTTAGTTAACTTAAGTTTGTAATGACTGATCTATTAACAGACCTGCTTCATTTGCACACTGAGACGACTCACTTTGTATGATATTTGTTTCAGTCATATTCATAAACAAAGTACCCATAAACCACCATGGAAAAGATGCTGGATGATGATGCTACCATTAAAATATTGCAGAACAATACTTACTTAAAGTAAAGGTCAAATGTCACATCGCTCTCCGACGTATTCATGCTCCATTCACATGTATAAACGGACTCGTCTGTGTTTCTTCTGAAACACTCAGGACTTGAAGGAGCCTCACATGCTGTCCCTTAGGAATAACACATTACAAATAATCTCACTTATGGATCTTAAAGTAGGTCTTGCTGTGTTCAGAAATAAAGACATTTTCTAATTTTTGCATTTCGTTCTATTGTACTGTGAATAATTTATACATTAGAGGTTTGAGGTTTGGGCAGAGCCAAGTAAAGTTGAGCTTGAAATTGAGAAAACAGTCATCTCATTTATTAAAAATGAATAACCCAACAATTTTATAAATATCAGTTTTGCAACTATGAAGGCGGATTTAGTCTGTTAGTGGAAACCATGTGATGCTGATAAGCTAACCAACATGCTGTGGCTGATGTGTGATGTTTACGGCAAAAAAATGTCACTTTCACATTTGTGATTATAGTCTGCACTGCGGTTTGATATGATCAGACAGAAGTCAACAGCAGAGGCTATCATAAGGTCACTTAAATGAAGTAAGACACAAAAGGATAAAGAGTACTTATTTACCTTTGCTGACAGTTATAAGGAACATAACAACAACAATGAGTTCATGTAGTGAACTCCAGCATCTCAAAGTTTCCATGAGGTATAGTGGAAAGTCTCCAAGGCTCAGTCTTCAGTGTGAGAGTCCATTTATTTCACCTGTCTTCATGTAACTCAGTTGTGTTTCTCAGAAATGTCAGACAAGTTTCATGTCACTGTAGTTATATGAGCTGCAATAAAAAACCACATGTGCCAGGAGTGGGGGGAGGTTTGAATTTACAGACATACAGTAACAGCCATTCTGAAAGTGACGAGTCTTAGAAGTCATTCAATGACGCTTTTTCCTCTGTTTTTGTTCTCTTCAGGATCCTCGTCACAGACTCTGGAAACTCAAGCAGCACCTACAAACAGCACAAACACCTATGTCTGTCTGGTGTTTGTTTCGTGACTAAGCTGCATGCAGATTTTCAGGACAGAAGAGCTGGAGGGTAATGAGAAGAATTTACAGCAGACCCAAAGTACACTTCACAGCGGTATGTTTGTATATTATGATTTCTGCTGGAATATCATGTATTTGTTAGTGTGTGTGCATTCATGTCCATGCATTCATGTGATGGCCTGTCTGTCTAACTATGGCTAATCTTGCATAATGCAGGACCCATCAACCTAATATATTTTTCTGCTAATTGTCAGAAATTCAGAAATTTGTCTTCCACAGGCTCAATGGTAAATGGATAGACGATTATTTTGCCAGGCTGAGCCTATGCTCTCAGAGTTGCAGTGATTCACACTGAAAACAGATTTTGTTGACAGTGTGTGTCTGATATGCTTGTGGTCGATGATCACAACTGTGGTCATTGCTTGACATTTACGTTGGAGGTGTATAGGCAATGAATTGGGAACAATGTTATATGACACTGAAAGCACTCTGAAATGGTGCAAAGTATAGATGCAGTTTCTAAAATGCATCCTCATGATTGTAGATAATGTGTTAAATGAGCTTGTTATTGATGTATGATGCATGCATGAGGGAGAGCCACAGATAAGTACATATATGCTCTCTGTTTTGGTATTTTTTCACACTCCAAAGTGTAAAAAAAGGAGAGTCAACTGGATTTGGTTAAAGTTTGTTTAGGACAGTCAGCTTGGTCAGCCTCTTAGTTGAGAGGACAAACTTCAAGCAAGTCCAGTTGACTCTTCGTTTTTGCTCTTTCGATTTACCTCAAGCTGCTGAGTGAGAACCTTCGCAGATTTCCCAACACACTGTTTCTCTGTGTACTTTTCTGTTTAGGGTCCACAACCAAAAAGTTTGACTAACCCTTCTGTGAATGGTTGCAGCTTAATTTCTCTAATATCAGTCTACCAACAAGTTAACAATTTAATAATTAGGTATATGTATACAAATAAATAAGCCCCAGAAGAAATAAATAAATGCAAATTCTGTCGTAAATCTGTCCCTGCTGTACTTAATATACACACACTGTGATATCTGCTTTTCCCCATGTTAATCCGATGTTTGTCTGTGGTCAGGACAGATGATTTTAATCTCAGTGTGGTGAGAGATAAAACTTAGTAATATATGAAACAACAGAGTGATGTTCTTCTCAAGTAACAATACAGGAGTCATGTAAAAGTCCTTTTCTCTGCAGATCAATTGAAGTGCAATGGTGGAAAATCCTGAAGTCTGTCATCACATTTTACAAATGAACATGACATGTTCTAGTTTTCACAGAGTAGATCAAAACACCACAGAGGTTGCTTTGGTGATGAGTAATCTATCATTTCCCCTTGCACCTTGCATGAGCTTCCTCTTTTTAAGACCATAGTTTTTTTTGTGACCACTTCCTGTCACGTTCACTCCTTGACAAGCTCGGCAACAAGCAAGGTTTTACACTAACAACAATAGACTAGATTTGATAGAAAAGCTGTAATCCATATTTCTTTTAAGGTTTAATTGCATTTTACTATATTTTACCAAATTTCATGATGTTTGTTCTACACGTTACTGCTAAAACCTAGAGTTGACAGCAACTTGTCAATTGATGGTGGTGCAAAAGTCATAGTGATTTACCATCTGGGGTTCATGAGTTTCTGAATAAGATTTCATGGAATCTATTCTCACCTAAAATCTGAACCAGTATTTGCTGTCTGCAGATAGAAAAAATATATTATTATATATGACAAAACAATTAGACACAGGAGCAGCTTCTTCTCACAGGCTGTCACTCTGATGAACACTTAACACCAGTCACAGTGTCAGGAACAATCCCTGTGGAATTACAGTTGTACAGTATATACTGTATACATCACACTGTCATTTACACCTGCTTATAAGTTTTATCTATTTACTATTTATCTCATGCATCGTTCACTCATTTTATCTTACACAGTTTAAGTTATGTTGTGTTCAGTTGAGCGGCTGCAAGTTTGTTATTTATCTTTTACATCCATCCATCCATTCTCTTCCGTTTATCCGGGATCGGGTCGCGGGGGCAGCAGCCTAAGCAGGGAAGCCCAGACTTCCCTCTCCCCAGCCACTTCATCCAGCTCTTCCGGCGGAATCCCAAGGCGTTCCCAGGCCAACCGGGAGACATAGTCTCTCCAGCGTGTCCTGGGTCGTCCTCGGGGTCTCCTGCCGGTGGGACGTGCCCGGTATACCACACGAGGGAGTTGTCCCGGGGGCATCCTAATCAGATGCCCGAGCCACCTCATCTGGTTCCTTCGATGCGGAGCAGTGGCTCTACTCTGAGCCCCTCCTGGATGACTGAACTTCTCACCCTATCTCTAAGGGAGAGCCTTCAGAGGAAGCTCATTTCGGCCGCTTGTATCTGTGATCTTGTTCTTTCAGTCACAACCCACAGTTCGTGACCATAGGTGAAGGTAGGAACGTAGATCGACTGGTAAGTTGAGGGCTTTGCCTTTCGGCCCAGCTCTTTCTTCACCATGACGGACCGATACAGCGTCCGGATCACTGCAGAAGCTGCACCAATCCGCCTGCCAACCTCCCGCTCCTTTCTTCCCTCACTCGTGAACAAGACCACAAGATACTTAAACTCCTCCACTTGGGGCAGGATCTCATTCCCGACCCGGAGAGAGCATACCACCCTTTTCCGACTGAGGACCATGGCCTCAGATTTGAAGGTGCTGATTTTCATCCCGACCGCTTCACACTCAGCTGCGAACCGCTCCAGTGAGAATTGGAGATCACAGCTTGATGAAGCCAACAGAACCACATCATCTGCAAAAAGAAGAGATGTGATGCTGAGGCCACCAAACTGCACCCCCTCAGCGCCTCGGCTGCGCCTAGAAATTCTGTCCATAAAAGTTATGAACAGAATCGGTGACAACTCTCACCGGAAACGAGTCCAACTTACTGCCAGCAATGCGGACCAAACTCTGACACCGATCATACAGGGACCGAACAGCCCGAACCAAGGGGTCCGGTACCCCATACTCCTGGAGCACCTCCCACAGAACTCCCCGAGGGATGCGGTCAAACGCCTTCTCCAAGTCCACAAAACACATGTAGACTCGTTGGGCAAACTCCCATGCACCCTCCAGGACCCTGCCGAGGGTGTAGAGCTGGTCCACTGTTCCGCGGCCAGGACGAAAACCACATTGCTTCTCCTGAATCTGAAATTCGACTTCCCGACAGACCCTCTTCTCCAGAACCTCTGAATAGATCTTACCAGGGAAGCTGAGGAGTGTGATCCCCCTGTAGTTGGAACACACCCTCCGGTCCCCCTTCTTAAAGAGGGGACTGCGATTGCCGTAGCCGCATTCTGTTTGGCCTGACGGTACCTATCAGCTGCCTCCAGTGTCCCACAGGCCAAAAAGGCCCGATAGGACTCTTTCTTCAGCTTGACGGCATCCCTCACCGCCGGTGACCACCAACGGGTTCGGGGATTGCCGGCGCGAGAGGCCACCGACCACCTTGTGGCCACAGCTCCGGTCAGCCGCTTCAACAATGGAGGCACGGAACATGGCCCATTCAGACTCAATGTCCCCCACCTCCCCCGGAATGTGGTTGAAGTTCTGCCGGAGGTGGGAGTTGAAACTCCTTCTGACACGGGACTCTGCCAGACGTTCCCAGCAGACCCTCACAACACGTTTGGGTCTGCCTGGTCAGACCGGCATCTTCCCCCACCATTGGAGCCAACACACCACCAGGTGGTGATCGGTTGACACCTGCCCGGCGCCTCTCGTTGGGGGCAATTCAAAAGTGGAATAGAGTCCAATCCCTCTCAAGAGGACTGGTGCCAGAGCCCAAGCCGTGCGTCGAGGTAAGTCCAACTATATCAAGTCAAAATTTCTCGACCTCGCACACCAGCTCGGGCTCTTTCTCCGCCAGAGAGGTGACATTCCACGTCCCTAGAGCTAGCTTCTGCAGCCGGGGATCGGACCGCCAAGGTCCCTGCCTTCGGCTGCCACCCAGCTCACATCGCACCCGACCCCCTTGGCCCCTCCCACGGGTGGTGAGCCCGTTGGAAGCGGGTCCCACGTTGCCTCTTCGGGCTATGCCCGGCCAGGCCCCATGGGTACAGGCCCGGCCACCAGGCGCTCGCCAACAGGCCCCACCTCCAGGCCTGGCTCCAGAGGGGGGGCAAGGGAAAACGTGAACCATTCTCTTTTACATTGTTTTATTATTTCTTAACCTTGTGTGTTGCTGTCTGTCACTTGTATTTTTTTATTCTATGTTGGTGCAAAGAGAGTGCTGTAAACCATAGTCATATTCCTAGTATGTGAAAACATACAGTATATGGCCAATAAAGCTGACTCTGATTGTGACAAGATGCATCGATAAAGCCTGTCAGAGATAAAACCTCCTGGTGGAGAGGTTAAAGTGCTGCCCTGCAGTGTTCAATCCATTTAGCGACATCTAGTTGCTGCTCTTCATCCCTCTGGACATATTATTTCCATACAATTTCATGTATTAACTGTTGTCATATGTTATGTCTATCTGTATTTTTCATTGTTCATTGTTTCATTGTACACGCGACATCTATTGCACATCTGTCCATCCTGGAAGAGGGATCCCTCCTCTGTTGCTCTTCCTTTCTTTTTCCTTGTTAAAGTTTTTTTGGGGGGAGTGTTTCCCTTTGTCGATGTGAGGGTCATTTGTAAGGACAGAGGGTGTTGTGTCCTGTTAAGATTGTAAAGCCCCCTGAGACAAATTTGTCATTTTTGACATTAGCAGGGCCTCCCCTGACCAAATTGGGGCGCTAAGCAAAATTTTATGACACCAACTGGTCATATTACTACTCTTTTTCATCAGAGGTGAATGGAAAGGGCCTTAACAAGACATTAAAAAAAATGTTAATCAGGGCTGCTGACAGAGATTCCTATCGAACGAGTAGCAGCTCAGTTACATTGTGCCACAAAGTTTTATTTTAACACCATATCCACCTTCAAGAGAAGCACCAGCTTTCTCATGTTTTGCCTCTTTTTTTCTTTCACTCACTCCCAACTCATGATGTCTTTTGGACGACATGACAGTTCCTCACTCACTCTGCAAATGCGTGCCGGCACTGCCCTCTGATTGGTCAGTTGTCGAGTGCTGTCAATCATTTCAGCAACGCATGCGCGGTCTGATCACAGGTCTCTTTTCTCCTTTCTCGAGCTTTGATGCTGCACACGTCTTGCGGTAGCATCACTGTGCATAAGCACAAATGCGTCCCTTCAGGCAAAATGTGGCCCCTCATGAAGGATGAGGCCCTCCTGTTCTGGAGGGGCGACACTGGATATTAGGTTGTAGAAATAAAATTGACTTGACTTGACACTGGAAATAATCATTAGTAAATGATTCTGCAGATCCATTTTCATCCAATTCATGCAATTTTGTGCTGTGATGCAGTTAAATCCTCATAAAAAAGAAAATCTTCAGTCAAATCCTCTGTTAAATCCAGTTTAAGACGAGTCTGTCTTCACATCGAAGACCAAACCATTCCTGTATATCAGCATTGCAATCTCGTTGTCCACCTGTTCAAGATCAGTCATTTCTCCTTCTCTGGAGCTCCTCAGTGCTTCATCTGTAGAGCTGGGTCTCAGACACTCCTCACTGCTTCCTCCTGACATCCTTGAGTCAGCCCCCTCGTTGTCCACATCCTCATCAGTGCCATTGTCCCACTCGGTGAAGACAGCAGTTTCCTCTGCGTCCTCAGGGACAGACTTGCCCTCTGGATGCTGCTGCAGTGTCAGCTCATACACCTCCTCCTTTCCCTCCATAAACTCCTGCTGTAGGTCACATTAGCAGATTAAACACTTAGTTTGGTGTCCTTTTTATTGTAATACACAGTATAATATGAAAGCAATTTACATCATAAAAAACAGCTGGCAGACTGATTTACTGTACTCTCTGTTGACTTTCTGAAGAAATGATCTACTTTCTGGTCACATTAACAGTTTAACAGATACATCAGGGACTTCCCTCAATGTCATCTGTTTCCCTGGGTGAGTAAAAATGTATCTTACCAGACTCTCAGGTTGATACGACATGAAATCTGGAATAACAGGTGTCGGCACAGGAGGGAAGAGCTTGGTTTTGATTCTGAGTGTGAGAACAGAGTTTAAAGAAAGAGATCAACTGCTGCTTTAATAATTGCAGATACAACAGAAACTCAGACAAATGACATGTCTGAAAGCAGCATTCATGAATCATTTTAGTCCTTGCATGAATATTTTACATGGTGTGTTAATGTGTTTGTCTCAAACTGTAGAATATTTACAGTAGGGGTCACCCACCTCTTCAAGATACAGGTGCACATTGTTGTGATGAAAAAGAAGAGAAAGAGAAAGCCGAGACTCCACCACACTATTTTCAGGACAAAAGGAAACATTTGTTTGCACCCACAAGTGGAAAAACTCCTCCATTGACTTTCAAAATAAAAGCTCTTTCACGATACCAGTCACAGGCTTCTCTGGGAGCGTGTTAATAGTTGTGGCTTCAGGTCCTTCTCCCACTTGTGTCACTCCAGCCAGGCTGAAGTTGTATTTCGCTCCAGGTGTTAAGTTTTCTAGACGGTGTTTCATCAGGGAGGCTGATATGTTAAAGCACTCTGATGAAAGGAGATGTGGAAAAACGTGCAGTCAGTCACACACCACTGTCATCACAGTCTAACAGGTTCAGTTTTTTCATGTCCTATCCAAAAATTGGTAATATGTTGTATGTTTGCCATAAAATATGTAATTGTACAAGTAGATGTAATAATATGAAGTCTTTAATTCAGCTCTTCAAAAGTTTGAGCTTTCCAAAAATGGCTTCACACCCTTGGGCTCATCCTGTGTGCTGATTTTGATGCTGCAGAGTTTGTAGTGTGTGAGGAAACCTCGCTGGTCCACAGTGGGAATTGCTTTCCAAGACAAGGTTGCAGATGTGTGTGTATCACTAAAAGTGACAAACTCCTGAGGTTCTCTTAATGGAACTGAAGAGAAAAACAGAAATTTGTTTATATTTTTGGAAATGAATTTGGTGCATCAGTGTAAATAGAACACTTACCGCTCTCTTTCTGATAAAAGAGGCACATTTTAACTGTCTGTGGTTTCCCATGGTCACATATGTGTTCAAAGTAAAGGTAGCGAACGTAGTCCTTTATGTCTGTAACAGAAACAGATTTATAGGTTGAATTAAAGCTATAGTTGGTAATCTTGGAGAGCTAGCAAGTGTGAAAGCCGCCACAGAGGTCTGATTCTTTTCGTTCCTTTTTCTGAATACATAATGTATTGACTATTCTCTCTCTCAGGATGTTATACTGGTTTCACTCAGTATAACAAAAAGTGCTTCTAAACAGGATTGCCAACTATAGCTTGAAATGAACAAGGTTAGAGTTAATGACACAATCAATGAACAGATACCTATTTTATTACCTTTGTCATGGTAAAAGTAAATTATCTCTCTGTAGAGCCGAGGTGACGGCGCTGTGATTAAAAGCACTTTAATGCAACTCACTCGATCTTATTTGCTCCCTCTTTTTCTTCTTCTTCCTCCCTGTTAAGGTGATCACATTTTCTGGCCTTGAATCTCCATCTTGAAGCTCATACAACTCAAGGCAAGTTTCCTTGTTGATTTTTTCTCCCAGTAGTGTTTTGTCACAAACTGCCAGGAGAGCATAGAGTTAACAGCCTTTCAGGTGACTGTAGGATTCATATACATGATGTGCGACATTCTCAGACAACAACACTTTGGCCTACTTTTTAAATCTGCAGTAGTTTGGGCCGGGACTTGTAAGATCGCTGGTGGAGAAGACCCCGCTGTGTTTCTGGCTGTAACTGAGATGTTGACGGCAGAGAGCGAGACATCAATAGTGTGTTCACTGGTGTTGATGGGATGTCTGTGTTCCTCACAAGGACATCCATGAGAAGACTGTGTGTCCCTCAGGCTGTACGTCACTCCTCTGACTGCAGCTGCATGCGGCATCGGCTGAACAGCAGAGGAGACAAACACAGCAAACTGAGCCACCTGAACAAGGCGGCTGTTTCCGTATAATCAACTGGTACATCCTAGTCAAAGGATCAACATGACATGCAGAGTAGAAACCAGTATGACGAACTGTTGGTCTTGAAGCAAAACATTCAGAGCAAAATGGGACTTTTATGTACCAGGTTTCATATCACTTGAACCAGTGATGTTCAAGTTTGGTATTCATTTTTTTTTTTTTTTACTTCAGTAAATTAGTGTCATCTTTAAAAATGTGGTTCGTGAGTGGTGAGATACAGGATTTGTTAAATTCTGTTATGCGTGCTGCTTCCAGTGTATTGAACATTTCAAAGAAAAGTGATTTAAAGTACATCATGTTCATAATGGGTGCAAAATTGGTCATAATTGAAGATACAGTATCAAGACTCAGTAATTCCTTACTATGTCAATGAAAAGCTTATTTGAAATCTTTGTGCTTGCTTTTGTAGAAAAAAATGATACACAAAGACATACCAAAATATATAAAACACCAGCACAAAGACATGAAATCATATTCAAAACACAAGTTCATAAAGAAGTTTGCTCGGGATGTGATAACACTCTTGTCACACGTCTCTGCAGTTCATAATTTCCACTTCCTGAGTTTTTGCAGAAACAGCAGTCAGTGGTGGGCTTTCTGCACAATATGGCTAATATAGACGTTCAATTTAAGAGGTAAAGATATGGCAGTCCCTAGGTATGAAGTTTCCTGCAGTCACAGCAGTCTGATCTTTAACGGCTAAAGCTCATCTGTGTTTTTGCATCCTTGGTTTTGAAGGTGCTGAAGGTTAAGTTGTTATGAGCACACTGCCCAACTATAAGGAGAGGCCGACTGCTCTGAAAGCTGTTTTGTCATTACAAGAGACCAGATCTGCCACAGTGGTGTCATCTGCAAATTTAAAAACTTTAACTGAGTCAGAGTGAGAATTCTATTTGTGATCTATTGGTCAGGAAGTCACTAATACAGTTACACATGGACCTGCTGATACCTGTCAAACCAAATCACATACCTCTGACCTCATTCAGTTCAAAGCACTAATTAAACTGAACTATACTTGGGGGTCACGTGACGCAAATGGCGGTGTAGCAGCACATTGTCTGTACTCCCGCAGCTCGGTGTCCTTTTAGTATATTTTTTCCATAGGGGATACAGTCGCAGTGAGTGGACGTCTTAGTCTAAGTGAGTACAATGCCTGGTACTCAAAGAAAACTCAACCTTGCTGCAAAATCTGCTAAACTGGGAGAAGTTCAATTGCCTTGGTGCAGCCAAGCTAACATGGCATCACTTCTGGGCCAAGTTGACGCTGACAGCTGGGTGGAAAGAATAACTGCTGAAGTGCTCAGAGGTGTGGAGGCTTCATTTAACAAAAAGTTTGACCCCGTTTTGAAGAAACATGAAGCTTGCTCGTCCAAAATTGCCACGCTGGATACGCGGATTACCGAGGCTGAGTGCCGCATCTCAAACTCTGAGGACGCCGCAGTAACTCACATCACTAAGCTCGTGGAGATGGAGAGCAAGCTGGAGGCCGCATTGGAGAAGCTCGATGATTTGGAGAATAAGAGCCGGCGATGCAACATACGAATCGTTGGGCTTCCTGAGGGCAGCGAAGGCACTGGCTTTCTTCAGAACCTTTCTCCTGGATTTGCACCCCCGAGCTCCCAATCTAGGTATGTATTTAAGTCTTGTTTGTTTGGGTTTTTTTTTTGTCTTATTATGTTTTGTATTTTCTACTTCTGTGCTGAGCCTAATTGCCTGTATTTTGTGCACGGGTGCTAGTGCTATATTTGTTTATTGTCCTTGTCATACCTGCTTTGCGGAAAAAAGTTCAATAAAAATTATGTTTAAAAAAAAACCTAAACTAAACAACAAAAGAAATGCAACTTTTACAAAGTGAATTCTAGTTGTTTCCGTTTGTCTCAGCAGCAATGTGAAAGTGCTTGTTTGGACAAGTGTATGAAAATGGGATCAATACTTTTGTTTGTCTACCCAACCTGCATAAAATGTGAAAATTTTTCTCTAAGTACTTTTGTAATGATGCCGCGACTGACACAAATCCAACGTGAACGTGCATGCTGAGTGCTGGCATGAGTGCACCAGATGTTGCAAGGGCAATGAACTTTAATGAATCAACAATTAGTCGTCTCAGAACCAGATTCCATACCATGAACAGCACTTCAGATCATCCACGCCGCGTCAGACCACGTGTGATGACCAACATTCAGGATCGCCATATTCGTCTTTGGCACACTTCCCGCCACTCTTTCTGCTGCTGAGACACCTGGATGTCACTAACCCTGTATCAGTGCTCAAACAGTGTGCGGAGAGGCTGACCTACGAGCATGCAGGCCATACTTTGGTCTACCGTTAAATCCAATACCCCGCCATCGCGAATGGGGTAACGTCCATCGTTACCGCATACATCAACAATTGTCAGATGTTCTGTTTTCAGACGAGTCACGTTTCTGTTCCTATTATTGTTTGAGGCTGCTTAAAAAAACTTGTGTTTCTTTTGTTTGCTGAGTATATATAGCTAATAAGTTCATTTTAAAACTTGTATACGTAAGTAAATCACATGAAAAGTTAAGTGAACAACCTGACATATTTTTATGTGTATATAAGTGTTGGATCTTGTTTTTTCAAGCACAATTATTTTCTGTCTTTGGTCAACTGCTTGCTCTCAAAGAAAAAAAAAACATGAAAGTTCTTTGCAGTGACATTTGAAATATTTCAGGACATAGTTTTCTCCGTAAAAGTGTGTACATTGTGAGCATACATACTTCATTTACAGCTGCACATAGAGACTTTAATGAAAATACGCTCTATGTTTTTAACTAAAATTTACTGTTTTTATGCAGCACATTATATTCGATATATGTAGTGATGCAGAATGTGTTGCTTCCGTTTTCCCATCACAGACTTACCTGCCATGTCAGTGTCACCTTTCGAGTTCCATTTAAAAGTGTTGTTTTCATGGTAACTTTAGGTTTTTCCTCAAGCTCTGTAGTAAAAACACAAATTTGAGTTTGGATGTATCATACCCAGTTTGCACAGACCTTTTCAGTAATCATACCAACACCTCAGTTTATACAGAGGAGAATCAGGTACAGCTATTCTTCTGTTGCAGTGGCGCTTTTGACATTTGACCACAGTGGAATTAAAGCCCAAAAATACAAACCAGTACACCATGAAATCTATGACTTCACCTGCAGGAACAGTCACAACTGGAGACCAGTCGCTCCACAGTGGGTTCTGGGCCTGAGTGGACCGCTGTCTGATTTGAACCTGATGAACTGAATCCTTCAACAGATTCACAACAATGACACGGTCTGTTCAGATAAAACGATAAACAGAGACATCTATAAAATTGACGCACTAAAAACAATATTATTTTTCCTATTTTATTAGCAAGTAACAAGTCACATGAGCTAAGACCAAAGTCAACATTAAATTATGATCCAGTTGTCTGATATATTTTACTTCAATGCGTGGACCCTTTGGTCACAGTAAACACATCACCACAACGTTTTTCTGAGCTACAGCTGGGTTTACATTACAGTTACTCAAAGGTCGGGTACCAAACGCCAACAGCCATGACCAATTGTCAGTATTTTTGACGTCCTGGGAGTGAGAATGAGCTGCTATTTCTTCTACACTATAGTTCTCAAATGTTATCCAAAAAGTATTGAAAAGTGACGGTGACACTCACTGTTTCACTGGGTGACATCTTCCATCATTACAATGACCAGGGGTACTACAGTGTTTTTTTTAGTTAGTTAATCCCACACTGACTGTCCTGCTGCAGTAAATTTTCACTTGTGCATATTCAAGTGTGTTTCTAAATAGTCAATAATAAAACATACAAAACCAGTGTATGATCCTTCAGTGTATCTGATATATAACGAGGCTTTCAAAAGACTTATTAATTAATTACAAAAATATAAGCCATTACTCACACATAAAGGTGTCACTGGTAGTTTTTGCTGTTCTCTGTGACAGTAATATGAATATGGGGTTAAATGCATTAATCATTAGAAAAAAAAACATTCAAATGCATTAAATTTGGTGTCAAAGTCTGCCTCACTTTTTCCCATGATTCTGTGGGGTGTTCCTGGCATCTGAACCGGATCTCGACTAAAGCTGGATGCTCCTCTGCAGCTGGCCATCTTAAGCTGAGGTTGCTTTTTAACCAGGACATGGAAATATTCTGTGGTGCTTCATATTTAACTGTTGAGGAAAATAATAAACAAATGTTTACTACATTTACTTTTGTATTTAATCTACAGTAAAATGATCAGTTTAACCTGTTGCCTAAAAGGATAACAGTGTGTTTTAGTTTTCCATGTTTAGGGTGAAATGAGAGCCGTTGTTTGTACCTGTGTGCCCGAGTACAACAGACCTCCTGGTTGATGTGCAGCTGGAGTTTCCCACGTGAGCTTCCACCCAAATGTGAACAGCGCGATATCTGATTAGCTGTTCCTCGTTGAGCTGAAATGTCTTCTCTGTGCTCCTGAACCTTGTTTTACTGCAAGTGAACATGTGGATCTAGCTTTCAGTACTTTGAAAGGCAGAAAAACATGTCACACATACATATTAATACCTTTCCTTTCTTTTGCCAATTTGTTTCCCTTAAGTTGCTTTAAGATTGTTTAGACAGCTATAGCTTTGTCCAAAGGTAACAAAATCCACCTGCCAGCAGTGGCGTGCATAGACTTTTTGAAGGCAGGGGTGAAAAGAAAATAAGGGCACCTACAGTAAGTACTCACCACTGAAGAGGGTATTTAAGCATGCATTTTCAACATCCAGCATTTTAGGCATTTTATCATGATTTAACCAATCAAGAGGGCAATTTAGTGTGTTTTTGCCAACTAGGGGGGCACTTTAGCACATATTTTTGCCCCCCAAGAGGACACTTTAGCTAGCATTTAAAACAATGCAACATGCATCACATCTGTTTAATCTGTATTTTGTTGTGAGCTGCAAGCAGTTTTGCTGTTTCTCCAGTATTTCGGGCTAACCATCTCCTGACTGTGCTATTAATATTTTCAGATAATTCTCAGCAAGAGAACTTGAACAAACCACATGAGTTTGTAATGACTGAGCCAGTAGCAGACCGCTGCCCATTAACTCTTTGAGTGCCAGCCGTTTTATAAAACAGAAAGTGCCTTGTGCCAGCGTTTTTGCCCATTTTGAGCCATATTTCAAGACCCACACAATATTTTGTACAATGTCTCTGAAAACACTGAATAGCTCAAATGAAAGAAGAGAGTCTCTATTTCATCATGAAAAAAATGTGTTTCTATCTTGTTCCGTTCTTGTTTTATTAGAGGTAGAGTAGAGGCCATTTTCACCAAAAACACAATTTTTTGTCTAGAATCTGTCTGTCTTATTCTCTAATCGCGATCGTCTCCACTTTCTGCTTTGATATCTGTGATGTATACTGTCTCTTTATGCTCTGACTACATCTCCCAGAAGCCCCAACATTACTCACAGACCGTGATGGGCGACCATCTGCCGAAAAACCACTTTAATGTATTATTACATCGATGGCACTCAAGCGTTGGATTTTGAATGATGTCAAAATAAGTCAATGGCACCCACAGAGTTAAAGGGTTCATTTTGGAAACAATGGCTTCATTTGCACACTAAGAGGACTCACTTTGTCTCATATTTGTTTCAGTCATATTCATAAACAAAATACTCATAAACCACTACGGATCGATGTTGGATGATGATGTTACCATTAAAATATTGCAGAACAATACTTACTTAAAGTAAAGGTCAAATGTCACATCGCTCTTAGTCGTATTCATGCTCCATTCACATGTATAAACGGACTCGTCTGTGTTTCTTCTGAAGCACTCAGGACTGGAAGGAGCCTCACATGCTGTCCCTTAGGAATAACACATTTCAAATAATCTCACTTATAGATCTTAAAGTAGCTCCTTCTGAGTCTTCAGAAATAAATCCAAAGATTAGAAAAGGCTGCAGCTACATTTTTATCATTTTATTTAACCTTTTCATTCCACTTTTACAGTCACCTCTTAGTTATATTTTTTCATTTTCTCATTTTGTTTTTGTGCTGCTGTGAAATATTTTATACAGATAAGGTTCTTTTCTTTGTAATCTAATTGTTATTTAACATTGGCAATATTGTTCCACTAGTTACACACTTAACATGTGCTGAACTGTATTGATAATTATTAGAGGCCTGAACACTTTTGAGAAAAATTGAGAAAACAACATCCTATTTATGAAAAAAGTAACCCAGCAATATGTGAAATATCAGTTTCAACTGTCTGTGCAGAGCAGACATAGTCTGCTAGAAGCAACAAGGTCACTTAAATGAAGTAAGACACAAAAGGATAAAGAGTACTTATTTACCTTTGCTGACAGTTATAAGGAACATAACAACAACAATGAGTTCATGTAGTGAACTCCAGCATCTCAAAGTTTCCATGAGGTATAGTGGAAAGTCTCCAAGGCTCAGTCTTCAATGTGAGAGTCCATTTTTTTCAACCTGCCGTCAAGTAACTCATTTGTCTTTCTCAGAAATGTCAGACAAGTTCCATGTCACTCCAGTTATATGAACTGCAGCAAAAAAGGTGTCAGGGGTGGGGGGAGCTTTGCGTTTGACAGACACAACAGGCAGTCTGAGAGTGGCTGCATTTTTTCATATCAGAAATAAGTGTGCTATAGCGTAATTTTGGCTTTCACACAAACAACGGTTTCTTGGTGAAAGTCTGGTGTTCCAGCAAGGTGGGGGAGTATAGTTTGATGTTTGTCTTATTGATCTTTGTCTTGTTCTTCTCCAGACAGTGTTAGTCTGTGTTTCAATACTGCTTCCTGCAGAAGTAAATCTGTACTGATTGCAACTACATAGTTTAATTTCTGAAACAGCCTTCAGCGTTGAGACATTCTGGGATTTCAACTAAAGTGAGGATAAACTGAGATAAATTTCAGATATGCTGTGTTAATGGAAAGCAAAGAGAAGTGGGTGAGGATTTGTCATTTTTCCTATATTCTCAAATTATGTGTAGCTCTGATGTGAATGTTTTACATCAATCTACGATGTGAACAGTGTTTAACTTTTTAATCTTTCTAGCCCATGTTGTCGTCCAGGAGACGCAACGTCTCTTCATCTTACATCCTCATTCCTTTCCCCATTTCCCATTTATATAAAGTCACAGTTTCACATCAAATCACTTACACTTTCATCCTGAAAAAGTGATTCTGTGCAAGACAAGCACTGGAGTAATGTATTTAGTGTAGATCAATGGTGAGGTATGAATGAGAGTTCAGTTTTTTTTCTGTTTTCATGTCACATATTCGTACATCAACAACTCCTTCTGTCGCTAAACGTTTCACAGGATTTGCAGGTGCTGTTCACAGTGGTACAAACTTGTCTGGACGACAGCTAACTGAAAATATTGTAGGCCTCCTCAACATTGAATGAGATGGACATTGAAGCATCTCTGCAACAACCGGTGTTATAGATAAAATATTATCATATAAATATTTGCTCTATGGGTATATGATGTAGATTCATAGTATGCAGTATATAGGATATATAAGACAAGGATGGACAAAGGAACCAGAGATATTTGAATTTAATTTGCATTCAATAATGATTATAAATAAATAGGTTGTTAATGTATTACAGTCTGTTTATAACAATTCAGGGTTTTTTTTATACAATAATAAAACACTCATCAAGTATTTTAGCTTATCAGGGCTCATTTTTTTCTGCATAAGGTTACAACAGTAGGTTACATTTAGATGATGCATGAGTAGAGAGTCAGTGTCGAAGCGAATGTCGAAATGAGGTCATTTATGTTTGCTTTATACTCAACATTATATAAACCTAAACGTGAACATTGGCTAACACTGGATTTTTTTGTCTGAGCATTGTCTGGATTTTGTTTTCGTTAGAAGAAACTAAGAGATATTACACTTTGACGCAGGTGTAACAGTGGCGCCACCCAGTGGCCTGATCATGTCAATGCCGAGAAGAAAGATGCAGCAGACAGCCGGTAGAAGGTCACCAGCACAGTCACCACCGTGTTCAGCAGCAGCACAGGACCGGAGGCAGGCGGCAGTTAACTATCCGTGCCTGATTAATAGACTGTTCCTGTTCTCATACCGATGGTGCCGCTGACCTTCTGGTAACATTGATGAAAATGCTCAATGCGTGTTACTCTGTGCTAGAATATGGCGGAGTCGGATGGCGGGGATTTTGCTTCGAAACACCCACAGAGCAGGTGAGTGAGGCGTGGTGAGGATGTGGTTTGTCCGCGGTGTTGACTGGTCCCTCGTTGTTATCTTGTGTGGAGCCTCCGCGGCTCCGAGACCGAAGCTCTGTTCGAACCCACGGCAACGTCACGACGCCGCGACTTCACTCTGGGAAACACCGAGGATCTGTGAGGGCCTCCAGGCAGCCACACTGCCTGCTCTGTTTGTTGTGGCCAGCAGTGGGGATAAACGGCTGTATCAGCAGCCCATTTAGAGGCATAGCACACGTTCAGCCTGTTGTGAACTTTTATTTATTCATGTCTTAATACTTGTAATGCTTAATGGCAGTGTTGTGTTGTTGCAGTATTTAGTTTTCCTTGACAACACCAGTAAACCTACAAAACACATTCAAAGTTAGGCGCAGATAGCAGTGTAACATTAACGGCACTAACTGGAAACACTTTGCTAAACAAGTTAGAAATGATAAAGAAAAAAATGACTGTCTGTTATTTAATTAATAATAAAAACAACTTGACCCATGTAGAACTGCACTGATACCGGTTTTTTTATTCTGAATTTAATTTTTGAAATCTATTCACAACGTAAGCCTACGTCAGCCGGTAATTTAAGTGCACTACTATTAAGGCTATGAAGGAAGTCATTATCTTAGCAGCATGCCACTGATGGGCCTTAATGCAACAGCGCCGGAACCAGTACTCACTGCTGTTACCAACATGCAGATACTTACTAGAATATACACTGATACCTCCCGCTTTTTTAAAGAATGCACTTGGCAGATTAAATAAAAATGTCTATATTGCACCAATACTTTATGTAATGACGAGTTTTTTTTTAAATTCTGCAAACTGTTTTTTTTGTACTTATTATATGACATAGGCTCTAAAAGATACCTTCACTGTATCTGTGACAAGCTGATATTGGCTGTTAAAAAAGGCCAGACTAGTTACTTTCATTCTGAAAGTGTTACTTTTTTTTTTTTTTTTTTTTTTTTTTTTTTTTTTTTTTTACTCCAATAAGTTCAGGCAAGTTTAAAGTCCAATGCCAATGAAATCATCGAGGTTGGAAACAAATGAAAGATTTAACTGAGGAGCAGGAAGTGCATTATGATAGCTAGATGACCATAGTGACTTATGAAATAAGCACATGCAGCAGACAAAGTTGATCCATGTACTCAGAGTCCTAAATGCTTCAGTGCTTTAGTCCATGTCTTTATAATATTTCATGACCCAATTTATGAGCAGTATTAAATTTGGATCCAAATATGAAATTGGTGGACTTGAATAATGGGATCGTTCCCTTACACTTACACATGACTAGATGCATTTCTGTCATCTAATCTGCCTTCTGTGTGATTGGATGCCATTTTGGGGACTCATTTTACAAAGCAGGTTGGCAGACAAAGTGCTGACAGAAACTAACATGGCAGCTGTCACACACTTTGACTGGCTGATGTCCTTTCTACTCGTGCTGTTAAGTTGTGGAAAGATTTCTACTTGAAGTGATGTCAGGAAGCTTAATGCTCTCTCAGTTTCAGTGTCTATCTTTAGTCTGAAAGTGCATGTAATGTATTTGTGCCATTTCTTGCCCTGGTAATGTTACTTCTGCCCAATGCAACTGCTTTCTCTGTTCCTCACACCACGATGACATTTCGATTGACAGCAGTGTTGTTTCTTTCCTGTGGGCAGATTTGCTCTCACCAATGCAAAGATGCTGTACGGTACATATTGCATTTTGCCTTGAGTTAACACCACACATTAGATATCTACACACAGATCACATTTTAATATTCTAGAGCCATACAGCCTGCACGGCCAGAATATTACCCCCTCTAGCTGTAAATCTTATATTAAAAAAAGTCTCAAAGTTGCATTAAGAATTTAAGCCCTGGACAATTTCAGGTAGTTTTATTCTGTATGATCTCTTGATTTACTGATTGTGACAAGGCCTTTTTTTCTTTCCAGTATGGCTAACAAGAATAGCACCCTGCGCTGTACATTCTCAGCCTCAAGCCACAGTGCCACCCTCCTCCAGGGCTTGTCGGTCTTACGGGCTCGTGGCCAACTACTTGATGTCGTGCTGGCCATCAATGAGGAGCGCTTCCATGTCCACAAAGCTGTGCTGGCCGCCTGTAGTGATTACTTCAGGTTAGTCTGAATCACAAGACTTCTCACCGCCCGTTTACATTTTAAATTGGAAGCACTTAGCCGATGCCAGAGCACTTTCCACTGCGTGCACAGACTATGCTGCAGTTCATAGATCAACAATATTAAAAGCAATGCAGATGGGGTACGAAGGTAAGTGGCGGAGAAATGCAACATGATGCCCGCACTTGACCTTGTTTTTTTTTTTTTGGGTTTTGAACTGAGCCATTATACTTGACTGAATGTATATGTACTGTGTTGTCAGGAAAATGTATTCCAGAAAGTTAGCATTGTTAAAATAAATGAGATAAGTGTTTTGCACACTTTATTCATTTTGGTGGTTTCAGTTCATCTGCCATGGACACAACAATAATCCAGAAATAAGAAAGCATTTTCTTATTCACCATCTCACCATCATTGGCCAAAGTGCTTTGGCTTGGTTATGGAAAGTCTTGCCTTGCATTTGGAAAAGATGGATTTAAAAAAAAAAATGCCATGACAGACTTGTTCTTGTGTTACAGGGCAATGTTTACCGGAGGCATGAAGGAGACAAATCAAGACACCATCGAGCTGAAGGGTCTGTCTGCCCGTGGGCTGAAACATATCATTGACTTTGCCTACAGTGCAGAAGTCATTTTAGACCTGGACTGTATTCAGGACGTCCTCGGAGCAGCTGTGTTTCTCCAGATGGTCCCAGTCGTGGAGCTCTGTGAGGAGTTCCTCAAATCGGCCATGAGCGTGGAGACCTGCCTGCATATTGGCCAGATGGCCACGACCTTCAGCCTGTCCTCCCTCAAAGAGTCGGTGGATACCTTTACCTTCCGCCACTTCCTCCAGATTGCAGAGGAGGAGGACTTTCTCCACATTCCCATGGAGCGCCTTGTCTTCTTCCTGCAGAGCAACAAACTAAAGAACTGTAGCGAAATCGACCTCTTCCATGCCGCTATCAGGTGGCTACAGTACGACGAGTCTCGCCGGGCTCAGGCCAGCAGTGTTCTCTGCCACGTGCGCTTTCCGCTCATGCGTTCCTCAGAGCTGGTGGACAGTGTCCAGACGGTGGACATCATGGTGGAGGATGTGTTGTGCCGCCAGTATCTCCTCGAGGCCTTCAATTACCAGATTCTTCCCTTCCGACAGCACGAGATGCAGTCATCGCGGACACTAATACGCTCTGATGTCTTGTCGATCATCACTTTTGGAGGGACGCCTTACACTGACAACGACCGCACAGTGAGCACCAAGGTGTACCATCTCCCTGACACTACTTCCCGCCAGTTCAAAGAGCTAACAGAGATGGAAACGGGGTGCAGCCACGCTTGCGTTGCTGTACTTGATAACTTTGTGTATGTTGTTGGAGGACAGCACTTGCAGTACCGCAGCGGCGAGGGGGCGGTGGACAGCTGCTTCCGCTACGATCCACATCTTAGCCAATGGCTGCGCATCCAACCACTGCAGGAGGCTCGTATCCAGTTTCAGCTCAACGTGTTGCATGGACAGCTGTATGTCACTGGAGGGCGCAATCGATCTGGCAGTTTGTCATCTGTAGAGTGTTATTGCCCGACGAAGAATGAGTGGACTAATGTGGAGCCGTTAAAACGCAGGATTTGGGGTCATGCGGGGATTCCCTGTGGAGAAAAACTATATATCTCAGGGGGTTATGGCGTCTCATTGGACGACAAGAAAACTCTTCACTGCTATGACCCAGCATCCGACCAGTGGGAATTCAGAGCTCCCATGAATGAACCTAGAGTGTTGCATGCCATGATCAGCACCAGAGATCGAATTTATGCTCTGGGCGGTCGCATGGACCATGTGGACCGTTGTTTCGATGTGCTTGCAGTCGAGTATTACGTCCCGGAGACCGACCAGTGGACGACCGTCAGTCCCATGAGAGCAGGGCAGTCTGAGGCAGGCTGCTGTTTACTGGACAGGAAGATCTACATCATCGGGGGCTACAACTGGCACCTGAACAACGTCACAAGCATCGTGCAGGTGTACAACACAGAGACGGATGAGTGGGAGAGAGATTTACACTTCCCAGAATCCTTTGCTGGCATCGCCTGTACAACAATTATTATTCCACAAAATGCCACAAAACGCTAACCATGTGACCTGTGACTGTGACGATTTTATTGATTGATTTTACTCCATGTGCTCTTTCTGCCGATCATTGAGTCAACGCGAGGTGTGAACATGTAAGCTACTGCATGTATGTGTGTGTACGTTTGTGTACATGCATTTATTTGAGGGAATGGCCTGAAAAACTACAAGGCAGCATTACTCATATAAGTGGATTACTTTGTATCCTTCTCTTGTTTTGGTCATGTATTTAATCAACAGACAAACCTTCATTAACACAGCAACATATTATTCTTTTTTTTTTATGTTGAAACTCTTAACGATTTTAATGTTTAGACACTTTTATGATACCAAAACAAGCTCTGAATGACAATTTGAAAAGATCATTTTGATGCATTCAGGGGAAACGTTCTTAGTAATTTTCCCCTTTAAATTCTCTAATTAAGTGATCAGGATTGCCACCAAATGAATTGTGAAGCTAGAAGATGTCTTTTGGGCGGCACCGTGGTGTAGTGGTTAGCACTGTCGCCTCACAGCAAGAAGGCACCGGGTTCGAATCCCGGGCCCGGGGCCTTTCTGTGTGGAGTTTGCATGTTCTCCCCGTGTCTGCGTGGGTTCTCTGGGTACTCCGGCTTCATGCATTGGCTAATTTAAATTGACCGTAGGTGTGAATGTCAGTGTAAGTGGTTGTCTGTCTCTATGTGTCCTGCGATAAGGTGGAGACTTGTCCAGGGTGTACCCTGCCTTTCGCCCTAAGACAGCTGGGATAGGCTCCAGCCCCCCCGCGACCCTATGAGGATAAGCGGTAGATAATGGAAGATGTCTTTTGAAATAGCGTTACCAAAATTATATTACCCTTGTTATCTGAAAAATAATCATAATTCTGTGTATAAAAGTGTCTAGTTCTACCAGTCAAGGGCTGAAATTACAGAGAGCACAAATTCTCTCATCTTTAAACAGAAAAATTAGCCAAAAGTTAGACAAAAGTCAACTTTTTTTTAATGTTAGACATTTGATTGTCCAGTTGTGAACGTTTTATCTGTCGGCTTATTTTTATGATGTCATATTTTGTTATAATTGTACTATTCAACCAACCAAGACAATGGCTCAGTAATGATTGCACAAATGAACACAACTAGTGTTTGTCTTTTAACTTCCAATCACATATTCCTTGTGGGTGTTTGTAGTTTTTTTTGACACTGCCTTTGTGTTCCCTGATCTGAAGCCTGACACACTAATTCTTCTTGGAGTCAACACAGCAAACATGTACGGACTTTTTAAGATAGCTACATAAATCATTTGTGTGTGTCAGTTGTAACCTGGGGTGTGCTGCTCTTTATGTTAAACACATCTTGTGTTCCACAAGTTTGCTTTTTGCCCCCTGACAAGCTCAACAAGGGGACACAGGTGATAAGTATTAATGCTCATTTATAAACTATTCTGAAAAAATCAAATTTCCCCAGAAAAACAAAACTATGTATTCACCTTGTTTGATACTGGCTCGTGTTTTATTTTGACTGCATTACTGCACTTTCAAAAGCAGCATTTATCAGACATTGATTCTGCTGCTGAAGTTATCAATAAACTCAATGCGTGTGTAGGGAAAAAGCAAGCTTAAAGGTCTTGTTTTTCATTTTAAATGTGATTATACACACCATGTGTCCGTTTTAAAACCTGTCTCTCCTGTTGCCTTAGTGTGTAACATGTCTTGTGTAACTTGGACCAGAAAAAGCACATGATATTGTTGAAGTGCAATAGAAAGGAAACCGCTATTATCAAAGGGGAATGTAGACATTTGTGAAGCCTTATGTGAATTCTTTATTAAAGGTGTATCATGTGTTAAAAAGGTGTTTTTTGTTTGTTTTTTTTCTGTTGTCATTTTGATATCATGATTTATTTCCACAACAAGTCAATGCTTTTCAGCTCAACTATCCCTTATAAAAATTTCCTCAACAATCCAGCCAGATGTTGAGGGAATTATTAAGGAAATTGTTATTATTATTTTTTTTTTTTTTGTAAGGTGTGGTAATATTTCACCACCATAACATTTAACATGAAACCCACGTAAGCTCTGCAACTTTAGAGCTTTTAACAAATGTTTTGGCATTTTGCCTTTATTAGGTTGTGAAAGTTTAAGAAACAGACAAAAAACCAGGATCCGAGAAAGAGAGGTATATAACAAACAAAACAAAAGCGCCTGGCCAGAGCTGGGTCTGGTGTCATATGGTATGTGGTTTAACCACAAGGGCATCTCAGGCTGTGTGTAATTGTACCAGTTTATCTGCCTTAAATAAAATATGTCCTTGAGTAACATGATCAGTGCATTCAGCTGCGATATTAAGGACTTATTAAGGATCAGGTGACATTTTTCAGATCATTACTTTCTCTTGACCAGTGATACATTTATACAACATGAAGAAAAACTATTAGGGGTGCCCCAAACTTTTTCATTTGAGATACGATACCTATATTGTAGCCTTGAGTACTGGCCGATAACAATATCAGCATGAATCATACATACTTTTATTACTTATTTTGTGTATGGATTTTTAGAAAAAGCTTGATCAAGTAATATTAATCAAACAGAGAATAATAGTGAGCAACAGTAAGTATTACAAAAACTGTCCAATTTATTATTGACCAATGGGTTGCATAAATTTAACCTTAAACATAAGAATGTTTTACAATTGATTAAAAAAATTGAAAAATAACCTCAATAAATCTAATAAATACAAAAATATATAATATATATTTTAAAGTGCAAATAACCATTAGTTTGACTTAAACATAAGGATATTCTACAATTTAATAGATTAAATAAAAAAGTAAATTAGAAGACCCTGAAATACTGAAGATGCGGGCTGATGTAATCCAATACTCGTTTTCTTTTTTTTCTTTTTTTTTTTTAACTGATATCCAATATCAATATTGGGACACCCCTAAAAACTATTGCTGCTGGTTTAGGTTACTTGTCTTATTGTTTCTAATTATAGTACAAACTGGATGTCCCAAAATAAGTAAACTGCACGTATCCTGTTTATATATTTATATCAACCATAGACTGTATCATAGTCTTTATATCAACCAGAGACTGTATCTCCCATAGACTGTATTTAGACTGTATTAACCATAAACTGTGTCATCTATATACTTTATATCAACCAGAAACTGTATCACCCATAGGCTATATAAACCATATACTTTATATCAACCAGAGACTGTATCTCCCATAGACTGTATTTAGACTGTATTAACCATAAACTGTATCATCTATATACTTTATATCAACCAGAGACTGTATCATCCATAGGCTATATAAACCATATACTTTATATCAACCAGAGACTGTATCATCCATAGGCTATATAAACCATATACTTTATATCAACCAGAGACTGTATTTAGACTGTATTAACCTTAAACTGTATCATCTATATACTTTATATCAACCAGAAACTGTATCATCCATAGGCTATATAAACCATATTTATATCAACCACGTCCGCTGACTGTGCGTGATGACGACACCCGGAGGCCCCAGCGTGGTGTGTAACGTAACATTCCATTGAGAAGAAGAGCAAAAGATGGCGTCCTCTAACAATCCTCGCAAATTTAGCGAAAAAATCGCCTTGCATAATCAGAAACAGGCGGAGGAAACTGCTGCGTTTGAAGAAGTGATGAAAGACCTGAACATCACCAGAGCTGCACGGGTAAGAGTGCACACCCAGCTGTTTACGTGTTGTTGCATCGCTGTTTGGCAGCTGTCGAGCGCTGCGGAGGTAGACCTGGACGTTGGGATGCTAAGTAACGTTAGCTCAAAGTTAATATTAACGCCCTCCGCTGCATCAGTGAAACACCACCAAATAATGTCCTCACTCCGTCTGTGTGACGGTTTACCTCATGCTAGCGTTATTCACATTTAACAAGCTACTCGTGTGCATCGGTAACTAGCTTAGCTGGCTTGCTGCAGCTGTGGATAATGTGCACCTGTGCAGGTTTGACCAGTCACTGCTGTCATTTCGTTAGTAAACAAATCGTGTGACATGTAAATAACTGTAAATAACAACAGCATGTTAGGAAGTAAGTCATCTACCATGATGTAAATTGGAGCATTGCTTGTGAGATGGCTAGCGAAGTTAGCATTTGGTAGCCAATCAGATGTGATTTTTTTTCCTCCCTCTTCTCATCCCCATCGTTTACACGTTACATTATCTAGCTCTGTAGCATATTAGCTAGATATTTTTTAAAAATAATAATAATAAAATATCAGACTTATGGAAAATACATAAATCGCAAAACAAGCCACATTGTCTAATGGTTTTATTAGTTTATATTAGCGCTGATGCAGGATCATTTGGCAAGTTTATCATGTAACATTAAATATTTGGCCACTAAGGTTGACAATTTTGGCTGAATTGATAAAAAGGATTTTGAACCATTCATATATCATGCAACAATACCTAACCTTTGTTTCCTGCTCCTCAAATCCTGATAATTTGCTACTTTTCTCTACTTTATATTAATTAGAAAATGAATATCCTTTTGTTTGCTGCTGCAGATGAAATAAAAAAAAATGTAAGACTGCTGTGGTCTCTGGAACTTTATGATCAACATTTACACAAAATATTTTTTTTTTAATTGATGCAACAAAAATAATAACAAACAACTGGAAAAATAAGGAAACAGGTGGGGCATGAGGACGAGTACCATCTGACCTGTCAGACCAAGATGAGAGACTTCATTTCATAATGTATGGCTAAAATTATTTGTGTTACAGTAATCTATTTGTGGGATTAAACCCAGTGCTGGCTGTGAAGGACTGTTTCTGTGAGCAGTCATTTCCAGTAACTCCAGAGCAATGCGTAAAAGTTAAATTGTGTTGAAAAAAGATGGATGCCATAATTCCTAAAATGCACAGCATGTTTTATCTAAGCGAATATTCAGTGTCAGTCTATAGTTATTGTTTAGCTTTTCAATTTTCTCTGCAAACCTTTTTGCTCTCAGGCTTGTGGTACACTGTCAACAGGTTAGTCGAGCAGCAAACTAATAACACCAAAAATGATATTTATATAACCGTTTTTCCCATGTTGTTGATGTGATGACAGGCAAAGCTTCATTTTCATTTTCAAACCTTGTGAGGTTGATTCACAGTTGTTTAATACATTTGATGAATGTAGTAAATAATGTAAATAATAATTAGTAAAATAATGGTTTTGTTGAAGTCTTTTTTAATGTGACAGCCAGCCAGCCAGGCACTCAACACTATTGCGTTTGCAAGGTCGGATGTAGTTTTACGTTAAGAAGAACAAAACAGATCAGGACACAGTAATATTAGCCTATATATTATTGATGAAGCCCCACTTTGTGGTTAAAATATTTCTGTACTCGCTGTTTGTGAATGAGGCACATTGAGTTTACAATCACATGTAACTGAGTTAAACAACAACCATTTTAGAAGCGACATAATTAATGCCTGCCCCTTTGAGGTAAATTCATAATTTAGGTTATTGGGCTATTATAAAATTGAAATTGACTTGTCAGAATATTTGGATCATATTATTTTGTTCTCAAAATTGTTGCAAATCGATACTCTGGTGACCAACTAATCATTCAACAAATTGACTGAATATCGTAACCACCATAGAACATCGTGTTGCCAGGAAATGTTTGGGCTAATTGTTATCCTGATTGCTGGAAATGATGCCCACTTTGGACACAATGCATCAGTGTTAACCGGAGCTGTACTGTCATTTATTGCAGGGAAGAAACAAAATGAACGAATCACTTTTGTGGTCTCAGATTTCTGTGTTGTCATCCCCAATATCAATCACTTCCATTTGTTCAGATCATTATCTTCATAATTGGTAGAAGAGGACTTCCATTACAGTGTTTCCGTAATAACATACTGTACTTTCGTGTGGTTTGTATTCAGACACGTATTACTCACAAGGTGTGTCACATGGAAAGACGTTAACCACGCTAGCTGTCAGTCAGGTGTCAGTCACATCAGCTGATGTGATAGATTTTTTTTTCTTTGCTATGAAAGCTGTTGTCTGCCTCTTGGTTGTTCATGAAAAAGCCAATCTGCCTGTCTCATCATGTTTCATCTGTCAGTTAATGGACTCATTAATCTTTCATTTCACCACTGTGGACTGACAGGCGTCATTCATTTTCAACATCACTTTATTTGTGAATCAGATCGATCATTCACTCATGCTTTCATGCAATTTTACTTTGCACAGTTGCAGTTACAGAAGACCCAGTATTTGCAACTAGGGCAGAATCGTGGACAGTACTATGGAGGCTCACTGCCCAATGTCAATCAGATTGGAAATGGCAACATTGACCTGCCTTTTCAGGTGAGCCCTTAGCCTCTCTCGGCTGATAAATCAATGGTTTGTTCTCGATCAGTGTACCTTTCTTAGTTGTTGGTGATAATATTGGACATACAAAGGCTGCAGTTATTTGTAGTATTGGTGAAAGATTGGCTCAAAGAAGTCTGCAGACTTAGCCTCGGCTTTGACGGCAGTAAAGTTTTCAGAATTGAGCTGCTGGTCAGAGTTGCATTGTACGACCAGGTTTCATCATGGTTCAGGAGCAAAATGAAGTCAATAGTGTGTAATATTGTGTAATTCGGTTCCTAAATTTCAAAGTATATCATTGCTTGTCATGGCTTTCCATCTTGAAATACATTTGCCAACTCGAGCATCAGTATGGGGGGCCCATGGCTTGACTCATTTTGAATTGAACACATTTGCACCATTAATCCTAAGACATTATCCTAAAACGTAATTTTGTTGTGGCAGTAAGCCGCTTCGCCGGCCTCATTCACCTGCTGTGTTCACTCTAGAACTCTGCGCTGGATACCAGTCGGACAACTCGGCACCACGGGCTGGTGGAGCGTGTTTACCGTGACCGGAACCGCATCACATCTCCTCACCGCCGGCCACTGTCAGTCGACAAACATGGACGCCAGATATCCTCTTTTTTTTGGGGGGAAGCAATTGAGGATGTGTGAACTTCCTTCATTATTGTTTTGTCATACGCTGCTTGAACATCATTCTGTAGGCTTCAGTCTGTTTTAATGGCGTTTGTTTGGAGACATTTTGAGTAGGTTTTACCAACTTCTAGCGTTGCCTTTATTTACTGGGAGCCCAAAATGTCAGATATATAATTAAAGTGTTATCTTGTATGGCTATTACAACAATATACAGGCTGGTCAAGAGAGATTTGCCATTTGTACCAATAAAAACATATTACACTAAGTAAAAACAGCTGTTTCTCTGTATGTGGGGGTAACACCACAAATCATAAATCGTTGCTCTGCATCGTTCAAAAGGATGTTACATGATTATTCCTAGAAATATGTTACTTTAACAAGATACTGACTGAAGCCTTTTTTAAAGTAATAACACTTTGTGAGTGTGTGTGTGTGTGTGTGTGTGTGTGTGGTCATCTAATTTGTATCAGTTCTATTAGATCAAATCAGCCGACAGACATGAAAGTATGGATTAGCTGAGATCCATTTTTCATACCTTCTTCATGCGCCTTAACTAAATTCACATTGACAGCTGTCCTTACAGTTCAGTTTACCTCTCCCCACCGCCAGACACTAGCTGGAGAAGGTAAGCCACCTCCCCTTGTAAAATGATCGTAGCTCAATTACAAAAATTACATAACACGTCTCTGTGCATTTGTGTTGGTACAACAATTTCCCAAGTCAACCAACAAAGCGAAGGTTCTTCGTGAATGTGATGCTGTGGAATTGGCACTCTTTCAGACTTGGGGATTTGGTGGGGATTTTGCTGACATCTCATCTTTCTGACACATACAGGACAAATTCAGACTCTGCCTTACACCAGAGCACCATGAATCCGAAGCCCCAGGAGGTGTATGCAGGGGGATCACAGGAGCTGCAACCTAAACGAGGTAATGGAGCATCCAATTACAAAGACACAGAGCTGCTTTTATTTATTAATGTGCAGTGTACTAATGCTGTCACAAAGAAGTAGATCGAGCGTCTTGATGAAATATTTACAGAGTAAATGGATTCTGATCCAGTTCGATGGACTGCCTCAGAGTTCAGCTTCAATGCTCAGCCAGCTGTAGGGAAGTAACATCTCTGGATTGTGTCTTTGTGTGTGGGGCTCTCATATCATGAAACCAAAATTGGCTGGCATCCCCTCAGTCTGTCTGGTGGTCACCTTGCTATTTTTAGACACTGGAGTTTAGTGTACACCACAGCACTATATTCTGCCCGACTGGCTTGGGTATTGATGACTCATTTCTTGCAGTTTGTATTGTTATGTGTTGCGTGATAGCAAAACAACTGTGTCTTGCTGTTTCACTAATTAGTACTGCTGCTAACAGTGCCTGGGACGGAGACTTCGGAGTCAAACACAGACAAGGACGCACAGAAACAGTTGTGGGATGACAAGAAGGTACTGATGGGAAAGGGGAGGGGCTGACAAGGTGTACATGATTTATGATGCAAATGAACCATGTCAGATTTATGGCTCAATTTTTATGTTTCCTCCCCAGGATGAGTCATCAAAGCCCAACACATGTGATGTCCCAGGAATCAAGTGAGTGGTTTATTGTTTTATTATTATCCACAGTGAAACACCACTGGAGTGTCACAGCCTCTAAGGTGCCTCTAGTACGATAGGAAATTATTATTATTATTATTATTATTATTATAATTTTTATTATTATTATGCTGGTAACGCCAAGAAATTGATAGTCATCCCAGTAAAATCCCCAAGGGTGACTGAGATGTAGGGAGTAGCAGGCAGAAGCGGGGCGTGCATCTTCTTGTCTGACGGAACTTGTGTCTTTTAGTATATACCCTTCACCAGACCAGGAGTTGAACCCCTCCGTGCTCCCAGCCGCACACAACACTGGCGGTTCGCTGCCTGACCTGACCAACATCCAGTTTCCCCCTCCACTGTCCACCCCACTGGACCCTGAGGACACCGTGGCCTTCCCCTCCCTCAGCTCATCCAACAGCACGGGCAGCCTGACCACCAACCTCACACACCTGGGCATCAGTGCTGCCAGCCATGGTAAAAATTATGATTTGAAAACGGCAAAACTTGAGCACACCTGGCTCAATAGCATCAGTTAGTCACTGAATACTTGGTGTGTAATTCCTTAACCAGGTATTTCGCATTGCACACATAAAGCACAGGCTTCAAATGCTGTATATACATTAAAACTGAACACTTTATAGTGAATTTGTTTGATTTCAGATTCACTTGGCGTTAATGTCAAAATCATATTGTTGTTTTGGTTTTGAATCTAGCTCATCTTTGTAGGTGATTTGTGTTATTTGCTTTGTTTTTTTTATACTTCACTTAGATTTAAGTGGAATACAAAGAATCCTTTCATTCTAGTTTGTTTTTTTCTTGCCAGGGATCCCCACCTCCTCTCAGCCCACCATGACTGTAACCGCACAGCGCCGGCAACCACCCGTTGTGCCACTGACCCTCACCTCTGACCTCCATCTCCAACAGTCCCCACAGCAGCTTTCACCTACCCTCTCTTCACCCGTTAACATCACACAGGTGAGGCTCTTCTTGGCTCAGACAACTTTAAGTTGTGCCCTGAAACTTTGCAACTTTGTTTTTACTTCACACCACCGTTACATGATCTGGGTGGGAATTCACAATACTGCAGAAACTGCCTCACACAAGCATGTCTCCACACTGTTAGCCGTGGTCCATAAATGTTGTTTGTGTGTTGTTCAGCACATATCACATTTTATGCTCGTCTTTCGTCAGGTCATGCCAACAGAGTCGTTGACCCTGGAGCAGCAGCTCTCCCAGTACCCCCTGTTCAACCAGCTGACGGCTCAGGCCCAGGCTCAGCTGCTCAGTGACCTCCAGAAGCAGCAGCAGGCCCTACCACAGGGTATCCAGCTCATCACTTTGCCAACTCTGGCCTCCCCTGGTACCACTGCCAGCAGCCCCTCCCCAGACAGCCAGAGCCAGACCACCGCCAGCATCAGTATTGGCTCGGTAAGAAACCAGGAAGTCTAATCACAAAGTTGAAACAGATAATTTGATGAAAGTTTCAGCTATTCTTAAGCTTCTGCTCATTTTGCCACACTATTGTTCTGGAAGTTCCTGAGCTACACAGAACACATCCCAGAAAATATCATCAGTATGCTTTTATACTGTACTTTGATACCTTTTACTTCACTTACCTTCAAAGTAGAGCATTTTATTTCCTGTGTTCTCATTAAGGAAGATTCCCGCAGGTGCTTTTAAAGCTGATAAGGAGCCTGTTCAGACCTGGTATTACCATGCATTCTTGGTGATCCAGTCACAAGTGGACAGCTCTAAGTACAAGTGGGATTGCACTCAAGGCGCATTAAGATCCAATTGGATCACATTGGGAGGCGGTCTGGGCTGCTTATGGCCACGTTCTTTTTTTGCTGTGTGTATGTTAATGTGTCCTGGACGCAAGGTTATAATAGTTTTGGATTTTTTATTATAGTTTAGTTTTATTTTGTTTTGACTTTTTTTCTCTAATTCAGTTTTAATTATTTTTTAGAGCAGGTTTGCTAGTTTTTGTTGGTTGTCATTTTTTTAAATGTTTAGTTTTTTTATTATTATTTTATTATTTTTAGTAATAGTTTTAGTTTTGTTCATACTTTGGTTTATTTGTCAGGTGCAGGATTCAAAAAGAATAAAACAATAAAACTCAACAAAAGATAACATTTTAAAAAGTGTATTCAGTCACTGATGAACAACAAACTGTCTACAACAACCAGAACAGTCTACTCCATAGCAGCTTGAAGTGCAAAAAGTGTGTAATACTGCTTCTGGTTAAATACAGGGAGTGTTTCTGCCTGGTACAAGTCAAAATAGCCCAAACCAACTATAGACGAGAAGTGACGGACCATGAGGTGCCCTTTGGTGCTGCCAGTTCACGTAAAATTGCTCGAGCGAAATACATCAATTTCATATCAGTCCAAAATTGACAAAACAAAGGGATTTTTTTTCATATAATTTCAATATGTTTTAGTTGTAATACAGTTTCATTTAGTTGTCTTTTTTTAATTATAGTTTTATTTATTTCCATTAACAAAAGTGTTTTTTCAATTCTATTTTTCGTCATTTCATTCATTTTCGTTAGCTATAATAATCTTGTCTGGGCGACGCCACATCAAGGGCCGCCTACTTTAATCAGTGCGTTTACATGGGAGTGTAATAATTCAACTTACTGGCTTAACTCAACTAAGAGTGAGACATTATTTTCATGTATACACCTTAGTTTGACTAAAAATCGGACTATTGCAGTCAGATTAAGACCCCGATTTAACTCGGATATTAGTCGCACGATGCGTGCTTGTATACGGTGAATTAGACTGGAATTGGACTTTGTGTTCTGTGCATGCTTGTGATTTTTGCTTGCAGGCCTTTTTTTTTAATTTTTTGTTTTTGGGGGGGGTGGGGGGTTGTTTTCAGATGTAGCTGACTGAATTACTGTATACTGAAGCAAACTATAACATTGAGAAATATACCACTTCAACCTTAACTAGAGTTGGACCAGCAGTTTCTATTTCTACTATAGATTTTCCAGAAGTGTAGACACTGACCAGCCTTAGTTGTCCCACAATTTAGCTGGTGGCGATGTGTTCCCCACCGACACACACGATACACCATGAGCAGGTCCGACGCTGATGTCATCTCACATCCCGTCCTTTGAAATTTTTGTGTGACAGACATGAAGCGTAGTGCTAGCTAACCCTCTTCCCTCCAACAGTACCGCAATCAGTCTGGCTCACCAGCCACTCAGTCTCCAACCTCCCCAGTCTCCAATCAAGGCTTCTCCCCTGGCGGCTCGCCTCAAGTAAGGGCCCACCCATGAGCTAGCTGCTGTTTGGGGAAGGGCTTTGCACCTGGGGGACAGCTCATTGTAGATGAGTTTATGCTGCTTTTCATTCTCTGTATAAGCAGTTAACCACTCATGGTGTCAACAGCTGTATAATTCATTTCTTCATCATCACTGTCACTTTTCACTGTGTGCATTACAACATGGCGATGGTTTGTTAATGGAGGCCCTGACCTGTTGTAGGACTTTAAAATATGTCTTTTCAGTCTTTTTTTGTCAAAACTGAGATACTTTTCTCATGTCATGAAAAGGGGTTATAGGAGTTTTTCCCTGACAATGATCAGAAATCTAGCACTTTAAATCCATGTTTACTAGCCAGCCATTTCCTTCCTCGCTGTCTTTTTTGCTGCATATCTTGGCTTGTTGCAGATCAGTGGATTAGAGTGAAGCCATCGGCACACATGTGCATCGCAGAAGCCTTCATGTGCTTACCCATGCCCCACAAGCAAAGCAGGGACCCATTCAAAAGGAAAAACACCTCTATAGCTCTACCAGAGGTCAAACCAAAGGGAGAGTGAGAAGCAGGAATTATATTTTGAAAATACAGGGCGAGTATAAACCCGTCTAAGTTTTCAGTATTGGTACACTGATAAAGTCACCTCAGTGACTGAAATGCTAGTGTTAGAGATAGTTAGACTGGGACTCCACCACAAAAAAAAAACCCACACCAATCACAGTGTTGGTGCTTTTCCCATTGCAAGAATATTTTCAAGGAAATTTCCAGTATTTGTCAGCCTGGGCAGTGTTCTCATTCTTTTTGTCAATTGCAGCAACCTGGAAAATGCCGATTGTACTCACCACCCCTGTTGTGGAAATTATCTCGTGCTTTGATTCAGACTTAAAGTTAATATGTTCATAGCAGCAAACTGCATAGCAGAGTGGATCCAATACAGCCAATTACAACATTAATGTTGTCCTACCTACAGTGGTTATGCTGCACTAGTATGCTGTTTGTTAGAACAGTTGCTCAAAATCACGAGTTTGAGATGATTCTGAAGATGTTGAGATGTGTTGTCAAAAAGCCACAGCAGAGGCGGTGAATGAAGTGCTGCCATGACCGACAGTCACAATGGACAGGTTGGCAAATTCCAGAATTTCCCTTTTTGTTGTTTGTGTCACAGTGAACAGGGCTGTCCACAGGACCATTTCATCCATTTCATGTCTTGGTAGTCTGGATTTAGTTTTTTGTAATTTTACAATTAGGTGTTGAAGAGTACCACTATGTCTTTTTTCAAGTGTTTCAACAGCCTCTTCTTTTTTGTTTCTAAACCACGACAGCCCTGGTCATGAAACCATTTGCTTTGTTCGCTGCTCACGCTGACAGTTGTTTGTTTTTGTTTTGTTTGTTTTTTTGCTTGTGTTTTTCTGTTATTCCATCACTGGCTAATTCAGGTTTGTGTTTTCACTGTAGCTGCTTTCTGCTGCTTTCTGAATTCTCTGGCTTACTTCTCTTCCTGCAGCACATTCCCGTGGTGGGCAGCATATTTGGTGACTCTTTCTATGATCAGCAGATGGCGATGAGGCAGACCAATGCCCTATCTCACCAGGTGACACAGCACGCACAAACAATAAGCAGCAATTATGGAAATGTTTTTCTCAGTCCCCTACTATTACAAGTCTGTACTTTTTTTTTTTTTAAGCTGGAGCAGTTCAACATGATTGAGAACCCCATCAGCTCCACCAGCCTTTACAACCAGTGCTCCACCCTCAACTACACACAGGCAGCCATGATGGGCCTCACTGGGAGCAGCCTGCAGGACTCACAGCAACTCGGCTACAGTAGCCATGGCAACATCCCCAACATCATCCTAACAGGTAGCGACACCGTAACTCCAGCCGATACACTTTGACCTCGTTGTGTTTGTGTGTGACCACAGTCACACAGCAGTCCTTTACACACAGCTGAGTGCTTCTCTGTAGATTCCACTTATTTTGCTGAACCAGTTCAGATGTTTTTTACTGGGACGTTCTCTTAGCTTTAGCTGGACTGTATACAGTATGCTGTTGGGGTATTTACATTTGAGCACTACAGTTGAACTCCTTTCCTAGAATAGATTATTCTATATTCTCTTTGTCTAGTCTAGCACAACCAAAATCATCTGTAAATTTCTGTGGTTGGTTATGTGTTCAGCAGCTTAAAGCTAAAATTATTTCTAGCCAGAAGTGTTGCAGCAGTTACACTATAGATACATAACGTGTAGGAATGCATTTATAGTGAAATGTAGGATTAAATACTGTACTCACAACAGGACCAGTTTCATCAGAGAACAAAGTGATGTCAGTTAGTGTGTGTGTGTGTGTGTGTGTGTGTGTGTGTGTGTGTGTGTGTGTGTGTGTGTGTGTGCGTGCGTGCGCGCGCGCGCCAGTCTTCGTGAATATACACTAATGCTAATGCTGATGAAAGCGTCACCTTTGCTGCTGCCACCACCACCACCACTGCCATTGTGACATCTGAGATCTTGATGTATTGACATTGCTTTAAAAAAAATACACACCAGACGATCTCACAGGTTGAAAACAAATGCTCAGGTTGGTTGCATAACTGATTGAATCAATAGCCTCCTGATGAAAATTTTAAGACCAGCTGAAAAACTGCAAGTTTTACATTTTGCACTGTTGGATATTAAGAAGGTTCTAAATAGTGCTTCAAAATGAAAAAAGAAGAAATTGGAGTGAGATGAAAAAGACTGAGTCAGCAATTTATTGCAAACAACCATTAAACTGAAATGAGATGTTCATCAGCTGATCAAAAGTTTAAGACCACATCTCAAGAAGACCCCAAAAAAAAAACTAAAATGGAGATAACATTTTCAAAAAAGGACTTAGTAATGAGTAGCTGCTCCTTTCTTGTTAATTACCTCAAAAATTTGTTTCGCCATGCTTGATTCTAGTGTTTCCATGAGGCTAGTGGGACTGTTGCTCCAAGTGGTGAAGATGGCTTCATGGAGGAACTTGGTGTCCATTTTTGTAAACCTCCCTTGCCATCCAACCCCAAATGTTCTCAAGTGGATTTAGATGAGGAGAACACGCAGGATGGTTCAAAAGTGATGTTATTTCTCTGGAAGAAGTCCTTTGTCAGACGGGCATTGTGAACTGCAGCGTTGTCCTGTTGAAAAAAAAAACCCAGTCATTAGCACACAGATGATAGCCTTCAGTCATGAGGGATGCCCCCTGCAACATCTCCACATAGCCAGCTGTCGTTTGAAGCCTCTAAACAACATGAAGCTCCATTGTTCCACTGGAGGAAAAAGCCCCCCAGATCATGATGGCGCCCCCTCCACTGTGCCGTGTAGAAAAAATCTCAGGTCATGCCAGTAATGTTGGAAGCCATCAGGACCGTCAATGTTAATTTTTTTTCTTCTCATCAGAGAATAAAACTTTCTTCCACCTTTTAATGTCCCATGTTTGGTGCTCTCATGCGAACTCCAAACGAGCAATTTTGTGCCGTTGAAGGAGACGAGGCTTTTGAAGACGTTTTTTTTTTTTTCGTTTTAAAACCCTTCTCTCACATATGCCGTCTAATGGTTACGGGACTGCAGTTGGCACCAGTGACAAGCTTAATTTGGGCCGAGGATCGTTCCGTGTCTTGACGGACAGCCTATTGAGTCCTCCGGCTCAGGGCTGGTGAAATTTTTTGGGTCTACCACTTGACTGTTTTGTTCCATAACCCTCAGGATCTTGTAAGAAGTGACTGTCTTACTGTGTCCAACCTCAGCAGCAGTGGCACGCTGCGAGAGGCCTTGCTGATGCAGCTCAACAATCCAACCTTGTTCAAAGACAGAATGCTTTTTTGCCTTTGCCATCAGGAGGTCATGACACTGTGGATACTTGAGAGAAAAAAGACTTAGGCTTTTAAAGGCTTTGGTCTTGAACTTTTGATCAGCTGATGAACAGCCTATTTCAGGTTAATGGTTGTTTGCAATAAATTGCTTACTATTTTTTTTTTGTCTCACTCCCATTTCTTCTTTTTGCTTTTTTAAGCACTACTTAGAACCTTCTTAAGATCCAACAGTGCAAAATGTAAATTCTTGTAATTTTTCAACTGGTCTTAAAATTTTGATCAGGAGTGTATGTATGTATTTGGTCTTTGCCAAACCTGCCTTTTGTTTCCCAGATGTCAGTATCCATTTTTGTCTCTGATGTCACATATCTCAGTGACAGGGGAGTCTCCGCCGAGCCTCTCCAAAGAGCTGACCAACTCTCTGGCGGGTGTTGGTGACGTCAGCTTCGACGCAGACTCTCAGTTCCCACTGGACGAGCTGAAGATCGACCCTCTCACCCTGGACGGACTGCACATGCTTAATGACCCCGACATGGTGCTCGCCGACCCCGCCACCGAGGACACTTTCAGGATGGACAGGCTGTAACGCAGGAAGCTGCCTGTTGCCGAGAATAATACGAAAAATAAACGCACTAACTTGTGACTGGAGTAAAACAAGGGGCCGGATGAACTCTCTCCCTCGTTGCATGGCCGTCCAGCTGTCCGACCTAGCCCTCGACTCCGTGAAGCCCTTTGAAATGATGCGCCACCAAAAGACAACAGGGAAAAAGACATCCAGTGGCTTGCCGGGGAATGGCCTCGCTGTCATTTTGAATGAGATTTGTCGCTCGGCGCTTTCGCTAGCCTGCTGTGTTTACAGTGTACTGTACCATTACATGCCACATATATTCCAAAAATGCACATTTGACAATTGTTTTTCTTTTTCTTTTCATGTCCACTTTAATATTTGTTGTTGATATTTGCTCGTAGCAGGAAGCTGCTCGGACATCGGGCTAAACCGTCCCCTTTTTAACGGCTGTGCTAAAAAAAAAAAACAAAAAAAAAAAGAAAAGTGTACCACAGCCAGTGTCCTTGTGTCCTGCAGTCAAATGAATCGGTTTTCCCATCATGCCGTAACGGCTTTCTATTTCACACTCAGAGCTTTATTTTTGACAACCAAATGTTATTTTCACCATGTACTGTATGTTTTGATGCGTTATGTATTTACATGTTGTATTTATTTATTTCGTTTAAGATTTTATATTCCATTTCATAATTTAAATTTGATGCCAAAATGCTCTCTGTAGGCATAGTGTAAAATTGCACTGATGTGTTTTGTGTCTATTTATTAATTACTAACATATTTATATATGTGTTAAGCTACTTGGTTAATGAAGGAGTGCAAAACCTCCCCATAGTTGCTCTTTGGTGTTCGATGTGCCATTGTCTGATGTAGGACGTGATAGATGTTGCCATGCTGCAGCCCAACGGTCAAATCTAAATATCATAGGCTTTAGCACAGCTCCAGAAAATGCTGCGTGCTCCAGAAATGGGTTGGTTTTACGCCACTTGAATTAACTTTTTCTGAGAAAATTATCAGGTATTTCTATTTAACTAGCAAGTAAAACACCTCCAAATTAACTTTCTGCCAATGAAAAGCCAACCTATATATGATATATAAATATATATATATTCAGACTGAACTTCTGTTCAGCGAAGGAAGCTTGTCTGTTTTTAAACTCTAAAATCTTAAATATTTTTAAGTCGTCACTGTGAAATCACCTGATTTTGCCTTACATGAGTATTTTACTGTTCTACTTAAGTGTCTAATGTGACAACGTATTTTCGTAACTTATTGTAACATTTTCTTGTATTTGAGAGGAACTTAACTTTTGGTCAGTGATATTTGTGGTTATGTTGTGTAAGGTCTGACAAATCAATGTACTGTATTTTGTATCGGTACAGTTTATAGCCAAATTGTTGATGTTTTTTTAAAGTGGGGCAAAAAAAAAACAACAAAAAAAACAAAGAACGGGTTTAAAGTGTTTGCAACAGAGTGCAATTATGGGGAGGCTTTTTGCTCCTTCACAGGGAAGCTCTAACAAAAACAGCTAATGATCTTTGCCTCAGAGGTCATCCATAACAAAAGTACAGTGTCTAGGGATTTTAATGGTGGAGAGTTGAATATTTAACAGTATTGATGCCTCATAATGGTTGTTTTCATATGATGCAAACTTGCAATTTCAGAGATTATAAAAATGAGGATATTTTTATTGTAGAACGTCTGTTTACGCCATTAAGTAAACTGGATGAAGTGCATAATGTCCACAAAGGGTCTATTTAAGAAAGCATATGAGTGTATTTATATATTTAGTACTGTATGCAATTTTTCCGAGGGCACCAAGATGACCCCGCAGCATAAACAACAAAAACACACAAACAATCAGGGATGTAGTGGAGTCTAAAATTGTTTACTGAAAAATGTTTACAGTTTCATCTGAAAATGTACATACTGATACCACCTCTGACTACATCCATAACTCGATCTCCTTTTGCCAAATTGTGTAGAACAAATGTGTGAAATTGCAATCTGCCTCAGCCTTTTGTCAGAGTTTCCCTGAAAGGTGTGTGTCGGTCTGCGAGATCCTGTTCACTATATTGTATTGTTCATGTACAGGCGTGCTAATCATTTACTCAACCCCTTCCTCCCTGTAGAAAAGGAATCACATTTTGCTTTGCTGCACACCTCTACAGTTGTACAAGTTGTTTCAGTTCAAGCGTTTGTCCATCAGATGTTTTGTTTGCTTTCAACAGACCTGTGATTCCTATGCAAATGAGACCAAAAAAGTAACCCTTAAAGGAAAAATCCACCACTGATGTTTTATCATTTTAATATGTTTCAAGTTTGGAGCTGGATTTATTCTTTTGAGGCAGTGTTAGTGATATTGTGAGATCATTTACAGTGAAGGAAATAGGCTCAATATTCTCCTTTTCTAATAAGTTTATAGCATGGCCCTTTATCGCACATGTCACAGTCCTTTTTTTATCTTTTTTTATTATTATTTTATCTATTTTATTGTTGTTCTGTCAGGTCTTTACAGGCTCTTTACCCAGTTATTATCTGCTACTACATATTTATAATTTACCAGATGAGTTTGAGTGCTATGACAATCAACGAGTGAAATCGTACGCCCCGTCACCCTTACAAGGGAAAAAAAAAAACAAAGTCACAGAAATGTTCCATACCTTCCTAGAAGTGGCTTTTATTTGTTGGATTTTTCCTTTAAGTGACTGAAACAAATTCTCATTCTCTATAGATTTCATGGTTCCAAAGGTGTTATTCCTAAAACAAATGTGTGATCTGAGCATTTCTCTCACTTCTTTCCTGTCATCCTGCTGAATACTAGTCATTCACACTGACCTTGTACATACGCTATAGCTGAAACAAAATGCATGACTAACCTGACAGTCTCTAAACGAAGGCCTTCTATAGCCCCGCAGGTTTGATTTATGTAACATAACACTATCACGAAGTCTAAAGGGATGCATGTGTGGGTTTCTCCTGTGCGACAGCTCCTATTATTAAGTGACTCTGTATAATGCAACTTCACGAATGATAAGAGAATGTATTTTCTGTGACAGTGTCCTAGTTTTTAGCCTGTTTGTCAAATGACGTTTTGGAGTTTTCAGTACCATCCCAATCGGACCAGACTCCTCCTCCTTCTCGATCCCTTCTCACTCTTCCTGCTGTAGCATCTCTCTGTGCACGAGTGCGAACAGTTGGTTCTCGTATCCCGCCCCCCCTCCGTCAGCACAACCCTTTTTGTTTTCTTGTGAAAACAGAAGCAGGCTCTGTCTCGCTGAGACCGCAGATTGGCTCATGCACTAATCGTTTGCATATGTGGACTTGAATCTTCAGAAGCTTCTGCGTTACGCAGTCAACTGCATGACATGATAGACACATTGAGCTGATTCTTATCCCACGTTCTGTACAGGAGTTTGTTCTAGGTATGCTGCATCAGATATGATTGTTTTATGTTGTTGTTGCCTATCATGTCAGGTTTTGGACTGAGTAAAGTGTAATTCTGTTTTTGTTTTTTGTTTGTTTGTTTTTTTTGTTTTTTTTTGCTGTTTTGTGCAATGTTTAGTCCACTAGTTGCTTCGCACTTTATTTGTGACTTCCTGGCTTTTGAGCAAGGACTGTTCTGCCCGATGTGAATGCTGACTGTTTCACTCCAGATGTATACTCCGGAGATATTTTCATGTCAAAGAAAAGATGAATTCTCTATTTTCCTTTGTAAACTATATTTTGGCTTGTCTTGTTTTTTATCTGTGAAGATCTTGGGGATGCAAAACTAGAAAGGGCTTACTCCAGTGCAGCTTGCGGTATGGCACTCCGAATGTATTTCTTTGTTGGTCATTTCTTCCCCCCAGCTCTAAAGTGTACATTACACATTAACATTACACGTTAACTAATTTGCATGACGGTAACTACAAACTGCCCGTTGCCAGAAACGTGCTAATTTTGACAGCCCTAGTGTGTGCGTGTGTGTGTGTGTGTGTGTGCGCGGACACGTGTCTATGTATTTGATTTGTATATACGTACATATGTGTGTTTTTATATATATATATATATATATATATATATATATATATATATATATACACACACACACACATACCTATATGTGTATACATACAGTATATGTATGTATATATAAATAAAATATAACAATAACACTTTTCGTCCATTTCACGTTACAGATTTACTACTGATACTTTAAAAATGCTTTTTGGTGGATTACTTGTTTGCCGATTTACAGGAGAAACTTGGACAGCTTCAGAAAAGATGGTTAATCTAATTTTACCAGTATATTTGCTCTTTAGTTAGGACTGCGTTATTAGTTTCTTTGATATTTTAATGGAGTTCTGCTTCGTGACCTACCAGCACGTCTCTGGCAACGCATTTTAGGTTGTTTGTCCAAGTAAATGCCGATCAATCGCGTAAACGCTAATTTTGACAGTCCTAATCAAAACTAAAAGATGTCAACCCTTCATCAGTACACTCCTTTAATGAAATGTTTCTGGCTGCAGGAAATGCCTGCCTTGCAAAGCATTGGGTAGATGGTGCAGAGTGGCTAGACATGATCTATGACTTGCATTGAAGCTAAAGCTGTCTGCACCTTTGATTAAAGTTAGGAAAATACAGAAGGTACTGTAGTTATTTAGGTCATTCAACTTAGTTCAGGGGAGTTACATCACAGTAACAGTAGGCAAAACGTGCTGTGGCTGAAGCTTAACTTCGAAATATGGAAAGCAGCATTTTTCAGGCTCACAAATGGAAGACCATTTTCCGAACCGATGACATAAACAAATCACCTGAAAAGTATTATTTGCCAAACTATTTTGTTTTGACTCATGTTTGTTTTAGTCTGAGACATGTTAGCTTGCATTGAAACACAGTGAAGCCGCAATATTGTCCCAAACTGCAGAAGCAGATGAGTGAAGCTCAAGCAGGAGTTTATTGTTCAAAGACTCGTCCTCGGCCCCGTGATAAAAAGGAAAGTGTTACTGCTCTGTCTTTACTGCTTGTTCCCACAGTGTTTTAGGTCTGAATAAAATGTCCCTTTAATAAGACAGGGGTTCCTAAATAACTCTACAACTGTCTCTGGAAAAACACGGTTTAAGTTGCACTTAAAGCTTATCGTGAGAATAGCATATTATCACTGTTGTCCTGTAAGTCATAGTAAAAGATCTGTAGTTATTTATTTGTTGCCATGTGATTTTCCTTATGAGACCATTTGTTTATAAGATGAAAGAAAAATGTCAATTAAATTGAATGTGGAAGACAGATTTTTCTCTGCACAGTCTTGATTTGCAGAATATGTCGATTAAAATAGCTGTCTGATGTCATTTTAGAACATCGCAGCATTTGCTGTGGACATGCATGGTGTTTCGATCCTGTTGTATATTGTCTTTGCTATTGTTTCTATTTTGTAATCTGTATTTCCAAATGCAAAATTTAAAAGATTATTTTGGATATGCGCATGCTTATGAAATGTTCACAATGTTGATTTCCACTAAAATTGTTGAGTTTGAAAAAAGTCACGCCTGTTACTTAAAATCATATGCTTGACCTTTTCTTAAGTAGAGCTTTTATTGATTATATTATATTATAAGCTTTGACAGTTATACATTTCATGTATGGTGCACTTTTCTCAATATATAAGCATTACAAAATATATAGCATTTTCAACATCATTTGTATTATCAATTGATGCGTTAGAAGATTCTCTGCACTTGACCCACCTGATGTCTTCTGTGTGAAAGCTACCTCTTAAACACATTTTGAGGATCTAATATTCTACTTAAATCACAGTTTCAATTCATCCAAATGCAGCACAGAATTTATTGAAAACCACATTTATTTATGAGGGACAGTTAAATATTTGCAATAGTTCTTCTTTCAAAAGTATAAATTGAAATGTGAATACAGCAGACAATATTTTGTCGTGCAAATTACTTATGATAGAAATTTCTGTTTGGTAACAGCTGAACTCAAACAAAGCATGTTCTGCTACCAGTCTTCTCTGAAGAGGTTTCACTGCTTTTTCATACATGTTTGCACGGTGGTGATTTTATTTCTGATCCCAGTTGTGTTTCCCAGAAATCTTCAGACTTGTTTGTTGCCGTCAGAATGCCAGCTGGACCTGCTGGGCTCTGTAGGTGTCAAAGTCCTCAGGAAGAGTGTCTGGAGAGAGAAACAACATGGTGCGTCAAAATTACTTTGGCATTTGTCACTGCATTCATCTCTGTATTTTGCATTTTGATTTGGCCAGTGGCGTGCATAGACTTTTTGAAGAGCAGGGGTGAAAAGAAAAAGAAAAAACAGCACCTACAATGCATTCTCACCACTGAAGAGGACGCTTAAGCGTGCGTTTTTGCCACCCAAGATGGCATTTTATCATTTTTGACCAGTCAAGAGGCCAGTTTAGTGTGTTTTTCCACCCAAGAGGGCACTTGAGCGCATGTTTTTAACAATCGGGCCACGAGGGGTGGCGACCTGGTTTTGTGAAACAGGTGAGTAACCATGCATGTTTTTTTATTTTTTTTTCCTAGCTTTGTAAAAAATGATTGAAAAGCGAGTCTCACCATTGCAGCGATAACGCAGGTTGGCCCAGATGATGTTCTCCTGGGAGAAGCAGAAGACTCCCAGTCTGCCTCCTCTCATCGTGGCATCTATGATGACACCAGTGTCCGCCACCATCTGAGGACCCTCGTAGAAACGAACCCTGCGCATGGAGAGGGAGATGTTGACAACATCACACTGCAACGAATTGATTTATGATTTGCAGGTCTGTTTGAAAACACAATTCAGAAGAAAATGGAAAGTGTATTGTTTTTTGCTGAGTGCTGAGTTTTTGTATGGCGCTGTTCCTTTATGTCAGTACCTGATGTAGCCGTCAGCGGGCCGGTGTTGGAGGAACCAGCGGTAAGAAGTCTTATCTTTCCAACCAACATTGCGAGCATCTTTCCACAGAAGTTTGACCTGGTCCATGGTGTCACCAGTGTGCCACAGAGCGTTCCTCAGGTTTTCGCCTGGACCCGTGTCCGACTTTACAGCCTTTTCAAAACCACGTGACACGAAGAAACTCATTCATGTCCTCATTTGGCATGTCATTTCAACAAGACTGTGGATTCTGGACTTCCCAGAAAATATATATCTGGACAAAATCTGTACATAAACATCTGCAGTGTTTGGTAGAAAGATGACAGAAAGCTTGACTACCTTCAGTTGGATGCCCGGTTCTGCCACAGCTCTGAACGGGTTTGCCTGCCAGTAGATCTGTTCCACCTGTTTCCACATCACCACATAGAAACTGGAGCTGTCCTGATACCCGAAGATAAATCCTGCGTAGTCGTCGTCCGTTACGGTGTTTACGTGAAATGTCCCTTCAAAATCCACACCGCTGAAAGCTGTGTAACCTTGGTGGAGACATTGTAAATAAGTAGACATTTTGAGGAATGCAAAGCTTTAGCTTTGCTAGTATTTTGTAAATGTACCCTTTAACTGTGTATTAAGCTTCTCATCTGATCCTGCAAAAGAAATGATGCCAATTATTCTTTTAAATGTCTGATATGATGCTCTTACCAACAGCCAACCCAGGATCACTGTTCATAGTCTGGACAATCTCTCTTCCCTGCACAAACAAAAGTGTAGATTTGAGAGAATTTTGATTTGATCAAGAAGACTTTTGGGACAATAAAGGAACAGGAAAAAACACCTAACCTGGTTTAGAACCACCCAGTTTGGGTCGATCTGCGCGTCTCCCTCCGGATCTAAAACAACAGTCTGGTACTCCCTGAAGTCAGTGAGGGTGACTTCAGCGTTTTCCGGACAAACGTCGATGGTGTCGATAATAGTGTCGTTGTCGAAATCCTTCTCGCATATGTTGCCCACACCATCACCTGAGGAGACAAATATAAAAGCTGCCTTAAAAACAGACCAGTGTCTTAAGTTATTTACTAGTAGTCTGGCCCATTACTCACCATTAGAGTCCTCCTGCAGGGGGTTGGGGATTAGACGGCAGTTATCAGGACCAGGTGGCAGCAGGTCTGGGATGCCGTCATTATCGTCATCATCATCGCACTCGTCTCCTATGCCGTCTTTGTCAGTGTCCAGCTGGGAGCTGTTAATGACAGCTGGACAATTGTCCCGGGAGTCTTGGTGACCATCACCATCACTGCACAAGAGAGACTTTTACTGGCACACAGATTTCGATCTCCAGAACTCGTTACACATTTAGTTCAAAGTAAATCCCTGTGATGCGGCTGATGAGGTCTCACAGTACCTGTCCTTGTTGGTGTCACAGGGGTCTCCAATCAAGTCATTGTCCACATCCAACTGTTTTGTGCAGATGTCATTGGTCAGTTTTCTTACTGACGCATTATTTGCTTTTTGCTCTTAAAGGCCCTGAAATCTCTTGTAACAACAGAGATTTATTTGTTTGTATTTTGTAGTACACCCATTGATTCAGTAATGATTATTTGATTCTTAGTCATTTTATTATTCAGAGTTTAGGGCCTTTAAATTAAACTACTAAGAACTTTAGCTCATCACACCTGAATACATTTTCTTTAATGACAGCTTACAACATAAAAAAGAGAGAGATGTGACCTGATCAGGATTTGGAACATAAGGACAGCTGTCGCAGGCATCTCCCACTTTGTCTCCATCTCGATCTTTCTGGTCAGCGTTGGGAACCCTTTTACAGTTATCCAGATGATTGAGGATTCCTTGGATCAAAGTAGGAATCAGTCAGTGTTCAAATTGCATTGTTTTATTCCCTCTTCTTCTCAGTCTGTACAGTAAAACCTCTGGTTTTTGGTATGTAGCCTTAATTAACTGTGTGTGTGTGTGTGTGTGTGTGTGTGTGTGTGTGTGTGTGTGTGTGTGTGTTAAAGAATTAATCATAACTCCCATTACAGAGCTCTGTTATATTAGAGTTTATAAATTTGCAGCTTTACATGAGCATTTTATGTCTGAAGAAATCTATATTAAAATGACATGTAGACTACTAACCATCCCCATCAATGTCCTCATCACACTCATCACCGAATTTGTCCACGTCTGTGTCTTTTTGGTCGTTGTTTTTGATGGCACGGCAGTTGTCGCAGGCGTCACCAAAGTCATCCTCATCGATGTTCCTCTGATCCACATTAGGCACCAACACACAGTTATCCTGTAACATAGACATACTTATGCTACTCAATCATTTTCATGTGTCCAAAATCGTTTTCTTATCCCATCGTTACTTTTACGAATATACCTGCATGTTGAGGATCCCATCCCCGTCAGCATCCTCATCACAAGCATCTCCAATTCCATCATGGTCGGCATCCTCTTGACCAGAGTTTGGTACAGTGAGACAATTGTCCTGAAAAGAAAAAAAAAACACTCATCATTAAGATTAACTGAAATCTGATCCAATAAAGTTAATAGCAGTGTCTGAAATTGAAGTTTTATTGATCAGTTACTCTCACATGGAGAAAATTTTTCGATTTAAGAAAAAAACTCTCATTGTGATCAAATTGTTGTTTCTAATGCAATTCTAACCCCGAACAACAGCCTTTAAAACACTTGAGTCAATATCTGGTAACAACAATGAGCTATTTTTGGGGCAGTTGAAATTAACGCAATTAATCAATGTTAACCACATCTATATTTTTCACAAATAATTATCCTTTGCAGATGTGGTCATCAGTAGGAATTGTGGTGATTGTGTCATTTTCAAAGGTTTCTTATGGAGACTCACCTTGTTGCAGTTCCTCTCAGGACAGGCCAGTTTCTCATCAGGGAAACTATCGATGTCAGTGTCAGCTCCGCAGAGATATCCGTTGCCAGCCCATCCGACTCCACACTGTGACAACGCATAATGTTATATGCACTGAACCAGGGCTACTGCTACTACTTATTCAACTATTAGCACACCAGTAACAACACAAATTGATACGATGTAGGCTAAATATTATATTATGTTATATTACATATACATTGCGAATACGCACAAAAGTGTCCCCTCATGAAGGATGAGGCCCTACGCACAATGCGTGTTCTGCGTTTAGGGAGGGACGGCACTGTACTGAACTGACTGTTTTCATTGGCCCTGCTGTGTACTACATACTGTACTAGATGACCTTAAGTGCTTCAACAGATTTGATTTCACAAAAGTTAAGGAATTCAAAGTGTTGGGTCAGAAATGCAGCTTTGTAAAAAAAATCTTGAACTTTTATATTTAGACAAGCAATGAACACTCTTACAAAATAAATATATTCTTTGATCTTTAGATGAGAACTGAAAAAGAGCTGTTTCAATTACATTTTTATGTACACAAATCCATAATTGTGGCTGCAACATGTAATAAACGCAGGCCCAATCCCAAACTGCACCCTACACACTTTCCATACACACTAGCCATCCGTTTGTTCATTCTTGCGGAGGCTGCTCCAAGCACCATCCCGAACCATGTAGGGCGGAGGGCGAGTGGACCATTGAGCCCTTAAACAGCAAGTCTGCATCAATGCACACTTACAATAGCTTTAGCGGGAAGTGCGACGACAAAAATGCAGGAGGAAACAACATACAAACTGAAGTTCCACGTGCCCACAGTATGTCCCTCACATCTTTGTCACACAAAGACAAAACCATCAAATCTTCCTCTATGCTGATGTTTGGTTTGACTTTGCAGCCCTGGAACCTCAAATGTGAGAACAACTGTCAGAAAAATTCATCTGGCTCGTGGAGTTGAAAGACTTGTGGAATTACTTAAAATTATTTGAGCTCTCCACAACTGCTAGTGTGACTTCATTTGGAGTGACACTCAGTGCTGAAGGGCTAGTGTGTAGGTCAAAGAGGACAATTGCCCCACTAAAATCGTAAAACACTGAAATCCTTCACTCCTACATATGTTTTAGGATATATGGATTCAGAACAAGAAGGAGAAAGTTTGATTTATTCACCTGACACTCAATTTTACCCTCTCGATGGACGATGCACTCTGCGCTGGCGTGGCATGGGTTGTGTTGACCGTTCCCACAGGCTCTCTCCGGCTTACAGCCACGCCGCTGATCCCCAACATAGCCGATTTTACAGGGACCACACCTGAACGAGCCCTGATGATACACACAGATCAGTGATGAGGGTGACCGTCAGTCTATGGTCATACATTGAGCAGCAGTTACTGGCTTATTATTTACTACACTGACTCTGAAAGGACATTCATTCTGTTTTCAGTTTAACAGGCAAAACTAAAATTCACACTCTCCAGCTCCCCCAGACTGAACTGAACTGACATTGTGTATTCACTTTAAGGGTTTTGCACTAATTATATCAAAATACCATTGCACTACTGTACATTCATTGGTGTACTCTGTATATACTGTAAATATTTACACATCATCCCATAACCTATACTCCAGCCTGTGTATATTCTTGTTACATATACATTATCATTTATTTATTACTGCTTTTTCACTTCTGGTTGGATGCAATTTGTATTATTTCATTACCTTGTACTTGTGACGTGTGTAATGACGATAAAGTTGAATATAATCTAAACTAAAACAAAAAGGGTATTTATGATAAAGCCTGTTTACTGCATCAAAACATGAGCGTGCCACAGAAGATGATACTCACAGGAGTATTCATACAGATGGAGTTCTCCACACAGCCTCCATTGTTGAGGCCTTCGCACTCGTTGATATCTTTGCAGACCTTGGTAAGACAAACAGAAAGAAAGAATGGACAGAATGTCCGAGAACTTTAATGGACTTCCGCATCCAGGAAAGAAACAGGAAAAAAAATGAAGTGCGGCAGAGTGAAGACAGTCCTGTGTCAAGGACTGAGGTGGTGCTGAGACAAGCCAGTACACCCTGTTTGACATACTGTGTGTACTGAAGAGAGAGAGGAGGTGGTGAGAAGCCAAGACACATGAAAATATGCTCTGGACAAATTATTTCATTGATATAATTAGTTTTTTATTGTTATTTAAATGTGTCATACAAAAGGTATGTGTTCCCAGGTAATTCATTAGCCGTTCTCTCTTTGTTTCCCTCTTTTGTGGTACTTGTAGGAGAATCCATAACAGTGAGGGGTGAAAAGTGTGTGTGCTGGTCGACTTTGTTAACCTGTTTATTGGCGTTGGCGTAGGCGAGCCCGACGCCCTGGACCTGAGGGCCAGTGTATCCAGCTGGACAGGAACCACAGCGAAAACCTGGGGAAGTATTTATGCAGCGCACACCCATGTGACAGGGCATCACGGTGCACTGCCAACGACAATGACACAGAATGTTAACGTTCAAAAGTGTTGTGAGCCTTACAAAAGGTCAACATGTGGTAGATCATTAATAACTTATCTAATTAATTTTCATATTAAAGATCCACTCAGAAGTTTTGAATTATTCAGACAGATATAACCTCAGGTTCACACACATCAGTGGGCAGAGCTATGCTTGTCATTGTGAGGTTTCTAAACTATATAAACCAATAAGAATGAATGTGGTGTAGCTGTCCCATAAGAGCAGGTGCTATAAACCTAACAGGTGAGTCAGACACATGAAACGGTTTGCATACACCATACAATAATCAGGAAGCGGAAACTCATTGGGAATTATTGTATAGCTCCTTTAATGCTCTTACATTCGGGTTATGCTCATTCTGAACTATGTTATATACATCTGAAGTCAAATGTTATCCTCTCCTAAAAGGCATTCATGGTGTTTCACTCTGTCGTTCACATAAAATGAGACAAAAATAGTTTGGCTATTGGTTATTTTACTCCTGGCACACCTACGGGCAATTTAAATTAGCCAATTAACCTAATCTCCATGCATGTTTTTGGATGGTGGGAGGAAGCCGGAGTACCCGGAGAGAACCCACGCAGACACGGGGAGAACATGCACACAGAAAGGCCCCGGGCCAGGAATCGAACCAGGTACCTTCTTGGTGTGAGGCACCAGTGCTAACCACTACACCACTGTGCTGCCCGGCAATGATATCATAACATAAAATATGATACTGTGTCATATCACATTGTTTTGTATCATATTTTTAAGACTCATGTGACTCATTATCATATTGTCTCAGTCACATTTGTCTTTCTTGACAAAGTGCAGGTCTGAGGTAGTTTGAGGGCAGACACCAGACAAGTGAGAGTATAGAGGGAAGTCTTTTTGTTGAATAATCTCTAAAAACTAATAATTTTATGATGTGTATTATTATTATTATTATTATTATTATTACATAAGCAGATAGTATCTTTGCATACCTCATCCACATCAGTGCAGTGGGTACCGTTGCCCTCCATGCCGTCAGGGCAGGGCCCACATTTTATACCCTGAGGTGTGTCCTTACACTTCACCCCTGGGTGGCAGGGATTGGGCACACAGGAGGGGCGAGACGGTATTCCTCCCATCCCTGAGGAGAGATAAGACTTATATACTGTATACCTCATCCCATCAACATAGATGAATATTATTTCATTGTTTTTCAATATTATTCTTATAGGTTCCTGGGTAGGTCTGAAAACCTACAGGAGAAGAAAAGTGAAAAGCTCAGTAACGATTCAAAACCACGTCTAAAGGTACAAAAATAAGCAGTAATCATCAGTGTAGAATCAGAACAACAACTGAAGCCTCAAATTCAGTGGAGAAATGTGTTGGGAAAACATTAAGTGTTAAAATTATAAAGTAAAGTACTGATAAGAGTAACTTTTAGGCTGGTCGACTCACCACAGGCTTCACACTCCATCACTGTGTTCTTCAGGAATACTATCTCTTTTATCTGGAAAACAGTCAAATGTTTCCATCCTGTCTCAACTGTATCAAACAAATCGAATCAAATGACTGCTGCTGACATACGATAATGATTTCTGATGACTGAATAAGCTTTTTTGAAATCATACATAGCATTTTAGCTTTTAGCTGTAGAGCCCTGCGGAGCACGAGTATAAATATAAAGGTTTAAAATACAGCTTTATCTCCCAATATTTCAAATACATCTGATTCTCTCTGGAAATAGAAATGAGTTTCATCTTCATGTGCAAGCACAGATACACATGATGCTCATACTTTCTGTCTAAATGTTAAAACTATTTTACCTGTTGCTTTAGAAGCTCTTTAATCTCAGCCAGAGCGAGGTTTGTCATTTTAATCTGACTGATAATCTCCCCATCTGAAAAAAGAAACAACAAAGATACATCACACAACCACATGTATCATAACCAGCTGAATCACCCCCCAGCAGACTGGTCCTCTCATACACTACATTTTAGCCACAAGCTCTGAGACAGTTTGAATTTTTCAAATCCAAGTACTGATGGTTATGCTTTTATTTTTCTTTGCCGCTTATGTCTCCGCACTTAAAACCTAGGGGTACTCACTGGGGAGCAAATATCGGTATGTGGAGAGGAAGCACCACTCAAGTCCTCCTCCATAATATGATCCACTGCCCGTTGAATATCAGTCTAATACCTGACGTTCCTGAGCCACCGCAGGCCCTGTGGGTATCCACCACCCACACATTCACTGGAGTCAGAGATGTTTTGATTAGAGCTGCAAAATTGATTTTCCAGATATGGAATGACACAAGATTTTCTGGAAGATACAAGTTTTTTTCACTGAGTGATTACAGAAACTGCAAATAACAAAGGTTTATCGCATTAATGCTTTAAACCTGCCACAACTTTGTTTTTCCACTGGGGGCAGCATAAACAAGTTATTAACACAACCCTGACATCACACCTTCACTCCTGAGAAAAGTTACAGACAGCTCAACAATGAGCTCATTATAAAGCTGATTGGAGCTACAGATTATAATTATTTGTCACTTGAAGTGACTCCATTTTCATTGTCACATTGTTTTCACATTGTTATTCCACATTGCTGTTATCTGTCTCTGGAAGACAGGTTCATGAAGTATATCCCAGAAGAGGATGGGATGATCAGGTTTGGTCAGATCCTGAAGCAACATGCTGCTAAGTGACCCAAAGACCCCATCCCCTTTCCCCAGAGGAGCCATACAAAGGCAAAAACCTCCTGAGCGTCAAGCACAGGAAATGTGGTATTCCCATTAGTTGCAATTCTGTTTACCGAATGGATACCACAGCATGAAGGAGAGATGCTGGAGATAAATCAAACCCCACTGCTAATAGAAAGGTAAATGAGACCCCATTTTTCTACAACAGAAAGCTCTCAGTGATCGTTTTTCCTTGTTGCATTCAAGTACAGATTTCGTATGCAGAGGAGCTTTTACACAGAAAAGTCAAAATCCTTTGAGCTTTGCTGATTCACCACAGGTCAAAGTCTTATACATTATAAATTTCTGATTAAATAACAAGATAAATAAATACATCATGATTCAAGGATGTTTCAAACCTCATTAACAGTGCTTCTCTGGCAAACCTCTAATTTTCCAGAAATATCATTTAAATTCCACTTTATTGTTTCCCACCTATAAAGCCCAAAGCACAAACAAAAACTACAAAACATTGTTTTTCTCACCTCTCTGGCCTGCTGCGGCATGTCTTCCCACACAGAACACAAAATTCAACACCAGAAACCACAGCATGGTTTAGACTATGTTCTCTCTTGTCTGCCTTCAGACTCAGTGGTCCTCCTGCAAACCTGAGTCCAGCCATCGCTTATATAACTCCCTCCATCTCCACCTCCACCTCCCCTTCCTGGCTTACATCCCCATCCTTTCCCCTAAAACTCCTCTGCAAACCACTATCTGGGAAAGTCTGCAACACCACCACATATATCATAATAATAATCATCAGTCACTGTGTTTTTCTTCCTGATAGGACAGTGCACCATTTTTGGGTGAAACTCTGCCTTAATGTTGTTGTTGTTTGGTGTTTAGGCAGATATTTCTTTTTTTTTTTACATTATGGGTGTTTTTTTTTTGGTTGTTCTGATTTCTTGGTTGATTTGCTTGAAGGCGTGTAGGTTAGTTCATGGTAGAAACATTTGATCATTATTTATTCATTTATTTTACCTTTTCATCATCAGCTTCATCTTTGTACCTAAACTACAAGATTATTTCTAAAAATCCCCACACAGACTGGACAAGACAATGCTTTCCAGATCAATTTAAATTATTAGTAAACCACCAATTACTTGCTTCGAAGAGTTACAGTTCTGATTTATCCAAAACACATTGTGAAGAAAAGCACATAACTGAAAAAGGGTTTCAGATCCAGTCCGGATTTTATAACAAGCCCATATTTAGGGGTTCATGATAACAAATGCATTTAGAATTTTTCTGCGTGTGTGTCAGTAATGACACCAGCAGATGTTGGTTACATTCCTTGCAGTAAAGCTTTTGGAGTTTTTGGCCCAGATTATGTTGATAAGCTCTCACTACCTCCACTCTCTCCATCCCTGCTGCTTTGGTCAAAGAGCTTCTGCTAGAAAAACAAACAGAAGCTCATTTTTGTCATCATGCTGAAGATCCTTGCTTAACTACAAAGTGAAATAAATTCACATCCTTGACACATCCTTGACATTTGTCGTCACATCTTTAAAGGTGCTCTATATCCAGTGCATTAATGTAAGTTTACACAATAATTTATAAAGATGCAGAGGAGTACCGTCTTCCTGATAAGAGATGAAGTTGCTCTCGTGTTCATGCACAAAGTTTTGCAAATTTGAACAATGTCTGTTGGCACGGAATCAGCTGGTATTAACTGATCCAAGTCTGCTTCACAATGCAATGGAAGTTGTTTTGTTGGTTTTTGTTGGTCTGAAGAATTTCAACAGTTTAAACTAACCAGACCTCTGTAACCCTGCAGCCCATTTCTACTTGACACCAGCAGTTCAAGACTTATGGTCAAAAGTTTACATACACTTGTAAAGAACATAATGTCATGGCTCTCTTGAGTTTCTAGTTATTTCTACAACTCTGATTTTTCTCTGATAGAGTGATTGGAACAGATACTTCTTTGTCACAAAAAACATTCATGAAGTTTGGTTCTTTATATGATTTATTATATTCTTTATTATGGGTCAACTGAAAAAGTGACCAAATCTGCTGGGTCAAAAATATACATACAGCAATGCTAATATTTGGTTCATCTCTCTTGGCCGTTTTCACTTCAATTAGGCACTTTTGGTAGCCATCCACAAGCTTCTGGCAAGCTTCTGGTTGAATCTTTGACAGAATTGGTGCAGTTCAGTTAAATTTGTTGGCTTTCTGACATGGACTTTATTGCTGGGCATTGTGGCCAAAACAGCCTGATTTTTGTTTCGTCTGACCACAGAAATTTCCTCCAGAAGGTCTTATCTTTGTCCATGTGATCAGCAGCAAACCTCAGTCGAGCTGTAAGGTGCCGCAAAAAATCTTCAGGTTATTCAGTAAAAAGTTTAAGTCACTGAAGAGCATTAAGTAAACATTTGGACTGAAACTGCAGGGATGGTTTCTGAGCTCCAACAATGCAACAAACGTAAAATGAAAATGCAGAGAACAGATATTTTACCTCCCTGATCTTCTCTGCTGAGGAATGTTAAGGTCAGAGGTTGAATGTAGCTACCTCCTGCAAAGTTCATTAGTGATGCTTTATTGCCTGTGCTGCGAGAGCTGCAGCAGGAGGCGTCCAAGTTTCTGAAGACGTGACCTCAGGTCGACCTAAAACCTTTCCTGTCCCCTCCCAACAGCTTTAGAGTTACATAACAGAGCTTATGAAGTCAAACAGACTTCTGGCTGCCAACTGACTCCTAGCTCAGTGTTATTATTTTCACACCTAAGAATAAGTGCAATACGATAAATACTCCAAAGTCTTTTGTGAACACCAAAACAACTGGCTCTATAGTTGTATAACTCAGCATGGGAGTCACCAAACAATGGCTGTATTTTAATGCCTGTTTCAAGATACATACACACAAAATTAAAGCAAGTTTCTTTAAATTATAAACTTCATTGAAATATACTCCCCGTATGCTTCTTCAAAATAAGGTTATCTGACAGAAATGTTTTTGCAAAATCAAGGTTTTTGCAATATTACAATATTACAATAGTTTGTTCCAAATGCAAATGTTCCTCAGAGAGCAAAAAACAATAAAATATTTACAAATATTTTATGACACGTTTAAATAAACCAGTCCTGAACATTTTGAGTAGAAATGTGTTGATCTCATGCTACGCCATGTCATGTTCAGTGTGGTTTTTGTCCTGTGTTTATTATTTATTGTTCTGTCATGTTTTATTTTGAAGGTAACTGTGTCTCCTCTCGTTTCAGCTATGTCACTTCCTGTCCTCCTGTTTCGCACCCCTGATTGTTTCCAGCTGTTTCCCATTTCTATTTGGGTTCACCCACCATGAGTCCCATCTCTTGGGGGCTAGGCCCCCCTGTCCTTAAAACCTACTGACGCACCTGGTGAGTTCCCTAAGATGAAGCCTCCTCAAAGCCCCCGGAAAAGTTAAAAAAAATAAAAATAAATAAATAAATAAAATTAAAAAATTTAAAAAAAAAAGGAAAAAGGATCTTGGGCTTTTGCATGAAATTTCAGAATGCACCTAAAGTGCACTAAAACCTTTACAGGTGAACTTAATTTGACCTTCTTTAACCTTTTGAATGCACATGTGCAGCTGTGACAGTATTTATTTATTTATTTATTATTAATATTATTATTTATTTATTATTTATAACATGTTGTTCTCTAACAAGGTGATTAAGCGCAAAAATCATAACAAATAATGTCTGATCCATGAATCGACCACTCAGTGTCATGGTTCTATGACAATTTTTATTTAAACAGTCGTTTTTGTTATTTTGTTCACATTTTGACATCATTGAGACCAAGACGATGTCTAACAATCGATCTTCAGTACCTGGTCATTGTGAGGCTGCACACAGGATGTTCTCAGAGGGAAGTTTCCACTGAGTTTCGAGTGTCACAGAGTGTCACCAGCAGGTTGTAACAGAGACACAGAGAGACTACAGATAGTCATCGAAAGGCATAGAAGTGGACCGTATCCACTTCTGATCATCAGCCACATCCCATGCTCATGACCACCTCATTGTAAACAGTGCCCTGTGGAACCAGATGGTGAATGCCACTCAACTCCAGGCACGTTTAAGGGAGGTGAGAGGTACCAAGTGTCACGTTAATCCATTCAAAACCACTTACATCAGCATGGTCTGCTTGGTAGACGACCTGCAAGGGTACCTGAACACACCACCAGATACAGGCATCATTGTCTGGCATGGACAGGGAGCGTTTGGGCTGGACAAGAAACCAGTGGGCCTCAGTGCTGTTCTCTGATGAAAGTTGATTCACGCTGAGCAGAAACGATGGCTGCCAACTGCTGGAGACGTCAAGGAGGACGTTATGCATCAGCATTTAGAGGTGGTGGTGTCTAGTTAATACAGAACTGCCTTACGGTCCTGTGACAAGCTGACACTACCCAAATAACATCATTAATCCAGTCATTGTGCCTCTCTATGAGCAACACAGGCCTGATTTCATCTTCATGGACGTCAGTGTCCCAGCTCATTGAGGTCACATCATCAGGGAACGGCTGCTGGAGGCTGGGGTACCTTAGATGGAGTGGCCTGCACTTTCTCCAGACCTGAAGCCCATAGAAAACCTGTGGGATCATCTGAGTCATCATGTAGAGGGTAATAACCCCGCACCTCAGAACCTCAATGACCTGAGGGCAGCCCTTCAAGAAGAATGGAATATCATGACTCAGCAGACAAGAAGTTGATTTATGAATAGCATGAGATGTTGTTGTCAAGCTGTAATTGATGCTCAAGGACACATGACAAGTTATTGAGACGTTGACGTTTTTTGTTGTGATATACCCACCACTGTTGTTAGTTTTCTGTTTCAATAAATTATTTGAGATGATGAAGAAATTAACATTGCATGCTTCTACTTAAATGCCTTACTTTCATGATATGATATCACTGTAGCATGAACTTTTTATATTTTCCAGAAATTTCACCCAAAAGTCAAATATCCCTAACTTTTTTGAGTAGTGTATTTGTAGATACTTAATTTGATCTAATATCTAAAAGATGTTAATGTGATAATATGTAATATCCATTTCTTTGTGCTTCATTTACAATTCAGCTCTCAGTTATGAATATTTATTAAATTTGAATAGTCAACATAGAAAAAATATCAATAAGAAAAGGAAATTAAAACCATGAGACACAATGTTTCTCCTGATTTTATTTAAAGACAGGAAGTTGTCCTCATATCAATGTAAAAAGCAGCAATGTTTTTTTTCCCCATATTGCTTTATACACATTTGAATTTCTGATTCACATCAATTTGTATTTTCTCTTTCTTTCGGAACTGAAATAAGGTTTGGTGGGTTTGAAGAAAATCACTGACACCCGGGAACACAGCTATTGATGTGTTGAACAGAGGCCATCCTGAAACGACCATGCAGCTGCTGAAGGTGGATCACCACACAGTGTTGAGCACAGATGCAGATGTTCACAAACACATAAATAAATAGGTTTCATGTCCAGGTTAGGTTGAAGTGTGACGCGTTTGCCGTGGTATTTACAGAGTCCTTGTTCTGTGTAAAACCATTTTTCTCAAATAGAAAGTGTCTCATTTGGCTAAACATCAAACTGCCCCTTTCCCTAGAAAGGAATGGGAGGTCCCATCATGTGGAGGCCATGATGCAGTTATCAGCTCTGCGTCCTACTCAGCTTTCTTGGCTTTCCTCTTGCGAGCGCCATCACTCAGTTCCTCCTTGGTTTTAAGAGGTGAAGATGGGACAGCGGCAGGAGGATGATGGTGGTCGTCCTCAGCTCCACCCAGAGGGGAGCCGAACAGCACGTGGCAAAACCAGGACTCAATGAGGGCAAAGGGGGAGCCGTGAGAGTGACGGGCAGTCATCACCACCTGCAGGAAGATGGCATGAGATAGAACAGAATAGCCTTTTAGATTGCTATTGTCTGATTTTAGACATGTTGAATTTACCAGGCAGGGGCCTCATTTATCATTGTGGATACACGCTTTTTTCAGCAAAAATCAGGGGAAAAAAACCACACCCCACGCTCTCCTACCCTCCTGAGGTGCACAGGTCCTGATATTAACCACCAATGTTCAAATCCCATGTGACCCTATCATCAATCACTGTGGCGAAAACGCCAAACACTACCCCTAATAACCCCTAATATATCAAAACTCAAAATAAATCTATTCAAGGCTCTAAGAGGCTTGTTAAATATTTAGTAATATATTAATTCAGAGATATTGGCAACAATCCAGAGACTGACTACAGTAGAGCACAAAATGCTGCTCATCAAAACATTTAAAAACCATACAGATGATAAAGGTAAAAAATTAGTTCAATAACCAACTCATATTTTACTGGGAGGGAGAATTGTACCTTTTTTTTCTTTTTTCCTCTCTTAAAACTAGAAAACTAGATGCATTTAGCATGTGACAAACAAGTGAAAGTGTCTTGTTGAAGATGCAACTCAGATTTGAACATTTCAGACTTAAAAAATAAAAGCAACACTGTCAACTATGTGCTGCTGATCTTACTTTGCTCGTGGCCATGAAGAGGGTGAAGACGAGGATGAGGGTGCTCTTGGCCATTGGCAGCCAGTGGGCCTCCTGCAAGGTGAAGAGGATGGCTCCGTACAGACTGGCTTTGGTCGGGCTGCAGAGGCGGATATGAAACTGTCAATGAAACATCTTTCTGCAGCAGGGATCCCAGTAACTAATACGAAATCAGCATTAGAGTATCAGAGATGGAGCGGAAGATATAAGCATTTTACATTTATGGAGTAAAATTTATCTCTTCCTCATCCTTCTTCCTATCAACCCTATAATCTGATTTTTTTCATTTTCATTCTGTAATTGCTCCCCTGTAGGTTGATAACTTTTCTTTCAAGGAGTAATAAAAGGTTTTCATCAGACAGTGACGCTGTGTAAACTGTCAGGGTGCTTTACAGCCACAAAGCCTTTTTGATGCTACCACTAGAGGACACCAACGTCACAACATGTCTAATTCTGCACATGATGACTTCAGCAAACCTGCTGTGCTTCTCCACAAGGCTACCGGTGTTTTATGTCCACTTTTAATCACAGAGACCTTTAATTTTTAGTTTGATGTTTGGTTGGAAACACCTGCATGCTTCAGGAGGCAGAAATGAGTATGTTGCCACCGGCAACAGCAGGCGACTCAGACTTACAATGACATGTTGAGGATCTCGTTGGTGTCGGGCCTCCACACACCGCGAAGCAGCTGCTCAAAATTGGAAATGAGAGCCACTCCAGACCCTGCACATTTAAAAATAGACAGTGGGGGAAAATTAGAACAAAGAAGTGTGTTTCATGTGACTGTTCTTATTTGGCCTCAGCTTCCCTTCCCTGTTTTCAGCATGGACGCCTGCAGGGCCTCTCTATTGACGAAGAGACTAGAACAGGACAATCCTTCATATGTATTTCTATGGACATTTCTCTACTATTGGATAGTTTCACAAAGGAAAAAGTAAAAGTAATTTGGTTAAGTATACACTTTACATACAGCTCAAGCATGACTATGTAAGTTTTCACCAGTTTGCTCTATTAAGTGACTCACTTAATACCTAACATTTGCATTATTTTAAAATGATTAGCGTTTAGTCTTTCTCTGATAACTCATGTAACCTGTTTTCTCCGAGTAACCTAGACTGTTGCATGTAAATGCCCTGATTGTGAACACTGAGACTTATTGATATACACTTAAATATGAGTGAATGTCACATGTGCACACTGGCATGCACATGAGAGGTTCACTCCTTCGTGATTAAATGTGGTGCTCACTGAGTGCAGCTGTCAACACAGAGAGCTGAGAGAGCGGTGACGACTGAAGGCTCGCCAAGCAGCATAAAAGACTTTTCTAAAGCTGAAACAATTAGTCAATTAATCAATTAGTGGATCAAGGGCAAATATCAAAAATCAAACCTGTTAGATAATTTATCAAAGCCATTTTTCAAGCAAAAACTGTATCACCACGTTTATGGACTACATGAATAATAACCTAATTGAGGAAATAAATGGTAGATAATAAATATATTTGTTGTTCGCAGGCCTACTTTCTTCAAGGAAAAGTAGCCAGTTTGCAAAAAAAGAAGCTAGATTTGTCCCCATTGTTGCTAAATCTGCACCACATCTCTAACACTGTCTTTCAGAAACTATGCTGCTTGTAATCATAATAAATCTGTCATCTCTCATTCGTTCATTGAGAATTGAAACCTCAGTTTAAAAATGACTATTACAGGCACCACCGTCTTGCTCATCTGAATAATATACAGCAGTCCTGTCCACATTTACAACTCAGCAAATCACTGTGAAATCAAAAGACACTGACCTTTGACATACCCAACGATGACCATGATGAAGAAGCCATGGTGGTAGGCATGGTGGGCGTGGTGAACACCAGCGGCGATCTTACGAGTGCGGACGACTTCCTTCAGGGCGACCAACACCAGCTTAACAGGCAGGAAAGCTACGCATTTGTAGAAGAGGTTCAATGGGCAGTAAAAGATGAGGTACCTGAGAAAGATGGTGAAAACAGGACATGAAAGTGAGGGGGAGGGGATGAGAATGCAACTGATAGTAGGCAGTGTGTATTGACTACCCTGTGTATTGAGTAGGCCCTGACTACAATTTCCCTTTCTTTCAATAGAAACTGGTGTGGCTGATAATCTGCCAATTATCATTATTATGAGGTTGCATTTGAGTAAAATGTAACGAAATAACATGAATATAAACATATCAGTAAAACTGCAGTAAATCTGCAGATAAATCTGCTGATTAAAGGGGGAAATACTTTTTTTATGATTTTTTAAAGACGTCTCTAAAGTTCACTTGACAGTGATAATGACGTCCAAAGAGTGGGCGGTGGGGGATTGTTTTACAGTCTTAAGTTTGATAAAAAACAATGAATAACACAGCAAAAGCAGCAGATTCGATGGTCTCTTCCAGATGTGACCTTAAAGCTAGGTCTCCTTCCCTGTGACGGGTCACTGAGGACTTTCTCACCAGACAGCTGAGGCCAGCAGGATGTGGCTGTTGTGTTGGAAATAGTCGATGGGGCTGCTGCCAAGCATGATGTCTGCCAGGATGTAACTACCAAAGCAGTAGAGCATGGCGCAGAGCCAGGAGGCCACGGGACTCCTGCGAGAAACCTCCACCGAGCCTGCAGCACAGAGGGGGAGCAGTCAGGAGCCGTCACTTTGACTCACAGTGTGATGATTAAAATATCACAGTGTGTGGACGGACTTTGAGTGTGCTTATGATTTAGGTTACGATAATGGTTTAATGCACTCTGTGTTTTATGTTTGCCAAGATTGAGATGTGTTTGGATTTAATGAAGCGTCACACCACCTGTTCCTTGAATCTAATAATGTGATCATTACCTCTGCCAAGGAGGTTATGTTTTCACCAGTGTTTGTTTGTTTGTGCTTTGCAAAATAACTCAAAAAGCTATGCATGGAATTTGATAAAATTTTCAGGATTTGTAAGAAGTGACCTAAGTTAAAACTGATTGATTTTTGGTGGTGATTGGATCCAATTCAAGGTCATCATGGTCAAATGAAAGGTCAGGCCACAGTAATGTATGGGAGATTTCACACAATTCTGAACGCTCCAGGGTGTACAATTTTCAGTCAGTCATCACCTAATTAAACTAATACAGGAATCCAGAAGTCACCGATTCAGTTTGGTCCGTTTGGACCGTTTGGTCAAGATCAGTAAAAGGTCAAGGGCATTTTTAACCATAACTTCATGTAGGAAGGAGCTAGAGCAGTGCATTTTTAAAAAAAAAAAAAATCAATTTCAAATGTGACAAAATATGAAATAGAGAAAAAATAAAAAGTACATGCAAATACAATGTTAAATGTAGGTTTCAATGTGCGTCAAAATCAACACATTCACTCTTAGGTGTTGTAGGCTTGCAGGAGTAAACGCTCTCTCAGAATGCTGCCTTGGTGGAGGTCTGCGCTCTCTGAGTGCTTTTCTAGTTTTGATGTGAGGGGTCCGTTTCACAAAGCAGGTTTGGTGAAAACTCTGAGTCTGTTAACCCTGAAATGAGGGAAACTGAGTTTTCTGTTTCAAAAAGGGAGGTAATTCAAACCAGAGAAAGAGGGGTAACTCTGGCCTGTTTCACAGAGAGAGGTAACTGAAGCTCTCGGTCAGTTACTGTAGTAACAGACTCTATGAAGCTAACCTGGACCAGGTTTTTCTCAATGAACCTCGAGTTTCTCTCTGTCTCTGCCCTCTTTCAGCCACACACGCTATTCGATTTCCTCATTCAGTCCTCATTCAGTCAGCAGGCGAGTTTTGGTGTAGCCTAATTCTGCCGTCTGTCAAAATGACATGTCCTTTCATTAACGATCCAGTGGATGAAGGAAGGTACCGGGTTCGAATCCCTGTGTGGAGTTTGCATGTTCTCCCCGTGTCTGCGTGGGTTCTCTCCGGGTACTCCGGCTTCCTCCCACCATCCAAAAACATGCATGGAGATTAGGTTAATTGGCTAATTTAAATTGACCGTAGGTGTGAATGTGAGTGTGAGTGGTTGTCTGTCTCTATGTGTCCTGCGATGAGGTGGAGTCTTGTCCAGTGTGTACCCTGCCTTCCGCCCTAAGACAGCTGGGATAGGCTCCAGCCCCCCCGCGACCCTATGAGGATAAGCGATAGATAATGGATGGATGGATGAAAATCATTACCCCTGCCAAGGAGGTTATGGTTTCACCAGGGGTTTTTTGTTTGTTGGTATGCAAATTAACTCAAAAAGTTATGGACGGATTTTGACGACATTTTCAGGATTGGTCAGAAGTGGCCTAACTGAAAACTGATTAATTTTTGGTGGTGATTGGATCTGATTCAAGGTCATCAAGGTAAAATGAATGGTCACGCCATAGTAATGTATGGGAGATTTCCCATATTTATGAACGCTCCAGGGTGTACAATTTTTAGCTAATCGTCACCTAATTTGGTATATAAACTAATATAGGAATCCAGAAGTCATTGATTCAGTTTGGTCAAGATCAGTAAAAGGTCAAGGTCACCAAGGTCAAATATGTGTTTTTAACCATAACATCATGTAGGAAGGAGCTAGAGCAATGCAACTGGTCTCAAAATATCTGGAAAAAAAATCTCAAATTGTAGCCTACTTGCAAAGTTTTACTGGTATGTTGGTCTTTTTTAAAATTCAAATATGACAAAATATGAAATAGAGAAAAATAAATAAAAAGTACATGATATTAATGTGAATACAATTTTAAATGTAGGTTTCAAGATGCATCAAAATCAACACATTCACATTCTCAGAATGCTGCCTCGGTGGAGGTCTATGCTCTCTGAGTGCTTTTCTAGCTTTTAAACTGTTTTGCAAACTGTTCATTTATATTCGTATTTTAATGTGTCAATTAGCGAGATTACATGGATCTGATTAAAAAGTAAATATTCATTTAAAAACTTTCTGATACCTCCTACAAAGCAACTGTTGGCAATGACCTTCAAAAGAGTCGCTATCAGTGGATTACTTGTGTGTCTATGAGCTGTATCTTTGTCCACGCCCATTCGACCATTTCTTTACACGCCCTGATAATCTGCCTTTTTTTTTTATCATAGGCTAATATTGACTGAGTTGACAGTTTACCAACTCAACAGCTGACTGAGACTGAAGTATAGAGTTTACAGACAGAACAGACAGACACCTCTTCACAGTTTATGAATGTGTGCTTTATTCTATATGGCCTTTTAGTATTATTTTTGTACACATGACCAATATACTAGTGTGGCTGAAAAGTTCTACACCAAGCCTTTAAACCATGTCAGCATTGACTGTAAAAGGACAAACAGGACTACAGCTTGGTCTCCAGCCTGCGGGAGACTAGAAAGCAAAGCGTTGAATAAAAACTGGACAACTTTTTTCCTCTGTTTTTGCTCTGTAACCGCTTGACTAACCTTTTCTCTCACTTAATCAATAAACAATAAACTCTATCTGTTAGCTGCTCACCCTTTTACCTTTTTGCATTGTGACATGAGACAGTCAGACTCTGTTGAGGTATGAAAATTCAAACTCTACACTCAGCTGTTTACTTGGACTTTCAGCGAGTTGTTTGTTCTTGCGTTCCCAGGCCTTGTATGTTGTTACCATTCTGTCATGTTGGATCGGTCTCAGTCTCAATGTCTATTAAACCTTGTAGGAGAATACAGTAATCTCTCTGAGAAACTCTATATCTCTGTAAAAGTGATGCCAGATTCACCGTCTCCTCTCCTCTTTCTTTCTTTTGTTTGTAGAGCCTGCCCTCTTTCCAGATAAGACGGATCTATATCTTCAGATATGTTAAGATTCTATAATTTTGTTATCCTGATTGTTGATTGTCTATTTATAATTGGGCTGTTCTAGACACACAGCATCTATTGAATGTCTGTCCTGGAGGAGAGATGTTTCTTCAGTTGCTCTTCTTGAGCTTTCTAATTTTTTTCCCTGCTAGGTGTGTTTGAGGGAGCTTTTCCTTATCCACAGGGTCTAAGGACATGGGGTTTGTATTTTTTATGACAGGGACATTGTGCTTGATTGGCTTGCAGGTAACTAGCAACTCTATGTCAAAACACTTCAACGATAGCTCCATGTTCGACCATATTTCTAAATCAGTACTTATGATAAACTAACTATAGCAAAAATGTTGATGCTTTGTGATGTGCTATAATTAACTCTCGCTGGGGAAGCAAACTATTAAGATATGACTCTTAATCTGAAATACAACTAGTAACCACAGCTGTCAGATAAATGTATTAATGAGTAAAAAGGCCTCCACAATGTTACAACACTGTAAGAGGTGCTCAGTAAACCAAGATGTTAACAGCACGGCTGCTTCGCTGCACAAATCTCCAACAACAGGTGGGTGAGGGTGTCGTAGTGAGACCGAGGCTCAGTTTGAAAGCAATCTGATCCTGAGAAATGTTGCCCTATAAATATATTCTGCTCAATTGCTTCTCCTGCCTTGCAACTGTCAGGTCTGTATTAACCTTTGACCACAACCCCCCATACACTTGCCTCTCCCCCAAAACTCATTCATTTGCTCTTCTGACACGTACAGGGAACCGTGGCCCTCCGCTCAGACACATGTAGGGAGCGGTGTTCAATAGTGAACGAAAAGATCTTGCAAATGTTGGCAGCATGAGACATCCACCCATCCTCTACCGGTGGGGGGTCTCTAGCCTATCCCAGCTATCTTAGGGCAAAAGGCAGGGTACACTCTGGACAAGTCACCAGTTCATCACAGGGCACATAGAGACAGACATTCACACCTACAGGCAATTTAAATTAACCTAATCCGGAGGAAGCCGGAGAGAACCCATGCAAGCTCCACACAGAAATGCCCCATGCTGGGAATCAAACCCAGTACCTTCTTGCTGTGAGGCGACAGTGCTAACCACTGCATCACCATGCCACCCAGCATGAGACATTTGACTGTAAAATGAGATAGGAGAAGTAAGATAAACGTGTACAGTTACGGTCATGAAGTCACCTTTCGAAACCACGTCTTACAGTGGGACTCTGATGAAATGATGAATTTTAATTCTAAAACGCATACAAATGCTGATAGTTCAAATTAAAAACACATTCTTTTTCTGCATCTTTTTTCCTATTCATAAAATACAAAAATACAAATGTGTTGAAAACAAAATGAAACAATCCTCTTTACATCTATGAATGCTAGCATAGTGTCATATCTGCATTTTAACACCATTAATACTTAATGGACAGTATTAACTATGTTTATGCATAATGTTATGCATGTGTTCGGTCATATTAGCAAATGGACACAGTTGAGACTGCAATCCAAACATTGTCAGACTCATAGAATCATGACAACACTGACTCAAGTGACATCACTTGAGGCTCTTTTTCAACCGTCTCTGGAGACACAGTACAGTAAAGAATTCCTCTTTAAGGGTAACTAGATTACATTGGAATGGAATCACAGTTTTCAATTTAATTCACCTTGATACATAGCAACTTAACAGATACTGTTAACAGGCCTGACTACAGTTTATATCATGGTAAACAAAATATGTAATATCAACTCTCTCTGGACAGCTCATGTAGTATATACAGTACATGTCATTGACCAAGCAGCTGTATTATATTTTCTTCAGTGAAAATGAACCTGCTAGTCGAAAGCTAATTTGTTTTTTTTAAGAATTCCTTTATTAAGAATTCCTTTATTAATCCCTCAATGAGGGAAATTACATTTTTTCACTCTGTTAGTATATATATATATTTTTCAATTGCACATTACACACACAAGTCATGAAACAAACACATGCACATGCATTAGAGGAGAGGTGTCAGAGTGAGGGGGCTGCCCCTTATCAAGGCGCCCCGAGCAGTTGGGGGTTCGGTGCCTTGCTCAAGGGCACCTCGGCAGTGCCCAGGAGGAGGAACTGGCACCTCTCCACGCTCCACATTTTGGTCCGACCTGGTCCGACCCTCCAATTCCCAGCCCAAGTCACTACAGACTGAGCTACTGCCGCCCCATTTATTTTGTTGAGACTGAAATGTGGTGTTCCACCATCTTCACTGAAGGTTCAACTGAGACCAAACTGAACGTTTATGTCAGAGAGAACTTGTTTAACATTTACACCCAACTGCAGCTTTAAAGTGTGCTGCAGAGGGTCTTCAGAGGCCCACTGACGCTGTCTATTTCAGGATATTCTATTTATTGCCTAAGTCTCTGGTATGCCTGAGCCTTTCTCTCAGATTTCATCCTCCTCAGGCTCTGCTGCTCAAAGGAGTTAAAACTTGTAAGATATCAGGCTTTACCTGCAGCTGAGTGGTTTAATCTACTCCACTGATTTCCTCAGAATAAATGAGGTCAGGCTGCTACAGCAACAGACATTCATTCCCTCACACCAAGTGAGCAGAGCTGCCAGTGCTCCTGCTGGAGTTTATGTAACAGGTCAAGCTTTATAAGGACTGACTACAATAAAGATAACAGCAACAAAAGTCCTTATAGCGATATTACAGCAATGTGTAGTCATAACACAGAAATCAACCTAATTATATTATTATTATTATATGATTACTTTACATGCACATTCAATTTTTACACAGTTTTCCATTTGAGACATAACGTATAGATTTTCGGTTGTCAATATTAAACACTAATGTTAATAGCATGGTTTTCTAGATATAGTAATTATACTTCATGTTGTTGTAAATAATGTTTAGACAGTGGTCTAGTCAGTAAAGAACATGCACCTGCCAAACACTGAAATAATCATATTTAAGGGGAAAAATAAAGCAATGCCTTAATTATGGAGGGAAACCAAAGAGATATAAAAGTGTAAAACACACTGACCTGGCTCATACTTGAGGTAGAGGATAGACACGATGTAATAAGCAAGATCAAACACGGGAAACATTCCCATTTTTGAGAAAATTTGGGCAAAATCGCCCAAATTAAGAACTGCCAGTACTTCCATGTTGTTTGTCTGATGGCTTGTTGGCTTGGGTTGTTTGATTTTAATTCCAAGTGCGCAATCTGGATCGTAAACCCCCCAAAACCCGATCCACCGACTCTCCACCAAGCCACCCGGTCTCCACAGTGAAAGTCTGAGACACTCCAGCCCTCCTATTAATACCAGTCATCCCCACAGCCTCAGCATCATCATCACCACCACCACCACCATCATCATCATCATCGTCAAATGCGGTCCGGGCCAGCTGTTCCGCTTTCAAATCGACAGGAGGTTTACATGTCAGCTGCTTGAAATGGAAAACAACAAAAGGTTTGTCTTCCGGTGTTCAGCGTCGACATAATCGTTATTTAACTGAGCCTTAAGATGCGATCAGAGGTTTGGTTGTCGCCTGGGAACACAGCAAAGACCGAGACAAATGCCCAGTGCTCAATGACAAACACTCATTCATCCTTTCTTATGAAGATATCCCCAAATCCGGATCAAGTCCTGACGAAGGCTGCAGACTCACATTTGGTGATATGGCCGCCTGTTTCCACTCTTCCAGAGGCAGATGTGTTGTGATTATAGGCGTAATAATACTAATAATAATAAACATCAGCCATACATTCTGTGCTTTTAGTTTTTTTTCATGTTTGATTTTTTAATATTTTTTTTGATCATGAAAGAGAATATCAGATCAACGATCACTGCCGCCATCAGGTGGCGCTAAATTACAACATTGAAAACATTGCTGTCCAAAATTTCAGTTTAAACTTCCTGAGTTTTATAAGTGATGTCCCTATATTTTATTTTATATATATTTTTTGGCCTTATTCTCCTTACTTTCTATTTTATGTGAATGCTGTAAGCATTTTATACCGAGTCAAATTCCTTGTGTATGCAAGTACACTTACCAAAAAACCCTTATTGATTGTTAATTATTTTTATAACTTCATCTGTATCTGTTTCTTGATTTTTTTTGTTTTCAGGTTTGTGCTCAATCAGGCGAACTGCATGTTTTACCTTTTAAACTGATGCTGTGAAACTAAAGATACCAAATAATTCAGTTTTTAACATTACTACATTTGACATCCAAAATGGGTCATTTCCTCAGCATACAGCAAACCATTTTGCTGTATGATTTTGAATAAAACAGAAAGATTCACAAATTTGGTGGTACATGGTGTCCACCTGAAAGAGATCATTAATAAATAATGTTTTATTATCACACAGCTAGAGATACTGTGTATAATTAACAGCAACACATAGATCAGTTTAAAGCCCCCTTCCCGCATCGACCTGGGATTTTCGTGCAGTGTGAAAGGGTTGACATGGCATTTTGATACAGGTTGAACGGCCCTCCAATCAATCCTGGAGTGTGTGTTTCTAAACAGCTTGTATAGCGATCTGACACATCTTTTTTATTGATCATGACAGTATGCATTAGTACTAGTATTACTGTTAGCACTGCGCTAGGTTGTACACTTATCAAAAATTGTACCTTGTCTGACCTCGACTGTTTACACAGAAGTAGTGATAGACAAATGAAGTTTCATGAAGCACTTGTGATATTTTTTGACTCCTCTAGATGGCGCTCTTGGTTTAAAGAAAAAGAATAGTATAATGGAAATTTACTAAATTCTTTAAACCATCTTTAAACCAAGAGCGCCATCTAGAGGAGTCACAAATGCTTTGTGAAGCTTCATTTGTCCATCCCTACACAGAGGGTTTAAGAATGGTTTAAGTAAATATTTCATTCTTGCATTTGTTAAAAGTATGGAAAAACAAAAATTACAATGGAAATAATGGAAATGCACAGAAAAAATTGCACTGCCTTTTTTCACCTTGAAAAAAAAAAAACTTTATTCATCTGGGTATTGTGTTTAATCAACAGTTTCATTTATACAAGTAAAATATATTTTTTTATTCCATTGTGTTTAGTTCTTTGCGAATATGTTATTTTATTATATTTTATTATTATTATTATTACTTTTATGTCACTACTGCTTCTACTACTGCAATGTGTCTGTGATTTTGTCTATGCTGTTGTGGCGGGTGAATTTCCCCCCAAGGGGGGGATGAATAAAAAAAACTATTCTATTCTATTCTGTAGGCCTAATGCATTATTCGTAAACACACACACACACACACACACACACACACACACACACACATTCAATAAACGGTGAGGTTTGTATTTTAATATCCAGGCATCCTAATAGTTACTGAGGCATAGACTGTATCTACGTAGCTAAACGCACATAAGTATACGCGGAACTCGGATTCACACAACACGGAGTTACCTGACAGTCGGAGATCAGGGGAAAGACTTTCCTGTCACAATTCTGAAGCGCTATTGGTCACATTCCTGGTTGCGTGACGAATACGGAAGTGAGCAGTCTCTGTAATGTGATGTGAACAAAATGATCGGAGATCTGTTGCTATTCGGGTAATTTGATCGGTTTCTGATATGTTTCACATGCAATTATATTTGATCGAAATGTGCTGCGTGTATACGTGTTCCTGAACACTGTTTTGCTGGTTAAAATAGCGGCGTTTCGAGCTAGCTAAATAACAAGCTAGCTCCGTGCTTATGCCAGCTCACCAGCTAGCATTAGCTTAGATAACCTGTCAACAGTTTGTCTCTTTGTGCTTGTAGGACCTTACTGATAAATGCAGGGGCAGTGCTGAACTTCAAACTGTGAGTATTGATCTTATTGTCACACTTTTGAATATCTCACATGAGAGCTACAAAGCAAAATACACAAACCAGTCAGTTTGGAGTTTAACTGTGGATGTTTTATAGCAAAAGGAAGGAGTCACAAGGATTTGGAGATGAGTCAAGATCGCCGACAACAGGTGTGTGTGTGTGTGTGTGTGTGTGTGTGTGTGTGTGTGTGTGTGTTAGGGAGAAAGATGGGGGGGGCGACACACAAAATAACCAAGAAGTGTGAGTCAGATTAATGCATTTCTCAAAGCTCTGCCACAAATAACTGCCTTTCAGGTGACAACATCAGGGAGTTTCTGCTCAGCCTGCGATACTTTAGGATCTTCATCGCTCTATGGAACATATTCATGATGTTCTGCATGGTTCTGTGAGTAATCAACCTTATGTGGATGCTGGTTCTGTGGCTGTAGACATGTAATTGTTGGATGTGTGATAGTGAACAGGCTGCACTGTCTTGAGAAAAACTTAAATTATGTCACCAAATAGGATATGTATTATGTAGTGTAATTCCCTCATACACAGTGTTGGGAATACTGGAGCACCACATTTGTATTGATCCACATCTCCAGCATATACACAGGGTACAATGTTCAGCTGTTTGTCTGCTGGAATAGTTGTGACTGATTTTTCATAATATACCAGTGGGCATGGGGTGCCACAGACAGGGGTAATTGCCAGAAGTATTCGCTCACCTGCCTTGACTCGCATATGAACTTAAGTGACATCCCATTCCTAATCCATAGGGTTCAATGTGATGTCGGTCCACCCTTTGCAGCTAACAGCGTCAATGCTTCTGGGAAGGCTGTCCACAAGGTTTAGGAGTGTGTTTATGGGAATTTTTGACCATTCTTTCAGAAGTGTATTTGTGAGGTCATACACTGATGTTGGATGAGAAGGCCTGGCTCTCAGTCTCTGCTCTAATTCATCCCAAAGGTGTTCTATCAGGTTGAGGTCAGGGCTCTGTGCAGGCCAGTCAAGTTCATCCACACCAGACTCTGTCATCCATGTCTTTATGGACCTTGCTTTGTGCACTGGTGCACAGTCATGTTGGAAGAGGAAGGGGCCAGCTCCAAACTGTTCCCACAAAGTTGGGAGCATGGAATTGTTCGAAATGTCTTGGTATGCTGAAGCATTCAGAGTTTCTTTCACTGGAACTAAGGGGCCAAGCCCAGCTCCTGAAAAACAACCCCACACCATAATCCCCCCTCCACCAAACTTTACACTTGGCACAATGCAGTCCGACAAGTATCGTTCTCCTGGCAACCACCAAACCCAGACTCATCCATCAGATTGCCAGATGGAGAAGTGTGATTCGTCACTCCAGAGAACACGTCTCTACTGTTCTAGAGTCCAGTGGTGGCGTGCTTTACACCACTGCATCCGACGCTTTGCATTGCACTTGGTGATGTATGGCTTGGATGCAGCTGCTCGGCCAAGGAAACCCATTCCATGAGGGTCTCTGCACACTGTTCTTGAGCTAATCTGAAAGCCACATGAAGTTTGGAGGTCTGTAGTGATTGACTCTGCAGAAAGTTGGCGACCTCTTCACACTATGCAACTCAGCATCCGCTGACCCCGCTCCGTGGTCTACCACTTCGTGGCTGAGTTGCTGTCGTTTCCAAACACTTCCACGTTCTTATAATACAGCTGTCAGTTAACTGTGGAATATTTAGGAGCGAGGAAATTTCACGACTGGATTTGTTGCACAGGTGGCATCCTATCACAGTTCCACGCAGGAATTCACTGAGCTCCTGAGAGCGACCCATTCTTTCACAAATGTTTGTAAAAGCAGTCTGCATGCCTAGGTGCTTGATTTTATACACCTGTGGCCATGGAAGTTATTGAAACACTTGATTCTGATTATTTGGATGGGTGAGTGAATACTTTGGCAATATAGTCTATTTTATACCTTTTTTTTAAAGAGCCGTAGACTTAAGCGTGGTTGTTGTTTTTCTAACTGGATGAATGTCTTTAATCCTCACAGATTGTTTGGGTCATGATCAACATTTGGTGGTGACTGGACTTCCGTCAGGATGCTGATTCTGCGAGGTGGATGCTCTAAACTTCCTCTTAATCTGAGTTTGCTATTCCTTTGGCCTTTTTAACTGTAATTATGCTCCATTTTCTTTGCAACCCTTAATCATAAATCTGCTTTTGGCTGTATAGGAATTTATGAATCGCTGTATTTATTTTGTCTAGTTACATTTGTAACTTTTTTGTTTCAGCTGTGACTACACCAGTACCCTTTGCTGGATATGTGTTTTGTGTCTCTGTGCTTCTTCATAGAAAAATGACCCCTTTTCTCCACACTGTCAGTTTGTTTATTAAAGAAATTGATGATGTCACTAACAGGATAAGATAAGATAGGATATGTTTTTATGTGGCAGGTTATCTGTGTGTCATCTAAGTGTTCTGAATCTTTTTACTTCCCAAGATCATCTTGCTTAAACATCCTTGAATCTTTTACTTGCACAGCCGTCACAGTTCGGCTGGAAGTTAAAATGTCACTGCCACTTAACTAACTCTTCATCTTCCAAGTTCACTCACAAATTGTTATGTTCCAACGTATGATACAGATTATTATAATGCAAATTTTTAAGAAAATGTAATTTTCTTTATTCGAGGGTACATGCGTTGTAAGTAAATGTATATGCCCTACAATGTAAATGTGTCGTTCTTAAAAATGCATTGTTTTCTTATTAAATGTCTGTTAATTGACTTGAATGGTTGTGACTGCTGACACAAGGAACAAGACAGGTATTTCCATTACTTAGACATATTAAATATTTTTATGAACTAATTGCATGACACTTCCTCCCAATAATACTGATTCTGTGCTACATCCACACTACATACTAACTTTATGTAGTATTTTTCAGTTTTTGCAGTTCATTTTCAAGAAATAAACATATTTTGTATCAAATCACATTATGACTTCAGAAATCCACTGACAAGTAAACATCACAAATAAAAACAAAATACATATTGTTTCCTCAAAGCAAAAAGTTACAAACAGGTGGAATGTAATGTGGGATGGAAATCGTGTAAATGTGTGGACTGGGACTAACACTGGCCACTACTGCTCTTACTTTTTTCTCTCCCTTTCTGAGGATCTGTCATTCTAGCCTTGTATTGTTGTGTAGGATAAATATATTTCAACTTTTTAGCAACGACGCAATAGTGCCATCAAGTGACAACAAAGGTAATAAAATATGGAACTGGCTGAAAGACAAAGGGTGGAGGAATGAGATAATAATATAATAGTAATAATGACAATTAATACTAATACTACATACTAATATGAGTCAAAATATGAAGAGGAACAGGAACTGCATTTATTATAAATTAAAACTAAATATACATATTGATCAAAAGCCCATGTGCAGGGCCTAATAAGCTTTTGGAAAGAAATTGTGTACACACACATATGTGTATATATATATATATATATATATATATATATATATATATATATATATATATATATATATGTATATATATATATATATATATATATATATATATATATATATATATATATATATATATATATATATATATATATATATATATATATATATATATATATACATATATATATATATGTGTGTATATATATATATATATATATATATATATATATATACATACATATATATATATATGTCCATAGGAAAAATATCTGAAACGTGAACAATTGGTTACGTAAAATTCTCCCATCATACTTTGCGCCGCGATCACTTCACAAAAAGCTCGAGGAGAAGCCCGGGGAGGAGGAGGAGGCTACCAGCCGAAGAGGGTAGCTGATTCCCGGAGAGGATTTTCTGCTACCTCGTCCGAAATATCACATCGTGACGGTGGCGAATGAAAACAAAAATAAAAGCATCATAAACATGGTGCTCACCCCCACAGAAGATCTTCCTTTGGGACTGTAAGTGCCGGCAGGTTTCCACCGCTACCGTTTCGGGGGATTCTGCTGTTTTGAGTCCGTTCTGACCCGCGACACAGTCAGGCGATGACAGCGTCTACAGCCACTCCGCAGATGATGAAGGACCGGCTTCTTCTGGCCATCGACGGCCAGAGCAATGTGAGTGTCGCCGTTAGTTTCTGGAGGACGAACTCGACGCAGAAAGACAGACAACAAGGCCAAATAGACTCTAGGTTGACAAAGTGGGGACAGTCGGTGTATTGCGAGTTAGTGTCTTCTGGCTAATTAGCCGGCTAACATTACTGCTTGGCTAAAGTAACTAGTGCCAGGCATTCTAGCGTCTAACGTTAGCCAACTGCTGTCTGCTGGCTAATGTTTATGAAGCTATTTTAGCTTCTGTGCGTACACTTGTAGAGTTAATAATGCTTAAGGATTGGAGACGTGGTAAACTGAGCTACCAGCTAACTTAGAAAGTGTAATGTTAAACCTACAGGTTGGTCAAATGGGGTTTCAGCAAGCTCAAGTCTTCGCATTAATTAGGATTAATAATGAATACATTATCATCTCTACTTTTTTTAATCATGCAATTAATGACATTGTCTTGTCATGCATTTTTCTGGCAAGTTATGGCAACCTTCGCAGAGTACTGTCCACATCTTCTGTACCACTGGTACTACTAGAGATTCAAAAGTACTGTTGAAGTGCCATGGCAATCTCTCAAGCTCAGTTTACTGAAGCTATAGTTTTTGTATACTAACTTTGCATTTGTTAATATTTGTAATGACTTGTAGTACACTGCTGTGTTCCAAGTTTTAAGCGCTTAGGGCATCATAATCAGCTGATATGTTTTCTTCCAGATACCTGTATAATTTTGAAAATACAGATCAGTTTTACTGGCGTCATGGGTGACTCTTTGGCTGCCTTGGCTGCCTTTTTGGTGCAGTTAATAACATTGATACAGAAATCCATCCATCCATCCTTCCATTATCTACCGCTTATCCTCATAGGGTCGGGGGGGGGGCTGGAGCCTATCCCAGCTGTCTTAGGGCGGAAGGCAGGGTACACCCTGGACAAGTCGCCACCTCATCGCAGGGCACATAGAGACAGACAACCACTCACACTCACATTCACACCTACGGTCAATTTAAATTAGCCAATTAACTTAACCTTCTTGCTGTGAGGCGACAGTGCTAACCACTACACCACCGTGCCGCCCCTGATACAGTAATCCTTAGGATAAATCTGCCTGCAATGGTCCATCGCTACCAGAGATATTAAAGGAAGAAAGAAGAAGTATTTAGTGGTCATATACATACAAGTACATACATGACATTTGACTTTGCATTTAAACTTTCAGGAGCATAGGGCTGCTGTGTAAATTGCCTGGGAAGCAATTAGAGGTTCAGTGTCTTTCTCAAGGACACAATGACATGTAGACTGTGGGAGCCAGGGGTCAAACCTGGGGTTTCCTCCATAGTAAAGCGTATATTGGTGGAAAAATGTATAACATCTCATGGTTTATATTGTCATATCTCGTATGGTGGCCAAATCTATATCATCTCATGGTACAATGTAATATTGTCCAATCTTAGTTGGTGCAGATTCTAGTGCATGAGCTGCTATTGTCAGCCTTTTTTTTTTTTTTTTTTTTTTTTTTTACCTTACTTGCAGATTTGACTACTATTTTTTAAATAGTAGTCAAATCTTTGCATACAATCTCAGTTTGTCATATAGAGCCTGAAACCAACTAGAGTGTTCTTGACACACAGGTGCACATTTGAAAGTCTATTCAAATCATTCCTTTTTTCTCTCTTCCGAGAATGTGTTCATATTAAGCCTGTAAGGTTCTACAACTGTATGTGGACACTGTTATTGTAATGCTGACAACATTATAGTATCAAGATTGTGATGTATAAACCTATGTGTCTTTTCAGCAGATATGCAACATGGTGGTAGTTATGGAGGTGATCTCCTTTTTGGAGAAATATCCTATCACCAAAGAGACACTGGAGGTGGGTTATATTCAGACCTACATTATGTGACTTTAACATGAATACAATTGAATCTAGTTACTCCATAGCTGCTATTTAACACTGATCTTATCTCCCACAAGGAAACCCGTCTTGGCAAGCTCATCAACGATGTCCGAAAGAAAACCAAGAATGAGGACCTTGCAAAAAGAGCCAAGAAACTCCTGCGAAACTGGCAAAAGCTAATTGAGCCAGGGAAGGATGAGGTGTTGTCCAAAGGACACACTGGTGCATCATGGTCTTCCAATGGTGGTGCTCATCTTTGCATTTCCACTCCAGCTGCATCCACACTGTCAGGTAAAACAGGTCCAGAGTTGAAAAACAGAAATGACTTCAACAACTGCTCCTCCCCAAGGGTGGAGAAACCAAGTAACAAGAAACGTAAGGGTGACCAGAAGGAAGGGCAGTTTTTACCAGCAAAGATACCCAAAATGGCTCTGAATGATAAAATACAAAACTCCAACTTGCTACCAACCAATGGAATTGGTGGTAGATCTGAAATTTTTACAGATGCTCACGCACATCAGCCTTTAGACAAGGAGATATCTGAGTCTTTGGACAATGGCAGACCAAATAAAATCCCAGTCAATGCTGTGAAACCTCATCCAAGTGCCCTGGGATACAGTAAGCCTCCTAGCACTTATTCTTTGCTCAAAGCATCTGTTTTGCAGCAACAAGCCAGACAGGAGCAAGCGATCTCTGAGGGGCAGTGTCGACCCAGAAGCCCACGCTGTTCCTTGCACAGTCCTCAAACTCTAAAGCAGGAAGCTGGTGTCAAACACAGTGTCAAACACACTGTATCACAAGCACAGGGTCTTTGTAGTCCCACTATAAGGCCTGGTCCTGTGGACACCTCTGGACAGGGGACTTCCACTCAGTCTTTCAATGGTTGTATTCAGGGTTTACACACAGACTGTTCAAATTTGGATTCACGAAGCCTCTGGCCTTCCAGTACATCTCTTCACAACTCATATGTCGCCTCCTGCAGCGCTGTTATCAATTTGGAGGATGATGGTACTGTTAGCAATACAGAGAAAAAGAAAAGGCAGAAATACAGGCCAAAGGACCAGGTGGTACATTTAGATGGACAGAGTGTAGAAGACTGCACCAAACCAGTCAGGTTAAAAGACAGGAGACTTACATTTGATCCCGTAACAGGACAGATCAAATCCTCCTTTCAGAAGGAGTCTTGTCAGGAGGGGGAGGTCAGACTTGGCCAAGCAGCTGAGCCTCAGTGGTCAGAACAGCCAAAGCAGAATCCACCACCACCAGTTCCTCCCAGTCCTTTCCAGCAGACGGACTGGAAAGAGCTTTCGAGGAGCGAAATCATCCAGTCGTATCTCAGCCAGCAAAGCAACGTGCTGACATCGTCAGGCGCCGACACCCCTGGGGCAAACTTTTTCATGACAGAGTTCTTGAAAAAAGAGGGTCACAGAAGTATAGATGTGAAAAAAACCCACGTGTTGGCAACAGAACTCCCAGCCATGGATTTACCGGGGGTTAGCAGAGAGATCCTCAAAGAGGACATGAACAAACTACACAAGCAACACTGGTCTGGGGTTAACGGTTGCTATGACACGAAGGGTAGTTGGTATGACTGGACAGAGTGCATCTCTTTAGACCCACATGGAGATGAGAGCAGGTTGAACATACTGCCATATGTCTGTCTGGATTGAAACTGTGGTCGGTTTTCTACATTGGAAGTTGTAAGCTGCCTTTATCATCAAGCAGAGCAACTCAGCGTGTGTAAAGGCACTTTATTTAATTGCAGGCTGCTGTTTTGCACCGTTGTTGGAGTTTTTAAACATTGTGTGAGGTCAGTGGGAAGGAAAGAGGCTATGCATTGTCTGACCACTTAGTGGTGGGTGTTGAGTACAGATTGAGTTCCCAATACATACCATTCTTAACTGTTGTTTTTGCATCCAAATTCCTTTTTTTCCACAGTGCAGTATTTTACAATCTAATTCAGGTTTATGTCAAAACACGATGGAGTAGTAAGCTACATAATTGAAACAGACATCCAATAGGTACATCTACTGATGATGTTTTTGCTGCCATTTGCTCATGCATCTTGAACAGAGCTGTCAAAGCTAAAACAGATGCTGTCTTCAAGTGGCTATATCATCATTACCGTTGGTATTATCAACTGTCAACTGCTGTGAAAAGCCTTTATCATCACACATTTTAGAAGCTCTGTTTTCCCATTGCACAACTGTATCATGCAGCAACTTTTAGCAGAAAGAATATCAGCTTGAAAAAATTTGAATATGTCTCTTGTGGTGTGAGGTTTGACTGCTGTTAAATAAAGTGACATGAAACTGCCAGATGTGACTGCAGTCTGGGGTGAGAGAAAGAAAGGGATGGAATAGTGAAGCTGATGTGGCTGTGCTGTATGATATTTATTTACATTTTTAGATTTCTGTACATGTTCAGACGACATGCACAAAAACATTTTTGTCAGATATCTTTATTTAGAATTGGTACAGTGATGCAACAGCAACAATACAAGCTTTTCCTGCTGATACACCTACCTAACACAGGAAAACTCTTCAAAATGACACATTCTGATAATGTGAAATAATTTTATGTTGTACTTGCATTTTCCCTTTATTGTGTATTTAGACTGTAAAATAGGAATTGAAATGGCAGAGCAGATTATGCTACGAGTTTACATCTTTGTACTGTCGGGAATAACTGAGATGTGAATTGACATGCTGGAAAAAGTACTTAACATCATTCCTGTATCTATTGTTTGCCTTATGGAAACCTGTGTTTTCCCTAAAGAGCCTTAGTGAATGTACAGAAATTAGCCTTTTGTGTTCAAGCGAATGCAGGAGAGAACATATTTGCTACTTAGTCCTTTAAGTGGACATGTTGATATGTGTTAATAAAAAAAGAAGTGATTGTCTTCTCTTTACTCATTTATTGATGGCTGTTTGCAAGCACTTGTACTAATCTTACTGACAAATGAATTCCAACAGTGTGGAATCTGATTTGATTCATCGTTTAGCTCAACACACAAATGACTGGCTTTTCAGAAAAATATGAGATGTCACTGAGAGTAAGGAAACTGTTAGGGGCTTCTGACATTTTTCAATTCATAAGAGCTTTATTGTCAATGAATTTCACTTGGTGTTAAAGCTTACGGTACTCATAAAATAGGAAAGAAGACATAACAAATGTGGAAAAAGTATTAAATATAATATATAAAATAAATATACAGACATTGTATAAGCCAAGTACAATGTACAGTTGTTATATTTACAAAAAAAATTTGGCTATTGCAAATGGTATCAGCGTTACCAACATTTAACCCCGGCTAAATGCATTTAGTTTGGTCTCATTTATGTATATTTCAAATAGCTGGTTTAAACATAAGGATATATTGAAATTGTATTAAAAATGAACGCCAAGAACGTTCATTTATGCACAAACTCGCCCCTAAAATTGGGGCAACTTTCGAAGTTTTAAAGGTATTTGTATGTTTTATTTATTTATTTATTTATTTACATTGAATATTTAAAACGGCAGCTTTAAAACTTTGAAACTCAAACTCCATCTACCGTTTTTAAATGCAGCTCACAGCAGGTCCATTTTAGACAGGCATGTTCGCGAACAGCTTTTATTTTGAAATGTGTGGTCAGAAGCAGTGTTTTCTTCATTGCTGTGGGTCTGACGGTTTGAAGGTTGACAGCTGATTCAGCAACAGCTATAAAAAGAGGCACGTCCTAAAGCCAGACCTGACTTACTAACAGGAATGTGCCTAAGGATATATTGCTTCAACAAAATGGGCTATAAAGTGGGATTCATCTGATCTCTTCAGAGATCTGGGAGCGTTTGGACTGTTTTTACATGTGCACAATGCTGAATTGAGAAGACTGGAATAATATGAAGATGTTGCTGTAGTTTCTGCAATCCATTTTCACACACAACAGAATATGAGTAAGTACTAACAGGATCCGCATGGGAGCAGCAGAGGGCAGCAATGCGCAATGGATGCGTCTAGTCTGCCGGAACCGAAGAAGAAGAAGAAGATGAAGGTTGAGCAGCGCCGTGCTCTCTGACGCCGTCGCAGTGAGACACACACCGCCGGTGACTCGTTACTCCGAGCTGGAAGATGGCTGCGGCGGACCGGCCCCATGTCAGGGAAGGGATCCGGATAGTTTTTCTGTGTGTGGGCTGGTATGCGGTCAGCTCGGGAGGCAACATCGTCAACAAAATTATCCTCAATGGATTCCCGTATCCGGTCACGGTCTCTCTGTTTCATATTATTTCTATCGTCGTCTTCCTCCCGCCGTTGTTGCGGACATGGGGAGTCCCCAAAACAGAACTGCCGAGTAGGTACTATCGGTGGTACATCCTACCTTTAGCCTTCGGAAAATATTTCGCATCGGTGTCCGCGCACTTCAGCATATGGAAAGTGCCAGTTTCGTATGCGCACACCGGTGAGTAGAGCGGATTTGATTTACTGTGTGTGACAATGTGAGGCCACCGTGTTAACTTGATGATGTGTCTGTACAGTCAGCTGATGTTAGCTTCGTGGCTACTGGCTAACGCTGGACAACTCAGCGACGCCGACACTTAACTAGCTTGCGGGCCCCGTTTAGTGTGGCGTTATGGAGGTTTTCATGTGAGTAAATGGTTATCTCACGACAAAGTTATCAGCTGTAGCCTCCGTTAAAGAATAACAAACAGGCTGCTGCTAGCTAGCTAGCTAGCCAACTTAATTAAGGCAGATAGCACGTCAGGGGGAAGGTGCTTTACTGAACCTGCTGTATTGCAGTCTCAAACTTTGAGTTAAGCCTGCCAAATAAAAGTTCACATTTAATAAGCTAATTGTTTATGGAGTTTTTTTTTTTTCTCCAAAGAAAGCCCGTGTGAAATATCATTAGGTTACCCACTGTGGAGTTAAATAACTCTACAAAAGTTTGACTCCTTTTGCTACAACAGTCCTTTAACAGGTTTTAACGGTGTGACTACTACTGTGTTCATTTCAAGTTGGAAGTGTATTTAGAGGTGTTTAGTCAACTTTATGATCTTTTTGGTGGCTGCAGGTTGTGATGAGGTGTCTCTAAATGGTTAGACTTTAAAGTTCAGCAGTATCACAACTGAACAGCCTCCAAAATATCCTGAAGGTTTTATCAACACATTTCTCAAACAGTTTAAAAAATGGACACCCTCCAAACGTACTGCAGACCTTTCATTTAAGTGATTTACCCATCAAAGTGGTGTCTGACTCTATAGTAAAATCAGTGTTATACTTAAATAGAATTCAGAAAACAGTTATTTTTTTACAGGTTTGAACCTCTTGTTCTAAACCATTTCACAGATCCCTGCTGAGATTAAGAATTGACTGAAGAACTAGTAGGATTTATTGTAGGTGTTAATTAACAATTAATTAACAAGGGACATGTGTAGCTAAAGCTGTTATAATCCAAGTAAACTAGAAATGGCTCCTCATTTACACCACCGCATGCTCAGCCGCCAGCCTAATATATAAACATCTGCAAAAATCATGCATTCCTGAAAATTTGAATGTTCAGTTTAACGGTTGAATACGTCTCATCTAACTGCTAATTTGCACATTTCAGCAACAGTATCGCACAACAATCATCATCTTTGACTGCACTCTGTCTCTTTAGCTAGCGGTCCGGGCAGGTTATTGAATCAAATTATCTCCCTGTCTTGTAGTAGTTTGTCCCAACTTCAACTAGATGTAAGTAGACTTCCAGTGAAACTGTTCTTCTCTTGTTTTGACCACTTCTAAGTTCTAAAGTATGTCAAAGAACCTTGGTGGTCCTTGGATGCAATTTTAGAGCAGCAGCTGCCGTGTCACTATAATCTCTGATGTTTGATAGCTAGCTTCTCCCTGTGTACATGGCAGAGCTCAAAAGCACCAAATCTAGTTTTGATGTTTGAAGTCTGAAAATGTGTGTTGGTCATTTTAGTAGCCATCCGGGAGCCATGACTCTTGAGTGAAACTCTCATTGTAGTTGACAAGAGACTCACACAGAGCCTCAGTGACACAGTGTATTAGATATGTTTGACAGAGGTTTTGGCCTGCCTCTGACGTACGAGCATTTAGCTGCTGTTGAATAGCATTATATATGTTTGTCATGCAAACAAACTGTGTTACACTTTCCCAAGCTTACATTGTCCCTTTTCTGTCTTCTTTTCCCACACAGTCAAAGCTACAATGCCAATATGGGTTGTGCTGTTATCAAGAATTATCATGAAGGAGAAGCAAACCACAAAGGTGAGTAGGTTGACACAGCTAACATTGCACAAGGCCTGCTCAGTGTTTGAGACTGAGAAGTGGTGATGTGGCACAGTACTGTGTCTGGATGCCTCTCATTTTACCGCCATCTGCAGCACAAGTTGATCATTTGTTCTGTGGTAGGGAAACTTAATATCCACCTGTCGGCCACATTCACTTGTTAATTGCCCAAATTCACTCAGTAGTTTACATATTATAGGAGCCAAATGAGTTTATTCAAAGACTCTTTTCTTTCATGCATAGTATTTCAGTATGTAATATGCAGGTGGCGACAAGTCAGGAGTAATATGAGAACTAGATTTTCTGGCTCAGGGAGTTGTAGGATTTTTGACAGCTCACCTATAATACTCTCTCCCTATGATGGTGCTGTAGTATGAAATATGTCACCTTGAAATCTCTTTATTGAGCTCTCTGTTTCTCTTAAATGGATATTTTTAATATCCTCACACAATAATTAATCATTTTATTTTATTATATTTGATTTTTTTTTTTTTGCGTTCACTATTGATTTGTTACTTCTTTTTTTTAGCCTTTCAGCAATATAGTGACAATAAATATTTTCAATGTTACTCATGAGCATAATGGAAGCTATGGAAGGGATTTAGACCAGACGGACTGTTAGATGAACTGTTGTCGATCCAAGTGTTATGTCAATATTATATTGAATCAAAACATCTTGAATCTATGTGTACGTATTTTAATTAAGGTATGTGTGAAAAGCACACAAAGCTTTGAGTGGTCAGAAAACTATAAAAGCATTATAGAAATGCACTTTGCATGCATAATCGTGTCAGTGTGTACAAATTCACACAAAGTTGATTAAGTTCTCTACTGATCAATTGCTTGGTCTATGAAATGTGGGAAAATATGAATAGTATTTTTTATTAAATAGTAATAAAAAATAGTTTTAAAATAATTTTACTACCATATTATGAATGTACTATCTTTGTTTAAGAAATTACTTCAATGAATAAGTAATTGTCAAAGTATTTGCCCATTAATTTTTAGTCATTGACAAATTGATTAACTAACTGATCATTTTAGCTCTACAATTATTGCCCAGCCATTAACACCCTGGGCTGTCTTGGCCTGTATGCACTCTAGTAAAAGTGTTACACAAAGTACAAACTGTTAAATTGGTTTTCTTGACTATAATGCAGTTCTGCCTTCTACTTGTTGAGAAGGAAACCCAATCTCTTTCCCTTCTTGTCTGATTGCTGCATGAAGAGGGAAAAGTTCACATCGTCTCTAGAATACAGCGTGATTTTTCCATCCTGATGGTGCGAATGTGAGCGAGGGGACGTCCGAGTCTAACATCAGTTTGTCATGTTTACCTTACAGTGAGCACTTAAGTTTTCAGACAGACGTGGTTGAACATAGGTGTTGATGACGTGTTCCTGTGTCTGTAGATATTTTGTTTGAGTAGCTGCTGCGCTGTGCTCTACTGAAGAACCTGAATTTGTATGGAACACACCAGAACATGTTAAAGACAGACCTGTTGCATCAGACGGCACTAGTGCATCTGATAAAGTGCACAGTAGAACTGAGTACTGTATGGCTTAACATTCTGTCATGCATGAAACGTTTCCTTTTTACTGCCGAATGCCTTCAGGATGAATTTCTAAAATATGTTGCAAAACCAGAAATGGGACAGAAATCTAGGCCTCTACCAAAATAGATGAGACCGCTCTTAATTTTCGGGTTACAAAAACCAGCCTAGTTGCAATAGTGTGTGCGTGAGTTGTGTAAGTTATTGGATGTATCCGCATGCTCTGTGTGTTAGCAGGAAGTTATCAGGAACTAACTTTCAATGGTGTTGTTCTGCTTCTTTGTATTGAATCCTGTTTAATTATTTACCCATAATTTAACAGAGCTGGCTTAAAGACGCAGTATATAGTTATGGTGACGTTTTTTTGTTTGCATTTGTTTTTTTGCATGTTGCATTTGTAATTTTTGATGGCAGTGAACTATAAATTGTCAAGTTAATACTCAGTGAAGTGTGTTCTCACTTTCACCCTTGTATGGTTGCTTTGAGGGGAGGAGAGTGTATTATTGAGTAGGCACACCAGTGGGTTTCACAACAATGCGTGTCACCATCATTTCTCATGATCTAGTATGCAAATATTTCTTGCTGGAGGTGTTTCTGATGGTTTCAGGCCATCAGGTGTTTTCCACCAAGTGTGTGGTCTGACAGAATGGTTAGTGTCTCCAGCTGGAGTCTCTGAAGGTATGAAAATGTTGTCTCGTTATCTTAACATGGTTGGCTAGATTGTGGTGCCTTGTGCAATTTACTGCAGAACTTGGCTACCAAATATTTCTTTTCAAATATTTCTTCTTCTTTTGGCTTAGAGGAAAGTTTGTTAATTTCTATGCAAAAGTGTGTGTGTGTGTGTGTGTGTGTGTGTGTGTGTGTGTGTGTGTGTGTGTGTGTCAAAGCATCAAAGTACTTTTTTGGCACCTGGCAAAAGAGGGCGCTCTCACACAGCCTGTGAGTAATATTGTGGCATCTGGGATTTGTAGTGGGAACATGAAGAGTATAAAGGCCAATTTATAGTACTCCGTAAAGTGCCGTACGTAGAGACGGAGAGCCCTCTGCGTCGCTGGAGAGCCTGACGGAGAGCCTCTCCGTCCTCTTCGGGCGCAGGAATTTTTTTTTAACTGTCTGTCAATCTGTCAAGGGAAGACGGAGAAGACAAGGGCTGTGATTGGTCCTCTAGCTGCACCCTGCTGTGAAATGCAGCCCCTCTCCCTACACAGAAACAGACAGACAGGTCTCCTCTGCAGCAGAGCAGACAGGACAGGAACTAAAGTATCGATTATCCTTGTGAAAGGCAAATCAAACACATTCAACCTGCTCAAAAATATGTTTAATTCATTCAGTAATTATGGCTGGGGTATATTTACACAGAACATACCAAAAGTTGTTGGTTTGCGTTCGCTATTATCCGATTTTGTGTTGAAAAGAAAGAGGAAGAGAGACTGAAATCAGTCAATGTTGTTCTCTTCTATCTCCCTCACAAATAATTAAATCATAAAATAGTATTTTCTCCTGCTTTTATCTGCAATATTAAGGTGAATTGCTTCACTTTCCGAGGGGGTGCATTTCAGCGCAGGGCTGCACAACACGCATCACGACAGATAACGTAACGGAGTCGGATAACGTATTACGCAGTCGGAGAAGTATTTTCCGGCCTTAAGCAGTATACGCCACGGAGATACAACTTTTTCACTTCTGACACGGTACCTGTATTGCAGCCTTTAGTAGGCCAAGACTGATCTCGAGCCGATATGATATCAGTGCGAATCATACATACTTTTATTATTTATTTTGTAGTGTGGAATCCTCGAAAAGGCTTGATGAAGTGATGTTTCTTAAACACTGAACAATTGTCAGCAACAGTGGGTATGAGGAAAAACTGACACATTTATTTTTAATTAAAGATTACACAGGTTAACCTTAAACATAAGACTATTCAATAATTGAAAAGAATAAATAAAAAAATAAATTAGAATACAATAACCTCAATAAATACAAAAATAAGTGCAAATTAACCACTAGTTTAACTTAATCATAAGCATATACTACAATTAAATATATTAAATAAAAAATAAATTAGAAGACCCTGAAAATCCTCATGCTGTTTTTTGTGATGCTGCTTCAAGCGAGCAATGAGGTTGGTCGTACTAAACCAAGACAAGTTTTACACTCATCTGCAATGTTTTTTTTGGGACTTAAACTAAAAATCCTGCCACACATCTGACATCACTCCTACTCTTTGCTACTTTGTTAGCACCTTAGCACAGCTGTTGTAGTGATCGCTGGGCTCTGCTGCTCGATAGAAGAGCTGGAGCCCAGTCTGGAATGGACCGATGGTATCTGAGTGCTTCTATCGGAGGTATTAGATGCAGACAGATACAATCCCATACACGTTTTTTGCTAATATCGGTCCGATATCAATATGGGATCAGGGCAACTGTTTGGGCCATGAAATTGGATTGGAGCTGAGTGCCCTGATGCAACAAATGATGTTTCAATACTTTAACATACTGGATATAAGCCACTGAAGTGTTCTGTCTTGGTTTCTGCTGGCTCGTCTCTGTCGCAGGTGTATGTGTCGCTCATCCCCATCATCGGAGGAGTGCTGCTGGCCACCGTGACCGAGCTGTCCTTTGATGTTTCAGGACTCATCAGTGCTCTGGCTGCCACACTCTGCTTCTCTCTGCAGAACATATTCTCCAAAAAGGTAACTCATTCTCAGGTTGGCCACATGATTGAAAAATGGTCCTTCTTGGTAGGTTTGATGTTATATGCCTGAAACTGATATCCTGTTTTGTGGAGTACAAAAATGAGAAGAGGGCAACTTGATGTCACAAGCGAGCATTTGCTCTAAACACAATCATGATCCTGTGCAAATTTTTTATTTTTTTTTTTGCTGTCACAGCGTGTTGACACATTAAGGAGAGGACTGAATGGAGGGGAAAAAAACTTAAATGCTGTATTTCTGAATACTTCATTTGTTTCATTTTCTACGCTGATCATATCCAAAATTTTCTCGGATTGCCAGTCATTTCCTTAGCACAAGCCCAGCTTTCATCAGTCGTTGCTACTCTACAACAAACTTGAGTGAGTCACAGTCGTCACCATTGGAAACGTGAAGAAAATAAGATAAAGAAAAATAACTTGGGCTGTAGAAATTTACGTGTCAAAGCGGATTAGTCCATCATCGTAATTAATCTGATTAAAAAATTTTAATGCAATTAACCCATGTGCAGCACAGAATGACTCTGAATGTCTCCAATGCATTTCGGGCAGTTGTTCCAAGTAGAGCTACCGGCCCAAATGATCACTTGATGAGGTAGTGACAGGAAGCAAAAACAACCAGACTAGTTTGTACTTCTGTGTCTCGTCTCAGTGGAAACCACAGAGCCTCTGAGTCTCTGCAGACCTCTAACAGACGAGTTGAACCACTCCTCAGTGGTTGGTCCACACTGAGGCACTCTGTCTGTCTGTGAGCAACAAAGCAGCTTTTGTATTAAAAACATCTAATGTTTGATTGATATCCACTAAGAAACTCCAACAATCCCCCTCATTGTTCACTGTGGCTGCTCTGATGTTGCTGATCAAGGCTTCCTGAACAGATTATGAGCTTCCACAGTCACCAAATATCCACTTCTATAGAGTCCAACTGGAGGTACATCATTCAATCCTGACGCACAAGTATAAGGGAGCAGATGGTTGATTGTGGATAAATGATTGTTTAAAACTAAGAGACGTTAAAACGTTAAATTGTTTCAAGTTGTGTTGGTGGAACTGTTGAAGGTGTTGATGAAACATGTTCAGTGGAGACATACTCCCATCTGTCTTTTTCTCATGCAAATGGAAACATGATAAATATAGATTTATTTGTGATTAATCAAAATGAATCCACAACAACCTGTGATTAATCTGATTTAAACATTTTAATCATTTGACAGCCTCAATAATAACAGTAAATGATAAATTAATCAGTTCTGAAACATCTCGGCCCACTCAAAACTGGCTTTTTAGGTTTTCTGTAATTGTTTCCGTTTTAAGACACACAACTTTACATTGCTATCTCCATGGCAGTTGTGACATTCATTATTGTTTTCTTAATTCTTTCCACTTTTAAAGGTGTTGCGTGACACGAGGATCCACCATTTGAGGCTGCTCAATATCCTGGGCTTTAATGCCGTTATCTTCATGCTGCCCACCTGGGTTCTGGTGGATCTCTCTGTGTTTCTTGTTAACGGAGACATGGTGAGTAGCATTAGCAGCAGTTTGCACAAAATACACACCGCCTACCTACCTGCGACTGGAGCTGAGCAGCGATGGAGCCTCACCATTGTGCTTTCCTTACAGTCGGAAATATCGGGATGGTCGAGCACTTTCATCCTCCTGCTCATCAGCGGGTTTTGCAACTTCGCTCAGAACGTCATCGCCTTCAGTGTACTGAACATCGTCAGCCCGCTCAGCTATGCCGTTGCCAACGCCACGAAGAGGATCATGGTCATTAGCATTTCACTGCTAATGCTGCGGAACCCAGTCACCATCACAAACGTCTTGGGTATGATGACGGCCATAGTCGGGGTCTTCCTCTACAACAAGGTGAGTGGAGACATCCACATGAATGGAGGAAGGAAAGAGGAGAATCAGAAGTCAGTGCTTTTAATTTTAAACTCAGCCATTTGCACCAGGGCTGATCTGTATGACAAACTATTATCAGCCAATAATATCGGCCCAATTTATCATTAATTTGATCATTTTGCAGTTATTCTGTGCACCATGGCCTTATTTCATCAGTTTTATTGAACAGTTTTCATAAACTGAAATAGACTGTCCATCAGCTGATCAAAAGTTTAAGACCACTTCTAAAAAAAAATTAAAAAAAAAAAAAAAACAACCCTAAAATGTTAATCACCTCAAAAATTTGTTTCGGCATGCTTGATGCTAGTGTTTCCAGGAGGCTAGTGGGAATGTTGCTCCAAGTGGTGAAGATGGCTTCATGGAGGGCATCCACTGTCTGGAATGTGTGTGTTGTGTTGTGTGTGTGTGTGTATGTATATCACTTTCTATTGTTGTGATGTTCATTTAAGAAAATCAACCTATCTAAACTGAGACACAATCATTCGAGAATTTGTGATGTATCAAAGAATCACTTATTTTTCCCACCCCTGGTGTTTCACATGCTCTGACTGCTCTTTGCTCTGCTTACAGTTGTTCTGTCCTAAACTGCAAACTGCTTGGTACTCTGCCTAAGAGCTGCTCTCCATATCTGTCACTCTCCAACTTGTGGCTGTATGTAAATAGTAAAATGAAGTTACACTTAGCATTTCTCTTCACTCTAACTATTTTGATCCACGGGCAGCTGCAACGCCAGGGAAGCAACTCCACACACACCCAGTCATTTAAAATCCATTTGCCCTTCTTCTCTGCCAACAGGCTAAGTATGACGCCAACAAGGAGAAGAAGCTGCTGCCGAGCACCAAGCAGGACCTGATGTCCTTTGACAACCCAGCACTGGAGAAGTTCCAGGCCAACGGGTCGGTGCCTTTCTCCCACGGGTCAGAGAAGCAGCACAGCTGGAACAACGTGTTGACCGACCACTTCCAGTACAGCCGGCAGGCCTACACGACAAACTACAGCAGCAACCAACAGTATGTGGTGTAAAGGTGGAGTGTGTCCCCAATCTGGGAGGCTGTCATAGACATTAGCGTGTAGCCGTCCTCCCAGCAGCATGAGGCTGACCCGCCCCAAACACCAGGCTGAAGGCAAGTGCTGTTTGTTGCGGATAGAAAGAATTCGATGGCCAGTGATGACACTTCTCCCGCACTCCTTCCTGTCTAACAGCTGTTTGGGCTATGACAGCTCCACTGTATATCATCATTTATTTATTAGTTGGGGATGGTAACGAGAGGAAACAACTTAAATCGCCTGTTGTCTGCCAGATTCAGTCACGGTTCTCCAAACACAAAAATGTGCCACAGCAGGTGGACGCATCAAAAGGAGTTGATGAATGATTTGCACCTTACTGTCTGGAAATGTCTGATTTTTGTTCACCAGCCACAATTAGGTTTTGGGTTTACTGTCAGAGGAAAAGGCATCAGCCATAATTATGTAATGTAAAGGCTAACTTGCACCGAAGTAACAGTCAGTACTCAGAGAGCACAGACCTCCGCCAAGGTGGCTTTTTATTTAGTTACCCCCACCACCAAGGAGGTTATGTTTTCACCGGGACCTGTTCGTGTGTTTGTTTGGAAGTGGCCTAACTTAAAACTGATTCATTTTTGGTGGTGATGTGGAATCGGATCCGATCACCACCAAAAATTAGTCAGTTTGAAGTTAGGCCGCTCCTGACCAATCCTGAAAATATCGTCAAAATCCGCCCGTAACTTTTAGACACTTCATCTTTATGTCGTGTCGTTTTTTTTATCACAAGGTACCAGTAATGATGTTGATTACTCTCCAAAAGCTTGAGGCAGACACAACTTGATTTTTGACAATTCATTTTTCACCAGATTTCATGCTCTCACCATCAAGACAAAATTGCAATTTGTTTCTGGCTAAAGTCCTGCAAAATGATGACAATTCCCAGCAGCCTCAGCTGTACTTGGCGTTTAATGCTAATGTTAGCGTGCTAGCATTCTATACTAACACGGTGAACATGTTTACCATCGTCCTTGTGAGCATGTTAGCATGGAAACAGTAGCATTTAGACTGCACTGCCTTTCCAACATGGTTCGAAATTACAAGTGCCCGGTAAAGAAAAACAACCAAATTTCAAAATTACATTTTAAGAAATCCATTTATTGCATCTGCAAGAAGCTGATGCTTGTAAACTTGTTGCACATGCATATCAGTAGAAATGCGACTGCCACCATCACAGAGCCTTCATGAGTTTGAGCGAAGATGAACCTTCAGAGTGAGACCAGTTCTGTTGACCCAGAACAGTCAGTGACCTCCCACTGGTCTCATCCTTTTCCCCAACATAACAAATAGGATGAGTTCACCTTTTGGGTTTGAAATGTTCAATAAAAACAAACATGATGTTGATTTAAAACAATGCATCGTTTTCCCCTTTAAAAAAAATAGTTATTGGTACTTACTGATCTGTGACGCTTCTCAGGCAGAGAAGGTTTCAGTCTGCACCAAAGCTGCTCAATTTTTGGGGGGGATTTTATTTTAATAATACTAATAGAGGATCAATTCAAGTTTGCACATGAAACAACTGAATGTGTTCATGACAGATTGTGACAGTCTGTCCTGGTGTTTTAATTCAAAGCATTTTGTAACATTGCTGTGGGTCACTGGACAGATTGAAAGTGAGACATGCATGAAATCACAGGTTTGGTTTATGCAATTAAAGATTCAACTAATTTCAGGTGGACAAATGGTTTGATTATTATTGTTATTGATCACACTGTCTGCAAAACTTTAACTTATAGTGATTTATTAATGAAAAGCCTTTGTTGTTACTGTTTGAGCTATTTAATTTAGGAAACATCTGTCACTTGCTTTCCTCCTCTTATGCACACTGTACATCTCACTGTAGCGATATCATGTTTTTATGTTCTTTTTTGTCATTCACTTGTCTCCAGATCAGGAAGCAACTTTGCATTTCTGTTCATTTATTTTGGAGGGACAGTACACAGTTAATTGAATTTCTGTAAAAGTGCCAGTTTTTTTTTTTTTTTTTTTATTTAAAATTCAGCTCTAGTCCCTGGTAGACTGGGTAAAAGTGATCGTATGGTTATATTCTAATGATGTGGCTTTTTTTGGTACAATGTTTGTCCTCTCTGACAAAATGTCACAGTGTTTAGTCTGGAGGAAAAAGAGCTCTGGGCCTCCCACAGACAAACTAGTATCAATAATTGTCCTTTTTTATAGGGAGAAGTAGCTCATAGAGCTAATATAGTTTGTAGGATGTTGGGAACATGTAGCTTTTCTTTTTTTCTCTCCAGTCACACTGTCTGTTTTACAGAAAGATATATAAAGTTTCACACAGACTGACCAGAAAACACCTGCATGTTGTCATATTTACGTTAAACAGCCCTGGAATAATTGCTATCTGATTCAAATGTTGATTTATTTTTCTTTTGCTGAGCCTGTAGCTGTAGTTGTTTGTGTTGAATTGAAGCAGAAATATCAAACTCTCAGCACCACAAATAGCAGCCTCAAAACCTCTGAGTCCTCTGGTTTCAGTATATGTTTTATAAAGGTAGCATTTATCTACTGTGATGATTTTGGTTTTAGTTATGCTGGCATGAAAACCTTAAAATTGAATTACCAACATTTTCATGAATAGAGTTACTATGTAATGTGAAAGCTGAGAATTAACAGTTCAGCTCTGTAACTAACTCAACAGATGGCTCGGTTTTTACAGCCACATGTATCTATTATAACTAAACATAAATGCTCTCATCCCCTCAAGTTGCTGTTTCAAACATCTTCCCAACACCAAAACCAAGTAGAGCATTTAACAGCGAAAGCAGCAGATCTTTAATAGGAGTTTATGTCATTTTCTAAGGCAGCCAGATGTTTATTTCACTTAATGTTCTAATGTTACATGATGAAAACTGTCTGAAAATACTACTTCATAAGTAATTGTCCTGACTGATAACTAAATACTAAGCGATCATGACTGCATCTCTAAATGATACACATTTAGAGAATAGCTTTGTTCTTGGTGTTTTTGTCTACAACAGGGGGTCTTTTGTTATTAATGTTTACTATTTTTGTAAATAACAAAGGGAATAATCTTTTTAATCATTGAAAATGCTTTACAAACAATCATTATTACAGTACAGATATTATTGGCTAAAATAAAAAGGACACTTCTAGTAGTAATTCATTGCGAGGGGGAGTCATTCTAATACATCAAAACACATGAACAGTTGGAAAAAATTAGATGCTAGATGTTAAAAGTTAGATGCTAAACAACAGTGTGACAAAAAAAAACTATTCCAACAAAGAAATGACATAAGTCTTTCACAGTTTAGGAATGTAATAATGACATGCAACCTGCAGAAAGACTACAAGTCATACTTTAACCTTTTGTGGTTAAGCTCACCATGTGCTGCTGCTGCTTGTCTTTAGATTCTCTTGGATTTCTTCATGTTGCCAAAAGCAGTGTGCAATAAGTTCAGATGTTACGATGCTGAGGCACCACAGGGTGGGGGTGGGCATGATAATATAATTCATATACTACAACATGTAGGACACGTTGTCGGGCATGAATTCCCTTATGATTTCTTTTTTCCGTATCATGAGGGCTGTTTGTTTCTGGACAATGAGCTAGCTGTTCATTTGGATGTTGGCTCTCCTGAAAAGCTTTTCACTGGGATATCAATTGTTTATGAATGAAGAAAGAGGAGCTTACTTTGTAAAACTTGTAGAATTATTATTTTTGTGCATCTGCAGTGGGTCTCGAGGCAGACTTTTTACTTAACTGATGTTTATAGATTTTTTTTTATTTATGGTGTCAAGGTACAAACATGTACAGAAGTGCAGCTGTGCACAGTTTTGTCTGCTTATGTTTAGTAAATACTATTTTTAAATGTTGGAGGGGAATAAATGCATTATTGAATACTGAACATAGTGAGTAGTTTTATTAATGTCTAAGTATTTATACTTTATACATTTTATGAAATGAAGGAGTATTTTCTGCCGCATTAGAATCACAGTAATTGCGATGGCATCGTATTTTGTGTAGATAACTTAAAATACTTAACGGTGGTTGGTGTACAAATTCATGCATCTCGAAAGCTTAAGGCCAGATAACCCAGCAGCAACATGAGATCTGTTCTCATGTATGGCTATACAGTAGAGACAAAGGACACCAAGGCTCAAGCAATGATCTGTAATAAAGTGTGCAAAAAAAAAAAGAAAATCTTTGACAAATAGTGGTGATGCCTTTTGATAGACTGTTTTGGTGTCCACATGCTCTGTTGAAAATTTAGATTATCGTCCAGTTGGACACAGCCTCCTGATGAAGAGATGCTTGTTCTTCATCCCATACTATCCATCTGAGGACTTCATGTGAACTGACTGATAAGGGAGAGGGAGCTGAGGGTGAGGTGATAGGGCATGATGTATGAGGAAGACAGAGAAAGGCACAGCATAAAGGCTCGGTCATGTGTTATTGTGCACATCTGTACAACATCCTCTCCCCAACCCCAGATGTGCGTCACTGTCTGCTTAGATGCAGAGTAGCTGTCTATTTAATAAATACTCCTGAGGGTCCTGTCCAGCTGTGGGTCCACAGAGACATCACAGTCTTCCCGTCCCACTGACAACAGCTCTGAGAGAGCAGCAAACATTCATAGATGTTGAACACTCAGTCTGTTTGAAGTCTGGTGGAGGCTCTCTGTGTCTTACAGAGTGAACTCGATGGTGGCAGGCAGCTGAGTTAGGACGTTTGTGTTGTGCACCAGCTGGCCGAACACATGGCTGTCCCTCATGAGTTCAGGGCAGAACAGGTTCCTTTGTGTTTTTGGAGATGAGCTGCTGCCTCGTCTGGATAAACTCAGTAACCTCCTGAACAGAGACCTCCTGAGGAGGATGTAGATCCAGGGGTCGAGGATGGGGTTAACAGAGGCTATTCGGATAGCAGCCAGGTCAGCTTTGGGGTCATTTTTCAACATGAAGCAGTTAGCAAACACACAGACCTGAAAAAGAAAACGAGTTAGTATAGCTTCATACATATATTGTAGCCCTCACACACACATGTGTGTGTGTATTTAAGTGTGTGTGTGTGTGTGTGTGTGTGTGTGTATATATACATCTAATAAAACATTTAAAATGACTAACGTGCAATAATCATATGTGCAATAATATTATTGCAATGATTTTTGTGCAATAGCTGCTATCTTCGCTGTAACTGTAAATGTACAAATATTCTTATCTTTTTTTATATTAACTGTTTATATTATTTACTACTGTCTTTTTCTCTTTGGGGTCGGGGTAGCGCTCCTAATTTCGTTGTACTCCCTGGAACAAAATGATAGTAAAGGCTTTTAACTTGAATGATTGTGTGAGTGTATGTGTTTGTGTGTGTGTGTGTGTGTGTGTGTGTGTGCTCTTTTTCATTATTTTCCAGCTTCCCCAACTAAAATCAAGGTTATTATTCTTTAATTTAAAATACATTTTTCCTCGGTTTTTATCTTGTTTTTAGACATCTCTTTCTTCATGTGTACATTTTTACGCACAAATGGATTTATCCATAGCCAATTATTGCCAATGCTGCACTGACTCACCACCAAAGGGGCTGAACAGGCCAGAACCACCACGGAGGTCATCAGCAGCACCGCGATCATCTGCGTCTCTGCAGCCGAGGACAGAGCCCTCCACCTCTGCCGGACGCTGGCTCTGGTGACGGGCCGCTGCACTGTCCTCTGCCTCATGAGCAGCAGGGCTCCGCACACCGCCAGGTTCAGAACGATGGTGCCCAGGATGAGCAGCAGGCTGACGGCGCCGTACAGGATGGAGTAAGCGGTGGCCACCTGCTCATGTGTCCCCCAGTCGATGAAGCACCAGGTACCGGACGGTTGCAGCTCGCTTGACGACATGCCCATCATCGGGAGGCAGCAGAAGAAGATGTGACTAATGTAAATGAAGAAAAGGAACTTTTGCGCAAAGCATCGGCCCACCCCCCACCTCTGGTAGGTGTACGGGCAGCATATAGCCAGGTGCCGCTCTGCTGCCATGGCGCATATGATGCTAAGTCCCGTTAAACCAAAAAACAGCAGCAGAAAGGAGTGAAACTCGCAGACATGGTGGTGCTTGAGCACATTTGGGTCCAGATAGTTGGCTATGGTGAGCGGACTGGCCAGGCAGGTGCCCAGCAGGTCCGTCACCGCCAGACCGCAAACCAACGTGTAGAAAGCCGAAGACTTCCTCTCCTGTCTTGATACTGAAAGGACGATTATTGCAGTTAAATTCCCGATTGCGCCGCCAGCGAACATAAAAATTGGTAAAGCGATTGTCGTCTCGGTCGATTGTGAATTTTGAATCAGCGTCTGGTTTATGGAGACCGATCCGTGCGTAAAGTTCGGGGTCTCCATCGCCAGATACATGGAAAGGCTGGTGTCTGTGAGCGATATTTGCTTTGGAGTTTTGTGGATTTGGGAGTCAGTCGGATGGGTATTCCCGGGTAGTCTTTTTTCCGTCTGCTTTCCTGTAATCCAGATGCAGTTAGAGGCCAGTTGCGCACAGATGTGAGATGCTGAGAGGCGGGCAGTGTCTAATATACTAAAACAGGATGACTGGAAGCTCTGAGCGAAAGACAAACAGGGAGATTTTTTTTTCAATATCCGCTTTGTCACATTTGCCGATTTTGGCGTCATCACATTTATGCGTAATAGTTGAGGCAGCCTGTCAGGAGGGCAACATGACTGGGAAAAACTTTTCTCATCATTAGACATGAATCAACAGTTTGATGGAAACTGATAATAAGAAATGAGGAAAATAATATTTTCCCCATGTGCCAAAATTATAAATGTTTGTTTACTGTTATGCTTGATTCAAAAGGTCACTTCTCCAAAATTGCAAGTCGATCAATAATTTCCATTATGAATAATTTACTCAGGATTTCAGTATCATCTTACTCAATCTATTTCATCTCAAAATCAAAGAAAGGACATCAAAAGCAGCATTTCTTTCCAGAAATTGAATTAGAAATTGAATTAGTAATCATAGACCCGAAGTCTTGAGCTCTAAGAGGTTTTATTTTGTATGCAAGATTTTCCCTTCACTGTCAAAATCATGTCACCTGTTACCAGATAAGTGAGGCTCATATTTCCTGTGTCTGTGAGGTCTGTGGAATTTTGTGATGAGTCACCAATGTTGTCACATACGGTAATAAAACTAGTGACAACTGCAGCTAAACAGCATTAAACAATCAATACATAAGACACATATCAAATAAGATACATATCTGCATTGAGCTTCATGATTTTTGTCATTTTCGGACACTTATTTTAAAAAAAAAAAATCTTTGCGTGTCCATATGTTGTTCTTTTCTGTCTTCAGTGATAAACAAATGTTTACAAGTGGAGAAACTTTATGAAAGGGCGGTATCAGTGACAAAGCTTGCATGATATTTATTTGAACACAAATATATGGTTGGTAAATGGTTGTTCCAGCCATGCCCCAAACTGAGATGACTGTAAATGGTTGTGAGGAACAACAGAAGGATGATGGACAACGAGAACACACGTGAGACGTCAGTGCACTTAGCCTGCTGTGACTCTCCAGCCATCGCATTCATTACAGTGTGACTAATGTTTACAGTGAGGAGCAGCAGCGAGGGTCTCTGTCTGCAGCCGACCTTAAAAGACAAAACACAACATCTTTCTGAGAGGTAAACCACTGCTGCTCATCTCTGCTGCAGACAAAAGGGAGCTGGCAGTCTCTAAAAACAATAAACCACTTAAGTGATGCCAAGGCTTGGAAACTTCAACACCGACTGGAATGTTCTTCAGTTTGCAGTGAATCATGGGATGCACCAGCCATCTCTGCACAGTTTTCGCACATGTCGTAAAAGTAGTTCATTTATTGCAAATACACTCACAGTAAATACACTCAGTCTGTGGTCTCTGCAGTGAGCTGGATCTATTAATGTATACATAGATGTTAATGTAACCTATAACTATACTGCAACACAGTACATGGCACCAAGCCCCTAAAAGGTCATTACAAAGGATTTATTTTTGTCTCTACCTTTACACTCATCTTATAATGTGAATCAGTGCTTGACGTCTCATGAGAATAGAAAGGTCCTATTTCAAATTCTCAAAATAATACATATACTGTAACAACCTTTATGCGTTACCTTTCGGTTAAATGCTGAATATTTAATGGTTGCATCGGCAGCAAGGTGTTAATGTATGTCACATTTCCAGGAGCCCAAGGTGATCAAGTATTTAGCAGTAGCCTCTTAGTCTTGTTTGGGTTCACAACTCCAATATCAACCTGCCTGAATGTGTGATGAGGGGATTTTAAAGAGATATAAACAAAAAATCAGCAAATTCTCACTTCTGAGGGGTTTTTTTTGGGGTGGGGGGGTTAAAAATGACATAAACAGGTACTTAAATGATTTTTAACAGTTAAATTATCATTCAACATTGTCTTAAAGGGTAACTTTGGTCTTCCTCAGTCTGCATAATATTTCCCCCATGTTTTAACCAACTAATATGGACAGTAATTTCTGAAATTGATCCAGGATTGAGCAAAACATGCTGTAGGCATCACTGTTAATGTACTCCCAGTATAAAAGTGCTTGTGTTTGCCTCAGGCTCTTATTAATCCCCAAGGGGGTTCCTGTGCTGTGACCCTCATATTCAGAGACTTCTACTCATGCAGTAGCTTAATTTTACACCAAAACAAACAGACTAGATCAAGGTAAATAAACCATTGTATTTCTCTGTGGAGTCATTTCCACAGTGCTTTCAATGCTTAAAAACAATCTTCTGCAATTAGGTTACAGTATGAATAGTGGCCCAAAAACTGTTGTCCCTATTATTCACTTTCACACAAAAACACAGGAAAATAACTAATCTGTTATTTAATCAGTGATTCAGCTAATTGCAGTTAATGTTTTATTTGTGATTGGGAATTTGGGGAAACAACACAAATTTGTGTCCCAAATTTAGAAATGTTATTAATGTAATGTTTCTTGTTTTCTCATTCTTCTTGTAGTGTTCATGTAACTCTGCTCAATCAGTGAAAACAGCTGAGTGTTATTAGATTGCATCATTATGTTGCAGGAAGACAAAGCCTTTTGTTCAGCTTCAAAGTTATTTTTGTTGAATTTATGCCTTTGTTTCAGTAATATTTGTGTTAATTATACAATGTTTTTCATGGACTCTGGTCTACAGACCTGCTTATTCCAAGACCATTCAACCCCCAGTGAATGACTAGAACAGTCACTACTACGAAGAAACATATTCTACAATTGAATATTAAAAATGGAGACAAGATGTCCCAACTTCTTTGAGTTAAGTCTTTAGAATACAGAAAAAACCTTCAGTTGCAGCAGATTAATAAAAGCAATTACAGAACCAATGCCTCCAATTCCCCCTCATGTTTAAAAAACATGCAGAAAAAGCATGTGATCTCCAGATCCTCTTGTGTATTTGTGTTCTGCAGTGGTTCGGTTTTCCCACTGATAAAATTATTAAGTAAGTATTGGGTCAAAGCAGTGTCATTGCAGTGGCATTACTGTATAATAACCCCCTATGGTTGATGTCAAAAGATCCTTTATAAACTGTAAGCAGCATAATGTTAGTATCCATTTGTATTTTACATGTTCTGGATAAAATTATAGTTTGAAGATTTTTTTAATTTTATTATTTTAGGAGGTTTCATTTTTACCATGCATGTTCAGCATTTTAATTGAGCACATTATGATAAATAAAAGAGATAAACACAAGTCTTATACTAAAAATATAGAAATACATAATAAAAAAGACCATCATTTATTTATTTTTATTGTACAGTAAAGTAATAATACAGAGGCAGAAAACAGCAGACAGGCATAACTGGGCCTTTCTCCATTGTATTTGTTGCCTTTGTGTCCCCACTGGGTACAGAACACACAACATACTGTATGTCAGCATCATTATATTTTGCACAGAGCCCCTGACACCAGCTAGTTTACTGAAATATCTCACAGTCATTTTCAGAATGTCAGAATGTTATGTCAGATGGTGTATAGACACACACACATGCATTAATAAGTCCTGGTCACAGTGCAGGGAAGTTGATCCCCCTTTTGATTTACATCACAGTTGGGAATTGTGGCTGTAATTGTTTTTCCACTGTTGTGTTTCTTTTTAAAAAGGAAACTTGAAACCCCCTCAGTGTTTTCATGACATCAATCTGCATAATCCTATCCTGTCTTTGGTGGATTGAATCTGGTATTTCATGGCCTCAGGTTTCTAAAGTCTCTCCCAACTGACCTGAACAGCATGGGTTTGCACATTATTCTGACTTTAAAATAATCCCTCTCATTTAGAGGAGATTTTGGGAGAAAGCCGAAACTCTTCCTGTTTCTGGGGGTTTCAACAAATTGGCTTCGCTTCCTGAGAAAAAGTTTGTACATGCTTAGAGAAGCTTCTTTGCTTAGCTAAATATTGTGTCGCAAGCGATCAGGTCATAAATATTTATTACTGAAAGTGCATCCCTTGCTTTTTGATCCCTTAAAATTGGAAGGCCTATGATTATAGAGAGAGAGCATGCATTTTTTATTTAGTAGATATTACACGAGCTTACATTGTTACATGTTAAAAAGAATTTGTTTTTTAAATGGACAGAAAATGGCTGTGAGGTATCTCAGTAAACTAGCTGGTGTCAGGGGCTCTGTGCAAAATATAATGCTGCTGACATACAGTATGTTGTGTGTTCTGTACCCAGGCAGCAAATACAATGGAGGAAAGCCCAGTTTTGCCCTTCAGCAGTTGATGTAATGCAGCTCTGATTTCAGCTTACACTGCGTTAAAGTAAAATGTTAACCTGCAAAGTGACCAGTAATTATTGCTGTCCTATAAATGTAGTGGTTTATGAGTCAGTATTTCCCTCTGAAATGCAGTGAAGTAAAAATATAACTCACATTCCTATTAAAGTGGTTTACATGAGACATTACATAACTTTATCATCACGTGCAATGTTTCTGGAGGGAGATCGTTTTGCACAGCCCTTTATTATCATTTACTGTTTCCTGGTTTCTCTCAAACTTTTTCACTTAGCTCCTCATTTATTTGGCAGCCAGACACATTTAATTCAACTATTATTTTCAGAAAATACCACTGAAAGCCTGGTCAGGGAAACACATGACCTCAAACTCATCTCCAGAGAGGACCAGCACCACATACTGAGTATCGTCCCTATCAGAGGGTTCCCATGTCCCCAGCGGATGTTAATGTATCACCAGTGAGCCTGAAACCTGACCTTTGACTCTGAGATGTTTCAGCTGTGAGTCAAGCAGCAGGGCCAGACCGGAGATGCACTCTCAGCAGGTGAGGTGAATCTCCTTCTGCTTTTTAGAAAACGCAACTGAAATTTTTATTTTTTTCTTTGTATGTTGATTATTTGTCTCTTTTTCAAGCTGCCGAGCTAAAAAAAAAAAAAAAAGTATCAGGACACTCTCTCGCTGCATCCTGAAGCCTCGAATGTGCAAACAGACCTCGTCATGATGGAGACGGAGCAAACAACTGTGAGCTGTCATGCACCGGGCCAAACTTTTGTCAGGACCGGGCCGTCCTCCAGCACAAGAGGTACTGAGAGAGCTGTTACTGTTGACTGTCAGGATTCATTCTCAGACAAAAAGTGAGCTCAGAGTTTTGCCGTTTGACAGTAATCTGCTGAATCCACAGTTTCTCACTTTTTTTCTTTCAACACACCTGGACAGATTACTTCAACTCATTCCATTCTAGTGGTTACTACATAATCAATTAATTGTTTCTCTGTGTTATTCTTTACTTATGTGGCTTTATTTTGTTAAAATGTAATCATGAATAATTCACATCTTTATATCCATTTCTGCTCTCTAAAATTAGCTTCTCTTCTGTCTGAAAGCACACAGTAAGTCTGTTTTGTTTTCGGTTCCTCTGTTTGAAAAATGCTAAATGCTAAATTATTGGACCTTTGATTAAAGCTACAGTTGGTAATCCTGTTCAGCACTTTTTGTTATACTGGATGAAATGGTCTTTCCACCCTGAGAGCAGTCAATACATCATGTGTTCAGAAAAAGGAAGGAAAACAATCAGACCTCTGTAGCAGCTGCAGGACTGTAAAAACTCTGACCAATCCCTGCATTCTGTGCAATCATTTGCATTGATCTGGGTATTTGAGGGGAAATCACAAACAACTTTTGGATGTATACTGTGTGTCGTATTTCTAAATGAAGCGGGACACTGTGTAATGTACGGTACAGTGCAGTATGTCCCCTGGTCTGATGAGCGTTTTCAGGTAAGATCATTTGTTTTGTTCTTCCTTCTTCATGCACGCTGGAGAATGTCCAGCTGTTCCAGCTGTTTGAGAACACACCTTTTATGTCATCTGTGTCGTTGCTGGCTTACTGGAAATCCTTTAAACACGTTCCCATCCTCATGTCGAATGTTTATCTAGTGAATGTTGCTCAAGTTGCTCCAAATATCTTTTTAGCTGCAGGTTTGTGAACAAAGCTGTTTCCTCTCTTAATTTAAATGGAAATCTTGGACAATCCATTTTATGTTAACCATTAGCCATCCAGAGCAATGATGATTTTAGGAGCATATGATCACTTTGGATGGGACAATATACCAATTCTGTGTTACACGAGTAAATCTGCAGTTTTTATTCTTTGATGATGAATTACCAGATAAAGAACTGTAAAATTTGATAAAGCTTCTGAAATTAGATGCTGTGTTCTCACCATGGGTTAGGTTTGAGTTTAGAGGAAGGAACCATGAATAACTCTAAGGAACTCATATTATTATCTCTTATCCTCGTATTATTATCTATTGTCATATTTTATTATTATCTGCACCTTGCATTGATCCTTCAGATTTTTATCACAATTTGCACCTTGCATTGAGCTCTAAGATTTTATTTTATCATAATCTGCACCTTGCATTCCTATTATGTATCTATTATAGTATATAGTTTGATACTTATTTTGGTACTTTGGTATCTTATTTTATCTTACTTTATTTTATCTTCTAATACTAATAAAAATAGATAAAATGTAACGCACCAAAACAGAAAGAGTGGGAAACTCAACAAAGGTTGCTTTTAAACATGAGTTTTAAAGGGACACTACGTAATTTTTAAGGATTTTATTATCTCAAATCAACGTCTTCATTCATAAATAGATCCTCATTGGTGTAAAATAACCTATGCCAACAATCTGACTTATCCTCCTGGGCGAAGAATCAGTTATCTGTCTTTACATAGAGCGGGTCGCTCATACGGAGGCTTCCATGTCTTTGTGGTCTATAAAAAAACTGCAAACTGCCGAGAGGGACATAAAGCACTACCTGCTAGTACCCATAGGACAAAATGCATTTCTCCATTTTGTGATTCACTTTTCACAGAGAAGCAAGGTGGAGACGCCGGTTTTACTTACTTAGAAAGCTAAAGCCCTGAATTTGTTCATGTTGTCCATCCTTTCCTAACCTTGACCCAGAGGGAGACCAAAAACATAATAAAACCTCCCAAAATGGGAAACTGATTGGACAAACAGAACAATTGTTTGAAAGCTAGACTGGTTAGAAGGTATCCCAGACACCCCCAAAAATCACATTAAAAAAAATAAAAGTTCTCTGATTCCTCTCTTGCCAGAAAAAAAGCCAAACGTACCTTTTCTGACATGATAACATAGAAATTGTAATGAAAGAATCTTAGACTTAGAATATTATACAACAGGCAAGTTATTGGGAAGCAGAAACAACCGTATTTGAGCTGCAAATAACATTAAATTATAGAGTTGATCAAAAAACAATGCAGTGAAATGTCCATCCTGTATCCTCCAGACCTTCATTGCAGTTTATGTTTTGCTTCTCTACAGGACAAATATTTGTTTGCCAGTTCTCTGTCATGAGATGAAATGTGGGCACAATAGGAAATGTGCTAATGTTTTATTTTATTCATTTTAGAGGTTAGTTGTCTTTTGACAATCACCAGCTCAGGTCACTGACTAACTATCTTTGCGTTGGACTGTGAAATGCAGATGTGTTGAACATTAAACTGAACAGTTACTAAAAGCTAGTAAACTCAAGTGATGCTGTTGTAGATTTGACCTTTGTCACAACGGCTTGTACTGACATTTCTGTAATCACTAAATTAATGTGTTCATTACAGGAATTTAGATGAAACATTGACCAAGCATCTGACAAAAGCTCACTCAGCAATTTGCCTTCACGCTCACTGAGAACATAAACATTAACATACCGTGCTTGTACTGATTACACATTTACAGACACAAAAATACTGTATAGACACACTTTGTACACACAGAGGTGTTACAGTAAAATACACAAACATGAACACTTTAATCCGATCATAATACATAAACATAATTAAGACACAATCATGCACAAAAAAACCACAGAATCTTCCTGCCACACAGATTTCTACAGTTTCACCTCTTTGGGTTTCCCAGGAGCACTCAGTGATATCACTTTCCGTTTCGATGGAGACAAGGTTCGCTACACAGGCAAGCTAATCGGGGTGGATGTGGTACCTGATGCCGAGGGAGAAAAGATGTGCTGGGACTCTATGATGAAGCTGAAGGTCAGTCTGTAAACTCACCTTCTAAAATCCTCTCATCCTCCACAACACACACATTTTATCAGAAAAGAAAATGAAACATCACTCTGTAATCATATGACCTGTAAGATTAGATTCGATGTGTCAGAGGTTGTTGTTATTCTTATTCAGAAGCCTTGACCACATGACCTAGACAAACTTTTATTTCATACCAATGGCAACAGGTGACAGTTCAGACCAGTACTGGCTACAAAGCACAGAGAAGCACCTCATTCTCTGCTCAGATTAACATTTCTCTTCACATATCTTCACATAGAAAATAGCTATTTAGTGCTATATTAATGAATTTAAAATTTTGCACCTTTAATTTAGATAAGTAATGATATAGCATGGTGCACACTGTCTGTAATTTTAGTATTTATTGTGTCTGGCAGAGTGAATGACGATGTCATGTTAGTTAACAATGTTCGGTTGTCCTACTGTACTGTGGAGATGGACATTAAAGTGGGCCAGGTTACCCAGAATAAGATAAGATGCAAAACCAACAATATAAGCAATATAACAGTACACAAGAAATATACAAAAAGTAGAAGAACATAAGGAGCCACTATCCGTGTGTCCTTGCTTATGTCCATATCCCAAAAGTAGTTTTAATTCAGTAACTAACAAGTTTCTAATAAACAATAAGAGCAACCATCACTGAGGAGAAAGTTATCAGTTTTCCAGGCATATACTGGACAAATTGAAATTCCTATCTGGTGATGTCACCAGAAGATGAAAATTCAGTGGATCATCAGTTTTCTTTGGAATATAAACTATAACAATAAACTGCATGAGTTGTGGGAAAATCCTTGCAGTGGAAAAGGGAGCTTGTTGTTCATCTGATCCTGCTCAGCCCTGACATGTTGATGACTTTGAACATTGTTGTCTCACAGGGCTTTGTACCATCCCCCAAGTGGTCATATTGAAAAAGACAATGACAATAAAATGTGACAAAACATATTACTAGGCTAAATTAGACAGCTAATATTTGGGGGAAGCTAGAAAATAAATCACACTGCAGTGTACAGCATCAGAATGAACATTAATTTCACTTTCTCACTCATCTCTCCTGTCTGTGCTCCTATTTTAAACTAATGTTTTGCCCCATGATTTGCTACAGGGCTTTGAAGCAGCAGCAAGGAAACAGGGTAAACACAAGCAGAGAATTTGGCTGAAATTTTCCTCTAGTGGTCTGAGAATCGTGGATGCAAGAACCAGAGTGAGTTTCACTGATTGTCCTTAATCTCTCAAACTCAACAGCTATTGAGGTTTTCAAAAGTAACTGTTTCATGCTCAACTAAGGAGAGCTAAAGCAGAATATTTGGATACAGCACTTTATGTGGAAGTGGAAGTGTTTACTTTGGTTTTAATTTGTAGTTGGAGAGATACCAAAACATTGCAAATTTGCCAGTTTGCCTGCACTGAACAAGTCCGTATATTGATATCATGTCTGTCATGTCCAATGACATTCATTTAAAGGTACACTGTGTAAGGTTGTGAGTATTTTATTACCTCAAATCAATGTCTTCATTCATAAATAGATCCTCATTGGTGTAAAATAACCCATGCCAACAATCTGACTTACCCTCCTGGGCGAAGAATCAGTTATCTGTCTTTACATAGAGCGGGTCGCTCATATGGAGGCTTCCATGTCTTTCTCGTCTATCAAAAACTATAAACTGCCGAGAGGGACATAAAGCACCATCTGCTAGTACCGATAGGGCAAAATGCGGAGAAGCAGCGTGGAGACAACGGTCTTACTTACCTGGCACTGAACTAAATCCTGCACTGCACTTTTGGTCATAATGCAAGACCATACTTATGCTGCGCCGAAGGAGAAAGCATGCTCATCGCCAAAAAAGCATAAAAGGGCCATAAAATGAACAGAGCTCTGGGCCGGGGGCTGGGGATCCGCAGTGATAGTGGCCACCCGGGAGGTGACCCATTCCACCTACCGTAGTTCCAACTATGTTGCAATGCAGAGTTGAGAACACATGGCTAGACAGCAAATGCAAAATCAAATTTAACCACTAGATGGGAGAAAAAATTACACAGTGTATATTTAAAAGAAAAAAAAGATTTTCAAGCCCAAAACTCAAAGTTATCAGGTTAATGATGAGTAACCAAGATACAAGATGAGAATGATGACAGAAATCACAAAATCTGTCTGTATTTTTTAGTTATGACCATCTTATTCTCTCTTTTTTCTTGCGGTAAGTGTTGTTTTGTGCTCCCTGTGAGTGTTTTGTAGTGAATGTTGGTGAAGTGGTTGGATCTTTTATACATAAGTAAAACTTTTTCAGATTGTACTTCATGACCACGACTGGAGCAGGATCAGTTCTTTGACTAAAGACAAGTCTGACCCGAGATCTCTGGCCTACGTCTACCAACACCAGGACACCTACATCCTCTTCTACATCAAAATGTCCAATCTGGTGTGAATACACAGAACCACACGTCATTGCTGAGCTGTATACATTTGCCACCCTAACATTTTCTGTGTTCATCAGGCAGATCCCGTCCTGGCTGACCTTGAGGAGGTTTGTCGGACTCTGGACTACGAGATTCCTCAAGAAGCTGCAGAGACACAGACACAAGTCAGAGAAAAAAGTGAAATCAGTGGGATTTTTTTTTTTTTTTTTGTCAAGATGTTCACTTTATTTTATTTTTTTCCAGACCGATTCCTTGCCACTAAACAACAGTTCAGCCATTCCAGATAAGGTAAAAAAAAAATTAACAAAAATACAGGTGACACTGTAAATTATTTGGTTCTTACCAAGATAAAAAAAAAAAAAACTTAGATTTAGACATGTTAGAGAATTATAATAATGATCTTGTTTTAAGAGTTCATTTTTTTATTCTCACACATATTAGAGAATTTATCTTGTAATTTCTTATTTTAAGTGTAATCTTAAATCAATTTAGGATTTAGTGTTTTATCTTATTTTAGACACACCTTTTTTGCAGTGCACATGTAATGAATAAAGCTTTTGAGTTGTTGTTGTTGCGTTGTTATTTTCAGGGACCAGCTCTGGAGGATGTGTTCAGTCCACGACCAGATTCTTCACTGGTACAGTCAAACTTGGTACAGTCAGCAATACACAATGATAACACACATGAGCGTTATATCAAATGTCTGTATATCAAATGCAGACTTTAGTGTTTCTGTATCAACAGGCCTCCTCCAGCAATGAGCTGATGGAAGTTTTCTCCATCCAGATGAAGGAGCCGCTCATACCAGACCAGGCCTCATGCATCCATCAGCCAGGTTAGTTTCAACATGAGTCCAGGAACTGACCCAGCACTGAGGCCTCTTTGCTAGAAACTCCAAGCTCAACCAACCTGAAACATTTTATTTGTTGAGCCAGTTGGGGGCAGCACACAGCCTGGATGGAGGCCTGATTCAGGGCAAAATAACCATTTCCTGCTTGCTCTGTCTCCTCCAAGTTTCTTCCATATTTTGCTTGGTTTTCAAAATGTGAAGCCTGTTCACTATATTCTTTCTTCACATAGACCCAGCGGTATACATTCACTCGTGTTTATTAATGGTCATCAAAGTTTTTTTGTAATTATTGTCATCAAGCATTATTGAATACAAGATGTTTTTCTGACCATTTCAAATGCAATTTCCAATATTTTTCTGGTTATTTTGCACTAACCTTTCATAAATTAGTAGACAAATATGTGTCCTACCCCCTCCTTTATTCTGTTACTGTCTCGATATAGTATATAGAGGGGCTATTTTGAGCCACTTCTGTGGAACATCTACTTTTGATTAGCTTAAAATATAAATAAATTGCTTGTTTTGTTGGATTGTGATTACCATATGACGGCTCAAAATGTCACCATCACATCACAGGGAGGATTTTTACAGGTATCTACCTCAAAGTTTATCAGTTTGATATGCTATCATGCAAATAAATACCATCATAAACACCAGGCTGTTATAAAACTGTGAGAGCATCAGACAAAGACTGACCACTTCCCTCCTCTACAACTCAAGGTGACTCACTGGATTTCAGTCTGCTGCAGATTAAAATTTACAGTATAAGTTACATCAGAAGATGTATTAAAAAGATCAGGCAGTAGATATAATAAATCAGTCTGGAGCCAAACTCTCTACAGTTGTCGGGCTGCTTTTCATAAACTGAGCTTTGACCGGAGAAAAACACACAATGTACACAGGGTTTTCCCAGGATCGCCCTGTTTGTGACGTGTTTGAAATCTACTCTGGTAGGGAATGGCCTAATACCCATGGTACAGCTGATAAAGAGCCATCCGTTAATATGAAACATAAGTTCCCACACTGAAATGATTCCCTGAATCTATTCTCTGCTCACTGGTCATGGAAAAAATGATAAAATCACCATGTATGGAATTACAGCAACATTTTTGATTTAGATTTTTGTTGTATGTGTAGGCATCAGTGTGATGTCCTTATTGCACAGTTATACTGTAAGTTTGTGGTCTAAGGAACGTCTGCAACATCAGCAGCCCATGTTTACATCCTGTCCCTCTGGGTTGGTCCGTTGTGCTTACTTAGCAATGACCTTTCCCTGGCTTCAAGTAAGTTTACTTTTACAGCCCCTCTCAACAGCAGAATGTCACTATAAAAAAGGGCACAAATTCAGACATAAAATTATCTTTATACAAGTGAGTATACTTGTATGATTCACGCAAATCCTAAACTTTGCTATTAAAGAAATTCAGGGTTTGGAAATCCATCCATCCATTATCTACCGCTTATCCTGATAGGGTCACAGGGGGGCTGGAGCCTATCCCAGCTGTCTTAGGGCAGAAGGCAGGGTACACCCTGGACAAGTCGCCACCTCATCGCAGGGCACATATAGAGACAGACAACCACTCACACTCACACCTACGGACAATTAACCTAATCCCCATGCATGTTTTTGGATGGTGGGAGGAAGCCGGAGTACCCGGACAGAACCCACGCAGACACGAGGAGAACATGCAAACCCCACACAGAAAGGCCCCAGGCCCAGGATTCGAACCCAGTACCTTCTTGCTGTGAGGAGACAGTGCTAACCACTACACCACTGTGCCGCCCGGGTTAGGAAACCATTAAATATAAACTTTATATTCTGTTTTTAAATTAACCCCTGTTAAATATCACAAAATTATGAAAAGGCACTCTTAAAAAAAATGTCCATCACAGTGTCCCAGAGCCCATTGTCCAACCATCAATCCAAAAGCCAGAGACATTCAATTTAAGATAGAAAAACAGAGGAGAGTTGAACAGTGGATGGTATTTATGTTGATTAATAGTGTAGTTTTCTTGCTTTGATTGAAGAAGATCAATCATCTGTCCATTAAATATGAAATCAAAGCTTGATTAGCTTAGCTTAGCTTAGCTTAGCATAAAGAATGCAAACCGGTACAAACAGCTAACTTGGTGTCATACTCTCCCTGTCTGTTTCTGTTAGGTTCACCATTTTTGTCTTGTGCCTGCATGTTGTCCTGTCTCTTCCTGTTTTATTTTGAAAGGAACCCTGTCTCCCTCTCCTTTCAGATCTCTTGACCCCTGCCTCCTGTGTCTTCTCACGTCTGTGATTGTGAAACCCCGCCCTAATTGTCTCCACCTGTGCTCCCCTACTTCGTGTATAAATAGTGCTATTATTTGTTTGTTTTTTGCGAAGTTGTCTTGTCCTTGCTTATTTCCTGTCCCCTGGCTCCAGAGTTTTGCCTGCAGTTCCCTCCTGTTCCCTCAGTAATTTTAAGTTGAAAGTTAGCCTTAACTTAGCCTTAGTGCCCTGTTTGGTCTCTTGCTTTTCCTTTGTTTGTATTTTCCCATTTTAGTTTCCAGAAGAATCCTCTCTCGAGTTGATCCTAAATTGTATTTGGATATAGTCCCCTTTTTTGAGTAGTCCCTCCTCTAGTGTAGAGTTGTAGGTGTCTCTAGCGTCTTTAGTTTATTCCCCTTACTCTCCACTTGGTTGTTGCTTCCTTAGTTAATGTTTTATAGCCAATTCAGGTGAGCTTTGATTTTGTTTTTTAAGGTAATGTTAAATGTTTTTTTTCCCCTCTCACTTTGGGAGTGGGGTTTTTTTTGTGTGTGTGATTCATAGTTGAGAGTAGCAGCAGCGTAGGGCTCTCCCTGGTGCATCCCTCCACCTGCCTGGTAACGCATCATCCTCCATCTCCCCGCTCCTCTGCCTGCCTGGCCGAATCAATAAAGACTTCTGTTGATTGCACCGTATACGTGTCTCTGAGTCGTGCGTTTGGGCTCTCTGAAAATGGAGCCCTCACACTTGGCTCTGTCTTAAGGTTAAATATCCTGCCACCCTGTCTCTCTAACACTCTTTAATTAAAATATTGCATGTTTAATCAGTACACAAACTGAAAATGCAAATAAAACCTTCAAGCTGTAGTTTGTCAAGAGCCGGAACTTTAGATATTTCTTGACGCAGTGACTCCAAGAAATGCTCCAATAATTTTCATCTTGTCTAATCACGTTAACTTTTTCAACGGACAAAAGTAATATTTATTTCATTCATTCATCTTCTCATCTCAGAGTCTCCTCCACCACCACCACCGCCACCGACACTCTCCGCCTCTCAGATCCTCTCCATGTTCCCCACACAGCCAGTTGGAGGCTCTCCATACTCTTCTCCCCCATGCTCTCCCACCGCCGCCATGCCCTGGGGCCAGCAGCAGCTTCTGAGAAATCAATGGGCAAGCCCAGCTGTGGCACCCTGGCCCACAATGCCTGGAGGTATGGCAGCATGGGTACCAGCAGGCATCTCAGGCTCCCAGCCTGGAGCCATGATGACAGAAAACACACCTCCTTCACCCAATGTGGTCAAAGGACACCCCGCCCCTGTAAACCCCTACTACGCCCCTGCTGGACAAAGCGGACCACCGCAGTCAGTGTCCCCCACCTTGGACCATAATCTGCTCTTGTAATGAGCTAGTTAGACTGGGAACATTGTTATCAATTCGACAATGATTGCACACAGAGAACCAAGCAAATTTCTTTTAAATTTCTGCATGTTTACATGTTCTTTTATTGCACTTTGTTTCTTTCATTTGCACCTATTTGAGAAGTCTAGCAGATAATAAAAGCTAAAAAGAGCTAAAGCATAATATTCTTGTTTGACTTGTTTCCAAAACTGTTTATGACAATATAATAGTTAATTTCCACTGAGCTTTGAATGTCCCCTTCATATCTACATAGGCAGCGGATCTGTCACTACCCGATCCATACCAGAAACCCAATTTGTAATGCACATGTGCAAACACATCTACATCTTCCTGGTAGCCTATCGAAGCATTTTACGGTAGTTACTGATCGGACAGAGTTGCTGCTGCCAGATTCATACTATGCATGTGTAAATTTGTCACTTCATTATAATTTAAAAAACAGCTGAAAAGTATGTACTGCATATTATGTGAATGGTTTTCTTTTGTTGACATACTGTTTAAACTGAATGATGGACGCATGTGCACGCAATAACACACAATCAAATTTTAATGACTGCATTTTTATTGAAAGTTCATTTTCCAAACAAGCCCTAACACAAAAGCTAGAAATTGCTTTGGCCGTTTTGTGTATTGATGTATTAAAATTTTAAATAATGCCTGTTCGTTAAAAAGATCAATATATTACGTTATAATTTTGTTGAACTTTGGTAAAGTTTGTGTAAAAAAAAAGTGATAGATTTTTACACATGCGTAATATGGACATTTTGCACATGCACAGTACAAATCGGGTTTCCGGTTCGGGTAGTGACAGGGTCCTCTTTAGTCCACCATGTTGCTTTGCCATGTTTCTACAGTCACCCAGAACGGACAAACCAAACCATGTTTCTCTCTGAGCGAGGTCTCTGGCTGCACTCAGCCATCACTTCGCTGCAGTTTTGGAAAGGGAGGAGAGAGTGGAGGAGTAGTCGCTTGGTTGCAATCTGCAGTCACACCACAAGATGCTGCCAAATCCTTTACGTACACTTTGGCTTCAGCTTTGCTTACACCATGTACTGTACATGCAGAATAAAGTATACAACATACAAAGAGTTCATTTGTTCACTTTGTCTTGTGCTTTTTTTTCTATCTAAAATGATGTCACTGTTTTACTTCTTTCACAGAACTCTTTTTTTCCACTCTTTATTTATCCATTCTCAGCATACAATTTACATTGTCAGGATATGAATTTCACAAATAATGAAAGACTTATTAACAATATTCTGACAATGATATGGAAATAATGTTTGTTTTAGTTTAATATTTATACATAAAATAAAAAAAAACAAAAAAGACCTTTTTACTTTAACTCTTTAAATAGAAGAGAGAAAGCTGAACAGACTTTAACATAATATATCATTGAAATAGTCTCATATTACCATTGCATTAGTATTATTACTGTACATTTCCTGACTAAAAAGCCTGCTCTTTTAAGAGGAAATTGAACAAGCTGGCTGACGGCATGTTAATGTGTCTCCACTGTTAATCCCATGTTGTGGCGCTGTCAGTCACCGTGTTGCCCACGTTGAGTTACTGAGCATTTCCTCATTTGCAGTAAGTGTAGTCACACAGGTCTGTACAGGCGCTTCAGCCTGGACACTGAGTCACTGCTGGACATGGAGCACTTTATCCATCAGTAAACCATCACTAAAGTCAAATCATGGTAAGAAAATGTTATTTATTATGTTATTTATCATTATCTATTTTTTTTTGTCAATGAGTTGATTAACATCTCCCCCCGTAGAACCTGTAGTACTTTATTTCTGGCCATTTATTTCCCAACCATCAAGGCTTCTTTGAATAACCTGACTGTTGTAGAAAGACCATCAGCAGATCTGATTATTTATTATTTCACTGAGGGTAAATCCTCAGTTTCCTTCTGCCATGTAACTAAGTACTCACTGAATCACTTTTAAACCTTTTAAATCCTACAAATGCCTGATCTGACCGACTGACTACATCTTCTTTTCCTCAACAGTAATTACATCATTTTCACAGTTAGAAGCTGAAGTTGGATTTTGAAAGAAAGAAAGATTCTTGCTGCTGCTAATGAAAGAAGCTTTATTACACTATCAGTGGTTAATGATTCACAGTGTGCACAGTGTTGCTTTGCTTCTACTTATCTGTTTTCCAATCCAACTCTTAAATTACAGCCTTTTTAATACAGGAAAAGAGTCCACTGAAACCAGACAAATTGTGAATTTAAACTAAATAAATAAATGTATGTAATGTTCTGTAGTCAGAGACTTGCTGGTGCCTAATATGTGACTAAAGACTAGTATTACCTGAACATCATCAAACAGGTTATTCAGTGCAACTAAAAATGACTGACTAGCTGATAATATTACAAATGTAAACTGTAAAAGTTTTGCTGACTATTTGTGTCATCTTTATAGACCTCAACATCACAACCTTGAGTTATGACAGTAATTAACTCAACTTGACTTGACTTGACTTTGTTTTCATTTTGCCACCAAAGTGTTTTTCTCTCTGCAGCACACCTGCACAGCTACAATCTGTGGTGACCCCACCGATAGCGTGTCGGTGACACACATGTACAGCGTAGATGTTCACTCACACACTTCTGCAGGCACTCGCTGACTGAAAGTGGAAGCCCTTCTGCATGTGGTGTGTGTTTTGTGGTGTAGGGAGAAAAGTTTTGGTTTGTTTCCGCTGTTCCTTGTATTAAGAAAGACAACTGTGAGCAGGGCTTGCAGCTTATACGTACAGGAGTGTTAGCGAAGGTCGTTTCTATGGTAACCAGAGCAGGATGCTGAGGTGTGTGGTTGTGAACACTTCCTGCTCCTCTTTGCACCCTCTATTTGACTTTGTTTCAAGTTTAGGTGTTCAGACAAGAGATGAAGTAATTCCTCCATTGTCATTCTATTTTTGTTCTGTCAACATAACAGAGAACGAGACTTTTGCATTTTTAAATAGCATTTTAAATTTTATTTACATAGGTTTCATTCCTTGCTGATCATATTTATGAGTTTGCTAACTATTGCTCTAAACAAATATCTAACTCTGCCTATTGAAGTTAAACTCAACCAGTGATATTATTTCTGCGGACAACTGATGCTTTATTTTAAATTGTGCACTTAATTCAAACTCCTCTCCTCCCTCTTATTTTGGAACATTTGTGTTGGTCAGAATGACAACATTCAAGCCTGCAATAAGTCACACAGACTAAAAATGAGAACTTCTGCTCTTACAAGATGACTGAGTTTCATATCAACATTAATGCACAAATATTCTCTTTCTGTTGACTTTCATCCAAACAAAACAATGAATGTGAAACATCAGATCTTGCTACTTCGAGATTTAGGAGGATGTTAATTCAACTTTATGTTGATCACAGAGGTGTAACAACAATTACATAAAAGTAGAAACATCTGTCATTATTATGCAGTCCAGTTCAGCTTCTTTTGATGTCAGTCAAAACCGCACATTGTTATCTCTCGAAAGGTAGAATTCACAGCTGAGCTGTTGCAATAAATTGCATTACATTAAAAATTGGTCACTGATTTTAAACCTCCTCTCACAAATACAGACAGCAGACATCCACTCAGCAGCAGTGTGGGGATCCCACCAGGAAATGACTTCTTTATATCTAATTAATAGAGGGCCTTTAGGGATGCACCAATCTGATATGCTGAATGAGTGTGGGCATCAACAATAACCGTAACAACAGAATAAGGCTTCAGATATAATGTAGCTGATTACATTTGTTTGTCTGTGTAACCATTAAATGTTTTTATGTGCATTTATTCAGTCAGCTGTAATTTTAGTGAGATAGTAGTCTCTGACTTCACAATTGAAATCATCCAATTGCAGTGAGGGAAACTGAATATAAATTTGGGAAAAGAGAGCAGTGGCATCGGATTGGTGTTCTGTACAGCCAATATACTGAGTTGAAGAATTACAGTACCTATTTTAACACCAATAACATTTCATTAGTGTTCTCTGAGAGGAATTACAGGCAGTTGCACTACATGAACAAAAGTTCTGTCAGTGTTGGAGGAGACTGTGAAGATCAAAACACCCAGGAAGTTGTGCTGCTGCACGGTGCACGGTGCATTCTCATTTTGTGAAGACAGCGTAGGGGTTTGACGAGCGGTATGTGTTTGTGAGCGGGGGTACTGCTGTGTGCTGCTAACTTCCTGCTTTAGAACCAGAACAGTTGCTATTGAGTCTGTGCTCTGGTGATGTTGTCAGGAGGAGAGTGTTGATGTCAAGGCTCTGAGAGCCAGGTTCAACAAGGCCAGCACAGACACCAGCAGCCGAGACAGCGGATCACCAAAATCTCCGCGACCTGGGTTTGGGAGACTGATCCTGCCAGTGACAGAGCACAATCTGGCTCATCACAGACTGTCTCCAACGGTTCCTCCTCCAATGGCTAACCCAAGCCCGGTGAGGCTCCCGAGGACAGAATCAATGGCAGCCGCTATCCCCTCCAGACCTGTCGCTTTCCCTCGACCACCTCCCAATCCTGGAGTCAGAGCCTCCATCCAGCCGGCAGACCCCAGCAAGGTCAAGCTGAAGGGGGAGATGCTACAGAACATGATGCTGAGGCACCAGAGGCCTCCAGGCACCAAACCAGCCCCGGGCCCTGCTCCAGCTCACACCCCTGCACCAGTTCCCACCTTCACACCTCCAACGCTCCGACAGCAGCCCCGACAGAGGAGTTCAGGGGACGTGACCCCGCTGAGGAGGCCACTACCCCCTGAAGGACCCATGCCTTTGAAACCCAAACGGCCTCCCAGTGTCAACCTGGAGCCCTTTCTGAAGTTCAACAGAAGACCTGCACTTCCTGGTCCAAGTAAGCTCAACGGTGAGTCTCTCAGACTTATCCAGCCATATATTTTTAAATATCTCAACCAATAAATGAAAGCCGAGCTGGACATTCCTCATGTGCACTGAAATGTCTATGCGTGTCTTGAATTTCACTCAGGATTTATAAGGTATCAATGTATCTATCTATGTCTGTCTGGCTTAATGTTAGTAAAGGGCTGCCTTGTTTCACTCCATGTTCATTCTGTTTAAACACAAAATCAGGATTTGGAGCTTGTGCTGCCATCATTTTGTCTTTTTCATAGGTGAGGCAAGGCAATTTTATTTATATAGCACATTTCAGCAACAGTACAATTCAAAGTGCTTTACATAAAACATCAAGAATTAAAAGCATCAAAGTATAGAACATTAAAAGCAACAAGACATCTAAAAAAGAATAGGACAGGTATAAAATCCAAGAATGTTCCCTGCGATGAGGTGGCGACTTGTCTAGGGTGTACCCTGCCTTCCGCCCTAAGACAGCTGGGATAGGCTCCAGCCCCCCCACGACCCTATGAGGATAAGCGGTAGATAATGGATGGATGGACGGATAAAATCCAAGAATAAAAGTTTCAGTGCCGTAGAGATTAGTAAAAAGCAGCATCAAACAGAAAGGTTTTCAGCATCGATTTAAAAGAAGTGAGAGTTGCTGCTGACCTGCAGTTTCCTGGGAGTTTGTTCCAGATATAAGGAGCATAAAAACTGAACGATGCTTCCCCATGTTTGGTTCTGACTCTGGGGTCAGTAAGCAGACCTGAACCAGATGACCTGAAGGGTCTGGATGGTTCATACTGTAGCAGAAGATCAGACAGGTACTTTGGCCCCAAACCATTTAGTGCTTTATAAACCAACAGTAACACTTTGAAATAGGCACAAGACATTTTGTCACTGTACAAGAAAAGCCTTGGTGTTACCACTATTTCAGTGATGGTTGAATTCCATTTAGCTACTTCAGTCTCAGGGTTTACTTGAACAGGGCACTTGAACAAGAAACCATCGTTAATGTTTTCAGTAACCCCTTCACTCTGTCCTCATCCGTTGCTGCTATTCTTATATAGCAGAAGCTAACTTAATTTTGCCCTTTTGTTCACTGACTGTTCAAGTGCACACATGCCACTGTTCATTGTTGGACATCTGTTCCAATTCTTTGTGTTACTTTATTTACTCTGGGTCTTCTAGCAGGTTCCCCAGGATCAGCAGGCAGAAAGATGTCTTTACCTGCAGTCATCAGTCCTCCAAAACCGCCACAACGATCCAACAAGCCCAACATGCTGCCACGTCAAATTGCCTCCATGTAAGTGTTGTAGTGCTTTTAAATTTCATGTTTGTCATTTCACATCTTTAAATACACAATGTTCTGTAATGCACTCACAGAATAATAATAATAAATAGAGAATAAATCATGTCAGAGATTATCATTTGGAGCTGAAAATAATATAAAATGAATGATTTATTGATTGCAGGGACATTGAGGATAACCAGGACTTCTATGATGACATTGGAAGCTTTGACAAGAACGGTAACAACTGCAGTGTGTTTATCGGCACATCGCTCCTATTATTATAAAGACAATGTGCCTTTTATGTCTCCAAATTGTGTGACTTCACAGAATCCTGGAGTGACAACAGTTCACAGTGTATGAACGAGGTAAGCACAGAAAACTGAAACTGAAGTTTTAACTTACTGTAAAGTGAGAATGCTTCCCATTTTAAGAACTCAAAACCAGGTGGTTCTTCGTGAATCTTTCTTCCCTAAAACTGTAAACTAAAATTAGAATGAATATTTAACTAGAAAAGCACTCGGAGAGCACAGACCTCCACCAAGGCAGCATTCTGAGAGAGCGTTTACTCCTGCAAGCCTACAACACCTAAGAGTGAATGTGTTGATTTTGACGCACATTGAAACCCACATTTATACATACATGTATGCAGTTTTTCACGATTATCATGGAAAAAATTTATATTTGACCATAAGAATGTCTAAGATCATAAATTCTTTTCCAGATATTGTGAGACCAGTTGCATTGCTCTACCTCCTTCCTACATGATGTTATGGTTAAAAACACATATTTGACCTTGGTGACCTTGACCTTTTACTGATCTTGACCAAACTGAATCGGTGACTTCTGGATTCCTATATTAGTTTATATACCAAATTAGGTGACGATTGGTTGAAAATTGTACACTCTGAACAATCAGAAATATACAAAATCTCCCATACATACTATGGCGGGAGCTTTCATTTGACCTTGATGACTTTGAATCGGATCTGATCACCACCAAAAATTAATCAGTTTTAAGTTATTCCACTTCTGACCAATCCTGAAAATGTCGTCACAATCCGTCCATAACTTTTTGAGTTATTTTGCAAACCAACAAATAAATAGATAAACAAACCCTGGAGAAAACATGTCCTCCTTGGTGGAGGTAATTAAAGTTTGCACTTGTTGCTGGAATTTTTCTTTATATTTGTGAGACAAAGTGAAGGATTCCAAGACAAATGAACTTCATTCAATGTCAGTGGGGCAGAAACTGATATTCTTGCAATGGGTGGCATTCCCCTTCAGTCTAGTCCTGTAAACAGTAGGCCTGTGAATGTAAATAAAGGTGCTAATGAAACCTTTTTGTCACACAGGATGGCGATGATGTGTACGAGTTTATTGATGAGTAAGTAGAAACTTTAATCCTCTATCATTTAAACATTGTTCTGCTGGCTAAAAGTGGCTGCAGCTGCATGAACATGAAGTGGGACGGTGTTTCTATTATTACTGCTACTGTTATTTTTGCATGCACAGAAGCAGCTGCAATAACCACTATTGCTGCAACCACTATTACCTAAAAGGCTTTTGTAATTTGAGAGTTTAACATTTTGACACAACTTCAAAGTATCACAACTTGCCAAAGTATCACAAATGTGCCAAAGTGAGCAGTATCATATTTCCTGGTGATGTGGTTATAAGTTGTTTCCATCTTTCAATATATTTCCTATTTCACCAGGATGGCTGGAGATTCATTCAAAGGTTCATTATGTATGCACTAATGTGAAGAATTGTCTAAAAAAAGTGACCATTTCTGTTGGAATTGTTCCTTCTTAGGGATCAGTTAAACCAGTTAACTGCAGAGAAGCTGGACAAAAAAGAAGTGAAGAGGCAACAGGCTCTGGAGAAGAAAGATCTGATGGGGCGTCAGAAAAAAGAAAATGAATTGAGGAAGAATTTTAAGGTCCCAACAACGTTTATCCTGCATGAGACTATCTTAAATCTTGATTATGTTTGTTTGACACTAATGACATCAGGAAAATGCACCATGTTACAATGAAGAAAAACTATTTTAAGATGTGAGGTCTAAACCTTTGAAACATCAGTGGCTCAAGGCACAGAATATTTTTTTAAGTGGCATACTATGTATTATGTTGATAAAATATTGTACTGACTTGAAATTTTAATTCTGCAACTTAGGTTGCATCCAAAATCATTAATCATTGTTAATCAAATACACCCACTCCATCCATATCCAAACCTCATTCATTTTAACTTTCACTGATCTTGTTTTTTCGTCCTTGTGTAGTTGCAAGGGGACGTGGAGGTTCTTCATACAGCCAGAGTCAGGCATGACTGGCATGGAGGAGGAAAACTTGATCTCAGTGTACGACAAGGAGAGAGTGTGGAGATCCTCAGGGTGAAAAATAACCCAGGAGGCAAATGGTTGGCTCGCTCTCTCAATGGAAAATGTGAGTTACTTTAAATTTCTATCAAGCATAGTATAGAAAACCTTCCTGTCTGAACCTCTCTTCAATGCCATAAAGTTGTCTAAAATATTGGTCGTGTAAATTATTTTACAAGGCAAAAGACAAATAGATGGATCCGAGGCTGGAGGTTCTATGTAGCCCCGTTTTTTTGTACATATCCAGCAGAAGTTTGTGTGTATAGGCATCTTCATTTCCACATTTCCACCCATACTTTCAATTTGCACATTCAATTTATCTATATTCTTTTGCATTGTAGTACACTAGTTATTTCATTTTGGCAAGCAAAATTTTGTTTGTGCTCATGCACATCTGTAAAACAAAAAAGTATACTTTCTAGTAAGTGATATTAAATATGCAAGCAAGAGAGGTCAAGGTTTCCCAATATAATTAAATAATAGACAGGTTGAAGAGATGTCATGAAGCAATTTGGAATAGACAAAGTGAGACAGTGGAAAGTATTTATATCAAGACACTTTATCTTGTGGTTATGATGGTTGTTTCTCTATTACACCAACTGGCAATGTGGTATGAATGTAGTGTTGTGGTGGCTATCGCAAGTTTAATATACGTTCCTCTGATTAAAAGAAGAAGAAGAAGGAGAAGAATAATCCATTTATTAGTCCCTCAATGGGCACATTTCAATTGTCCAACTCTGTTTGTCCTATGTCTTTATTGCACATTACACACAGGAAACACACGCATGCACTGATGGAGAGGTGTCAGATTAAGGGAGCTGCCATATTCAGGTACCCTGAGCAGTTGGGGGTTCGATGCCTTGCTTAAGGGCACCTCCGCTGTGCTCAGGAGGAGGAGCTGGTACCTCTCCAGCTACCAGTCCACTTTACATACTTGGTCCGATTTGGACTTGAATCAGCGATTCTCCACCTCCCAGCCCAAGTTACTACTGACTGAGCTACTGCCGCCCCCATGTAATGACTGTGTGTGTAGGAGCCATTCTTCATTTATGTTGTGCAAGTTCTTTATTTTGACCACAGGGGTGCATTGTAGTTCTTGTTTCTCTGTTTAATGCTAACTGGTAGACCCTAAACAAACCCTGAAGTAAGCAAACTAACGTAAAGTGAAACTTACAAACTTTCTCGAGAACAACTTGGAAAAGTTATTTCTGGAATCGAGTAAAGACCAATCCTCAAGCCACCATTACATGACTAAATTAAGTTTTTCTTTGATCGTCATTAATGTGACAGAGATTTTGTTGTTACAGATAAAATAATTGTTCTTCCTTTGTACCATAACTATTCTGCCAATAGCGATGCCTGGTTTAAGAACATCAAGATCCAACATTTTCAACAAAGACAAGAATAAGCCTTGCTGTGACATCCTTGACTATAAGTTGTTCTGTTATTCTTGTAAAAGTTTGTTTGAACTCAACCAACACCCAAATAAATTCCTCGCTCCAGATTCCCTGTGATGCTACTGATCATCACTCTTTGCATCACATGGGACAGTGAATCGTCATAAGACAGCCAAATTACATCATCTTGATGTTGTGCTACCTTGCAGATGGATACATTAGCAACACCTGCGTGGATATTGACTACGAGGCAGTGAAGCGAAAATTACTCCAGCTCAGAAAAACAGACATATCCCCATTGCCTCCACCACCTCCAGACCCCCCATTGATGTTAAATATGGAGTCCAATAGCAGCAACAGGTAGTGGTGTTTTTTTTTTTCCAATTCATCTAATTGTTAAGCTGTATTGCTTTCTCATTTCCACCCACTACTGTTCCAACTAACATGTTTCCTCTAATCTGCAGCATGCTTCAGGATGATGGTAAGTGACAGCAGACCATAACCAAACATTACTCCCTGATTGGACTTTACACCGGTGTTATTTGTTATTATTATTAACAGCTTCAACTGTAATTGAAATAACTGTATGCACTCCACACAGTTTGCTAAAAGTCTATACTTTTGACAATGACAATAAAGAATGAGAAAGTTGACCAATTTGATTTCTTGAACATTAGCATGAAAAAAGAAACTTAACTTTTTTTACATCATTTTTTTCTCACAAGTGATTGTGATAGATGCTTTGAACTGTTATTGTTTGATTGTTTCAACAGATAAAATTATTAATTTATTTACAGGAAGACAAAGATCGTTTTAGTTTTAGTTTTACCTTTTTGTTTTGTCCTCAGATGACTATGATGACGTTCAACCAATAACTGAGGATTTTCCCCCACCACCGCCTGAAATCAGGTACTTATTCACATCTAGTCTACTGAGAGGGGACAGGAAATGAAAGATTGACATATTGACAGCTCAGTGAAGCTCCAGCATAGGTGTAATGTAGAGCTTTATTTATGTGGTTCTGATAAGAGATGAGACATGAAATAAAGTTCAAATACAGAAAAAAATGTTATTCTAATCTCTTTTATTCTGAAGAAATGTATTGTTGGTAAATGCATTTATATACTTCTTGATCAGTGGTTTAATGTTAATACTCTCTTTCCAGCATAGATCCCAAAGTGGAAAAGGAGCTAAGGAAAAGATTTAAGGTAAATAGTTTGCAAACTATCACACTAGATTATTTCGTTTTACTGGTCGATAAACCAGATTGTCATCAACATATCAGTGAATTGTTTGTTCCTGAATTATTTCTCTAAAATCCAGGATGGATCCTTTTTGTATTTTTTGGTTTTCCAGTATGAAGGGCCACTCAGGGTGCTCCACACCATGATGGTGGATCCTAACAGCATCATAAAGAAGCCAGGAGGGAAGGATCTGCATGTAACTCAGGGAGAAATCGTCGATATCATCCAGCTGACCAGCAGCAGGAAAGCTCTGTGTTGCAATCGTCTTGGAAAGTGTATGTGAGATCTTCAAATCTGCTTTTGATTGTATATTAATTTAAGATGTTACGTGTCATCATGGCTGTGTGATTAATGAGACTACAGCCATGCTAGCGGCTTTGTGAGGCTGCACTGAGGCACAGCTGTGCTTTGAACTAACATGTTAACATATTCACAATGACATGACTAACACGCTGATGATGTTAAAGGAAAACTTCACCAGCAAAACAATCATTTAGACATAAATTAGTCTGTGTCACCTTGAATTTGTGAAGTAAACTGTGCTCCACGCTGAATCCAAATTCAGAGAAAATTCTTGATGAAGTGAAGTAAATGTGGGGCCATGTTTAACAACAGCAAATCTATATCACAGCATCTATTTACTAACCCTCACACAACTTGTGTCATTTACACAGTTTGCTCACTTCTTCCAAAACACATGCATTCATGATGAATCTATTTTTACATCCATATGACTGCATCAATTTTGTGGCAATCCATATTGTAGATATTGATATATTATTAAAACTTTGAACTGCTAGGGTGATTTAAGGTGACTGTTTTACATAAAGTATGTTTTTATCACTTCTCACAGATGGTTATGTGTCCAGAGCTCTTCTTCTTCCAATGTAAGTGAATCTCCATCTGTTTAAGGGCCCTGCTGCCATCAGCATTTCTTTGATATAGACTCTTCACACCATAAATAAATCATCACCTTTTGACTGACCTTTCTGCACATGTACCATCGATGGTGATGGACAAATGAAGCTTCACGAAGCATTTGTGATATTTTTTGACTCCTCTAGATTGCAGGTTTGGTTTAGTAAATTTCCATTATACTAGCCTTTTTCTTTAAACCAAGAGCACCATCTGGAGGAGTCAAAAATATAAGTGCTTCATGGATCTTCATTTGTCCATCAGGAATCATTGGTATGATAACGGCTCCTCTTTGACTTTGATTTTTGTTGTTATAATTTTAGAGTCATGTGCATTAGTAACATCAAAAAGTTGTATATTTATATTTCATTTATTTCATCTGTGCTAAAATAGGAATTTTGTTCTCATCCACATCTTGAGTAGCCTGACAAGCCAGACTATAACGTCAAATGTACATCCTGCTAGGCAAAAATATTTTTTGGTGCTAGGATGCGTCTAGATTTCTAGGCTACATCTTGAGTAACTGAGTGACTTCATGTTAAGTCTAGAAATATCAATAGGAATAATTTTCATGCATTCAGTTTAATATCAGACTTTTTTTACAGGGAAGGAGACATTTACGATGATGTTGACTACCCAGGTGGTGAGTTACATTCATATCCTGAAACAAATACAATGCAAACTGTGTTACTGTAATTTTCATTGTCATATATTCCCTTTGAATGACCATGCGTTTGTCTGATTTTGGAAATTGTGTCTTTGTTTCAGATGTCTACGACAATGAGGCACCACATTTTGATTAATGAAACATTTTAAACTAAAGACACACGGAAGAGAGAGAGATACAGAGAGAAGAAATAAACTGGATAGACTTTACAACTGGAACTGAACGCTAGCTTATATAAACCATATATTTATCCATGTGGATGCACATCCAGGAGTTTGCCTGATTCCACCACTTGCATTCAATTAAACGTTTTAAACATAGCCAGGCATCCTGTTATAGTTGAGGTGGAGCAGAAAAGTGTTGTCTGGCTCACAAACTAAAAAGTTCAAACTGTATGAAAACTGTATAAAATTAAGGAACAGTATGTATCATTCACTCACTCTCTCTCTCTCTCTCACACACACACACACACACACACACACACACACACACACACCCTGTGTTGAGAATAACTTGTCATCATTGCTTGTACAGAAAAAGAATACACTATGACTGTAGCTTTGTGTGAGTTGCTTGACCTCTGAGATCATTTAACATAAACGACTTTTACTGTTAACTGTGTCCCTGTTTTGTTGTTGTTGTTGTTTTTACATTAATTGCAAAACACACGTAAATAATGACTTCAAATGGGCCTTTCCAAACTGTTTTTAATATACACATTGGACTCCATTTCTCAGAGGGTTTGATTACTGTTGTTCTCTTATCATTAGTTTTTATTTGTTGTTCTTGGTGCTTTATTGAGTATGTTGGGGTTTGTTTGTTTTTTTGCACTCTATAGCACTTTGAAATCTTTAATGTGCTTTATAAATAAAATGTATTATTATCATTAATATTAGTATTTTGACTCGTTTGGCTCGTGACTATCATCATGAGCCATAATTATTTATCAGCTTATACACTTTATACTTTTAATACTGCTCTTCTGTATTATAATTTAATTGTAAATAGTAATACTTTTCTGTTATTTTTTATTGCCTTTTATTTGTACTGTGATTGCATTTCAATAATCAATAAGTAATTGCATTCTATTCTATTCTATTTGAATAATAATAATAATAATAATAATAATAATAATAATAATAATAATAAATAAATAAATACATTTTTCCACCTCTGCACGTCAATACCTATCCTATTAGGGAGGAAAGCTTGGAGCAAAAAACACACTCATATAACATCTTTCATAACCTGGAGGAACAGATTTTTTTTATAATAAATAATACAGATTTCAAAATCAACTAAAAGGTAGCTGCATACACCTGTGTGTTTTATAATGTATAAATATTAACAATATTTATATTAACAATGAAATATTGCTCTGTTTACTGGCTGTACTGTCCTGTTGAGGCAGGTATGATACAGCCCAAACTGAAGAGAGCAGCAGTCACCATCGCACATGAAAAAACAAGCAGAAGTTCGATTGAATCGGGGATCGTCTACCAGAGTCTATTTGGTGCACTTCCTGTTTCAAAGTCCAGCTGGTGTCAGTAGTAATGGACATGTTGTGAGCTTCATACATGAGTAAATAAGTAAGTAAGAGTGTGTTTGTTTTCCTGCGGTGTGACACTGTTTGAGCAGCAGACAGACATGCAGTCTCCTGTTGAGTCTCTGGTCGGACTGCTGGAGTCATACAGAGGAAGAGATAAAGTTGTAAGTACTCATCTATTTTAATATTTATATGATCTACACCTGGAGTTTGCTGTTATCATCTCTGATATGAGATATTTAGTTTTATGTTCCATGAATGACCATAAGTATAAGTAAACCAAAAGTGTTCATGATGGAAAATGCGCCATTTCAGAATATTGTTTATTATAATTAGTGACGTATTAATGTCATCACATTAATGTTGCAGCTGATAAAGGTGGAGCTAGTTTTATATATTTATTTTAAAAATATAAAAAATAGATCAGCTTTAACTACATCCCAGGATCCTCTTTATTTGACAAGCTCTTTTAAAAGTACTTTGAGTACTACACTGTTTTCTTCCTCTGTTTGTCATTTCAGATCCGGACGGCCTGTTATGGCTCGCAGCTGGTTGGAGGACTCCTTTCCAGGAAGACAGAAACCGACGTTTCATCCCAGCAACTTGGGAAACGTCTGCTGCTGTTTTCTGCTCAGCTCAGCCACTGCCGGACGGTGCTGAGGCTGTTTGATGATCTGTCCATGGTGGCTTACTCCCACAGCTATGGGTTTGGAGGCGGGGTGAGCCACACAACGACAACACTCTGCTCCATCCCCTCTCTCCTCTCAAGTCTCTTCACATTTCACAGAGCAGTCAAGAAGGGATGGAGTAGCTTCCGTTCCACGCCTTGTCATTTTAAGATCAAAGACTGATTATTTTGTTATTATTTATTAACAGCTACAGTTTCTGTGAAGCTTTGACAGTGGCTGTGTTTTCTGAGGTTCAGGATTTGTTGATTAAGGGGTGGCAGTAGATCAGTCTGTGGGGACTTGGTTTGGGCACTGGAGGTTCATCAGTTTGAGTCCCTGCACAGACCAAATACAGAGTGTGCTGGTAGCTGGAGAGGTGCTAGTTCCTCCTCCTCAAGGTGCCCTTGAGCAACGTACCAAATCCCGAACTTCTCTCCATTTAATGCATGTTTATAGGTCCTCTCCATTTCTATTCATTTAAAAACCTCTTACAGTAGGCATACAGTATTTGTCTACCTTCTGACCGAAAATGACATACCCAAAATAAATAGGATATATCTTCACAACTACAAGGGTCGTATGAATAACTTTTCACGTGTGACACAAACACCTGTGAGTTTACTACAAATGTGTCAGAATCAACATATGTGTAAGGGTGTCTGGGAAAATTCATGTGGAACACAGCAGGAAATTCAAATTTTTGTTCATGTCTTAAAAAAAACAGTGAAAACCAGACCTGAATCATGGTAAAGTAGTATCTAATAAGTAACTGCAAAAGCAGATGGTAAAAATTTCAACTTGAAAATTTTTAGGGATGTCAGTCGGCACATTTTGACACAGTATGTGCCATTTGACCTTTCTCAGTTGGAAAAATATTTTTTGTCACTGATATATCACTGTGGTTATTAATTCCACCCAAATGTAACTATTTTTTTTAACTCATTTTGAAAATTCACCAGACCTCTATAAATTTCCAATACAAAAAGATCTTACAACAGGAATTAGCCTCCTCTAACATGTTATAGAGGTTAATGCATGTCTGTAGGTACTGTTTGAGTGTGTTTGTGTATTTCAGGGTGTAATGTAAAAAACATTAAATAACAACATCCATCCATCTATTATGTACCGCTTATCCTCACATAGGGTCGCGGGGGGGCTGGAGTCTATCCCAGCTTTCTTAGGGCAGAAGGCAGGGTACACCCTGGACAAGTCGCCACCTCAACCCAGGGCACATAGAGACAGACAACCACTCACACTCACATTCACACCTACGGACAATTTAAATTAGCCAATTAACCTAATCCCCATGCATGTTTTTGGATGGTGGGAGGAAGTCGGAGTACCTGGAGAGAACTCACGCAGACACGGGGAGAACATGCAAACTCCACACAGAAAGGCCCCGGGCCTGGGACTCGAACCCGGTACCTTCTTGCTGTGAGGCGACAGTGCTAACCACTACACCTAAATAACAACACAATGAGAAAAATTGAATATCCTCCTCAGGTGATTAATAAAGGGATATTCTTCTGATTCTAATACAAAATAACAAAATAAAAGTTCTGTTTAATTTCGTTAAATAGTAAAGTGCTCAAAGTTTACCCACAGCTACTGCAGTGCTTTATAAGGCATGAGTGCGATACGGACAAAAAAAATGTCAGTATGTTTTTGAACACATCATTAGCTATGTTCCCAATGAAAAACAACTCTGATCTTGAAAATGATGTGATACATAACTACAGTTTTACACTGCAACAGCTGCATTAATTCATGTGGCATCATGTCTTTCAAAGGAGGAGGATGCAGGCGTGCGTTTTATATCTGTGCTGACCAACGTGGCCGACCAGTTGTACTACCCCTGTGAACACATTGCGTGGGCTGCTGATGCTGAGCTCATCAAAGTGAAGTCTGATAGGTGGTGGCTGTTCAGCACGGTGCTGTGGGGGACCTCGCTGCTGCTGGGGATACTCAGGTCTGAGATCAGCTGTCCACAAACATCAAATCACATCTGACTAGAGACACTGACATAAAAATAATATGTACTGACATGACAAATTCTTTCCAAGTGTCCAGAATTAATGCATAATTACTGCACAAAATATTAGAATAACGCTGGTAAAATTCTTTATTTTTCTAAACTTAATAAGGCATTGGTATATACATTCTTGATATATTTTATTGCACCACAGAGCTCCTTTGTTCTCCAAAAACTATTAAAAAAACATACTGACTGGCTGTTTATGGAGAGTTAAAAAGTAATCTATATATTTGTGATCTGTTTTTAAAGATCTTTAGGAGCAAACAGTGGACTTGGTGTTGAGTACCACCATGAGAACAAGCAAAGTGTGAATACTGAAAGAAGGACGAACACGGTGCTGTGTTAGTTCTTTTTTTGAGGGGGATTTGATAACCAGAAGAAAAATATAGAATAATGCCAGCCTTATCCTTTTAAATGTAAATTAAATATATTGTATTTATATTTTCCTTCACCTGTCAAAATACATCAGACACTACTGGTACACTATCCGTTTATTTGTACAGCCTCTCTTTTTTTAATTATCAAACAATAAATAAATCACTTACAATGTGTTTGTCATGTTAACAGAATAATTTGTAACACTGAGCAGTACTTAGTCATTCGCTTTACTTGCTGAATTTGGAGCAAATGGCCATGAAACACCATCAGTCTGAGGTGAATCTTTTGCTGTTTAGATCGCTCCGAGTTCTGCTGCTACTGAAAAAGAAGCTGAAGACATGTGAGAGGGATGGAGGTGGCAGCAGGTGTTGTATCTACAGTTTTCTGTCAAGTTTTACTCACTTTGCAGTTATTGTAGAGGGAGATTCTTGCATTTTGAGATGTTGTTCTGTAAGGGAAAAGAAGATGCTCTGATGAAGCTGTGTGTTTTTTTTCCTCTGCAGTCGCTCTCAGATCCACAGACAGATACAAAGGGAAATGCTCTCTGTCCTCAGCGGCATGGCTGACCTCAGTAATGCCATTCATTGGATGCCGCCTGGCTTGCTGTGGGCAGGACGGTTCCCCAACTGGCTGGTGGGGCTGATGGGGACCGTGTCATCTCTCATTGGTTTGATCCAGATGAACAGCATCAAGACGGACAGTGCATAGTCTTCACCTGAGGTATAGATCAGGCACTTTGATGACTGAATAATCTGTACTAGTGGGTGCTGAGTGAAAGGATGTGTAGCAGATCTTGAATGTGATTTTTTTTTTTTACAAAATAATACTTGGACATTGTTATCTGACATGAGACAAATGGAGGATGATTTGAGGATGAAATTAATCAATGAAACATCCCTAAATGCATTCTTGACTGCTGCAGCATCACAATCAGACAAATGTGACATGTATTTAGAATGTCTGTATCATTACATGCAGATTATAGTATTTATACGGCATTAAGTACAGTATAGAGGTTTTCAGGAAGGAGCCACTCTTCCTTCAGATGACGCAGTGATTTGGAGGCTCCTTGGGATGAATCGACTTTGTATTCCGCACATATTGCCTCCTACTGTCAGGAATGATAATGATTGTGTTTAGAAATTAAGGCTCTGTGGTGATTGTAAGATGGATGCTGTGGATGCTAAAAATCGCTGCCTTGTGTAGATACACACTCCATACACCAATTTTCAGTTTTTTTTCTGATTGGGCTTCTGTGATCACTCCAGTAAATGATACCTTTCTGTCACATAATGTTTAACATCAATAGACAGACAACACGGATAAAATGTTATATAGTCTGTTACTGGAGAAATAGAACAGAAGCATACATAGCTGCCTGAAATGTAAATTCAGTATATTAATTTACTTGAGATCATGTAAACATTTTTCTAAATAAATTGTTCTCTTTTGGGTGTTTGGTCGATATTTGATTGAACATGTCTGAAAATGTCAAGATGACGTGTGCAAATGTTGCCTTCACTTGTTGTTGCTGGACGGTTGGAGAAAAAGAGTCTTTAGAGCAAATTATCAACCCAATAACAGATACCCACTTCATTCTGCAATTGCAGGGTGTATCATCTGTTAATTGCGCATTCATAACTTGTAATCATGATCGCAGCTGCTGAATAGCTGCATCAAATTATAGATTGAATCGCAAAATTAAAAAAATACTGGTATTACAAGTTAAAATGTGCGATCGAATACGGTATTTGCTTGTATATCAGGATTTGGAACTGTGTAAATATAGTGTTTAGTGTTCAGTCGCGTGAATATTTGTACAGAAGATAGAAGAAGACACAAGGTATTGATGATATTCTGAAAACTACAACAGCAAGTGAACGCACCACAGATACAGAGAGACGTTGAACAAATAAAAACTGCCGACTCGACAGGATAGCTGTAATAATGACAAGAAAGCTTAGTTCCATTCTGTGACTGTTTTTGGCTTACTCATGGATTATGTGGGATTTTTGTATTTAAGTACTGTCGTTATAGCATGACGAATAAAACAAAGTCAAAGTTTTGGAAAAGACTCAAACCCCAAACGGCGTCAACTCGTCCGTCGTGGCACCGAGAAGAGTCTCTGTGTGGATACAAAGAAACAGAGAGAGACCTCAAATATCAGGTGAGAGCTGCTCCTTTAGCTGCTGAAACCATGACTTTTAAACACTAAGATACATATTTATTTTTGAGCTCTTCTTTGGGGTGCTGTGATGTATTATTAGCTAACTAGTTAGCCTTGTGCTACTGAAACGGCTAACCAAGACAGCCAAACTGAGCAGTAACGTTAACCCTCAGTAGGAAACATTAAATATAACTCAGGATTTGTGTACCAGTCTTTGTTGCCTCACTGTGTTCCGACATGATTGTAGAGTTGTGAGTAAATAAATTTTATTAACATATATATTGTCCATTCAAAGTGTTACTGTTATTTTCTTAGCACGTAACGTTAAGTTGATGAAATAAAACTTTGTATTTTCTGGATAACGGGCGAACCATTTATGCAACATCCACTTGTTCCAGGTAATGAGCTAATCTCCGTATCATAACAGATTTTATATATGTATATTGTATTGCATTGTGGTTCATTTCGTGTCAAATTTACCAGAGAACCTGCATGATTTGAGAAATGATTCTTTCATTGTTGTTAGGATACAAAACTATGTTTTAAGGTCGAGAATTCTTCTAAATTTTCAGATTTAGTCTGCAGACAAATTATTTTTGGGTGTAGGAATATATATGTGATGACAACTGAAATACTTATGTAAAAAAAAAAGAATATTCCGTGCTTACTAGTAGGTCCATTTGGTGGTTACACATGTACATGTTGTCCTTGCACTTTGAGCTTTCAGCAGCTTTCTCTATCTTGATGTACTTCTGATAGTTCCAGCTTTAGCCGATGGTGTCTAATTACTAAAGACGTTATCTTCTCTCACTAGGAGCTTGATTTGAATTTACATAATGTTGTTCACGTCGTTTAAAAACCAAATGGACCCAATTCCTGATAAACTCTTTGTTTAAACTTCTTTCTCTGGCAGGCTTTTTTTCAAAATGGACTCCGACGTCCGCCCTGCTGATCAGTCAGACTCCTTGTGTTCTGCCATTGTGCCTGTTGATGAAGCCTTCGAGGTTGAGGTCAGCGAACAAGCTGTAGTGGAAGATGTGGACTCCTACAACCCAATCGAGCCTCCTCCATTAGACTGGAGGTCTGACTCCTCCAGTGAGGCGGGCTCAGCAGATGATCTAGATGACCCCAGCTTCCCTCCTTCTATTGACAATCTGGACTCGGTCAGTAGAGATGAGCCAGTATTATTACCTTTAGGTGTGAGGGGCGCTCTGGCTCCACTCGATGTGAACCAGCAGGACCTTGTGGAAAATACTGCAGAGCCAGTCCAGGAGGTGGTACTGGAAGAAGGGGATGAGGTGGTTGAGGAATTGGCGGATGTTAGGGAATACCAGGAAAAGGTAAACTTAAGTGATGTGGAGAAAAGGGCCAGCCAAGAAGAGGTGGAAGTAGTTAACGGATCAGGTGATGAAGACCACAGCCGCATCCACACTTTGCTCAGCCAGCTTCAGCTGATGGGGGAAGAGTCTCACCCCAGCTGCCGGACACGGTCTCACCTCTCCCAACACCGATTCTCTGGCCTGTCTGAGCTTGAAGCGTGTCCTCCCTCCCTAATAACAGACGATAGCACGGAAACCACCGGACTGCTGTTCTCCGAAAGCCACCACAGAGACCTGCTGGGCCTGCTGCAATTTACAGAGATCGGCGCTACACCCACTCCCACCTGCGTGCCCCACAGAGGAGACGTGGACGCCGTGGTGTCAGTTTCCTACAACCAGGAGGACGCTCAAAGGTTCTGGGGACATTATGGGAATGGTCAACAGCAGCGACACAGGGATGACTCCATCACCTCCCTGCCTGATGATGAGTATCCTGAGCCAGTGTGGATGAAGCTGGGTGAGGAGCCTCCAGAGGAAGAGGAGACTGCAGCAGAGGTAGGTCAAGTTACTATCACTACAATTAGCTGAAAGGTGGAGAAATTGCAAACTCCTAAGCAGTTACTCTACAGAAGAACAAGATCCCAGTGGGATGTATGTTCCAAGATTGGCTATCACAGAGTTCTACAAAAAAATCAACAAGGAGGATTAATATCTGTTTATTCTCACACTTGAAGTCACTCAACTATAAAATGATTTTTGTTATGATTTGAAACTGATATAAATATTTTCAGTTGATTAATTTGTGAGTTGCTTTTAATTTAATCGGTTAGTCAGGCAACAACGTTTCAAGATACATTAAAGGTGCAGTGCGTGGCATTTGGCTCCATCTAGAGGTGATGTTTTATATTGCAACCATCTGAAAGTTCTCCCGCTGTGCCAAACATGTAGAAGAACTATCGTGGCCAATGCAAAACCATGAATGTCCATTCTGGGCTACTGTAGAAATGTGGCAGTGAAGATGTAGACATAAAACTCACAATAATTCTTATTACAAACACTAAAAATATATATTTATTCAATTTTTACCAATAGACCCCCTAAATGCTCCATGTTGTATCGTTAATCATAATTGAATTGATGGTGAATGACCATCACAAGTTACCAGAGCCCAAAGTTATCATACCATGAAGTATTAAATTCAGAAAAAAATTGCATAGCTTCAAGGCATTTGTCATGCTGTAATCAGCAAATGTTTGGTCTTTTTAAGCTGCTACATAACTAAAATGATCACCCTTTTATTTTTGTACTATATGCAGTTCATTCTCAACAGTTCATCATTTTTTTGCTGTCATTGCAGAGTGCTGATCATCCCTCGTACAAAGATGGTGAGTCATTTCAGCTCATTTCCTCTATCTTATAGAAACATGGATTTTTATTTCTGTGTCAGATGCTAATAAAAAGAAATGGAGTCATTGTCTACATTACTGTGTTGTCCTATTTTAGTGCCTGGTCCATGTGACCCTGAAGACCTGTTGGATGGAGTGATATTTGGTGCCAAGTACTTGGGTTCCACTCAGATCAAATCAGAGAAGAACCCGTCTACAAACGCCCGTATGATGCAGGCTCAGGAGGCTGTGGACCGCATTAAGGTGAAGTCAGATGACAGATGCTCACAGTACTAGTTGCTGTTGTTCAAGTAAGGGATTTAAAAATTAAAATTCTGTCATGGTTTTAGCAGTTTTGTTTCGTGACGTCGGTATCGAGAGATCTGTATTACTGTGTTTGTTTCAGGCTCCAGAGGGAGAGTCCCAGCCAATGACAGAGGTGGATTTGTTCATCTCAACCCAGCGAATCAAAGTCCTCACAGCTGACACTCAGGTGTGTTTTTATATCCATGAAATTTACCTCATTTCTTTTGTTCAGGGTTTTGACCATGTTTATTTCAGTAGTGCCATTTGAAATTGGTAGCTCCAAAAAATTATGATGGAGCTTTGTGTGAATATAAAAAAATCAGTTAAGGAGAGCTTTGAAATCAAGATATTTATATGTCAAATATAATTATTAAATTTGTTCTATTTCATTTAAAAAGTAAGTGGGATAAAAAATGCATGGCGTTAGTTGATCAACAAGTGTGAAGAAACTCCAGGAAATAACATACTTGTTGTTGTATCAATGGCTGCTATTGCCGATCTGTGTTTAACTTTCCAGATCATCTTGAGCATCAGTTAAATGCCTGAAATATAGAAAGTTAGATTCAGGATTTGATATAAAAACATGCGTTTCACGTTCACAAAGTTTGACCTTCAAACTGAGGTCTAGCAGCAAGAATCCTTAATATAGAAGTGAATGGTGATGTAATATGAGAGCTCTGCAGTGATGTCGCAGTTACAGTAGCGTCTATTTTCATCCACTATGTGGTTAAATTGTCAGGAGAGTCAAAGTGGGTCATTTACTGTCAGCTCTCTCTTTGCATGGCTGGGTGCTTCTCATTGCACCATATGGACTTATAAATGATGTTTTCTCTTGCACGTAGAGTACCAGGCAATAAATACATAACAGACAAAACAAAACAAAAGTGAAGGGGGGGAGTGTTATTCATATGTCAGCTAGTTGAATTTAAAAACCAAAACTCCCTGTCTTCTCTCTGTGTCTGACACCTTCATGTGTCGCCTCCCAGGAAGCCATGATGGATCACGCTCTGCAGATGATCTCCTACATCGCAGACATCGGTGATATTGTTGTCCTGATGGCACGAAGGAAACGTAAAGGGCAGGATAGTGACCCAGCTTCTTCCTCTTCATCCACCTCCGGGCCTCAGAAGAAGTGCGTAATGATCTGCCACGTCTTTTCCTCCGATGATGTGAGTTACTTGATTGAGTGGACATTTTATAAAATGGGAATGGTTCATGTGTCATATTTTGAACGCAACAGGTGTTAACAGAAAAACAAATGTTTCCTCCTGTGCTTTTACGATCGTTATTGTTGTCACTTCTTTTAATTCATCTGTGGTCTTGAGTCTTTAGCTGCAAAACTCAAACAGGCTGACAAGTAAAGATGTCATTAAGGTATCTACCTCAGTGTTGCATCTCAGATCAACTGTGCTGTTTTCAGCTGGACAAAAGTTTCAGCTTCAGCTTGGCCTAGTTTCCTTCTCCTAGACAGTCAGTGAGTTCTCCTGAATGTAAAAATGGTTTGGCTGTCGTCCCAGTTTCCCACTGTTGGCAAGCCTGAATAAGGAAGAGTTTCTTTTTACACACCAATTATCTGTAGGTTACTGAAGGCCATGAGGCCACTGGGTCTGCTGCTTGTTTGCCCAACTTAACTCTTTTATCCATCTATCCATTTTCTACCGCTTATCCTCATAGGGTCGCGGGAGGGCTGGAGTCTGTCCCAGCTGTTTTAGGGCGGAAGGCAGGGTACACCATGGACAAGTTGCCACCTCAACCCAGGGCACATAGAGACAGACAACCACTCACATTCACACCTACGGTCAATTTAAATTAGCCAATTAACCTAATCCCCATGCATGTTTTTGGATGGTGGGAGGAAGCCGGAGTGCCCGGAGAGAACCGATGCAGACATGGGGAGAACATGCAAACTCCACATAGAAAGGCCCCGGGCCCGGGATTCGATCCCGGTACCTTCTGTTGTGAGGAGACAGTGCTAACCACTACACCTTAACTCTTTTATATGAACAATTTTATTTGCATTTATTTTATTGGGTGAAAGTAGCAAGTAACTAATTAAAAAAAAGTAAAGACATAGGTCACCATTTAGGAAAGTAGGGAGCTTTTCAGCCTTAATACTCTGTTTTTGTTGTTTTAGTCTGAGGGTGTGACTTGTATTTTGGGTGCACTGTGCAGTGTTTTGCAAATTAATTTGCTTTCATTTGCTCAAATGAAAGAAGAGTATTTATTTAACAAAGTGAAACCTGAGCCAGATCTCTCTTCTCCACTCTGCCTCTCCGTCCAGGCTCAGGTTATAGCCCAGGCTATCGGTCAGGCATTCGGGGTGGCATACCAGCAGTTTCTTCAGACCAGCGGCATCAAGGCTAGCGATCTGAGGCCTGGCGAGTACAGCGACTACCTGGAAAGTCAGGAGCTTTATAATGGAGACCTGGCCCACTTCTCTGACTCTCAGAACATACGAGACGTAAGCGAGTGATTGTGGCTTAACACAAAATACAGGTGGCCATTACTTGATATTATAAATAATATATGTATATATTATTATCATTACAAATAATAATATAAATATAAAATTTATTCTAAATAAAAATATTTTGAATAACATAAACAAATAACCCTGAAAAGTGTTTATATCTGAGATTTTAGATGCAGGCCGATAATAATCCAATACTCATTTTTTACTGACATGGGACCGATATCTGATATCAATATCAGATTGGGACATCTCTAATTAGAAACATTAAATCTGATGATGAACCTGTGGGACTGATTACTCCACACATGGGTCAGAAGTTCAGAAGGAGTGCATTTGCTCATGTTCCCCTTTGTTTCCCTGTATTTCCTGTCAACTGACATAACCCCCACCCCCCGCACACAAACTTCAGTTGCAGCTGCTGAAGTCAAAAACTTTCAAATATAGATAATAGTATGGAAATAACTGGCTGACCAAATGAAAAGATTTTCATTGTGTCTCAGGTAGCCATCACCAAGGCTCCTGGAGAGATCTTGGGTCTGGCAGTCGTGGAGTCAGGCTGGGGCTCCATCCTCCCCACCGTGGTGGTGGCCAACCTCCTTCATGGAGGGCCTGCCGAGCGCTGTGGCGAGCTCAGCATTGGGGACCGCATCATGTCTGTAAATGGCACCAGTCTGGTGGGTTTGCCCATCACTACCTGCCAGAACATCATCCGGGTAAGAAGGGCACACAGGTCAACTGATGACTGCATCAACAATACTACAGGCCAATATATAGTACTCCGTAAAGTGCCGTACATAGAGACGGAGAGCCCTCTACGTCGCCAGAAAGCCTGACGGAGAGCCTCTCCGTCCTCTCCAGGTGCAGGATTATTATTTATTTTTTTTTTTTTTTAACTGTCCATCAATCCATCAAGGGAAGACGGAGACAACAAGGGCTGTGATTGGTCCTCTAGTTGCACCCTGCTGTGAAATGCAGCCCCTCGCCACACAGAAACAGACAGACAGGTCGCCTCCGCAGCAGCGCGGACAGGACAGGAACTAAAGTATCGATTAGCTTTGTGAAAGGCAAGTCACATTCAACTTACTCAAAAATCCATTTAATTCATTTAGTAATTATGGCTGGGGTATATTTCCACAGAACATACTGAAAGTTGTTGGTTTGTGTTCGCTATTATATGATTTTGTGTTGAGAAGAAAGAGGAAGAGGAGTTTTAAAGACTGAAAGCAACTGATGTTCTTCTCTTCTATCTCCCTCACAAATAATTAAATCATAAAATAGTATTTTCCCCTGCTTTTATCCGCAATCTTAAGGTGAATTGCTTCGCTTTCCGAGGGGGTGCATTTCACGGCAGGGATGCACAATCACGACGGAGAACTGTGAGGGCCCAACGGGTCTCTGTAGGTACGGAGTCGGATAACGTATTACGCAGTCGTAGAAGTATATTCCAGCCTTAAGTGTCATTATACACATACAGTAAAATGATCTTTCCATGCTCACAGCAAATGTACTAAGGATGCACTAGAGGGCACTGTTGTTATATGCAGTGTGAGTGTGCACATACCAGTGTTGATTAAATTCACATCTTAATTGGTGTTTAAAGGACCAATATCAGTCTTCATTCAGTTGTGTTTAGCCAGTATATTTGTGGTCATATATATTAATTTGTGACGCTGTAATTAATCCTGTTGTTGCATTGTATTGTAGTAGTTTATCCTGCACATAAGATGACAGGGCAGTGACCATGAAAGTCTGAATGGCAACCAGATAACTGTTAGCATTAGCCACCATGCAGTCATAAAGGAAAAAAAAACAAAAACAGGAAAATTTAAATTTAAAAAATGAAGCCAAATAAATAAAGAAAAAGTGTTTGTAAATCTTCAAGGTAATAATGCAAAACTAGGATTTAGACTGAACCAACAGCAAACAAAGAATTTTCTTCAGTTACATGAATAAAAATGTTGCAAAAGAAATATTTCCATCAGAGTTTTCATCTGTGAACAACAGTTAAAGCCACTTAACATACAGTATTTTAGAATATTCTGCTGTAACCTGAGTGCTCTTTTCACTTTTTTATTGTCAGGATTTAAAAGGCCAAAAGTATGTGAAGCTCAGCATTGTCCACTGTCCGCCAGTCACCATGGCGATTATCAGGAGGCCAGATCCCAAGTTTCAGCTGGGCTTCAGCGTGGAGGATGGCATTGTAAGTCAACGTTCACAGTTTTAATCCACCAACTAGCTTTTGTGCTTCATTTTGTCATTCTTTTTAAAAACAAAGCTTCCTCTCTCTTCCTTGTTACAGATCTGTAGTCTGATGCGAGGTGGTATTGCAGAGAGAGGAGGCATTCGTGTCGGACATCGCATCATAGAAATCAACGGACAGAGTGTCGTCGCCACACCACATGACAAAATCATCCAGATCCTGACCAATGCTGTTGGAGAGGTAGGAAAGGAAGAAGTGCTTGTATTCAGAATATGATTTTTATTGTGTCATGTAGTCACAACATTCAGTTTGCTTTTTATTATGACATATGATATTTTTACAGTTAGTATTTTAATTCCTCTCCCTCTGTGCAGATTCATTTGAAGACCATGCCAGCCTCAACATATCGACTCTTAACAGGTCAAGAGCAGCCAGTGTTTCTTTGAGCACTTCCTGTTGCATCAAGGACAAAAGTACTGCACAGTGTTCAAGCTTTGCGAACTTTTGCTAAACAAAGAAAATGTCATTGATCATACAGAATATCATATGCTATTGTCACACCACTGAATACAACAAACTAGCTATATATTTTTAGATGTAAAGTACAGTGTTATCTTGTGAAAGCATATTTTAAAGTGACATGGATAGATGGCACCGCTCCATCAGATATTTAACAATGCAGTAGCAGAAATGCAATAATTCCTAAACGTAATATATATTTTGACATAGCTAACTTTTACATGGTATGCTGTTCTTTAGAGTTTTTGGTCTTCTAGCCCGGTGTATTGCCAGTGTGCCCGAGCTGAACGTGTACCTGTGAACTTGTAGGAGAAACCTTATTGAATCTGGGCTAAGAGGCTGTGTATTTCATTGTGATGTACTTCCAGTCCCTCACGTACACCCGCATATCAACGCGTCTGTCACACACTTAAGAGTGCTGAGATTTATTCATACAGTGCTTCCCTGTCTGCCTGAGAGGAAGCAGATATCATGCGCAATTAGTAAGTAACTGCCTTATTTCATAGAGAGATGCATATATTTTTTAAGAATTTGATATTTCAAGCGTTCATTAAAATGATCTGTAAGATGTCTTCTTCATGTTATTTATTAATAGTCAGTGGTCACTGAATAAGTTTCAAATCCAAAGTAGCTTTTTTTCCCCAATTTGAAAGCAAAGTATATACCTTTGTACATGAGTACACGAGTTAGAGCTGCCATGTAAATTTGAATTTGGACATTTCTATGATCTATTGTCTTGTCAACATATGTTATTGGAAAATAAATCAAATTGATAATGGCACATTTCTTTCTTTCAATTACATATATGTTGTAATTGCAAATGTAACGCTATTAATCTCTTTTGTTATTTTAATTAGTTACAAGAATACAGTTTAATCATGTGCTGCTTGTGCAAATAAAGTATTGCCTTTTATTTGTGTGAATCTTTTTATTAGAGGCAGTTCTTATAACCTGGAGCTCAGTAAGCACTATTCATGACGCTGTCACTGCCTGGCCAATCAGCGGTCTTCAATTACCAAAACAGACAATAGCCAATTAGATCCTTTTCCGGCTTGTCTGGCCCCACCCCTGGAATGTAGTTTCGCCAATCAGCGTTGCCTTTGGGCGGGACTTTCGTAGCACTACGCTTACAGTTACAAGCAATGGGGGAAGTGGAATGTCAATGACAAGCTACTGCTGTCGGTGTGGCCGAAACATTTAAAGGAGATTTTATCACCTAATTTACCGAAAGGTAATATTTTACAACACTTCGACGAGTCTTGGGAGCGTATTACCTTATTATTTATTGCTTCTGAAAAGGTAATTTTTAACCATTGTGTAACATGCTCGGAAGTAGGAAGCTGTATCCAAATATAAGGTTAGCTAAAGGAAGTATTGTCTTTTTTTTTTTAAAGCTTACTGTTAGCTAGTTAATAATGTTCTTTAGCTACGAGTTATGGACTAGTATTTTTAGTTTGTAAATTGTTTATTTATTGTTTTTCTTGCAATATCGTCCCAAAAGAAATGCTGAAATGCCTAGCGTCAGTTTGTACCTATATTTACAACATGCGATGATCTAAATATGTACCAGCTCGTTGCATTAAAGGATAAGGGAAAAAAATACTTGTAGAAAATGTCTTTTGTAGATGGAAAACAAATAATCTGGTTATTGATTTCTAATCAAATCATGAGTCAGATCCTCAGATTATTCACCGACTGCAGCACAAACAGGAGGAAGAGCCTTTACTCTGGAGGCACACACGGAGTAAAGTAAATGTTAAAGTCTCTGAGGGAAACAGGTAAGCTGTTAGGATCAGGAGGATTTTGAGATAAAGCAGGGGATTGTCCATCTTGGCCAGATCACCGTAGACACAACAGACAACCTTCACTCACAATAAATATGAGAGCAGCCTGTCCATCACACATGGGATGTTTTAAACTTCTCCACCATATTTATGTGTCTAAAGTGTGAGCATGAAAAATAGTATTTGTTCCCTGCAGAGGATTAAAATCAACTGTCCTCAACTCCAGTTCTTTGCAGGGTGAAAGATCAGCTACAGATTGTCATGGCGATCCCCACTTATGTTGAGCTCATTCATAAATTAACACATTTTAAAGAACAGCACTGTAAACAGCTCAATAACTCACTTTATATATAAATAGAAAAAAATGCCCTAATAACATCCAGAGGAAATGATTTTAGCCTGTGAATAATTACAGAAATATTTTAAGAGAAAGAAAATGGACTAAAAGTCAAATTGGAATATTTTTATCACCATAGGGGGAACTGCTTTGCTGCCATAAACAAAGACATGGACACAATATGCACAACAGGCAGCATCACTGAAGTGAAGTAGGCCATATAGTTCCTTTGCAACAGTGACAAGATGGCCATCAGAAACAAGTACATGCTCAATAAGTTAGATCAGAAACAAAATCATAAAAACTGAAACTGCAGATGTGCAAATGCACTACCATTTCACCGTTACGCAGACAGTAACAGCATAAGTAATTGCAGCACACAGTGAATGAGTAAACAACACGAACACTAAAAAGGGTGGCTGTCAGGTGACAGAGCGCTCCTAAGCTTCCTTCTGGTTTTCTAATCTGTGATAGACTCCAGAGTCAGTATAGCCAGTAATAGATCCTGCTTTCTTGATCAACTTATGTAAATAATTTACTGTATATAACTCGACCCTGATCCTTTGCTCGACTTTTTTCAAACATTTTGCTTGAGAGAGACAAGGTGAGACACGAAATGGTGAGACAGATTAATGTCTCAAGCTGTAGTTGGGAACATTTCATGTGTCTCCAGCAAGTTGATAACTAGGACGCCTTCCTGAACCTGTCATTTTCTCACTTCGTATTGTATTTTCCAGCTTTGCATCATGGCCAGTTAGCAGTGTAGGACGATGAGGTTTTTCCGACAGCTCGCCCTCCTGCTCTGGAAGAACATCACATACCGCAGGAGGAACAAGGTGGCCACTATTTCACAGAAAGGAATAAAGTAGTTTGTTGATTCTGCAATGGAAAATAGAATAGACAATGTAGCTTTACATCTTTACAGCTACATAGCACAAGTACAACTACATCAACTACTACTGTAGTAACTGCTGTTCCATGAAAAATAAATCTGTGTCACTTACAGCCACACTAGGTGGTAGGGTTGGGGGATAGTCCTGCTGGTCTCTGGCAAAGTCAGTAAAGGTCACTGATTGTTTATCACAGTTACCATGTTTTCCTCTTTTGCAGATCCAGCTGATCATTGAGCTCCTCTGGCCGCTCTTCCTCTTCGTCATCCTTATCGCTGTTCGTCATTCACATCCTCCCTACAAACAGAGCCAATGTGAGTGGTATTATTATATGTGTGTGTGTTTTTCACACATACACTCACAGGTCTGAAAACAGCTGTATGCCAACCAGCTAAAGAGTGATTCCTGCACCCACATTTGTTTTCCTAACATGCTGCGACCTTCTTTGAGAAGTCCAGCATAAGGTGATATAACGTGACATGGTGGCACAACACTACATGACACAATATAGGCCAGTATGTTAATGCCTTCTTATGACCCCTAAAAGCTAAGCTTCGTATTTCTTCCTGTATAGCTTCATTGAAGTTGAAATTTTCAAGAAAGACGTAACTTAGTGTGGACACTAAACAAAACAGTTGCATACTGGTGTAACATTAAGTAAATTTAGCTCGTGAGCATCAACAACTTTCAGCATGTGCTTCAGGTTGCATGTAAATGATATCAGCACTTTGGTTAATATTATTGTTCAGTCCGCTGCCTGTAGATTGGGTTTCAGTTCACCACAGTGTTTTCATTGTTTTGTATTTGGGCTAATCTCCTGGTCCTGAACTGTTTTATCTTGTAGGTCACTTTCCAAACAAAGCTTTGCCATCAGCAGGCACTTTGCCCTGGATTCAGGGCATTATCTGCAACATCAACAACCCCTGCTTCCACAGCCCGACACCAGGGGAGGCACTGGGCCAAGTTGGCAACTTTGACAACTCCATGTAGGTAAACTGGAGGTAAAAACCTGCACAGCTTGAGTGCTGGAGTTAACCAGGAGATCATTGTAGGACAAAGTAGCCCAACATGTGAACACACAAAACTGCAGGCTGTTGATGTTAAAATTATTTATTTATGTTTTGAAAGAAAAGCCTGTTATTATTTACTTTAAATTCTGATTAGTTGCCATACACCTGTCTGCAATGCAGCCTACAGACTTTTAGTGAGGTGTATAACCATGATTAAAAACCCACTCCAGTGTCTCTGAACTAGCTGAGCACAATAAGAAAAAAACTGGAAAGGGGGTGAAACAAAATCAGCCCAGCAGCACCTCTGAAGTTTGTTCATTGACATTACAGTAACATCAATTGGCACTGGCTTCCTGAAGTGTTGTTTTTACCATGCGCTTGCTAGACTTTTTCATACTTTCCAGGCAGCAGTTGTTTCCTTTCATGCCACTAGGGAGTGGAAATCAACTTAAAACCTCTTGGAAATCCATCACAGTAAACATTTGATCTCATTTTCCTATTTATTCACTAATGTCTTTCTTCCCTTTATATAAATGGTAAATGGCTGCATTTGTATAGTGGTTTTATCTACTTTACAAGGTGTTCATCACTCATTGCAGTTAAATGTAGCCCAACTGCACAAACTTGTCCCAGTAAAAACTCCTCATGTTGTCCTTCTCCCTCAGTCTGTCTCGTCTCTTCGTGGATGCCCAGACTGTACTGTCCTACAGTGGGAACAGGAGATTCTCAGGCTTTCAGGACCTGATGGAGAGTGTCCAGAGGCTGGGAGAGAGACCTGGATTCTGGCCAAGTACATCACAACTTGTTTGAATCTCTTCTAGCACCTGAAAGGATACCTTGACATTCTGACACTGTGACACTTTTTACTTTCTTCAGGCACCTTATCAGCAAAAAAATGTTTTAATTTGTCATTATTAAGCCTGGGTGGGCATTGCTGGCAGGCCAAACACATGGTGTGGACACAGATACACAACGTCAAGGTATTTTAAGGTTGCTTTCCAAGAATCAGAATTAATTATGTACATGGAGAAATCCAGTAGAGCATTGGCTTCTGTTGGTGAATGTGTAGTGAGGTTTGAAGGTCATTGTGTGGTTAAATCAAGGAAGACAAGGTAACAATGATGTTTGAGTGAATACAACAAAAGGATGGGGAAAATGTTGACTTTTTTTAGATCTTATACAATCTCCTTTCTTCTTTAAACAAAAAACAACACACATTTGAAGAAAGAAATGTAATTGATAGCATGATTAAGACCCTACAAGCCATCAAATTCAAAAACACATTGAATTCATTCAGATTATTGTTTAGCCCACTCTGTTCCCAGACTTATCTGAGCAGGCCTGAGAGCTGTGAATGGCTTTAAACAGGTGTTGAGTGACCGGATGAATGTGTCCATTTACTGCTGTGGTGAGGCTGCTCGGCCTCTCCTGCACACGGGCAGATTGGATTACATGACTGTCCCAGACAAACAATTGGCTGAATGAAAGCAGGTTCTCCAGTGGGGTTTTTCAGCCACAAATCCCACATTAGAAGCCTAACAGAACTGCTCATTCACACAATTCTCACCTCTTGATACTGTAAAGAACACTACTCAACCTGAATAATTATAGCACATTAGTGGCTCTGGAAAGTTTTACAAATGATGGTTTATAGAAGGCCAGCTGCAGGCAAATATTGTATTTTAGTTTTCAGTATTTGTGTTGTATTTCTTGGATGCCACGTGTT